>CAJVRN010000213.1:3257500-5740000 GCA_911728415.1 Lagocephalus sceleratus
ATCGATAACACCGGATCGCCATAGAAACCGGTGATAAAAGTAGAATAACAGCGGGGAATCACCCAAAAACACTGGCATGAACTTATACCCGACTGTTGTTTTAAACGCATTTCCTCCTCTGGGGGGTTGAAGGAGGCATTTACGCGTGCTCGCGTGGTCTCCAAAGCTTTTTTTTTAAAGCTGTTTTGTCAGAACGTTTGCTCTGGACCTCGGGATCAGTGACCCAGACGCGTCTGTCCATCGCGCGTTAAAGCGCGTTTATTAAAGAAAAAGGCGGCGGTGCGCCGCGGAGAGGCGCCCACCGCCGGCACCCGCGGGGGGTGACCTTGCTCGCTGATCTCGAACCGGTGAAAGGTTAATTGCCGCGCTGGATTACGCGGCGAGATCAGTGACCTCAATCCCGGACCGGGAGGCTGGAGGTCCGGGCGCAGTTCGGTGTGTGACCCGCGGAAAGAGGAAGGAGCCTGCGCCGGTCGTGACAGCTGCAGAAGTGCTTTCCGGGGCCGCGCAGAAGTCGCTCTTTTTCGATTCTTCGATCGCAGCTGGCGTGCGTGCGTGCGCGGCGCGTCGTGCGTTCCGCAGCGAGAGCCGCGTTATTGTGCGCGATTAGAGAACTCGAAGGACGCACGACTGAGCCGGTGTCCACTTCCCTCAATATCAGCCCCGCTCGGGCGGATCGTGCATGCACGTCGGGCTACGGGGGCTGCCGACTTGCACCCCCCCCCCCACATACACACACGCACGCACACACACACACACACCGCCGCCTCCACCACCCCCCACCTCGGTGGGAAGAGTGGTCAGTAACAGGATAAACCCTCAGCTTTGCGCTGCGCGGACCCAAGAGAGGCTACTTACCGGGGCGCGCAGACGCATCGTGCGGTTGTCTTTTCTAAATCTGAAATCGGGTAAGTTTTCCCAGCTGGCAAGTCCACAGTCGGGGGTGGTAGTGGTGGGGGGGGGTGGTGGTGGGGGTGGTAGTGGTGGTGGAGGTGGGGGGGGGATTTAACGACGCCGTTGGAGCTTCAGGAGGGGTCTCATGTCGCATCCCTCCGTTCCCGGGCGAGGAGGCGCAGGCAGCAGGCGGCAGCCCTCCGTCTTATCCGTCGGTCCGGTGGAGCCGGGCTGGTGTTGGACACTTAATTCTCCTCTTCTGCTGCCACAGCCGAGCTTGTAGTGGGAGCTCTGCGTCAGGCTGGCAGCAGCGCAGCCGCCATTTCCGCTTAGCGGGGGTTTCAAAATAAATACCAGGAACGTCGAGGGCGAAGAAAAGCGCTTTTCTCCGTCCCTAGCGTGAGATTTAACAAATACCGCCGCCACAAAGGAGAGCGTCCTGCCTTATTTAATCTTGGTTTACGTGTATGAGGCTATAATGGTATCCGTTGTTGTTCAAGGGGCCTTTATTTTGGCGCGACGAACGAGTTCAGTTCTGCCCGTACTCGCCGATTGTCGTGAAGCGACGCAGCCCGCTGACGTACGCTTATCCCGTGGCCTTTCCCCTCCCTCTGCTAAATTTGCGTCCCCCGTTACGTCTGCACGCATCTTCCACCAGCGTCATCAGCATTACAATAAAGGGCTTGCAACTCGTGAGCAGAAACCATGACCCGGTCTGCGTAAATCCCAAATCAAGTCCAGGTGCCCTTATTTTAAAGAAAAAAAAACGGCTCCGTGAAAGCGTGCTGCGTTCAGGTGTCAGCGTTGGCCCAAAAAAATGTTAAAAAAAAATCTGTGGCTTTCTAAAAAGAGAACTCACAATTCCCAATGGGAACAAGCAACGATTCTTAAGTTCCTGTTCTCATTTGCTCCGGTCCCCGTGGGACACATGAGGTTTTTTTTTTGGTTTTTTTTTTTTTTTTTTATAAATACGTTTAAATATTGAACGAAAGCCTCCCGGGTGTTTCTATTTTCCATTGTGATGTTTTGGAGACTTGCAGAAAGACGCAACCAAACGAGCCGAAGGTCCTTTAGAACGCCATGGAAACTATAATTACGCCGCCGGTCTTGTGACACTCCAGCCACTTCATTATTTGGACATGAGCCACGCAAGAGAGAACCAAATCAATGGGGATCAAGCAATCGTGGTGGTGGTGGTGGTGGGGGGGGGGGGTACCGACATACCAGCGCGGTGGGCAAGTTATCACAGCATTTGCACGTTTGGTTGATCGATGGTGCGCGATTGTTGTGAACGTAGTGGACAAAGTTATTTTCGTCAGGGGTTCTGGGAATGTCAGCCACGCTGGCGCAGGAGGGGAACAAATGAAAACCAGCCGGCTGGAAACAGACACTGAGAAAAAGACCCCCCCACAGAGATGTTGACATTATCGCTCAGATTTAGACTAATTGTCGTACCAATTAGAAAATTAAAAAAAAAAAAAAAAAGAAAAACGTCCGTGGATGCGTCTTTGTGCGGTCACGTGTGCGCCGCGGGCTCGTGGGCTCGGGACAGGCGCGCGCGCACGAGAGGGAAGGGGGGGGGGGCAAAGCTGACGGCGGTGTCACCGCGACCTTGAGTGAAGGTCACGAGCCTCTGCCGCAGACACTGCAATTCTGCGGGGCTGCACCGCTGCTGCTGCACCGCTGCTGCTGCTGCGGTCTGCGGCAGCGGCCCGCTCTTCCCCCGCGCCGCTCCGCACCTGAAGGAACGGGCGCTGGGAAGTCTGAAGAATTCTTTCTTTTTTTTTTTTTTTTTTTTTTTTTTGTGTGTGTGTGTGTGCTCGCCGAGGGTTAGAAGCGTGAGTGGCAGCTGGGAGAAGCCCCGGGTGTCCTTCTAACCGCGGGTCTTAACCTCAGACAGGTGTCGGCCAGAATGCTGCAAATGCAACAAACACAAATGGCTGCAACCCCAATATAAACACACCAGGAGCGACAACGCCGCCTCTTTAGGTTGAATCCTCGGGACACTCGTTTGCTGTATTTTCTAGTATCTACCAGAGTTATTTCGGTTTAATTATACATGTCGGGGTGGGTGGGTAGGATTGAAATAACTTTTAATTTAAGGCAACATGTATGAATGGAAGAATAGCTGCACTGGATCACCTCCAGGGTTTGTCTCTAAATGAGACGGCACCTTTCTGACGAGTCTCCATCAAACTAAATGAGAGCATTAGCCACATGAATGCCTTTACCCTTGGATTTAAATTAAAGGGCAGCGTCCCCCTGTAGAATGCTTGGTTTTATGATTCCCTCTGACATCACTTCATCCATCAGCCGGCTTGTGGTGCTCGTTTAAGTTTTTTTTTTTTTTTTCCCCTCCCTACATGAGATGTTGTTTTTTTTTTTTTTTTTGGATCACATCAGCTAAAAAAGACGTTGCCACGCATATACTGCAGCCTCAGCAGTGCGAGAATGACATATCTGGGTTTGAGGCTGGGCCCCCCCCGCTTTTTTTTTTTTTCCTCCAGGTCAGGAGTGTAGACCACCACAGCCAAACCCAACGCGTCCCCTTCGTCCCCCGACGCGCCCCCTAGCGGGCGCTGGTGGTGGCGCTGATGACGTACTGTCTGTGTGTCCTCTAGCGAAAGGTCACCCACTGCCACAGCACATCATCCCCGCCTGCTGACTTCCTGATTTTAATCCCACACTGCTGCCTTTTAATTCTACATGTCTTGCGGGGAGTCGCCGCGCGGTTCAAATTGCGACCGTCTGCTTTTGTTTGTCGGGGAATAATGCGACCGCAAGGGTTCATAAGAGGAAATGTGCAAAAGCAAATCAATAAAGTGTCATTAAAATGCAAGGTCAGCACAAACCAAGGCCTTGGATGGGCGTTTAGGCTGAATCTTGGGCTGTCACGGTGAAGGAAATATGTCCGTGTGCCATCTGTTGGCCATTCATCAAAAGCGTGCGGACGTGTTTGTTAATGTTTTGTCAGCATTCTGAAATAAAAGTTAACAGACAACAAAAGGAGTGCCACGTGCTCGGCCTCTGCACATTTGTCCTTGGAGACGCTTCCAAATAGGTGCACCAAGATAGGGTTTCCTGTGTCGTATCAATTACGTGGATCAACTGAGCAGTGAATGCACACACTCAAACTGCCACATTGACCGTTTGAAGGGCACTTCATTCTGCATTCCCTTAATGAGTTACTGAAGTCCTGCAGAAAGTCTCCATCTTGTCTCCGCAGAAACCATCCCAGCATTAGCCTCATGCACTAGAGTAGAATAAAAGGTCTTTATAAGACTGAAGATAATGAATCATCACATCAAATGATCAATCAAATGTGTTTGTATTCACAGTTAAAGTTGAATTTTGCTGCACTCGTGGGGTGACAGAGGCCTTTGCTCACATCTCTGGCCTCGAGCTTCAGATGGCGCAAAATGGGACTTCTCGGTGACCTTTGACCTGAGAATTTATTAACAAATGAAATATTCTTTTGTGAAAGATTCGCTGAAAACACCTCAGGGCGATTCTGAAGTTAGGCTGAGTTCATCCGTGAGTCAGCATTGATATTTGGGCCAAATTAGGCCATAAATTCCCTCGTGTCATTAATGAGATTGTGAGCCGACAAGAAAGGGGAAGACTGCAGCCACGCTGACCTTTGATGTAAGAAAATCTGTTTTTCTCTTGAGAATGTTCGTGACACATGACCCACAACTACCGGCCCGACCGTTAGCGTGGACTCAGCCCTCCAGTACAACCACAAAAATGTCACCGTCTTCTTGCTCTTTCCTTAAAAACCGTATCAATCCATCTTCGCTCTGGACCAGCCCTGTTAGGGCGTCTGTCCACTGGCTGACTGTCTGCAGAAAGAGTCATGAATTCCTGCTATTTTATTTTCCAACAATTCATCGTGCAGGTCACCCAAATGTTGAAGGCATGTTGGCCATAATACAGTAAGTTTAAATGGTAGGGTCATCAAATCCTGGCTTTATTATGATAAACGAGCTGCTTTTGATTTTAAGAAAAATAAAAGCCTCCTTATAAACTCCAGACTACTCTCTCAGGTCTGGAGCAGCGTAGCTGTAATGTTGGAATAACACTCTAAAGCGACGCTGCGGCTTTCCTTTTTAAAAATCTTTATTTCATGTATGTAGGATAGTAGATAGTCATGTTTGTATATACTGTATAACAAAAAGTAGAACTGCAGAACAAATGTAGAAAAATAATGCAGCGTTCTTTGTGGAACGGTCAAAGGCCTGAAGGTGGCGTCGGTGCGTCCTTGCGTTACATTCTTTGTCCGCTAGAGGGCAGCATCTCCGCAGGAATTAATGTGGGCGCACGCACATACTCATACGCGTGCACGGACGTTTAATCTTGCTTGACTGAGGGATACTCACTGGCATGCTAACAGCATCAAAGCAAAACCGCAAGTGGCCAAGGCTCCTGCAACGTGTGCACGCAAAAATGGATACGAGAGCTCTGGGGTCGGGCGGCTCCTTAAGGCAGCGGGAGATCTGGGGCTGGTGTTGCAGTTCCGTTGAGCTCCTTCTTATCGTGGTTGGGCCGACTGACTCTGTGGTTCCTCCTCTGGCGTCTCCTCCTTGGCTGATGAGGCCGCGCGTTCGGTTGTGGTCCATTCTCGAGAGGATCTAAATGTAGTTTACCGCTCTGAGCATCGGAAGACTCGTCAATAAAAGCCAGGTTCTCCCCAAAGTAATCCAGGGGCTGGGACAGGCGGGGGTCGGGGGCCTCTGTGCTTTTCTCGTCGGGCACTTGGTCCGTCTGAGTGACCTGGGAGTCCGTCTCTGATCCGGACTCTGATGCGCTGGAGGTGTAGGAGTAAGAGGAGTAGGATTCCGATTCAGTCTGACCCTGTTCTTCTCTCCCCTCCTTGTCACCGTTCGGGCCGTGGCTGTGAGAGCGGTGGCGGCGCCTCCGCCGGCGTCGTTTGAAAGGGTCGTCGATCTTTCCCGAAATGCGAAAGTCCACGGACATGTTCTGGATGTTCTGAGTCCAGTCGGTGGCGTGTGCCCGAAGGCCTTCCATCTGGAGGAGGGAGAAGAACCAGAGCAGGGAATAAGAAGGGCAAACGAAACGATCTAAAAAAGGCGCGAGAGGAGAAGCACCTCAGCTCTGGTCTTCTTCGACAGAACCCGAAGCCAGTTGCCAATCATGGTCAGGATGGACGCAAAGTAGGCGAGACCCAGCAAGATCCAGAACCAGACCAGGGGCTTGTACCAGTGGTCATTCCCATCTTTCCCAGAACCTTTGAGAGGACACAAAGAGCATATGGTTAAAGGCATCACCCATCCAGGAACCATTTTCTCTTGTGAAGTAAATAAAGACAGGGGAAAAAAAAATCAATGGTCCATGTTATAAAAACAAGTTCTTGAATAATTCAGGCGTTAAATGAAAGATGTCCACGCCAAACCAAGATAATGCACTGTAGTGGGTCCTAATATGTCCTAATAACATTAAACAAAAGGGTGTGGAAAGCTGTAAAACATCCTTACAGATTAAAGAACATCACGATTGGAGTTATAGTCGCGAGAGCAGCAGCGATGGGATCGTCCTCGAGGGCGTGAACGACGCGGCGCTGACTGGGCGTTTTTGCACGTTTCAAGTAAAAGTCTTGACCACGTGAAGCTGTGACGCTCGCGTGGATGCTGGATGGAGATGAAGCTGGTAATGACCCCCCCACCACCACCACCACCACCACCACCACCACCACCACTGAATCATTCATCCTGGGAGACCCCCACCACTGACAAAACTATTTGTCAATCAGGAAGGAAAGGCTTTAACAGCCTACAGCTCTCCCCTTGTCCCTGTCCCTGTCCCTGACCCTGTCCCTGTTCCTGTCCCTGTCCCTGTCCCTGACCCTGACCCTGTCCCTGTCCCTGTCCCTGACCCTGTCCCTGTCCCTGTCCCTGACCCTGACCCTGTCCCTGTCCCTGTCCCTGACCCTGTCCCTGACCCTGACCCTGACCCTGTCCCTGACCCTGTCCCTGTCCCTGTCCCTGACCCTGTTCTCCCAGTATCTCCATGGGCTTCTTTCGGTGCACCAGCTCCATTATTTTGGCTCTAAGAGTGCACAAGGTGCTGGTTTGGAATTTGACCTCTCCGTGACCCTGGTGAGGGGTAAAGCGAGAGGATGGATGATGACTGACGGGCGTACCTGCGACATAGTCTCCAAAGCCCACCGTGGTCAGGGTGATGACTACGAAATAGGCCGACTCCAGGAGCGTCCACTTCTCCACCTCCTGGAAAACCAGGATGGGCACCGCAACGAAGAGCAGGCAGCCCAGCAAGATGGAGAGGAGGGCCGAGATCACGCGCACAATGGTCGGACTCACTCGCCATTTCTGTCAGGAAAGCGAAGGCATGAATCAGACCTTCTGGAGGAGGTCTTCGAATGTTCTCGGCAGACTCTGACCAGGAAGAGGTTTTCTATTTTGGCGACCAGTTTCCTCAGCCCGGTGCCCAGGTGGTCTCCCACTCCGGCCAGCAGGATTCCGAACATGGGGATCCCCACCAGCGCGTAGAAGATGCAGAACAGCTGCCCCCCTTCCGTCTTTGGGGAGGTGTTTCCAAAACCTGCACGCGCGGGATCGGAGGAGCGTAGTAGAGCTTCCCAATCAAAAAAAAAAAAACAAAAACCGCAGGAGTTTCCACTCACCGATGGTCGTGATGATCGTCCCCGAGAAGAAAAATGCGCTGGCCAGATCCCACTGGCTGACGAAGGTGTTGTTGCTGCTGGGATCCACGCCCGCTCCGATGGCCTCCACCACCTCCTGCAAAGAGTCCATCGAGACCATTTCAGGGATCGTCAGACTATTAAGTCACTATCAGGAATTCATGAATACTAACGACGGAAGGGGATTGACTCGATCAGATATCAGCCCCCCCCCCCCGGCTATGAAACGCTGTGGTCCACAGAAGGCCTGCTTCCTGTCCCTGCGTCAGCAGCGGGCGGAACTCAACATCGGCACGATTGCTGACATCCAGCTGCTCTGGCGTATCGAGCCGCTGCTAATCGAATTTCCCGATCCAGTTATCTGATTTGTGTCTACTGTTCACGTGAAGACATTTGTTTATGTTGAATGTTTGAATTGATCCCGATTGGGGGGGGGGGCGATCTCTGCAAAACTAACCTTAAATCAAAGCCTGAAGTTCGGCCTTCCTTTCTGCTAATTACGACCCAGAAGGCCGCAGAAATGCGACTAATGCTTCTCTTTAATTAATCTAATCTAGGTCATAAACAGGAAGGCGGTCGAAACACAACTTAATGTAATGTATTTAAGATATTGAACCATTTTTTTAATTACTAACGCAAACATAATGAAATAGATTTATCTTATTTATTATTTAATTTAGTGCATTATGATAAATTGCATCAGCCTGACCGGGTTAAGCAGCTTATCAGAACTACAAAAAATCGCTTTAAAGGGGCATCAAAATGCGTGAAATATCTGCTCACTCACACCCAAAATGGATTTTTCACTCTCCAAAACCCTGTGACTGTACTTAAGGTGTGGGTGTGAAGCCTTTTTTACTGGCCTTTAAAGGCAATTATTACTGTTGAAATTATTTTATAGCATCAAAACCATCCTTTAAAAGATCTCTGCTGTACCTAAAGTCCTCCACTAGTGACTGAGCTGTTTGACTTTGTCTCATTTCTTCTATTTTTATCCACATTAAACAGGCTAAACCATCGGTTTCTACATCATTGTCATGCTTTTTCATGCCTTCAAACCACACAAGAGTTGCACCTCTATGAAGTCCTGCAGGTTTTCTGGGCCCAGGCAGGTGAAATTCAGCAGGAATCCTCGACGCGCCTCCTGCAGCTGCAGGTGCTTGTCCTGCTCCTGGGGGGCCTCCAGGGTGCGGAACACCACGGCCCCCAGCACCAAGTAGAGGAGCACCCCGGTGAGGATGCTGAGTAGGGTGGAGCAGCGCATGGCCGCGCGTCGGCTCAGTTCAAACACAGGCTCCTCTCTCCCTCTGACAGCCTCCCCGTTGGTGGGGCCCGAATCCCAGCTGCAACAGAAACATCAGCGACCACACTAAAAAAAAAAAAAAAAAAAAAAAAAAAAAAAAAACCCACCACCCTCACAGCTGGTGACATCATCTGGGCACGGAGCAGATCTCACGATCTCGCTCTGCTAACTGTACCTGCGATCCTGCCGCTGTCTCTTCCCGGCCCTCTTGGCCTCGGGACGCAGGATGGATTCCCTGGAGCCGTAACCTCCGGGGGGGAGGCCGTCCCCTTCACAGTCGGAGGGAGGGGGCACTGGAGCGGAGACACAAGGGAGTTGGACCGGTCACCAGTGAGGTGAAACTGCAACTGAGGCTGCTGATGCTGTGGGAGAAGAAAAGGGTTGGACGGGGAAGACGTCCACACCCACTCGAGCCCAAATACCTCCAGATGTGCCAGCAATAGGCTCAAACCACAGTCTTTTTTTTTTTTTCCCTTTCAGATCTGTTGCACACTCACCTCCAGATACTGCAGATACAGTGATCTTTTTTTAGCTCTGTAAAGGCGACTGGAGCCAAGAACCTGCTTCTGATGCAGCTTTTGACTAAAGCATCAGATTTGATTGTAAGGAGGAAAACAATCGGAATAATTGGACCGATTGTCCTCCCAAATCCGCATCGCTGGAAGGGGGGGGGGGGGGGGGGCAGAGTTTGAGGGAATAGCTCCTCATCCTTGACTTGTGTCCCAATCAGCAGGTGGAATTGAGAAAAACATAAATCTCTTTTATCACATGTTAACCCATTCCCCTCCGCCGTGCGTTACATTTCTCCAACGAGCGGAGGATTTCCAGCAGATAGAACCATTTTCGACTCTGGGGTCTTGCACGTGGAGCTGGAACACATTTAAGTAATGCCACAATATGAGTTTGCAGATTTCCCGCGTTTAAGGATAATGAAACCCCAAGCTGTCCATCGCCTGGCATCAAAATCAAGCAAAAAAACACACATCAGTAACAACACACCCAGCATGGGTGGTCACCTACCTCAGGCTGCTGACCAGATCACCCATCGTCACACACAACAGATGAGCTGTACTAGAAGTGTCACCACTCCTGCTGCTGCTAACAGTTCTCAGATCCAGCTTTAGAACCACCCAGAGTCTTCCGGACGCCGCGTCCCGCGCTTGGCTCTACCTCAGCCTCGGCGCCTCGTGGAGATCCAGAGGCAGAGTCGCCTCACGAAGAGCGTTTCATGGGTTCAGACAGCTGCTGACGGAGGAGGGGGTGTGTGGTGGTGGTGTGGGTGTGTATGTGTGTGTGTGTGTGTGTGTGTGTGTGTGTGTGTGTGGGGGTGGGGGGTGGGGGGGTAGGGGGGCGTGGCTGAGCACCGGCGTGTGTGACTCTGTGAGGAGGGCGGAGGATGGTGCTGAGGAGATGGTGGGGGGTGGTGGGGGGGGGGGGGGGTGGGGTGGGATGACAACAAAAAGGGAGTGAGTTCATGAGCACGTGTGAAGGAGGAGGTCTGGCTCCGGCAGGGAGCGGCTGCAGTCATGTGGTTGTGCACCGTCAATAAAAGGATCAGCGGCAGATTCATGGTGGACTAAATGACCTGAAGCTGCAGACTCTGCAGCCAAGATCAGCCTCATCTCGCTCAATAACAAACACATATAGAATATAGACTTTTATTCTGCACTTCTTTTAATTATATTTCACATTGCATATAGGAATAACCTGTTATTATATTGATCATTTAATATTGAGCTCAGTGTGCTCCTGCTGCTGTTGCATTGTAATTTCCCAGGTTGGAATCATTAAAGTACATATATCCATCTATCAATCACCTCATTCATAGTACTTTGTGTGTGCGTGTGTGTGTGTGTGTGTGTGTGTGTGTGTGTGTGAGAGAGAGAGAGACTGTTTATGGAATCCTCAGATTCACACACTCGATTCGGATGTTTAAAGCAGCGCCTCCCTGCAGCGACAGCTGTTCCTGCCTGTGTCACAAATATTAAAAACTATCGATGCAAAGCCGCAAATCCCAGAGCTGCCGCTCGTGTTCACAGAGTATATTCATCTACAGAACATAAACAGATGAACAGATACAGTCCGAAACTATAAACTCATAAACTCCTCTCAAAACATGTCACAAAGACGGGCAGATGGGAGTCAGGGAGAAGAGCCCTGGACCGTCAGTTTTTACACTTTCCGACTGTGAAGAGTGCGATGCCGTCTGCTCATGGGGCCTGGGGGGCCGATGCAGCGTGGGGGAAATGTACCCGAGATCCCATTAGCCAGCCCATGTGGTTTGACGGTGTGGCTGGAAGAACTCCAGCAACAAGACTAGAGCCTCCTCACGTCATCGTCATTGATCGGCGATGGATCAAACGTTCAAAGGTCGCTTGAACTTATCGACTTATTGTCCCAGTATTCCTCTCTTGGTGCTGCACAACCAAAATATTGGGAATATTGTGGTTCTCCATGTTATGTAAGGGATATTCTAAATGTCTAGGTGATGTGCCTGCATTTCAGTAAAGAAAATAGAACACATACAATACCAGCAAAAGTATTTCAGTGACTTTAACACCTTAGAAGTGGAGATATGTTGTTCCCGCAAATACCTCTTACTCAACCTCCGCTTCCAGTCTGACTAAATGTGATTTATGGTGTGTAATGCACCCACCAAATCAACGCTTAAACCCATTTAGTGTCTTCGATTGGGTCTGGGAGAGAGCCGGCGTCTCCCGCTTCTCAGCTGAAACCGGGCTCACCTTCAGCAGACATCTGAGCGCCCTGGCTCCATCACAGCAGAGCAGGGGTCAGGGAGCGCCTCATCCTCTCAGCGAGGATGGGAACCGCACGATCTCCACACACACACACACACACACACACTGCTGCAAATCAAATCCAGTTCAACTGACTAGATTCCCTGAGAACGGAGTTTGAGAGGCCCCTCAAACTCGATCGCTCGGGCGAGGATGCCAAAAAGAAGACGACGACTTACTTCTCAAGGCTGAAGGCATCGTTTCCAGACTTTCCTCTGCGTAGCTGGAGGTAAAGCGGAGTTAATCAAAGTCCCGATGGTGGAAGGAACAAAGACGGATGCTGGGAAAACTACCCGAGAAGTGGACACACAGTAATTGATTGACTGACAGATGTGCCTACAATTAAATACAGGGAGGTGGAGGAACACAAAGGAGAGGGAGGTGTAGGGGAGCAGGCTGAAGGATGAGGAGGGCGGGCTGGACCATGCCGCTGTTATGAGCACTTTATTTTCAATTAGGCCCCCGCATCTACTTTCTGCCATTTTTGATGATACAGACTTCTTGGACTGGAAATTGATTGGTTCGCTCACGTCAGCGACTTTTTTTTTTTTTTTTGAACAAAAGAGGTTTTTGATGTGAAAGTGGAGACAATGACCAGAAAAAAAAAAAAGCATCAGAGCAGCATCAAAACAGCAATTTCTTGTTTTAATGAAGTAAGACAATCTGCTAAGTGTTTGAGCTGTCATTTACATTAACTCAATCAGGGGGTTTGGCAGGGGGGGTTGAGGCTAAATTTGTAAAAAAAGTCAAGTAAGAAGTCAAGATTTAGGAGCAGAGCAGCATGGTGGGCCGTGTCAGGGAGAGAAAGCAGTGCTGCAAGTGCACATTAGAAAGTCTGGAATATCTGAGCAGCTCCGGCAGCAACATCGATCTGCTGGAATCTACTTTACTCTTTAATTTAATGCCTCCCATTCCTGAAAAGCTTTTACATCACGAGAGGAAAGAATAACTCAGCCCAGTGTAAAAGGAGGCAGTAAAAGCTGTGTGAAATAACCATTTTAAGATTCAGCACCACAAAAGTGAGATCAAGACCAGGTTTCAAAATAAAAGTCAATTTCCTAAAGATTTCTTCGTAGTTAGCTAAAGCTAATTTGACAAAGCAAAAAGCATATAAAAAACAAAAAAACCCATGCAGTAGCACACGTCATCTGTCCTCACACTATTATGTGTATACACACACTGTCGGACCTTTAGAGCTTTATAGGGGTTAACATAACACACTGGCTGCAGGAGCAAAACAAAGCAGGGCGGGAACTCCAGGAAGTGTAAAAGGCAACGTTTCCTTTTATTGGTCAGCGAGATGATCGAGAAGCTTTCATACTATTGACACAAGAGAGGACTTGAACATTTTAATTACAATTATTAAGGGAGCTCATCAAACTGAGGCTGCCTGATGTCGATTCTTCCGTTATAAAGACAGCTGAAAGTCAATGGACGCGGATTATTTCATGGTTCTAGTGTTAACTACACGGTACACTGTACAAATGCTGTTTGAGCCTACACTCGAGCCTCCGGACAGACAGGCGGCTTTAAAAAAGACTGATGAGCGACGAAGGTTGTTTAAGGTCGGAAACACTACAAAGACAACCGAGGAATAACTTAGAGCATCTGTCGCTTGCACCAGGTCCTAAAAATGAGAAGCTTGTATGGAATGACTAAATCAGCTCGGTTACCATGGCTCCACCAGGCACGGCCTGATGTCATCATCAGAGGTGGACCCTTCATCCGTGCGGCTTCTCTTTATCCCTGATTTTGAAGCATTTCTTTAAAAAGTGCATTTAAAACGCAGCAATAGGTATCATCTTTTAAATCACTTCTTCCCGTCGATCTGGTTTGCGCCAACAGTCGATCACTTCTGAACCATCTCGCCTGCAGCCGTGCCCGGTGGAGTCGAGCTCTTGGAGGAATGAAGGTAAATGTGAAGCGGGAACTTCCTGTCCAAACAGCCTTGCTGGTGAAGGATTTTTTTAAATCCAATCGTACAAAGACCTGGAGTTCCTCGGGCGGATCAAAACAGCTTGATCATGCTCTCCCTGGATTTGCCGACTCCGACCCACTTCACTGAAATCAGAGAGGCGATGGCGGCTTTAGCAAACGCTCCGACATCTGGAGTCTGCGCGCTTTTCTTTTTTTTTTTTTTTAGAAACAAACCTGGGACTTGCAGGAAGTCCTCGATGAAGAGGATGTACTTCTGGGCCTGAGGTGGCAGCTCCTCGAAGCTCCGCACGGCCTCGGTGCTGCAGCACCAGCCGGGCAGCGTCTCGTACTCCACCGACACTCGCGTCAGCACGTCCATGTTGGCTGCAACAGAAGCACGTTAGAGGGAGTGAGGAAACAATTCTCCTGCGGCTGCTGCAGAACCAGCAGATACTAATAATCTGGATCAATGAGGATTAAAAAAAAAAAAAAAAAGAAGATCCAAACCGCTGAAACTACCCACAGAACCACAGAGGCTGCAGTCACCTCATCCTCTGCAGCTCAGCTGCAAACATTCTCTGATCCAAACACAACACGGACATAAACGCCGAGGGGGCGAACGTACCTGGGAAACTAGGCAGGGGCTTCCCGTCGACCTTATAGGCCACGCCCACTTTGATCTCTGGCAGCGTGTCCAAAATGTCCAGCTTTGTCAGGGCGATCCTGGAACGAACAAGACGCGCCCTTCAGACGTTGTCGGCGCTTGTGTCTGAACTGGAGGTCCCAACAGGAACATCTAGCCCTCTCAGATCTAGTAGGGGAGCTGCTTACGCTGAGAATCCGTTGACCATGTGAGCGTATCGCACCAAAATCAGATCCAGCCATCCACAGCGCCTCCTTCTGCCCGTTGTTACTCCGAACTCCCTCCCTCTGGACTGGAGCAGATCCCCCGTTTCCTAAAACGCAATAAAACAGCAGGACACAAAAGCGTTAAAGGCGATGGTGGACAACTCCGTTGATCTTCTCAGTCACAGACAGTCGAGCATGGATCTGATTAGTGACACGAATGTGTCTGTACTCACGTTATTCTGCTCTGTGGGGAAAGCGCCAACACCCACCCGGGTGGTGTACGCTTTGACAACGCCGTATACTCGGCCGACGTGCGATGGCGGCACGCCGAGGCCCGTGCACACGCCTCCCACGGTGCAGTTGGAGGAGGTCACAAAAGGATAAGTGCCTGACCAGAGAGAGGGAAGCGTTTACAGGAAAGCTCAATATCAATCTATATATCTGCGATATCAATATGCGCATTAATGGGGCTCAGACGTGCTCACCAAAGTCAATGTCCAGCAACGCAGCATTGGCTCCCTCCACCAAGATTTTCTTACTGGGACCAGTAAGAGCTTTATGCATGAAGTACACCCCGTCGGTCACCAGAGGGCGCAGTTTCTCAGCATATCCCTGAAAATGAGTGACGCCAATATTATAAAGACCATCTTTTGATGAGTTCATTAAAGTCTACAAGTGTGTTTACATGACAGGAACAAAATATGGATTGTGTTATTCTGACTGATACCCCACAAAAATGGAAATTATTGAAATTTCCCAAAGATCACAACCAGTGCACAGGCTTACAAAGACTCCAAAAAGAGGGACAGAAGTCAGTCAACAAACAAGCAAATTCACCATCTTCACAAACAAAAGCTTTATAACAACAAGCACAGACTTTAACTGTGGTTTCTCTTACCTTAAGTTGATCCAGCTCACTATCAACATTAATGTTGAGATTCTGGTACATCTTCTGAAAATGTTCTGCCAACATACGGAACCTGGAGGAAGCGCAGAGTTGGTCCACAAGAGCGTATTTACACCGAGCTGCTCATAGATGATCATGCATACATTCATACACACATTTTCCAAACATGAGAACAGAACATGCTGAATTAAGAGACTCTTTATAAAAGACAGCGATCACACAGGTGCTGCCACCTGGTGGGCGGAGAAAAAACAGCAGAAAATGGGACACAAAAATGCTTCATATAAGAAATTAGAGGGAAGAAACATAAATGTATACATAATTTCAATATTTGATTCTTTAAATGCAACAACTAACAATTTTTCCCATATTACATTTTGAAAAATGTCATGAGTGGATGTTTTTAGCCATAAACATAAACTAAATTATTAAAGGTTTTTATTTAATTATGTTAAATATAACCAAGACTGTTTATTGTATATTTCTCAGTTCAAATGCCCAAAGCATTCCATAATTAAAATCATATTTAATACCACTTAACAGTAATTAACTTACTTGTCTTCAAAGACTTTGAAATCCCCAACAAGGTCACAAACACGAAGACCGTTCCGAGCAGCTTTGGAGGAGTAGGCAGGACCGATGCCCTTTTTAGTGGTTCCCAGACTAGAAATTAATAAATCCAATAATAGCATGCATTAAAGTCATCCACTAGACACTGGAGAGTTAAGAATAATTCTGATGGAAGTGGATTTACTTTTTCCCTTCTTGCTGTTGTCGCTGCTGCTCCTGGATACCATCAACAGCCTGATGAAAGTTGAAGACTACAGGCGGAAACAAGAGCCCGTCAGCAGGACAGCGTACAACGCAAACTTCACGTTAAATGTATAAAAACGTACTCACCGATGTGGGCCCGGTCAGAAACCTTCAACCTTTCCTCCCATCCCTGTAATCCTGCAATGTGACAAATCATCCCCAACATTTACCTACAAATAACATCCATTATAAACGTACGGTAACTACTCTGCCGTGTGTGTGTAGATGTTTAATAATGCTCACGCATTTATGGAGGAAACATTACCTTTGCCCTTTTGAAGGTTCTTTTCAGCTTCCTCAAACAGACCTGGAAGGTGTATCACCACTCCATTACCTGGAATGGAAAAGGCTTTTATTTAGAAATCACATGTCACTCTGTTATTAACAGGCAACAATGTTTAGTCTTTTTACAACACTAGAAATAGGAAGAACAACACAAATGAGGAAGTTAAAGTGTTGCAGCCAGTATATGATACATAGTTTCTTAGGGCCGCTATGCTAGTTTTACTTTGCTCCCAGGACAATAATGCTGATCTTGCCAGGAGAATGAAGCAATAAGAGCTGTTCTAGTGGAACAGGCGGTGTCTGGTACCGATGAAGGAGACGGCCTTCTTGTTGAGGACTCCGCTGGGCAGCAGGTGGAAGTCGTACTCCACAGAGTCCACCACCACAGTGTGGCCCGCGTTGTTGCCTCCCTGCACAAAACACACACACACATCCAGCTCAATCAGAGGCGGGGTTCCTGCAACAGTCTGCTCACACCACCAGGACAGGACCCCCCCCCCCCCAGCCTGCAGGTCAACAGAGGGGTCAACAGCTGCATGTTTAAAATCTTTATTTCAGATAAATCGGTGAGTGGCTGCAGCTGTGGAGCAACAGGAGGCCAAAGCCTTTCACAATGTTACTGTCTGTCGGTAACTGACGGTCAGGGCACATTTAGTCAGCAAACAACCCCCCCAGTTGCAGATTGATTTTAGCATCTGTTAGCACCTCTACATCCGGGAAGTCCCGCTGCGCTGACGTCAGAGTGACGTCACGAACCCTCCTTCCCCACACACACACACACACACACACACACGCGCGCGCACAGCGGGCGAATTAAGAATAAACACGATTCTGTAAACTTTAAAAAGGGCCGAGTAGGCGTCGTACCTGACACCTGCACACCAGGTCCGCGTCCATGGCGAGCAGGTCCACCACTTTGCCCTTGCCCTCGTCGCCCCACTGCGCTCCCAGCACCACGGTCACTTTGTTGAGCGGCTCCGCCGGGACCCGCGGGCACGACGCCTGCGAGCCGCTCTCCCGCGGCCGCTTCACCACCGGCTCCCCGTTGAGCGGGCCGGCCTCGCCCCCGTTCACGTTGGCCACGGAGCTGTCGGATGCCATGCTGCAGCTGCTGCCCGCAAACCGGAATAGTTTTAGCGCCTTCTCCTGCGACACAGGAAGTGACGTTATCTGCCTCGCCACAGGGGGCGCTAAAGCCTCACCTGGCGAACAATACCGGAAGTAGTGGGGGGTTGTGCTCCCTAAGATTTATTAATTGTCATTTATTTATTTTATTTTATTTTTTGCTTTTCAATTTTATCCCTGCGTGAGTAAACAGTCTGTAAGTTTTTGAAGCTTAGCTAGTTATCTATTTTCGAGTTATCTTTTTTCAGCTAATTTCATTCTTAGTGAGCCGCCCTCTTTGTTGAAGAGACGTAATGATGCCCTTCTCTGCATTTCCGTATTCGTTTTAAAGCTCACTCTGACGAAATTTGCCAATACCTTAAAGATTATTTTGCTTAAAATAGGAAATAGGATTGTGTCTCGCCTAACGCTTTGACCCTTGGTCAAACCTTGGTCAAACCCTTGGTTCTTTTTTGATCTACTGCATGTCATACGCTACGGTGTGTTACTGCAGTGTGTCATTTTACTGCTGGGTGGCAGCAAAGGGAACATTTAAATTATGGTTCACTGATCACACACTGGCTTTATTGTTTTTTATTTCACCTCATGTAAACTCTTGATAGTCTGATGGTACATGGAGGGAAGCATGTCATATAGTATTATCTTAGCATATTTTGAAATAGTACGGAAGGTAGAGTGTAGATTTTGTAAGTCGTGTTATTGGAAATCATTTGTGGCAACAGAAGGCCTAAGGAGGTTGCATATGGTCAGCAGTCAATGACGACCTGAACTCTTGAACTTGTAGTCATCGCCAGGCGCTGCGTTCTGTCCTCTGTGATGTGTGCCTGGCCTCTACTGCAGCTGTCTTCCTGCCTTTTCCCTACATTTTTGTCTTCAGCAAGAGAAACACAGACTCAGTTTGATGAAGGTCAGGCTTTTGTCTCGACCAGTCCACTTCCACAAAACATTCCACCTCTTTGGTTGTTTTCACAGTATGTTAAGGTCATTGTCCATCTGCACAGCGAAGCCCTGTCCAAGAGTCCTGTATATGTTTGGCTGAATATGTGCAGAGCATATTGAAACTGTAAAGAATTCTACCAGTACGTTCTGGAACTGCACAGGCCTGTTTAGACTTCTTCTCCAGCAGTCTCTACTCTGGCTTCCTGTTTCTGGGGCCGTGGTTTATACCATGTGGTGAACTGAAATCATCTCTGAGTTGTAAACGTTGACACCCCCCCCCCCACCCCGGAAAATGTTGTTGACCAGGGGTGGGATTCTCTTCACTAACACCACACTTGTGTTCTGTTGTCTTTGGGGTCTTTTGACGTTGCTGAGCTCAACAGTGCCTCCGTCCTTTTTTATCAACGTGCCAAACGGCGCTTTTGGCCACGCCTGATGTCTGTGCTATCTCTCTGATGGGTTTGTTTTCATCCTTCAGTCTAATGATGGCTTGCTTTACTGATAGTGACCGTGACTTTGGACTTCATATTGAGGGTTGACCTCACCAGATTCCAAACACAAATGTTCAATTCACAATGAACTCTAGACCTTATGTCTGCGTGTTGTCGCTGATTTGATGAGGGAATAACACACACCTGACCATGAAACTGTGCACCCACCTTAGAAGGGGGAGTTCTACACCGCTCATGTGATCTAAATATAAATACTCACAAATTTGAGCTTTAAGTGTGTATTTAAAGCTCTTGAGTGTTTATTTTCACGTGCTCTGTGGTGGTGTACAGAAATAAGACACATAGGTCAAACAAAAAATAGGGAAGGACACCAGTAAACCCACTGTTAATGTTTCCGGGTTATGGCCGCAGTCGTGAGGGACTTGAGCCTGAACACACACCGATCGGACGATCCTCTGCGACAATAAAAAGTCCAAACAACCTGCGTCATTTGTTAAATAGTCATATTAGTGCGAAGCGCAAAACAGACATCTGACAACATCCCTTCTTTGTTCTTTTAGGATTTCTTCACGGGCGCTAAGGAAGGAACTCAAATAAACACACGAAGCACATCCGTTTGCGGGCATCGTCACACTTTATTAAAACATCAGAAACAAGCACTGAGTTCAGGGCTGCAAAGTATGACCTGATCACAACCACGCGTGGAGATGCACCTGAGCTTCAGCGGTTCAGGGGGACAAACGCAGCAGTGGCCTACAGAACTGACAGGCAGAGGCTCCAGTTACTGGCTGTCAATTCATAGGTCATCACCTCGTGTCCCAACCATCGTCAGCGGGGCTGGGGGGTTGGGGTGGGGGGGGGGTCCACGTGTGTCCGGTGGATCTCTGCAGGTAACAGCACTTCCACTGGAACACACATACAGCTTCCACATGGAGTTGCTGTTACATCCAGCGTGCACCGTGAGATTCGGCGTCCCCTTCGCGTCCGGCGAGGTCGCTCTCTGGAGGGTTTTGGGAGGTCTGAGAAGACGGACGAGCATCTTTAACACCCCCCCCCGCTGACTTTAACCCTGCGTTTGGATGCGGCTGCGCGTCAGTCCAGCACGGAGGAGTCTTGTGATCCGACAATTTCCTCCTCCCTGTTTTATTGCCCCGGAGTAAACGGCATCATTGCTCACACTCCAACAGCTTGGCCAAAGGGCCAAGGCCTGAGCAGATAACGCGGATTTTATGGCCTCCGTCAACATGAGGCCACTTCTCAGTCGGAGACTATCTGGGTGTGTCCGAACCTCTGGACCTGCGGGTCCGGCGTTTCCTGCTCGCCTGCGCCTGTCACCATCCTAACCGCACGCCTGCGTTTCACCCTAATGCGCCTGTTGTCAGCCTGTTTGTCCTGGAAATTACAGCACAGTCTGTTGATCACAATCAGCCGGCGTTCTGTGTGCGTCTTCCTGGACTGCTTTTATTTTGTTAAACAGACACCCGCTAATTCATCAGGAGAGGTCGACCCTTAACACCTGTACCACAGATCCTGGAAAACTGACAAAACTACATTTTAAACAGAAGAAATCAGGAGTTTTTTGGGTTTTTTTTTCATCAATGACAGCCGTTTAAAACAAAAGCGTGTTGTCATCTTAAAAAAGAACGAACGACCCGGCTGCAGTCTTCCAGTCACTCACCTCTCTGGGGCCGACGCCGCTCCGATGCTTTCGCAAGACCAGGCCAAAAGTTCGCGGAGCAGCGCGCGGCGGCGCCCGGGCAGGCGGGCGGTCGGGGAGGGCCGCGGCGGCGAGGCGAGGACGCGGCGGCGAGGCGAGGACGCGGCGGCTCGCCCGCGGGGGGACGGGAAGAAGCCCCGTGGTCCGAGGGAGACCTGACAGCTCGGGGGAGACGAACGCGTTTCCGATGAGACGGCCGGGCAATGGCAGCGAGGCAGGGCAGCCAGTTTAAGAGATCGGGAAGGTTGGAGGGTTAATTATTACACTTGCAGTCAATATTTAACAGGCCTGACGCCCTGCCCCTCAGCCCTACATCCTGATTCCACAGAGGGTAGGGCCAAGAACATAGCTATTGTGTCCCCTGCACAAAATATGTATTCAAAGAACGGCCCCCTGCAACTGCAGGGAAATGTGATCAATAAAGCTCCAGGAGGCTTTTTCCCATTTTTATTTCAACTTCCAGTCAAGGAAAGTGCGATCAAACGTCCCCGACATGAGGTCAAGAAGAGAGCCACCGCCTCTAATTCTGCCTTTTCGGCTTAAACGGAGCCTGCCAGGAGCTGGAGCTCGGCGCGGGGAGGCTCCAGCGCACACGCTGACCGTCAGGGCGAAACACGTCTTTTGAGCACCTCCACGGGAGGGCTGGGGGCTCGGGGCTGCAGCGTGCAAGCACAAAAAGGGCCAACTGAACCCCTGAGTGAAGGTTTCAGAGGCTAACTCTTTGGCCAGCGTGCAGCGAACGGCGGGGAAACGAGCTCGGACGATAAATCTCAGTAATTCTTTAACCTTCGGGCAACTATAAAATGACTCATGTGGCCCAGAGGGGAGGGGATGATAACATGTAATTCTTTTAAATGAGCCCCCACTCTGTTTTGTTTTATTGTTATACACCTTGAATTATCTGCTGGATATCTGGTTTGTGTCTTATCTGATCTGACACACACTTATTCTGTGAAGGCGGTTAATAAAAGTATCATAGGCAATATATATTTACGCCTCCTCGTTCTTCCTCCTCTCTTATTCATAAACTCGGACTATCTTATCTGAAGACCGAGTGCAGAGTCCAGTGTCTCCGTGGGGCAGGTAAACGTGCGGAGCGTCAGTGTGACACGCAGGTAAACGCAGCGCGGGCTCTTAGTTCCTGCTGCCGCTCACATCAGATAGGGCTTCTCCCCCCTGCTGGAGCCCCGAAAGGGGGTCACGTCTCGCGTCGGATCCGCGCTGAGCTCATCGTAGGAAGGGAGGGGGCCTGGAAAACCGCGGTCGTCTCAAGAGGGAAAAGTGAAAAATCAGCAGAGTTGCCGTGACCTTTGCTCCATCCAGGAGCATTAAAAAAGGGAGGAGTAAAGCTCTGCTGCTGCGCTCACGTATATGCAACTCTGCCCTATTTAGTTCTTGATTACAAATTATTTTGTTATAAATGACCAACATTAAAACACCAGAGAGAGAAAACTCACTCTTTTTTCATGTTTTCAGTATCCATATGCTGTGTATGTCGTGTTTTGTGGACTGTTTTTTCACTTTACGTGCACATTTTTAATTGTTCCTCATGGATACGTTTCTCAAACTGTGTTACTATATCGACAAAAATGCCCACAGATCGTTCAGCTGTCAGATATTGTGCGATAGCGCTCTCCGCACGTTGCTGGCCATTGTCGTTTGTGAGCGGGGGCCCAGCGCTGAGGCGCTGGGAGCACGTGTGGCTGTCACGGCCTCTCCTCATTCCTCAGTGTGCTGCGGCTGTTTACTCCTGCTCCGGCTCCCCTGTTTGTTCTCTCTGGGTGTGTCACCGTCACCTTTTCACCTCCAACCCATCAAACTCCAGCGGGAGTCCCGGGCTTCGTCAGCCGCAGCTCGGGCTCCCTGATCGCATGATGGATGATTCAGGGCCATTTACCGGTTCAGTTCACATCAAAACCACGTTTACGTGTGTGTGTGTGTGTGTGTGTGTGTGTGTGTGTGTGTTAACACACGTAAATGAGCTGAAGCCCTCAGTTTTTAGAAAGTTAAAAACATTCACAGAGCAACTGAGTGAATATTTCAGCTCAAAGAACCTTTTTATGAAAATTAGGGGTTTTTTATGAAGTTGAAAATGGTTTTTAAATCAGTGCAGGTGGACTTTGGAACAGTAATCAGTCATTATTGATCTTCAGGGTGTAATGTGTACATATGCTATTATTATTATTATTATTAATAAAGATGAATTAATTATATTTGCATGCTCTTATACTGTTGATCCTGAAGTGACTTGGTGATGGTACCTGTGTCTGCCAGGTGTTTGTTGTGCTGCAGTTGTAGTGTAGCGACGCGTAAAGAGGCCACGCGCCCACATTCAGACATGAAATTAAAAGTGAAAGCTTAAGACGCACCTGACATGTATAGTTCAGCACAATGTGCGTGCAAGATGAACTAACCTAATCGTTTTTTTTCCATTCTTTCTCTGGCTTTTTATCAGATCTCCTCATTTTCTAGAGAGAACCTCAGCAGACAAGGACGAAACCACGCAGCGTCTGACAGCTGTGACCTCTCTGAAGGTAACCAACTAAAATTGAGAAAGGCGTCAAGCGTCCTCCGTTAATCATCTATTTAATGAAACCGGATTGTCCAACTGTGCCCATAAGGATAATTGCCTGGATCCTCAGGTGACTCCAGTGACCTTCTCCGTCTCATTAGTGTCCTGACTCTCCAGGGGAGGAATGATGGAGCTCTTTCCTGCTCTGATATCCCACAGGATGTAGACCGCCCTCTACTGGCTGCAACAAGCACCGCAGGAGGCCTGAAGCCGAGTTCAAGCTCCAAACCCTTTAAAATCCTTCAGTCAGCTGCTGTGATTTACAGATGGATTTATTCTGTATTCATGATGAAAGTCTTCTGATCCCATTTCCCACTGGCCTGAGGGGATCTGTTAACATCTTTAAATCTGGATGCGTCTGCTAGGCCGGTGCTCATATTTGATTGTAATACATCACTTTAATACCACCCCCCCTTTACTGAAGCCATTGTGGCTTTTTATTTGGAAATTGAATGTTACGACACAACCAAAGACCCCAGAACGACCCCTTATTCTCCTGCTTTGTTTATTATTTGAAAAGATTAAGACCGAACACCAAAAAGACTGTAGCTAGATACATTAATCTTGGATGTTAAAACTGAGTGTGAACCTGTTGTCAGACACATAACTGGGAGTTTTAATGAATGACTGGAACTGTGATTAAACAGGCAGACTGCAGTGTCACCGTTATGAAAACAGTGCTAAAGTCCATGACTGGAAACTCTACCCCACAAAGAAACAAACAGATCCCTGTGGATGCGAAACACCATCCTGAAGGCTTTGTGAGGGATCAGAACTGAAACCCAAACCCCCCCTCCCATTTAATTCTAATCCTTTTGGTCTCGACACGGGAAACATGCACGATAAAGGAAAAAAAAAAAGCGTCTGGTGCTGCGTCAATTAGTTTATTTATCAGTGTGTTAATATTCAAATGCAGACTTTCCTGCCCTTGAAACAAGTAAAACACTAAACCAAATAAATTATTTCACATGGAACGACGGCACCGACGTCATGAAAAAATTTGACAGACTTTTATTCGGATGATGAAAAACCTGAAGGTTCGATCTAAAAAAAGCTACGAACGTGTAAAATGTTAATGCATTAGCAAACGACTCGCAGAGCCCTGGTATTCTGATTTTAGGAACAATCTGAACTACATTCCATTAGAATTCTAGACTCGCAGCCTTTGGTAAAGGACCGCCTCCGTTTCAGTTGCGACCCCGACAGAAGACCAAAGGTTTTAGAATCAACTACTTTCAGGTTATAGTACAGTAACATTAAAAAGACACGAACCAACTAAGATTCCTCTCTGATGGGAGTGCATCCAGAGAAAAAACTGTTCTGGAAACTCGTCAAGAGTCTTTTCTTCTTCTTCAGGAAGCTGACTGTGGTTCTCTCCTCCTGCTCGTCATCCTCCTCTTCCTCCTCCTCTGTAAAGCTGGGCTTCTTGACCAGCTTGAGGTCCCCAGCAGCGTGCCCCATGTCTCCAATTTCCTTTAACACCTACAGTTGAAAAGGTTCACGTCAGTCGCTGGAAGACGGCCCCGCGGTGAAAGCAGATGTGAGGAGTCACAACGCGGGCGTACCTTTTTGGTGGGCGTGCACGAGGGTGGCTTGAAGAAGGTGGTGTTGTCGGGACTGACGGACGGTTGATCTTGAAGAGACGCCGAGTCTCTGGAGACGCTTTCTGACTGACAGACATCCTGAAATCAAACGGGACGGATCAACGCTCGCGGTCAGCAACGGGTTTGAGCGCAGCTGTTGAGCATGTGCATCGTAAAGTGTTGTGATGATGATGATTAGGTACCCCAGCAGGCGACTGCTCCTCCATGTTTCGACATTTCTCGTGGTCACACTGGCAGTTCTCGCCGCACGTCATCTTTCCTTTGCGACACCGGCACTGCTTGTTGATGCAGCGGCCTTTGCACGCGCACTGGAGAAGAGAGGGGTTAGTGTGGACGGCCGCTTGTCCCCAGGTGGACGCAAATGGTGACCGGGTCAACAGTGAAACGCTGCCGTCTCTTCTTTGTATTTGATGACAGGAGGAACACGTAAGAGTGGACAGACGTTAAAGAACATCGTCCGTGATCACAGCTCGTGGGCTCACCCCGGTAGCTTTAGTTTTCTTCGACACTCTGCGCCCCTTCTCGGGTTTTTCGGGGCGCCACTCGTCCTCTTCCTCGTCGTCGTCGTCCTCGCTGGGGGACATCAGCTCCTCGATGTTGATGTGTTGTGTGGCCTTAGCCGTGGTGAAGCGCTTTCCTTTCGGCTTGCATGGGTCGAAAGGATGTAAGAAAAATGGAAACACTTTGAACCTCATTCTTTAGATAAGGTTGTGAATTCCGTTTCCACTGAGCTCACCTTTGGAGGAACGTAGTCAAATGAGTCATCGGGGCTGTTTTCCACATTTAGCGTGGGTGTGAGGACTTTCTTGGCACTTGCCAAATGAAGCAATGAGAATTTCTGTGTGTGAAAGGCACATATTCACAACTAAAGCAATTCTCAACGATTTACACAAAGACATTCTGAGAGCTGGGACACACAAGTGTGGGTACCTGTTTATACTGCTCATTCTGCTCCAACAGCTTCTGGTTCTGTTCCGCCAATTCTCGAAGTTTCTCTTCCTAAAATTGTCAGCGTCACGATTATTGTGGGAATAACGTAAATGAAATTTGTGCAATCAGGGAGGAATTAAATTTGCTGAGGCGGACCTGGATATTGAGACGCTGAAGAAGCTCCTGTTCATCTGATCTCTCTCCGTCTCTCTGGGTTTGTTTCTCTGAAGGCTCACATGTGGATCTATTCTGCAGCTGGTTGAGGAGGTACAGCACCTATACAGGAAATGTGAAGAATAAAACGATGACTTTACAAGTGTGCTTCAGTTCCGCTAACATTCCACGAGAATGAACAAAGCTCCCGGCACCTTCTCCTGATGGCCCTGCTCCAGCTCCACCAACTGCTGCTGGTGCTCCATGTCCATGGTGGACATCACGTTTCTCTCATCGGCCAGCATCTTCCTCAGGTCTTGTGTGTTCCCTTTCTCCTGCTTGACTTCACTCTCCAGTTTAGCATTAGCCGTTCTAGCTGACACCAACTAAAGGTGAGAGAGTTTTTTTTTTTTTTTTTAGTTCAACGCTAACATGCACACAGGTGCAACCTTCATAAAATACATTTTTCTTCAACATATTTCCTCACCTCAGTCATCAGGAGCTTGAGAGCGTACTTTGCTTCCACAATACTTGTAATTCCATCGATGCGCTGTTTGAGACGGCCCTCGCTGTCAGCAACAAGGACTTTCTGTTGAAGGTCAGCGATCTGCGCGTTCCTGTAACGGACCATCCATCATCGCCTCTGAATCACTGAGCGGTTAAAATGTTTGCCTCCTCTTTAAAACCGGTTGAAGAGGGAAAGCTTCTCCGTCTCTCACCTGAGGCCGATTTCTGTCTCCAGGTTCTCCACCTGTTTGCTCAGAGGTGTTTCCAGAGCCCCCTGGTTCTCCAGTTCAGAGATGATCAGGGTCCGACGCTGCACAGAGACACCATCAACCAGATGATCTCTTTTAAAGTAGTTTACTTCTGTGTCACTCCGACTGCGTGGAGCGTTTGTCTCACACACAGAGGGGTGATGAAGAGCAGAGGAGCTTCATTCTCACCCTGATTTTGGCAGCAGGGCGATCCCCCTCCTCCATCTGCTGTTTGAGGTTGTTGATCTCCTGAGCCAACACCTTTCTGTCCTCCAGCAGGTCATTGAGGTGGCGCCGGGCCTCCTCCATGCTCACCATCACCTCCACTTCGTTCAGAAACCACGTCTACATTCATGGACAAAAGAACACTTTCTTTATCATGACATTGATTTGCTCTAGTCGAGTAAAAAGCATCATACGTAGCAGGCTTGTGTACTGGAAGAGGTCTATGATGTGCACACAGCAGCACCTACGCACCAACAAATGAAAACTTCACACCTTAATTCTTGCAGCAGCTCCTTCCATCCCTCTGTTCTGAACATCTCTGCGTTTCTCTGCCACTTCACTTCTCTTCTGCAAAGCATCTTTCAGCCGTTTGTTTGCAGCTGCAGCCTTTAAAGGGAAAGAACACGCTGTTGAACATCCACTTATCTCCTCAATCATATTTCAAACATAGGGATGATTTCGAGGACTTGCCTCCTCGGTTTTACGACGCAGAACGTTGGCCTGTTTCTCAAAATCCCTCTCGAGCTTCAACAGCTCGTACTGTCGTTTGCGATCCTGTTAAAGCAATAAGAGACTGTTTGTGGGTGTAAGAGGCCAAAGACGTTTAATTAAAAGCCCTGAGGAAATAAATTTGTTATGAAGTGCTCTTATGATTATTAATTTAAACAGGAAGAGTATGAGTGTTCACACACCTTCTCCTTCAGCTGAAGCACCTCTCTGTCCTTCTTGCTTTTCCAGTTTCTGAATTTCTCAGAGTCCTCCCTCATCTGCCTCATCAGCTGTGTCCGCTGAGTCTTCATCGCCTGTGAGAGAAAGGCCATTACCATATTTTTTGACAACTTGATGACATATACAAATAGAATAACAACAGATGTCAGATGTTATTTAAAGGTTCCCTGGAACTGAGCATACATGTGTTCATCAGAACAACTCAAAGAATCTGTCGTTACCTGTATCTCCTGCATGAGTTTGCCAACTTTCTGGACGGAGGATTCTTTGACTTTCAGCAGTTTGGACTGATCAAGAAGTTTCTTCTTCATGTCTACAAGCTGGCCCTCAAGTTCCTGCAGTCTCTTCCGTCGCTGTTCACTGAGCCTACGGGCAGGTCAAACACAGCGTGTAGTGTAAGACTAGGACTAAACCCTATCACCGCTGTACCACAGACATACTTGGCCTGGTTGGTGTCTTTCTTTGCAGACTGAAGGGCCAAAACCAGCTCGTCTTTCTCCTTCTGGAGTGAATCCACCGCTGTCTGTAGGGTCTGAACATTTTTCTGTGGAATCAAATGGTCTTGTATTAAAACGTTAATTAGAATCATCCACCTGGCGACCTTGGGTTGTTAAATATGGATCAGGACAAAAGCAATCCCACCAAAGGGAGTGTGTCTACCTTGTGCTCCGACTGCATCGGCTCCAGCTGGTTGTCGTTCTGACACATTTTCCTCACAAATGCTTCTTTCAACCCCAAAACCTTATTCAGCTCAATCAGCTCTTTGGAGAGCTGGGCCTGCCTCAGTGCATGAAGGGCTGTAAACGCTTCAGGCGAATCCTTACTGGAAGCTGAGCCAACACCCTGAATAAAAGGGAGGACAAATATTTGTTTCATTAATCACTATGTTTTGTTAAATAAAAAGTTAAAGTAATTTAGCTCAACTACATGACCAGTCACTTACTGATGGAGACTCATTTGCTGTATTTTTACTGCCATTCCCACACACCTCAGGTCCATCCTCTCCTGCAGAAAAAGCCTCGATGGAGGCAGCAATGCCTGCACTTTCACTCTTAAAACACAAAAGGGGAAAAACTGTGAAGCAATTACACAACATTTCATGCTCAGTCTGTTGGCATTAATGTTACTTCTAATGCATAACATTGATTTGCCAGAGGTCATCTACCTGCTCTTTGGTGCAGGCCTTATTTTAATTTTTATTCATTATAATGATTATTATTATTATCTATGATGATAACATTGTACGTCTTTGTGAAGCTGATACGCAGGCATATGCTGACCTTGAGCTCCAAGATGACTTCTTGCAGGTTCCTCATCACCTCAACATTCCCTTTCAACTCCTGGTCCTCCAGTGTTGCCAGCACTCGCTCAAGATCCACTGTACAACTGAAAAATGGTCGATGGGTGTCAGTCTGATCTCTGTGGCAGCGTTAGCATTGTAACTTCACGAGCATAGCATGCTTTAAAAACTGCCGTGCACTCACGCAGCATGCTGCTGCAGTTGCTCCAGTTTGCTCTGCAGTTTTTCATTTGCATGTTCCGTCTATAAAATGCAGCAAAGAACATGAGACCAACCAGTTTTATTCTTACACACCTTTCCCACCAGCGTTTGACAGTGACGGACAGGATAACCCAGAGGTGTGAATGTTTGGCTCACCATTATAATCTTTTCAAACATGACAGCAGTCTGTCCGGCCGCCTCACTGAGCTCCCTGCTTAGCTTGTTGTTCTCATCCTGCAGAGCACGGTTCTTTTCCAACAGGTTTGTGACATTCTCTGATGACTCTGGCCTGCATCAAACAGAAGGGTTCACAGTTGTGGCCTTTTGTCAAAAGGTCACCTAAAACACCTTTGGAACTTCCTACCACAGCACCAGCTTACTGTGTGGTTTTAAATCTTACCCAGAAAGCACTGGAGCCACTCCTCCCCGAGCATGAAGAAGCATCACCTGCAGCTCCTGAACCTAAACATGTCATAAAAACCAGACAAGTACTGAATCAGTACCGGAACAAGTACAAGAGACTTTGCACATGTATGTGAGAGACACCATGACTGCCTCATCAAAAAGAACTTGGAGCCCTTGTCTACAAGTGACGCTTGTACCTGTTTCTTCAGGCGGTTCATTTCGGCTGCTCTCGGATCAACGTTGACAACAGGCTTGTTTTTAATCTTGCGAGCCCTGTCTGCGTAACGCAGCGTGTTAATGGTCTCCTCCATGTTTGAGTCTGCAGGACTGATGCAGGCAATCATCAAAGTGTGGCTGTTGCCCCCCAAAGAATCTGATGAAGGAAGCAGGAAGTAGACTTACTTTGCTGTCTCCCATTACCTTGGCTGTTCTGATGTAGTTGAAATGCTCTCTTCTGGTCAACAGAGACCTAAAGCTCTGATTCAATATATACCTAATGTATTTACAATAAAGCCAAGAAGCTAAAAGTTTCTTTTACAGAATGAAACACAAGAGGAAAAAAGCTTTAAGTAATACTTTATTGACATTCCAAATACATTTTGCTTGCATTGACAGCTCTTCAAAGTATAGATGCCTCTCCTAATGACCGCTAAATAACTTAGAAGAGTCAGGATCAAAACTTACCTTGTAGCAAGCGAGTGAGTTTGGAGTCTCTGTAAGGAACAAACGCATTTTTCTTGCTTTCATCCCCCAAAGCACTAATCACATTGCCCAAAGACAAAAGGCCACGATTGATGCTGATGCCTGGAGATGAAAATAAACAGCACTAAAAAATGATCAAACAAAAGGAATGCAGAAACAACTAGCGTATCATTAGAAAACAAATAAAGAACCGAGAACTTAAACAGAGGAAATAAAGGGAAGAAATTATTTGGTTTACCTTCCTTTAAACGATCCCCTTCTGCTTTGGTCTTTTTTTGTCTCTCTGAACCAGCCAGATCAACAAGATGCAGTTTGGAAACAATGGAGTCCGATCTGCAAACAACAGGGGGGATTTTGACCTGACAGTAACAATGTGTCTCACAAAAACCTAAAATAGTCTAACCACATTACATGGGAAATGCCTGATGATGAAGAAGGTATAATAGAAAGACTGACTTGTCTGTTCCTCTGCGCTGCTCCAGAGTGATCGTGAAGATAGCATGTGAGCGTGACGATGCAGCATTCATCGCTGTGGAGCCCACAGTGCGCGCGGAGTTTCCAAGCTCGAGGCAACCCACCATTTCGCTGGCACAGACCACTTGCCGTTCAGTTAATCCCACAATCTGGAAAACAGCATATTTTTTCATGACTTTTGCCTACTTACGCCAATGCAGTTGAATAAGCTTCTTTCAACTGGGCATGCTCGCTGTTGATTCAAACACTAATATTATAAAAGACTCATCACAAGCTACCAGAGTGTGAAATGCTCTACAGAGGCGTTACTCCCTGGTAGAGTCTGATATCTAATGTGTTTAGAAAATTGTCAATTTGACTCTGAATAAATTAAGATGGTTCAATGTATCTAAAAGTACTGGAACCAAAATATCACGTGTAAAAAAATGATGATTTGGTAAACATATAGATCACTGACCTTAATGCCCTCTTTAGGGTCTTCTCGGATGCTGATAGAGGGTTTGTCTTTAGATGAACAAAGTAAGTCCAGTATATCTTCATTATAGATCTACAATCAAAAGAATGACACATTAATAGAAAATATAATAACTTACAGATGACAAGAAATGAAAACATCTGTGCACCATTAAAAAAAGAAAACATCCAGTGTAAATCATCCAGTGCTTACTAACCTCCAAGTAGGACACAGACAGACAAAATTCACAGTCTGTCCTCTTTTCTTGTTCCTCAAAAATGCTTCTGATAACACGTGGAATAACACCAACAGAAGGATCACTTTCTTGAGCTGATGTATACGTTCCCCCCATGGAAAAGGTTTTCCCTGATCCTGTTTGGCCGTATGCAAGGACAGTAGCATTGTAGCCTGAAAAAAAAGACAATTTAGGAAGATGTCAGTGTTTAAGAAAACACTTTATCAATTTAAAACATATTAAAAATTGTGTTATGTGATTTCATGTATTTCACGTCAAATATTATAGTTACCTTTAAAAAACCCTTTCAATAACAAGGCCACAGCAGTGCTGAAGACTTCTTCTTGTTCAGCAGTTGGATCAAACACATAGTCATAGGTGAAAGCTTTCTCTGTCCCAACAATCACCTGCAAACAAATGTTTCATTTATATATAGTCCATATTAGTTTGACTTATACAACTATTGTCAAACAGAAGGTACTTTTCTCTACAGCTCAAATACAGACCTGAGGTTCTCCAGGTACAAAAGTGAGACAACATTGGCATCCTTCATTTATCTCTTTAGGTACCAATGGTCGACACCGCAGGGCAACACGCACTGGAATCACTTTAACATCCTCATTTGACATGTTTACAGTCTGAGGGGGAGAAAAAAAAACACATCAGTTATCATAATAAAGTCAACAAACACCAGATGATTGAAGCAAAACTGGATGTCCACCAATATTTGAAACACCCCGAAATCCACTAAAGAGGGGAAACTAAATGAGAAATATTGTGAGTCAGTTAGCAGCAACAACAGCAAATCCTGCAGCACCTTCCTTTTCTTCAAGCTCAAAACTCAATGGCATGAAGATATTAACTGTAAAGTGTTAAATTATTATGGTTGTCACCAACCTAAATAATACTACACCGGTTTATGGAGGCACACGATGAGAATGACATCACTAATTAGGCCACTTTTCTCAAGAAAACCGTTAAACGCGTGTATAAAAAAGGGCCTTTGTTTGAACACATGCTTTCATTGCCTGACATTATTCGAGAAACTCGACTTAAGGCACTAAATACAACCCGGCGAACACCGGGCTCTCGCACATGGACTGGCAGGCATCAACCTTTAGATGTCGACATTCATTTCGGCTTTGACGTATACCAAAACACGGTCCCAGCTTCAGAGCAAAACCTTAGAAAACAATGTCGAAAGAGAGGATCTCTGAGACTCTGTGCGCCGCAGACGTGGGCCGGGCGGGGCCATTGTCGCCGTCGCCACCTCCGGGCCTTCGGTCCCTACCTTAAGTTCCCTCCCGCAACGTCAGCAACCTTTAGAAGTCATGCAGCGGAGACCCGACACAGGCCGAGGACGACGGAGGACCGCTGCGGCCGCCGCCGGGGGTGGTTTTGACGGAGGTCCGGAGGTGGTTGTCAGGCAGCGCCGACCAGCTCCGCTCCTGCCCGCCACTTTCAAACGCCGAGCTCCGCCCCCTTTTTCTTCTTCTACTTGTCATTTTGCGGTAGCGTCCACGCTCGCCGGTGACGTCACTGACCTCTAGTGGAGGAAAATGAAATGACATTGCGTTTCAATATACTGTACTCAAATTTTCTTATGCCGGTCCTTTCTCGGGTTTGCGATTTATGTAATTGTGTTTTCCGTTTAAAAACTGGGAAACTTTGTTTCTATGGCGCTAGATATAAATGCTTGGGCTTCAGGAACTTTGCTTTTTTTTTAAATTCCCCAGTGAACCCACTAGGTCTGCTCATGAAAACCAAGAAAAAAAACACATCTCATTTTTGTGCAGAAAGGCAAAATGTCTGGATTCATATTTGAAATCCTGAGATAATGGGATCACCCTTCTGAAGAACAGCAGATCCACTTTCAAAGATGCCAGTCAAGGGAGGAGACTCATTAAAATCAGGAACCAGGTACATTTTGCATGGTGATGTCGGAAGAAGAGAATATCCAGCTCACTGTTAAACTGGCATAGGCAGCAAGTGAGATGAACACGCAAGAGGCAGGCGGCAGGTGAAGTTTGGCATCTCTGAGGCCGCCAACAAAGCTGCCTGCGACGCAAGAGAGGGAGAGAGCACGGGTGATGGAACAGGGCTGCAGTGAAGGAAAAGGTCGAGAGAAGGACCTTGAGAATGCAAAGAATTCTCCCAAGAAAGAGAAGACGTGGTTAAAGAAAAATATATTCCTGTGAACAGTCAGTTTATGTACAGGATGCCAAGGACCCCATATTTGTTGCTTCTGGTTTTAGTTCTGTTTATGCTGACTTCGAAGAGCTGTGTTCAATCCTACGAGAGAGAAAATCCAGTTTGTTTCCCTCCACTGGATTGCATTGAGATGACATCACTCCTGCCTAAAACCCAATGGCACCAGGAGTGGAATTTTGAAGAGGATAAGTGACGCAGCCTTTAGCCTCGATTAAGATAACATTTTTATCTCTTCCCACAAATTGTGGTAGTTATGACCAACTGTGGCCAATACTAATACTCTCCTCTAATTAGACCCATACTAGTATTTGTATAGAGCCATTATTCACTTCAACAGTGGGATGTGGGAGGATGCGGCGCCACATCATCAGTGTTGTGTTGTCAATTAGTCCATTTGCTTCAGTGAAAATCCAATACGCAAACCCTCAGATACCTGAAAATGCTGGGTCAATCACAGTCAGGAACCAGCAACAATTAGCTGTGCGTTTAAAACCAGGCTGAGTCAGCCACAGAGCACTTTTTTTTTTTTTTTTTTTTTTTTTTTTTTCCGGGGAGTCTGCAGCGCCCTGCTTTACGGCTCACATGATGATTGCATACACGCGTGGATATGATGAGGTCATGACGAAGCAGAGGGACATGGGGTGAAATCAGACACGAGAACTTCAGAGAGAGTGAACACAGACCCCTCTGGCACCTGCTGGAGCTGGAATAATGTGGATATTTACATCAATTTCATGCAGGCACTTCACAGGAAGTAGCCGCATAAAGGCACAGCAAACAGCACAGCATATGATTGACTCACACCCATAACCCCCCCCCCCCATAGAAGTACCACCAATGCTACAAGGTATAAGTGTGCAAATTATTTTATTCCTTCTTTTCAAGCTGTTTTATTTAGCACCCAGACATCAGGATCTGCTGCCTGCTGGCCTCATATACAGCCCATATTTAATATTGGCACACCATTTTCATTTTCCACTCCTCTTAGTCATGGTTATTCAGAACACGGTCACCAGCATCTGACTGTTCAACACACATTATTCACATTTTAAGCACTGGGATTTATTTCTGACCATGAATATGGAGTTATGGAATAATTAAGAATGAAACAAGAAGAATTATACTGCTGCGTTTTTAAAATATATCTATAATTCCAATGCATATAATTTTTCTCTACGTGCTTTTTTATAACCAGTAAAATGTGTATCCTAAAATGAATCATAAATTGCTACTGATCGCATTTAGTGTACCTATATATAGATGGACATATCTAAATATGTCCAGGTTGCTCTCAGGCGCACACTGGAGTCCTCGGTGCGCAAGATTCCACAGTCCCGTAAGGTTTATTCGGAATTGCAAATCCGTTCCCCCAGGTTTTACGCACAATGTGAAGCTTCTGTGCGCAACACATTTTTCAGAATCCACTTCCGGAGTGCCGACGACACCGATGCCCACAGACTGATCACAAGGCTTTTTCAGCCCAACAGTACTGAATGGTAGCAGCCGAGAGACGAGTGCGGAACGAGGGTTGCCAAATCCAGAGGATTTCTCACGGTTCAGGGACTAGAATGCTCTACCATCTGTATCCTTACCAACGGATGACAGCTCTGAACAATCCTGTACCGCAAACTTCGAGCTCTACCTTTGACGCGGAGGGGTTTAAATAGGGTTTTTTTTTTTTTTTTTTTTAGGAAAAGAAAAAAACAGTCCAATAACGGAGATGATGCAGGTGCAACTTATGGGCTAACGGTTTTGAAACGACATGCTCGGAGCTGACGCGGTTCATTGTGCCATGCCAACCCCGCATTGTCAGATGCCATTTTACTCTGCGTTATCCCAGCGCCTGGAATTCCAACAAACTGGGCCTGTTGTATAATTAGAAGTTCGTGAGGCTGTAGCAGACACAGGCTGGTGCAATGAGGACCTACGCCGCCCAACACATCGTGCGCAATTTCTGCTAAAGCTTATGGGTCCTGCGTACTCCGGCTCCCGGCTTCTAGTTGGAGAGGTGTGCTGCGGGGCGACGGCGCACGGGCTGTGGGCTTCACATCTGGACCGCTTGACTGCTGTCATCTGCGGCCTGGTCGGACCGAGCACTCCCTGAACTCGTGTGTTTACGGTGGTGGTGGTGGGGGGGGGAAGAGGAGACTGACTCGGGTGGTTTTGTCGTGCGTAAAAAGGGGAGCGATCGTTCGTCTGGGACTTGGCGCTGTCATCAATTCCCTGGAACGTATATATATATATATTTTTAAAAAAAAAACAGCTGGACTGGCCGATAACTTGTGGGAAAACAGACACACGCACACACACACAAACGCGAAAGCAGCGATGGATTTTGCGTAGCGGAGTCGCGTAATTTGAAAAGGCGACGTTAGGGTGACGCGGTGTTTTCGCCATATCGGTTATTTCGTCGATCGACACGCACACACAGACACACGAACCGAATCAGAGTGAAAGTGGAGTATTACTGCCCGTTGTACGTATCAACGCAGTGGGACTTTTACGTCTGGTCGGCGTCCCCCCCCCCCCCACCACCACCCTTCCCGCGGTGACGGTAATGGGTCGGAAGCGGTGTGTCGGTGCAGATTGTTCCAAGATGGCGGCCGGGTGCTGCGGGGTGAAGAAGCAGAAACTGTCGGGATCCCCCGGATCGGGGGGTCCCGGCGGTGCGGGGGCGGGAAGCGGGGTGGCAGGAACCGGACATTGCGGCTCGGAGCTGGGGATTGGCTCCTCGGCGTCGATCGCAGCGGGAGCGAACGTGAACCGAGCCAACGGCCTGGGGGGACCCGGGGGGAACGTTAGCGGGGGCAGCGGCGGAGGAGGCGGCGGCGGCGGCGGTGGTGGTGGTGGTGGAGGCTCCAGCGCTCTGGCCCCAGCCCCGGCCGGGTACACCTCATCCGGGCTCTCCCCGAACCTCAACTCGGGACCCGGTTCTGGAAGTGGAGGCAGAAAAATGGTGGTCTCAGCGGAGATGTGCTGTTTCTGTTTTGACGTACTTTATTGCCATCTGTACGGATATCAACCTCCGAGAACACCCAGGTTTACAAACGACCCCTAGTGAGTATCTGATTTTAATTCTCCCCCCCCCCGCTTTTATTCGTGCTCATTGATTGAACTCCATCTCACAGGCTCGCCTGCTGTCACATCTGATCCGTGTCGCTTTTAGACCCCCCCTCCCCGCCCGAGCTGCCGAGGGTCGAGACACACAAAAAAAAAAACGAGGCAAAAGGCGGAAAATAAATGTGAATTTAACGTGAAATGAAGTTAAAACGCGGGCCTCGAGCAGGACCCCGCTGGCCTGTAGCTACAGTAGCCTCACATGAACAACAAAAGAATGGGATCCTTGTGTCAACTGACCACTTTTGACTAAGCGCCGAATGATACTCTCGGGTGCTTTTTTTTTGTCGTTTTTTTCTTCTTTTAAATGTTATTTCACTTGTCTAAACGAGGTTTAATCGACCCACCGGCTTTGTGAGTGGAGCAACACGGTGATCCTGTTTACTATTTGTTACTGCTGGCGGCTAACCGCTAGGCTAACCAGGTGCTAGGAGCGAGATAACATCGCCGGTTTTTTCTCGCCCGTTTGACAACCGCGGCTTTGGGGGTTGAAGCGACCGGACAGGGGTCTTGCTAGAGAAGCCCCGGGCCTAACGTTGTTAAAACATTCCAGGTTGTCCCGACCGAAGCCATAATTATTGTCACATACCGGACTTAGCATCTTTAGCTACGAGCTAGGTTAGCTTAGCATGTAGCCGCTAATGAGCTTGAGGTAATTCATTTAAAATCAAGTGTGTTAAGTCTCCAACAACGCTGCCAGCTCCACACAGATCTGTTGACATTGTTTCCCTACGTTACAAAGTGAAGACAGATGACGATCACAGGCGCTTTAGCTACTAGTCAACAAAGAGAACGTGGGTCTTGCTAAGACAGTAGCGTTGGGAAATGCTTAAATAATTCATACTGAGGGCTTAATGATCTTAATTCCCTTTGAAAGTGGGGCTGACTTTGTATTTAGCGCAGAACTCTGAAATCACTCGACAGTTTTGAAGGTAAGGGGCTCGATCTTTCAGCCTTTCACTCAGTCATTCATTGTGTTTCCTGTTTGATCTGTGGCACACATTCAGACACATGAAATGTGCTTACACCGGTGTGTTTGTGTCAGTCATCGTCCGAGCATATAATATGTCTGTGTAATGGTGCCTTTCACACAAGCACTTGAACAGGGGCCCCTTACTTCTCAGTGATTTGTGTGAATGTTGCAGATGCTTAATGGGGGTGGGGGTTGGGGAGGCTTCCACATCTGAGAGCCAATCTGGTATGTTAAGAACCCTGGATCAAGCTTCTATATGATCCAGTGCTGTGGTGGAGGCCGCCACATGTTGACTGCACACCAGCTGGGAACATTTAGGATCAACAAGGGGGCAATGCCAGATTCTGGCCTTTCCAACTGTCTAAGCAATTCTGAGCAAACGTGCCACATAACAGGATGTGCAAAATTACAGTTATTCTATTCTTTTGTTTACAACACGTGGTGTGTTGTGCATTTTATACATCTGAATCAGATGGTACTGTGGGTTTTTTCACCACACTTGTTTTAAAGTGCATTTAAAAGGTAGTGTTGTGATGAGAAAGCATAGAAAATTGACTTCCTTTTTGATTATGTTGCACAACCTGTAAGAAAAAAGCTGAAGGTTTAATTTCATATTTGGAAATTGGAACAATTAATTTTCTGTGCAGTATACCATCTGTATTAAAGCCAATTAAGTACTCTTTCAACTTGCTTACATGGAGCTAATGATGACATGAAACGTATGGGCTGATTCAGCCAATGAGAAAAGACCACGGTTAGGGAGTCCTTGACATGTCCTTCACTTGGGGGCTTGTCACATTGAATTATTGAAATGCTCAAAACAAATGTGACATTCGACTTTGACAAAGTCCTCTGTTTACACAGCAAACAATGCAGGGTGCAATTTCTCTATCAGTTGGGTTGTTAGAAACCGGACTTTCTGAGCCTTTAATTAATGGTATGCCCAAGGTAAATAGTAATCTCAGTAGGCTGTCTAGGTTTGTGGCTTTCTTTGATGAGAAATTGGCAGATCAATTCCATGTAACGGAAGTCGAAACTTGAAGCACCGACTCTTGATCTTCTCAAAGAAGGTGTTTGAAAGTGTAGACTCCACTTGATCTCACCAATGCAAGATGAGACATTATAACAAGCAGCTTGGCTTCAGTTTGTGCAGTCACTGGAACTGGTCACAAAGATTTGTTCATTATTTATGAAAAGACTGTAGACTGATTCCTGATGTTCTTATGTTACAACAGTGTTTATACAAGGCGGTGTTTTTATTGGAAAATGGGGTATGAATGCTGAGAAGAGTGACTCAGTATTACACTGATGTGATTGCCTTAGTCACTGCCAACGTGTCACAGAACTAACCGTAGAGATGCATAACAGAAGGTTCTGCAGTCGACATCACCGCCTCTGTCCGAACTTTCCATGCTGAAAATCATTTGTAAAAAGTGGACTTGCAATTATCAGATGTAAAAAACAATCTAGAGGACTTTATCTGTTAGTCAGTGTCAATCTTTGCTCACATTTCTTGATTCTCATTGGGGGAAAAATAGACATTTGAAGGAATTTGAAATGGTAAGATCTTATATTCCCTAAAATGACAAATTAAGACAAGAGAAGCAGGAAATGCAATTCAACTGTGCTATCTTTTTTGATTGTTGATGGGAACTACTCTGCACTGTAAACACATGTGATTGTGATAAATCTTCAATAACAGTAGTACATTACTGTTGCACACAAGTTATATTCAGTTTTCTTTATTAGGATTTCTTGTGTCTGTTTTTCCAGTCCGCTGTTTGTCACATGGAAAATAGGCAGAGACAAGCGGTTGAGGGGTTGTATAGGTACATTTTCTGCCATGAATCTGCACTCAGGACTCAGGGAGTACACCCTTACTAGGTAAGTTATGGTTGAAACAAGAATATTTCTATTTCCTATAGTTTAATTTTTATGTTGACCTTTACTTAGCTTGCTGTAAGTCTTTGCGTATTTTCTTTGATTGTAAATTCAACACTTAAGTAATGCTGAAAACATGGATCTCTTAAGCTCCGAAGGCCATCTTTAGTTAAAAAAAAGCTTTTATTTGTTCCTTTTTCACATGTCAAGGTTGAAATTAGGCCATTCGAGTGCATTTCATTCAAGTTGTCCATGTAGTGATGGATTTGATGTTACTTAATCTCCATTTCTGTGGGATATTTCTTTTTGTGCTTGTGTTCAGTGCCCTTAAAGACAGCCGCTTCCCCCCTATGACAAGGGATGAGCTGCCTCGCCTCTTCTGCTCAGTGTCTCTTCTCACCAACTTTGAGGATGTCGGTGACTACCTTGACTGGGAGGTCAGGAGGATCTTAGATTAGTTTGAGATTGTTTGGCATCATTGGTGAATTTTTCATTTATCAGTTTCTAATTCTTCCTGTCACTATTGCAGTCTGACTTTTAGAAATTGAGTGCCCTATAGGGACTTTTACAGGTTCTTTCTTCCTTTGCATTGTAGGTGGGTGTTCATGGTATTAGGATAGAATTTTTCAATGAAAAAGGATCAAAGCGCACCGCCACCTACCTACCGGAGGTTGCAAAGGAGCAAGGTGAGATCTTGTTTTCCTCTCTTGATATTTTGGCTGTATTCCCATCAGTCAAGGCAACGTTTCAGAGCTTAAACTCTATGTAATTGTCAAGGTTGGGACCACATTCAAACCATAGATTCCTTACTTCGAAAGGGAGGTTACAAAGCTCCCATCACAAATGACTTCAGGAAGACCATTAAGTTAACCAGGTAAGCCCAAGCAAGCACAAGCAGCCCGTGTGATGGATCTTTTGAGTACAGAAATGATTGACGCCCCCTCTCATCTCCAGGTACCGTAGTGAGAAGATGACAATGGGTTATACAGAGTACATCACCCTCCGCCAGCACCATCACTACCAGAATGGCATTGGGCACCCTCTACCACCCTACAACCATTATTCCTGACAGCGAGCCGCATGACCAATCATTGGACCTCTCCGCGGACCTTTTCCCAGGAGAGCCCGCCCCCTCCTGGTCTAGCTATTTCTACTACTGTACCATTTTATGATGATAGTTTCCGTTGCCATGCTGGCCGTCTCATCAAGACGTTGACATGGCAACGGGTGGCAATGAAGCATTATTTGATAATGGCAAGAAATCCATGTTTCTTTTTCTTTGCCAGTGGTTAAGTTTTTTTTTGCAGCATATGTATTATTTTTATCTATACCCCCCCTCCATTCATATTTTTTTGAAAAATGAATACTAGATTTTATTAATCCTGCACATTTTCAGCAAACCTAATCAGGTGTTTGAGTCTGTGGATGGGAGGAAGTCTTTTATGGCGGATTAGTCTCACACTTATATTGTTTAGGCTTTGCTACGCTTTTACATTAACAAAAGAAACTTGCTTCTCTCCTTTTTATCTCCTCACATATCTCATGTAGCAAAGCTTCTGCAGTTCTCAAAGGCTGTGCCATCTCTCCTGACGCCTCTCAAAAAGGATCGACTCTCGAGGTTGTCCTGTAGTGATGTAGGGTGAATTGTATATTTGGATCCCTGTGTTTCAAATTTTAAATGGTAGGGTTGTGACGCTCTTTGACCGGCCTTTGCCACTGTCATTTATTGTGCGAGCGCACAATTGTGTTGACATTAGTGTGTGGATATAGATTTAGGTCTGTGAAAACAAAATGAAGTCATTGATTTATACAGCAAATCTGATTAGAGGAACACCCCACGGGATTTTTGGAACCCAGAATTTGTGATATTTTTGCATTTGTTTGGCCAGAGCTGAGAGCCAATTTCTTAATTTAAACACTTTTACTGCAATGGAGGAAGCCATTTTGTCAGACGATACTGCTGAACAGGTTTGTGCAGGTGATTTATTAATTGTCTTACTAATAAAATTGACCATGAATGGGTCACAGCTTTTCCCCATATTGGAGAGGGGAAATTTTCCTTTAAAGTTTCTTGTCTGATGGTGTCTGGTGTTTCTGGCAGGGAGTCACTTGACAGGGACGTTCTACTTAAAGCCATATTCTCTGTTTATTCCACACTTTGTGCGAGTCATCTGTCGTGCGGCTTCTTTTTTGCATTCAAGGCTTCTTAACTGGTAACCCAATACATCAGGGGTCTTCAGTCTCTGAATGCAAACGTTACCGGCCGGTGTCAGATTGGGCTGACCAGCGGGCAAACCCAGCGGTTTCTGTCATTTGTCTTCTGTATCGTCCCAGAAATAGTAAAAAAACATTGTCTTGCCTTCTCAGATTCTAGCTATCCATTGTCACTTGTTGTCACCGGTTGTTTCACCAAATCGAAGTGATCTAATCAGCATAACTGTCATTTAGAAGTGCATGTCATCGTGCTCCGTAGAGCATGTGTATTTGGTCATTGAAGCTTCACTATTGCCGTTCTTCCGTCTCTCCCCGCTGTCCCGCAGCATCCCGTTGACCGTTGTGCGTCTGTTACACAGGAACCGTTAGATTTGGTGTTTTGACAGCTGTCTGGCAGTAGTTTAGAGCGATCATGGTTGAGTGAGTTACAGCGGAATCACTGCTCAGGGCAGAGCAGCTTGCAGTTAAGGTCTACACTTCAAAATAATAATAATAAAAAAAAAAAAAACAACAAAAAAAACCAAACCCAAACAGGGCTTGTGAGGACTGAGAAGACACCCATCCAAGTATTACTTGTGAGTCACATCCACACACACACAAACACAAACACACACACACACTAGTGCAGTTGTATTTACTTTCCTGAATGTTCAATCTGTCGAGGGTCATTGTGTCGATCTGCTGGCTTTGAGTTACAAGGTTAACTGTAATTTTTTGAGAGGTTCTTGTTACTTGACCAACATCTTTCTTTGTAACAGCCTTTACTAACTGACAGGTTTTTTCTTTATGCAAAATGTCAAGGGCTTTTGGCACTCCATCCACAGTAACCCGAAATGATCCATATTTAAGTTGTGTTGCCTTAAATGAATGGTTTAATAAAAAAATGGATCAGTAGATGATGATCTGACCTTTCCTCTGCCCCGTGGTTTGACTCATTTCCAGCTCCATCGGACCGCCACAGCCAAGGGAAGGGCTTCGCCTGAATGCTAATGCTAACAGTTCTTTATACAGCTGGCGGCTGTATGCCTGTTGGCTCACATCTTAACCAGCTGCTAGCCTTCATTGATACATTTCATTGATACAATGCCCTTCGAAAGCATGTTCACTCGAGCGCTGTGGTGCTGCTGCCCTAAATGTTAAAGCCGCGGGAAGTCATTATCACACCTCAAGTAAAATGTACGCTTTTACAAAGAAAAAAAAAAACACTACATAATGTCCAAGAGGAAGCGTCAGGCCTTCACCTCCTGGTCCATTTAAAACAGCACAACCTGAATTTATCTGCTGCAAAACCAAATTGACCATGTTCTTTTATGTATGTCTTTTTATATACATGCAATGCATTTAGTTGCATGTATGTATGAGTATGAGACCTATGGTTTTATCCATGATATGCTTGATCTATGGCTTAGACACTCTTAACCATTATGAGATTTAAAAGACAAATATGGTGCTATCAGACCTCATATTGGGGTGGTCACAGCTCATGACTGGTCATGCGGACTCATTGATCATATCATACTTAAAAGATGCTACATGTTAAGATTTTCTCTTCGGTATATGTCTGTGCGGCCAGCGATGGCGGCACGTTCTCCTCCAGAAAGAGCGGACTGTCACTGGGAAAAACAGTAGCCCCAGATTGATTTGGTCAAATCCAGTGTTTTTGGGATCAGTTCCCTATGGGAACAGCAGATCGATAGTCCTGAAAGGCAAGTCCCAACAGCAAACCAGTCATACGGGGCTATGGAATGTACTGTTCATGGTCATTATTCCAATACCACAGTGACATACAAAGAGAAAATCCTACATGTTATTATCCTTGATATATGCAGATCTGTTCCAACAGGTGTTTTATTTTTTTTATTTTTTTGTTTTCCTACCAGTGCAAATCAACACCCATGCAGGTTTGAAAGGACAAGAAGTCACTTGTAGCCTCCTTCCCCTCGATTACTGACCTCATGGCCTAGTCTTGTCAAGGTGTGACGGGTCATTCAGTCGGCGGTGGCGGTGGTAGTGGTCGTTGCCTTTCCTGGGAAATGTGGACGCTGCTTTTTCCGAGCACGTTCCTCCACTTTTCCCTTCAGCTGCTGAATCGTTTCACCTCAGAAAAAAAAAAGGCAAAGTTTTAGTTGTCAGCTGGTGAACAGGTCCTGTTGAAGGTTAGCACAGAGTAAATGTTTTACATAGAACACAGAATAGCCCTTCTTGTGTACTGACAAACTGTTAAAAGCATCGATACCTCATGGGACATCACAGAGAGATATTTTGTAGTTCGTTGTAGCAGATAGCGTTTTGGTTCCATACCAGGGTTAGAGTTCAGCCTCAGCATTCCTTGCGTAGTCATTCTCATATTTCGTGGAATGCTCAAGCTCGTATTACCTTCGTATGTTTGACTGAACCAAAGATGCCAGCGGCCATGCCCAAATGCTGCTCTCCGGGCCTGGCTTCCTGTCCTTCCAAAAGACAACCCTGCGATTGACAACATGTTGTTAATGTCTTTATTTTTATTTTTTTGTGCGATTTCTCAACTGTCTGGACTTAATAAGCAACCCAGTTTTTCAACGACGTTTCATGGAGCCCATCTCTGAAGCCCCTCACAGCTTCACGGAGGCCCAAAACGGTTGCAAGTTGTTCCTTGTTTTGTTTATAATTATTCTTGTTAGTAGAATTACTTGTATTATTGCTATAATTTACAAAAATGAAAATCCCATGGTGTGCCTCCTAGCTTTATGGGTTTATAAATGTTTGTTTTCCCTAAAGACCAGCAGTTATACTTTATATAAAAGATGAATCTTTCCTTATTTTTTATGCCGTTAAAAAAAAAAAAGCCTGTTTTCTTTACTCTGGACCCAGTAGCTGCACTGGTATACAATCGCACTGATAGATTTAAGAAAAAAATAAAAATAAATGAATAAATGAATCAATAATAATGACAAATGATATACAAACTTCAATAAAGTTGTGTTTAAAACTTTTATTAAAAAATATTTTAAAAAAATGGAAAAAAAGACTTTTTGTACATTTAAAAATTCTTTTCAAAGGAATATTTTGAATCTAGTTTCAAAGTTATTTTAGGGGTTTTCTATGTTCAGAATTTTTGGGACACGGACTTCTCTGATGTGTCACTGTACAAAACGACTTTTTTCTGTTGCAGTGGCCTGACGGGCTGGGAGGGTTGCCTGGTGTAACTCCTCATACCAACTTTTGTTTCTTTCATTTCAATTGTTGATTTTTTTTTTTTTTTTTTTTTTTAATTCTCTGCTTTAGTAAACTTGAAAACTGTTGATGGAATATTATGAACTGGGAACTTCAAATTCACCCCCTGTAGCGCTAGACCCTTCCTCTTTTCCTGTTGAATTGCTGTTAGTGTGACACAACTTGAAATGGGCATTTATCATGATGGTAGGACCCGGGGAGAAAAAGGAAACACAAAAAAAAAAAATGCAAAAGAAGAGCGTGGGGAGGGTTAAAGTATATATAGATGGATTAACTGAGTATGTAAGTCATGGCTGTGAAGAAATGTAGTTTTAAACATTACTTTTTAAATCATTTATTCAATAAAAAATATAAAATCAACTGGAAAAAGGAGATGTTTGATTTTTCATTTCATCTGAATCCCAACACGTTGACCTTAAGGTGCCCGCCATGTGGCCTTAAGCTTTATGATGCCTTCATGTCTGCAGGACATGCGGCGCACATGCCCTATAAAACAGACAGCTTGTGGCTGATGACCCAGCATTAAATGCATTAGAGATCTCTTATATTACGCAACAGCTGAGGAGCAACACGATACTTCGATCATTAATTCAATTTTTAAGAAAAATGTGTGCCTGCAGACACTAAACATCCCACTGATGCTTGATCTGCTGACATCTATGCTTTCATAAACATTTCATTTCATCACATTAATGTTATTTTTTTTACATGTTGTGACAGAACAGAATACAGTAAAAATAGTAATAAGTAAAAACAGCTGTATTTAGTGGTCCCAGCACAGCTGGAAGAATTTTCTTAATAAATAAATCACACCTACTCCACATTGCTTCTACATTGCGGGATGTTTCTGTATTATTCAAATATTTCATCTGTTGCAGTAGTTAATGGATATGCGGCTGAACACAAACCAGTTAGAACCGGCTCTATATTTTTATGAATTCATCCTCCGCTCGCTGCTTTTGCCTGGTTTGGTGTGCTGCAGCCTGCCTGCCTGCGATAAGGATTCTTCTCATGCTCGACCTGCCTCTCGACCTCTCCGTCCACCGCTCAGCTCTTGCTCGGGAGGAATCTGCGGCAGGTGTATCTGGAAACACTTCCCTGCTGGTTATGTGATATTCAGGACTGGGCGCACAGGGGTCAAGGGGCAGTTCGGCTTAAAATCACACTCCACAAACCCCCCCCCCCCCCGATCAGTAAACAGATATGAAGGTGGCGGCGAAAAACGATTCCCTCTCACTTCCACGTCTCCACGTCCGTTTGTGTTTAAAAATGTGCCATCCTTATCAGCTCCGTTACCCCCGCGGACCAACAGAGGGTCCATTTTCCTGTTGCTTTCTCTCTCTGAATGCAGGGCGTCACTGCAGCCGTGACTTTGCTGGATGTGTCTGCATCACCGGGCAGACAGCTGCGCGGCAAACCTTTAAATCAGTCACCTTGGCGCTCCGCAGAGGGGTCGATTCAAAAGCGACTACAGTTGCAGAGAGCATAACTCTTTCATTTATACGAGTCGGTCTAAAGGTCGGGTGGAATTTTCTATGGAGCTATTGTGAGGAACCTGAAGAGAGCCAGAGTCCCCGGCGCCCTCCATGACCCCATTCAGGGACGGTGGATTAATGGAGGATTGTGACAGATATATTGTGTTTAATGTGTAGAATTACTGAGACAAAGTGATACAGCTTGAAGAGATTCCATCAAACGACAAAAGACAAACAAAAAGCTGAGTGGAGTCAGGTGTTTGGAAATAATTTCTAAAATGAAACGAGAGCATCTTCATTAACGATGGTAGTCACGCGTTATTTTCAAGCTTATGCGGTGACTTTCGATTTCCTAAATCGTATTAGCGTATCCTTGAAACCTGGGCGTCCAGATCCAGTCCTCAAGGGCCAAAAGGCCAGAAAACCCTGCTGGATAACGGCCGACGAGGACTGGATCCATCTAAATATCCCAGTGGCCAGAAAGGGATAAACACAAGGGCAGAATGAACTTTTGACCTCCAGAAATACAAATGTCGAAATTCAGGATAGAATTACTGATCATAAGTCTGAGTCTCTGCTCTGGCGTCACATCAGAATATCTACGTTAAGACACTTGCTGAGTCGTTATTAGTGACCTACGTCCCAGGTGTCACTTCACATGGTGGGGAAAAAATACCCACTGGGCTGAAGCATCGACTTGATGGAGGTAGTCCGTTTGGTTGAGGGGAATGTTGTGCCTCGCCCCCAGTGTCGCAGTGCAGTGCCTGATGGGTAGCTCAGCAGTACCGGTAAGGTCACAGTCTCAGATATTTACACAGAGCGAAAGGTCAAGTGACAAAAACGCACAACTAAGAGAAATAACAAACTCCCATGGGTTCTTGATCTCCTAAAGACCACTGAACATCTCGTGTTGCTGTGCAGGCGAGTGTGTTCTCGAACCTGCAGAACCGACATACAGCTCCTGCCTTTAGACACGTCTGAACTTTAAACACGCTCCGCTCGGCTCACTTGGTTCCAGGTTTACGCCTAACTGATGCACTCCTGCAAAAAAAAAAAAAAAAAAAAGGCACATATTTCTCAAGATATGAAACCGTACCCTTCTACCTTCCAACTGGCACACCTCCGACCCCCCCCGCGAAATCAAACGCCATACAGTGAGCACGTTGGTGAACTGAAAGCACTTTAATGTTTGACACAGCACTTACACGCAAACCCACCGTTATACAAAAGTTTCCCTTCTTTACATCGCAGTGCAGTATATGCTACAGTAATGTGTATGACCCTCATACTTGAAATGTCCTGACCGGGTGTCAGCGGAGTACAGTAATACTTTATTTCCTTTGTACAGTTACCTAGACTAGATTCTTGAAAATCCAGGCTGTGACTCAATGCAGTAAAAGTTTGGGAGTGATATTAGTGAGGCGCGTTTCTTCAAGCTCGGCTGCATCTTGGCGAACGTATTCCTCCAGACGACGTGCTCAAGTTCATACCTCAAGGAGTAAAGACAAAATCTGGCACACGCACCCACACACACACACACACACATTTCCTCGGCAGAGGCGACGACGACATCAGAGTCGATCCAGAAATCCTCGCTGTCAATCTCAGCTCTCACACTTCCACATACCCCCCCCACTGATTATCGCTGGATCTGGAATGGTCCGAACACAACGGAGAAATAAAAACACAGGCCACTTACAGTGCGCGTACAATCCCGAGACTTGTGCAACGGTGCGGGAATAGAGGGAAGCCGCGTGCGCGCGTGTATTTCAAGTGATGACGACGGGAAGGGGAATCCAGACATGCCAGCAACAGACGAGCACCGACTTCACCACCAGCTCACGTTCACAGTCTGCTTCAGAACGCACGTGGACGTCACGAGGAACACATTTAGCATTACTACCACATTAAGTGTAACATCAGTAGTGACATCTATTTTCTCACAACGTTACAAAAGGCAGCATGAGAAATCTCACAAATTCACATACGTTTGTCTTAAAGATCGTATAAAAATATCTGCCCAGCTCAACAACGCTAACTACTGCCCTTGAATGCCGCATATAGGTATTTATATTTTTTTTGTGCATGCAAATATTTATGCAAGCCGACTACTAAACACTTAAATGACACATTGATTTACTGGCCCTCGAAAGGTTTGTGTTTTCCCAAAGTCTGAAATGACATAAACTTAAGGGGGAAAAAAAAAAAAAAAAAGAGTCTGCGTGCGCCGTTGGCGGGCGTTCAGTCGACTTTCTTGCTGCGCAGCCGCAGCATGTCCAACAGGGTCCTGCACGCGGAGCCCGTGTGCTGTGACAGGAGTGTGAGCGCCTTCCCGTGAATGAAGGTGAACAGGGTCTGGTGGCCGGCCGCCCACACGCGGTACCACGGTCCGTAGAAGGGGTCGGACACCGCCGGGCACAGCATGTTGTTCAGGTTGACCTCGGTCACCTGCGGGGGCGGGACACAGACGGCGTGAGCGGCGGACAAAACAACGGCGACAACGGCGACGGGCGACTGTCAGAGGTCTCTCCAACACAAACACACGCACACACTAACACACGCACACACACACACTAAGCAGTCTTAGTTCAATGTCTCCCAAAGCAGCCTGTGTGTGGACTTTCACTTTTGTGTACAGGTCATGGTGATGTCACTTTTCCAACAATACTCAGCATCTTTTATCTGTTAGAGCAGCAAAGAGAGAGAGAGAGAGAGAGAGAGAGAGAGAGAGAGAGAGAGAGAGAGAGAGAGAGAGAGAGAGAGAGAGAGAGAGAGAGAGAGAGAGAGAGAGAGAGAGAGAGAGAGAGAGAGAGAGAGAGAGAGAGAGAGAGAGAGAGAGAGAGAGAGAGAGAGAGGGGGCCTTTGCGCCGCTCGCTGCTGCCAGCGAGGAATGATGGCGCAAGAATTCCAGCTTTTCAGCTCGGTGTTCCACAAAGGAACGCTACCGGGCAGCGCAAACACCGGCAGTTCAAACATGTCGGTGTCAGCTGTTGTCATGGCAGCCAAGGGTGTCACCAGAAGTGCCGCCGTTATCTGCCGCTGACATCCTCGGGCCGGGTCTCGCTGAATGGAAGTATGCAGAAAGACGATAATGCACGGACGTGTCGCGCATCGCGACGGTGACCGATTATATCTTCCTTTGTAATCGCGTCCTATACGGAAAGGTCGCCAGGTCAAGTGAACGGCGGGGAGAACATACACACGTGTGCATGTTATGGTGAGATTACAATCAAAGCTCCACGGTAGTGAACCGTATCTTATTATCTGTCTGCTGACCTCAAATCAGCGACATTATTCTGCCGGGAAATAAAAGTGGTGACGTCAATGACGAGATACGCGAAGCGGCCAGCAGAGGGCTCCGTCTTACCAGGCCAAGGAGCTGCAGGAAGACGAAGTGATACAGGAACATGATGCCATTTGACAGCAGCGCCCACCACATGTCCCCCATAGGTTCAGGCTTATAGACGCCTGCAGAAGAAGATACACATAGGTGTGAAAATGTGCAGCGATTGCTGTCTCCATTAGGTAACACTGATATTTGGCTGATGATGTACACGCTGCGGTATTACAATAGTGACTCTCTGTGTTACCTATAAATCAAACTACATAGGCAATGCTTTACTTTGCTTAAATGAGGATGATGTTTAGCTTCCTCAGTGGCTTGTGCGGGTGACCGTATTTACCTCTGGAAAATTAAACATTAGGTCCTAAATGTCATCTCCATTTACACAAATCTTGCAACATCACGCACGAGCAGGATGTGGTTACAAACCAGCATTTCCTGTTCAACCCGGGTAGCAATAATTACAGGAGATAACGCATGCAAAGGTATTACACGCGTCATTTAATCAGTTTAAAGAGTATCGATGGTTACATCCAGGCCCAACGAAAGGCCTGGTTTTTGTTGAGTATCAGTAATCATCAAATTAATATCAATGCTATTAAGTTAAAGAACATTACCGGGTTAGAAACTTGTACTTTAGCTTATAAATAACATATATGTTCTATCAAATGTTTTTTTTTAATGTTTGAGAGCAGCAGTCTAGTCTAGACTAATGAAGCTATGAGGACTCTGACACTAGTTTGTGTTGGTAATAACAGCGGTTGAGAGCAGCAACAGTAAAGATTGCAAAACAGGTATTTCAACCCAGCATGGCTATCATGTCTCAGCCATGAAAAGACAGTTATCAGATGACACGTACCTCCTTTCCTGAAAAGGTAAAGAGGCACAAGGTACAACATGGAGTGCTGGATGTAGTAGATCTCTTTTTCAAATGGGAGCTGGAGAGACAAAAGCTTAGTTTTAGTTTATGACTAACCGTGTGCACAGGGGCTTGTCCTCAGGGTCAGTGTGGAGTCAGAATAAAGGTAATAAAACTGCCCAGAAAATGAAATAAAAAAAACAATTACTTCAGCATAGGATTAATCAGTTCATTTAGCCAAAGAAATCTTTGTTTTTTTTTGCTGTGAACCTCTCATGTTTACCATGAAACCCTCTGTTCAAGACCATGAGGATCTGTTCCCAGATGTTCCACATTAAAGATGCACCGTGTGTCGCTGGAACATAAACATGACACTTTTTATCCAGAAAACACACTCGCGGAGCAGCTGAAGTGCAAAGATAACAGTCTGATGAACCGGGGCGACTCGTGCAGCATCCAGGTGCTTTCAGAGATTATGTCTTTAACTAATTCATCAATCATTTCATCAAAGCCAATTCCACGAGTCTTTGTTCAAACAGGTCTTGGCTGATGATTTAACACCGGTGTCGGTGGATATTCGCCTGGTCTACAGGTCTGCAGGGGGTCTCTGACACTGACAGTTAATCCGAGTCTCACTCATCATCCTCAGTCGTCGGTCCAGCCTGTGCTTCCTGGCCGTGCATGTGATCTGCATGTCTGGCATTGAATTGCTTACATTTGTCCTACTGCAGAAGAGCCTTGATGAAAGATAAACCAGTGGAAAAGACAAGCGAGGGAGCAAGTTCTCCAGTTGAGAGGTTATAAAACAAATACATGGGCTGTGCTTCATGCTACATCAGATTTCACCTCGGGGACAAATAAAAAGCCTTGAAAGAATGGCATTCTTGAAATAGGACTGGGAAAATGATGGAGCCTTCCCGCTACTGGTTACTCACCAGTCTGGTGTTGACTACTGGGAACAATAAAGCCAGTAATGCACCATTCAACATGTGGACCTGGAGCCTGGAAACAGAAAAACAATCATGAGCCAAACCCCCCCCCCCCCAGCTCATCGGTAAAAGAGTTCCAACCACGACTGGGTGGAACCGGCTGGAGGGGTATGTGGCGCGAGTCCTCCCTAACCCTGGGTGGGGGGGGGGCGCCCCGCCTACCCCCCCCCTCCCCCCCGTCTCTTGTCGGGTTCGACTCGGGTGATTTTTAGAAGCCGGTTCGCCGACAGTTCAAAAGGCTCGTGGAGGCTCTACGAATAATCACTCCAGTCAGACAACACCCCCCCCCCAGATGCTGTTTGGACTCTGGTTGCGAGGCTTCGGGGCCGATCTTTAGTTCATGCCGGCTCTCTTGATATTCGGCGCACACTCGCTCTGAGAGGAGGAGGAGGGGGGGGGGGGGGGGATGCTAATTCAGCCAATTTGCACACATCCAACGAGATCCCTTTGTCCGACGATTACTTGACAGAGCGTTCCCGCTGCATATCAAAGCCCGAGAGCTTACGTGTCAAAGTGCGGGCCTGCGTCGTTATCCGCCCGCTCGCTTTATCAGAGCCCGAATGGCTGTTATGACAGCCAAGGTCAGTGGGAAAACAGCAGCGGAGTCGGAACGACATCGCAAATGAGCCGAGCTGTCGCTCCGTCAATGACCTTTGACCCCTCTACACCGAAGGCACACTGAAGGTTTTTCTTGCGAGCGCTTCTTCGCATCGCCCCGGCGGTTTATTACCGTCAAACCGGACCCCTTTGCGGGAGAAAGTGTGATTCGGTTCATAAAAACCTCCGCCCGAGTTGGCACTTCTTCCAACGCTGCGTCTGAGCGTTGCTCCTCCAACACGACCGGCAGCACGTGAACCGACTCTCCCCCCCTGAGGGAAGGGATTCCTTTCACTGAAGACGACAGGCTTGCTGGAGCGTCCCACCACGCCTGTTATCTTGTTTACGATCGTTTTTTTTTCTTTTTTTTTGCTGTGACGGCGTGAAAGCAAAACTGCCCCCACTCAAACCGTTTGCGCCCGCCGCGCACCGACGGAGCGACCCTGGCGCCGCTCGTTTCTGAGCAACGACGGCTTTCTAGTCTTCCTGGCAAAAGCACAAACCTTCCTGAATAATTAACAGGTCTCGTCAGAGTGGTTGTTAACGGGAGGGGAATGCAAACCGCTACAAACTATGCAGGAGAAAAGAAAAAAAAAAACAAAAAAAAAAACCCCACAGCAGTCGAACCGGCCCGGCGACTGCTTCTATATAAATGTAACCTCCCTATTTAGTTTAGGCACGAGCATCCGCTTTCTTTTCTTTTTGTTTTGGAGCCACCTTTGGGAAACTTCGGTTCGGGGACTTTGACTAAATAATGCAAGAAACAAAACTCCGCCGTCCCTAGAGCTAAAATACACGGTCCTCTTATTAAATAAAACAGTGGACACGGACTCACCTAAAAACCACCATCCCTGTTTTACACGGCGGGCAGGCCAGCAGGAAGATCTGCGGAGAGATGAGAAAGCACATTAAACGGACCACCGGCGGCGTTTTTTTTTTTAAGGGCTCGGCCCAGAAGCCACGCTTAATTGGCGTCTCCTGAGTTTTTAGGAATAAAACTGGCATTTCTGTTTGTGGCCTGGAGGACGCGCTGGCATAAAACGACCCATGAAAAGTTTGGTGTGCCTGCTCAGCAGAGGGTGGGGGACTTCGTTGCAGGGACGCAATTTAGTCCCAATGTCTGGTGCAGCTGCCCTCTGGGCAGACAGTTTACACAGAATCCATCTTTCATCTTCCAATGGCCTTTGCTGTTAAAGCGGCCCAGGCTTACTTCCACTAGAGAGGTCTCCACAGACAGCGCAAATATTCTAAATTACGCTGGTTAAAACCAAAAATATCCAATAACATGAACCAAATAAATATGTAAACTACCTCAATGATTGTGGTAGTGCAGTGTATCTCACTGATGCTCAGGCGTTGTTGATGAGTGTCTGGATTACAATCAAGAAGGTTAGTAATAAATCAGTGTTATAAATGCTGATATCAAATCACATAATAAAGTGTAAGTGTAAATAAGTGTGATGTCAGCTCTGTCTTTCCTAGACCAACCAATAAATTATTATTATTATTATTATTATTGTTATTATTATTATTATTATTATTATAGGAGACCTGGTAGCACCAAAAAGTCCATATTTTTTTATTGCTTGGCAAAATCATAAAAACTGAGTAGAGTTCAGACAAGTGGAACAGGTATGGTAGAGTGGAGAAGGGACATTTTATTCCTCTAAACTGAAAGTGAACATTGTTTTAGATTTATAAAAGGTATTACTGACCCATGAAGGAATTACTGACCCATGAAGCAGAATTTCCCACAATGGCAGAAATACTGATCTAACACCCCAACCGAGGTTGGTTGACTCAGAAGTTTAAGTTTTAGGTTTAAGCTTGCAGGGTTCTTTTCTGGCAAGAAAATCAAAGAGCAAAAAGAAAACCATCCAGGTTTATCTTTACTAAGTTACAAATAGTTGCATGCAGCTACAGTTCTTTGTTATCTTCTAAGTAAAAGTCTTGTCACCAGCTACCTTTCACACTCGACGGTTACTTTATTTATTGTTCTAAATTACAATCATTTCCATGAACAAACATAAATTTGGCAGGCGGTTAATGGCGGTGGTCTCGGAGCAGTTCCCTTCTCTTCGTCATCTCATTAGAATGCCAAAGTACCTGCAGCTCCACAGAGGCTGCTCAGCTGGTGCAGGTCCAGCACATCAAGGGGCTCCCTGGCCAGATGGTCTCAACGTGAAGCAGACAAGGAGACCCACCGACAGCAGGCTTTGTCGCCTTGCTCCATTTACAGACTATAAACCAATCAATTGAATCTTCATGTCATTTATGAACATCTACTTCCTAATGGCCGTGACCGACAACGGACCATTATTCTCAATCTGATTCTAACCAAACCACCACATCACTCTCATTTGTCATCTTTCTACATCTTTACTGCATTTAGGTTTGACGTCATTGCAATTACAAGCCCACTTCCTTATCACTCTACCTTTCATAATACACCCTCCAAAAGCCAAACAACCATAAAGGTTCCTGTTCCTGTGACAGGGTGAGCTTAATGACTAACTTTCAGAGGAGCCCACACCACAGATCGGGCCCCCTGACGACGGCTAGTTAAAACTTTAATGCGGGTTAGAAATTCGCTGGAGCTTCGTCAGGGTCTGAGTTATTTCAAACAATATGTTTTTTCAAACAGACTTATTTTAGCCAATGCTGCAACCACAACAACATTGCTCTTGCATTCACGAGTCAAAAACTGTCAGTTGACAGTCGCTTGCATGCAGAGTGGCCTGCATGTGACTCAGACTCTGCTTTGTGCACGAACTAGACCCCGGGAGATGGAATCATCACGCCTCCCACATTTTAAAACTCTTTTGTTGCCTTTCTGGTGACTTTTAAAGTCTTTGCCACTTTAATATTGTTGTGCCCTTCAATGATCCACTCTTACATGCCAGACCTAGGGGAAAAAAAAGATATACTTTTTTATCTCTATACTTTATATATATATATTAAAGGTACACATTACAAACGTTGACCAAATTTTAGCAGCGCATTTGACACTGAACCCAAACTTTCAAGACCAGTGGTTGTCAAAATAAAAGCACCTCACACCCGGAAGTGCAAATGAAGTTTTGGAGATGACAAAAAGTGAAAAGTGTGGTGGTAGTGCAAGCACAGACAGGTAGCTGATCCCCCAGGAAGAGGAGCATCCTCACCTGAACCATGGTAATGACGTGACAGGGGTTCAGCAGGTAAATCACGGTCTTGGTCGCGAACTTGAACCCGACCTCCACACCGAAAGTCATGCAGAGCGCCACCAGCAACAGGTTCTTGCCCAAACTGTCCTCCTTCGCCTTGGGGTGGCCTTTCCCGGCCACGTCGAGGTCTTTGGACGCGCCGATCTTCCTCAGCGCCACGCCGACCTCCACCAGGGAGACCAGGACGATGACCAGGCTCTCCACCATGCGCTGCTGGGGGCTGAGGAAGGCGGCGCAATCGGGGCCCCCGTTGCCCTCAAACTTCGGGTCCACGCCGCCGTAGATCCAGTCCAACAAGCTGTAGATGTTATACCGAGACACGTTCATCTTATCGTGCTGGAAGAGGTACGAGCAAGACGGGATCAGAGACGTGACTCCGACTTCTTGGCGAAACATGAACTGCGAGATTTCCCTTCCGCGAGTGGCGTGATGGTTGGGGAGTGACGACCTGTTCACCGTCTGGGCGTGTTGCTTCCAGCCGGGTTACAAAACCAGCTCATCTGGAGCCGGATCGGGGGGGGACCGGGGCTCCCGGCGGGGGGTCGCGGCGGTGAGGACTCTCCGGGGCGGCCGACGGAGAAAAGGCGGGGGGGGGGGGGGCATGGACCGCAGCCGCGCCGACAGTCGCTCAGGTGCTAGCAGGCGCCTGATTGGTTTCGATTTTCACGGGCGTGCGGGGACAAAAACAGCCCCCATCGCGGCTGCCGCTCACGTTTCCACCCGGAGCCGAGGAGGCGTGCGTTAGCATGGGCTAGCAGCGGCACACCGCCCCCCGCTCGCTGTCGGGCCGAGCCGAGGGCGCCCTCTTCCCCGAGTCTGGTCTGTCAGGCCACCAGCCCCCGCACGAACACGATCGCCTCTGGATCACAAAAATACACTGTCGGATTTGCCCCAGACGATGTGAGTCTTGTTTTCAGTCCAGCTGATCTTTGCAGCTGGTCTAAAACAAGTGTGAGCGCTGGAAATTAAACAGCGGCGCTGGTGATGGAATGTCCAGCCGTTTTGGCGGCATTGAATGCACACATAAATGCAAGTGTTACGTGTATTAATGTGTGAATGTCTTAGACGTTTTTTTATTGCAGAGAAAATAGTTACAAGTAATTACAAACAAATTAGTTAGTGAGTTTTTCCTGACAGTAAATATATCGGGTTTAGTGGTATAAAGTGATCCCCGGGAGGGCGTCACGCGTGACGTTGGTACTGATGCGTTCATGAACATCGCGAAATTTAACCGCTTTTCGCTTCGCCTGGGAGCTGCATCGCTGAATTAATTGCTAGTTACAAACCTCGCGGTGGGAACATGCGAGGATCGTGCAAGTATTATTTTCCATCTCAGACCGCGCAGTCTGCCGGAAATTTAGTCTTTTACAGTTTTTTTTCTCATTTGGGATAATTTAGGGTGAAGCAGTTATGCAGTCACTTAAAGCAGCAACTGGATTGAACTGGAAGCTGTGGAGCAGAAGGGGTCCATCCCAGTCCCTTGAGGGCCACAGGCCCGCAGGGACCTCCCCTGATGGATGACCCTCAGAAGGCCTGGGTTGGTCACCCCTGGAAGTGGGAGCCAGTCTTGCTGCGGCAATAAAATAAAGAAATTGACTCCATTCAATTTTTCCTAAATAATTGCATTATCCTGCTTCTTCCCTTGAGGAAATACGTTTGGAGCTGCTTGTTTGCTCAAGTTATGAAAAAAAAGTACACCTCCTTGATAAATATTAGTAATTAGCTCAACACGTGATGGTCTTCTCTGGCCCAGGACCAGTAGTTCCTTTTCAGATGTGCTCTCTTGTAATTGGAGTAATTTTAATTTAATTCGCATTTCCTTATACGACCTAAGCATTCATGTCTGTGTATCTTCCACATGTAAATGCTTTGTCCCACTTTGGGACTCATGGATCTTTTCTTGTTCCATTGATGAATAAGTTAATAATCTAAACATTAGCTTGGGTGTTTTTTTTCCTCTTTTTGTTATATCTCACACAAAGCAGTAAACGTTGAGGTGGAATTCAGTCCCTTCCTTTTATTAGTTTTTCTCTAAAGTTAAACTCTCTAGAATACATTTTGTCAGTATATTTCTGTGATGCAGAGCATCAACAAACGTGACACTCTGTGACTTTGGTTAATATTTGATCACCGAGGCACATGAGGGTGATGGAGTGGGGGCAGGGTGCTGACACTGGCCGAAGAAAACGTGACGGATGAATAGAGCGCTTCCCCGAGTGATTGCGTTTTCAACCACACGCGGAATTGCTCCCATTAGCATTCAGACATGCGAAGCGGGGGCACACAGGGCTTGGTTTAAAGCATTTAAAGTCTAAATGTCAAAATGTAACTGCAGCTTGTTAATAAAGTGAGTTGAGGACTGTGTCAACACAAAAAGAAAGAAAAAACCGCTTGGCATTCAAAAGACTTTTACGGTATGGGCAACAGTGTATAATACTCTTAAATAAAAATAATCCTCCACCCACCTTCTTGCCCAGGCTATTTTGATTTTCCCTCTCCATGGTGTTTGAGGAAAACACCAGCTTGACTCATCGATGAAATAACGACCTAATAATCATTTACTGTAGTCATAACGTTTAGTTTAGAGTCTGTTTCCAGTGGTGAGGTTCAGTTAGTGTTGTGTAAACCCTGGTTTCAGTCCTGGGACCTGTCAGTTGGAAATGGATTTTAAGAGGGACAAACCTGTGAAACTCAACCTCATACATTTTTATAAGACTCTAAACCAGCTCCTGGGGTGACCGGGAGAATCAATCAGATCCTTTCTTTCGACCACCTTCGTCATTAAAGGGCAATGCTGAATGTTCTCACGGTCCCCGTGGGGCAAAACGGACCAATGTGGGCCAGAGCCCAGCCCCCGGGAGCTGCGAGGAGAGGCTGGGTTAAAGATCAACTCCCCTCCCAGCACTTGATCCAGGGGGATAAAGCGCTGAGCTGGTCTCTTGGCTCCAGGGGCCCGAATTTGTCTGCCCGGGAGGAACAACTTGGCAAAATCAACACCCTTCGGGCCTGGTGGATGAACAGCCAATTGACCAAGGAGTGAAGACAAAGAGCAGCTGAGCTGGGGAGGATAAACAGCCACTCCAGTCTCACAGAAAACGGCTGTTTATGAGTCTTAATGCATCATAGTCTATAGTTCATGTCAGGTCAGCTAACGAATAATAACACCTCCAGGAATGACTGAGAGCTCTTCACAGTTTAAAAACAACCTTCAGAAGCATTTGTCAGGACATTTCATCCTTTACTGTGTATTCAATATTGTCAGCTCAGGCACACCACTCTGGTGGTTGTGCACAGAAGATGTCAGAAGACACAGTTTCCAGTTTGTGCGTCACAGTTGCTTGCGCTACCACTCCACCGCTGAAAGCTCCAGCTGTGGTCACGTGATCGCCACAACTGGACCTCTGAGCGAAGGAAGAAGGTAGTGTGGTCTGGTGAATCACGCGGAGAACAGCGTGAGTGTGCGCTTTCTGCCGTGTGATGAAGGCTTGCGGAGGCTGTGTAGTGCACCAGGCCTCTGCAGGGAAGCCGCAGGTCCCTGCGAGGGGGGGAGGGGGGCTTTGACACACCCCACGCTGCAGACCGCCAACGGCCTTTAGCAGAAACAACAGGTTAACGCCCCCCGCCAAAGAGGAGGCGGGCGCAGGGATACTTTGGGAAGCACAACTAGATGGAGGCTTTGACTTGGCCTCCCCCCCCCTCCCAATCCAATCGAGCATTCGCGGGATGTGATTCATCTGGTCTGATTCCTGGAGGCCCCCGCCTCATAACAAACCGGACTTAAAGGACCTGCTGCTAACATCTCGGTGGCAGATAGCTCAGCACAACTTCGGGGGGAGAATATTATTGGAGAGAAAACAATTTACAATCACCCGTGACATCGTCACTGGCTCCTTTGAGACATTTTACAGAGACCTGTGACTGTCCAGGTTGAACATTTCCACATCCACTCCTCCCCTGGACTCTGGAGCAGGCCTTCCCTTGTATGACCGAAACAACATTATGGTTTTACACATTCGGCCTTTCTTGTCTTCTCTGCGATCCCATCTTGTTTTGGCCTCTTCCTTCTCATCCACGTGTACTCGTGACTCGAGACGGTGCGCATTTCGAATCCGTTCTAATCTTTCGCACACGTGCATCAGAACGTCGCCAGGGATTAACGTCAGTTCCGCTCAGATATCTGATCCAAATGTTTTGGGAAATGTGTGTTCAGTTTTGATGATGCTGATAACAACTCGTCTGTTAGTTTTAAGATTAATCGTCATGTCGGGCTCGTGGCTCAGAACTTCTAAGTCAGAGCTGGTTTGATACCCCAGCGTTCCATTTTGCCAAAATGATGAGCCAAGTGTTCCCACAACTGAATCAACACCCTGCGCAAATATAAAATGGATTACGCCTGACACGGGGACACACGTGGAGGGAGGTGCACCAAATCCCCCATCACACTTGTCACTTCTGCCGGTGAACAGCTGTTATTTGCTCTTCTGCAAATGCAGAATAACGAGGCTCCTCTTGCACATTTCGCGGATAAGACCTTTGGTTTTGCATTTGCATCCCCCCCTTGCAGCACCCCAGGCGTCCTCAGTCGTCTCTGCCACAAGGGGGCGATATTTCCATGTGTTCTCCCTGTGAGGGTCCCAGTATTTATTTCATAAGAGGCTTTCCCCCCGTTTGATCTGCCGTTCTGTCAAAATCGGGAACACTAAGGAGTGCGAATGTTACTTTACTTCCACTTTGCTAAAAAAAAAAAAAAAAAAATCAACCACATTTGCAGCTGATATTATACACTGATCAATGCAAGTTCTCGGTTCAACGGAAAAGCTTTGTCTGATTGTGTTACCTTTGATTTTGCCTCCTCTCACTTCATTATGCTTATTAATATGCTTATGAAGTATTGATTATTTTTAGTCTAGCATGATGGACAAAAACAACAGGGTCTGTAAATGTTCAGGCATGAAGTATTGGAAAAGAATCAGTGGACGGACATCTGTATTCAGTTATTGTCTGGCCATTTATGTACTGCAGATGTTTAATTGATTTTTTTTTTTTACTGTACAGGAGATTAACAATAAATACAAGGCAGCCAGCGTAGATGGAGCACAGTGTGATTAAAAAGCAGTTGTGGACAGCTGGCCCTGAGGAGAGACAATATAAATATACAACAAATAAAGTATTTTGTGGCTCACTGAGGTTTATGTTTGTCAGACTGGTGGAGGAGAAAAAAAAAAAATCAATGCAGTCCTGAGGGAGTGACTGCGCCTTCATAAGCCTACTCCTGTCCTCACCGCAGAGCAGGAATCAGTCAAGGATATTAATCTAAACATCAGTCATGCATGGGGAACACCCCACAAGGAGAATAAGGCTGCTCATCCATGCATCTCCTGGGGCACGTAAGGCAGGTTTTTGAGGAAGGCAGTGGAACGGGTAAGTGTGTCAGGGTATCATCTATCAGGCGACGCGATGTGGCCTGACTGCAGGCACACCCACAATCAAACAAGAGCGGAAATGGTCGGCCCCGCCAAAACCCAAATCTGCACACTCGTGCACAATCCGACCTGCGTTACACCACATTCCACTTAGGCGTGAGGTCGCGTCTGTCTGTACCAGCGGGACAGAAACCACACACTGCAGCTATTCTGGGGGGGGAAAGACGCTATATTCCTTAGATAAATGCTAATGTGATTCATTTTATTTCTGCCTAAATCCTGCAGCCATTCCACATTAAGCCACACAAGGAGTGGGAAATATTAACATTCAAGGCCAGGTCCATTTTCTTATTACCTACACGCCGCATTTCATTTTCTCTCATCACCTTCACAAAGCAGTGTCCCTCTTCTTCTTCTTCTTCTTCTTCTGCTGCTGCGGCTCACGCTGGGTATTCCTCCCAAGGACAAGCACGGCTGGGAGAACACCGACTGGAGGGCATCTGAGCCTCCCATTCCACAGCTGAGGGAACGTGCATCCAGCGGCCTTAACTTGAAACAATCACACCATTCATACCTGTCTCATTGGCCTCAGCTGCTCTAGGACTGCACCACAGCTGATGAATTACCCCCCCCCCCACACACACACACACACACACACACACACACACACACACACACCAGTGATGTTTGCACCAGCCGGTCTCATTATTCATGTGCAAGAAACCGTCATCGTCATCGTCACAAACCATCAAAGGCGTCAATGATGGATCATTTTCAGCCCTATCCATGCTCTGTTTACAGCACTAGAGGGCACAGCTCACTAATACTGTAGTTTGGTCCTTATTGATTCAATTATAATTATCTTTCCCCGTGAAGAAGTATTGGAAAACACAACGTGAACGCAGGCAATTTCAAATATTCAAAATATTTTCAGCAGCTCAGAAGTAAAAGCCACGTAATTAATGACAAACGGCCTGGAAAGCCCTCCGGCGTAATGTTCATTAAAGCAAGGATGCTGCTAAAGAAATTAAAGTCAACAAAGGCTGGATAGTTCATTTGTAATCATACGAGGCCTGAGAGGGACCTACATTTTTAATATGCTGACCCCTGTAACCAGTATTATGCTTTAGTTACACAGTAATGTGCATCTGGGACTATTATTTTAAGTTCTGGGTGATTGTGCTGTGACTGTAACATAAATCAGAAATGTCTTTTTTTTTTTTATTATTTTCAGCACAATCGCTGCAGATAAGCGAACGCTGATGTCACTTCAAGGGGCTTTGGAAAAAAAAAAAAAGTGACAAAGCTCTCAGTCGACACAGATCAAATCAAAAGAACCCCCTCATGTACAACTGTGACTTTAAAGGTGTGTTGTGGCATGAAATCACCTGGACGGGCGCGTCAGGACGGCTGTAAGTGGGCGCTGACAGCGAGGGCGAAGCGACCCAAAGGGGGCCAGACAGTGCGCCCGCCGCATGACTGTGATTAAAGGTAATAACGCGCCTTTGTCACAGACACATCGCTGGCAGTAAAGGTCAGACTTTTAGAGCCGGAGATGGAATTGAGACATCTACCGCCTGCGCGCCTGTTATTCAGGCCCCCGAATGCATTCTTCTCCTGGTGACCTGCTCCCGTCACACACTACAATAATGACTAATTACATGAACGGGATTAGTCTGGATGCATTTGAAATTAAAAAACGGTTTACCTGCAGAGCAATTCTAAGCGGCAAATTTGATTCGTGGAATGTTCTTAGAAGCCTGTATTAATGACTCAGAACATATTGTGGTGCGCTCTTGAATGAGATGCTCGAATCAGTCGGCTTTGAGTCGAGGGTGTAATGAAGCTCTTTCTGTGCGACGGCCGGTGTCATTCGGCGAAATGAAAATCATCTCCAACAGTAACGAGGCCAAAATTAAAATCCAAGTTCAATTAGTTTATATTATATATTAATACATGTACGGCAGGCATAATTTTACTTCTCTAAAAGTAGAAAACTACCACTAGATTTCAGTTTTGAATATACTTTTTTTTTAATCTGGGTGATGTTTTAAGGGCAGTGGTGTATGTCTGTCCCTGTGTTTGTCTGCCTGTCTATCTGTCTCTCCATCTGCCTGTCTGTCCCTCTGTGTGTCTGTCCCTCTCTGTGTCTGTGTGTCTGTCTGCTCCCAGGTGTGGTGATCCCTCAGCTTGTATACATCCGGTACACTTCTAGCAGGTTTTCCTGCAGGCTAGCAGCACATTAATGGTTTTTTCCTCATTTGAACCGTACTGTTAACTACAGTGGTTAACTCCAGCCCTATATCAATAATTCAGTTTATTTTGCTTCGGGGGCTCTGTGTTTTGCTCACTCAGAAAGATTTTGGAGTTGCTTTTTTTTTTTTTTTTTTTAGGATTAAAAAGATTTAGAGCTTAATTATACAGACTAATAACTGTTGGAAGTGATTGCTGTCATGGCCTCTTTTTATAATTCCTCTGCAATGTTTTTCTTCTTTTATCACTTTAATCTCTGCAGTATTTGGAGATTATTCAATGCTGCTCAACACTCAACTACATGTTCGAGAGGCTCATTATTCACATGGATCATTACGCAACTTTGTTCACAAAAGTTTTCTGCGTAATCTTATTTTTTGCAGTACACCATGACCCATTTATTGCACTCGAACTAACAGATTAATCTTGATTTACGGTTATTTCTTGGTCAAAATGAGAGAGCAGTTCGTCTGCTGCCTCGAGGATGAGCCACAGCGATGTGATTTTAAAGGTTAAATGAGAGGAAAATACATTTTGCAACAGAAAAACAGCTCAGAAATCAGTTTCTTATCTTTTTTCACGATGATCTGCACATCAGAGAGAGGGTAGGTGCAAAAAAAACCCCCACTTTTCTACACAAGAGTCACCCCCAGCACAGATTGAAACACAGGCCCAGGCCATGGCTTAGTCCACTGATTTCCAATATTCATGTTTCTGACTCAGCCTGCGACGCTTTACAATCCTGTGATCACAGAGTCCTACAAATGTTCATTAATATTAGTGTTTTTGCAATGAAATGATAACATTCTTGTGTCCCTTCTGTAGTTGTATTTGAATTATATTCCTCATGCGGTCTCTACTATTCTGACCTTCAACCTGACAGAAAATGAAGGTGTGCTGGTTTTTATTGTTAGTTTTAAATGTGTTTGAGATCGAGGAGACAAGGACACTGCTCATAAAAACAAAGCACTGCATGGAGCCGGAGTGAACAGCGTCCTGTAAAAAGTCTAATGGATTGTTTCATTTATCACAGTGAGCATACGCAAGCAACAAAAGGAAAACACGTTGTGCCGCTTTACAGGGCTCATTTTCCCAGGAGTGCTGAGAAAAATGAGGCATTTTAGTTTCCGACATAATGGTGTTCCTGTACGTTTGAAGGCTCCGACAGCGCAGTCTGGACTGCAACGCTTTAAAATTCACACCCAAACCCAAACCCCTTATTGCTCTGTTGAGACTTCAGCAGATTTAGTGTCTGAGCTCTTCCTATCTTCTCCTTTGCAATTTGCAAATCCGAAGTGATATTTCAGATATTGATTGCTCCAGAAGCCGAGGCTTGGTTAAAAAAAAAGAGAAAATAAGCCTTGCTTTTGAGTTCCTCTCTATGTGAGAAAAGCTCTGTAGATTATCAGGTTTTATTTGACTTAATCTTTTATGAAGTTAAATAAGTTGTTGTTGCTGTCTGCCACAACTGCAGCCTTGAAACACTGAGAGGCTGATAGCTGCAGCATCTCTTCATTCTTTCTGTGCAAGTCATCTTTGTCACAGTTAATACTGCATCCTTGTCCAGTGGACAGGGATTCTGCATTCATAACAGCCTATTTTAATAGTCACCGATATTTTTGAATCCGATAAGTATACACATTTGGCTGTGGGGTATTGTTTTTTTATTTTAACCTATAAATACTATACTAGTTAACAGTTGCCACGATCTAAAATATGAAAGATACGAAAATGATGGTCTAATGTCCTCAAAGTCCAGGCCTTGACCCCATCGATGTAATTCGGGCTGAGCTGGAACAGAAACAGGACAGATCTGTTGCAGACTCAGAGGGTTACAGAAGCCCTCGGAGAACATCAGTTCAGGTGCTCTACTAATGTTGGCCACCGCTGTCATGAGAACGTAAGGACAAAAAAAGGCTCATAATAACTCAGAGACAAAATACACATCTTTTTATTCCTCAGTTCCATTCGCTACATCTCATACATTAAAGACATGAACAAGAGAGAGGAAACAGAGTCCAGTCACCGAGCGCACACTGAGAGAGACCGACTCCCGGACAACAACGCACAGTCCACCACGGTCACCGCCGCTGTCTTTGAGGAGGAGGAAGTCTCCGAGCGCCCGACGCATACAGGGGCATGCAGTGAAATAGCTGGAGAGAACACAGTGTGTACTACTCTGCTCGCAGACGGCTGCTAATTCACAGTTAGATTTGAAAAGTGCACACAAGGTAGTGATCTAAAAAAGCCTGATGGAGATCTCCTCTATTGCACTGGATGGATGACAGCAATACTCTTTAGATGGAAACATAAGGGACATGACAGATACGATTCACAAAACTATTGGAGTCGTTTTCACAATATCTACATAGTCACAAGTTGGTAGCACGATTCCGAGCGTTTAGGTTTGTTGCCATTAATTTCATAATAATTTGGTCAGGATAACTATTTGTCTACAGCGTTTTACTTGTTGAGAGATTTGCATCAATGTTGCAGAGGTGATGTTGTATAAAACATATACTATTTAATGCCATAGTGAATAGCATAAATATAAAATAAATACTCCTATAGTAATATACTCTTAATATACTCTTATATCGTATAGGTTGACACATTTTTGCTAATGTTAACTCTGGCCCCGAAAGCAAAGTATTTAGCGCACAAATCACACGATCCAAACAAAATGTACATGGCAACTATGCAGAACACCGAGTCCTGTTGGTCCAAGCCTCTCTGGAACCTGTGACCTCGTCGAATAGTTTAAAATCTGACGTCATTTGAACAATCTCTTCAGCAGTCAGACGTCACACGTTCCAGAAGAGTTGACGCTACGGTGATTCTGGAAAAGTTTTTTTCCCACCCGCATTTTAGTTTACACATATTTAGAGAGCAAACTGCAAATGGTGTTTTTTTTTCAATCACAAACTCAGGTATAACTATAATATTAAAGTATGAATTGACCTCAAAGATAGTGTCACAAATGACTTTCAAATCCTGGTGAACCATTTTTTTTTTCAATTGCCATCTGAAATACAGGGGCCATCATCCTTTATTTACAAATATTACAACACACCGTTTGATTGAACAAAACATGGGAGGTATTTTACCATATTTATAATTACTTACATGTATGGATACATGTCGCAAACTATCAGTGTAATGTTTTTTTCTGTGCAGATGTACTTTGAGTGGATTTCTACAGCTGTAATGCAGACAGAACGGCCCTGTGAATGTGTCTTTGGTCGCCTCAGTACACCAGCTATGAGTGAACGCGGGATTATTTAGGTCTGAAACGTTTGTGCCGTTCAGAGGACGATTATGAAACAGGTTACTTTTCCAGCTCCAAGTCTCCGTGCAGCTGCAAATGCGCATAACCTCGATCACATTACTGAGAAGAATAATGGATACATTACGTCTCTGCGTCATCGCCCTGAATTAGCAGCAGCCGGCAGGCTTCAAACACTCTGACGAGGAGGATTCAGTTTGATTGGGGCAAAACGGCGAGTTATATTAGAAAACGAGAAGCCACGCTTCACAGTGACTTCATGGGTTTTAATATGGCATTAAAAAATACAACTAGCTATTAAATGTTGTAATAAACAAGGACACATTCACCTGGCTTGCAAACTAATGTGCCTGTAAATATTTGATGACCTCACAAATCACGTCCATGTAGTCGTTCTTTGAGTTTATAGTGTAAAAAATGGTGAACCAGGAAATGAGCATTCAAGCAGGAAGTGAACACATCTTCAATCTCAGTACTTATTAATGGGATTATTAAAAATTCTATCTACAATTCTATGAGTTACTGCAATGTTATTGTCTAGTTTTCCAGAATAACTACAGGCATAACTCTAGTGTTTGCTTTAAATATCTGAGTCTCATCTTTGTGCTGCAAAATAAGGGTAGAAAAATAACCTGTGCTAACCATAAAACTATTTGCATCACATCAATATGCACAAACGTGTTGTTCTGAGTTAAAGTTTGTGCAGATGGAGTTTGAGGTTGTGGGCTGGTTATGGTTGAGTTACTGTTACATGAACACAAAGCCCTATTTCAGTGTGACAAAACACCATTATTGGAGGCTGCAGACATACACATGTACAGATTGTCATGCATTAACCTATGACTGATACATTATACATAGTTTAGTGTTATTAACACGGCTTTAAAGAGGCCACAACACAGCTGAGTCAGTCCCACACGCTTATCACTGAAGATATGTTTTTTTTTTCCACTGCATGCTGGGGTCTAAAGTACAGTGGTCATCAGTCTATGCTTGAGATAATACCAAGTGCATCATACAACGTGTAGTAACACGCATCAGCAGTTAACAAAAAATACGTATGTCACAAAAAAAAACAAACAAACCCAAAAGCTGGAGGAATTTTAACTTTACTCTCCTTTGATGGCAGCGCCTCCAACGTTCATAAACACGACACGACTGTGACGGTCAAGCCACGGCGACACATTTGACGCAATCGAGTATAAAAGGGGGGAGAAAAAAATTGCTTCGATCAAAGTGTGTGCTGCTCATGACGAAGCAGAAATGCAGATGGAGCCTCAAAACAACAGCTGCAACTAATGCAGGGGTCCTGCATCTGGCGTGATTAATGTACAAAATAATCTCGTCCCCTTTACATCACCATGAAAAAGAAACGCTAACGCAGAATCGGACGTCAGTCTGAGGTAATGGCGGCAGTTTGTTTCGAAAACACAAATGCACGTGATGCTTGCCCCTCTCCAATGGCTTCTCTTTAGCTTTCCACAGGGGGGGGAGGCCTCTTTACCTTCCACACTCATCATCACACGCTCATGACCGGTGGGTCAGTGGGCGGAGCACAGCCACGTCTTACAGAGCCTGCAAGCACCGGTTTGCGTGGAACGTGCACGCAGGCTCTGTAATATGTGCGCTGGAAATGCAAGCATGTCATTATTACCGTTAATTTACTTCATCATGTATGTTTTCACCAAGGCACATAGCTTCTTTGTCACTGAACGTACTCAGCCAGTTAAAACAATGAGAGCCACTGGACTGGAAAATGTACAGGCAGCCCCGTGGGACGCAAAAGCAATTCCAGATGATACTGGGTCGTGTCTGTTGAGAATCAGCACGAGCTGAAGGCCAGACACTGACAATTATTAATGACGCTCCTGTGGAACCGTGCAGGCTGCCCCCGACGATCCCGCCGCAGTAAACCTACTGCCGGGCGCCCGCTCCGCCGCTGTAATGCATCGCTGTTGTGTCTGCACGTGCGCACGTGGTTAACTCGATGGATATGTCAAAAAAAAAAAAAAAAAAAAGCCTTCTCATCTGTAATGAGCCGCAATGAAAACTTCAAAGGCGAGCTGGCTCCGACTTATTCGAAGCAAAGCTTAAACATGTCAAAACATAGCGAAAACACAAATTCTGACTACTTTACGGAAACGGCGAGCAATCAAGATAAAACAAAGGAACACTTGCTTACTCACAACGGAGGAACAGGGCCAGAGCTAAGTGAGGAGGGACGAAAAGGAACGCGGCGTTAACGCAGTCTAAGGTGATGGTGTGCTCCCTCCAAGCTACTACAGGTGAATCTATGTGTTTAAAGTCGCTTTCCATCTACACAGACGTGCAAATATCAAAACCTTGAGGAGAAAAAAAAAAAAAAAAAAGGCAACAAAAACCTGATGTGGAATGTACACACGCCCCCTCCCACTCACCCAACCACACAAACACACTCGCACAAGGATGGAATGGACTCCTGCAAACACGTCTGCCCTTCCAGCCAAACAAGGCGGAGCCAACATCGGCTGGAGCTCAGTTTAGGTTGTTCGCGTTCATGATGATGGGCTTCCTGTTGACATATGTGGCCCAGTAGCCCAGGTTGAAGATGAAGAACAGAACTGGGAAAATGATGCGCGATATTTTGTCCACTATGCTGACGCGGTTGTAGGATTTCTTGGCCTCTGTGTAGGGGTCGTCCATTTTGTGCAGGTAGTGCTGCTTGGCCGGCGCGCCGGCGGTGGCGCTCTTGGAGATGGTGGTTAAACCCTGGTCCTTCGCCACGTTGATGGCGTAGGTCGTCCCCACGATGTTGAAGGTGTTGTTCGTCTTTTTGGTCAGATTCTCAGATTCTCTCCTCTGAAAAGAGAAGAGGCCATAAAGCAGACGCCGTTAGGGTCAGGGGCAACGAACTCAACAATACTTCCATTTGAACTCATGAAGAGGAAATAGAAGCAACACCACGAGACACGACACACACAAGAACAAAACAAAAGCCTAACCATATCTTTAATCCTGGCCATGTTAGCCTGAAACGGTTCCTGAAAAGAAAAGTAGAAAAGAAAAAAATGTTGACCAATTATATTAAAATTACCCAACTTACATACTCTATTAATCAGTGTTTGACCAAACACCTCTGAACATTTTATACCATCAATATTATTGAGTTCAATCGACAATAATACAAGCCTGGACTCCAGAATGAGACAAGATCATAACAATACAAGACAAAAAGGCTGGCAAACTTAAGGAACAATTCGATTTTGCGTGACAGCAGGCCCAGGCCGGACTCTGCGTCTCCGGATTAGACACAAAGCAAAAAGCACAGCGCCTAAAAACATGTCTGACAAACTGCATCAATGAGAGCGGCCAGGCCTCTTCAGGCAAACAGCTGGCGATAAAACAAAGGCGACAAAGGCGGCGTGCGATAAGAGCGGCTGGAGAAGCTGCCTCCTTCCTACTTCTGGTGACAAATCTTAAGGCTGTCGCTCCTGTCGAATCGCACAGGGGTGGTGAGGGGGGGGGTTTGTTTGCCAAATTGGTGCGCTCGGATGGCTAAACTCACCTCACCAGAGATTGTGCCAGCCTTACAAAAAAAAAAAAAAAAAAAGAGTAGCAGGCAAATGTGCAAGAGCGAGTAGGCCGCCAGGATGGGTGGCGGGGGCCAAATATTCAGGTTCCTGCTGGAGCAATGTGGTGCGTTGGTCTGTGCTGGGGCCAGTGGGTGGGTGGGGGTTTGTGTGTGTGTGTGTGTGTGGGGGGGGTCATTTTCTTCGCATTCGTCCTCGCTTGGGCCACTTTCATCACTGCAGCAAGACTGAACCGCGTGTCGCGTCGCTGTTTCTCGCACTCTCTGCTCCCATCTTTCGCTTGGAGTCCTGCTCCAACGCATGCTCTACTTTTTCAGCTTCATTTAATTTTCCTTTTCTTTCCTTTTGACGCTATCTTTATAATTAGCATTACTAATGCACCCTCTTTACTCTCCTCCAAAATACTTCACGGTGAATCTCCTCCGCAGTTTATTCTCAGCCGCTCTGTTTATTCTTCAACCCAAATATTCAATCACTCGTGAATTACCAGAGAGAACCTTTACAAATGCATAGTCTAATGTGTGAGATGGAAAATGCGCCACTATAATGCATATCTTGGTGTAAAATGTAATTTTGGCGGTGGGGGTAGATGTGATGTTAGCAGTAAGTATCATGAATCTGGTGTTAAAATCCTGATCACTGGGATCGATCTTTCCTCTTCAAAGCAAGAGGAGAAGGTTGATCACGCTCCTCTGCAACCTTCCAGACAGCTGGTTGCGTTAGGCAGAGGAACGGTGGGCTTCTGCCCGAAGGTTTTCCAGTTCAAGTCAATTAGAAATGGACGGATGAAGAGACCCACTGTCACGCCTGTGGACACCCAGATTCTTCTCCCGGGGTATTGATTCAAGTCCAACGGCGCCCCCGAGCTTCCTCTATCAAACCGGGGGCTTACATCAGCAAAAATAGACGGCAACTACTCGTCACATGACCTCTCCCATCGCCCCTGAAATGCGTGAGTCCTCTTCGGTGGAAGGATGCTCTCCGTGCACCTAAGCGACAAAGCCAACCAAGTGAAGTCGCCTTCTGCCGCTGTTTATTAGACTGCGTGTTACTTTTCGCGGTTTAATTATCGGTGAAGACGTGTGCAGCGTTGGCCCGGGTGCATGATTTTATGAACACGACACAGCTCGTTATTTGCCCCCGGGCAGCCACCGATTCTTGTGTGCGGCTCAGAGTCAGCTAGCTGCAGGCCCAAACACACATCGCATCTATTGACCTTGCCTCTGTCGTTTTTGCAAACGGTTGCATTGGAGCTTCTTTAGGAGTGTGATTAAATATCCCGGGGCTGGTGCGGCGGCGTCCAGCTGTCTGAAGGACCATACTTGTGTGTGCAGAACTGAATCTTGAGACTGTCTGTCCCTGTCGAGGACGGGAGATGAGGTGCTGGCATATTTAATAGCCTCTGGTGTGTGAGCATGTGGGAATGCATTTGGGGAGATTGTGTCTGTGTATGTGTGTGTGTAGTTGTTTTGGACCCCCTGTATTTGACATGAATCATGAGTTTTCATTTTTTTTCTACTGCCCAGGGACATTCTGGTGGGTCATCAAATTTCATCATAAAGGGTGGGAAAAAAAAAAATCTCACTTGATCAACTTTCCCTGAATAACTCCGCAGCAATAAAAAAAGAAGACAAGTTGTGTTTTGCCTGCTAATCTTCTCAAAATGGTTAATTTAAATGAGCCGAGGTGTCCTGCAGAAACAGAGCTAATAATGTCCGCCAATTTGACACACACGTTCTCTAAACTTCCTTTGGAACTCCTGCCTCTGCTGATGACACAGCAGTCGTTTCTCCGAGGACCTCAAATGGACCAGATTTCTTCACGCTGAACTCCCCACCACTGCTTTTGCATAGAAAGCATATCTTCAGTATCGCTCATCAAAATTAATATTGATTAAATCAGCAGTTTGTTAAATAGTTGGCAATTTTTAGGTCATAGATCCTCTTCTTTTAGGTTCCCTCATGATTAAATATAAAAAAAATATGGACATAAAAAAGGCTTTCTGTTGGCTTATCGAGGCAGGGAAGGGTGATGATGGGAGCGCATTGTCTCCCTCTGTGACCCCATTCTTTTTTATCTATCGTGACAACTGCATGCTCAGCACAGCCCCCCGAGAGTACAGCCCAGGCTGTCGCCATTAAGACCAGGCATCAAAAGGGGAAAAAAAAAGGGAAAAAATGTCAGGGGGGGGAATGAAAACCTCACTCTCGATTATAATGATCACTGGAAGTAGCTCTGCCGGGTTTGTCAAACAGTTCACACACTTCTAGGCCACGACTGTCACAGAAGAGATACGTTTTACGCTACGTTCAGACTAAGACCGATGAAAAGGATTGATACAATTCCTGCAACTGTCACACGCACAGCAAAAAAACAGCTTTTGTTAAACACACCCAGTACAAAATATGCCTTTTAATACCAAACACACCGTTTATTGCCCCCAGTAGACTGCCTTGTAAGTAGAAAACAGAAACTCAAACTGGTCAACTTTGCCAGCACCACTGAAATTATGTCACCGAAATGACGGACACCACTGGGATGAGCTCCAAATGGCCGTGACGGAGACCAGGAATAAGCAGCCATTAATGGAAGATGGATGGATGTAGTGGATGTCCCCTCTCATCTTTGTTTTATGAGTGTAATAGCTCAGTGTCCTGTGCACGAGTTTATTTTGATATTGATTGCCAATAATTGCAAAGATCCAACAGCCCCTGTAGATATGTGATATATGAACCATAATATTCATGAAAGAAAATCAAATATTCGTTTTACTGAGGCACATCTGCCCAATGGTGTCTACCTGTTACAGGTGAACGCTGTCTAGACCAAGAGCAGGCTTTATTACTCCGTCCTTCTGAATTTGCCTCAGTGACTCACTGCTCAAATGTAGTGATTGCCAGTAATCAATGCACTTGTGCAATCGCCCCACGTGGCTTCACTTTCGCGCTGTTTTCTGCCCAACTTTCTGTGCAGAATGGCCGCTGGGGTGAAGGTCTTCATTTAGCCACACTTTAGATTATTGCACGTTTTATAGTACCCTTTCTCAGCACTGTCACACAAACCACAATCAAACCTCTATATACACACAACTGATTCTCATGATTCCCCATGTGATCCACGCCAGAAATAGGAATAGGCTTTCATCCCTTTCATTACTGGGGAGATGAGTCTCTTTGAAGGTACCGACTACATGGATTCAAGAAAAGAATGGAGCCTTTCATGTCCTCACTCTGCGCTCTGATAGCAGTTATCATTTTTTGATGAGTTTATTCCAGGGCTTTTCAATAATATCCATTTATCTGAATCCTACCTCATTGCTGAGCCAATATGCTAATGACCGTTTGCCTAAACTATAGACAACTTAGAAATTTCCAGACTGATTTTGCACATTTTGTGAGTCGGCCTCAGGTGATCCACAACATGCACAAAGGAAGCCCTGTTTTGAAAAATGGCTCCAGGACGAGGCCTGAACGTGTGCTGCTGTTGTGAATCAGTGTTTCTGGGTGTTTACCTCTGCTTCTGCCCTCACTGCTCCACCCTACTGTCCCTGTTCCATTTGGCTGTTAATGAATAAATAAAACCTCCCTTTAGAGTCTTTACAGACTCCTTGAGGAGGAACTTTCTGTCAGTGTTTCCAGCTCAAAATTGTGGCGTAATATCAGGACTGCCTTGGCTCCTTGGAACATTTTTTAACAAGGTTATCAAATCAATAGGGAGCAATTTAATAAAAAAAACAAAACAAAACAAATGAAATAGGAAATATTCCTGAAACTACCTCTGTTTAGAAAATAAAAGGCTTGATAAGGTTGCGTGTGTGTCATATCAATTTTACTCCTTATCAATATATATTTGATTACAAATCACTCACCCTTATTTCCATGCCCTCTTTTTTCCCATCCCATGCCCAGCTGCGTTTGGTGAAGTAGTTGACCGTTGCAAACTCAATCAAGGCAGAGAAGACAAAGGCATAGCACACCGCCATGAACCAGTCCATGGCGGTGGCATAGGCCACCTTAGGGAGGGAGTTTCTAGCACTGATGCTCAAGGTGGTCATGGTAAGCACAGTGGTGACCCCTGAGGATGAGAGGAAAACATCAAAACACAAGATCCTGTTCATAGCAAACACTGTAGAGGAAACAAAATCTGCTTCTAGCTTTGTCAGGAATTTTTGAAAACTATGAAAATTAAAGCTTTTATTTGGTTCAGAGGAGACATGCCTGTAAACAGACATGTTCAATATTTTACTGGAAAAAAACTCGCCAATTTTTCCGTAAGCAGATTGCAGCTAACCAGCATTGCATTTGAATAAAACACAACTTATTCTCCAAGCTGCTTTTTGAGGTCATCGGGGAAGTGTGTGCGAACTTCCTTCAAACCCATTACACATGTGGAATTATGCAGGAGAGATGGCTTTAAAAGATGAATGCTGCAAGTAGGAGGAATTAGCTACGATGAAGTTTCATGGACTGTTGACCAAACGTCACTTACTACCTTATGTTCTACTTTTCACAGTGTTATTTCAGTCTTATGGGATGCATTTGCAATCATTTGGGGAAAAAAAAGTGTATGTGTGCTGCAGAGGAGAAGGTGAAAAAGTGATGATAAGCTGCACGAGAAGGAACTTCTTTATAAAACCAGACAGATTTGCTGAATTATGCTTGATTGCAAAGGCAGGACATTTTAATTACTACCATTGATCACATTACTTAAATTATACATGATGCGCATAAATATCTAAATCAAAACATCAGCACAAATCCCTCTCTCAGACTTTTGGAGAGATGTTTACAAGAAAAATCTCATGCACAGTTGTATAGTTTGTGTGGTTAAACTAAAATACAGAGGGGAATTCTTTGAAAACATTTGGTGTGGCTGGTGTTAAATGTGGGCCAGACAATGGTTTCCCCATCCAACCGTGTAAAATCAATGAATTCATCTGTTGCGACCTATCTGTTCTGATGAAAAATAGAAACACACATGCCTCTAAAAATGAGTTTTGTACCACAGAAAGGGGGATGGGGGGTGCCAACTCATCACCCCTAGTCATGGATGAAGAATCGGAATTTGCTGTGACAAAAAGATTGATTGGTAAGTTGCTGAGGACAGAGATTGGTTGCAGTTTTGCATAACGCAATCTCAGAAGCCATCGGCTGCTGTCTGACAACCATTTAGCCTCTGGCGGCGATGCCAAATGACTGGGGGCTTCCAGATATCCACATAATGAATATCCAGCCTGGCTCCGTCTCCGATGTGCTGGTCGTTGATTACAGCGTAGAAATGGACACGGCTAAATTCTGCATCTTCAGAGTGATGCACAAATGGTGTCGAGATACGTTTGTTTCTTTATTCTGTGTTCATTCTGCTGTGTATCCACAGGAGGAATTCTGTAGATTATGCGTGACTTGAACATGTTCCAGCATGAGGGGCAATCGTACTGGGATTTTGTTAATTAGGGAAAGTAGGAGGGAATGCAGTTGATTAACAGTGTTACCGCTAAAACTCTTTTGGATAATTAGAGGACATGGAGGTGGTTCAAATATGACTGAGGATATTTGTAATTAAAAGACTGCATAAATCCTCATATACAATGCCGTAAAAACCCAGCAATCAACGTAAATTCTCAGATTACGCTGACCTGAAAGCAGAAAAAAAGGGAAGAAAGATAAAACGAGCAGTTAAGCTGTTGAGATTAAATAAAGAATCTCATCTGAACGTGATCACAGCGACTGAGCGGAGAAAAGAATCCCGCAGAAGGGAAAGCTTTTGGGAGCACTGAATATAAATATTTCAGCCTTCCTCCGAGAGGAGAAGTGACGCTGATTACCCTTCCACTCCTGATGTGAACACAGCTGGGAAACGTGAACGTCTCCTGCGAGTTCCTGAACGTGTGCTACGCGGGGAAATGTTGACGTGTTTGTGCAGAAGTGAAGGAGCTGTGATTATTCTGGGAATGAATGCGGACAGGTACCCGAGTGGATCTGAGTTTGTTGGAGCCACGGTGTTCTGCGTGTTCTTTTCCACTTGAGCCCTGCTCTATAGATGCCCCATTTTCCACATCAATATGCTGATTATTCAAACAAAACATGTTTGTTATAGAAGCACCAGAAGAACTGAGAGAGGGAGCATTTACACCTCATCTCTAAGACTTCTGAATATGGATGAAGTGATGAATTGACTATTATTATTCAAAGTACAAAGGGAGGAGAGCGCGATCAAATATATGCAGTTTGCAGCTTTATAGATGATATCATTAGCATTGTGCTGCTTGTAAAAGACAAACAGCTCAGCCCAAACTAAGGGTTTCATTGCTGTTTATGATGTTTCTCTCGGGCTACCTTGACCTTTAGTTGACAGTTATATAAATGCAGTTGTAGGAAGTGGCCACTTGGGGAGCTTTTCAGCGGAGTAATTTGCATTTAGCGCTAATTTTGCTTGTTGTGTTTGGAATGCAAGTTAGATCTCTGACCCAAAATTCTGCTGAATTTGCCCAGGTGCATGTTTTCCACAAAGGGCTAAATTGCTTTAACAGCCGTGGAGGGGTTCCTCTCGTGCAAAAGAGCCTTTGAACAAATCTTCACGCTCTCATACTCGCTTTATTCAAAGTGAGGAGAAAGTCAGTACTTTCATAAAAGGACCAAACAAAACATGAATAAATCATTCAAATGCAACTAAATGCATGAGGTATAATTAGGATTATTGCATCCTTCTTTTTTTAATGCTGTTTGTTCAGCTACATCATTCACCTGTGTGAAAGAATTGTTTTGAAGTGTGCAAAATTATGAACTGTTCAGTTTCATTATTCTTTCAAACGTCTCTGAGTTGGATTGGAAACACATGATGGCACTCACCAAACACAGTGCGAGCAGGAACCGATTCTCGGTTCAGCCAGAAGGAGACTTGAGACAGAATGACAGTCATGATGCACGGGAGGTAGGTTTGAATCACGAAGTAGCCAATTTTCCTTTTCAAATGGAAATATGTCGTCATCACTACATATTCGCCTGAGCCAGAGGAGGGAAACAGAGAGAGAGAGAGAGAGAGAGAGAGAGAGAGAGAGAGAGAGAGAGAGAGAGAGAGGGGTCAGAGTAACAAGAGCTGGAATACTAAAGAAAAGAGACATTTGAGTTCAACCAGTAATTTATAAAAACATTGCTTGAAGTTGTCTCTGGCTGTCAAAGCAAATGACGTGTTGGAATTTGTTGGTCAGAATATATCACATGCTTGGAAACACTCCAAAGAGATTGTGACAATAGACAATTTCAGCATAAAAAAAAACCCCCAAATAGTTACATTTCCTACTTCGCTGATGCTGCCTCTCAGTGATGCTGCCTGCAGTTTTATAACCCCACGACAGTAAAAATTTCCCCTAAGCACCAGCCCTTTTATGCCATGTCCGTAATCTGTGCAGCGAAGATATGAGAAAAACATTCTGCCACTCCCCGAGGTGTTTTTTTTTGCTGGAAAGATTCAAACCAGAGCTGAAATGGCTCCAATTCCCGTCTTCCCGCAGCTCTAAAGTTTATAGAAAATATGATTTATTTACAGGCTCCAGCAGATCCAGTGTGAGAGGGTCACGTTGCCTCCGCCTTGAATTCTATTACCTGCATGGGCTCAGTTATTTTCCCCTATAATGCTACTGTCATTAAGTGCAACTGAGATAAAGGCCACTGCAAGGCATGAATATCCACTAAATGCACACTTCCAAGGGATGTAAATGTAAATGCTGTAAAGACAATAACTTTTACAGCATCATTACCAAGGTGATGTCCAGTGGATCCCTATGAGTCATGGCTCACCTCCTGCAACTCAATAAATTTCGAGTATACGCTCTGCACTCTCTCAGCAGTCCCAAACTTTCAAGGGAAATGATTGGTTCTCAAGGGCTCCTCTACCTGCGCTGGAACTGTAGCTGCATGGATGCTTTTTACCCCTTTTTTTTCTGGACTCGCATGGGTTTCTGATGCACACTGTACCTGTGCTGGAGCTGATGGTTTCTTTGCCAATAACATGTCCCAGTAAGTCGTACTGGTTCAGCCTGGAGCCGTCCTCTGCGACAGAAACAGACCTCTCGTCCCCCTGAGTCCACAGGTAAATCACCTCATTATTGGTGTAAGCGTCTGGAGACAGAAAGGAAACAAAGCAGGAGAAAACATGGATGAGTAATCAACAAATCTGCTTCAGCACTTTTGTTTAATAGGACCTTGAACGTTTGCAGTTTATATTCTTTACCTTTACTTGCTATTCATTACATTTTTTCAAACTGTATTTCAGATACACACACAGCTGATACATGCACAGACACAGACACACACACACACACACAGACACACACACAGATACAAATAAATATATAATGCATTATATGCATTCCTCCTTGTTGCTACTGTTAAATATGATTGTTCTAAATTTAGAGTTTATGAATCTCCACTATGTACAAGCAAACCCCCATCCATCCATCCATCCATCCATTCTATCAAATGTTCCCTTTTGATGGTTTTAGCTGTACACCCATTTTATAATTATTTATCAGATAAATATGTTGCTTCAATGTACTGAGGTGGGCATTGCATATATACAGAAAGTATATGTTGCAGTATGTTTGTGTAATTATTTGTTCTATTTTATCCAGTTGTAATAATTTAATTTAATAACAATTCATATGTATGCACTATTTACTACGTATGCTACTGTGTGGAGCCAGGAACAGTGGAAGGAAAGGGTTGTTTGTGATGATGCTAAAGTAACTGTGAAATTAGTTCATCTGTAATGTCACATTTGACTTACAACTTCCAAACTTGAGCGGACAGGCATGTGAGTCCATGGGGAAGTCCTCCAGGTGCATGGGGCACTCGGCGTGGATGGTCAGCCTGAGGACGAAGCGAGACTTTAATGCTCAGGGCTGCATTTGCAGACACAAATAACTGGGTGTCTTCCCATCTTTTCACACCCCGGCCACTTTAAAGTCAGCACCCATTTGTTTGAGGGGAAACTGGATGGAGGACAGACGCTGCGTGACTTCCTCTCTTCCATAGCCACCGGTGGTAATGAGCAGTCAGCTGACTGGCAACAGAGAGAAATAAATCTCCAGAGTTCACAAGAATTGATTTCATGGGTTTGAGCTCCTGAGCCATGCGATCTGCTCCGGATGCAAACAGAGATTCGGTGCTTATTATCTCACTCATACATGTTTAATCAAGCTACAGTGACCGGCTTCAAACAGAGCAGCAACCTATAAAATCATCCAACAGTGGACTGAGTTACAATTAAAATGGACCTCGTTTGCGGTCATTCATCTGCAACATTTAGGCTCCTTACACTAATCCCCCAAGGCTAAACTGAGCAATGGAAACACAAGATTAGACAAATTAATGTAAATGTTGACAGCATGTGAATTTTTTTTTTATTATATTAAGCAAATGTACTGCAGCCAGAGATAATAATTTAAGAACATTTGATGAAATAGAAATATATATATATTTTTTAAATGTTCCAGTTTGAAAGTTCGCTCTAGCAGCAGCTATAAACCGCTTCACTTCAGGCAAACATATTGCTTTTAATTAGCTCATTGTTTTACAATGTCTTATTAAATCTTATTAAACTCTTGGCTGTTCTCTGGCGCTGACTCATCGCTGAGAAGTGGCTCCGTAACTACTGTACGCAAACAAATACGACACCACATAAATCAAACGAGCTCAAACCACAACTGGCAACTAATTGACCATATTCATCTCACTTCTACGCTCAATTTACACCCCGATGAAAACAAGCAAAATGAAATGTTGGTAGTGAACGAAACAAAACAAAAGAAGAAGTAAAACTGTTGGTTGGGAGTGAAGCTGGGCCTTTGCATTAAGCCCATCTCTCAGCAGCCAGTCGTCATGTAGTGTGACTGGGTGCTGCCTTCTACTCACTGGAATCCCAAAGCACAACTATAGCTGCTATTTGATGGCTACATTTCAAATTTTACACATACGAATGTTGCCCATCGGCCACACAGGATGGTGTTAGTAACCACATACGGGTCCAGGTTGAACTGAACTCTGACTGAGTGATGAATGTGCCGCAACACACACAATAGCGGCTCTCTCGGTTCCAAAGTAATGATGCACTCCTGCAGAGCGCTGCAAAGCTGTAGATGTGCTGATTAAAGGGATTTAGGCAGCGGCTTGGAGAGAAGTATAAATCAACGGCAAGTACCACGAACTTTGTGCGTAAAAAAAGGGTGGCTTTACTCTAAAGGTGTACATTTGTCAGGAGGGTATCAGGCGGTGGTGTTATCGGCCTCACTCTCAGTGTCTCAAACAATGCATCCAAGTTTCCATTTGAACCCTGAAATAAATCACCCTCAAGTGCTTTGTTAGAATGCTCAAGTACTAGCTCAAGTATTATTTTATAATACATAAACCTACATAAACCTACATAATATTAATGCAGCAATAAGCTGCACTAATATTATTCACTGTTTACCACAAACATAGCAGGTATATATATAAATATATATATAAAAAACTACCTTCACTGACACGGTAGCATTACTGCACGCTGACTGAAGAACAAATGATCTGCAAAGGCATGTATCCAAGGGCATTTCAGGGTTGTGGAAATGATATGGCGAGGCTGTGATGTTTGGCAGAGAGGAGCCGGGGAAATATGGGATAAGGTAGCTCTGCAGTACTTAGGAGCACAGAGAGGGAGAACCAAGTGCTATGGGATCATACGCCCGACAGTAAAGTCAAACAGCAGCTCCCGTCACATCAACCCAGTGCTTTTGTTTAGAGCGTGCCGGTAAGGCCGGTACGGTACATCACAGCCGTCCCGGCGTAACCGGCGCTGTTTCACTTTCTTCCTTCAAAATCAATACCGACCTTCGGGACAAGGTCAAGACCCAGTGAAAGGCGGTGTATTTAAAGGAGCCCATGTGGACGGAGGCAACCTTTGATCGGGAGATGTGGAATGTCTGCAGATTGCGAAGACACCCCCAGCCCACCCCACCACCCTCTCCCCCCTCCTCCCATGGCAGCAGATTAGAAACGTGAAAGGAACTCTCTGGAGTTTGGCCTGTCCTTTTCTGGGCTGCTGCTGTTTGTCAAAGTCAGGGATGGTTCTCTTGTGGGAGAGATCCTCCAGATAGCAGGCAGGCCAACACCATCAAGTACTGTTGGGTTTGGGAGTGAAACGGTGAGCCACATTTTATCACACATACGGAAATACTGTTTCTTAGCAGCGCGTGGGTGTGTGCCCGTCAGTTATTTGATTCCGTCGACTTTGCTCCTCTTCTCGTCCTCAACAGAAATGAGAACCCACGTGGTGCTGGAGCCTCTCCCAGTCATCACTGGGTAACAGCTGCACTGATGGACATGACCCTCACGCCTAGGTGCAGCTTAGAGTCTTCACTCGAGCAAATATGCGTGAAAACTCCAGTTGCTGTGAGGCATCTATTGTACGTGCTGCACCACTGCGCTGCCCTCTTCCAGTTTAAACAGAAAAGCTACAGCGATAAGACGATGTGATTCTGCGGAGGGTGGCCTGCTCTCTTTATCTACGTAAAAGTGCTGAGAGTTACCGCCTAGCAGACTGACTGGTAGGATAGAATTGGACACTAAAAGAAAGGAGAAACAAGTCCCGTTCAAACCGCCCCCACCTCATTGTATACAGAAGGGTGCCGTTGTCGACGAGACGCAGCAGCTTGTTCGGAGTTGTCATGTTGTGGGCGACAGACTTCTTTCCGTTGTGGAAAAAGGTGTCAGGAGTCCAGATCTTACTGGCCAGGAGGTTGTTCAGGGGTAAAACCTGCATGGGCCCGTCAAACTTCAGCCTCTCGTCTCTCCAGCTCTGACGGAAGAAGACGTCGATGGTGTACTCCTGAGGGAAACACGTGCAAACAGTTAATGGGCACCGCTGACCTTTAGTAACTCTTCACAGGCTCTTTTTCAGGCTATTTTGACACATAGGAGAATCAATGGTGCCCCATATATGTGCTCAGGCCGACGGGCTACAATAAAAACCATTTTCCCTCAGAAATAAATCGCATGTTTAGGATGATGTATGATTGCCATATTGTCACATCACCACTTTGTTACTCATGATTTTAAAGTGCAACAACCGACCAAGGCGCAAATGAGCCCCAGCCATGAAAAACCTTGTAATACATCTGTTTCATGTTTTATTAATATACAACAAAGTTTCTGTGTTGTCACCAACGCGCGAGGAGCAAATAAAATAGAATGAGTCCAGGAAGTGGCCTGTCGAAAGGAATTCATTTCACATGATTCATTCAGTGCGAGCCGTGTCCTAGCAACGGAGTTCCTGCATCAGCTGCACGACAGCGTCTGTGCAGGGAGAATGCAGCTGTTTCATCAGAGATGGAAGGAAGCGGTCGTGCAACGCTGCAATTATCAGGGATCCATAAAAGTCAACGTATAGGCTTATTTTTAATTCTGTTTGTGCTGCTGCCGAAAAGGAAATCAGGGCTCTGTGCTTTTGTGAGTGATTTCAAGGAGGGTGGGTGGCTTCAGCTTTTTTTTCCAAGTAGTAAAATGACTCTTTGCAACCAGGTAGGAAGGACTGCAAAAGTCAAAAAAAGTCAAAAGGAAATTCTTTTAGTTGATCTAATGCCCTAAATTACTCAAATATAGCATATCATATTAATGTTATTATATTTTGTTGAGGCCGCAGCTTCATCTTCATGCACATCATGGCAAAAAAACTCAATAACGCCGCCTGCTTCCCACTGACCCATGACCCGAGGAACTGTTTTTTTAATAATTTTTTCCCGGTTATGATTGGACCGGTAAACATGAGAAGAAAGTTAACATGGGCTGTGGACTCTGTAAAGATACACTGCAGGATATTGAGTGGAGCAGAGGGCGCTGCGGACAGGGAGTCAGTGCCATGTCATTGATCTCCCTGGGCCTGTGTGCAGGACCATTAGAAAGTAAAAAAAAAATAGTTTTCTCTCACAGCAGCACACTTAATAAAGCCCACAGAGAGCTTTACACTCTCCGTTTTTTTAAACCTTCAAGTCATCATTTAATTTCAGTGTCTGCTCAGTAGCATTCAGGGTGTCTGCGAGTGCAGAATAATTACAACAACAACGAACATTTCAGATGAGGCTTGTAATACAAATTTTATACAGTTTGTTCATGAGCTGTATACGCTCAGAATGAAAGCGCAAGCCCCTCGATACATCTACTAAAAGGTGATTTGCTTGCCCTGGGAATACTCTTAATCGATATTTTCTGGCAAAAATGTGAGGAAAATCTGTTCTCTGCTGGCACGCGCAGACCCTGGAGTATTTAAATCTCCATTACCAGAGTTGAACACTATATTATAAACTTGTCTTTTCTTTATGAGAACCGGCCTCATTGCCAAATCTTTCCTCAATCAATATCAAACATTCCAGTGATGAATCTGTGGGTTTGGCCCAGCTGGCGGAACCCTTCCATCCGCCCCTGAGTGCAAGCCTCATGCAAAAAGAAAGAAAGAAAAAAAAGAAAAAATCTAAAGATTGAAAGACAGGAACGAGGAAAGATGTGCCAAAGTTCCAGAAAAGGCAAAGTGGGTTCAGATGCTCGCTGTGTTCCTCCAACGACCCAATGATTGATTTGTCCTTGACAGCGGAGCTTCTGCCTGAAATGTCATTTTTTTTTTAATGACAGTTGGAAACAAGCTGGACTCAGCTCAAATCTAAATGACACTTTAAAGCACACTTGCGATGCCTGAATGGCAGTATTACAAATTCATGAATACAGAATTGCTCTTCATAAATATGGATGGTTTTTATATGGCTGTAAACTGATTTTCCTCTAATACGCTGCGTTTATTATGAGGACAGAAGGATGGGAAGACATCTGCTGGGAGCTGGTGTGAAGTCAGGTCAATATTTTTGGTCTATAGAACCAAACCACAACAAAACATGTCAGAACATTGGGTGGCTTATATTTTACATTTAACTAGATAATAGTAACAAAAAAAGTCTCTTGGGGTTATAAAACATTCCAGAACAGACAGAGATGACTCATTTTATATTATATTATAAAAAGCTCTGAATTAGAAAAGAGTCGCCAAGAACCCAACTGAACCATTAAAGTGGTATTAAAGGTATATTGTAATTCTAATAATTAAACTGCTCATGCTGTAGAAATTAAAGAAGGCTGCAGAGCAACGGAGGAAGCAGAGCTCATCATTTCTACGTCTTTCGCGACAGAATAAAAGGTCAAACAGGAACCTGTTGTAGTTGGCTGTGAGGGATTTCCATCTGGGGAATATTATTTAATCTTATTCTCTTTTCGACATAAAAAAGGTGTAAAGGCAGGAAAAGGGGCAGCAAAGCATTAACATGTATTATTATCTGCATCTGTGGCCTCCTTCAGATAATAACAGGTAACGCGATCCTCGGCATCGTTTCCAGCAGCAGCTCCTTTCTTGTTTCCGGCTCTGATAAAACTACAAAGTTGTTAGTGACTAACTGGGGAACAAAGTGGAGAATTTAACCAGTTCCCTTTCTTCCATTTTTAATAAAAGAGTCTATCGGACGACATAGACTGCTCTCCTGCGTTCATAAAACTCTAATCATCTAAGCATCTGGAGAAAAGTGGTTTAGGTTTAATACACATTGATTTTTAAAAAAAAAATTGTGGTTAATATCTTCTGCCAGGTAGAGACATTTTAAAATGAGATGCCTTTTATAATCTGGGTTGCTGGCAAATGTAGGTTTTTTTTAATGTAGGTGATTCCCCAAAACCCTTTTTTTCCCCCCTGGAGCAGGCACACACAAGGGAAAAAAAAACTACATTGACTGCTTCATTGGCATTTCCAAAATGAAGTGGAAATGTCAAACCAGGTTACATTCAAAGAGAATAATGGAATTTAATAGTGTCTCCTCTCTGTCACACTGGCCTGGTTCAGGTGAATCTCTTTAATGATGCAGCCGTTATTCTCGTCGGCGTAGGTGCCGTTCCTGAAACCTGTTTTAATTTGTCATAACACATCACGAAACTACAGAGAGACACTCTAACATGGCTTTACGCACAAGAAGGAGTGAGAAAGTGATCAAAAGGAAATGAGGAAACCGGCAGAGAAGGCTGCAGCCACGGATGTACTGCAGACTGGACTAAATGAGTCTAGACTGAAAAAAAATGATGATAAAGGCAGGAAGATTGTGCCTAATATATGATGAAATATTAATGCGGCCTCCACTCTTAAATTAATGACTTCATTAAATTCTAAACATTTAGATATGAGATCATCAAACTTTAGTCATAATTTGCTCACCCATCTGGACATTTTACTCTGGAGCCACCGTGAAAGCTTTTCTATGTCTGTTTTGGGTATAATCCAGAGTTTTGGGTGTTTAAAATTGCATTGTTTGAGCCATTTGGGTCCGAAAGTGAAATTCCTCAATAAGTCCAGCGAGTGATAAGATACGGTGTGCTGAGCGAGGGCAGGTTTCGTTCCTTTCTAGTGCCGACAACAGTGTTTTTCCACTCATCAGATGGTTGGCTGTTGCAACGGTAAGTCAAAGATTAGGCGAAAGTGTGCCTCTCTCACACATGTGTGCTGTTCACCCGCCTCTGCTGGGACTCAAACCTGCCTCAGACTCGCAATGAGCTGTGAATCCCACACCGGCTCCAATTATCTACAGCATTCAGCAGCTTCCGCAGCTCTGAGGCAAAATGTGTTTTTGCACTTCACGGTGCTACATAGCAGACATCAGCATTAAGTAGTCTGAACATCTGTAAAACATCACGCATTTTCTAAATGGACCCGTGATGGTTACTTTCTATATCACCTATTGCTGTTTTTTTTTTTTATAGAAGCAGCTGCCTGGACTGTCAATTTGAGAGTTAATTATCGTACACCACACAACCCGAGCCTTCTGTTTATCTGCTTCCAGCATTAAAAAGCAAACTGCTGCATGTTCTGGAAGCTTGCTGCAGGTTGAGGTATTGGAAGGAGCTATCAGCAGTCAACCTTGGATACAAAACGAATCATCAGAATATGCAAATATGAAATATCTGACAACTGAATCTGCAACCTGTTGGGAAAAAAAAGGCCCCCTCGAGACTTTAATTGTTACCTTTGTCTTTGTTTCTTGTCATCAGTGGCATGTCTGAAAGCGGCGTACCTGCTCTGCTTTCCATCTGTTTGATGAATCACGTCGCAGTGCCGAGGAACGCGACGGCTCGCCAGGCAAAAAAGAATGTAATTAAGCAGTATTTCAAGAGAGTTTTGTTTCTGAGATGCGCTGAGAATCTAGGGCGGATGTAAAATTCTCACAAACACAAGCGTAAACGGGCGTCCGAGTCTCCGAGTGGGGCCGGCTAGCCTGGTGTTGTTTCCTGGAGTTCAGTGTCCAACTTCACGCAATCATTTGTTGTGTTCTGACTCTGTTCAGGCTCTGAGTCTACGTTTGCTGTATTTTAAGCACGCAACTGTGGGCTAAAAAAAGCTTTTCCCATTGATGAAATTCTGCTGAGATTGGCCCTCCCTGACTTTGACAAAGCGGCTCCTGTGCCGTATATGCGACAGTTGTGGTCGCCTCCTATTTTGTCAAGGCCGACCTGTCAAACACTGGCGGTGTGACGTGGCGTACAAGCGAATGAGCTTTGATCCAGAAGGAAACCAAAAAGAGCAGAAAAGAGACCCCCCCCCCCATATCCTTGGTAAATAACAGCATCAAGATCATTCAGGGACTTGGTGTGACACAGAAATCTGCCTTGGTCAGGCATGACTCTGGACGACGCGTTCTGCTTTTGGCCTAATATTCCAGTTTCAGTCTGATTACGCAACTGGATTCCCTCCTGTGGCCGCAGTGGGACAGTAGAGGCAGATGTGGCGTCTTGGGTTGCAAGCGAAGGCAGAACAAGGAGCCCTCAGGGTGAACGAGAAGCAGACATTTCTGGGACACTTGATGTTACAGAGATGGGTAATTGGACCACTGGATGTACGCGGTATAAAGTATGAGATGCCTTGGGTAAAGAGTGTGCTCTGTCTCAGTTTGAACAGTTTCACGCAGCATTTATACGTTTATATATATATATATATATTTTTTTTTTTTCATCCGTGCTGTCAGTGTGGCTTTAGGGACATCAATGACAACCAGTCAGTCAAGCACTCTGCTGCAGATGGAAATATTTTGACAATGAGTAAATCCTACTAACTTCAGGGCTTGTGCGCTCCAGCGCATTTCCGATTCGTCAAATAACAGGGGGTCCCGTGGACAACAGTTGCATTGTAAATGACGGCGTCTGAAGAGGGAATGTATTTTGAATGCTTTTCAAGATTTTTTTTTTTGCCGCTTGTGCATCGACGCTACACCGTGCCACAGCCGAGGACCTCACGTACGCAAAAAGGAGGAAGAAATAAATAAAAGAGAGTCTTCGCAGGACGTCAGCGCAGATGCAACAGTTTCTGAAGTTGTCATGTTGACTCACTGCTATCTGGGACTGTCAGCGCCGAGTGTTGTTGCTAACTCATCAATAATCCATTAGATAACGCACGAAAAAGCATCCTTGAACAGATGCTGAAGTCAAACTCGCTGACAGTTAATGTCGAGCGTGTGCTTCAAGCAGCGTTGGAAGTGACATCTTTTGAAAGAGTAATGGCGAGCCCGAATTGGGTGATGCCTCACAAAATGTCAAGCACTGATTCAGATTCCGCGTACTTACACCCCCCCCCCACCCCTCCTTCCTCCTATCGCTCAGTTCTGCCCCCTCCGACTCAAAACACACACCTTTAACTTCTTAACAACGGCAACTAAGCCATTTGCTGGCTATTCCTATAAAAGCTGATATTTGCACCTGTAGATGTGCATCGTTGATTGCCGCCCCCTCCCCCCCCCGTGGGGGCTCGTTTGCTGAAATCGACAGTATTAGCGATGGCGCGATAGGGAGGCGCTTTGACTTCTGAAGGGATGCAAAGTAGTTTTGACTGAACGCTAATGCAGGGATGAAAAGATCAAAGAAGGAGAGCAGAACTTAAAAGATTCTTAACAGCTTGGAGCTGATTGTCTCCACTGGCTTTTAATGAGCAGAAAGCGCTCCGAATTAATCTGGCGGATTGTCTCAGATACTGAACTTTTCCTTTTGTGAACGCATCGGCGAAATCTGTGTAAAGGCTCCTTCCCACCTCTGAAATACCTCCAGGATTACTCATTGACTTTTCCTTTAACTGACCCAGAAAACTGGCCCCCGTGTTTGGTTGAACTGTTTACCGCAGCTCCGCGTCCTTCGGGGCGGTCCAGTCCCGCACTCCAACAACACATCCGCTCCGTTCTGAACTCAGTAGCCTGGAAACTCACCGACCAGAAAACGCGATCGCGCGACCCTGACCTACTGTAGATTTGCCTCCAGTGCTGCAGTGTCTTCAAAGCCCAGATAAACTTTTCTGAAAATTGTTAAAAAAAAAAAAAAAAAGACCCCCCCCCAGCACCATCACTCATTTACCTTCATGGGCAAACTTTAGTCGCCCACTCGACACAGTTGCCCTTGTTAGTCTCTCTATCATTCACTTCCAGGGGGCTGATCCTTTCAGATTGCTGCACTCGTTATTAAAGTCTGAAGTCAAGACCTTTTTTTTTTCCTCCTGTGCGACCTCCGGACAACATCACCGCGCAGTATAAGCGTCTGTCTTTTCGCCTCATTCCCCCAGGGTGCTGAGATCTGTGACCTTTGTCCTCTCCGTGGAGATCATCTCGCAACAGCTCGGCAACAAATTCAATGAGAAGGTAACGTTTATAGGAGGCGGCAGAGCGGACTTCAGAATTCAGCCTTTCCCGCGAATGCAAACATAAATTCTCATTATATGATGCAGTGATATTGAACCTATGTGATAGACCATGTGATCCATGAAGACTCTATATATCCATCCATCCATCCATCCATTCATTCATTCATTCATTCATTCATCCATCCAAAACTCATGATGAGGAGGAATTGTATTGTGACAGCATTAATGGGTGACTTTGACTGCTACACTGGCCTGAAAACATGCTTTGATTGCTGCGGTATTATCATGCTGTCTCCTCCTGTGCGTCATGTGTGCTGCTGTGACCGTGCCTGTCATTGATTCATGACTTTGCCGATGGGAGCGTGCCAAGGAATGATCCGGGCCAGATTTGTGTCCTACGAGAGACTCCAGAAGCGAGATCTGCTGAGAAAGATAAAGTGCTCTCTATTGTTATGAAGGGGAGCAAGAAGAAGAGCGCGCTCTGAAATGATAAAAGTTCAACAGACTGAGGTTTTGTACCTGTGAGACGACGGAGGTGAGAGGAGGGCTGAGAAACTGATCTCAAGTTAAAGGCTTCACCAAAGTGTTATAATGTCTGGTTGACAGACTGTTTTTAATCGGGCAAATTTAATCAAACTATTCCTTTCCTTTGTTGGATTCTCGCTGCCATGATGTCACACTGTTCCATTTCAACCAGCTAAAACGGAACATGACCTAAACTGCACCACTTAATGGCAATATGAGTTAGCATGGCTCATGAGAGAATGGGTCAGTGGACATGGAAAGCCGAAAACTGTCACATCCCAACGCTGAAAATAGAAGCTCCGACATGAGCGTGAGACAGGATGTGCCCTCAGGAGCTGCGGCATATCAGCGATAAAAGATAAGCTACTTGTGCACAAATAAGTCTCTCAAATCGCCACCAGCTAGTTTTTTTTTTTTTTTTTTTTTTGGATTTTTGTTTCAAACCCAATCCTAAAGGCAGTGTTGTCTCGTAATACAACTAAACTATATAAAACACTCCATAGTACCAAGTTAAGGCAGCATCGTTAGGCTCTGAGTGACACTATTTGTCCAAGTCAAATAGGAAACGCAACTTCCAGTGACAATAATGCAATTAACAACTTGTATTGAGAGCTGTTGCTAAATGATGTAAGCTGCTTTTTGTCCGCATGAATATCTGGGAAAGCTTGAGCATATTGATCGAAGTAGCACGGAAATAGGTTTATATCGACACCAGAAGTTCAATACGGTTGGATATGATCTGACAACCTCTGACTAAATATCAGGCTCTGGAAGGCTGTTACAGTCGGTGTGTTGCATTGATGTGTCACACATGGCTTTGGCACTCTTTCTGTTCCTACTGGAGCGGTAGCTAGTTAAGTTAGAATTCCTTAAAGATAGCGGACCTTGTTCTAATGAGCATAAAAAAAGAGGATTCCCACCAACTATGTTCTGATAATGCTGGGAACCTGCTTCGATCTTAAGCCCGTTTGTGGACCAGGTTTGCTCCTGCCGAGAGTATTCCGAAATCATGTCTGATTCCGTGAGATCTCGCTGTTGACGTAATGCATCAAAAAAGGTCAATAATGCTTAACCTGTCCACGTGTCTGTGGTCTCCCAGGTTTGAAACAATCTGAGAAGCCTTAGCTGACCTGAACCCAAACTATTTTGTGAGGAACCTTATCAGCCCCACTTGCGAGAGAAAGAAATCCGAGTTTTGTGAAAGCCACTAATCGCAGTCCATCATACAGGCTGTCATGCAAGCTCAGCGCTGAGATGCTGAAAGAACCCAGGGCTCAGGGCGGTCAATTAGAGCTGCATGATCGAATATGTCAGAGGCTGCATAACGTCCCTAGACAACACACATAGCATCACCAGCATCTGCTGTTTGAAGGAGGTTAAGAGGGGTTTGCCGGGGAAATTCCTCCAGAAGATTGGACCCGCTTGTCCCGCGATGCTTTTGTCATGTGATCCCTGGAAAAGCTGATCAGAGGCACACGCTCTTACATGTGAAACATCTACTAATCTCCATCTAACACTTTTTTAACATATTTTTGCCACGGCCGGACTTGACGATGACGTGCTTTCGCCATCAAAACGTGACTGGAGGGCGAGGAAGAGCGCACTCACCATGTCTGTGTCTGAGACGGGCCCGAAACTCGTCACGTAGATGTTTGTCCTCACTTCTGTCACGCTCTCTGCGGGGGGAGACACAACCAGACATGGGAAACAGTTGATGAAAGCCATCTTTGCCTCCGTTAAGCCGATTGTTTGTGTACATGAAGGGAAAAGTCTGTCTGCTGACATTTAACTAAGCCCGCACAAACACTCCTCTATAATCAGAGGAAGACTTTGTGCTCTTGTTGACAGATTAACACCGATACCGACCGCGACACCTTCGTTAACAATGTTGGCCTCGTGGGGGGCTACATCACAAGTTTTTGGACCGAAATTCCCCTTTTATTCCTCAAAGGATGGCGTAAAGAATGCCGAGAGCAACTTCGCAGATGCTTTTCGAAGCCATCGGTTCACTAAAGCGACCCCTGCTTTTGGCTCAAGCGGGTTTTGGCCACTACAGCATAAAATCTGCTTTGGGCATGTCCCAAATCTTTATCTGTGGTGAGGAGACGTCTCATCTGACCCAAAATAATTTTAGTTAGTCTGCCCCCAAATGTTTAATGGTACCCAAGGGACTTTTGGCTCAGGAGTAAAACACAGCAGGCCTGAGTTAATGATGGCCGACTCTGCTGCACTTACATTATAAACGTGTTTGATGTGATGAAGTATTACCTCAGCTCTTTTTAAAATCATCCCTCAGTAACGCTGCATTATCACCTCAACTGTACGACTGTAAAATAAGCTGTTTTTTGTGGTTGCACAGTCGATTTTTAATTGCACGGACCTTGAAAAGGGTCTTATTGCAACATTAAATAGGGCACGACCTTAAAGTCTAGACAGCTCCAAATCTGCCCTCTGCGGTCTGGTATGAATCAGCTCCTCTGGGCCAAATGTGTGAAACAGGCTTTTGGACCGCTGGTGAGACAAATAGCCGCTCCCAGTGGCTCAACAACCGGTGAGTGATGAGCCCCTCTTCCAAAAGTGAAACAGATCCTCTGCTCTAACTGTGTCCCGGATCTAAGTGGCCACCCACGGGTGACGCCTCCCATCCTTTGGCAAAGGGCCCCCTTGAGAGAGGAGATCCACTCCCACATTAATCATCGCTGCGACACAAATAGCTCCCACAAATATGTGATTATCACAACACCGAGTCAGCACTTTGCATGGGGCGGGGGCAGAATGAGTGGCCCTGTTTGTGTTTATAACAATGCACCAGAGCATAGGGCAGAGCTAATAGATGTCACTGGAAATGGAATTAAATGCTGCTCCTTGACTTCTTCTCTTTGTCTCAGATAGATAGATAGATAGATAGATAGATAGATAGATAGATTGGTAGACAGACAGACAGACAGACAGACAGACAGACAGACAGACAGACAGATAGAAGGGTCTGTTGTGCTTCAGTGCACTGCAGCAGTTAGTCGATCCAATACAAATTGGAGGCATCAGGCCCGTAAGCTCTGAGTGGTGGAGGCCTCATCATTTCCTTGAAGCTCGGCACTGAGGCAGAGAACCACATCAGTATCTCTCTGGTTGTGGCTGTGGACTCCAGGTCATTCAGCTTGGTGGCTCCACAGCCTGCTAAACCTCCTCATGGCTCCAGGAGCACTCAGCAGAGCAGAAATGACCATTCCGGCTGGCTGGCCGGGAGACAGCAGGGCATATTTAAGCGTGCAGACGCTCTGTTGTGTAGGACGAGGATGGGGTATTTAGATGAAATGGCATCAATTATAGAGATTTCCGCTGACCTGCATGCTTCTTTGCGGTTTGGAAACGACTGAATATAGATGTCCGCCCACGGTGGGAGAGCAGATTCCTGACCTGAGTTCAGGATGAAACTGCTTTCCTGTGCCCCGGTATGAGATACACAGTCTTCTAATGTCCTCAGACGGCGGACAGGTTGACATTGAGCTCAGGGTCCAGCCCTCCCCAAAGGCTGCGTACAGGGAATCGATTATAAACTACGCTGATAATCGCTGTAATACTGAACTGGGCTGTTTTTGCTGTCCTTCAACCCTTTCCACTCTTAAACTCTCCATGAACCTGTGACACGAACCCCTGGGAATAAACACTTCTCTCATGCTCCGGTGCCTCTGCTGGCGCTCACCTCCCAGCCCAGGACGTAGCCTGTTGTCATATCCATCCAACAGCCTGTCGAGGATCCGGGTGAAAATGGTGATGTTGTCCCTGCTGTCATCTGGTAGCGGCTCTCTGTGTCCAACCACTGCCCTGCAGGAGGGTGGAGAGGCAGAAAATGAAGTCACTAAAACGCACCATCAGAACTCTTGCTTACAATAATCACTTTTTAGAGAAACTGAGTTTCCTGCCAAGCGAGAAATTATGTTTTGTTAAATAAATCATATATGACCATCAGCCGGATGTCATCCACTGGTTATTAATTTACCCCTGCAGAGCAACGTTTTGGCGAGATGAAAAGGCCGTGCTACTGTATGTGGAACAGTGATGAGTTAATGAGAACCGGCTTTAATTAAACTTAAATCCCCTAAAGAGCTGATCTATAATATCCCAGTAATCATCCTTCAACAAGCAGCCCATGTCCTGCTGCACTATCGCAGAAGCAGCATTGTGTGGCTCACTTTAATGCTTGAATAATAACTGGACTATTCAAAAGGAGCCGTGTTCTCCCAGCATCTATCACATCTGTCTCTGCTCGGCCTCTTTACAAGAGCTTTGTGAAGCTTAATCTGTCTTGGCTCCACGCAAGAGTCCATCAGGGTTGCAACCGCATCCCTTTCAGTGCTAACTGGGCTAAAATAACTACTTGAAACTTTGTTCGTATAGTGACACAGTGTTTCTCCTCCGCAGCCAAAACGCTTCAACTTTGGAACACTTGTGCAAAATGAGCCCAGTCTCCTTGTGGCATTGAAAGACGTCTGCATTTGTGAGAAATAAACACATACACACCCAAGGCCGACACCTCCAGCAGTGTGCGGCGCGCAAAAGCAGCAGTATCTTCAGTGCTGTTGTTAACAACTATTGCCATTTTTAGTGCTCATAATAGTTTGGGTTAAGAAGTGTCAACGAACAGCGGCTGTATTTTGTTGAAATCCTCAGAAATCCTCAGAAGCCAGATCATGTCAGATATTCCAGGCGGGTTAGCCACATACCGAACCACCGCTAAGTCTTTTAACTCTAAACTCCTGATTTGCAGCTCACTGAACCCGCCTGACACATCAGGACGACACCTGACTGTATAATCAAGCGCCGCCAAATGTATGCTAAATTATGACAGCTTCTTGGTGTACTCATAAATATTTGAGAGAGAGGAGGAAAAAAAAAAATGCGTTTCCTGCTTTCCATTGACGCTCCTTATCAAGAAATGACAGGCGGACGCGTTTGAGCTCAGATGCACTGAAAGCTCCAAATACCAAAAGCCTGTGATAAGTCGAAGATGCAACAGGTAATATTTTACTGAACATGAGTCATATATCACACCAGAAGCCTTGTTGGCCTTTCTGGCCGAAGCTGCCCGAATTCAAAAATGAACGAGAAACCTTTGGTGGTGGAGTTATTGCTCTGGCCGCTCCGCGATAAAAACATCCACTTACAAAAAAAAAAAAAAAAAGTGCTCGTGTAGCAGAGTGTTAGCATCTGTGTGCTTTACTGAAACACACACACACATGCGCACCCCTGCCTACGCACACACACACACACACACTTGGAGCCAGCTGCTTAAATTCCCTGATGAGAACAAAGAAAATTTGACACAATTTCTTGTTAAAACGCAGGTTTAATAATAACGCGAGCAGCACTCCTCATCCTCTTTATCTTTCGCCCTCAAATAAAACGAATAGAACAATTCACACGAACTACAAATGTATTCTTAATTACTAAACGTTCCCTGAGGAAGAAATATGACACAACCTCACTGCAGATGCATATGTGATGCTGAATTTGCCAGGTTTTCATAATAAAAAGATTTCTTTTAATGATTTAACTGTCATGCTGACAAATGATATATTATATATGGCAATATATCAAATTTGCTTGTACAACGAAGATATATATTTGAGAATACTGTATGAATTTGCATACCCTGCCATTATTAACGATGTGCCAGTTTGGGAGTGTATTACTTAACACTGTGCATTTCCACTTTCTACCTCCAAAAGATGTTTGTAAAACACACAAAAAAAGCCTTGTCAGCCACACATCACCAACCTGTCACTATCGCCAAATAATGTCAGCAATATAAAACAGATATAGCTTCATATTTCTCTTCCGTGTCTATTTCACTGACAGTAACAGACTGTTTCAAAGAGCCCTGCAAGACATTTTATATTTCTTTACAAGGACATTTGACGATGAAAAACTAACAGCCCATCACTGCCGCATCCCACAATACCTCAAATAATGGAGCAGTGAAAAGTGGCGCGAGGATTAACCCCAAGCAGGTCTCACCAGCAGACTTGTTTTTTTCCTGGCCCAATTATGTTCAAGCCCCGGAGTAGTTTTGAAGTAGTTCTTCGGGAGCTAATAGCTAAATTGAGGCACATTTTTTGAGTTTTGAACATAACCAAACCCCCCCCAAAAATAAGCTGCATTGCGTGTTGCACAGCGTAGGCAGGAGGATATTAAGACATTCAGGTCAGAGTTATTACCCTGCAAAATCCAAGGTTGCTAATTTCCCTGTCTTCTGTTTAAGTCATCCCTTTAAGCATGACTAAATCCCGGGATCTGCGACGTTCCTTGGCTGAACCAAAGACACAGAACATATTGGGGAGCCTGTAAAATATTAAACTCTTGTGCAAATAGGCACTGCTTAGGGTACACACTGTCAGCCGTGTATGCTTTTACTCTGATGGTTTTTATGAATGTTGCAGAACACAGAGTTCCAGTTTCTGTTGTAGAGACTGAGCAGAGTCCTCTGTGGTGACTGACTCATTCGGTGTGTCTGACTCTTTTGGTTTTTTTTTAGGCTACTGGGGAAAAAAAAAGTATTTGCGGGCCAGGTAAATGTATTGAGGACCGGATCTCCTTCAAGGCTAGTGACCCAGTGGACAGGGGCGAGATGGAACAGTGGTCTCCCGGGGTACGATTGACTCCAGCCGGGAGGTGTGAGGAGGCGTGGAAGGAAGGGAGGAAGCAGACAGAGCCGCGAGGGCAAACCCGCCAACTGATTTCCTGAGTTGTTTTTCAAATATTCTGAGAAATCATTGAAAGGATTTAAATAGCTCTTGCCAAAGTGCATCTTTTTTTTCCACTTCCAAGGGGAAACAAGTGACTGTAACTGTACTATAAAAGAGATTTAGAGGAGCAGAAAGTACATATACTCAGCATTAACACAGTAGTAAATCCTAATTCCCCTCCACCGGTGAGAAGGTGCGTTTCAGACCCGACCGTGTGTTTCGCTCAGTGGTCAGTTATGCTTTATCCTTTAAGCAGTGTGCAACATTTTGATTAAATCCTCCTGTGTGCGCAGCGGGGCACATTTCATTATGAGCTGGAGAAAAATGGAGCGAGTAAGGGCAACAGAGAAGTCAACCAATTAAACGCTCAGTCTGTGGAATGTAAGGGGATCTGATCCCATGACGTGATTTCTTTATTTTATCATCAAAAACCTGAAAAGAATCCCTGTTTGGCCTTTTTTTTTTTTTTTTGCTTACTGTGGGCAGAAGCATTAATATCACGTTCGATGCTTGTGATTCAGCATCCTGCAGCGGACAAAAACGGCCCGCCCTCCAGCTCACCCTCGTCCGCAAGGAAAGGTGAATGTGCAGGGTCAAGGGTCACGTCGAGCTCGACCATGTGACCGACAGCAACGTTCGCTGTGTGCAGCATTTATACACAACCCTGAGGCCGCCGCTCACAACGTCTCTTACTACGTGAGCGTCCAGGAAGATAAACCAGTGTTGAGGAGCATCCCCACCCTAACCCTGACCCTGCTCTGCCGGGAGGGGGGTGTATGCGTGTGATGCAGGTGCTCTCCATCCAGCTGTGGCACAGCATGTGACTTCAGTGGGCCACGGGCCTGGCTGTCGCTCCTTTCACACTTCTATCGGGGGGAGGGGGGGCGTGTCCTCCCTGGAGGCGAGGGAGCAGTATGGCCTGCGACATCGGTGCTCGCCCTGATAAGGCGCCGAGGTGATGCAATGTCTCCAAACTTAAAAAGACATGGAGGAATGTTCTGTTGTTTGTGTGACCTCACAGCTAGAGTATAATTATTTCTAGCCTATTTTCTAATCAATTATAAAAATACCGTCTGCAGTTTTACCACTTTTTCAAAGTTGTAAAACAACTTTTTCGTCCTCAAGTGGCACACTTGAGGATGAGAACAAGCCAAACAGAATTAAAGCAAAAATGTTCATAGAACTTCAGTTGAATGATGAAATTGACATTTGATGTTGCTCTGTTGCATTTTTGATGATTCTTCTAGGACAGACATTCCTGTTGAGAAACTCTTACAGGCATGTTTTAACATTATTTTTATTCCAGTTTCAAGTTCTTCAGGCATCTCGGAACCTTTTTTTTTTTTTTTTTGGAAACCCAGGGTTTATTTATCTTGAGCCGTCCTTCATCATGCAGTCTCTCTGATTTACTCCCACCTCAGCCCTAACCAACATTTGGCTGCAGCTCCCACTCATGCATCTTAAATTCAAAGTGGGCGCTTCAGGAAATAACCCAACTACCTCGTCTCTGTCTGCTGCGATGTGTGATAAGAATCCCGATACTCATCCGCTGCTACGGTGCCCACGCCACGCGCAAGCCCGGCCAGATGGAATGGAGGGGGGGTCCGCGAGTGTGCTCGGAGCTTTGCGGACGAAATCCGAAGGAAGCCGATGTCTCTTCACTGCTGTTTTATTGGGGCGCTGGTTCATTTATTATACGGACGTAAATTCACTCCTGTCATCTGACTCCCAGAATGAGGAGGCGTATGCTGGGGGAGGGGAAGTCTAATTATCACATTCTTCATAATTGAACACTGAATTCCAAGGTTGGCTTCATGCATGAGTTAACCTTTCCAGCATTACTAATCTTCACCAGCAGATCCTCCTGCTCCCATTCTGCCCCAGCCAGTCAACAATATACTGATGATGTTACGCAGCAAGTCATTATGCGGCGAGTAGTCTCTTACCGGCGGCTCGCTCAAAGCCTTGACAATATGACTGATTTCCCTTGTTTGCCTCTTTCTTCTGTCCTCATCTCGTCTGTTTCTGTCTGATAATGTGCCTGGGAAGAAGTGAAGGGGTGGAGGTGGTAGCGGAGGATGTGGGAGTGCGGCAGCTGCTGGCTTTAGACGGATTCAGCGCTTAACTCACAAATCTAGAAAACATCATCATCCACCTTTGTCGCGGAAAGCCGCACTCGGGACCCATTTTTATACAGTCGGAGCTTAATAACTTCTGAATGTGTGTCGTTTATTTTTTATCATTTTAAGATTGTGTTTTGTTGCTCTTGAGGTGCGGATGACCTACCCGCAGACTCTTTCCCAGTGGACTGTCGTGGCGGTTATTCCACCAGTTTGGCCTGGTGTTTCTAGAATGTTAAGCTGGTTAAGTCTGGGTCCTGTTCCTGTAACAGTTCATTCATAGGTGACATCATTGTTTCCCCCTATGGTTCAGTGCACAGGTCTCAGCACTTGTCCCCAGCATGTCCTAGCTTTGCCCCTGGGCCTCTCCGTCATACACTCATGCTTGAAAGCCTTCTTCATTCTTATGAGTCATGAGGTGGAGGTCTCTGATGTGATGAAAGAGGATTGGTATAATTTACTTTACCTGGCAGTTTGTTTGTTTTTTTTTTTTTTTTTACTCTGCCTTACCCCATAGTTGTTTCAGCCACGAAAAGATGTGGAGACCCAGTTAAAGCCTCCTGCACTGATCCCAGCAAACCTCATTAAAAAGCTGAAGTTGGAGAAAGGACTCAACAAGTGCGGTGTTCTCAGATAGCGGAAATCAATGACAAAATGTAAATTTACAGGCAGTACAGGGCGCAAATTGGCCAGCAAAGCAGTTCTATCTGACTGGCTGCGGAGGCGATGAGAGATAAAAAAAAAAAAAAAAAATGCTATCCATGACTGTTGTGTCTGCTGGCTCAATAATTTCATGTAGCTCCTCGCAGATCCGCATTAATGGTTAGCTGGTTCCTGGGCTATGACTCACACGCTCAGAGCCACTCTTGGGTCCACCGTGCACATTCACACTCCTCCCACACTAGTTCTTTGCTGTGAAACTACCTTGTGCGGTCAAGGATTTTTTTAACATTTTTGCGAAAAAAAAAAAAAATCTTGTCTTTAATTTATTGCCATGGCAACCAAGGTCAAAGAGTTGGCATTTCCACAGTCATATATCCACATGTTCTGCATTAGCAGGGAAATGCTAATGTGCCGAATCGCGGCAGTTACACTTAACATTTCACTGATGCGCATGTAATTATTATGAACCACACCGGTGGGAAGATGGAAAACATTTCACGTAGAACAGAAGGCACCTCAGTGAAATGTGCTGGATGGAACAATGGCTTGCTTCCAGCAGCAGGAAGTGATCCAGCACAGATACGATCTGGACCGTGAGATATCAATGTTTGTGACAGCAACCTAGTTTCCGAGGCATTTCTAGAACAAAAAGAGGCCGTGCCTCTGTCACTTGCAGCATTCGTCTGCTGTATCTACTGGGATGAGGAAGGCACAATCACCTGCATCAGCAGCACTGAAGACATCGTTTGTTACTGTAAGGAAGCTCAATAACACCCCGCTCTTCACTCTGGGGTGCTCCCCGACATAAGATTCGGTTATTTTTCCACGGCAGTGCTGGAGACAGATTCACCTTAGATTAAAAACAAGCCCGGACCTGATGACGTTGCGGCTGGCATTTACCTTTGAAGATTGAAAGCCTTAGCTGGAAACAGAATTCATAAATGTGTCGGACCATATTGACTTCAGTGTCACGGATCTTTGCGCACATCCCGGAATGCACATACATGAACACACACACACACACACACACACACACACACACACACACACACACACACACACACGAGCAGGTTTGTACAGCCAACATGTGTGTGCTCACCTGGCTGGCTATTCTACATCCTTGCCCCTCAGACAACAGCCTCTTCTCTCATCTCTCCCATCCATGACATCAGGGTCCTCCTCTGATTGTTTTCCATTTCTGCAGCACGTGTTCCTCCTCTCTCAGTGTTCCATTCAACATTTTCCTCGCAACACTTGCAGAAAATGTCAATATTTCCGAACCATTTTGAGAGCTAAAAGCTTTGTGCTCTATTGAACTTGTGCACATTTGTCCCAAAAGCCTGCTTTTATTATTTCATAAAGTGGCAAAACGGTGCTTTATTTGATGTTATTAACGTCCCTCCATTCCAACGACACAACATAAATTTGATTTATGACTGCAAATGAGTGAAAAAATGCAGTTAATTGGTAATTTAAAGGATGATCTGAAAGCCACGTGTATTCTCACAAACAGTTGTCACAATGTGCACAAGCAAAAAATAGAAGAAAACAGAAAAAGAAGCCAAAACCTGACTCAATCTCTTCCCTCAAAGGACAATTTTGGATAATTGTGTATTTTCTTTCACACGTTACCTGGCATTTATGATTTTTGGTATCAAAGCTCGTTCGACGTCTTCAGAACTACTTAGGCCACCTTGTGTAATTTTTCTTCCCACATTCTTCATCACTCATTTGCTTGATCCTGTGTAAGCTCCTCTCCTGCTTTCATGTTTGTGGATGCAGGATTTACAGTGGTTAACAAAGCTTATCTTCTTTCGTCTATTTCCCGTTTAACGGGAGACTATAAAGTCATAATCTGTGAGCGAATCAACATCTAACATCTATTACACAGCCACATAATTACAAGGATGTGCTCACCGATAACAGTTTGCAGATACAATCAGCTTAAATATTTTAAATTCACAGCTAATATGGTTTTCAGCATTCAGTGATTTACTCTAGAGGCTGGTTTTACTCAGCCTGGAGAGTCAAATCCACTCTGCATGGGATATTAAACAGTCTGCACATAGCATCCTTTTTCAAGAATATATAAGACCACTCATTTTATTGCTTCTGTGTTCCTCCCTTTTGTACCTTGTGGCATACTTTGGTCCACAAGCCACGACTTCTGTCTTGCAGTCTAGCACATTAAACAACCACTGTAGCCCTGAGCAGACGATAATGTGCATTAGGAAACGGATCACCTGCTTTCATTTCCAACATCTGAATGGACAAATCTGCTGTGTGCCATCAGCTTCCAATCCAATAAATGGAATTGCCTGCAGATTTTTTTCTTTTAAGGCGGCCTATTAGAGACTTCTCTACCACCCACCTGCGTGCACACATGATAAAATCCTTTGTTCTTCACACTTAACATAAGTCTGGGAGAAGTTCTGCATAGAAGGATCGTAATCTGTATTGACCCGACTGTTTAGCCACAGACAGACTTCAAACGGAGTCGTGGGTGAAAGACTAAATGTACTGACTGCTCTGTTCTGATGGGAGTTAGACAGAACTGAGGCTTCAGCCACTGTAATGAGAGGAATACATCTAAATATAACAGACGAACATGTTTGTGTTTTTCCTTGACAGACTGTTGTTTGTTCAGTGCCCAGACACCTTGTGGGAAAATCTATTCAGGGCTCCGTTTGATTCATGCCTACTGCGGTTTTCCCCACTAATTGGTCACTTTAAAGATCACCAGGCAGAGACTTGCTATGTCAATAAAAGACCGACCGAATCACAGAAGCAATTAGAGAAAAGATTTTTAAAGATTTTTTGGCTAAAATGACACAACCCGGTCGTCCCTACAGGCATCAAGTATACTTTCTGTAGGAAAATCGGACATTTCAAGGTCTAACCAGTTAAAAAGAGACACACTGGATGTTTTTTTCCCCCAATATTGGCTGTTTGTATTGCTGTGTTACTGGTGACTTGATATCATGTAAATTGGCCTTTAATCTGTTTTCAGACTGTGAACTCCAGGTCTGATTGATACACGGCTCCTGAAAACAATATAAAACATTGCAAGTTTCAACGGCTGTATCCCTTTAGGAAACCTCTCTGTAAAATAAAGGCCAAGCTAGCCAACCTGAGTGTTCAATCTGAGGAGCAGCGGCAGCGCTCTCTGGTATCACTTCGACCTTTTTGTACTTAAACTAATTGTGCGTACATGCAATACTGCGAAGCTGAGATTGATATGACAGAAAGTTGGCCTGCGACGCTGCTTTACAAACCACAAAGACGACTTGAGTTCAGACCGACCTTCACCATAAAAACGGCTCCATACCTGCGTCTAAATATAGCCAAGGTTGTTTTACATTGAATGAAAAAATGGAAGCGTAGAATTCTTTTTGATAGCTGGTAAACTAAATCAGTAGACATTATAATTATTGATTATTTCAGATGGAGAATGGCTCACTCCGAATGTGCCTCGGACTTGTCGTCTTTTTAAACCACTTGGTCATTCAATCAGCAAAGTGGCTCGGCTGTGAATGCTTTGCCCCTGTCTGGACCTGCGACACGGTAACCTTGACAACACTGCTGCAATACAATGGCGTCTGTTGACCAGGTTACATCTCAAAGTGATCCCACGCCGAATAAATAATTTATAGGAGATTGGGATTGAGAAGAGGGGGTTGAGGCCAGTTGACTTTAGAGAGAAGCCAAAGTGTAAACCTCGGACCGTGGTCCTTATAGATATTGATTATGAGCCGTGAAAGCAGACAACAAGAGCGTCTTAATGTCCATACTTATTAGACGTTGACTGAGGTCGAGGATGGCGGAAGTTCGGAAGTGAGCCGATGGATCCCGTCACCCGTGTGAAGACACACTTGTTTGTATGTAATACATGGATTCCTGGGAATAATAACATAATCAGCTGCGTTTTTCAGTGTGGAGAAAAAGAGGAAATTTGGTGAGGTGCGGAATGACAGACCCTTATACAGAGGATTTGTCTGTCACACCTTAATCCATTAGGAAAGTCTCCTGCAGCCTCAACTACGGGAAAGCCGATTTGGAAGGCGCCGATAGCATCGGCAGGCGTCAGGGAGGCAGCGGGTCTCTCGGGGAGGAGGCAGTGCTGATACGACACATTTTGCAACGTATTCTGCACCCTCATGTTTTGAGGATTATTTCTAAACTTCCGCAAACTTGAACTTTGTAGGCCAATTAACATACACTCAACTTTTGGTGCAGAGTTTGAGAGACAACTCAGCAGTATAAAAGCAGTTATTTCATAGGACATTTATCTCCTAAAATACAGATTATCAACAATGTTAGAGAGATAACAAATTTACTTCTGTCAATGTGTTTATTCTGACTCAACAGACTGATGGTTATTTCTTTACCGACAAAGACATCTGACTGTGGCTTCAACAATAGAGGCGTTTTATAGGCAAAAGCTGAAAAGAGACAATCCTATCTGATGTCTTTCCTACTCAGACGTAGATGCAGACAGGAGGCCATCTTCTTAACATTACACTTTTGGATTCATTTGGTTTTAATTAGGATGAAAATGAAGTGAAAGTTTGAACAGGAATTCACCAGCACGCCTCCACATCCCGGTCACGATGATGCTGACGCCTACTCCAAATGTCATTACATGCGCAAACCGGCAGCACTCACATCCCGGCGTGTTCCTGAGCCGCGGGGAGTAGAACTCTGTCGTCCATCTTAATCAAATAATTTCTACAGGACGCTTGCTGATTGACCACAATCCTCTGCAGACCGCTGAGAAAGAAAACCTTTGCTTTTACGCTTCTCTATGTTTTGTCAGTGACAAATTGCCCCAAACTACCACAGATTAGTGCAGAATCCTTCACATACTGACAATTATCCCTTCAGAAATCTGAAAATCATCAATACGATGTCGCATCTCCGGGGGACATACGGCATCGAGAGCTTTGAATTAGAATGTAATAAGGGCTCATTTTGTGCCAACATTACATTTCCCCACGAGCACAAACAATCTCAGACCAGTGCACACGATGATTAGATTACTGTACGAGGATGCCAACAGCAAGCCTTGCCCTGAGTGGTTTGGGTGATTTGCATACAATGCATCACGTCCTTGAATTACAGCTGAAGCGCAGTCCTCTTCTGAGATCTTGCCAGGTTGGACCATCACTCTGGCCACATTGTTTAATTTAATAAATGCAATTACAAGCTCTGCGTGCTCATAACAACTGGCCGGAGCCAAGTGGCACAATGAGGAAGTGAACTGGGCTAATCCCTGTCACGCCGGTCTGATTTCCCACCTCGGTTTGCTTTCTCCCAGGTCGGGTGAGCTTTTGCCGGTGTGCAAAGTCTTTAACGTGATTTACGCTGCATCACATTCCCCCTTCATAACATCGACACGGCTAACACGGCAACCTGCATTACCGTTTGGCTTGAAACTGTCGGAGGGTGATGGGCAGGACCAAATCCAGTTGACAGAGATTTGGATATTTTCATGTCCATAATATGAAAATGTTCCATAATTCCAGAACAACCATTTCATCTCACAAAGCAGCCTTTGATGATGTTGTCTAAATTAACCTGCAGCAGTGAATCTGATCAGCAGGAGAATTACCCAAAACACGTCGCCAGGATCGAAGGAGCAGCCTGAGGAAGAAGGAAGGGGAGTGGTGAAGTGAGAGGGAAGTAAATAACATGCAGGCTGCACTGTACCTGGCTTCAGGGAGGAGGAAGACGAGCAGGAGGAAGGTCGGCAAAGCCAAATCCAGTAATCTGGGCTTCCAGTGTGCTTCAGCCATGTCAGCTCGACCTGAAGACTCCTGAAAAGCACGAGGGGAAATGACACGGTCACTTGAGAAAACAATAGAAATCAATAGTAAAAATATCTGATTAAAATAACTATCGACCTGCTCGGGTTAATTAAACGGGACTCAAGTTAACGACAAAGTCTCTTTTATTCAGGCCTCAGTGAATCCGTTTGTGATTCATTCTCTCGCTCTTGAGTGATTAATGAGTCTGTTTGCTCTTTAATTCATAGCACAGACATTTTATAGCTAACAGCATGTCAAGCAACACCACGGTGCAAGGCTGTTTAATGGCTCCCCATCAATCAAAAAGTGTTTCCAAATTTTACAAGAGACAGAGAATAAAAACAATATTGGAATATATTGTTAAAATGAGTAGAAAGAAGACACAGGTTTAGGGTTTTTTTTTTTTTTTTTTTTAAATAATGATATTAGTAAAATATCTACATGCGTATATAGTTATCATGGTATATTCAGTGTGTTACTGTTACTCAGTGACGTAACTCCCTTAAAAGGTTTCACCTTCAGCGGTCGGGTTACGTGTTCACACCCAGCTGTTTGTCTCTCCCTCCTGCACAGCACGAAGCGGGAGAGGCAGTCATTAGCGTAGTTAATGATATTCACCAGCATGCTGTCTGCTGCACCTGTCTGGAGGAAACCTTCTCCTGCAGGTTTCTGCCTGCTGATCCATAACATGCTTGATTTACATGGTAACGGTTGGATAATGAGCATCAAATTAGGCACGGTATCACATCTACTTTGTATTAAGTTTCATTATCTGTTTGACAGTCTCTACCCTTCTAGAGTCGCCTGGATTTGCTTAGGATTTTGCATAATATATCAGCCAATATGATTGAGATTTTGGGACGGTGTTGCAGCATTTCACAGGAGGGAATTAGGGTTCCCCCTTTAACGTCAGATGGCTTATAGGTCTCAGATGAGACACACTCGAGCCTGAGATAAACACAACGCACAGCAGTGCACAATTATCTTCTGCTAAAATTATTATTGGTAATTATTGAACGTGGCTGCAGGCCGGCAGTTAACAAAATCAATTCAGTGACCCCTCGCTTCAGATGACATGCCTGCTGCTGGGATGCTGGTTTAAAGCGGCGACGAAGTGATGAAGATGAGAGGCGCTGGAGCAGACACAGCCGGGTCGAGCTGAAAAAGCTACCGTTGTGCTTTTATGACACTCGGCTCCCTTTTTAGTGCCACAATAGAGAGAGAAGAGCAGATACTTCTGTGGCATGAGTGCGCGCATGAGATGAGGGACTGGATGTAAAGATAAGCTGGAGGTTTATGTTTAAATTGGGGCCTGCACTAACAAATACAATAGAAACGCGGACCACTACTGTGGTGACAACAGGAGGTAAAACCACTTTCTAGGAGTGGATTTTTGTATTGATTTTAGCACAAATGTAGCATGAAAAGCCTGCATTGATGCTTTAGTTGCTGCTGATGACGCTGTTGATGCTGTTAACTGATGCTATTAACTCCCGAGAACTCGTTCTGCTTCTGAAATCCAAATCATCCATGCCAGCAACACGTCAGAGTCACATCACGTTTAAATCAACGCTGGCCTTTACCTGTTGTGAGTTCTTGTTAAAACCTCTGCAATAAACTGTAAAATCGTTACGGGTCACATAAAATGCTCATGAAATGTCTCCAGTCTTTTACGATAAGCAATTAACCGAGTTTACAGAAAACAGGTTTGCTCTGCCGTTTTATTTAAATGTATGAAGCGATGTTAATCAAAGCCGTTGCAAGGGGATTCGTCACACCACACCCGCTTCACACAACAGCCATTACGTGTTATTGATAAAATGCAATTTCCAGTCATCCTTATCAGCGTGGGTCTGAATGTCCCACTGTCATTAATTAAGTTCCTATCATTATATTTCTATACGTCCCATTTTCACTGACTATATGACTGGGCTCCATACAATAACCTTCCCAGTGAGAGAAAAGCAAAGTCCTAATAACACCAAGCTCAAACTGAAATAATATTTGGGTTGAACACACTCATCCAATCATGAATCACAGAAAACGGCCAATTAAAGCGAGCTTGTGGTTCATGCAGATGAGTCGAAAACCTCATTTTTGACAGGAAATAATCACCCCCCCATCTTCTTTTGATCAAATGTCAAACTCAAGGGCAGCAGGAGCTCCCAGACTGTGTCAAATTAAGTCGGTCTTGTGTAGCTCGACAAATGCTGGTAGCTGACAAAAACTGTGGGCAGCTCTTTATTTCTCCTGACCTTCCCCGGTAGATGGTCTGCATATTAACTTTACGTTCAAAATAATTCACAAGCCTTATCCATAAAACATGTTTTTGTTGCCCATAAAAACTCCAGGACGGCCACTGAAATAAGATTGATCGTCTCCTTGTCTTCTGGAAGTGCAACGCTAATGCCCCGACGTATATCCATCCCTATTTTCCTTATTCCCTGTTGCACAGAGATCACCTCTAATATCTGTGCCATCTTTAAGAAATATAAATGCGCTGAAATAAATCTTTTTTAAAAGACATTAATTGCTGTCTGCCTTGTGGCTTACACATTTCTGCAGCCCGTAACTGGCAGTCACTAAAGGACGACCTCATTAAAGAGATGCAGAATAAATTTGTACACAAACGCACAGAAAAAAAAGGGCAAAGACGGGATTATCAATATTTAAATCAGTTCATAAACACTCCCAGTTCGAGCTGCAGCGAGACATCGTGCAGAAGTCTGACTAGACGGGAGTCGAAGGAGTGTCAACAAATGCTTCCTATAAGACACAAAGCGCTGAAAGGCTGGCTGCTGGCCCACCCTCGTCTGTGGCTCCACATCCGATTTACCAATACCTGTCATGCAAATGAGAGGCTCAGCGTTCCCTGTGGCTCGGATTGTGCTTGAAACACAGAGCATGAAGCGGGGAAAAGGCCTGCCGTATTTGTTGGCAAATTAAAAATAGCCTGCCTGAGGTGCCACTAAAAGCACTCTCCATCTCACTGGCCTCCAACATGTACCTGCAACTTTGCTTTTTTTTATTTTTGAGTGATTAAATGTCTTCAGCTTGTCATAGTGAATCTTGTTCATTGTTCATCACTAAACACCACAAACTAAATTGTTAGAACTTGATTGTTGGATGTAGGACACAACTCTGTAGCCTTCTAAGATGAGTGTCTGTTTGACTAAAAATAGTCCTGAATCTTGTCACATTTGATGGTCGTGTGCAGAACATTTACCCCTTTTTCAGTATGTGAAGAAAAATGCGCAGAGAGTTTTGTCTTAGGTTCAGTTTCACAGGCGCTTATCCCTGCAAAACATTCACTAAAGTAAATGAATATATCTGATCAGGTAAGCCATCAGAATTCATTAAGTTAGCCCAGAAAGTTAATATTAATAGTCCAAGACCTGATCTCTACTGAATATTAAGCAGGTGAAACATGGAATATAGAACACAGGAGGAAGTAATGACTGATGACATGCTATACTTTTGGGGATCTGATCTGATTATGATCATTAGACCTGATTATTCCTAATTGATCATTGTATTAAGCTGCCAGACAGACATATTTCCACTGGGACCCATCGTGTAGTCACAGCAGAATATTGCAAAAATGTTCCTCAGATTCATGAACACACACACACACACACACACACACACACATACACACACACACACACACACACACACACAGACACCCCCCCCCCACACACACACACACACACACCTACACACCCACCTACAAACACACACGCACACACATAGCTTTCCATTGGCATTGGCACATTGTGTTGTGCCAATGTTTGGATGACTAAATGTGAGTGTAAGTACACTACTCAGAGGTGCTGAAAGCAACTATAAAACTAAAATGGCCCAACTGGCCAGTTTAGACCAAGTTAAATATGGTACACTCTCCTTTGAATCCAAGGTCGGGAGACTTGATAAATGTTTCCATTACTGCCAGACTTGGCCACATTGTAAAGAATTATGTTTTTCACTTGCCAAGATCTTCTGAAGAGGCCTGCTCCCTTTGGACGGTGCATCCACAGAGGTGGAAAGTAAAGTAAAGTGACATCTTTTGTTTGCATAAAACTAATTCATTATTTTTACAGAAGGAGACAAGGAGTTCTTATGCTGGGTGTATAAATTTATTGTGACAGTCAAGACTTTTCTTTTCCACAAAAAGTAAAAGTACTCTGTAAAAGTAAAACACTGTCAAAGGACTTAAACATCCATGAGTTGATCTTCAAGAGGAGCTGGGGAAAGGGGTGGGGGGTTAAACTGCAAGCTGCGGGACTGTCAGGGGACAGAGTAGCACACATGTGAAGTGGACTCGATAGTGGACAAGGTGAAGCTTTTCAGAAGCTCAGAGCTGTGCGCCAGTGGGCAGCGTTAACAGGAGAGAAGTGCAGATTCATGTATGGTAATGTTTGAAACCACCAACAACCCCCTGGTTTCTGTAAAATAACACCGGCTTGCTGCTGAGACGACCTTGTGTAAAAACTGTTATCTGTGACAACCTGCTTCCTCTTTGCTGTGCTGTGTGTGTGTGCCCACATGCCGCCGCCGGATTCAGGATTACTGGGACCAATCAAGGCGCCTCACCTGAGAAGCGGCTCAGGGGTCAGATATATCTATAACGCTCACCCCGGTAAGCATTTTGCAGCAACGCAGCACAGCCGAATATTTCTCAATGCGTGCTGCCGAGTCTGCAATATTGGATTTCCATTTATCAAATCTGCAATGTAGAATTAACAAGCTGCTGATACGATAAAGTCTGGATGGTGTTGACACAATAATCCTGAACACTGGGTGGGGGGAGTCACTGTTTGTAGAACATGCCATAAACTATATGAGTACAAGCAATGAAGCTTTGTCTGTTTCTGTTGCACTGCTGTTGGATGGATTTTTATCGCGGTATTCACATGTAAGATAGAGTTACAGCTCAGCTGGTTGCCTCCTACCTGCTCAGGTTCCATGCCTGCAGCCAGTCATATATACAGTACAGTATAGTCTGTCTAAACATCCAACTAATATCTTCCTCCTCTCCTACTCCACCCAGCTGGAGTCCTTCCACTTCAACTTGGTCTTGCTCAAGGTTTTGTCCTGTTAGAAGGGAGTTTTTCCTACCACTGTTTCTTGTTTGGGAGTTAAGTTCCAGGATTTTGGAAAGAGCCTCCAGACAATTTTGGAAGTGACAGAAGCTATATAATTAAAGTCAAATTGAAACCATTATCATGACAAAGGCAATGGTCAAACAGTAACATCTATTTCTCTGCTGGGATGAAGAGCTCAGCTGGATAGAATATTCTACCCAATCAGTGTGACCCCTACAATTAGAGAGAGCAAACTCCCACAGAGATGCAGACATGATGCAAAACTAAAATTAAAAATGGGGGGGGGGCAGGAAGGCAGCTGTTAGGGCCAGGGACAGAGTGTCTGCCTTGTAGGTGAAATCTGTCAGAGTTCATCAAGGATTCCTGGTGAGGAGCAATACTCTTTGCAGCACTCACCACCTGTGCTCATGTTTTACCTCAGGTCGGTTTCTCTTGCACAGGGCAGAGCTGAACCTTCACTGCCTTTTCTTCAGTCTGTTAGTGAGTCGATTGGTTTCTGCTTAGCAGTAAAGAAAACCACTAAAACACGAAATGGAGTCCGCAAAAAGAGTTGGGCCGCTGTTGAGACCATAATGAACCAATGGAATGATTAGAGGAAAACCCAAAGCGGGTTCGGCTTCTTCGGTCTTTACGGAGCTGCAGCATCATCTTGGAGCCAGAGTACAAAAACCAGCTGAAGTCCGCAGCACACATGCACTGAAAGAAAACCAACATTCATTTGTACATGGGAGGCTCCAGTTTTCTTTTAGTGCCCTTGGAGAAACACATTAGGCAGCATTTCACCTGTCAAATCATCATGCTTCAGATGATTCAGTACAAAGACGAAAATATCGACCTCACTTTGTATTGACTTAAACCAGCAATAACCCATAAATCTTAGACGGCGACAGAGCTGTGGCCATAAAATGAAACATCTTGACGTTTCTCTATGCATCCTCGGCGCAAATGAAATCTGAGGCTGGGAAACTCGATGTCAAACCCAGTATTTGTGAAAGGCTTAAGAGGACAAAGCCAGCAAACTGTGCTACAATGAGCTGATGGGGATTAAGATGCAAGTGAAATGATAAAGACATATTATGTTTCTATCAAATAATTCTTTCTGTATTCCGCAGAAACACAGAAGTCAAGTGGAGAATTTACTTTATAACTAGAATTTAAGTGAGGCAAGAAAGTGAGGATCAGCCACAGCGTCCCCTGAATATCAATATGAAATCATGGTGTCTGAAGGCCTCCAGCCTTCCTGCACGCCTTTGGTTGGCTAGCTGTGTAGTATGTAACCCACAGAACAAGTAAATCTTTGATGCTGATGTCTCCACAGCAGATCAGCTCCTGGGAGGTCCACTCAGGCTTCAGGAGACTCAGCTGCTTTGACGTTTTGATTACATCTGCAGAGAGCAGGTCCATTCATTTATTTAGCATTATCACGTCACCATGTTTTCAATTAGCGCTCTTCACTTCCCACCCACATGAATTTTGCGTATCGTGATTGGAGCCCAGATATAAATGAGTAATCACTTCACATATGGCGCGTCCTTCGTCCCCCCTCGCACTTTTTCCTAGTTGCCTGCATGGATACACATGGATAGCCAATCAGTTCACAGGGACGTTGACACAGCTCTGTAGTGCACAGGGGATTATATAGTGGGTCACAACAGCATAACCCACTGCTGCGAGGTTGCTTTGGGAATACAAATGAGTGTGACATACTGTAGAAGGACAAGCAGTGGACAATTCACATGGTTCCAGCAGAGATAATGCTTCCAGAATGGTGCTGCAAAGACAAAAACGAAAGAGCCGCTGAGTGGGATTCTTTTTTTTTTTTTTTTTTTTTGGCTGATGAGAGGGTACGGGCTCACGCAGGACCCCAGGTAGCTCTACAGAATTTGTCAAAATCAGAACTCCATCTCCATCGGCTTTGTCTCCCCATGGAACATTAGCATCAAATCAGGATACATTATAATTATGTTGATGTCCAGACGCCTCATGAAGCATCTGCCCATTACGAAGAACTGTAATGAACCCATCATGCTGCCTTCATTTGAAAGGAAATTAACCCTCAGTGAATATTTGAAATCAGCATTTTGTTCTAGTGAACCATTAGTTTAGTGTACACTTCCATATTCTGTTATATACATCAGTAGGTTTTTTCCCCCAAATGAGTGTAACCCTCAATAAGACTAACTTCCTGTTTGTTCTGGACGGTTATTACAACAGGAATGATCTTGTGCCTAGGAATATATCATCTCACTGCTGCAGTCTGCTCCTGTTAAATAGCAATCTGAGTCATACAGAGAGTCTGAAAAATGAAACAACACTGACACAATGCAACAGTCCATTATCAGCCCTGACAGATAGTCCTCCAATGATATCGAGGCGAAAAAAAAAAAAAAGATAACAAGACGAGTCCAGACAAGGGCACATCTGTCGGGCTTCTCTGGGTGGCTTTGCCAGTGCAAGATCAAGAAATGGGCTGATTTCCATCCTCTGATGGGACAACCGGGTCTCTGCCATCAATCAGATGCTCCACGTAACACCCAGTATCATGGTTCTAGTAAAGATAGAACATGTCAGGTGTTCCCCAGACCTTTATTCAGTGTCCACACTCGTGCACATCATTTTCACCCCATGATAGACGTGATGTCTGTCTGAGTACTGACCGCTTAGCTCTCATCTTATTGCCTTATTGGCTGTAAATGTGTTCAGATATGCTTGACTGTCTTATCTTATCTTTCCAGAAGCACGCGGTCTGCATTTATCCGGGAAAACATCTTCACTCTGACGGGTCTTAATTTGACTTTGATGACCTCCTAACATTTCCTAAATTCCCTTCATTAGGTTGACATTTGTCAGCTCAGTGCTTCAGGCTCAACACCTCAGAGTCACCTGCATCCTTATCATGACCATATTTGAAGCCCAGTCTGCATAATGCAGTTTCAGATCTTGCAGTTTATTTATACAGTACTTTAAAAGCTATAGAAACAACAGCCACCCCACCGTGGTTTGTTTGATGGCTGTAAACTTGGCCTCTTGCTTGCTACAAAGCTCGTTGGATATCATTAGTCCAAAGGGGCTTCTGCTATTTCTCTGCACCATTTCATCAAATATGCATCATGCCACCATATTGGCAACAAAGCTGACTTTTAGGAGCCCAAAATAAAACTAAAATAAACCCAAAATAAACCTTAACTTCTGATCCCTGCGCCGATGGAATGATGGGCGAAGAAGAAACAGAATAGCTTCTGTGTTTTCAGAGACAAAGAGAGCTGCAACCGAGTCCAACACTTCTGGAGAAAACTGCTTCTAAAATTCATAATGATTAGAAATATACACATAGTAATAATTTAAACTTTGCTCTGTTTTCCTGCTAGTCTAGGCCTCATTTACATTCCTATTAGCTCATGATCTGTGCAGAATTTGAAAGGATCAGTGGATGGTCTGGGTATTTACTTTATAGTGGTGAATAAATGATGAATAAAATGTTCATCTTTGGGATGAACTATCTCCCGTAAGCCTCTTGGTTCCACTGGGCCATTTTGTGTGTGTATGTGTGTATGTGTGTGTGTGTGTTTCTGATCCTTGATTTCGTAGATTCAGAGAAATGGGCATGGTTGATATGAGGAAGTCCAACGGTCTCTTTGACTCATGGGTAGTTGCGATGAACATGCACAGGAGAGGAACTACAGAAGCCTTTCAGATGAGAGGTGAAACATCTTCTGACAGGATAATTGGACTGCAGTTGGCCTGGACTGAAGCACTTAAGTGCACAACAGGAGTGATTTAAATTCATTCTACCTGGAGAGGACCAAATCTCAGTTTGTATCGATGTGTTTGACCTGTTATTTGTGGGGGAAAATGGCCGCTGAGAAGGAGATCTAATGCGGAGGAGGATACCAATAAGTCATAGCACCGCCTTGATCAACCAAGTGCTGACTTGTCAGTAATTATTAGATCTTGATCCCAAGCTGTAGTCAAAACAAATATGTAATTGAGCTGTGAGGCACAGATGAAAAGCAGGAGAAAAACAAGGATACTATCATTAATTTACACACACTGAGAAGGCTTCTGCCTGGATCAGAAGCTATTGATCACGCCATGGTTGGGATTGAAGCTACAGCCATTAATAATGTGAAAGACAGCCATATAGCCTGTGTGTAATTGGAATGCAAGGTTTCACTCTCAGGTAATAGCCATACAAAGAGCAGTTGAGTTCAATGCATGCAATAGACCGGCCCCGCCGAATAATTTAAACCATAAATCACACATCTGTGCTGCTGTTCACCTTGAGGATTGCCTTTGCCACTTAGCTAGAAATAGCACCGGATGGCTCGCTCTTAAAGACATTTCGGAAGACTTCACGGAGAAGATAAAACAACATTAGCAATAACATTTTGATGAATGGGACCAGTTCTCTGAACGTTTGCCAATATTACAAAAATAAAGCTCTTTTTTTTTTAGAAGAATTTATGCGGACATTTGTCGCCTTAAACATTTAACAATTACGTGAAAAGGTGAAGATAGAAGTTGGGAAAAAAAGATTGAAATCCACACATTACGCCGATGCATTAGGGATATTACCCCGGCGATTCAGCACACATTTGCATAAATATGCTATATCTATTTTAAACTTTGAATAATGTGTTGAATGTGTTGAAGTACAGAGGCTCAGCATAATCTGGCAGACAGTCAATTCTGTTCCATGTGTGTTATTGTAAATGCCCATATATTGAACTGATGCTGTCCTCTGACTGCATTTTAAACAGGCACTTCGTATCAGGACTTATCGTCATCCAGTCCGATATGTAGGCGTGATGTGTAGCTGCAGGCGGGAGGTGGCCGACCACTTCCTTGTACGCCTCAGAAGGATATTACTGATGGTGTCTGTCTCTGAAATACATTAGGCTTGCAAGAAATATTTTAATCTGTGCCGAGCAGCTACCGTGCATCAAAAAAAAAAAGGCCTGGCGCTGCAATTGTGGATTTCACAGATCTCAGCGCACATATCAAGTTTCATCCCGGTTTCCAGGAGACATATTTATATTTGATAAGGGAACATAAATAAATGAATTCATAGCTTCCCTGGGACCTTTACCACTGTACCTCACCTCCTTCCTTTGGTAGATAATAATCAGTGTTTCCCCGGGGGAGATAGGGTGCATGTGGGAGGGTTCTGTGATCAGCTGTGGGCACCGCTGTGAGTCTCTGGGGGAAATGTTTTGAGGGCCTTCTCGTGTGGCCGGTAAGATCCCACTTAGTGTGAAGGATGGCAGCTGTGAAGGTGCCTCTGGCGAGTGCGGCTCCAACCCCGGTGCTTTGGTTCTCATGCAGCATGCAGCACCAGCTGCTGGGGCCGTGTAGCACTCGAGTGAGCGTGACAGACTGCGGCTGAGGTGAGTCGGGCAGCGGCCTCACCGCAGCTGGCTCATTGAGGGATTGTGGATCTGAGGCGGGGAGGGGGTGGGTGGGATTGAGAACGCCGCATACGTGCTGCAGCGCTGAAAGAACGTGGTGAAAATGGCTCTGACCCACCTGCTGGTGCAGCGAGATATCACTCCGGTGGAGATTAACACAACTACGAGTGTGACTGTGTGCCGCTTGCATGAACAAGCCTGATTGGAGCATTATGCATGTGCCTCTGTCTCCAGCAGCAACGGAGCGTGTTCTCGATAAGCTCCAGTACTCCTATAATCTGGACACACACTGGTAAGTGTGTTCCATCTCACAGATGCAGTCATCAACACAATTGCGTTGGTACAAGGAGGGGCAAAGGTGACCTGAGTGGGAGATGGGTGCGCTTGGGTTTTATGAGGTCTGTCGACATGGAAACGTCAACAGACTCCTGGTTGATCTGCTTAAAACGCCAAATGTTGTACTTAGTGTGGAGACTTCCCATCAAACCAACGAGTTTAGACAAAACACATTTGTTGTTGTTCAAAATGATGCTGGCATGGAGTCAAGCACTTCTGAAAGCCAATGGGGTCCAGAGAAATGATGAAATTCCCCCAAACTGTTCTTGTACTGTCGGCAGGTGCTAAAATCTGAAAGGCATTGTTCTCTTTTTAACCTAAACCTTTTGTCCTGCAATCAGCATTCATGTTTTGAAAAAAAGTAAATTACAAGGCAGCTGCTCCACTGCAGACACAGTTCTGGATTTATTTATTTATTATTGTGTGAACTACGAATTTGTTTTTCATTTAAGCTAAAAAAATAAAGCCAATCCTTCATAAAGAATTCTAAATTAGGTCAAAAAACTATTATCTTATCTTGTTTTGTCTTATGGATGGTGTCCACAGTATGACTATAACCGCAGCTCATCACCACTTGTTGTCACCATCGTTCTGACTGGGCCTCCATGACATCCCGCCAACATTATTTGCAACTGAACAATATGGATTTTGTTAGACGAGTGGCCAGTTTCACTGAGCCAGGGAATTGATCCCAGCAGCAACAATTAGATTTGACTTATTGGCTGAAACGTTATAACAAATGTAAATGACAAGTAAAAGTGAGGAAATGTGATAAAATCAAGAATGTGAGAACCCGAACTACTGTTTTATTTGCTCCTGTTACACTCTGTGCAGTGCAGAGCAATAATCAATTAAGAAAATGACCCATCAATAATGATGAGGTCGTGAGAATGAACTTTCCCACGTTAAATATTCAGTTGCATTTGCAGAATACTTTACCCATTAGCTGGGTACAAGGAAATTATCCAAATTGAATTGAACTGAGTTCTTCAGGGCTGCAGTGGATCTCTGAATGAGTTGAACTCATACAGCATGTGGACTGGATATCTGGAGCAACATTCACAATGTACAGGGGTTTAATAAAACCATAAAACATGCGTAGAGATGACATGTAACAACACTTTTAGTTAAATCCTGCTAAACCAGGTGACTCAAGAGCCAAGTAAAAACACACAGTGATAATATTTCTTTCATCCAAATCTGTCCAATTTTGCAAAATGGAAAAGAGATAAGGGAAATGGGTCCATTTCCATCAAGTGATGCAAACAAAACTGCTTAATGAACACAGAAAATGACAATAGGAGGGGGTGAATGTGTTTCGAGTATTGCAGAATAAGATAAATGAGTCTGTTTTCGCCTCCATATCCATTTCTTATTCCTTTTATATCAAACTGTGGGAGATGCTGTCAGCTGATGCAGCTGTCATGTTTACCATGTCAGATCTTGAATGGTGTTTCTATCAGCCTTCGCTCATGCATGTTCTTGTAAAAGAGGCCAACTGAAATGAACTATATCGAAAAAAAAAAAAAAAGTTAGACCACCACAATTCCTCTACTGGTAGTCTGTAAAACACACCTACACCTAAAGGCCTGTGCAGAAATGATGGCTCCTCAGAGTAATTGTTTTTCCTCTCATCTATCTAAAAGCTAAGTTAGCAACATTACTGCTGATTCTCTCTCAGGAGACGTGTCGAATCAGAGCCTCGCCTCTAACAAACAGCGGCTGATGCTCCCAACAAAGTGTTGACAGTCTTTTCACTTCCCTCTGCACATCTCAGAGTGAATTTAATGTTTTCTTGTCAGTTCAAAAATGTGATTATCCGACAGTTGTGTGAATATTTCAAAGGAGAGCAGCCCTGCCGGGATCTATACATCAAAAGCAACATTTCAATCAGACTATAATACCATGCCATGACATTCAGTCATAAAACAACAATGGCTTCCATATAGTTTGTATTCAGGCTGTCTTATTCTTTCTCTCCTCATCCATAATTGAAAAACTGCCGAACCCACTTTTTGGAAACCCACTCGGCTGAGCACAGAGCGTGATTCGTTTCGGCGTAGTGTCTGCACCTAGGTAACGGTCCTCCACTGCAAGGCAACAAACAGCCGGGAAGCATCTCTGTGCAAATGTTCATGTGGACCGAGGGGAAAGCATCAGGACGTCCTTAAAGCGCCAGACAGTTACCGTAGCATGCCCGGATCAATAACGATCTCCGCTCTCCTATAGCATTCCCTGTCAATCAACAGAGGAGACGTTCAGATATTCACAGATTTACTTGATTATTATTTTCCTTTGGGTCCAGAAGAGTAGATGTAAATGGAGCGTTTGGTGAGACGCAAACAGCGACCCTGAACAAGCGAATCAATTAGGAGATTGAAAGCATCTAATTGACAAGAGGGCCACGTTCCCCCGAGGTCACCTTACACGGAGACGGAGCCTCCGCAAAAGCCTGCAAGTCATCCTGTCCTCGCACGGGCCGCGTTCTCAGTCTTGGCATGAAGTCGGTCCTCTCAGTCCTCCGAGGTGGGTGTCAAGAGGCAGACAGACACATCTGCTCGGCTGTTTGAGATGTTCGCGGACACGCAACAAGGTCAAAGTGATCTGTATTCACGCTGTTCTCCTTCAGGAACATCCAGCTTTCTTTCGTCGGCCAGGCACAGATGATGATGTTTCCCGTATTTGCATACCGCTGTCAGAGCAGCAACCCGACACACAGGTGAGGTATTTATTAGACAACTGACACCAGCAGGCTTCTGTTGTGTTGACTCGTCTTCTTTCATTCCGTGTAAGTGTAAGAAAAGCATTCTTGCTCACGCGCGCTCACGTGACTGCATCACCTTGACACTGCACTGATGCATACGGTTTTAATGCAAAGTGAAAAGAACCGCCCCCCCCTTGCTTTAGCCGCCTGTCACTGAATTCCTGCCTCACATTGATTTTTTTTTTTTCTTTCTCTTTCCACTAACGTGCAATGTGTGACCCGACCCCAGCGTATCTTTGCATTCGGCATCCCCGTGACCCGGTACGCCCCTCAGACGGGAGCCTCCTGACAGTTTCATCTTCAGGGTTAAAGACTAAAGGTGACAACGCTGTTGCTGTCAAGACGCAGCGCCTAAGAACAAGCTGCTTCCAGCCCAGTGACATCTGAGGTCGGGCCTCTATAATCTCTGACGCTGATCCTTCTAGCAACCCCTGCTGCCTCATCTCGGATGAATATTTCGCATTTGTTGCCCTCAGTTTGCCGAGGCACCGCTAATTTCCTATGGCAAATGCAGAGACGAAGACGCCTATTGTTCTTGAGTGGAAGTGTTCATGCTATAATTTAGATGAGGGGGGGGGGAAGAAAAAAAAATCCCAGTGAACATTTAAAGGATGTATTTCAATAGCAGTCATCACGCCTCCGCCATGTTTGAGCATGCCAGTGCAACGGTGATGTAAACTGAGCTGGGTGGGAGCAGCGCATCTGTACCCGCTGCAATAAAGAGCAGGCTGAGACAGCATGGCGTTAGCCAAACCCTCCACAAATTAAAACGCCCACGATCGTGTCATTATGACACCCCACAATTAGAAAAAAAAAACCCCAACAACAACAAAAGGGAATAGCGCGATACTACAGAATGAAAATTGACACTGAAGTTGCATTTTTATGATTTCATTAATAGTTTCAGTTCTCATAACAGGTCCCTTTAAATGTGTTTCACAATCAAACTCAAGGGCACATGACGAATCCATTGTTATCCATTATTGTTGAAATCGATCTTTTTTTTGTTCTGACCAACTTCAGAAGAGCTGTGTTGTGGGTCTGGAATGAAGGTGGACCTCCCTGAACCGCTCTGTACGAGGCGTTAAACACCATCTCAGGTGGAATTTCTCAAAGTCAGAGTCAGCCATGGAGAGACAAAGACAGATGTCCCGGGAAAAAAAAATATTCCATTTTTACTTGAGCTTATGCAACAACGGAAGCATATAATTGTTTATTCCAGTGTGCCCGCGGCCTTGGGAAACACAAAAGGGAGCAGCCAGCCCCTTCAAAAGCCTGACAGTTTGCTGCAGTTTGTGTTTTTAGCACCTTGTAAAAAAAGACTTGTGAACTCTTTTGGATGAGAAACACAAGGTGGACAATCATTTTCTTCCTTTTAAAGCATCTTCTCGACTTCTCTGCCAACATCAATCCCAAATCCAATATTTAGGCCTTTTGATGCCTGCAGATCAGATGAATTGGCGAGATTGTTTTTGACAGCTCCCTGCATTAATTAAAGCATATTCGAGCGCACGTTTTCGAGCGCGGTTTCAGGTCTCGTTACCGTACAGAGCGTGCGAATGTGAAGCATTTAGCTCCTGGAAGATTCTGACATTTCAGAGTTTGACTCAACTTAAAAAGGTCGCAGTCATCCCTGACAGACACACATTTGAGGACAGCTGTTTATTCTGTTTATTTATTTATTTAAATAAAACTGGCTGTTTCAACAGTACTTGAATTGCCTTAAATTGCCTTTCTTTTTATTCTCCAGGATAGAGATATTTTTCAGGGATTAATGACTTGATTTAAAAAAAAAAAAGACATGTCAAACAGCCACTGTGGAAAAAAAAGGAAATTCTATCTCTATATATCAAATAAAGCCTCACTGACTGTCTTTCATGCGAGCAGATTTCAGGAGGTGCACGTTCTACCGCCACGCGGGTCAGTGGTTTCCGAGGGTCCTCTTTGAGGAACGCAGACTTCAGCGCCCACTTCAGTGGGTGTGTGGAGGTCACATCAGTGATGGATGAAACCGATCGCAGAAGAAAATTAGGTGAGCAACCCGATTGGAAGCAGCGAGAAATCCCCCCTGTGGCAAAAGCACTCCGCGTCCTTGAAATATTTAGCTCCCGCAGGTAGTTGTGCGCGGCTGTTACATGTGCTTGTGATGGGTGAGTGTATCATCCGGACATCTTCTCATTGCCCGGCTTTGTTCCAGTTTCTCCAGCCTCGGGAGATGAGCTATAAAATTGCCTTGAAAGCCTCTTGGCCATGACTGACACGGGTTTGTCTGAGGCTTCAGCCCTCGTCGAGGGCTCTCCTGATTACGCCCTGCCAGCTGCTATTATAATCATCGTCAGACGTCAGCTTTATGGTCCGGTCCCACCTATTCGTGGTGGATCTCAACGCATACCGGCCATTCATCCCGGAGGAAATCAAGCAACTCCAACTTCATTTGTAATTAAGCTTTTCGTGATGCTTTATAAAAGATGTGTCTCTCAAACATCCCGTAAACTGTAACAGCGAGCGGCTTCTGTAACCTGAAGATAATCGTGTGAGAGCAAAAGGTTTGCAAAGTTTAGTTAAAAAATCCCCAAAAAAAATATATCGAAGGCAAACTTGGAAGCGTTTCTTTCGCGGTGCAGAGCCGCGTTGCGTCTCCAGTCTGGGTGACCTTTCTGGAGACGTTTCTGTAAACATTGCCAAGTTTTTAATTAAGTTGCACGTCTCGTTTATTCCCTCCACTTTAGCTCCCAGTAGATGCTTCACAGAGTCTTCAGTTGCCTGGTACGACACTCAATCTGTCTCTGATGCAGAGCTTGTTGTGGGTTCACGGTTCCGGCTGCTCAGTAAAGCCATACTTCAGTCGGGGCTATTGCCACATAGCGCCCACTGCTTGTTTCGCCACTGTTTTAACATCAGCTTGTCATCCTTTTCTTTTTTCTTTTTTCTTTTTGCTGTTGAAAAGGGGATAAAAACCTCGCAGCTCCTGCTCTATTATACATCTGTCCTCTCTATCCTCGTCTAATCTCTGCAGAGCCTCAGCTCTCAGAGCATCGAGCAGAAAATGACTCAAACTTTGAAATTGGACTTTGATTCTTTCAGCACTTCCTTTGTTGGCACGTGTGAAACCGGCGTTGCGCGTTTGCACGGTCGCAGAGAAAAAAAAAAAAAGAAACAAAGTGATGACGTTGATTGACTGGCGACTTGATCTTAATTGACTTGCGTGGTGCTGGAAAACATAGCAGACCACAATCATCGATGATGACGTCTCACAATAGGTTCTGCCGGCTGGGTGAAATTACAGCGGAGCATCAAGTTCTCAGAGATTAGCTGGATTTGTGTTAACTGTTTGCAACTGGCTTGCAAAGTCCTTGCAAGGCTGATTAGTATCTCCTAAACTGCTGTAGCTGTGTGTGCGTGTGTGTGTGTTTGTGTGTGTGTCTGCTGACTGCAAATGTAATTTTATTTCACCTACAAAATCATTATCCAAACACATTGTTCCCATTAGCGTTCATTTATATGCAAACATTTGCTTCCTGTAAAGAAAGGAGAAGGAGGAAAAAAAAACAAAACGTCTGCTTCAACACTGTGTCAGACATTAGCCTTATTTATCGTAAACGCTCGCAAGATACCGAGCGTTTTACTGCGCCATGCCTGGCTGTGCCTCCAGGAACAATATAGAAATGCTAATCTCTGCAACAATCTGCCTCTGTCTCTGCTACATGTTTTGTCTGACTGCTTCTGTGCAGAAGCCAAAGAATGGGAATTACCCAACAGCCCCTCTGATCCAGCCTCGTCGAGACGAGGCTGACTAAAGTCACAGAAGCACGACGTGTCCATCTGCAACTCTTGCGGGAGATAGCGCCTTCGCCTCTCAATGAAATCTACTCGACACTTTCCCAGTAATAAATCTGCTGTTTGGTGTAAACAGGAGAGGAAAAGTAATTTGCTTTTGGTTGCACTCATGAGTCTTTTGCGGGGGGGGTAATCAGCAAGGGGCTGCAGATCAATTTGTGTTTTACACCAAGAGGAGGGGTGCACATGTGAACACAATCTAACATACAGCAGGGGGAAAAAAGGGGCGAAGTGGCGAGTCTGACTAGAGAAAAACAATCCTCCCTGATGTGAAGTCGGTGGACCCTCGAACACCTTCACACAGGGGCTTGTACCATCAGGTTTCTTTGCTATCTTGTCTGGCAAATCCGGGCTTTTCTTGCCACGTTGGGCAGACAGCAACATCAGTAATAATCAGTGAGTAACCTGCAAAAAAACAGCTCAGACGCGGTTTAAGACCCTGTTTCTTCTCTGTCTACAAGCACGCATCGGTGCAACAGCAGCTCCCAGAGTTTGTCTCATTTGTGGAGCCAGTGTTGACCCAATTTAATGTGATTTACTTTTCGGAGGGAGTTGTGAGGATTTCTGAAATATGTAAATTTGGTTTTATATATATATATATATATATATATATATATATATATATATATATATATATATATATATAACATTTATTTATTTATTTTTTAAAAAACATCATCGCTTTGTGTATCTACCCACTGCTTATTCATCTTAGCCATGGGCAGAGCACAGAGGATGGGCTGGGGAGAGATTTTCTTTGAATGATGCAGGCTTACATCTCCTCAGCAACACAAAAATGATAAAGCTAATCAGTCGGAAACTCCCCATCGGGAATCTTCTCTTTCACCTTGTTATTTTCTGATTCTCTGCATCAGTTGCATCAAAGCATGGTTTTATTCCAGTCTTGGTTTCTGGAGGGGAGAGGGTGCATGTGCGCAGACCCCTTCCCTCTTGTGTGTCTTTTTTTTTTTTTTTTTTTTTTAAATGCATTTTCAAGGTTAACTTAGAGCTTCGTGCTCAACAGTGTTGTCACTGGTTGCAGGAGACTGACAGCAGTGGCTGACTGGGGTTACGGTGCGGTTTATCGCCAGCACACGTTGCGCGCTGTAATTGCCCATTAAGGGGGGGGGGGGTAGTGTCCGTCCTGGTGTCGGAGACGCATTGTCGCATTGTGCAGTCATGCCAGTGCCCCCGACTGTCGGTCAGTCAACCGCGAACCCTCACAAACATGAAAGGAACGCGATGTGGGGGGGAAAACCAGGAGTTGCTTAAACAACACTTTCCTCGTGGGGAAGCGGATCGCGGCAGGCATGACGCGCAGGAACACGCAGCGCGCCGCATCCTCCTGCACCTCACCTCAAGAGCATGCGAGGGGGGGGGGGGTAACCTGTTAAGCCATCAATTACACTGCGGTGGATGGACAAACAGCAGTTGTTGCATGTGAATGAGAAATTGCCCGCGGACGCATTTGCGACCGTCCCCGGCTGTTATCTGGCGGCGACATGTGCGGACCCCCTCAGATCATGAGCCACACCAGAGGTAACGATAGATCCAGTGAAAAAGAGCATGATCTCACCCACAGCAGCGGCGGCGGCAGTTCCTTCTCTCCTTTTCCCGGAGTTAATGAGGTTCCGACGTTGGCTTCAGATGACTTCTGCCTCTGCGTTTATTGTCCGACCTCTTTTTTTTTTTTTTTTTATACCCCTCTCTGTCTCTCTTTAGCGGTGAAATAACCAGCGTCCTCTCTCCAAACTAACCTTCCCGCCCCCTCCTTCTACCCATCTCAGATGACAGCTGACCAAGAGGGACAATCCCTGGGGGGGATGCCTCACAGGTGCAGCAGTGCGCACATGGACGCGCTGGAGACGTTTCTTTACGAGTATTATTATTTTTTTTTTGTTGTTGCGGAAAGACTGTGGACCGTGCAGCCTGACAGTGATGCTCTTTCTGTTCTCCCCCCCCCCTTTCTCCACACAACTACCACCAACACCCCACCTCCTTATTGCACAACAACATCTCAGGCGAGCGAGAGAGAGAGAGAGAGAGAGAGAGAGAGAGAGAGAGAGAGCGAGCGAGCGAGCGAGAGAAGCAGATATGTGGGGCCACTTATTCTGCGCGCTTTGAGCACTGACGCAGGTGTCCGGGGTCCATCCGCGGCTGGCGGCAGACGCAGAGGCTGTGAGCCGTCGCTGACAGTGATCTAGCAGCCTCATCTGAGCCACTGCAGCACCGGGGAATGGGAGAGAGCATCAGTCCCACTCAGTGACCTTGGGGTGGTCCGAACTAGTGAGCCCGGCTGAGGGCAAAGGGGAGGAGATAAATGAGACCGCCTCACCCCTCAGGAGAAGTGCGCGCACAAGGTGCCCTTGCGCAAGGCAGCCCCGGTGTCAGACGAGCCGTCAGGTTGCGCACCTGCTGTGCGTTCTAGGGAAAATCACAGAGTCGAGACAATGATCCATTCACAACGTCGCGTGTTTTTATTTATTTATTTATGTTTTAGTTGCTGTCAAAGCTGCTTTCTTTTCTTAGAAACTTACAAGAAAAAAAAAAATTCTCTGAGGCACTTTAATCCGGTGGAAAATATGTTTTCCCCACCCCCATTATTCATTAAAATTAAAAGAAACCGTTTTACAACATCAACCCACGCTCAACCAATATGCATTTAACCATCGAAAAGTATCTTCACAACGGGAATATCTGGAACAACATCTGATCTCTCACCACGGTGCGCAGTCTATTCCTGGAAAAGCTTAAACACCAAACATCTCCGGCACCCATGGTGTTTTTACACGTATTATGACTGTAAAAACAGTCCCGAAGAGACAGAACTTACAAAGACAACATCCACCAGTGATATATGGGCAAGCTTTGCAGATAAAAAAATCCTCTGAGATTTCAGTCATCATAGATGCCTGGACCTCCAGCGGAGCAGCAGTCACTTCTGTTAATTGAATTTACCGGGATAAACAGATTAAAGGAATGGTTCTCTGCCTTTCCAGTATTTACAGTCCGCAAACATCCAATCACGCAGCTGTCGACGCGCAAATCCCTCCGCCTGTCACCTTGACTTCACAGGTGTAGAGACTTCACAGGTGTAGAGCAGCATCCCGCCAGGAAACCTGTTGAAAGTGCTCAGCAGGCTGCGTCTGCACCGTAAGGTTTGCTCAGGGTCTGACAGCCAGTTATCCATTTTTCTTTCTGCGCGTGGTTTAAAAAAAAATGTCATTTTTAATTCTGACGCGTCTTATGTAACGTGTGCTCAGATCTATTTATCATCTGAGATGATTTGCATTCTTTAAAAGGGATTAAGTTTTGAAACCAGCGCAATTTGCTCCCATTCTAAATTTATCACTCCCCTTCGAGTTGATCTTCCTTTAATAATTATTTGAGCTGCACAAACACAGCGTCCTGTTAATAACGATCAACTCTGACACAGATATGTGTGTCTCAGCTGGTTTATTAATCAGCTTTTTTGACAAAAGATGTGTCCAAACACAGATGGCTACGGAGAACTACCCATCGCTACTGGAAAAGCTTTTAGCTGAATTATTCTCCCGCATAAACATTTGGAGTTGTTCCGGTCCTCTTCTGAAGCATGGCAGGTGCCATCTAAGCAGCTCTTAATCCAGCTCCGTTTGGAAGTGGGTGGGAAACTCTGATGTCACTCGATCACACCTGGAGGTCTACATGAACGCCCACAGCCGTGCGCGCTCCGGAGGGGGGGAGGGGCTCTGATGGAAAGCGTTATTGCCATCATCCAGCGACCTTTTTCCTTCTTCTCGTCTCTTCGCCTAATTAGTGTGACCTTTTCGACATTCCTCAATCCCGGAGACGAGGCTGCTTGTTTTTCCAACATTCGTTATTGTGCATGGAGCGCTCCTCGTCCCGGCTGAGCCACAGGTGCGAGGGATGTCGGGCTGATGAACAAGCAAATAAACACACGGTGATATGCAGACTAGAGGGTTTTGAGTTGAATGAAGATGAAGCAGCATGTCAGAGGTGGTGCAGAGGGGGACGATGAGCCCTCACACGGGATTAATCAATTATGAAACAGCCTCGGTGACGCTGCCTTGTCAAATGAATCAACAATCAACTGTGCAACTGCAAATTAAATACACTATATGTTAAATGCTAGAAGGGGAAGAAGCACAGACCGTATACGTCAGGGGTGTCCAAACTGTTCCACAAAGGGCCGTGTGGCTGCAGGTTGTTGTTCCAACCCAGCAGCAGCACACCAGACTGGACTCACTTAATCAACTCACCTGAGTCTTCAGACAGCTGATTGGTCAAACTGGGTGTGCTTGACTGGTTGGAACAAAAACCTGCAGCCCTTTGTGGAATAGTTTGGACACCCCTGGTATATGTGTATTCTAACAGCGGTTAGATTCTAACCGTTAGAAGATGGATGGGTGGGTGTTGATAGATGGATGGAGGTTGGGTATGTCCCTTTACTAAAGCCTAACTGCAGGGGGCAGCATCTCTTTCTCTGGCTACCGTTTTGAAATAATCATCCATCTTTAGTTTATCCTTAATGTTATAAGCAGTATAAAGCACTTATGTAGACATGTGCTCGTGTGTTCTCCTCATATTTTCTTATGGAAACTAAACATTAATGACCATGCTGATGTATTTGAGTAGGTACCCAGTGGACCGAACCTCAGCGAGTATTTCCATGTTCCCAGATATGATATTTAGTCATTTTTAGAGGAGCATAAATAAGTCACTCTGTCCCAAAAGCCTGAGAAACGTGGAAAAAAGAATCTCCGCAGACAAAAGTTTCATTCGAGCCTTCTTATTCTTCCAGGAGAAAGTGTCTCCAACACGAATCATTGTCATCTGTGTAATTAATCATCAAATGCTTTGGGATTCAGCTCATAAAAGCTGTCACGATCCAAAGGCGAAGCTTGATGCTAATTGCTTTGAAAAATGTTGCTGCTTGTTAACCAGACTTCCATCCATCCATCAATCTGTCCGCTGTCTGGAACGCTCCTCTTGTCTCCCACAGTTTTCAGTGAGCGAGGCAACAAACTGGCCCGCGGTTGCAGAAGTGGTGTGTGAATCAGCAGCCGAGTCAGTGTCCTCCGTGTCCCGCGGCCTCGTCCACAGACCCTGCACCATCACTTGAGCAGCTCCGATCTTAAAACGTTTCCCCAACAGACCCCTTCCTTCCGTTTCCTGCAGCATTCCGGTTTGAGGCCGTTTCACTCGGAGTCATCCCAGCTGGGACTCCGGCTTCTTCCGCACGAGGAGCGTGGCTGCATGCTCGCTGCAGAGGAGGGCTTCACAGGCGAACGCGAGGCTCTGCAGCTCTCCACAGGTTTAATCAGTCCTTGATGAGGCGGCTGAAACAAAGGCCACAAACATATTTAAGATGAAGGCCGTCCGCAGGCGCCCCCAGATGTACGCTTGGGCCCCAGAGACGGCTCGTCCCAGAAGTGTGTCGCAGTCGGCCTCTGAGCCAACACAGAAATTTACATTTGTTCTGGAAAACAGATCTCGAGAGATTGCGCAGGCTCTCCTTATTGGATTGTGCTGTCTGGAGCTCCCAGTTGTGCGCGCGTGTCTGCTCATGTCACAAAGGACCACTTCTTTCATGCGAGCTCCTGTGAACACGCGCCCGAGTAGAACATTATCCTAGAAAGATTTAATGAATGATTCATGTACACGGAGATAATTCAGGCCGCTCTGTTTTAAATGCTTTAAACTAGTTGTTACATGAGGCAAACTTACTTCAGGAGCCTCCATCTCGACGCTGGACGCCGCGAAAAGCGCCCCATCAAACCACAAACTTCACTTGATGTCGCTGCACAAGCCCAAATGATCGATATGGTATGATGAGGATCAGCAGGCCGGTGTGCAGCAGAGTCAATAAAACACATTTTATGGAGTCTTTGACATGTCAGCGTTAAGGTTAATTAGCAGATATATCAGAGGTCCCCTGTTTTTCTTTCAGTAAAGTACTCCCGGGGTGCAGGTTTGCCTTATAGATTAAGATGAGGGTTAGTTTTAAGATTAGATAAAAAAGTTTTTAAAAAGTTACCATTCTCCTTTCCTCAGATGTGCTGCAGTGATCTCAGTCAGAGGGAGCCTGCTGCCAGTCAAATACGAGGCTTCAAAGAGTTTGGACTTCAGATGTGGATTTTGTGGAGCAGGAACTATTCTTTGGAGATGTTTGGGAAAAGAGGAGACCCCGAGGAATAACATCTGAGTCTGCAACCATCTTTTGTAAACTAGACCTTCGAAACACAAACTCACCTTCGAAACACCAACTCATCTTCGAAAGAAAAAAAAAGCCCCTGAAATTAAACCGAAGTGGCTATGTCAGCGCCTCCGCTGATTAATTACAGCCCATAAAATTTGATTTTCACAAGAAATCGTAAAAAGAACCAGCTAACATCTGCCATTTAGTCGAACATCTCACGGCGAAGGCTATTGTGAGTTACATAAAATTGAATTTGTGGGGTGTTTTTGTGGGTCTGTGGCTTCCCATGTGGGGAGATGATGCAAGTTTAAAAAATAAAGGAGCTTATATGGAAAGAGGATGGATGCAGCGGCGCTTATCCTAAGACGATGCAAAGTTTCCCCGATACGGGCGGCTCTGGCTCACCACCAAGTGCTGCAGCGCGTGAAAGTGGAAATTCAAAGCAAGGCAGAAGAAATTATTAATGCATATGCGGAGACAACTATACATCATTATGGCATTTTATGTGGCGAGGAGGGGAAAAAAAAGAATTATATATAAGTGGGGCCATCTTGGGTGCACGAGGGAATGAAAGTCAGATAAAAAAGGAATCTACCACTGATATGCCAAAGACAACAAATCCCGTCCTGCAGGATGTGATCCGACCCTATTTCATTTGCTTTTGTGTTTGTCGGGGATGCGCAGTAAATAAAAAGGAATATGGAAGTTAAAAAAAAAAAAAAAAAAAAAGCACAGCTACAGAGGAAATTCCCAGAGCCTGCAGCCAGTTGGCTGCACAGTGAGCTAAGCTGGAAAAAATATGGCTTTCATCAGCATCCAAACACATCCTCAGGACCAGATAAAGAGGAACTCCGCTTGGACCCAGAGTCAGAGGATTCATCTGCAGGGATTCAAAGAAACTGTGGCAGTCAGTTATCAGTCAGTACGGTTGCTTTGTTGTTAATAAAATGCATTTGCAGGTCACACGTGGTGGGAAATGCTGCTAATCAGGATGATAATCTTATCATGAAACCCAACCAGAGCGGTGCCTTTGATGAAATTAAAAGCAACGATTGATTATATCCAATGTCCTGGTTAGTCAATAAGCCGCATCTGCAGGCAGAAATTGATCAACACGAGGGGGCAATAAGGGTCACGACCTCAGCAAGTCACCGGAAGAGGCCGGGCAGCGAAACGCTCCGAGGTAATTATCTTGTCAGGCCTGGAACCCCCCTCTGTGATCAATGACCCAGCGCGGCCTCACGTTAACAATCACCTTTATGTCTGCCGCCTGGACGTGCTCGGGCCGCGGGGGAATCGGCAGCGAGGCGTCACGCGTGCCCGCGAGCAGGTCTGGGCCGCGCGTGACGCCGACGCGTAGCATCACAGAGGCGCGGCGTGCTTGGCGAGCGCGCGGTCGAGAAGGGCGTCACAGCATCCAGTCAAGCATCTTAAGTCAACTAATGTAGCGCTGCGGCCTGTTGTGGTCACCCTGAGCTTTGCGGCTGATCAGGAGGCCAGAGGTCCCCTAGTGAACAGTGACAGCTGTCCCTCCAAATATTCAGTTCCGGATCCTTGCTAACTGATGCCCGTGGTTCTAAATATATAAAACAGCTTTTATGTGATTAATCTCTCTGAATGAACTGTTGCGATGAAGGCGTGATTCGTTGCTGGGCACATGCCCAGTTGCACGGTTGCTGCAGCAGAATGAAACGTTTCCAAACGTGAAGATTTGTTCCGCCCTGCTGACAAATCCTTTCGCAGCATCTTGCTGTTGTTGGTGTCAGAAATTGAATATCTGGACGTGGCTGTGAGCCTCGCTGTGCTGCAGAATGAAGACACCACCTTAGCCAACCCCCCACCCCCACCCCCCATGCCCATTCACTCACTCGGTTAAATTGAAAGAAGCCTGTTTTACGGGGATAAACATGGGCGATTTGTCCATCAATTTGTCCAAAAAGTTTTCTTGTTGTTTTGTTGGACAATGCATCTGTTCAGGTTGAACAGATGTGCTGAGTAAGTGCTGCAGGTACAGGTAGGACAGGCGGAGCGTTCAGTCGGCACAGCTAGCAAATAGATCCAATTTCCACACTGGTTTGCCGCACTAGCTGTAAGGTGTAAAATGTAATGCGGGCAGGTGATTTTATTTTATTTGATGGTTTAATTGCTCTGGTGACATCACTTCACTAGATTGAGATTTCCAGTTTCCCGAGTCCGGAGTCAGTCACTAATACACCATCTGATTTAAGTGAACCATACTGGGGCCATTATTCCCCTTTATATGATCCCACAAGGGACAATTACCAGCAGCAATGGGCAGATTTTCCCTTTCTGAGTTGCGAACGTGCACACGCACCAACATTTAAAGACTCTCTGAATTTGATAAATGAATCTTTTGATAATGAGGTGACTGTGCCATTGCATGGCAGGACAATACTTTGAATAAGCCGTTTTAAATGGAGGAAAATAACCTTGCTGTTTGCTCTTGGGCATGGAAAAGAGTAATGTGGGAAGCTAGTTTGCCATAAATTTAATCCACTACCGCTGGGACTGCAGTGCTGTAATGTCAAGGTGAGGAATGCAGACTGGAACCTCTACGGCGTCTGCTACTAATGATCAGATTTTCTGGGGAAATGTATGTGGTGGAGGGGGATGAGTAACGCTCCCCTGGAGTTATCACAATGGGGATGGCCTCCCGTGGCACACAGTCACACAGTTAAGACTGGTCCTATTAACCTCACACTGGAGATTGCATTATTCCAAGAACAAAAGAGGGAACGTGGAAGAATGGATAAAGAAACTTAATGAGGTGGTAGCTCCGTCATTGCTAATGCGGTGGATTAATGTGAATATAATGATTGCGCCACGGTCTTTTCTCCTGTTTTGACTGGTTTGTCAGGAAATCCAGTGGTGTTCTGGAACCATGGCGACACCTGACACCACTCGCAGGCTGTCAGAATAAGCTAAGCTCCTGCAGGGTTTGGTTTAGCGTCAGTGTACCACAAACTAGCGGAGATTAGGTTTTAAAATGCATCGTGGACTTCATCGCCAACGACACCATGCTAATATTGTAGCTGATTAACAGTAGAGCACGGACACGCAACATACGGGACCTGACATCGGCGCTGTTAGGTGATCGTAAAAGGCTGTGGTGCTATTAGAGGTGATAACAGTTGTTGTTTTTTGTGTAGCTGTTTACTGATGTGGATTACACTCAACTTCAGCACGGTGACGACAGACTTCATGAGTCTGGAGATCGCTGTGAGGTGTCTCCAGAGACTCCGCAGCAGATTGTGTCTGAGCGGACGTGAACCGCCGCAGCAGCAACAGACTCAGAGCCAAATGTTCTACAGCGTCTTCGGGCAAATGTCCTGAATATACAGACCATTAGCGTACTGGAACCCCCTCCTGACCTCAGGCGCTGAGCAAATACCTGCTAAGTGGCTCTCCTACCAGAGAGATTTCCATTCTCCTTTGGCACACAGTTGCACCTCACGCCCTCTTGCTCCCACTAAAACCCTCCATCTCTTAAAACAGTTTTGCTTTGCCTTTGAAGAGAACAGAAGAATGAATAATTTTTATGGATAAATACTGAGATAAATGGGCAGAGCATGCAACTGGATCATTTGCGTGATATTTCACCATGACAGTCCAGGAAGTGAGCAAATGCCTAATAAATACTGCAGACGAGCAAAGCAATTAAATATTACTGGTAACTGTGGCTCTTACTGGATAAATCCAGTCACATATAAAACAAATGCAAGCACGCCTTCATCAGCATCAGGTGCAGTATGACCTGGCCTAGGCCATAAAATACCCAGTGTATAATCCAACTATCACCTGTTACAACTGAACTAGAATTTCAGTGGTAAGAAGCTCCACTACAGAAAAAATTTTAATTTTAACAGCAAATAGAAGAAAGAAAACATATGACATGGAAGGTTTGTAGAAAACAACAGCGTCAAAGTCACCCACAATTTGACACACTCTACTGTAACCAGAAAAAAAAAAACCCTGATCTGCTCTGTTAGATCAGCTGCTGCACTCCACTGCAATTTGTCCATCTCTTATTGTCTGTGAGATGCATCGCACCCCCTTACCATAATGGGATTACAGCTATCAAAGGCTACGCCAGCTGCTGAAAACTGCTAACCATTGTACTGTAACTATGGCAACAATGGCACTGTACACTGCTAATTTATCCATGCAATTAAAAACAAAGAACCTCCACAACACTGCTGCACACCTTTACCCACCCCCACCCCCCCGTGCTCAAGCTTTTGGCAAAATAATCACAGATGCATACATTTTTCTCTATAATCTGAACCATAACAGTAACGGTGTGAGCACAGCCCGGGTCACTATGGTGATATAAGAGGGCTTAGAGAGAGACAATCTCCAAACTAGACACTTTTTTTTTTACAGTGTTGTATGGCATATTGGCCTGTTGTCCACTTCTGTGTTTTATATGTTCCACTTGAGCTGCTTAGTGCCTGTCATCCAAAAAGAGCGGATTTGAAAAAGGACACAATAAACCATGTAAGAAATCAGAGATGGCTGCTTATAACAGATCCGTCCCATTCTCGCAGCATATTTTAAACCTAATCCCTCTCCAGCAGAGTGAGAAACTGACATGTTGCAGTGCATTTCATTTTTCAGCACACTGTAAGTGCACTTTGCCTTGTCAGTGAATCTTCCGCAGCGGTACAGATGGTGGAGCGGGGTGCAAATTGTCAGAGCTTGTCAGGGAGTTTTCAACAAACAGCAGCCCGGTTAATGCGGAAAGTTATGAATTTTAATGACAGATTGTTTGCTGCGTGTTGTTATTATGCCAGACCGTAATAGCTCACGGTGGAGCTGTCTGAATTTGCCTTATTAACACCCAAGAAAGACGCTTTTAAACATGTTAGATTGTTAGTGGGTGGCATGGTGATTGGTCAAAAAAGCAAATCGGATCTATTTCATCTCACCTCCTGAGGAGAGCTGGACCACAGTCGCGGTGCTTCCACGCTTGCATTAGTAGGCAGACCCAGTTTTTGTTTTACTAATCTAATATAGAAGGCCGTTCTGGCTTTCTGTCCACACTTTCATCCTGCCCGCTCCTTTTTTCACTGCACTCTCACCCAAAGCTGATTCCACCTCCTGCCATCATCACACGCCGCCGCCGTTCTTTAAAGCCACCCAGATAATGACCATCACGTGCTGGGGTTGCAGCTCTGTCTCCTTTCTTCCCCAGCTTTATGCTACCCCAGGCTCTAAAGGTGAGCAACAACAAAGTATTATAGAAATAAAACAACCTGGAATGGGCGAGGGACTCTCCGTCTGTGCTGTGAGGCCGGCTGGGCTCCAGAAACAGACGTTCTAACAGACTCAGTTTGGAGTTTTGCGATTGTCTTTACTGTCACTCAGGCTCCTCACACACCTGCAAAGTCCAGATAAGAGTTTGTTTTGCTGGAACCATCACAACCCTGCTGCATAATCTCCTCAGATAAGTTGGAAGTTAAAGAAACACCATTTGAAGAGGGAGCAGACATCACAGTGGCTGAACTCACCCAGTTAAAATATTTATCTCCGGCCTTCTATTTTCCAATAAGTACTGCCGAGATGCTGAGCGCTGACAAGCTCATCTGGCCTCCCACCACAGTCCGATGTTTTCTCAGGAACACTGAGCACAGCTTGATAAACCGACACTGCGGTGCTAAAAATCCGATTTTGACACCCTGCCTTGAGTTGCAACATGACTGCAAACAGCGCAGAATAATAAATTCATTAATAACCCCCCCTCCTCCTCCCGTGCACATCTTGAGACTAGATCAGATTCATCAACATGTTGGGAAGGTGTACAAAGGTGGAACATCCCGATCCTTGACAGCAAGTCGGCGAGAACTTCTTTTGGCTCAGAACGCGAGGATGCGGGAAATGTATTTCTATCTCATGTAAAAAACGAGAAAAATCCATGCAAATTCATTTCTAATGAAGAGCGCGGAAATGCACTCCCAGATCACAGGGCTCTGCCAAGCAGAACGTCTCCCAGCCACGTCAATATCTGCAGGAGATGCTTGCAGATTGATGCAAATGATTCAATGAGCCCCAACATACACACTTGTCAAAATGTCACTAACTGGGGAAATTTGAATCATTTGGTAAATAAAACATTGACTTTTGAATGACCTCAGCCTGTTTATGTAGATGCAACATACGCCACAAGCACAGAAATAGCTACAGCACACACACGCACGCACACACACACAAACACACACACACACATACACACACGCACACACACACACACACACACACACACACACACACACACACACAAACACACACACAGATGTGATGCTTTATGCAAATGAAGGTGTAGTCTGCTCCAACATTTGCAACTAAAGATGACTTGTGCTAATGATATATGGTCCAACATTGATTGATGTCCAGAAGTGTGTGACCTCTTCCAGTGTTTTGGATGAGTTTGTCCAGGTCGCTGACATGACTGTGGTATGACTGTTTTGGTCTGTTGAAGTGGTGAAACAACCGCTGACTTTAATTTTTTTTTTTTTTTTTAATGTGCTCTGCATCCAAAATGAACTATTTAAGTGTTCTGTTGTTGCGATTTGTTTTTCTATCTTTAATGAATGGATGCGCATTACACATTAATGTTCCAGTTTCCAGATTTCCCCCATTCAAAAACATGACTAGTCAGCCTCACCGGGCTCAAATAATTACTCTCCTGGGTTCACTGAATCCTAAATTTCACCATCTTAGAATATAAACAGGTCTCCAGAAGACTATGAGAGGAAGTTCGCCTTGGGAAGATAACGTTTGTACTGAATAGCACCTATTTTAGTTTTATATTACTTTATTACCCACAGACTAATGTTGGGGATTAGCCTTGGCCTCTTTTTTCCCCATTCTTCCACTATAGTACAAAGCCCCTTTTTCTTCATCTGTACCCCTTTCCATACCTTACTCTGTCATTTATTACAATGTGACAACCCTCGGTGATCTTGCAGAAGTGGGACGCACGTGATAATTGGCTTGCGGGGAAGCTTTAAGGACTGCAGAGCCTCGGAAGCGAAGGTGTTTGGCGCGCGTGCCTCTCTTGTGCCTCGCTGCTTCAGTTTCATCTTCTCACCATCTTTTCTCCTTTAACTTTATTGCCAAGGTAACTGCTAGTGTCCCGCAGCTGTACCCACACAGGTGGACTAGCTTTCTTCTTCTGTCTGTCTGTCTGTCTGTCTCTCTCTCTCTCTCTCTCTCTCTCTCTCTGCCCTTCAGCATCCTCGTTTCAGGGCTATGACGCAATAACCAAACAAGAAGCCGACCTTTTGTCTCAGTAAAAACAAACAGTGATAAATTCAATCAGGTTCATTTGTAAGGCATTTGCTGTTCTCAGTTTGACTGCTGACAGCATTTCGTCAAAACGAACATTTTCTGCTGAGACGACATCGGGAGACCTTTTCTCGGGGAACCTTTGGATCTGACATTTGCCTGACATTTCAGACATGTCATAACAGTACGACTGACAAGATAATAGGCACCTTAATCGATAATGGGAATAATTGAGATCTCCGGTCAGATTTGCTATGCTCCGCTGAACAGATCCGCGAAAGCGCCGCCCTCGGTACCTGCACGTGTTTACTCTGGCGAGCTTTTAGAGTCAGGCGGCACCTCGGGTATGTAAATTAATGCGTTCTGAAAGGGAACACGGATTCAGCTCGGAAGAAGATGCGAGCGTAGATCTGTGAAGTTCTCTTCCATCAAGGAGAGAGGGCTTCGCTGTTTGATTTAACTGTGCCAGAAAGGTCAATCACTCAACTGTCATGTCAACTGTCAGCTGAAGGGGCCGGGGTTTATTCAACCCCGGGGACCTTCCTGAATAGAGGTTACAGGTTGTCTGCGTGGGTGTGCTCCGGGTACTCCGGTTTGGCTGCTGTCGACATCAACACTTGACATTGGGGGTGTTTTGGGGACGCGCGCCACGCCTGCATACTCTCTCTGACACCCCCTGTGTGTGTGTGTGTGTGTGTGTGTGTGTGTGTCTGTGTGTGTGTGTGTGCTCCACTTGCTTCTGGTTTCACACTCCATTTAAACACTGTTGCCTCAGAGCACAACAGCTCTGGGTTCCATCCTCTTTGCCTCCCTGGTTTGCGTGCTCTTCTTCCCCCCACATCCTGTAGACACTGGCTGCAGGTGGAGTCGTTTCTCCGAGTTCTCTTGACCAGCACAAACTTTTGATCAGGGCATTGTAGGTCTATGGCGCATAGGTTTGATGTGCCGCCATGGTGTCACATCATCCCCGACCTGGATGACACGTAATTGAATTTAACAGGCGGGGTTTTAGCCCCTGTCTTACCTCTCCCTCAGACTCGGGCACAGATTGACCTCGGCCCTGCCTGGGATGGTGATCGAGGAGGGCGGAAGCGACAGTGAGTGTAAATCATGCAGCCCTTGGGCTGATTAAAGTGTTACTGTATATGCAGTTTGAGTGAGGAATATACAGAGGACCACCCAAGCGCCACAAATAATGCATGAGTCTTCCAAGAACAGGTCTCCGGGGAGAGTGACAGGTTTACGCACTGATTCTAAATAGTGTGTGTCCTTCACGGGTGTGCGCAGAGCGCTTTCTGAGACTACTAAGGCAAACCGATGCTGCAGCTAAGAAGTACAAAAGGAGAGGCATTTAACCAAGACCCAGGCTGCAGGAGGATTTGGATAGCTGTAATATAAGCGTGGAGCTTGTACCCACCTTTAAAGCCCCTCTCATGAGGCCCCCCCCGGGAAATCAGAGCGGTGGGAGAAGCTACAAGGTGGTTTCCTGTACAGTAGCTGTGAGGGTCTGATGAGGAGGCTGTCAGGAATTTGGCTGTATTCAGCCAGTTATTTAGTCTAGCTCTGCACCATGAAATTTGATTCTGGAAGCGGTAACGAGGCAGATTACTTTTTATTGCACCGGTGATAAATTCAAGAGACAAAGCTGGCGGCTCGATCGAACCGCTGCTGCCGCTGCTCTCTAAAGAAGGCCTAAAGAAGCGCTCGACAGGAGAAAAGGGTGGTTTAAGTTCCTGGCTGTTGGGCTTATTACCCCTAACTCTAGTGGTCTCTGCAGGTCTGCAGGAAAAAAATAGTTAGCTGCTCCTATTCACTGATGGAACCAGTCCCATACAGACCCTGATTTCAATCCTCATCCCAGACCTGCTTTATCTGCCCAGTTTCCAATCACAAATTCAATTTCCTACTGGGTTTTTGCTAAATGGTGTATGGCGTGTGTGCTCATCACTGTTAAATTCCCCCCGAACTAAAACTTTTGAGTAAGAGCACCAATATTAAAGGCACAAGTCGCACTTCTGGGATCTGGAAGTTAGTAAATGAACATTGCATTTTCCTGACTTTAGGTCAAATGATTTGATTTCTTTCCAGAATCTGCAGACTGGGCTGAATCGTCTAACTCATTTCTCTGAGGTATGACTTTCGATATTGTAGTCAGTGTGGAGAACAGTCATAGTTCACAAAGTTCATGTATAATAGTTTGAATTTACTCCAAATAAAAGCGGAGCCAGCTAGTTACAATGGGTTATGCATAATCCACAAGGATGTAGGTCACAAATCATCTGCTGCTTCCATCATTTTCCTCTATTTGGTACATTTGAACCATCATCTTTATCTCAAAACTGTTCCTTATGTCATCCTCTTATATTAATTCTGCAATTGATTCAAAGTGTACCATAATTTTTCATCTTTCTTAACTAAGTTGTACTCACAAGCAGCATAAAAATACCTCTTTTCTCAGAATAGAAAGTTTGTTTTTAGGCTACAAAGCAGCAGCCTACTTTTTATACCGCCGGTGTTCTTTTTAACTTTGCTGTGCTAATTTTGTCGGGCTGAAAATAATGATGAAGGTGATCACACCGCTGCAGCAGAGGTGTCGGGGGCTGATGTCACATTGACAAAACAGTGCTGGTTTGACAGATGATGATGTGGGTCGTCAGGACACAATGTTACTGCTGACTTTGTGTCATTAACTCATCTTTTTTTTTTTTAATGTTGACAAATGAACTTTAGCTCTGGGAGCTTCCATTCCTCTCGGTCATCTTTGAAACCTCTCTACACCTTGACCAGAAGGCCACTTGAGTTAAATTCAATAACCGGACGATGATTTGAGAAGACACATCTGTAGGGTACGTCTCACAGTTGACATCGCAGCTTAAGAAGAAAAACTAGAACTGCCTCCTGAGTTCAGGGAGAGGGCTGCGTTCAGGCACAGATCTGGAGAAAGCCACGAAAATATCTGCTGCACCCAAGGTCGCAAGAACACAAAGACCTCCAAAGGTCTGAACTTTTCTGACTGCACTTTGAGTTGCTAAAGGAAACATTTCACCCTCTTTTGAAGGAAGAACTTGTTCAAGAGTGCAGGTTACTTTCTTTGTCTTTAGTTGTTTACTTTTCACCTGTCAATCTGAGTTGTTTTGTTTCCAGTTTATAACCCACTTCTTTTGCTATATACTATTACAGCCATGTTCTGCTGTGTTGCAGGCACGACTGAGGCTCTAGCCTAGTTTATGTACACCGGCATCAACAAAAACCCGATTCTTTCTTTTCTTTGCAAATTTCACTTAATGATATGCAGCAAAACATCACTGACAAAACTGATTTGCTCATATTTGTGTATTCTGTGTCACTGGCATGTTCTTCTGTAAGGAAAGCCTGTTTCTGTCTTTCTCTGTTCATTGTCAGAGGTCAGTCAACTATTATTGCTCACCTATATTACATTTTCTTTATCTAGTATATTCAAGTTGGAGGAGAGTCACTGCCAAGGCAACAGCAAATTATTATTATTAGAAATAATTCAGCCATGTGCACAATGTAAGTCTTTTCCCCCCGTACTCTCTTTACTTACTAGTGGACTTTCTAAATACTCCCATAATAAATTACAACGTGTATATTTCATCTGCTTTACAAACCTGCATGTCCCCGTTATTTGCACGTATAGTTTTGATCAGTGCTGTGAGCGGAACAACGGCAAAAAAGGCCAAAACGGGTGTTGCAGGTTGAATTATCAGACATTATTAGACGGGTTTTTAGAGGAGTTGTGGTGCAGAAATTGCGTCTGAATTCGCGTGCGTGTGCGTAACCCCCCCGTCCGCCCTTGACGGAGGACACGGGACTGAGACACCACCCAGAGGGCGAGAGTGGTATTACAGCCAGAGAGGAACGCCACATCAAGAAGACTTTCCCTCGTTCATCTGCGAGGAAGGCTTCTTGATTCACAGCAGTGGTCACCAGATGGTGCTGCAAAGGCATGCTTGAGCCGTGTTCTGCTGGTTCAGGGACGAGGAAGAGGGAACGGGAAAAGCGGAGGGCCGCTCACGCCAGGGTCATCCTCATAACTCCGGAGCCAAGTGACTGATGGCGACTATAAATGTGGCACCAGAGAAAAGAGGATATTATAAATGCTGTGGGGGAGAGTCATGTTTTTCACTTTACAAATTGGAAGTCCGGAGGAGCGATCCTCTCCGCTCATTAATGGGACAAATGTCCCCCCACGCTTCAGATTGCTCCAGTTGCATTTTTCTGCTCCCAGAGTCCCAAATAAATGAATTCAACATGCAATGCATGGATAAATGAATACATAAACAAATAAATAAATGTTTCCCTTTAGCTGACGTGATTTCCCTGTAAATACACGTGCATTCCTTCTCCATAAAATAATACATTTGATCTCATTAGCTATCAGTACGACAAATGCATTTTGGTGTGTACATGTCGCTGTAAATAATGCGGTGGCACGCTACAGAGGAGCTCAGGACGCTTTCCAGAAGCACAGAGGTTGGCACTGGGATGGGCGGCGGGCAGGGAAACGGGGGCAGCAGATGGGGTGTCCCATCAGCAGTTGTCCTTTCAGCTACGGCCAGCTGCCGCTCTCTGGGACCCTGTCTGGGCCCCTCTACTCCCCTGAGTCGACAGAACAAACATGCCTACCTTTTAGCCTTTTTGTGAAGTTGATATGCAGCAAATGCACGCAAAAGGGCTTAATATTCACGCCTTACTCTAATAACCGCCTTGAACCTTGGTATTACTAAATTTACACGTGAATTGTCATTTTAAGCTTTTTTATTCCTCTTGATCTTATCATTGTACATGATAGACAACGTCCATGCTTGCTTTTTATAACTGAATAAAGCAGATCCCCTCCACAAAACTCATATACAATCAAGGGGCGTGAGCACGGCTGCCCTCTGGAGGTAGGCTGCAGCAAAGGTCACAATCCCCTCTTCCTGCTTTCGCTCATAGGCATAGGAAGAGCACTTTCCTTCCCCCGCTCACACTCGCTTTTGGCTGTAAAAGAGCGCGGCAGATTGTTGCGGCCACGCTCTTGTCTCGGAGCCTGCGTCCGTTCCCAGTTTGAGCTCTTGCTGGGTTCAGGCTGAGTCTGTGCTCAGCTGCCCACATATTTCCTTGTGATGCAGTCGGTGACAATCTGCGAAGACTTCACTGAGCATAAACCCACGAGCTCCGCCGTGATGGAAGTCGCTATGGCTACAACAGGATAATCACATCATTGAAGACACCTGACCGCAGCAGGCGGGATGGGGACGACAGCTGTGTCACTTACTCTCATTAGGAACTTTTTTAAAAAATATTATTTTCTTATATTTACTTGAAGATAATGACCCTGTGTGGTAGGTTCAGCCTGCGCTGCCTCTGTTCCCACCCAGCAACAGTTCATTTAGGTCAAAAGGTTGGGACATCTGCTTTTCTTGAAGAGCAGGAAAGCAAGAAATACTCAAAAGCGAACAGAAAAACGCCCCAGCTGCCACAGTAATTCACGTTTTTTTTAAATCCATAGTCCCATCGTATTAGCGTTAGGTGAGCAAAGAGGGTCAAACTATTTAGTTGTTGTTTCCTTTGCACTGTGGGCGGGACATTGTGCACACATCTGGAATCAGATAAATTCGGATTCGTGTGAAAATGGCACAGACAACTGGAGCATCACAGTGCCCCTAAAACACGAAGGCTTTAAAAAACAAAACAAAAAAATCCAACGCCTTTCTAATAATCCGCCGGCAAAACGGTGGGGCTGCCGTTGACAGCGATGATGGGAGAAGAAAGGATGCGATGAGGAATGAGATGGATGTTCTTGGAGCACAGATGTGGTCATTGTGTCAGCAGCCCCGCGCACTCGTCTGTTGCTGTGCAAACAAATGCTAATGATGGGATTTCCTTGCTAACAGGCTGCATGCCCATCACTCAGCCCGCTCCACCATTTCACATGGAAGCATGTTTTCCCACATCGCTCCGGTGACATGACACACGCACGCGTCCCTGTTTTTTTTTTCTTCTTCACTCCTCTTCTTCTTCTTTTTTTCTTTTTAAATAGCTCTTTGTTCTCTGCTCATGTCTATTTTTATCCCAGCGTTCGCGGGAGGAGTCAGAGAAATGACGAGGCTTGGGAGACTTGCTCATCTCCATGGCAACTATACAGCAAGCCTTCATTTCCTAATGCAGTCTTTATTACTACATCACATACCTCGCTGGCTCTTATCTTCTTATTACAGTTACCCAGCCTGTTTGTTCCATATTTTCTCCTCCATGTGAAGGATTTTCTCATGATTCCTCTCCTGGACCCCCTCCTCTCCCCCCCCAGGACTGAGCTGAGCTGCGTTCTGCCTCTCCTGGACCAACGGGCGTGCTGGTGTAATACCGTACTCACCCACGTCTCGTGGCTCCATCGCGGATGCCGTTCGCTCCGCCGCCACTGTGAGGCCCACTTCCATGTGGCTGAAAATCTCTGCGGGCTTTGTGCAGTTCAAGGGGGTTTCCCCATCCCCACCACCACCACCCACCCCCTCCCACCGCTACCCCATTTTTACTGGGTCCTGCTGAGAAATGCAAATTTGCTTGCATCCTCTACATTAAATAACTGCAGTATGGCACCCTCTTTTGAAGCCATCGCTGTACTGCTGCCTTGTAGTTATAATTTGATCAGAGAGGGTCTTTAATCCTGTAAACCTCCAAAACATAAGAATGCTTACATCATAATCGTATCATTTGTGCATTAGCAGGTAACGAGCCAGAGTTGTGCATTGTGCCGCACTATGTATACACATACAGCATACAATATCCAACAGCTGATTATAGATCTTCTCCCACATTATTCTTTATGTCTTGTATTATACCTTCCGATGCAAGCGTCAGTCGAACAAAGAAGCATTTAAAATCACGAAGTCACACGAGCAAAGCAGGGCATCCATTATCGTTGGTTGTTGTTTGGCTCCCGCGGCTCTCCGCCTGTTTGGGAACATACATTCGATTCTACATGCAGGATTCCTTTCTCGTCACGTGGCCAGCCAGCGCAAGCATCTGCTGTCAGCGGAGGCTTCTGCGCTCGGTGGCTTTAGGTGCACAGAAAAGAAGGGGGGGGGGGCAAAAAAAGAAAAAAAAGGAAAAAGGCACGAACACACGAGTGTAGACAGTCAAAGGAGCTATAATGGTAGAAAAGGGGGTGGGGGCTTCTGCAGAGGCGCTCAAATGAAACACAAACAAGGGACAGAAATATATCACAGAGGGAAGCAGCAGGCTGCTGTGTAAGACAGGCTGCACACTATTAAATGATGAATAGGCTGTATCAGCGAGGCTAACAGTGCTAGGTGAGATAATGAAGTTAATTACATGTTACCTTTGTGCCAGGCCACAAGTGGCAACAGATGCCCGCGGCCCCGGGGAACTAAACGCTCACCCATGGTCCTTCAGATTGCGCCTAAAAGAAATCTTCCTCCCCTGTCTGTCTGCTCGCTATGGAAACAGCCAAAGCACGCTCCGCGTCACCTGCCGGCGAGGGAGCAGGTGGAGGCAGCCAGCCCGGGTGGTGGCCTCACCCGTCGCGCCTCCGGAGCAAGTGCAAGTCGTCAGGCCGGCGATATTTCTGGAGGGCTCCCAGGTGAAGGAACACGCCGGGGCGCCTCGCGCGAACGCCACGCGGGCTCGCTCAAACGAGCACCTGCTCGGGCTCCCGCCCGCGCCCGCGACGTTAACGTCTTGATTTCTACCGCCCTTGCCGGAACGACCAGCGCTCGTCCGCCGCAAAATGGACCCGGAGAGACGGCGCTGCGCAAAGGAACAAGCACTCCGGGCACTTGACAAAGGCTGCTGCGTCCAGGTGTTTGGCGAGCGCACAAAAAAGAACCAAGGACGCCGCCGGAAAACCTTCGCCGTTTGATGCTTTTGTGTCCAGCTTGAATTCTGAAACTTTTCGCCTCTTAACACAGAGAAGCGCCGGTCCCGTTGCTCTCCCCACCAACCCGACGAGGGGGCTAATTTGAAGCGGTATTGTAGGATGCATGAGAGCAGCGCGTTGACCCCGAGCGACGGTCAGGCAAACCCACCGCAGTGTCTGAGGTCAAGGCACTCCGCCCCCCCCCCACCCCCGAAATACAATGCGATCGATACCGGCAATGAGATGTAGTGTGACGAGTGGTCTATCAATACCTCAGGCAGAAGACGGTAGATTCGTAAATCAATCCTGTCTTTCTGGTCTGGATTGCACAAGAGCACTTAGAGAGGTCTGACGAGAGGGCGCGTCAGCAGTTTAAGGTTCCGCACTTGCGAGGAGGAATCCGACTTTGCGTTCTGGGGAGGAAAGTTCCTGAAAGAGCGCCGCCTGCTACATAAGGCAGATCAGACCCGAGTCACCCTGCAAGGCCGCTGCGCCCACCTTCATCAACAAGCATTCAACCGCCAACAGGAGACGTCACATGACTGACTTATCAATATTTTAGGGTTACGTTGTTTTTCTATCTTGCTGTTGTTTGTTGTTTTGTTTTTTTTTCTCCAACTCTCAGCTTTTTTTTTTTTTTTTCGCCTTTCTTTTGCAGCGTCACAGGGATGGAAGTAATATGCTGAATGGAGGAAAATCCCACCTGCTGTGTTAGTCTTTGCGACTTGACAAACAGATTGATGATTCCGAACGCGGGGCTGACAATGATAGAAGGCACTGTGATATTAAACTACTGGTCCGACCAGCAGTTCGTGATATTTCGGCATTGGCAGCTGAAATCAATTCCGGATGCCATTAAAAATATATGTTTTCCTCTTCTTTCATCCCTCTGCCCTGCCTGCTATCCCAGTGGTAATGGCATGATAAATGTGCCGAGACAGAATCGCACGCCACTTGCGAGCTGACAGCGTGGGACGGATGATGTAGTGGCTCCTAATGCATCGCACCTGGGAAGGAGCGTTGCGCGGTAGCCATCGCCGGCCTGACCGCACGATGTCAAGGGTTACTTATTGGGATTGCATCCATCTATCTGTCCGCGTAACCGCTTCCGAAATGTCCTCCCCCTCTCTCCGCGAGAGCGAATCGGGCGCGAGTGCTGACATGTGTGGACACTGTAATATTACGCTGTGTTGCCTTACACATCCTATTCCCCTAAAAGGCTGAATATTTGCCCGGGGTCACTGAGGTGTGACCTCTGGTTCCACAGTTACCCTCAGTTGGGAAATCGATGGAGCGTGTTTGCAAAAGGGCTCCCCGAGGACCGTCCACATCTGTGCAAATCAGCTCTCTTTTGTCACCACTGGTTTTTTCTCAGCTCAGTCAGATGAGATCGGAAGGCGCAAATGTGCCACATTTCATGCACCTACAGTATCCAGGACTTCACACTGAAATACACAGAGGGCACCCAGGGGACAGGCAAGGCTGAGTGCACCTCAGACTCCTTAGATCATAGTTTTAGAAGTTGTCTAGTTCCAACTGAAACAACAACTATGGCCTTTTTCTCTTGATACCGACTTATTTTTTTGATATTTAATGATTTATTAATGCATTAAAGCTGGTATGATGCCGCCCAAATGGTAGAATATATATAATATATAACAATATACATTAGGAACCATTTATAACCTTTAATACTTGATCTTTTGCACCGTCATGGGGCTGGTCCCCAGTTGTGGTGTTGTGGTGAGGAGAGGGGTGTCTTGGTCAATGAAATAAGACATAAGAAAAGAACAGTAAAACCAGTAAAACCAGTAAAATGAAAGTAAGTACACGTCTGCTCTCGGCCTCCGTAAAATACAGCCACTACAGAGAGGTGTGATAGGTCAGCAGTTCATGACTTGCACACACACGCACACACACGCGCGTGCGCGCGCACACACACACACACTCTGTCACTCACTGTCACACAAGGGGTAATTTAGAGTTTCCAATCAAGCTAATGTGACTGTTTTCTGGCTGTGGGTGGAAACTGGAGAAAAACCAGTGCCCCCCCCCCCCAACTGTCACTTTTCACAATTAGACTTCAGACTCTTGTTTCTTCTGTAGACTTTTAGGCCCTCGGTTTGTCTCCAGTCGCGTCCCTGATTGATATTGTCCAGCGTATGAGTTTCCCCCCTCGGGCGTCTCAGACATGCAGAATATTGAGCCGTGCACATTTAGGTTGACACATTCCTTTGCATTGGCTCTGACACCACGAGAGAGGGGCCCGGGCTCGCCGGCGGTAATGACCGCCGCGCTCTGAGGTTGCTCTAGTGTGAAAGCATGGCCTGCCACGAGAAATACTCAGGTCCGAGCCCTGACTCAGTAGAACCTGCCCGTGACTTCACAGCCCAACACTCCCCCCCCACCCTCCCCTCCCCTCCCACCCCCACCCCCTCCACCCCCATTGCCTCAGGACTGTGGGGTGAATCATGTATACGGGAATCCATATATACCAAGCAAGGCAGAAAGAAGCCCTGGGGAGGATTCTGTGTCTAAATTAGTGGCCACTGAAGGCTGCATTACGGAAGAATGCATAATCAGGCTTCAAGTGCGCTTAATTCATGGCTGACCATCTCGGAGAGAAAACGAGTCAGTCAGTCATGTTCTTATTTGTAATATTGACTCTGACTGTGGTGTACGCGCTGAGGGCCTGGTTACGGTACACGTGCCTTCAAAGCAGCCACTCAGACGCTTGTTACGTTCCTTTACATCGCGCAGGTTTAATTGTTTTAGGCGTTTTTAACAGTTTGATCGAGCGGCGTCGCTCTTCCCTGCCTTTCAAAGCAACATGCGCAGCTGCTTTGAGATGGCTCAGGTCCCTCGGCTGAAGCCTACCACAAAATCTGACACACACACACACACATGCACACACACGCAGACACAGACACACACCCACACACGCACACTGTTGCCTGAAGAGTGGACTTGGCAGCTGTTCCTGTCTGCCTGATTTCAATCAAATAGGGCCTGAAATAAGTGACACTGTTATAAATAAAATAATCAAAGAAAGTGTCAAAAGTATTCCAGACTTTGGGAAACGCACGTTCGTCTTCTAAATTCTTAAATAACTCACGACTGCAGGGATGTGAAATACCAAAAAAAACAAAAAAAAACAGATGTGTTCAGTTATCGATGTTGGCCTGTGTGGATATCGCCATGACTGCATTGCTGAATTGAATCATGCACTTTAGAAGAAAATACAAAATGAAGCCCCTCCCTCACGCCGCCACCATATTGATCTGATCACAATTTAGTGGGGCCAATGAGGCGTGAACAGCACAGCAGCTGCTGATTGTCGGAGACCAGAATGCCGATGACCCCGGGTCACGCCTGTGACATGCCGTAGAGCACGCGCAATGTTTTGCTTGACCTTAAGTGCGCCGGGAGCCGCGCTATTGTAATCACTGCGCCGCAGGTCGCAGTGCTATACGCCCCGGTCTTCCAGCAGAAGCAGAGTAACATGGTGGCTTTAATCATTTGGGCTTACGTTGGAACGAGGAACTTTGTGCCGCCGTTGCTGTTGTGATGTTCTGCATCCTCCGGCGGGGGAGGTCTGCCTCCTTGAACGTGTCACCTGGTGCATTCTGCTGCTGAGGTCACGTGACTGAAACACGAGGGCCGCGCGGCGCGTTGTCGTACATCACGCTGTCCTCTTATACCTGTGTGATTTAGGAAGTGTCCAGGGCATTGGCAATGGCATCTGCTGATAAACGGGGCAATTCATACCCACAGAGAGATTATGAAGTGGACCCACCACCACCACCACCACACACACACACACACACACACACACACACACACACACACCCTCATTGATTTTAAATGACACCATGATGGCTTCTAATATATCACTCACTCTCCAGGATGGACACCTCTGTTTCCACCCTTTGATGGCACTTCTTTATTTTCTTTAATCTTTAATGACACTCTTTCCTGATGATTTCATTTGCCAGCGTCATTTAGCATATCCACCGATGATCAATGACTGAAAAGATATCGATCTAATATCATTTGGGTACTCAGTCACCCTTGGCCAGTAAAAAAAAAAAAAAAAAAAAAAGACTAATAATGCAGATGCACTTGACTGCAGCAGGTAATAACACAATAACATAAATGAATATCAATGGCAGCGCTTTGTTCAGGGGTCGTTACTACATTATTATTACACATTGATCATGTTTTTGTCACAACATGTAATGCTTCTTTGTGTCCTGCTAGCTGGAGGACATGAATGCACTAAAGTACTGCAGTTGTATAAGAATACAGAGAATCTACGATTTGATGTAACTCTGCAACTTTAAGTGCCAGTTCAAGGTCCACTGTTATTTAACTTCCTTCAAATTATGCCAGGAAGCCAGCAGAATTGTTAAGGTAACCGTACTTTGCTCCCTGGAGATGCTTCGTCCCTGCGGATGCCTTTGGTGGCACCTTGTGAGTCTGCCTCTTTTCAATCCTGCAGTCAAATGGAAATAAAACAAAAGTACATCACGATTAGAGCAAACAGGCCCACAGCTTCCCCGCCCGCTTCTTCCCAGAGGCTCAAACTCCCATCCAAGTCTGGCTTAACTGCCTCCTTGGGAGGGAACAAGGAGTTAGCTTTGGGAAAGAAAATCGGGGGAAAAAAGACCGAGGAGAGGAGAGGAGGCCATCTGTGAGGCTGTTTCAGAGGAGCAGCCTGCAAGTGACGTGACACCCAGGCTGGAAGACTGAAACCTGTGACTCCACGAGGATCTGCCCCCCCACCCCGGGATGCTGTTTGAGATTCCGTTTGGCTTTGACTTATTTTCTAATTTCAAGAGCGTGAATTGTGTTCCTGGTGCACGTGCACGCTGTGGCGATAAAACAGAAGATCAAGGTCGGCGCGGAGCGGCAGCAGCTTCAGGAGCGAACATCAGGCTAAATAATATCTGCAGTAAATAACAGTTCCACATTACTGTACAGGGGTATTAAGTAAGATTTTACTGCCCCCATCAAACAAAATCACCAGAATAGATCAGCGGGAGGTTGATGGGTTTATTGATCAGCACAGGCGAATCAACATAACTCACAAACTGCAGCGATTTGCTTCCTTCTTTTGGAGTCAACACTTCCTGTTCATTCCAGTTTCGTGCAGCTGCCTCGGAGACCGCCGGAGTGTTTTGTATTTTCACACAGACCCTACGTTATCAGATCATTACGCTCGTGTCACAGGATTGTGTGTTTGGGGAAATAATGAGGAACTCGGAGGATGACTTCATGGTGTCATTATTCCTCAGGTGTGGGCGACAGCGGCGAAGCATCAACCCCGCTCGTTCTTTAACACAACCAGAGCGCATTTTATCATCTATCACGGCAGACGTGGATTACAAAACACTCTAACATCGCGAAAGTGAAAGAAATCCTCCTCGAAGCCTGCAAAAGGAGAACGTCCTTTTAACGTTTTAATTTCATGTCTGACGCACAGAAACATATTACCCCGAAAATAATTGTCAAAGATAAAAGGACAGATGAGGCACTGTGGTATTTCTTGTGGAAGCAGTGACTTATTGGGGTGCAGCTGGTATCCTGGCAACCTCAGACCAGAACTCACATGTATATTCTGTTCCTCTGAATGAATAACATTGTGTTGTTACTGTGTCAGCGATGTTGGGATGTAAAAAAAAAATTCCCTCCCTGAAACGATAAGATGATCTGTTATTTGAACCACGGTAGCCTGCTACTGTTGGAACATCGGCTTCAGATTCGGTCTCTCTGCTAAGCTAACCAGTTTCTTTAAACATTTAAGTTACATGAATGTTTCGAAACAGACAAATCTAAACACAACTCCTGATTTTAAATATCCCTAATGCTGAAAATGATTTGCCTTATATGCATATGCCAGCATGTTAGTTTATAAAACACATGCATATTTGCACGTTTACTTTCTTTCTAGGGATTAAGAGCGTGATGGTTCATGTGTAGCAAAGTTACCTAACTTCACCTAATTTGCTCCATGACTGTGATAATCTCTGGTGGTCACCTCGACGTGTAACTTTGGGGCAGCTGTGATCTGTCGCATCCATTAAGAATTCCCCCTGGAGGATCAGATCCCAAAAGGAATTACTGAAAAATGATTATCCAATTATTATCTGCTTACAGCTGTGTAATTATACTTGACCACTTTCGTCCTGCTGTGTGATGTGGTGATTAATGGAGTCCGTTGCGCCTTAATTAACCTGGATGAATGTGATTTGAAAACTGATACACTGTCTAAGCAATATAGAATTTGTGATAGTGTATATATATATATTGCATATGTGTGTGTGTATGTGTGAGCATTTTTATTCCAAAATCCACAAAAAGAAAATCTGCACATTTTTCCATTTATTTGTCTTCATCTATTCTTTGTTGACTTACCCAACATTCCTTGCTTCATGAATGTTGCACCCACAGATCCTCTCTGGCTGTAAAAGCTTTGAAATGCATGTCAAAATATTTATGAAGCCAAACTCTGTTATTCTCAGTGAATGCAGCAGAAGCCATCCTATAGAGCCGTATTTGCAGACTCATGCATGAACGTCCATTTGGAGTGTGGCGCCGCATCTTTTCAAAAAGTGTAGGTTCGACACACAAAACCTTCCTATATTGTACATCTGATGGCACATGAAGCACTCCAGTCCATCCTCCTAGTTTCTGCTTGACTGAGAGGCAGGGTGTTTCAGCTCTGTTTCATATTGTGAATTAATTATTCTCTGCTAGAGTTGTGTGTGTGTGTGTGTGTGTGCGTGCGTGTGCGCGCATGCTTATGTGTGTGTGTGTGTGCGTATTTTGTTATTGCAAAAGGAAATGGCAGAGCCCATCTACCACATCCAGACCTCATATTTTTGAATGCATTAACTCCATGGCAATTGCTAATGCATCTCCAATGCCAATCACATTCCTCTGAATTGCAAAGATGGAGAGAGACAGAGACATGGGGAGACAGAGATATGGGGAGGTGAGGCGCTACGCGTGTGCTGGGGTGAGAGGGCTGAGGCGGCCACTCGTCACTCTTTGTGTCTCTGTCCTTATTAAAAAAAAAAAAAAAAAAAAAAATCTTAATGTGCCCTGGAAAGCCTCTGCATGCGGAATTTTAGAATACCTTTGACACCATTGTTTTATTTTTTTTCCCCCTCCTGTGTGTATACAAGCTGCAAACAGTCACGCAGCTGTTTCCATGGCAATAGCTATCTGTGTGAAGACTTAACCCTTTCTCGCTGGAGCGCTGTGCAAAAATGTGCATGTGTCTCATTGTGTTTCATGGAATCAGAACTACGGTAACACACATTCAAAAAAGAATATTTATCTGGCGTAGCACATTTACATTTATTTTTAATCTCTATGCGCATTACATTAACTATCTTATTTACAAGTATCTTCTTTGTGAACTTCGACCAACGGTTAACACAACTTCACGAAGCTTCATCGCTGATTTGTTTGCCTTCAAAGTCAGTTTTTCCACATAAATTGCCAACTTTAACTTCATTTTCAGGTACCTTTCATAACGCTGACCTCAATCCCTCCCCAGCGAAGATAATAAAGTCTTAAAAGGTACACGAGTTTGCTTGATTCAGAACTGATGATCAAGTTGAGTCATGGTGCGTATGAAGAGCAGGTGGATGCTCACGCCCGTCCCTCTCAAGGCGACAGCAACAATCTGCCCCACGCGTGCTCTTTTGATATCGATAAACCTTTTTGAGGGGATTAACCTCACGCTGGACCTTCACAAAATCTTAATTAATTATTTTGTTTCCATCAATAGAAGGCCACGAGGGTCCGGCTAAATATGCAGCCGGCCCAGCAAAGGTAGTGGGGGGGTGGGTGTTGGGGGGGGGTTGGAGGCGCAGATTTGTATTAGTGTTTGTCCTCCATCAATAGCTATTTAGCATTGAGCTCTGGGCCTCGGCTGTGTTGATTTTCAGAGCTGACACAGGACAGTCCACCCCCCCCCCACACACACACACACACACACACACACACACAACTCAGAGGACAAACAGGCCTTTGGCTATAGGATGTTCCTATGTGGAATTGCAAAACATAATAATAATAATTTGACAGAGTGTAACCCCCAACCCCCCCCCTTTCATACCCGCACACACCCCGAGGACACCGTGCCATCAGTATTGATCTTTTTAATCTATAGATTATGTTTTTCCTCGGCAGCTGTGATTGCAGGGGTTTATGGTCAATATGGCTGCGTTTCGTTCATTTCCCGTGATCTCAAGAGCAACCGGGACGTCCCCGAGGGCCCTGCAGCGTCGGCAGGCCTCGGGTACACGGAGGAGGGGGGGTTGAAAGTCAGAGTATCAACCCCAGATCAGATCAACGTGATGCGCCGTCCCCGGCAGAAACCCAGAGCCGGGCCGAGGGGGGCCTCTCCTCTCGTGGGTCGAAGGCGTCCCTCCCCGCAAGTGTTCGGAACGTCGCGGTGCGGTTCAGCCTCGGCGAGCGACGCGCTGCACTTTGATTGGGGGTGGAGGTGGATGTGGAGGGAGGGGGGGCTTTCTGTGGTAGCGTAGCAACAATTGCCTGGTAGCCTGCTCTGAGGTAGCGCTTCAGAGCCGTCTGCTTTCAAAGCCGCCGATCTCATCTCTGCGGTCAATGAATGGCGCGACGCGCGCCGGGGACGATCCTTTGTTTTTCCGCCGGGCCGTGCGCGGGAGATCACGCTAAATAATGCAGCTGATCACCTGCGCGGCCGACAGGATGAAGCCTCTTTGAGGGGGGGGGGTTCGTTCATATTTAATCAATCTCTATCTCCGTGTTTTTTTGTTTTTGAGTTTCTGGCGTCTTTGGGTCAAGCTGGCGTGAGGCTTTAAGGTGTAGCAGCATCTGTAGAAACATCTGGAAGCTGCGTGCGCTGCTGCACTTGTTGCATCGACTCCGGTTGAGCGTGGCCCGCAGGTCAGCGGGTTCACACGAGTCCACCAGGGTCAGCCTCTCCCCAGACGTACCCTCCAAGCCCTGTGCGAAACAGGCCCGCTTGTTTGTTTGGTTTTTTTCCCCGCGTTTTCGTGCGCGCGAAGCGGATCGGGATGCTTAGTAACAGGAAACAGGAAGTTGAGAAGCGCCATTGTGTCCTGGGCGCCGTACTTCACATGTGAAGAGCAGGGGCGGAACAATAACGCCCCGCGTGTTGCGCAACATCTGAGGGGCTTGGTTCCCCTTGTCAGAGATGCTGATTACAGCTAATTGCAGTAATGACTGCATGTTGTGAATGAAGCACTATTGTGAGTCAGGCCGTCTGTGGGTGGAGGCACACACCGAGCACGTCCAGAGACCAGCGACACCCATCTAGCGTGGGTTCCCAGTCCCTCAATGGTGTGGCTCCAGCATGTCACAGGGACTGTGGACGGTACAAGACTTTACTTATTCACCTGTGCGAGGCTGCACACTGAGTAATTTACCCTTCAAATATTTGGTGAATAGTGTGCATTTAAACCAGTAACATCTTCAATGAAGCCAGGTTGTCATGTGACAGAAGACCATCAGATGTACCAGATTGGATATCTTTAGAGGGGGATGAAAAAAGCAAACCTGCAGAGTCATTGTTTAGAGTTGCATGTCTAATTTAGCAAAAGTTCACTATCATTTTAATGCGATTTGCTGTGGACCCTGCATGAGTCAGGCAAAATGCAACCTCATCTTGGACCTAAGGCTGAGTGATACTGACATAACAGGTTTGCCTGTTAAAATCAGGAGAAAACCTCAATGGTTCTTTATAAAATGAGATTATTAAATGAAGAATGAGGCTATCACAAGCTGTCGGTTACAGTTTCCATGCGCAGCCTTCTGATTGGCTCAAAGACCATAGTTACTTCCCTCCACTCATGAACGACGCTTCCCAGCACACGTAGATAAATGCCCACTCTCGTGAACATGTGTCTGTTTTGTGCCACGCGCTTTCTTCAGCCTCCATCCAGCTAGTCGGGATTGATCGCAGTTCATCGTTCTCCGAGCACAGAATGACAAATACATGCGCGTGAATGTTCAGGACACATCTGGGGGGGGGGATGTGCTCATCACAGAATAGGCCTGATTTCTGGAGGTCAGCAGAGAATATTAAATAATAACTCTTCCCATGAATGAACATGTTGCAGACTGGAAAATTAAATTTGAGCCTGTAGACTGAGGCAATGCGATACTTGACCATGATGGTGATGATGATGGTGATGGCGACGATGATGAGGGAAAAGCAAGCTGAAGACATGACACATCAGTGTGTGGACCTGTCCCTTCTCTGTCCTCCATGCCTACATTCTGCTTTTGTCCCACTGACACCACGGCGGTTACTCCTTTAAAAGAACCTTTGCGCATAGCCTTCACCACAACTGCATCAGCGCTGGCTGGGTTGCTTAGCAACTGGACAGCACAGAGATCCCTGAAGAAAACCTCCTCTGTATGAAACACGGGCTCGTGTTATTCTTGAACTGTGATGTGCGCGTTTGCAATTTTCCAGTGAAGATGTTTGCAGTTCAAATGCAAGGCGCATCCGCCAGAAGGCTATGCGCGCGGAGGGGGGGGGGGCGCAGGATTTAAACCCAAAATGAATAAAGATTGTGCGCGTTCCCGCGCGTACGTGCGATGAGAGTGTATGTGGGTGGCGTGTATGTGTCTCTCCCAGTCTTTTGTTTTGTTTTTGTTTTGTTTTTGTTTTGTTTTTTTTTTTTTTGGGGGGGGTGGAGGAAAAAAAGTGCATGAAATGCATGAAACGTGCGCACACTCCCAGCATCCTAATGGCTTTCCGACTTTCCGCCTGAACAGCATGTCGCTGAGGAATTCACATTAGGTCCCCCCCCTCCAACCACCCCCACAACCCCCTTTCCCCTCCCTTTAAGGATATTATTTTAATATCCACTCAGAAGTCAAATAACCGGACAGGGGGAGGGGGGGCAGTGGAGGTTTGCTCATCATGTTTCCGGACTGTTCTGGCATGTGTTGAGTGTTTCCAGGAGGAGACGAGCGGAACGCGTTAACGCGCACAAACGCCATTTAACGCCGGACAGCGGAGGCAAGTGCACTTCCCAAATCGGCATCTTTGATATGAACCCGACGCTCTGATACATGCACTGGCGTAGTAAACGGCCATCCATATTTCTCGGCGTCTATATTTTTTTTTTCCCCTCTTTTTTTTTTTTTCCACCAGAGGAGTGATAGAGCCTGCTCTGACGTCTGCATCAGATATTACCCAGTGCTTTTTCAATGTGCATTTTCCCCTCAGTGACTTTGCGCTGATCTACATCATCATCAGCAGCAGCAGCAGCAGAAGCAGCAGCAGCAGCAGCAGCAACGGGGGGGGGAGAGAGAGGAAAAAAAGGGAATGAAGATTTCATTTTTCTTTTTTTTTTTTTTTTAACCCAGCGCTCCCCTCGAGCCGGCCAGCATTTACAAGTATCTTTTACCAACATCGCGTTTGTGGAATAGTCTGGCGCCGGAGCACCGCTGGAACCATGCCTCTTCTGCAGATTTGGACTGGGAAATCTCACCCACCTATTTGATCAACCGAGAGGCTGCCGTCCAGTCATCCATGCCAGTCTTTGTTATTTTCAGGCAAAGAACACTTGTCATCACTTTTAAAAGTATTGTGTGTGTACCCCGGGCTTGTTTTTTTTTTTTTTTTTTTTTTTTTTTGTGGTTTTTTTTTTTTCCCTGAGCAAGATGTCTGATCTTCTGGTGTTGGTCGAGGGGCTCTGTGACCTGCACGGATTTCCATAGCTGTGGAAAAACAGCAGGGGCCAATTCACCAGATTTTTTTTTTTTTTTTTAAATATCCCTACACGCAAACCGAGAAGCCTGTTTATTGAAAACGTCGTTTTGCGTAGATGTAGGCTGATTTATTCGGCATTTGTCAACGCCAATTTATTTTTATTTTTTTGTTGTTTTCTTTTTTTCTTCTTCTTTCTTTTTTTTTTTCTTTTTTGATTGCCAGTTTTTACTTTGCGTATTTTCCGGAGGACCCCTGGACTGGTTGGATTATACGGATTTGTGGAGATGTTGGGTCGTCAAGAAGATAAATTATGTGGAATTTTCTCAGCTCTGGCGGCTTTGTCCTTCTTATGCTTTGCACAAAGGTAAGAATACGTCGCATGGTAATAATAATAATAATAATAATAATAAACCCCAATATAATTATTTATTTATTTCAACCTGTCACACCGACAGATGTGATTACCGGTCAATAAATGGCTGTGATGTGGCAAATGGCATTAACGGCGTATACCAGGCCTGCTTATTGAGGGTATTGCTGCCGATATCAGCTCTAATAGACGCTGATGCTGTGGTGCGCGGGCGTAAAAACATGCGCAGGCACGGCATCGAGCCCTATTGTCAAACGTAACCTACCCCAGATGTGAAAACGGGGCTCCAGCCTACACATGTGTGCATGAGCCTGCCTAAAATGACAGTCCTCCTTCAGCTTTGGCGGTTCAATGATCGAATCAATCAGCCATTGATCGATCGATCCCGCCACGGCAAGCAGCCGGAATCCATATCACCCGGCCTGTAGGACGACTTATTCTATAAGTAATATTCAAATGAGTGGTTATCATTCACGAGCTGTGGTGGATGAGCTCGTCAGAATTGATTGGAATCGGTGATGGGTTTATTGTTTTATTGCTGAAAGTCCCATGTGGCCTCCTCTGTCTGCAGCGCAGCCTCACTTACAAGATCAGCTCGGAGATCTTGGTGATCCCATTAGAGGAAGCCCAAAATAAGCAGCGAGAGGGCTGTAGTCTGGTATGCATTTCAGGTGTCAGTGATATTCCCTCACAGAGACGCTCTCAGATGTCAGAGCCACAAGTCCAGGAAGCAGCCAGCTTGATGAACAGCTGCACTATACCTACAAGCTAATTGAAGAGCGCTTCCCTGGCTGAGCCAAGGGCTGGAGCTCCTGTCTGGGGAGCAATTTGAACCATCTTCCCCCCACCCCACCCCACCCCCCCCCCTCACGCGGCCAACGCTCAGTGCACATCTTGCACGGAACCAGGAACCTCGGCCTGGGAGCTAGCCTCGGTAAAGTGCTGCAGGCCAGTGCACCCATGTGGACGGGTGGAAGGTTCCGTCTCTGCTGTGTTTTAATAAAGATTATTATAATCCGTGCCCACAAATACGACTGGCCCCAGGAACTGAGCCACTTTATTGCTTTACTGCTCATTCTAAAGGACTGACATCAATAAAACGCACTGACAAGTGTGTCATCATCACATCTCAGCTCATTAGATGAGAGCCAAACACTCCGCGTGCACAATGCATATTTCTCCATGACAGCATTTGATGATGTTAGTCAACAAAGGCTTCAGGAGTGATCACGTCTATGGGGGTTCTTTTTTTCCTCAATGTTTTGCACTGAAGAAGGTGAATTTATGTGTTTTTCTTTCTGTCCCTTTCAGGATACCATAGCAACAGAACTCCACAAAAATCCCACTGAACCTGAAGTAAAACTTGAGTCAATGTTCATAACCTGGAATGCGCTTTAGCGTTGAAAATGATACATGCGTCCGCGGCTGTATCTTTAAAGATCTAAATGGATTTAGTATAGACACAAGGCTGATCCAGCCTTCATAAAATGCTGCTAAATGTTTGTTGTTTTTCGGGGGGTTTTTTTCACCTGAAAGGTGCCGTGCCGATCTGTAAGGTGAATCATTCACTGATGCGTCTCAGGGGCCCTGACATTTCTCCGAGCGCCGCCGCATGCCGTTACATTTCAGATGCTTGCGATCTTCAGGTTGCATTTCTTGTCCTGCGCTGGTTCAAGCTGCTCCTGTGTTTCTGTGTCCCTCCCTGCAGCTCCTCCACTGGAAACAGCGGAATGTCTGTGGCCAAGACCACCGTGGACAAGCTGCTGAAGGGATATGACATCCGTCTGAGACCTGATTTTGGAGGTACGTGGAGATGCGTGGCTGCCGCTGAGGGGATTTACAAGTCGGCCTGTTTGCACGGTGTTATTTACAAGTCATTCCTCTGGAATTTGTGGCAAGAGGAGGCCTGTGGCAAAACACAGAGAATAGCTTTGAAGTGACTACTACCATGTCATTACTATGCATCTCTTCATATATCGAAGATGGCTGCTCCTCAGGAAGTAGGGCACGCACGCAGGAAAGCAATCAAACACAGTGTTTTCAAATCAAGGAGAGCGAGTGCATTGAATTTTAATTCTTTTCCTAATTAGAGCCGCCTCGCATTGTCTTTGTGCTCCATCCTGAGCTTTTGATTTGGAAATCGGGGGAAACCCTCCTGTCTTATCGACTCTAACCGCTTTCATGTCTGTTCCTCACCGTCATCATCGCGTGGTGATGAACGCCAACAAAAGGACTGGATTGTTTTACTGAAACGGTCCTGATATCCGACGTCACGTCTGGCGCCTGTGGTTTCCAGTCCGCGTCGTTGCAAATGAAGAGTGGCACCGCTGTGTACAATGCATAGGATGAAATTGAACGGGACATTTCCTGTTTCGTTGTTGTGACAATAGCATCTGGGGCCTGGTCTGTGCGGGGTCATTCAGTGATGACATCTTATTTCAGCAATGAATAAGAGCCTTTCTGATGGATCTTATTCAGTGTGGTGTATGATTAAACCTGCTCACTTCTATTGTTATTGGCCCTCCTGCACATGTGCGTTCAATAAATATTCAAATACGGACAGAATGAACTCCCTGGAACAACAGAGCACCTTATGTTAATATTATTTTTAAATTCCAAAGCAGACTTCAAGGAGAGAATCCAGCACAATAATGTGTATATTTAAGATATACAGTCTACAAAGTTTACAGAATCCAGTGAATACTTAAGACAAGCATATTTAGAAATATCTGAATATGCTAATGCTGGAAAGAGTTTGTGTTACGCACATCTTAAAATAATTTACATGTTAACAGATTCTCCTTAATTTTAATTCAATGCAGGTGGTAAATATTCACAGTTAACCGCTTCTAATAATGAACATGCAGCCTAAAGTCTGCTAATATTAATAGTTGAGGTTTTACTTCCCCACTAATTGAGAGTAACTTGTCCTCATTTACTTTAAAAGCAAAATCCCGTCATCCTCGTCCCTAACGAGGAGGATTTTCAGTTGGTTGTTTTCTCCATTTTCCCTTTGTGCAGCCGTTGAACTCTTTACAACCACCGATCTGCAGAATCAAAACAATATGGATTACCATGAATCATTCAACAGCATTTGTACGACTTGTAAGAGTTATTTGAGGGTGATCTCAACAGTTCTACGTCGGTGTCGGTCGCCTACAATCGTCTGGCTGCCTGTGAATCCTCCGGAGTGGGTGGAACAAGGTTTGAAGAGTGAGTATCCCAGGCGCAGAGTAGCTGTGTTTTCCCCTCAGGCCGGCGAGCCGCAGTCCATCATGTCTTGATATTTCCAACATCAGTCAGCGGCTTCTGTTGTGACACGACCGCTAACATCCAACCTTGTTGGAGATTCAACAACGAGAACTTTTCATTTGGCTCAGTGCTGGACACAGGCTGCAGCTCGTCCTGGCCAACCCAACATCCTTGCTAGAAATAAAAACTAGCTCAGAGGGGCAATTATTGGAAAAAATGGTCATAAAAATGGTTTTAATGTTTATACATAATGGCCTTTAAACCTGTAAATCCAGAAGAGGAGACTGTACGTCACCTCCCAACTGCAGTTTGAGACGGTGAAATAAAAAAAAAACATGCACAATTAATGGCAGAACAAGCATTTCTGAAAGGTTTATAACGATAATCTCAGTTTTGGTCTTTTTCTGTAGTGATAGTAAAATGCGTCCAAGTAAAGGATCTTTTAGGAATACTACCATGACCACAACTGGCTCATATGCTAATGAAGTCTGCAAGTTTACTGGAGATTCTGAAAAGGTTCCAAGTGTATTTAGGACATTTTCAAACGAAATCTGCTCACACTGAAATCAACTACAAGCTGTGATGTTTGCTTTACATCTGCCACCGACTGGAGGATCCCGTCATCTTTCTCCTCAGGGTTTTGTGTTTTGGCTCATTCATATCACATGAGACAGGTTCAGAATGATTTGGGAAAACTGGCTCCATGTTTTGCTGACAAACGGATAGAAATATTGTATTTGGTCGCGTCAGTTCATTTGTGAGGAGAGTTTCAGCTTTGACCCAGTAAATCCTGAAATCAAGACATCGATTCAGCGAAAAAAAAGATTCCACTAGGTGTTCCTGTTGCGTGCAATTTCCCATACCAAGGACTTTGGTGGCATCAAACAAAAACGCTCCCCTCTAGTTTCAGCAATTTTCTGTAGTTTGGCGCCATCGGAGCGCCATGACTGCACCGTTTCTGATGACGGGCTGCTCTGAAGGTTTAATGACGTCTGCTCCAATCAGCCTTCTGTTGGGAGAAATCCCGGCTCTGATTTCAAAGGATCCGAGCCCACCCCCGAGGAAAAGGCGGGAATCAGTGGCGTGGGGGGGGGATTTCCAACGACAACAACAAAAAAAACCCCACCTTCCCCTCCGATCGTACTTTGCATTTGCCCAGGCTGCAGATCGCTGGACCGCCGTGCGGTCCCACCCCGATGGGATAGAAATGACGCCGGCTCAACGTTCAGGAGGTTTGTTCAGGTTCAACTCTAGTGCACACTCGGCAGGTTTTGTAGACAACTAATAACTCTCCCGGTGACCATTACTCAAATGGCAACTAGCAGGAAATAACTCATCAGCAGAATCGTCCGCCGAGGTCACCGGATGTCAAAACACGTGCCCAGCCATCCTTGGACTGTAGCGTTTGTCATCTGCGGGAAGCATTTTCCAGTGAATAATGGATGATATGCGTGGAGCCGCCCCGTATGTAACCGCGTGTAAATCGGCGTCGGGTGCTGAGTGCTTTTTTAGTATTCGGAGCGGCTGGGAATAAACACATACGGCCTATAGGGCAAATAAAATCATCGCTTTGGGCCTTCTGCCAGACAGATATAAAATCTGCCTTAAAGAGATCACGAGTCCTTAAACAGTTTGGAGGTCATGGCGAAACTGCGAGTTATTAGATGGCTCTCCTTCGGCTGTGGGGGGGGGGCGACATAGTCCCGCCTCGCCTCCTCCCTATGGAACCTTGGAGGAAGGTACAAGAAGTCCATCGGCGAAGCGTCTCCGTGGACCTTAACGGCGGCGTACAGAAGGTACCGAAGGCTCGACGAGCCCGGGCAGCCGCAGCCTCCTCTTCCCATCGTCGCGTAAGGTAAAGGCCTCTCCGGCGGTAGCGGTGGCGCGGGCGCGCACACGCAGACGCCGTGAGCGGCTTATAGTCTGATGCAGAGTATCTGACTCATCGCAAACTCATATTCAGCCAGATGTCAGGTGGTCCAACATAAATAGAGAGGCCGAGAATGAAATCACCTCATATTCAGCCAATCAAAAGACGCTCTTCCCACCCGGTCTTACTTCGGAGCAGCCAAATTGCTTTTAGGTGAGTCCAGACCTGATTCCACGCGAAGGCAGCCGTTTCTCATCTCATCTGGGATTGTGGCGGCTCGCTCAAAGTGGATTGATGACCCCATCACAACAAGGTGTTTGCAGTCCGCGGCCCGCTCAGCGCCGCGGCGACAGGCGACGTGACAACGCTCACCTGTGACCTTTAGAGTGAATTCATGAAAGAGAATGACATTTGCTACGTGGCTGCGGATTCCTTTACCGGTGGGTCCTCAAAGCTTAGCAGCGGAGGCTCAGTTAGGGGGGTGGTGGGTGGGGGGGGGGTACCGAGTCGAGCCTGGACGGGCCTGGACCAGCTGGTCGGGGTTTTTTATGATTACTGATCACCGGTTGTAAAAGTCAGGGATGAGTTTTTCAGAGTTCCCCAGTATCGTCATCACTGGTTGCTATGGTAATCTGGGGGGTGGGGTCCTGCTTAAAATCATTGCTTAAAAACTGTTATTGCGACTGAATATAATACTTATATGTACACACACAACCATATAGTGTACATGACTTGTTGTTAATAGTTTCATAGAAACAGGGTTTTGTATGATGTTGGTGATGTTGGAGTGGACAGTTCTAGAAACATATTTAAACATCCTGCCTTTGAAAGATCGGACGAGTGCTGAGCTGGGGGAAGGTGCAGCTTTATATTTATTGCATTGGTTTTGAATCATTGTATTTACAGGCATTGCAACTTTGGAACATATAGTAATCATTTATTTAGAGACACAGTGCTGTTTGTTGGTATGAGAACAAGACTGAGCTGGGTAAATATTAAAAAATTATGGAAACAGCAAAGACCTAGAATGTTCCTAGTCATTACTGCAGTGTTGACTTATGTTAAATCACACATATTTTGTTTATGCAGACAGTTTTTTTGTCTCCATAGTTACCACAAGACACGACGGTTTGTGGAGTCCAACGCTAGAATCAACAATCAGTCAATCAGGCAGACATTAGACGTATTAATCTTGAGCAATAAATGGGTCTGCGTTTGAAATCAACACATCGGTCCGTCCTTCGGAAAATGAGAGCGAGCTCAGATCTCACCTCAGTCACACGTTCCTCCTCCTGGAGGATGTATTTCAAATCAAGCTGTCATCTTCACAGGGGTGGGTTTTATAATCTCAGCTTCCACCATTTACAGGAGCCATAACACAAATGCTGTGAACAGGCTGTTCTTCACACCAGATATTTCTGGATTCTTCAAAAAAAAAACAAAAAAAACATTAAATGTTAATATAAACAGCAGTCATCTTCAGCATCCTCATGAATAAATGCATAGTTAAACTGTCGTACACAGCCCATCTTCTCATGCACTGTATGTTACGTGTGAACTGCGTGTTCAGACCCAAGTGCTGCTGCTGCTGATGATGATGATGATGAGGGAGCGCAGAGGGAAACGGAGAGCCGCGTCTCCAAATTAAGGCGACAAATTTCCAGCATGGGTGAGCTTCACGGGCAGAACGGATTTGTAACTTACCCAAGCAATCTGAGCGGCGTTTTAGCGCGTTAGGCTGCGCTGAAATCGCTGAAGTGGCCCACCGATGCATGCACAATCAGATTCGTGCATCTCCAAACCACACGCAGCGAGGACCGTGCCGGTGGTGCAGAGATTTAAAGATGTCACACAACATCAGCAAGACTCGCACTCCAAAATCACCCATCCAACCATGAAGCGTTTTTTTTTTTTTTTTTTTTTGCATTTCATTTTGCATTTTGGCTGGTCCTCGCAACTTCACCAGACGCTTTGAGGCTTCAGACCTGGTTTTAAGGTTGAGGTTAGAAGTGTGTTCAGGTCAGAGTCAGGGGTTAGTTGGGTGTATTACGTCTATGAAAGTGTGAGAAGAAGACGTGTCTGAGAAAAAGAGTGAGAGACGCACATATTTGTAGTTTATGTTGCATATTTGGGTGTTTTATACTATTCAGCTTCTTTGCGGTGCTATTTGACCGTGTCAGCATTTACATCATCTTGCTCTCTTTCCTATAGTCAACGCGGAAAATAATGTAGATAATCAGCACAAATGCACTTCTCTGATGCTTCCCCTTCCTGACTTTGTCCTTGTCTGCTGCAATAAACTCTGATTTGGGCTCGATGTGTATTAAATCGTGTTCTGTCTCCGGTGTAGCGGGATGAAAATGAATTTCTGCGAGCACAGCGCAGATGTGCATAAACGAGGAGGACAAAGAAGCCGGAGAGGCTGCGGATGTCGAACAGAAGGCGGTGGACTCGGCTAGCTTTGGGACAGAAGCGTAACGCCAGGTTGGAAGTGATCATTCCATCCTCAAAGTTGATCTCAAATCAACCCTTTTAAATGGAGTTTTGCTCTGGTTCCAACACTTTCCCACCCTGGAAACTGTCCTCACGACCCCTGATTTTCAGTTTCTCCTCAGTAGTCGCTGGTAAATCTGCCCCCCCCCCAGCTGAACTTTAGTTTTACTGGAATTTGTATTTATCGTGCGCTGGAATTCGACACGAGGTTTCAGCCGAGGGAGCATTAGCGCACATTTTCGCAGTCTAACGATGGCGACCACTAAGAGGCATCGATAGGTGCTGGCACCACAGCCCATAGGCACCTGGATCTCTTTCATTTCGCCAGCCTAATGCGTCTCAGCGCCTTTTTTTCGCGGCCGTGTCGCCGGAGCGTGGTCACCTGTCCCGGTCTGCGGGCCCCCGGCTTCGCTGAGCTCATTTCCCAGTGACGCCAGCGAGTCCCAGCTGCAGCCTGATCTCGTTGGAATGGAAAAGCGGCAAATGCAGCTACGAAACTGCAGATGAGCTGCAATAAGACTAGTAAGCAGATCAGACGCTTAATTGACTGAAATGGAGGAAGGAGGGGAGGCAGACATCTGAGCAAAGGCAGGAACTGCATGGCTGTCTATGGCGTCTCCATAATGTGCTGCTGTAATTAGTGTAAGTGTTACTGATCTGAGGCCATCTTTCGTGTCCGTGATGTAACCCGAGGACATTTAACCTGTTCAGCTTTTTGCAGAAATCCCTTCCCGCACTGACTGATGCTCACTTCTCCCCGCAGCCCGGTGGCTGGCAGCTCCAGCCGCGACCTGATATACGGCGGCTGTACTTTCAGGACCGGCGGACACTTTTGCAATACCGAAGACAATATCTTAGTCTGCAGGCTGCCACACGTTGAGCAGCGGGCCGCTTTCGCACGGGGGGCCAGCGGCGCGGGCCCTCGTAACTCAGCCTCTGAGTAATGCCTATTCAGCGAAAACAGGAGTGCGTTGTCAGAATCTCAGGATGGATGTCGGCCCATGTACAAGTGATATCTATCCTGATGAAGAGAGAACGCCCGGTGATTTATTCCGGAGGAAGCGCGGGGAGAAATGCCCGAGCTGGGTGCTTTTCCCTTCACTTAGATTTTCTATTTGAATTAAATGAGGTGTGCACGCAGGCCCGTGAGGTGGTGGAGGTGGTGGTGGTGGGGGGGGCAAAGGGTGGTGAGAGATGGCACGCAGCAGAAAGGACATACTTCATCTTCCTATTCAAAGTGTTGTTTTCAGCAACTTTGAAATGAAAAGGGGGGGGATGAAAAAAAAAAAAAAACGCCGGGAGATTTGCGGCAGGAACGCGTCGCGCCGGACTGCAAAGCAAAGGGCGTTTTTAACCCCCACGCCCTCCCCCAGCTCCCCCAGCGAGGCGCTGGTTTGAACCTGCGGTGATTGATGAGAGGTGTGCCCTTGACAGGGGGCCACGACAGGCGGGCCAAGGGCGGGACGCTCCCCCTCTCTCTCTCTTTCTCTCTCTCTCTCTCTCTTTCTCTCTCTCTCTCCCTCTCTCTCTCTCTCTCTCTCTCCACCCCTCTCTCTCTTGTTACACAGATAAACAAAGAGAGAAATGTCATTGGCAGCTTGTGCAGATGGATGTCGTCATCCCCGGCACCAGGAAGTCCGCCAAAAAGTCCATCTCGTTATTGGGCCGTATTATTTCAATCCATATGCAGAAGTGTTTGTAAAGTGCAGCGTAATTTGCCGTGTTGATTGTTTTGTCAGGTCTGAGTGTGGACATCACGATGTCGCCTAATCACGGCGGCACACTCAGGATTAATGTATTCAGAGCTGCAAAAGGAGCCCGAGCTATGACGTCATAGCCAAGCCTAAAAACAAACTATTGAGCTTTGTCATCACAAGAAGTGAAGAACTGAGGCGGCCGGCAGTTTGTTGGCACTGTTTTTTAAGTGTATGCTTTTAAAAGTTGATCCATTATTCAAGTTTTTTTTTTTTTTTCCCCCTCCTTTCTTTTTAGCTCTATATTGATGTTTCAGGTTTCGCTGTGGCTGCTCTTATTGAGTCATCAGTTTCAGAGATGCAAACCTTTGGGGAGGGGGGGGGTGCGATGATTTGACAACTTGTGTTTCCCACCGGTTCTTAATCTGATGGTGGTCCAGTGGATGGACCAGTGCCGCTCACGGTGCGGATCCCTCACGTTAGGACCGGTTCGGTTCCATGGGGCGTGAGTGAAAGATAAAATATGCCCCACCCCCTTTGAAAGCAATGGGATGAAAAAGAGAGTGAAACCGTTGTGGCTGATACATATGGAATGACAAACGAGCCAAACAGCTTTTCAAACACGCCATCTGTGCGCGGCCGTCAGTCTTCCTCAGAGTCTTTAAACACCCCCCCCCAAAAAAAAAAACCAAAAAACAACATCTCGGCTTCTTTGTTTTCCTGACACTACAGTCATGCCTCTCACAAACTATTTTTACTTGTTTCCTGTTTTCTTTAGAGCCTTTGATGCAGCTCGCCTGATTTTGAAGACGAGATTCACGTTCACGAGTTTATTTTTATCTAAACTCATCTCTTCTGGATGTTTTTATTGTGCGTGCGCGTGTGCGCGCGGTGTGTGTCGTCATTCAGTTTGCAGACAAACTTTGCCCGTGTGCACGACTAGAGCACAAAAACCCGACATTTTTTCATCTTAATACTTCCTGTTAAAGAACACGCCGAAGTTTAGTGTTTTGTGAAGATATTCTGAGCCGCTATTTGACAGTCAGTTGGCTTTAAATATATAAAGTCCACGCTCGAGCTGAGCTCCTCGGTGTTTCACACTTTGCTTGTCTCCTCTCTTTTTATGGTTGCCACGATTGTCTGAAACAACAGCTAAAACGAAATCAAAGGTCATTTGCATAATTTGCCAATTGGCAGCCAGCAACGTCCCATGTTGCCTTGCAAGAAGAGTTAGCCCTCTGATTACATGAATGAATAAAGCATGAATTTCACTCTCCTGAGAAGTATTAGCCACGATCTTTGACAAGAATCTACATACAATTACCACAAGCCGGAGTAATTATGCGAGCGGCGCAGCGATGTCACTGGGGTTCGCTGCAGGTGGCGGGTCGGTCAGGAACCAGTCACACCATTAAAGGCCCGCTCAAAATGGCAAAACTGCATTGCAGTAGCAATAGACAAAAGCAAAACAGCAACAACTATTTCATTTGGCAACCGTGGCTCCATTGAGATCAGCTTCGTACGAGGCAGCAAAGCTAAACGTTTTGGTTCTCTCTTCATTGGTTGGGGAAACTTACAGTACAAACTATCCGTGAGTAGGACAGTGTGTGACTTTGAGAAATAAATTAGGACTGTGAGTAAATAAATGATAAGTTGGGCCATAAAGGACTGTTAAATGAATCATGCCAAAAAGTTTCCAAATGGCTTTGGGACAAATGCTGCCGTGAGCACCGACTGTCCTGAAGTACCCACACTATGAAGCCCTTTATTTCCTCACCCTTTTAATTATTATTTAACCTTCCGCAGCTTTTTTTTTTTTTGTTTGTTTTTTAAGATTATGATTATGACCCACTTCCTCGGTTTTAATGCTGCATATGACCTATGCATACATTTATGTGTGATATAAATAGAATAGAATTTGATGTTATTTCATGTTATGAGTGTCAGATTACACGTAGAGTCTTCTAAACGAATGCAAGCCTTCGTTTTAAAATCCCTCTCATCCCCGTAGACTATTTTAATAATCATCCTTGTGGGATTGTAATTTATGAGCTCAAAAGTCCGCCAGTAATATGCGCTGTGTTTCATAATTCACTGACAAAAATCGCTGCTTGTAAGTGGGAAGCATTGTTCATATGCAGCTTTGTAGTTGGGGATCTAAGTAGGTTTCATATATCAGGTGCAAGGTTTGTGACAGGATAGGACGATAAGATGAGGCCACCTTTACTTATCCTCTGTCTCTGTGGCTGCCTGTGATGTACTGCCTCTGCTCTCCAGCTCTCGCTCATCATTTTACTTTGTCGGCTCCTCTGTCCTTTTTCACTCCTCGTGTCAGAGCTGCTTTAATGCAGTCACCAGCTCCATCTTCCTATAAGTTTATCCAAACAACGGGTTCTGTTGCTGTCCAGAGGTCACGCTGGTTGGTGACGTACTCAAATGAATATGCTCAACGTTTGTTTGGGAACTGCCTTAATTTTCTATAATTGCTTTTCATAACAAATAGGAATTATTTTACATTTCTGTCTGTTCAGTTATTAACTGAAAATGAAGGATGTTGCCATTATGCTCACACTATGGTCCCAGTTGTGTAAGTGAAAAGTTGGCTGTGTCAGGTCACTCTTACATGATTAAAGGTCTGTTCAACTTATTTTACTGTTTTTAAAAAAACTAAACATGCTTGATAAAGCAGGGGCTGATAATCCACTGTTTCACCACTAGACGGTGCTAAGTCTAAGACTATTGACCTTTATTAGCCTATGCAAAATCATTAAAGCCAAAATGATTGCGATATAGAAAGTGAGGCTCACCTGACTGATTCCATTGGGTGATTTTTCCATAACCAGTGAAGCAACATCTCCCTGCTTTACCTTCACTTATGTTGCTTGAATTTTTCATTTTGCAAGATGCAGGACTGCAGCCAATGTGTCAGCGCCGGTGTTGGGTTAAAAACCACGCTGTGGTTGTGTGGTTTTGCTGCTGCCTCTCACAAACAAGGTCCTCAGAGGCAGCAACTAGTATGTTCCAGTTGTGAGTTCACGTTTGCTCGCTGTGTCTCCATATTTCCTCCCACAGTCCAAAGACATGCTGGTTAGGTCAGCTGGAAACTCAAAGTGCCTGTAGGTGTGAATGTGTTTGTCAGATTACATGCATGTTAGCAGAACAGGAACATGAAGAGAATGTGGTAATGTTTTAGCATACAGTCACCATTCCAAGAAATATAAAGCTTAATGGGACCATGTGGATACCTTATCTAACCACCTTTGAGTTATGTTGCTCCGTTTGTCATGGAGAGTTGAAGTTCAGCATAATATGCTGCTATGGTCTGAAAATGTGGAAAAAACGAGTCACTATATAACCAACAAAATAACTATTATAGCTCGATTCTAACATAGAATTGGGAATGGCATTAATGCGCTAGCAGAAATGGTCATAATTAGTTTAATTAGAAGCCTTAATGTTATGATTATTGACGTCATGGTTGAAAACACAAAGATTTGTGAGATACAGAAGCTAAAGCCGTAAAGGAACCGACAGGCAATACACTAATGCATTTTTTTTGCCTTTCTTTCTACTAATGTCTTGGTTTAAAAAAATATTGGCTTGTATTGGGGGAAAAAGTCAAATTCATGATTTCAGTAGCCATTGAAAACAAAAACAAACATAGGCTCGACTGGATGGATCATCATGCTTCTCCTGCAACACTTTAGGGAAAGTGCTGCACAGTTGCTATGGAACCCTCTGTTGCTAGGCAATGGGTTGATTATCATAGTTTTTTTTATATAAGAGGGAGAGTGGTGTTTTCTTCTCTGTCCAGCAAATTTGTTATCAGAAGAGAGAATGCCAGTGATGATGGGTACAATAACATAAAGACATCATCTTTAATTCAGACACAATTGATCCAGACTGGTTTGTTGATTTGTTTATCATTCAAATGCGGCCCAGTAAAGGCAGAGGAGCCCATCTTGGATATGAGACACACATTAACATAGCAAATTCAGAGAATGACCCAGGCAGTAATCTCAAAATCCTCCAACACAAACTTGTTTTTCAGTGTTTGCCCCCTGGTGGTTGACACCAACGAGTCATTTTGTGCAGGAACTGTTTGTATTTAATAGAATACTTATTAGTTATTTTTTTAACAAAAAAATTGACAAGAAATAGAAAGAAAACAAATCCCAGATGTTGAAAGAGGTCCGATGGGTAATGTTTGTGGATATAGCCTGGTCCATTTCCCCCAAAGAATGAAAAAGGAAGCCAACACTTTAATTATTCTTATGGAAATATGACCATTTACACTCGAGCAGGAGTGGTCCCACTAGGGCATGCAAGTATTTCTCTTTTCAAGGAGCTTTATTGCGCACCGGGAATAATTCCTTAATCATTTTTAGGACTTGATGACACTGACTGACTGGTTTTGGTTTTATGTAAAGATTCTTGCCATGTCGCTACTCTGTTGGGAAATTTTATTTCTTGATTTTAATGAATCCATTTTTAGCAACTTATATTGTTATAATGTGACTTCCCATTATTAGGGAAAGTGTTAAATAGGCCAACGTCTGCTCCCTACATCAGTGGTGGTCGCTCGTCTTCCCCGAGGCGAGATAAGACTGTCAGACTGGAAGCCGAACATGGCGACACATTGTCGGAGTTTAGAGGGCAGCATACATAGATAATGAACAAAAGGCGAGACAGTTGGGTTCACACAAAAAGGCTCTGGAAGTGAACGAAAACAAGATAAGAACTGTGAACGCGAACAAACGCCGCTTCAAACTCACTCCGCCTAAAAGCAGGTCAATCATCCAAAGCAGAGAGACGATGTCGGTGTTGCAGTAGTGTGGTGCTGTACTGGACAGTAAAGGTCACTCCATGGCTGCTGTGTTGTTGAAAAACCAAGGACTTTAGCTGCAGCGATGGCACGTCTGCAGCAACATGCTGATGTAACACCAGCCACTTCTGATGGAGTGAAACACAACAGTTCTTAGTTTTATGAAACAGACAGTCTGTGATTATTATGAACACATTATAATTTATTTGTCTTTTTACCAAAGCACAGCTTACCTGAAGCACAAGTACTGATCCGTGGGGAACACCAGCAAATGAGAGGGTTATGTGCATCTTATTGGGATGTTGAACTTAAATCCAGTGATAGTACATTTTAGAGACATATGATCCCTCTTTTTCTCTCTGAAATCCCTGCAAAGCGTGCAGACCGAAGGGAAATAAGCAGATGCTGATGGCGAATCAAACCTGCTTCTTTGTTTTAAATGTGGGCTGTCAACTTTTGAGGTTAGGGGTGAGGGTCTCTTCTTCACTAAAGCGGGTTAGAAAATATACAGAGAGAAAGAGTGAGAGAGTGATTTTGTGCTTTTTCTTGCCGTCTCTATACTCCGACATCTCAAGAGGAAACGGTTACTGGCTTACTGGCTGTCTTCACAGAATGCAATGGAAAATGTCCCCACTTTTCCTCCTTTTTTTTTTTTTTTTTTTGAAAGAGCTGGGTCAGGGAATATGACAAGGCTTTAGGGCATTCAGTGTAGTGGAAAAGGAGAGAGAAAACAGGATTATAGACTGTAAGAAAGAGGATAGATGGGCCATTTCAGCCAAGTGGATCACTGGTTAATATTTCAGCAGCAGTATCGGTGAGAGAAACATCATAATCAATTAATCTCTGCAGGAAGGGGCCCACGGGAAGGGTCTCCAGTCATTTACAGGAGCCATCCCAACAGAGGTGACTGATTCAATTCGCTTTCCTTAGTCACAGTTTAGTTTGTCTTATCTAATAAACATATACTGTCCATTCCCATGGTGCGGCGTGACCTCGGACAGACCTTCAGTAGCTTTTTCTGGGCCCTGACAGCACGTGGTGTTATAGGATAGAAGAGGGTATTACCCACTGACGTGGAGCACCAGAAACTCAGCCATCAGGTTGGAGTACCGCTCACTGGGAGCATCGCCCTGTGTGACTAGGTGAAGCCTACCTGTCACACATTTTGCGGACCGCGCATCTGTGTCTCAGTAATGACGCTTCATGAACAGATTCACACACAGCAAGGACACGAACCGTCCAGGAGGTCACTGCTTTAGTTCAAAGGTGCAGATCCGTCTCCCTTACCTGGACACGGTCTTAATCAATGTTTATCTTTGAAGGTTTGTCATGTTTTAAACCAAAATGTACAGAGCGTGGTCCTTTTGAGAAAGACTATAGCACCAGCGTACCTTTATGTTGCCTTGGTAACAACTTCGAAAACCTGCAAAACAACCTGTCGTGATGGGATGTCATTCCACATTATTTTGTGTACATTTGTTAAGTAGAGATGTCAGCTGACGCCGCTGTCAGAGACTATATTTAGAGAGGTCAAAGAGCAGACTGACAGCTCCGACTGAACTATTTTCAATATATCTAAAAAAAGCAGGACAGTCGTCGCCTTCCTCGGTGCGATCTTTATTTTAGGTTTGCGAAGGTAGCTGGATAGATGAAGGTCGCATTAGCAATTTTAATTCGTTTTCCAACACTTCTAATGAGCTCTGAACTGCACAACGCTGCAGCCCATAAAGAACACCATGACTTCAGCTGACGGCACTTGTCAAGATATGCGATTTTTAATGTTTTTTTTGTTTTTTTTAATTTCCCCGTTTGAAAGCGTTATTTAAAGCGGAGCGAGCACAAAGGGAAGGCTGGAGACTTTCATCAGGGAGAAACACTGACTTGTGAATCTCATGTCAACACAACACTAAATATATGCAAATAACGTACACGAGCATCACACAGGCAAAATTAAAGGGGAAAAAAAACCAGTTTGATTTAACAAGTGGGTTCAAACAGACCGTTTTTTTTTGTTTTTTTTTAACAGAATAAGCTTAATTAGTCATTATATGTGATGATCAGGCTGAGAGACCTCTGTAACACCCGAGTCCCCGTCAGTAAACAAGATAAGAAATAACTGGAGCGGTTCTGTGGGCCCACAAATAAGAGTTCTGAGTGAGGGAAGGCTGAAGCCGTGCATTTCCTGTCCTCGTCCACCACCACAATTAAGTCCAAACTGAGGGTCCTATCTTATCTTATCTGTGGCGCAGGCTGAAATGGCACAAATGAGTCTGACTGGACACAGGAAGAGAAATATATTGGTGCTTCTACCAGAGCCTGATACTGGTTTTATACCAACACTGTTGTGCACATGGGTTTTCGAACAGGTGACCAAGACAAATGTTAGTAAAAGAGTTCCTTTGACTGAATATATAATAATTTATAAAGCTTTGTTCATATCCACAGCTCATTGCTGATTAGCATTTCTTGAGCATCTTCTGTTTTGTCCTGAATTTAAGCGTCAATCAGTGGCAGGAGAGAGCAGCACAGACACAGAGAGGCAGAGCGGCATCTCATACAAAGATAATGACACACTTGATAAAGTACATTTTGCGGCGCATCTGCTTTCCACGCTTTTTACAATCCTGATGCTAATGTGGTTTCCACTGTAATACAACAGGACATTATGTGAACGCACTGATTCAGCACTGCCACTTGAACCAGTCGCTGGAGTGTTTCTGCCTCTCTGTTTTCTGTGTCAGCAGTTCACAGTTTTGGGGGCTGTTCGTTCTCTCTGGTGCAGCGTGAGCGTCTGAATAAGGGAGTGCAGGGAGACAAATGTGGAGGGTGACAGAACCGGTTTAAACGTTTGTTGTGGGGAAATGATGTGAAATACTCCCAAAACATATCTGTGTTCACTTATAAAACCTACAATTTTAAAAGAAGAGCACCAGTTTTCTTCTCTCATTAAGTGTTATTTAAAGGAAAACATAGTTTATGTCAAAGTCTTTATAAGAAGGATTCAAAGAGCTTAAATGAAGATATGTTGGACAAGAGAAATGGTTGTTGTAACAGAAGCAATTCTGAGTCACTTAAATATTTGAGTTGGTATTCATTATTCATACGACAGAAGTAAAAACTGAAACAAGCAAGATGAGCACCATGAGAGAGGAAAGTTATCAAAACACAAAATGCCCTTTAATGGGAAGCCAGAATGGTGACGAATGAAATAAGACAACAAATGCAATACTGTGTATTTGATTGGCCCCGAGGACCCCCTGCTGATTGCAGCCACTGTGAGCATGTGGCCTGTGGAAATGGACCCGTGTAAAACGAGACATGTTACAGAATATGAAATCAGACTGGTTACAGAACCCTCCTCATAATCAAAGTGATGAGATGACTGATGGTCTCCTGGGGGATCTCCTCTCAGACCTGGATGAGGACATCAGTCAGCTCCTGGATAGTCTGTGGATACAACAATACGTGATGTCTCAGGAGTCCCTGATTGGATTCAGGTCCGGCAAACAGGCAGTTCAGTCAAAAGCATCAATGCCTTCACAGGCCTCAAACCACCCCCATGGGGTGTGTTTGGTTAGAAACAAGCACACAAGCAGATCACAGTCCTACTGCTGGTGTCCTGGCACCATCATCCCCGCCATACTGGGAGACACAGTCGCTCTGCTGGGGAGCAGCAAATGACGTGCATTCTATATGAATCAACCCGCAACATCAATAGTTGATGTTCAGAAATGAGATCAGTTCGGCTTCGGGTGAGAACATACAAATGTCGATTGATCCGCGCATCTCTGCAGGGTTTTTTGTTTTTTTTTCCTTCTTCTGTGTCACAGCGGTGTCTCCTCTGTCCCCTCAGGTCCTCCTGTCATCGTGGGAATGAGCATCAACATAGCAAGCATCGACTCCATCTCAGAAGTAAACATGGTATGTTAAACTCTCTTTTCCCATCTTTTGGTCCCAGTTAAAGTTTGCCCTCCTTATCCCAGTCCCGCTGGCCAGCGCGGATGCTGCTGTCATTTTAGCTGCCGATGAAATGGTCTCCTGCAACGTGCAAGAGGTTCTAATCTATATTCCCAGTTCCCCCATATCTCCAGGCGAGGACCAAGTCAACCAGCGCATCAATGAGCGCACGATTCCTGACTAGAGTCCCGTCCGCAAACTAGGCCAGTCGTCACCACTGGCCTGAATGACAATGCCAGACAAGGAATACCACTGCAGAGTGTTACACATCCTCCACTGAATCAAAACTGGCTGCACTTTTGGGTTTTTGTCTTGGCCAACTGTTAACTGATAATATCACTCTGCCAGATGACACATGTTGTTTTGTCCTGGCAGTGACTTGAGAGCTCTCGGGAAGGCAGGCTGAGGAGCGAAAAAAAAAGGCAATATGGCCGACGTCTGACTGATGACGTCACCCTGGAATCATTAGCATTCCGGATCTCACCCGCTCAGACCCAAAGCCTGCAGTCACAAAATGCTGCCAAAATATGACCGCAAAACACATGAAACAATGCGACTAAACTTTTGTTCTTGCAGAACAAGCAGATCTCACGATCAGTGTCGAATCCAGCGCTTTTATGACAGATCTGGTTTCTCTGTGGTTGAACCCGGGTGCTTTTGTCTTTCTCCCCAGGACTACACCATCACTATGTATTTCCAGCAGAGCTGGCGGGATAAGCGCTTGGCCTACGGTGAGCTCAAGCTAAACCTGACTCTGGACAACCGTGTAGCAGACCAGCTATGGCTCCCTGACACCTACTTCCTTAACGACAAGAAGTCCTTCCTGCACGGCGTGACAGTAAAGAACCGAATGATCCGGCTGCATCCCGATGGCACTGTTTTATACGGACTGAGGTACAAAAACTGCACCTTATGTTCCACACCCACATATCCAACTGTTAATACCTGTGCATGAAATTAGTACTATTTTTTTATACATACACCATGAGCATGGTATTAATTCACTCTTTCACCTTTGCAGTAGGTGGCTACCCAGTAGTGTGTACTTTTATATATATGAATAGAAAATAGTTGACTGAAAAAACTCATGTAGTCATGCACAGAAGGTAAGTGTTATGTGTTAGTTCAGTCTCTAGTGGGCTTGTTGTCGCTCCATATGCGTGAGCATAATTAAATTATCATGCGGGATCTAGCCTCTTGCCTCAGACATGAAGTTAAAAATCAATAGAATAGAGCTGAGTTGTCACAGGGGCGCAGTTGCAGCCATTTACCAGCAGGGGAGCATATCAGCGAACCATCCATCATCTTCTGACCACGGTTGTGTTGAGATTTCGAGCGAGAGGCAGGTTACATGCAAGATAAACCAACAACCATCTGCGCTTTCATTCACGCCATAGGATTATATCTGCCAATTCACCTCTCCCCCAAATACATGTTTTTGGACTGTGGAAGTACCCAGAGAGAACCCACACAGACACAGGGGGAACACCCAAACTCTGTACAGCCCCAAGGGGTTTCAAACCAGGAACCGTCGTCCTGTGAGGTGACACTGCTAACCACTGTACCACCACCCCACCCCGTACCAATGATCCTTACACTGGCATTTACCAGTGCAATCGAGAGATAAAGTCAGTAGACAGTGAAATTTAAAATTCTCTATATGCTTGATTGCTATCTAAAGAGGCTTTGCAGGGTGTGGATAACAGTATTTTTTCCCCATGCCAGGAATTTTCATCATTTAGTCAGGATTTTAAGAAAACCTCAGCATGTCATCAGCCTAATTTGAATAAATTTTACATAACTTAGAGGTTCAGTGGAAACATACACTCCACAGATTACCAGGAATTTTTGCATTTTTTTTTTTTTCCCCAGATAAAGTAATTCCTGGTAGTCATTCTTCCTGGATGGAAATGTTGGTGGAAAGGGCTTCATGTCAGATCTTTGTGTGATGGATCACTATGTCAATCAATTGTCTCATTTTTATTTTTTTTTGCATCACACTTAAAGTATCATCACAGATTAATTGGCTCACTGCAGCAACTGCAAGTACAGTAATGTTAGTAAATCATGGGTTGGTACAGCACCATTATAGCATATAGCAGGACATGTTTGGCTTTATGGCTTTTGAGTGAAATGGGTTCTCAACTAGAATAAAACCGTTAATGTGTCCATGTGAGATTTTTCCCACTGTATGTGGGGAGTTCCCCCAAATAAAGACAGACTGAAGTGCAAGAGAGGAAGGATGGATGGATTTTTCATGTCACTTTTAAACCTATTTTTGAAAAGATTTAATAATGCAAAGGGATTCAAACTCAGTAACAAAAGTCAGAAAGAGATTCCGGCGTGCTGGCATGGGCTTCACCCCTCCCTGACCCTTGGATCAGAGGAGCACAGGCAGAAAATGGATGTACGCCTACGCAGTCTGCTGACTGGGCTGCTGCTGTTTGGAAACCTGAAGCAAAAGCAAAGCATCGAGTTCAAAATCAGACCTCACTGACTCGCCAATAAATAAACAAATCAATCAATCCCTGCGTCAGGGAATGACAGCATGACTTTTGACAGATTCAGGAGAAGCAGTCATGTGATGTTGTTCACAGTCCAAACGGATCACAGCTTCTCTTCACGCAAGTCATGAAATCGTGCTTTGTTCCGTTAAAAGGAATCAGTGCCAAGGTGTAGATCATCATATGAACTCATGTATTATTCATGTATGCAGGAGTCAGTATTCTGAACCTGAATACCGGCACTGATCAAGACCCAGAAAGGGATCATATGAAAAATAGAGGGTAAAAAGCCCAAATTTATGACAAAATTGTAGCAATAATTTGAGCTATGGTAAAAAAAAAAACCAAAAGGTTCTCTGCAGCATAGTAGCTGTGGCAGGTGCAGACAGAGTAAGATGGACTAAAGCCAGAGGAAAAAAGTGGCATTACACCTGGCTTTGTGCCTGCATGAATCAGAACGCTGTTGCTATAGGGACACTAGCAGCAGCCATTCCACCAACATCTCATCTTCAAGTACACTGCACAGGGGTTTACTGTCGCCATCATCTGCAGTCTCGGTAGAAGGCAGATGGCGTCAAGTCCTTGGATCTGTCCTCCACACCTTGTTTTTTTTTTTTTTTTAAATCATTATTATTTTTTTCTCCACGGGTGTACAGTAATTAGAGGTGGTGCATCATCTACATGCCGCGATGATACCAGATCTTTACAAGCTTCCTGTAAGCATGCAATTAAAACACTTTCTTGGGGTATTTGACTTTGCCCAAGGGTTGCATAGTCAACCCCCCCCCCCTAATAAAAGATGATTCTCCAGTTCAATTCATTTAAATGTTCCACCTTTCAGGTTTGCCCGCTTCGGGCTTGTGTTGTATTAAAATCTTTTTATTGCAAAGGCAGCCTGTTTGGATCCATTCCCCGTTTGCTGTACTCTAGAGCGCAGTAAAATGCAAACTGTGGACAATCGCATTACACACCCTGCTGCCCCTTGTACTCCGCTTTCACCTATCCACGCGCTATAAAATGTGCTGGTACTCTTTGTTCTTTTGTTTTCTCCTTTATTTAGAGTTTAGGGCAATTTTAGCGTTCATTGAACAAGCCGTTGAGTTTGTGTTTATTCAAATAATAAGCTGTCAGACCAACGAGCTTTTATAGCTGCACCCATTTAAAGGAGAACTTTGACATAATTTCAGTTTTAATAAGCAACAATTTATCATCACTGCGAGCACAAAAAAAAAAAAAAATCATCTCAAATCTAATAATGACTTTTAGTACTGTAATGCATCAGTGGAGATGTGGGTTGTGTAGCACAGGAAGTTCTAATGTTCCAAATTGACCTGCTTCTGTGACTGAATGTGTTTTATTACACGCATTCATCTCACAGTTAAATCAGTGCTGAAACCTCCACACACTTTTGTTGCATTCCTGTTTCTGTAGAGTCACTCCAGATTCAGAAAACTGTTACTTTTGCCATCGTCATTGAGCATCAGACGCATTGGACCAGAAGGAAAGGGAAATAATGCAGTCCCCAAATGCTTTGCAAATTCAGCATTAGTGGTTTCCTTTAGCACTGCAGTGCTTTCTTGTCTTCTTGTTTTCCCCCAACACTCAATTACATCTCCCCTTTACATCACTTTGTAGGTTGAAGTTCAAGTGTTTAGAGCAAATGTAGGTGTTTTTGTTCTATTTGACCAGGTAATATTATGGATTAAATCTGCCGGAATGCTCCAGCAACCATGGCTATGCAATGAATGCCAAAACAAAAAAAAAAAAAAAAAAAAAAAAAGCCAACGTCTGTCTTCAAAAACCCCCATAAGATCCAATCAAGGCTGGACCTACATCTCCAAACAGCTGCCTAAAATGATTCTTTGTTTCTCTCACCGGCGTTCACTGGAGAGCCACGGTTAATGGGGAGGAGGCAGCAGAGCTGGGTCTGCAGAATGCTGAGTGTTTGGGTGATGCAAACAGAGCTCTTTCAAACATCAATAAAAGACGTGGCGTCAGTAGAAAGTGTCCAGCTGGGTCTGTGTGATAGAGCGAGTTTGTCTAACTTGCCAGTCATTGTTAGAGAACTCGCAATCCACTCTGGTGTATCACATGAGGTCCTGAGAGCATTTGGGGCTTTGTTGAGCAAAGCCCGCACCAGATGGCATCCCCCCCCTTTTCCGTGGATGCACTGTTGTGTTTCTGTGTTTATTAAACCAGCGTGTAGTACTATGATCTTCCTCAGTTAGCAGGCTACCTCACAGGGATGGCTACAGGACCAGACTGTGTAGGTGTTGGAAGCAATTGCTCACATATTAGAAAGCCTCCCAGTCTGCAGGGTGCTGCATGAATCCGCCTCCAGATTGCTTTCCCTTGCATGCACCTTGAAAATAGAAAAGGGAACCATGCATCTTTCAAGCTGCACGAACTTTCGCCAAGGGAGCAGGAGCGTCTGGAGGAGCTCGAAATGCCCCCTGCTTCGAGGTGGAGGTCAGGAACTTTGGGGCTGAGGCTGAACGTCGTCGGAATTAAAGGCACCTGCAGCTGCAGGGCTTCTGTTTAAGACTCCATTCATGATTCATACCTTCACCATCCAGCGCAGCAGGAACAGTGAGAAACACAAGCTATCATGTTGACAGTAATGTCGCATTAAAAAATGATGCCGATTTGTCCATGGCTTCATACGGCGCCATCTGCTGTATGACGCATCATCAGCGTGTATTCTATTTCATGACAAATTTTGTTATAATACGCCAAAGCATGACTCGCGATAGGCGCTGCAGTACTCACCCACTGGAAGGACTTATTTGAGATCGATCATTTCAGTTATCATCGTCCTGTTGTTGCGCCCGAGTATGAGATAATCCTCACTGATGCGGTCATGCATTTTTATGCATTTAGGGGAACTGTGTGACATCATGGTGAAAAAAAAGCATCCAAAACATTTGAGCTGCTAATGCTTTTCGAGTCATCATAGAGGCAACGTTTATGAGTCTTTTTATGACTCGTGTGTTTAGGAGAACAGTTCTAAAGCATAATTCATGCTCTAAAAGGGGGTGTTGTATATTAATTGTGATCCATTAGAGACTCTGTACTATGGTTTTTGTCATAATGCTCCAGCTCACCATGATTGTGTCCTTCACCTTCACCACGGTGGGTCCGCAGTTGAAGAATTGTCGGTGATTTACAGAAAAGCGTTCTGTAATCATAATGCTGATCACGTTTCCAGACCGTGCGTATCATCTGGTATTGTGCCCTACATGAAGTGAACAGACTGCTGAGTGCGGGACTGCAGTGCCAGCTCAGGTCTAAAGGTTGCTGCTGTCGCCGTTAACAGCGACCGGAGGAAATCTTTAGCTGCTGACCAACATCTGCTGACTGTTCCTTGTCTCACTGTGACCGATGCACCGTCTCGGTTTAGTGCCCGTCCACGATCTACAGTCACACTATTAATTTCTTTCTTTTTTTTTTTCTTTTTTTTTTTTATGCAGCGGGGTAAAGATTTCTGCTCGCTGCTGCTGCTGCTGCTGCAGGCTTTTACTGCTGTGCTGCCGCCTGCAGAATGGTGGCCCTTACTGTCTTGATGGGTTATTTGTTCTGTGTGTTCACAGGACCCCACTACAGATTATGGTGTCAACAGCAAGGGCCTCCTCGTAGTTTTGTTTGTTTTAAAACAACACACAACTGTGGCCCGCTCATTTTCTGATTGACGCCACGCTTCGTGTCCCCTTTTTTTTTTTTTTTTTTTTTTTTTTTTGCCAATTCATGCTTCAGTTTGAGCAGCCGCACTCGAGTGTAGCGTTCGGGAGGACTGTTAATGGCGCATCAATGTAAAGAGTAGATCAGCCACAGCCCGCCCAGCATATCTAATTGTCCATCTGGGTTTTCCTCACAGTTTTCATAACTTTAAAGGCCTTTAGGAGCCACAGTTGAGAGTTATAATTCTACGCAGGCACCCATTCGGTGACAGAGCCAAAGTGAACGTGGACATTTCCATTTAGCTGATAGCAGCCGCGGCAGCAGGTACCCATCATTTTCTCTGAGAGCTGTTTTAGCTCAAGTTGGTGTCAGTGTTTAATGTCAGCAAGGGGGGAAAAAAATAAACGTTCTAATTGCCTTGCATACCGAATCTGCACCCAGGATTTGTGTAACGGAGCAGCAACGTGTGAAGGAGCGTCTTATTTGAATAATTCCATCATATTAAAGGACATTGTTGCTGAAATTAGAAGCAGCTGGTTTTAGTAAAAATGATCAATGCCACAGCCACCCCAGCAGGTAAATATTGTTTATAACAACATCAGGAGTTCATCGTCCATGCCATCATCTCCAACAAAGCTTTTACGAACAATAAGCCGGCGCCCGGCTAGCCGAGCCTTTGTCGAAGAATTGTTGCTTGTGCACATTTTGCCTGGAAACTCCTGATTGCCAAGTGACCTTTCCTATTAATGTAATTAAGCGTGATGTTATCTCCTCACAGCGTGCAGCCTCGCTGCGCGCTCAGGGCGGAGGAGCACTGCGAGGCGGCAGGGAGGAGGTGCATTACAATACAGCAAGACAGAATGCAATTTAGGCGGCTTAATGCTTATGCAGCAGAATGCAACTCAGTGTCATTGTGAATAATGAATATACACCTCTCCAGATCTTTTTATGCATGCTTTTCTACCCCCCCCCCCATTCCTCTGTATTTTGGACTCCAGTGTGTAAATTTGGCTCAGTCGTCTTCAGCAGAACATGTTTTGTTTTCCAATTACCTGCCGACAGCTCTCTGTCCAACCCCCCATGACCAATTTACAAACCCCATGTTCAGGCAACGCACAGCATTTCCAAGGCAGACAGCTCATCATGCATTTCTAATGCTCAGTGCTTTGGTTATTTCTTTGCCGCAGCACCGGTTATGACACGCATTAATAGCGGCGCTAACGCCGCATCCGGAGAAGTTTGCAACATTGTTACTGTCAGCATTCTTCAACATGCGCCACGTGTGTCAAACTTTTTCTCCCCGTGAACAAGCTGGTGGGCTTCCGGGGCATAAATGATGAGATGAAAGCGATTGTTTTCTATTGCGTTTTGCGCGGAGCAGGGGTGATGAATGAACAAGCGGCAGCTGGTATGAGCAGCATGCATGTAATCCCTCAAAATGTGCCACGAGTGGAAGATATCTCGCATGTTCTAAGAGGCATTTTGTCAGGCTTCTGAATTTATTCCTGTTAATAAACACTTACATGCACACATCTTATCGGAAGCTTTACCTGCAGAAAGGTTGGAAATCAGCCACAAATCAGAATTATCGACAAGCTCACGGATGCTGAGCTGTTAGTTATGCAGATTCAAGGAAATGCATCTTCAGCGCCCTCACAGAAATGTATAAATTTGTAATAACCGCAACAAATCATGTCAAAGACTGTCCGGGGAAAAGAGGCAAATCACGGCAATGGTCCTCCACTTCTGCAAAACTTGTGTTCAGAGTGTAAAAATAAACCTTGAAAGTTTAAAAATAACAGTTTTCATTGCACTCGTGGAGGGAGAAAATATCTCTTTTGTCTCGTTTGTCTTTCACGATGCATTGCGGTGTCTCTCCACAGAATAACCACCACTGCTGCGTGCATGATGGACCTGAGGAGGTACCCTCTGGATGAACAGAACTGCACCCTGGAAATAGAAAGCTGTAAGTGATGAGAACTCACCACAGTCAAGACACCAAAAGTTTACATCAAAGCCGTTTTTTCGATAATGTCTTTAATTAAAACAACACGCTGTTTTGGGCTCTTTTTTTTTAACCATTCATCTCACGTATTTCCATGCGCATTTCACTGCTGCCTTGAGAAATCTCAGCGCTCACTGATGTGCATTGATTACGCTTCCCTCAGTGTGACAAATGGAGCAGGCCACCTCTGGATCTTTAGCCGTTGCGGGCAAAGAAACATTAATATCGCAAGGCTTGAGTGGACCCTCGGGGTCGTGCGGCGGCTGGATGAAACCTAGTTCAACATTAGCTCATCACGTCCTCAATAATCATTTAGAATCTGAATCAGGTTTATTGCATTTAAAATGACCACATTATGAGGAATTATCCTGGTGTATTGGTGGAAGAATAGGGCAAATGAACATAAAAGGACAAAAGTGTTTAAAATACATGTGATATATAACTGCAAAGTGGCTTATGAATGGATAATTAGGCATGAATGAAATTAGTTGATAGAATATTTATAGTTAAGAGGCTTTCATTAGCAGGTTTAAATACTGCACAGGGTCTAGAGTGTTGATTTAAAATGTATCCTTGCAACCCTTTGATTAAAAATCTTATATAAAACTGTAAAAAGATGGCTGCGTATCAAATGCACTTTTTTTTTGCAGTGTTGAGCAGCAACAGGAAGGATTCCTATGTGCTAACACAAATGCAATTTCATGTCTGTTTTCCGATACTTTAATTTGGATAAATCGATATCCAGGAGGAAATTTTGATACGTGTGTAATTAAAAAAATGTATTTGCTTGATCATTTTCATTGACCGCCGCATCAATCAAGCTGCCTGCTCGATACGGTAGATATTTGTAGTTGTTGTGTCTCGCGTGCAGAGTGTTTGGCCCCAGGGACATCAGTAGGCAATGAAATATAGACACGCCTCGAATTAAAACTTGCCAGAATACCTGCTATTTATGCGCAGGAATTGTTCTGCACTGGGGGGAGTCACGCACATTAAGCATCATTTTGATTGATTAGGCAGGCAGTTGTTTCAATTTCATGGACAATGTCACATTTCTTTAGCCTAAACCCGCAGAGAGAGATTTAATGGAAATGAATCCTGGTTCCGCCGCGAGCTTAAAGCCGGGCCAGGTTCGGACGCCGGGTAACAGAATGTGAAATGTGGTTACACTCCCCGGACTGAGAAATTGCCGTGCCGTGAATCCGCGCTAGCCCGTTGACATAAATCTCCTGCTGTGGTCACTTTCAAGTAGGCCGTCAGTCGACAATATGTGGGAGCATCGGCATGTCAAGTGACACATGTTAATAAATATTCATGCTGGTAATAATGCATGCAGTGGTGTTCCTCCGCGGGAGTGTGGACGCCCTCTGTTTTCTGTAAAATGTACCAAAGAGTTATAATATTTCATTTATTACTTTATTCCTGTCGTGCATGAGGAGCCAGTTTCACACAGTGGACACAGGTGTGAAGGTTAACATGACAACAATGAAAACATCCATCCCGGTCGCACTTTGAGAGGTCTGATCGACTGTGGTGGTGTGGAAATGGGTGATAAATCCAAGGAATGGTGAAGTGTCCCATTGTGCACAGGCATTTCTGTTTGTTCAACCCGCTCTCCAACTTAAGCCAGCATCTCTGAACACGTCTGATTCCCGATGCTTCTCTCTCTCTCCACCTCCCCCGATTTCACCTCGACGCAGATGGATATACCACAGATGACATCGTCTTCTTCTGGCAAGGCGGAGACAACGCTGTGACCGGAGTTGACAAGCTGGAGTTACCTCAGTTCTCCATCGTAGACATCCGCCTTGTGTCCAGGGAGGTCAGGTTCACTACAGGTGAGACTCTTGGCTATCACATTTTCACACAGCTTAAAGTGATTCCATCAAACAATAAAGCAAAGTCAACATGTGGCCTATCGTGCACCTTACTTCCAGTCAGACTGTTTTCTGTGGTGAATCTGAGAGCAGTAGATGGTCTGTGGTATTTAGCTTAGCATAGCACAAAGGTGGGCAGTGACATTCACCCTCCAAAAATGAAGCAAACTGGTTTATATTTCTGCTCGCAGCAGCACTTCCAAACGCCCTTGTGAGCTTCATGTGTGCTGTAGAACAAAGAGAGTGAAGTCTATATCTCATGTTAGAGCTCCAGAAAATCTTTGAACGTTGCTTGCAACCATTAATCGAGGATTTACTCTGGTGATCTAAGGCTCCGCCTTGATCAAGTATGCATGCTAAGGTATTGATTCGTTCAAAGATTTAGAGCAACCTGCAGATGATGAGGTCATTTATCATTGTGCGTGCCCCCATAGCAAGCTTGCGCTTAGATTAAAACCTGCACACTTGTCTGAAGCCTGGTCCCCCCCCTCCTTGGTGATGTACTGCAAATAAACTCGTGGACAGATCACATCTGAACCGGACCGAGCTGTATTTGAAGCTTTATTAATGGTTTCAAGAATCATAAATATGAAGCCCAGCTTGATGTTTTCTTACTGCGTCTTTTGCAGCCGTGCACACCTGTGCACATATCTGTTCACATATCTGTACACCTTCCTTCCATGTTGGCTTTATAGGAAGCGTTATTCACCTCTAGACCGTCCTGTTGGTAATGTTTAGGGGACAGAGAAAGTGCAAAAGAAACACAGAGCAGCTCTTTGTGACAATCCTCAGAGGGATGCTGGCGCTGCCTGCTGAGATAGGGGGTTGCAGAAAAATCTGCCGTGTTTGCGACTTTCTGCCATGTTTAATTGGAATCGAACTTGTCCCTGGAAAGGAATCCATCGCTTTGGGGAAATTAAGTGCTCCGTCTGAATAAATGGAGAAATGACTACCCCTTGTGTTGTCAGGGTGCAGACTTTGGGATTCTTTAAGTCATGCTGGTTTCCTATTCTCCGATTTGTGGCTCAACCCTTTGTCCTTGCAGGTTCCTATCCGAGGCTTTCACTGAGTTTCAGGATTAAGAGAAACATCGGTTACTTCATCCTGCAGACTTATATGCCCTCCATTCTGATCACCATCCTCTCCTGGGTCTCCTTCTGGATCAATTATGATGCCTCTGCAGCTCGGGTGGCCCTGGGTAAGAAACAAAGGCATTAATAAACCTCTACAGGAGCCCACAGCATGTTCACTGATGGCCTCTACATTCACTTGCAACCCTCAGTTTTACACTGATGTGAGTCTTCTGGGTTCCAGGCCTTTCTTGCTTCTTTTGGCCCAACATTGAGTGAAAGTTGCACCACGCATCTTCCCAGAATGTCCATTAGAGACACAAAGCATCAGCCATCACAGTTGTCCTGTCAACTCTGTCCACTTCACCCTTTTACTCTTCATCAAACAATTAATCAAAGCCATCAAACATGACGGAGGCGTAGAAAACTTTATGATTCACCACAGTCGACCACAAGGTGACGGATGAGAGGCTTTGAAATCACCCTTGTGCAGTTGCGTGGAATTCAAAAGCTGCTGAATGTAGAGCCAAAACCGACCCCTGACCATGACCCCCCCCCTTTGTTTTTGTGCATCTCTGCTCAGGAGTGACAACGGTGCTCACCATGACAACCATTAACACCCACCTTAGGGAGACTCTCCCAAAGATCCCATACGTGAAAGCCATCGACGTCTACCTCATGGGCTGTTTCGTGTTCGTGTTCCTGGCCCTGCTTGAGTATGCCTTCGTCAACTACGTGTTCTTCGGCCGCGGCCCCGCGCAGCAGAAGAAGCTCAGCGAGCGGATCGGCAAAACCAACAACGAGCGCATGAGATACGAGGAGAAGCGGCTGAGGGAACAGGTTTGCATTTGCACCCGCTGCGGCGCCTCTGCTCGACCTCAGTGTCAACCTTTTATGTATTTTTTTTTCTTTTTTTTTTTTTTTTTTTTAAATCCATCCACACGGACACATTACTCCATGAAGTAATCTGCCGACTCTAAAGCGACCAGCACCGCCATCTTCATCCATCGCTCCACCCTCGAGCGCTGACACTGATTTTTATTGAGCGCAGCCGTTGTCTTTGAGGTAGAAACCCGTGTAGCCCCACACAGGTGTCAACACACTCGTTTCTCCAGGTTGTATGTTTACGCTGCGTGCTTCATTCATTCTCCTTCGAGTGTTTCGGGGTATTGCCGAATCCGAATTTGAGCCGAGAAAGAGGAAGTCCGACATGAAGCGGAGGACCCGTGCGGCCCTCCGCAGACGCTGAGACAATCGGAGTGAATGAAGCTACGCCGCTTTCTCTCATTTATCGATTGATTTCTGCTGTGTGTGAACTACTCTATGCATATTCCGAGCTGTTCCTGTTAACGCTGCACTGCTGGATGTGTTGGATGCACTGTGTAATCTTGAGAGAGAGAGAGAGAGAGAGAAAAAAAATGTGCTTCTTTGCATTTGAATTTTATCGTCATTTTAATGTTCTCTTCGCTTTTCTTTCACATTGCAAGGACTCCATTTCCGTGCCGTATCAAACCAACACCTTCAGGTCATTTACACAGCGAAGAAATCTGTATCTCGAAGAACAACGCAAAGTTGGGGTACATGTATTTAGACATCATATCAGCTGTAGGACAGCCTGCACTCTAGCTGCCTGTTGATGATGTTAAATATTTCTGTTGCATGCCAGAAATGACGTTCCATATCATCCCTACATGTTGCCTGGGGGATGGGGGGGAGGGTCTCAGATAGTTTTGATTATTTAGGGGCTTATAGGGGGCCGCTCGCCCACACTTCAGGCTCGGCTGACTCCCTCGCCTCTGCTCTCCCCCCCGCCCGCAGGTGGATCCGTACGGAAACATCCTCCTCACCACGCTGGAGATGAACAACGAAGTGATGCCTTCCGACGTGGGGAGCAGCGTCAGTGACTCTCGGAATTCCGTCATGTCCTTCGACAGCTCCGGGGTCCAGTTCAGGAAGCCCATGGTGCCCCGTGACGGCTTCAGCCACCACTCGCTGGACAGGAGCGCCATGCGGAGCCGGGCCAACTGTCGGCTACGGAGACGCTCCTCCAAGCTCAAGTTGAAAATCCCAAACCTGTCAGATGTTAGCACCATCGACAAGTGGTCCCGGGTCATTTTCCCCATCACCTTTGGATTTTTCAACCTAATCTACTGGTTGTACTATGTGAATTGATGTGCACCCCACTAGGAATCATGGGCCATATTTTGAGAGCACATTAAATTGGCTTTGATACAGTTCCAAAATATGTATACACATATACAAATTGAACATATGTATATGCATATTTCTATATATTATATTTATATATACACATGTGAAATCTGAAAGACTTTCCGATGTACAAAGTATTAATAGGATGACTTGAATGTTTAAGAATAATCGTGAGAGGAGAATTTCAAGGCTTTGAGTTTCTTTTTCCTCCTGAAAAGAAAGAAACAGATGAACAAACATCCCGTCAGGGGGGGTTTTTGGAACTAAAGACTGCATGATATTTTGCTAAAAAAGAAAATTAACGAGAAAAAATGGGACGTGGAAGCTCTCGAGAGTGAAAAGATGTCTCAGAGTCCCATTGACTTTTTACCGATGCGTACCGCGATCCGAAATCCTCTACTGCAGCTCACGAGCGGAGGGGCAGACCCCCACAGACCCACCCCACGCTCCCCCCCTTCCTCCTCCTCCTCCTCCTTTTCCTCCTCTCTCCCCACCCCACCCACCCCACCCATCACCCACGGATACCACACAGGGAAGTCTCCACTCCCACTCTGTACAGCAACCTTGTTTGGATTATGTGTCGTTCCTTGGCTTTTTTGAAGTGATATCGTTCTCTCTGTCGGACATCAGATGAGGTCCGGGGCGGGGCGGGGGCCGAGTGGATGGGATGTCCGACCGCCGCATTGCCTCCCAGGGTCAACGCAAACTCCCGTTTCCTTTCTTCTCTCATGTTAATTTTAGGAAACCGCATCCGTGGGAAGGGGGGGTGGGGGTGTTCCATTATGGTTAAAAAAAAAAAAAGAAAAGAAAAAAAAAAAACAACGTGCTGATTATTGTAGATATGATTTTGTCTTGGAAAAATATACTGTGATTTCAAAGAGTGTTGGAACCTGTTCAAGGGCATTATGAGGTGAAAGTCAAAGGTATGCATTACTCATTCTTGCTGTGCGTGTGTGTGGGGGGGGTGAGGGAGGGAGGGGTCATATTCTACACATTTTATCAATCAGATGCTTCAAGAAAGTGTACTTTTACTGTTTATTTCTTCCTGTTGAGCGATTCACACGCGAGTTCTTTGACGTCACATCCTGCTTTGTGTCCGCTGGGGGGGGTGATGGTTGGGGGCGCTTTTGTGATTCATATGAAGTTGTTCAACATTTCTATTCGAAAGAGTCTACATATCAGCCCACAGTTTGACCAGTTGTCACCAACTACAGTGTTCTCGAGCCTTTCTGTCATTGGAGTCGTGACTTAAAGGGCAGGCAGGAGGTCATCCATTTAACATTCCCGTCTCTTTTAAATGGGGGGGGGGCAAGCTGACACGGCAACCACAAGGCCTTTAATCCATACAGCACGTGTTTAGTTTTGCTCACACGCTCTGCTTTGACAAACGCTCAGGTTGATTTGCAAAGAGAAATGACCGTCGTGTTTTCCCCCCTTTTTGGTGGACAACTTGGATCACACAATGTGAAGAAAGTTCATGACCGATCAGTTAATTAAAATAAGCATTAAAAGCTACAGAAACAACTGGGGTCGCTGGGGCACAAGGAGGAATCCTGGTGTGAAACCAGTTTGTTGATCGCGGCGATGTCAGCTGTTGTCACCTGTCTGAGTCAAAGAGGGGGGAAAAATTGCCTTAAAAAAACACAAAAAGGTCCAGTCATCCACGTAACAAAAAAAAAAAAAATCCAGGCAGTGTCAGGACGCCGTGATTGGCTGAGGTTTGTGTTTCCATCTGCAGCTGAACAATCTGTCCTTCGTCTCCATCACCTGTGACGTCCAAAGAAATGCACGACCACAACATAGTGACAACGAAACGTAGTCTGAGACAACAAGTGCCACAATCAACTCGAGTAGCAATGGATCTTGTAAGAAAGTGGCGTGAAACAGTATATGTTATTTTAAATATGAATAGTCAATATTGTGCTGTCAGTGAGTGATGAGGGGGTTGCTGAAACTGCGGCCTGTTTGTGTTCCCAAAAGTTGCCTAAGAGAGGCAATTAAGACTGAAATTGACTGAACTTGAAAACGGTAGCTTAAGATGTTGCAGTCTTTTGCACTTTGGAAACATGATACCCAGTATTATAAAAGAGGACTCCGCCGGTTTTGCACAAAACTGATGCAATCGCAGTACACGGACAAACAAAATCGTCTGAAATCGACAGTATATATAATCTCATGTAACCGCAATGCAACACAGCCACAGCTGAGTCGGGAGGGTCGCCGCGGTCGTAGCGGCTGATGTAGCTGTAGAATGGGATGACTCAGTTTTGCTGCATGATGCTGGTGTCATTAAAAATTGGTGGAGCTCCCTTTTATCCCAAATATAGAAACTCCACGATACTTTCATGCTGCTTTTCTAATCCATTAGTGTCCAGGTGAGTGAGAAAGATGGTGTACATTTATGGTTTAGGTTGAAAACATTAACATGAGATATATAGACATATAAATAATATATATATTTATTTATTTTTTGTTATCGCTTCATATCTGCAGAGTAACAGCTCGTCAAACTGTCAAAAGGCAATATGATGGATCAGTAAAAGTGTCAAACTGAAGCCAGAGGATATTGTTTGTACTAGCCCGTTGGGACTCAAAGCAACCATAAGTGTTATTTTTAAAATCGCCGATTCGATCAGAAAGAAGCATAATGCATCTACTATGTTGTTTCCATGAAAGGCCCTTTGGTTTCAAAACACCAACCGATGATTGAGCATTCAGTTCCCATTCAGGTCAGTTTTCTCCCAGAAAGAAAATCCATACAAGCTTTCTCTTGCAATATTTGATGCATATCTTAAACAAACAGAAGCATTAAATGAAAAGCCCCTGCATGTTCATAGTTAATACCACCCAGTTCACTAAGCACATGTGTTACCTGCTTTCTGAACATGTACATCAGCACATTCATCCCAGAAGCTGTGAGGACCTTCTGTTTTCTGCTTTTACTTTTAGGATATTTGCTTCTACAAGAGAGAAAAATAGATTTCTTTTCACGCATATGTTCAATAAGTAGAAGAGGAGGGGGGGAAAAAGTGTTGAACTGATTTCAATGTGAATTTTCTTGCCTCTAGTGTATATGTGTAATTACATGTGAATTGTACTGTAAATATGATATCTTTCACTTAAATAGTTCTTAATGCATGAACAAAAACATGGCAGTTCGTAATACCAGCTAGCCTCACTGCTAATGGCATGGACAGCTTCTCTAGCATTGGCATACTTCTGCAAACGAAACCTTGGAAAAAAAAAAAAAAAAACAGGACACGCAAGGAATACACGGTGTGGACAAAATAATGGAGGGATCGACGCGTTGAAACGACCGCACAGTGACCGTGAAGTCAGCTCACGATTCAAGCTGATGCTAGTGTTGAAGAATCACCACATCCTTTGGTTTTACTGTATATTTAAACTCGTGTTTCCTCACTTTTCCTACATCTTTATCTTTCCAAAGCGTTTGGCGTGATCTGGCTGCAGCTCTTATGAATCTCTTAATTCAAATTTAAGAGCCTGGCGCTGGCAGGTTCGCTATAAAGGAGCAGGATAGCCTTAAGTGTGGGATGTTCTTTCTTGTTCCTTCGTAACAAATGCGCGCCATCCAAAAAAAAAAAGGGTACCAGCCCAGTACAGCTGCTCATGTTAGGCTGCTCAGTATTAAGAGGAAGTCTTTCGGTGGACATTTAAAAAGCTCCACCCATGTAGTCTTGAACTGGCAGAGGGTTGCATCACCGTATTGAGCTCGGTGTGTTTTTTGTTTTTTTTGGGGGGGGGGTTCTTGTATTTCGGGTAAAGAACAAAACTGTGGCGTGAGCTCAGATCTGGGGCTGACCTCGTCCGAGAGAGCAGACCGCAGCCAAAAAAACAAAAAAAAAAACAAAAAACAAAACTCCAAGCACCGCGAGGACGCTGACAGGCCCCTCGACCGCAGGGCGAACATTCACTGGTGCGCTCGTTATTTTGTACACACCCTGTAGGTTTTGTTTGGCATGACCTGAGTTTTTTTTTTTTTGGGGGGGGGTTAGAAAAAAAAAACAAAAAAAAAAGGTTTTATTTTCATATATTTTTACCTCCACACCTTTTGATTCATCTCCACAGCCAGGAAAAAAAAGGAAAGATCCAGTGTTTACATGCTGAAATTGCACTTGTTTTACAGCCAGCGCTAAAGAAAAAAAACAAAAAAAACAAACCAACAAAAAAAAAACTGTAAAACTGGAGGAAAAATGTAAACACGAAACATGGTACATGGTGTGATTTTGTGCAAATCATGTACTCAGCAGTGTATTTACTGTAAATCACACAATTTGGGATAGATGCACCAAGTGCATGCTGTAGTTTTATCAGGTTCAGCATACGCATCAACATCAGTCGCCCTCCAACTCTAAAGGATGTAAAGGATGCTCGGCAGCAGCGTCTGCACGTAAGCCATGTGTTTGCACACTGAGTGGGTGTTCCCTGTAATTTCTCTTTAATAAGTTGCCTCTGGTTACGGTCTGTTGTCGATTACCATATCACGATACTCGGATGAAGCTGAGCTGATTCCCTCCCTCTGTGCAGGAGCAAAGCAGGGAGAGAGAAGGATTAGCTTTTTTCCCCCACAATTCGTATTTAAAAAAAAAAAAAGAAAAGAAAACGATATCGGCAACTAATGGAAAATCCCCACACAACCAATTGCCCATTTATTTATTGGTTAATTTATTTTCTGTACGAATTAGTAACCGATTCTGTTCACTTCTCTGTTCATTTCCGATTTATCGTATTTGTTGCATTTGTTATGGATTGTTATTCTTATCGTTGTTGTTGTTTTTTTTATGAGAAGGAGATGTAACTCATCTGATGTACTGGCACTGGAAGAAAAAAAATGCATTTGTTCTTTATTTTTCAGTACTGTAACTGTTCCTTTCACATTGGGCGCTTTATTCGATTGAGTTTGTTCAATAAGGTGTTTGATTTCATTTCAAGTATCGGTACTCATGGAATCAACATTTGTGTAGTATGGAGTTGTATTTTTCTTTTTTTTTTCGTCAGTGCAAATTAATGTTATAGTGTCAATCAGCTTTTTTAGGTGTTCGAACAAAATGTGTTTTTTACAAATACAAGGTGTTCAAGTATGTGGTATAAAAAGGGTTATCATTCAAACAACAGACTTTTTACAAATAAAGGCTTATACAGTAACAGAAGCTAATGTCTTTTCATTTGCCCTTTGAGGACTAATATACTCCATGATTTCCTTTGGACTTATATCTATTCATTTCCAGTCATTAGTCCCCAAATGGTAAATATGATGTCGGAGGGTAAAATCAGGTTTCCACCATCACAGTTCAAGGTTCTTGTCGGAGCTGTCGCCTCTTAATCGGCCTGTTGCGATTGGGGGAGACGTGACGACGACTCCGGAAACAAAACTTAGCAAATCTCGATAATATCTCCTTTTAATTTGATCCCAGAAGACTGAGCGTTTATGAGAATATACCTCTTTTCATACCCTATTTCCTGAATAAAGACGCAAAGTGACTCCTGCTGAGAAGTGTAGTATTTGCGCCTTTTTGCAATCCAGGAACCGTTAAAGGGTTTCATTGTGGGTAAATGTGACACGGATGAAAAAAAACTGTAAACTGCGTACAGGTGGATGCAGCAGCATGGTCGCCATGCTGCTCCCTCACCCCCCGGGGGGGGGGGCACAAACAGCCGTGTGGAGTCTTTCAAGGGCACAACTCTGTATCTTTGGGTTCTTTATGTAGACAACGGCCTCTGGCCTCCGAGCCAGCGGGGGTAATACTCGTCCCAGATTCATTTGAAAGTTTCCTATCAGGCGGCTCGCTGACCTCTGGCCGCACGTTTGGCTTCGACCCAAAAGAAGAGACAGCAAACACAGAACCGTGTATTTAAAGAAACACTGGTGTAAAACCAAATGGAGACGGTCCCTAACGGGTTCCTTTATTGATTTTTGAGATGCGATCCCTCGTGCAGACCTTTGTTATATTAGCATCGGCTCCTAAAATCGGGAGGGGCTGCGGGGAGACGGAGCGCGACAGCCGGGCTGGGTGTGTTCCATCAATCCATTTTCTGTCAGCGTGTTCAGGGTCACGGGGGTCACTGCGTGGGACGGGGCCGCCTGCAAAATGTGAAATACAAAAATTCACAAACAAGCACTATATAAGAAGTAATCAGTGCTAATAATAAAGCAACCGTTAGTAACACATAAATGATACTATTCAACATGACTTGAGGTCCTAAACAGTTAAAATCCTTCCAGAAACCATAATTTGCTATTTTCAGTGAGGTTAGTGTCCGTTTTTAGCAGTAACTCTCATACTTGTGATTAGGGGAATAAATGTATTGTCATCGCTGCTATTTCTGCTCTTGGTTCCTGTAATTGACAGATATTCAAATATCTTAAATCCAGTCTGTCCTCTCCGCGTGGAGGCCCGCAGCGTCGCATAAAACTGTCAATAAATGAGCGACAGCGCAAAGACACCCACGAGCTGCGCGCCAGTAAGGCTACACTTATTCGCGGCGTTGCAGGTTTGCCCACTAAAGTCTCTGCCTTTATCCACTGGGCTATATATAGACGAGCGTGTTTTCTGACTGTCTCCGTGTTCACGTGTCTGTATGCATGCCCACAGGGGGGCTTCGGATCCCTCCTACACACCAAAAGACATGCAGGTTTCATTCACTGGAGACTCTAAATTGCCTGTAGGTGTGAATGACAGTGTGAATGTGTTTGTCTATATGTATGTTAGCCGTGTGATAGACAGGCGGCGTGCCCCCGTGCCCGCTGGGATGGATCTGATCCCGCCAGGAGCCCCTTAACAGGGTAAGCAGTTTGGAAAAATGGATGCCGGAGTCGGGCGCATCAGACACAATTCATACCGAGTGTGTTGTTGATTGCACATTGATGGCTTTAACTAGTCATCAGTCGCAGGCATCATTAATGATTTTTGAGCTGCTGCATCCCCCAGACGCTCGTACTTCAATGTCATCGGGAGCGGGACCTCAGGCTCACGCGCATACAGATGCACAAACAAGTCGATCGCGCGGCGTAGAAACACGCGTGAGCCACCTGCCCGCAATAAAAAGTTTAAATGAGATTTCTAACGCCGACGTATGAAGAGGAGATGCTGGCGCAGCGAAGGCCGCGAGAGACAGAAATTAATGTCTTTCTGGGCTTTTAAAATTCCGATCGATTTTAAAACTCACACTAGCACAGGAGAGCACCAGTTTCCACATGGTCGCTGGAGCGAGTGCATAGTTCGAGTCACAATTAAATAGACTGAGTGATTATTGAAAAAAAAAAAGTTTATTAAAATTTATTTATGGTTGTTTTTTTTTTTTTTTTAAAGCTAGTGGGCTACCCTCGAAGATGCAAACCAGCCCCCGAGCATCCATTAAAATCGTATCTACAGCCCACCTTGTTCTTGTTTTTTTTCTCCACTCCCCCACTTTTTTTCTGCTCCATATCAGTTCTTTTTTGAGACATAGCGGTTTTACTGTGAATAATGGATGGGGGCAGGAAAAGGCAGGCGGCAGCGCTGTGAAAGGGCAGAGAGTCGGTCACTAATTTCCAGAAATACATGCTACATGCTTACAAGGAAAGTGGGAAAAGTCAGCGGGAGCATTTAGTTGCTTGGAAAGTGGGTTAATGTAAATATTGAACCCATAAGCACAGAAAGGTAGTCAGTCAAGATTAGGGGGAAAAAAAGCCCACTTGATCAAATGTGCTGTGTAGAAATTTATTTGATTTATATTTTTTTTAATAGTATTTTCTTGTTTTCTTGTTTCAAAGACGTTGATGTCTCCTCGGTCTCCTCAGTGCGATAATTGTTCCGTAACTGTTCAGTGGCTCCTCTAAGCTATGGAGCCCTCCCTTAATACCAGAATTCAGACATATTAAGAAGACTGATTGAAGGGCAGAGGGCAGATATTGATCTGAAGGAATGAGAAAGCCCTAATAGATAACAAAGAGCCTTCATACTTTGACAGAATCAATAATACTAATATGGGAGCGGGTCATTTAAATTAGAGGTAAAGCAGCCAGTTTAGAGCCTTTAATGAGCAACGGAGCTTGAATCTGCGCTTGAGCCATTTCAGATGTCTGATTATCTGCCTGGAGGCTGCGGGGCCATGACTGCTCCTCAAGGTGCTGGATGTTGATGACTCTATTTAAGCTAATCGCATCCCGGCTCCATTCATTGGCCGTTGTTGGAGTGATATAGCACCTCGTCGCGTAATGATCGCCTCCTGACGTGTCGGCCTTCTGATGCGAGGCCGATTTAATGCACAGGTTTGTCTCCGCTAATTGATTTCTTTTAATTCACTCCAAGTTGGCTCCGCCGAGCACTTTGACAGTTGATTACGCTGCTAAGAGAGTTCACCTTGAGACGGGTGTGTAAATAATACGCCCCGCACGCGGGGATCTACAGCCATCAACCCTGATTAAACCACGATCAAATTACAGCCCATAATGGCTCGCCACCAGCTACTGTAGCCCGAGTAGCCGTCGCAAAATGGCGACATGGCACGGCAACAAATACTTCGGCTTCAAATCGAGCTCAGCGCGGGTGAAATGTCGCAGTATCGCAGCTGAAATCGGCCCAGCTTTCATCACCCCCACCCCCACCCCACCCCCACCTCTTGCTCGGCGTTTGGGCGTTTGAGTGCATAGCTCTGTTGGGAAGACGGATACACCCCCGGCCAAGTAGCCGAATGTGCATTCCGTCCCTGCATTCTATTGTCAGCACTCCATATAAAAACATCAAATATTGAAGAGGTCCATTAACATGGTTCAGAAATTGATGGCTGCTTCTCTTTTGGGGGTGGGGGGGGGCGGAGGTGGAGGTGGTGGTAGTGGTGGTGGTGGAGGTGCCGGCGGAAGGGGGGGGTCAAAGGCTTGCTGGTTCGGAATGTTCGCATGAGTTTTCCTTTACATGTATATTTCCAATAAAATGGTGTAAGGTTTGAAATGACCAGCAGCTCTGGGTGACTGAATCTTCTCCCTCCCCAAGACCACGAGTCCAATATGGTGATGGTGATGATAATGATGATGGTGATGGTATCTTGGGATTTTCAGCTACAGAACTGAAGCTCCTGAATTTTAGGTGGTTGACAAAGGTCAAAGGTCAGGTCAGAGCCTCCACTGAATTCGGAGAACCTTCTTTGGATGAGGAGGGGGTGGAGGCTAAAAGGAAAAGTGCTTCGGCGCCTCCTTTCTTCTGTCAGCACACGAGGCACATCTCACCATCTCTGATGAAAAGAACCAGGTAATGAAATCCCATAATTCTTTGCTATAGTGGCACAAAAAAAGAAGAAGAAGAAGAGCTGTTCATGATTGACACTGCATAATGATGCAGTCAGCTTCTCTCTGCAACACTGTCATCTTCTAAATCCTAAGGGATTCTCCTCCAGACATCTCCTGGATATAATGACATTGTGCGCTGAGGTTAAAGTTGACGGTGAAAAGGACGCAGGAGGAATTTGGATCCAGTCGACATCGTAAAGACCCCGGGGGACAGCTGTTCTTCATCCTTTCACGCTCCACAAAGGAGGTCACAGTGAGTTATTATCACCTCCTGAGACATGTCTGTTATTACAACAAATGACTCCTACAGGTAGCAGGTTAGAGTGTGTGTATATACACACACACACACACACACACACACACATATATATATATGCACAGGTAGCAGAGACCCAGCACCAGATTATTCTAATCAGCCCAACTGTTGCGCAACAGTAGGGGACATGCTTTCACTACAGCAGTTTACTTAACAATGAATTAGTTGCTAACGCATATGCAAATATATGGATAAGCACTGGAAAAGACAGTTTTGCACCCTTTTACCAGAGGCTTACAAGAGGATATAAAACATTTTATTTATGCATTGTATTTAATCAATAAAAGTCTGATTTTTGTTTCTTATAAGAATCACATTTAGTCATAAATAATAATAACTTATGGAAAACTCAGTGGGGGAAAAGAAATTTGAAGGAACTCCATTCCACCCAGGGAGTGACCCAAATGGTAGATTCCTAATTAATAAGTTGAATGTCGTTATATGCATGTACATGGTTACAACACCAAAGCTAAATGATAAAAGAGGTTCCTGCAGGTCACCAATCAATTGTTGGTTAATCTCAAGTAGTTTAGAGCAAAATAAAATGTAATGTTAATAGTCTGACCATCCCGCTCACAGATGAAAAAAGCACAAATCTTCAACTTAAGTGCTGCACTTTGACTTTGGATAAAATGTGAAAATCGACACAAGGGCCCCATGGAGGTGCGTTACCACGTTTGCTTGAGTCCAGTGTGGACAAAAAGACCAAAAACCTTAATCGTCTCGTGACCCCAGCTCTTCCCAGCCTGGCGGCGCCGTGCGGATCGTAACCGCTTCCGTCTCTGCTCGGTTTGATCGAAAAACGCCGCGCCAGGCTTTCACTTATTCGCCGCGCGAGTGGCCGCATCTGCTAACAGTTTTAGCCCCAAACAAGCACCACTCCGCCGCACTCTTCCTCTCTCCTGACATAATGAAATGTCAAGCATCTTTCCTCCTCTTGCACGATGTTCATCCGTGTTGCCATGGCGTCCTTGTTTGGGGTGGGGGGGTGGGTGGGGAGGGGTTGGAAAGGGAGAGTGGAGGGATGAAAAAGAGGGGAAACATAACATGACTACTAAAATATTAAGACATTTCCTTTATGCGCGCACGGCCAGATTTAGGCCACGGAGCACAGGTCAGAGAGGAAACTGGAGGAAGGGCGCCCGTGGTGCCGTTCGTACTCAGACGTGGCAGAAAATAGCGCGGTGGAGACAGCTCCACCTGCCATCTGCGCCTCGTCAATTTCTGCAATTAATTGCGAGTGTGTGGGCTGTGTTTGAGCTCCTCGTATTGGCCTGCAAGATTTGCATGATCCCATGAATATCAATCATCTGACAAGAAAAAAGGCCTTTTTCAAAGGCTGGAAGCCACAGATCTCTTCATGGGGAAGAGCGTCAAATTCTGTTTTAATGCAAATGACCGTCGTTTGCTCCTGATTTATAATGAAGGGCAGATTTTTGCATGAAGGGTCCTTAAAAGGATAAGTGATGATCGTAGAACTGTCGTCCTCAACCTGGCTCCTGTTAACCTGGCTGCTGTTTTTTAGTGATTTTATGGGGTCTCCTGACGTTCAGGGTGCAGAAGGTCCACCTACTGGAGGTCACCTTCCCCCCCCCATGCCTACATCTGCATCCGGGAGCCCAAAGAAGTGTCAGGAAATGCCCCTTTGCTCGTGTTTACACGTGCGACCGTGGCCGCTCTTGGAGAAAGTGGTGCATCGAGGTTGACGCTGATGTCAGCTGATGGTTCAGTGTCACCGTGTTCGCCTTTGAGAGTCAGAGAGATGTATTCTACATCCCCACGGGGGGAGCCCGCCTGCTCTCTGGGTCTGATGCGTTTTTAAGATCGTTTTGATAATTCGGTGGAGGTGAAGTGGATCATATAGGCGCGTTGTGAGCAGGAGGACGGAGGAGGGGGTGTGTGTGTGTGTGTGTGTGTGTGTGTGTGTGTGTGTGTCCAGGATGTGTTGACAAAGACCCCCTGCTGTTCCCCGCATCCCTCCGCACGCACGCTCACGCAGGAGCATAATCAGGGCTCCCCTGCCATCTGCCGGCCGGTGAGAGAACTGCACCCGTGTTTTTCTTTTGGAGTTGACCAAGTCAGACTAGAAGCACCACATCCCACATGTGTGCTCATTCTGTCTGAGCCAAAGTTATGACTCACCTCTTCTGGCAGGCGGCTGACAGGGAAACACTGGTTGTAGTGGGCAGAATATAAAAAAACACAAGCGAGAGTTTCAGGGTATAAATAATAAAAAAAACCCAAAAAAACATGCACCTGCAAGCGTCAGCACTGCTCAAGCAGGAAATGTGGTTTTTCTTTTTTTTTTTTACCCTCAGCGTTGGTTGGATTCATGGGTCAGGCTGCTGATCTGATTGGTTCACAGACTGCCCAGTTGTGCCCGGGTTGCCATCGGTTCTGGTGACGTCTGGGACCGTCTCACTTCGAACCCTATCAGGAAAAACGTCCTGCGGATAATGAGCCCTGCGCGCCTCCCTACACTGCCCACATTATCCTGGGCCTCCCTCCCTCCCTCCCTCCTTCAAGCCTCCAGTCAACCACCATCAACATTTTTTCTCATTGGTAATCACTCGTGTCAGCTTCTGGCAATTAAAGACAATTAATCATGATTGATTCACTGTGTCTCTGTCTCCCCTCATGAGCATTGGGCTTCACACTTGGAATCAGTAAAGGTGAAACTGAATTTATTAAGTGCACATCACCAGGGAGTCGACTTCCAGGTGATAAGCAGCATGCTGCAAGCACTTTGGCTTACACTTCCTCGAGGCGAGCCATAAAGGCGAGGCGAAGATTAAATTACATTAATTTCATCACCGGACGCCCTGACCCAGAGTGACTTACAAGACAAGGAGGATGGAGTGATGAGCTGTGGCGAAACTACTGCCAAACTACTGAAAAATGAACGAGGTGTCTCGCAGCGTGGTGCCGTGACCTGCCATGGGAATTCAACGACCTGTGTGACGAGGTTACCTTTAATCTCTTCACGTGTTTAGACGATTACTCAGAACATTCTGAGCCCAGTGCGTAGTGCAGCGCGCGGAACTGGGACTGTTTACTGGGAGAAAGGGGCTAAATGTTGAGCACTATTTGTTACAGTGGCCTCGCGATAGCCCCAAAACACCGAGGCGACAAAATCCATTTTTAATTATCTGGTTTATGTCCGTGTGTTATGTGCCAAATTAGTTTTGATGCCATTGTGATGATCGTCTCTCCATTTTGTCTTTTCTCATGTGGAAGGTGGAGACATAATCGGTCACATTATTGCATTCGTCACAGCAGAGTGGGTTCTTCCTCATGGGTATTTTCGGCTTAAAATCCCAGAGCGTGCATTACTGCATGTAAATGAACAATAGCATGACTTCTTGGGTCTCAATGAGCAATTTCAGAGCTCTTCTTTTACACCTGAGATTATTGGATTAGTGTTGTAACAGTCACCGGTGTCCCTGAACAGTGTCCACTGAGCTAGCATGCAGGGGCAGCTTCACGGGCCTCTGTATCCTCCTCAGTTTCCATGGCGACGGGAGCCGTCTCCACAATGTCGGTAAAAGGAAATTAAGACTGTGACTGCAAACAGAATATTTACAACAATCTGCGGCGCGCCGGAGACGCGTCTTGCTTGCGGGGCGAGCTGAACGTGTCGGCGCGCGCAGGTCCGCAACAGGACGCGAACCTTCAGCGAAAGCACAATAGACGTATAACAAATAAAAGTGCGTCACGCGCTGAGGATTCAGAGCGGAGGGATGAAAGAGCAGAGATGAGTCATGCGGAGGTTCGTGACGTTGCGTTTAATTGACAAAACTCACAAGCCTGCTGCTGCTTTCTCTACTAAACTACCAATAAGTCTGCCTTAATAAGCGACGCTCTTCAACGGGACTCACGCTGTGAACAGGTGGGTCTGAATCATGGTTGCAATGCAACAAATATGATTTAGACTGTGATTTATTAAAGATGTCAGTAAAAATGTAAGACAAGCCCAAAATTGCTCTGGTTAGTGACTCAAGGGTGCATCCTGCCTTCACCCGAATGCTTTTTAAAATAGGCTTCAGCGCCCTCCCCACGACCCCGAAAAGAGCAGCAAATGAAAGCAATCAGCATGCCGCCTGTAAAAGGCTTCGCGGATGCATCGGTGAGAGGGTCGAGTTGATTGCTGGCCATCATTGTTTGTGTTCAAACCCTGAAGACACGCGAGGCGGCGGCTGGCGCGTAGTCAAGGTTCCATCGGGTCTCTCGATCACCACCGGAGGGCGCACACGTCGAGTCCAGGCGACTTCAGGCGCTTTTACCATGGCAACTGTGATTAAGGATACGGAGCCCAAGCTTAAAAACAAAAACACTGCCCAATCCAGACAGCGTCCAGGATTCATCCTGGACCTACTGGAACTGAACTTCATCATTAAATGTCTAATAGAACATGTCGTCATTACGGGGGGGTGCAGGGTCTAACGGGCAGTGCAAACACTTGGCCAAGAGAAACAAAGGTACCTAATGTGAGGTTCAGGCCTGCAGCCCGACGCAGCGCGCAGCGCTAAGGACATCGTCTCTGGTCAGGTAGCATCCGCACAGCTGCCTCAGGCCCGTGAACGCCTCCCTCCCGTGCATGACGCGCCAGTTGTCAATAAAAATGACCTGAAAATGACAAGAGGTGTTGGGAGCAGTAGCGGAATGTGGCCATCGGGTTAGAACTGCATCAGACTCCTTACTCTCCCTGGGGTCAGCTTCACCCACAGCTCGTTCTCTGGCCTCCGCAGCTCAGTCGTCAGGTCCCGATGCGCTGCGTACCATCGCCGAGCAAGATCGTGGGGGATCGTGTTTATCGCTGCTCGGTCATAGTTGTTGTATCTGTTGAGATATGAAATGCATTATTCCATGTAGTAATGAGTTTAGAGACAATGCCATCCTCAGTTTGCACAGAAGAGAAGCCAAGTGTTTACAAAAGGAGGAGGAGCTGGAGGGATCTTACCTAATCTGGTAAACTTCACCGTTCCAAGGGTAGACGCTGAGTACAGGGCCGGTGCCTGCAATGTGGTTTTTGTGAGTTTTGGACTCCTCGATGTACTCGTGCCTGATTGGCACACGTGTGAGCAGCTCAAAGTTTTCGGGAGACCGCTCCCGTAGTCTCTCCGCAGTGTAGAAGCCGTCCACCAGCAGTGTCCTTCCCCCTGTACCCTCATGCTTGAGGCAGTGGAAAACCTGTATTCTGTGACAGAAATGGACTAACAGAGTGCCTAATTTAACCGTTCTACAAGCTATACTTGCAATAAAAATGCTAAAATCTGTAGTGGGTTTACTGGGTTTAGTGCAACATTAGAATTCAGCATAATATGCATTATATTTTGAGCAGTATTAGAATATTGACGTTACATATTCTTGGCATTTTGCACTTACCCACAGGGCTCATGAAAGTATGATGTGTCAGTGTGTCGATCTAGAGCCATGGTAGTGTATGCGGTGTCCCCTCTGGACATATCTGAAGTAAAACACCACATTCTCCCATATGTCGTCTCTCTGTAGATCATATGAACCAAATGACATGTAAAGTGGAACTGAGAGGAGAGAGAAGCCTTCGGGGTTTGATGAAAACTGCTGTGCAAACAAACTGCACAACCCAGAGCGCAGACGTACCTGATCAGACTGACTCTCTGGCTGACTGCCTCGGTGGCCTCAACCGTAGCTGGGACATGGTCCACAAAGGCCACTCCATACAGCAGGTAGGTTTGGAGGAAAGACTTTAGTTCATCGTCACTTTTCATGAACGAGTCCCATTTGGCCGAAGCTACATTTGCGTTTTCGTAGATGCCTGCGTTCCAGAGGATGCGCGGCTGGACGGTCTTCCGCTTCACTTCATCAAAGGCGTTCTCAGTCAGCCACTTCAAAGTGTACCTGGACACGTGACCGCCAGGCCCTGCCCAGAAAATAGAACAGTTACTAGCACAAACGAGAGAGTTCCACTGACCCAAAGTGACTTTTAAACTGGACAATTTTACAACCCAGGCAATGATTTACTTTTTGATTCGAATGACTAATCTTCTGTTCCATCAAGATTTTAAAGGCAGGCTGACGCAAGGCTGGCTCAGATTAAAGAACCATGAAAAGGCACCTCAAGGTGCCCTTGGAAAAATCTGCTCAACACAGTCCAACGATTGACAAAATTATTACTATATGTATGATAGAAGGTAGCTCCATAAAAAAGTGTTTTTAATTCCAATGTGAAAATAGCAGTAGGAAGAATTCATCTGAAGAGATGAACTACCCACTTCTCATTGTTTTCATTGTATATCTTTTAGTATATAAATATATACACTATGCAATTTTAGAAGACATACAGCGTTCATTATTACCAGTCTGATTTGAAGTGTCTGTCTGGGAGAGATTTTGCTGAAGCAGTAGAGCTACCTGGTGCCTTGATGCTGTTCCCAGTCTTACCATAGTGTCATTTTTGAATGCACCCTTAGTTTACAGCATTTTATTTTCCATACCTCCAACTTTTGCACAGTACTGTCTGCCCTTATTGCTCAAAGTGCTTTGTGCGCACTGTCTATATTTATGTGGTGTCCTATAGTATTTTTTGTTCCTGTAAGTGCATAATAAATGTCCAGGTGCAGACTCACAGGTGATGAGGAGCGTGTCGTCCTCCAGCCCGGCTCTCTGCGGGCGGATGCTGAGGTCTATGGCCCCGGTGTCCAGGCTCCTCTGCTGGGTCACGGAGTTGTAAGAATCTCGGCAGTGGTCCCGGAGCCACACATAGTTAAAATGCATTTGCCTCTCTTCGTGGTTTATAACTGATAATTACATTTACCTGAAATTAGGCCAACTGCAAGTTTCCACTTAACCCCAGCCCGCCGCCCCCCCACGAAGGAAAATATACACAACATAGTGGCACAAGGGCCATTTGGATGTGTTGGTAGAGTTAGTCCGAAGGACCTCACCGAGACAGTCCTGCAGCAGCTGTAACTTTGTGGAGCAACTCCGCTTCTCTATCTTCCACGCAGCGGCCGACAGCAACTTTGCTTGTCTCCCCATGCTCGATACTGTTTTTCCGAGCATCGCGCACCGACTGACCGAGAAAAGTCGGATCGAAATCGTCGCTTCGCTGCGAGGCGGAATCAATGGAGCCGTCGATCACAGCCGGAACCAAAATGCGAGCTTATGTTCCCACCGTGCGGTTTCGCAGGCTGTCTCCGTGACGTCACAGCTCACGGCCGTGGGGGGGTTATGATGTGGTTTTAAGCTAAGCTTCTCAGTAACTGCGCTCGTACAGAAGCAGCAAAAAAACAAAACAAATATAAAATTAAAAAATACGCTATTATTATAAATTAAAAACTAATGAGATAAAGCTGTACATTCTGGACTGTATTTTTTCCCTTATAAACACATTATCTTCCCTAACGGTTCTCCAAAGGTAGGCCTATATTTGCCCTTCAAAGTTAAATACAAACTAATTAAATGATTTTCATTTCCATCTCAACATTTAACCACATTAAAAGACCATACATATTTAGCCCTTTTCCTTCTCTGCTTTCGTTGTAATTGAAGTAACTTGTAAAACTTAATTTCATGTTTACTATATATGATTTCCCTTAAAGGAAAGGGTTTGTATGTTTGTTTGTTTGTTTGCTGACCTCTGATACTCCACATACTTCAAATCCATCCAGAGCACAAAGGTTTGAAGACCTCCTTTGAGCCAGTAGTTCCAAATCCCCAACATCCTCATTTCTTTCTGCAGAAGAGGGTTTGTGGAAAAGTATGGTCTTCCACTGACCTTTGACTCATGCATTTAAAGAAGTGACTGACCCTCAGTATCTGAACAGGTAAGGTAGAGAGAGAGATGATATACACCAAGGAATAAATAAATATAACTACTGTACTCAGTGCAAATGGGTGATGGGGGGCATATCAGTAAAGTTGAACCTCTTGTTCTAAAAATAGAGCATTTGGGATCTATGGGATGAGAGGTGAACTGTCCTGTGCCAAGAAAATAAAAGTTTAATCATCCTGGATTGAAGGACCAATCTATCATGTTTCTATGCCAGCTCATAAACTAAAGGCCCTGAACTATAAACCTGTTCAGATTCTGCCATAAAATGGAGACGTTTAGATTTTATTTGAAGATGAATATGGTGTGGACCTATATATAGTTCTTATAGCAGAACTATAAATTACATTGCAATAGCTGCCAACATTATTTGACATCCATTTAAAAAAAACACAAAGCCAAACCATGTGGTGGACAGTTATTATCCGGCATGCTGACTCCCCCTGGAGCACAGGGAAAGTGACTGATGCCTGACCTCTCTACTGTAACACTTGACTAAAAAAAATACATAATCTACCTTTAGGACGGTAACAATTCTAGTTAGTTTAACAACAACTCTAATTGCAGGAGTAGCTTTCTCCGTAATATTTGGTATTCACCTTCCACTCTTGTTATGGGACCTGACGACTACAGTTATGTAGAAGCAGTGTGAATGTGCTTCGTGCATTATGTAACTACCGAATCTACCTTATTGCAATTCGACTCAGTTCGGTGTCGTGCGAATTCCATGTCTGCTGATGAATAACAAGACGGATGCGTTTATGACTTATATATTTCTGTGTTGAAATGCACCCCTCAGCAACTCTGCAGCTTGCAGATCTCCGTCAGTGCTCTGCAGGGAGGAGCAGCAGGTCCAGTTCCTGCTCGACAGAAAAGCCCTGCTGAAAGGCGCTGCGGTAATGCCGCATTCAATGACTGTCGGACAACCCAACGCTCCCACAGTCTTGTCCGTCAGCGCTCCGCTTTTGGAGGAAAATAACCAAGGCCATCGTAAGGCTTGATATAGAAACGATAAATCGCAACACATGTGTGTAAAAGCGAATGTTTGCATGCTTGAAGGAAGCGCAGCCATCTCTGTATTTCAGGTGTACCCGCTCGCCGGACCGTGGGGTGGCGTGTGGTTTCGGAGCTTTGGCTGCGCCAGTGAAGGCGCCGTGAGCCCGCCCCTCAGTCGGTCGGTGTTTACTTGCTTTGTCAGCGGTGTCCCCGCAGCAGACCCGCTGTCCCTCACCAAACCTTGGACTTTTGTCTCTCAGAAGCAGTTATCTTTCCTTATCAGCACCCCCACCTTTCTTTTTTCCTCCTGTGAACCTTGAGCTGTGAGCACACCGAGTGCGCAGCATTTTTTTTTTTTTATCGTATCCAGTTAAGGCGGAAAGATGACGTTAAAATCCAATAAAAACGAACCTGCGCTCATACTGGACTCGGTCAACACTGTGAGGACAGCCCTCTCCGATCTGTACCTGGAGCAGCTCCTTCAAAACAAACCAAAGTCTGACAAGGTAACCCTTTTTATGCATGTGTTTGGTGGGGTTTTTTTGTGTGTTGGTTTTTTTTTTTGCGCTGTAGAGGATTTTAGGGTGTACATTTGCTTCCGGGAAGCGGGGAAGGAGCACATGACCACTGTTTGTTTCTCCCGTTCTAAAAATAGGTGTGTGCTTTCCAGTCTGATTTTTTTTTGTGTTTAGATCTTTGAAATGAAGAACCTGACGTGTAGATGATGTGCTGAGATCAACAGCCAGCTCTGATTTGCTCTGTCAGCTTTAGTTAGGACTCAGCAGACTGTGAATAATCACTTCCCACTTCCTAATTTCCTTCAGTTTTACGCTGGTCTGTGCATTTCATTGTGCATATTTCTTCTCTTACTTACTATTTTATGATCTCAGCCTCCCTTTAAACTTGATTTAAAGTCTTGTGTGCTGATCACTCACTGGTCCTTCTTCACTGTTTGATCTAATCACATCTAATCATAATTGATAACACAATCCATTGACATTAATGTTTAACTGCAGCGCTCTGTCCCTCAGCTATTGTCCAGTCTGTCCAATAGCAGAAACCTGACGGCGCTCAGGAATTTGCAGATATGATGTCTACGTGTTAAACTTCTTCTCTGAAAGTGAGCAGTCAGCACAGAACTCTCGAGGACAACGGTGAAGTGGGGAAACTCCTTCCCTGACATCAGCACTTTCAGTTCTGTGGCCTCCCGACGTGTCACACGGATGACTAACATCAGTCTTGTGCTGGCCTTCCAGCCGTCTCCATGGTGTCTGATATTAGGACGAGATCCTGTACTGTTCTCCCTCCCTCAGCTCATCAATGCGCCCCCACCTGATGACAACGAAGGTGCTTTGATTCAAATGCAAATCGTCGGGGAAAGTAATGTAATCAGCCACGTTCCTCCTCCGTAGATTGGTTATCCTCTCGCGCTTCCAGCCAGTTGCGGAGGTAATCTCTTCACACCGACAGCGCGAATGCGCAGGTGAAGAGGTGAAAATCACGGTGCAGATCTAATCAAGAGTTTCAGCGTTGTGCTCGTAGCCTCCCCTCGTCACTCTGCGATGCGTTGGTTAGAAGAATTCAGCCATTTCTGCCTCTGCCTTCTGCACCTCAATCATAAAAATGCTCTTTTTTTTCTAGAAATAATTCCCTCTAGGCATAAGGGATCCAGCCAGGAGCGCAGAGATGCTTTCAGACATACGCGTGTCTTTCTGTCTGCCTCCCGAGGCTTCCCTGTCATCTTCAGACTCTGGCATGTTCTGACATGTACCAGCGCACGGCTGGTAAATAGCCAGCATGCTGCGCAGAAAAACAACTGATGCTTGACCCCAGCAGAGGACGTTTTGAGTTAGTTTGTGTTGTCATCCATAAACGTCATATTAGCCATTTAGGAGCTCATTTATGACATAAACGCTGGGGTCACACCCACGCTTCTGCTCCTGTTAGCCATCACACAGAACACAGGAGCACAATATTCCTCCATTTTGTTCAGCAAATATCTGAATATTTTCTGCTCACCCTCTCCACATGAAGAACAGCGGAGTATTGGTTTATTACAGTGGTGATGCTGGAAGTCAGATAATAATGTTCTGCTGGTTGTCATATCTCTGGCTGCTGTTACTGAGCGCCTTACATCGCGTTTCATTCCAGATAAGTGTTAAGGCAGCCACAGGGTTTCCTCCTGTGTGAAGCCTCCGGTAATAATCTCTCCTTCGGTCGGCCGCGAATCCGCAGATGCGGGTGTCGCGTTTGTTTTCCTCTCGTCTCTGCCTCTGATGCCATCACCTGATGAAAGTAGTGGTATCCATGGTCACGCCGCCGAGGCTAATGAAGCGTTGTGATGCCCCGTTAATCTTTAACCTCGAGCATATGTTGAATCTGCAAATGAAACCCAAGAAGCAGCTGCGTCAGTGATCGGAGGCGGCGGTTTTCTAATGACCTGATCTGTGCAGACACTGCAACCCGCATGATTCACCATTTCTAAGATGAATCGATGAATCATTGTTTCTTCTTCTTTTTTCTTTTTTTTTTTTAAAGCAGGCAGCTATGCAAACCTACGAGAATAAAGGGGCCGAGTTGTTCAGCAACGGGAGCGCCGGACACATAAATGGAGCAGAACTGAGCAGGATGAGGGAAGTCGCCTTTGAAAAGAATCAATCAGAGCCCCTGGTATGCACACACACACACACACACTCACTCACACACACACACATTTTATCAGACCCGAGTCGTTCTTCCTCACTCCCTGTTCTCTTGTCTTAGGGGGTGACTCTGAAACTCAATGACAAGCAGCGCTGCTCTGTGGCCAGAATACTGCACGGAGGGATGATCCACAGACAAGGTAATAACTCACACATCGATTTGGGTGAATTCTTTTTTTTTTTTTTTTTTTTCTATCCAAACCTCCCGAAAAATAAAACAAGTCGATAATTCCTCTTGGACACCAAATTACCCATAGCAGCACATGTCTGACAGCTGAGCCGTGTTGTGTTTCGAAAAGCTTTTAAAATGCATCGAAAAAAATAAATAAATAAAAGCATGGCTCATTTCTTCTCTTCAGGGTCTTTACACGAAGGGGATGAAATAGCAGAGATCAATGGGAAAAGTGTGGCAAACCAAACCGTAGATCAGCTCCAAAAGATCCTGGTAAGCTGGGCCTTTCTAGCTCGCACCACCAGTTTAAAAGTCACGTTGTCAGATAAATGCACTGCTCCCATCTTCCCATGCAGAAAGAAACCAATGGAGTTGTCACAATGAAGATCATTCCTAAGCCGCAGAGCCGATCCAAACCCTGCGAGGTAAAAATAAAAAAAAAAAGCAAAAGCAAGACCCCTGAATGAGCGTTTAACACTGGTGTTCAGCTTTAGCTTCAACTCCTGACCCAATCCCATTTGATTTGCATGATTCAACCAAGAAAATCTGCGTTGATCAACAGGTTTGCCTGGAGTCTCTCCTTTCTTGAAAGGATCTTGTTCTTTGTTAGGTGAATCTCATCTTAGTCAACCATCCAGGTGACTATGACGTCAGTTTAAATCTGAACCTCACCGCTCACATTTAGCCTCTGCTAGTTGGACCTACGACTCTGTCTCCATCTGCCATCTGCTGGCCACGCCGACTGAAACCAATCACCTCACACTTATTACTCATTCCCTTCGGCTCGCGGCGCGTTCTAAACGCACCGGGTTAGCTGTGGTCAGAGATGGCAGTCTCCCGAAGAGCTTGTAGTCCATAAACCTGTAGCTCAGTAGTTAGTATGCTTTTCACAATTTAACCCTCCAAAACAAACCAAAAAAAAACAAAACAATTTTTGGTTTCTTTGGCATCTCCTTCACTTGCTTATTTTGTTGTTGGGGTGACTGGGAGGCAAGACCTGTTCATAATTGTTCATACTGTTCTGTCCTGATTGATGTCTGAAATAATTGAAGTATGAATACCAGGAATTTTCTGCTTGTAGAAGAGATTCGCCATTTTAAACCAATTATTTTGTCAAATTATTGTGAGATTTCTTTATTTGGAATTAAGACAGATGCAGTAGGTTGGGTTAAGCACCTAAAAAAGAGAAGCAAGCAGCAACCAAACACGGATGCCCAAAGATGGTCTACTGCTAAATAGCTCAGCACAGCCGCCGGAGCTGAAAGGGAAGAGTTGGGTAAAAAAAAAAAAAAAATATGGTGTTTTGCGGCCAAGTTTAGTTTTAATTATCTACTCTGAAATAATAAAAGCACAGCGTGGACACAAAGTTCAAAGTTCCAAGCAAACTCTTCCCATTCAAGAGCGGGGTTTGAGGTAAGCTAATTAGCAGTGGGTGGCCGTACTGGTATTCCTCTGGGTCAGTAGACAGACAGACAGACATGTGGGCAGACAGACGGATCCCCCCCGAAGGAAAACAGGCTGTAGAATAACACGTCCTCTCCGTCCACAGATGTACATGAGGGCCCAGTTTGACTACGACCCCGCCGCGGATGACCTCATCCCCTGCAAGGAGGCCGGCCTCAAATTTCAAACGGGCGACATCATTCAGATCATCAACAAGCAGGACCCCAACTGGTGGCAGGGCAGAGTGGAGAATAACGCCGCCGACTTCGCCGGCCTGATCCCCTCCCCAGAGCTCCAGGAATGGTAAAAAAAACCCGCCTCGCCGAGATCGCCGCGAACCCTGCCGGTGTTCCGTTTTCAAGCAAGCGTGTGTCCGGGCACCGCAGGAGGGCCGCCAGCAAAAGCAAGGCCAGAGAGGGCGGTCAATCCTGCAGCCCGTTTGGGAAGAAAAAGAAGTGCAAAGACAAATACCTGGCCAAGCACAGCTCCAGTGAGTGACGCCCTCCCGCTGCACACGGAGACTTGTGTCTGTGTTTCGCCTGATGCGAAAAAAAAAATCGAACTCTTTGCAGTTTTCGACCAGCTGGATGTGATTTCCTACGAGGAGGTTGTTCGGCTCCCCGCGTTCAAACGGAAAACTCTGGTGCTCATCGGTAAGTGTCATCTCTAAATAAACGAGTTCAATTTCCAGTCACATATCAAGCAGATGGGCTTTAATTCCATTTGGTAGCCCCCTTCATTCAAATATCTGCTTTTAGGTGCACCTGGTGTCGGGAGGAGGCACATTAAAAACGCTTTGCTGACTAAATACCCTGAGAAGTTCTCCTACCCAGTACCACGTGAGTACACCCCCCCCCCGCTGCTCTTAGGAGGCGTCAGGTCATTCCTTCCTCGGGTCTCTTCGGCTTCCCCGCAGACACCACCAGGCCCCAGCGGAAGGACGAGGCCGACGGCGAGGAGTACTACTTCATCTCCAACGAAGCCATGACCAAGGGCATCTCCGCCAACGAGCTGCTGGAGTACGGCAGCTTCCAGGGCTACATGTTTGGCACCAAAATCGAGACCATCCACAAGATCCACGAGGAGGACAAAATCGCTCTGCTGGACGTGGAGCCGCAGGTCAGCGCGCTGAAGTAGCAGGGGAGAGGCCCGTTGGGCTGCGAGGGCGTCGTCCGTGTGTGTAACCCTCTCTTGTGTCCCCCCCTTAATGCAGACCATGAAGGTCTTGAGGACTGCTGACTTTGCCCCCCTCATGGTGTTCATCGCTCCGACCGACGCAGCTGCCCAGGTGCTGAGAACATTAACCTCCTGAGACCCCAGCTCTTTCTTGATATACATTCTTAAGTTATCTTTTTCATTTAGGATTATTGAGACCTGATAAGTATAAAGACTGAGAATCATATATTAACAATATTTTGAAACAAGTGTCATTTGGGGGAAATGATGTCCACATACAGGGACAATCAATCTAATTTTGTAATAATATAATGTTTATGGGTCTTTTTATGTGGACATTTGGCCCCACACTAAGCAGAATTAGCTGTTATATTATAGGTGACCTAAAATCTAATGTCCGTATATGTGGACGTCAGGTCTTAGGAGGTTCAACATCCTATTAAAAACAACAAAGCGAGTCTAACACCGGCTAACGCTCTTCTTCCTGTTTCGCAGACTGAAAACCTGCAGATGATCCAGAAAGAGTCGGAGGCCATCTTAAACACGTACAGACAGTACTTTGACGTGGTTCTGGTCAACAACGAGGTGAATGAGAGCGTGAAGATCGTGGAGGAGGCCCTGGAGCGCGCCACCACCGCCCCGCAGTGGGTCCCCGTCTCGTGGGTGTACTGAGGCGTCCCATCCCATCGATGCTGTCCGTTTTGTTGAAACACAGTGCAATATGACTTTTTAAATGAAAAGAGTTAGCAGAGTAACGGGTGCGTGTGCGTTTGTGCTTGGGGTTTGATCATCACTTAGGTATTTTGCACAGAAGCAAATTTTAAAAAGAGCAATATGTTTATGGTTGACTAGTGGAGAACCTCACCAGGGAACTTTTTATTTGGTTGTTTAGACATTTGTGCTTCAAGCTGTCGAGGGTTTGTCAGATATCTATTGGTGCCACACGACAACGTGGGAACCTGCAAAACAAGACCACAACTGTGACTGAAATCCCGCTTTTGAAGCTTCAGGATTTTATCGTTATTTCTGGATTTGTTGTTCGTTTTTCCGGTTCTGACCAGACCCCATAGTTCAGGTTCTCCTCATGTAGTGACTGTAACTCCATACACTCATGATGTCGTGTTCACAAAACCTTTTCGATGTTCACTGACCGACTCTTGTCTCATCAGAACTGTATACCTCATGGGGTATTGTGAAGGCACTTTTAAAACAAGAAATAAATTTCCCACTTCTCATTAAATCCACATCTTTGCTTCCAGATGAGGGGGGAATGAGGCACATGCTGGTATAAATTGCCACAAATATTAAACATCTGACAGTGTTTTTGGATGAATGACATCAAAACGACAACCACGTTTCAATAAAAATCATGTTGTTGTTTCATTAAACTAACATAAAAGAGCACAAAATGTTTTTCAAATGTTATCCAGCCTCACAAGGCGCCGCAATATAAGATATAAAATACTCAATTATTCAACTCAATTCTTTCAGTTGCCCATCTGTCACTCAACTCCCAACTTTCTTTCTAATTTAACAGCAGCTGATACAATTTGGCAGAAGGAAGGAAAAAACCTGATGGGTCAAAACATTGAGATATGAAATATATTTATACTATATCAAATATATTAATTGGATAAACTACTAATTATATACCTTGAAACAAATTTTCGTTTTATTTTCAACGTAGCAGACTTACGTAACGCGGTCCAATGGTGCCACCGTGTGGTCTATTGGCGTATATACACTCAAATGAATTTATTAACAAAAACGAAAGAAAATGTCCTAAAAAAAATGTCCATAAATATTCTCACATTTTAAAAGTGAGGGTGATACTGGATTTAATAAGGTTTCAGAGTGCTAAGTTCCCTCACACTGGTGTGAAATGATTGAAAGGCCAACAGGTGTGTCAGGTGAGGTCAAACGTGTTAGTGGTAATCACAGATTTACATGAACAGTTTTAACCTGACTGCAAAACGCATGCACGTCGAGTTTAAAGACATCTTTACAGCACAGAAACAGGTCCTTAAACACTTCAGAGTTTTTGTTTTTTTTTAAAAAAGATAACCGACTGAATTCTGTTCTCATGTTTTACCGTATTTTTTTTAACCATCACCCTTTACATACAAAATATATATTGACAAACCAAACAACACCGCGATTGGTTATTCAGATTTTAGCTTTATAAGCCAATAACAGATTCCTAATATTTTACTTGCATCAGATAGCTGAGTTGCAGAAAATACCTCAAAACGGTGACATTCATTTTATATAAACATGACTTATAAACATTACAGTGTTTGTAATTCGGCACACCCCGGTCATCCTCATATCTCCCTGAAACACTGCTGCACAAACATAGAATCGGTCGGTTAATGGCTTTTAATCGCTACATCGCATATTCCCATCCATAGTTCCAGATGATGCCCCCCCCCCCCGCCGCCGCTCCTGAACGCCATTTTGTTGACAGCCGACCTAAGCCCGTAAATAAGCCTTTAAACCCGACACACACTCTCAGCGCACACACACACACCCCGCTCCAAACACCGACATACCCCCCACCCCCACCCCCAAACACACACAAAAAAACAAAACAAACAAAAACAAACCCGCAACCAGCCCCGCATGAAGAAAAATAAATAAAAGAAATAAAAAAATAAAAGACGGCGCGTTTGACGCGTCTGGAACATGAAAGCGGGCGCCATTGACGTCACTCGGCCATCTTGGCGGGGCTGATCCAGCCCGCCGGTCCGGACTCTCCGTCATTACCGCTCGGACAGCGCCAGGCTCGGGGGGAGCTCAGCCCGCGGCAGCCGCTCAGCACCGGGACGCACGCAGGAGGATAACACACACCAAAATATATATATATATACACACACACACTCATAAATAAAAGAGACGACGCGCAGCGGCAGACAGAAGCTCCCTTTGTGAAGAGAAACGAAAAAAAAAAAAAAAAAATTAAATAAAAAAAAGAGAAGCGCAAAGGAGAAGGTGCCAGAGGCTCGAGGAGCGCAGTCAGGCTATCCGCATCCATCTTCCAGCCTCTGAGCTCTCGCCACCGCCGCTCTCAGCTCCGCCAGCACAGCCAGCCGAGATGTGAGTACCCGAACCGAGTGGGAGTCTACTGGGGAGACTGGTTCGGAACCGGTCGTGAGGGTTGTGTGCACGGTCGTAGGAGGAGAGGCGGGGGTGGGGGGGTTCGGTTGGATGGATGGATGGATGGTCGGTGGGCATTGACACCCAGCGCTGGGGTTATTCCGCCGTCGCGGTGCTTTCATGGCCCCGTTGGATGGTTTAAAACACCGTCGGCCCTAATAAAATTAAAAAAAAAGGCGGACATGTCGGCCTAACCTTGAAGAAAAACGGCGGTGTGACGGCGACTTTGTTATTCCCGAGTCGTAATTGGCCGTCGGTGTTATAATGGCTGGTGCGTTGATGGCGTTTTTTTTTTTTTCCCTCTCCATCTGTGGGTCCGTTTTGTCCCTGAAACACGCCTTTATTCCAGTCTGGACTGGTTTAGAACAGGACACCGTGTGTGCTCTTTCCCAGAGGCTAATCTAAAAGGACGCCGTCATAGCGGGCGATAAAGCCCTTCAGCCCGGAACATTTTTATTTTTTGTTGTTCACGCCCGGACGATCTACCGGGGCCGTCGAACCGAAGCTAACGGTTCTTCTGGACCGACACCCCCCCATCCACCACCTCGCTCCCGGGTGACGGTGTTATATCGGCGGTGGAGGAGGCTTAGGCCTAGTTTACGTGATATGTGCAACCTCCAGCGGGGGGGGTGGTGGTGGTGGTGGTGGTGGTGGTGGGGGGCGGGTAGCCGAGCCGAGCCTCCCCGCTGGATGTCGTCGGCTGTCGTGCGAGGGCGGACAGCTCGATATTTCAAGCCCTCTTCGAACGGAGCCCGTTTATGACTCCGCTCATTTGTCTTTTAGAAACAAACACGACCCCCCCCATACCTCCCCCACCCCCCAATTTGGTGTCACATCAAGACATGTCAGGATAAAGGTACCGACACGGCGCCCAAACGTCACCTCTGCGGCACCAAAGGGAAAAAAACCCCGGTTATAATTCACCCAACCCTCGACATCTTCCGGGGGGGGGTCGGCGTGTTTTCAGGCCTTCGTCGTGACGTGTTACGCGACCAAGACCTGGGGGTGTCGTGAACAGGGGTTGCGTGGGGAGGGGGGGGGGGCGTGTTGCGTTCACGTTCCTGTCCAGGGACATCAAATAGAATGGAGCAGAGGCTGGGATTTCTCAGAGTCAGAGGTGGGAGCTGTCCAGTGCTGAAATGTCGGTCTCCGCTGACGCCAGGGAGGGAAACGGCATAAAGACGGTGATATAACACACGTGTTATCTTCCTGAAAATCCTTTGCTATTAAACTAAAGGAGGATAATGTGATCAGGTGGTGTTTTGATTGCTCCATTTTAATAGAAGGGCTTTTTTTAAAAAATAATTTATTAATTACAATACTGCTTTTGTAAGTAAATGTATACATACGCCGTTTACATGCACTGTGCATATTGAGTCAGCCCACTCGAGAAACACACCCATATAGAAATCCAGAGTATGACAACATCACGCTAAGTGAATCGTTCTTTAATCCGAGTGAAACTTGAGCGCCAGTCCAAACCAGTTTACCTCCTGGTTGAACATGGGATGAGTGATGTTGGCACGCTGCTGCCAGCAGCTGGAGAGAAACGCTGCCACTGCTGTAACAAGTCTGTTCTGCCAGTTCAGAGCTGATAATGGAAAAAAAAGCAGCCATTACACTGTACACACTGCTGTCAATTACAAAGAAACATTAACTCATCCATAATAATAAGTTGTTGGTTTTAATAATTCATCTGGTGTCTATTGCTGTTAGCTGGCCGTAGCTCACCATCGGGCCAACTATTCTGAAGGATTTGTTGTTGCCAGAGGATTAGGGATGTCTGAGCGTGTAAAGGTGACCTTTGTACAGAGTTTTGTCTAATACTGTTACTGTTATAGCTTAATTATGCACTGGCTAAGGCAATATTCACCAGATGAAACTGTCGGCTTTATTAAAGCTTATGAGTTTACCATCAGTGCCAGGAAATGATGTGAAATTATACATTTAGTTAAGATACTGTGGCAGTATGTGGTATTTCAAGATAAGCTGATAATAAAAGCCAAAGCTTCACCCTTTATAGGCTTTTTTTTTTAACCATTCATGGGAATTCACTGATCTGGAATAATGACCTGAAGGAACAGACATTCATAAATCACCTCTATGCTTTTGAACATTTCTGGTTAATGGACTGCAAATGGCTCAGGTCCACGTGCGTGTGGAACATTTTCACCCAAAGGCGCCTGTTTTCGTGGAGCTTCGACTTCTGGGTCGAGGTCAGAGGTCACACTGGTGCACAACGTTTGACAAAAGCCGATTCTTTTTTATGTAGGGAGGGGCGTAAATACCTGGATTTTCTGCAATTAAAGACACAGAGTCAAGTATTTTTTTAGAAATATCAAGTGATATTATGAAAACATCTAATACTGTTCCAGCAGTTTCCCTCTTCAAGGCCTTAGAACTGATTGGGAGATGAAGATTATGAGCTAACAGATGCTTAGCCGATATTCACCGGAGTGGGAAACTGTTCCCGCAGATGATTTGGTTGAAGTGTCTTCCTTCAAGGACCTAAATATGTCCCCATTCAAAGGTCTGCCCCTGCCACTGGAGCCCCAGAGGGTGGAGCCCCCCAGCAACCTCCCAACCTCACCAGCAACCGTCGCCTGCAGCAGACGCAGGCACAGGTGGATGAGGTGAGTACCTCCGCCTCGCGTTCAACCCCTCAACATACTCCTCTGTAAACACTTCCGCCAAGACCGGCAGCTCGATGTCGGGAGTCAGACCCTCCCGGACGCGCTAATTCTGCGCTGGGATCTGATCGTTCTTCGCCTCTGCTCCTCAGGTGGTGGACATCATGCGCGTAAACGTGGACAAGGTTCTGGAGCGTGATCAGAAGCTGTCGGAGCTGGATGACAGGGCTGATGCCCTGCAGGCCGGGGCCTCGCAGTTTGAGACGAGCGCTGCAAAACTGAAGAATAAATACTGGTGGAAGAACGCCAAGGTGAGGACGTGCACGCCTGCCGACTGATCCGATAAATGGAGCGCTCTTCTCTAATGACTGATCTTTTCTGTGTCGTAACAGATGATGATCATCCTGGGTGTGATATGTGTCATTGTCCTCATCGTCATTATTGGTGAGAATGACCAAAGATCCCACCATCTCTAAACAGTAAAATAGTGCGTCCACCTCTGTCTCACCGGCTTCCTTTCTCTCCACAGTGTACTTCAGCACCTAAGAAGAGTCGCTCCTACCCCAGTCTGGTCTCAACTTCCTGGCTACTAAAAAAGAAACAAAAAAGAAAAAAGAAAATCGCAAATTGATTCCTAAATTAACCGCAAGAACATAATGAATTATATTTATGTATCTTCCAGATTAGCCTCGATTCAACACCCCTAAACCCTTCAGGGCCCCATTGCTCCCCCACTTCCACCACCTCGCCCCTGGGCCCCCGTCTATATTTGTCCTGTGAGTGTGCGGCCCTGGCTTCTTTCTGGGTACTCTTGGCTTTTCTAACCTGCCATACTGAGAACCAAACACTTGTGATGATGCAACAACAGAAAAGGAAACTACCATTGGCGATAATTGTTACATAACTGATATATATAGTTCTTTGTAGAGTTTTATTCTGATATATACTGTTTTGTAGGTGTGTGTGCGTGTGTGCATTTTGTATCTCTTGATTTTTTGTATTCATTTGACGTATGCTTCAGCGTTACAAACTGCCTAATAATCAAGATAAATTATGTGTGTTGCATGTTGTCATCTGTCTGCCCTCCGCTGACTCTCCCCTTCCAGTGCACGCAGTGCACCCTGATGCTGAGAAACAATGTGTGAACGACATCTAACACACGGGAAAAAAAAAAAACGACAAATCAGAGAAGCCTCGCCCTGAAGCTTCTCTGCCAGCTTTCTTAGAGTTTATGCTCGCTGAAAAACATATGAATAATGCATGATTTGTGAAGCGAATCCTTGATAAGCATCATTTGCGATCCCCTTCGTGAGCGTCAGCGCCCCCCCCCCTCCCCAGCATGCTAGAACGACTCAATTGTACCTGATCATTTTGAAACTGCCATAGTACAGTTGGACCAATGTCTGTAGACCTTCATTTCTTTCTCTCTTTTTTTTTTAATTTGAACTAGTGTCTTATTTCGAAAACATTCCTTCATTGCAGTCTAGATCGATTGGTCTTATTGTAGCACATGTAAATGTAAGCGTCTTTAAAGGAAAAAAAAATCTGTGTTGGTCCGATACAAATCTTAGGAGATAACACATAAGGATTAGATTTAGATTAATTAGGCCCAATCTAATCTTTCAAGATCCTTTCTTTAGGCTAATGCTACACTTGCAGTATAGATGTCAAATTGTGGATATCAGCTTCAATTTTAACAGCAGGTGATGACAATGTGTGAAATAAATTCACTAAAAGCTAATTGTAGGCAGGTTGGACACAGAAGAACCTCAGTCTTGAGTCATTTCTATTGGTTACTTTAGCGATCAAACGCATCCTCGCAGGCTGCGGCCGAGTGCAGAAAATCCGTTTTTTCCGATTGCACAAAGCAAGCTTGTTTTTGATGGCGCCGCCGGGTCGACGCCCCCCCCCCCCCCCGGCCGCGGAAGAGATCCCTGCGCGGCGATGCCCCGTGAAGAGCACATTTACAATTCAGCCTTATTTCACGAAAACCCAGGAGCAGGCGCGGAGGCTAACGAGGGGGAAGGCCCCGGGGTTGGGGTTTTTACGGTCTTAGCAGAAGGCAGGCGCGGGAATTCAAACCCCGGAGACGCTCTTTTACGAGTGCAGCGCGGTGGCTGTCAGTGTTTGTCCCTGTAGCCAAGGCCTCGTGTTTTTTCTTTTTCTTTGTTTTTAATATAATAGATTATATTTTTATTAGTATATTTTTGTGTGGAGCAGACAGGCACAGAGGAGGTGTGTAATCAGTGCTCGTCGCTGCCTCTTTACCTCCGTCTGGCCTGTTTTTTTGTAATTCAGCTGTGCGTTATACACTGCCAAGCATCATGGGAGAGGCCTCCGTTATTTCATTTCGCTGGTGGCTTGACGGTTAATTTATAGTGTCTTGGCAGGAGGGCAGGCGCGCCCGACCTTCCGTCGAACGAGGGTCTTGTCAACACGAACCTGGAACCTCGACCTGGCATTTTAGGGATTTGAATCGGTTTTTGCCCTCGTGCAGTCGCAACAATTTTCCAGGCTGTAGAGAATCTGCGGAATCCGGCGGGAAATGAGTGGGGACGTTTAAGAGCAGATCTGCCTGTTTAAGAAAAAAAAAAAAAACAAAGCTCAACCATATGCAACTCAGCTCCTACTGCACTGCCAACAACGCATTTCTAATCTCAAAGTTGAAAATCTCACAGCGACTGTGTGTAAAGCCTTAGACAACTTTTTTTTTAAGTTAGTTTTCCACCAGCTGAGAAGGCCGACCTGCCCCCCCCCACTTTGCTGAACTTACTTCTGTGTGTGTCTGTGTGTGTGTGTGTATGTGTGTGTTAAAATAGCACCGTCTAAGGAATATCCTCCCTTTATCCCAACAGATTAGACCGTTTAAATCTCAGAGCGAGGGCGTGCCGTTTAAGTCCACAAGCCGAGAGGTTAAAGTAGGAAGGACCCCGCTCTTAACTCCTCTTTGTCTTTCAAGTTTTTCCCCCACGAGGACGTAAATAATCCACATACGACCAAAGACCAGATAATCTACGTTTATGCTGCCAATTGCCATCAAAAACAAGTGAAGAGAAACATTTTGACTTGTCCCTGTTTTTGAATCGCTTACTCGTCTTTCCTTTTTAATGTGGCGCGTCAGTAGAGATCGTGAGCGAATTCAGACACGACACAACGACCACAGATGTCCTGCGTCCGTCTGTGTCCAGACCTAGGATGCGCCATCTCGTAACCCGCCTGATAGCACAACTCTCCCGGTTTCTGTCTCCTCAGTGCTGCCAGAGTCTTAAACGCAGGAACATTTACTAACTCCATCTCTCAGACATCAGTCAAGGACACCGTTCATCTGTTCAGTGTTGTAACACGGGGGGAGTGTTTTTGGGGAGTAGGGGGTCCTATATCCTCAGGTTTAAGGTAGCAATTCACCAAATTGGGTACCAAAATTCTTTTCTTAAAATTGGGTTTTTGAGGATGGAGACTTGTAAAAAAAATAAAATAAATGGGGTCCTATAGGAATTAGCCACGCAGTGATTGGGGTAGGACCTCTGTGTCATCGTAAATCCAGCTGTCGCGGGCGCTCGACCGATTCGATCACAACAAAAGTGAAAGTGAAGCGAGCGCCCTCTTCTTCTTCTTCTTTTTTTTTTTTTGTTCCGTTGCTTTATCGTCCGTACGGAAAGGTGTGTGCGTATGATTTAACACCGTGGCACTTTTTTTGTTTTTTTTTTCCTGTTGCGGTTCCTTCATTCTGGCGGGGACGGGTAACACGATCCGACAAGAATATTGTCTTATGTCAGCCTTTGGGAACAGTTCAGCGATCTCAAACTAAACGCTGCAGTCGGGTCACCTGGGGGTGTTCCGCCGGCCGTTTTCCAACCGGGGAGAAAAGAAATCATAGGAGGTTCGCAAACACACACAGATGGGCCGATTGCAGCAACTGGAGGGAACCCGAGTCTCTGAATTTTCACTGGATGGCTATAAATATACAATATTCTGCTTAATATGTTATATTTTTGAACCAAATGTTTTTTTGTTTGTTTGTTTGTTTGTTTTTGCGTCAATTTAGGAATAACTCCAGATGTCACTGAAGTGTGTGTGTGTGTTTAAGCACTAGTGGGTAAAGAATCATCCATGAAGGAAACGCATTTTTACCTTCAAATGTCCAGAAAGCTTAGAGGGATCCTGCAGTTTACATCAGATTGCTGTTTGTATCCTCAAGATATCTCTTTGTTTGAATATGTTGATTTTGGCGTTTGTTTGGGTTTTTTTTTTTTAGGAGAGGTTTTTGGTTTGTGTTCAGTGCAGGGGTTTCTGGGAGGAACACCCATGTTGCTCTTGCTGGCCTGGTCTTAAAGGAGGGACAAGACTGGGGCATCACGAGCAAGGTGCCTGCTTTTATCCAAGTTTATTTTTCTTTGCTTTTATGTTTGATAGCTTTGTTGTGCCGTTATTTGGTAATGGAGAAGAGAGGTTGACTCAAACGTAAGGGAAAAGGAGACTGAATGGAAAAACTAAAGTACATAAAATAATTGTAGTGTAAATCTATCAATGTCTTATTATATTGATGAACATCATGAAATATATGTATATTGGAAAAACCGTACCTGACAACTTGTACTTTTGTGCGTGCTTCATGGGCTTTGTGGGTGTGTAACAATCATGGGCAGATGCAATTTTGACTGCAATTCTGGGACCTTATCTGACCTGTATGAATACACATAAATTTAATATAACACAAAGACAACGCTCTCTGATTTATCCATCCACCGCATGCAAGTACACATCACACTGGTCCGCTCTTAGAGCTGATGTCCTCTGAAACGAATAAAGAGATGGTCACATCAATGTTTAAATCTACAAAGATTACACAAACCCAACTTTGATCTCACTGAATATAATTCTGTATAGAGTAATGTATGCCTTTCTGAAATTTCAACACTTTTAACAATTTTCCTTAACATTTCAGTTATAGACACCTACAAGCTAATAACATTAACATATATGCATAAATCTATATAATCTATATAAATTATTAACATTACATCAATCAGCTATGGAATTTGGAGAGAACTCACTAATATCAGTCAGATCAAATAGTTTAAAATAATTTTATTTAACGGTAATTAAAGCAATCAACTGCATGTTATGATGGTAGAAATCAAAATCAAGACCTAAACAGCAGAATTAAAACCCCTGGTTGTGAAGTCTCCATAAATGTCTGATAGACGCTTCCGGTTACTTTTAATTTGAAATACGACATAAGGTTCCGGTTATAGAGAACTAGGAAAGCTCTGAAATACGGAATCTTTAATATTTTTGTGGCGATCTAATGGACATGGATGGCTTCGTAGCTGAGTGTAATAGTTTTGTAGAAGCCAAATCAACACGATGTTGCTTAAATAGTCCTCAGCCCTCCGAGCTAATAGGTTACAAAGAGGGCGTCCTGGTGCTAATACACTGATGTGACTGTATACAACTAACACCTCTTCTTAAAAACAAAAACAAATAAAAACAAGTCGGGAAAAAAACCCCAAAATAATTAAATTACAGTGGAACTAAAAACATTGTGGTGTCAGAAGTCGAAGCTCCGTACTTTGACCACTAGATGTCGCCATACGACTGACTGACTTCCAGGATGCAGCGAAGGTGGAATTTCTCTTCAGTGTTCACTTTTAAAAGTCGGGCTTCAGGGAGATCTTTTACATAACATCTGTTTCACAAGATGCGACTGCATCTTGTTACGAACATTCCTAATTTCTTCTATCGTGTTTAAAGAGGGTGGAAAAGACCACTGTGCAGTGCAGTGTGCACAATAAAAGCTAAATGTTCATATCTGAGATATTAAAGTTATGGTTAGATCATTGAGTAAATGAGTCAATAGAAAATGTAAAACAATGTATATATATGTTTGCTTGATAGCACACCAGTGGTGGGCAGCACCATAGCCTCACAGCAAGATCCCGGTTGGGACGGAGGCTGGGGACTTTCTATGTGCATGTTCTCCCTGTGCCTGCGTGGGTTCTCTCCGGGTACTCTGGCTTCCTCCCACAGTCCAAAGACACACACCATTGGGGATTAGGCTAATTGTTCTCACACTCTGTGTGAGAGTGAGTGGTTGTTTGTCTATGTGTGTCAGCCCTGTGACTGACTGGTGTCCAGTCCAGGGTGGACCCCGCCTTCCCCCAATGTGCTGGGATAGACTCCAGTCCCCCCGCCACCTCCTGTGGAGGAACAAGCGGAAGAAAATGATGGATGGATGGATATAATTATAATCAGTTGTTTGGTAGTGGCTGCAACAACATAAAAATGAGAGATCTTTCATGTCAAATAAAGTGCTTTGAGATTCCCCACGTGCACACATTCAAAACTCCTCTTTTAAAAATCCAGAAGCAGACAATCTGGATGTCTCACGAAAGACAGATGCGTCATTCCTCTTTGCAGTTTTCTTGTGCTTGGCTCGGGGGGGGGCGTCATTTCCAGCCAAATCTGTATCTCTTGGCCCGCGCTTGCATTTCTTGAAGAGGTCACATGAAAATACGGCCCGCGCCTCTGCTCATGGCAGCATCGGACCGGAGCCACAATTACAGAGCTGGAGCGCAGTGTCCTTCTCAAATAGTTTCACACAGCTGCAGTCCTTTTTGAATGTCCTGTCATTCACCCCTCCAGCACACACAGTCGCCTTTAACACAGCTAAAGTGTCTGTCTTGGCAGGAATGAGGAAGACATTTCGCAGATGAATTCTTTGGAGTGGAATCTTCTGAGCCTGCTCGGCCGTCTGTTCAATAGCAGATTCGACAGGCGGTTTGTTTTCGTCGTAACTGCCTGTCAGATCATTTAGACTTTATTTTCCATTTTCCTGAGTTCTCCATCTCCTCCTCTTCTTACTCAACCTCGACTCTGGATGCAACCCCCCCCCCTCCTCCCACTGCACCCGCCTGTGCAAAAGTTATTGCAGAAACTTACACCCTTGGCGCGGATTCCTGCTAAGTGTAAAGGTCATTGGAACTCCCACACATAACGGCTGTGGCTGCACATCAAGACGCTGGCTGCCCCCCCCCACCCGCACCCCCCACCCCAGGAGGCCGTGCACGTCGCTGCATTCCTGTTCCCGCGGCCTGTTATCAAGACTTTGACTTAAAGCAAACACAGTGGGGCTTGGGAATGCTCATTCCTGTCAGCCACTGCGATCACCGCCGTGGTGGCGTCCACGCACGCTGTCGTCCGGAGACGCTTCCTCGGCGCTTTTCCAGCCGTCCTCGCTCAGAACCCACTCGCGTCAGTATTTATTAAGGGCGCTGCAGCCCTTTGGTCTGAGAAAGGAGATTGCTTGATATACTCAGGGTCCCCTGTCGGAGGCCTCAAGCCACAGAGTTGGCTCATTTGACAACCCTAAGAACAAACCCCCCCCTCTGGAGTGGAGCTGGATAGGTGGAGCGATGGATGCTCCCTGCTCAAATGTGTTAAGCCAGAGGAGCCCCCGGGGCTCATGGAAAGATGGTAACATAATTACTTAATAGTACTGTTGGAGTCTTTCTATCCTAACAATAGTTTCCCTGTTCAAAGTAGAAAAAAAAGTCCACCTGGAGATGTCACAAGGGAACTTGTTGCCTTGCTGCTGCTGAGTGTGTATGAACTATTGATCAAGCTCTTGCCCAGGCTTGATGCTTCACGCTGAGGCTCTCCCAAAGGTCCCGTCTGATAAGTTAAAGCTCTCACACGTTGTGGAATGCAAGCTTTTATGACCTCCTTGGTGGACGGCTGCAGCCCACAGAGCCTCGGGCTGTGCCCCCACCCACACACCAACCCCCCCACCCGCCCCCCACCCCTACCTGACGCCCGAGACGTCACCAACATTCACAGCCATTCCATGACTAAGATGCGATCAAGCGGCCGCGACCGACCTGACAGCACATCCTTCAAACATGTCCTCTCCCTCAGCTTGAAACCAGGGTTGCGAGGTAGAAACATCTGGATCTAATTACACCCCCCCCCCCTCCTTCCCCCCACCCCCGCCCCACCCCACCCCTCATGGCCCTTGTTGTGGCTTTCATCCTTTTAGCATCCCCTGTCTGTCTGCCCCCCCCCCCCAAAAGAAAACCCCCTGATTCTTTCCCACTCAGTCACCGTCCCCGCCCATCTGCAGCTAGCGGCCTCCCCCTCAACATACACCTCTCACCTCCCGCAGCCCTCTCTTTTCTTGCAAAAGCCTTGCTCGCGCCGGGCGCACGCCGTGTGAGGATGGGGGGCTGCAGCGTCTGGGGTCTGTCCCTGTTCCTGTCCTTGAGTTTGGGATGGACGCAAGCGCAGCGGAGCAACAACAGCAGGTGAGGACAACACGGTTGGCTCTAAGCCTTCCCTGATAGAGGGTATTTGTCTTGTCCCTCCTGGGCTTTGCCCGCTGGTGGGGGTAGGGAGGGAGGTGGGGGGGGGGGGGGCTCAACCAGACGTTTTTGACTTTGGTTCTTCCTGTGGGGTCCAGTCTGAGCGACTTGGCTCTGGGCCTGGCTGCTTTGGCTCTGCTGGGATTCTGCTGCTTCTGGGCTCGCAGTCTGGAGGAAAAAAGTTTTTCCATTGCTTCAAACGCACGATTGCCAAACCGTTTTCTCTTTTTCTGAATTCTTTTGCGCAGAATGCTGATCGTAAACATCAGACGTTCCACAGCTCGCTGAGGATCTGTAAAATGCAAAAAAAAAAAACCAAAACACACATACGAGTTCTTTTTGGCTTATGAAGATACACAGAAGTGGATCTTGTGACCCTTCTGGCAGAAACCCGAAGAGCTTTGACATCCCGCTCGCTCTGTTGTTTGGATATTTGGAAGGCTGCAGAATAATTACTTTCATGTGACCCAGTTAAGTTATGATCTGTGGACTGTGAAATGTGCTGGTCAGCTAATTCTGACGTTAGCGCTTCTGATGATCGCTGCTCATGTAATGGCTCTCCTTCGGCAGGCTCCGAGGCCCACGTGGACAAATGCGTATGTGATGAATGTGATCATCTGTTTTCACACGAACGTCGGACAAATGACATTATGACGGCCCGCTCCCTGCAGACTAAACTCTGCCACCGCAGACATTTTCCAGTAACTGGAAATTGGCTTATAATCAGAGCATACAAAGCCAGTTTTTATGTTATTACAGCGTAAAATGCAACATTTCAAAACCTTTTAGCACTACTATTATCATTAAGAGCCTTCTCACGCGATGAGACAACTTAATTTCATAGTCATTCAACTCATATATTAATTGCAAATATTATCTCTCTACTATTCTGTAAATGCCTGCCAACTCTCAGGAGTGAGTCTGCCCTGTATAACTGAGCTAAGATTATTATTTAATGAGTCATTTTCAGTGATGTGCCCAGCAGTTTTTGCTGCAGCTTCAATAGACTCAAACCCTGTTAGCAGCCACATTTCACTCCTAATGACTCCTCAAAAAGTTAAATGTAATATTTTAAAGGCAAGCAGTGATTTATAGTATAGTATACCAAACTAAATATGTAAATATTTGGTTTTGAACCAAACAGGCCAGTAAAATAATTCAAATGAGCTTTCATCTTTGTAGAGAACCTCAGTAGAGGGTTATCAACTATGATTACAAAGCATATCTCTGTGACCCCCCCCCGCCCCCTTCCCCCTTCCCAAGGGCCAAGACTTCTAAAGAAGCCGAGCAGAGATCTGTCTCATCTTTCTGATCTGTCTGATCTGTGTAGTTGATGTTCTCAGTCTTGCTCCTCTGTGTCCTTGACCCCAGGCCTGTGTTCCACTGTGGAGGAGACCTGGTCATGGACTCAGGCTTTGTTGGCAGCGAGGGCTTCCCGAACATGTACAAACCCAACAGCAAATGCACCTGGCGTATCACCGTGAGTAACGGACCCCGGCACAGTTGTGAATGCTGACTCCTTTCCCCCCCTCAGTCTCCACTGCCTGACTCATACGCGATCTTGTCCGCCATCCAGGTCCCAGACGGAAATGTGGTCATGCTCACCTTCCGCATTTTTGACATGGAGGCCGACTCACAGTGTCGATACGACTACCTGGATGTTTACAACGGGCATTCCAACTCGATGCAAAAACTGGGTCGATTTTGTGGAACTTTCCGCCCCGGTGCTCTCATTTCAACCACAAACACCATGATGCTGGAGATGGTGACTGACGAAGCGACGCAGAGTCGAGGCTTTGTGGCCTATTTCAGCGGAGTCAAACCATACGCCGATGGTAGGGCGCCCATCTATCGTCTATAGAACTTCCGATATTCCAAATTTCCCCAATCAAAATGAATTTCCTGACAAAATGTGTTGATTATAGCCAAATGTTACTCAGAAATGTTGCTCCCATAGTTTGGGACTGTGTAAGCTGGAGCTAAGCGCATGTTTATTTTCGATGCAGCAGCGCCCTACTGTGACTCTGATCGAGCATGCAGATACACAGATAACACGTTCTCAACTCCGAAAACATGCTTGCTCCCTGTGTTTATTGTTCTTAGTGTGTGTGTGTGATTTGTCTCAGATCAACAGTTCTGCGGGGGGAAGATAACAAAGTCCCAGGGTGAACTCATGACTCCCAACTGGCCTGACAAGAAATACCCACCAGGAACCAGTTGCTCCTGGCTGATTACCGTGGAGCCTGATATGGTCAGCCGCCCGCTCTGCACAGCATGCCAGATCTTTATGTGATGCCCTCAGCGGAGGTGATTCATTCGGAAATATCCCTGTCATCCAGGCCATCCTGGTGAGGTTCGACAAGTTCCTCTTGGAGGCTGACCCGTACTGCCGATACGACTATGTGGCCTTCTTCAACGGGGGCGAGAAGGATGATTCACAGCTGATTGGGAAACACTGCGGCGACCAGGCCCCACAGTAGGTGACCGAGCGTGGATGAAACCCTTCTGAGCCGGCTGGTGATTGACGCGCTCCTCTTTCACCCCCCGTCCCGCCCAGGCCCGTCGTATCCAGCGGCAACGTGATGCTGGTTCAGTTTGTGTCTGACCTCAGCGTGACATCCGACGGCTTCCTCGCTCACTACACCAGCTTCCCCCAGGGCTCCGATCCCCCGTTAACGCGCGATAGAGGGGTTGTCTCGAGGCCCGTTCCTCCGAAACCCGACGTCAGACCTGACCCCGTGCGTCGCCCCGCCCCTGCGAAGCCACCTACAAGGAACTGGGGACAATCTGGAACCTCTGGCCAGGGAAGGAGGGTCAGTGGGACGGGCCAGGACAGGAGGGTAGGTACCACAGGCCAGGATAGGAGGGTCAGTACCACGGACAGGAGGGTCCCTCCAGGCCAGGACAGGAGGGTCCCTCCAGGCCAGGACAGGAGGGTCCCCCCAGGCCAGGACAGGAGGGTCCCTCCAGGCCAGGACAGGAGGGTCCCTCCAAGCCAGGGCAGGAGGGTCCCTACAGGGACTCAGAACAGGAGGACTGGTCCCACAGGCCAGGACAGGAGGGTCAGCATCACAAACGTGAAGAAGAAGGACACCACTACAGACCAGGAGAGGGTGGTAGAAACCACAGAGCTGGAGAAGAAGGACACCCCCACGGACCAAGAGAGGGTGGTAGAAACCTCAGAGTTGGAGAAGAAGGACACCACCACAGAGCAGGAGAAGGTGGTCGAGACCACAAACCTGGAGAAGAAGGACACCACTACAGACCAGGAGAGGGTGGTAGAGACCACAGATGTTGAGAAGAAGGACACCACCACAGAGCAGGAGAGGGGGGTAGAAACTACAGAGCAGGACCAGACGGTCAGCACCACAGACCAGGACAGGAGGGCTCCTGTCCCTGGCCCAAATGGAAAGAGGCCTGGTGAGTTAGTCAGTGCTCAGGAGTGACGATTCCCCTGACCTTTGGTTTATGTTCTTGTTTTTCTTTCTGCATCACAATCCACCTCCAGTCCCTCAGAATCCTCTCTGCGCCAAAGACTGTAAACGACAGGGAACCATCAAGAGCGGTTTTTGCGCCAGCGAATTCGGTGAGTGTCCCGCCCTCCGCGTCCTCCGCCGTCACACGAGGCGACTGACCGAGCGTCGCTTTCCCCAGTGATCACGGGAACGGTGACCTCTCTGACCAACGGGCCAAGAGGCACCCTCCTGGTCAGCGTATCAATCATCAAGACCTACAAGGCAGGCCGGCTGACCATCACGCAAGTGGGCGAGACCATGTCGGTCAAGCTGGTGTCCCAGTGCAGGAAGTGCCCCATGCTCCGAAGAGGTACCCCTCATCACAACATACGCGCGATTATTGATATTGTTTGTACGCCACAACGCTCATCCATATATATATTTTTTTCTTTACTTCCTATTAGGAGGAAACTACATCATCATGGGTCAGGTGGATGACGAAGGACGCGGTACCCTGGAGCCTGGCTCATTCACAGCCCCGTACAAAGCCCCACATCACAGACTGTTAACGAACACCAACAACCAGCCCTGTTAGCCCTGTTAACTTTTCAAGGCCTGGAAAGTTAGACTGCATATTAAACGTGCAAATCCACACATTACAATGTGAAAGGCAAACCTATACAAATGCTCTCAAGCATAACCATTGAGATTTTATTCACTCTTTGTAAAGGCACACAGATTTATTCAAACATGTCAATCCAAAATGTTTGTAATTTATCGATTAATAAAGTTTTTATATCTTTTCCCAGTTGTCATCGCTTAGTCTACTACTGCCATCTCGTGGACTATAAACGTAAGAACACATTTGTTTTTGCATTTTAATTAGGATATAATTAACATCATATATATGCTGAATATTATAGCAATTAACAAATAATTAATAGCAATAATAACAAATAATTATAATATTGATTATTATATTCATGTGTGGAAAATGAAACTCCAACTTAAGAGATGAGACATCAATACTTTCAGTAACAATATTTTAGTCCAGATTTGGTGTCAGTATACTTGTTCTGGGAATAAAGCTCCATATCTGAAATTATTGAAATATTTCTTATTTTATATACTTCAAAGTCTTATGTTTGCAAAACTGAATAATAGTGGCTGACCAGAAAAAAACTTTACCCGCAAAGCAGATGTTGTATAATCATAATTGGGCAGGATTTCATTCATAATTGATTTTTATTGCCTTTTTTCTTTTAAGTTTCACTAATAAAAGTATTTGTTTTTGAAAAGAACATGCAATTCAGAGTAGTCACCAGTAGAGGTAAATAAAAGTCTAGAATAACAACAATAAACGTGACATTTTAAACACATTTTACACAATTGAACGATTAAGAATGGTCGCATGGAAACTGTTAACATCAAACATTAAAAATGTCAAATTTACGAGTGTGGTGACTGTCAGTGAATCAATGCCATCAGATGAAACCATTATTTTATAATAATGAATGAATGTAATAAGTGATTACTTAGAATCAGTAATAAATTATTACTAAATCAATACTTAATGTAGATGTTAGCATTTACAGCATAGAGAGGAAAAAATAATGTATGTGGCGGAAAATAACACTGACTAACATAAATATAGCTTACGGATGGGCTGTATCACAAATCTTTGAGCCCTTTAGCCTCTACATTTGTAAACATAGTCCTAAATTAAATTGTTTTAGTCTATGATGTTCAAAATTCACCAGAGCTGACCGTTAATTATAAAAAAGGGTAGAAAATCTATTCATTACATTTAAAATGTATATAAAAAAAGAAGAATTGAGTAGAAAAAAAAGATATTTACCAAACGAATAAGACAAAATAGAATCAAAGTTTGCATTGAAATACCCAGACTTACAGACACTCTCCTCACACCCACACGCTCCCCTTCCCCTCCCTGTCCGAGGGGCCTTCCCTGCCGCAGCAGCCCCCCGCCCCGGAGCCCCGGCGCCGCGTGGCCGGCAGGTTCTTGTAAACGGCCCGGCTGTAGGGAATGAAGCACATGCCCAGCTGGAGGTGTCGGGCCAGTCGGCAGTAGGCGGCGAGCGCCAGCACCAGCAGGGGGGTGAGCAGCAGGAAGCCCACCACCAGCAGGGCCACGCAGCTGGTGTCGTCCAGGAGGTCGGAGCAGTACAGAGACGTTCCGTGTGGCTGAACCTGGAGAAGGGAGGGGGGGGCGGAGGGGGACAACGGGTGAGTCCAGAGCAGCTGCAGAAGATTTAAATTAAGCTCCAGGAAGCTCCATAAAACCTTGAAAAGGTATCAGATCTCTGAAATAATACATGGTGGTCCCACATGACAGACCACCTTTTACCCCTCCTGCAGGAGAGTTCACTGGTGTTATGAGTCCATGGGGGGGGGGGCGTACCGTGGAGTGGCAGAGGAAGCCGAACACGATCATGGTGAGCGCCGGGGTGAGGATGACGCCGAACACGACGGCGGCCAGGCCGCCGTTGACCAGGGCGATGATCAGGTTCTGCGCCGTGACCAGCACCGAGCACGCCCAGCAGTCCAGCGAGCCCCGCAGCTCCAGCGGCGGGTCGGCGGCCTCGCTCCCGCCGGCGGAGTACGGCGGCGGCACCACGACGCCCGACCCGGCCCTGGACGGGCTCCCCCGCTCGGACGCCGTCTTCTCCAGGGTCCCGTTCCGCGAGAGGCTCATCTTCCCTCTTCTTCCTGCGGCCGAGAAGACAAAAGCCTCCAGCACAGCTACCTGATGCACCGCATTTTGTTCTTAATTAGCTGGTAATTATCTTGTAATTACACGTTGACTGTGATGACTTTTGGGTAATTACCGCTGGCAACGTGTAGAGAGACTCAGCAGCGCTTCAGATCAAACGTGTCCCACAATGAAGGGCGTAAATACGGACATTTCAATATGATCATCTATTGTTGGGAGTTGTTTGCCCGCATCCTCGAATTTCTCCAGTCCCGCCAAGGCAAACATTAATCCAGGGAGCAATCAGTCGCTGGAATAACGTGGCGAAAGCCGGCAGAGATAACCGCGCGGCCTTAAGTGCGAGGAAATGGGCGACCCCCGCCTCCGAGATCCCGGGCAGCCTCAGCGGGCCGAACAATGGGGCGGGCACGGCCAATCGTTCGCGCGATGCCAGCCCGCCGACGTTTTCCACATGACAAATGAATGGACGTTTCCCGCTCGCGCGAGCCAGGCGGCGGCCGTTTCCACGCTCTCGGCGCTCTTTAAAGAACAAAAGGGAGCGCCGGAGGTTTTTCTGCGGGAACGTTCGGGGCAGCAAATCAGAAAATGCGACACAGATGAGGGCGCTTATCAGAATATGGACAAACGGTCAAATCACAGATTGTTATTGAGTGTGATGTTTTTCTATTGTGTGTGTGTGTGTGTGTGTCCTCTCACACACTTCCCTCCAGGCTGACGTCATCACAACAGCCTTCCTGTTTATTGATGGATCAGGCTTCAGGAATAACGCTTCCCCAGAATCCCAACTGTTGGTTCTGAGTTCCCTCTTCTATTCACTAAGACCGTTTTAGGCTTCGGGCGCGAGAAACCGAGGATCGAGCTCCTGCTGTACTCACTGTGTGCTGGTTCCCCCCGACTGTAGTGTGGTGATGAAGCTGGAGAACTCTCAGAGAAGGGTTTGAAAGATTCTCCCCCCACACTCCTGATGGTCTCCAAGAACCGAGCGTAGAGTCTGAGGCTTCTGGGTGATACCAAAGATAATCCTTTGGGCTCTTGTGCTCTCCAAAGTTCTCTCTACCTGCCCCGGGCTTCTCCTGCAGACCCCTGCTAGAGCTCAGCACCCTGGATTTGAATTCTGCGTTCTCGCTGGCTTCAGCGCTTCCTTCCCTGACATGCTGTTTCCTCAGCTCGTATCCAGCCTGCGATATGATTACGCGTGTGTGTGTGTGTGTGTGTGTGTGTGAGAGTGTGTGTGTGAGTGTGTATCCTGTGTCGCCTCTGGTTGTAAATGCAGAGAAAGCCCCGGCTGGGCTGTGTTAAGGGTTCTGGGCAGGGGAGCACTGGAGGATTTGTGCGATAACCCCTGGAGGTGGGGTTGGGGGGGGGGTTGGGGGCAGTGTTTATTTGGATAGATTAAAGAGTCAGGGTACGCTGCCCAATCCACACACACTTTTCACCCTCACTGAGGACTTTCTCTTTTGGGGAATTGATAAGATTTCAAAAATCCTAAACAACTGGCTCCTTTATTCCTGTTCGACCCTCGAAAGCAAACAGATAAACATTAAAAAAACAAAGTGCCTAAAAGTGATAAAAAAACAAAACTGTATAAAAGTGTTGTATCTGACAGCAAACATCTGGTTTTTTTTTCAGCGTCTTTAAAACTCCAACCAAGGAGAAGAATAAATAAATAAATAAATAAACAGTGCAGAGATGCAGCTGGTTTGAATGCTGGCGAAGTTAGAAGTTAAGAAAATAAAAAACAAATCAAAGTTTGCAGGAATGAAAGGGACAGGAATGGGCGTGGCCTGTGTGGGGGGCTCCAGCTCTCCTCATAAACACGTGTCCTCTATTTTAACCTGTGAATTAAAGTCGCACCAAACATGCATCAGGCTGCAATACATTTGCAGTGCAGACAGTACATGATCTTTTATGACCTCTAGGCAGATAAAAACTGATTTATTACCATTAATACTGCTGCTACTTCAGCACTGATCCAGGATGATCTGCAAAACAACTTTCTGGTAAAACTGGATAAAGATATTTGAGGAAAATGTACATAAAGAAGAAGTAGGGTATATCTAGGTGATATAGGTTTGCACTAGGTATAGGTATTTATGCCGGCAGAGGATGAGTGATGAGGTCCAAATGAAGGCTTCTGTAAATAGAAGGTAAAGAGTGAATAGCTGCTGAGATTGGTCTCAGACGGAGGAATGACAGGCGGCCGACCTCTGACCTTTTGATGAAAAACAGAGCACAGCCTTCAGAAAACACGCGGAAATGAGGAGGAGGGGGACGCCGGCTAATTTGGTGGGGGAAAAGCGGGTATCATGGGACTGATAAGAAACCAGTGGGGCTCAGTTCAAAGGGAGAAATTAGTATTTTGATATGAAAGCTTGTTTTTTCGGATCCCACTCCGGGCATCGTTGTTTGTTTGTCCTGACGTTCTGCACGCTTCCTGAAGAGGACGAGAGCATTTGAACAGATTTCTGATACAAAGTGGTGTGAGAATAAAAAAAAATAAAAAAAACAAGTGGGATGAATAAGCTCTGCCCGAAACTGTGCCACATTGTATTGTATTGACGTGTATGTCGGTGTTTGGTCGGTGGGGGGGGGCATCGCATAAAGGAAGAGCCGTCTTCCTGTCCTTGGAGCCGGGATATCCTGCTGCGTCCACGTTCTATGATGAGCCGTCCCGTCGTCTACTTTTAGCACGTCCTCACAGCCCTGAGGTTCAGGTAGAAATAAAGGGGCGAAAAATAGCAACAAGGAAACAGAAAGATGATTATCACTGACCATAAACACCTGATAGTTGCTCGGGAACCAGGTGGGGCCTCCGTAACCTCTGTTATGGACCACATTTTTTGGTTGGGGGGGTTGTTGGAGATAATTATTGTAGGCCAAAGTATGAGGATGTCCTTTCACTCCTCCCAAAAAGGTTGTAACATCATGTCAATAAAAAGGTAATTATAGTATTTCTGCAGGGAGTGAGATTTGGCTTGTAACTCCCCCCCAGCATGCTGCTTTTACTGGGTAATAAAACATGCTTGACTCATAATTACATGTTAGTAATATACACCATGGCAACAGACGCATATAGCAACACTTAACAAAATACAAGAACATTAAACAGGATTATTAATGTTATTAACATGTTTATAGCAATGGAAGACAGCCAAGGCTGGTGGGACAGCCCGAGCAAGGGAGGGTGAAACAAGGGGCAAGGCCACGACTGTGCTGTGAATAATTTATCAAAACATTTTATTTTCTTCACCAACAATACAATATGTCACAGAAATATCACAGAGGGATTTAAGACAGGTCTGGCTCAGGTTTTCTTTTACGTGAGATCTTCGTGAAACAATAAGTGCAGCATAAATCAAAACGAATCCAGAAAGAGCATCTTCACATCCTTCAAATTATACTAATGTTGAAGACAAGACGCACACGCGCGCGCGCACACACACACACACAAAAACAAACCCCAAAACAAAATAAAATAAAAAGTAAACTCCTGAATCCTCGACATCATCAAAAATCACATCTCTAAAGGAAGGACAGCTACTGCTAATTCTCATCATTAAACCACTAATGCCTCACAAGGTTATGAATTTCATACAATGGTGGGAGGGGGAGGAAAAGAAAAACCTTTTAAAAGATCTTAGTCATCTGTTATTACAGTACAAAGACATCATTCCATTTCCCGTACAAGCACCTGTGTTGAAACGGTTCCAAGCACCAATGGGTCGGTCTGAATTAGTGACTTCTTTATACCTTGATGTAACAAGGGGGCTTTGAGGCAAAGAAGGGGTCTAGCACCATAAAAATCGACCCTCCCTCTGATTGCACTTCCCCTATTTTAACATTACGAGCACACAACGTGTTTCAAATACCTTGTAGCCCCTTACCAAGTGACGCTTGATATGCAATAAATATATAAGAAAACAGCCATGTACAGTATAAATAATGTCACAATTTACAATTTTCTCTGTAATAAAAAAAACTGAACAAAAAGAGGTATAAAAGTGGGAGGAAGTTCCCCTTGCAGTAATTTAAACTTTAAGTTAAATGTATTTCAGAATAGCAACAACAAAATGTGACAAATGTGACCACATACAAATTAGCTTTTCATTGTTGTTTTTTTTTGTTGTTTTTTTTTAAAGAGAACAAAACTACATAATTCTTCTGGTAAACCTGATAACAGATACAGTATGTACAGTAAATGGTGTGCACAGACTGAGAGGGGCGGGGCTTGGATGACGACATTCAGTTCGACGAGCTCGCCTATCCCGCCGGCGGCCAGCAGGGGGCAGTATTGTCGCCTGAACACAGCTGAGGCCATGCGTGGAGCTCAGCTGGAGAACCTCTCAGAACCAGAATAGGTCAACCCAATAGCACTTCAAAGACAAGTCTACAGTGAAAAATAAACGGACGCGCTTATATTTCTTTTTAAAAATCAGTATCAAAATGGTTTAGATCTATGCTTTTTTTTTTTCTTCCATTCTTTTGACCTGCTGGCAGTGCTGAGCCTCAGAATGATGGGCGGTGGATTCCTCACTCATTTTTGCATGATCAGACCCACAAGCAAACACCCACCAGGTCTGCCTATGCACACCACGGAGTTTCCCCATGAATTCATTCACAATTTACAATTATTTCGTTTTCTGTCTCCTATAAACAAGACCCTAACAAGAAAAGAGGTATAAAACATTTTTTTTCCTTGTCTAAAAATAAACGACACTACAGTTTCGCTGTTTTCCTTGCGTGTCAAAGAAATCACATCAATATCTAATCAGATGGACATTAACCATCTACATAATTGTTTTCCAACTAAGAAAGAAACCATATTAGTCCTCTAATTAATGTGTCCTTTAGAGAAACTGAGAAAAGTTTGACTTTTTTTTTTCTTTTTACTGTTTTTTGGGTATTTTATCCTCTAATTTTTCTCTAAATACAGTTTGCAAGGCCAATGTGGTGTACTTCTAGGCTGGTAAAACGTTTTAAGTATCTAGTGAGAATAAACACGACTGGAATAGCACCTCCAAGAGTATACAGACAGGAATTACAAATGCCAAAGTTTACCTGAATACCAAACAGAAACAGGAAGTGGAACGACGCTAAAATCAGCTACTTGTCCTGTGGAGCCTTTCCCCTGCTGGTACAACAGAATTACAGCAAATTCATGGACATATAGAATAACTAGAGTGGTGTAAAAAAGGTCTATTAATTTTGCATAAAAGTACCTGAATAATTACACAGAACCGGCTACTTGATGCTTTTGAATCACAGCAGAGTCCGTCAAATGTCAAAAACCTGATTTTAGTGCTCGCAGTGCTCACTTTTGTTTGTTCATGTCTGAAATGCTTTTCATGAGGAGAACCAGTCTAGTCATTCTATTTCAATGCACGCGTCCAATCAGCAGCTGGTATGGGGAAGACAGTGAGCTGTAGATGGGTTTGCTGAGTATCCATACTTTTGATGGGTGAGGTAAACAGTACTGAGAGAAAGTGATTGACTTATTCACAGATTTGAGTTTGTTTGTTTTTTGTTTTTTTTTTTAGGAACAGATTGCCTTGAAGAGAACATTTGTGCTGCCATTTGAGTTTTTGGTTCTGTCTCAAAGACACCAGAGAGGAGTCCTCACTTTGAAAACGACGGAGCCTGAAAAGGAAGGAAACAATGTCAGGATGATGAATATGGTATAGTAACAGTTACTGTATCTTTAAGGAATTAAGAAAACGGTGTCATATACCCATAGTACAAGTGTAAGGTCACTCCTTGTTCACTCCTTACTCCTGCTACTTTAAACTTCTACTTTAGTACATTTTGCAGAAAATGTTGCACTTGAACCAACTATCCACCATCATCCATCCATCCATCCATCCCTCCATCCATCCAATAAACATTACAATCAACCTTGTGTGCCCGGAGAAAACCCCGCACCGATGCTGTTAGAGCATGTACAAAACACCCAAGTTGGACTCAAACCCCAGAGTCTGATGTCTAGACTTGATTTTACCGTGATTACCGGATTTTTCCTGGAAAAATATGTGAAATGTTCCATCCTTGTGTGAAGGTGACATTGTAAGGGGTGAGAAACGTGGCTTATTTTTAACATTTATCGGTCTAAAAGTAATTAAATAGAACGAGTAATTAAATAACCGCGGATAAACCAAAAGTCCAGATTTCAGAAGCGTTCAGAGGAAACAATAATCCCGTAAAGGGAATGAGACGACTGCTGCTGGAGCAGAGTGAGGACAGACAGACTGACCAGTGTGAAGCCGTCATAGGTTCTCATCAGCTCCTCTATCCGATACTGCTCCAGCACCACCACCCCGGCCAGCATCGGGCTCTTGGCGCGAGCGCAGTCCTCACAGTGCACCACGTAGCTCTTCTTGCTGCTGTTCTCGCTGGTCACAAAGAGCAGGTCGAACACCTCCACCTGCACGCACGGCCAGGACACGCTTTCAGCCCGCCGCCCCCCCCCACACCCCTTCCTCCTCGGGAGGGGTCGAGCCAAAAAACGCGGAGGGGGGGGGGGACTCACGTCGCAGTCGTTGCAGTAGTAGGCGGGCTCGTCCTTCACGCGGCTCTGATAGCAGATCTTCTTCCCTGCAGCCACCAGCTGCTCTCTCATGATCTGGATGTGTTTGATGGACTGCATCAGACAGTGTCTGACCGGAAACGAAAAGAAACGCCAAATCGTTTCATTGCAACAGCTTTGTAATCTAATTGGCGCAGACGGCCGGAAACGACATACTTGATCATCTTGAAGGTGTCGGGGTCGCCGATTTTGATGGTGCGCGCCACATTCCAGGAGACGTGGATCATGGGAACGATTGATTTGACCTTCTTCACCCTGTTCCACTCAAAGCGCTCCAGGGCGAGCTGATACTGATACGCTGCAAAGGCACACAGAGGCGACGGTGAGGAGGGGGTTGGGGGGGGGCGGCGGGGTCGCCCGGCTCCCGGTTTCCGAGCGGCCGCCACTCACAGTTGAGCGGTCCCACGTTCCAGGCGATGTTGTTGCACCAGCCCACGGCCTGGACCCAGTGCACCGTCCCGGCATTGATCCACACCAGGTCTCCGGGCCTCTGGATGAAGCGATACACTGGGATGTTGGTGCTGTAGAGGTCTTCCAGGACGGGCCACCAGGATCCCGTCAGGTAGTCTACTCCGTGCCTGAGGTGGGAGGGTTTACCGTCATCGGAGGAGCTTTCCCAAGTCGCCTCCCTCCCGGCTCCTTTACTCACTTCTCGCAGAATTTGTTGATGGCCTGCCAGTAGTGCTCGTGCACAGCGAACCACTCGCAGTCGCCCGGACCGATGTTGATGTTGACCGAGCAGAAGTTGTTGTTCTCCTGGTGCCCTGAGGATCCACGCAAACGGTCGGTTCGGTCAGATTTTTTTCCCTCGCACGCCCCCCCCCCCCACGGACGCCCACTGACCTGGCGTGCGGCTGCCGGGCACTTTCATGTAGAGCTGGACCGTGTTCATCCCCAGGATGGTGTGGCCCACGTGGCTGAGCATGTTGTTGCTGGACTCCACGCGCATGAACGACGGCAGCTTCAGCAGCTCCTGCAGCTGGGGCTTCCATCTGGTGGTTCCAAGGGACACGGGGGGGAATGTGAACCGCCGAGGACGGCCGGGGCGCGTTACGGCTGGAGACGGGTTTGAAAAAAACAAAACCTCACCTTTTAGGGTCGGAGAGGTCAATGTTGGTCCCAAATTTAATAATCTTCCCCACCGATTTCTGCTCCGGGCTGGAGAAAATGAAAAGTTGCAGGTGAATATGGTGGATAAAAAAAAAAAAAAAAACTCAAACGGGGAACCGTTAGAGTAAACTGGCTCATTTTACACTAACCTGGATGTGATAGAAACTTTATTGGAGGCAGGAGGAACTTTATTGTTGTTTAGTTTAAGACCGGCTTTCGTGGCGTCTGAGGATTGCTCCCCTTCCTCCTCATTCTCACTTTCCTTCTCCTCCTGTAACACATCTACGTGAGCTTAGCTGACAGGCTGGCCTGCAGCTAACAACACATGCATTTTCACAAAATTCACCTCAAGCCCTTTGTTCTTATTCTTGTGTTTTCATAAGAACAACCCCCCCCCATCCTGTTTCACATTCATAGCAGAATTGCATACCTAATGCGACTGTTCTCAGGTAACTTGAGCAAACCCCCGCCCCTGTAGAACTTGATCTATACCCACGAAGCTTTCCGCTGCTGAGTGTACTGAAGGGAAATGCCTACCTGCAGGCTCTCCTGGAAGCTGGAGGCCTGGTACTGGGCGTATTTGGCGATGGTGGTGTGTGAGCGGCTACTTTCACATGGCCACGTCTGCCTGGAACCACTGTGATCCCAGTTCTCATCAGCTGGCTGCTGAACCTGAGTCCTCACCTCCACAGCATGGTCCGCATTGGCCTCCACCAGAGATTTGGTGGAGAACAGACCAAGATCTCAAAAGGGGGAAAAAGACAGACATAAGTATTCAGTGGTGCGCTGAATATTAAAATCATTCTTTTCCTTTAATTCTAACCCTGAAGCTTTATAAAAAAAACAAACAAAAAACCTTTAACCAATGGTTATATGTTATTAATCAATCCTAAATGGGTGGCGGATACACTTACTAAGGCGGAGAGAGCCGGCGAGGCCTCTGATGACAGTAACAGCATTTTTTGGGTCAGTGCAAAACTGGAGGAGAACTGGGGAGAAGGCATCCCTTTTGCTCTCCAACTGCACAAGAAACAGATGCAATTCTGAATATCTGAACTACTTAAAGAAATACGACTGTAAAAAGAGTCGGTGTTTTAATATGAGAAAAGATGTGCGCGAGCATCCCAGAGGATTGCAAACGATTCTATAGAATAGTTGCGCGGGGACGTTCCTGAACATGGGCGTATAACAATGTAGCACTCACATAAATGCTTGGTGTAGGAGGGTTGAGCTTTTCTCGAGGAATGGGGTTGTCAATGGCAACAGTGGGCTTCACGCAGAAAGCGGGCAGCAAGAAAGACTCCTTGAATTTCTCCTTCACCTTTGCTCCCCTGGAGTAAGAAAAACACACCACAGATCAGGGGGATCAAAACGGGATGACGGCGCGGAGTTGTCCTCCAGATTGCTTTCCTTGGGAACGGCCTCCCGGGATGATGGAGAAAGGACTCACTTGCAGGCTCGGACCAGCTCGCTGGCAGTGTTCTCGATGCTGATCTCGGAAAGCGGGATCCTCTGCTCCTCGACCTCCGCGACGTTGATGGTCCGCCTTCCGCCGATCTGCAGTTTGATCAGGAGGATCTTCAGCTCTTTCGACAGGCCCATGGAGAGCGCTTTCCTCCTCAGCGGATCGGCCGTCGGGCAGGGAGCTGGTGTCGCGGCCGGGGACATGAATAACGTGGACGCCTTCACCGCTACAGTTGACGAGGAACGCGGGGGCGCCGCGTTCCCATTGGCCGAGCATTTCAGGTGTTTCACCCCCCTGAGGTCTGCCGCGTTGCTGGCTAACGTCTGTCCCTCGACCTTCTCCGCGCCCTCGTCTTGTATCGCGCCCTTCCCGCGCGGCGTTGCGTTTTCCTGAGGAAAATGGACCTTCCAGGCATCGTTAACAAATCTGGGCGACTTCGTCGAGGCGTTCCCCGCCGCGGCTGGGGCGTCCCCTTCTTCCAAACCGCCTCCTTCGCCGGCTTTGTTTTCGGGAAGGACGAGGCTGCTTTCTTCCGCTTTTATTTCCACGGCGAAGTCACCTTCCCTGAATTCGTCCGCGGCCTGTTTCTGCTTCCTCTCTCTGCCCGTGCGTTGCGTGTTCCTGCCCTCTTTGGTCGAGGCGGCCATGCGGTCACTTGAGGTCAACCTCAGCTCTGTTCCCAGCGGCAGATCAAGGACGGACAACTGTCTTCTCCCAGCCAGACCCTCCGAGTATTCCTCCTCCATGCTTTTTTTCCAACCCTTATTCTCACGGAGCTCCTCCAGCACGGTCCCTTCTCTCACCGGCTCCCTCAAAACTGTTGCGCGGCGGGACTTCAAAGGCGACTCTGAGGTAGCGTGAACTGATGGCCGATGATCGGAATCGGCCGACACGGCGGGATCCGGCTTGGGACAGAGGTCGGCGAGGTCGTAGCAAGAGATCTCCGGCCCCACCGCGAGAGAAGACGAGCGCTTGACTCCCCTGGCGCTGCCGCCGAAGGGCCCGCCCCGGGACGAGACCCGCTGGCCTTCAACGAAGGTGGTCAAGCTCTTGAGGACGTCGTCCAAACTCGCGCTGTGGTGACTGATCTCAGCGAGCAGAGACCCCGCCCCCTCTCCGGGGCCCTCATCTTGCTCCTTTTCGTCCTCCGTGACTTGCTCCGTCGCGCGGGGCGAGTCGCTGATGTGCGAGTAGCGGTCCAGGGCGTCTTCGGAGGGGTCGTTGTTCAAATCGTCGAAGCTGTCAGCCTCAACCGGAGGAGAGAAGCACTGGGTGGGGCTGGGCTGAAGGACGGGTCTAATCATCACTCCCTTTTCCAGGTCCTCCTCGTCTTCCCCGACAGCCGATACCGGGGAGCCCTGCCAGCTGAGGACAGGAGGGGTGTTGGCGAGGTTGTCTCCCATGTCCTGGAGGTGTCCCATCACGGCCACGGGTTGGAGGTCTGGGGCGTTGAGAACGTCTCCCTGCACACCTTCTTTGCCGTGGTTGGGTTGCTCCAAGCTGACAGAGCACCCCGTGGTGAGGGGAGCCAAGGCTTTCAGCAAGAGAGAGGGCAGGGTGTCGGCGGGCTTTGCCTTTCGTCTGTCGTCCGCTTGGGACGAGGCGACGGGGGCCTTCCTCTCGCTGGCGAGAGAGTGCATCACCTGCTCTTGGAAAGGGGGTTTGGGGACTTTGCCGTTCTTCTTGGGGACTTTACGCCTTTTGGAGCCGCCGGCCGTACGGGGCGGGGCGTTCGGACAGGAAAGGTCGGCGGGGCTTTGTGCGTCCGCGCCGCTTGCTCGCTCCTCGCCCTGTGCTTGTTTTTGGGTGGCGCCTGGGCCCGGCTCTCCGGAGACAGAGCCGTTGACTTGCACGTTCTGGTCTCCCCGGGGGCTTTGGTGGAAGAGAGGGCGGTTAAATGGCTCTTTTCCGAAAGCTCCCCTTTCAACCCCAGCTTTTTTTCCCTTTTCCCCAGTTTATCTCTCTTTTTTCTCTTCTCAGACAGCCTTTTATCCTCCTTTTTCTTCCGCCTCTTCTTCTCCTCGCCCTTCCTTTCCTTCTTCACCGGCTTCCTGCATTTCTTGTGGTCCGGCTCCTTCAACGATTTGCTCGCTCTCGGCTGACCGTTGGACGTCTTCGAGGAGAGCGGCTGCGACGGCTTCCGGCGTTTGGCGTCCGAGCACTTGCCTTTCGCGACGGGGCGGGACGCGGGGGGACGGGGAAGGCGCGGGGTTGGGCCTCGGGGTGTGGCTGGGACTTCCCTGGAGTTTCTGCTGACCGCCGAGGCCCGGACTGTAGCGGAGGGCCGAGCGGTCCTTCCGATCGCCGGCCCCGGCGTGCGCGGAGGGCGCGCCCGGCGGCGAGCGCGGGCTGCTGGCGGGAGACGCTCCGTCTTTGCTGCTGGGAAGGAGGGATAAGTAGTGTGGCGAGTCAGCAGCGGATGAAGCGGAGAACGCGCGATCCCTTGAAATGACTCTTTGATGGTTCCGCTGAAGTTCCTGCAGACAGTTAAATCAGACTTCAGTCCGAGACAGCCGAGCCGCGCAAGCATTTGCCAAATATGTGGAGCAACATCAAACGACAGCGTTCATTACACTTATAATAATAAGGCTATTAAAAGTGCAATTTTTTTTTTTTACTGTGCTTTGTTTATGGTGATAGCTCCGTGGGTCCTTCTCCTCCGGAGGATACTGCGAGAGATTGTGCTGTAGCATTCTGGGATGGCCTGTGTGCCGCTGATAGTGATGATGATAGTTGTGGCTGTAAGGCACACGAGTGTTGTCTGCTGGTGAAGAGGGGATTTTCCGCTCGACCTTCCCTCTGCCTCCATGATGCGTTGGTCTGCTGCCATAACCCGGGCTTAGAGCTGCTAGATTACCGTTACCCAAGCTGTGTCCTCCAGCTCGTAGTTTAGAGGTTTCCTGCAAATATGAACATTTCAGCAACAGGTTATGGGTTATATGCGGCGTTGATGTATATACATATGCGTGTATTTGTGCAAGAAAATGACGTTTGTTGAAATGCTTGACTGTTACTGCATTTCAACTAATTCTAGTGTCTAAGGGTTAAATTCTTTGAGGACACGAAATAGTTGAAATGAAGCATAATATCAGCTGTTGGAAACACTTTGCTTGCCTGTTGCTGAGTTGATGAGGTCCTGTGATCTGATTGGTGGCTTGGTCCCACTCTCTCTCTGAGAGTCTTCCAGTCATCTTGGTTGTTGAAAAGGTGGCGCGACGGCGAAGGGGGGTGAGCGAGCAACGGTCTGGATCCGGGGTGAGATGACTACGCAGAGAAGCATCGTTATTATTTCAAGCGGCTTAACCAACAGGCGACGCTGCCGGACGGGTCCAGAGTGTTCCGTAAACTGGGAAAAACGTTACATGATCAAGGGCCGAATCCCTCCTCCTCTTGGCCGGGTACTCCTCACTGTGGGGCGATGGGTGCTGTGGAGATGAAGTGTGCTGGTGGAGGTGGTCCCGGCGCTGGTGAAGGGCTGGCCGCTTCCACGGTCCCGGCCTGTTGTTGATCATTCTGCTGGGAAAGCTTCTTCGGCACTGCGAGGGGGCCCATCTCTCTGGGTGGGAGTGGAGCTCTCTGTTATTGCGATGCAGGCGAGGACCTCCATGCTGTCAGACCAAACAAACGAGTTTCGGCGAATCAAAATAGGACTGTCACGCTTTTACTGTGAAGGTGAGGCACTTAAGAAAAAAAACAAAAAAAAACAATCTCAATCAAGTCTCACCACAGAATTGCTGACACTGTTGTCCCAGTTTGCATAGCAATCTCCAGGTGCAGTTACGTAACCGTTGTTGGTACCAACCCGATTGTGGAAGGAGTGCGGGGGTTCGTGATGCCAGCTCTTGGATTCAAACGGCCTTTCTTTACCGTCCCATGGGCGCAGAGGGTGTCTTTGGCCCTTTGGGAGGTTCTTGTCTTGTACATGGCTCACTGATCTCTCACCCCTGCGCAAGAGCCCACAGACCAAACTCAGCGCTGCCCACAGACGCGGATTATGAGGCAGATACCCAGAAAGATGAGTCAAAGGGTTTGAGCGATGCAGGGAAACGGGGTTGACGCGTGCAGCGCGAGCGGCGTCTGGGGCAAGCGCACGGACGGGCGCAACTTGTTTGAATTCATCAAGGTAAACGTGCAAAATCCAGCTCAACTGATGCAGCACAGGAACTCACCGATTATAAAGACGACTTGAGGGATGATGCGATTGATTACGTCCTTCTTGGCATCTGCAGTCAGGAGCAAAGTGTGAATAGTAACACCATATATCTAAAACTAACAACAGTACCTGTAGCAGCTTTGTGCAAGAGCGCCTGACTGCACGCAGAATACGATTCTGAATCGCTTATCTATCGTTCTGCTGTTTCTATGTATACGTATCAGCTATGGTTCGCTCAGGACTCAGTGGGCGTCACGGTTGTTGCTATTAATACTACCAAGCCGCAGACAGACGACCACAGATACGGGCTTACTCATTACAGCCAACTGCTACTGCTGCAGCCACAGAACTGAGGCTTCTCTCAGCTGCAGCTGAGCACATCGCGGCTTCATTCAGAGTCCCGCGTGTTTGCGCTGCAGATGGTCTCGTGCTCTCGCAGCTGCAGCTCACACAAGGGCTTGTCATAAAAGCGCCTGTCAAACTTTTCGGTCTGTAAGGGGGACGTGGGAGGAGAAATTCTGCGGTCCCACTTGTTGCGCGATGTAACGATGCCATGGCGTGCCTACCTTTAATAAAACTTTCCCACTCGGTGTGGGTGTGTAACGGAACATAATGAACATTCCGCAGCCTCGCGGGAGTCAGTTAAATGCTGAAATATAGAGCAGTGAGTGTAGAAAAGCTTAATGCGTGAGGGTGCTGCTGACCTCTGTGCATGGCTCCAGGGGCGACTCTCTAAAGGAGCCCATTGTCCTCGGTTAGGTCCCCCAGCTGCATAGGAGTCCCATGTGTTACGGCCAGAGTACAGCTCTGCTGGGTGATACATGCAGCCTGAAACACACGCGTTTGATGAGTGCGGTTTCGCTGCACGTGACGTTCAGAGGCGTAGCGTATTATTCTGTGGTTACCAGTCTTGGTCTGTGTTTGGGAGGCCCTCCACTTCCCACCTGAGAAGAAAAAAAAGAAGATATGAGAGTGAATACTAAATCAGTGAGCTTTGTGCACTGAAGGTCTGTGATTTAAATGAGACCTACTGGGTCCTTTTTTTTTAACATTATCTCTAGCCTGTTTATTATCTGATGCTGTACTGGTCTGCAGGCCTGTCCAGTATCTGCTGTGGCTCCGTCATCTGTCTTCCAGAGCAGCGCTGAGCTCACAGCCCATCTGTAATGACTGGGACCTGGCACCTCACCACAGCCGCTCATTATTAGGAAAACAAACAAACACTAAACGGAATGACCCCGGCCACCTCGCGTCGGGGACACAACCAGCTCAGAGAAATGCTGCTGTACTTATTTCTAAACCGTGTTGACTGGGTTCCGACTTCTCCGTGGGAACCACAGTAAAGAACATGCCCTGAACCTGCGAGGACTGTATTGTACAGGCAGTGATCTTTACAACCATCTAACTTTTCAGCTGAATCAGGCTTGGCTGGCTTTATGGCTGCACTTTTTTTCAATCAATTGACTGGATTATTCTGGATTGAGAAGATAATTCCAGAAGGTTGTATTCTTACTCTTACAGAGCCCTCTCTTTGGGCCAAAGGTTAACTCTGCAGTGTGTAATGTGTGGAATGCACTAAATACACACATTGCATATCCATATGTACATATATGTTCATTTCCAACAGCTACATATAAACAATAGCGCTGCTGACATCTTACCACTTCCTTTATGCAGGCTTGTTTTTGGTAAGGCTGCTGCAGCGCTGCTGTAACTTTCAGTGAGTGCCAAATGAGCTCCCTTCAAGGGTCCATTTGCAACCAGTTACTAGAGCAACAGAAACCAGAGGGTTTCGGCTGTAGCTTCAGGCTTTCCACATTTAACTGCATCTGCATTTATTTTTAGAGTTGAGAGCAGAAAACAAAAGGCCTCCATATGCATCAGCTGCAGACAGAGTAAAGATAGAATGAACGTCTCTATCCAAACAGTCGGCTCCGTCTCGGGCCACCGTGCGCTGCACAGCAGGCACGGCGTGTCAGAGCGGAAAGGAAACAGCCTGATCTGAAACGCTCAGCCACTTTGCATGCTCCACTAAAACAATGAGCAGAAAAAGGCAGCGCGCGTGCACTCCTTCTGCTGGGAAATCTCCGGGCCAGCAGGTGGCAGTAGTCAGAGTCACTCAGGCTTAAAGATATAAACAGGCCGGTTCCCCAGAGGAGCCGTGTTTGGTAGTGTGGCACCTTCCTCTTTTGTGTGGCACTGTGCAGCCATTGCTACCTGCAGCCTGCAGGTGATTCCAGACAGCAGATATCTGTGGTGACCCCCCCCTGCATGGTGAACACTACAACTCCTCCGACCGCTTTGGTACGACTCCACACAACAATGACTCCAGCAATGAAACCCATGTGTGCAGGGTCAAATCCAGACATCTGGAATTTAGCTCCGGGCTAAAATGATGTCATGCGCACGAGGGTTTAAGTTGCTCTTTAAGTAAATTCTCAGGGGTCCTTTGTAAACGCTGTAGTACAGCGGTACACCGAGCGTGTAAGAGACACCGCATTTCTGTCGCTGAGTGGTATGTGCTGAGCGGAAGCGTTATTGATACATTACGGTTCATGTCCGACTCTCGGTGTGGCTCTTTATCTTTTTAAGATTCTAATGGAGTTCATTTCAAACAGTATGTCAGTGTCAGTGTGTGTGTGTGTGTGTGTGTGTGACTGATCTTACCTCGTGATGAATTAGAGAAAAGGGGGGAGGCGACAAATTCTGGTCAAAATTCAGTGTTGCTGCCCGCCAGGAATAGCAAGACAGCAAATCCTCAGATGCCTTTAAATAGACCTATTCATCCCCCGCTCGCTGGCAAAAGACACACAAACACACATAGTACAGACAGTGAGGAAATACCAGAGTCAGTTGGTGAGCAGATGTAATAGACGGGAGGGCTGCATTGTTTTCAAATCCCTCCGTCCATCTCTCAGGTAACAGGCTCCTGTGCTTGCTCAGTTGTTACAGTTGGGGCTTTCACAAACATTTGCACTGGCGCCACCGCGAAGAGCGAGACCAGGACGGCGGCGGAAGGGTGGAACGGTAACCTCTGACACGACCTCTGCCCCCCTCCCCGCCCCGCCCAACCACCACCCCTCATCTCCATCATCTCCCTCCACCATCACCACCACCGCCACCACCATCATCAGCATCACCATCGCTCCTTCTTTATGTGAAACACTTCAACATCTCTTCCTCTCTCTCTCTTTCTCTCTCTTTCTCTCTCTCTCTCTCCGCCTGTGCGCGGCTCTGCTTATGCCTTACCCTCCCTATCCCGCTGCACGCTGTGTCCTTGTATCCCTGGCAACCGATGATATCATTACGGTCCAGAGAAGGGAGCAAAGGCCTCGTGCGTGGAGAGGGAGTGTTGCGTGCGTGCGTGCGTGCATGTGTGTGTGTGATTTTGACAGCGGGGCTGGGCGCTCAGACTCTCACAGGTCTGATGCACGCATCCTTATCTCTCCGTCTGCGGTACGCCAATTCACCGGCTCCCTCGGCTGAATGGAAAACCCTGTTGGCGAAGACGTGAAAGGCTGCAACACTCAATTATGCAGCCTCATTCAGACAAATCATCCCTCGCAGTGTCCTCCACCCCCCAACCCCCCTTTGCTAGGAGCAGATAACCGGCACAGATGCACATCTCTTGCTCAATGGGCACGTGTGTTTCACCGGCGAGGACACAGATCCTACACCATAAAAGGAAGGATGTGCAGCACCAGACCAGGCCTGTCTCTGGTGGCTCCCAGGCGAGCTAACGCGAGGAGCGGGAGACATGATAAGAGCAGATGGGGGAGAAGCAGGAGGTGAGAGAAAGCAAAACACAGACAAAGTCTTGCTTGGGTTGGACCCGCGCCCGAAAATCGCAATGCAATGGCGGAGGGAGAGCGTACAGTACGAGGCGAATATCAATCACATTTCTAAAAATAACATCCCCGCAGTCCTGCTTCCCTCTCCTCTAGCCCCCTGCTCCCTTCCATGAGAGCGGCTTCTGCCGGTGTATGCTCCATAAAGCACAGCCCCTCCGAGGGGTGCTGGAATGTACCAAGGCAAGGTCAAGAAAAAGAAGAGGGGGGTGTCTCCGGCTCAGAGTGCGATATGTGCTGTGTTTTTCTTCTCTTTCTCTGAACAAAGACAATTGGTAACAGGTTCAGCACGTGTGTGTGAGGGCGTGCGTGTGTCCGTGCGCGCGTGCGGGCGCCTCAGACAGCTGACCCGTTTGGTGAATGAGAACTGGAATCCCATTTCCAGGTGGTGGCAATTATCTCAATTGAAAGCATACATTGGTTGCATATTCTCTGGCACTGACAGTAACCATAGATACCATTTGTTTGCTCCATCCGAGCCCTTTCCTTGGATAAAACCACAGCAAAGTCAAAAGGGGGAGGTGTGTGTGTGTGTGTGTGTCTGTGTTGGGGGGGGGGGGGGTCTGTGTGAGAAGTCTTCTGCCCACAGGTAAAGTTGGAGCGGAGCTAAAAAAGCAGTGACAGCAGGGGCATGGCTGCAGACTGGAAAAGAACCAGCACGTTTTACTACTGTACACCTCCCACACGGCTACAGGCTGACATTCAACAGTTCAAATAAAAAAAAAAAAAAAAAAAAAAAAAATTCCACAGAGCACAGAATGTAAGCACAACAGCTCCCCTTCACACCATTCATCATTTCGGCTCCTGCACCACGGTCTGTGCATGGGAGCTCTGCATGTGTGCGCGTGCGTGCGTGCGTGCGTGTGCGTGTGCGTTGGCTTGCATGTATGAACATGCAGCACAGTCTGCAGCCACACGCTGCGGTGCGTCCAGACCGGTCTGATGGTTCGGCTCAGCTCGGAGCACACACGGCGGCAGATGCAGGCGGACACAGAGCAGAACAGCAACACACACACACGCGCGCACACACACACACACACACACACATGCATCCTCCTGCTGCACCTCCACACGCACACGCACGCACACACACACACAGGCACATTCAGCTGCTCCTCTCTACTCCTCTTTTACCTCTTTCTTTTTGTTTCTTTGGTCCACACACCCCCTCTGCTCCCCTGTTCCTCTCTTTCACTCCTCGCCACCTTGTCTCACCCGGTCCTCCTCTCTCTCTCTCTCTCTCTCTCTCCTTTCTTCCCCTCTCCTCCTCTTCCTGTTTCCACTCCACTCTCTGATGCTCGGGCTCTCGCAGCAGACCGATCCACGCTCGGAGACCGGCGGGGCGGGGCCAAGCGGCCTGTCGATCACGGGCCGCCGGCCAATGGGCGCAGAGAATCTCCTCTCAGTCATGTTTTGCGGTGAACTACAGGAGGCAGGAGGAGGGGGATAACAGCAGACAGGGGCACGGAGAGGCTCTTTATTTCCCTCTTCCTCTGTGTGTGCGTGTGTGTGTGTGTGTGTGTGTGTGTGTGTGTGTGTGTGTGTGTGTGTGTGGGAGAGATAGAGTAAGTGAGCTGGAACACAGCCAGTACAGTAGAGGAGATATTTTAAATCCCTCCACTGCTCTGCTCCAACTGACACAGACTTGTCCTCTCACAAAAAACCGAAAAAAAAAAAAAAAAACAAACCCCTGCAACTACTTGATGCGTTTCCTTTTGACAACAAAGGCAACATTTTGTTCCTGCACGCATATTTGCACAACGATACGCACACGCCCAATGTGCATGGTTACCGCGGCTTTTTTATTATCTCAGCGAGTACAGAAACAAACAAATAAACCCGCAGCGTGATACAGAAGCCACCGGGTTTATTTGGGTAAACTGGGGGTGGAGATGGGCGGTAGAAAAAGGCTGCCGGTGCTGGCTGAGCTCAAATGTCAAGTGACAGGAAAACCAGGGGAGTGTGTGTGTGTGTGTGTGTGTGTGTGTGTGTGTGTGTGTGTGTGTGTGTGAGGGGGGTGTGCAGGGCTCCAGATCCGGGGTCTGAGAGGGAGGGTCTGCTCTTTGTGGCTCACAATTTGCAAATGCACCACTCGCTGCACTGCTGCATTCGCCTGGCAGCAGCCAATAACGCGCAGGCAGAGCCGCGACCCTGAGAGGCAGACGAGGAGGAAGCAGAACAGATGAAGAGGCGAGCGAGTGTGAGTGAAATGGTGGAGAGAGACTGCTGACAGATTTCTCTCCCCCTCTCTCTCCCCCTCTCTCTCTCTCTCTCTCTCTTTTTTTTAACCCTCTGAGGTGCCTTAGCAACAATCTCCGATCGCACCATATTCTATTGGTCGATGCTCGCAGTCACGTGCTCGCCGGAGCCAATCAGCGGCCTCTGCTGCAGCAGTCAGTCAGGACGGAGCCGCCCGCTCACTGGCGCCCCCTGGCGGTCCGGGGCGGCGGTGCGACTCCCGTCTCAACTGGAGCAAAGCGGCCCAAAACAGCGCTTTATTGTGGAACATTAAACTCATGTCAAACGCACGTCACAAATACATATGCACTTTGTTAAAAAAAAAGTCCATGCCAAAGAAAGGTAAGTATAAAAATGGGGAAAAAAGACTTTCTGATTAACCATAGAGTTATTGTAAATACATTCGTTTAAATATCAGATAATGTGGTGAAAATAAACCTGTTAAACCAACAATAGGAAGTGTTCATTTTAAAGCCACTATTGCTTGTAAGCGTCCTCATATTTTGACATTTTCTTGTCTCACTATTATAATTCACCGTAAGTTGTTTCATTTGCAACATTCCGTGCGACTGTACTGCCGCCTTGTGGTCAACACATGCCATTGCACACCTCCATAATTGTTGAAATAAACTAAATCGACTTAATACACTAAATAAAAAGGATAAACCAAATTCCAGCACCATTTTCTTTAATTTTATAACAAGTCTGATACATTTTTCCAATTAAATATGGTTTTCAACTGGCATGGCCAAACAAGATAACATGAAAGCTAAATACATCATCCTAATTGTGAACGATATTATGAACAGCAGGTTTTTTTTTGATGAATATATAAAAAAGACAAGATAAACTAAAATATGATACACAGGAGGGTTTTTCTTTTGGAATGTCAGTCAGCAGCCCTGACGGCACAAGTTATGATTGCCATAACTCCAGATTAGATGAGATGCCAGCTGGTTCTTCCATGACTCACAACCCTCAGCCACTCAAAGTGACTGATTAGGCAAGGGAATAATTGTTGCTTGACTAATCTGACAAACAGCCCACATTTGCATGAGAAGAAGCAAATGGATGAAGAAGCCTGCACCTGAAAGGCCTGGCGATTGAGATGAAGCACGGTGTTTAAGCCAACCTTTCGGTGACAACATCAGTCACGGCATAAATGCGTTTATCTGAATGAATCATAGTCGTGGGCCTAAGATGCCATAATTTCACAGCATTTTATGTTTATTAACAGTTTGATTAGTTCACATTTGTATCCATTATGTGCTCAGCCTTTTGTAAAAATCTGCAGTTCGGTGGGGTGGGGAAGAAGAAACATGATTTATTTCCATGGGACTGCTTCCTACTATTAAATGATATTTTTGAAGTGCTTCACGCTTAGAAATGCTCACTTGAACCAGCCATAGGACACAAGCAGGGTCAGCTCTAATCTAAACACACTAATGCAAAGTTCATTGCAGCTCGCTACAATCAGATGGGGTTTGAGATTCCTCAAAAACATGTATAAAATCCAGAATATATCAAAAAAAAAACCCGTTGGAATTGTCTTTGGATGGATTAATTGAAGCATTAACTATGGAATCAGTGGTGGAGCCATAATTGTATCTTCAATGAAATGACTAAATTTCACTCACAACTTTATCCTCTGTAATAAAATGAAAATACATGCTTCTTTTGGTTGCTGATCAAATTTTCTAAACATCTACCGTCATGTTCACCTCCTGTGCTTCCTTTCACACTTTCATTTTCATATTTTATCCCTCTTTTGCTTGCTGCCGAGCCCTCACTCGGGCTACGTGTCTCCAGAAGGACGCTGGTTAATGGGCCTTTTGTTTAGATAAGATGGCTTTGCATTTTCGCTTTGCATTGATAACACAGCTCTGAATATCACCTTTGCTTGTGCTGGTGTTTCATCATCGTGTTCAGCGGAATTCAGACTCACCAAGGAGAACAAAACAGCCAGCAGGTGGTTTTCTGCTGAGGACTGGGGTGTGTGTGTGTGTGGGGGGGGTATTTAAAGGCAAAATGAGACTGTTGTTCAGTATTTTGGCTGAGTTTTACTCATCTGACATCCCACCACCAAATTAAACCATCTCAAATGTGACTAATAGTTTCTTTAGCACACATATAAAACCCCATTAGTTTCTGTTTAAAGGACCAATGGAGGAATAGATTACAACAATCTCGTGACCTTGGTGGAGAAGCTACGAAATGTGAAGACTGCTGAGGGAAATGTTCTCCCTTTAGTTCAGGACCTTTGATGGATACGATAGACAGCAACAAATCTATTCTACAATTGAAAATGGTCGAAAACAATGATAATTACAACTATTGTTATCCTAAAATGGGGTTATTACCCTGTCACAAACTTCCAATATGCATTTGATTGATAATTTACATGCAGTTGTAGTTCTGACCAGCTAAATACACAAGTTTGTATCACATATGTAGTATTATTTTAGAACTGTCCTGCATGTCTACACCTACATGCGAGGCAGCCATTCAGGAGGTCACACTTGACCTGATTTGCATTCCTGCAATCTGCCAATTAAAATCGCTGCTGCGATCCTCCCCGGCCATTAGCCGCTTGGAGAGAGTGAGGAGATGGCCCTCATCATGAGTGCTTTCAAACGGGTCCTCTGGACGATCCTGCTCTTGCCCGTGCTCTCGGCGACGGTGGTGGACGACTTCAACAACATCGAGAAATGCAAGAACTCGCTGTACATGGGCACAGCCCCGCGGGGGATCCTGAACCCCAAACTGAAGAAGATCTGCCAGCGGTACGGCGACCAGCCGCGGTACGTGACGCTCTACGACCCAGAGACCCGCATCCCGGTTTACTCGGCGTACGTCTTCAAAAAGACGGACCGAAGCACCCACGTGGACTACCCCTGGATGTATGAGCCGCAGGTCAGAGCTGGTCTGAACTCATTGTTACATCAGCTGTTTGCTCACAAGGCAAAAAAAATGTAACTCACATTTATATAAAAAGTAAAAAAAATAAATAAATAAAACCTGTATTTGTCTTTTCAGCTAGCAGAAACGAACGCTAACGGGAACATGATGCCCTTCCCCACCGGTTACCTGCACAGGAAGTTTGAGGACAGCCAGGCGGTGCTGGACGACTACTCCAACGTGGTCGACTACGAGAGAGGCCAGCTGAACCCCGACCAGCACCAGTCCGTCATCGAAGACCGCGCCTCGACCTACTCCCTCACCAACGTGGTCCCGTTGATACGGGACTTCGACACGGGGGCCTGGCGCAGCCACATCGAGAGGATCCGAATCCGCCTGAACAACTTCTGCCTGGGCAAGGCCTACATCGTCACCGGGGTGACCACGACGGGCGGCCACATCCGCCGGAACAACCAGGACCGCGTGGGCATCCCCGACGAACTGTGGTCGGCCTACTGCTGCACCGACTATGACGTCAACGCGCCGCACGACATCCGAAACTTCATGCCCTCGTTCGCGGCCAGGGCCGACAACAAGCAGGGCAGCGAGATGTCGGAAATGAGGGTCCAGGACCTGGAAAAACATCTCAGGGACAAGATGGACGTGGACGAGAACTTTCAGATCTTCTACAGTGATTGTCACTCTCCCTCGTCCCTGCCCTTTAACCTCGAAGAAGCCAACTGAGAGCCACTGTCTTCTTTTACAAAGTGCCAGTTATCGTGAAAATGTTCTATTAAATCAATAAAATCATTATTCCTCCTGTCATAAAACACCAAGGTGGTTTCTCTTTATTGTTTTCACAGCTTTAGCTCTATTAACAGGCTGGAAAGTCATTTACATAAAATATGATTTGCTCATCTCAACATTTTTGGACATACAATACTGAACTTGATAACTTCTAAAAGTGTTAATATAAAATGTAGTGAAGTCACAGAGTGTATTGAACAGTTAATTAACAAAGCTTCAACTAAGAATGGTTGGTTGTATCAAAGTTGTGCTGATAAAGGGGAGACTTGACTCCTGATGGATCGGAGCATTAACAAACGCGTTCTGACGCAGCACAAATGTAGTTAGCCTCCACACTGCCACCTACCGAGCAAAGGTGAGTATTCTATGTCACCAGAGTGGCCAGAATTTTTTTTCCCAATTATAATTAAGGTACATCATCATCATTATCATCATCATCATCATCATCAGCAGCAGCAGCAGCAGCAGCAGCAGCAGCAGCATCTATGCATTTTAAAATAATGTGCATTTTAGAGAAACTTTGATAGCAGCAGAACAAACAGGCACTTATTGTCAGTACGTCCAATCTTTAATGGATACATGTTAGGTTAATTCCTGCTGCTTTCAAAGTTAATGGGAATAAATCCACAACTTCTGTCAATCAACTGAACTGCTGACGGACGTCTGCCCCCTAGTGGTAAAGAGCCATAGTGCAGCTTATGGCGCCCTTCTGACTGTGACAGAAAATGCAACACTTTTGTTTAAGAATGTTTTTTTTTTTTTTTTTTAATGTTTTCAGTTCATATACACAACATACAGTGTGTAATAGCCTCTATTTGAAATAGAAATATTTAATTCTTTCAACCATTCTGGTCATTAAACCCTCTCACAGTATCTTGAGCTTCAAGCAGGTTGCTGAATCAGACTAAATGAAACAGACAAACAGGTGCAAGCCTTCACTTCACCATTCTATCAATAAATGTTAAAAGAAGATATCTGGATACTCATTTTGTAAATATATATATACGGATGTGTGTGTATACACACATACACACATATACGTATATACACATATATAGTCTCCTATATATAATATTATATTTATATATCTATATATATAATTTTCCTTGTCTTAAGCCAACATCAAAACTGTAAACATGTAAATTTAGTGAATGTGCTTCCATTATCTGTTGGCTGTCCAAAAAAAAAAAAAAAAAAAAAAAAAAAAAAAAAAAATTCTTCATGGGTCAATGATATTGGTGTACATATAGTATGAGGAGAGAAATGCAAAAACATGAGGACTAGAAGGCAAAAGGAACTAAAACAAACGTGAGAATCTGAAAAAGGATTCCACAACCTTCTGCTTGCAGTTTTTACTGTATAACAATGCTCAAGACAACGTGAGGCACAAACAATAAAAACCTAACATCATCACAAGTAAAAGTCCTCTGAATCCTGGTTTGGTTTGAAATCCCGTGAAACATTTCCCAACTTCCGCATCTGTGCGTGTTCATGATTTGCCTTCTGCGAGAGTTCGTCTGCTTTCTAACCAAAAGACTCGTCTGTAACGAACACCCCCCCCCTCACCGGCAGTCCGCTTTAGAGAGCCGTAAGACCACAAAAGAAGCTGAGCTGAGCATCACGCCTGTGTTTAGAAGCCGTGTCTTGTTAGATTTCGGATCCAGGAAATAATGGAGAATTGAAACATAGAGCATGAGTTCTAAAATCACATAAGTCCTCTAAACTTGCACCTGCTGTCACAACGAAAAGATCCAGCCGGTCACTCAAACAAAACGACAAACATAATATTTACAAATGCCAGTTTGCTCTCCCACATTTAAAAAAAATGTACAGTTTGTATTCAGGTGTTGTTGTTGTTTTTTGTAATTGTTGTTCTTTTTTTTATCCTCCTTTGTTGACCTCAGCAGGTGACACCAGTCCAGTGTGAGGAACAATCCAGTTTACTGATGGGCCCTGCAGGAGGGGCCCTGCACTCCTGGAGTTTTCAATGGATCCTCCGTGCACCGACAAATCAGCGCACAGCCAGTGAGCCGATTGGTCAGATGTCCAGTGTAGTCCAGGGGTTTTTACTATGATCCAGAACTACCCCCGAGTGTGACCCGTCTCTGTGTTCACTTGTGCGAGAGGTGTGAAACACACGTATTATGCTCTTCCTCTACTTTATCGTCGGCAGACGGAGGCATGGGAGGGGGGCGGGGTGGTGTCACGGAATGTGAAAAGAGCAGGCGAAAACTGTTAGGCAGTCTTCAAACACTTGAAACACGTGGTTGATGTCAGTCACGGACTTTTCATTTAAAGAAGTTTGTTCTTTTTTTCTTTTTTTTTTTTTTTCTCCCTTAACTCAAACAAAAAGTGCAGGCGCGATTGAGATACACTGACTGCAAAAGATAAACAGAGCAAAGAAAGAAAGGCTTTTATCAGTCTTCAGAAGGTTTGTGGCACAGCCTTAGTGTTAGGAAATTTAAAAAAAAAAGAGGAAATATTTACTCTCTTTGTTATAGGTTTAAACAATATTCATCTCTTTATACTTTAATACCTGTTTGAAGTACCACAAAGTGCAGCCGATGTGAAAAATAGAAAAATAAATCAACGTAAAAAATAAGAGCAACGCATCAAAATGTCTTCTATATCCACACGCTTTACAAAACAAAACAAACAAAAACATGCAAATATCCCAGACAGCGATGATACAATAAAAAGGATTTTTTTTTCTCTTTTCTTTTTTCGAACGAGGACGCGTTAAATCAGAGTTCCCTTTTAGAAAGAGAGCGACCACAGTGCAACGTTGGTGCAAAGAAAAGAGAAAGGAGGGCATGGAGCAGAAAAGAAACGTGACGAGCTTGGCACTTTTTTATGATGGTAAATCTTTGACAGTCAAGTTGGACCTCTGTGGACGCTCCGCTGGACGCCAGCGAGAGAGGAACTTTATCACAGTACTTGGCACCAAGAATGCTGGTAAAAACGAGATATCAGAATATCTTTTTTTTCATTCATATCCTATTTATTAATAATACATCATTTACATTTGTGTGTGTGTGTGTGTGTGTTTCTCTTTTGTATAAAAGACTCCAAAATGAAAAGAGAGTCTAGAAGTGATTGAAAGAGGGACAGAAGTCAAAGGACGGCGTGGATGTTTAAGACAGAGAGCTACAAGGAGTGAGGCGATGCAAAGTGCTGAGATGGAGCTCACAGGCGGGGATAATGAGATGGAAACAAATATAGGCATGAGGAGAGAGAAGATGGACGGATTCTGATGGGCAGCCTGGATTCCAGGTTGCATCCCACAGATGGAGCATGGATTCCTGTATCGCCCCAATCTGGAAATGTTTCCAAGCAGCATTTGTACTCCTCTGTTTAAAAAAAAAACAACAAAAAACAAAGGCAGGATGTTCCATGATCTCACAGATATTTCTAAACAGCAGAAGAAATTACAAAAAAAAATCCATGGGCCAGACCGATAAAGAGTCTCCGCCCTTCCGGCGTCTGTGAACAGACTTTCCGTTAAAGAGGAATCTGCCTGATGCGACACGGAAGTGGAGCTGGCGGGGGCTTCACTTCCAGATTGGGCCTTTTTTTTTTATTTTTCCTTTTTTTTTTTCTAAAGCTGCAATTTGTAAGTTTAAGACATCGCTGCTTTACCAGAGCTAGTTTGTCCATGCATATGTCCACGAAAGCTGCTCCCTTAACTTTTGCCGCAAAAAAAAAACCAAACAAACAAACAAAAAAAATCGTGTGAGCGCGTACGCATGTCCTCTGGGCCGAACGCAGATTCGCACTGATACGACATTATAGAAGCTACACGCAAAACGCTGGATCGAAATCAGTGATGAACTCTCAGAGAGAGAGTGAGAGAGAGAGAGATGGATGGAGAGACGAGCTAAAAGCGGGAGAGGGGCGGGGCAGTGTGCACCAATGAGAACTCCTCCTGGATTCATGTTTTAGAGGTAAGTCACCCTTTCAAATCTTACAAACTGCAGCTCTAAAGACACAGATGAGCGGTATATGTGTGTGTGTGTGTGTGTGTGTGTGTGTGTGTGTGTGTGTGTGCGTGTGTGCGTGCGTGGATGGAGGATTTTGTGCCTGGTCCTATACACGGGTGGTGGAGTGTTGGTGCGGCAGGGCATTGTTACTGTGGCTGGGGACCGGCGTGGTGGACGGGGTGGGGACGGGGGGGTAAGTGTTGAAAGGGTGCAGCGGCTGCATGCCGCTGATGGTGCTGGGGATCATGGTGATGGTGTTGGCCGTCATCAGTGGCACGTCCTCCGGCGCCCGCCGCAGGGCCAGCGTGTAGTCGGGGGGGCACACGGGAGGCCGCAGGGGCTCCAGGTCCCCGTGGACGCCGCGGGACGGGAGGGGCGTGCCGTGCTCCAGCTCCACCCTCTGCTGCTTCATCTGCAGCGACATCAGCTCCTCCTCCTGACTCAGCGCCAGGTCGTTGTGCGGGGGCGCCCCGACGACTCCCATCCCCACCCCCATGCCCATCGTGGTGCCGCGCTGCGGGGACAGTCGGCGGTGGCGCCTCTGCATGAGTTCGTGGCGCTTGTCGCGTTTGTAGTAAAGCGCCGCAAATGCGAGCACATTCAAGAAAAGAAGTGAGGCACCGACGGCTACTGTCACACTCAGCTCGGTAGAGTAGTCCCTGGTTTTGCTGGGGAACGGTAGGTAGGGGGGCCTTTCCGAACCTTCGGGCTCAGGGTCGGGCGGGTAGGTGGAGATCACGGGGTTGCGCGTGGGGCGGGTGCCGGGGCTTTGCGGACCCTTCCAGCGGATGGTGCCTCCGGGAGGCAGGTTGGTTGTGATGGGGCCGTTGAATTTGTGGAGGCCGTGGAGATGAGGCACCAGCTCCAGCCAGAAGGCTACCTTGTTGGCCCGGTAGTTGTCTCTAACGCGAGGCTTCAGGCCGATATGCAAATACTGCTTATCTTTGGAGCTGAACTTTGTCCAGATGACCTCCTCGAAGCGGTTGGGCTTGGTGTGGATGAAAGTGGTGTCCTGAGGAACTGGTAGATTAGGATCCCTGAGGGAGAGAAACAGGAGGATCATCGAGCGAACCGATGACCCGAGGGTTGTAGCTCCAATAGATGTTTGGAGGTGGCCTACCATTGATCTACTTTCTGGGTCTACACACATCTTAGAGGCTACACCCACAACTTTCTTCATACTGACCCTGTTTTTGCAAAGTTGGTCCAGTACGTCATGACCACGGCGCTGAGCATGACGTCGTTTTTGGAGAAGTTGCAGGGGAAGAGGTCGGTGGCTCCCACCATGGGAATCCCGAACACGTAGGGGATCTCGTCGCCGTGGGCTGCGTCCGCCCAATCCGGCCTGGCCTCGGTCTGACAGTGGTGGTGGAAGGTGTAGAAAAAGACCGGAGACTGGAACTCAGCGTGCAGCTTGGCGGTGGCCACGGCGGGGGCCACCCACTGGTGGTCCGTGAACAGAGCCAGGAGGGTCTTCCTACGCATGTCGCTGTTGTCCCGATCAGCCCAGTCTGTATACATGAACTTGATGGTCTCCCTAAGGATATCTTTATCTTACAAGAAACAAAGTCCATGTTAGCACATGTGACACAGGTTTATTTCTTTTTTTTTTAACAGCCCTGTTAATTTGTGATTACCTTGTTGTTTGAAAGTTTTCCCACTACCTGTATCATTATCAAACATTACAAACTAAAAGCCAAAAGTCCTCATGCTGATAGGTCACAAGAAACTTGATTTCCATTGACAAATTCACCGGGGCACACATGAAATGCTCCGACACGTCTGATTTCTGTAATTAACCTTGGTTGTAGCGACAGAGGCTTTTAGTGCAGCTAGTAGTGGAGCTGACAGAAATTTGCCGGGACTGTGACCTTGTACCACAGAGGGAGTCCATGCTGCAGCAGGGCTGAGTTCAATTGGACTTTACAGCTTAAACAAGGCTGCAGCTGGGAATGGAAACAGCCTCTGAGGGCAGCGGAGGGCAGTTTGGTGACAGGAGAAAGAGTTCAGATGTAATTTGAGTTTGATTTATTCATTTAGTGGACTAAAGGCAGTGTCCTGAGGCAGCTTTTGACACTGACCCTTCCTCTTCCTGTCCTGCATTACTGTTACTGTATTTCATTTTATTTTCCTTTGTACTAAATCAATACGGAAATACTTCTATTTATGCAAAACAAATTAAAAGTGCATATAAATACTCCCTCTATTACAGTATTAGGCTGTAAGGTTTTATTGTTAATGGTGCTTCTGACGCCAAACATTAAATTCTGATCATTATTTGATCTATTTCTCAATTGGCATGATGTTTGTTCCCCACAGATCTAATGTAAAAAAAAAGCGAAAGAATCTGACCATCAGGATATCCATACAAGTTGTCCACAAAGTTAGAGATGGTGTAGTCAAATGAGGCGGCTGATATTCCATCTTCTCCCTCGCTGTCATCCACAAACTTCAGCCCCTCTCCTTGGTTGACGCCCAGCAGCATGTCGTAGTTCAGGAACTCGCCCTGGTGCGAGGACACAACACAGAATCACCACAGGAAACACACCCACCGTCGATGCCTCCGGTGCGGCGAAGACGAGAGCCCGGACCTGCTGCATGAGGATCTCCGGGTCGTCGGGGACCACGTCTCCATCGACCACAGGTCCAAAGGCAACGTGGTAACGCGCGGGCTGGATGTCCTGGTCCACTAGTTCCCGGAACGTCTTCCTTCTCAGGCATTCCACCAGCTCAGCCATGTCCCCCAGGGAGCAGCCGACCTTCTTCGCCAGGATCTTGGTGTACATCACCGGCTGGTAGTTGACTGCCCAGCTGGAGATGGCTGATCCGCTCTGAGCGATGGCCCTCTGAAACAGGCCTAGAGGAGCAGATATCGGATATTAGCTTCAGGAGGTAAAAGCACATTCTTATTTCTCAGTGCAGCCGAGATTTTCCACTCTGACACACTTTTTCTTGCAGATTGAGGAGCCTTAAGAGGGGCTTTAATAATGCATGTGTGAGGAGGAGCAATTGTCGAATATTACATATGAGGGCAGATGAAGAATATATGAGAAAATCTTTAGGAGCATTAGTGTGGGAAAATGAAGAGCTTCCATTATCTAGTTAAAAAAAAAAAAAAAAAAAAAAGGAAAAAGGGGAAAGGGTGACGTCTGACTCTCAGAAAGATCGGTGGGCTCTGACGACCATGTCGGACGGCGAGAAAGACGCCGAGGAGAGACAGAAAGCCGCTCGCACTGTTGCGCCGCTGCACTGTTATGTAAAGCGGCTTGCAGCCCCTCTGTTTTATCTGCAGATTCTGTCATTAATAATTAAGCCCCCCCACATATTCTGCATGCGCCCCTCCCCCGCTCTGCTCCCTGTGAAATCAATTAAGAAGCCTCTCGACTGCAGCTCCACTCCATCTCATCTCTTCTTCTCCATGCACACGCGCACACAAACACACACACTCGCAAAACTTTGTCTGCCCCCTGTGGGTTTGCTTGACTTCAAAATGGACTACAAGATTCTTATATATGTGTATATATATATATATATAATCTTATAGTCCATTTTGAAGTCAAGAAAACATATATATACATATACATATATATATATTTATACATATGTCTGCCTGTACACTATGTTCACATAGAACAGTTTAAAATAGAACAGTTGTCAGCGTGAAGGTTAAGAGTAGAAACCTAATCTGAGGTTTTGGTAAAGATTAAAATGCCACTCTTCCTCTGAGCTCTACAAGCATTAGAGATCAAACATCTGGCGATGGTTATCATAAAACAAAGGAAGAAAATAAAGTGCATTTGTGACCCTTAGTAATAATTATTCACGTGGTTTCAGAGGTGGAAGCTGGATGAAGGGCACTGCAGTGGTATTTATTTGCCAAAAACCTGAATTCATGAAACATTCATGAAACCTGGTTCACTTCAATTCATCTTTATTTATATAGCGTCTGTTACAATCAAAACGTGTCTCTAGGCACTTTATAGAAAGCCAGGGCCTGACCCCCAAAAAACAACAGTAAGGAAAAACTCCCTTTTAACAGGAAGAAACCTTGAGCAAGGACCAGGCTCATATGGAAGAACCCTCCTTCTGATCTGATTTAATCAGATCAGAATGAAAAAGCCTCTGAATTAAAATCTGTGTGCTTTAAGTTGCATATGGGGCAACCTGCTTGAAGTTTATTGAGAGGAATAATGAGAGCCAGAGTGAGGATTAAAAGAAGTTACACACCCTTTTATTTATAAAACCACTGAGCTTTCATACACTTACCTGTCATTAAACATCTCAAATGAAGGTTAAAAAAACATGAAAGCTAAGCTCTCGTCAAAATACATTTCAAGACGGAACATCCTTTTAGGGAACTTAGCAGGTGAGAGACAGAGCAGAAACACAAAATCAGTGTAACGTGTCACACTGAATGAGGGTGTTTTTATCACTAAAGTAAGCGCAAAGGAAATAAATGAATATTTCAGTGTTGAAAATCTGTATCTGTGACTCTGCACAGGGACACTAATGTAAATGTTTTTCTGTGCACATAAGGGGATCCGATTTCTTAAACACACCAGCTGACTGGAACAGTAAATATCAAATATGCAAACTCAAGTCATGTTAGAGGGACACGATGATACCTTGTCAAAACTGGTTGAACTGGAGGATAAAGAGATTGAAATTGCACTCTGGAGACGTGATGGGGGACTGAGTCATTTAGCTTGGGGACGCTATATGACGCGTTCTTTTAAAACACGCTACTCCCATTACGGGATGTTATTGTCCTTCAAACAAGCCAATGCGACAGTCATGTTACCCTCAGAGTGGTGGGAGAGGATGAGAAGGTTCACGCAGGCGGCGCCAGCTCCCGAGCCAAAGATGGTGATTCTCTCTGGGTCTCCTCCAAAGTGGCCTATGTTTTCATTGAGCCAGCGCAGAGCCTGGATCTGGTCTAACAAGCCGTAGTTCCCCTTAGCGGACTGGTCCCCCGTGCTCAGAAACCCTGCAGGGCAAATCAGAGCGAACACAAACACAAGGAGGAAAGAATAGACATGTTTTTGGGGTTTTTTTTTTTTTTGGTAAATACATGAGTAGAGAAGATATTCAGCGAGAGGGGCGTAGCATAATTGTGTGCAGATTTTTTCCCTTTATCATCGGAACCCAATGCAGCGCAACTCTGAGGAGGTTTTATGCGGAAAAGGGGCCAAATTACTAAATTCTAATACCCACGCAGATAAGAGAACTTGTCAGCAGAGAGAGGAGAGCAACAGAAGGCATGTTTCAGCTACTTCTAGGACACATTTACACAGTAGGTGCACACCCATAACGGGGAAAACAAAAGTGAACAAAATGTCGAACAAACAGGGGGACTTTAAAAACTGGAAGAATGAGCTAAGAGGGACCAACATCTAGCCAGCAGGTCGGCCCCGTACTCCAGCCTGATTCACGTCAGCGGCGTTCCTATTGTGATTCACCGTCTCAAATAAGCTTTAAAACTACTGGCAATAAACCACAGCATTGTATTTTTTACAGTTTGATGACCCGTGATGATGGCTGAAAGGTTGGCAGCTGAGCGTGCACTTGGGTGATGAGGCAGAGGAGGGACCTCCCTGCAGCATCCCAGCTTTAATGATCCCTCGCTGAAGGAGTCTCATCATGTCAGACAGATGCTGGAGAGAGGCTGTGGAGGCACTTCAGCATGTGTGACTTTATGCGGAAGCTCCGCGATACGGGGCCACATGAACGTTATTGTAGACAAGTGGCAACGGCATCATTTATTTCGCCTTCTTCTCTTTCATCACGCCGCCTCGGATTGTCTCGACCTCATGATTGGTACGTTTGTTTTTTCCCTTTGCATATGAATATAACAACCGTGGAATACATCTCCAAAAAAAAAAAAAAAAAAAAAGTAGCTCAAAACATGCCAGGTTTCTGGATCATGCTCAAGGACATTTGACCACAAGGGTCCACGATCGAACCGATGACCTCCAGATTAGCGGAGGACCTTTTCCAAGGCACTCTGTGTGACTGCACAATGTCAGTAGTAATCCTTCCATTACAGATGGGGAACAAACATGATGTCATCCTATTTTTCTCTTCTTGCCGGGGACTCACAAGCAGTAAAAGGTAGTATGATGGATACATTTTGGCTGGCGATTCCCTACCTCTGCAGCCGCCCCCCACCCCCCGCAGTTATTATGATGCAGACATCCTCAACAAATGATTGCTGCAGGTTGGAAACAGCCACGTCCATTTGTCTCATTGTCTTTCCAAATGCTTGTTGCATTGTTGTGCTCTAATGAGCCTCAGAAAGACCTCTGTCTCTGCCTGGGCTGACACATGCCGCCTCTCTGGTGGGTCATGTGACCAGATAATGTGAAGAACAATGTTTCCCATCAGTCGTGTGAAACAGTTTTTAATTTGTTACGGGGAAACCGCACGCAAGCATCGGTGCCATGTGTTCCGAGTTTTATGAAGTCGCCATGTATTCCTTTGGGTCTCCGACAGATTTAACATCAAATGTCGACAAGAAGAGAGCGTTTTTGCATGTGCGGAAGACAACATGCAGCAGAATAATGAATGCTGTTTTACAGACTCTGTTGTTGGAGCTATTGACTGCAGACACCCAGTGCAAACATGTCATAGGCTTTTTACAGGAAATGAGCATATTTTTTTTTTTTTTTTTATTGAAATGATAATTACATTCACCAAGGGAGGAGGTAATGTGATCGCTGGCATTTATCTGGCTGTCTGTTTGTTGTCTGCAAAATAACTGGAAAAGTTATGAACAGGTTTTAATGAAATGTTCAGGAAATGTTGATAATGGGCTAAGGAAGAAATTATTACATCTTGGTGATGTTCTTGATTCCAGGGGGACTTTGGCCTGATGCCCCTTGGCTTTGATCATAAAGCAACCTACTATGGTATGTGACCTTACATTACTACTGCCTATACGATACTACTGGTATTGGTTAACTTGTAGTTAAGTTCTAAAGCCTCCATTTTTATTTTAACCCTTTAAACTCCATTTTTTACTTAAAATATTTTAGTGGGGAGAAAAGAACAGACAACACTAGTTCTGTGTCCAGTGTCGCACACAGAGTCCTGTGGGACACATAAAACACAGTATAGAGTACAGAGATGTTACTGTGTGGTAAAACTGGACCCATCAGCACATACGCCTGAGTTTCACAGCCAATAACGTTTCAGTGGTGATAAAAATAATGTAAGTGACGGCAGAGGTGGTGGTCACAGAGGCAGGGGCGATGGTGCCAATCACTGCGACACATTCTCTCCACACTCCTCGCTGTACGCCGCCAAACATCTGTCGCGGATTATTATTTTCCTCATGTGTCTTGTTTCCATTTACGTGTGTTTCGCCTGCATCCTCTCTGTTATACTTCTGTGCTGATTTCCAACCTTTCTTACGTTTTTTTTTTTTTTTTTTTTATTCGCGGCCTCTTTGGGTTTGCACGCCCAGCCGAGCTAATTACTCATTTGAGCTTTGCCTTGTTTGTTGATCAGAGACTTTCTTTGGCTGGAAATAGAAACCCGTGTGCTAGACACACCTGGGTCCAGCCCCGCCCCATGTCTGTGGCAAACCTGATCCGATCTGTCTAGGTTTCCTTTAAACGCGCGTCAAATCAAGAGTTCATGTGTCATCTGCTCACGGTTGGACACAAATACGCGTGGGATGGGGGGCAGAAGCCGCCATGCCCCTTTAATACACAGTCACCAACAGCTTTAGCATGTTTAGTTCTTTACTTCAGTTCACTTTTTAATTAGTTCAACACATGTGCCCGGGTCTGGATGACCACAGTGGGATAAAAATGCTGCAAACTAAATGTTTTCATGTCGAGCCAAAGATGCACTGACCTGGATGTTGCACTCAGTCTGCCCGATCAAACTAAGTCCCTCTGACTATCCTGGGGTGAAAATGCCTTAAAATGATGACCAGGTCTCTAAAAAGTAATCCTCCCCTCCGTCTAACCATAATGAGATAAAGATGAGAAAGCACCAGTTGATTAAACTGTGATATAAAAATATTACAGAATTACTACAAACCACAGCTGCTCCCATGTTGTAGCCTTTATTGTCGGATGGATCATTAAATATGTTCAAATCTAATTACTTCATGAGTCAGAGTTCAGCCTAATGCTGAAATAAAATCCTACTTTCCCTTTCCCTTGTTATATTTCCCTTTAAGCTAAAACGAGGACGAAATTAACTTGTTATAGTACATTATTGTACAGCCGCTGACTGACTTCTTCCTCTGATACGACTAACCTGCGATGCTTATCAAAACCGCAAACAGGTGGACGCGGCTGCTCCGCGGTGGCCCGGCTGATTACTGAGCTGACTGCCACAGTTGCCTGGCAACTGTCCAGAGCTCCGGGCGAAGCAAAATGGACTGACACTCACAAAAGACTCGCGTGGAGATGTCGGCGCGAGGCCGCAAGCCGCATGGAGGCGAACGGTGGAGGGGGGGGGGGGGGGGGGACCCCGAGCGCGTGGACTGGTCCGAAAGGGGCCGCCGGTGGAGGAAGCGCCACCCGTCTCCGACCGCTGGAGACGATTCGAAACAAGTTCCGTCTCCTTTTCTGCGAGTTTCCTTTCTGGTCCCCACCACCAGCACCACCACCACCCATCTGCTGAGCTGGGCTTCCTCCTGACTTTCGCGCTGACCGCAGCACTTTGCGAAGCCGAACTCATGTATATTCAACGCTTGCTTTAGGTAATGGCCGCCGAACTGCGAGGGGAGTCATCAACCTTTAAGTAAAGGTACAGGCTGGAGACGGCGTGATGGATGGGTGACAGGCGCGAGCTGCTAGGTTCTTCAGTTCAGTTTTAAACCTTCTCCACAGAGCCACATGAAAGCCGCACTTACCGAGCAGCTCCCGGAGCGCGTCTGTTGCAACGTCCGAAGAAGTCGCGTTTTAAGAATGACATCTAAAGCCCCCGCCCTCGCTGTTTCTATACCCTGATGAGATGAGCGATGGTAAAAGTCATTATCTCTAAATGATGCAACGCTAGATCAGCCTTCTGCTGCGGTTGTACTTTAAGTCCGCTTCTCTAAAATGACTTCCGACCTTCTCGGCCGAAGCCGGACTGACTCACGGAATGCGGAGAGTGGTCAGTCGTCTGACTGAGATGGGGACGCGCATCTGCAGAGTCATTTTTAGGACTGAGCAGGGCGGCTGCAGCGGGTCACAGTCCATGTTTCTGTGCAGAGGGAGGGGAAAAAGCAAGCTAGCGAGAGAGGGGGGGGATTTAGGAGGAGAACAAAACAAATCAGACATAAGACAGGTATTAAACTAAATATTGCCCAGAGCTATGGTCAGATCCCAAATTACAGAGTGGCAAACAGTATATAGAAGGGATGTTGCGTAATCTCCCTGTGACGTCACACTCGGGATGATGAGGGACGTCAACAAGCAGAGAGGAGATCCAACCTCTTTATCCACAGACACAAAACAAATCCATGTTTCTGTGTGAGCCACCAAATTAAAAGCACGAATATCTCCAGCAGCTTAATGACCGAGGATCTGAGAAAACCGAACATGGCCGATTGTCTACAGCTTGCATCTGGGAAAAACCATCTCTTCATTCCTACACCATCAGGAATTTTCTTTTTTTTTTTACCCAGTATTCTAAATTCTCAGCTTCAGTCCACTGACACACCACTCTTTGTGTCAAGTATATCCAGAAATGAAATTACATCGCGCTTGCCCTTTTTGCCGCTGGTCCCACAGGCTGACACAAAGGAAGGAAAGAAAGAAAGCCTCATTCAAGAAACAGAGGAAAAAAAATCAAGGAAATGCCTCAGACCGATTCTGCTGTCAGCTGAGGTCGAAAAATGATCCAAGAATTTGATGAGGGGGAAATGAAAATGGCGTGATCCTGTTTACTTCCTGTCTGGAATTTTAATTGCTCGGCTGCATGTCATCATCAAAGGCTTGCTTGTTGTTGGAGCCGCTTGCAACTACTAGGTGACGAAATATCTTAAAGGGATAGTCCGCTCAAAAGGGAGAGTCACTCATCACGGCCTCCCCGACGGAGGAGCGGGCGACATTTCTGAATAGACAAAAGTATGGAAGTCACTTCACTCTACAAACCCCACTGCAATGAGAGTGCCTTTCTCTAGTTTTTCTTTTGAGAGACGTTTCCTACTGTTTCCCTGGTTTGGTTGCGACTCGAACTCCGCTTTTTTTTTTAATGTGATACGATCAGAGAACGCGGGGAATAAAAGCATCTGCTACATGTTATGCAGTCTACATCTACTGCCTTGAAATCTGTTTTTGTAATCTTCCTCGCTGAATCGGATTTTAGATGGAAATCTGACACCAGATGATGATCATTAATCCTTTTCATTTAGCACGGAGAAGTAAGCTTTGGAGGAACAGCAGACAGAAGCATGAAGAATGAGATTTATTTATTTATTTATTTATTTTTATCATTGATGTTATTTCCTGGCTGCTATTTTAGGAAAACGCATACAACATTGCCATAAGAAAGGCAGCATTGATCACAACATACAGCAAGGGATATAAGCGCTTTCTTCTTAAAAATCACAATCTGGCCGCTGATTTGATGTCAACCTTCTGTTTTTCACCTGAGAAAGTGTTCAACAATATGTAGGTTGGCTTCAAACAACACATTTCCCAAGAGCATATATTAAGAAAAAAACACACACATCTTCGGCTTTAAAAGCTGCAGTTAATTTGAATAAATTATCTTTAGCTGCAGAGAATCGTTACCTTCCTGTTGTCGTAAGAGTCATATTCGGTGTTTTGGTTCCGTTACACTGTTTTTATCGCCCCACTTTCGATGACGAGGCTCAGATTTACTCCCCTTTGCCTTTTCATTACCCATTAGCTTGGAAACATGCTGAATTTAGCAGCAACGGAGACAAACAGAGCTAATAATAGAGCAGCAGTATTGATTTATTTGGGTCTGTACACATGACTCTATTCCAGAATAGTACTAAATGCTCTGGCAAAATAAGTTTGCTTTGAACTGTTGGAAAATTTTCGGTCTCATGAGCCAAAAGTGACTGAGCTGTGTTAAACACACGGTTTGTAATTTCCGTCACCAAGGCGCTCTCAATCAAAACAAAATAAAAGATGCAAACAGCATGGGCTGATGGGAGCTGTTGTCTTCATTATTAAATGACGACCATTGCCAACCAAAATTCCATCTGAAGTGGCTCAGTCGAGAACGATCGTCGCGAGGAAATTTTTACTTTGTTTATTCACGTTTCCTTCCACGGACCACATGAAAGACACCGCGCGCGTTACGAGGAAAACCTGACGGCTGGAGTTTCATACACTGAACCATCCGAAATGGAGGAACTTGCAGGGGAAAGAAAAAATTCACGGAAAGAGGAGAAAGACGGCGATTCGCAGCGTTTCATCTGCGGTGAAAAAAAAAAAAAGCCACCATGTTCCGGGTCTCAAAGAGTGATGGTGGGCCTTTCCTCCGAGTTCATTAATTAGTTAATTAGTTAATTAGTCTGAACAGATGGCTGTGCAATACAAGTCAGAAGGCTCACTGGGCCTGGAGCAGGAGGAAGGAAGGAGAAGGTGAGCACGGTGTCAGGATGAAATCTCGAATGTCACCAAACGCCTGAGCCGGGCCGCGTGCAGCAGACATCTTCCCCCGCCTTCATCAGTCTTCTTCCGAGTGACATAGCGGATGATAAATTAATGAGAATCGTACAGAAGGTGTATCATTTTGCTGGAAAATTACACGTGTGTGTGTCATACAGGGGTGAGGGCAGGAGGCGTAAAACTGTATGTTCTGACACGAGGGCGCTGTGGTCACACTGCAGAAGCACTTACGTGAATGAATACTTTGCATCAGTGCAGATCGGGAAAAAAAAAAAAAAAGGCATTTCAGATGGTTTATTTTTAGACTGCTCCCATCTCCCCCCTTCTGTTTCCTTCTCCCTCTATGTCTTTGTACGATTCTCCCTGGCTCGTCCGTCTTTATTCCCTGCTCTCTCTCTCTCTTTTGCCTTATTATCAACTCCCCATCAGTCTCTTAAAGGTGCAGGGGGTCGGCTGAAATGAGGCTGGTACGTGTAGCTGCTGGATAATATAAAAGATTAGAATATAAAAGTATTAAAATATAGTATGTCTGCATTTTTCACTCTGATTCACACTCGGTGTTGGAGAGGGGCTCTATTAAAAATTGAGATGGCTGGTGCATTATTCATATATATATTTTACTCAAGGCACGCAACCAAGTAGCACACACATGCGCTTCCAAACCAACACATCCACAAGACACCGTGCACATTTGACAGTATGCTTCATAAACATACAAACACAGGAGGATTAATGGTTTAGTGCACATAACCTATTTAGACAGAGAGCCAGCGCGCTCACCCACATGTCAAAATTCCCAACATTGTTCAAGGAATTGAGGACACTGCGTCATTCCTCGTAATCACTCAGCCGGATCGCTTTCTTCCTTAGCTTATAGGCATTTTCGACATGTGGGGTTTCACTGGCGAGATGTGCAACGCATGGGCGCACTTTAAGCGTCTCCGGCGTGAACGAGCGGCGATTTTATGGAGTGGTGTTTCAACAAAAAAATATCTTGCATTCCATAAATCCCCTTAAACGCCCAGTTCAGGTTTATCATGATTGCACTTTGTCTTGGCAGCTGTGACGAAAAGACCACACGCGAGCAGAAATGGAGCAGGACAAAGCTACAGGTCCAGCCAACGCTCTGTTTGTCCTTGTCCCTGTACCTCTCTATTGGCACTGTCAATAACAGTCTGGATCACGTTACCCTCTGCTAATACTCACTGCAGCTCTTGGATGCCATCCTAAACTACTCCCATTTCTCTGTTTATCATTATTCTGATATGTTGAAACAGGCGTGATGCAATAAACAAGATCTGATTACTCAACCTGGCAACCGCAATGACAGCCACAGATCGGTGTGTAAACACCTCCAAAAAGATGAAGGCGAATGTAAATAGCGCGACTCCAGCGCTATCCAGCAGCACAAGGGTACACACACATGCGCACACACTGCAAATCTCCAACAGAATGGGCAAACAGAATACCCTTTAAACCAAACACGCGCCGAAATCAACAGACACACATTACAGTTTTCACTGGCTGACCGTCGGCCAAAAGCTCGGGCTGGTCAGTGGTGGATCAGAGGCACGGTGAGTCACGTATTGCCGCTTGTTGCTTTTTATTTTAGACGCGTACAGAAATACATTTCTCATGCTGTAATGAGAAAGAGACGGTGACGTCAGAAAGGATGACTGAGACCAAGAAGCCTTTGGAGCTGTTGCATGAGGACTCCCCACCTGCCATGCTGTCATAACTCAATACTCTTCATCATCATCATCAACATTTCCTGCAGATTTAGATGATGGAAATGCAGAAGCTCTGCATGCAACTCATGAGGATGTTTTTTTTGCAGAAATTCAAAACTACAAACCCCAATTATTTCCTGTTAATTCAGATGAGATGTACATTTTTATTTGCAATGCGTGAGGTCACCGCGTGTTTTTTTTTAAAAAAACATTTCCCTTTTAGCATGGTGTGACTTTGTCAACATTTCCTTTGAGATTCTCACCATTTGTCCCTCTCTGTCCCGTCCTTGCCACCTGCACTTGTTTCCCACCCTCACATGTTCTCTCTGGTGTAAGATGTCAGCATCGCTGTAATCACCTGACTTGAGTGGCCGTGGTCTGTCACAACCTCAAAGATCATTTTGACAGTGTTCGCCGCAGCAGGGGGGTAAATTTGATATTCATACACCCAGTGATATTAACTTAGACCACGCGTCTTCAAACAGTGGAACGCAAGTATGGACAAGCACATTGTTACCTTCTTCCAGTCTTCTGAGTCCAACAACTAACGTCGGTAAACAGTTACAGGTGCAATTGGAGGAACTTACCAAGCACGCCGAGTCGATAGTTCATGGTGACCACGATGACATTTCCATAGGCTGCAAGGACGCTCCCATCAAACATGTTCCCTGAACCCTCCATGTAAGAGCCCCCATGAATAAAAAGCATCACTGGTTTCTTGCGGCGATCCCGAATATCTGGAAGGCACACACAATAGCAGTTTGTTGCTTTCATGTTCAACATCACAGTGAAAAGTTGTAACTTATACTACAGAGTTAAATTAAAATTGTGTCAAAAGATGGTCACTTTTTATTTACAGGTACTTCTAATACCCATCGGTTGTCTGCCTTATTGAGCTTTACATCAACTTTCCTGGAGCTACAAGTGTCACACCCCCACTGAAACCAGTTTTTAGACTGAAGCTGCCTTTATAGATCCAGAAAATTCCACTGACAGATACTTCAGAAGCAAAAAGGATTTTTTTTTTTTTTTTTTGCTCAGTCTCTGATGTTTCTCCCCTCCCCAAATCAGTGCAGTGGTGCCTTCCCCAATTGTTCGCCTCCGTGTGCAGAGCAAATGGTGCAGCCAGTTCTGATGCCCTCTGTTATTGCTGTCTCTGTGCTTCCCCTCCCCATGCAGCATCTGTGGTATGGTCTAAGTGTGTGAGCGAGGATAAGGCAGAGGGAGCTGCCAGTGTATCCCATTTAGACTGAGCTTCTGCACTGTGCAGGGCCTGTGGATAATTTGTATGAAAGCCAGACCAAGTGGAAACATAAATAACAGCCACGGCATCTGTTTACCCTGATGAGCTTCAGCACTCAGAGACAGAGAGCCAGATAGGAGAGAAAGAGCGAGAGGAGAAGGGGGGGGGGCAGATAAAGGGGTAAGAATAAAGGGAAAGACATGAAAATAGTGCAGTGTAGCCAGAGATGCACATATGGGACTTAAACCAAAGAATACAATGGTGAAGATAAAGAAATACGAAATGTTACAGAGCAGGGCATATATGTGAGATGTGAGGTACGCTAATGAACACTCCAATTCACACCGTATACACACACACACACACACACACACACACACACACACACACAGAAACTCTTGCATAGGCAGCTGCGATGTTGAGTCGCTATGGAAACTGCTTCTCGCTAATAGAACTGCACCAGCCATCCCATTGCACCGATTCACTGAATGCCTGTTGCCTTGGTAACAAATTCCAGTCACGTATTTGCACACCCGTCTGCATCACCACCTGAATCTCAGGTTATATATGCACTTGGGTGCGTCACTCACAATCTCGCATGGCTCTCACAAAAGTGAACGCAAATAAATGGCATGCGCGTCCCTCACGCACCCGCACGACACAAACAGACTGGCTAAAAATATTAATAAGGTGTCCTCTCTGATGCACTTTTCTTCCCATCCTTTCTCTGGTGTAATCTGAACTACAGCTGATTTCCCAAAGGATATGTAAACAAGTTATTAGGACAGTATAGAGGAGTGACATCAGTAGGCTGTTACCAGCCCCAGTCGCAGGAACGTTCACACCATAAATAAAATCCTGACAGAAAAGGCACTTTGGCAAACACATGGCTCCCATTTGCCAGGGCGAATCATTATTTCCTTAATTTTGAATGGCTGTTTCACTGCTGTACAGAGCTTACTGAGGGAATCGTGTTTTATTAAAACTGTGTGGCAAGACATCGGACTATTCAAGGTCACATCTTTGGTGGGGAAGCAAACCAAGCTTCTGCCGGAGGCTGAGAGATACCGGCTAAATACAATAAACTCGATCCTGCCTCAACACACAGATTGGGTTCTGGATCACCTTGATTGCACCTGGTGGAAGGCACAGAGCTCATGTGGGCTTTCTAACAGTGCGCTCGCTCTTTGCCTGCATGTTGGAGTTTATCCATGTGAACAAGTGGGCTGCCTACCTGCACCTATGGGTCAGGAAATAGGCCCTGACTACACTGTTCTCTTGGGGGAAAGGGGCGTCAACACTCACCCTGACAAGGGCAGGGCCACCTGGAACTCAGTTATAGGACATCTGCGTCAGCCACAGTTATACCGTATTTGAACTTACGGGTGTCCGATGCCGTGCCAGGCACCAGGGCACCATAGCCGCAGGATCAACATCAGATTTGTTTCAGATTATGCAGTAGCCATATGTTGTATACATTGGGTTGATGAGAAGTGTTGGACGGGGAGTTGGATCAGGTGGCAGGGGAGGATGCAGTAGAAAAACCTGACAGATCTAAATGAACAGTGAGATCTCTGTCAGGATGGTCCGCAACTCCGATGTCCAACAGATAATTGGCCCCATCCCAACACTGGCAGGGACATGGAATTCTAATGAATGTTTCCATTAAGCCGAGAAAGCCCTATAAAGAAGGGATAGCTTGTAAGACTCCAGAGATTGCTGACAAATAATGGAAAGTCAAGTAATGCCAAGACAAAAAAGCATGATTTGATGACTCGGAAAGTCTGGAGAACTTCATCCACATAGAAAAGGTGGTGACCTTTACTTTGGATATGCTTGGGTCGGATACTTTGAGGATGACCTTGACATCATCATGTATTCAGGAGAAAGCATGGGCTAACCACTCTTGCCACAGAGACTGTGGTCAGAGAGGGATTTCAGCAGCACCGCAGCAGCTGTAGCGCCCCGAAAGTGGATGAGACTCCTGGAGGTCCCAGGGTTGTGCTGGCTGACATCACCGTCAGAACCAATTAGTCTGGACTCCAATGTGAAATACAATGGGAAAGTTTTACTGTTTTATTTCCCAGAGTTTGTACACAGACAAAGAGGGTCAGGTCAAGAACCCAAGAAATATAGTTCAGGTGTGAAAAACAAGGCATGAGGGGGTACCAATCGACACGTTCAGAAAAAGAGTGGTGAAGGAGAGGTGGGTTTAAATACACAAGAAGGGGAGCGGAGGCAATTAGATGCAGGTGAGACACATGAGGGTAGAAAGTAGACAGTAGAATAGAGGCAGAGTGGACAGGATAACAGCAACAAAACTGAGAAAAGAATAAGGACAAATACATAGGCCCTAACAATCTCTCTGGAACATTATGTGCACATCTGAGGCTGGGGTGTTTGTATGGGCGTGCCCATTAGGGTTCCTACCTGAAAGGCCTACATCAGTGAGCTGAGGAGGAGAGTTCATTGGTCAGTCAAACCTCAGATTCAAGAGGATCAGTGAGGTTTTCATCCTGGGTATGGACAACTACCTATTTAGAAGCCTAGGTGGATTGCCTTGGTTATGGGTTCTATGGTCAGGTTGATGACGTTGTAGTACTGGCCCTATCAAACCTATCACCTATCACCTTCCCTATCACCTTCATCCCTATCACCTTCATCTCACGTTGGAGTACTATGCAGCTGAATGTAAAGCAGCCAAGTTGAGGCTCATCACCTCCAAACCCAAGGCTACAACAATTGTCCACACTGTTGGAATATGAAGTTTCTACCGAAGTATCTATGGCCTTGTGGCCCAGCGGTGCACATCTACAATGATCTGCTGTGATGAACAAAAGAGATTATATACAGCAATAGACAGCATAGCCTACAGTTATCTGGCCCACAGCTGGATCAACAGTGCAAGAGAATATTTAAGTGGTAGTGTATGCATTTTCCATAGTATAATAGTAGAGTTATCCTATTCCGAATATGGTGAATATTGAAGTTTCTCCTAGTTTTCAGTTGGGGTCTTGAGTTGCTAGTGTGACTCATTCTTCAAAAAAGAAAAAAAAGCTTCAAGAGCTTCAAGTTAAGCAGAAAAGCCATTACCGAACATGTGATTTCTGTCTATTTCCAGACAGCTTATTGTTGAGTCATAAAAAAGTTTATATATAACTTGTTTTAACATAATGATTATGCCCCTGAGCAGAGGTTTACCGGGTCAGATGCAATACTTATATGTTTGCACAGCTCTATGTTTATCCTTAAGAACACCAGCAAAATGTATAGTTTAAATTGCACATAGTTGAGCATCAAGGACAGAAGGCCATTATGCATTTGCTATTATGTGATGTAGTATGATTTCAAAACATCATTTGTCGCATTATCAAACTGCGATGAAAAGCCAGAACATATTTTTCTCTCTCATACATTTAAAGGCAGAAAACCCAGAAAAAAATTGGAAGTTCATTTTGGATTTTAAAAGATAAAAAGCTCATGCATACTAACAAAGCGTTAATGAAAGGTGGAGAGGGGCGCTTTAAATGTCACCAATGTGACATTTGAGGCTGTAATCAGGTGAATTTACAGGAACATTTGTACAGTTTATATGTAACATCTATTGTAGCTATGAGCAGACCTACTGGCATCTAAAAATGTAAATAATGAATACAATTACAAGAGAAAATATAGGTTTAGAGTAACACTCTTGGTGTGGGCTATACAGTACATAAAATATACATAAATATAAAAAATACATTAAAGATGGAAACAAAGTGGGAAGGTTCAGAAAGAGAACTGTGGCTGGGTGAGGTTTAGTGCGATCGTTGGGGTGAAGGGGCGTGCAGGGTCGGGGGGTGCACGTCTCTTTCAGCCCACGTCTGAGGCCAATGGATCATCCAGGAGCTCCTTGCCACCCCTACCTTGCCCAAACGCTTCATTCACTCCTGTCTTCTGAAACCGGCCTTGTATTGTTGCCAGAATAATGTCATAATCTGCAGCCCCCGTCTTTTGTATGACCAGAAGGATGAATATCTGAGCGCACGGAAGTCAGAGAAATATCTCTCAGTGTTCCTCACAAATGATTATCAGAGGATCAAGATGCTGATGGGAGTATTTTGTAACAGTTTCTGGGAACCCACAGTCTCCGATCCATACCTGGGCAATTAGGTCAGAAATTCAGCCCAGCCGATCCTGTCCGGATCCATCAGCTGTCCACATAAATGTCAAGCCCCATCAGTCTCCTACTCATCCACCCTCTCAATGTCCTTTTTTCCTACATCACCCTCTCTCTATCAAACCTCTATAAATGTCATTTCATCATGCACTTGTCTTCATTAGGACTATTTTCCCCTACTTTTCCCCCTCGTTGCCCTCCCCTGTGCTCTGACGGCGCTCGGCTTTTCTTTTCCTTTCATCTCGATTCTATCATTCCGCTCCTCTTCCAGGTAATCCTGCGTGAATCCTTCCTCCTGTCTTCACCGTTAAGAAACCACACAATTGGATTAGCTACATCTGTCTCTTTTTAAACCAAGGTAATTAGAAAAGCGAGGGAAAGAGAATTCGATACACAAACAGAAGAGAGTGCCCCCCAGCTTAAAATAAAAAAGCCACACACATAGTTGCAAATTAACACCTAAATTTAGGCTCAGCATGCATCAGAACACACAGCAATTGTGTTCATATCTGATGCACACCAGTGCTGATTTGTCCCTAAACAGTAATGAGAACATCTCCACTTAAAACTGCACAACTATGGCAGAGCTTAGATTTTACCCTGCTTAAGAAAATGCTGAATCTTATTATGACAAATAAAATGAACTGAAAAATACAGAAAGATAGAACACAGAAGTGCGCAGAAAAAAGGGAACAAATGGAGTCGGACAATTGGGATAATATTGCTCAATCAGTGAGGGGTTGAGAGCCTAATGTAGCTACAGGCAGAGTCAGGAAGAATAATTTCAGTCTGTGCTCACAAGAAAGATGCTATTAACATGTAATGAGTTCAGAAAGCAGCTTAGTAGATTATCACACACAGATATAAACACAAGTCCCCACAGAATTTGAAAAGTAGAGCAGAGCACGAGCAGGGCAAAAAAAAAAAAAAAAAAGGTTTGCAATTAAAATACCTTCATCCTTTGGTCGGTTCATTGTAGACTCTTGTTTTTTTGTCAGCGGACCTGGAGGGGGGGTGGAGAGACAAAAGACAAAATTCAAATTGGATTGCATTTGCAGAGAACACAGAAAGATTAGAAGAAGGGAAACCAATAAAAGATGAGACATTGTCTTTGATTCAGTGGCTGTGTACAGCAAATATTTACAAGGATTACGCGCGCGCATGCACACACATGTCGCCTCCAAAACTCGTTTGTTTCAACTGCTGAGGATTTAGTGATGCACTGCCACATAAATGACCCAAGGGGCCACTTCTCCTCGACCCCTCTCCCAATCAGTCCTGACGCGCCGCTGCTCTGTAAAGAAAAATCAATCAGCAGGATCAAGTCATCACTCACTTCGGTCAGGAAAAAGCGGCGCGATTGTCAGTCTTTCAACATTCAGAGAGATAAAGCAGTGAGAAGACAGAGACCTTCAGCCAGGTGATCAATACGCCCTCAGATTAATACCGTGTTAGTCATCTGCATATCCCTTTTCATTTTCATTCCATCGCGTTCCACTTGTGAAGATTTTGCGACAGCGTCGGTCTGACCTCGAGTGGAGAGGCCTTTAAAAGACCTTTTAAACTTTAAATTCTCTTTAGCCATTAACCAGCATTTATCGCGAACAGGCCGCTCTCACTAACATCTTAACTGATAGGGGATCCATTCTTTATTTTATCGCCCCCCCCCCCTCTCGGTTTTCAGAGGAGCGTTCCATCAGTCCACAATTACCATGCTGTCTTCAGGCATTCTCAGTCATTGTCCACACGCGCACGTCGACCGGAAAGCCATTAAAACACGGTCACGTTCTCGCATTACACGTCCGTGTGCCACACGGAGCATGCTAACAATGCCCTTTTCAACTGTCGTCATCCTCCTTATAGACACCCCGTTGAACACTTTCTGCAAACCAATGGAGGACTCAGCTTCTTTTATATTAAGAAAAAAAGAAGCAAAAACTCTACATTTGGCTGCCAAGGGATCAGTGAAGCTGTCAGCACGATGCTGCCACACTTCCATCATTCTTGTGATATCACACACTCATAAATTTAAATACCAAATGACCACAAAGGCGAGGCTGAGCACCACCGGACACCGGCGGGGCTCTCGCCCTCTCTTCCCGATGTGAAAATGGCTTCCTCGTATGAAATGGTTATCGTCTAAATGGGATAGGATCGATGCTGAATGTGTTTTGGTGCATCATCTGAGTACCGGCTCAGGCGCCTGATCCAGACGGCGCTTCCTGCTGTGGAGAGAGATGGTCCGGTGGCTGGGACCGGGCTGCAGAGCAAACAATTAGAGAGGCCGGTAATGGAAAACAGTGCATTAATCCTGTGTCTGGTCAGCACTTCCACAGTACTTAGCACCACTCTGAAACCACACCTTGACGCTTAATGGAGAATTAATGATTTCATTCGTTTTTTTGGAAGATAGAGCTAACCGATATTTGTGAACAGGCAGTCACGCACATACACACACACACACACACCAACACACTGTACACACACGCTTGCTCCTCACCTCTGCATCTCTGTATTTCAGTGGAAACACTAGTTTTGCCAACTTTTTCACCCATCCAAGAGCCCAACAGAGTCCCGTTGAGGACCGTGTTTTAGGTTTCGGCCCTGGCAACACCGACGTGCTGCAGCCACGCTCGTGTCCACTGACACGGCGGCGAACAGATTAGTCAAATATCCTCTAAACGAATCTGCAGATGTCAGCTGCGCTGTTTATTTATCATCTGCAATTCAAGAGCCGTTGTTCTTTAAAGTGAGCGAGAAGCGTGGTGACAGTTGGACCAACAAGTTAAACCTTTATGTGGAGGAAATATCCAGCGGCAACCAGAACCAGAGACTCATAACATCAAAGTGTACGTCAGGAAGTCAGCACGGATGACTGAGCCGAACATATATCGTAAAAGGAAACAAGCCTGGGAGAAGCTAAGACATGATGATAAAAAATTAAAGGCCATAACAACCTCAGAGGCTCTGACTGAAGAGTAGCAAATGGAAAATGGAACATTTTTGGTGTGCAGTCTTCTTGGGCCTTTGGGCTGCAGCACCAACATCTACATGGTATATGGACAGTGACAATTTATCCAGAAACGAATACTATTTGTAATGTAACTACTCTAAAAAAAATACAAACACCAAGGATTACAGATGAAAGAAGCCCCCAAGAGGAACTTTCAGGGTCAAAAATCATAATTGTGCTCTGGCCCAGTGAATAATGCCATAGGTTGAGCATCACATGACGTGATGGATCAGTGGTCAGTGAAACACAGTAGCCTACGCAGGGGCGCTGTTCATGGATCGTCCTAGCACTGTTTGACCTATGCATCTCCATCTCTCAGTCAACAGCGCTTCATTTCGGTTCACTGAGCCGGCGAGCGCAGCGCAAGCTGTCTGCAGTCCCTCTGTATTTCCTCAGCGCATTAAACAAGATGAAGCCGCAGTATGTCATGTCTACGGTGGCTCGTCTGCTTGACAAGGTGTCAGACACGGCTTAGATTCACCGTCCTTCGTCCAGGCAGCATCTCCCGACACATGTGCTTCTATTCTGCTGTCTCACTCTTTTACTGCTGCATCCGTTCCCCCACTGCCCTGCCTCCTGAAATATGGTTTTTAATAAAGAGCACAGTAAATGGCTGCTCTCACAGCAATAACCCTGAACGATCTCACACTCTTGGCTCAGGAGCACAGAGGAACTGCGCTTTAGTCCGACCACACAGCCAAGAGAAGTGTTAGATTGTGTTTCTCCGGACTTTATTTTGAAGAAGCAGCGGGCTACACGGCGGATTGGTGAGAAAGGACACGAAACTCCTTTGTATTCAGAACACCGACTGCTTCCCCTGCCATCTGAATAAAGATGGGAGGAGAGAGGAGAAGGGGAAGGGATGCTTTCAGGGCAAGAGCAGGGGAGAATCTGTGGACGCGAAAAAAAAAAATAAATAAAAGCGAGCCGGGATTTTTTTCCTTCGTCCGAGGAACAACGCCAAGGTCGGGAATGTTTTGGTTTGAGGGAGGAGATGATGAAATTTAGAAAAAAAAAAAAAAAGGGGTGAAAATGATTCAGTCAGATCAAGCTTGTCAAGTGGTGAATGATTACAATTCGGCGCTCGCGATTTATTTTGAACCACCTACATCTGCCATGGATGCCACCAAGCACAGCAAAACATGCCATTAACATCTTCCCACGGTGGAGCAGACACTACGTCTAGATGCTACAATGTCTGACGCGAGGCTGCTATTATCTCTGAAAATTCAAAAATGTTATTTTTCTTTTTTTTTTTTTTTTTAGCAAGTGCAGCATTTATTAAATGCCTCCTGCTGTTTTTGTTTTTTTTTTCCTACCCCCGGTCGCTATTTGGAAAGAAACTGAAATGCTGGACAAGGTCAAGGTCATACCGTCATAATGTCCTTTATGTCAAATAATCAACATCATTTTTTTGTTAAGGCTGCAGCCGTGTGGTGCTTGATGACATGAAGGCACGGGTGCACGTACGGGCGCAAGGTGGTTGGGGCGCACTGGGGCCAGATTCTAAATTAATTTCAATTGCAAATATGTCTCCAACTCACATACAATACTGTGAGAGGAAAATAACTTGGTAAAGAGGGAGCAGGACACTGAGGAAGGGAGTGATAAAAAAATAGTAAAAGGTAAATAAAAGCAATAAGAATCCACAGAACAGCAATTTATAGTAAACTAATCTTATGCTGCTAACTAGCAATGGGGGGGGTGAAGTTGGAATATAAAGCTTTGTTTCTATTTCTGCTGGCAATATGTTGAAGCTTTGAGGGTTTATTCTTTACTCTAATGGTGACATCAGCTGGCAGAAGTGCCAGGACGAGACCGAAGCGCTGGCACGGCTGCGCGCCACCTCTCCATTGCTTTAATGACAATAGCTGAAGAAATGAGGTCTCGTTTTATCCCAGATGGAACGATGGTGGCCGAATCAGATTCGCGGCCAATCCAAGCCCCTGAGGACACTCCCGCAGAGACTGAACCACTCGGACTCGCTGGCTTGATCAGAACCCTGCCTTATGGAGACCAATGGACCTGGCCTGTGGCTTTTAGGGACGGGCACTTTCCTGGTGTCATCGGTTGAACTGACAAATGCAGCTTGTGTGTTAGTGTAATCTCCTATGGGTTGGTACAAGACCAACATCTTTTATGAGGTTCAGACGTACGGAACGATGAATTTCCATGTTCATACTCCTCCCCTGAATAATAGAATTCTGCTATCCATAAAATTGCTGCTTTATGCTTATCTGGGATGCATGGCATGCACAGTAATGCTGTCAAATGTTGGCATGATTGCATGACTCACAATAAAGAGGCAGTATTCAGAATGCTAACATGTCAAAGACACACTGCTTCCCTGCGGCGTGACTCACATGTCATCCGCTTTGGAGTGCAAGGGTTCGGGCAAAGTGGGAGAGGAACGTAGCAGAGTGTTTTGAGGTGCCCATCTCAGTTCAGAATGTAATTAAGAAACGACCAGGACCAGTGGAGGTCAAGATAAGGTCTGGAAGAACGAGAAAAGATCAGAGAAGACGGCTCACAGGATCGCTGGAAAAGCAAGTCGGAACCTCGGACTGACTGCAGGAGACCTCCAGGACGATTAGCATTTTGTGAGCAAAGTGAGGACATTTCATTTCATCTGGTCTCCACGACTTCAAAAGGCAGTTTCTTCTTCTTTTATTTATATAGTGTCTGTTAGAATCAGCATTGTCTCTACACGCTTTACGGAAACCCAGGGCCTGACCCCACAACAAGCAACAGAAGGCCAGGAAGAACTCCCCTTTAACAGGACGAAATCTTGAGCAGGACCGGGCTCATATGGAGGGACCCTCCTGCTGATGGCAGGGTGGGTTAAGCTTGGTTTTCAGGTAAGAACTGGGCACAGCTGAAGGCTGGGGTCCGGGTCGGGAATTCATTTGTGGCACTACAGTTAGTAAGAGGCTGGGGAGGCCTTATTTTAACGAGAGTCCTCACAAAGATAGAAGTGCGCACACGTGTGTGTTTATCTGAACGATCATTGCAAAATTCTTCTGGCACCTCTCAACTAGGCCCAATTCCAACGCTGAATAGATTCTTTGCGGTATGGTATCTGCAGTGGGTTTGATTTCAGGGCCACGCCGCAGCGCTTTGGTCTCTGCTTCTCTGTCTCACACAGACGGCGAAACACCTCCTTTGGGACGGCATCAGCCTTGTGTAAGCACTGACCCCTGACGATAAGTGACAGATTCTGACAAGCAAACGGGCCGACATGCAAAATCAGTCTCACTCATTTACACACGTCTCCCCTGGGACGCGGGACACTCAACATCGTCCCCGCAGTGTTTCATGACATATATGGCCCGCAGCAGAGGTGAGATTATTTACTCTTCCTCGGCTGACTCCGCTTCCTCCGCCACCTTCGTCCACGTGGAATATTTCTGCCAGGCCGTGGGAAACGTTCGCCAATCAATAAATCACCAGAAGCGCTGATTCAATTTTGAGGTAAATCACATGGTAGAGTTTTTAGCATCTCAACACTGACCTTGCCTACTATCACATCAGTGAGCACATTAAACGTATCTAAGGACTTTTACACATTTCATACAACCGCAGCGCTTAACGTAAAACCGAAGGGGGAAAAGATTGCAGCTGTCTGGCCTGCACATAACATTCTAAATATTACAGCAGTGCTCGTAAAACCAGCCCGTCTTTGTAAACATTATGTTTACAAAGACGTCACATTTTAAAGTTGGACCCTCTGGAGAGTTGTAATTACACGAGGCCAAATTGAAATTCTGAAAACTTCTCTGATCAACATTTTTCAGGGACTCTCATATTGCGCAACACTCTTCTGATGTCTTCGTTTCCACTGTACAAGGTTACTGAACATTTGTTCTCTTTGCTCATTGCTCCGTCGGTCAAATCAAAGTGACTGGATCCTCTGAACCTCCATCCCCTAAATCTCCGAAAAACAACTACTCTGAAAAGAAAAGTGGTTATTGAAAAACTAGCATAAAACTTAGTTTTCATGGTCGTTTTCACCCAATTATTAACATTCATAATATATGAACTAATATATGAAGTAGAGGCTGACTCACCGTCTTCAGTGGGGACGTAGATGTTGAGATAAAGGCAGTCCTCGCTCTGGTTCTGAACGTAAGTGGCCGCGGCGTCCAGGTTGTCTGTGAACCACACAGGCAGCATGATTTCTGGCAAAACCCCGTGCACATTTTGGGGACACACCGGTGCAAACTGAGTGGCGTTGCGGATCTCTTGCCACGAGCCCGGGGCCTCCGGAGGCTGGAAGCGGCGCTCTCCGATGGGCGCCGTGGCGTACGGCACTCCTAAATATTGTTCCACGGGGGCCAAGATCTCATTGTTGAGCTCCCTCCTGATGCCGCGGACCTTTCCGTACACCGTGGATACTATGGGGTGTTTCAGGTCGACCCGTTGACACGAGGAAAGGGTGAGGTGGAGCACTAGTCCCAACAGTAACTGCAGACAGCGGTTAGCGATCTGAGAATGACGCTTCCCACCGTAGCCTTGGTGGCTCGCTGCATTCAGAGGAAAAAACAACATGTCCAAAATAAAAGCTATTTTAGTCATACCAAGAGGACTTGAACTGGGTCTAGAGAAAGGGTCACAATATCAGTGGGTGGTGGTAAAGAAAGGCAAAAGGAGGAGTTTTGGACAGGGACAGGTTAACTGTGTTCCTGCGGTGACATGGCGAGGCAGAGGTAACATTATCAGGTAGATTCTATGGTTGCCTCCACCTTCCTCTGCAGAACTCCTGATTGCTCCAGAGCTGCAGTCCGCCAACTGCACCTAGAAGACACAGACACACGTGTTACGCATTAGCAAGAGCACAAAGGCGGACAGAGACGACGGCGGCGATTGATTCGCGAAAAAGAGCGGCGACACGTGAGGGCTGGGGTCGTGCAGATATTCACTTGATTTTGAAACACTGAAGGCAATTTAACCCTTGATTCTGCATTTAAATGCGAGGTCGTGATCTTGCGAGGCTCTCCTGTCCCCGCTGTCACAGTCTGAGTTATACATGCAAAATGAATGAGCTCAAGCAGAAACGTTACTGTGGAAATCCTCGTATACTAAAGCACTCTGGTAACAATGCTATCACTGGAATTAATGCTGTGAGTCAATAGCACGAGTTCAATTAAATGCATTTAATCAGCACTGTGCTACCTAGACTAACAATTACAAATTTGCATTTGGTATTTTGTGTTTTATCATCTGCAAAAACAAATTTTACGTGTGAACGTGAAGCTTGGGAGCTGATATTGTGATTGCATAATCGCAGAAGAACTTCACCCTATAGCATTACAAAGCGTGACTGACAAGAAAAAGGCCTCATCTCCACAGGTAGAAGTGTAGAATTTAAAACCTGCAATTCTGATTTGATAGATCCAACATGCGGTTGTGTTTTTTTTTTTTTTTTTTTTCCCCATAAGCATTTTGATCTTGTCCAAAATAAAATTCAGAGACGCCGACGCCAAATAAAGAAAAAAGATGTTTACATGGTTCTGAGGGTTGCGAGTCAGTTGGCCTCGTAGCTTAAAAGTCACCAACACTGTGTCAGTTACACTTTCCTGTCTCCCCTCAGTACACTTGCTTCTCGCTTCCACATCATTACAGATGAATGGGCACTTCTTATCTCGCTGTGGCTTTGAGAGACGCAGCCGTTTAGGTGTGATAAAGGCTTTATGTGGGGTTAACTCTTAGCTGAATGCTGCTTCATCCCTGCGCCCCCAGTCCTGCGGTATCCAGCCAGCCAGCAGGGATGGCGGTGAAAGAAGCAACATTATAGGCGCCTCAAAGTCTGATGCAGGAGGCGTCCATCAAGATAAAGCCAGGAGCAAACAGAGCTAGTTCTGCTTACCACTGGAAGATCATTTATAATTAGATGAATCATCAACAGTTGCTTCAGTGGGATTTAACTGGACCTCAGCAGGACGCAATGAGACTTTAAAGAAGGCCTCGTGCAGAATATCACATCAGACACATGTTGTGGAGAATTGCTGACATACACTTAGCAGCCGTCAGCGCTCATTACGTTCCCTTAAACTATTTAGATATGCATTTTGAATGTGAAACAGCCATATGTGATTATCTTCTGTCAGTAAATCTGATGGAACACGCAGCGCCGAGCCAAGGTCGGCGCGCATTCAGCACACACATTTCCACGCATGAGCGCAGCAGGATGCCAACGCTGGCTAGGGTAGCGTAAAGGTGTCCGTAAGGCGTTTGTTTGCACCCTGTTGGCAGTTGTTACCCAGAACGTTGCCGGCGCGAGCAGCGTGCGCGCACGTGTTAAAAATCCAACGAGGCGTCAGGCGTTCGCACGTGAACGCACCGCGGGCCGAGCGCAACCTGGGCTCCCCCCCCACCACCACCGCCCTCTCGCACGTGACCCGCGGAACGGCCGCGCTGACATCCCCAGCGTCTGTTAACGTCAGCCATCCGTGAGGCGAAGTGGCGCCGAGCGCGCATCTTCGCGCATAAAAGCGGCGCGAATGGACACACAAATCACCCGGCTGATTGAGGCCCGTTGCCTGGTGTGTTTAATAGGCGGCCCTGTCAGCTTAGGCTGATTGAGAAGGTAATACCCTTCTGGGGGGAACACGTTTATGGGTCCGTTACGGGAGGAAAAAAACAGCAAAAACAACCCACAACAGCGTTTTCTGATAGTTGCGGGATATTGTTGAAAAAGCTTCCCTTGGGAATTCTGTGGCTTTTTTTTTCAGCTCCTAAGGTAAACACTACATGCATCACACTGGATGCCCAGCTGTTCAGCTAGGGGACTATACCTGGCCATCTGCTATTCACCACCGTAGTCCTTAAGCAATTTAGTAAATAAAATATAAAGAAACCCTCCTCTGACTGTAGCTATACTCTACACATGCATGGGATATGTTAAGTGCACTAAATAGAGTACAGTGATCTCAATATTACATAATATAATGCCTCTACAAAATGGTGTACACCCTAGTTAGTGCACTATTCAGGGAATAGGAAGTGGGACACACCGTTGGTCTTTTGTCTTATATTCACCTTCACCTTTCTTCTTCAAATCAAATCACGCCGGTACCACACAGCGTAGTTTCTGTGTCGGGGGCCACAGGGGGACACCTGTACTGTGCAAAGTTGTCTGATGGTTTGGGAAGACGCCTTTAACCACTTTTGATCTAAGTGGCTGATTAGAGGCCCCCGGAGGTTTTAATGGAATAGGAAACACTACTAATTTGTTTTGAGGCCAGCAGAAGAGTGTCAGTTAGGATTAGACGTGCTGGATGGCATTAGTGCGCTCAGCCAACAGGCCTAATTCTCAAAGCTGGAAGCTCAAACTCACTAAAACACACTCCGGCACCATCAAGCAGGACACCACCGAGTTCCACAGGAACTGAACGTGAAGGGAAAAAAAACCAAAAAACAAAACCAGTGAAAAATGTCCAACGGATAAGAGCACTGTCTGCGCGGTATTAGAATTATAAGATAAGCTTGAAAATACCGTCTGCTTCGCTGTAAAATATCTGAATGGATTTTAAATTCATTTAAAAAAAACTGGTGACTGGCAGGAAAGTTTCCGCCTCATCTTGTCAATTAGAATCATCTGTGATTCATTTGGTCTCGGACCCGACTGAAATAAACGCCTTCCCGCGCGGTTAATTTTAGAGGCCAGTTTCTAAATTTACTCGCGGTGGCAACATCAAAACTGTCCAGATGATTGATCAAGTGTCCAGCGGCGCAAAACATCTAAAAAAGAGTCGTAAAAGGACTGTATCAGCTGAATGGAGAACTGCATGATGGGAATTATTGTAATGAGATCACCGCTGCTGAATCCAACGGTGTCATTAAATCTCCCGGATCCTGCGGAGAATGTATGACACGGGGTTTTGCATATATGCGTTTTACAGACACGTGAACTCCAAAGATGATGTTTTCGGGCATAAGCGGTGACGGTAACGCGGCGTGTTTCGGCTCTGTCCCGCTCCATTTGGTGCTCACAGAGAATTCACGCCGACTCTGTTTCTGCCCAAAAAAAAATAAACCCCAAAAAAAAAAAAAAAAAAACGTTTGCACCGAGCAGATGGAACCAGACAGGAACTTCCAGCGGGAACTGTTTCGTGAACGAGATTTCTCACCCAGCACGTCGCGACGGCGTGTAAAGAAAAAAAAAAAAAAAAAACCCAGTAAATGCAACGAAGCATCAGCAAACATTAAGCAACTGAAATTAAAATCAATACATTGTTGAAGTGCAAGAGAAATCAAACGCGCGTCTCCAAAATAGAGTCGAATGGTTCAACCTTGACTGGGCTGATTGTTGTAGCTCTACGTTGCTGTAGAGTTTGAAGGCCGTGGTGAGACGTGGACCTTTAATCTCGCCGCGCCGCGAACCGAGCGCGCCTCAAAAACGGCCGCTTATTTGGGGATGGCTCACTTGTGCGCCGTAATCCTAAATATCTGGCACGAAACAGCCGCCGTTCCCACTGTTCTCAGTGATTAACCATCAGCGCGCTGTGAAATGAGCTGAGCAGGCTTGCTGCGCGCTCACTGGATGACTGTTCATCTTTAAACACATTGATGTTGCTCTGGGGAGAAACCATTACATTTTAATTATTCAATGGCAGTTTGATCAAACTGCAAAATTGATGTTTGAACCAAGTTTTCATTCTTTTCTACCGTGCTTAAAGCAGCTGAAGAAATGTGGCGACAGTGATGGCACGTGCCACAGAGAGCTGGAATAGTATGCTACTGTGCTTGAGAAAATAAAAGCCAAGAACCAAAAAGAAAAAAATAATAATGGGGGGGGGGGCTCCTGTGACTACAGTGAGGGTCACATCCAAAACAAAAGCAGAGCAGCAACAGCAGAGCTAAAAACATCACCCTTCGCGACAATACCCCCATCACCGAGGACACCAAAACACAAGTTGGGATTAGAAATGCTTTGTAAACGAACTTGTGGAAATCAATTAAAGGGGTCTTAATGAAGCATCAGTGCAGGTTATTAAAGCAGCAGCGGGGATCATAACGCAGCAGGAGCAGCCAGAGCAGACCGAAGACAGGAGACAAAAGGGTTCCTGTCGCCGCTCCACCAGAAAATCAATATAGCTGCTGGTCGCCACTGGGTTTTTTTTTTCTTTTTCCCTTTAACACCTGTAGATCACATGGAAACACCTTTTATCTTTGGCCGGCGCACAACCAGAGTAAGTTAGAAGATGCCAGGAATTTTTTTTTTTTTTTTTTTTGGTGCAGACAACCGCCGCTCCCCTGAGGACACTGTCTAGTTTTTTTTGGGTTTTTTGGGGTTTTTTTTGGGGGGGGTTTTTTTTTTTGGGTTTAATTTATCTGTTTGTTTCTGCTGGTCGGGAGCCGGGGAGCGTGTCGTAACGCAGCCGAGACGAGTGCGCGCCGTCTGGTGACGCGCTAATTAGCGACGATCAAGGTGAAACGCTGGTCGCGCAAGCGTGCGCCAAAGGTGTCTGCGGGCCGAGCGCGCAGTCTGAGCGCTGCTCTGACAGCTGCTTCGCCCCGAGCTTGTGGCTAATTTGGGAATAAAATGGCAGCTTTGCCGCGTCAACGCATCCACCGGGCCTCAGTCACACTGCCAGAAAAAAAGGGGAAAAAAATCTAATAATAATCACGACGCTGATGATCACGTCATGATAATCAAATATACAATTAAGGAGGGGGGGGGGGGCAAAGGCAATGGTGGAGATGAAGACAATACATGAAAGTATGTCTGGAGGCATGCAATTTAAAAGGAGATTTACAGGATAACATTGAATTAACTAGCTTATGTTCCTAAGGCAGGCACGTTCAATGCTAAGCCCCCCCCAGCAAAAACCGCAATCAGCTTTATTCTTGACTCGAGTCTGAAAGAGACTCGAAAGAGCCCCAGGATTCCGGGCTGACAGGAAACTCTAAAGCCTGAGTGTCGCCACGGGGCCACAGCCTCCCGCAACCCACTTTGGATGTGATCATTGAGAGAGCCGTGACACCCGTTTACATCATACCGAGGAGCCGGCGCCGCGCCGCGGCCCCCGAGATGCCAAATAACGCTGCGGAATGCGCGGCCGGCGCGGCCCGACGCGGAATGTCGCCGCGAACATGTCAGCGGGAACGCCCGAGTCTGGCTAATTCGTTAGCGACTGTGACAGCCCACGTCCAGCTGACAAAACAGATCACTCTCCCTTCATTTGGAGGACATCTGGAACGGACATGAAATAAAAGCCACGGGCACGCTCTATATAACATATCACCAATAATGTGACAATATTAGAATCATGAAATGATGCATAAATTACAATTAAAGTGCCGCAAATGAATATCTGACAGCGTTCTGCTGTTATCCAGCAACGCTGCATTTAGATGATTGTGTCAGTGTATAAATGGAGCCATTAAATCACATTACGGTAATTTAGAGAGAGTGTTTCTGGTTTTAGCGACGTGCGCCTTCTGCCGTAAGTTAAAACCGAAGGAACCGCGAGGGGGAACCTTTAACCGAGGCCACAGTGGGGGGGGGGGTCAGGTTCACGGGTGTCGTGTGTGGCTAAATGTTTTCTGAATGTCAAGCTCATAGCCCCTCTTAACGCCGCACCGCGCTGCCTGCTTACTTGGCAGATCAAGATTAAAAAGTGCACTTGCTGTAATGATAAGTGTCAGGTACAAATGTTACATCCTATAAGTTCATATTTGGGCTTTTTTTATTTATTTTTTTTTACAGTGGGAGCTCTGAATAGGAGAAAAATAGCATGGCTACCAGCAGTAATAAACAGCAAATGAAGTATTCTCCGGTAAATGAATTTCTTTTAATTCACTTCTTTCCGCTTAGATCTGAACGTGCCACAGTTGGTTACCCTCGGCCCTCGCTCAGCCAAAGATGAAAATGTCCTCATTATCTACCTACTGATGTTGACAGAAACGCTGGTCAGGAAGCAGAAGTGTGGCTTCAACCAGCTCTAATATGCCGTAATTGAAGGCAACAAGGGGCAGTTCTTCATAAATAACACCAGTAATGGAGATAACTGTTAACCCTGTATTGTCTGGAAGGCTGCTCCAGCCGGTAAATGCGGGGCCGAAGCAGCCCGCTGCATGGTGAACGGAGCCTCGGCCCCAGCTGAGATCAGCTCATTCGTGATTTCAGCCCCGAGCAGCCAGCGCGTCGGTTGCGTTTGCCCGGGATGAGCATGCGATCTGCCCATCGCCCGCCCCCCTGACGCCGCCGGTAGAGGGTCGCCTCCCTGCGCGTGACCTGCGAGGACTTGGGCTCAGCGCTGCCGATTTGCACGACCTATCGCGCGCTGCTCCGTCGTCTCCCCTCGCCCGTTCCTGCCTCGCTGGACTGAGAACTCGCTCGTACAGGAGGGGGGGGCTGCTGTGGCGGAGTGTGAAAAGGCCCGATAAACCATAACCACGTCCTATGATCCACCTCTGTTATTGGTGCCGTTGTCTCAGATCTCACGCTTCCATGTCCCGCTTTAACCGAAAGCAGCAATTAGCCGCAGATAAATGGGGGCTCCGTCTCAGCTTGGTGTTGTTCTTATCCATGTCGGATTTCACTCCCAATGTTGGCAGCTGCACCCCCCCCCCCCCACCCCCGTTGAGCAGGCCTCTACATCTCTTTATAATGTCCAACGTCTGCTGCTGTTGTTTCTTAAATATGTTAATGTTTAATAGTCCAAAATAAAATATTTAATGCATGAGGGAGTTAGGAGCTGAAATGACTGGGCTCTGCTGGCTTGAAAGAATTGTGAGGGGAAGTGGAAAGTTAAACATGATTAATTTTAGCCTTCGGAGTGCAGATGCTTGCAGTTGTTTTTTGATTTGATTACACCAACAGTGTTTCGTTACCCCCCCCTTCTGTTTTAAGGCGTCCCTCCCTGTATATATCCAGCGGACAGCGCTCCTGCCGTCCAGCAATATCCAGGCGAATTAATAAATATTCGGTAGCTCTAAACTAACCTGCGCTCGCGTTTTCCCCTCTTTTGCGACACGTCCGTTTTCTCTGAGGATATCCTGGCAGTGCTGAAAAGTGTGTGTGTGTGTGTGGGGGGGGACAAAAAATAAAAAAAAATACAGGCTATCCAAAATAGAGAAGAAGCGTTCGTGCGCCTCTGTGGCAGCGTGAGGGCTGCCAGGAGTTTGCGCCAGCGTTGTTTTAGGCGGTGCAGAGTCTACAGGCGAGCATGTGAGTCAAGGCGCGCTCTGAACGGACGCTTTTCCTGCTCCTTAAAGGTTGGAAGAAGGGCTCCGCGTGCCATATGTGCAAATGCTCACATTTCTGGACGTGTTAGATCAGACTCTCCTCCAGCCGGACCCCGTTTCCTTACAAAGCGGCTGGGATTCGCAGCGCGTAGGAGGGGTCGAGGAATATATTTAGCCGCAGCCAGCCGACCAATCGCGGCCGCTGAGGGCCGTTCATTCACGACCGCGGACGGTCGCGTGCCAGGCTTCGTCACCGGGGTCCGCTCCGGGGGCCCCCCGGGGCCCTTTAGTTGCGCCGTAGGTTTAACACTGCCTTAAATACGGGCCTTCGGGAGGCTTGCACATTTGGATAGCTTGAATTATTCATCCGTCTGCAGTCATCTACGAGCCGTCTGGCCGCCATCGTGGGCCATTCACGCGAGGGGAAGAGTCTTCCGCTTCCGTCCTGGAGATGTTTCAGCATCGCGTCCCGGAACACGAGCGAAGCCGGCTCGTTCCCTCACGCCGGGGGGGATTTCTTGAACTCGGGGATCGCGGCTCGCTCCAGTAAACAGACGTAGTTTGCTTCGCGCGCGCAAGGGGTGGGGGGGGTGGGGGCGCCGCTGGCCGCCGCCGCCGCCGCCACTGCCGCCTCGACATCAAACGCCTGCTGAAACTTTAACGTCGCCTTAAGACGGGTGCCACGTTCGGAGAGAAGTGCACCCTGACAGATGGGCCTGCTGCGCTGGCGATGGTGTAACCTAGCTCAGAGAGGGAGAGAGAGAGGGCGAGAGACAGAGAGGGAAAGAGAGAGAGAGAGAGCACGGAGACCTCCTGGACTGGATCCTGCTGAAGTTTATTAGCATGCACAAACGCGTTGTGAGGTTTCCTGTACTCTTACGCCGCCGCTGTGAGGTCGGCTGGATAAACGACGGTGGGGGGGGGGGCAATTTGTTTCAGCCCAAGTACTCTTATACAAGACAAATGATTCAAGCGGACGAGGCTGCACAGCTCCCAAAAGTTAAGACTGGAACCCGACGCGCCAGCCGAGTCCAGGCTGCAGCGGAACGGAGCAGGACCCGACAGGACGCCGGCCGATCGGTATCGGCGGCGAGCGCTCTATCAGATTCAGCCGAAGGTAATTAGGAGGTCTGGGTAATCTGAGAGGCTCGCCGACTCCCTCCTCTGCGATCACTCCGCGACACGGCTCCCGTCTGAATGGAGCGAAGCGCCCTCCCAGGCCGCTCCGAGAGCCTCCAGACGCCAAGCGTTTCTCTACAAAGTGCTTTTCCACATCTATTTGGAGAGGCGCGAATCGTCCTGAACCCCTTTGATGTGTCTGACTGGCCCGCCTGACATTTTTGTACAGCAGAGTGGTCCACTGCGAAGCTAAGAAATCAACTGTACGCTATAAAATCGCAGCTACTACTGACCTTGCTTTTGGCCAGGTTCAAGTGTTCCGAGAAATGGGAGAGTTCTAAATTCGTCCTGACGTTATTCGGGGGCTAGAAAACACACTTCCACCAGTTTAACTGCGGAATCGGTCATCCGCCCACCTGACAGGGCTTCGGCTTCAGCAAGCTCCTCCCACTTCTGCTGAGGCGTTCGAAGGTGTTAAGAAACATGGACAATATCTGATTTTATGTGTGATCTCTGAAAGAGGGTCGTATTTCTAATCTTCAGAGTGCCATCAAACTATCAGAGAAGACAAATCTTGAGGTCAAGGTCAAGATCACAAGGACAAATCTCCTCTTCTTCTGGAATGGCGGTTGGTGACTCACGCGTCAGACGGGAAGTGAAAGAGGTATTAAAGAGGAATTTAGGATTTCTCATCAGCGTCACATTTCAGATTTGTTCCGTTTGTCAGTGGCAGCTCTGAACAGCAGCAGCGGAGCAGCTAGCACGTTCGTTTGCAGCCTCTGGCCAGTAGGTGGCGCCTGTCTGTAAATTAATCATGTGATTTAGACCAGTGCTTCCCAGTCTGGAGTCCTGGCCCCCAGAGAGTGCAAGAGGGTTATCAAAATTATGTTTGTGTATATAAATAATATAAAAAAAACTAATAACACACCCAATTGGATCATCAAAATTCTTAATAAACTAATTTAAAACAGATTTTTGGTCCCCATTTAGAATTATTAAGCTATTAATTATCAAAACCTCTGTGACCTTGTGTGGAGAACAAAGGGAATAGGATGAAAGCTGTTTTTTTTAGTAAATAAATGATTCCATAACCCATTTTTTGGATGCATTTGTGTGTGTTTGTGTGTGTGTGTGTAGATGGGGGGGTGTTGTCATGGGCAAAAGCAAGGGGGTTTTAAGGAAAAAAGGACATGGTGCAGTAGGGTAGGGATCCCCTTGGTAGGCAGTGGTTCCTATCAGGGGTTGCTACTTCACACATCATCTTTGAATGACAGGCGGAAAAAAAAAAACATAAAAAAGCAGCTTCGTGGATCATGTCTGGATGAAACTGAAGGTGGAATTTTGCCATTCGGGGAAGGTCACCAGTTCTGTTTTAATGGGCTTTCGCCTGTGTTGCTGACAAATGACTTATTAAATTTCCAGTTATTTTAATGGGGTTTGCTGTGGAATACTTCCAGCGCTTCACGGGACATGCTGGCAATTATCATGGCTCATCTCTTGAATGACTTTTTTTTTTTTTTTATTATTATTATTATTACAAGAATAGGTCGCAGAGGACGGTTACCATGGCATTTGCGCAGACGTTTCTCAGGCTCCACAGATAATAGGTCAGGTCAAACTTCTGTGCCTTTCTCCTCTGTGGTTGTGACATGGCTGCGAGCTGGATTTTTATTAACCTTTGTTCTCTCTGACCATCGCTGCGCAGAATTTAACACGATTAACCTGCGACTGGAGCTTCTTGACTGTAAGGATGCTCGAAGCTGGCAAAAGATGGCAGCAGCTGCCAGCTCCAATCTGCTTCCAATATATGGCAATATGGCCCAGATTTCTGGACCCATTGTGTTGTCTGTTTAGCTTTTTTCCATCTGAGATAACTGTAAAAGCTGCAGGGCCACTTGTTGATGGCAGGGAAATATACAGCCCCCCCCAACCCTGAAATACTGCTGATTCCGAATCGCGAGACAACTTTCCGTGGCGGACGCAAACGCTGCGAACACAAAAATCGGTCATGGGGGAAGAACAGGAAGCCGACCTGAATGTGCACAGGTGAACAAAACCAGCTGATGTCACGACCACTGGGACGCTCGTACCTGAGACAGCTCAGGAGACCCAAGCCTACATGAAGGTAAATAAGGCTGCTTCTGTTAATAACCGAGAAAAAAAAAAAAAAAACAACCGATGAAAAATGAGGTCACCTAATAAAATTATGACGAGAAATGATTCCTTTGAATGTTTAGACTTCACCAAGGTCTTTAAATGCATCCAATGCCCTTTGACCCCGCTCACAAATCAGCCAATCATGCATCATGAAACATTAAGACTCCACAATTTAAACTGCATTCTACTGTCATCAGGTCTGTTAAAGTGTCGTCCTTTTTCTTTTTTTTTTTTTTGGTTCATCTACTTATCGTCACTCAAAACAAACGCTAACAGCTCGCCACTGCATTGGCTATGCCGGGCCTGGACCGGAGTTTATTAGAAACAGCAATCTGGAGACGCCAGCAGTCCCGGAATCTCGTTTCCTCAGATTAAAAACGCTGTCGTCCACATATTTCTGTTACGTAAGAGTTATTTTGGTTGATTATTGCAGGTGTCACCGCACATCATCGTCCGTTACTACGGTTTACCACTGAACCCCCCCCCACACACACACACACACTCACACAATCACACACACTCATGAGTAACCAGGCAGAATTTCAGGATTAGATCATCAAAGGAATTAAATTAACGTTCCAAATGTTCCAAAAATAAGGTGAGGAGGACTGCCGGGGGAAGCGACCTCGGTGTATGAGCACAACTAATACTGAATTGTGTAAAAGTCCACAAAATGGCTTCATTGGTTTTCTGGTTGGGTTGAAATGTCACCCCCCCCCCCACTTTGTAGCTGCATGTACCATCTGTGTGTGTGTGTATGGGGGGGGGGTACATTTATTCTGCTAAAAAAAAAAAAGGATATATACCATGTCTCACCCATGACCTGTCAGAACAGAGGTCCTGTTGTCTGCCATTAACTGAGCACTGCACAACCAGCGCTGAATATTAATGGAGCCTTCCCTGGATCATCGGAGTGTGTGCATTTAATTCAAAGCCCTATCTGCATCTGTGTGTGCGCGTGTGTGTGTGTGTGGAGGACGTCTTCTGAGTTCAAGGCCTGTCACAGACTCTGTTTGAGGTAACTTCCATTGCAGCCTGCGCGTAATTAAAAGGTGTGTGTCCGATAATTAAAGCGTGTATCCACAGTAACTAATGCGGGTGTGAAGGGGAGGGGGCAGTCTAAACATTCACAAACAATGAGATCGGGACCCCATTAGGGCCCGTATGAGTGAGTGTGACTGACAGGCTCGACGAGCTGACTCCAAGTGAGTCTCATGAATTTCATCTCATTAGCGGCAACACGGCTGGAACCAGAACGCGGACGGCGCGGATGCGCAAACTGAACCGCCGGGATGTGACAGCTTATCAACAGGCGAGGCCGATCGAAGGCTCCGGCTGGAGCCAAACGCGTGCTGTAGCAAACGGGCGAGGGGGGGTGGATTTAGAGCGATCTCATCCCCCAATTGTGCGTCAATACGAACAAATGTGCGCAACGTGCAAAGTCACCAAAGCGTACGGACTGCGCTCACATCCGAGCCCTGACAAACAGGCAGACAGACAAAACAGGCAGACAGACAGCCTTCAGTCACGTTCTGTTGGGGGGGGGGGGGGTGATGCGATCGTTCGGCTTACCTAAAGACTCGATGCCGCCAGCCCCAGAATTATGATGATGATGACGATGACGATGATGATGGCCCGTCCATCGAAACACGATTCTTCTTTTCTGTCCTCTGCCGGCTTGCAGATGCTGATAGAACTAGGCCATTCCCTCTCTGATCGCGTTTATTTCTCAGGAGGGCAGCGCGTCGCAGGCGTTCGCACATCGGTACACCTTTTCGGCGTCTGTCTTTCTCCGGCTTTTCCAAAAAAAGCACACCTCATGCTGCACCCCCCCTCCGCTTATTCCTCTCTGACAACACCCAGCTCTGATCCTCACACAGATTATATTTCACTTTGATAATGTTGAAAACGAGCGGGGACGGGAGGGAGGAGGGGGGGGAGCAGTTAATAAATGCGTAACGCTATAGCGTCAAGACTCTGCGCGTCGCTTCAAAAGTCAACGCCGTAGTCTGTCCTATTTTCCCCATTTGTCCATTCTCAGAATAATCCACAGTCTCTGCCACTCTGAGCCAAGGTGGCCTCCGAAAGCACAGATTGTTGGACTTAAAAAACGTGAAGTGAAGACACCTCGCCAAAAAAAAAATCTGGCGTCCAATCTGCTCGCTGCGCGCTTGCGTGGTGCTCTGGTTTGGGTTTCACCGATCGTTCCAAACTGAAAGTAGAGGCTCAGGCTACCAAACACCGGCGGGTAGTCTGTTAAGCTGCCATCTGATTGAAAACAATGACAAATGGTTTAATATAGGACGGTAGCGGTGTGAGTTCGAAGCCCCGACGCTTGCGCTGATCAAGATCCCACAGCTCCAGCGCGGCTCCAGCATCTCCCTCTCTTTCTCTCCCTCTCTCTCTCTCTCTCTCCCTTTCTCTCTCTCTCTCCCTTTCTCTCTCCCTCTCTCACCCCCCCCTCCTCTCTCTCAGTGCGGACTCATCGTCTCTCTTAGGCAGAGGACGCCACTTGCAATATTTCAGTCTCACCATACTTGTCATGACGCGGAAGCGCGACGTTGAACAGGTGCGGGTTAATGTGTAAATCATTCTGAACCGCAGCAAAGGGATGTATTCTGTCATTGTTTTAAAGGTGTGTGTGGGGGGGGGGGGGATTTGCAGTCGAGTGACGTCAGATGTTAAAAAGGTGATAAAATTGTCCGACGGAAAGGCGCAGCAGAATTTAAACTATTCACTTTCTTTATTGTTACACTTGACACAACGGCTCCAACGAGTGCACTTTACTGTGATTCATTCGCCGAATGGGTGATATAGAAATTTCAAGGGGGAGAAAAAAAAGAAAAAAAAAAACTGAGCTGATGTTCCCACGATGCTGGGATTTAAACAGGCAGTAATTGAACAGACCGGTAGGGGGCAGCAAAAACGGGATGTTGACTGACAGCTACAGAAGACACTGATGGCTTGTGCTCCTCTGCTATGAATAAGGAAGATTTGTTATACCAGCTGTGGGTTACGAAGACACACACCGCAATTCGACATTTCAAACTGCTCACCTTGTAACCCGAAATGGAAAATTCTGGAGGTCCTGTTGTTTCCAATCTTGCTCTGCAGCAGCGCTAAATAACGATAATAAACAATCATTCTCTAGTCATTCATTTTGGTTGATCTCTAAGTTTGTGTGTTCAGTCACGGGCTGTTAGCAGAAAAGATTTCCAAAATCTTACACATGGAAAACCTAGTAATTTCAAAGGGAATCATTTAGACGTCCATCTGTGATTCATTATGATCATCAATGATCCTCGACCGCTTTGAAACTTTGTTTATCCACAGGAAGCCTTGTCCATTAGGCGTCTCGGACCTGCATATTTTCAGATCAGAATTGATTTTGATTGATTTGGATTTTCAACTGATGTCACAGAACACGCGGGCAGCGGTGAAGCCATGTGGAAACATCACCGCAACTCCTGCAGATATGTAGGTCAGCAGGTTTTTAAATATCAGCTGCCACTCAAATCACATCCACAACTGATCTCATCACTTCCAAATAACAATGTGCATGTTGGTCTCAATCTAATTTTCTTGACTTAGACATGATGAAAGACCAAATGTCCAGTGAAGGGCTGTGATCTGCTCGCTTTCTTGTTCTGTGACTCAGAAATGTTCAGTGGCTTCATCAGCTGGAAGAAATAGGCCAACCTGATGGAAGCGCCTCGGCCCTCCATAAAAGAAAAATGTTTGCATGTGTGCATGAAATATTCATTCTGTTTTTTATCTGCACTGCCTGGCCTGTCTGCTTGTTAGCAGGATTACAGAATCATTGTTGAATTTGTGTTTTTTTAAAAAGTTAAAAAAAAAATAAAACCCTAGAAGTAGAAATTGGCTCAAATGTGTGGCATTTGGGTGAAACTGAGAAATGTAATTATGGTTCCATATCTCTTTACAAACAGGCGTGCTGCCTCGCATTATTTTGAAATGACAATTGGACTGGAACTTTTTCTTTACAGCGAAATAAAATGAATTTTAATAGCGCTAAAACCCAAACAAGGTCTAATAAACTGAAATAATGCCACATATAGATCACATTTAACGCATTATTTTAAAAATCAAGCGTGTAACTCTTCGTGAAGAGCAAGAACAATTTAATCAACCATAGAAAAGAGAAAGTGAGTGAGAAAGAGAGCTGCAGACCAAACTTTATGTTCAGCCAGTGGAGAACAGTTCCCTCTACTGGTGAAAGCTTGACACTGCAGACCAGCGAGGGAGGGATGTCATTAGTATTCAAGTGATGCTCAAGTGAGGCTCCTATATTCAAAAAGAAAATAATTCAGGTCGACATACCTTATTTTCCTATGACCTTTAAGAGTTGCAGATTTGAAAAGACTACTGTCATTGTGCCCTGTCCTTCCTGAAAGACCACAAAAGGTGCTAGATGCTTTTCTAATCGCAACCTTTTCGGGTTAAAGGATGTACATCTCGGTGAACTAGAGAGATGCTTCTGCTATAATGTTTCAAAACACTGCAATGAAAGGACAGCTTCCATATATATGCATAACAATGTCTGTGTTTGGCCGCACTGTAACGGTTTTCCATTCATAACTACTTTCAGATTAACGTTTTTGTCAAAAGAAAACTGAAATGACGTAACATGATTATCTAGGGAGGCAGTCAAAGCATATAGAATATGAATCGTCTGCGTCGCTCACTAAATCCCAGCGAATGTGAGGAGCAGTGCTGGAAGCATCTGCTCATTTCTCTGTCTATCAATCTATCAGTTAGTGTAATGTCATTTCATAATAGACAATAAATGCCTGTCCTCGGGCTGCTCAAAATAAGGTTAAAAAAAATAACAATCAAGTCCAGGCAATTGTTTCAAGGACAGAATGATTTTAAAGAAACAAATGGTAATTTTCAGTTGAATAAAATACTGGCAAAAAATGATATTATAATAATATGTGATATATTTTACTTTAACTGGAGAGAACACCGAGAGAAAAAAACAACAAAAACCAAAAATCTGGTTGTCTGGAAACAAAAAGGACCCTGAGTAAATATTAGGTTTGAAAAAAAAAAAAAAGATCTGAAATTGCTGAAAGGCCTAACTGCACACAAAATCACCATGGATACAACAAAACAGCAATAATTATACTGAGGAGCATGAATCTTCAGTTTTAATTGTCTTTATGTAATGACTTGCTGATGTTGGAGTAGTCTCAGCGAGGTTATCGCAGTCCAAACATGAGTTTTGAGTTAGTGTATTGTTAGCACTTTATTATCATCTTAAGGAAGTCAAACATATAAAATCCCTCTCACAAGTGAGAGGGTTGATAGGAGATGAGCAGAAGGAGCTCGTTGGCCCTCCAGTTTCTATCATGTCCTCTTAGTTTTCATGTCTCCTTAAAAAGCATGTTGTTCCGCAAGCTCGGTGGTGCATTCAGGGGTTCCTTGTGGAGTAGGAAAGGGCAGTATTATCTGGCTACAGATTTGATACTCCCTGAATAGAGAGGAGAGGAGCTGAGATTCATTTCTAAAGGACACAACATTGCAGTGAAAGAAGTACTCCCTGACAGACTCTTCTATCATTTAACCTCTCCAGTCAGGGACACGATGGGGGCTGCCTCTCTGCATAATTTTGTTTTCTGCAGCCGCGCGGAAGGAGCTCGCCGAGGACTCGGACTCTTTTGAAGATAAAGACGTAAACTGTCCCCGCAATCACAGCTTAGCGTCTATCTGACTCTACAGCGGGGATTCAAACTGTCCTTCATCGCCGTTAGCGCTCCTCACACCGGGCAACGGCTTACATCTTAATTCCCAAACGCTTGTCCATTTTCCCGTCATCCGAAAGTGTGACTTGGAGACGCTCCCTCTCCTTTTTTTTTTTTTTTTTTTTTTACCCACAGGTCACAGTTCCTGTCTTTGTCTCTGCTGCAGAGTTCAGGAAGGAACAACCTGACCCGCTGAGAGAAAAACCCGCTCTTGAGACCCCATAAATCATTTCAAAAGTCTAATCTCTGCTCTTCTGTCCTCTTAAAGGTGTTCTTCCTGTAAAAAGAAAGTGCCATTCAAGGAGAGGAGCAAGTGATAAATTGACACCAAGCCTGATTGGAGACTGATACGAGACCGGTATGATGATTAGTTCCCTGTTTTTTAAGAGCCATTTCGTTTCTCTTCCTCTCTCGGCTTCTTTCTCTCCTTCTCACTCTTCCCCCTCCCTCCTGGACGTAACACTTTGCAGTCTGCCTATCCATAGCTATGTCTTTAATAGGATGAGCGAAATCACGTTAAAGGATTTAAAACCTCTGCAGTGAGACTGTGCGGCGGTGCCAAGCTCACTCGCTCCGTCGCTCAGCTCCCTCCGTCTGCACCCGCCCCCCTGCCCCCCACCACCACCACCACCACCACCACCACCTCCACCGCCCCATACCCAAATTCTCTCCTCACCCCGAATCGCTCGTACCAGCTCGCTCGCCTCTCAAGCCACCGAAGAATCCCGACCAACCACGAGAACCCCCCGCGTGAAATCAACTCCATTAGCTCTCCGAGCGTCTGCCGTCGGCTACGTCGAGTCGGAGGCGGGAGGGAGGCCCGGAGAGGCCTGCGGAGGCACGACCCCCCCGCACGCGCAGCCGCGTCCCAAGCGCTTGTCGTCAAAATCGCCCTTTTACACGATGCAATTAGTCCCTCTCTTACGAATTCCCGAAGTCGGACATGGGGGCCGTGCACGCTGGCGCTTGGATGGAACTGTGAAGACGGGACGGTAAAAATAAAAGCACCCATTTTAAGCTGGAAACCCCATTTATTTTATTCATTTTTAAAGCCTGTATCTACTCCAGCTCTGCACATACTCGCACAAAAGCACCGAGCACTCCTGCAGCGTGCACACGCTGCTCTGTGACTTTGTGGCGTGCGTTTGAGACCCCCCCCCCGCCAGGATGCAGCAGGCCTGCGAGTCAGTTGCGCAGCGCATACAGCAGGAGGTGCTGCATGACTGCGCTCCCTCGGCCTCCCTCCTCCTCTAATCCTGTGGCGGCTCTGTCACCGGGAGATAGTCACGGTCTGTGAGTAAGACTATCAGGGAGGAGAGGCAAACCGGGATCTGAGAGGAAGATGGGAGGATACACGGGGACCAGCAAGGCAAATGGGGCTTTAGTAAGGTGTTAAAATGAAAGGTGGTGTGTGTGTGTGTGTGTGTGTGTGTGTGTGGCAGGGCCACTTCTCTTCTGAACGGCTCTCTCTGCTTTCCTTCACTGGCTTCAGAACAAACCGTGTTCTCGTCTTACATGCTCTGTCAGGCCCCTCCACTTGCCCAGAACGCCCCCCCCCACACACACACACACTCACACACTCACACCACACCTCCTCTGTTTTCTTTCTTATCAATCTATTGAAAACTTCCTTATCCTCTTCTCTCCCCCAGGCCTTTGTCTCCTGGTGTTGCAGGTGAAATTAGAGGATATTATTTCCTGCAATCAGCAGAATCTGGTCCACACACCTCACCCCCCCCCCCCCTCCTTTCCTTGCACACTTACCCCCACCGTGGCCGGGGGCAGAGGAACACCAGCAGTCTCAGTGAGAAGCATTCCTCCGTTCTGCCTCCCGCACCGGTGGGGTCACTTTCATCTTTCATCTGATCGAGGTGGTGGTGGTGGTGGGGGGGTAGGGGGGCACAAATCGACGTCGAGGAGAGGAACGGCTAATGAGGACGAAAAAGCGGATCCAGGATCCTCCGCGTGTGGGATGAAATGGAGAGAGGGGGCGAGAGGGAGGGCAGAGCGGGCCGGGGTCAGACACACCGGAGAAGGAGCGGCGAGTGAAGGACGACGGGGGAGGAGGAACGGAGGTGAAGCCCAGGGTGGAGGTGGAGGTGGGGGTGGGGGTGTGGGGGGTGTGGGGGGCGCAAACAAACATGGAGTCACTCACACCCGTGCACACGTGTGCACATCGGCGCACATCACACACTGGCGCAATCTGCCATGGATAAGAAGATTATCCCTCTGAGTTTCCTGGAATGTTTTCTGCTGCACCCCCTCACCCATGCTGCACCCCCCCCAGAAAACACTGCCTCTTTTCTCCAAACGGTGACAGTCCCGACCACAGTCCTGCCTTTTATCGGGGCCTGGAATCTGTCCTCGGAGCGCTCCGGTCTGGGCCCTTCACTCAAACTGCCCCCCCTCTGCCCCCCCACTCCGGTGTCGTCTAGACCCCGAGTATCAAGCGGCCTCAGAGCGCGACTCGTCCGCCCTCGGACAAAAGCGCCATTTATCTGCTAAAACACACCAGGAAGTGCGCCCGGGCTTTTGTTCCCAGGCTCCGATTCCAGGTGGAGCGCGGGCATTTGTCATCCTCCCGTGCCTCCACGTGAGGACCTCTCCCCCGGCAGAGGAAGGGGGCAGTAAACTAATTATCCGGAGGACTCCTTGTTCTCGCCGAGGTGAGGTAAGAGGAAGGTGTTTTTCACCTCAGAGCTCGGGTGTTTCCTTTCACTCACCTAATGAAATCAATCCATCTCTCTGCATGTCCTTGTTTCTCACATTCACAGTGCGTCACCGCGCCTCTGCGTCCGGCACCCAATGGTTAATCTTCCCGCTCTGTCGTGTCTTCCAGTTGTCTGGACCCATTCGTCTCCATTAACGCCGCCACCGTGCTCATAATTTGCGAGCGGACAGCAACGAGGCCGAAATCGGCCGCTGCTTTGAGTCCAATAACATCATCTTTACCCCTCGCTTTTAGAACCCGGGGACACCGAACCCCCCCCTTCACCCAACACAAAGACACACACACCTGTGAGGTCGGCCAAAACAACCACGTCATGGTCGGTAATCGCCGGATAACTGAAACATCAGCGGGCGGCGCGCTCAGTCGGCGGGTGTCTTCGGCGGCGGACCTTGGTCGGCTCATTAGAGGCGTTCGTTTCCAGCAGCTACGGGCTTCGGTAAAAGCGACAGCCCCTGGGGGAGAGGCAGGAAGCTTTGCATTTTGCATCGCATTCATCACTCCAGGCTGACTTACAAGGTTATTATTATCCGCCTTCCCGCTCAGGTGACTTTGCACGTTTGTGGTCTTTCCCTTTATTTTAATATGACCAGACAGCTCTTACAGGCCGTGTGATTTTTTTTTCTCTCTCTCTCTCTCAAATCCAGAAAAACAACCAGACTCTGAACACAGAAGTGGGTCTTATTCACACTGACCTCGTCCATTAACGTCCAGTATGAAGGGGCACTAGGGGGCGGAGTACCGATGGAGCGAACTCTCTTTGGTCTTTAAGTTCTGATTTCTCCACCTTGCCCGTGCTGGCAGACAACCGTGATGAGATTACGTCTATAGGATGCTGTAAAGCAGTGTTGGGTGGCTCCTAATCCCCATTGCAAATTCCAGAAGGCGAAAAAAAACACACACATTCCATACATCTCCCGGCGCTCTCTCTCTCCCTCCCCTCTCCCTCCGTCCCCGTGTTTATGCTTGATCCAGTCAGGATTTCGCTCTCTATAAACTTTCTCCCCTCTCTCCTGCTCCCTTTCCCCTCCTCCCCTCTGTTTCTGCATTGTTGCCATGCAGCGTCTCCGACACCATCGCTCTCTGGGATGCGGCGCTCCGTGCCCGCTCCATTATTAACCACAGTGCAGAAGCAACTTTAGACCCCTTTTGTGACCACTGCAGTCATTTCTGGATCACGGCTGCATTCGGGAAGCCAGCCTAATCGTTTGTGCGCTCGCAGTAAAGGTGTTGGAACACGCAACATTAAAGAGGCAGATGCACGAGCTGATAAACTACAGAACAAGTTAAAAAAAAAAAACCAAACAAACATGGATGTGAGTAATAAAAAGTGAGTCAACACTGTGACACAACCCAAGGTTTAATTCACTGGAATCACTATTCACTGGACTTCCCCTCGTTAACGTCCATCATAAAACAAGACTTCAATATGATTCTTTTTATGGATCCACATCCATCCAATTGTTACTTGAGAGTCACATCTACTCATTGCCAAAAAAAGCTTCTGATGACTACTTCAGAGGCTGATCCGATGGGCTATTAAACCTCCTATATTACCAGGATGTAAATTTTTAGTGGCTCAATATTAAACCAAGGGCTACAATATGTGCTCAGATGTTCTCACATAAAATCTTGCGGCCCACATTCGTATTCTGGTACCAGTTATTGCCGCCTTAATGGGCCCTCAAAGGACACGGCGGGACGGGGGAACAGCAACATGAGTCAACAGTGTCAGAGTGAAGTGAACATTAAAATGATTTAAATGGTAAAACACACAGACGGAGGTAACTCCAATACCAGCGGGATATCGATTTGCCGATGTCAGGTGTTTTTTTTTTTTGTTTTTTTTAATTTATTTAATGTATGAGGTGTGTGACTGTTGGATTTACATGTAGATGATCTTCTTTTCATCCTGGGTAAAAAAAAAAGACATCAAATTTGCATACAGAGAAGTGCTACAGAGACACAGCGAGGGAAATCCTCAGTATGTGTGTGTGTGTGTGTGTGTGTGTGTGTGTGCAGGCGCCTCCACTCCCCCAGCAAACATGTGACAGAGGAGCATCTGTGAGGATATTTCTGCATGTCTGCAGCGGAGAGTAAAAGGTATGGTATTAATATTTTAATTGCAGGAAGTGCCGGGGCTTCTGTTCAGGAGACGGGCTTAATGTGGCGACAGCTGAGGGGTAAACAAGGACCTGGCAACCCACCACAGGAATCCAGAGGGCGCAATCGGTGGATTAAACCGGTGTTTTTGGCTGAAAGGCACCTCACCCGCAGTGGCGTGGCTGCAAACGTAAAGGGTGATTAACGGGGCGCCAGCGTTTAGACGTGGCTCAATCAGCGTTCAATGTCAGCTTTCATCAGAACAACGTGCTGCATTTAAGGTAATTGGAAAAGAAAGCGCCGCGAATTCTAATCTCTCTCTGCTAATAAAGCTGTGCTTTAAACAGTCGGGTCAGTGGTTGGCGTGTCGCCCCCCCCCCAAACACACACACACACACACACACACACACACACACACACACACACACACACAAGTGCGAGGGCTCCGTCCTTTCAGAGGTGAGAATGCGACTGTAATTGCGCTAATCTGTGTCAGCCAACCTCCACGGTGCAGGCTGGGATAAGCTCCTGGCCTCTGTGTGGGGGAAAGTAGAGCGCGCCATTGTGGCTAACCCTTTTTTTTCTCCCCCCTCCACACACACACACACACACACACACAAAGAGATTGTGCAACATTGCAGCAACAGAGTGACCTTTCTGCACCTTCTTTTTATTGACTCCAAACAACACCGAGGCAGCGCGGCCCCAGCCTGCGGTCTGATACAGGAAGTCCGGTGTTTCCTCCACGGATATCTGCTCTGACCGACCTGACATCTGACTTTTATTTATTTATTTTTACAGCGCTCGGTGAGAGAAAACTCAGACAAAAGAATGAAACAATTTGGCATCTTAAGGGTAATTTCACCTCCTGGCCAAGTGATTATGGATGTTTCTGAGCTGGCAGGGACCGAGTCAGCGATAATGAATTCTCTCGCTTCAAACTTGATGTGGATTGGCGCACACACACACACACACACACACACACACACACACGCGCGCGTGCGCGCGTGCACTCGATCGCGCGCCGGACTTTATCTTCGGCAATCCCGCGCTCCTTGGTGCACTTAAACACAGATTTGGTTCACACGAGATAAACACTCTGTTCGGGGCCAAATTAAACGCACATGCCCAAATCTCTGAGCGCAGCTCTCGCTGGGAAGCAGGGGTGGCATCCACTGGCGGATACTGACCCACATAAAATGTGGTACAAATTGTATTACTGGCTACTCTTAATCTGAACAATGTTTAGGAGCCGTGGTTGGCACGCCAGCAGTTTTGTTTCCCTAATCCACTCATTGATACCTCTCACAGGTGACTGAGTGTCAACCCTGGATTAAAAATCTCTGTTTCTAGTAGAGAGCCTCGGTAGAAGACCCTCCCTTTGACACAAAGGTCTAAATATACACCGAGAGACCACCCCAACACCTCTGCTGGTGGACATACGCCAGCTTGTGGTAAATTAATAATAACAAAGATCTGCTCACAATAGCACTACACAAGCCCCCAGCAAGAAACTTAACTGCAATAGCCAATAATCCGCGGCAGTTTCCCACATGGTTCAAAGGGAGCCTTGCATCGCGGCTCTGCAACATCAAAGCGTGCTCTCTCATGAAGGGTAGCAGTGAAACGTGCTCACACCCAACCCTCGGCTCAGCTATCTGTCAGGCTGCAGAGGAGTTTCTGGGATTCACCAAGCAATGCAATTAAGAGCGCTTTGATTAAAACAGGGCCTGCATTGATAACCTGCTGCTGGTGCACAGAAGCCGCCGCTGCTTCCGCCAACCCGCCGCCTCACCGAGTAGGTCCGCTTTTTGGCATTGCCTCGGTCAAACTCAATACCACTATCAGATATGTATGTAAATTACGATCAATCAAGTCGCAGGCTGACAGCCTCGTTCGAAGGTGCCAATCCATATTCCGTTTTGTGGTTTTGCACTGGACAGTGAATGCACCACACAGAAACCTGAGTCAGTCTCGCAGGCACAGCGGTAGTTTAGCAGTTGTCTCGGTGAGTTCCCTTTCGCGCTGTCACGTTTTACAAGTTGTACTGAGTAGTTTAATGTCTAACCTGAATGTCATGTTGCAAAGGCAGCCCGGACCTCTGATGAATGAAACACCATGGGCTAAAAACACAGGAAGCAGCCGACACTCGCTGATGCATGCTAATCTTTGACCTTCACAGTACAGACAACAGTCTCCTAATATGCTACATTTGAATTGAGCCTTTTCAAATGCTGTGATATTAGGAAAATCGGTCAGTATACAACAAATATATGCAGCAATTAAACCGCTAAAGGTCAAAACTAAAACAGACTAACTAACTGCGTGCTCAGAATATACAACAAGTAATAAATAATCGGCTGTTACGTGTATTTGGAGGATAATGTACGCTTATGTAATGTTTTTCTTTTTCTTGTGATTCATTCTGTGCATAGTTTGTTGTTAAAGGTCAAGTTCCTTCATTTAGTTTTAATCTGTTTATCCATCTGTGCCTTGACACAAGGAAAGGTCATGTTTGGTTCATGGAGGTTCACAAACATCACAGCACTACGGCGTTCCGTAATCCCACATGCACCTTCTTGCATGTGGGCACATTATGTCGCCATCTGTAATCTGCCTTTAAACGTCCCCCAACTTGAGCATCACTAATGCTTTTACATAAAGCTCTCCATATAGCTTTAATTAAAGCATCCTGTCCATTATGCAGTGAACGATTGCAGTGTGGCAGTAAATAAAGGCTTTCCTGACATTTACGAAAAACCCAGCGTTTAATAAAAACAGTGTTTGCAGCAGAGTTAGCAGCACACAAATATGGTCAGCGGGCCTCTTTCGGCATTAGAACAGTTATAACAACTCAATCACAACTATGAAAAAGCTCTAACAAAGCTGATGAGCCACAAGTGAAAGCACTTTTATAGATGAGATGTGTAGCCAAGAAATGTCTGAGGCGGTCATTATTATATTTCACCGATCACTTAGTGCGTTAGCTGAGCATAATAGGGTCATGCTAATGGGAAATTAGCATAGTAACAATATAAAAATGAATTTGTATGAAGTAATAGCTGTGGATGTTGAATAATTCAGTTCATCTGCTCTTCCTGCTGAGCAGCGGCTGTAAATGTGTCAAAACAGCAGATCCAGAGTACCTGTCTATTTTGGGGATTTTTCTTTAAACAGCTTTATAGAATTTTGAGCAAGTAAATGCAGCAGTTCTCGATTTTAAAGTAGTAAATTAATACATTTATTTAATAAACACATTTGTCTTGATGATTTGATATGTTTTTGAGGTTATGTGGATCTGCCAGTATATGCTGCCTAAAACAGATTTATTGCAGGTGAGATTGCAAATCCTGTCTCTGCCGGTGCGCATAAAGCGAATAACTCAATTTACATAAAGTGCATTTACTGAAGATTCAGTCAAACTGGGAATTAAGCAGGAGATGAAAACTAATTAATGCAGAAGTACATAATTGCGAATATGAATAGAATTTATATATGAATACGCGTGCGCGCATTCTCCCAGCCCGTGTATATCAGTCAAAGATTGGCGCCTCTCTGCTTGAACAACAGGAGAGATGATTTGTGCGAGCGTTTGTTCCTCTGTTTTTGTCGCCATGAAAACTGCATTAGAGAAAAGAGACAGCACGCCCACCATCCCTGCAGGGACAGGAGGGTAAAAGTGGAGTGCTGCACCACCCCGCTGGATCGCAGAGCAACACAACTCATAAAGCCCCCCCCCCCAAACAGTCAGAAACAACAGTGTTGAAAATGTAAATACAAGCTTTTTTCTTTTGCTATTCCTTCTCGGTGTCAGTGTATGCATTTGCCCATAATTCAATGTAAGGGATATCAACAGGAATACGTCTGTACCGAAGGATTTAGTTGGATTTGTTCCATCTGCTGTGACCACCACAGGCAGAGAAGCCCACATTAACATACAGATATAGATGAGCTTTACAGCTTATAGCCAGACAATAAAGGGGCATAAAGTGAAACACTGTGAGGATAAAGCAGTGCTGTTCAAAAAAAAAAAAATGGAATAATAAAGGGAAGACTTAATCACCACAGGGTAACTCAAAGTTAATCACACTTGCGGGACATCAACCTGTTCGGGATCAGTTTTATCTGCATGTTCAGATGGGACAGACAACAGGAGGAAAGAAGCAATTAGTAAGACGAGCAGTAATAAAAGAGAGGTCTGCTGCCCTGAACATCCTTCAGCATCAACACCGTGGCTAATTTTACCATTAAAACGTTCAGGTTTGGAATTTATTTGGGATTCTGAGTCTTTAAGACAATAAGACCACATTAAACCCTTCTTTAATTGTAAGTGGGACAAGGAGGAGGGTGCAGCACTGAGTAAGCCAAAGCTTTTCCATGTCACAACACCCTTTTTTTTTTTTAACATTTCTAATCCAAAGTAACGAGTACAGTGCCGCATAATACACCCCCCAGTACCGAAGAAGGTGTGTGCAAGATTTGAGAGGAGCTGCACACGAAGGAAAGGATCAAAGGATGTTTATTGGCAAATTTTCCATACGTATGGAGGCATGCAGAAGAACGGAAATGCCATTTTGAGCTCGTTGGTGCTCAGCAAAACAAACGGTACAATAAAAATACCTCTGGAAATATAAATAATGTGAAAAGGGAAAGAAATTGTACAGCAGTGCGGAGCTAAAGATGCCCTGACGGGTACGACAGAGATGTTTTGTTCAATCAGAGCTCGGTTCTGAGAGCAGGTGGGGGTTGTTTGGGTGCCAGGAATGAGTTTGGAGCCTTCTAGAGGTGTTATGATCCTAATTCAGCAGAACATCTGTGATGGGAGGTGCACATGCGAGAACCCCAAGGACATGGCAGCTTTTACCTTCCTACCTTCTCTCCACCAGCCACGCTTCACTTTTATGACCGGCTCTCGATTCAAAATCGAGAAACAGCCTGCGAACCAGACGGGTAACCACGGTAACTGTAATCATGAACTCTTGATATGCGAGCAAAAATCATTTCTAAAAACCAATATTAGACAAATCCCGGGCTTTGGATCTTAATGGAGATAAAGGTGGAAGGACAGCTTCTGGTGAGGGGGACTTCAAGTGAAGTGACAGAGAAAGAGTGATGGAACACTTGAGAGACTCCCAGAAACACAAAATCAATATTTATATTCAATACACTGCCAATCTCCAAACCCACTTACTTGACCTAATTTTTCTTGTTTCTGCATTTGTGCACAGCTTTGATTCTCTCTGCCTCCTTGCAGAAACACATCATGCAGTCATTTAAACAAAATGCACACATGTGCACGGACACACACACACACACATACACACACACACACACTTTCATTTCTACCTTTCTGCCCGCTGTTTGTGTTTACCGAAAACTGTTTTTAAAAGGATGGCGAGATCAGGCGGGAGTCCGATTACTTCGTAAATCAGGAGTCGTTATTGGAAGCCAGACATTTCATTTCTACTTGTAATCCATGAAATGAAAGGTCATCCTAATCTGACACGGTCCTATTTCCGTTTTCATTCATGTTATAAAAATGAGGGATGGAGATTGCGGAGCAGGGAGAAGAGATCAGGGATTGAATACAAGAGATCATCCTGGCTCGACTTAATCAGACTGAACGGCTGTATAATTAAACTTGTCTTAAAACATCAGCGTGCACAGATTTGTTGTCTCGAACCCAGTTTGGGGCGTTCGCTCTCACTTTTTCTCCTGTCCTACGAGTCCTTTAAGGTGATCATGGACATCTGATCACTGGGAGCAATCAGGTGATCGGAATGATCAGATTCGCACTTCCACGTCAACACGGCTGGCGCCATCAATACTTCCTGAACGGATCTGAGTGGAGTCCGCCGACTGAACGCCCACTCTTCCCAGAATCAGCATTCATCGGGTAACCATAACCGTCTCTGAAGAAGGCAGGTTTAATCCTGCAGATTTACCTGCTGAAGATGGACCCGAGGCAACGCTGGAGATGAAGGGAGCGACAGCAGAGACCCTACTCGCAAACCCGCGGTTGGGGTTACTTCTCGTCTCCTGGCCGAGACTAACTTTAAAACACAGAGTCGCGGCCGTGACCCCGTGTAGGAGGAGTGATAAGGAACACTAGAGGAAAGGGTCTTCCACCGACGCCCCAGTGGTCACTGGCTGAGCTCCAGAGATTGAAGAATAAACAATCTAAGGTGAAACAGGCGTGATTGACAGTTTAGGATCGAACAAATCCACCTAATCTCCTCTCATCAGCGCTGGCAACTTCAATCACCTCTCTCTCTCTCTCTCTCTCTCTCTCTCTCTCTCTTGCAAGCTCGGGACGGTCGTGGCGGGAATCCACGACAACTCCCTGACTCCATGGCAACCGCCTCACGATCCAAAGGGTTCCGCTTATACCGACACGAATTTTGTCCCTCTCAAAGGAGGACCCACGCTCACTGCCTCAGTGGCGGACACGCGGCGGGGCTGTAGAAAACTGACTTATCTCTCTCAAGCACGGAGTTAGCTCCCACAATCGGAAACCTAATTACCAGAGAGCTATCTAAACACGGCTAAACGAGCAGCAAAATGGACACTGATACAGTATGCGCTGCTCAAAGTTAATGAGCAACTCACCCACGGGTCAACACCGGAAATATGATTTGTGAATACTGGAGACGGGCCTCAGATTGCATGTGGCCGCATAATGGAGGGGGATTAACGGAGAATACCTCCTGTCATCTGCGGACGGCCCGACGAGCTGGGGGAGAGGAGAGAGAGAGTGTCACAAAGAGGGGAGAGAAAGACAGAACTAGGCCAATTGTTTCACTTTACGTGTTGGAGTAATGTGACAATAACCGCACATCTGACTCTTTATCTCATCCCTTTTACGTAACAGTTTGTTGAATTCGGAGCTTATTGACCCGCCGTACGGTCGCAGCTCAAGAGGATTATGAACTCCAAAAAGGTCGGTTCCGGTGAGGCCCGGTGCACCGTCCTTCGTCTCCCGACAAACCAAAAAGTAGCGGAAAAGGACGACGGCTGGGTGAAGTAGAGCTGGGCAAGAGTACTTTAAAAGCTGTAGAGTAATGAGTTAATGTAATCAGTTAATTCCCAGCGCTGGGATGGGTAGAGCAGCACTATCCCTCAAGCAAAAAACCCACATTTTCTAACTCTCGCCATCTCATTCCATCATGTAAAGATTATAGCTTTTGTGTGGCAACATGAAAGCTGAAGCCTGGAAACATTTAACAGGAAAAAAAAAAAAAAAAAAAAAAGACCCAATGCAGAGGATATAATGTTAATACCCACAACTTCTATGAAAGAGCACAGGCATGCAGTATTGTAATGTGGATATTGTTTGTTTTTTTTTTTTAGCATCTAAATTTAATCCCCTGTTGTGCATGATAAGACTTTTACGCATGCAACCCTGAGAGAATACAGATTCGGTCTTTGTCATTTCAAAACAACCAACCAAAAAAAAAAAAAAAATCTGGTTTAATCATTTTCCAGGCGCAGAATAAGCGCTCATTAACGATGCCAGAGGTATCCTGGACAGTAAATCCTCACCCTGATTAGATGTGTGCATAAATTACGCACGTGTGCGACAGCAGACCAGCATTTATGGACCAGTAAATTAGAAATTACCAACAGTGAGCTTTGATGGAAGTCGGAGCGCGTTAATACACGCAATAACTCTGAGGAGCGACAATGAATGGCGTTTTAAATCTTAATGGATCCACTTGTTGTTTGTAACCGACGTGACAGCTCACTGAAAAGATGGAATCGCTCCTTAACCTTGAGCCTAGTTAACGTCCAAAGAATCCCCACTTAGCTTTCCTCAGGTGTATCTTGGCCCGTACCTGCGATTGGAGAAAGAAAGAAAGAAAGAAAGAAAGAAAGAAAGAAAGAAAGAAAGAAACCTTTGGCAATGGTCGTAATGTGTCGTCCATTAGGAGATTGATTTGCAACCAAGAGTGAGGAGGCGGCTGCGCGTCTGAGGGCGCTCGCCGGCTGCAGGGAGCAGCAGTCATTAGAAAAGGAGAAAAATGTCTTTTCTCTTTCCATGTCAATACAAATTACATTATCTCATCCGTGGGTCCGTGGGCCCCCCCCCCCCCCCACACCCCAACCCCCACTGCGCGCAGCGGAGCTCCGCTGTCACCTGTCAGTCCAGCCCCGACAGGCGGCGGGTGACCTTGCCCGGCATTGTTAGGGACGATTCCAGCCGACCTCGCGTCTGCGAGTCGGTTCTGGTGCCGATCCCCGTGAAATCCTCGAGAAAGGGGTGCCACCGCAAATCAAATCAGACCGATCGCCTCGGATACGTTGATTTATTGAGTTAGAGGCTGACCACTTTCTGTCGTCTACTGACCTTTTTTGTGTGTGCGCGTGTGTGTGTGTGTGTGAGTCCATCAGTGCTATTTTGGATCACCTGGTGGAGGTGAGGTACCAACGAGCAGACCAACGGGCCGTCGGGTCGCCCTTATCCGTGAATGAGGTGCGCGTCGCGGCGGGTCCTTTGAGATTTTCCCTCCAAAGGAATAAATGCAAATGTTTCACGTCTGCTTGATATTCCGCTCCTCGGTGCTGTGTGTCTTCAACCTGTCTATTTTTGCAGCATGGAAATAGTAAACACAAAGCTGTTTTTCTTTTTTTGGAGTGGAGCCACACTCTGGGAGTGTGTGACTGCTGGGCATTAACATTTACCACCACCAGCCACTTTCCCAGCAAAGAAAAAGAAGAAGAAGGAGAAGGGGAAAAAAAAAAAGTATGTCAGCCTGATTTGTATTCTCGGCTGATAGTCGCTGGAGTTTGTTGCGTCCTAAATTATTGCAGGAATCATGTCGGATCACACATTTGCGAGCGTAAGCAGAACAGACGAGAGAGCTGAAGGAGTCTTCCGTGTGAGAATACCTCGTGTTCTTGCAGGAGACGCGGCTTTTGTGGGGGTCTGGAGGGGGTGTGTGTGCCGGCTGTCTGACTCGTTCCGTCCAAGCCAGTGTCTCTCTGTCGGGGTTAACGTGAGCCAGCCGTCAGAGACGTCAGGCGCAAAAGCGACTTGTGGGGGTTTTCTTTCCTTTCCTTTTCTTTCCTTTCTTTTTCTTTTCTTTTTTTTTTTTTTTGAATACCTCCAGTTCAGCGCGCTGCAGGAGGAAAGGGAAAGCGACGTGAGACATTCTGGGGTGTCAGGAATCTGGGCAGGAGGAGGAAGGCGCACGATAGGAAGACCCCCGCTCTGAAATGTGCTGATGCGCGGCGTGACAGGACGGGGACGCGCGGAGAGGCTGCTCCTCTGGAGGAGGCACGGAACTGTCACAATGTGCTCCTTTAGCATTCTCTCTCTCCCTCTGCTTGCCTCTCTCTCTCTCTGCCCCCCCCCAGCACTGGTTCAACGGAGCGGTCCAAATGATTGAGGTTGTTTTTAAGGGAAAAAGCTGTTAAATAACAAAGCAGCTGTGATTTCGTCAAGTGTCGGCCTCTTCTCTCTCTCTCTCTCTCTCTCTCTCTCTCTCTCTCTCTCTGTCTCACACAAATACACAATTTTCCGAGTGGAGCCCATTCTCACGCCCCCCCCGCCCCCCTCCCCTCCATCCACCCCCCCACCCCCTCCCTCCCTCTCTCATGAATGTCACCTCTACTGATGGTGGCTGCTGGAATTCACGCGTCCATCCTCTCGGAGCCGCTCGCTTGACTTTGGATGGGAGGGGTAGCCGGTGGAGGAGGAGGAGGAGGAGGAGGAGGAGGAGGTGGGAGGGGGCCGATCGGCGGGGACTGGGAGAAAGGAGCCCGCTGTCGGAGGCAGAGGAGAAATCTGTGCCTGCCCGTGTCCATGTCTCTGCTCCGCTGCATCTTCCAGCATCCCTCCTGCTGCTCCACCTCTGGATCTACGAGCGCCGCGTCGCCGCTCGGACCCCCGGCTCTTTGCTCCATGCTGCCACATTTAAATGGGAGGCAAAGTTGGACTTCTGCGGACGGCGCGATCGGTGACAAAATGTTTGCTTTTCCACACGCTTCCAAGACCAATCTAGCCCTCAGGATGGCACTACTTTTCTTCAGTAAAAGTGTTTTTATATGTAAAACTAATTGAGCTCTTCCTCGCCGCTATTGTCGGGGTTTAGTTCTGTTGCAATATCATCTTGGTGTGAAACATGAGTGGGGACGAGGGTTAGAAAAAAACGTCGCTGGTGTTGTTGTTATTATTTTTAATTTTTTTTTTTTTTTTTGGAATGCAAAATGCGGCTCTAGCACTTTTGGGGCCACTCCGTTATTGTCCGATTTCTGCTCCGAGTGTTTTTACACGGGACTGCAGGTGAACTTGAATCTTTTCCTGTTTGTCTCTAAGGGAAGCCTCCCACCAAACTCTTCTGGTAACCCACTTACACCCGGATCTCCCCTGGGGGGGGGGGGGGGGGGGGGGGTCCTCTTACGCTCTAGTCCTTGTTATTATTTATTTACTCATTTATTTGGGGATTTTTATTTGAACGAGGCGCAAAAGGCAAACCAGTAAAGGCCTACTGGGGAAAAGAGAGACCCCCCTCCCAAAGGTGAGAGGGGGGGGGGAAGATGGCAGCTCTTGCCAGCACTCTCATCAGACAGAAACGGGCTGTCAAGGACGACCAAGCCAACCGACCGGTGGCCAACAAGCGCAGGCCCTGTCCGAAGAGCAACAAGTCCTTGTGCCAGAAACAGATCCTGGTCCTGATCTCCAAAGTACGTCTCTGCGGGGGTCGAAAAGGTCGAAACGAGAAAAGACCGGGTGAGTCACTGCTATCGCTTTCACTTTCCCCCTGCTGCTTATTTGTGGTCCAGCTCCAAATATATAGCTACATTCATGCACCATGAAGGAATTTCTTCTCATGATACTGAAGAGTTATTTTATTTTTACACACCTGATCCTTTAATCATTATATTAATGAAAGGCTTTAATCTCTACCATAGCAACGCCAAATTTAATTATTATATTTTAGTGCTGGCGGATTTATTTTCTCATATTCTTATAAATTACTTAGCAAGCATCTGTTTTAAAATCTAGAGTGCTGATTTGTGTTATTAGGTTCCCTTTGTTCAATAATGGCTTCAAAATACATTCCCATTAAAAAAAAATGTTGACACTAAGTTAATCAGGTTAATGTAGATCTTAAATTAACGCCCCGCCCCGCCCCATTTATAGATTCCTTACTTCATGACAGTATAGCAGTAGCAACTTAATCAAAACGTGATTCCCAAAACACGCCCCATTATTCCATGTGTGCAGGCTCCTCTCACTGAGGCTTTTTTTTTGACACCTACAGCTGCAACACAACAGGAATCTAAGGGGGGGAACAACCTTTCTGTGGTGGGGAACTGTGTCAGGTTTTCTGATGTAGCGTCACTTTGAAAGAGCGAACTTCAACACTGAGTAACTTCATGTGAAGTGCTGCCAACACGCTGCTTTCTCTTAACGCTGTGTGTGAGGCAGGAAAAGCCGGAACATCCAAAATAATATTTCAGATGTTGCGGTTGCAGATCTCTGCTTCTCTTGAATTTACGGATATTTAAACACTTTACGTGTTTTTTAAACTGCACTGAGAATAATTCAATTACCCCGTTTGTGCTTTTCTTTTGGGGGACTGCTATATTATTTAAACCATGAGGAATTCTTTGCCTTATTCATGCACAATTATTAAGCGTAGTTATGTTACATGTTAAATTATTCATGCTACAGTGTCCCTGTGCAAACATCCTTCATAAAGAAGCCACATATTTTTATTGCTAAAACAGCTAAAATTGCATCTTTGGGCTGCAGAATGATTGCAACTGGAATGTGAGCGTTGTTGTTCTGCCTCCATGCTTTATGAAATCCAAATCTTTGCTAATAAGGCACTGTGCAATGACTGTTTCAACATGTAAAAATTCCAGCAATGCTAGAAGTCTAATTAGTGCATTTTTCTCTCCCTTTTTTTGGCTGCTGCTAGCTATTAGGAAGTTTACTGTCTCTGATGTGAAACAAACATTTAATTAAAGTGGTAGTGTTGTATAATGCAGCAGTGCTATCATTCCAGTTTAAAGGTATTTTATTTCCATAGTGAGGGCAAAGTGAGTAAAGTAGTAAAAGAGAATTCTGGGTTGAAAAATCTTAGAAGAAGAGTTGCCATCTTTTTCCCCTCATGTGTGAGGACACACCCACTAGTTGATAATGATGAGATAAAGATTGCGTTGTGGGCTAAAACATGTGGATTACAGACACATTACCATAAAACCGTGCCTCAAACATGCACCATTGACTTTCATTTCATCAACATTAACTCCTGCAGCATCAACTGTGCTGGTGTGAGTCACAGATTCGGCTGGAGCCGCACAGAGCAGACTCAAGTACAGCAATTTAGGCAGCACATTTCTCTCTGATCTTAACTAATGTTTAGCTTTTTTTTTTTAAATATTGAATTTATGACACAAAAACAAGATTTTCAAGAACTGATGAATATAACATCATGCTGCTGCTCTTTTGCGCTTCAAATATAATATTTCTGATGGTCAGAACAACATGCACCGAGTACGGGCCGGTTATTTTGGGCACAGAGTACAGGGTGAAGTTCTTCACAGGTGGGAGAGAAGCATCAACAGTTTGTGGTCACCATTGTTTTGCTCAAGTGATTGTTGAATTTGAGGCTGGAATGGAACGGTTGTAGGTTACACAGTAGTATTGATTTAAAAATAAATGATTTCCTCACACAAGGTTGCAGTTTTTGTGAGATTCCGTGTTTTTAGACAATTCCCAGCTGCCACAGGTGCGTCACACGTTTTTTCTTTTTTTTAATTTTCTATTTCTGACTAAAATGTTTGGGTGGACGCAAACCCTGCTGCTTACATATTAGTCCTTCACGCTACGCCATTTCCCCTTATTTTAACTGATTGTCCTCTCTTCATCGCCATCCTTCACGTGCCCTCAATAACATATACAAAAGACCCCTTCGAGCCTGACCAATGAATAAAGTATCCCACTGTCAGTGATGTGCACTGCTGCCCTCTTCTCCAATCAATCAAGCTCATTAATGTATAGTGATTAATCAATAATCACCCTCTTAGTTTGCTCAAGGTGGAATCCGACTTGAGAAGGGAGATATATTGAACCACTTGCCCCTGTTTATTACCTTCAGAGCCTTAGAATTTTCAATGAGTACAGGATCACAGACATGTGCATGGGAAACATGACGACACGGCATACGCGCAAATGTAAAAAAGAGGTGACGAACAGGTCAGCAAACCACGGTCGTGCTGATAGTTGCGAGATTTTACATATGCTTCGCATTTAGTGGAATTGGTGTTATTTTCAGCGCTGAGGTGACATTTGCTCTGGTTTGCACGAAGACAGTTTCATCTGGGGGGATTTCTTGATGCCTGGGGCATCCCAGCAACACCACGGAGCCCGATCCCGTGTTTCCGCCGCACGCTCGAGCTGTAATAAACAGCTGCAATGTAAATTTCCATCCAGCAAGGGCCCGTGTGGCGTTCGCGATTATTTTGAAATTAATTCTGCAGACATAGCATCACCTCAAGCGGAGGTGCAGACACAGACATCTTGTAGATTTGAGTGAGCTGTTTGGCATGCAGGTGCGCTGTAGTATGTCGTATGAGTAAGCATCCGAGGGGCCAGTCGACTGCCGCGGCCCAGACGTCGGTTCCCCGGCCGGCGAGCAGTAGACCGGGTTACAAGGAGAGATCCAGCACAGGATAGCATTAAGCTGACCCGCAGAGATCAGGCCTGCAAAAGCTGCTTACTCAACAACACCTGATCAGACAGTGCAGTGTTGGGTAGCTTCTCATCAGAACTTTACTGACTGTGACAGGGTCAGGCAGAGAAAGAGAGAGAGAGAGAGAGAGACCGGGAGAAAGAAACGGGCGGGGAGGGCGAGTCCGCAGAGGTAAACAGCGAGTTGAGAGAGAGGGGAAGAGAGGGGGGGGGAGAGAGAGAGAGAGAGAGAGAGAGGGGCATTACTGATGTTAGAGAAAACTGTATCAAAAGGTGGAGGTGGTTGGAGATGAGGGAGGTGGACAGAAATAAAGAGACAGGAAGAGAGGAGGGGAGAGATAGTTCTGGAGATTAAAGGGAAGGTGGGTGGGAGTGTAAAGAGCTGTGAATCAGCCTGTCATAGCGGCGGCATCTGGAGAAGGCCACGAGGTAAACACAGGGCGAACTGCCACCGCTCCTGCAAACATGAACAGCGTCGCTGCTTCCACAAGCTGTCTTTTTGTGTGAGCTCAAGCCCTGCGACAATATTTCTCAATAAACCTCATCACCGGTGACGGACTACTTCATTGAAACAGCTCTCGTTTCACAGTTCTATCAAGGCTACCTCCCAAATCTGACCCTTTTATGGCACGTAAATGGTAATACACCATTTTACTGCTCACTCATAATGCATCATGGAAGGCCCAGCCAGTGGCCATGAGCTCAACAGCAGGACTGAAGAAATGTTAGAGTACTAGTTCTTTAGGTTTGGTGTTTTTGCAGCCTGTTGTCTGCCTGGAATATTCTCCAAATATTTGACTTTTTGTCACCAGTATGGTTGTTTTGGCCAATGCTATCTCATAGAGCTCTTCTCATACTGCCTGTATCCAGTGTGTCCTATATTTTGGTCCGTGAGATCCCTTCTAACACGACTTCTTACACTACTGAACACAGTATAAGGCTATTTCTTGTGATGTTTGATGTTTGAGTGATGTTTTATATATTTTGAAGCCTGATTGACTGTAGTTCATGTTGTTGGGCCCATGAAAATAAGCGGTAAACAGGGACTAGAAGAGCATTTCTTCAACGCCGATAAGAGAAGATATAGGAAACGTTTCTGACAGCTCTAAACAAAATCATCTTTTCATCAGTCTAATGTTTTGGCTTTTATTAAAATGTAAAGAGTTTCACTCAGACGACAGCTTGCTGTTTGTCCGCATCCACACAAGATTAGTGGCAGCTATGGAGGTCAAGCAATTTCTTGGGATTTTCAGCTTTTGACAACCCTTAATTCATCAGACGGGCCTTAAAGACCAGGGGCAAAATAGTATCAGATGAGGAGATGCATATATGAGGAAGAGAACTAGTTTCCATCTTGGACTATCCAAATTATACAGACATCTGTAATTTAGTTATATACATGGTTAGGTGTTTGTGTGTCCATTTTGTTTGGCATTGTCCTAAAGAGACAACCTTATCCTCCCACATAAACCCGCTAAATCGAAACTGTGTGTGATTAAAGTTGACAAGGACAGATTGAATTTGCCTCTAATGAGAAAAGGACATCGAGGATGGAGAACACCTGTAGAGGTAATGATGAGAAGACACGGAGAGGAGAGAGGGGGCAAATAAGTCTAAATATAACACTCGCGGAAAGGCATCGATAAAAACTAATTGAAAAAAAAAAAAAATTCAGTTTTTCCAGAACTCAGCTTGTATTGTTCCCATGAGTCTTATTGAATGCTAACCTGAGGCTAACCCTAATGAACCCCAATGAACCGAGCCAGCTCCTTCACTGAAACATAATGATGTACTCTACGTAAGAGGGAACACAGATAACTGCACAAAGGTTCATAAAAAAAAAAAAGAAAGCAAAAAAAAGGAGCCTCACATATGTACCGGTATTTGTCTCATGCTGGTGACTTGGCAACACCACTAAGGAAATGCACGTAAAAATAAAAGCAACATAAAGCCAAAGGAACGTGTGTAAAACGTGTGTAATATTACCTTTATTGTGCCAGTCAGTCGTAGCTGTTTACGCAGGGTTTTACAATCTACATTTAATGGCGTTTCGAATATGGCCATACTGGGTGCCTCAACTATTAAAACTGCTAAGTTACTCAGAATTATATTTCCAGACGGCACGGGCCTGCGCGCCTCATTAGTCCCGTGTTTTTGTCGAACCCCTACTGTAGCAACGAGGAGGGTCCAGCCATTACGTCTCACATCATCTCTGATCATCTGTGCATCTGTCTCATCCTGCGGTTTATTACAACACAGCATCAACCCCCCCCCACTCCCCACCCTCCACACACGACTAAAACCCTAGCGGGCACGTTTTGCGTGATAGCGAGCTGATTGGGTCATTGTTTTGACAGCGTCACAGTCTTAACTGCGTCGGCCAAAATCAACCGAACCGCACGTTAAGGAAAAAAAAAAAAAAACAAACAACAAAACAAAACCCGACATCTTAAATTTCTGCCATCACATCGCGTCATTTCAAAACTGAAGATGACTGTATATTCTATTCGCCGAACTTCTGTGTAACTGTGCCTGCTAAGCCTAATCTCTAACACAAAGGATTCCCTCCTCAAACCGCTCTTGAGCACCCCTGCTTTCTTCCTTTGTGCGGGCCCGCGCACGTTTCTTTCTTTCTTTCTTTCTTTCTTTTTGAACGGAACGTTTCAGAGGGCAAAATTAGCGCTGAGTCGAAGTGCGCCATCCTCCGTTGCCCGTCTCCGCGTGTTTATCGCGCTTTTTTGTTTACCTGCGTGATCATCACGCGGTCTGACAGCGGTACAGAGGTCCGCACCCCCGTGGGACTGCAGAGGAACGTTTGTTTTGGTTCTGCATATATTAAAGCGCCTATTTGTGTCCTTGCTAGAGGGTCGATGGGAAGGTCGGGTGAGGCACGCTGAGAGGATGTCAGGGGTGGTGGTCATCTAGCATACCCCAACACACGCGCGCACGCACAAAACACGTGGAAATTGCGCGTCACCGTGTCACCGGTGACACCGCGACGGCTGTAGTACTCCAGAAGAGCGCACAGCCCCCCGAATCTCCCGTGCCGAGCGTGTTGTTAGGCGTCACTGATATGTTCCTGTCAGAATGCTAATGAAGCACATATGTGAATATTAAATGTGCGCCGGGGAAACGGCGTGGCCCTTTTGCTTCGGCTCGTGTTTGACACGCTCCTGTCAGCGCCATTAATAAGCAGCAATAACTCTCACTTATGCAAACTGCCACCGTTGTTACGTGAAATGATTTATGAAGCCTTGAATTTCAGATTACAAGGCCATTGTCGGAGTTGCAGGTGGCGCGGCGGCGGCTCATTCGGTCCTATTCTTTCTTTAACCTCGCCCCGATCCCGACGCGTCCCTCCTCCGACATCCTTTTTTTCGGAGGCTGTCTTCTCCCATCTCCTCACCTTGCCTCTCATGTTTTGTCACCGTTTGCGCCACTGCCCTTTTCCTTCCCGGGCCCTTCCCCTCGCCGCCGTTTTGTTAGCCAGCGCTCGCGCGCTTCATTCTTCCCTCTCTGTCCTCAAGTTCCCACAAGGTTGGTAATTACGAGTAGCACTGTGGAGCTCATGGCCCACTTTGGAAAAAGGAGAAAAGGAGGAATCATGTTCTCCTATTATTAGAAGCAGAATCAAATGCCGCACTAGTGACAGGCTCTTCCTTTCCTTATGTGCGCGTCTCGCAGCATCCGCGCGCGTCGGAAAAAAAAAAAAAAACGAGCAGCGGATGCGAAAGACAGAAAGGCGTCGAGGAGGGACGGACGTGTCGGGGAGTCCTCAAATCGTAAGCCAAGGAAAACCCCTGTAGTTTGGTTCAGTCGGAGCAGCAGCAGAAGAAATGCCCTTGGCTGCTCAGCCAAGCATGCCTCCAGTAATTACCTCCAACCTTATCGAGAACAGCTCGGCTAGTGGGAGATCGGCGAGCGACATGTGGCGTTCGAATCAAGCCCGATTAATATATGACTGCAATTATAACATACCATTGAGCTGTATATTACACCGATTAACGGTAAACCTCAACCGCTGCTTATTTGTACAGCAATTATGCTGCAATGGAGGGGTTTAGTGTCCTTGATGGTGGCCATGATGCATGAAGTGATTACCTTGGCTTCTTATGTGCGCTGACCTCATTTGTACAGACACATACATAATTGCGGTGTGAATGGCTGCACTATAGCGCCGGGCAACGGTCTCCCCCAGGTGATTTTCAAATTGATGAGAGGCATCACCGTATAGACCGCGCAGAGGTTACGGCTGGAACAGGAGGCATTTAAATCAGCAGAATTACGCAATGCTTTCCAACGTGTGTTCGCTCGGACCTTGGACCTCGCGCGGGGGTGGGACCCGTTTGTCGTCCGTACTCGACGGCGGCTGAATCACGAGTCAAAGCGGGAGAGCGGCGAAAAAAGCGCGCGCGTCTCCCACACGCAGGAGCGCCACATCACACGTCCTCAGCAGCCGCTGCGCGTTGCCGCCGCCCTAAATGGAGGTTCGCCCAGAACAAATCCGCCATTCTTCCCCTCCTTCACATGTGCCGCGCACTGCGTCCTCTGCATTCAGTTGTGATAACACCGCCGGCTTTTTAAAAATTCACTTTGACTTCCAGCGCACATGCAGTATTTCTGAAAGCCACATCCCCCGAGGCGCGGTTCTCTCCTCTCCGCTCGTCAGCTGCAAGTCATATTCCAGGTTGCGCATGGAGAGGTCAGTCGGAAAAGGGGCCCGGCTGACAAGTCAACATGTTGCGCGCGCTGACAACACCTGCGTGATGGTGTACACAAACGGACAAGGGAGCCCTCTTTGACCAACACTCCACTGACCTGGATCGGCGAACGTTGCTTTCCCGCCCCCCCCCCTCAGTTTTTCAAGGCTCACGGGTCCCTCGAGTGATGAATGTAGTCACACAAATGCACACAGCAGGAAATATTCAGGCCCATCAAGGCTGCAGGCTGTGCTTTTTTGTCAGCGCCGTTCGTGAAAGACCCTTCTGTCAGGCAGATGTAGGTGCGCCGAGCCTGAAAGATAATGCCCCCCCCCCTCCCGCTGTCATGTAGGAAGGTGGCCGTACATCGCTCACACCTGAGTGGATGCACAGTGTTTCATCAGATTAATCATTAATAGCAGCTCGCGCTTTCACAAAGTGCTGATGGGTTTCATGGCTTAAGCGTTCATCGGGAAGATTTTCTTTTTAATTCTGCAGAGCTTGTACGCACTGCTAAGATACGAGCTGTTTGCGAGATAACACCATCCTTTTAGATTAAAAGCTTTTTTTAGTTGAGCATCGTAACGTAACTGAGGAGAACGCCCCACGCTTGACTCTCAACGCCTTTTTCCCCCTCCGCCCTTGTCTACACGCGCAAGCCCTTATGTATATGCATATTGACCTCTGGGACATTGACCTTAACCTTTATCGGGATGCGGGCCGGGTAGGTGTTAGAGCTGTTATTTGACACGGTTGTTTTGTACAAATAGCATTGATCAAGTGACGACTGACCTGGCTGCATAGTCACAACAGCTTGAACAGTTCAGTGATGAGCAGACCGCCATAACACCTTCGCGTTTCACTTTTAGATTTAGATTCGATTCTCGCAGGAGAATCTAGCTGGTGGACCGGTTTTGCCCTTTATCCTTAAAAAAAATTCATGTCAAATTTATGACAAAGTCCAAAAGGTGTGTAAAATAGGAATTAAAATTGTACTTGGGCTCTGTCCCCCTCAGCTTAGCGGGATATGTTGCTTCAGAAATTCCATTTATCAATGTTATTAACAAAAATTGTATTGCTTTTGGCTCCCTGCCTTTAAAAAATGTGCTCTACCAGTCTGAATACAAATAGAGCAGAGCAAAAGCGCACCTCCGAACCTGAACTTTGGGCCATCGTCTCGGTTTCTGCCCGTGGAGCAGGGGAGCCCCCACACTGAGCGTCCTTATGATCCAGGCTTCCTGCTCATGTAAATAAGGCTGCATGTTCTGCTAATCCGTCCAGATGTTGACTGCTGTCACAGCGTGTCACTGTCTGTCAGTCCACTTTTCCGGGGGGCTCGTGACAAAGAAAGAAAGTTGGCTTGTCTGCTAATGTTCGAGCACACTCGGTTTTTTACTCGGGGGGGGAGTAAAAAAAAAAAAAAAAAAAATATATATATATATATATATATATATATTACAAAGCAGTGAATCACACCCCTGTAGGGAAGATCCTGGCAAATATACAGCCCTAATTTTATTCTGCCCTGGTTGCTTTGAATTTGACCACATTTTCCTTTTCACCTGTCTCTTGTGAATTACTTTAATGAAGTGCAAAAATAAGAGAGAAAAGCTGGAGCAGACCCGAGCTTTATCCTGTCTAGCGCAGCGAAATGAGAAATGACACCATACGACGATAAAATATCTGTTAGAAAACATAAATAAGGACAGCAAATATTATATAACCTTTGTGCGTTGAGGAAAAGTGGGCGTGTGTGCAGAAGGCGCACGGGGGGGGGGTGTAGCCGTCTCTGTTATTTGATGACAGCGAGTGCAGTCCGTGTTTTGATTATGCTCCGTTTTGTTCATTTGCATGTTAAACGCTTTGTACTCAACCGAGCGAGGGGAAGCAAAAAGAAAAAAAAAAAAAAAAAAAAGCTTTTCAGGATGTTTCCCGAGTTAGAAAGTCACAGACTACAACTGTGGCTCTGTGCACCACACATCTGATGTGTGCAAAAGCTATTACCGACAAACCTCATTCATTTTAATGAGCGGATGAAACAGCCGATATCAAAATTTTCATCGAAAGTTCGGCGAGATGCAGAAGGGAGATTGGAATCAAAGGGTTGGAGGATGCGATGGATATTTATGTTTTAACCATTTGTGAGTGCGGAGTAAAATCTGACATTGGGCTGAATTAGAATGGGCTGTGTTTATGGATGCAGATAGTAAAGTTGAAGCCAGCTCCTCTACATAATGCAGTTTTTATGCGCCCTAATGCCAACAATGGCTGTTGTGATTGCAGCCCTATTGCACAAGCTTGCTGCTGAAATTGTGCTTAAAATGTCTTTTCCTCCAGCTCGTACGTCACTCCATCTTATTTACTCCTTTCTCTTGCAGTCGCTCATCTCGCTTCCCTTCCCTTCCCCTCCGTTCCCACTTTATTTCTCTCTCTCTCCTTATTTTTGCCTCTATAGGGGACAAGTAATAAACAATTGTCTTCCTCTAATTAGATCGTGTATGAAGTTATTAGGTGCAATGAAATCACACGCAGCTCAAAGAGTGGGAAATGGGAAATGAGGGAGAGAAGAGAGCGCAGGAGAGGAGAGTGGGATGTTTTGACAAGCAGCTTTGAAAGAGAGACGAGGAGCACTGCAGATGCTCGCGTGTAACAATGGGAGTAGGTCACTTTTTCATCGATTCCTCGAACCTGGCACACTTCCTTTGGGAAACCATTTCCACGCGTCTCCACCCAGTATGTTCTGGTAGTCTGAGGAAGGCAGGCAGATTGCACAGTGCCCTGGATCCCTCCCAAGGGAGCACGTGTGAAAGCACGGGCAAAGTTTAGCAAAGGGTACTCCCAGGTGGCCTTCAAAGGGCTTGGCGTGAACTGCTTCATCATCTATGCTGCATTATTAAAAGGGGCAGTAAAGAAAACTGGCCAGTTCACAGAACAGCCTAAATGACTGGGCTTTAAACTGAATCGGGGTTCCCCGCGCTGTTAGAGCAGCTGGGCCGAGGCAGAAAGGTGCTGAGCTCAGGAGATAAATTAGACTTCCCCAACATAGAAAAGTGGTTCCTGTAATTGAAGAGGGCAGCGGTGATGCCTGAGAATCAGCGATAAGATTCTGCGCGTTTCTTAAATGAATGCAAAGTATGCTGCAGGGACTCTGCTCATGAAACATTCAACCTTTCTATTCACCCTCCATCCCCTGCACCCAACCCCCTTGATTATGTATCTTTTATTTAGCAGATGGACCAACTCTCTCACTCGACTTCATCCTCCTGACGGCCCGGCTTCTACTAAAAATATGACTTGTACCGAGACAGTGGACCGAGCTTAACTTAGACAGACTAGCTGCTACGAAATTTTAATTCATTGTATTTTATAAATCCCCAGTGTGGTGTGAATTAGTCCAAAACTGCACCTTGGGCCATTCACTAATTAACTAAGAAATTGTTGTTGAATACTCAAAGCATAAATTTTTATTTTTGCTACTGAATATTTTCATATCTTTTCTCCTCTTGAGAGCAAATCTCCTACTTCTGACAAGGGGCACAACAACTGTGAACAGCCTTGTTGTTTTACATTCAGAAGCCTGGATTTATCAGTGTGAGACCAGCAAAAGCTCTTCCCTCTCTTATCCACAGCATTTAACATCACTGCGTCTGTGGGTCGGGGTCGGTGCACATCGGTTTTTTGTTTTTTTTTTTGTATCGCGGCGCACTAATGTGACAACGAAGCATTTGTTTTCGGGGTGGGGGGGTGGGTTGTTTCCGCAGTCACAGGTGAGAGTCTGGAATTGTTGCCTGACTGTAAACAACAGCTGAGAAAGCCAGTAAAAGTTAGACCCCCGCCAAGAGTCTGGGGACAAATGAAGAGCGCGAAAAAAAAACCCCAAAAAACTGGAAGTGTCTCCACTCTGAAAGGGTGGCAGCGGCAAAAGTTTAATGCAGCGCTGTCCGTTTTTCCCCCTGTGTTTCTCCGCAGAGCCGCAGTTAAAGGGCATCGTTACCCGGCTGTACAGTCAACATGGATACTATCTGCAGATGCAGCCCGACGGCACCATGGACAGCACAAGGGACGAAAACAGCTCTTTTTGTAAGTTTTGTTTTTTTTCTTTCTCTCTTCTGTGCGTTCAGTCGCGCACTTTGGCATCAATCTTATTATTCCTGCGACGAAAAACATGTTCCCGCGCAGCTCGGGCCAGAAACAGATGGGTAGTCAAACCTATGGAAATGCTCAGCCGTCCTATACACACTGAGCTAAAAAAAAAAAAAAAAAAAAAAGGAAAGAAAAAAACACTTTGAACATGTTGCGCTCTGCCACAGATGCCCTGTGGCCCAAACAGTCAGTCAGGCAAAAGTCATCCATCATTTTTTTTTGTCTTAAGTGTTATTGAAAAGAGAGCCACATCTGATCAGACTGTCCGTCAGACAAAGCTCACCCGTGTGCGTCGATGCTGCCTCTCGGTGTCGGGGAAAGAAGCGCAAAAGCCTGCGCTTCCCAGGGTGTATGTGTGTGTGTGTGTGTGTGAGTGTGTGTGTGTGTGGGGTGGGTGACCTTTCTCAGTAAAATTAGTTTTTAAAAGTCTGCTTGTCCCACATCCTCCGGAGCTGTGTCGCTATCATGTGTGGTTAATCACTCTCATTACGCTAAGCTTGTTTGTGGGAGAAGGCTGTGATTGGGGCGGAGATGAGACTGATCCACTATCAGTGACAGGTCCACTCGTCAGTTACCGGACAGATGTTATTTATCCGCCGGCTCGTCCTGATTCTCCTGTCAGATGTTTTTAAATCCCCCCGCTGCAACGGCCCTGGAGGTAAATCTGAGGATAAAACACTAACAGCAGGGCTCGGCACAGCTCACATTATTTTAGAATTAATATTAGTAAATGGAGCATGTGGCAGGATTCAACCTGGTCTAACCTTTCACATGTAAAACAAGGTGAACATGACATTTTATGCAATCCTCTTTCTTTTACGTTTACGGGCTTGTATCTATTATGATGCATTATAATTTGCATTTCTTCTGATTTCTCTTTCTCTTTGCTTTGCCTGCCATCTGCTCCCTTCTCCTCTTTTAGCACAGTTCAACTTGATTCCGGTGGGCCTGCGGATTGTAGCAATCCAGGGCGCGAAGACGGGCTTGTACCTGGCCATGAACAGCGAAGGGTACCTCTATACCTCGGTAAGTGCTCCGAGCGCTAGTGCAAACGGTAGTTTTCGCTTCTTTACACTTGAACCAACGGTCCCACGCATCTCGCCCAGCCCGTTTGAAAGACACATCATCTGCAGCACAATCTGCCATTTCCAGCAGAGGCATTGCTGCTGAGATATTTCTGGGCTGAGAAAAGAAGAAACATTGTTTTATTACTTCTGCTAGACCCTGACCCTGGTGGTGTGCTTCTTATCCAATTTTAAAGAGACTTCCTGGGCCTTAAACTTGCACTTCAGATGAGGAAGCCATTAGTTTCTGCCCAGAAGCCGAGTTTGAATCCACTAAAGTTGTTGTTGTTGTTGTCAGATTACTGCGCTCCGTTGCTCATGCTGATGGAACCCGCTCGAACATACATACACTGAAGGAACCTTTAGATTGTTTATTTAGTTCTTTTAAATTTCAGGAGGGATTCAATGTTTGGACTGGATAACTCATTAATGCTCACGAATATGCTGCACTGGGTTAGGGTGAACCTGCTAATGTCTCTCCTGCCTGACTCAAGGGCCGAGCCAAGGGTGTGGCACTATTGCAGGGTTTGATGGTGCATAACAGTACATCTACAATGAAACAATAACAATGAAAATACAAAAGTAACACTGAATATGAGGTATGTCTTAGTTGTTCAAATGTAGCAATTGTGGGGTAATAAGATGATACATGTGTCCTCTGTGTACGCTAACTTGTGATGTGTGACCCCCTGTTTGACCTTCAACCAGCAAGCGAAAGAAAACGCAGCAGTAAGAGAAGATTATGATAATCTGGCTGCACAATATATTGCATCGCTATCAGTATTAGTGCGCAATACACATGATTGCAAAAGCAAAATACACATTACAAAAGACCCCTCAAAGCATGTAAAGCAACGGGCCTTAAACAAATGCATGTCCCACAAATTCCAAAGGGAATCTCAACGACAAAAACTGTCCCAGAATTCACGACACGCTATCATTAGCCAAAGCACACATAAAGATGAGCAGAAGGAAAACAACCCTGTCCAGTATTCTTCGACATAATGGGAGATCTAAAGTACACAGCAATGGGGACGTGGATAAGAACGTCTATTGCAAATGTACACAGCATCGTTTGCTTTATGATTACTGTTATAAAATTCAACAGCGTTATGAGATTTCATGCTCTAAAAGGATCCAAATGCTCTTCACAACTCTGAGTATGAGCATTCTTCACGTATAAATGCGAAGTTTAAATGTAAAACGGTAATTGGCAGTGATTTTTTTTTTTTTTTGGAGCTCTTTTTTTTCCATTCACTTTTTTTTTATTTCTTCCATTTTGTTTTTCGAAGCGATGGAAGGGAACTGTTACAGGGGCTTTGCGCGTGGGATACGTGAAGGAGGGCTCCATTGTTGCATGTGAGACACAAACGCTTCCACATTTACAGTATTATCCTCAGATCCTCGGAGCCCCTGATTAGCATGCAATAGGCTTGCCTCTCTGAAGAGGAGAAGGGACTTCCTCAGCAGCAGTCAATGGCGGTGCTGGATTCTGACCGCTTTCAGTGTACGAGTACATTATTGTGCAGTAGAACAGCTGTGTTCTGGTGCAATGTCACGCATGCCCGGTTTTATTACCGCTGTGTTATTCTCCACAGTGTACATAATGCACCTATGTTTCGGGTAGAGGCAGTGCAGGTGGCGTTACAGCCCTCCCATTCATACCGCCGAGCTTTCACAACTTGTTATGATTTCCTTTTACATTTAAATGACTGTGAAGGAGAATGTTTTCATGTATTGTAGCTCAGCTCGTCACTGTCTCGGAGCAGCCGAGGTGCATGAATGAGGGACGAGTCGCTTCCTTGCAGCTATTCTCTCATCTACTCACATCTACATTTCTGTCCTCTTCAATAACCTGCAAATTCATCCTCTCTATGACACCAGCTGGGGGAAAATTGTGGGGCCGGGGTGTGAAAGGAGTGTGGGAAGTCCAGTGCTGCGGCGTCCCAGACACAGATCGCAGCCTCATTATCTGTAGATGAAAACAGAAAATGGCTGATCCTGATGTAAAAATAGAGCGTGGCTCGATCCACTGCAATTTTATTATCCGACAGCGAGAAGAGGGAGAAAATGGGTGGCTGCTAATTTACAAGTAGCCAACAGATTAAAAAGAAAAAAAAAAAATCATTGTGATTATGAAACCAAATTGTGGGGACGTTGTAACGTGCAATCTTAGATTTCCCGATTAGAGCTGAGATTGAGATCAAACACGGACGAACAACTGAGGCTACGCGATATCATCAGAGGAAAAAAAAGCTGTCTTCAATCACTTTGGTGACATTGCGATAGGAATAACATTTAATCATTCAAATTAATCTTTTAAAATCAGTAAATCAGGTTTGTGGCATGTGTTGTGATTTAATCATTTTAGTACACGTGACAAACTGTTGCAAAGAGATAGATGAACTTTGATTTACCACTGTGTGAATGACCAACAAGTGCTGAGCTGAAAGTCAGGAAAACTGTCAAATAGTACCCATTTGGGTTTTCTGTAATATAATTAGGGCCCGAGCACCAGAGTGGTGCGAAGCCCTATTGTATTTCTAATGTTTCTTTTTCTTATTTTTCTCGTTATTCTTCCGACAAAAGAGTCGCCTTTTTGACCCCCTGAACATGCACGAAAAGTTGATTTTATTTGACCTACCCCCCAAAGGAATGCGAAAAATTTTAGAATTTCTGGGTCCCGAGAGGCTATCTCCAAGGTGCTCTCTAGCGCCACCTATTTTTGGTGCCCCGGGACTGGGTTTGTCCTACGCTCATGAAATTTGGTGGAGTTGTGTATCGTACCGAGGCGCACCAAAAACTCTCTTGGAGCGGCGGCGTAACTCAAACAGGAAGTCCGCCATTTTCATCGGAAGTCACGATTTCGCGCCTCGTACTTTAACGAACTCCTCCTAGAGCTTTCATCAGATTCTTGTCATTTTCGACGAATATCATCTAGAGACGTGGCTGATGTTAAATTGCGAGGCTTTTTAGGATCCGTCAAACGGTGCGGGCGTGGCGGCCAAACAAAAAGTTGATGTTTCGTCGCCGCACAGGAAGTGGCTTTATCTCGGACATGCAAGGCCGCTTCAGGTCAAAGGTCACGGGTGTGATCGGGGTCGCGTCCTGAACCGAAATATGTATCAATATTCAGTTATTAACATAGCGCCACCTGCTGGGCACAGGAAATGTCATGTTTTACTCTGGGACGTCCTGATCTGACTGCGTTCAGCAGATTCTGCCCAAACCGGGTGGGGACGTCAACAAGGCCTTGGTGACGCCAGCTGAGTAAAAACATCAGCTTTAAATAAAAGGGGGTGCCTTGGTGGCGCCAGAGCATCAAGGTTTTTATAATTGCCATAACTCGGACATACGTAGTCCGATCCGCGTCTGCTTCCATGGGTCTTCCTAGAATTCCGTCCCGAACAGATCGATGTTTCAATATTGGCTGTATGTTATAGCGCCACCTAGATACAAACAATGAGGCAGCCCCGGGACTGCGTGCGACCTACGTTTATGAAAATCGGCACGCACGTGGAGAATCACAAGGGCTACAAAAAATCCTCTTGGAGCTAGTGGGTGCGGCGTAAAATGGCTCTGTAGCGCCACCTAGAAAATTTCAAAGAAGCGCCACGAAAAGCAGGTTCGACCCAGAAATATGAAATTCGGCACACTTGTGCAGGACGCCAAACTCTACAAAAAAGTCAGCGCGACCCATGTGCTAAACCCCACAGGAAGCGAGCTATATTAATTTTAATGTTCAGATTTTCCTCATTTCGATCCATTTCCAGGCCCGCTGTTTTGCCTCGGTGTTCCTCCAGTTTACATCACATCCACTTCAAATTTGACCTGAACATTCTCAAGTCCTTCGCGCACATGCTGATAAAAAAAATTTTAATTTCGGTCAAACGGTTCACCCGTGAGAGCGTGGCAAACTCCAGTGTCCGATTCTGGCGGGGTGACTTTGGAGACGCGCGTACAATGGAATGTGGTGTCCTGCTCCTACAATTCTGGTCCGATTTTTGATTTTTTTCGACTCGTGTCATCACGAAGCATGGGTCATGTTAAGTTCTGAAGCTTGTTGTGATATTTTGTACGGTGCGGCCGTGGCGGGGAGCTGAATTTAGCTGTTTTTAGGGCTCTTCTGCAGGGTTTAGTGTGCCTGTGAGGCTCAGGGTCTGAGAGGCGTCGTTCATGTTTGCTCAGCAGTCTCGTCAGAGTCTGTCTCCCGCCCCGACTACGCCGCGTTTGTCGTCTGGACGCGTGCACAACGTTAAATTGCGAAGCCTGTTCCGTTCGCTCGCACGGTTCTCCCGGCGCGTCGAGCTGAAGCGAGCTGCTTTTAGGTCTCTTTTTCAGGGTTTTTGTGCGGCCTTTTGGGCTCCTGCTCTGACGCGCCACGAAAAGCAGGTTCGACCCAGAAATATGAAATTCGGCACACGTGTGCAGGACACCAGACTCTACAAAAAAGTCAGCACGACCCATGTGCTAAACCCCACAGGAAGCGAGCTATATCAATTTCCGTGTTCACATTAACAATCCATATCCAGGCCCGCTGTTTTGCCTCGGTGTTCCTCCAGTTTAGATCACATCCACTTCAAATTTGACGTGAAGATTCTCGAGACCTTCACGCACGTGAATATCAAAAATCTTTAGTTTCTGTCAAACGGTTCACCCGTGGGGGCGTGGCAAACTCCACTGTTTGATTCTGGCGGGGTGACTATTGAGATGCGCGTACAATGGAATGTGACGTACTGCTCCTACAATTCTGGTGCGATTTTGATTTTTTCGACCCGTGTCATCTAGACACGTGTGCGATGTGAAATTGCCAAGCTTTTGTGATACGTTAAACGGCGCGGTCGTGGCGGGGAGCTGAATGAGGTGTTTTCAGGCCTCTTCTGCAGGGTTCAGTGTGCCTGTTAGGCTCAGGGTCTGAGAGGCGTCGTTCAGGTTTGCTCAGCAGTCTCTTCAGGAGTCTGTCTCCCCGGCCCCGACGACGACGCGTTTGTCTTAAATCGAGAAGCTTTTTCCGTGAGCTTTTTCGCGGCGCGTCGAGCTGGCGAGCCGCTTTCAGGCCTCTTTTGCGGGGTCTGGGCGGCCTTTTGGGCTCCTGCTCTGACCGTGCGTCGCTCCTTTGGGCTCGGCGGTGGCCCCCGGCGTTGCGCCCTCCCCGACGGGCGACGGGGGTGCGAGGGCCCGTTCAATGCTGCTTGCAGCTTTAATTGATATTGTGATTTCATTTGGGAAATATTAGATTATTAATAATAATCCTTGACTCACTTATTTACTTTAAAAAAGGGGTATAAGGTCAGACATCGTCACTGTAATCTGATTAATGTATTGAATTTGATCAATTTTAGACATATTCATTGCTTGTATATTTTGGATCACTTGACTACTTATTGATCAAGAGTGTTGGTTTCGTGCTGATCAGTTTTTCCAGCTGTCAGCGTCGTCAGCACCAGAATTCTGTCTTCTGATTTGATGAGCTCCAGCACCCAGATTGTCTCTCCTGTTGTAGAAAGGTCGTTGTTCTGAGCCTGAGCGCGTGTTTATTTATTCATTTTTTTTTATAATTACGTACAAAATTCTGCATAACAACATCTACACGCAGAGACAATGCGTGACCATTTTATGTGACTGGCTGGTGCCAAATCAGCCGCGTTCCGTTCCCGACCCGTTTTCACAACAGCACAATAGTTACTGTTGCGGTTTTTGTGTAGGCCGATGACGCTCGCACAGGACTGACAAAGACAGAGGGACACCATAAAGGAATGAAAGACCTGCCGGAGAAAAGCGCGTTCCCTCTTCTCTCGTCTTCCTGTGGCTGGATATGATTGCGGTGCAGGACAATGCGAGCGGAGGGGATTGGCTGTCATCACAGCCCAGGACGTTACGCCTGTTTGACCACAGGCAGAGGAGAGGCTGGTGGAAACGCAACAACAAACACTTCTTCTCTTTTCTTTTTTCTTTTTCCCCCCAAATCCACCCCAATTCCGAGATCCCTTCCAGTGCCAGCGATGACACGCCTTCGAATGGGGGGTGGGGGTCTCTCAGATGGAGGCAGCAGGCAGTGTGTCACCTCTGTCAGCATTAACTCTGATTTCAGCCACATTATATTGACAGGGGCCTTCCAGCTGTCAGTCAACACTGCACATTACCATCCACTCTGCCCTTGTCGTGCGAGCACACCGCCCACGCGCGGAGACAGACTGTGCCGCGTTACGGTCACGGTGCGAGATAGCATTAACTGCCAGTCTCGTTCTCTGTAAAGCCCCCCTCTTCATAAGCATGTCTGTGCCGTATTGACTTACGTAACATGTCGTGTCGTACAACAACAACATCAGCGGCATCAGCCCCGCTGATGGCATCGCGCGCGCACGTGCGCATGTGCACGCGCGTGTTTGTCTGTGTCAATAAAAGAGGACGTGAGTGGGCCGCAAAAAAAAATGATGCAGTTTTAAGGAAATGCGGCTGGATTACTACATCAGGGCAGATCTTTTTTGCAGGCTGCTGTAGATTACAATGGAGGCATGATGGGATAGTCTATAAATGCGGGAACACTGTGTGACACTGTGACCCCTGCTGTCTGAACAAGAGACTACAAATAACTACATGCCTGATATCAAACACGTGCCTCGCATTCCAAGACTATGGCAAAATTTTCCAGGCCGATAATTCGGATTTCGTGCTTGCGCGCGGGTTGATGAAAGGCGAGAGATATCAAATGCAGGTTCAATGGACTGAGCGTTTTTTTTTCATCCTAGCCGATTCTCCCGTAATTATGTCCTCAGAGCATGCTGGGGAAAGGGCCCGATTTGGGAAGCGTTCCGTGCTGCTCTGCTGTCCCTTTTGTGATGGGAAGCGCAGTCCCGGTGTACGGCGAGTTAAGCATCCCGGAGCAGGTAGAATCGATGGAATCAGATATGAGGAAAGAGGTGGTGCATGTGGGCAGGGGCGGGTGGCGGTGGTGGCGTGTGTGTATTGAGGAGGGGGCGGGTGGGTTGGTGGGGGGGGGTTGCTGTTCTGCATCATAAAAAGGTTGTTCCCATCTTGGGAATTCTCTGCACGGACGCTGCACGTTGCCTTTCTCCTCTGCCTCCATTTAAATGTGTTTGCAGCTTGAGACACGTGGAAGAGAATCTACCCGAGACCCTCAATAAGTCACGGTCCAGTGAAGTAGAGGGGGGTCTCATTCAATCTTTAGTGTGGAAACGGCCATTTATATGGAAATACTCTCCGATCACTTACGAAAAAAGTGCAGCCCTTAACACATCCCAATTAAAGAGACTTGAGCTTTTGTTACCCAGGTGGGTGAATCCAGTGGTTTCAGTGTAACATGTAGCCTGTGCACTGGGTGGGAGCTTGGAGGTCACCTCAAGGTGAGCCTCAGAGATATTTATATCATTAATGGGACAAGGGTATTTGCCGTTGTGCTCAGTTCCCGTGGAAACATTTTTATTGATTGATTCCGTTTTGTCTCCCTTCTATTTTCTTGCGAGACCTGTGGAGACTTCTCACAGCAGGCGCATTTCAGAGGGCTGACTATGAAGGGTAGTTTTAGGGTATCTCCAGGGAGGGGTTATCATTAGAGAGGGTGAACTGAAGGGTGTGTTGCTGTAGGGCTGGGCTCTTTCCAGAGGGACATCAGTGTTAAAGTGTGGGCTGCCGGTGACCGAAGCCCTTATTCCTGCTGAGGTCCTGGGGGAGATGCAAAGAGGCAGGCCTCTTCCTTTCTCACTCTTCTTAATCTCCTTTATTACCCAGCAACCCTTCTGTCCTCTCCGAGTGATCTTCTCCTCTATCCTACCTTTCTCCTTCTCCCCCGCACTTCCCAACCCTCTTGCGCTCTGGCCTGATTAATAATGAATGAAGCAGATCATCTATCGATCCCATCCCTCTCCTGTGTTAGCAGCAGCATGAGATATCAAACCTGTCAGAGGTTATTGAAATAGTTCTCTGATTTAGCCGCCACGGTAGCTGGGGAGAGTTCGTTAAATAAAGAGTAAAGTTTTTGTGTACTTAGCGCAGGAACACTGAAAGATGTATAAACTCTGAGGTAGATTTAGCAGGGACGGATTTGCCTTGTCAGCTCAAGGATGATGCCTGCCTGGGAAGGAGAAAGGTGATGATCTGCGATAACCGTGAAACCGGAGGACTTTCTCGGTCTACTTTGGGGGGGTCTTTATTAAAGCTCGCCTCGGTTGTGGTCCTCTGGACCTGCTCCTGTCTTCCTCAGTCTCGGAGAAATTCTCCACTCAGCCATTCCAGCCTGCTACTCTCACTTAATCAATCCAGCAGATTGGCTTTGCTCTCTGACAGGAGAAGGATCCTGTCAAGACCCTGATGGAAGCTCAGAGAGATGTATATGTGTCCCTATTGGTTAATATCAAGGGTCAACATTATGCAGGGTTGAAAGTCCTCGTGGTGAGGGCACAGAGGCAGGAGCGGAGCTGCTGGAACACCATCTTTCACAATGACTGTCTCTGTTCTGGCATTTCATCCATGGTTGAAACGTCTATTCGAATTTGAGCAAATCAGGTAAAATTTCTTGGGAGTAGCCTAAATTACAGGTACTTTAGATTAATAAAGTAAGACGAAGTATGTACTCTGAAGGCTTTCCAGTCAGCAATAGGCCCGCTAAGGTTGCTTGTCTTTTATTGCTTGGGACTTTGAAATGTGCACTGAAGCAAATTTTAGCAAATGTAGCCGGGAGAGCAATCAAACATCATATTTTAATGTACAATAATAAGAAATAAATGCCTGTACAGCTTATGACCATGGCATTTTAATTCCAAAACACAACCAAAACTACCAAGCACATTCAGAATTGGACATTCCTGTATTATAAATGTCATTACAGTGTGATTTTTCACCCCACACCTAAAGTGTCCACTAGGTCAGATCTTTATCCCCATTGCCTTAGATTGTTTAGAGATCAGCAATACTTCCGCTGAGAGCTCGGCCAACCAGTCTCCTCCCCTAAAAAGGGAAATTGACTGTGTAATTAAAACATATCGAGTAAAGTGGTTTGACGTTAAAAATCAGGGCCTCTCTAATGCTCTCCTAATCCTGTAGACACAGATTGTACAGTCCATTAGCTAAACTTGTTTCTCAGATAAGAGACTTCCGATGACTAAAAACCCTTCATCTTCATCAGCGATACAGTATTAGATAAAGTACACCAGATCTACAACCTGATTCCAGACGGAGTGGGACACTTTCTTAATCGTTCTGGTTTTAAATTTGAATGAAAACAACAGAGTCACACCCAATTTAATGCAAAGCAATTTAATTTACATAGACATAAAAGTGGGAAAGTTGCAGGCAAAATCTAGCAAGTACAATTTCAAAATACTTCGTCAGAGCCTATTTTGTACTGTTTTTGCTTGCAATCTACGTCATCCTCAGATGTTCTGAACCATAGCGCTTGAAGTTCTCTCTCTGGGTTAAATTCTCACCTGAGATTGTGAAAATACAAACAACAGTTACAGTTCTCACTTTGCGTATTGTAAACTGAATTGAGTGATGGTGAGCTCCAGTCCTCTTTTATGGATTCTGTAAATAAATACTGAAACTGGAAATTATTCATTATAACGAAGCAGATTCTGTGATCGAGGACACCACTGAAGCTGTTAAAAGTTGTAAGAATTGCAGTGGATCTATAAGGCCACACATTCATGACGCTAAACCACATTTGGTTTTTGTTTCAAGCTCTGCAGTTTAAGAAGTCCAGATAGTATTTATTTTTATTTACCTCCTAACAGCCCCCTAATCCCTGTCTTTCCATGTTCACGTTTAAAGATCAATTACAGCAGATTTTCCTGCTCTTTCTTTGTCTGCTTGAGATGAAAACGCCCCTCTCGATCATTTCTTTGCAGGAGAACTTCACTCCGGAGTGTAAGTTCAAGGAGAGTGTGTTCGAGAACTACTACGTTACGTACTCCTCCATGCTCTACCGTCAGACGCAGTCGGGCCGCTGCTGGTATATCGGTATCAACCGTGATGGTCAGATCATGAAGGGCAACAGGGTAAAGAAGAACAAAGGAGCTGCACACTTCCTGCCCAAAGTTATAGAGGGTTTGTGTTCCTAGCGCCGCCAGAGTAAAGCCCACGTTAGATTTGATTTCTCGCACTAACTAGCTTCTGCCTGTCGTCACACAGTTGCGATGTACAAGGAGCCGTCACTCCACGAGCTCCCCAGCGAACCAGTGAGCCCTCCCTGTAAGACGGCGAAGACCTCCGACTCGCCGTCCCTGAAGAACGGGCGGAAAGAAGCCCCCAAGGCTGAGGCGTCATAGCACCGGAGACTGAGGGCGGGTGGGACAAAGGGCAGCGGCGATGCCGGGAACGGGGCCGCCCCTGTTCAAGCACTGGAGACGCTGAGGGGATGGTCCTCGCTGACCACCACGGGTGGACACGGCGAGATGCTGAGTGGCAAAAGGTTTAGCAGTCCACGAGTGTACCTGAGAGAGGAACAGACCAAAACCCAGCAGCAGACCCAGAACTACGCCCCCGGACCCTCAAGTCGCTCACTTCCTTTGACATTTTCTTGCTTTTCTTTGTCAATCTCTGGCTTCTTTGTCTTAGTGACTGCTTCTTCTTCTCTCTCCATATGCGGATCTTACTGCCTGCTTTATTGCACTGCACACTCACCAGTCACACGCTGACTCAGCATCGCGACCCAGACCCGCGGGTTCCCCACTCTCTTGAGCCATAAACTCGGTAACAACAGCTCAGCTACTCCCCAGGGTCACACAAATCTCAAAAACGATACAGCTCGCAGAGGAATGCTGGGATGATCTCCATGAGCACGCTGTCCTTTTTGTGTCCAACTCTGAATATTTGAAAACATGATTGAAAACGGAGATAAAACGGTGTGACATGACTGGAAAAAAAACAAAGTGGATAGAGTAAAAAGAGAATATTTAAGATTATAACACAAAAGCAAAGCATGAATAGGGGAAAGAAACACCATTCACTTGAGAGGCAAATAATTTAACTAGTCTTCCTTGGAGGATGAGCCATAAAACATCTTGTGTTTTTACTTCAGACTCTTGATGACAGAGTCAACGAAGCATCAAGCAATATTTCTACCAATAAAGAAGGTGACGCCGAGCGAGAGCGCCACCTTCTCAACCTCTACCAGGCGACCGCTTATTACATCTGTGCCGCAAAGGCCGCAGAAGAACAATTGGGTCACGTTTCGAATCCGGAGCAGATCTGAACCCAGTCGCCTGCAAAAGGAGCTGTAGTGTGTGTTTCACTCAGCATCTGCTGTCAGCATAAAGCCAGGTTTGAAGTCAAACATCAAAGCCGGAGGAGCCTCGGAGCCGCAGCACTTGTTATTCCGGGGATGTCAGGCAGCTTATCCACTCGCTAGCTTTATCAAATCACCTTGGAAGAATTGCCCTCAAAATTGTAGTCCTTTGAGTGAATGTCTTGATGTGATTGTGTCTCAGCCCCCGCGCGCAGACGTCTTCGCGGCTTTGGCGTGTGCGAGCGGGCGCGCGGGCACGGTGGGAAACCGTCCTTCACGTGTCTGTGACACGTCTGTCAGTTCAAAACTCTCTGACCGACCCCGCGTGACGACCTCGGTTATAATATTTGCTTTAAGTGCAAAAAGTGATTCTGATTTGCACAGTGTCTTTTGATCAGAGGTAAAATAATATATACATATATGCAATGACCCGAAGAAGGTCGGGGCTTCTTAAAGTCGCTGTCGGGGCGTTGGCAGTTCGGCGCGGTCTCAAGGCACGAATGTCACCAAAATGTTCAGTCAAGGCGAATGTACATTGCTACCAGATGGAGACAGTTTTATGTCCCCTAACTGTGTCAGGAGGAGGAGTGATGCTGACCAAGGTGGGAAGGCGACGGTAATGTTCATTAGCCACTCACTAAAAATTAGATGATATCTACGAGGGCATCGGCCATGTGATTTTAATGGTAACTTAATGTGAAAGAAGGTGACAGGATGTGAAGTGCAGGAACATGTTAGAATGAAGGGTAGAGCACGTCTTAACTAGGGGAGGTGGGGCGGGGGAGGGGGGTCCACCAGGTGGACTTTTGAGCAAAGGTAATAAGGAAAGCCAATTCTTGGCAGGTTTCACGTGCTTGTGATAATTGTTGTAAGACAAAGAGGTACAAGAGGCACTTTGGGTTTATTTGAAGGGCAAAGCAAGTCTTTCATTTTCTTGGCTTTCCTAAAGGGAGTATCATTCATTTCAAAATGAGGAATATTTTCTTTGTCCTCATTTGCGATTTTTTTTTGCCTACATGGCTCTTTTTTCTTTTTGCACCGTACAACACAAACTTCCCTCTCCCCGGTGGATTTACAACAGCCTAATATGGTTCCAGAGTAAATTTCCATCGATTTTGGGATATCAACAACCACAGCAGGAAGCCAACAATACGCTGTTGGGCTTATTTTTTATTAGGTGCCACCAACAGGAGGGAATCTTTCATGCTAAAATGAGAGATCCAGCTAATAGGCTGCATTTGACTGTTAATTTTATCAGCTGAGACAAAATATAATCTGACAGTCCTCTTGTTAAACTTCAGAACGCAACAGGAAGTTGTCTGATGGTGACACTGCAAGTAGACAGGAAAGACTGCCATGTCCTGTTAAATGTGGATCCGGGAAGGAATCCGAACGTTTTGTTCTGCCTACGAATGTGACGTGAACGTCGATGGTGGATTCTTCAGAGATGAGAAACTGCAACAAAGGCAAACCAGGCAGTGGGAAGCGGCTTCAGAGTAGGACTCGCCCTGGTTTAGATTGATCAAGTCCTGATAGGAGGGGTCGCGCGAGGTCGGCAGAGCGCAGGAGGTGTTAGGAGGAAGTACTGAAGTTTGATTAATCAAAGTCCATTGACAGTGAAGAGCTAATAGTGGTAACATGGGAAATTAAAAAAAATAAATACCAGTATGGTTTGTCTGCCCACGCATGAGATTTAAAGTCATAATCCCTTTCCTACACAGCTCCTTAACCACAGCCTAAAGCAGCTACAGCCCATTAACTTTCTTTTCAACATGATGTTGACTGTGTAGGTGTCTACTTTCAGTCTGTTCTTGAGGTTCGTGTGTCTGTCTGTCTGTGTGTATGTGTATGTGTGTGTGTGTCTATGATTAAGAGTAAGGTAAGACAAGGCACAGAGGCGAGAGGAAAAAGAGAGGACACCAGGCTGAAACGATGATCGATCGGCTCAATAAAACACAAACAAGAGAGCGGCCAGAAGCCGATGGGTGAAGGGAAAGTTCCCTGATGTCCACCGGAGACAGCAGAAATCTGGTTTCTTTCATAAAAGGACTGCAACTCTCAACTAAGGGGCCAGGTTGAACACGGCGATGCTTTCCCCACGCCGGGCCGGGCCGACGTGCTCCAGTTCCGCTCAGTGTGAACACCAGCAGCCATACCGTCCTGTGAGACGCACGTGTGCTCAAGCCAGTACCATGTTCACGGCACATCGCACCTTAACACCAAAACCACCGTGGCTGCTGCTTAAATGTGCATTTCAAAAGGAATAAACAGGGTACTGTTGGACTCGATCACATTTTAATGCTTTTAACCTGCAGCTGAAATGTCACCTATTTTTGTTGCCCGTCACAGAAATTCAGTGATTTCATTTCTTCCCAACATCCTGGGCAGAGCTTTTAGAGACAAACCTTTGCTATCATTTGATTTTAGGTTTATTATTAGGGACTGACACAGCATTTTAGCCCCATTAAAGATAAATGGAGAAGAGACTGGCTTTTTATATAATTAATAAAGTGTGCATTATGGGAGCATTTTAAGTAAAAGGTGTTTTAAAATTCAAACTAGGCATTCGTCATCCTAAAGTCAAGGTTCTTTTCATTCATTGATTCTCATGTGCTGCACGTATCTGAAAAGAAGCGGTCCATTTTTCCAAATACTGCTGTGCCAACACGGTAAATGTACACCAGCAGCCAATTTACTGTATAAAGATCCGTGTATAACTGGCTCCCTCTAATGGAAACATTTGGTTACTAAACCAGAACCCTCACATCATCATGGACAAATTATATTTGTGATTTGCAAAGGTTTTTTTTTTTAAAAAAACTGTTCTAATTTCTAACAAGTTATGATTTTAATGGTTACATCATGCTCTAATGTGAAGATTATGCAGCAATAACGACCTCTTCTGCACACCAATGCACAATCCCATTCCATCAAGTAAATAGAGATTTGAGGGATTGTATTAATCATGGAATGTTGTTGTGTGTTTGCGCAAAGCCCAGGTGTTTTTCTATTTTGGTTGTTTGTTTTTAATTTTTTTAACAAAAGCTATTTAAATCAGTCACTGAAATAATATTGGTTGCAGCACTATTTTTGAATCTTAATTGAATTGATTTCTTACTTATGGAGAAATTTGCTGCAAGAATATCCTATTTACTTCAATTTAGGTTTGTTTACACTGCAGCAATTGTTATTTTCTAAAAAACGTGTTTCATTAAAACTGCTAAAATGTGGTGAGGACAGTTTCTCTGAACCCAGTGGGAAGTGTTTTTTTATTTATTTATTTTTTAACTAAGTCCCCCCCCCCAACATAATTTACACAGAAATGTGAGTGGCCTCTCTGCAAAAGCAAAATATGTGAAGGATTTTAAATAACCAGTACAACCTAGCAGCATGCTTCCAGACCACACACCCTGTATGACTTCCATGTATGGAATGCTGTCAGTTCCCACTACAGTCTGTACAAATATTATATATCTGGTGTGATGTCAGGTCTGTTCTCTCAGATATGTGCTTAAATAGTCACTGTTGTTTATTTGTTTTTTTTGTCTCTTCATGTTTTCTTTATAATGCAAACTCCTCTGGGGGAGGAAAAGTTGTTGTTCCTCTGCAAATATTCCTCCCTGTTTTGACGTGTTCCCGTCTTGCACTGTATCCACACTGATGCGTCCCCCGAGTGAACTCCATCCAAAACTGAATCCCACTGTGCAATGGAGCTGTGTGTTTGGGAAAGATGTGAAAGATGTATTCAAGTGAAAACAGCAGGATAACCACTCCGGCAAGGCGGTGACCTTGCAAGTCTCAGAGTTACGGTCACGCAAGTCTTCCAGAGAGATCCCTTAAACTCGTACTAGCTCTCCTTCACTTCCAGATCACTGAGATATGCCTGTCTTCCAAATAAAAACAAAAAAAAACCCCAACAACCTGACAATAAAAATGGTAAAATGACAAAAATACAAGCCATAAACAACAATGGGCCTCAGTGCAGAGGAAGGCCGAAATCCTCAGGCACATCCCAAGTGTTACGAGGGATTTAGACCCAGGTTGGACTCCTTAAAATGAGAGCCAAAGCAAGCGGGAGGAATGTTGGGACTTCTCTGACCACCTGGGAAAGAGGCGAGGAAGACCAGCAATATGCAAGCATATGCATCACAAGCCTGCAACTAAGGGAACCAGCTGAAAACTGTTTGTTCTCAAGACCGGCGTTGGGATTTTATCGAATTCTTTTCAAAGCATGCTTTGTGTTTTGGTTGCCTGACTCATTCGGGCCGACTCCCTCTCAGCATCACAAGCCCTTGATTCACCCTCCCTCCCTGTTTGCCATCAGACCCTGTGTACATTTCTACACTAACTTCTACATGAATTGAACGGAGATATCTTATTATGGAATATTATTCAATAAAATAACATATATTTGTATGATTGTAAGCAGGATTGCTGTTTGCTGTTTATTAACTAACTTAACTTTCCATCTACAGTAAAAATGCTCTACCAGGTTCTGATCTTTGAGTATTTGCCTTAATCTACCGGCCATTATGAATAAAGAAAAAAGCATTTTAATTGAAATCTATAAATCCTACTGAGAACTATTGAAATCCTCAGCTATCATAGCCAGAGAGGATGAAGATTAAAAGTACTCATTAGGCAGGACGAGGACGCCCTGACTTCATTAAATGACATATAGAGAGAATCATAGCGATCTCAAATTTCACCCGCACATCTTTCTCAGACCAAATACTGGGAGACGAGCTGCGCAGGCATGATGAGAACGTTCAAACTCTGGTCAAATGGTGGATGTTTTGATTTGGTAGGATCTCCTTTTCTTTCCTTTGTTAGATATTGAAGATGTACATCTTTCAGATTATTCCACTTTATAGAAAATACTTTTTCACCTTCCTTACATGTTATAGGACACCAGAGAGACATGAAACAATAACATCAGAGACACACAAACAAAGAGCTGTATAAAAGAGCCGTTAAGCTCTGTTAGAAACTGCTTCTAACAACTTACAGCGTGTTGGCTACATTAATATTACTTCACAACATTAAGCAGAACTGACTAGTTATTTAACCTTTGAGGACATGCTGATATGAGAGAAGTGAAGATTAAGTGAGGTTATCTGTTAATTACACATATGATTACCTGCATGAGTCAGTTCATTTCAATATGAGTACACCATAAAGCTCTGTTATTATAAAGTTCAGGCACCATAGACGTGATGCAATGATTTATTTATGTATCCATTTTTTGGGGAAATTAAGATCATCTATTACCTTGCACATCAAACACCACAGGCTGCTCAGATTTCACTTTTTAGAGGTTTTGACATCATAATTCATGCCGAATGGGATTAACTCTCTATTTATTATCTTACTGTCTGTTTCATCAGGGGTTCATGTCAAAGTTGAGACATTACTTTGTAGTTAGTGCTGTTTGCAACATTTTTTTTCAGTTAAAAATGAATTCCACTTTGAGCCAGGGGATGGTTTTACCTGACAGTAGTAGAGGGGGAGGGGGGCTCAAACCTCCTATAAAATCATAGCAGTCAAGCCCTGCACATCCAACACTGTGGACACACCATTTCAGGAGCATTGCCTCCTTCCAGTCATAACCTGGAACGCTATACAACATTATTTTATAAATACATGGGAAATGACCACAGTACCATTATCGGAATTTTCATTGGAGATCCATCAGCCAGGCCTGTAGAGCAAACATACTGGCAATTCCTTTTTAAACAGGACAAGTCACATTTGACCAGAGGAGCTAATTCGCTTCTACCAGCCGACAGATGGATATCAGCAGGGAGAAATTAGAAAAGCGGATGGAACCGTGTGCCTCCACTGAGACAGCCGTGGGGTGATCAATGCACAAAACAATTTTAGCAGAATGAGGTGCGTTCCCCTCCGCAGCGCAGGTAGATGGTAACGGAATTAAAAACAGGGTCGCAAAACCACGATAACAAAGAACTCCTCCAATCTGCTTAAGTTAGCTGATGTCCTCAATTCCCTTTAATGAGGTTTAGTAACATTAGTTAGTGGAAATACCACAGTGGTAGAGGTCGAGGTTCTTCTACCTCTTGGTGCATTTGGAGATCTGACTGACGTCAGGGGAAGTTCTTTTTTTCCCCTCAATTTGCTGCAATTATTTAAAGAAATAAAAGCATTTTATGAGATTTCTGTCTCAGGTTCAGTGCGGATGAGCACAACATCAAACCAGAACACTTGGTTCAAGGTCAGGGTTAAAAAGCTCCATAAGCTGTCAAGGCACGCACTGTGTTTAGAACTCTGATCCAGGCAACCTGTCAACCTGTAAGCTCCTGCAGTCATGGCTGAATGGTCGGAGGTGGGCTTCCTTTAAAGCACCTAATGAGTGGCAGGAGGATTTCCATCCAACCTTCCAAAATAACAAAGATGCTCGTCAAAGAAGCACAGAGCACGGAAAATGAGACTGAAAATCCTCCGCAGCGAAGCCCAATGACTTTACACAGCTTGGTGTCTAACTGTTGTAAATGGAGACGCTCGTTCTTTAAATTTCAGCCTCATACCGATGTTTCATTTAATGTATAACTTACTTATAGCACAAATACCATCAAAATGATCTGCTGCTCTGTCGAGAACGTAGGAAATATGACACCACATATCTTGCTCGTGGGTTCAAACCGATTGTAGCTGAAATTGAGAGAAAGGGAGAGGGGGAGAGAGCAAGAGAGAGAGAGATCCCTGTGTATTTTATGTCTGGAAAACTCTGGGAGTCGACAGCACAAGACCCAACAAACTGAGGAAGCACATTTACACCCCTGCCGTGTCAATATGACAGCCGCCTCAATAAGTGCAGAGTCGAGAAGAATTGCAGAACAAAGAAACAGAAACAAGGAATAAGGCAGAAGGGATGCTGAAGATATGAGAGAAAATGAGCTGATGCAGGAGGGGTTGAGGGTGAGACACGGGGGGGCAAGAATTAACGCAATCGAGAGGCAAGCAGATGTGGGGAAGGGAAATTATATTACAAAACAGTACAAAGATTCACCAGTCAGAGCAAAATACAAAACAAATAAGCAGAAAGAGAAACAGATCCTGACATGGCTTCTTTCCGGGAATCTAGTGGAAAACTACCGGCTTGAAAGAAAATACTTTTCTTTGCTACATCTGAAAACATCTAAGCAACAATGAAGTCATTCAAAGCTGCACACAGAACAGCACAGTTCAAGGGCCCACACCGGAGGAGCTCCAGCTCCCCGCTGCTGGAAAAATGGTGTCAGTTAGGATTGATGGGATAAACGCAACAACTATCCCCCTGTCTAATGACACAGTTGCAAGATGTACATCTGACATTTGAAGATTTTGAAGAACAACTCACAGCAAGTCCAAGATTCATGACAGCTCAGTGACAGACATTCTGAAATGGGGACAACTGTGGGCACACAGTAGAAGATGGAAGAGAAAAGAAAGGGCCTACACACACGCACGCACGCACGCACACACACAAAATTCACCTAGTAGGAGGGGTGATGTTCTTGTGTGGCTGAATGGATGTCAGCTTCAGACAGATCTGGCTGAACATCCAATTTATTCCTGTACTTAGCCTTTAAAGAAAATCCAGTTTCACTCGAACATGCTGGAGCAAAGGGCATAGGAAACACCGATGTCTTCTTCGACAGAGATGTGGATTCTGAGAACACATTCATCAAGAATTTTTCCAGGTGCTTCTGTGTGAAAATGAGCTTCAAAGCAGAATCACAGGACAACTCCACGAGGCCTGTCCTGCTCCCTGGCCCCCCGACCTTGTGATGGGTGACAAAGAGGTTCTGGATCCAGCTGCACTGTCCTCTCGGTTACAAAGGTGAAGGGTCAACAAGTAAGGTGCTCCTGCATAGTAACACTGTGAAATACCTGTGGTGAACTCATGTTTAAAGGTTGTATTGGTGCCCTTTGCAGCACGTACACTCGTGGAAAAACTAGACAGTCAGCTACAAATAGAAGTCCTTCTAAAAAAAAAAAAAAAAAAACAACACAAGGCTCGACTTTTCTAGTCTTTTAATGAAGTCTTCATATGTTTTTCCACCATAAAAGTGAAAATAATTGCAGGGATAAAAACATAACACAACAAAAGAACAACTATATAAGTGCATTTCAATTAGAATCAATCATTCATTAAAAATGAGGAATTAACATCTACTGCACGTTCTCCACAAGCATAAGAAATTAAATATTTGTCACAATAGATGTCCTCACATAAAATGCACAAAGAGCAAGTGTTTCACAACTGTTACATGTAACACTAGTTAGCACAGACTGTTCCTGGGAGGATGGATTGCGACGTGACACGCTTCAGAGCAGGTTGGTTCGTTTGTTTTGTGAAATATATTTAGATGGTACATTTAATAACTTTCATAGTAAGCAAATATACTGCTTTATCTGTCCATTCTGTATGGTTTGAGGAAACGGAACAGAGTGAAACAACCTACAAATGATAAATATTATCTCATAACATATAAAGCATAGAAAAGAGGGTTTTCGCCGGCACCACATTTTGGCCAGTGATGGAGGCACTCAGATGTAAACAATACGCTGAATAAACACAAAAGCTGCGCTGGATAAATGTCCAAAATGTCCAAATGCAGCCACCAAGCAAATATGGTTATTGAAATGATCAAAAAAAAGAAGTCAATCAAACTACCAGGTAGCTGCAGAGGTACAAAAAAATGCATATTGTTCCTTTAAAAAATGAAATACTGTTGCGTTAGTGTCTAAGATTGTAAATCACCGGATAGCTACTCATCTCAGGCTGCGATGTCTGGACCCCGACAAAAGCAATATCGTTCGAGGGCATGAACCGTTCACTGATAGGTGAAACAGCTGCTTTGTTTTTGAACAGCTGGACAAGAGTCTCCAAAACGTCATGGAGGAGAGGAAATGGAAGCCTCTAGATATTGAGCACATTAGAGCAATTGTTCGGCAAGTACGTCCTACAACATTCTAAACATTACACTCAGAAACACTGGCAATGAAGGTTCACCAAACAGTGATGTTACAGGCTGCTACTGCGCCTCCCCAGTCACCGCATGGTGATATTAAACATCATGTAGGTCAACCATGAAATGGTTTAAGAATCAAATTAAGTGACTTTGGCCTCACCTTAACGTATCAAACACTCGACTGGATTATATCATCCAGACTCTTTCATACAGGTCAGTAGTGCAAAGACCTTTGACCTTTCACAGTGTGCTAGCGTCCACAGTCAAAAGATCACAGTGACATTCTCAATTACATGCAGATGTTGTGGAGAAGCTTGTATTGACCCCAATGCTTCTTTGTCTTTTCACAGGTGACCAAACCAATCGCCTGCATGCACAGACTTGACTCATTACCGCAAAACAGGCACGGAGAATTGTGTCTGTTTGTCAGAGGTTACAGGTATTTGAATTATTGTATTTGCAGACAGAGGCAGAATAATCTATAATAGATTTTAGGAGAAATAAAAATCACGTCTCTGGAACCACTGCAGGATGTAAGATCACTTTCTGGCGGTTCACAGTAGAGGTGAACCATATTTAACCTGAATCATCATCCTGGAAAATAACCTTGACCTTTACTGTGGTTCTACTTAGGTTCCCCACCCCACTCTTAGGCTTTCTCCGGACTACCTGGCAGAAATGACTGATGTGCTGATGTTTGTGGACACGCTCAAGAGGATGTTTCAGATTGATGATGTCCAATGCACAACACCTCAGCAGCTGCTTGGAGAAGCAGTTTATCACAATGAGCCACATCAAGTCCACCTCAGCCTCTGGGGAGTCAAAACTAGCATTTTAAAAAGGTGTTACAAATGCAGACCGTGATGTTCAGATTTTAAATGCATGTCAGCTGATTTAATGATTTATTCTCTGGCAGTTCTCAGTCCTACCACGACATTGTGGAGGGCTTTTAGATTCCCGGCAGTAGGGATGCTGTGCCGCAGTCTTCCCAGCAGGTCAGCATCAGTTCTGCTCAGCCTAAGCACAATGTTTGTCCCTCACCCCCCCACATCCTGCTGTGATGACTGGCCAAGTCCATCTCCAGCCAGCTGGCCAAGATTCTGGCACGACTTCAAAGTTCAAAATAAAGTCAGCGTTTGACGATGGATATCCCAATAAAAAGAAGCTGAAGGTGTCTGAAAGGATCTTCAGCCAGGTCCACTTGTCTCCTAATTTAGCAAAGACACTCTGTCTGTTCATAATTGATTCCTACAGTTAACAAACTGTTGGACTCATTTAATGGTAAAGCTTTCTGACAGTAAATTATTTCTTCTTAATTAACCTTTTGGGTCTGTCCAAATAGAGACAAACTCGGGCAACTGGCTGTCCTGCAGGACCACCGCACAGACAAGACCTGACCCTGGCCCTAAAGGTCGAACCATGGTGAGGTCTACCCATCCTCCTGCAGACCCGCCACTGCAAACATTTATTTAGGACAGAAGACGTAGGCTTCCATCCAAGCACACGTCATTGGACGCCCTCTAGGACTTTGTAGACATGGTTTGAGATCGTTTTGGCCTAAAACGCCTGAGGATTTGGAAAAACGTTGTGATGATAGTTACAATTCCTTTAGGTGCTTTGCTTAAAATTGCGACACTGCAAAATCCTGGATGGTCTGAATAGGCTGCAGGTGAGTCCTTATCAAAGTAGCCACCTTTAAAGTTAATCTAAAGTCTTCTTTTGTAAGTACATGAAACTTTTTTGTTTTACATTTTACCAAAAGCAGAGAGGTCATTTGGCTGCAACACCAAAAAGAGCTGAGGTTTTAGTTCTACTGCAGCTGGAGGGACGTCAGAGGATATATTATTGTTGCACTTATTTATTTAATAGTGTGTCAATAATAATAATAATAATAATAATAATAATAATAATAATAATAATAATAATAATTTCTTTTCTTTGTGTCTGTTTTCATCAGATATCACGACTTGGTTGGTTTCAGTTATGCTGGTGTGTATTTTCCTTGGGTTGCTGATGTTTTTGTCCTCTACATCTCTGTCACAAGAGCTCCCACCTGTCCAGGCTCACCTGTACCTCCAGTTGTTAGATGTTCCAGGTTGTTAGTCCCAGTTGAGATGTGGCTGTTACAATCCAATCTATATGATATAAACCTGGTGCAGAAGATCTGTGTGCAGAGAGAGCAAATTATATTTTGCATCATATCTGCAGTTTTGTAACATTATCAAGTACAAACAAATTTAGCATTACATGATTATGTGTTTATAATATTTATATAAGATTGTGCATTTTAATTACAAATAACAAACGTTACCACAGAATTTACTGTTTTAAATAGTGAATTTACTGTTTTAAATAGTGCTCAAAAATAGACCATAGTGAAATCATGTTATTGAAATTTTCAGGTCATTTCCTGTTGTCATGACCTTTTTAACAACCTGTTCTCATTCAAGAAGTTATAAAAGCAAAGTTATAAAAGTTCCTCAGAAGTTCCTCAAAAGTTAATCAGAATTTGCAAGAGCAAAGCCAGCATTCATGTTTCAGCAATACTTTAACACTATTTAGATGAAGCTGCGTGTTTTTAACTTGGTTTATTTTTGTTTTAAGGGCTTGGGTGTGGAATTGTTTTAATATAATGACACTAAAAACAAAAACAAAAGAAGTTTTCTGTTTCAAACCAAATAGTTCACTGACCATTTAAAAACACAGAAGTGAATCATTCCAGGACACATACCTCCCTTCTACCAAACTGGTCTCTTCAGAAAAAGTTTTCCACATTTTACCCACTACAAACGCTATGATGAATGAATTCTTTCATCGATAAAGTGAAACGGGTTAGAGCCTTCTCAAAGGCGTGTGTTTCAGTTGTCTTAACATCTAAGGGTTGCGATTAAGGCTTTTTTGTAGCAGAAATTGAACACAGGTCAGCGGTCTGGAAGTGCGTGTCAAGAATGACAGAATCAGAGCGTTACATTTTTCAAAGCAAACGAGGCGATCGGACATGGTGCAGAAAAATATAACGTCAGAATATTTCTGCAGTGTCCACTTGATGTGATCTGTTTAAGTCTGTTCTGAGAACAGCAGTTATTTTACAGAAAAGTATTCATTGGGTGAAAGGCCGCAATTACATCTCATCCACAACTCAGAAGTCAATTAAACATTACAATCTCTTGGTGACGACCGTGGTAAGTGGATGACGGCCCGTGTCCCATGAACCGGCATGATTAAGGCTACAATTGGAACTTGAGAGCATGTTGAAGTCTTGCAGCGACTGATCTGAACAGATTAAGGCACGCGCTGTGCTGTCACTGGCTCTCACACAATTTCCCCTCTGAGACGTGACCCCTGCCAAGGTCAAACAGTCCTCTTTCCTTCTTTGATCCTCCTTATGCTCTACTAGAGCATCTCAAATCTTATGCAAGCATGACTCGTTCGTTTCTATAAGATTATTCTCAGCACACCCACAAATAGAGCAGTCTGCGCTCCGTCTGAATGGAGCGTTATATTTCGGATGCAATAAATAAGGATTAAGGCATTAAACCAAATATAGTTCTCACGATAGCTGGAGGAACCAATTACCCTCTGTATGTGCCTGTTCCTTTTATATGTATCTGCATGCTAAATGTGAACAGACTTGGGAAAATCATGACCTTGAAGCCTGTTTTTTTTCTTTTTTTTTAAAAAAAATGCTGCATCTCATTGTATATTTCCAGGCTGAAATCAGTCAGACTGGATCAAACGTATTTGTGTGTCAAATGTACAGTCCAACAGTATTTATGTAATTGAGAGAAACGGCTTTAAAAATAACATGTTATATTATTAAAGTGTAAATAACACATTTTCCTTATTGAGAGAGTACATGCCTTTTGGATAATTGGCTGCCAAAGTGTGAATTACTCCTCCAGCTGCCTCTGCAAAAGGCTCCACTTGTAGTGTTAATGGGGTCTATAAGGGTTCAGCCTTGCTTATAGTTGTAAATAGTACTTTCAGTCCCAAATCTATTTGTCTTCATTTTATTAAATTAATGAAAGAAGCACCTTGTTTTGGTCTTTTACATTTGATGCTCAGACATAGCCCACAAAATGTTAATAAATACATTATTTGAATCAGTTTTCTTACGTTGTGTGTATCTGTGTTGCACTATATGAAAACGATTTGCACTCCTCACAATTTTTAATTCCCAGTAACTGGCACCAGGCCTGGTCTACCCTGGTGTAACCTTTGGTCTCACTGCCTCCACACTTTAACATGCACAACTGAGGTAAAGGGATTAGAGGGGCTCATTACGGTAACATTGGCACAGCGGTGTCAGGTGGCGAGGTTAAATCCTAACTGGAAAGCATCCGATTGGGGAAAAACAAAACGTGATTAAACTAAAGTGATGATTTGTGAGAGTCAGGGATTTAGAGGGAGATGTTCAGGTACATAATAACATATTGTTCATTCAAATTAAACCCTCATGTCATTAGATCCTGGTGAAGGGTCCCATATTTATAATATCAGTTGAAATATCATTGCTTTGATATCCATATTATTGAAAAAAAGGAAAACTTTAAATGCAGCAAAGTTATATTTAGAAGCATTGCTGCAGATTCCCCAAATAGTTTCTCATTTCGATAAGTCATGCTTTTCAAGAAACCCAGGGCGAGTCACATGTTTACAGCACGATGACTCACTCCTAAGACCGCGGCTAACAATCTTAAAGTGATCAGCATTGCATAAGTTTCACAGTGGGTCACTGTATAACTTTAGTCAAAGTCCTGTAGGAAACTTAAGTTATGTGAAGTTCTCATGTCTGAACTTGCCAAGGTCTATTGTCAGTAACCAAACAGTGGTGTAGTACCTCAGAGAGCAGCGGAGGACGAGGCTGTAGATTCAGGGATCGTTGTTTACCTGGTGAGCATGTAATACACAAATTACACATATTTTAATCAGAATTTGCCAGAGTTCCTGGATAACTGGGAAAATGGCATCCCTCACCTCCAGCAGGTAAAAGTAGTTGTTAATCTGGACCATAAATAATAAGGTTATAGGTTGGAATACATGCTGAGACGTTGGATTCTAGTCAGAATCATGACTCACTTGTTATTGTTTCAGCAAAAACAAAACAGGGAACTTGTGTTTTGGCCTCAACTTCTACTTTTGAGCATCTACTTCATGATTCTAGACCTATAATTATTAAAAACCATCAGGTTTCATTCATTCTACGTTTTCCCCCATTTTTATTCCCTTACACAACATGGATGAAATGTTATAATTATGCAAAGCCAGCACTTTATTCATGTTTTAGCAATACTTCAACACCATTTAGAAGAAGACGTGTGTTTTTAACTTGGTTTATTTGTGTTTTAAGGGCTTGGGTGTGGAACTGTTTTTAATATGACACTAAAAAACAAAAAAAAAACAAAAGATGTTTTCTGTTTCACACCAAAACTAGTTCACTGACCACTTAAAAACAAAGAAGTGAATCATTCCAGGACACATACCTCCTTTCTGTCGTCAGATTTGGGATGAAAAAGGGTCATAAACGTGGTTTCGGTTGGTGGCTAACGGCTAGCGCTTCCGGTTCCGTGGCGGTGACGTCACGATACCTCAGGTGCTTCGGTGTCACAGGTGATGAGGCGAAACTACGTGCGCGTCCCCGCCCACCTGCGGCAGAAACCGCCTTAAAAAAGAGGAAAAAAAGCTCGCTCCCGACGTCCCCTCCCCATTCAAGGTGCGGCATCGCAACAGGTGCCTCAAGAGAAGCGCCGAGTTCGTCTTTAACCCAGTCTCACCGCGCGTCTGGAGGCGTTTTTCGGCAAATACGCGCGCAGAAAAGTCGCCGTCGGGAGCACACGTCCAGAGATTTTAAAAAAAAAACCCGACAAAAACAGCAAACAAGCTTTGGTGAAGTCCGTGAGGGGACGCCGATTTTGACCTCCCGCGGCCGGCGCACGTTGCCTTTGTCACAGGAGGAAATGGCCAACTCGGGTCTGCAGATCTTGGGCTTCGCCCTGGCGCTGCTGGGCGTCATCGGCCTGATAGTGGGCACCATCCTGCCCCAGTGGAAGATGTCGGCCTACGTCGGGGACAACATCATCACCGCCATCGCCATGTACGAGGGGCTGTGGATGTCGTGCGCCTTCCAGAGCACCGGGCAGATCCAGTGTAAAGTCTACGACTCGATCCTGCAGCTCAACAGTAAGTCGGATCTTTTTTTTTTTTTTTTTCTTTTTTAAAGTCCTCTTTCCCACCAAATAGCACCGGGAAGTGATGCAACAAACGCGCACCTGCTGAAATATCTAATTTTCGAAATCTTTGCTGCCATTTACGACTTTCAGGCGTCCCCGATCCTTGTTGCCTGACCGGTTTAGTTACTTATTAACGCTCCTCTTTTATTCATTCAGAACGGTTGTTTTGTTTGAACCTCGTTGAGGGGAAGGGAAAAAAAAAAAAAAAAAACACCCTCACGCTGTCGAATCTATCCTCCAAAAGCTTATATTTCAACAGGAACCTCTGATCCCCCCCCTCACTTTTGGTAGTCATTGGTGACCTGTGAGGTCTCATTGTGGGAGCAGGCAGCCCCTCCTCTGGTTACAGGTGAAACAGCACCTGTACGGGCCTCTGTTTAGACAACAGGCCCCAGGAGGGCCCTGCAGATATTTACATGATCTGATCATGGAGATAAACGCAATTGCAGTTTGAAAAGTGGGTTAAAGGATCACGCCGTGGTGAATGTCTTTATGACTCTTATCTGAAATCGGTGGCCAAATGGGTCAGTAAACGTGGTGGCGCGCCACCCGTGATTTTCAAAGAACAGTTCGCCCGAGGAGGGCGCCTTTGCTGCTGGCGCCCTCCGCCGAATTTTTATACTTAATGGACGCCAAATCTGAACCCCCCCCCCCCGGGTGGAGATTCCTCGCATTCTTAGGAGGACGCCATCGCCATCCGAGGCTCCGGGTTCGTCCACCTGCTGAAAAGCTGGACCGCGCACCTGAAATGTGAGGGAGTGTCCAGAAAGGAACCTGAAACCTGGTCTGACCTGTTTGTGGCTAGCTCCCCCACACACACGCGCACGCACGCACACACACACACACACACACACACACACACCACTCCTCCTCCCCCTCCGTCAGCGCGGAGGCTTCCTGTTAGAGCCAGTTTCAGCAGTGTGTCACTTCTGGGAGTGGTGATAAATGAGACGGCAGCTCCCTACACGAGCAGGGCCTTGATGTTTTTCCAAATGCAGACAAACTGGGAATTTAATGTTTAAAAAAAAAAAAAAAAAAATGTCAATCTGAGCCCCCGATGAGTGTGTTGTTTATTTTTTTTGGGGGGCGGGGGGTTGGGTTAGTCACACCCTGGACCCTGCGCACACAGTTAATGATTAAAACGTCCCGCGCTCTTCCTCTACCCAGGTGCCCTTCAGGCGACGCGCGCCCTCATGATCATCAGCATTATCATGTCGGTGGTCGGGCTGGGCGTAGCCTGCATGGGAATGAAGTGCACCACCTGTGGGGGGGACGACAAGACGCGCAAGTCCCGCATCGCCATGACCGGAGGCATCGTCATCCTGATCGGAGGTCAGATCTCGTCGGGTGCCGTGTGTGTTGTTTTCAACAAATACTTCCGGACTGGATGATTGATTTTTTTTTTTTTTTTTTTTTTTTCCCCTGCAGCTTTGTGTTCCATCGTTGCCTGTTCCTGGTACGCCCACGACATCATCCAGGCCTTCTACAACCCCTTCACCCCCGTCAACACCAAGTAAGTACTTGCTGAGGACAAGCGGGGATGTGGAACCGGAATATTTGCTTCAGGTTACGGGCATATAAGGGGCTGCTGCGGTGTCTAATGCTTCCCCCGCTTTCCTCCCCCCCTCCCCTTGTGAAGATACGAGTTTGGATCTGCCATCTTCATCGCCTGGGCTGGAGCCTTCCTGACCGTGGTGGGAGGAGCCATGCTGGCAGCATCCTGCCCAAGAGGGAAGTCTGCATCTCCGCCCAGGTACCCCATGTCCAAACCGGCCAGCAGCAAAGAGTACGTGTGAACGGGACTTTGAGCCAGAGGCCGACGGAACACTCCCACACTCCCGCTAGTTCGACGCTGCGCGGCAGCAGCCTTTTTATATCTCGGTTTGTTCAGGATTCTCCCGCCTTTGTTACTGTTGTGTTTTAAGAAAAAGGGTTGTTAAGGTGATGGCTGCTTTACTCCGTGAGGGACAGCAGCCAGTGCTAGTTGACCGCGTGCAGTCGTGACATCTGGAAAAGCGCCGGTTCACGATCCAAATCGCCCGCTATTAAACGGTCATTTAGTTTTCACAGGACGCACATGACGATGTACAGCAAACTGTAGTGAGCAGGATCAACACCGAAGATGTGTCCGCTACCGCGATTCCATGTTTGTGCCTTATTTATACAAATGTGATAAATGACTATTCTAATCATGTTTAACATTACAGCGAGTGTATCTGTAAGCTTGCCATTGTTTCCTGGGTAACATGCAGCAGACCTTTTTATTTTTTTTTAAGTTGCCATCTTATTACTGCACTCGACTTCATTTTTTTTTATCTTTTTAAAATTTGTGGTTTTACAAAGTTTGTGCCGTGTACATAAAATAAATATAAAAGCTCATTTGCAAGAGTGAGTCTAATTGTTGTCTTTTTGAACGCAGCCTGAGAGCTTTAAGTGTTGCTCAGAGTTGGCTCCATCGAACGCTTCAGGGTCCCACTGAGCCGTGGCTCGACGCCATCTTCAGTGTGTCGGCCATGAGTTGGCGTTTCCCGCCCTCTGGTGGTGGAGGAAGGTGGATGCTCGATGTTCTGCGATCTGCAGCGATCAGAAAAGCAGTTTGACTGAAACCTGGTGGCACCTCCAGTCGTGACGCACCCGGATGTGACGTCATGCCCCTGGTGCTGAGGAATCAGATGACTAAGAGTCCCCAAACTGTTAGATTACTAATTTAAAAACACTAAACCAAGTTAAACTGAAGAAATGTACATTAGTCACCGCATTTATATTCAAGAGCCATTTCACAGGACGGGTCAAAAATTGGTCACTTTATTATTCTAATTGCAGAGAAGCGTTCGCCACAGTTCCGGTTACATTCAGTACTTTGTTCAATGTTGGAAATAACTTGCCCGAACCCCACAGAACACAACTGGTAGAAATTGGCGCAGCTCTGATAGCAGGCTGCTAACAGGTGTCAACGCGTTTAAATCTTTGACACAGGTAGAAATTCTCTTTTCTGACACACACAAATCGAACACAAAAGATGGACAGTTTGTCGCGTGGCCCTGAATCTTATGGAGGCGTCAGATGACAAAAGTGCAACGTGACTCTCGTGGATGGTTCTAAACTAACATTTTGCCTTGCTAAATTGCAAATTTGTGGTCATCTCAAGACGATCCCTGGCCATATGTGTTAATATGCAAAACAAACTTGGATACCCTGAATACTCTGCTTCAACGAGTGTTCGGGCTTTCAGAATGCCGTTTCCTCAAGTTGGTTGGTTCTCACCGGGTTTTATCAAAGAAGACACCTCTGGACTCCACCAGAAGCTGTCTAGACAACACTTGGAAAATAACATGATCAAGTGTGAGGCACAGAATTTTTTTTTTTTTTTTTGGGGGGTGTACACACACAGCAAGACATAAAAAAAAAAAAGAAATTCAATAAAACTGCTGAGATTTATTTAGAATCCTTCACTGTCTGTCTCCACTTCCACAACTCCGCCACGACCTGAAGAACAGAGAGGCAAACATCAGCCAGCTGTAACGCCTACAAACACTATATTTATATACTGGGAACTGTTGTACCTTGGGGTCAGCCACTCTATACCCATGCTTCACAAAGTTCTCAAACTTGGGCTGGGCTTTAGGTAATGTGACTCCCTATAACATTTCAAGGGGAAAAAATGAAAAAACACATTTTAATTCTCACAAAATGAACCCAATATTACAAAAAAAACAAGGGCATTCAGGAACTGAACCCACCTTCTTCACTGCCTCCATCATTTTGGCTTTGATTTCAGGGAGGGTTAAAGCTGCCTTGGGAGAGGGTGAGGTTTTGGGCTTGTCCCCCTTCCCTTTGGGGGTCTTGTCCTGTACACAGAAATTAAACCTGGTAAATCTACAGCAAACGGAAGATGTGTCGTGGACCAGAGTCTTTAGACGTGTCCCCAATAAAAAAAAAAATAAGCGGTGAACATAAAAGCCAGACGTATCACCTGCTTCTGTGCGGGGGTGCTGGGTTTAGGACTCTTCCCATTCTGAGCTGGAGGCTTCCGCTTGGACGGTGTCGCTTTGGCCTGTAGCAAAAGAACAACAAAAACACAATATAAGCAACAATGTGCATGCTAAATGCAGGCAGAAGTGACCTGCCATAAAACGTGCCTTAACAGGTGACTCTTCAATGTCCTCCTCTTCGTCGTCCTCGTCTTCATCATCCTCTTCGTCGTCATCCTCATCGTCGTCGTCATCTCTGTGTTCAAAGCCATCGTTAAAAAAAGGTGGAAAGTGGAGCAAAAACAAAACAGCACTGAAGCAACACTCACTCATCGTCACCATCATCATCATCTGCTTCCATCTTCATCTTTTTCTGTGAAGTGAAGACAAGTGTCAAATGTGCGACAATCAGCTGAAGGACTTTAACAACTAGAAGGACGGCAAACAAACCTGTGACTTTGAAGCGGGCGAAGCAGCAGGCCTTTTCTTCGACGTTTTGATTTCTTCCTCCTCTTCCTCCTCGTCGTCGTCGTCGTCCTCGTCGAAGGACTGGTCGGCCTCCATCACTTCGCAAGGTGGGAAATGGGTCAGACTGGGTTCAAGCGCCAACGGGGTGGGAGGACAGTCAGGGGTACTCACTGACGAGGTGCTGTCCGCTTATGTGAATTGGGCCAGAGCCTGCTTTGAGACGGAAAACCGCTGGAGGAGTGACGGTGAACCCGCCGAGGCAAACCTGCAACACACACACACACACACACACACAAGTCAGCAAGTGTGTGGACAGCTACACGACACGGCAACCAGAAATCCAGATCAGAATCAGCATCGAACTAATTACTGGACAACTCTGCATTCAACTTAAGTTTGAGAGACAGGGAGTCAAAACATAAAACAGAACCACCTGCAACATCAATTCAGTACTGAAACAAGTGCACCCTTTCACGCGTTCGGGGGTTTGAAGTGACGAGGACACGCGAGGGAAGGCGAACTCTGGTTTACTCACGCTGGGCAGAGAAGAGGGCTTCAGTGAGACCAGAACGGCCTTGATCTTCTGGCCTTCCGAGTCCTGCCCTTCCATCTCGACCATGTGGAGTTCATCTTTTGTGCTGGGGTCCACGCAGGCCTGGAGGAGGACAAAAATAGCTCTCATGATGCACGAATGTAAACTGAATCCAAAGCAGGGGAGTCCGAAACATTCTGGATGCGTCATGTTCAGATGGAGGCTACAAGTACTCAAAGAGGGGGGCGAGTGTACAGACCATGATGGTCCATAAGGCAGGATAGTCAAATATAGTTCAAGTGGTGTTCTGGTCATTTGTAGAACATCTACACGTGTAATGAACATGTGGAAACGTGGGAGTGGCGTCAATAGAACGCGGCAGTGCTTGTAGAAGCTCGTGATCGAAGGCTGCCCACCATTCTTAGATCGAGTTGATGCTCAAAGCCGTCGTCCTCGGGATTGAACACCACCTCCTTGCCAGCTTCCAGCAAACACCCTGGAGAAGAAAAAAGAAAAAAAAAAGAGTAAATAAAGTTTCAAGGCAGCGATGTTAACAGACAACCGACTGAAAACGGTCACAAGAGGAAGCTCTGGGGAACAGAGAAGGTGACAATCACATGGTCCGCTAGGGTTTCAAATCAGGGGGGCAAAGTTTAGAACATAACAATATCCCTCGACACAATATACGGTTTGAGTGGGACAAAATGTCAGTAATACAATCCTGATAATCCACATCATTAGATTATATGATTTTGTGTATTTGGTCATGTAAATTTACGGAATTGCATAAACCCTGACTTCAACTCGACAGAACAAAAACAGTGCTCCATGGAATCTCTTGTCTGCTTGAATATTTCACATATGTGGGTTTTTGGGGGTTTTTTTCGACCAAGGATTTTGGTGAGAAAAGAAAATCAAGTCACTCTCATTCACGGCCGTCCGAGCAATTTCATCAACGAGGATAATCTCCCTTTAATGGGATATGGCACGACTAATTTGAGAGAAACCCAGGGAGAAACGAGCTGTGGAGGCTGAAGCAGGTTCAGTGACCCTCCGTCTGGAGGAGGCTCCACATGCCCGCGACACCACGTTGCTTCAGCTGTACTCCCAATCAAACCATGCCGTTTCGTCTCCAGTTAAATAATACGCCGTTAAAACAACAACTGGACGTCTGCGAGCCTCTTTCGTACCATGATATGAATATAATTCAGAGATAGAACTACTTTTAGTGGAAACCAGGGCGCCGCCATGTTGGTTTCCAAACACGTGCATGGATAACTCTGAAGCCACGCTGTTCGCAAGACTCGTTTAACCGCTTTAAAACGGTATTTATGTCAAAGAAAGTCCCATATCAAGTTATTTCACGATTCGAAGCCCTTTTTTGGCAACACGTTTACGGCAGTTTTACTGGAAGGAGCCGAGAGCGGCGTTCATTGTTCTGATATGTGCAGCGAAACACGGAGACGCGAGTCCACGCCACCGACTCGGCGTCAAGTAGAAGTTCTCTTACCATAAAGGAAGGTCTGCGGGGCCATTGTTTCTTCGTCTAAGCCGTTCATCGTGCTGGTTAATTTAGTGGCGCTCGACTGCAACGTGGGACTGACCGCTCCAGACCCCGCCTCTTCTTCTCCTCCTTCTAGAGCTTCGCCTTCTTCTTCCTGGGTTCTAAACAGAGGACACAGTCTACACTGCCCCCTACCGCCGGAGAGGACCGCACTCTTAGTACTTATATCACTACTATTATTAGTAATATTACTATTTCTACTACTATTACCACTACCACCACTACTGCTACTGATTTTACTACTACTAATATTACCACTAATATTATTACTACTAATATTACCACTAATATTATTACTACTACTACTATCACCACCACCACTTCTACTACTACTACTACTACTACTACTACTACTACTACTACTACTACTGCTACTACTACTACTATTATTACTAATCTTCTTCTTCTTTTGGCTTTCCCCTTCAGGGGTCGCCACAGTGAATCAGTTGCCTCCATCTGGCCCTATCTTTTATCTTCTGCATCCTCTTCTCTCACGCCACCAACCTTCATGTCCTCTTTCTCTCCATCTATAAGCCTCCTCTTTGGTCTTCCTCTGGCCCTCCTGCCTGGCAGTTTCAAACTCAGCATCCTTCTATCAATATATTCACTAATAAGAAGAATAAGAATAAGAATTCTCCATTCCTGTGGTGTGTCAGTCCCAACATTGAAATTAAAGTTGAAATGCCATTTCTTTGCACACGAGCTGCACATTTTGCCGATAATAATTAAAGGCACACAACTGGTGTTAATGATTCAGATGATTTAGTTTGTAGTCTATTCTGACTGTTTTAGATAATTATTATTTTCAGCTGAATTGATACATACTAATATCCACATATAATTGCATTTTGATTACCGTAGGTCTTTGGTTGCAAGTCGTAAGCGGCAGTAACGCAGTATAATGAGTTGCACATCACTGTGTGAACAATGGACATCTTCTTAGCTATCTCCATAAAATCAGTGGCAAGAGAAGATGAGATTGCCTGCCAAACAACTAATCTCCAATGTACAGAAACAGCTCCTGTTATCTCTAACCCATAAAACACACACACACACACACACACACACACCAAACACATACACAATACACACACACACACAAAGAGGAAAAACTGTAGACATACAACATAAAAGCAACTAAGAATTTACATATTTATTATTATGGCTTCAAATTATATTTCTGATGGGCGACTTCATCAAATCTATTTCAAACCAAGATATCAAGACGGCCAGAGGCTGTGGTGTCACTCTGTCTGTGTGGTGAAAAGCTGCTCCGGTGGACAGAGCCGCGCTGAATAATTTATTACTGTACGCCCTGTCGAAAATTTCTGTGAATGTCCTGACTTTCCACACTCCCTGACCTGACAGTGTGACATCACAGGGCCTCCGTCCTTCATCTCAGCTAAATATCACATTCCGAGGCTGCTGTATTATCTGGCACATGCTCACGCCAGGATTTTCCAAAAGCAGCAACCCAACAGCCCCCCTTTAGCCGCTCCCCGTCTTCCATGTCCTCTTACGCCATCAAGAATGCACGCTTACCTCTGGAGCGTACGAACTGATCGGCGCTTGCAAATTCGTGTCATTGTTTAAAAATGAGTTTAGCGGGCACTTCGTCGTGAATTCCAAAACAATCTAAACATCTTTCACAACACATTTTTGGTAACACAATGGTTCGATGGCGGGAGCGAAGCAGCGGGTGAAGATGTAAAGAACCGATCGGTCCCTTCCTCTTTTTCGTATGAGCTCCGGGGGCAACACAAGACGCGATGGCGCAAGACCGGTGGAACGCGGCTGCTTCCAGGGATTAAACAATAATTATCACCGGACCACCTCGGTGGGAGAGAGCGTAGGGGTCACTGCAACAGGAAAACCAACACAAGATACTTAAAATCTGGCACAACACAGTCAGTATGGGGCGAATCCCAATCTGACAGATGTCTGAAGAGTAACAAGCTCTGCTAAGGCATGCATTCACTGTAGGGGGGAAAAAACGAAGCAGTTCTGCTGGTTGGACGATAGCTCTCAGCTCGTGGGGGGGATCAGCCGTGCGCCTTTGTCTCCCAGGACTAGGAGTTTCTCTCCTATCTCCGCGTCCGTCGAAATTGTCCGTTCCGGGCCGGGCGCCTCGCAAACCTTGCATCCAAACTGCAGCCGAAAAAGAAGACGGGAAGAGGAGGAGAGACCGGACGTTTTGGAAGAGATGCATCCCCGCACACGCACGCGCGCTCACGCCAAGTCCTCGTATTTCTCCGGGCCTTTGTCCCCTTCTTCTCATTTTGTCCTACATCACGTTTTCAAAGAGCTGCATGGATCTCATCATGGTTTCGTCCTGCGTAGAAAGAAAGGATATGTACAGTCAATGTTGATTAGCGCTTCATTTTTATTTATTTTTTTATGATTAGGTTTGGTGTCAAACGCATAATTAACGGTTAATCATATGACAAACAGAATGTGAGCATATTCGCATACCCTTGCTTTAAAGACATAAATATGCAGATATATGCAGCGAAACAGCAAATATTAGCTTTGTCACATTAGAGATGTGGAGGTAAGCCACTTATGGTAATTTGTGGTGAGTAAATGTGACAAATCCGCAAAAGAGAGCTGCAAAAGGACAGTCCAGCACGAGAGAAATGTCCCCTGAAAACGGAGGTTTGCCCTCATTATTTCTTATTCGTGGATGCTGCCAACTGCAGCTTGCCTTTGCCCGAATTCCTGATCCCCGGGAGCACTCTGGCTTCCAGTTTGTTCCACCTACCTCCTGACAGGCTATAATGAACTCCTCTAAAGTCACCACTCCGTCTTTGTTTTTATCCATTTTCTGTGCAAAAGAAACCAGAGTCAGCGCAGGAAAACACGAACACGAACCAAAACAAGCTCGGCCTTTCCAGACGGGACTCCTGTGGTGCAACTGCTGGATAGTTTTTGGTTTTTTTTGTGGCCCTTTTGAGAGGAAATGAGTGTGCGCACACAAACGGACCTCAAAGAAAGCATCGACGTGCTGCTGCGGGACGTCTCCCTTCAGTGCAGGGTAGGTGTATTTGCCCATCATGTCATAGATGGCTCTCACAATCTCCGTCATTTCCTGAGGGGGGGGGGCCAAAAAGACAAATAAATAAGGCCGGGTCGCCACTGTGAGGCTTTCGCTGGCGTTCGAGCGCAGGGTCACCTCTCTGTTTATGTAGCCATCTCTGTTGATGTCGTAGAGGTGGAAGGTCCACTCCAGCTTTTCCCTCACCGTGCCTCGCAGCAGTATGGACAGCCCCGTTACAAAGTCCTGGCAGCAACGAGACAGAAACATCTGACGTTTCGCCAAAGACGCATCCAGAACCCAGCAGCAAACACGGAGACAACAGCCATCTGTCCTCGGCTTTGCTGCTGCAGCTTCACTGTAGAAATTCAGGGCAAGTGCTACTAAATCAACTCTGGGGCTCAAATAAACAGCATTAAAAATTGAAATGTGATTCTGCTCCAAGCATCGAAATTGCTTTTCATTATTTCCTCTACTGTCGTCGGGGAGCAAACTGAATTGCCGGAGTGTTTATCAGGCGATCGACAGCTCGTAAGATGTTAAGTCACCCTGAGAACGACGTTAAGTCACCCCGAGAACGATGTTAAGTCACCCCGAGAACAACGTTAAGTCACCCCGAGAACGACGTTAAGTCACCCCGAGAACGACGTTAAGTCACCCCGAGAACGACCCCTCTTCAAACCTGGAGCTTTGCTGGGCTCAAGTGGGTTTACCTTAAATTTGATGGAGCCGTTGTTTGCGGTGTCGAAGGCGTTGAATAGATAATGCGCGTACATGCTCGCATCTGCAACACACACACACACACACACACCACACGTGGTCAGCATCAGAAGCGTCGCCACAGCGTCGCTCCAGAAGGGAGAACGTTGCTCTTTACCTCCATGAGGGAAGAACTGTGCGTAAATGTGTTTAAATGTCTCCTCATTTACCACCCCACTGGGACATTCCTGTGGAAAACACAACCGTTTTAGCAAATTGATAAAAAACATTGAAAAAATAAAATGTTGCATATTTTAAAGCATTAGTTAGTAATTACATCCACTGTGTCTATGTAGAATACAAGTAGGCATGCATATGATAAAATGATGATACATTTTCAATGATTATAGTGTACTCTCAGGTGACTTTGAGAGAGACATTGAGAGAAAGCTTGCTTTAGCATTACCAAACAGGACATTTGAGATGGTAAACTGGGCTGATGTAAGTCTTTATGAATAAAATCTGAATTACATTCTTAAACCCACGGTAGAGGATCTGCAGCTCCTGTTTGGTGAAGTTCGTCTGGGCCTCGAGTTGCTCGAGGCCCTCGGGCCTGTGACACACCGTGGTCATCTCCAGCTCATCGTCCGCTTTATCTGCCAACGAGAGGACAGACGGCGGTCACCGATCCCACATTTTTGCAACCGCGCAGCAAAGCAAACACCCCTGCATCCAGCAGCAGCAGCAGCAGCAGCAGCAGCAGCAGCAGCAGCCGCGTCTCCGAAGCAAACATCCAGGGGTAAACAGAAAGTTCTCCTCCAGTGTCTCTCTCTCTCTCCAGCTGACTGCTTGCTCCGGTTTTATACTCCACCTGCCACCTTGGAGACATGAAATCCTGCTAAATTCTTTATCAGCTCAGCCGCAGGGTCGAGCTTAATCCTCGATACCTGCACTCTATCCGTTCCATCACTGTCCCAAAGCTATTCTGTTTAAAAATCCGCCTTAGATCCATTTTCAAACACTTCCCAAAGGGATCAAACACGCCAACATCAGCTCTAATTAGCTGCAGCTCTTTGCAGGCACCGATCGCTCCCATCCTTTTTCTGACATTGAAAACAGATTGTCCTTCACGAGATGCTCAGTTTTTTTCTTCTTCTACTAAAAGTCAGGGGATGTACAGAACAACGGCACTATTGACAATTCCCCACATTTCATGCAAATGAACTGGCGCTCCTTTAACCCAACCCACACACTGCTTGCATTGCCCTCTGTAGGTTCCTCCTTCCGATTGTTGTCTGTTGTCATGGGGATGCACAGCTGCACAGTGGTGATTAGTATGGATCAGTAGGTGGTCGCTGTAGTATCACAGTGGAGATTTATTGCGTTTTGCTGTCAATAAGAGCCGACAACAGCAACAGCAGCAGCAGCAGCGACGGAGGCGCGGTGCACGTGTGTGACAGGAAGCAGATGAAATGAACCGTGGGTGAGGAGAAGGAGGCTCCCAGAGGTGTTGATTGGGAGCGGGGTGTCGGGTGTGAGGACGCGCGGGCGGAGGTTCTTGGAGCGCCGGGGCGGCCTGGAAATGGCGCAACAGCTGCTCTGCCCATGAACGTTCACCAGCAGGTCCAGGGGGAGGCTTCACTTCGCAGCTGCTGGCGTTCGGCGCGCAGGCTGTCAACGTGGTTTGACATCCCGAGGCGGCTTCAGACGGGGAGAGCGATGCGCCTCCGTTAAGTTCGCTCCGATTCGCATAAACACTGGAGGGACACGACGCGCGTGCGCACGGATAAAACAGATGATCGGCATCTGTGAGCTTTAGAGGCACTAGATATTGGAAAGCAGAGGGAAAATGAGCAAAGGTGAGACCGACTGTGACCCTTCTCAAGGCCCATCACACAAGACATTTGAACAGGCTCTCCCTGTTTTTCGAGGATGAAATAAAACCAGCCTCGAATCTGCTTTCATTGCTGGATTCATCTCTGTTTGATGCTGCTAACAATTCACTCTTAATCCAAGAGTATTATTCACACTTCCCTCTTATGCCCCTACAACCCAGTCTCCATGACAACAAGGATCCCAAGCATAAGGCCAGTGAGAGGTATGATATGTGAGCTGAGTGTTAATTCACAGCCTGAACCACCCTCCATTCCCCGCCTCTCTTTCATTCACCCAGGCACACATGCACGCATGCACACACGTACACACACACACACACGCACGCACCCACCCACACACATACACACACACACAAACACACACACCCATGTTCGGAGTCAAGGGCAGTGATTGTGCACCCTTCTTATGCTCAAGGACGCCACAATTGATGGTTTGGTCAAACGTTATCTCGCCATCCTCACTACAGCGTCGTGCCTCACACCTGATACCGCTCCATCCCTTCGGCAACCACATTTCACAACAAAAGGACAAACAAACAAAAAAGAGGTGTCAGCATTAACTCCAAATCTTTCACCCATCTGATGTCATTTGGCTGCGTGGTCCAGTCTATTTTTTCCCCTGCTTTTGGACGTCTTTGTTCGACAATAAATAATGCACTGGTAGGCACCAGGCACTGGTACGGTAGCAGCAAGAAGAATTCAGACATGCAACGTGCACAGACACATGCTCAGAACTGCACTTCTGCCATATTTCCAGTGAAGTTTGTTCTCCCCTCGCTGGGGTCTGTCCCTGTTGCTCGTCTCTCCTCTGCACTGCTGCAGACGTACCTCTGGATGGTCTCCTCTGCTTGGCTTGCATGGTCAAAGTGCCCACCACTGCACCCATGTTGTCACCGTGGAAACCAGGCTGACCAAACAACCCAGAGAGTGATGCTCCTCGATGTTCACGTTGGGATCTTCTGGTCTGTATCTGCCTCGCCAGCTCTGTATCTTGAAGGGATTTTCTTTTCTTTTTCTTTTTTTTTTTCTGATGTTAAATCCCTGATGTCGTCTCCCCTCGCTGGTCTCAGATCTGCCACAGAAGCGCGACTCTTCCCTCTGGATTCTGATCTCTTTCTCCAAACACACACACAGGCTGCTCCTGCGCCACTCCCTCTGTTTCTGCGCTTCACACTCATCAGCAGCCTTTCCCCCCTCTTTCCCTCCTCATTCCCTGCCCTCCTCATGCCCTCGTGTTATTGTGGGCTGTTGGTAACCAAGGTGACGCACAGTAATAACACTTATGACAAGTGAATGATAGCAGGTGAAGGTCGTGTCTTTAAATCTATCTGGCATGACTTATTTGTCCTTGTGTTGCTGTAATAAACATATACATCTATATATCTTTGTGAGGACATGCACTGATACAACCCCCCCTTCCCTAATAAACCACCACAAAACCTAAATATAAGCAAAAAAGTTTTACCAAAATGCTAAATTAGCCCCAAAATAATGCACAGCAATAAACTTACTATAAATGAAATCTCAACTGTTAACTATTTTGAGTCTTTTGTATTTTATAAACACAAATCTTTGAATATATTTATTTACTTGAGCGAATTTAAACATTATTTTGTGACAATTCCATCAGCAGGAAGCTCTAAATCCTCATGTTGGGACCAGGAGGACTACAGCTCAACAGAGGAACCGTGAATTTACCCTTCGCTGAATCCCACCACAGAGGTTTGAACCACTGAAATGTCGGTTAAAATTAAGAACGTCATCTGAATATATCCCACACACAAAAACACACACATTCTAGTGCTTACACACACACACACGCGCGCGCGCACACACAGCCCTTTTTTAGAAGCCAGTTCCCTGATGCATGTATATCCACATTGTGATGAATTCTATTTATCTTTACAGGAAGCAACCAGATCCTCCATGCACGCTCTATTTATTCTGATCTGAGCAGCAGCATGGAGTTTTTAATGTGGCAATTACTATTCATGGAATAAATTCCATTTGAATAACCAACACCAGGGTTATTGATTTCACTGCAGGTGCAGTCCAACTCAAAGTCAAGATTTGTATTAAAGTTAGAAGTCATGCCCGCGATGAAATCACGCTCCTTTTATTCACTGCAACATGAAAACTTGTAAAGCACATCTGAACGGGGTTTTTGGAACATCTGTGTACGCTTTTGTCAGTGCATATGTTCTGAGGGGGCGGGGGCCTTCAGAAAAACCTCTCTCGATTTTAAAAATTCATGCTCTGCCATTTTTTTTTTTTTTTTTCCAGTGCGGTTCCCCTCCTGATTCGTGAAAGTTGCGTTCCACTCTGCCGCAGCCGTTAGAAAAAGAGCGGTTGAGTACGCTGAGGCGGCACAAATGCAGCAGGAAAGCAGGTCGAAACTTTCATTTGTTCTGAATCCTCCTGTTTTCTCTCCGTGTCTTACTCTTTGAATCTTGCGGGGATTGCACAAACATTAAACCTGCTGGGAAATGGCATTCAAAAAAGTGTGTGTGGATGAGTGTGTGTGCATACCGAGAGCCTACAGGCTGATCCAAGGTAAGAACTCATCCAGCGATTAATAAAAGATCTAGTCATACATAATTCTGACGGAAATATACCTCTCCTACACCTTTTGCTTACACTGCTTCTCTTCCTTTTTTTTTGCTACCGCAGACACTTTCTTGTACATTCACACAAGATGCACACTTGCACGTACGTGCACATTTCTTCTAAGTAACCCTCTGTAACATCTGCACACCTTTTTTGAGGCGCCAAATCGGCCTCGATTCACCCACAGACAGAACCGCCAGTTCAGACCACTTTTAACACAAACCAGAATCAATGAAGCTGCTTTGGCGAGTCAGAGGCTCCTCTGATATGCAAACTGATGATCAATAAATGTAGAGGAGTGGATTTTTCTGTCTCACCGGCTTTACTCTTTCATGAATCGCCCGCTCGGCTGGTCTCCCACGGCATTAAGTTTTCATGTGATTCTGTGGAACATGTAGCAGTCATTCATGAGAAGCCTTTTCACTCGTGCTTTACCTCATGAAAGTTGACAGCAGTTGACATGGAATTACTAGAAAGTGCAATAATATATATTATATGTGAAAAAGGATGAGACCAAGTTTTCCATACAGCGATGCTGAGTACACTCAGAAAGTAAGCATACAGAAAAGCATAAGAGAATAAAATGATGTCGATCACGAGCATCTTCCATCGATATAATTCAGATTATCAGTGGGTGAACAGGCCAACGGCTTCAGTGTGTGGTGGTGTAACCTTTAGAACAACAGGGGGCAGGAGAGTGCAATGTATTCCTCTTAAACCAGCAAGAAAGAACAGTTGAGCAGCTCATGCAGGCTGATCTTTGCTGCACTTCAGTGTTAATACATTACAATTACACTGCAGAGGAGATGCACACACACACACGCACGCACACACACAAACACACACGCTCACCCTTTTTACTTCTATCTTTTCTATCTTACCCTCACCATCACAACTAACTCCCTCAACCTAAGCCTAACCTAAACCCAAACCTCAACCATCAAACCCAAACTCTCAAACAATCATTTATAGTTGGGACAACCATCCCAAATGTCCTCGCTTTCCAAAAAGGTCGAGTAGAATGAGTATGTTGGTACTCCACGTAACAAGTACAAGAACACACACACACACACACACACACACACAAACACACACACACACACACACACACACACACACACACACACACACACACACACAAGTGAGTAAATGTTAGATAGTATAACAACAATGGAGAGAATTAGAGCACAGAGAGAGGCTCACAAAGGGGAGACAAAAATAAATCTAGATGAAGGTTACATAAAAGCAGTGAGATGATGTAAAAAAAAAAAAGAAGCAGAGCAGACACTGTCAGCTTTGATTCAGAGAAGAAGAAGAAAATGATGTAAAATATAGTTGGATTGCTGGGATATCCAAACCTGTCTGAGGAACAGTGATTCTGATGTAACAATTACAGTGATTTAATTTGACATTAATGTTTGAGGTGAAAGGATGAATCAGCCATAATAACTGCAGCGGTGCACAGTCACGGTCCACGGAGCTGTCTGACTGGTTTGTGTCCTTCTCAGGCACAAGTGTAGAGTGACCCAACGCCGTGACACAGAGGAGGTGAAAAAGGAGCGAGAGGTGGCAGTGCTGGAGAGGATCAAGCAGGGCTGCTGAAAAGAAACAAAAGAGGGGCTAAAAAGCTGCAGTAGAGCACAAGGTGAGAAGGAAAGACTCATTCATTCATGAGCCCAAGACAGGAGGAAAAGACAAAGGTCATGCAGATCTTCAGATAATCCATAAAGTCATTATTTACAAATTGAAATAGCCAACATATGAATTGTGTTGTCCTTTTTACTGTTTACAGAAGATTCAAAGTGCAGCAAGTTTATATGTTTTCATAAGTTGCAAACAAAATAGTTTCAGTAATTTGTACTCAAACTGTTTTCCCAGGATTTACAAAGCGTCACGTTGGTTGTTGATGTCGTGTTTGTATATAGTGAGGAATTCTGTGAAACCTAATTCACTTTATTTATATTATTATTTCTGAGAACATTTTTCATTTGCCTGGAAAATGGCAAAATTTCCCTTTAAAAGAAAGAAAAGCCTCCAGTAGTAGCTAAATGTAGGACACCCGCCCAAACAGCAGCGATTTGGAACACATTTTTAGACCTTTGAGGCGCTGTGGTAACATAAACCACAACGACTTCTCCTCCCCCGAGGTAAATAAATTCCTGGTAGCCTAATAGCAATTATTGGTACCGTTGGCGGAAAAGGGGCTAATATTAGACCGCGTGAAAGCTCAGCTGCTGTGTAGCTTGTCTCGTGTGGGTTTGTTCCTCTGCGATGCCAATGCTCAACGCAGACGCGCAGAGCTCTGTGAAACAATATGAGACACGCAAACTCCTGCAGGGCTGACACTGAGACCCCAGAATAACCACGGGAGTCAGTCAGCGTAGGGCCCGAGGCGCCCCACCGGCCCTGTTTACCCAGCCCCGACACTCCGGGTTTGTAACATTTAAAGGCCTCCGAATGAATATCCACGCCGCCCTGCTGGCTACATCACCTCAGAGGCTAACTGACCTTCCCGGCTCCCGTCGCCGCGCGTGAGACTGTGCAGGCACGTAAGCAGAACAAGACAAACTGCTGCAGATATGTGCGTGCAGATGATGACGGCCTTACATAGCTCAGTCCACGGCTGCTTGCGTGTGCAAAGCTAAATATGCATGTATGCATGTTTTCATGTCTTCTCCCATGCATATGATAGCATGCAGGTCCTTCGCACGATCTGTAGAGCCAGAATAACACTTTGAACCACATATAGCTATATATATTCTCAGCATTTATATAATACCGAATACCTGTTATAAATAATATTTTTTTTACTGGGTTTGGACTAACTGAAGGCAGGAGCTGGGATCCATAACGTAGCATAGATCGAGAGCTGGGACTTGTCACCAAACAGGAACCGTGCGCCGAGGTCAGGGACTAGCTATTCATTAAAATTTGCACTCCATTTAGCTTGAGGACACAGGGGTCTGCTGTTTGGGGAAATGACAGCACAGGAGAAGGGAAACAGTCTCTGTGCCCTTGAACTGGTGCCATAACGTGTGTGTGTGTGTGTCTGTGTGTGTGCGTACATGAAAATGTGAGACAATTTCAAAGTCTGACTTGTGCCTCTAAACCACCAGTAACACCACTATGTATCAAATAAATAGGAATTATTACAATTTTACAGTAGCTGTAAACACAGGAGTAGATAAATGCACTGATATGTGTTCCCCCAAATATTTACCCATCAATTAAATCATCATTTAAAACAAAATCTGGCTTTTATAATAAGCAGTAACGTTGCTCAAATACATATTTTTGCAGTTTTGACATAACTGTTAAAAATGTGTGAACACGTCGAGAGAATAGTATAACAGGTCTTGAACATTGTGCGCTTTTAAAAATGTGAAATGTTTCTGTAGATATACATATATGTGTGTAGCCTATGCATAAGATTTTACATGGGATGAGAGTCAAAAGGTCAAAGGTCACTCTCCAGTCAGGGCTTTTAACCAGGTCACATTAGAAATCCAACATACTCCTGCAGCAGCAAAGTCAACAGCTTTATCTGTGGAGCGGACTAAAACCACTGCTGAGAAATCTAAAATGATGTCAGCATCTTTGTGTCATCTTAACATCTTCTGAGTGCGTCTGAATAACCAGAAGGCAAACCTGCAGAATTCAAAGCTGCTGAAATCATCAGTCAAGCCCATTCCACATCACCGTGAACTGAGAATCTGCTGTCAAAGATGAAACCAGACAGAGCATCAAAGTATGCTGCTGAGTTTGCTTGTGGTGGGATAAACTCAAATTGAACTTTGATCATAGCAAGAAACTTTTTGATTAGTACCAGGACTATTGTATTACATCCAGTTGGATTTATGTTTTAAAGGTAAATTAAATGATGTGTAAAATAGATGAAGATACTGACTCTATCATTCTTTTTGCAAACGAGGATATGAAAGAATAAAATAAATCAGCTTTACATGCAGGAAGACACTGTATAGGGCAGAAATCCATGTCTCAACATGACAATATACTGGTATGAGAACACAGAAATGTACCTTTTGAGAGGGTTCCTGACACCAACCTCTGCAGGGACTGGATTAGTTTGAGCACCCCCTGTCGGCAGCGGCTGGTACAGCCAGCCATCCTGATGAAGGAGCAGGCGTTGCAGTATCTAGGAATGCTCCTCAGATAAAACGGGTTCTTCTAATGTTTTGCGTCTCCACAGCTCCGGTGGTCTTCAAAAAAAAAAAAATTTAATTTGTAATTTTGGGGGTTTTTTTGTGCGTGTGTGGGTGTATCAAGTAAAGTTACTTCCTCAGCAGGTTTTCATCGATGACATCTGAAGCTCCATTGAGAAAATACTTTGGAGGAAAAAGTTCAAGACAACAATTGCAATGCATCAAAAAAGACCTCACAGTGTAAAAGACACACAAACTTAAATCTGGGTACCTGGTGCCGTTCATTCACTCAGGTGCATTTCAAGACTGATGGTCTCACTTGAGCTTAATGTGTAGATCTGTAATCCAGGTCTTACAAAAAGAAAAGCAGGACTGCTGTCCTCAGACACACACGAGGCAGGGGATAAATTATTGAATGGACTCCAATAGTAGCACGTGAGGATCTCTGGAAGTTCAGCTCATCCATGAAAAGAGCAGAGCGGATGATCTTGTCCAGGTCCCAGAACCTCTGCTGTCCTCTCTCCTTTCTGCTGGTGCTGTGAGGGTGCGCTTCCCAGTCCAGTCGCCTCTCCTCTGAGGTGTGCGAGCTCTCCGCAACTGCGATGTGTGGAGGAGTTCTGCACTGAAGCTCACGGCAGATCTGCAGCCCAAGCAGCAGCAGCAGCAGCAGCAGCAGCAGCCGCCGCCACAGCACCCGCCCTCCTTCACTCCCTCCCCAAGGCTCAAATTTGTGCTTCCGCACACATGGAGTTTGCACACTCTTCTGCCTTCTTTTGCACTTGTCCACTTCAATATTGAGGCTTCACCAAGAGGAGAAGTTTCTCACATTAAGGAGATTAGATCAAATTAGATTAGATCGATTTGGAAAACAAGAATTGTCTCTTAAAACTGGCACAACCTCCAACGTACAGGCGTGCGTGGACATTGCAGCTGATTGCACGAGTCTCCAGAGGCTTGTATATTTCATATTGATTAGACCTGTGTTAGTGTTGCGTTGAGGAGCCCAGAGGAGCATGTTCTGCATCGTGAGCAGACTATTGGTGGAGGTTTAAACACAAATAATCAAGAAAATCAAGCATTAACCTCTGGAGATTGTCACATTGAAAGAGTTTTCAATTGCTGCAAAGGAAAAGAGATGAACTTATAACCCCTAGATTAAAATATGCAATAGGAAAATGCCTTCACTGACACAACTGGCTGTATGGCAAAAGCCTGGGTTAATGGACATCATAGTTCTGGCTGTAATCCTAAATGCACTTTTTGTCAGCACCTGCCAGAATTTAGAAGCTTTCTCAGCTTTTTTTTTTAGTATCCAGCTTTTATATTAGCAGGCTGAGTCATTACTGAAGTCTTCTCTGTCACTGACTACAGGACAGGTTACATAAGTTTGCAGCTCGCCGGTGGAGATGCAGCTTTTTGTTTCTCACCCCACTGAACTGAGGCGAGCATGACGCAGTGCTTCCACCGTCTATTTTCCTCCCCTTCACCCTCCGTCTTGTCCATATTTAATGTGCGCGGATTCGATTTAGCTCCTCGCTGGCAAAGTCCGGATCACATTTAAGGATGCGTCTGCCCGGGTTCTCTGTCACACGCAGAAAGGGAAAGAAAGAGAGAAACATAAACAAGTGCAAGAGGAAGACCGGCTCTTGTGTGACATCAGGAGGTTGTTCACACGATCCCAGGAGAGGAGCACTTAACTCGGAGTGGTGGAATAAAAATAGCAACACTGTGCAAAGCACGCGGTCAAAAAGTCTGTATATGTGCAGGGGTGTCTAGAATTATTGTTACTTTTTTTTTTTTTTACAGTGACTCTTTCTTCACTGTCACACAACGTTAAGGCAACCTGCACTGTAAACTGTGTGTTTCTGTGGCAAGCAGGTGGAAAAACACATCAAACCCATGTGGACCGCTGTTTGACAGAAGAAAAGAGTGAATATTTTGAACCAGGGATTCCCAGCGTGTTACTTGTGTACCCAAAAGTCAAATCAAACAAGAAGAAATAATCAGTATTAACAATGTAGTCAAACTGGGAAACACTCATTCTATTGTGAGTATTTGATTAGGATCTATCTTTAACCGTTAACAGCATGCACCCTTTTTTTGTTCGGGTTTCAGAGGAAGAATCAGGGTGAAATAAAGACACAGAAAACCCACAAATGATGCAAAAGCATGCGCTACAGAGGTTTCTCTATGACGCCGATGTGGCGGGCATTTCCAGCATCTCTCCTGCATCAAGCCCACTTAACCGCATCCGCACCCTGGAGACCAGCAGCAGGCGTAGCAGTGTCAACAAGCATAACCAGCACGGCTCCCTAAACTAATGAATGCATCCCATCTGGGCTCTTTGCTTCGTAGCAGTGTCAATCTATATCTGCGCCTCTCCTGCACAGCAGGCAGAGCGATAACATGCATGGGCAGCAGAGATACGGCAGCAGGTCTCATGATGTATGTGCTCGGGCCCGCGCAGCCTGATATACTGGTGCCTGCACGACAGAAGAATTACGTTTTAAATCAGGTCTAATGGTATGTGAGGGAGCACACTTTCCAGTGTCCATGGTGATATTGGACACATTAATATGCAAAGTGACAAAAAAATAAGCAAAACGCATGAGTAAAATACTGTTGCCATAGTGAGGTAAATGAAAAGCTGAATCGGAGACGGTGTTAGTTTGCGCATCTCTGTGATTTAGGTGAGTGCAACCTGCTTTTCCATCAGGGCCAAGTGTTGAGAATGAAAACCGCTGCTGCCTGTTGGCACCCGCAGCACACTCCCACACTCAGAGCGTTGAAGGAGCGTGCGAAGGAAAATCATCTGCTTGCAGATTTTGAAGAGGGTTAGTCGATTGTGCTGTAAAAGGATGAGAAGTGACAAGAACAGTAGGAGGCCTTGGAGCTGCGGGGCAGCTTTATTATCAGACCACGCTCAAACTTAAGCACACGGAGACAAAAAGTCTCTCTTTTTAGCGTCTCAGTTTCCTTCTTCCCCGTTTGTAGGACAATATTATCGCGGGGATGTTCATTCATTTTATTAATTTTCTTCACTGGAGCTTCAAGAAAGAAAAAAAATCTGCAGATTACAAAACGAGACTGAATTTGACTGCTGCTCTAGTAAAGTAAAAGTCTAGCATGTTCTTGCACATCCTGCAGAAGAAATGTGTTTAATTATCCATCACCACCTTGGTCAGAGCAGTGGGATTAATTAGGATGGGTGACCTGACAAACACCACCCAGCCCTCCAATTGCATACGCTCACTGCATTTCAGCCCCCCCCTGCTGCAGGCTCATGTTTTAAGAAAGCCAAACTGGAATCTGTGGTTACGCTTCGCCTCCCACACAGTTGCATAATGGACTTTATTTAAACACTCCCGTCTGAATCCAGTAACGGAACACATAAATAACTAAAGCAATTAAACCACACAGCTACTTTCACCACCCAAAGCCTATACCCAAACATCACGCCGACATTTAACTACCTGCATTTACTGAAAGAGGGTCACACACACGGAGAGAGGTGGAGGCCTGGTGTGTTCATGAAGATCAGAAGGGCGAAAACGGGTTTATACTGCCCTCTGCTGGGAAGGATGTCAGAACAGAACAGTTCATGTCTGATTTTGACTTCTTTTTTGAAAAGATGCTTATCTGCTGAAAGAGGAAAGGGAGTCTCCTTCTCGTTTATAAAGAAACAGGGAGTTTAAATGTTATTTCCTGTGCATGTTTTGCGAATATAAGATGGGCAAAACATCTCATAAAAGCAAGATGGACTTTAGATGCGCTGATTCCGTGAGGGCCTTGATTTCTCGTCTCTGTTTGAAGGCACTGCATCATACGGTATACTCAGTGTATACAGTACATGGTCAATTTTGAAGTATTTGTTATGACTTTTAAGTCTTCTCCTGTGTTCTTATTCCAAATTTCAGTCACAGTTTAATCGAGGCTTCTTTTGACACGCTCTAGTTTAAACAGCTCGATAATCTGGGCAGCCACTGAGGTCAAAAATATACACATAATATGCACATCAGCTCTCTGGTCATTTATTCACATTCATTGGCAGCGCTAAAGCAAAGGAGGGGGGGTGGTGGTGGTGGCAGAGTTACAAACATTTAGCAAACAGTGTCTCCAAGCTGCAGCTTTCTGTGAAACCTGGTGACTCATCCATTCAGTTCACATCACCCCGTTCAGCCATTGTTTGTTTGGCATTCCGATCATCCATCCCATGGAGTTAATGGTTAGCTCATGTGGTCGTGTGAGGCATGCGTCTCCAAATTACAGCTGCATGTGGCCCCAGAGGCACCTGCGCACTCATGCTTTCTCAACAACACAATTTATTTCTTTTTTTGACACGGTCTTCATAAACTCACACGAACTGTCGCAGCTCACATCACAGATTGAATTCAAGCAAAGATGAACACACGTATAAATATGTAGCGATATATATATATATATAATAATCTGACAGTTTATGATCTCTCTGATATATGATACCTGACTAATTCTTCACATAAACGCCATCTGGTGGTCAGTTATAACATTACAAACCTACAAACCAACAAACATCTGACAGATAAATGTCGGTCTGGAAAAAAAAAACAAAAAAACTTTTAAATAATGTTTGTACTGTTAAGATACCAGCATCCACAGCGCGAGTTTGTGACAAATATACTATTTGTGGTAGGTAATGTGGTTTTCATTTCAGCTTGGCTCATCAGGAATAACATTTTTGCCTTGTAATGTCAGCGTCTCCCCCTCGGCTGCTTTCGGATCTGTGCCGATGCGCCCCTCCAACGGCGTCGGGACCCTTTTGCCATTGGCGCACGTGAGCTGCTCAGGCACAGACAAGCACGTAAAGGGAACCTTTCCGTGCAGGAATCCCCTGTAGCGGATCAGCTCGGCGTAAGCCCTCCTGAAATCCCTGTTGAAGGCCGGGTAGAGGATGGGGTTAAGGGCTGAGTTGAAGTAGCCCAGCCACAGCACCACGGAGTGGACCGTATTGGGTGGGTTTCTCTTCGGCTTTATGCCCGTCCAGGTGAAGAAGGTGAAGTAAGGGAACCAGCAGATGACGAAAGCCCCCAGCACGGCCGCCAGGGTGACCGTGGCTTTGTGCTCGCGCGCGATGGCTGCCGTCGAGGCTGAGCGGGCAAACGATGGAGTGGCGGCGCGAATCCGGCGCACCTGAAAAGATTAGTCAGAGGAGATTAAGATCTTAGCTCAGAGCTGCATTGGTAGGCATAAAAAAACGCTGCATCGCTATCAAGAGTTTCGGATGTTTGTGGGGGGGTTTGGGTGAAGTTCAGCTTTTCCATGAGCACTGACCTGTTCTCGGGCCACCCTGAATATGCACAGGTACGTCCCACACATGAGCAGCAGAGGCAGGTAGAAGGAGCCCAGGGTGTAGAGGACCACGTAGTTGTTATTCCACTCAAACTGGCAGTAGCGTCCGTCCCGATCCTCGTCCCCAACGCCCCAGTCCAAGTGCTGGACCTGGTAGTCGGCCGTGTTCCAGCCCATGTGTATCGGGACAAAGGACACGGTCCCCGACCAGACCCAAATGGATATCAGGACCAGCGCCACCCTCTGACGGGTGACCCTCTGGGGGTAAGTGAGGGGGGCTGAAATGGCTAAGTATCGGTCCACGCTGATGGCCAGCAGGGTCAGGATGGAGGACGTGCACAGTAAGACGTCCGCTGAGATGTAGATATTACACAGGGCTCCCCCGAGGGACCAGTTCCCACTGCGCAGCTCCACAGTGGCAGACAAAGGCAGCACCAGCAAGCCCAGCAGGAGGTCGGTGACTGCCAGCGACACCACAAAGCAGTTAGGAACCCGCCGAAGGCGACGGCTGCGACACACGGCCAGACATACCATCACGTTGCCACTGATGGTCAGAAGGATAAAGGCCACCAGAAAGACGCAGCGGGCAGCCACGGAGCTCATCCTCCCACACTGGCTGAGGCTCTCAGACGCGCTGCTGCTGGTGCTACCGTGACTCACTGGGACTTCTTTAAACATTTAAACAAAAGCATTCTGGGTCCTCTTCTCCATTTGGGGATCTTTTCCACGGTTCGGGAGGACCGCAATGACAAACTGACGCTGTGAAGCATACCTGTGATGGAGAGCACAGGGAGTTATTCCTCAAACATAATCAATTATAATGTAGTATCATTCATTACATGTATATATACCTTTATTGTGACAAGATTACCACCTGAGAGCCTCTGGTGTACATATATACAAGGCCCATTATTAATATTATCATTGATTATATAATTATTAATTTAATAAATGTTGCAAAAGGTCAATAAAAGCTAAAAAGCACACACACACACACATATATATATATATATATATACACAAAATAAACTGGAATGTAGGGGACAAGAACAATGTGATTCAGCCCACAAGAGACCTCAAACTGAGATAATTTACTTTTTAACCAGCAATAATATGAAGCATCCACAGGGAACTACACAGAAATGAGGCAAAGACAACAAGATGTCGGGTCTGCAGTGACTGATTCAAATCCTAATCTGGTCGAGTATTCATGACTGAGCTCGCGCAGGGCTGCTCATACTGGATACCAGTAGCACAGTCAGAGAGTCTCAGCATTTGTAAATAGGAATGGAGTAATTACATTGATCAGATCTGCAAATGTGACTAAGTCAGCCTACACACACACACACACACACACACACACACACACACACACACACACACACACACACGAGCCCGGCACTTTGGTCTTTTTTGTTTAATTTCTGTCTAAGGGATTGTCATGCAATTTTAAATCATGATCCCATAAAAAAAAGAGAAAAGAAAAAAGGAGAAAACGAGCCATGAAAAGTGAAAAGGATCTGCATATTTAACGCCACAGACAAAGGAATAAAGAGACTGCACTCCCACATGTTGAGCTGCGGCGGTTTCTGGAGACAGAAGCGCGTCTGCAGAGGCCAACGTCGCCCTAGACTGCGTTTCTCCGTCAGGTTAATTCAACACAAGAGCGACCGTAAAACATGCAGCAGCTGTCTGAGCTGTAGAGCAAACAAATCTCAGCTCGCCGAGTCAAAAAAGGAAAAGAATCCAATGTATTAGAGGACACACTATGGCTTTTTATATAAACGTGCATTTGAGTTTATTTACACGGTGTAAAAGTCCTGTAAAAGACAATGCAAAACTACTTTGTTAAAGCAGATACAGTTTTATTATTATTGGTGCTTAGTTATTGAGGAGAGTCTGAATATACTCTCATAAAAAGCTGTTATACACACTTTATATCTCAACCTTAATATCCACACACAATCAAATCTGTGCTAATATGGAAAAGCAAACAGAAACAAATTACCAAAGCTTAGTGATTCTCCTCGCAGAACTACTTTTTCCACTTTCAAATGGAACGCTAAATGAAAGATAAAAAGACAAAGCATTGAACTCAAACATGAATTTGTCTCCTCTGCAGACAGTTAATGACTGACCAACACTTACAATAAATAACAACACACATTCATGTTCAAGGAGCACAAAAAGATGCTTATTTAATCATCGCTCTGGTATCAGATATCTACTGTTGACATCAAAGTGTCCTCCCTGCCTTGTTCCAGACGTGAAAGCACAACCTCTGCACCCTCTTGCACCAGCCGAACCGTTATTAAATGACCTGACTTGGTTATATTGTAATTCGGGCGGCTGACCTGGGGTGGTGGACTGAAACCGTATAGATCATCCGTTACAAGTTGACAAAGTCTCAGACGCCGTTCCAGGGTGACTTTGGACAAAGACGGTGTTGCGCGGGACCGTTTGAGACTTTGTTAATTAATAGTCATGCTGTCCGCTGCTCTCTGCTTTAACCCCCGAAAAACATTGCCTGGGGCTAATTCTATTAAAGTAGCTATTTCCAGCTGTTTTCATTGCCCCCCCACCTACCTTAAATCTTATTTTAAGTCTTAATAATGTCAATAGATTCCCCACAGGTATGAACTGGCCGTTTCTATGGCAACGTATATTTGTTGAGTCTTAACATAGTTTCTCTGGCCCGGCGAAGCCTGCTGCTGTCAGTGGGGCGACGAGGACCAGGACCAGAGGTAGACGAGCTCCAGGAGCACCAAACCCCCCCCACCGCCTGACTCCAGTAGATGGAAAGAGCAGCATGGCTTTACATTTCACGACGTAATCAACCGCAGATAGACCAGACACAGACTTCACCACACGGACAGATCGCTTGTTTGACCGTATATCAGTTATTTATCGTCTATTTATTGGTGGAGTAGTGATCTGCAGTGTCTGTGTCGCGTCTTTTACAATGCTATTAATAATTAACCTCCCTAGCCTTAATGATCAGTGTGACCACATAGGCCATCTTATCGCCGCTGCAATTTTCTTTAATGTTTCAGAAGTACCCGGACTCAAAGGTCGGGCCCTTCCGGGAGCAGATTAAGGACCGTCGGCGAGGGAGACAAGTGAACTGATCGGTCAGCCCGCAGCAAACACGGCTAATGCCGTGGCTGTAAAAACAGCTCTGTTTTTTTTTTTTTTTTTTTTTTTTTTTATTGCAGCAAAACAAAGAATAATATGCACAGAGAATGCACATCTGTCGGTGCGTCTTTGTTTTGAGCTGACAGGATGTTTCTGCAATTTCCTCACACAGGAACAGTTGATTGATGAGTTCAAAATAAAACAGCGTCTTGCGCGCCCAGAGCTGAATTAGCACAAAAGGAGATGTGTGTGTGATTTAGATACAGTGAGAGCCCTATGCGAGACCCAACGTCGGTGTAAAAGTGTGTGGAACACATGTGTGCAGATGTACGGTTCCCTCGCTCATCCTCCCAGACGCACGCTGACGTAAATGTGTCCCAAAGCGAATGGCCAGGAGCCCCATTCTGCACGGTCCCCCTCGCCAGAGCTGCAGACCCTTGTTGCTGCCGTGCGTCTGAACCCGAAGGAAGTCGCTTTAGTGGCGCTTTTCACTCACCTCACATGCTTCGTCTTAGATCAGATCCCCAGCAGACGATGAATGCTCACCTCTGTTTGAGCCCACTCAAGTTTCTACTTCAGCTCTCATTCATTCTCCCTCTCTCTCTCCCTCTCCCTCTCTCCCTCTCTCTCTCCCTCTCTCCCTCTCTCTCTCCCTCTCTTCCCCTTCCTCACCCCCGCCCACCCCCCCTTTGTCTCTCCGGTACACTAGATTACATAAATTATTCAGCCTGGCATTTATTTAAATTGCCTGCATCTAGGTATTGAGCTGACGATCAAATGCTGCTTAGAATGGTGACTTCACACGGTCACTGAGATCTCAACTGTAAATATACTCTTTGTTTTCCCTAAAAAAAAAAGCAAAAAGCACTTTAATCCCCAACCTGAGGATTCTCTGCCCTGAATATCTTAAGTTTACATGCAGTTTTAATTACTTGCCTTCTTCCCCTCATCCATAGCAGGAGTGTGAGGGGTGTGATTAACAGGATGAGACGCATAAGCAGCTCTGGCGGTCCACAACAGACCCACAACACGCAACTCACCACATATTTACCTTTAATGCGGAGCCCTCGCGTGAAGAACAAGCTGCGTCTGTGCGTAGCTTAGCTTTCCCCCCCGTCACCTCCAGGCGGGTCGAGAATTAACACCAGCCTCCGGATTCATGCAGACCCCGCCGATCAATCAATAACCCCTGCAAGCCGAACCTTGCGCGCTCCTCAAATCCTCTTAGGGCTCCGCTTTAGAAGTTGCGCCCCCTGCACATGTGTGCAGGAGCCGGGCTCAAAATAATCAGCCGCTGTTGCTTTAAATGCGCGACGAGCTAGAAATTAATAAGGGAGGGTCGCTGGATGTTTAATAGCCCCAATCCCGAAGCGGGCCATAAAATAATGTATCCTGGGAGGGAGGAGAATGCCTGAGAATCGCTCAGCCTGCTGTTTGCTCAGCTTGAAATAGTCCTGTGTTGTGACCAGGTCAAGGGGAATACGTTAGATCTGATATCTTTTGTTTTCCAATCCTACAACGAAAGGGCCCAACAGTTTATCTATCTATCTATCTATCTATCTATCTATCTATCTATCTATCTATCTATCTATCTATCATCTACCTATCTACCTTATCTGTCTATTTGATTCACGATTCTTTCTTCTAAGTTGTCAGTTATTGACATAAATGGATTGATTTCCTCGTGTTGAAGGAATAATGACATTATTTACATGATTCTGTTATTTCATTAGGAGTGGTGTTTATATAGCAGCGGCGTGGCGTGTGCTCCGTCACAGCGGCTCAGAGATATCAGGAAATAACTGCATTGTCCTCTCCATCATCTCCATTCATGTCGCGCTAATGAGACGTGAGCGATGCTGCCCACTAACAAGCGCTTCTTCGCCTTCGCTTTCAAGGGCCGCCAGGCTGACCTGTTCCGTGATGCTACACTTCCAAATCCAGACTTTCATCTTTCATCAAAGCTTCCCTCAATATTAGATAAAAAAGACAGCTCCGAGCTAAAATACGGCCACGAGAGCCCCTCGGATTTCTTATCTGTTAATGTGCTGGATGGACTGGTGTGGAAATCGTGTACAACGCATTACAGTTTACGCACTCCTTTTGGACGATCGCGCTGATGCTTTGTCCCGACGTTTGCCACTTCTGCAGGATTTTTGCATGGCGGCAGATGTCAAGTGTTTTATTTATCGGGAAAAACTAGAGCGGCGGACGTGCATGAATGATGGGCTCTCATTGTGTTTGTGTTGGTGCGCTGCTGCTGTGTGATATAACCCTCGCTCCCTCAATCCTCCAGAGGACGTCACTGTCAAAATCTGGAATGTTTCCCTACCCATATTTTAGTGTTCGAAAGGAGTCGGCTGGCTTTATCCGATTCTTTGATCTGTTTTGGAGAGTCTGCTTCGCACATAGCACGTCCACACTGCTGTTGCGAAAGAAAACGAAAAGTTTTCAAGGTCGCGTGACTTCCTTCCGTCCTCTTATCTCCTTCTTCTTGTTCTGTTATGTTCTTCGTCCGTCCCCGTTGGAAGCCATTTTTCCCCCTCAAATCTCAGTGGATTACTTGAATCTGGCAGGAGGGAGGGTTGTACACCCCCCCCCCCCCTCCCCCGAGACCCCCATCCTCTCTCTTTTTAACAAATGATACTGCCTCTGGGTCCCCGCCTCAAGATTCGTCATTGCGTTTGGCTGCGAGTCAGAACAGTAGTGATAATTCCATAAAGAGAAACAAGGACGTGACCGGACCGTTTGCGGGTCGCTGGGAAAAAAAGTTTGGCCATGAATAAAACCAGCTCGTACAAACAAACACACGTCGACGGGGGAGGGAAACCGTAAATCAATTAGAAATAGCGCAAGTGCTAATTTTGTCTGCCGCGAGGTCGCATGGTTCTCCACGTGATCGACTCCGGCGTGATAGCACGAGGAACATGTGCTAATATGACTGTGTGAACGCTGCTCCTTCAGCTGCAACTGTAATGCTTTTAACACACACACACATGCATACACACACACACACACACACACATGCATACACACATACCTGTCTTTGTATTTCTGTCATTGTGAGGACATTATGAATCCAGCCCTTTTCCCTAAACCCAATTCTAATACCAGTCTTAAACTCACGCAATCAGCTAAGGAATGAGATAGTCTCTACAAAATATGCAGCCAGTACAAGGACACATACACAAACACGCGCACACACACACACACCCTTCATATTTTTCATTTTAGCCCAAAAAAGGAACAATTTTCTTCTTTTTATTAACTATGATATAGATCTCGGGTGAATGATTAAACCTGCTTGGATGAGGGTGCTGTCTGCAATAAATGGATGTTTTCCAGTAGACAGGTTGATCTTTCACAGAAAACTGTCACTTCTCATCACTCATGTGCTGCAGAAGTGTCCATTTTTTCCATTTGGTGTTTCCAAATGTGATAAATTTCTTAACACTGTAAAAATGTATTATTGAATAGAGGTATATTCAGCTCTCTGGTGTATTTAGTGGATTTACTGGACTGTGCCACTGTTAATGCTGTGACTCACTTTGGTGCCAAATGGTGCTGGAATTCAGAATTTAATCTCAAGTAATTTCCAAAATTTGTGTGATTTACTGGAGAGATGAAAAATGTGACATCATACCTGCAACAATGCCATCCCTACAGGTACTCTGTGCTGCAGGAGAAACAAAAAACCCAAAATATCTCCAAAATGTAATTGCAAAATGTATGAAATAATGTTTTTAACATTTGTTTCCTTATTAATAAATATTGTGATGGTTTCCAGTATTTTCTTATATATTCTATATTTTAGTTTTATTAGAGAATCCTTTTTGGTTCTTAATTGATTTAAAACCCAAAATTCATAGATTTTAAAAAATGTATCATAGTATTAAAAAGGAATGAATAGGATCAGTATTTAATAATTCAAGTCATTTTTTTATAGCATGAGGTCTGTCATCACGAGAGTGTCAAAGGTTAAACTGTAACTGCTCTACTTCATATTTTCGGGGGGTCAAAGGTCAGGTGATGAGAAGGTCACCTGCCAGGTGTCCGTCTCACCAGCAGAGGGCACTAGAAACGCATTTTACTTTAAAAATGTGATTAAAATAAATGGAAATGTCTAAACGTGAGCCAATTTAGAACATGACGTAGTTTTAGTTGTGCTCCACTCGAAGTGGGATTGAAGAGCTTAGCTCCTCTTTAATGAGAATCAATGACAATACAGGAAAAGGCAAAGGGCAAAGGTCAGACCGGCATTTAAGAGATTACAGATTCACAGCTGACTTGCTGTGCTTCCCTACTGTCATCTGAACAGCAGATCATAAATCCGACCATCCTCGCCACGCTTGTGCTTTATTATTGTCATTATTTCCGCGCGGAGACGGATTCACCTTCACTGAGAGACAGACTGGCAGAGCATTCCACAGATCTCTGTCCATGCTCAGCAGGTTGCTCAGGGGGGAGAGCGGAGCGGTGGAAATGAGTTTCTCCTCTCTGAAAGTGCCTCAGTCAGGCTGCACACAACACAAACACCTAACAGATAAGAGGTGCTCAAGACCGGTACAGTTATTGGTTTGAGATTTTCAGTTTTGTTCAATTACAGCTTCTGAAGATTTCTCTGTGTTCTAAATCTGAAAAGCCTTGCAGCCTAAAATGCTGCCTTGTGTACAGTGTTGCACTCGTGTGATTAGCATATGTTTTGCAGGATTAAAAGCACACATGAGTCACCGGTGCCTCTTAAAATGTGCTGCAGAATTAAAAAAAAAAAAAAAATGCAAATCAGACAGCAGTGGCCTCTTCAGGATGGTGTTCACATTTGTGGAGCGTGAACACTGTAATTTGATATTTTCGCTCCCTGGCTCTAATCCAGAGTGAAACATCTGGGGGAAATCCCTGCAAACACGATGTAGTTGCACCTTGTTTGAATCTCTCACTGTGTGAGTCAGAACCAATCGCATCCCGATCCACTTCAAATATTCCTTCATTAATAGTTAACTAAATACTTCCATATGCAGATACAGTTCATTATGTGGGCATGTTAATGTTCATTTTGACTGGGCTGGTATTCTTTTTAAATCTAGCGGTATTCCCTAAAATGAAGTTATTTATTTAGCAAAAACAAAAATGCATATTTAAACGAGTATTTTTTAAAGAAAGACTTGTGCCAAAGAAAGACTCCCTGAAGTTTGTATATTTTTGGATGACCCGGTACTCTGTTTGTTTCGGCTGTTCGGAGATTCATTTCAAGCAAATCTGTGAGCACAGACAGAGTTTTGGTGTTGGGGTGTTTTAGTTTGACCTCTCGTCATAGTTCATTACTGATGGGGGGGGGGCGATCAGATCTACCAGTCTTTGACCCACAGCGACGATAAGCCTCAGCATTAAAAGCCTGTTTAACTGAGACCTTCTTTTCATGTTTTTTTTTTTTTTTTTTCAGCGCTTGACGCTTGATGTTTGTTTGTCCCGAACTATCGCTGGCTGGACCAGTGAACCCAAATAATGAGATGAAAGAGGCTGGAGGCGCCACGTCGGTGCTGCAGTTTGGTTTGGATGGGAGTGAAAGGAGCTTCAAAGCTAATAACATCAGAGTTGTAAACTTTGGGATGTGTGTTCAGGGTTTCACATACTTTATTATTTCTGTCTCTGCTGTACCATGAAAATAATAATAAGTGATTTTATGAACTGTATAGTTCATAATAAAGGCCTGGTAATTATTTATTGGTACACAGTGGATGTTGACAATAATATTGTTATCGATGTTATTGATAAATGAATGAAGTGGTTCGTGTTATGAAAGGCTGCACCTTCACTTCCTCCCCCCCCTGCTGTGTTATTACCTCAGTAATTTCACAGCTGGCACTGTTCAGCCATCCATCTTTAAAATGAAACACATGAACATTCACATGGACGACAAGTAATTGCGCTCACTCCGAGCAGCATTCCGTGTTCAGGAACGTGCCGTAAAAGCAATCAGCTCTGTGGCCTGTCCGTGTTTAGTTTTATAGATCCATTTGTCTTTGGCTCCGGGACCCAGCGGAGTGCTCCGGCTCCAATATTGTTTCGGCAACATCACTTTTCAAAATTGGCAGATCCATTTGGAGCGGAGGCTCGCCGCCTGGTCAGGAATCGGCGAGCGCGACTCAAACCCGCGCCGCATCCGTAAACGCAAATGATCCGCGAGCGCAATCGCAGTTGGGATCTCTGATTCGGCCATCGCAGGTGAGGCCCCTCGGTCTGGCCTCAGACAAGCTCCGTGCTCCCTTGCCGTCCTCAGACGCTAATTTTGTCGGTCGTCCCGAGGGGGGTGTTTCTCGGGGTTTGGGGAAAGTGTCCACTTGGAGACGCGGGTTGGGGCCATAACGTCCCAAATTCGCACAAACGTCTGTCACCACAGGCACTGACATTTTGCCGCTGAAAGGTCAAAGCGCGGCATCCTTTCTGCACCGGGGGGTCCGACAACAGAACACACTCCTACCCTTTAATCAACAGGGAAACAAAGAACACCTTCAGTTGTTTTAGGCATTTAAGATTGAATTAGAGGCACGTTTCAGTAAACGCCCTGGGAAAAGCGCCTGCTGGCTGATGGGGAACTAATTTTCCCGATGGTTGAAAAGTTGTTGTTCTGCGCGTACAATAAAAAAAAAAAAAAATAGCCCCTGAAATTCAACATTTGTTTATCTTGAAAGCAGCTTATATTTCTGCCTGCAGCAGAAACGAGGTGGAGCGACGTTCTACAAAACTGGTAGTTGACGGTTTACTGTATGTTTATATCTCTCACGATCCCCCTGCTAAGCTCATTAAATATGCGGTTTCATGACTGTAATTATGCCTTTGCTCATGTGCACCTAACTGCGCCTGCCCTCGCATCAGTGTTTTATTGATACCCTTTATAAGAAGCCCAGATTGTTTGGGGATTTGGAGACCATCCGCACAATTGGAGACGTGGTGAATATGCCTGCGCGTCCTTCATCCTTAAAGGGCTGAGACGCTTTTTAGGCGCATCCGAGCTGAGCTTTGTGGCTCCAAATTTGGTTTATTGCACCCACACAGAGCACAAAAGGATTCTTTTTATTCAGAACATATCAAGGTAAAACAGTTATAGACAAAGCAATTGGCTGTTTAATTCGCCGCCAGAAATCGTCCCTTTTAAAAAAAAAAAAAAATACAAAAAAAAAAAAAACGGATGGCATGAAACATTTAATCTGAAGAGAATCAAGCAGGGGGGCAGCTGAAGGAGACTGGAGCTGTGGATAGCATGCCAAACAGGCAGGTATGACAACAAAATAAGAGCATCTTCAAACTGGAATAAAAACTCCTCCCAGCTCGGATGAAGGTCGTGCAAACTGACTGAGCACAATACGAGCTTTGAAAAGACCCTACTTAGGGGAGATGCTAATTCAGAGTAATCCCACAGTGTAGGTTAAGAGGAGAATAGTCCGGCTCTTCCTGGGAAGGCTTGTGCTGGTCAACGGTAGACAACCCTTGATTATGGCTCTTCAACCTCACGAGGGGCGTTTTTGTGGGGCGTCTACCTCTGCTGGATTTTCCCCGGCAGCCATTTGAAAAGAATCTTGCAGAGTGTTTTGCTTTTTACTTTGGACTTGGAGAGGTTCTTAATGGTGTTTCTGAGCGCGCTAATGTTCAGGGAGCCAGCGAGGCGTGTGGAGGAAGCCTTAGTTCCTCCCGTTGATTGATTAAGAACCTCCATGAGATGTCTTTCTTGCTGCCTGAAATCGTACTCCACGCTGGACAGACAGACGGAGACAGACAGAACAAAGCCTTTAATTAGGAAAAGAGGCGGATATAAACTTTTTTTTTTTTTTTTTTTTTCTTTTTTTCTTTTTTGGGGAGTCTTTTCATGTAGCGAGCCTGTCAGATTTCAGAGTGCTCGATTGGTTTCAGCAGGACGACTCTCCCGAATGGGAACCTGTCGGCTTTAATTTGGCTTCTGAAAGTCTCGGTTGAATACCTTTATCTTCCATTTGGCCTTTAAGAGAGATTCTAACACATGCCACTCAGCCAATCAACTTAGACAACATCTCTTTGTCGTGCCAAAAAAAAAAAAGAAAAAAAAGGGGTTGTTGAAAGTGCGCAGATCAAGAGGAACATTTGAAAAGTTCGAGATGAAGACTTTGCTTTGTAGAGCTTGAGGCCTTTTTTTCCCCCCCGTGAGATAACGAGAAGGCTTTCAGATTAGCCTCTCTTAGCCTCATTTGCGAGTACAATGTATCTGGGACGGCGTTTTTCGCCCTTGTTTTCCGGTCGCGTTGCTTTTACCTGACGCAACAACTCGGCAAACGCGTGCAAAACGGCATGCGGCGTGTAAAAATCTCCCATCTTGCTTAATTATCACCCCCGGTGGAGGGGGGGCAGAAACCACACGATGGCGAGCCCGAGCCCTCTCACCTGTAGACAATACACGCCGTCTTCTGGCAGGTCGCACAGTTTCGCAGGTCCTGTCCGGCTGCGCTGCATCGCCGGGAGAGGCGGGGGAAAAAAAAAACGAAAAGAAAAAAACAAACAAACCACATGATTAAAACTCGCCCGGGCGACGGAGAGCGACTTTCCCACTAAAATGGAGCGTTCTCTCCGCTCAACCTCTGCGGCTGACATTCCCGAAGACAGCTGCTGGCACGGACGGGCGGCGTAACGGGCATCGTGTCTGACACCGGTCCGTTATTAGCGGTCGGTTATTCTGAAACACGGCCCCAGAGGCAGTCGCGACTCATTAGCGCGCAACAGTGAGAATGATTGACGGAGACACGTTCCCCCGAAGGTGGTGCTAATTCCTCTTATTTATCCCGGGAGAAGTTTCCCCTGCTAAATAAATCCCAGCAAGACACCCCCCCCACCCACCCTTTTCAAATGCCCAAGTAGGTTTCTGTCACGGGCTGGCTCGCCATCACCGACCTGTTTGGAGATTTGGAGCAAAGTTAAAGCCCGCTCTACGTCTACCCCTACTGCAAATTCACAAACTCTTGCCTATTGCGCAACTTCTTACATAATGCAGACCCAACCGAAGCCATCATTTGTTTCCTTCAAAAGGGAAGGACTTTTCCAAATCAGGTTCAGCGTCGATAGTCGGCGAACACGTTTTGAATCACTAACTACTCTTCAGCTCTCTTCTTTTTAGCATTTAGCGGTTCAGTCTGATGCCCCCGGTGTGACCTCATCATTATTTCATCCGTCTGACTGCGCTCTTAAGAATAATACCGATGATGTAATCTAAAGGCACGGGCTCTTACCCGCTGCTGGGAGTGTGGGACGTCTCCAGGTCATGGATAATGTTCAGCAGAGTGGTGATCCTGTCCTTGTTGGCTGCCAGGCTGGCCTCCACGCTCTCCAGCTTCTGCTGCAGGCTGGCAGATCTGCAGCACTGCGGGGAGGGGGGCAGCAGACGGGCCACGTCGGCCGGGTGGGAGTGAGCGCCCCCGCCGTCCCCCGGGCCGGACAGGCTGGATTTGGAATCGGGTCTGACGATCGACTGTAGGCGAGGGCGGGATTCCAGGCCTGGGTGAGGATCGGGGGACGTCCTCGAGGGCGGGAGCTCGGGGCCTCCGCGGGCGCCCGGCGAGGATGGAGCAGATGTTAGCTGGGTTAAAGATCCAGAGGGGAGGGGGGGGGCACGGGTCGGGGGGTCGCGCGCGTCGTCGTCCAGACCGCGGTTGGCTTCGGACTCTACCGCGTTTTTTCTTCGCTGGTCTGCGTTTGCTGGCAGGAACGCCGGGTGCTTCTCCGCATGTTCCGCGTACCCTTCCCGACGCCGTCCTGTGCTCACGTAGGCGTGCAGGCAAGGGCCAGGGAGCTTCATTAGGGAAATGTTATTCCGAAGGTCAGTGACCTGTGACGCGCTGGAATTTTCCCGGCGGTTTGACTCAGCGACTAATTTGCTGATCGGATTACCATTTACTCCGCTTCCTCCGCTATGCGGGCCGTTTCTAGGGACGATCTTGGATTCATTGCGACTTGCGTCAGCGCCTCTTCGCCGATCGTTTGGCGGACGCTCTGCTGGGCGGTCTTCCCCGGCGGAGGCCGGACCCGATCCGGATCCGTCGCCGCGTTGTGCTCTGCCGCCCGCTCCTCCTTCTTCTGCTCGAATCCCACCGAGCTCTCCCTCGCGTCGAGCCCCGTCTGCCGACTGATGCAAAACCGCCGCCGATACGCAGGCGTTAGCCCGCTTCTCCGCCGATGCAGAGGAGGAGACGGCGCCTGGGGGCGGTGGAGTCCCCGAACAAGTGGATGAGTCCCTGAGAGCTGGAGTCTGAGCCTTTCTCCACACAGACGTGGAGGCAGGAGCCACGCCTGAGAGTGGACGAGGGTCTGAACTCTGCTTATTCGACGAGTTAAGAGCTGCATTTGGAGTCGGCGGATAAACACAAAGAGTGGTTTCAGTATTCGCGTGCTCGGGTTGAACCGAGCGACACCGTGGAGCTGCGAGTTTCACCGAATCGTGCCTAATTGCGTCTGAATCCTGACTCCAAGTGCTCTGTTTTGCACGTGGGACGTGCAGCGCCGCGCTAAAAGGGCCGCTTGAAACTGCGGGAGGCCCGCTCGAGTCCATCAGGGGGCTGAGCGACGTCCTTTGCTGCGGGTCACGACCTGGACCGGGCGGTACGCTCACCGGCGGACTTTGCGGAGGCCCACGCGTGGCCTCTAAAGCGCCGGGCGCCGGCGATACGGCGCGGCATTGTATTGTCGTTCGCGCGCCTTTCGATTCGCTCCCGTCGACCTTCGCAGCCGACGCTGAACTCTGGCTCTGGTCTTCAGCGCTGGCGACAGCTGGGTCGTCTGTGGGCGGCGGCGTGCGCGCGCGAAACTCCGCGGTTCTCCGGCGCGCGCCGGTCACAGAAATGGCCCCCGCCCCCGTGGCCGTGGTGTACAGAGGCGGCGGGGCGCTGTCGGGGGCGGCGTGCACCGACACCAGCACACTTATAGGCACGTTGCGACGCGCGAAGCGGAGCTGCGGGACCCCGCGGTTGCGCGGATACGTGTGCGAGCGCGGCGTGTTGGACTGGGTGGCGGTGGCCATCCGCGGGGTCAGGTGACTCCGCGGGAGCCCGTCGCCCTGCAGCGGTATTCGTCTCGACGCTCGCTCTGGTGACACTGACAGTCGTCGCGCTGACAAGAGTGGAGGGTTGGGGAAGCGATGCGTTGCTGGCGAAGGTGCTCCTGGTGTGCAGCGGGCACGGTGGGGGAGGACCTACTTTCCTGTGGGTAAAGTCTTCACTCAGATGGAGTCGGGGGCTGACAGGTATTCGCTCCTCTGGGATCTTGTTCTGGCTTTGCTTGAGCTTCTGCTCCAGTTGGGTCAGCGGGAAACGGCCCGTCGTCGAAAGAGGGCCGGCGCCCTTCTCCCCAAGACAGCCGCTCTTCTGGTCCAAAGCCATCGCTCCGGGGACGTCCGGCTGTCTCCCGCCGCACTGGCCGCATATCTTCTGCGGCGTCCTGAAAGGTCGGGCGGCGGGCAACGGCGGCGGCGGTGGCAGCTTCCCGGATCTCTCCGCCCGACAGCTTTGCGGCTTGGGTTGCCTCTTCCCGATGGAGGACGCGGCGGGCTCCGCGTCGGCGCCGTCGACGCTGATCCCCCCGATCGCCTCCGAATCCACCACGCTGCCGTTGCCATAGCGGGCAGCCCTCGGCTTTGACTTGACGCCCGGCTTTTCCGGAAGGTGCAGGTCGCCCTGGATTTCCCTGGCGTGACAGCAAGTCTGACTGATTTCCAGGCTGCAGGTCACATCCTTGGAGGCCTCACACTCCATGGTTTTGAAAGTGACTTCCTTTTTGGTCTTCGAGCTCCTACTTTTCAGTTTTAAAATAGCCCCCCTCTCCTTGTCGCTCTTCAGAATCATTTTGTACTCACTGTGGTTAATAAAGCTGTTGGACATCAGAATTCCGTCTGACGGAGGAGACAGCGTTCCGGGGTAGATTCCAGGGGGCCTCCTGACCCCCGGAGACGTCTGGACCCCAATGCTGCACTGAGGCCCCCATGACTGTAGCGGTCCTCCGGTCCTGTCCCCCGATATCGTCCTCCAGCCCCGCACCCCGACCAGAGCGGGGACGCCCAAAACCGGGACCGGAGCTGCCAGGTCGGCCGCCCGTCTCCCCATCCTCCCGGAGTCGGAAAAACGGCCCTTCTACTCCAGAGAACAACGGCGCCTCCGCGCCATCCCGCCCGTCTGAAAGGGAGAGAGGGACAAGTTTACCGAGAGACGCTCGAGGAGGCGCGGCGAAAGAAATCCATGAGTAAGCAGGACAAGTGGAAACAATGCGCAGAGCGAGAGCGGGGACAGCAGAAATGTCGGATAAAGACAGCTGTCACCAATCGGCCGTGACTCCGCGATAACGGGAATCAAGCGGCGGCCTTCCCTTTTAAACTGCCCTGACAGGGTGTGACCGGCGAGGAGATTGGAACGGATCTGCTGACGCTCGCGATCACATTTAGAACAAAAAAACGCCTCGGATATTAGCGTTTCAAACGCGCCGCCACCGCTGCGCTCGCCACCTGGCGGCCCAGACACGGGGCTCCTCTCTGCGCCCCGCGTTCGGATCACCTCCGAGACGCTTGAACCGGAGCGTCGCTCTCGTCGCTGGCGCTACAGTCCTCATTAAAGCGCTCCGCCGGAGGCGTCCTGGCAGTTTTGACAAGTTGGCATTTTGCGCGCCCCCCCACCCCCAACCCCCAACCCCCACTATCACCACCCCCAGTGCGCGCACGTGTCTTCAGGTCCCCCCTTTTGCGGGTGCTTGGGGGGAGGGGGGGTGGGGGGTCAATCTTGAGGCTTCCAACAAGTCAACAACAGGGCGCCATCCTTCAGTGGAGGTCATACATGTTGATAAATGATGCGTGTGCAGGCGAGGGGGCTTTGATTTACGCTTTCAAGTGTCAAGCCGAGCCGGTGCGACGGGGCTGCCTTCCTCCTCCCCCACAGCCTCATCCAAGGTTGGCAAATTTGCAAGGGGAACATTTCATCACCAACTCCTGGCGCCATTCGTCAAGTCGCCTATTTGTTATCGGCGCCGAACGCCGAGTGACAGCCGGTCTCTTCTCCGCCGTCAGATCCAGCTGTGCGGAGGAGACGGACAGCTGCACAGCACGCCTCTCATGGGTCAGCCCCTCGGTTTGTGGCTTCAGCAGGATGCTCGCAGTCTTGGTGATCCTGTTCCGACTTACCTGACTCTTTGTTCGCTCGGCAGTAGGGCGTCCTGTCTCCCAGATTTCAGGTTCCCCACCACTTTTCCATGTGTTGTTTCACGTCCCGGTCGGCTTCTTGATCCTCGATCCGTCGGTTTTTGAAAATCAAACTCAAGAGCATCCCGTCTTCCAGCCCGCTAACAAGCCGCCCTCTCCGAGCCTCCGACTCTCTACCTTATTGATCAGGCTTGAAGTGAAGCTGTCTCCTCAGAGGCTCTCCTCTTGTTGTGGTCCTGCTGCTCCATGCTGACTTCATGATCACAACACAGCAGTTTGCTACAGTCGAGCTGCCCTCCTCTACTCCTGCACGCCGTCCCCTTTTGCCTCCTCCTCCTCATCTCTTTTTCTCTCGCCTCTCTTTCTTTATGCAACTACCCTCCTTCCCTTCTCATTCCTTCCCTGAGAGACAGAGAGAGAGAGAGAGAGAGAGAGAGAGAGAGAGAGAGAGGCAGTGACTTGCATCACCCTATTAGGGACCGTGTGTAAGTTACCATGCACAGTAAAAAGCAAGAAAAAAGCAACTCTCCTAAATGTACACAACAAATATGAAATTACGGGATTTAAGATAACACATGACATTTAAGATATACTTTACCTGAATATTTTTTCCTGGACTCCAGCTTACAGGATAAATAGACAAAAGAAAGAAAACTAAAGAAAGTGCAGCAGGGGCATACTTCACAAAAGTAGATATATGTACAGAAAAAATATATAAATAAATATGTACCTGAGAAAATGTACACATGTTGCACCATGTAGCTGATTCATGAATTATTGCACCATTTGATGCAGTTGTGCACAACAGCAGCTTCTCATCTGCCTTCCAGCCGTCAGAAACATTAACTGCTTCTCATTATTTGGAATATATAATAACATTGCATTCAATTTTGTTATCAATTTAGCACATTAGTCTTTTCTGCCTTTAGACAATTAACATTTTCATTTAAAAGATGCATCTCCTAACAAGCATAGCGGAAGAATGGTGTATCTGCTGTCAGGCTGGATGGGGACAGTTGGTGGACAAATGTGTTCAGCCTCTCTAGAGATGCTTGATTGGGTCAAAGTCAGGGTTCTGGTTTGTCGCCTCAAAATCACTCGTGTGTGGTCTTCACTGATCCATAGAGCTGAATCAGAGGGATCGGTGGGTTCTTGGTCGCTTTTCCTCCAAGAGAAGGTGACAGATCTCCAGTTCTCTTGACCTCACTGGGGTTCAAGAAAGACAAATGGGGAAGACAAAGCTAAGAAACAGTTGTATCAGTGTCGGTGTTTTAGACACTTGCAGCGTGTTTACCAGGGGGATGCTGACTGAAATCCATTAAACTTTAATGGCGTGTGCAGACTTTTGCAGATTGCACACATATTCCATCAGTGCTGGCGCCAGTGGCAAGTTCAGACTGACTTAGAAAAAAAAAAGGATTCTGGTGCCTCGAGATGATTACACAGCATTGTATTACTGAAACTGTGTACTGCGCCTTAATGATATGGTTAAATATTTAAGCCATACTTGTAAGACTTTGTGTGCTTTGAATTTAGTGTGTGTGTTATCAGAATATTCAGGGTTTCCCTAATATCACACTTGTTTTCAACCTTCTGAATGTAACCGCGATATTAATTCGATTCACGATTTGATGATCAGAAGATCAGGTCAGTGAAGGGCACACAGATTTTTAGTTCCAAAAGAGAATGACTCACAATAAAAATGATTCATCCTATAGCCTGAGAAATGAGGAAAAAAATACATTTCCTTTATTTCTTCTTGCTAGTGCCTATATCCAGATTAGTTTAAAATCATTGGGAAATTATTGGGATCAATTTAAATTTGAAAGATTGAGAAAACAGGTCACAGTGCATTTGACATAACGGTGAAGGTAGCATTAAAAAAAACTATTCTATTCTATAATTATTTCAGAGAATCTAAAAAGACGAACGGAGGAATTTTATATCATATAACTGCACTTTTAAATAATGGACACTAGAGGGCACATGAACATCAAACTTCCACAATGACTGGAAATAATTTGAGAATAATTTAAGAAAAATTGGGAATAAATCATTTAAAATCATTATTAATAGACCAAAATGATAACTTACATGTGCGTTGTCCTGTTTAGTTGTTGTTCAATTTGACGTTATACCTTCCAACTTTACATTTTTTTGTGAAAATGAATCAAAGTACATCTTTTCAGCCAGATAATCCTATTTATATGTGCAGTGTGCAGAAATATATTCTCATGTGGATTCAAGATTTTGATAGAGTACATCTCCGTTAGGTGATGACGCTCTGGCATCAGTCTCAGCTTTTATCAGAAGGGGCCTGAGCTGCTGAAGACCTGCAGGTACTCGATTCCACAGGCAGATGGAGGCAGCGGATCGTGCGGCATCAAAAGATCTTTTCTGTTCATCTATCCAAGTTCATGAAAACGTTGACCATTGACCTGCTTGCCTCATATTTGCGTTCACTTTCACAGTTGAGCAATAAAGTTGTTAAAGAGAGTTTTACCGTCTTTGTTCCAATTCAAAATGGTTTTTATTTATGTTAGTAAATTAAATGAAGGTAAAGCTGGTATCCAGTAATAAAAATGTTGACTTCTAATATTAGTGCTTTACTGAAAACAAGTGCAAGAACTCTAATTATTTAACTACTAATTATTGAATGCATGCCAAGTTTATCTTCTTATATTTTGAGTATTTCAGAGAGAAATAGATGTGAAAATTAATGGGTTTTGTTTTCAGAACAAAATCTAATGAAATCAGAATTCTGTTCAAACTCCTTTTTATATGTAAATCAATTGACATTGCGTTGCGTTTTTCATCCTTATTTATTCATCCCCCCCCAATAACAACAAACAGGACCTCTTTTCCTCACAGCCTGCAATGAAGTCACGCTGCCCGAGATCATATTTAAGAAAAAACTTTATTTGTGACTTGTTAACAAAACACATTACCAGATTGATGAAATCATAAGTATCACTAGAATCACCTTTACAATGATGAAGCAGGTGTACAAAAAAAGAAAGAGAAGTTCTGGACAGATCTGCACTGGCACAGTCCACTGACGTGAGCCGCTCACTGCTACACCCGTGAGACTGAGGAACATTCACTATACACGAGCAGAGAATACATCAACTTTTATTTTTTAGCCTTTTTTTTTTTTTTTTTTTTTTTTTTTGGAATATTTTGACTTTTTTTTTTCTCAGGTTTTATCTCTCTTTTTTTGTCTTCAGTTCTCTAACGGGCGAGAAGTAGATATGGAGGGTGAGCAGAACGACTCGACTCTTTGCTCGATCGCCGCTTCGTGGCGTGACGCGACTCTGAGGGTTGAGCTTTCCCCCTCACCTATGAAAATCATGAGGTATTAAAAAAATGAATGAAACAAAAGCAAACAAAAATAAAAAAACAGAAGTGAAGGAGCAATTTCATAGCAGGAGACAATAGCATGATGTATATCTAGAAGATTAAATTCATTTTCAACAGGATAAAAAGTGTGTCTCTTTTAGCTTTTTCCACAAGTTACTGTCAGCAACAGCCTACATGTATGTAAACGTATGTAAGATCGTGGGGCTTTGAATGAGCACTGTCTGAGCATGTGTATCAGAGTTATATCTGGACTGATACACACTTCCCAGCGAGGGGAGAAAAAAAAATTCTATGTATATATAGTATCTATATAATATCTGTTTCCTTTGCTTATAACATGCAAACAGCCACTTGGTGATCTGACAGCACAGAAGTACACCTGAAGGGGGCGGGACAAGGGGCGATAACATGTGAATGGCTGACATAAGGGTGGGGTGGGTGGGTGGGGGGGGGGGTGGTGATGGGCTGAAAACAGGAGTGCTGACGTGAGACTCATCTTCAGGACCTTCATCCTCCTGTAACCTTTCTCCACCTCTGCTGACCTGCATTTCACTTGTTTTGCTTTTGCTGTTCTTTTGTCCCATCCTCAATAATTCATCACGCCGGAGAGGAACGCCCCCCCCCAACCAACCAACCAACCAACCAACCACCCGCCAAGTCTGCCGCAGTTTCCTCATAAACACAATACTCAACAAAGCCCCTCTCAGCGTTCACCCCCAACCACACAGACTCCCCGACACACACCCCCACCCCCACCAAACCAGCTCAGAATAATATCAGATTATACTAATCTGTCAGACGTCCTTGAGAAGCAAAGCGCAGAACCGATGCTGGAGATGAACAAAAAAAAAACAAAAAAAAAACAAAAAAGCCAAACAAATTATTTGACCCTGACATGACGACAGGAGAGTGAGAGTGTGTGTCCGTGTGTGTGTGTGTGTAAAGTACAGATACACAAACGATGCCGGGTTACAGTTCACTGCAGTCCCAGCGTGTTGATCTGAGGAAGCGGGAGAGGAGGGCGGGAAAACGGGCGGACGAGCAGATCCCACGAGCACTGAAGCAGCGGAGGCAGCGGCGCGGGGGCTTGAGGAACAACTACTTAACATTCAGAGACAGAAGAGGAGGGCTCAGCCTTGAACTGAAATGAAGCGAAGAGCAACTTTCGTGCATCCCGGGCCGGTATCGTACACTTCTTTTCGAGGGCGGCCTCCGGGCTCGGAGTTTTTCCCAGAGGAGGAGCCTGTGTTCTCTTTGAGTGTGTCTTTGTGTTTGGGGCGCATGTCTGCATGTATGTCGTTGATAGACGCAGGGGGTAAACCCCGGCGGGAGGGGGGAGACGTGTTCCGTGAGGTCAGGGATCACTTGCATCAGCTGCACGTACACTCCCACACTATCCCAGTTAGTCACTGTTCCCGAATTCCACGCGTTGCTAAAACATAAGCGGTAGCACCACAAGAACCTGTTACATAACCTTAAGTAGCAACTACATATTTAAGCAAGCAATAAAGCAGGTGCAAATGATACAAAATCACACAACTGCACTCACTAACAATAAATTGGGGTTTCTTTTTTCCTTTTTTTTTTCTTTCTTTTTTGCGTTGCACAAAGCGTTTGTTTTTCTTGCTTTTTCGAATTTCCATGCCCTCGTTCAACTCGACAGCCCTTAAAGATGTTTCCATCCATTTTCTCGCCATTCCCTTAAATCTGCCATGATGGGAACGATCTAACATGTGTGTGCTTATATTTGGCCAAACCCCAGCACCGTATTTGTCCTGATGATGTCATTTTAAGCCAGTATATATATATATTTTGTTTTTTAAAAAGTCTTCCGGCTACTTTTGCACAGTGGTTCGTCAATTACCTGTACAAGATTTGTAGAAAATGGATGAAAACATCGAGACACTTGTAAAAATCAAACACAGATGCCATTTACCAATCATGGTATTAATGCCAATCTACTTAAATCTACAAATTTGTCAGCAATGTGCTGATTGGCTACTCATCGGAACGAACCCTAGAACTATACAACAGTAAAACTCCCCTCCTTACACATGGTACAGTTCAATTTGGTAATGTAATTACAAAATATCTCCCAATCATGGCGCCGGTAATCCATTAACTGACCTGGGAACAGACTTGCGCATGGGTGCTGTGACCCGGTCCAGGTTGCGCTGGATCGAAGTTAGGTATCGGAACGGTCCTGCTAGGCTCAACCACCCCGTTTATTTCAACGGTGCCAATATGGTGGTGCCGTGTTGAAATGGTGTTCCTTTGACTCTTTTTTTGCTTTTCCTTTTTTTAAAAAAGACCACATTTTCTGGATCTACAAGGCCTCCGTAATACTGACGTTAAAAGCCGTTTCATTATTATTATTATTATTATTATTATTATTATTACGTAGTTTGGCTTTATTTTCACCTCTTGGTTTAAAAAGGGCTGCATAAAGGACGAGATGCCAATGCGGGCAACCTCAACTGACGGTCAGATACAAATAGTGTTAACTATGGGTTCCTCTAACGTTTGAATTTGGTCCAACTGTAAGAACGTCTCTCCGTTTTTTTTTTGTTTTTTTTTTGTAGATCTTGGACTTTAAAGGCCAGATGAAGCGAGAAAGCCAGAAACATTTGTTTAGCATGTTCACATTATGTGCGGAGCAGGGTCGGGTCTAATGAGGGTTTGGCCCTTGTACAGTGTCTGTGTGAATATGCAAAGGGATGCCCTCGTTTAAATGTGCATTTGGCTTTTAGGGTATTTTTTTGTTTGCTTTGCTCTGAGATTGGGATGTTAGTTGGCTCTGTTTTAAAGTCACCCCGGCTCCTCTACTCGTCATCCTTCCCTTTCTCCTTCTTGTCTTTCTTGTCCTTCTTCTTCTTTTTCTTCTTCTTGGCCTCGTCCTTCTTGCCGAAGCTTATGAACTCGCCCTTGTCGTCCACGGGGCCGGCGTCGTGGCGGATGGAGATGATGGCCGGGGACCCGGGAATGATGAAGGCTTCGGGGGGGATCTCTCCGGGCTTCAGGGGCTGGGGGGGGTAGTAGGCCTGCGCCGCGCCGTATCTGAAGTTCCAGCTGTTGCTGTTGACACCAGCGCCCACGGGCGGTGACAGTTCTCCACCACCTTCTCCATCTACACACGATGACGACAACAGAAAGGTGTGACTGCAGAGACAAAGACACTTTAATATTGCAACTGTATCTTCATAACTATTTTTATTGAAACTACAGAAAGGGTTCAATGACTAAGCCTTGTGTATCACCTTATATTCATAAACCAACTCATAAATGCAATTTCACTAAAACACACACGTTAGTGTTTAGACTATGAATACAATAATAAATGTATATTTCACATCTGTAAATTTAGTTACACAACAAAAGAAAGATGACCTTTAGCAACACAGGAAGTGCAAACATTCCTGAAAGCAGTGGTGTTTGACACAGATGTAATGCAGCGTTGACTTTTTTCAAATCATGAACAGATGAATGAGTTGGATTAAAAATGTAAAGCACTTAAAAAATAGCTCATTGGAATATTTATTATTAAACCCCACAGCTTTAGACTTTGCAATGGTAGAGCCAGAGGGATGCCCAGATGGTCGAGGGGAGAGACGGACGCTGTGGTGAAAAAGGAGAGCAAACTGGCTAACTTGCTTGTGCTTTGTTTACGGTTCAGTTTTGAACGTCACCCACTTGGTCCCCAAAGTCTCACCACTTGAGCATCAAAACTGAGACACTGATGATAAAGGTTTACACCAGGCGCGGATCAAATGTCGTCCTAAAGTTCTGGAAAGTTCACTCTGGTGTCATAAAGCGCTGGTCCTGCCCATCACGCTTTGCTCTTTCCTCGGAGTTGCTCGGGCGTCGGGGATGTTCACAAAAGCTGACATGTCAGGAATAACGGAAACGAGGCAAAAGCAGGCAGAGCCGGAGCCTGGGAGCGAGTGCCGCAGCCAAAGGGAGCGGACGTTTTCAGGACAGCGATCCAGCCGAGCCCGCGGAGAGGGAACGCCGCAGAGGGATAAAGCTCCAGAGCGCAGAGATCTTTACCTCGGCAGCTTGGCTTGTGTTTGGGTGATGGCGGCAGATTACTGCCGCCGTCAAAGGAGGAAGCGATTCGACTTTCAGGTCTCCGGACACGGCAGCGGTTAGCAAATGACCGTTAAAATAGGAGGCGGGGCGGAAAGAAACAAAAAAACAGTGATTAAGGTCATAAGGTTAAAAGGATGGGAATGAAAAGGAGTGAGGATATTAGATGAGATAGGGAGGACAGAGAGGAGAGAGAGGGAGGGAGGGAGGCACTAGGAAAGACGGGGGTGGGCGGGTTTGCAGACACGGTGCTCTCAGGCCCACACCAGTTCCCGCTGCAATGACCTACTTTCAGTCGGGATTTTATTTAGATCAAACAGGCTCTTGCGAGAAAAAAAAAAAAAAAAAAAAAAGGGAAAAAAAAAAAAAAAAAAAAAAAGACTCAGTTTGATTTTTCCTTTGTGGACTATTTATGACATCGCCGGAGCTCTGAAATGGTCTCGAACGCTATTCCGCAGGGAAGCACGTTCTTTAAAAATACCGTCCTCACGGCCCGTCCCGCCGCCATGAGTTCAGCCGGCATCCCAATAAACGCTCGTATGGAATATCGAGGGTGTGCGAGCGTGTCTGCGGGGAGGGTGTTGCGACGGTGCTGAGCTTTGCACCGCTGTTCAGCTATTATTTAAAAGCATGCAGACGGCTCTGGGTGATGCATGGAACCACGTCCAGGGGAGCAGAGACTCCGCAGAGCCCATCAGGAGGACAGATAAGCTTTCTGAGTCGAACGACAGCTATTTCTGCCTGATGTATGAGGACGGCGGAGGCCTGTTCTCGGCGGATGCGGGGGGACGGAGCGATCGCATAAACTGCAGCGAAAACAGAAACTCAATCTCAAATGGATGCGCGAGAGCCTCTAAACGGGTGAAGGAGGTCTGATGGTTTGGCCTTTTCATTTGGTTTGCGGCGCCCAAACAGGATCCCGCCTCCCCCCCAAAAAAAGAGGGAGATCCACGCCCAAGCCCTCCATAGTTGGAGCGCGAAGCATTTAAAAATCACAGACAAATTCGGATTTACCATCTTATTTGAAACGGAGGCCGCGTAAACGATGACACCGAAGGTGTCCGTGTGCGTTAGGCGACTGCTGACAGCAGTGATGAGCCAAAGGCTGACATTCAGGTTAGCGGCGGCGCAGGAGCCCATGAATAATTTCTTTTTGACTTGTAAAAATAGAAGTCTATACATTTTTAAGTTACATCAAATAGTTAGAGTTTGGGAGGTGGTTAAACGAACGATATGGAGACGAGTCTGCAGAGGAAAAGCAGTGAAGTTGAGCCTGATTATTTAATGCCGAGTTAGGGATGTTTAAATATTGTTTTAAAGGGAAGGAAAAAAAAAAATCAGCTAATTGGCCGATCCAGTTTGGCTTGTTTAATGATTGTGTCAGTGTCAGACGTTATCGTCTTATCTCACCATCAGCGAAGTTAAAGCTGTAGAGCGCGTCTGTTTTGGAGGATTATGACATTTGATGGTGCGGCCTGTCTGTTTGAATTTAATCTGGGTATTAAACCCAGGAACATGATCTGACATTTGAAATAAACTCCCATTCAGGGGCTCCCATTCCACGGTTCCTGTGTGGAGGAGGACAGCCGCGCTGAAAATAAACCGAGAAGACAGCCTGCGAGTTACGGGGAGACGCGCAAAATAACGTGAGGCAGAATGTGGATGAGATTAGTGAGGCAGTAATGCAGCGCATGACACTGATGCGCACAATGCACCTCCATTTTATATAAGAGCACCATTTCCTGTTACCTGATTCTGTGATTTAAAGGAGAGGAAAGGACATCCTTTAGATGACGCTAAAGCCCTTCAGAGATTTCAAATTCAAGGAAACTTCTTATTTTTTGCAGGAATTGATGATGTTGAGCAGAGATTATCTTATCTGCACGCCAGGAAACCATCCAACTTCCCCATCTGCAGATGACCTCAGTGCAGACGGTGAAGTTGTTGCACAACTCTACATGTGACCTACGAGCAGCGCGGCATCTAATCAGGGAAACATCCCGCATCTCTCTGCACCGGCCTTGGCCCTGAAGTGCTCCGTTATAGGTGTGTGCCTGGAGGTCACATCTATAGGAAGCAGCGCCATATACGCGGAGCGTTTCGCTAACGTGCAGGATTATTCGTAACGCCATCATCGGGTCGTATTAGCCTAAATTTCACAGCCAACATGCGTCTCCGGGGGATTATAGCGGAACTGCTGGTAAGCAGGTCAGTGCGGCTTCTTGAGAGGAGGTTGCCATGACACCTGGTGCAGCTATGTGGGAGTATTAAGCCCCAATTTCACGTAACCTGATGTCCTACATTCCAAAGAGGCCGCCTCATCTCCCGCCTCGCGCTGCTGGATGCTTCTCTACCTAAAACGACCCGGCCCATTCTTCTCTAGGTGTTTTCCTCCTCGGTGTCTGGGTGCCCTCTTTTTTCCTTTTTTTTTTTTTTTTTGTAATACCCTCGCTCGCATCCCTACGGCTCCCGGCGCTGGCTCCAAATCTTGCGTTTCGGAGATGTGACCGGTTGCCATGGAAACTGCCTTCTCGCCCACTCCCCCACCGACGGAGGGTGCGGCCGCTGCCGCAGTCGATCAGTTAGACAGTGTTGCCAGGCAACAGGTCACATGGCGTTCCCTAGCAACAACACTACTGCAGGAACCTGCCAATCCTCTCAACCTTCCTCTGTCTCCATCCCCCAACACCTCCCCCCCCCCCACACACACACACACACCCACATCTGTCTGCCCCTCCTCTCTGAAATGGCCATTAGTCCTTTTAACCCCAAAACCTCAGTGTCAACCTTGAAAGCTCCGATGTCTTCCAACAAAAAAGCCTTTATCATGTGCGGATGTGACTTAAAATCTTGTTGAATGCAGATTCATTTGGCGCCTGCGTGTGCACATAGCGGAAATTTATCAATGAAAACTATTGATTTATCAGTAAAACACACAGCGCCCGCTCTCATTTTTTTTACATTTCCAGCATCTGTGGCCACCATGGAAAGAAACAACAATATATATGTATACATATGTATATTACATGGCATGTTTTAGGACAACATACCATGGATATGCTTTAAGCTCAGAAGCACAGGATAAACATATGTGTCATGCAGCATTAGAGGAGCCGGAGACTGCTCGCTCTGTGTTGGGGCTGTCTCACTCCGCCGATAAAAGGGTCCGTTCTCCTCCCCTCTGGCTCCAGACCAACGTCTCCTCCTCTGCACCAGGGGTCACTTACGTAAACACAGCTCCGACTGCGCCGCATTTGGATGCGCCGCAGCGTGTCAGACATCATAACCACTGACTGCAGACACCAGGACGCGCGGAGGCCTGATCTCTGCATGCAACAACAGCCGACAGTGAATCGTACGGGGGGGGGGTTCTCTAATGGCCTGAGAAGCAGCGTCCACGGACCTAACGGACAACGCTCGCTGCTGCTTTTGACCCTGCAGGGAGAGAATGATGACAGGCAGGAAGACACAGTCTGTTCGGTGATTAATCTTGATGCTCTCTGTCACCCCTCAGGACACCACCCGTGTTTTAATTCTGGGAACTGGACAGATAATCGCTGTCAGTAAGCTTGGCCGGCGAGACAAGGGAACACAGTGTTCCTCCACTGAGAAATCATTGTTTTCAGATTCTTTCAAAGTCACCCGGCATTTAAGTATTGGAGTAATTAGTTCTGAGCCAGTGTGTCTGGAGATCCTTTGCAGAGCAGGGGTGGGGGGTGGGGGGGGTATTGCCTCACATTTTCAGCATTTCCAGTAACACAGCGGAACACACACGCAGAAAAAAACAAAAATACTTTTTTGGGTTTTTTTGTTTTTTTTTGCGAGTCTGCAGCTTTCCAGCTGCCAGCTGCTGTTGGATGGAGTTGTTTATCTGTGGCTCAGCACAGGGGCCTCAGGCTTTTGGCACCTCGGCTAAGCTCTGTATAAACATCACGCTGGAATTCAATATCATGTAGATATTCTAAGTTCCCATAACCCCGTCGTATTGAAAAGGATGAAATGAATGTGTTAAAAAAAAAAGAAGACATCAAAGGGTCGGTAAGGTCTCTAGGTAGCTTACATGCTGGCAAATGAGTCAAATTAGTCAAGTGTTGGTTACCGGGTCCATCTCAGTGCTGAGATGGAATGAAGGACAATTCAGTTCAGGTGGACTCGTCTGGACTCCTGCTCACCTGCAGCGCTGGACACAGTGGGCCAGTTCTGGACCAGCATCCCCTGCGCGCCCTGCATCACCGAGGCCTCCTCCATGTGGACCGAGCTGAAAGGCAGAGCGCACAGTTTAGATGCACTTCCTGGATAAAGAAATTTAAAAAAAAAGAACAAACACGCTCGTCAAACTCTTCTGCACTCCTCTTTTGTTCATCTGTCCCGTCTATTTATAGAATAATCACCAAAAAAAAAAAAAAAAAAGCCTCCATCGCCTGCAGCTGCACTGGGATGAAATGCTTATTTTGCTCCATCCTGGGCGAGGATGATTATTTGGGAAGCAACAGCGTCCACATTTAGGGCATGGTACCTCCAAAGTTTTCTGCCAGTGGCACTTTCCAGACCTACAGGGCGCACGGGAGGACCACCCCCGAGGGGGGGCTGCAATGCAGCACCTTCAGCCTCTCGCTCAGAAGCGCGGCACACTTGGGCGGAGCGGGGATGTGGAGCCCTTCCGGAGCATCGACGGAGCCAAAGGTGCGAGACGGTGGCGTGCGATGACTCGTTTGTTTACTCGGACCGAATGTGGGTCATCGGCGCGCTGCGAGGACGGATCCGTTACAAGCGCGGCCGCGCCGGGTTAACCGCGGCGAGCCTCCGCGTCTGCGCCTGTCACTGGCGCCGCCGCCGCCTCGGACATGGCAGCGGCAAATCGCGGTGATGATTTATGTTAATCCATGTCAGGAAAGACATGATGCGCATTACGATACCCTCCGCAACACCCCCCCCCCTGAAATTAACACTAATGTCCAATTAAATCAGAACGCCGCGCGACTGCGCAACGTTTGCGTGAAATCGCAAAAAAAAAAAAAAAAAAAAAGCAGCACAAATGAGACCCAAGTGGAGGTAAACCTAATTAGTCCCCGATTTTCTTACTGAAATCCTCATTTTACACTCAGCATTTCATCTTCATCTTGAAACGTGATCGTTGGAAATGACCAGTTCAGCAGAAGTGAACCCATTTATCAGCATTTTTGGTGCTCACACCCTTTAACTGAGCTCGGTTACCTTTGAGTCAATCGATGTTTAGGACTCACTAAATCTAAATATCATATATCTGCGAGTCTGCTGCAGACCAGCACATGTGAGGAATCAGCATGTGCGAGTGGAGCCTGAAATGTCCTCTGTTGTCTGTTTGCGTGATCCTGACCGCTGGACAAAAAGTATAAAAATACACAGAGATGCATGTGTGTGTGTGTGTGTGTGCCTGCGTGTGTGTGTGTGTGTGTGCGTGCGTGCATCGATGCACGTGCAGCATCTGGCGATCTGAGAAAGGTCACTCCTGGCTCGTTCGTCCTTCATGCTTCCCGCTTGAAGAGGGGAGCCGTGGGTAACACTCGGGACGCCGACGACCTAGATTGGGTTACGCGGAGGAGGAGGGGGAGGAGGGATACGTGTCCACGGTCACACAGGTTAGGGTTCAAACACGGGCGAGGGGGGGCGCTCGATACATCAAGCTTGGGCATATCTGTTTCAGTGGAGCGCGTGGTGATTTGTGATGTGTCGCTGCAGGAGGCGAAGAGCGGCACGAAAGGGGGCCGCCGCCGCAGCAGCAGGAGGGGGGAGGGCGCTGGGGCATGGCCTCACCCTCGCTTTTTGGTTTTTTTTCTTTTCTTTTCCGAGATGAGCAAAGTTGCGGCCGAGTTTGAAGACGGAAAGTGCTTACCTCTGTACCCCCGCTGCCCTCAGAGAGGCAGAGTATCGCCAGTCAGCATTCGGGGCCTTGGGCTGCGAGAGAGAGAGAGAGAGAGAGAGAGAGAGAGGGAGAGAGAGAGAGAGAGGGGGAAAGGGGGGGGTTAGTTTGACAATGCAGAGCCAGGCTCAGCCATGGTCTCATCAATTACACATGATACCCCTCCCACTGCACGCTCGCGCGCGACACATATATCGACCTACACACACCAACGGACTTTAAAGAGGCCAGTGGCTCAAAGCTCTATCGATGGGTTTTCATGAAAACTCTGCGCCTCTGTAAACGTGAGAAATGTCTGAAACTGTCGGGCGCGTGTGCGACGTGTGTGCGTGTGTGTGACGCATCTGCGTGTGACTCCGGTAAATCTGTCCCCTGCCGATGAAGCGGGGGGTGGGTGCTCCTTCCAGGCCCCTCCTGGTACATTAGCGCTCTAATGCCCACTAAGTGGCGGACATCTTCGCCCCAAACGCCCGCCCGAGTCCGCCTCAGCCCGAGCAGACAGCGACGCTTGGAGCCGACTGACGACTTGGAGCGCGCATTCACTCTTTCTACCCTCCGCCTTCGAAAAGGCGCCAAAACGGGCGCAGGCTTTCTGGAGCGCTGGGCGGCGCGGTGATTAGAGGCACGGAGGAACATCGGCGTTTCTAAACTGCTGCAACTCAGATCCGCTTTCTTCCTTCACTTCCGCGCGACCGCACACGGTCCCGGAGGTCTAAAATGTAAAAAGGTATAATTTTTTTTTTTTTTTTTAACGCGGAGCCAAACTGAAGCCGACCTCCCCGCGCTCGTTATTCGCTTTCGCAATGATTTTTGGCATCCCTGCTGTGTGTGTGTGTGTGTGTGTGTGTGTGGGGGGGGGCTGGGAACATCTGTTTTTCCAGCCCATGTTAAGTTCTGTCAGCATCATGTAGGTTGCTGCACTCGGTGCCAAGACCACTGAGTGAGAAAATCTGTGTTTCAGGCCCAAACCTGCGCAGGAGCAAGTGTCCCAGATAAAGACGGCACATTCTGTTCCTCAGTTCAATCCAGAGGGGAGTATTTTGCGCTGGTGGACTGAGTGAATCTAATTTGCTGGGCTGAGGAACAGAGGCTGGAGGTTAACTCAATCCACACTTGCTTTGGAGAAGCGAGCGAGCGACGCGCGGCCCACGTCCCCTTGTGGCTGGCGCCTCGCGTCGGGGGAGCGGCGGCGCATCCAGGGGGCGACCTCTTGAACCTCCCAGAGTGAGGTCAGTCCGGCGTTTGGAGCTTTGACAGCCGAGCTGGTCATCGTCTCAAAACAGGACATTCCGGAAAAAATCCTCTGGAGTCAAGAGGGGCTTCCTCGAACTAATTAGCTACAGTTGATGTCAACACTAAAGCTGCACGTGTTCCTCTTTAGTTAAGTCTCTTAACTGAGACGCCAACAACACCAGATATTGGAATGAATTCATAATTTATATACAAGCACAAAAACCGCTGATATGCTTGTTAGTGAATTCTACAAATACTAGTAGTCAAGCGCTGTTTCATTCAAACATCTGAACATAATTTGCGGTGAAATGTCTCCTTTTTTTTTTTTTTTTTCTCCACTGGAAAAAAAAAAAAAAAAAAGAATCAGACTTTGTGAATGTAAAATCTTGCGCAATCACCCACACGTGTGGTTACACAACGCGAGCAGCGCGATTAGCTCGCTCTTTACATGCACGTCTATCTGACACGTCTATCTGACAGCGCCATCGATGCACGGCTCTGTCATGGTCGGGGGAGTGTGTGTGTGTGTGTGTGTGTGTGTGTGTGTGTGTGTGGGGGGGGCGCACATCCACTAGTTCTGCACGCACATCCAGCCAAGGCCGCTCGCACGTTGACTGAGCAAGTAGCGAAAGCCTCTACGTGACCTGTTCTCGGCGCTGATGCGATGACGAGCTCGCGGCGGGACACAAATCTCTGAGTCATCAGAAACCCTCACAGGACCCCTGAAAAGCACCCAGGCCGACGCTAACGCGGCGGCGGGCGCCGGGCCGGGGGCCGCGCGAGCGAGACGCGGACCGAGAGGCCTCCGGAGACTTCCGGGAAGGGGACGGCGTCGGGCGGGGGGGGGGGGGGTCGGCTCGGGAACCCGACGAAACCGCTCGAGCGCCTAACCGATGGACGGTGAGCGTGGGAAGAAATAATAAAAAAAAAAAAAAAAGACACACCTCTGGGCAGATCTGGAGGGAGGCGTCGGGCATGCTCAGTCGGCGGACGAACCCGCTCCCGCTGGTGAAGAAGCGGTCGGCGCCGCTGCCCCAGGTGCCGCTGATGGGGCGCCCCGTGTTGTAGAACATGAAGGTGTCGCTGCCGGAGGTGGCGGTCAGGCAGGTCTTGTAGCAGTAAGTCTTGGTGAGCGAGCCGTTCCCGCGCACCTCGATGTAATGAGGCTCCACTTTGAGGTCTCGCCGGAGCACCACGTTGTTGTTGGGCTGGGCCCCGCCCCGCCGCCGCCGCCGCCGCCGGCCCCGCCGCCGCCGCCGCCGGACGCCCCGCCGGCGCTCACGCTGCTGCTGCCGCCGTCGGGCGGCGGCTTCTGCGACCCGCAGCAGGTGGAGCAGGAGCCGGGCTGGCTGCAGTAGGCGTGGCAGCGCACGATGGCGAGGACCACCACGGTGACCAGGAACACGAAGGTGGTGGCGCTCAGGGCCACGATCAGGTAGAGGGTCACGTTGGAGAAGAAGAGCGTGTTGTGAGGCCTGATGATCCTCTTAGGGTCCGGCGCCACTTTGGGGGGGACCTCCATGACCGCCACGTTGATGGTGGCGGTGGAGGAGAGCGGGGGCAGGCCGTGGTCTTTGACCATGACGGTCAGCGAGAAGGAGGTGAAGTTGTCCTCCAGGATCCGGCGGGTGGTGCGGATCTCGCCGGTGTGCTCGTGCACCTTGAACAGGTCCAGGTCGGTGGCGGTCTCCAGGACGTACACCAGCCACGCGTTGGGACCGGCGTCGGCGTCGTACGCCACCACTTTGGTCACCAGGGCGCCGGGCTCGGCGTTCTTCTGGACCGTCTCCAAGGAGCGCGTGCCGTTCCCGGGCGGGTTGACTATGAGCGGCGGGTGGTCGTTCTGGTCCATGATGTAGATGTAGACGGTGGCGACTCGGCTGAGCGGCGGGATGCCCCCGTCTTGAGCTTTGACCTGGAAGTGGAACTCCCGCAGTGACTCATAGTCGAAGGCGCGCAGGGCGTACGCCTCGCCCGTGTCAGCCTTCACGGACACGTACGAGGTGACGGGGATGCCGTGGTTGTTGTCGTTGAGGACGGTGTAAGTGATGCGCGCGTTCTCTTTGATGTCGGCGTCCTGAGCTTTCACCGTACACAAGGAGGCCCCGGGGGCGTTGTTCTCCGCCACGTACACGGTGTACGAGGTCTGCTCGAACCGTGGCGGGTTGTCGTTCACGTCGGCCACGTCCACCTGTATGGTCTTCTGGGAGGAGAGGGGGGGGTTCCCTCCGTCTGTGGCACTCAGAGTGACATTGTAGGCATCAGTGGTCTCGCGGTCCAGGAAGGCTGAGGTAACCAGAGTGTAGTAATTTCTGAACGACTTGATCTTGAAAGGAAGGCCCGGAGGGATCTCTAAGCTCACCTGCTTGTTGGTGCCCGAGTCCCGGTCGGTGACGCTAATGAGGGCCACGACCGTGTCCGCCCGGGCGTCCTCCCTCACGGGGCTGGACAGGGACGACAGCACGATCTGGGGGACGTTGTCGTTCACGTCCACCACCTCCACCACCACCTTGCAGTGCGACGCCACCGCCCCCGGGCCCTTGTCCATCGCCTGGATGTACATCTCGTAGGAGTTGGTCTCCTCGTAGTCGACGTTGCTCCTCACCCGGATTTCCCCCGTGTTGGTGTCCATGCTGAACATCTGTCTCACCCGCTCGGGCGTGTAGCTGCTGAAAGAGTAGTACACCTCCCCGTTTGTGCCCTCGTCCAGATCTGTTGCGTTCAGCTTAATCACCAGCGTGTCTTTGGGCGAATTCTCCAACAACTTCACCTTGTACACCGAGCTGTCAAACGTGGGGATGTTGTCATTTGAGTCCAGGACCCTCACGTTGATCTTAGCCGAGCCCGTTTTGTCTGGCGTCCCGCCATCCACAGCACTTAGAATTAATTGGTGGTAAGGCGTCTGTTCGCGATCGAGGGGCTTTTTGAGCACGAGCTCGATGTGCTTTGTATTAATGGAAGGTTTGTTAGAAACCAGCGCAAAATGGTCGTTTGTGCTCAGCTGATACATACGAACCGAGTTGGAGCCACTGTCCGGGTCTTGGGCATGCTCGATCGGGTAACGGGAGCCAGGTAACGCGGACTCCGTGATCTCAAGCTGGTACTCGTCTCTGGGGAACTGCGGCGCGTTGTCGTTGGCGTCCACGATCTCCACCTCGACATGGTGCACCTCCGTGGGGTTCTCGAGCAGCACCTCCAGATTAATGAAGCAGGTGCTGGATAACTCGCACAGACTCTCCCTGTCGATCCTTTCATTGACGAGCAGTTTCCCGTTTTGGGGGTTGACAATCACGTAGCGCTTGCCGCTGGTGGACGTTACCTTGATTTTTCGGGTGGAGAGCTTTCGAATATCCAGCCCCAAGTCATGCGCCAGATCACCGACCAGTAACCCGTTTTCTAGCTCTTCTGTAATTGAATACCGCAACTGTCCAAACGAAAGGCCACAAAACAAGGAAAATACCACAAAATAAAAAGGCACATTATTCCCTATCCAGTTGCATATCCCCACCACAGCCATTGCAAGCTCACAGGATCCGCAGACGGATTAAACGCAGCCTTCCGCCTTTTTAGCTTGCAGTATCTTGCATCCCAGCACCTCATCCAGGTGGGCTAATTGGTCTCCCAGTGAATAAAACACAGGCGTTTCATCCATTGTGTGTCCCGACTGAGGCGAATCCTCTCCAGCGCACCCATATTTCCTTTGTCCGTGCTGCGCCTTTTTTTTTTGTCTCCGTTGCGCGCTGCTGACGGGTGTGTTTCCTTGCTGCTGAAGCTGTGAGATTCGTCAAGAGCCGAATACTGCTCCACAGCAAGCAGGAAATTAAAGGTGTGTCTTTTGGAATAAAGTCATGGTCGCACGTTCTCAACCGCCGTGCTGGTCGCTGTGGAGAGGGCTGACGCGCTCCAGAAGCCAAATTGAAAAATAATTTGACAGAGATAAGAATACTTGAATTTGTGCTTTTATTATTGTCTTGTCCGGTTTTTTTTTTAACCACGCTCTGAATGACCCCCGTCTGTCTACTGCTGAAAGCGTGTTTTTTGGAGACGCGTTTAGAGGCACAAGCGTGCGTTCGGGTGCCTTTTATTTTGAAAAGGCATTCGCCGGATGCGCAGTAAATTGATACAGCTGTCTTGACCTTGAAGGCTCGGCATCCCACCCCAGCGCGCACCCAGACTCCAGCTCTCTCCATGGTGGCGCGCAGCTCCCCCTCTCCTCCTCCTGCTCTCCACCCCGTTGCTCTCCCTCCATCCCACCATTAAGATGTCGGTGTGCACGCTCGGGGAGCTAATAGATGACACATGAGACAGGCAAAGAATGGCCGCCACACAACGCCTTTAAATCCCCATTTGCGCACGTGTTGAGCGAAACCAGTCTTTTGTCGCATGGACGTGAAACGCTGTGCGTGTGTGTGTGTGCGCGCGTGCGCGCGCGCGTGTGTACTTGTTGACATAAAGGACATGTAAATCATAAATCAGATCTGGTCATTCCCAGTTCATTTTGGCTGGCGTCGTCGTTGCGCAAAAGTTCATCCAGGAGAATTCAACCCTGCGACCTCCTCCGTACCGGAAAGAAACGAGGGGGCGAAAACGTGGTTGCGCAAAGACACATGTTTCGCAGACGGGCTGATGTTGCGCTCCCTTTGTCTGCGCTGGAGTCATTTAATTTGCCGGTAGCGATTTGTGTGGCGCAGCGGTCGGAGCGAGGCGCAGCGGCGAGACAGCATCACACTGACAATCACAACCTTCCCTCCACACGGATCACTGTCAGGGATAGACTGTCTGTCAGGTCACATAATCGTATTTAAGATGCCGGTGGTGAACCCCACAAAGCGCCGGCTCACTTCCTCTGCGGGCTGGAGGAGAAACGCGATATCTGGTGAGAATATAGAGGCGCGACAAGAACGCACAGGCGCAGATGTGCGGCACGGAGGAGAATAGAGCAAAGAAACACCGAGCGGCGCATTAATAATGCAGGGGCAGACTATAGGGTCCTCAGCTGTCCAATATCCTTAAGAGGGTCTCTGATACGGAATCTTCTCCCAGGAGGTTTTTCGGAAGAGCATTTTAGATTTAGCTGACACAGTGTGTCATGCTGAATCTCACAAGGAAACACGCAGCTTACACTGAAATCAGTCAATAATTTGGGTTATTTTAAAATCTCGTGCTAAAATTCGTCCCCCGCTCGCTGCAGACCCCTTCGGTCTATGATTTCATAACGGCGTCTCTTTTCCATCATTTGAGCTCTTTCTTCTGATAATGACATCAGTGAACGGGCTGTCAAAAGGCTGCATTATCCAGCGATGAGTGGCTCTTCCTCTGCAAATGTCGTTAATGTTGTTGTTGCGGGTCAGTCAGCGCTGATTTTCTTTTTGAGTGCATCATTAGTTGATTTATTCATTTGTTGTTTTTCTTTCTTTTCTTTTTTTTTTTTCCAAAACTTGTGTGCAACGATTGCAAGGTCAGACACCACGGCTCTGTTGTTTTTCCTCTTTAAGAAAAACACACACACACACACACACACACACACACACACACAGGGTGGAGCCTTTGAGCAGCAACAGCCAGACAGCTAATGAATTAGCAGCCACTGCTTCTGGTGCATGGATGGAAACTGGGAACATTCCACTAAATATAGAACGCGCCGAGCCTCGGTGGAGATAAAAGGAGCAGCTTCTGCAAACTATATCCAGAAGTGCGCGATAAGGGAGGCGGGAGCCCTTCGCGGCGAGGTTGAGGCGGCATTAGTTTAGAGCGGAAATGAAACGAGTTTGGGGAAAGCCATGTAAAACAGGCGGGCAAAGTCGGTCACAACATCTGGCGGGGGCCAAGGCCGCGCTGATGGCCCCGAGCTGAGTACATCGCTGGCTGAATTCATCTTGTCGTGGGGGGGGGGGGGGGGATAATAAGTCCTCACGCACAATCGGAGGGGGCCGCTCTGAAACATTCTAAAACACCTCATTAGCCAATTTCAGGTAGGAGAAAACGCCTGAAAGGGAGATCCATTTATAAACACCCCCATCTTTTGCCTCTCTCCTCAAACTCTTTGCATGTGTGCTGATTGTTCACCTGCTTGGTTTTGGCCTCCATTTTGGCTTTGTTGCATAAGCTTCAGAAAAGTGCGTCTCCATAGCAACAGCAGTTTGGAGAATAAATCAATGCCAGTGCAGATCTACACACGCAATTTGATTCAATGTCCCCACAAACTGGTGTTATTTAAATACTAGTGACATAGAAATTGCCCAGAAGGTTTTACGCATCCAAGATAAATGAAATGCTTTTATTACGCTCATCAGCCACTACATGTTCTTAGAGATAGTGTTCCATCTGCCCCAAATATGTGGGTCTTTCTTCCACTGTTATAACATTATTAGTGCTAAATGCAGCTTCTTCCACAAAAAAAAAAAAAAAAAACAAGACAGAATGGCTGATAAAGTAGTGCAGCCGTGACCCAAAGGCAAGGACAGCAACACATTAAAGAAAAGCAGCCACAGGCGTCACTCAAGATGGAGCCTAAATCTGACTGCACTTAACTCCAGCATAGTGCTCCGTCAGCGAAGCACGGCGTCTGTCTCCGCTCTCCGCCGTCAGCGCGAAGCCTGTTCCCCGCTCGTGTATATGGATGTTACTCTAATCAGGGCATTAATTCTCTCTCATCCTCAGCAGCGTTTGACTCATCAGAACGGCCTCTTGCGAGATACACTTTGTTTAGATGCCGCGCGCGAAAATCACGGATGCGGCAGCACATTTGCACTTCTGCGAATCAGCGTGACGCCGGGTCGGTGTCTATTTCTGCCGCGCCGCAACGGCGGCGGGATCCTTGTCACACGTCCCAGTCGCAAAATAGAACGAATGACACATCGTTCCTCTGCCTTTCCCGGGCGTTCGCTCGTTGCTCCGAATCCTTCCAGGCTGTGGCTCTAGGTGTCGGGGCTGGTGACCCCCGTTGTGCGCAGGCTCCGGCCAGGGCTTCTCCTCTGAAAGACTGACTCACTGAAGCAAGTGGGTCAAGCGCACAGGCCTGTCTCACCCCGAAGACTGGAGGGACGTGCCCATCCATCCGTCCACCGTCCGTCTATCCACCATTCACTCATCCGTCCACCGTTCCTCCGTGCATCCGCCATTCATCAATCCATCCGTCTGCCATCAACCACCAGCCATCCACTCATCCATCCATGCATCCATTAATCCACCATCCATCTATCCACCATCCATCCACCATGCATCCATCCATCATAAACCTATCCATCATTCATCATCCATGCATCCACCATGCATCCATCTACCATTCATCCATCTGCCATCCATTCATTCATTCCATCCATCCATCCATCCATCCATCCACTCATCCATCCATCTACCTATGCATCCATCATCCACCATCCATCCACCCATCCATCTCATCCATACATACATCTATTCATCATCCATCCATCCATCCACCCATCCATCCACTCATCCATCCATCTACCTATGCATCCGTCATCCACCATCCATCCACCCATCCATCTCATCCATCCATGCATCCATTCATCAATCATCCATCCATCCATCAGCAATCCATCATCCATCCGTCCATCCACTCACAAAGACACATTGAGGAGCACTGTGTAACCTGTGAGACCCAGAGAGCCTGAAACAGCCACACAGGCACTGGGAGGATGTCTAACCTCCTTATAAAGAGCCCCAGAGCCTTCTTGCTCTGTGCGAGCCACTTCTTCACCTCCATAGAACACGTGCAATGCAAATGGGGTCTGAAATTCAGTGCTCGAAAGCCTTTCAGTGCAAAGGCATACTTGGAAACTGATTTCAAATAGCCCAAATCTAGACAGGATAAAGCAAATCCACATAATCTGGTTAAAATTTGCTTAAGCGGCTTGTACCCATCTCTGATAATCTCAATTTTTTTTTTCTCAATATTCTAATCCAGGAAAGAGGCAGCAGTCAGCAGTGAAGCAGAAACTGGATCGATGCACTCGACAAAGACTAGACATTAAAGCACAGATCATAAACTCTTTCAGATAATATGGCTCTTAAAGAATCTCTGTATCAGTCACTAATGCTTTCAATTGTTTTTGGTGGAGATGAGAGTTTTCCTGGGCTTAATAAATCTGCAATATTTGAACTACAGTATGTATTCACACAGTCACATCCAGGGAGGAAGGGCCTTTATTGTGTTCTATTTCTGTCTCGTTCTGATTTAGATAGAACCCCAATATAATCATCATCTAATGGTCTCTATCCTGGGCTGCTTCTGTTCCACAGACTGGGCAAAAATGATGTCTCCCGCTGTTTTTCACTGTCAGAACAGGCCCTAAATTAAGAAGAAGCTGAACCAATAGACTTTTATTCGATGACTGGATAGTATTTTTACCTCAATCAAAGTATATATTTCCTTTATGTGTGTCTACATGCGTCTGATTTTTCAGGCTGTTTGCTTGATCCATTTGATCTGGCATGAAAGCTGCACAACCTGTAAAGCACAATTACTGCTGGTTTCCTGTTCAAAGTAGCACATAAGACCTGGGAGATATCGAGAACTTGAGCCCAATATAATTATACAATAAAGATCTCATGTTAGAATGTGTGAGACCTACAGTGAAGAGCAGATCCGTTTCCAGGCTTCCACTAATCCTGACAGAGCTAGTATCGGTCTGTTTCTGGAATGTGGAACTGCAGGCACAGCCCCCTTATTTAGTTTTCAATTTCCAAGAATTAGCACTCTGCATTTTATAGGAAAACTGGGTCAAATGTTTATGTGAGGGAATTTCAGCATCTCTGCGTGTATGTGTGTGTGTGTGAGAGAGAGACACTGTGTGTGTCACTCATAGTTTGTTTCATTTTTCATCACAGACACCAACCGAAAGACAGATTAAAAAGCTTTATTCAAACTGGTATGATCAGGCAGAACATTTAAGCCAAATAAGCAACATCAAAATCCGACAATTAACTAGACTTGGAAAAAAAGCAGGACCGTTCTCTTCCGTGCCGTGTCTGATCTGCTTGCGAGTGGGATGGAGCTGGATCAGGCTGGACGCACCTCCCGGAGCACGCTGTACAATCTGATGGGGCAGAACTGAGCAAAAAACGGAGCATGTGCGCACAAATGAGAAAACACGGCACGCTTGTTACGATGGCGAGCACGGGGCCACTCCCCCCCGCGCCGTCTGATCACAGTGAACCACAGAAGATATCAAAAAATTCTACTGTATAAAAAACCACAAAGTATAAAGCAGTTCTGTCTGCAGCAAACGCATCTCCCTGTTTCCCCACCAACGGAGCTGTTTTAAAACAAGGGGGAGGAGGGGGTGTGAGCAGGGGCTGAGGGGGGTGCTGTGGTTTGTAACACATGCTATTGTTTCTCTCATCAACAGTCATCTTTGACTTAGCAGAAGGCACACAAGGAGCTCATCATGTGCAATATATTCATTCTCTGGAACAGTGTTGGGATCAGACACACGCCCCCCCGGGTCTAACACACGCTCCAGTCTGGTGGGACTGGCGGAACACCGGTACCGGGGCAGAGAGGCCAGGTTAGGTTAGGTTTCTGCTTCTCCCATTCCCTCCCTCCCTCCTCCCAATGACCTTTGATCGTTTAGCACCCGAATGAGTGGCTCCTTGTTTTCTGAGTAACTGAAGTCCTGGGATCTGCAGTAGTGCAACGGCGCTACCTCTGAGGTCAAAAGAGCAGTTTCGCTTCGTATTTACACTGTCAAAACGACGTCATTTGCACCGAACTACAAATACTCAACACAAAAAAGCTTTTAAAGAATCCCACAAAAGCAGCATTGAAAATCAGTACATAAAATATTTATATAAAAAAAACATAAATATTAAATTAAAAACACCCTCTTGGACCTGTTACCCCCCCTGCACCACAGCAACGATAAATACAATTGGTTAATTTTTAAATATTCTCAATAATTGATATTTATAATGACAAAATATGTCTAAACTTTGCACAATAATAGCATATACATTGTTATAAAGAAATGTCAAATTTGTCCCCCCCTCTTGTTTGAACACCCCATCATGAGGAGGGGGGGCAGTGCATCCTTTGTCTTTGTATTGTGATTACAAAATTTAATATTGCAGAGCAACCTTAGCCACACCCCCATCCTGCTTCTATACAATACAGATGTCTAAAATATGAATTGAACACCTTAAAATCAAATGTTACATTTACTGTTTTTTTTTTCTTAAAATCAACAATCAAGTTCAAATGTATTTTTTTTCCTGTTTCTATTTTCTTGCATTCTTTTTGTTTCGTCATGTCCACACATTCATTACTGTTGAATACAAACACTGTAAAAAATGGAGAGATCCTAAAAAGGTCGAGCGCATGAACTTAAAACAACACAAAGTGCAAAGCTCGAATCACAAACCAGCTACAGTTCAGTATTATCAGATCTAGAAGAATCACCCTGATGTGTATCTTACGTGTATTTGTAAGTAGGCGTGTTTAGAGCTGTTTTTTTTTTCTTTTTTTTTTTTTTAAAAAAAAATGGCGTGGCCTGATGGCGACTCATGGGGAGCGTTTGATGCTCTCTAGAACTACGGAAACACAGCGTAAAACTTTAGAGAAGGCAAATGTGTCCACTGAGGAGTTTGTTAAGGAGAGAATGGTTTACAACATGAGGCAACTCTAAATGCTAACCCCTCCCCCCCACCCCCACCCCACCCCAATGATGACATATTTCAACCCTACATCCGAATACAACGGAATCATGCAGATTCATGCTTGAATGAGAAGGTAGAGGGCTGAGGTGATCTGTTGTCGATGTTTTTGCGGCGGACTGCGGGGGGGGAACCGAACGAGGGCTGCTGCTTCTTCGTTGTGAGTTCGCGGTGGCGGAGGGGGGTGAGGGGGGGGTCGAGGGGGTGGGCGTCTCAGCCAGAGTCTCGTGCGAAGGATGACTGTGTCACGGCAGTTCTCTTCTGGGGTCCTGCAGAGAGACGGGACACGCACGTGAGCCTGACCGGACGGCGAGCCGCGGCCCCGCGCCGTAGAAAGTCCTCACTCATGCAACAGTGGATCGTGACTGGTTACTGCCACCATCATCAACATGTCACTTTTTGGTCGCCTCGGAGATTAGCACATACCCCCCCCCCACCCCCACCCCACACCCAATCATCCAGAAAGGCGCGTGAACGTGTTGAGCATGCACAATCGGGCATCGGAACGCACTGGTTCTTCACTCCGGCGGGACGTTGTCTCGGATACAACAGCGTCCCCGAGTGCGAAGCAGAGGTCGCGTGCGGGGACGCAGAAAGAGACGCGCTCCCGGCTCTCGGGGGCGTCGCACTCTGGGAAGCAATTTAGGACGGTTCAACCCATAATCCCCGTCTCTCCGGCCTGCGCCGTCACTCTGCCCTGAACCGTTGCCAGGGTAGCCAGATGTGCACAACACAACGTCCTGAGCAGAAGCCAATTGGGGGCTAATCTCCTCTCCATAAGCTGATAGGTTTTTTGCACTTCAGAGAGTGGCCAATTTGAATGGAACAGCGCCGCTCGGGAGAATCCGCGATCTGAACACTTGACCAGATTCGGCAGGTCCTTCAGACTTTTTGTGTTTTTGTTGTTGTTGTCGAGACAATCCATATGGTAATAAATAGAGTACAGAAACAAGAATAGTGGCTCTACAGAATGTAGATGGTAACCAGCATACCTCCAGTTGTAGAATGGACTTCCTTTCATTTTGAGAACTTAAGAGCAGGAAAAAAAAAAACAAAAACAAAAGAGAGACAAGTTAAGTTGTGCGTGTGAATCTCAGACACTCAAAAGTCACATTTCGAACACACCGAACTCTCACGCGCGCTGCCTGTGCATGCACCTGTGCATTCATGCGGTGTGATGCTGGAGCCTGCAGGTCCAGCTGCACGAAGGCAAACACCAGCTGCATCGGTTACAGGAGGCTGCTGCTTTTTTTTTTTTTTTTTTTTTTTTTTTTTTCTCTTAAAGCGACTACAGCGACGCCTCTCACTTGACGCGCCGATGCGTTCTCGCCCCTTGAAGACAAACCCACCATGTCTGGGCCCCTTTGAAGTGCACCCCCCCACACACACACACACCCATCTCCCTCAGCAGCTATGCTCTGATTGTGCGTTTTGCATCTGTAACAAGTGACCTACATAGACTCAGACATGGACCAATGGCACATTTTCCGTTATTTGTATTTATCTGGCCTGAGTGCGCGCCGTGATCAACAACTGGCCGACTCGATCCCGCGCCTGTTTACGACAGGCACTTGCCTGGGAGCCGTAGGTTGTCCTTCCAGGACTGGAGCTGGGCATTTTCCACACCATCAGCTCCATCAGTCCTTTTCAGCGTCGGCTTAAATTAATAAGAACACTTCCTGGTGTGCCTGGTGCACTTTTGCGATGAATAAAAGAAGTGTTTCGATTCAACAATCACAACATTTTGGGGTTGACTTTTAAGCCTCATTAGTGTCTATAGTAGAACGAGATATAACAATGATCATGTTTGAGTCTGAGTCATGATTTCAGTAGGAAGGAGCTCCTAAACTGTCCCTGGGCTGCATATAAAAAAGTGTTCAAGTGCAAAAATAAAGAGATCAAAGACTAAAGTTTTGTCTCAAGTTTGTTACCGCTCAGGCTAAGGCCTTGTGAATAAAGTCGTGGGACTTCCACAGTGCCGAGCTGGTGCGTACCTCCAGCGTGGACGCCCTGGAGTCCGTGGTCTCGCTCGGCCCTATGCTCCTCGGTATGCTGGACACGAAGTAGCCGGCCCCCTTGGGTATTATGGGCTGCCTCACCACCACCTTCCCCTTCCGCGTCTCGGCCAGGAAGAGGCTGTACCAGTAGGCGTCGCTGGAGATCAGGGTGGAGTCGGCGATGGTGGAGCTCCTCTGGCTGATCACGCTGTTCCTGCTGATCACGCTGTTGCGGTTGGCCGGCGGGAGCTTGATGGCCTTCGGCTTCGGCTTCTGACACTTCAGCACGATGATGACCAGGATGGTGATGAGCAGCAGGAAGGACACCGCCCCCAGCCCGATCACCAGGTACAGGTTCAGGTCGGTGAAGACGTCGTACTCCAGCGGCAGCTCCGTGGTCTCCGAGAAGGACATGGCGTGCTCCACCGTCGATATCTTGATGGTGACCGTGGCGGAGAGGGCGGGATTCCCGTTGTCCTTGGCGACGACCACCAGCCGCTGCTGCCTGGGGTCTCTGTAGCTGAACATCCGGGTGGTCCGGATTTCGCCGTTGTACTGGTCCAGGCTGAAGAGGCTGGCGTCGCTGATCTGCAGGAGCTGGTAGGTCACCCGGGCGTTCTGCTCGGAGTCGGCGTCGATGGCGATCACCTTGGCGATCAGGTGGCCCTTCTCCGTGGAGCGGGGGATCACCTCCTCCACCACGGAGCCCTGGGCCCTCCACGGCGACACGATGAGGGGGGTGTTGTCGTTCTGGTCCAGGATGACGATGCGAACCGTCACGTTGCTGCTCAGCGGGGGGACGCCCGAGTCCCTCGCCTCGATGTGGAAGAGGTAGTCCCTCTCCCTCTCGTAGTCGAAGGTCTTCAGGGCGTAGAGGTCGCCGTTCTCCGGGTTGATGGAGAAGAGCATGGACATGGACACGTTGGCGATCTCCTTCTCCATGATGAAGTACACCAGGTACCCGTTCTCGTTCAGATCTGGGTCGAGGGCGCTCAGGGACGTCAGCAGGGCCCCCGGCTGGTTGTTCTCCACCACGTGGATGGTGTAGACGGACTGGGCGAACGCGGGCGCGTTGTCGTTTATATCCAGGATCTGCAAGGCGATGGTCTCGTTCTCCGCCAGCGGCGGCGAGCCCCTGTCCGTCACCATCAGCGTGACGTCGTACCGCCCGACCAGCTCCCGGTCCAGGGGCTTGGAGACCATCAGCTCGTAGTGGTCCTCGGAGGACTTGCTGAGGACGAAGGGCAGCGACGGCTGCTGGTGCAGGGCCAGCGCCACCTCGCCGTTGCTCCCCGAGTCGCGGTCGCCGACGGTGACCACGGCGATGAGCGTGCCCACGGGGACGTCCTCCGTCAGCGTGCTTTTCATCGACTTGATGGTCACCTCCGGGTAGTTGTCGTTCAGGTCGGTGACGAACACCATCACCTTGCAGTGGCCCGACAGCGGGTTGGGGCCTCTGTCCTGAGCCTGCACGTACATCTCGAAGCTGGTGCTCTCCTCGTAATCGATGACGCCTTTCACCTTGATCTCGCCCGTGTGCGCGTCGAGAGTGAAGATCTCCTGCGTCTTCTCGGAGGTGTAAAGCGTGTAGGAGTACACCAGCTCGGCGTTCGTGCCCTCGTCCAGATCGGTCGCGTTTAAGGTCATGACCACGGTGCCGGCGGCGGAGTTCTCGGAGACGTTGACCGCGAACACCGGCTGAGAGAACACGGGGGCGTTGTCGTTGATGTCCAGGACGTTAATGACGATGCTGGCCGTGCCGGAGCGGGGGGGCACCCCGCCGTCCACCGCGGTGAGGATCAAGTGGTGAAGCGCCTGCTCCTCTCGGTTCAGACGCGCGTTCAGGACCAGATCGACGTATTTGGAGCCGTCGCTGCCGGTCTGAATGTCGATGTTGAAGTACTGGCTCTCGCTCAGGTAGTAGGTCTTGATGGAGTTCGCCCCCACATCCGCATCCACGGCGTTCGTCAATGAGAACCTCTCCCCGGGAGGGGTTGCCTCCGAGATGTCCAAGTGCATCGTCCTCCTGCGGAACACGGGCGCGTTGTCATTAATGTCCATGATTTCCAACTCGATGTTGAAAATGCGGACGGGGTTTTCGAGTATGACATCCATTTTCAGAAAGCAGGAGGTCGTCTTGGTCATGCACACGTTCTCCCGGTCGATTCTCTCGCGGATGATCAGCTCCCCGGTTTCTTTGTTGATGTCGAGGTAATTCTTGCTGTGGATGACATCGAGCTTTGCCCTGCGCTCCACCAGGCTGCGGACGTCCAGACCCAGATCTGTGGCCAGGTTGGCAACAAAAGAGCCCACTTCCATCTCCTCCGGAATGGAATAGCGATTGATGGAGAGCGCGCAACGCCAGAGTGCAATGACTGTGAAAATAGCGGCCAGTCGTGTCCGTGCGGCTGCAGGAACAAGTGCCATCTTCCTCTTCTTCTTCTTTTATTTTCTCTTTTTTAAAAAAAAAAAAAAAATGTAGCAATGAAATAAAATCCTTACGCTCGGGTGGTCTTGTTGCAGGGGCGCGCCGGTGTCATTCTCGCTTCCACGCGTTGGAGCTGCAGCCGCAATAGGCCATTCACGGTACAATGCTGCTGGAGGGGGGGTGGAGGGCTCAGCACCCCTCTGACAGGGGCGGAGGCAGCGTCTTCATAGGCTGCTGCTGCTACTCCTGGGCGGGGGGGGGGGGGGCGCACTGAATCCAACTTCCATACCTCCATTCTTACTTCACCTGTTCCTTTCCCAATCCAGATGTTTCCAGCTGGATGCTGAGGACGTCGGCCACACAAGTGACCGAATAAGGAATGAATGAATGACCAAATCAATCGATCGATCAATCAATCAATAAACGTGATCTTGATTTTGTCTGACAGGGAAAGATTGTGCGTTAACAGAAAGTCCAGTGAAACTGGATAAGGATGCACGTTTAACACAGGCACGTTCGAGGCTTTTAACTGGTCATTGTGCTGGTTTGCACTGGTTTCCCATGCAGATGTGCAGGAGAGAATAGACACTATTTTTAATATCGTGCTCTTTCTGCGCCACCCAGTGGTGCTTTTGTAAACTACAGAAAATGGATACCCTTTGTCACTTGTCTTTGTCACTTTCATATTTACCCATGGCTTCGTTTTGTGACGCTATATTAAGCTTTTAAATATGCACCTATATTTTTTGCATTCGTTACATGCTGCAGTTGATTGTTTTAGGGGACATGAGTGAATAAAACGCTCACTTCTTAATTCATATGCACCATTTTAACAGCAGACGTGTGCGAACGCTAGTACAGAGAATCCCCGTTCAAGACAAACTGACACTAAATCAGACCATCGGAACAGGCGCGATGAAGGGTTTGTCGCGGAGAAGGGCGTCCTCCAGTGGTACAACGAGGGAACACTCGTAGGACAGAGACGTTGAAGGACCATTTGCAGGGCGTCTGGTAGGCATGTTGGACATACATCCTGTGGATCTCTGCTTAATCTTTATCAAGGACAGGGAAAAGTTAATCATTGACAGTGCATGAATTAGATCCTCACATATTTAGATTTTGGCCTAATTAAATGAAATCCGTCTGATGGATTTTCCTACTCCAGTTTCCTCCCACCGTCTAAAAACATTCACTGGAGACTCCAAATTGCCTTTAGGTGTAGGTGTATGGCGTGTGTGTCCCATGATACACTGATGATCTGTCCAGGATGCGTTAATGACTCCCACCTGATTGCTCGAATGGACTCCAGCATTCCCTTGACCCTGATTAGCAAGTGATTAACTGACAATAGACAGATAATAAATAAAATGCAAATATATGCTCGGTGTGCCTCTTCTCGCAGCACTAGGCATCCAGATTCAGAACCGCAGAACAAACTTGAACCCATTAAATGAAAAAAAAAAAAAAAGAAAGGAAAAGATAGTTGTGAAACCAGAAACTTTAATAGTTTTCATATTATATAAGCATGAACTCACAACAATGAACTTGCTTATTTTCACCCTGATGGACATGTTAATTGCATGTGTCGAATGTGTGAAAATCTATTCTAGGTTATGCAACGCATATTTAAAAATGCATATTTGATGACCTCTAACATCCGACTGTTGGGTATGAATGATGCATTCGCGCTGCTTCTCCCTTGAAACCTCCGCCTGGTTAAAGAACGCCAAAATCGCACTCAGCACAGCAATCCTTAGGAGCAATTTTATTTCACCTTAAATGATTACTCTTTTCATGAAGGTCTTTAAAATATTTGCCGCGACCTCACATTGGGAACATTTCTTTGTGGTTCTTTGCCGCTGCAAATTAAAAAAAAAAAAAAAAAAAGAACAAAAAAGAATGTTTAAAAGTTCTAGTGAACTGTTTTTACTCCGGTAGCGGGAAAAAAAAAAGAAAAAGAAAAAGCAAACGTCGGAATTTGCCTCCGATTGCGTCGACTTTACAAAACCTTTTTCCACTGAAGCGTTTCCGCCCTGAAGTCATGCTCACAGAGGCAACAGCGCGCTCGCCGCCCATCACTTACTGTTAGACGCGGCCTGACGTTTGCGTTCCGAGATGACAGAAACGTATTCTGACATGTCAAAACTGCCACATCCAATCACCTGACCAGCGCCCGGCTCACCTCAGACGTTCATGAGAAATATATGTATCCAGGGGTGTGTGTTTGAGGGTAAGTGGGGGATTTATAACCCAGTTCATTACCCAGCAAGTGCCCCATTTGTCATAATTAAACTGGTCGGGTTCTCCACGTTTAGGGACATTAGCCCAGCAAAGCATGACATCACGGGAAAAAAGGCGCACATATAAATAACATTTATTTTCATATTTACAAGTCGTGGCAATAAATCCCACCAAAACCTCACGCGTCGACCAGCAGTGGACCGTCCACACACACACACACACACACACACACACGCGCGCGCGGATGCGGCGCTGTACCGGAAAGAGCCAGGGTGACCGTACGGGGGGGAGCGGCGCGCGTCATTTAAAGAGGGCGTCTCTCATCAGGTCCTCCTGCCTCTCGAACGACTGCTCGTAGTGCGAGATGAACTTCTTCTTCTTCCCGAAGGTGGAGAAGGTGTTGTAGACGTCCAGCTCGCCCCTGGGCGCCAGCTTGAGCGTGCTGTAGTCGGACGTGCTGCCCGGGATGTAGACGTTGTGCTGGTAGTCGGGCCGCTCGCACTGGGGCTGGCTGTACTTGGGGGCCCAGGAGTAGTTGGGACCCCCTCCCTCTTGGAGCGCTGCCTTGTGTCCTGGAAAAAGAAGCCCAAATACCAGTTTGCACCAGGGGGATTATTTCTGCCTGTATTTACCCCGACGATCTGAATAAGATGGATTAAAAGTTCTTAATTTCAGCCAGTTAGTATAAAAAGCCGGAAACATTTCTCAAGGGGGGGGTTTGCTAATCCCCAAACTGCTGCGCCAAAATCCCCCCCTTTGGAAAACTTTGGAGATCTTTCTCCTCGTGGTGTACCTTTCATATGGTTCCCCCACGTCCAGTACTGGGGCGCCACGCTGCAGCTCAGGCCCTCGGCGTCCATGTTCCCTGAGCTGTATCTGACACGGGGGGGGGGACAAAGAACAGACCTCAGCGCGTGCCCTTATGGGGGGGGGGCGAACCCCCCCCTTCCCCTCCGTCTTTGAGCGTCGGCGGTCACCTCTTGTACGCGGAGTTGCACTGGTTCTTGGTCCAGGTCCAGTCCTTGTTGGAGTATTTCAGCTGCACACAGAGGACAACGGTCACGGCGGGACACGGCCAACGCCGCTCACAGACGTTCAAACTCCATTAACCCCCCCCGCTTTATTAAACTCGCAGGAAGTCGGGCTTTGAGACTTCCTTATTAAAAAAAAAAAAAAAAAAAAAGAGAAAAAAAAAGGTGCTCAAGGAGCTGTGTGCTGCCACATTAGGCCTGTAATGAAGAAGGAGCTGCCACGTCTCCTAAAAACACCAAATGAGTGGGTAACTTGATCATCGGCTGATGTGATGGATGTGGAGTTGGATGTTCAAGGAAAGGAGGCCGTCGGCTACAGAGCGAAACAGCAGCCAGATCAAGAGAGGCTTGCAGGTTGGCGAATCATCTGCATCTCTTTTATCTCTGTGTAATCTTTAATGCCTACACGAGGCACCTTGACATTCTGCGGTAATTTGCAGGCTTGCACGCTGTCAGCATGCGGTTGAGGTTGTGCTTTGCTTGTGCACCTTTTTTTTTTTTTTTTTCCTTTTCCCCCTTCTCCTTTCTCCCATTCCCTGACTGATTATGTGCGCGAAATGCAGGCAAAAAAAAAAAAAAAAAAAAAAAAAAAGTCGAACGTTTCCAGATAACACACCATGCGTCGGACGTTGTGATCGCGTATGCGTTGCCATATTTGCCCCTGCAGCCCTCGCCTGTCAGGTCTGTGCGCCAGATCTGTCTAAAAATACCATGTGATCAAGTAAGGACGGTTCAGGTCAGACTTCTTTAAGCAGGAGGTCATAAAATATGGAAATATTGAAGCCAGCTATAGGGTCAGGTGCGGGGGAAAACAAACATGTTGCAACGTTAATTTCAAACCACATTTTGATCAATAAAGGAGAATACGTATGCATTTTTTTTCAACTGCTACAAGTCCTGATGTGCAGAAATGAATATTAGTGATATTTGTGTTCACATCAACCCATTTTTAGCATCATAAATTTGACTGTAGGGTATGTTTTTGTTATATTATATGGTGATTTCGGCAGCTTTATTTGACTTTCCCCTGACGTTTGGGTGAGTTAATGGCTGGATGAAACCTAACACCAGTGTGTGTGTGTTCGACGGTGTCACCTCATTTGGAGTCAGGGCTCGGTTCTTGACGATCTCGCTGCGGTCCAGCGTGCTCCAGCCAGAGGTCAGGTAATCCGTGCTCTTGGCGTTGTTCTGCTGCGCCGACAGCACCGGGCTGCACGGCTTCAAGAACATGAAGTCGTGCTTCTTGGACTCGGGCGTCAGGCACATTTTGTAGCAGTACACCTGCGGGACGGGCCCGGATCCGGCGGCCTCCGCGCCCGACGACATCCGAACGTTCAGGTTGGACTTCCGGAACACCTCGGCGGTGGCGCGCGTCTGTGCGCGCCGGCAGCAGCCGCAACACGCGGGGATGAAGGGGAAGCTGGACTTGTTGGACGGCCTGCCCTTCAGCCTCTGCACTGCCACCAGGACGATGATGGCCACCAGGAATGTGAAGGAGACTGCGCCCAGAGACACGATTAAGTACAGCGTGAGGTTGGAGCTGTGACGCGGGCTCTGTGACAGGTCGCTCAGATCGGGCTTCGAATCTGGCAAGCTGTCAACCACTGACAGGATGATGGAGACTGTGGCCGAGAGGGCCGGCTGACCATTGTCCTTCACGAGTATGACCAGTCTGTGCCTTGTGGGGTCCTTCTCCACCAACTGGCGGATGGTCCTGATTTCACCCGTGTACAGGGCGACGCTGAACAGGGTCGGGTCCGTCGCCTGGATCATTTGGTACAGCAGACGCGAGTTTTGCCCCGCGTCCGCGTCCACGGCTCGGATTTTGGTCACAAGGTGGCCCGCGTCGGCTGACCTCGGCACGACTTGGTTGGGGGGCGTGCCGTTGTGCGAAAGCGGGGACACGATCACGGGCGGGTTGTCGTTCTGGTCCAAGACGAAGATGACGACCGAGACGTTGTTGCTGAGCGGCGGGAAGCCGGCGTCTTGCGCTTGGACCGTGATCTGGAAGTTTTTCAGCTGCTCGTGATCGAAAGACCTCAGCGCGTAAATGTTGCCGTTGTCCGAGTTGATGGACACATACGTGGACACCGGCATCCCCTGGATGTCACCTTCGTGTATGGAGTAGGAAATGTACGCGTTCTGGCCAAAATCTGGGTCCAGCGCCGTCACCGCGCAAATGGACGCGCCCGGCGCGTTATTCTCGGTCAAGTACACCGTGTAGGAAGGCTGTTTGAAGCGGGGCGCGTTGTCGTTGACGTCGGCCACCTGCACCAGGATAGTTTTCCTGGTGAAGAGAGGCGGGGAGCCCATATCCCGGGCCGTCAGGGTGATGTTGTACTCCATCACCGACTCTCTGTCCAGAAAATCGGACGTGACCAACGTGTAGTAGTTCTTGAAGGAGGAGTGGAGCTGAAACGGGACGTGGTGCGAGATCTCGCAGTCCACGTTCCCGTTCTCCCCGGAGTCCTTGTCCGTCACGCTGATGACGGCTATGACCGTCCCCGGGGGCGCGTCCTCCTGCACCGGTGTGGACACCGACGTGAGGATCACCTCCGGGATGTTGTCGTTTCTATCCAACACGTTCACCAACACTTTGCAGTGCACGGCCACAGCGGAGGGCCCTTTGTCTTTAGCCTGCACGTAGATTTCGTGCATCCTGGCTTTCTCATAATCGATCACTCCTTTCACTTTGATTTCACCGGTGCGCGGATCGACGCTGAAGAGCTGGCGCACTTTGAGGGGCGCGTGGCCACTGAAGGAATAGGTGATGTCCGCGTTTGGACCTTCGTCTAAATCTGACGCATTTAACTTAATAACAACTGTGCCTTTTGGTGCGTTTTCGGCCAACCTCACTCTGTAAAACGACTGATCAAACACGGGCGCGTTATCGTTCGCGTCCAGGACGGTGATATCGATCTGTGCGGTACCGGATCTCTCCGGCGCGCCCCCGTCCACCGCTGTCAGGACCATTTGATGCGCGCTTTGCTGCTCCCTGTCCAGCGGGGTTTGCAGGACGAGCTCTGCAAATTTACTGCCGTCGCTGCGCGTCTGGATGTCCAAGAGGAAATGCTCGTTGACGCTCAGCAAATACGTGCGCAAAGAGTTGGACCCGACGTCCAGATCCTGTGCGCTCTCCAGCGGAAACCGCGAACCCGGCGCGGCTGACTCCGATATGTCCAGATTAAACTCGGTCCACGGGAAACTGGGGGAGTTGTCGTTCACGTCCAGGATCTCTATCTCGACCCTGTACAGCTCCAGAGGGTTTTCTATCACCACTTGCAGGTGGAAGGAGCAGGACAAACTCTGCTCGCACAGCTCTTCGCGGTCGATCCTCTCGTTGACGAACAAAACTCCGTTTTCCAAATTCACTTCCACGTACTGCCTCTTGCCACCGGAGACGATCCGGAACCTGCGCGCCGAGAGCCTGTCCGCATCCAAACCCAGGTCCTCTGCTATGTTTCCAACAAAAGCCCCGTGTTCCAGTTCCTCTGGGATAGAGTAGCGGATCTGTCCCCGAACCCCGTCCAAAAAGCACGCACACATCACACAACAGCACATTATCTGCCATTTCCCAAAGAGTCCAGTCTTCAACCCCAGCGTGTCCATCTGGAAGCCGCGGAAGTGTCGTGAGTCAAACCAGGGGCTCTGCCCGTGATGATTAGAGCAGAAGTGCGCGGAAAAACAATAGAGTCGCGGCTAAAATAAACTTGGTGTGCGCGCAACATCCACTCTGTGCTGAGGGGAGAGAAGAGAGTGGAGAGGATGGGCAGAGGCTACCAGGCTGTCTCAGATTAATGTGCGTGTGTTGTGTGTCTGTGCGTGCCTGTATTTATTATTGGCCCCACTGTTCCAGTAAGGGTGGGAAACGACATCTGCTCGGATAATCTATCCTGCCTACTAGCCCGATCAAATTCATGTCACGGTCTCTGGGCTTTGACCGCAGGTCAAATGCACTTGATACAATTTCTGAGGAGTGTGTTTCATCATTCCGGACAGACACAGACACAGCCCAGCTCGATCCGAACCCAAACACAGAGGCACAGAGGCTCCAACTCATCAAACAGATTTAAGAAAGTTACAGTTCTCAAACTCCCAATTAGAGCACTTTTAATGGGGTCATGTGGTGAAGTTGTTTTAAAGAAAAAACACGATTAACTGACGGTGTTGTGAATTTATATCGGATACATTTACAAACTGGAATAATGAGGAAATCTTAATATTTAAATTGCATCTGGAACTTGGAAGGAAAAAGCAAAAAGGAAACATCAACTTAAACTTGTCTAAAAGCCTCCCCGCTAATGAAAAGAAGAAATTAAAGTAATCCATTAAGAATATAGAGACTGCATCACAGCCCTGCAATTAAAGAGGCTGCATATTATAGAAGCAGTTAAACAACTGTGAAGTCTCTAAAGAGGGATATCAGAGAGAGTGGGCTGGAAGGCTGGAAGCTGTAAAATTGTCCTCAGGAAAGGGCTCAAATTCCCAGTCATCACCAGAGCCCTGACAGGCTCTGCTGCTGTTTAAAAGATGATGCTCTGCAGCGCCGCATTAATGCCCAAACAGAGGAGGTGCATCAGCTCACTGTTCACCTCGCTCCACGAACCCCCCCACCTCCAAAAAAAAAAAAAAAAAAAAAAAAAAATCCCCAGTTCCCCTGGTTCAGAGCGGGAAAACACAATCTGTCTGCAGAAATGAAACTGCGGCAGATGGCGAGGTTTTCCACGGGCTCATGCTCTTTTTAATTAATGGAATGGAGATTAGAGGGCATTTTCCCTGGATCATTAGTGAACAGAGGAATTAAGACATTTTGTGAGGAATAATCCCAGGGCTATCCATGTGAGGCACATGTGCTTTTCTCTCAGTGGTCGTACTGACCTGCTTTTCGCAGCCTAAGTGCACGGCATCACTTACGCACTGGAGAAACTAAGTAGCTGGGATAAGAGGACATAACCACCACATTTAGGGATCAAAAATACAAAAGAGATTATCTCTCTGTCACCCTCGCACACACACACTCACACTCACACACACACACTCACACACACACACACCCCTCCCTCCTCCTCTCACTCAAGGGCAAAAGTAGAATATCAATCCCCTTGTCTTTAACTACTTCCCCGTTCATCCTAAAACTGTAGGATTAGAGAAGGTTAGCCTATATTCTGCAGTGTTCTACGGTCTTAAGCGGTTTTAGGTGAAAAACGCTGCCCGTTCGACCCAAAAATGGAGAATTGGCTGACACCAGGTCCTCCGGGTCCGGCTAACTCCTCTTTGAACCCCTTGGGGAAAACGCGGCGGGATGGATTCGGGATGTGCACTTCATCCTTCTGAACCTGCCCGCGACGCTATTGGGAAGAGGTTGCGGTTTGTTGAACAGGGAGGGGGTCGAAGAAACGTTGGCGTGACACAGATTTTGACGGAATGTGCGATGATGATGCCACTGAATCACCAAAAAGCCAGCCGCGCGTGTCATCCATCCATGCTGTCAGTGTTTGTGCACGAGTGCTGTGACTGACACTACTCCCCGTTTTCTTTAAGACTAAATCTTCCTAAAGGTGATTTGAGGTAGTCAATCGGGCTCAGACTGGAGCCGATCCTCCTTTCGTGTGTTCCCAGATGCTTCCATGCGTTTAGTACCAGATTGATCAGTGCGACATTTCACGCTGCTTTTCACTGGTTGAGACTGGTAATCTTCAAACGCTGCGTGATCAGGACCAATAATTGTTATCTTTCAGCCCAACATCTCATGGATTAGACCCAGCATCGATGTGGCAGTGAGCAGGTTCCCCTGGAAGACAAAAGCAATGATGGTTTGAGTTTGTCAAAGGCACTCTATAGAACAAATACCATTACCAGGAGAAATGAGGCTGGCTCCAATTTGGGTTTTCCATTTGTAAACATGGATTTTTTTTCATTAATAAATTAAGCAATTCAATAGTCTGCAAAAATCCATTTGGATATTACCTCACACGCATCGTTGGCTGTTTTTATTATTCAAGTCTAAGATGCACCAAAAAAAAAGTAAAAAAAAAAGAAAAAGTTTGTCTTTCTTTTCCATTAAAAACACCCCACAAATAAAGGAAGATGTCATTCGCTGGAGTTACACAAACCGCTCCGAAACATATTGGCGCTGCCTGTCGTGACCTAAACGTGTTACATTGGCGCTAGCGTCGGGGGGGGTTGAGAGCGTTTGTTGAAACTTGACGTGTAAATTGTACAGCAAAAGAAGGTCGTAGGAGCTGAGCACATGCGGTCTCCAGAATCGCCAGTGCTCCGAGTCCAGAGCCGGAGCTGTGAAAATAACCAGTTTATTTTCTGTCCTCGCCCCCAAATCGAAGCTGACCCCGTCGGTTAAGTCGTCACGGCGCCAAAATGCTAACGTGAGGCGCCACGTGTGCGGCTGCCTCAACGGAAATGGGATTTCTAAGAAAGTAAGGTTTTTTTTTTTTTTTTTTTTGGCAGTTAATATAAACTGATTGCATTTGAAATGACATTGTTTGGCTAAATTTGGCACAAACACGTGCGCCCGCCCGCACGGCGTAAGCCTGTAAGGAGAAAGTGGCCCTTGGAACGCAGACTCGGAGATTATGGAGCAATTCAGGTCAACGCTGGATATGGAGGCAGCGAGCAATTACCCCACCAACAAACAGATGTCTGTGCACGGGAGACAGCAACAGCACGCAGCGTGTAGAGACGGCTCACTCGGGGCTCCTTTACTCAAGAGGATCCAATTTGAGAGGCTTCGGAGCTGCTATGATGGTTAGTGTCGGAGGAGGCGAGGCAAGATAGGGGCTGCAGACAGGAGCCCACATCCGGCCGGGGGTGAAGAACTTCTGGAGTTCTTCAGTTATTATTTTCTCTTAAATGGGTTTTTTTTTCGAGGGCCCTCGGACCTTAAAGCGTTTGACAGAAACGGCCTCTTGGGTGCGTTCGGCGGTGGGTTGAAGTCTGCTCCAGTTCCGTGGCGAACGTTTCGACGCTCTGGAGCGGCTGCAGGATGCCATCTGGCCACTACTGAGATCTGTCAGTTCGCATTTATTAGCACCAATCGTGATCTCTGAGCACAATTATTACACATTGGTCACTCGCGCTACCGACTGAGGCCGCGTGCCCAAAAGCGCCGGTGTGTTATCGCGGCCTCTTTTAGCGGGTTGTTTGATCCGCATCTCTTCACTCAGCAGGTGATCGTCTCCCACCTTCATCGTCAAATCCAGTCCCGCAACTCTGAGATATTCCACCCACGTTTGAAGGGAGCAGAGGTGTGAAAAGCCCCACCATAAATATTAAAATGAAGGATTAATTACACTAAGCTGCTAATTGAGCTCCTTTACATTCAGATGCTTCATCACTCTGTCAGAGTCGTGTTAATGACATCATTAATACCTGCGCTTTTCTCTCACAACAGCCTGTATCATTAGTCAGGAAGATGTGAACGCACACTTGATTAGTGGATTAAATTTGGTATTTGAGACAGAAAGATTGTGTTTTATTTAGCTGGACCTGAGTTCGATTCCAGTTGGAGTGGAGTACATTTGAATAATTTTAGAGGAAGATCTTCATGAATAATGGAGATAATTTAGAGCTTTACAACTTCCAAAAGCCTTTTTTGGGTTAATTTATTAAAAATAAATCATTGTAAAATGTAATAGGTAAAATGCAGCTTTTGGCATTACTTATGTACGGCCTAGTTGAATCTCTCCTATTGTTGTAATTGAGGTTTTCCACCATAATTTATGGTTGTTAAACGGATTTCCATACTGGATTAAGAAGTTCTCAGCTCAGGCTTGACTTTTATCTGTTTTCCAAACATCTGTGGGACAACTTAATTGTGGTTGATGAACGATTTTCACAACACCAGCTACAAACAATCTGGTAACCATTAAAACACCATGTACTACAAGGATGTCTTTAATGACGCTGTGTTAACGTTTAAGCTATTACAGCACAGATATAAATCAAGGTTTCATGACAACTTAAGACAGAGTTTTAAAAAAACACTCAATTCTTCACGTTTAAAGGGGCTCAGTGGCTTTATTCTCCGTTTCTTTCTGTCCCTCACATGTCCAGGGAGCATTTATTTCCCGCGTACATTTATTGTTTTGTCATTTATTACGTGATGCTTGTCTCAATTTGAGTGACGGGACGGTCCTGAATTGATTAGATGTGACACTTCTGATGAGTGTGCCAAAAGACTGTCTGTGTGTGTGTGTGCATTTTGGTTGCTGTCCATGCACTTCTTGAATGACGTGGCTGGTGCTGCTGTGTATTCTGGGCTGTCTTGCTTTAGTTGCGAGTTCATATCCAGATCTTGTCACTGTGCTGCAGCAGCATGATGGATTGTGAACATTTAGACAAAACATTGACACTTTGTTGCAGCATACAGACTGTCAATGTAAAAGGTCATTTTGTTATTTCATTTTGCAGTCTTCCCAGCACCAAAAGTCTTTCAGTCTTCCCACTAGCTTGCTGGAAATTAAACTTGCATTATCAACCATCAACATGGATATAGAATTTTGAAAATAGCATTTGCATTTTGATTTGCACACTTTCATCTTGTTGGTACTGGGTTGTTGTTTGTCTCCTTCTCTTAAAGCTCCTCTCTTTACCCTTTTACACACTGTTCTCAGGTCAGATTCACAGCACAGCTCTACTTCCAGTTGTTCCACTTCCATTGCCATTATCTGGGTGTGTTAATTTTTCTTTTACAGGTTCTGTTCCAGCCGAGCTTGATGTTTACAACTACATTTAAAATGCAATTTCAGTTTGATCAATGCAATAACTCTTTTTTTAAGGCGTCCTATAAATGCATCGACTCCGATTAGATCAATAATCAAGTAAAAACCCGCAGCCAGGACATCCGGCAAAACAAGATTGTGTTGAATATATTTTCTTTGAGCTATTCTTGCTGCAGTTATGGACATAAACAGACAGCATATCCCATCATGACCAGAATTTCACTTGATCAGGAAGCTGTTTTCATGCGTTCATCGTGTTGTCAAATGCGATTCGATATTTTGGCTTGATTCAAATGAAAGAAAAACGCAACCTCCGAATAGTTGGCGTCGCGCAGACGGCTAAATCACACATGGTTCTGGTGCCATCAAAAGCATCATTAGAAGCGATGCTATTAATATTATCATGTATTTTTCCCTCACAGCGTCAAAGGATCATCGGGAGAACTGAAAACAACTGTAGGAACGGAGGCAAACAGAGAAGTCCTTGTGTTGTATTCTCTGATCAACTCTTCCCGTTAGGCAAGGCCTTGGACTTCCACAATAATTAGCAATGCCAAGTTATGTTTTTTTTACGCTTGCTTTCATCAGTGTAGCGGTTCGAACTGACGCAAGATCTACAAAACATTGCAGACGCAGGCTGCGTTCAAGTTCACAGGCAAGCGGATATACACACAGTCTGATATCTGAACATAAGAGGAGGGCGTTAAGCAACAATGATGCCACATATTCATAACAGGGTTGAGGCGATGAATTCAATTAAACATTAGAGCCGAGTCGATTTTTAATGATTTTAATATATAGCAGAGTCTCTGCATCTTGTTGAGACAACACAATCAATACAGAAATGGATGCGCAGCAATTTAAGAGTGTGATTTTGCAAAGACCTATAATCAACCTAATCAATCAACTGAATAATGAACCTGCTCTTGACCTGCCTAATCAGGCAGCTATGGGAGACCACCCATGGAGAACTGGCTGAAGAAATTCATATGAAATTAATTGCCGCTAATTCACTCAAGTAATTCTGGAGCTGGAGGTGCTGAGGCTGAAGTAATTTTTGAACCGTTTAAGGCTGAATTTATGCCTACACATGTCACGGACTGTCATCAAATGTTAAAAATGAAGTAAAATACGTTATCTTCAGAAAAGTTCATTAGCAGCTTAGGTCTTAAACAGTCCGACTCAGGCACGGCGATTAAGTGAAATACAGCCTAAATTGCATCCTGAGGCAATTAGCAAAGTGCTAAGACAGTGATTAATTCTGCAACTGGTGACTCTGATCCAAGGATAATTTATATATAAATCACATATAAAATACCGAGTTAGGCTGGTGACCCACCACAAATTAGTTGACTTCGTTCTGAGGATTAGTGACCAAAAACTGTGTGAAACCCAATTGTTGTAGCAGGAAAATATACAAACCCCATGTCAATCATGGTGTGTGAATGCTCACTTTGACTGTAATTCTGGATTATGTTTGAGCAAGTAGATGTAGATCAGCGGAAGGCATACATTTCAGTCATTTGGTTGGGATCTACCAAGACATCACCTGCATAATGGACCAGCCTTCTTATGATTTTCTTAATCACAACAGTACCATTAATTCACAAAAAGGGAACACTACTTATAAAAATACTAAGACTGTGATTCAGAAATCGAACCTTGATTGTGTTTTTTTTAATGTTGATAATGCTGATAAGATGGACCATTCATCTATAGAATACAAACATCCTCAGTTGGTTTCATTTCTGTTTTTTAATATGAATTTACGCTGCATTGATCAATAAATACATCAGATACTTCTGCTTTATCACAACTTCTGTAGCCGATATAATTATTTTTGATATATATTTTACCTTTCCACTGTGATGTGTTAATTAAAACGCACGCTATGCTAATCGCATCCATTAAATTAAGAGCTGGGGTGATCAGAAGCATAAATAATCTCACAGAAAAAAACCCCTGCTGAAGAAATGTACGCAATCCAGTGCAGAAAGGTTTAAAATAGATGTTATTTCTGTCCCGCGAGCTCTGACAAGAGTAAAGGCTGCATCCCAGGAGAACATCCTCTATGCACAAACAACTGAACCCCAATATTCTCATCATTCTGTCCAAGCTGCAGGAGTGAGCTTGCTCTGCCCTTTTTCGTATTTGGAACTGCCTGAGACATATGATTAAACGTGTGGGTGTTAAACTACATCAGCCTCCTCACTTTAAATGCAGATTAGCCGTCCACAGCCATGGATTAGCGCTGTCACGATGCTAAATTGAATTTTTGCACCAACGCTGTTTACTTCATTATTGCACTCAGCGTTTTCAAACGCCGTTATCAAGCCTTTGAATAACTCATGTTTACTTTAATGCACTGTATGAGTGAGAGCAAGCCTCGAGGTTGGCAGTTAAATTAAGCCAGAGCTGTGTTTATTTCCATATGTTCGGATGATTCCTGTGGAAACAATTAAAATCAAAACAATAGCACTGGTACTGATTATGAGTTAATGGCTCTCAACATGCAGCCAAGTTCAATTAGCTGACGCTGGCCAACTGGGAGCTTCCAGTAGACATTATGCTATTGAACCAGATGCTTCAAAATCAACAGTAAATCAGTGTCAGTGCACCAGTATTTGATATCAAAAGCGGTTTCTGATAGCGTAATAATTTCTATTGAGTTGCTGTACACAACACACACACACAAACACACCCGCTCACACACACAAACACGCACAAAATCAAATTTCTTTCTTTCATAGACACATGACTCAGCCCCCTTAGCCTATCCACCCCAACTAAGCCCCTCAACTCTCAAGTCTAACCCCAACCCAATTCTAACTTCAACCTTAAAATCATGTCTCAAACAATCCTTTGAAGTATGTGTGTGTGTGTTTGTGTGTAGTCCAATTTTGCAACCATGAACTTTTCTAAGACAATGAGGATTTTAGTACTCAGTATGTGGTGAATGTGAGAACACACACACACACACACACACACACACACACACACACACACACACACACATACACGCTCAGAGCGCACATTCACTTGTTAGGAGAGTCTTCTTCATGCTAGTTAATCAGTGCAATCAACACTGATTTCACATTGTTTTGAATTTGCACAGACTCTCATTAAACACCATTTCAGAACAGATTATCCCAACATTCACACCTCCTTCATGTCCTGATTGCTTCATTTCAAATCCATTCTGCTGGTGCACAGAAGTGACATTAAAAAGCACGCCTCATTATTGGCAGACAGTGTGATAGTTTGTGGAATTCTGCGTCAACACGGAATCAGACATATTCCAGGGTACACAAAACACACAAGGCTCCATTAGAACCCTGACAGAGGTTTATAAACTGAATCAAGGTTGGTGTTGTGTGGCTTTTCTTCCCGGAACACCTCATGCAGTCCTAAAAACACCTTTTGTCTGAGTGGCGAAACAAAAAACAAAAAAAAGAAGAAAGCTTTTCCCCCGCCGAACGAGGCTGGGGACTGCAGGTCAGGAGCGGTCACCAGCACCCCGAGGACCAGAGCTCACGTTGCTGCCGGAGGGTGGGAACGAGGCTAACAAGAGGAAGAGGCGGGAGTGCGGCGGGCTCAAGGTTGACGCAGAACGGCGAGGCTGAAGAATATCGCTCCGGTTGAAGAAGGGAAAAAAAAAAAAACCCACACACACAACGGAGACTCCAGCCTGCGGTGCTCGCGCCACAGCAGAAAAGCTCAAAACGCCTCTTTTAGTTCCTGCTCGCCCGATGTGTTCACGCAGCTCCCCTGACTGGCGGGAGGAGCGACCCCACCGAGGAGTCGCGACAGCGTGACTCTGCGACGGTGACAGCGTGCGTTCCCTGGTCCTACGGCGAGGGCCAGACGTGACGGGTTGCCGGGTCGCGTGCAAAATTCCGTTGGGGGCCTCCTACAGTCGGGTGCTTGCTGCCGACTGTAATAAAGGATTTATTGCGTCGTGATTTCCGCCTTCTCCGGGAAGGCTCGGGCGAGAAGAGAGGCAAACAGTCCAGCATTTGTGAGATGTTTTGGCTGGGTGGACGGCGGGTGATGGGAAGGCACATCTGGGGCGATTGTTCGGGCCGTGCCTGGTTGTGCCGAGACACTTATGAACAGTCCCAAACGCCTCTGTGGGGCTTCGGGGGGGGGTAGTCGGTGGGTGTCCTCCCTCATCCCGCTCCTCGTTGTCATTGTCTAGTTTCTGAGGACGACCTGCTTTTTTTTGTCTTTAACTGGACCTTGAATACTGATGGCCGCCCAGACACACGCGTCTTTATCTCAAAGCCCCGACTCTCCTCCACGCTCCCGTAAACTCCACCTCTGTTTATGCAAGCGTCTACATTTTATCCTTATTCTCATTAACTCACCTGTCATGGTGCCCTTTTTTTTCCCCCACACTTCCTTGACCCCCCCTCCCTTCTCCCCCGACAAACACAATCAAGGGGACTTCATTTCACCGCAGCTTCAGAGGTGGAGGAAACATTCTCTGAATAAATGGGCTGTAAAAATCAAGCCCAGCGAGACGTCCCACCGGCCTCCAGGGCTGACCAGCGAGGAGCCAGCTGCAGCCTGAGCAGACCCCTGTGAATGAGGCCCCTGTGTCCGCCGCCTTTGCCAGTCAGCACGAATGCCCTCCCGCCCCCCCGCCAACCTTCCCACCCTCCACCTCCCCCGACCTCCGCGCGACGCTCACGCAGTCGGCCCTCAGCCGCCATCGCTCGTAACCTCGGGGCTGTCACCGCCGCTTTGTGCTGCTCTCGCCACGGGGCCGTCGCTCCGCTTCAGCCAGGCTTGTGGCTGTTTATCATTGCAGGCTGATAGCCCGCTTATTTGGTTTCGCTCTCTGCCTCCATGTTCCGCCACTGCATCACGGCCTCCCTGCTGCCTGCCAAGGCATCCATAACAGCACCTTTTTGTTGCATCAACTCCAGATTTTGCTCCATTTAATGAGCGCGTGCTGTCTAATCTGACGGATTAAAGGTTACTGTGCGTGCTTGACTGCCCCTGCTTGTTTGTTTTTTTTTTTTTTTTTGTGTGTGAGGGGTTTATTTCGTGATAAAGATTCTTCATGCACCCTTTAATTTAAAGCGATGTCTGTCAAACATGCAAGGCATAATCACACCTGTAGAGGTCAGCATCTGCCTGATACTTTTCTAATTGAAAACGGTCATGACGGAATCATCAGCCTTCTCCTCCAGCAACTGAAACAGGATTTTCCACATCCCAGCAAATAGTGTCATTAAATAAATAAAAAAAGATTCCAAATGAAGCGCAATTCCCGCTGCTTTCCTTAATGATTCCCGCGTGCTACGCGCGTTCAAAGTGAAAATGCTTCAAATCACAATCAGAAAATACTTCATTTCATAGTATACCAGGGCTCTGGAGGTACATTTTTACGTTTTTTACAACTCATCGTGTGTGCTTGTATAAAACAATTATGTCACTCAAAGTTCATTTGGCAAGAGCTGCAACGTGTCCAGCTCCTTCTGATGCAGCACTTTTATTTGGTCTGTGCATGAAATTTATGACCGGGTAATATTCTCTGGCACGGCAGGCTGCTGTTGACTTCATTCTTGGCAAAAATCAGACCGACCGGATCAGGCAGCATGATGAAGTGTGATGACTTTGCTAACAGGTAATTTAGACGCCGTTTGACGCGAGCGGTTTCATATTCATGAATATTAGAGGCACGTTTCGCCGCTGCATGCCAAAATAATTTTGTGTCAGTTCTTGTTAGCGTCCACAGCATATCATTTTTCAACACGGCAATCCAAGAGCTTGATTATGAGGCAGGAAGGCATTAAAAACTCAAATTCCCTCTGGCAACTGGCATTTCCCCATGCAACACTCCTTATTAGTCATTAGAATGGCTGCCATTTGGATATTTGATAAATGCTGATATACTAGGTCTGAGCCCATAAAAAAAGTTCTACATCTTCCATTTAATTCCTCTTTAGAGCAGTTTAACACATGTCTCGCTGAAGCAGATGTAATTAGCTCAAATCTGTCATGGCAAAATGGAGTAATATTGAAATTCATAATCATCCAGTGTCACAGGTGAAGAGTGTAATCTAAATGAACGACCAATGCAACTGGATATGCACATTCATTTGCACAAAAACCTGACAGTGAACTGAAAATGACTGTGTTTTGTCAGCCCCGGTGACACGCAGGGACAGGGCCACGTGCGACGCGCGGCACATTGACACACGTGTAATTGGAACCTCCAGAAATTGGGATTTCATCTTCTGCAGCGCTTACAGAGCGGCTGGTGTCGTCACCCCTGCCCCCTCTGGGCCGACCTGCTGCAGTCAGAGGGCTCCCGCTGTCGGTTTTCTGCAGGACTTTTTGCTTTTGAAGTGTCGGTGAAATGATAAACTCTGAAGGCTTTGTTATGTAACCCGCATACGTCTTCACTGGAAGCCGCTCCGAGGACTTTCTCTTCTTCTTTTTAAGTGAAAAGAAATTGTGTAACCTCCTTTTTTTTTTTTTTTTTGAAAGAGAGCATTAGCATTTTTTACACCGAGAAGACAGTGAGTTTTAAAACAGCAGCGTCGAGCTGCGAGGTCAAGGTCCAACAGTCATTATGTGGGAAAAAACCCAAGAGTAATCAGAGAAATGTGGCTTTGGGGTGCCTCTGCACACCAACATACACCACCATTCTGACTGCTCAAGACACAACACGCACACACACACACACACACACACACACCTATTTGTTTATCTTCCAAACAAATTTCACTATGTGGAGCCCCGATCGTGGCTGAGACAATGTTTACGCATTAGCCTGAAGTGAAGTGCTACTCCACTAAACTTACTAATCGCCTGCAAACCCTTCGCAAACTCGGTGCGGGCGCTCATAAACTGTTTTTGAACTTCAAATATTCACCAACTACAGGCAGAGCTGGAGCACTTGGGCTGCTTTTGTTGTCAATGTTGACTCCAACAGCAGGAAAACAACACCGACAGGTTATTGATTTGCTCATAGTTTTTAAAAAAAATACAATTGTTCAATCACCCTCTGGTGTCTACAGCAGCTACTCCATTATTGCACTACTTTAGAAACACACAGGGGGGCAATATTATGTAATTTAATGATCTCAGGAAACCTAGCAGGCTCTAATTAGTCATCGCATTAAAAGGAATCTTGGGATTATCAAAGAAACGTTAATGGTCATCATCAGAGCAAAGATAAATATTAAAAACGGAAAAGCGGAAAATCAATTCAGGACTCTTTTGGTGAACTTCTGAAAGTGATCAAATTGAGCCGCAGACACGAGATCTGATCCTCACGAGGCTGAAGTGCAGCTCAGAACTGGATCTGAGACTTGTAACATCATCGTGCTGACGATGAGGAGACGCTGGACCTCGGGGCGTGCAGGGCGCAGACCTGAGTGATCAGCTGACAGACGAGCAGGTTGGTGGGTGGGTGGGGGGGGGGGGCTTGGTCGACTGGGCGGACCGGGGACCTGGCAGACAGACGGAGCCAAGGAGATGAAGTAGGTTTCGCCTCCTGCAAATCCTCTGACAGCGAATCACCTGGGCGGGCAGTGTCGGAGGCAATCCTCCCTGCCCTCCGCTGCGCTCCGGGGAGACTGCTGGATGGACAGTGACTGGGGGGCGTTGACCCTTTCAGCTGGGTGACACACTCTAGTCCCCCCCCCACCCCCAGAGCTGGAGGACACAGAGTCCTGGGGAGGATATGGACACACTCGATGGTGGATCTTTATCCAGGGATGTGAAACGTTCTGATATGTTTATCCTTGGAATGTGTAGCAGATAGTAACACATGTGCCCTCCCTTAGGAAGCTGAAGATTTCCAGCCAGCAGGAGAGGATACTTCAGAAGACTGTATGTTGGGTTTTTTTTTTTTTTTGCTGCATGCTTTCTGGATGGCGCAGCAACACGTGGATCAAATGTTTTTTCTCCGAGAACACACAACACCAAAACTGACCCTAATCACTGTGCACACACACACACACACACAAATAAAGCAATCTGCCGTCTTCTATAAGGAGCCACGCGTGCTGGGACTGATCGAAAAGGATTCAATGTTTCACAAACGTGTAATCATCACATCATCAGCCTGTTCCGTGAACTACTCGTGATGGAGGGGGTCAGCTCTCTACGGGCCTTATGGGCCGTGTCAAATATGCCCCTCATCTGTCGTAGCTCGAGATCAAAGTGGTGGTGAGGAATCCCAACAAAGAAGAAAAGCTAATCTGCAGTCTGTCCTGAGAGGACTCATTACATATTTTAAAGTTTATCCAGCAAGCTTACAAATTCCATTTTCCCCTCACAGCTTGTTACGTATTTATAGTGTTTTGCCACAATAAATCGCTGTTTTGTTCTGAATAGCCGACATTTCAGTTTTTTTTCCCCCTCGTCCTAATCAATGCACACAGCAGTGCTTTGTTTTTCTTTCTGATTCATCTGTTTATTAGGATCATTCAGTTTATTTCACACTCTCTTGCAAACACATTATTCAGTTTATACAGATTTATTCCCGCCTGCCGACACTATGTTTGGTGCACTGTCATGATACAAAGGTTGTTTTTTTTACTTTTTGGCTGAATGTTTGGCTTCCTTATCCACTTCTATTTTCATTTTGAAAATGATTCCTCCTTTTTTATACATTCAGCGGAAATGAATATTAGGATGTGGCATTCCAGAGGGCTTTTGCAGGCAACCACAGGTGTTTCAGGCATCAGAACAAGATGCTTTCTGGCATGTGCCAAATATTGAATTGATGGAGATCTAAAAAGGAAACCAAGCGTAGGATGTGCGCCTCATAAACTGGGGTATTTTGGTACATCCAGCCCTTTTGTTTATGGTGCTGCTGTCCGTCTTTGTCACCTTTTCAGCACATTTTTTTTTTTTTCATAAATTCAGCCCGGGAAGTGCTCTAATTCTAAATAGTCCGTATATGAGCTTTTTTTTTCCTGTTTATGATCTCAAAAGCTAATTCACTCAGAGAGGTGTGCTTACAACTTAAGTGATCTAATAAGCAGACATTATTTTCAGATTGAAATGAGGAGACCCTGCAGATAAAATGGTGTAGATCTGTTCAAAACACAAAAGCAATAATTAGCATTCAATAACCCAGCTGAGAACCTAACGCAACGAACAGATTGCAGCCCTCCACGGTGCCTTATGAGTGTTACGAAAATGTATTTTTTTAAATGCTAAATTCACAAACATTTTCCTGGAACTATTTCCTTGGCAGCAGAACTATTCCAGCCAAACAAAACACAGCGATGATGAGTAAAACCTTACACACGGAGACACAGAAATGCACTCTGAGATCAGCAATATTGTTCAGAATGATCCGTATGGCAAATATTTCTGGACCTGTGGGCATTCAAAGATAAGCAATCCAGCCCTAAGCTGTTGTGTCAGATAAATTGGCACTAAGAACTCTTGTTTGAGAGCTTTGGTAGCTCATATAACATATTAAACACTGTGAGAGCCTTGTTTTCTAATAATGGCTCGACTGTGTTTGTGTTTCAGTAAAAGTAAAAAAAAACCCAACAGGCTTGCAGAGATGCTATCATGCTACTTAGCATGTTTTTTATGACTCACAAATCAGCAGCGTTGCCCCCGGGCCTATCTAACACCATCGGTGCACACTCTACAGTGAAACAGTATGAACAGTAACATAGGCGCAGACTTGCTTTCCCTTGTCTGCTCATGCTTACATACAGCACATTAAGTGGCTTCAGCATTTTCTTCCCACTGTACCATGCTTCTGTACTGTTCTGTAAGAGCGATGCCTTAGCAGCCATTCAGTTGCACTGCTGGGAGATTATTATTGAATTTGTAAATGTTAAATGCCACTATACAACAGATAATATGTCTTAAAATATCTCAAATGTGAGTCACTGAACTGGAAACACCATGAGGCTAGGATCACTTTTGCATATTTACACATAGACAGTACATTTACGTCGTCTTAGTTGCATTACTGCGACTACATTTTCATGCGGACCCTTTGGATCTGGAGCTATCAAATCCATGTTTGACTTTTTCCGTGCAAACGAGCAGACGAGCTGCGATTTGACAGCAGCTCGGAACTCAGTTCCTTCGATTCTCCGCAAAAGTGACGTGCGGAGGATTATCTACAGGCTCTTGATGAGATTAAAATTCAACCTCTGCGTAACAGTCCTCATTCCAAATTGCTCACTCTCCGTGTGCTCCGTTCCTAGCATTAAGTGACTTAATGGTAGGAATCAGACAGATGAGTGCAACTCAGAAGTCTCGTGCATCCGGGACTCACAGTTTTATGGACTGAGGCTATTACTGAGATACACAGACACACACACACGCACACACACACACACACACACTTATGCAAATGCATGCAGATGCTTCGAGCATCAAGTGTTGGTACAACTCGATCAACAGGTAAGCAAACGCGATTATTGAGATGGGGCCCGCTTCCCTGTTGACCCGTAGGTTGAAATCAAGAACAGCGGCTCAGACTGTTGAATCGATACTGAACACTTCCCCTGATTGGACAATAATCGGACAACTACATTAAGGGGATACCTCGCTTTGTCTCCACCCTTCATGTTTTAATTCCTGTTGATCAGACGCATTAAAAAAAAAAACCCTTGCTGAGGCAAACGTCTGAGGTCTCTTTCACAGTTCTGGCATGATTAATCTGATGATAAAAGAGGCATCACGCTGCAGCGGAGTCGTGAGCCAGCGCCAAAACAGCAGCGATGTTGTTGACAGGTGTGGCTCGCTTTCGACTTCTGTAAATGGTGCGTGGCCCTCAGCCTTGAACATGTCATTAATGAAGCATCCAACTGTCGAACGCTGAGCATTTGACAGCTCATCAATAGTGATGCTTTTAATAGTGTATGTTGCACAACAGCCTAGGGAGGGAGTCTGAGGGGTCGAAACATTCATCTGCTAAAATAAGTTAGTCTATAGCTTCACATAAAATACAGAGATACAATAAAGGTGCATTATATTCAAGCAGCAGGACATGTTTATGCTGTAAAAGCATGGTTTAGATTCTAAAGAACCTAAACATTGGCTGTTATCAATTATTTAGAAGTATGCAAGACTCCCAAAGGACTTCTTGATCACTATCTATCATTTAGAACCTGACCTAACAGCACGGAGTTCATGTGCTGAATGCTGCAAAAGCTAAATGATGAGTCATTTAACAATAAAAAAATTAGCAGAATAACAGAAAAACGAACTAATAAATACTGATCTATGCATTACATTAAAAAGTGAGAGCTTCCCAACGACTTCCTTCCTAATGGTTTCTTGTAAGAAGCGAGCAATTAGAGCGGCATTTATGCACATCAAGTTTTAAGTAATGAGTAAGCTGGAACTGTTGTAAAATCTGCAGGCATCTCTCAATGGGGAGGCACTGGTTCCTGATTCTGCAGGGAATGCTGCAGGTAACATTGTCCTCACTTGTGACATATTAATTCATCATCTGCATAATTACCAGAATGATTGTTATGACCCAGCATTTCCGAAATGCTAATTCATTTGTGGTGTACCTCCCAATATCAGCACTGTCCATCAAACCCCTGTGGACTCTCTCACTCTCTCCCCCTCTCTCGCTCCCCCCTCCCTCTTTCTCTCTCTCGCTCTCTCTGAGAGAGGCTGATTAATTTGTCATCAAGCCTTCCCTGAATGTCTCTGACTCTGCTTTTCCTGTAAATAACACTAAATAAAACATTTTAACACAATGCACTCATGCAAAGGGAGAAAAGCATCAAAATAAAAAGACAGGAATGAAACATAAAACCAAGCACATTAAGAAAACAAGCATCCACTGAATGCATCGACTTTGGTGCAGCCTCACATTCACCCCCCCCACCCCCGTGCTTTTGTCTAGCATGTAAATTGACTGGTTGGGTGATGATGTAATTCGCCACCACATTTGTTTGGACCGTTTTGATGAGCTGCAGCATTTCCATCCCTCCTCCTCCTCCTCCGCACGCAAGCAGCCCATCCGCTGAAACCGGGATCAGAACAAATTAAAATGCGCCGTCTCGTGTCTAAATTCTGCTGCCTATCAAAAAGTGAAGTGAAGAGACCTCACCAGGTGTGAGGCCCTTGTGTAATAAAGAGGAAAAAGCACATTGTGCTCATGAAATACTGCAGCTTGAATCTAAATTCAGCAGAGTCCCAAAGTGAGGATTTTATTAATGCCACATTTATTTGTCTTTTACTTGAAAATTCGTGAATTGTCCACCACCACATGACCTTGAACCAAGTTATGTCATGTAATGATGAACTTTTACAAAGGGCACATCCTTGGTGTGCCTCCTATCTTTTTTCAATGTATTTAAAGTATAACATATATATGTGTATATATATATATACATATAGTATAGTTTTTGTTTTGTTTTGTTTTTTATGAATCACTGTATTTATTATTTTCAGGATATTTTTTTCTGGTCTGATCTGCTTGTGAAACAGACATCTGGTGTTAATGCCTTCTTGACCCCCACAGTCAACACTTTTTTTAATGAATTCAGCAGCATCGGCCTGTAACCTGTACAGCAACAAACCCTGACCCTGCCCCCGCCGTGCCTGGGGAACAGATTCATCCACAGACTGGAAACCTATCGAATATACATGGCTTACATGGGGATCGAGTGCCTCTTTTGCTGTGAGGAGTCAGTCTTTAATGAATAAGCTGACGATTTATCTGCATTTCCTGGTTTTAAAAATGGCCTGGCTGAACTTCTAATTGAATAGCTGTGCTCTTACAGACCAGGGGTTTAATGAGTTCCATCTTTAACGGGATAAAAAAAGGTAATCTTAAAAGAGGAAAGCCATTATATATCTGTTTTCAAAGTAAATTATTTAATTTGATATCTTTATACAACAGGCGGCACTCGCGCATGAATTTTTGGCAAATGGGAGCAGCTTTTTATCATAGTTAATGTATGCACGACGTGGCCTGAAATGCTGCCCGATAAAATCACTGCACATTTTTAATGGATGCGGGTCAGTTTGCTCAATTTTATTCGAGGCTCTCACAGTAATTCAAGCTTAATTAAGCTAGGCAATTCAACTCACTCCACTATGCAGGCTTGATGAGTTATATATAAAGCACACATGAGACAAGAGTCTTAAACTCTGCATCAGGATATGCGCTCGCCACCTCCTCGGATTTGACCTGTAATGTTTCCTTGCGTCTCGGCAGATTTCTATTCTCTAGGATTTTTATTTTTCAATTTAATGATGGAAAGGTTCACGGAGAATGCCTGCTTCCTGCGCTGATGACATGTCAGAGTAACACAGGCTCAGTGTTGAACTGTCGTAAGGGTACCTTTTCATGCCAACTGATCTGATGATATCGGCGGGTAATGCTGCTCTTTCTCCATTGTTTGCCTGGATGCAAGAATTGAATTCTCAAGTGATGCAATTCACAGCAATGTACGAAAACTGCTGCAAAAATTATGTCAAAATGCATTCACTGTTTTGTAGTACAAAGCTCCAGCGGATTTAAAATGCACTTTTAAAGCATCTCAAAGCTATTTGGCACCCCCCCCCACACACATTCGAGGGGGAGTTCATAAAAATTGAGCATATATCAGCTAACAGGGTTTTTTTTTTTGCCACAATTTAAAGTGAGATTCCCTAAATGTGTGTAGTTTTCACCCTATGCCCACTACAAACAAACAAATAGAGTAATTGGCATTGAAAATCTTCTCCTTTTTTTTTGTCATGTAACCCTTGCCCCCTCGTTAATTGGAACTTCTGCATCATTCATGTGCCTGTGCACGTTTACAACAGGACTTCCCGAGACTCTGGTGGGTGTATGTTACACAAATCAATCTGCAGCATATTGAAAAAAGGGAAGTAAAAAATAAAATTCAGGCTTGCTTAGGCTTGTGGCTGTTATCATTTATTTCAACAGTTGGAGTGGAGCCGGCCTTGTCCTTTCAGCTCACAACTCATTGGTAGTTCATTATTTAAAGTATTTCAGCAGGGGCTTAGTCACATATGTAAAAGTAGGATGAAAACATTTAAACTTCCCAAAAATCTCCCTCACACAATGGGTGGAAGTGTCTGCACGCGCACCTTCCAATTCAACCCAGAGGTCAGCTGCATGAATAAAAGAAGGGGAAAGTGGCGACAAAGGAAACCATGTGTCACGACTCGCTTGGGGCTTCTCCTCCTGTGACTCCGCAGGTCAGACCTGATGATGCTTGGGACAATTGGCCAAGGAATATAAGAATATTACAATATAACGCATATAACGTGAACATTCGTCGTCTGACACCTCGTTTGCTGTTCCCACACTTCACATTTCCTTCCCCTTTTATTCTCCTTCTCTGTCAGAATGATAGTTTTGTCTCATCCCCTCAAAGAATATGTAAACTCTGACACAGGCTTTGATAGGGAGGCCATGTGAGCTGCTGTAGTCTGGGTAATTAAAGGGAAACACCAGTGGGCTTTGTTAGAGTCTGCAGATATAGAGTTTATATCTCACACAACGCTAGATATTTTTATCCTTCGCCTGAGGTATAAAAACAAAAAAAAACAAGCCAGTATCCTTCAAAAGTACAACAGATATGTATGCAGACCCTTTCCCTCACCCCTACATGAATATAAATCATCTGTAAGTTTATTAGATCTGTTCAGATTTTAATGACAGCTCTGCCTGATGAATGCAGTGCTGCTTTTTTTATGCGCTGGGCCCTTTATGAAATGACCCTGACGTTCCCAGAGCAGGTACTCTGACAGAATGTTTGAAGCCCTTGGGAAATCCAGTCTAACGTCATCTACACCCAGGTAAGTGGCTCCTTGTCCTCTCAGCGTGCTCGGGCATTCTGAAGCTGTCAGGTATAGAATATTAAATGGCAGTCAGTCAAATGTTGAGGGCACTTGATGCTTGATTTGTTGAGGTAAAGTGTCGACAGTTATTCAATGACAATGTTGTTGACAGCGAGGAAATAAGAGAGATGGGGAATCTCTCCATGCCACGGTGGACCTCTGACCCCCTGTTAAATCAACAACTTTTTAACCCTCATGTTTTGCAAATATTGGACTGCTACTATTTTTTTTAAACTGCGTATAAAGGCCGTAATGACAAGTGAGGTAAATGTCTTTTCCTGCCACATCTATTAGACAGGATTTACTCTTCTACTACAGACCTCGTTGACCTTACTTTACTTAATTGTGTCTCCCTGCGTTGGGATATAACTAAAGTTGAGAACTGCAGTAATACAAACATTATTCATTTCCCTCTGGAACAAACAGGGTCAAAGATTTAGCCGTAAACAAAGTGTTCTTTGCGTGGCTGCAGCCAGTGTTGTGGCACAAGAACGATGCGGTCCATCAGCTAATGAAGCATTAATTAGCTGAATTGTGATAATAGGATTTGAGGATCCAGCAGCCTCTTTAAGTATATTTAATGCACAGTGTAAACTACAAAGTTTATTGAGGTAATTAGCTGATATTGTCTTCCTGTCAATATGTGTACTCAAATGTTTAATATATATTTAGTAAGTAAAGGTCATGGGAATTCATCATCTTGGTATTGCTTATTGGAAAATGGCCGAGTAGGTGATGAAAGGAGAGCCATTTGTTGTACTTGATAGCAGGATTGATGCAGTGATTGGTTTGATTAATTTACTTCTTAAACCGTCACAGCCCGGGCCTCGACGGCGAGGAGACCCGTTTCCAATATTCAAAGAGGAGAATGTCCTCGCGAAGCACCTATTAATCACGGAGATTTTGGCCACGCAGATGGATTGCGGCGTCGGCTCTCTCGCTACAGAGTCATTAGCTTCTTGCAGTCGTTCAAGCCAGAATAGACACAGAGGCTAATCAGCGACCGTAATGGACACACTTCGTAATTGTCACACTTTTGGTTACGGTGAGGAGACCCACGCTAGAGAACCGACGGCGGCCCTGACGGCAAGAACCGATGGCGTGCTGATCTACTCATTATTTTACCTCAATGCTGGTATGTGAGGAACACAAAGGATTTTCAACATTTAATACCACGCTATTTTTAAAGTACAAATGTCATCCTATTCTTATACTTACTGAAGTGAAGTAAGTTCCCTATAATTAAGGCAACTTTATAGGCGCCGTTCCCAGGCGAGCATATGTACAAGTACCTGTGTTAGATGTTTCATCTTTATTAGCCAGTGCATGGTAAGCCGAGCTCTTCATGCGCTAATCCCCAGCTAAAGAAACAGCTTTCAAGGAATTAACATCAAAAGTAAAGCTTTGCGTGCCGGCGGGGGAGCTTTCAACAGAGCCTGCCTCAACTATCTCCTAAGTATTTTCAGAGCCTCGGGGATGAGGTGGAAGTTAAGTTTAACTTGCTCTGTCTTCCTCTGCAAGTCTTTGACCTTGTTCTCAGGTCTGTAAATAATCCCAGATATCTTTGAGTCTGTACAGGGTTCGGAACATTTCCGTGGGGCAATGCCAGAGGGGGAAGGTTTGTTCAGCAGGCCCCATTGGCCATCCTACACACTTACTTCAGCACTCAGCTGGGTGGACTACATGATTCTTTGAAAAGCGGGCTTCCCGGGGTGCGTCAGCACTGAATACCTGTAGCGCATGCTGGTTTGAAACAGCTCCCCGTGTCATCCATCACACCAAGGGTGTGGATTTAACTAAAGAAATCTTTTTAAATGGCTCCTAGAGCAGAGCTCCCATCAAGAATTAACGTCTCCATCTTCCCTGCGACGTTGAAACAGGTGCATCGATCGAGCCATTCGTTACCCTTATAATCTGTTGCCACCTCGCTTTGTTTGCATGGCGACAATTCAGCTATCAAGGCACGCTTCTTTAGCCAACGATCATTGTTTTCATGATGCGTGCCCTTGCTCACGTTCCAACAACTCATTTGCTGTTTCATAGGCAGTGACAGGTTGGAACGAGCTGAGGGACGGCGGTGACTGATCCGCCATGTCTTTCGAGTGCAGATGGCGTAAACTGCGCTGACAGGCCCTTTTGCTTTGTAGCTAAGAGCAAAAACAAACTGTACCATCTCTCGTTCTGTGAGGTTTGCGACGAATTCTCAACGGTACAATAAATCACTTGTCTACCTAACGTGAACGGCCCATCAGGCAATCATCAAACCATCTTCATGCCTGTCCTTAAGTCTATTTATAACCCCTTTCACCGACGCAACGCCGTAAGATTTATTTGTCACGTGTCGCACGAGCTGCGGGATTCTGAGACGGACTGAACTGGTGGCCACATCACAGTGTTTTCATTCAACATTTATGACAAGGTGAGCTTGTTGGACTGGGACACTGCATTATGAATACCTTTGATAACATGTGGAAGTCTCAGACAAAGGGTTTCTGAGCCTGAACAAGAAAAACAATTTTCACACGGGGAAAACACAGTAGTGCTGAGTCTGCAAATTATGTAATTTACCACAGTGTTTTATTAATAGACAATGCAATGCTGGGGGAGAATGTATAGGAACTCACTGTGTCCATATATCTGAAAGTCTCATATTTGGATCTGCAAAGAAATAAAACGTGAAAAAGACTCGGCTCAATTTTTAATGTGCTTGCATCTGGATGTGATGGCGATGAGGAAGCACGACGTGGAACGCTCGCTTCTGCTTCGACACACACCAGAGTGACGGGACAACTGGGAGGAACAACCTCACTGGAGAACCTGGAACTGCAGAGGTTGGAAGTTCCACGCCAGTACCCAGAGTTTTAAAACTAAATATATATATTTAAAGGCATTTGCATTGACAACTATACAGAAAACGCCAATATTTGCCAAATTTACCTACTTTGAATATTCTGTATTTATACTTTATATAGGTCACCAACATTTTTTTTCCCTACCGGTAATCCATTTGTCTGCAGTACAAATGCACGAGTGCATTAATTCCAGACTGAGGATCAAATATCCCAGGCTGGGCTCCCTGCAATCAATATAGCTTGCTGTGAAAAGGTCTTTTACAGTCTGTAGGCTGTCTTAATCCTGCTCTCAAGTCTAATGAAAAAAAAGGGGAAAAAAAGGGAAAGAAAATAAATAAATAAATAAATACGACCCAATTAGATGAGTGGGATTGAGTAAGAATGCGCTGAAGGCAGGAGCAACCTGTAACCGGTGGATGCGTCTTTCCTCTTCGGGCCAGAGGTGCTCTGGCTGTTTTAATGCTCACACCCAAATGCTTTTCCAGCAAGGTCTCTTGCTGAATTGACTCTTGGAACAAAGCCCGGTAATCCATAACAGATGCACCACCAACGTCGTATCCCATCCAATACATGAGATGCTGGACTTTATAAAACTCAATCTGGGCTGGGCACCGGGCTTTGTGATTGACAGCCATATTGCTTTGACCTCATGCCCCCTTGCTGCTGTGCAGACATGGGAGAGGATTGATTTTTTTTTTTTTTTGTGAGGAGGGCTATTCCTGAAGTGGGCAAAGTGTGGGCGCCAACTGGGTTCAAATTGAGATTTACTCTCAATAACCTGCTTAGACTTGTAGTTTGGAGTTAACTGCATGTTAATCTAGGGGACACTTTGTCCTCACTGAGCATCACTGGTGGGAGGAGGTGGCTACTAAAAATCTCAGTTTGTGTCTCGTGTTCATCACAGCCTGGCCTCAGTTCGGGACTTTTTTAAAATGTCCATTCCCAGAAAAATTGGCAAGTGTCTTGTCTTTTTCTACCCTCTCCCTATATGAAAAAAATTTGTGTGTTCTGATGCTGTGGCCGCATGCTGTTGCATCAGAACACCCGAAGTCTCAGAATCCACAGTCAGCTGAAATTCCGTCACACCCACTGATGAGCACTTCATCTGCAGTATTTGGTTGGTTTGGATTTTCACTTGTGGTTTCTAAATTTTGACTCCAGACGATGCATGGCCGTGTTTCCTGGATACACATTTACTCTTAAACTGTGTGTCCGAAACTAGGATAGTATCCAGCCTGCTCACATCCCTGCTACAGGATACATGGATGGATGGATGGATGAATGATGAATGGATAGATGATGGATGCATACATCAGCTTTGCCTCTGCCAATAAGCAGCTAGAATCTTCGCTATTCTTTTTTTTTTGTGATTACGATGTCTGTTATTGTTTATTGACTGCATTGAAAGTGAATATATGTTGAACATGTACACGTGACGAGATTCATCTACATGGTTGAGCCCCCCCACCCCCACCACACACACACACTTAAACACAGACACAAACCCACGCACAAAACCCCTTGTTGCTAATTATTGATTTTTATTGAGGTCTCGTTTCATTACTGTGCACGATGTCATCATTACTACTTCAAGGAAAAGTAAGACACAAATGCATTTAATGATCTCCTCATCTCCACATCTGTCAGCTGGGGTAGGGGGTGCTGGTAGGGGTGGGGTTGCTGTTTGATATGGCTGCGCTTGATTTCGGATTTAAGAAGTGGCGGCACCAAAAGTATAATCCACGTGCAGTTTAAAATGATGACAAGCGAGTCGAGGAAACTTTTCTTTCCCCATCTGCTTTGCTGGATTTTGAGAGGGGGAAAAAAAAAGAAAAAGAAAAAAGAATGACTTGAAATAGGACACTGAAGAATTAGTTGGTGTCTCAATACTTTTGCTTGTGTTTGAGAAAGGAGCACAAAGACCGAAGGTTGCTTTTTTTATCTGCACAGAATAGTGAAGAAAATAATGGCGTGAAGAGTGTGGATTAGGATGAAGCTGTCCTCAACGTCGTCTTTTGAAACCTTGGGGGTCCAACTGTTTTCACTGGAACGACTGAGAACTCATCTTCCTCTCCTTGCCGAACACAAGCTTAATGGGGGGGCTTATGTCGTTTTCGGAGTTGATCATTCGAAAGCCTGACAGATTTTTCTTTTTTTTTTCCTTTTTGTATCTCAGGTTAATCTGTACCAAAATCAAAGCAGCGAATGCTGTTCAAACTGAACAGCGGTTGAATTGCGAGCTCTTAGATTTCTCTTCCAATCCTTTAACTTTGGACTGTATATGATTGGTCGTGTGGTGAATTCCATATAACAGATAATACGAGCTTTATGATGCTGTTTTCGCGCATTGGTAGATTGAAACATTGTAATATTGTGCGGAAAATAGCATCCTAGGAGCCGACATCACGCACCGAGGCAGCGTCGTTCGCGGTGCTTCGATGTTGTTGATTTAGCATTATGGCCCATTGGGCAGATGGAACCCATTAAAGACTGAACTGCTCTTCCAGCATGGCCATGATATCCTTGTAGGGCGGTAAATGGTGATGTGGCCGCAGCACTTATTTATTTATTTCCTTAGCCAGTCAAAACCATTTGAATTAACCCATCTGGTAGCTTCCGAGACTTTTTTTTTTTTTTTTTTGTTGGCCTGTGACTCTGCATGTTCATTAGTCTATGATGTGAAAGGCGAACCAGTCCCTGCCATAGTTTATGAGAATGAGGATTAAACATGCACCTCAGAATCCAGGTAAAATGGAGCAAATGACTCATCTTGCATGTGTCTGGGGGGCTGTTTCTAACCCTCTCTTCCCACTTCCTTCCCCCCCTCCCCTTGTAAGTAATTTATTTATAATGACACTGGTGAAAATTTTAACAATTCAATCCACCACATGTTTCATTGCTCTTCCTTGGCCGGACAGTTTCTTCACTTTTCATATGCCATATTTTCAGTCATTTCTTATGCACCCATCCTTGCTTGCAGTGCTTCAGTGCTCTCATTTGTCTTATCCACTGTCTAAACAGGGCTGGTGAAATCAGAGCGCTGGCATTTCAAGTCTTTGACGGCTGCTTGATGATTCCACGATGGGATTTCATGCATAATGAGCTGATTTTTTTTTTTTTCTTTTTTTTTAAACATGAGAGTTGGATACTCGCTGTATGACCCACATGATAGCTCAATATAGTCCTGCCTCCGTAATCTCTTTAACAACCTGTCAGAAAATTTGTTTCAAACAGTTCAGCTCCTCTCGTGTGGCCCCCGTGAGTTTCGTACTCGCCAAACGCCAGCGTGCCAGCAGCTGTCTTCACCAAGTCTTAACATGTGTCTCATTGCTGCTCTTTCCACTCCGCCATCCTCGCTCTTCTCATCTTGCCTCTGTTCTACCTGCTTCTGTTGAGGGGTGGTGGCTTTTCTGCTGAGAACGCACCTCTTCAACGCGCCTTCCGCGACGCGGCTGTCGCATTCATCTTGTGGGAGAAATATGTTGGCTGATATGTGATTCTTTGTCAAAAGAAAGTATACATATTCTATTTGAAATGCATCCTGAAAGCAGTAAGCTGACTGAAGCAAAGAGGAGAGTGAGGAAAACTTCTTTTAGGGTATGCCTCTTCAGCATACATCACATACTTTCCAAATATAGTCCAATTTTTGGATTGAATCATTTCATTACCTATACCTTTGTTGCGAGGGACAGACTTATCATTAGGCAAATACAAGCAAATGACTGGGGCCCAGACAGTCATAATTTCTTTGATTTAAAAGTGATTATTGTTTTAGTCTTAATTCATATGCTTCAAAAGTCAAAATGCTTCATCTTATTTTTTGAGATGGGTTATTCCAACTTCTTACTGTGCTTGTGCAGAAGTGATTCAGTAACAGTAGCAAAACAAACTTCACATGGTTGTGAGGAAAATGGATCCCATGATGGGTTTGCCTTAAGCCCCCAAATGACTAATTACACCCTTGACCTTTGCACAAATTATATTTGTCATAGCATGCCAGTCTTCCAGAGTTCAGGTATAACAAAATAACTCTGTCACAAGCTACAAATATTGTTGCAATTATGGTTTGTCTTCAGTTCGCTTCCTTAGGTTCCATTTATATCTCTTAAGATTTCCCACCTGCAAAGGAAATCTAGCATTTCGAGCTGCCACTAGCTACATCTGCTGTCTGCAGTTGTCTTGGGGAAGACAGAGAACTTTCTGGGAGAGTGCTGAGAACAAACATGAGTGCACCGAGCGGGAGAGTTTTTTAAGAGCTGCATATATCAGAGAGATGCTGCTGTACCTCTGCACTGAGGGGGATAAAAGCAGGCCAGAAACAGGGAATTTATTGAGCGTGCGGTGGGTCCTGATGGCCACGGCTCTTATTAGACAGACTTTTAATGAGCAGAAGCGTGGCAGCATTGCAGGTGTTTACACTTTGCTATGAAAACTATGCCAAGAGCGCGGGGGCCGACGCTATCAAAGATAGAACAGCATTGGAGGGATTCCACCAGATGCTGTCTTCTTCTGTCACGCATGCTGCCTCAGTTCCCAACAGCACCTTTACGGAAACGGAACATTTGTGTTTCTGGATGGATTTGGATTCTGCTCGACATTTCCGCTCACACAGACAACGGTCTATGTAATTTATCCATTTGTCCTCTTTGTGTGTTTTAATCTTGTTTGTTGTTTTTACAAGCTGTAGTTGACACACTGAAAAGAATCATTATTCCCTGCGTGCGTGGACTTGCCGTCTGCTCCGTGCAGCCAGACACAAACCTCCATCAAAAGTAGACACGTTGCACAGGATGCCAGGCGGCTTCTGGTTTGCATCTGAAACCTCCTGCAGCATTATTGTTTGAAACAACGCATCAGATGGCTGGAAACAACTCACAGCAGCAACAGCTCCGCCATCTATATTGCAGCACAACTCTTTGGTCTGTTTTACAAAATATGACAGTGGTTTTTATCTTTGTACTACTGTAGCTCTGTGCTTATAAGTGATTGTAAATAAAGAAATAGATAAAAAAAAAACTCTGTTAAAAAAAATAATAAAACAAAACAAAAATATCCAGTGCAAAATATGTTCGCATTGAACAGATACCTGAATTGTGTCTGTTGCTATTCTGAGAACACAAAAATGCTTGGCCCCCTTAATCCTCGCATTCTCCCACTCAGAAACATCGGCTGTCGTCATGGTCTCCACTTCCACTGCTACCCAACTGACGTCCGACTCAACATCTCCACCATTGCTGCCATGCTCCATTCCACGCTGACCCACTGCCTGACAGAAATAAATTTGTGGATGCGATCAAACTTCCTTCAACTTAACTACAAAGAAACATTCTTAATGCTTATTTCCCCCCAAACCTCTCAGAAGAACCACCCACAACACCCACAACTACCTCTCTTTTGACAACACCTTCCTCACCTTGTCTTCACACCTCCACAACCTGGGTGTAATTTTGGATTCTCAACTCTTGTTGGAACACCACACCAACCACATCACCAAAAGGCTGTTTTTACACTTAGAAAACATTGCCAGTCTGTTCACCTCTCTTCATTTCCACCACTGAAACTTTGATCGGTACATTCATCACAGCCAGACCGGACTTCTGCAACGGCGTCTACTTTGACCTCCCTCTCAACCTCCTCAGAAAAGTCCAGCATGCACAAAGCTCTGCAGCCCACCTGCTCCACCACACCCACATCACCCCGTCCACCAGAACTTCCACTGGATCCGTATAAAACATTACAAGCACTTCAAAGTCCACTTCCTCCTCACTCTCACCCACTAGGCCCTCCACAACCTGCCCCCCTCAGACAGACCTGCTCCGCCACTCTCCCTCCTCTGGAATCAACAACCAAACCTGGGGCTTTTCCTGGTTTGTTTTTTTAAAACGAACCTCTCTAAAAGCTAAAAAATTTAATCTGACTGCCCTTTATCTTGTGTTATTCATCTTTGTTGTTCTTTTTTCTATTGTTTTGGGTAATATTCTTTTGAGATTTTTTGCTTAAACCATTTAAAAATGAATGCTCTTATTAGCTTATTTACATAAAAATGATGCTGTACATTAGATCTGAGTGAAGCAGCTCTAAAATATTGATTTTCCAAGAGCTGATGCCGTTTCTCAAAGACTAGACCAACAGGGTGTCAAACTAATCTCAGCTCAGCAGCCATACACAAAACAAATTGATCTCAAATGGGCTGGACTGTTACTAACAAGAAGAAAACACTTTGCTGATCAGGGATGATGATGTTTATTGCCCTAGTGCAAAAGGAACAAGAGATGGGAGAACAGAACTGGGACTGAGGCAGAAAGGGCTGGGCATGACTGGGAGTCCTGGAGGGCACTGAAAAGAGAAAAGAAGCGGATCAGAGACTGCAGTACAAAGCCTATGATCCAAAATTATGTTTTCTAAAAAAAAAAGTAAAACATTTTTAAAGCAGAGTCAAAAAACAGACGACAAAACGAGTCTAGCACAGAAACGCCACCACCACAAAGTGGTGATGAACAGAGAGGAGGGCCAGGCTTTAGTTCTGGAGTTGATTGGAGTTGATGTGGGTCAGGTGAGCTGATGACCGCAGAGCAGGTGTTGAGTGACGAGAGGGGGACTGAGGGGAGCCACACCCCACCAGGGAAACCCAATTATATCTCTTATTTCATGTATACGAGATATAAAAATACAGACAGCAGTTTGAGTAGTTTTTTGTGATTGTGTGCTGCCTGTTTTATTTTGGTTTCCTGGATTTGTGTGTCCTTAGCTGTACTTTCCTTTAAATAGTTTATGATTTTCACCTGTGTCTCCTTACCGCCCTACTCTTGTGCCTATTTAAACCCCGCCCAGTTCCTATTCTCTGCCATTTCTTTGTTCTTTTGTGTGAAGGCTCTCTGGTGGGTTTATTTGTTGTTTCACTCTCCCACATGTTGTGTTTGTTACCTTTAACTTCTAAGATTTTGCCTGCTCTCTACCTGTGTTTGTCTGCCTGATTCTGCCTGCCTCCTGTGTGTGTGACCTATTGCTCGGTTGAAGAGGTTGTCTCCTAGTTTATGATTATTGTGTATTGTAATTGATATTTTTTGCACTTGGACACTCTTGGGCCATTTTAATTTTCTATAGCAACAAAACCCGTTTTTGTTTAGCTAATAACTCTTTATTTAACAAAGGCAATTAACGTCTTTCATATAGTTTGACATTTGGAATCTGTCCTGCGGCCCGGATTAGACCCTCTGGCGGATTGGTTCTGGCTCGTGGACCGTAAATTTGACACTCCTGGTCTAGACTGATTAAAAATGTTAAAATTACAGTTGAGTAAAATAGTCTTTAAAACAAAATCAACTCCTGAGAAATGCTAAGGTGAGTGACAGACACAATGGAAGTGTACTGTACTATTACTTTAATTTGTTATGTAATCCCATGACCTTTTCTACAAGGGGCCATTTTTAAAAAAAATCCAGCATATTTGGGCAGTAAAATATTAAAGGAAAGAATTTGTTTTTGTATGTGACGCTACACTTGACTCATTCAGCTGTGATGCAGAGAAAGGCTCGCTAAAACGAAATATGTGGTGAAATGATGAGTACTTGGTCCAGTCTTAGAATTTTCAAATGTGTATTTCTTGGTCCAATGTTGTCATCTGTTGTTGTGAAGGTGACTCAAACCAGATCTGAGCACAGACTGCTACAAAGACCTGGTACTTTCATTAGGTAGCAGGTAACAACAGGGTCCAGAATTACCACCTGAACCATTAACTCTGACTATTGGTGAAGATATCTGGTACTAATGGGGCAGAAAATATGTTTTTTAATGCACGCAGGAGGTGATAAATGTAGTGGAGCAGAAGAGGAAGAGAACGGAGTTGACTGTCATTTCAGCAATAAGTGCACAGCAGGAGTGGTTCAGCAAACAAAGAAGGAAGCATCAGAAGATCAAAACGATGTTGTGTTGTGATGTTTCCATGCTGCTGGGGGTCTCTCAGAAACACCACCAAAGTGAATATTGGCCACATTTCATTGTGATTGTAAAAATGCCTTTTTTCAACAGCACCTTATTTATTTTTTTCTCATTAATAACTTGTGCTTAGAAACTAGTAATGTGATTACACAACAATTTAACATTTATCACTGTAAACGGATGTCTGTAGTATTCCGGCATCACCACAAAACCTTTAATTCAATATTTATTCTGACAGGTTTTACCTCATTTTCTTTCTAACTATCTAAGCTCAAAAAGGCATAACTTATCCAGTTTCCCTCCAGCTCAGTTACTAACCGCACAGTACACACTGCTGTGCCAGTGTTTGCCGGCCTGCTTGCTTTCCGCGGTTGTAAATAAAAGATTTGGATTTAATCATAAAGAAGTAATCCGCAGACAAAACAGAAGGGGCGGGGAGAGAGGAGCCGCAGCCAGGCTGCTCGCCGTTTTAAGGCTGCACATCACAGTTTTTAGACTGGCTCAGGAGAGCTCGAACTCAGCTCATCTCAAATGACCTCACGGACCAGTGCAGGACCAAACCTAAATCTTACAAACTCTGCATTTCCTATCTGTTTTAATTTTATTACACAAAGAGTGTAACAAAAACTAATTATCTGGCAGTGCTGAGATGAAGGATCTGACACCACAGTCAATTATACACAGCAACTTTGGCCATTTAATTATTAGTACTGACAAATAATATTGCAGAATCAGTATGTTGGTGTGCAGTAAGCATATAAGCTGTATATGATATATTCCTGGGAGACATTAGAAGCACATATAAAACAAAGGAAACAAAGAGAAGAGACAATGTGCAAAGGAGACTATGTTTTTATTACTAATGCTATAAGGGTGTGACATTACAACCGCTGCTAATAATACAACATTATGAACTGGAAGGAAATAATTCTCAACTTGTAAGCTCCCTACTAAACTGTAAACTCTCTCAGTCTCTTTTGAGATGATGCGGTGGCATCAGGTTCATCAGATATGAAGTTTGGCCTCACAGAGTCCTGTAGGTCAGGAGGAGTACTTTAAAGTCTGCAAACATTCTGCCAATACGCCGAATGAGGGTTCTGTCAGGTTCTGTCTGCAGCGGCTGTCTTTCTGTGATGTTTGAGCTTGTTAGAAAGATGAGTCTGCATTCTTTGCTAATTCTTTTCCTTCCTTCTCACCAGCAGCAGTAACACACCCCGGAGGGAAACTAAGAGTCCAGAAACAAGCGCATTTAGTTCAGGTTCCAAATGTGTAATTAAGAATTTGTACTTATGTGCAGGACTAAGGGCTGGTACCAGACGAGAGAACACTGGTCCCATCAGGTGTGTGTCAGAGGAGCAGCTGTATCTACTTGTTGCTTTCTGACAGGATTCAAGGAGAAGCAATTTTCTTTTGCGTCATTAGGTTTTCCCTTCATTTCCAAACGCTCCGGGCCGATGTAAATGCATCTGCTCTCACAAAAGCAAGAAAGCAGCCTCCAAGACAAGCGCCACATGTCTGTACACAACTGTGAGGACTGACACCTGACAGGTCTGTTTTTAACACGAGTCCTGACAAGTCCAGCTCAGGTCACCAGCACCGCTGCCTCCGCCTCCAAATGTCAGCTCTTTCAATTTTCTTATTCAGAATCCGTTAGCGTCCCTGATCTTTACGAAAATATAAACCTGATTTAAATAGCAAAAATCTTTGCGTGATCTGTGTTTCACAAATTATTCTGTGCTCTTGGTGAGTGAGAGGATACTGTATGTACTTATGTACGATTAAATGACTGAACAATTTTGTTAAATAGAAGACTTTATGCACTCTATGCACCAGGGAAAAGTTGTAAAGAAGTAATTATTATTAAAGCTGAGAATATGGGTAGGAGATGAGTGGAACTACAAAACAGCCTCCCACATATCATCTGCAGTCTTTCCATCCAGGTCATCCTTCCATCACCTTTGAAAAGTTGGAGGAGCACAGCAAAGAAATAAACTACACATATATATAGTACTGTATTGACATACAGTGTAGTACGCCTTCAATGTGAAGTGGTGTTCTCAGATGATGTGTACAGATGCAGTTTCATTCAATCTCGTTTTGAGATTTGGCTGATCAGTCGCTAGGAGCTCTGCCTCAGTATCCATCCTATGACACAGCTTTCTCGTCTAAATCAGAGTACACAATGCACTTATGTTTAGAATGATATGTATTGAAGGCATTTGGTGACCTCACTGTGAGCTGGCCTCAGAGGGACTTGTAGGTGTGGAGAAACCCGTTCTGGATTTTATTCATAAGCTCATTTATTCAATTTCTAGCTTGGCAGAAGTCTGAACGTGAGTTCACTGACACCATCAAACCACAGTGAAATGAGTGTTATAGGAAGAAGGTGGGAGGAAGGCACGTCTTGCTTTCTATCTACAGTATGTATTCGTTAGGCCTTATTGGGTTGTGTTGTAAACAGAAAAAGCAGCCAACGCATTTGATTAACGACTGCCTTCCTGCTGGGAGCTGGATCATATTGATTCCCAGTTAAACGTGATACCAAGTATCCATGGCAGCAGACCCCGGCTGCCGTGCGCTCACACGTGGGATTGACTGGTCGGAAACTACATTTGTCATCTGTAATCAGCCCGGGAAAACTCCGCAAAAGAATCTAAGGATCACTCTTCTTTTCTTTGCAGGCGATGTGATGGGTATTGTTGTCGTTTCCCATCCGCCGCAGGTTTAACACGGTGGGATTTGCATGCGAAACGGATCATTTCATCTAGATTAACCCAGTTAGGGAGGAATTCAGAACCGTTTTGTACATTCCTGTGAAATGGCTACATCATTTCCATGATCTGTAGGAAGACTAATATCGCTCCACCAACAACCGGCGTGCGCAGCATTTATCATTGCTGGGAAACAATAAAAGCTATTTTTATAACTGCACATGCTTGTAATTAATGCACCCACCCTACAGAGGCAGTAATGACATAAAGAACATTGCTGTGAGGAAGGAAAGAGTGTCCACTCTCTGTTCATGAGACTTTCTGATCATTATTAGCTGCATTTTGGAATTGATGGAACCGAGCAGCTCCTAATGTGCATCAGGGCTTAATAATAACTACCTTATTACTCGATTACTCTATTATTCATGACTTTCTCATTATGCCAGCAGTTCTTAACTGATTTCCTGCCACTGACAGTGAACAGTCACCCCTAAATTTTGGATTTACTCTGTGCGACTCTGACTGGAGTTGGCCACAGTCGTCAAATTGGAAGGCAGATAAAGTCTCTGCGGTCTGCAGAGAAAACACAGCCGACGTTTGCAGATGTTCCCAGAGCTTACACCTCTTTTGTTGAAAGAAATATCATTCGCAGCTTCAGTCTATCACCTTGTTCTTGTCAACGTATCAGTTCGATATAAATGCTAGAGATGCGTTCAAGTGTGTGTCGATGGGGGGAGAAACTGTTTTTCTTATTTTCTCTTATGAGCCTTGAATAATTCAAGAATCTGTCTGTATAACTGAGACAATAAGGTGCTGTTCAGTTCATGGAAGTGTAGCACTTCATGAGAACATCTTCGTCTGTCTTACTTTTTTGTATGAAGCTGCTTTATTTTTAAGAAAAATAGCTGTTGTGAATTGCAATACAGAGATATTTGCTATCTTGAGTATCTTCCTGTTGGAACCATGAAAATAGTGATGTGACAGTCTCCCATTTGTTCAATCTGCTCCATGCTATTTGAAATATCTACAGCATGGAGCTAAGTCATCAGGAGAAAGACCTGTGCTGAAAAGTGAAAGAGAAGGCAACAAAAAAAAAAATGTTGGAATTGTTGAAAATCTTTGTGCCTGGATGACGATGTTTTGCTATCAAATGTGAGAATCCAAGAAGACTTGCTGACAGAGGAATGACCAACTCTAACCACAGCAGCCTTTGTAGTCCTCTAATTTAGTCATATTGTACAATAACTTAATTAAACTGTGCTTCTTAAAAGCAAACTAGTTATGAAGAATGTTGTTGCACATGTATTAACTGAACTACTGCAGCAGATGTCACAATAACAGGAAAAATAAACAGTTTTGTTTTTTTTTTTTGGTGTAATCTCTGTTGATTGCAACACTGATTGCCTCCACTGTAACTAATTGACATTCTGCTTTGCAGAAAGTTGATTACAATCACTCGTTTGCTTTTGTGTCTGTTATTTTCTCAGAAAGAGCGGCATGACTCATCAATAGTCAAAACATCCACACGTTAACGTAAATATGTTTTATTCAAGAGTTTTTTTTTTTTTGTTTTTTTTTTAATAAATTTGTATCTTAGTTTTTGCGTTCTCAAAAATTTACCCAACTTCTGTCTGTACTTTACAGCTTGGATGAAACAAAGTCATCTTTGTCCCCCATGGGGATGTTTTTAAATACATTTGAAGTTATTTTCTTAAAGGGATCCTTACACTTGTGTGGTTTTCAAGCCCAGCTCAATGTAACCAACAGCTCCAAACAGTAGATTCCCTAAACACATTCTCAACATCCTGTTTGCCACTGAATATCTTCCACTGGAGTCTTACTTTACATCCCCCCCCCAACTCTTGTTTTCCTGCACGCTGCTGGCTGAAGCCTCTCCTGATCCAAACCGACATTTTCGTGTACTTGTTCCCAGGCTTTGCTCTTGTGCTGGGATGATATGAATGTTTGCATAAGAGTTAAAGCTTTTATAAAATGAGGTAATCTACAGGAAAATTCTTGCAATTAATCTGGAGTTATCCCATTGTCCAGCATGTTAATGTGCCTGGTTATTGTGTATCAAGGACACCTTTCACAAACAATCAGAAAAACAAAATAAAAGTAAAAAATTAGTCCCTAAAAGAATGAAATAAATAAAGTAATACAAACACAGAGATGCAAGAGAAATACAAGAAAAAAAAAGTGAAGCAGAAGCTCATTTTTGGTGGTATAACTTATTGAGATCATCAATAAAGTGAATGAACTGGGGATGAGATTGCACTGCAGCTGGTAACGTAATAGCACAATTGCTGGTTCCTCGAAAAGGCATATCAATATTGCAAATAAACATTGCTGGAGGATGGGAAATGGCCGTGGATAATGGGATACGTACAGGAATTTTCAATTATGGGAGCTGTTGGACCTTGTAGAATGTTTATACTCTCTAAACGCTTGCAGTTAGGGAGTAGTTTGAGAAATTATTCAGAAAACAGTCTTAAACTGTCAAACTGCTTTCACAAAACACACACACACACAAACACACACACACACACACACACACACACAATGCGTGCGTGGGCAGCTACATCTGGCCAGTGACAATAAAGTGACTTGAAAGTGTCCTCTGACATTTGCTTTTTGGTGCCTTATTATTCACACAAATCCATCTTGTTAACATGGTGAGCACAAAACAACTAAAATATTTTACTGTATTTATGAGAGACCTCTGTCAGCTTCTCGGTCATGTACACACAAGGTGGTGGTGCAAGGTTAGGGTGAAGGGCTGGGTAATACATTATGTCGATGAAAGACATAAGGATAGGATGTGCGTGTTTGTGTGTGTGTATGTATGTGTGTGTGTGTGATTTTGTGTGTGTCTGTTTTGGAGAGGGCGTTTTCATTAGAATACTAGCATGAATGCACATTTGAGTGTGATTAGAATCACAACATTTTTAATCTGGTGTGATTTACATAATAAAGAGAACCTAACACATGGCCTGGGTGGACGTTTATTACAGTGAGGAAAACACAAACCAAGACAATGCGGAAGGGAAAAAAAATAAATCTGCCAGATTTAAGAGAGCAAATCTTATTATGGGATTATCATCTTTGCCTAGCACAGTCCTTCGCACCCTTAGGTATGCATAAAGTGCAAGGTCTGCCATTAGAGGGGGATTAGATGCTGGTTTTGGTTGAAAAATATATTTTTGCTAAAGCCAACTTCTTTCATAAGCTTGGAGTTGCTGCAGGTTAGAAACAGAGTCTTTATTTAGTTAAATATAATAGTGATGTCACTGCTTATCCCGCAGTGGTGACAGCGTTTATTTGATTTCTTTTTTTTTAATTGCCAATGCGAAAATATCGCGGTGATACAACAGCGCGTCCTCTGTTTCGCTGCTATACTGTAGGTAAGATAGTGTCGCTTTCCACGTGAGCCTCAGTATGTGTGACACCTCCTGGGAACAAACTGCTGAGGTGATGTGTGACATCAGTCCCAGAGGATAGTCTCAGGTACAGATAGTATCTGGGGTGAACACAATCGCTGACAGCTCTTCCTGACCCTTTTCTCACTCCGGCATCGTTCCTTCCTGTTTCCTTCGTGCGCGTGGACCAGAGAGGAAGTGCTCTGCTTCGCAGCCTGGGCGACGTGATACAGCAGGTGAGGTGAGAACTGCACGTCTGCAACAACACAATGATCAGGATGGGGATGATGGTTGATTCTTCATTCAAATTTTACCAGTTTGAGGAAGTATGGTGCAGTGATTCTCTCCACTATCACATAGTAAAAAGGTTTTGTTTTGGATTCAATTCTTTGATTTGTGAACAGGAATTGGAGCCAGCTGTTTATGCATATTTATATCTAAAGAATCCTCCTTTAACTCTGGACAATGCCAAGGTCAATTTCTCATCGATGATACTTTCAGATTCTAACTTCCTGTTTTACCCACTGTTCAGTTTTGGATGAATAAGGCCTGTGTATAAAGTTCTTATAAAGTCCTTGTTTCCTTTCTTTCTATCTCCCACCTGTGCTTCATTCTTGCTCAACTGTATTCAGTAATTACTTAATCACCAGAAATCAATGTATTTTGCAGTTTGAGAGTTTATGTCTTTTGCATCATTTTCCCACCAAGCTGATGATTTAATCTCTTTACTTCTTTGCACATCTGAGCACTGGGGCTCAAAACCTCACATTTTTGAACACAAAACGTATTACGCAATTCAGATTGATTCCATTTAATCTTTCTTTTTCAGCAATTCACACAATGTCACAATTATGTCACTTTTAAGTTACTTTTTAATCACACATAAACTATTCCAAACACTTTTTCATTTGACATCAAGAACAGAACAACACTTTAACATAATTATGAAATGTTTGTGACACATTTGCAACTGTAGTTTGAAAAGGAAGTCACACTACTTCAACAACATATTTATCTGCAAAATCTTTTGTGCTAATTGTTATTTCTAAATTCAAGTGTGCTCATTTATATACATGCGTATGGATTTATGTTGATCCATCCCCCTGCAGTCAAAAGCCTGCAATGACACTTGAAATAAAATAAAATAAACAGATGAAATAAATGGATTTGCTGGATCCCCACAACCAGAGAGAAAGATCCAGAAGTGTGAGATAAAGGAGAGTTACATGTGGGACCTGCCATTTTCAAACCAGTTAGTGGATGAATGGTTTCAGTTGGTAGAGATGACATTCAAGGGCTTTAAGTCAGTTCTATTTGGACTACAGTATGAAAACTGTTTTCCAAACTACAATACATATACAATACATAGGATAATACATATATTCCATATCAAAGACTGTTTTAGTGCCTCATGCAGCATGTGAACTGGATGGCTGAGAACAGTAGTTTGAATAAAACATGTGGCTCTTCAATAGACTGCATTTATGTTTCACACTGAAGTTACCTCAATGACGTCCTCATTTATTTTGCAAATACCCGAGCTTTTTAATCATCTCCCCCAGCCATTCAGCATCACATGTGCAGAGAGAGGAGACATGGTTTGACAAAAGAGAGTGAATTCATGTGCCCCACCCCTCAAAGGTCATCAGGGTTTTAATGATATTTCCAACAGTCTTTGGTCACCCCTGTCAGGCTGGGTAGTGTTTTGATATTTTAAATGCAAAGTGCTTGTCACTTCATGCCTCATGTCCCGGGTTTAAAAAAAAAAAAAAATCAACAGGTGAAAATGAGACTGACAAGGGTAAACAGATATCTCTGTCTGAACCTGAACCTGGAGAACTCCTCCGATTATGTTTAAGTGGCCGACATGCAAACAGACTTTTAACAACAGTTTGCTTTAACTTTGACACTGTGGACGTGAGCGAACTCTTCCTGGTGGGATTATCTATCAAATACCTGATAACCTGTTGTTGTATGGAAGCAGTATTAAAATTCCAAACATTGCTAGGTTGTTCCCTTAAGTGACCTCATCCAAATAAACACAGAAGTCTCAGTCTTGGGTAGGTGAACTGTGGAACGTGCCAGTGGAGCATGAGAAGGCCTGTTGTGGGGAGATACCACAGGTACTGTGGACGCTTGAAGAATTCAATTATAATTATTGGCTCTTGTTCTTATTTGCTTATAATTTCATATGAGACACGGAGAAGACAACAGCTCTGGATTCAATAAGCAGGTGTGATGGACCATCCTGGTGTTTAACTGGTGTCACAATAGGATACATTTAATAACTTTAAAGAGTCTGGGACTCATTTCCATTTTGAATCACTCCCATATGACACATTATGCACCGCTCATTCATTTGTTTCAGCAGGCCTGCATAGATATGCTTACAATATTGCTACAGAAATGAAATTCTTAACTACACTTAAAAATAAAGCATACAAGGTCACTGGTGTTAAATAAATACCAGACTTGTGTGATCAAGTGTTTGTTCAAAGCCTGTATATCTGCAGCGTGATGTGAGTGGTGACTCTATTCCTTATCTAAAAACAATTGAAAAAAACATGACACGTCTTCCTGTTGTTATCTCTCTTGTCAGTAAACAAACGGTATTATTATTATTATTATTATTATTATTATTATTATTATTACATGGCTGATTTGGTATATGCTATTGTTATATGCTATGCTCAGAGAATGAATGAGTGAAGGTGAAAAATAAAACTAGATAAGGTTGAGTTTAGGGTCGTTAATCACCACCGGTGCTTACAGGTTAACTTGAAGGTTATCACTAAAGTCTCTCCATCATTTCAGTGTTATTAACTGCTGCAGGTCAATGAAAATCTAAAAAGTTGGGAATAATGCATTGTACTGTGAATGGGACCACTGAAGCATTACCAAACCACAAAAAAACCCATACAAATAAACAAAAAACCACAAAAAAGCAAATAACTGAAAGAGCAAAGGAAGCCTTGTCAAGACAGGAGAAATCACAGAAAGGTCACACTTCAGTCCCTCCATCTATAAGTCTCTCTTTACTGATCAGCAAAGAACATCTTGGACCAAAGGCAGAAAAATAAATAAATAAATAAAGAAAAAGCTGCTACCATTAAATAGATGGACATCCAATCTATCTTCAAGCAACCCGGGATGTGATAAAGACTCAGCACCTTCCTCATAGTCATTTTAACAAAGATATTGGATCACTGAGGGGCTTCGGTCTGGGACCTCTGCTAGGTTTTTCTAATGACTGAGACCTCCTGAATGATGGCTGTGCTCCAGGCTTTTATGATAAGAATGAGCAAGTGGAAATGCTCACACATGCCAGGATTAATACTCACTAAACTTCAAACACGGGGTTTCCAGCGCTGGAAACAGTGCAAATGTTAAAAGGTAGAGTATAGCCATATCAGTCACAATTATTAAATGTCAGGATTTAAAAAAAAACCAAAACTGATACTATGAACACAGAAATGACTTAGACGCTCATTATGCCACTTATGTCAGGTCTTGTTTTGCAGAAGGAAAGAAATGCATTTGTTGCACACCCAGTCCTGTCAGCAAAATCTAGCTTGTCTTGGATTATCGGCCCTGTTTGCAAGCTAATAATTTAATTACTCCCTGAGAACTGATAAAAGAATGCTATCGTCGGCGTGCATTTTCTTCAACCCAAGAGTCGTCTGTAGAACAACCATGGAAATTACATTGGATGAGATAATGGGCTCTAATCTTATGTTTTGATTTATGACGATTGCAACATAAAGTACGATGTTATCTCGAGAAAAATGGGCTCCATTAGCGTTGTTACAATAGTGAAGCGATTCTAAATATAAAGGTTTATCCGTGACTCACAGCAGGATGGAATAGAGCAGCGGTATCACTCATCTGTCATGATGTGGTGATTTTAATCATACTGATGACCACGATGGCGTAATGGTATTATCCTGGTTTTAATTTTAGCATGGGGATGGGGCTGATTGTTTTGTTCTGGGTGAAGTCCATCTCTAACAGAGGGCCCCACTTTAGTCACAGGGAGATGTAAAATCATACTTGAGTATGACTTCTGATGGGTTTGAGTCATCAGTGAAGACTGACGGGTGGTTTGACCGAGCTTCGGCGTGAATTCATTATTGTACACCCACATGATGAATAAAAACTACTTATTTTCTGTCCAACTGTCAATTTTCAAAACAAATCTTTCAAAAAGAACAGAAAATTGCATCTTTGAAGCTGCAGAAGTCTGGCATTATGGCTCAGCAGGTTTTCTACACTACTTGTGCAGCATGCGAGTGAGTGGACCTTTAATAGCCTTTACATGAGTAATAGCCTTTACATGAGTGAAATGCCTTGCTTGCATTGGTTTATATATATCAGGTGATGTAAGGTTAGTTACATGTCTAATAGCTGTCAGCTGTCTGCACACTATAGCGGATTTACATTGTACTTTTGTAGTTGCTTTGGCAACGGTTACTCAGCAGTCTATATATTCATGTGTCCGGGATCATGTTCCATATAAAGACTTCAACTTTCTGGACTGTTTATGTGCCTCTTTAACATACCTGTCAAGAGTAAAGGACGTGGAAAAATGAGAATATCAGGATTGTTTTAAGAGAAAGACATTTAATTCAGAGAAGAATATTTTGTCAGAGACATCTGGGACTGGGGTAAGCTGAGTTTCATATTCCAACACCTTTGGAACCGCATCTCGTAACATTCTGGTCTAACTGACAACTCACCGAGTGGACTACATAAAGACCTGAGAAAAGGATCTGCCTCCTTGTATGGATCTGTTGTTGGACTTAAATATTAATAGGAAAGCAGCCAAAACATGTTATGAGATAAATAGGTGGTATTTTGAAAAACAAATTTTAGTATTCTAAAAGGGCCTGGAAATAAAAGTTTGGATACTTGTCTCACAGTTCCAGGTTGTCAGACTGGAGGAGACTGGTGTCAGTGGAGACGCGCAAGTGTCAGAACACATTTACCTAAAAGTAACAACTGTCATTGGCATTTATCCCGGTGGTGAAAAGCACCGGCAATTTTACTGCTGTGTGGAGGACCACTGGAGACAGGCTGTACAAAAGACTGACCACTTTGTGCTCCACTCACTTGTTCCCCTTGAAAGTCTTAGACCTGACATGATGAAAGCAACACTCTTGTTTTTTTTTTCTTTTTTTCCCCAGCTTGAATGTCATGCCCCTTGTGCTGGAAATGCTCAATATTGTAAAAAAATAAATAAATAAATAGATGTTTGCTTCTGTCACTTTGATTTAGACTGAGGAGTTGAGGGCAGAATGTTATATTAAGGGTGTGTCCAAGTCTATGTATGAGCACAGATGTGATACAGGTGTATGCATGTATAGATAGATAGATAGCCAAGCAGACCTGATACTTCAGGGCTAAAGATGGAAAAATGTGACGTGTACTTAGACAGTGTGACAGTGGTTTATACATTATTTATTCCAGGTCCGACTTGCAAAGGTTAGGAGGCTCACATAAAAGGCAAACCAGACACACGATTTTGTAGAGCTGTCATGAAAAGTCTGGGAAGTCGACTCTATCAGGAAGAGCTTCCATCGCATTGCACTTTTCAGACCTGTAGAATTTCTCATATATGACACCAGGTGGTACTGAAAGAAGAGGCCTGCTCAAACCTGAATGTTAATGTCCAAAAGAAATGTGGCAAAGTTAAAACTCAGTGAGCATTTTTAGCCTTTTTTGCCTGACAGCAGCTGGAATAGGCTGTACCCCCATGAGGTGGAAAAACACAGTTGGAAATGATGGATGGAAGACAACCTTAAATATATTGGATCTGTGCTATTTTTACTTAAAAAAAAGAGGATTGATTAAGTGCGCATCACAGCATCAACACTTTCTCCTGGAGGCTCTACCGCCAGCATGCACCCGCCGAGCTATTGTTGACTTATGAATTTTCTCGGTGATTCAAACTGACACAGGATTTTATTTCATTAGTGATATTACATTATTAACTTTTTGGCATTTTACATAATTGAAATGTCATGTGTCATAAAATTAGCATTTAATTTTTAATGAAATATTCCTCTCGCAGCAAATTAATAAAGGCGAAGTCTATCAACAAGTCCGACAAAGAAAGTTAGCTCTCATTTGGTCTCAAAGTTCAGCCACGCGGCTTAATAAATTAGCTTAAAGCGTGGGCCAAAATTTACCTGACCTCATCTTGCATCGCCGCGCCGCAGGCTGCTTGAAATTCACTTTACCATCTTTGTTTATTAGGACCCTGTTTATTTATTTATTTTAAAGGAGGGGACAATTTCTGCTCTTTAGGTGTTTTTAATTTTTCTTTCTTTTTTAATGGATCTTGGAGCAAAATAGAACTTACAATTTTCAAAAAACAAATGTGCCCTTTTCAAAGACAGGGTGGTGTCAGAGATCAAAGCGAGGCCCTTCTCTTTAGGTCCATCACTAATACTGTAACAGAAGAGTAACTCTGTTGCCTTTAGGCCTGATTCTCAGCAGATGATGCAACTGTGTGCAGCCTGATTGTGTCTGAGATGTGCACAGACATTGGTCTATATTAATATTTATTCTACTTTATTATCTTGACATTTCCAAATGTGCTACTTAAACCGCTGTTCTGTGACAGGGAAGTGGGAAAAAAATAAAATAAAAGACTGGCCTTTCAGTGTTACGACAGGTGTCTCGCGCCAATTTGTTGTCTGTCACATATTTTATAGAAAGGATACCCATGGGATCTCTTATCTGATGGATGCTTTCCAGCAGCTTTGTGCCGACTAAAAAGCTTGGAAAAGTCAGCCATTTACCTCAGCCCAGAGGTTCGGGATGGCTCTTTGTTTGTGGGAGCTCAAAGGCTTACAAAGGCCAAATGCTTATCATAGACCACAAGACCTTTAAGGCTTTAAGGCCACCTGCTCACAAAATATAATCTGTTTTGTGACTCTGCTGCTGGTGATTAATGCTGTTGTGAAGTGACAGGAGAGCGATCCGCTCACTTATTCTAGGGGCATCTTGTTACCTGCCCCTTGTGGCATTTTAAAAAGAAGAAAAGCGACCTCTAATTACCTCCGTGTTTCAATATTTTTTTGTTTTCTTTTTCAATTAAAGCCACATTATCAGTCATTTCAACTGAATTATTCACGGCAGTTGAATGCTTTCGTCTCTTGTTTGCTTTTTATTATAGCTCAAATTTGGCTTTTCTTCGTTGAGGATGACCTAATGGATGTGATAGCAGCTTATTACATCTGCATAAAGAGCCATTGCACGTCTGCCCACCCTCCCTGATTTCAAGGTTGCTCGCTGGCATGTGCGGTATTTTTCCCTGATCAAAGAGATATCCAGACTGCCCTCCAACCTGGTTGTCATGGGAACGGCCGTCACATGACCCAAAGTGAGACAAACTTTGGATGAGAGAGGATTGGCTCTCTGGAGGGCGTCAGTCCCCCTCTCAATTTATCTGACACGGTTGCCAAGGAAACAAGGCAGTGAGACAGGAAGCTGAGAAGAGATGTGAACTCTTGTTTGTTTGGATAGCAGAAAAGAAGCCGCCAGTACTTGATGCACAGGCAGAGTGCTGTTAGCTTGGAAACTCTAAGTACATACCGGATTGCATCTATTTTATATATGTTATTGATATGTTTCTGTGGGTGTATTTCATTAAGATCCTGTCATTCATTGTCAGAAGGTTAAGGATTAAAATGCTCATTTGAAGTATTATCTTAATTAACATTTTTTCTTACATTAAATTCTCCAGATTAATAGACTAAAGCCTTGATTCAAACAAATTCTGCATAAAAATTCATATGCTGACAAATGCAAATATTTGGCTCCACTGTTCTAGACTTTACAATTTCGTCTCATTAAAATCTTTGATCACAGGGTGTCTGTGGATTAATGAAAAAAGATCACAGATCATAAATGTGCCCAATAAAATGAAATTGCAGCAGTATATTAGTCATCTACCTGCGTAGATTAGCATTGAGATGGCCCCTCAAGCTCATGGAGTTTCGATGAAGCTAGAGCTCTAGAAATCTCTGTGTACCTATTAATGATTCCCTCTGTGTTTTTTTCATTAATATTTTTTATACTCCACATTATTTAGGTTAGTGGGTTCTTCTTGCTTTTTAAGTCACTCCTCTTAGCCCCACCCAGCTGTGGCCAAGGTCAGTATGGAAGGTTACGTGTGTCCAGAAAATTGAATTACATTTTCAATATTGATCATGCCACATTAATTTTCACACACACGATTGTATCATTTATTTGAAAACATTTCATATTTCATGTAGGATCTAGGGATCTAGATTGGATATGAGCTTAGACACATTATTCCATCATAATGCCTAAAGAAAACAAACATGGTTTCTTAAAATAATGGGATAATCCTTCCATAACACTCTTTTGAGATAATTTCATCTGTGGGTAGGACTGTGGGTGATAGTTATGGTTTCTGTTTACTTGGAGACAGTATCTAATGTTGACTGGCTTTCCAAACAAAAAAAAAAAAAAAGAAGACAGAAAAGTTGTCTTTTTCCTGAATCAGGTTGTTATTCACACCAACATCAGGTTGTGCAGTGCCGTCAACATGTTGGAGATCTGTGCTAATGAAGTCACACTACAGCATGCTGTGCAGAAACACATCCAGATTGATACAGCTGCTTTATTAACTCCACTCTCATATGCTGCAAAAGAAGCAACAGGCATAAAAGGTGATTCATTATATCCATGAAGTAGTTGAAATGAAATGGGATGTTAAAGTGTTAATACTGTTTTGGGGAGACAATAACATAGTAAGGGAGCCTAGAGAACAGTGTGTTCAAATCTGACTAGATCACAGTGAGTCAGATTGGCTGATAAAGCTGACTAATAACAGCTATGACACATTTTCTAAAGTCCACTTTTCGAAAATTAGTTCCATACTAGCATATCAGAGGAAAAGGTCAGTTCCTCATTTCCTTAAAATACAAAAAGACATTTTTAAGATTAAATATTTTCTACATGTCTAAAAATATATTCACTTTTGATCTTATTTTTTTTAATTTATCTCTGTCTTGGTTGGCTAATGACACTTTGAAGAGCATCAGAAGCTCTACGGTAACTTTTTGTGTGGCGGCGAATAAACCCTGGGAACGAGAACAAGCGCAAACCCAGTGGATCACAAAGGTGAGCAGGATCTGGTTGTCTGTAGTCTGATTCCCTTGGCATATGAGATCATAACTATTTAATATCAAACAAACAAGGTTAATGGATTAATAATAGAGGATGATGGGTGCTCCTGGGAGTCCTGCCTGACTGGTGATTGCGTTTGATTCAGACAGGCGCTGAGAACCAGCCTGACAGTATCTCATCCATGACAACAAGCCATATAGTGATGGGGGAGGTAATCAGATTGCCTTGGGATGTTTTCACAGGCCCCGCTGCACGTCAGTCATTCCACGTCAAGTCACTTTTGGGGCTCATGCGTTATTTATTCCGTGCGAGCCTGTGGGTGCGATTATACTGTATGAATAATCAGCCGGATCACTGCAAGTCGGAATTACTCAATGACTGTTAGATGAGTCACTTTAGACAAAACAGCTTTTCTCCAAACTCTGCATGCAAAGTAGAAACCTCTACAAAGGTTTTTATTCCTATAGCGACGGGGCGGGAGGTCACTGGCTCCCATCCTGCAATTTGTGTTGGAGAACTGGAACGACCATCAGCACCTGCTGCCTTTATTACATTCCCCATCTTTCATCCAAAAAAAATAAAAAAATAAATAAAAAAAATAAAAAATAAAAGCCTGCTCCATGTGAGGTGCCACGAGAAACATCCAGTATTGTATGATACCTGTGTGCAGCCGCATGTAAGCACAAGTTCAGTAATCAGTGACCCAGTTATTTTAATTGCATACAAACACAAAGCAGGAAAATAGGATAAAATAAAGGCTGAACAGCGCAGTGTTGTTCTTGCAACGGCATCCTGTTCCATAAATAAGGAGCCCCCCCATTAACCAGCATATGATCAAGACGTTCTCCCACACAAAATCATGAAAGAGAATATGTAAGGAGCTTAATATCCAGAACTGTGTTCTATGTAAGGGAGGGGGGGTGAAAAAAAGCCTGGATTCCAAGGAATAATTCAAATACTTCCTGGCCGAATAAGAAAAGAAACAAAGCTATCTAGGATTCGGTGCTGCTCTGTGCAGCAATTTCAGACTGGTGTGTTTAAAGGAAATCCAGTCTCTGCATTTTTAAATAAAATGCAGCCAATTTGGGACAAGGCAGGTTTGTCGTGACGCGTCCCGCTTTCACAGTTAAATGTACTGTAACGCAATTTGCAGCTCGCTCCGATGAAAAAACAACAAAAAAAAAACAAAAAAAAAAACACGGTGGTGCCATAAACAGACTAGCGCAGGGATTTCAACACAGAAAAATGGCCGAGCAGCGGCAAAGTAATGAGCTCTGTTTTTACTTTCGGATAGAGGCGCTGCAATATGGGCTCACGTTTACAGGTCTACAATCGGTCCGTTTTAAGTTTTTAAGAGTTGGCCCAGTGCAATCGGGGCTTTACGGTGATGTGGCGATCAGCCGAGAGTAATGCCGTCTTTAGCTTCATGTAGCACTCATCTCTTTGTTAGAAAATAATGGGGACCGGTTTTTGCAGGGCTCAGGTGTTATTTATGTGCAGTCTTTTTTTTTTTTTTGTGAACGCAGCTTTTCAGGGACACTTTCAGGGAATTTCCTCACATTTGGCACAAATCTTGGATTTCAGCAAAGGCTAAACTAATTAGATTTTGTTGGATTAGTTTCCCTGCACAGCAGTAAAGCCAGTTGGTGGATATTGTTGTCCCTCCATCTGCACGAAGGAAATCCTGCAACAAAGACACCGCTGCATGGCTGTAAACCGAATTTTACAGGCCCGTTGTTGTGGGTTTAGGACTCCCTCTGCATTGTGGGAGTGCTGTTCTGTGGTAATTGGAGGGCTCCGGAGAAGGGGCAGGAGGAAAAAAAAAGAAAAAAAGAGACTTTTTGATAAAACAGAATCAGACACAGACCATTCAGATTTGACAAACACGTGCAGTTCTAATGGCTTTGACCCCTGTCTTTGGGGTTGCAACGTCAAACACTTCTAATCTGACTTCATCAACGCCACTGTGATGAGGGATTTTCAAATGCAGTCACTGACAGGGATAAATGTAAAGAAATTAATGATCATAATTACCACAGGGACGCTTCAAGCACCCCTCCATCATAAAAGAAAATAAAATTTCCTTTAAGGTCCTGGTGGAGAAGATTTTTAATTGATATATTTTACCCTCGTGTAGTTGAGCTAATTTAGATGAATGAGTAGTTCAGGAGCATCGGGAGTATGCGCAGATTTATAAAATTTTGTACATTTAGCCCCGGCAGTCTTGGATTAGCACAGAAAAACAACACAACAGCGTGAAGGCGATACTAGATTCATGGTGATTCTAACTTTTTAATTGTCGGGAAAGATAACCGGGTTGTAGCACCAGGCACTGCTGATAAGTTATTCTTTTTGTAGAAAGTCAGGCTGCTGTTTTGGCTGTCTGGCTAGACAACACGGAACCTTAGTCCAAATGTTATCACTTAATATATTCATGCATTCATGTACATCCTCTGACAGAGCTGAGGCTGTTGTTTCGGCTCTGAATAATAAAAACAAACATTGCAAAAACTGAGGAAAACGAAAAAAGAAAAAAAAAAAGAAAAACGTAAGCAATAAAATAAGACAGTGGTTATATGTTTAAAGTGTTTAAAACACATACCTTATATGTCATTTTGTTTGACTCAGGAGATGATTATATCTTAGGCATCCATTCATAGTCTCATCCTACAATAAGTGGGTTAATTATGGCAAATATAAGCAAAACAAATGTACCCAATGAATACAATAAATAAAACATGTGACGTTTCAGTGTTCATATATTATAAATACAAACTCTTGTTTGAAGCAGAACCCGTCATAAACACTGAAACTCCCGACCTGACTTCTGATTGATTAATTGTCCCAGGCAATTGATAATTGAAAGCAGTTTCACACGCCGCTGCAACGCACTGACAGGTAGATTACCAAATCAGAAGCTGACTGAATTGTTAATCATTTCTGTAATTACAATCTGGAGATATTTGTTGTTTGCTCACCTTGCTTAAGGCTCTACCAGAAAGACTAGAGATAGAGAATAAGAATAGAAAATCTTGTCTGTGGAATTTTCAGATAAATACCTTTATATTAAATTCATGGCAACCATCCTCTTCTGTCTGGTCTGCGCATAAAGGAAGGGCTGGTGGAAGCTATGTTTACCTCAATGGTGTGGTACCACCTTCTGCTGCATAACTCTGCCCAGCTCTGCTCTTAGGACTACCAAGATGTGCAAATAGAACATGTGTGCCTCATCAACTGTAGATTTAAAGCCAATTTCTTCATCTGGAATTACCTTAATGGACAATAAAATGGAGGATTTCTACCACAGCATTTTTGCCTTGTAATTCGTGTCTAAAGGAAGTCATCAGAATGCATCAACTGCTCTGAGTTTGCTGCATCACCAATGATGTAGTTTTTTTAAAAAAGTCCCAGGCTTAAAACTTTAATGATGAAAAAGAGATTTTGCTAAAGTTGTGCTTTCCTTTATTTGTTGATCATTTATGGTCATTCACCAATAGCGTTTCAAATAATGATGAAGTCTCCCATCCCAAACTTCAGACATAATTGACATTTGCAACCTTTATCGTGCTCCTCCAGGCTTTACGTGAATGAGTCAGCACCTGGATTGTGTCCTGTGGCATTTAGAGCACCAGTTAGAGCAATTTCATTCGCCATTAAAGCATCCCTACTGGTCATAAATTCTTCCTATTAAACAAACACAAATAGTCATATTTCAGGTAATGTCCTCATAGTGATGTTAAACTGTAGGTGTAACATCTATTCTGTTTTTTTTTTTTTTTTAATGCCGAATTAATATATTCCACTCTGGTTTAATAAATTCTGTGGCTTTGGAAAACTGATTCTGATCATGAAGTGTGACCCGTCGGGTCAATTTGCCAAATAGCTGCTCGTTAGTGTAATGATCTGATGAATACTTTGGCTGCCTGCTGCAAGGACTGCTTACTCCTAAAACAATTGCAGAAAAGACCAAGTGTAATAGGCTTGGCATTATGTAACTTGCATGGTTAGTTATGCCTCCACAAGTTTTTAACAAACCCAAAGCACACACTTCTCTTGGAGACCTGTATTTATTAGAGGGGTGATATTTCACTGTGTGCTGACATGCATTTGATGGGACTATATAATCAATTTCACCAGTGCATGCCATAGAAATAATAACATCATCAAGTGCATGGTAATTATAGCTGCAAGCTCTTTATTGATCTGTGGGCAAATAGGGTGATCCCCTTTCGGCTGGAGAATAATAGCTAAACCTTTAACATGGTCTGGGATCGATAGCCTACACCTGCAGGATTTCCTCCTTCATTGTGAATGAGCACCTCCATCAGGACCCCCATTAGGCATAATGCCTGCGAAATTCTGTTTTTGTTTGTTTTCTCTTTCCGAAAGCAGATTAGACTGTTTGATTTGTGACAGTTTGACATTTAATACATTCATAGAAAAATGAATGAATTAATAATTCAAGTCGGTTTTTGAATCAGCCTTGTGAAACCGGCGTTCGCTAAATAATGTATGACCGTGTGTCTTTGATAATATAGGCCTTGCATCAGAAGTAATATGTTTCCTTTTATTCCACAGGGCCTGTGCCGCTTATCATGCAGGAATCGATTATCCTAAAAAGTGCGCGCCAGCAGGTGTTTGTCAGCACCAAGGTTGCACGGAGAGGGCCTCATGTGTGCTTTATCAGTGAATCACATGTGTGCAGCCTCGGTGAACCCCATAATCAGGAGAAATTGCTGAGCAAACAGATCCATGCGATTTTAAATACACAGACATGTGCAACATGAGAACTCTGCATTCTGAAATGATATCAGGACCTCTTGAGAATGAGGTCCGTGGCATCCAGATGAGATTTTATCATCTTTTGAAGAATAAGAGCGTAAAACTGAACAATTAATATTTAATATATCGCCCCCCCAGCTCGCTGAAGTGTGACAGTAAAGCAGAATGAATATTTCCTGTGATAACTATTCAAACAATGCAGGGGATTCATTTAATATGCCTGCTTCACAATCTCTGAGGTGGTGTCACCTGGTAGCTGTGAATATGGAAACAACCTGACTAGTCGCTGTGGAAACGACGTGATTTGCAGATTTTTAAAAGACTTTCTCACGCGAGCATGCTCCGTCCCCCATTTCTGACACTCACCAAACGTATCTTATATGGTAGAGGCTGAGCTGAGGCTCTGGGAGAATAGTTTGGTTTCAACCTGACATGTGTCGACTTGGCGGTATTTTTAGCTTCAATGATGCAAACAACAACATGTCAAAGCATTGATCATTGTATTTGTCAGCGACACAGAGGAGTTGGGAGGAGAAAGTGACAGAAACAGATCCCTGTCAAAACTCGGCTTCCTAATGTGTCACGCTCAAATTCACAATTACAAATGCACCGACATAAAACCGGTTCGTTTTGCCCATTTATTATTTCAAAGCCCAGATTAATCACATTGGAGGCAAATAATGACTAACTCTAATCACAGTCTTGGGCTTCTTTCTTTGTAATAATTAGAGTCAGACTGACTGGCCGGCTCCAGTGTGTGATTAATGACACAACATGATGGATATTAATGGATTTTGTAATTGTTGGATGTGTTTATGAAGATGGCTGACTCTGAAACATGGAACGTTGTCAGGTGAAGTGAGACAAACTGGCTCACCAGCGACTTCACAAAGATTATTGTTTCAATCTGGCTCATGGAGCTAAACACAAATCACTAAAGGACATTGTGATATTATATTATGGTCTCTATCTGATGGAATTGAGGTTGGTTTTTAAACACTTACACAAACCACAATTTGAAGTTTTGTACTAATTTATCTTGACTACTGTGGTCTCATCACAACTCTTTGGGTAATGGCTGGAGGGTCTGCTGTGAGGTGTCCGACAGGCTCATGAAGGCACCATGATGCTCAGCATCTAGACACAGATGGCAGCAAATGCCGACTAAATACCAGCGGCTCGTGTGTTGGCATCCACGCTCTGTATGTGATGACTGCAGCTGCAAAGTTAACCGCGATCCTTGATTCACCTGTACTCCTGACTGCCTGCACAGACAAAATAAAGGAAGAAGGGCCACCAGATGCTGAAGCAGGAAAGTCCTGACTGTTCATTTACACGTATGTAAACGTGCAGCTGCAACCCAGAAAGACAGCCATCATGAAAGTCAAGTCACGGAGCAGCCGATCGGGCACGTCCAACACAGATTCAAGACCCTCCTGTGGGCATGTAAAAAAAAAAAAATGGTGTTACATTATGTCTGATTTTAAATCATTACTTTTAGAGCAGGACTGTAGTGCTCGACTTTGTTGCACTTTCACACACAAACACAGACATGGGTCCAGCATCAGTGACAGATCACTAATGAGTCGGAGAGGGCGAGTGTTTTTTTTTAATGTGAAAGAGGTTTTCAGTTGGTGTGAGTATGTCTGTATGTATGTGTGTTTGTGTGGATGTGTGTATGTGTGTGTGTGTGTGTGCGTGTGTGTGTGAGAGAGAGAGAGAGAGACATGCAGTGGAGACAGACTACATAGAAGTGGAGACGAAATGACCAGAAACAGATAAGAGATCAAAGTTGGCGGGTTGAAAAGCAGTCAGACGGTTCACACGGGCAAAACGGATCCGACAGAAGTGTCAGAGGTCCAGAGTTTGAAGCCCCTGAACCAGCGTTCTGAGATAGAACACCTGTACGATGATAGCTGCACTTCTGAGTGGAGACATGGACTTGAGGCCGTTCTGGGAGAAATTGGGTGCAGCAGCAGGTGATTATATTTTGTGTGTGAGGTGAAATTCACAAGTGAGCGAAGAGTGAGTTTAGAAAAATGATCGTCAACAACCTTGGAGGACTAGTTTACTAGTGTCTAAGTGTGTGGTTCCAATGTTTCAGTTGCAACAGAAGAGGAAGAAATGAACTTTTTAATTTATATAACCTTCATTTTCAACCAGTCATTTCATATTTTGCTCAGATCTTTTTATTTATATATATATTTTATATATATATACATTTTTTATATATATAAATAAACTTTTTATTTATATATTTTGCTCAGGAATGGATTTTCATCATTTATAAATGCATACTTATATAATTGAAACATACCGTTTCTGAGATGTAGACAGAGTTTACATGTGGTTACAGCCGGGTCCGTATACTCCTCAATAAACTGTCTGTCCAGTTAAAGTTAGCTGTGAAATATGTAGATGTACAGAAAAAGCTGACACTGCATTGAACCATCAAACAAGCCCAACATCTGTAAATAACATCACAGAAAGCACGTCAGAATGCATTCAGCCTAAATATCAGAGTGCCTTTTCAGAAAGCACTGTTATTCAAAGCATCAAACACAGACGAAACTGAGCTTTTTGGCCCCCTTAAAATAAATACTTAATGCCTGTTTTACTTTGCACTGGGCTGGAAACCATCTTAAAATTTAATGTAAAATATAACTTTGGGGCTTTTTTTAGTAGACGTAACTGAGTGTGATTAAAATTAGAAGAGCAAATGTTTGCTGCTTTGATTCATTTAACCTCCCCCTGACAGTTAAACGTTCAAACCCGAAGGAAGTCAAATCCGGATAGTTGAGGAGAGCTGGCTGATTAATATTTGTGAGCCACATAAAAGCATAATATTGCACATGTCTTTAATGTAGTTATGGGATCTATTGACCATGTAGGAAAAGGGTAGCAGGAATGTATACATGCTTCAAGGCTTAACTGCTCAAACTCAAAGGCAATTATGTTGAAGAAGTGACTGAATTGATAACAATGGAAGATTGCTTCAAGTTGGAAAAAATGTGTGATTAGTAGATGCTGTGTTTCTGTCAGTGTCGGGCGGAGGTAAATCCGTACCTGTGCTGACTTTCCTGCCACTTGATGTGGAAATGAATGCCTGTTGTGCGTGTTCCTGCTGATGACAGAGGCTTACTTACTTACTGTGGTTTGTGCCTCCCTCCGATTAACTGATGACAACACAACTGTTCTTACATATCCTAATAAGGATTTTCTTTCCCTAAATGTAGCAACCGTAAGATAAAAATAAATAAATAAATAAAACAATAAAATATACAAACTTTGCATTTGTGTCATAAAACCTTTATTTATGTATTTCACAAATCGTATGGCAAATTATTTTTCTCTTAACTGCTATGTCCACACATATAATGGGTCCTCCTAGAAACCCTTGTAGACATATATTGCCATATGAGTTGATGTTTTGAAGATGAAGGAACCGAAAAAAGAAAGGTGTTTATACCAAAATATACACTACCTGTGTAGGCAGTCAGATGATTTGTGGATTTTTTTAGATGTAGAAAAAGTTTTCACATAAAGCATTTTCAGGTGTGGATGGAAATCCACAGATTTCTATGGTTACCCTTTTTCCTCCAGATGTAATCCACCTGAGATGAGCAGCAGACAGCAGTGAATGTAACTGAACCCCCTGTGCCAACACTGTGATGAAGAGGAGTGCTGATATTTACATTGTCAGAACAACAACATGTCTTGAGGTGGCAGCAGCACGATCCAGATCTTTGTCACGACGATGTGTGATAACACGTATGCAAATGTCAAAACACCTGATTATGTCACTTCACCCACATGTGGAGGAAACCACTCTCAACTTGTGGGTTCCACATTTTCCTCGTGCACTCCGTATCAGTGTGCTTTGCAGCCAGTTCAAAGCAATTTTACACATCAACAATCAGGGCTGTGACCAACAGCCCATCAGCAAGCAATCGGACCAAAGTCAATCATGTAAGATGCAGCTTAGTCCCTCCGTAACCATGGGGACAACATTGAAACGGAAAGAGTGCAATGATTAATCAGGTTTTGGGCAAATTGAGTGTAACAAAGTGCAAAAAACATCTTTTCTACAACAAAAAAAAGAGCTCTTTCAGGTCTTCTTACCTTGTTGGACTTTTATTTTCAGGCTTTTCTAGCAACACGAGTCTTTGAAGGATCGAGGCACGCCTTTGCACAGGAGCCTTTCAGCAGTGTAGTTTACAAAAACAAACTTGAGAGTGATTTAATGATAATTCACACTGCTGCACTGGATTTTGAGCATTGGCATATAATATTTTTTATTAGAACAATTGTTTTTAATTGATGTCCTCTTACAGCAGTGGGGTATGAGGTTGAATTCCAACATATAGAACATATAGGTACACAAGCAGAAAACAGTAATGGACATTATGTTTCAATTTGGTATTTCTTCCTTTTTTGTTCGCAGCAGATGCAGACTAGTGAAGCATTATCTTGTGTTTGTTTGCAGCAAAACGGTGTGGTGTAATATGTTTTATGAAATAATAGAGCCATCTAGGGATCAGCAACAGCAGCAAACCCCAACAGTGTGATGAGAGTTTGCTTGTTTGTTTGTTTGTTTACTTGTTTGTTTGATTTCAGTCTGAATCCACTTTGAATGGAATAGCAGAGGCAATAGCATTTATAGGCCACTTATCATGCTTCATGTTGTCTGGATTCCTTTGTGACATTTGTATTGTCAGCGTCTAATTCTAAATTCACAAAGTTTTTATTTTTTTTTTCTTTCTCACAAGGTCGTCATTAGGCTGTTATGCACTGAAGGAGCTACTCCACATTATCTAAACTAAGCACATCATTTCTATGAGGCTTTGCAACTCATTGATACTTAAAAGTTTATACGAACAAACTTGGAAATATAGGTTATTAAATAGGTAGCAATGCCAGAAGGTACCAAGTTAAATAGATTGGAGACTAGAAAGAGATTAGAAAGCTTGTTCTGTCTTTCCTCACAGTCACCTATAGAATGATTAATTCCACTTTAGTTCTTGTAGCCATGGAACAAAAGTATTGTTTCTTCTACAGTTCATGGTTCAAAATCATCCACTTATGCCACTTATCTCACGCCTACTACTGAAGGAACGAAAGACCCCAGAAAAATGGTCCTAGTTATTTTTTAGGGCTAATCATGTTTAGAGTTAGGGTACTTAATGCAAAAGTGTCAAACCAAAAGGATTTAGTGAAATATTCTCATTTAAACTTTTGCTGTTTGAAAAAACAAAAATAAAGTGTTGATATTACTGCGACCTACTTCTAAAAGTAGCCGACAGGACTCGTTTCCAATCTCTGGGTGCATACTGGCAGTGTCTGCTTGCAAAACACAAATTCTTTCCGAGTCTTCCAATGTTTTCTAAAAAAAAATAACTTCAAGCCGCTTGCGTCAAGCACAGATCGCTAACATCCAGCAGCATCTTTAAACACTGATTTATAAAATATGCACCTCGGTCCCTCTACAGTAGCAACTGTACAACAATACAGTTTACGAAAATACAAAATGCATAGAAAATTCCCTTTTTGTCATCATAATTTATATGCCAGGGAACAGAACCATGATAGGACCCATGCGATGCTGCAGACTTATGATTCTCTGTTACATCAGATGTCAGTACCATGCATCTGGGAGTTATTGCTGCCCCCCACCACTGACCTTCCCATTCTGCAGCTAAACACATTTAATTGAAGTATTATTGATTGGATGCAATATTGCACTCTCATTTCCCCTCCACGCTCCCTTCTTATTGTGTTGTTTCCTCCAGTGAAAGGAAGGGGAGGCCCAGCCAGTCATGCCAGACCACGGCTGTTTCCGTGGTAATGAGCTGTCAAGGATATAAAGAAGGCTGTTCTTTTTTTTTTTTTTTTTTCCTTTGAATATCTCTTCCTCCCAAATAGGAAGTGCAGACGAGAGCGCTAGTCTGGCAGCAGCATCTGTGGCGAGGGCGCCATGGGGATTCTGGTGTCACAGATGCAGTTGGAGAAGCATGTGAATGGAGTGGTTCTCCCAGACCGTAGGCCGGGGGACTGGCACGATTAGACCTTTAGATGTTCTGTGGTAAATGAGAGCTGGGTTCTGAGGAATTCAGAAGGACCGGTCTTGAGCAGTGATTTAATTTCGCCGGCCTCTAATGAGAATAAATACATTCTCCAATCAGTCTCTGCTGTTTTGGGCTTGCTGATGTGTTTCCCCTTGATTATGTCAGCGCTAATTGTCTCTTTTATCATGCATTACGGCTTGCCTCAAAGCAGCACTCTTGTTCGCCAGTAATGTGCAGAGCGAGACTGCAAAGATGGAATTTAATTATTGTGGCCATCATTCTTGCTGTCAGTCTTTACTGGTGTCACACAGAAGCACTAATTACTATGATTTCATCAGGACCATTTTTAAGATACATACTCAACATCTTTCTTTTCTGAAAGTCGACTGGTGAAAAAAACCAAAAATAAACGCATATTTCAATTCTTTAAAGGTGACTCCGTGCTTCTTTTCTGCAAGTCAAAATGGTTCCTTCATGTCTTAATGAACTGTTCATAATGTGCTTTGGCCCAAAAAAAAAACTGAATTGAGCACAATTTAACTCTCAACACTCCATTTTCACAGCCCTGCTCAAAACAGCCAGTTTGACTGCCTTTCCCCGTCTAGATCCTAATGAGCCACTGTGAGCTCCACCCACAGGCAATCTTTGCCCCACCCATCTTTTCTGCTGGGGAGGAAGACGAGAGAACGGCTTTGCGTTATTGGATCCCCACATGGGGAGCTGCGGTTGTATGGTAGGAGAAACCCAGCGCGAGGATTCAAATCATGATTCAAATCACCCCAAATGTTAAGTAACAGGAAGTGCAAAACAGACCATTTTAAGATACATTTACAGACCATGGCAGTTTACTGAACACTGAATTACTTGTTGAGACTAATTTTCAGGGAGACACAACGGATATGCAAATATAAGGACTAAAGCAAATTTAAAAATCAGTTGTGCATTATATGTCCCCTTTAAAACTGAAAACAGAACCATCTGCAGTTCTTCTGTTAAAACACAGGAATGATGGAATCTAAGTCATAGTACATTTTATAGGGTTAAATATCACCTTTATATTGGCAGATGTTTTTAGTGCCTTCATAACCCCCTGAGCTCAAGGCCAGTGAGTCTGGGGTGAGGCCAGAATATGGTTCAATAAGCTGACCACAGAGAGTGAAACCAAGGATCTGTGTTGTCTGCGCGGGAATACGTGAGAGGCCCCTCCAAGCTAACCCCGTCTGCCCTCCAGTGCACTCTCCAGGAGGCACAAGGGTCCACCGTTTTGTGGCAGCACTGCCATGGCGACCGAGACAAGAGGGAGGAAGCAAAATAAAACTGAATAAGATTTATTTGCAGTTGTAATAGCGGTCTAGAGGTTATCAGTCTGGTCTGGGGCTGTGAGATGTTTTTTTTTTTCCCTGCTTTAATAAATGATGACTTCACAGGTCTGAATGTGTGGAGACTCATACTGTATTTACATATACACACAAAATATATGAGCATTGGCACTCTAATGATTAACATTAACAAAAGATACAGAACCCCGCCCGCCGTTCATCTTACAGTGTCAGGCCACAATGGGAATCTAATTAATTTTCCACCAGGGATAGCTGTATTGCTACACAGACAAGGATGATGTATTGCACTTGATATTCATTTTTCATCATCTTTGGCAATCTTTGCACTTTTTGGCAGGCTAATAGAGGTCTGTTAAGAGCAGGGACATCATCCATTTCAAATTCAAGATAACCACTTGTGGTACATAATGACTGTGTCACTGCCGGACCACTTCTTTTCCAGCCTTGTAGCATTTGCCAGTCGAATGATTTATAATGTGTATAAACACTAATGATACAAATGCTTTATTAAAAGTGGTGGATGAATCCAACACCACAAAATCACCCTAATGTGCATGTATTTGGACTGCAGGAGGCAGCTGGAGTACCTGGAGAGCATTGATGCTGGGACAGCTGAGCAAACCGCTGCAACACTGTGCAGCATCTGGCATCTGCCACCACCATGGAAGAAGATGAAGAAGTTATTTTGATTTTGGAAGGGAGAGCTGTTAGGATGAGTAAACTGCATTGGACAGGCACTCTGAGCATTTGGGGGTTCGGCACCTGCTCAGAGGCACCTCGGCAGCACTCTGAAAATGTTCACCTCTCCTGCCGCCAGCCCGCTTTCCAAAAATTTGGTCCACAACCAGGACTTGAACCAAAAACCCTTCAACTCGCTGCCCAGGGCCCTATAGGGACTGAGCCACTGTATCAAATATGGCCCAATAAAAACCCTGTTTTCCTTTGGCCTCCTACCATGTTTGATTCTGCCAACGTGACTGTTGAACTGATAGTTGAACGAGGAGATTATCAGTTATCTTTGGAGAGAACAATAAAGCGGCACCGTGTTCCAAAAGCCGTATCCTACCTTTTTTTTCCTGATGATATGAGCCTTTGATGTATTGCAAAGAGAGTCAATGTCGGGACAAAATAAACAGATGGTCCCCTCCGTGATATAACCCCGAGAGACTCAACGACAGGCATATCTGCACCAGTTGGCGCACACAGCCCTCCACTATGCAAATACACAGAATGGATGGCCTGATATGATATGATACTCCCACTGGGAGGATGTGTAGAGCCATGAAACAAACCAGTGTGGGGCTTGATTGTCAAATCTACCTCAGTCATTAACACTCATTCCCCCACTTTGTTCTCTAATGCCAACGCTAGACTTTTGTGAGGAGAGGATGAGATTATTTATGATCCTCTCATCATTAATGGGCATGCTATATTGATTGTAAATGTTTTTGTCTGGGGTAAGTTTATTTTTGCTGCCTGGTGGTTCTGCTGCACAATAGTTTTGGTAAATGTAAGCCTATAATCTGAAACCAGTACAAAACCATTCCATTGCATGTTGCATTACTGTTGAAACTAATGCTTGAGTGAAAGGCAAGAAGTCATCACTCCCACACTAGCTGGCCCCTGGGTCAATGTGTGCTCAAATTTTATATTCATGCATGCTCATACGAACCAGTATCTTTTTGCTAGTGGCTATTGAGACGGCTGGTTTATTTGTTATATCTGCTCTTTCAATCTTTGACCACAAAGGTCTGTCTTCCTTTCTTAAAATTACAGCTCCTGCAGTCAGTCTGAGAATTTAGGAGAATCTAGCTCTTGCCATCTTTGATCAGAGTTCTTTTTAACTGCGAATGGCAGTGCCCTTAGAGTACCTGGCAAATCTGTTTTTCATCAGTTTTTTCTGCTCATTTTCCCATGATCAAGTCGCCAATGATTTAAGCAATGGGTTTAAGTTGTTAAACATAAATCTGTACAACTAAATGCAAGAGACTACAGCAAATCCAATAGGAAGTTATAGTTTAGCAGGAAAAAAAGTAATAAAGTTGGATATCTGCTCCCTATACCTTATGTTGTACTGAAAATGACAGGAATTTGCTAAAGTTAAAATATGTATAATTGTTGGGAAAGTCATGTTTTGATTAAATTACAATGTCCTATGTGAAGACAAATCAATCTTAATTTAAGTTGTTTGTGTTGATGCAGTCTTGGTTTAATATTTATCTCTTGTCAATTGTCTCCTGAGTCATTATGGTCAGATTCAAAAGTTTATGAGTGATGAGCCTCGTAAAAAAAAAAAGACAGCAAACCACTGTAACACTAAGACAGAACATTAAGCACTATTTGGAAATCAAGCTTTAATTTATTTCCATTAGATTCAGTTTTAATTAATTTCTAATTCATCATATCAAATAAATGCTCTGTCCGGCTGAAAGTGAAACAGAAGGACAGTGGCTGAGAGATTGCCAGTAATATGATTTTAACTTAATTGATAAGTAAATGAAGGTGTCACGCAACTGAGCTGCAGTTCTTCTAGAACGGATAGGGGGCAGTGTAGATGCACGTAATTATACAAGTCAGCGAGAATATGTAAGAAGACATGCACGCAGTTGTTTATTCATTTGTGCTGTAATTGTACACTGTTGGTAGCAACATTGTGCAGCATTTTTGTTTTCGCAGCCAACAATCTTGGAGGAAAAAAAAAAAAAAAAAAAAAAAAAAAAAAAACAAGCAGACAATCCAATATCAGAGCTGCCATCAGACCATTGTAATAACTGAAAACTGACCTTTATAGAAATGAGGGGAAAAAAGTGCGGGGGCTCGATGGACGACGCTGTTGGTGCCTCCGTGTGCAAGCTTGCTTTGTGGCCTGAAAGCACACAGACGACAAACAAATTCTGCTTATCTTATCTGATAGTTCGCTGCTGTGTGTATGGATTGGTCCACTGTGCTGCCATCAATTACTTACAGGCTTGTTAGCTGGTGCTGCAGCTGTTATGTTCACCTTCCCTCCAGACACACTAGGATGCTGAGAAATGTTGGCTATTATCCGCAGTTATGTTGTCAGACATCCACCCGTGTGCTTGCGGGGCTAACACCCTGAAGTGATGCTTTTAGCTGAATTGTTAGATTTGAAACGGAAATCGCCGCGTTGTTCACTGTTTGCATATGTTGTGCAGGGGTCGCACGTTTTCTGTCTGAGATTTTATGTTGTTGGTTGATTGGCTGTTATCTTGTCTGGAGGTGAAACGTTGCTATCAGCTACAACAGTCAAGTGCAGCACGACTGTGGAGTCACTGACTAGTTTATATACGATTTATATTCAGCCTCATTTTAATAAGAACACTGTTTTTGATGTGAGGTTATCTTATAAGCAAATAGTCTGCATGACATTATATGAAATTATCTTGTTTTCTATTAAATAATGCATTAACCAAACATGTGACATATTGATTAGAAGTGACACTCAGTGTGCCAGATTACTCCAAATAGTATTTGCACTTGTTTATGAGCCATGTTAAACCTCAATGGGCTCGCTTTTGGCCATGTTCTAATCTATTGTTCAGCCCACACACTGCCTGCCTCGACTCTACAGCTCTCACCGAGTCCCACCTGTCTGAACGATGCTTGTCTTGGCTGAGTCCAACTTCTGGTTTGATTGTGTTCACTCCAAAATCTGTTGTGCATTCATAAGCAAACTCGTATGACCATCGGAAGCCATCTGAGCTTTTTCCCGGGGCGCTCTTTCCTCATCTGTCCATTGATTTTTCACTGGCTTCACAAATCGTAACGTTCGGGAAAGGTAGGATTGTCCAACAATAGACTTCAAAAAATGCACTGCTTTCCTTCCTGCACTTGTTGCATTAGCTGTAAATGAATATGTGTTCTTCATATCAATGACCCATGATCAGACCAGAAGTGACACGTGATATGCCGGCTGACTTTATTACCTGTAGAGTCTCTTCTTCAGCTTGATAAACTGCTGACATTTTTCATGGACAGCCCGACATGCTGTGTTGTTTAATTAACATGCATCTGAGTCCTGCAATAAAAACTGATCAACTGAGCATTCCCTCTAAATCCACCTCTATTTGACTCCACATACTTTCGTGTGCTCCAAAACTAATACATTTAAAGGGATTAACCTCTGATTAGTTTAGCTGCCAGTCAAGAGCTTGCACAGGGGAAGGACTGTATGTTTAATAAATATGCGTGCATGCAGTGTTGCAAAATTTCTCTCTTGGCAATTCATGTAGTTCCACTACAGGGGCAAAAACAAATATATGGAAATATACAGTGCATATATGTACTAATCATGGAGGGTTAGGCATCTGGGCAGCAAAGTAATTGATGAAAGGTTTTTAGATCTTTGAATTTTTTCGCCATTGCCCATAAACTCCCAGTGTGAGTCGACTGAACAACTCCTCCAGAAGCTTTGCTCCTGTGCGTTCACCCCGTTATTTTAAGGATAAAATATTATAAAGTTGGAAATGGAGAAAAGGAGGGAGGAGATGGTCTGGGAGGATGGCGGACGAAAGGCCGGATTAGGGAACATAGTAATGAACACAAAGAGAGCTGGAGGACAGGAAAGAAAATGAGAGGAACAAGACTAAGAGGCACAAAAGGAGGGGATGGCATGGAGAATTACAAGAGAAAACTGTAATGAGGAAAGATAGGAAGTGGTGAACAAAAGAGGCAGAAACAAAAGGAAGGAGAGAGGTGAAAAAAGAGGTAAGTGTGTGGAAGAAGAGGAAGAGAAAATCACAAAGAAGAGGGAACGAGGCCCGACGTACGTGTGAATATGAAGAGGTGAAAATTAAAGGAGACGACATGACACATGCAAGCAAATCGCAATTTACGCATTGAATGGTTAGAGAGAGTCTGAAATTCAGGAATTCATCTTGAAGTTTGAATTTGGTTTTAAAATATATAATAATATCAACAGTTCTGTCTTTGTGGAGATATGACAGCATAAAAGCCCACCGTGGGTGGAAAGGTTGTACCTTACTTTACTTTAATCAAGCCTCTCTGATTTTTCAAAACATTCCAGCTAATTTCACTTAGTCTAATCCCGGAACTCACTTCAATGTCACTTCCTATAGTTTGCAAAAATGCCTAGCCTCTGTGCTCCCCCCCATTTATGTCTCCTCTACAGGACTTCTTTTCTTTCATTTCAATGATAAGCTTTTCATTTTCTGAGTCTGATGAACCAAATGCAAACTGCTAACATGTTTTTGTGCTGTGCTTTGGCTGTGTGCATGCACCAGCAAGTCTTTGGAGCGTGCTCAGATCATTCAGACCACGGACAGCCTCTCGCTTCGACTCCATTTTGGGGCGTCTCGGCTGTGGATGTGCCCATTCTCAGTGTGTATTTCTATATCTGTATTCATTCATCAGACTTGGTTGTCGGCCTGCGTTGATTTTGTCTGTGGATGTAACTCGCACTCAGCTCTGCCACTCTAATGCATCTGTCCTGGCTGGAAGTTCTTAATTACGAGCTTCAGAGATCACCGGGAGGCAAAGGAAAAAGGACTCTCTCTCTTCTATCTTCTCTAAAGCTGGCGGCCATGTCTGCTGGTCAAATTAATGATTTGGCTCACGCATGAAAACGAATCAGGCTTACCCGAAGGGTTTACTGACCTGTCAGCTGGAATAATGAGCGGAGCATCGCACATCGCTAATGAGAACAGTAAACAGTCAATTGTTCTATGGAATTGCCACAAGATAAAAGAAGTAGCGATGCAGGCTGGATGGAGCGTAATACAGCCCTAACAAGATGGAGGAGGCCAGGTTAAGGCTGCTGCCCAAAAGCAAATTACATCAGGGAGGGGGGCATCCAGAACAGCCCGTCGAATCATTGATGCCATTAGTGATGGTTTACGGCTGATCAGGTTGAAGTCCCTCACAGACCAGGGAGCAAGTTTTTGATACAAACAGATGTCTTGATAAATTTTACCGCTCACAGAATATAAAGTTACTCATTGGAAACATAACTGGATGAAATATAGAATAAACATGTTAGCTGCCAGGAAGTGAAGCCTGTTTGTAGTAAGGGGGATTAACAGGATGTGACCGCTATAGCATCCAGGTCCTTTCTGAGAACCTGCTCAAATGTCAGGCAGTTTAGCACGATTAACTTCAGAAGTCACCGTGGTGTCCTGGTTGTTTGATCTCAGATGATTTAAACATGTCCCCCTGCCTCCTTGCTGGTGTCAGCCGCCACTGCAGGAATCCTAATTTCTCTCCTCTCCCCACATGTGTGCGCATTATGCCTTGAATGAGTGATTTCATATTTGGCAAAATGTCTTGGTGATTTATTATCATTATTTTGTGGTCTTTTAAAATAACTCTGGGTGATTTAAGATGATGGGAGAAGCCTGGGCTATGCCCTTCCTTCGTTTTAGATTCCACCTTTGAATCAGGACTCACAGATTGAGCAAAAGTCACGTGAAACATGACGTCAAATTACAAATTGAAGAAAAAGAGCAATGCAGCTTCAAGGTGTAGAAGACCAGGATTCTCAGTTCCAACAACACCATCAGTAATTGCCTGAACAAGATTAAAATGCGTCAAACAGTTCAGGTTTGGACTAACTGGAATCATATTGATTTGACACATTCCTAGTGAAATGCTGAGTTCAGGGTTGTCAGTCAGGTCCGTAATATTCCCTTACTTTGGTGGACATGGCTTGAATACAAGATGATGGGACACAGTGTCGAAAGTCGCAAACATTAGCATGTGAGTCATATTAGTGACCCAGATGCAAACCATCATGACGCATATTTTAAAGTCATGTCACTAATTTTACAGCACTGGAATCTCCTCAGGCTACAGCTACAGTAAGATGTTTGCATGACTAATCAATGCGGGGAGATATACAGGGATCCTGGGAACTAAAAATACTGTATTCATGTGAAGCTGGGTTTAGACGACGGGATAATTGGTCTGATTTAATCTAAGACTTGATGTTTGTCATCTCATGGCTGCTCAGAATGGATTATCAACCGAGATTATCTTTGTTAGTGGTTTAAAGATGTCAACCTCCCCAACTCTGTTCCAGAAAACAATGTGTCCACTCTGATTTGTATCAAAGTTGTGATGTGCTTGATAGGAAGGATTTTGGAGCGTTATGATTACATCATCAGATTGGGCCTCATGGAGATCACATGTGTCCAGTAATGGAGGACAGAACCTGGCAAATCCAAGCACGATCCTTTTGGGTAGTCTCAACACAAAAAAATGGCCATGCAATTGAATTATGTAAATGTCCAATATACTCAATTTATCTGCAGCTGCATGTGATTATTTTGAATGCTTGCATTATAGACATGAATATGAGTTAAGTTGTTTATCTGTTCTTTTATCCTTTATTTGTGGAAGCCATTGTTGCCAACTGTGAACTGAATATTATTCCAGTCTGTTCAAACCAAATTTGTCTCAGAACTACTTAGCCTTGAGATGCAACCTTTGCTAACTAGTTGGCAATTAGCTCAATTTCCGGGGCTCGCCATTTCAAGTGTAGCTCCAGGTTTCCCTTTTGAATGAGCTAGGTCAGCTTGGTAGGGTTATGTCTGAAAACAGTGAAGCACACTGTAAAAATAGCACAGTGTCATGATTTTATATTTTTTTATGCTCAAACCCATTAAAATTTCACACAGATGAAAAAGCGCATACCATCTTATGACACTGTCATATTTGTTAAACCCACCACCACTGTTGGTAATTCATCATGGTTCAAAAAAGGAAAGAGCAGCCCTGTTTTCAGCAGCGTGACAATGCAATTTCCAGCATCATGTTTGATATTTACCAGCGTTCCTGAGATAGCGTGGTAATAACGGCGCAGATCAGATGCACCTGTCATTTTGCACAGCAGCTACAACTAAAGCAAACAATCGGCGTCAACACATCTGTAGACATTTTCCGCCAAACGGGAGCCCGCTAATTAGCTTTCTGTGAAGTACCACTGAATGCTGCGGAGGAAAAATTGAGTGCAATCAAATAAAACGATCTGGAAAAAAAATGGAGGGGCTAAAGCACAAAGCCTTGTCAAATGGAAAAGCATCTTAATTGTGCACACTCAACGTGGTATATTTACAACCATAGAAGTAGGTGGATTAAACCATTAAGTTCTAATAAATGGGGTAGGGTATAAATTGTTGCTAGTTCAAAGGCTTACAAGAAGGAATAATTTAACTTTTTAAATAATTAGTGGAAGAGTGAACAATTAACCAGGGGAAATGTTGACAGAATGAAATCGGTTTGGTGTTCAGAAATTCACACCAGAGAAGTACAAAAGTGAATAAAAAGTAACTCAATCGTACACAATCGTGACAATAAAAAGTATCACTGCTGTCTGATGGCCGACGGGGTTTCAATGTGAGCCGAGCACTGAGCTGAGCACTGAGCTGAGCACTGAGCTGAGCACTGAGCTGAGCACTGAGCTGACCCCCACCCCCCCATGTTAGGAGTTCCCCCAGGAAGAGATATGCAGAGGGAAATTGTATGTGACCACGGCATGCAAACCTCTTTCCTTTTTGGGGGCTGTTTTCGGTTCATTTGCATTTGCAAAGCAGCTGAATTTGTTTCACAATGACTTCTGAAATGGAGGGATGGAGTTGCTGTGATGATTAAATGTTCCTCTTTTGGAGTTGCCTCCTTCTCCCTGTATTGGTTCTGTCATGCAGAGAGAATGGGGGAATTGTTGCCTATAACTTTCAACACCATGGTAAGCAATACAGAAACAGTACTTTTAAATTTCCCTTCATTAATACTAATCTCAGGATACAGTTGAAAGAATTTCACATTACAGGGGTCAAAAATGAAGAAAACATCCACTGGCAGTAACATCTTTTACTTCCCTTTTGTGTCAGATGGAGCCTTCCAGATTGTGTTGCAGTACTTCCACTTTCACACCAGGAGTTGTTGAACGTTTGGCTGGAGGAATGATGACTGCATCAGTGCGGCCATGATACATTTCTGATTGCTTTTTGGCTGCGTGGATGCTGGAGCGCTGCTGCCTTCTATGGCCATTTCTTTAAAATGCTAAGAGAGAAGAGATCACATTACAAATCCTAGTGGCAATAACATTACCCTCGGTGGGGTTCGTTCTCTCACTTCTTCGGTCCATTCTCCCACTTCTTTTTAGTTCCCCTTCAGCCTCCCGGTTTGTATCATGTGGATGAGTGAAAAGATTTTTGTGATAATAAAGCACATTTCTTGTGTGTACCAGAGTTGAGGAAATACACAATTTATTACAAATGTGCTGCAAATCCTTAATAAAGATACTGATTAGTTGCAAATAGATACAATAAAGAATTCAAATGTGCTGTAAGTGGTGATTTTCAATATTTTTTTTATTGTGATATACATTTTTATCCTATAAAGAAAAAGGGTTTTTTTAAAAACTGATTCAAATGTGACTGCGTTGAAGAGGCATACAGTGTCTGTGAGATGCTGAAAGAAAGCTCCTCATCTTTGTCGTTCCTTAAGAGACTGGTCCTGTTAGGCAAACCTTGCTGCTCTTTCATGCCTCGCTCATATCACCATGGCAACACACCAGCCCCTGCAAGCGTCTGCCAAATTGACAGTGTAAAACAGAGCGCACACATCCACCCATTCATCCAAGCCCGTCTCTTTCTTCAGCACAGAGACGCGGCTATGTAGTTAATTAGCTTATATGTACGGTTCATACTGATCATTTATCTGCTATAAATTGGTGTCTGTTTGGGTCCAATGCATCGCGATTTAACACGAGTAAATTGCAATAGGTGTGTTGGACCGAAAGCCTCAAAGGTTCTGAATCAGGCGTAGGAGCGGGAGCACAGTGTAGGAGGACTTAACAGACCCCAACCTGCAGGGCATGCAGACGTTTTCAACAATGATAGAAGGCTGTTAGAAAGCTGGAGATGTCACATACTGTGGCAGCCAAGCAGCACCTCTATACGATATTGGTACAAGCATCAGTACACATTTACAAGGAAACTCGGAAAATGTGCCTGCGTTTAAGGCTTTGCATCTACTTTTTGACATTTTCGCATTCATGGGAGTGATTCAGAAGGTTAATTTGGATAATTGACACGGTTAAAATGGAAAATTGGAGGGAAAAGAAATAGCAGATGCGCATGTCTGATGAAGCAGAATTAGATAGAATTCAGTGAGGACCAAATGAGCAGCAAGATCTAAAAAAAAAAAAAAAAAAGAGAAAAAAGTAAAGCGATAGCCTGCAGCCTGTAAGGTCTTCTGAATATCGCGTCCCAGAGGACTGAAGAACGCCTGAGTGCTCTCAAGCTGCCCATGATACATTCGTCAGCCTCAACGTGTTTATCATCGCAGGAAATCTCATTGTCGTTGTGGCTGAAATACATCACAGCATATCCCCAAGTCAAGTGAGAAAGGGAAAATAAATAATTTAGATTTGAAATGCTAAATCAATTTGTCAGTGTACACATACAATAAGAGCAGATTCTGCTCATCGTGCATGATAACCCGAAGCTCTTCTACATGGGTGCCATTGATTTTGACTTGTATTTAACAGGTACCACTGAACATTATTAGATGTAACTGGAGATGTTTAGGCAGCAGTATGTTCGTATTTTGTTGGGAAAATAACAGCAGCATTTCAAAGCATGCCGTGTTGTGTGCGCAAACATCTACACCTATGCGGACATGGCCATAAACGTTGGGTGGGGGTCCTGCTGTGGTAAAGATTGAAATGATCTTTGCTCATTAACAGTCCCTGGTGCACACTAATTAGCATGTAATAGGACACCAAATCCTGCACAGGAGGCTTGTTATTTAAGGATAAAGCTCATCTCTCATTTGAATGCATTTTTCATAAGCAGCTCTAATTAAGTTTCATTAGCATTATTAATTAAACATGAAAAGCTTCTCATATCCTCTGTATCTTGGCATCTACTTCAAAACAGAGTGACAGTCCTGGTGATTATGGCATCTCCATCAGGATATCTGAGGCTTCAAGTTGAGTGGAAAACAGTAGTAGTCACACATCCATCAAAACAGAGTGAAATGAGCTCAAACGTGTGTCCTCTGTAACCCTCCAGGTTGGAGCTTTGCCTTACAATAACCCAATAGACGGTGCTAAAGTGGACATTTAAAGACTCCAGTGCTCTATTACAGAAGTCTGCTCCTCTCAGAACTGTTAATCTGCGTCCCTGAAGCTCCCCATTAAGAGCTCTGAAACGCACGATTGTGCGGACCGTCTCTCACAGGCCACCCACCTTTCCTTTTCAAAGAAAGCCACTTGAAACTGCCTACTGTAATTCACTTTCTCTATCTTGGACTCATCTGCGAGGTGCAGTGAAAGCACAGGTCACAGAGGTTCATATTATATTGAAGCAGTTTCCAAATCCAACTTTGCCAGGGGCAGTGGGGGGGGGTGCTACGCCGCCTACATCCCACCCCCCTGTGCTCCTGGCGTCGGCTGCGTCCCTTCACTAATTCATGGGTGTTTTTTGGATGAATATGCACATGCAACATGCATCTTTAAGAAGAAGGGGATCTGTGGTGCGAACAGAAGCAGAGCGATGACAGAATTTCCAGGGGTAAAATAGCAAACCATTCCGAAAATCTCTTTAATGTTGGATAACCTGGCCTGAAATCTATGCACGCGTTATCCAGGAAGGGTTCAGATGCGGTGAACATGAATGGATGCATTTCAATTTCCAGCTCTTGTTGGCAAAACATTGCTCATCAGGAACTTTTTTTATTCTTTCAGCAGAACAAAAAAATACAAAAACTGCCAACATCAGATCCCACTGCTTTGTGTTCCTTCCATCCTTCTGTGACGTTCGCTGTATTTAAAGGTGTCTTTTTCTCCCTGTCGGGGTGTTTGTGGCACATGTTTCTTAAACTGTAACTCTTCATGCCGTGTCGACTCCACCCACAGGTAACAGCCGATACGTTTTCTTTGCATCTTTGCTTATTGCTGGCTGTTATTGCGCCTCTATTGCGATGGTTGATGGTCCAGTAAATGGAAACAATTTTTAAAATGATAATTTCCCTAATAAATACAGATACCTGATGCTCACATATAATATAAAGTTGAGTTGGCTCAGTAGAAAATGTTTTCTACTGAGCCAACTCAGTAGAGTTCTTTATGAACTACATATTGGTAAACAAACTGCATTTACTCACTGTTGTGAGTATAATCATCCATCCATCCATCCATCCTTCCACCCATCCATCCATTTTCTGCAGGTTCAGTGGGATACTGGCATCGATCCCAGCAATCACCTGTCAAGTGGGAGGAACGCTGCCTGGACAGGTCTGTCACACAGGGGGAATCTTCCATCTCTGATCCATGCCATTTGCATGTTGTGGAAGGAAACCAGAGCGTTAAAGGGAAAACACCAATGGAGCACAGGGAAAACATGCAAACGCAGAAAAGCCTGACAGTGAACACGATCATGATGATTTGTAATTTCACAGTGAGCCTGTGGATTTGAAATTTAATTCTGGCCTAGTGACCTGGGTATATAAGGAATACTCTAGGTTTTCTCTTTTCTGAGACTCTCTAAGGTCTAATTTAATATACATATCATAGCAAACATGTATACAGTATAGATTTCATTGGTGTTGCTTTTCTTGGTCATAATTTGTTGGAGAATCCAGTCTTATTAAACAAAGATTGTAGCAAATGATCAAATTTGAATGATCAAACACTAACTCTTCTTTTCTGATTTGAGGTTTTGGATGGGAACAAACACAGGTTGGTCTGTGATATATTAATTTGTCAATGATTTAACTTCCATCTGTTTCTTTGTTTAGCCTCAACATTTTTGAAATTGCTCTCCAACCAACAGAAGTGGGATTGGACCCGTGATTCTGTGCATGCCCTGTTTTGGTTCCTTTTTAAAGCTTGAAATCTAATAGTCACAAGCTCAGATGACGCCCCCCCGACCCACAACCCTTGGTGGAACACATTTTGAAGGTAGTTCTCAAATTGCTACGGGGTGGTCATTGCTTCTTGGAAGGGTTCTTCTTGGAGATGGAAGGGTCTTAATCTTAAAACATCCATTATTCAGAACATTCTTGCATTTATTACCTCCAGAAATACAAATTGAAACCCACAATTCAGACACACAACTTATCATGCAAGTCATGAATCAATCATGAGTGTCGTTAATGATAAAATTCACATTTCTTATGGAGGCTGCTTCCATCACAGTAGAGGAGAGTTCACGATAACCACTAATAAAACATCTGATGACCATAATGATTGCAAGCTGCTTCATCACTCCCATCCAATTGAGGTGACCACATACATGTGAATACATGTCTACAGAAAGACTTCCCCATGTTCTGCACTAGTACTATGGATTAATTTATGAGTGAGTCAGTTATCAGGGTTATGGATTCTATGTGTCACAGGTTCCTTTGAATGTGGCTCTGGTATATTTGGACAGTTCTCTTTCAGCTGTGGAGTTCAGACCAAAGTCAGAGGTCTGCTGATCTCTGCACTTTCCTCCGCTCGGCCTTTTACTGCTCGTTTAATGAGTCAGACGCGTGATAAACCTCAGTGGTTCACCTGCTGCTGAACATTTGCATTTGATGCAAAGTGGAAATTAGCTGGACAGAGTGGTGACCTTGTCCCTTCAGTGCAACATTTCAGTTGCTAGCGATTTAAAATAAAAAATATAATAATATATATTTAAATATATAAAGTATTTTTTGAACAATCAGAAGATAACATTTTGTACTGCAAAAAAAAAAAGAAGTAAGGACTTTATCTTACATTTAAAGTATTATTTCGGCTTTCTATAATGAAGTTCAAAAACCTAAATCACAGAAAAGAGAAAATAATTACCCCTCTTTTTTGTCTGACCTTAAGTCTACAAAAGAAAGTGTGTTGACCTTTGCACCAATCAACTGCATTATAGCTCCACATTAAGGCTTAATATTGCTTTCTTACATTCAATGGATGCCATACTTGACCTTGTGCAAGGGAGAGGTTGGCTGGTTTTGGAATACAATTGTGATGGAGAGAGTGCCTGAAGAAGTCTCGGAGAGTTTAGTCCTTCAAACAAACCCAGTTTAAGTGTTTCCATTCTGTGTGATATAAACTCTCTCCAGGCTATTTTTTATAGATAAGAGAATGCCTCAGCTGACATTAGTTGAACTTGTAATTTGAATATAGAAAATGTTGAGTCAAACAGGGAAATAAAAACGAGTTTGTGAGTGTGCATATAAAACTGAAAAAATTGAAGTTTCTCAGCAGCCAAATAAGATTGAAAATGTCCTCCAATCACTAGATGCTAATTCGCTTGAAATGACTACTCTATATATTTTTAATTTCTGTATTTCACACCATGTTGTCAAGTATTCCTGGTATAAAAAAATGAAAGAAAGAAAAAAAAGAAATACTCCAGCATATAAAATGCAAGAATTCCCAGTGGTGTGTCTAATTAAAATTTGGAGGCCAGCTGTTTTGCCTTCCCTTTCCCCACAGTGTGCTGTTGGCAGCCTCCAGCCTCTGTATTTTTCACGAAGCTATTTGGATGCACCAAAAAAAGCAAAAACTGAAAGAAAGAGAGAGTGAGACAGAATTCTTTCATTCGGAGCCAGTGGATATTCTTGTATGCATGTGATCCCCAAATGTTTTTTTTTTTTTGTTCATTTAAAATGGCCTAAATTCTCTGTTTCTATTTATTTCTGTGGTCAGCTGGATTCATGCCCACAACATCCATCTTGGCTCTCACGGGGTGTACTATAATAATTGTGGTAAATATTATAGTCATAAATGACAGGAGAGTACAACAAGACTTCTGTTCACTGAGCTCTGTGATTAAGGAACTGATGGAGCTTTAACACGACATCTCTTGAGCTTTTGTGAAAAGTACGGGAATGGCACACTTATTGCAGCGCCATTACCAGACTCATAGTCCTTCATAATCTTCAGGCAGCCATAGCTGCTTTTACATTTTTTTTTCTTATATTATCCAGTGAAATTAGTGTGCTCCACTAAAATCTGTCAAATAAATGGCATCCCCTAAGTAGTCTGTTTAATGTGTCTAAAATGATGTGTGCAACAGCATAGTAAGTATACAGTCTATGCAGTTATTGAGTTATTTTATGAAGCTAATTTGAGTTTACTTCCATGTTAAATATAATAAAATATTGTTTGCCTTTATTTCCTGTAGTCCCTGCCATTTCATTTTATTGACCATTGGAAACGATCAACTCTAATTTCAGTGTTTGGCCAACAGTTGCCATTATTTCATTAGAATTTTGTGTCCTGCATTGTTGTGTTTCCATTATTACACCTCAATTTGAACAATTCATCCATCAGATTTGGTTTAATCCTGCTGAGAAACAATCAATGCTTTCAGGGGGAGGGGGCATTATGTTTTCTCTGGAGATACAAATCCCTACTTCTGCAAACAGAATTCATCCTAAGATATGACCAAAACAACCTCGAGTACATAATGATGATCATTGTTTGAAATGTTTGCACAGTCGTGGCTCTGACATTTACCTGGAAAGTAATTGCACTGAGAAGAAACTTCAGTCCTAGCTAATGAGTATGCATATAACCCACCTCTGCTGGAGATTTGTTTTAGACTCAAACCAATCCCAAAGGATGAAAAACTGCAGGCATAAATGTCTGGAACTTTATGTTCAGAACAAATTCTATAATTACTTAAGTATCCTTTAAGTGAGCTCGGTCTAGACATGAATCAAAGCAGAAAGTCTTCAGAGAATAACTTTCAAAAGTCTCTTTTGTAAACTGTCATTTAAAGTTATTCTACAAAATAATGTTGAACGACACACTATGATGTAATTTCTTAGGTTTAACCAGCATGTGGCCAGTGCCAACTATGATTCTTGGCTGTAAGGTTAGAGACCAGTTTCATACACATACAAAACAGATAGGTAATTTTATTTACTGATTAATAAATATAAAACACTTGTTGGTCATTTATTTGCTGGTTTGGTCTCAATAGTTAGTGATATGTGTCGCATTTTGCATGTGACTACAAAGAATGATGCACTACCAACTGAAACCCATTTTTAATGAATGAGTTGTGAACTCGGATTTTCAAAGAACCAGGTCATGGCATGTACGCTTATTCTAGGTGTAAATACTTAAAACCCTCAACAGGACTGGGGCCAGCAGAGAGAAGAGAGAATCTGGGATAAATAATCCCAGTGAAGATGGGAGCAGCGAGAGCAGCGGCATTCTGGGCCAGTTGGAGACAGGAGGGAGCAGACGTGTTAACTCCAGAGCATTCCATTAATCAAGAATGGCGCTTCAGAAAAACATCAGCTACCTTCTCAAAGAAAAGCTTAAAAAGACAAAGCTGAGTGTCTGACTTAACGCACCAACCACTCGGATGCTGCACAGAAAGTGGTTCAAGGGCGGACGGAGCTTTTGAAAAACTTTTTCTTTGCCCGCAATGTCTTTGAATGAGGCTGCGTGGGCGAGCGGCGGCCATCATCAGGTCTTTTCTGTTTCGTTGGTGTCCGCAGAGAGACACTGAGATTACCACTCTGAGAGGTGGCGCGCTGAATGGAACGCTCTCACACACTGCTGCTGCAGGGTTTCTGTGAGACACACACAAAAAAAATCTCTTGTCTCATATTTATAAACACTGAGTTCGTTCTGTCGGCTTTAATAATTTGAAAATGACAAAAAAATAAAAAGAGGCAAAAAGTGATTTCCTGCTGAAGGCTTTGCCAAAATTCTCTCTGGGGCAGAATCTGATTCTGAACATTATTAAACTCCTGGAAATGACAACCTCTTTTATTTTTTTATTTCCAACATTTGATAATGAAATTAAATTCTGCTCGTGTTGTCCCTCTTCTATTCTCTTTCACTTTGTGACCCATGGGTGCCCCCCGCTATTTTAATAACGAGTCGCGCTGCATGGAACGTCCACCCATCTAATTTTCCCTGATATATTGGATTTATAGAGTTATATGGCTGAAACTACGTGAGGACGCACATTTGTGCCACACCTGTTTGCTCATCTGCAACCAGGAACGATCGAGGCTTTTAAGGCAACATTCATTCCTCTCCATCGACGCCGTCTCCTTGGCTTCAGGTCCCCAATCAGGATCGAGGCAGGTGGATGAAAGCGTGTCCAGAGCTGACGGCTTCGAAGACTCCGTCATTGGCCGCAATTACATCAACCGGAGGGCTGAAATCGAATTTGAACCCTTCCCACTGCCATTAGGGGGCCTCTGTAATCAGCAGAATGGTTTGGCTCAAAGCGCCGCAAATGGAATAAATATATAAATAAAGCTTTGTAAAATAAGACAACGCAACATCCACAATGTAATCAGGCAGCCGGCTCTTGGTTCAAAGTGTAGCGTTTAGATGAATGTCTGCCATTTGCTAATCCAATTAATTCTATAGGATTCATTTATGACTTTGCGCGTGATTTAATCTTTTTAAAAAGGCAGAACTGAATGCTGGGTAGCTTCATTTATCTGTCTGCTTCGGGACTAAAGGCGTGCGCCCGTGGCCGCGCGCCTGGATAGTTTCTGTATTCTCGCTTCTGCTGCGACCGGCCGGGAACACGTGATCACCTAATCTGGAGCCGGCGGCAAAGCGGGACCTGTTTGAAAAGGCAAAGACATGTAAAAGAGTCTAGCACGGCTACCCCTCTAACCCCCACACCCCCCAACCCCGAACAGCGGAGACCCCCGCAGTGCTGCGTAGATGTGAGCAGAAATGCACCGAGCCAGATAAAGAGGGGTGAGCATTAGCCGCTGAGACGTGTTTACATGACAGTAACAGGATTACTCACCCCGACAGTGGAAGACACTCATCACACTGGCTAACGTGCTCAAACATTAATCCTGCGCGTTCACCGACGGCCCCCGTTTGAAGATAAAACAACGATTTCCGAGGCGCCTTGTTTTTCACAAACTCTGATATTTTCTGCTAAATCTACGGATCCCCGCACTCTGCGCTGCTCGGCGGGCTAGACGAGCCCGTTCTGTTAATTAACCAATCCACATGAGGCCAAACACAAGCTCAAATGCTTTCTCTTGTTTTGATCTAAAGCTATTGTATAATCTCACAATAAAAAACTGGGCTGATAAGGGAGGGTAGGGGTATAATGCACCTACACCAGTGAGGAGGATGCAGCCGACACAGGCAATAAGGGAAATCGGTGCATGTTCCCCCACGTCAGTTCCTGTTTGACCACAAGTCTATAAAGTGTGCACGAGCTGATACGATCACCGGATTGGCAGCTGCTGGTTGAATTATTAATAAGTAAATTGTCCGGCCTTTGTAAGTGCCAGTCAGCAACACACGTGCGTGCGCCGTGTCAGGGAATGAGAGTGAGCTCTTCATACGCTGCTGACAGCTTTATAAATACACCTCTTTGAAAGCTGCTCAGTTCTTCATGAGAGCCCAAGTGTCAGGGAATGAGCTTTTAATCTTTTTTTGTGACCTAATGATACCGTACAGTATAAATAAAACATCTCTATACGCATGCATTATGCACCAACAAAGGAGGGAAAAAAAAAAAAAACAGAAATAAAGCAGAAATCTCTTCATGCAGGCACTCTTCAGTTGCTTCCCTGATCAAACCCACTACTATCAGGTCCAGGAGCGACTTACTCTGTGAGCATTTTGACTTGTCACAGCAGGGAAAAGCGCAGAGCAGCAGAACAGGGGCGACGGCTCAGTTCTATTAAGTGCTCCAGTAATGTGGAGCCAGTAAACACCGCAGCCGCTTTCCCTCTAAATGGAATGCAGCAGCCATCAATACACCTGCGAGCTCTCCCGCCACGATATGTCAGCACGGCCAGGGCGCAGCCGACATGATGAAGAGACGTCCGTGCTCCAAATTCAACAGTTGCTCCTCTGCTGTGGCTCGGCGACCTGCACGGTGACGTGTCACGTTTTCCCCTTCTCAGAAAAAAGAAAAAAAACAGAAAAAAAAAAACAAGCCAAAAAAAATAAATAAATAAATTTAAAAAAAACAGGATCAGCTGAATTATTCAAAGCGGAAAATTCTTTGTTTCCAATGAAATGCCAAATTTGCATCTGCAGTTTGGCAGAAGCCAGATGGACTTTAATCAACAGCACATAAATTTTAGCTAATTATTGTCAAGTGGCTGTTTTAATTATTTATAATTTTCTCCTTTTTTTTTTAAGCAAACAAAAGACTACTTTAATCTGTCCACCCAGTTCTGTTCAATAAACATCCAGTCCCCAAAATTTCGACCGTTTCATACCATCTGTTGCACTAGATTTACATATTTATACATTTTACTTGTACGCTGTCAGAGTTTAGCATTTTGCAATTTTGTCATGAGTCTTCATGTGATAAATCGTGTATAAAATGTTAACTTTCTTTTGGTAAACTGTCACATGCTCCGTTTACTGCCCCAGTAAAGGCTGCTTCTGGGTGGATCCTTGTCCTCTGTGAGTCTTGACCGTGTTCTGGGCTTTGTAAACACTTTCATGCACACTAATGTGAGTGCGTGCTTAACTCCCATCAGTAACTAACAAGATGTAAACATCAGTCTTCTGAGGAATCCGATAAATACTTTAAATGATCATTTAAAACCGCATAGCACTGGCTGGATCAGATCTCTTGGATGGATACCTTATTACAGACTTACCTACTTTCCGATATTTTGATTGCATCAAAAACATTGTGAAAGAAAAAAAACAAAACAAAACTCATTCATATTCAAAAATCATGCAATTATGGGAATGACACATTTAGTGTTGATTACAGCAGCACTGAACACCTAAACCAATCATGGACTTTGTTATTCCAGAACTGAAGGATTGAATTATTTTATGTTCTGTCAACAATGTTCAAAACTCATTTAAACCTTAAATTTGGTAGCTTGAACCTTCCAAAGGTTCTCTTTATATTTTCATTAATATGCAGAACTGTAACGCTGTCTATATTTTTTCCACATGATGAACCACCACTACATCTATTCAAGTGTTCATTAAATATTTACATTTTGAAAATTGCATTTGTGTAACAAGTAGTTATAGAAGTAGGTATAGAAATTCTACAGTTGAGACATTTACTTCTGAATAATGTAATAATAATTAAAAAAAAAAAAAAAAATATATATATATATATAGAAGCCACATGCACACACACATACTTGTACTTATACTATTATTGTCAGGACTTTCTAGGATATAATGCATTACCCGTCTCCTTACCCTAACCTAACAATCCCAATTAAACCACTAACCCTAACCTAAACCCAGTTCTTAAACAGCCGTTTGAAGTTGTGTAAGTGTATGTATGTATGTATGTATGTATGTATGTATGTATGTATGTATGTATGTATGTATGTATGTATGTATGTATGAAACAAGTACAAGTACAAGAACCCAAACTTTTGCACCAACTGAAACCAACTTTTTGCACCTTTGCACCAACTGAAAGCCTCTCATTTTGGTTGGAAGCTAGAGAACCTGCGCAAGAAGACGAAGAGCGTGCAAAAGACACGGATCAGATGCAGAACCTTTTTGCTTTGAAGAGACCATGTTAACGCTGCACCATTGTGCCACTCCTGTTGTTTCCAGGTGTATAAAAAGACCTCCGTTCAATATCTAGCTTCGTTATCTCCACGGGAACATTATACTTTCAACAATCATCCATCTCGGATCTGTGGACCTTTGAAAACCTTTACTGTATCTGACATACAAATAACTCTATGCACTATATGTGGGAGAAAATACAAAAGCAGAAATTGTCAAGCGCGCACACAGGCCACAAAGGGAAGAAAACAAATACAGATATAGAAGAATCAAAGCCTTTGTTTACAAGGTGTCACTGTGTAATGTCGGCCTTAACCAGGTAAATCTGAAATGATTCTTGTTTCAGCGTGCATGATTTCACATCATTTACTGTCTAAATCCCTATCATTGATCTCTGCTGCCACTGCGGGGCCCCCACAATGCCCCTGGTGGGCGATATGTGAGTTCCAGGCCCTCCTGACCAGGGCATTTAGTCCATCTGATTCATCAGAGCAGCAGCTGAGCGCTGGTGGCACCACATGTGAAAGAACCCATAATAAATTGAGCGTTATCTGCGTTTCAGACGCGATTATGCAGTATTTTCCTGTGATGGATTCTACCTCCTCTGCTTTTCTTTCATTAGCCATCTCTGAATCAGTATTCCAGAGGAAGGCACCTCCAAGACGTTGCCTCTTCGCATCACTGCTCCTCAAACTACTTCTGCTTCAAAGGTGCAACAAATTTCCATGTAATGGCGTCGGAGTGCGCGTCCGCGCTGGGAGATTAATCCCCCCCCCACCCCTTTTGTTATTGCCATGCCGCTTAAAGCCGACGGCAAATTACACGTGACAGGAAGACGTTTCCTGAGCTGACACTTGTGACACAAAGATTGCCAATGCACACACGCCCAGTGATGTCTTCCGTGCGTTTTTTTTTAAGATCCACCGCGCCAAAATGCCCATGCCTCCACCGCCGATCGCGCCTTTCACGCTGCAATAAAGGTATGCCGTGCTATCCCCGTGTTGGTTTTGTTTCCATTATGTTCGAATGCCCGCAGATGCATCTCAAGGCCTGTGTAGGTTCGCGACGCTTATATATGAGCGAGAAAGTAAGGTTGAGACTGGTTGTGCATGGACAGAGATTTGGTATCAGCTCAGAATGTTCTGTCTGTCTGCCGAGTATTCAGCCTGACTTCAAGGTTTCCCACTTCAATAGACGTACTGTAAATAGCAATGAGTTTAAAAAAAAAAAAAAACTGTTTAGAGAAGAGGAAATAAAAATCTCTTCAGACCTGTATTTGATGTCTGGTGCATGTGTTTCTACTGTCTGTTCTGGTGTGTGTGTGTGTGTGTGGGGGGGGTCATTATCTGATGAGGTTTAATAGTGAGATGCATCAGGATCAGCTTCGTGTGTTTGGAAGGAATTAGGGAGGGTTCGAGGGCATCCTCAGTCTCGTATTTATTATCACCCTGCTGACTTATTAAAACTGTGATCCCAAGGAAAAAAAGAGGTGAGTGGGAATTAAAACAGAGCTGTGCGGTCTTGGCTAATTAAAAAAAAAAAAAAAAAAAGACATCAAATAGTGCCCATGCTGAAATATTTTTACCGTTTGCCCTTGGTCACCCTCTCATGTAGACAACACATGGAATCGGGCTTATTATCTTGAATTACTGATATTAGAACTTGCTGGGTTCCTCCTAAAACCAGTCTTCATCAAGCAGGAAAAGTTCAAAATAATGTGCGTGAACTTACAAGATCCATTGATTTAAAGGTTTTTGGCATTCTAAATGAGCCGTGCAAAAAATGAAATAAAATGCCTGTTGGAAGGCGTGCTTTATCAGTTCAGTTTCATAATTTAGTGGTTTCCCCCCTTTTTTACTGGGTCTCACATGAATTGATGCCAACACTCATTTCCTCCTCATGCTTGATGCTCTCTTCTCAAGACAACAAAGGCCACCTGTGACTGTACTTAAACGTTATTAGTGCGGCTGGTGGAGAGCAGCGTGGCAATGGCTGTGCGTGGGCGGGAGCTCTAATCTGATTGGTTCAGGGACATCGTAAAGGCTGAGTGGCAGCCTTTAATGGAAGCCCCGGAGAGGTAACCCAACAGCTGTGCATTTGCAGTTAATGAGGGTGGAGGGGGGGGAGGGAGCGAAGGCTCCCAGACTCGAAGCATCCTCAACGAGTCTTTGCCTCAGAATGGAAGGGCCAGACAGGAAGTCGGGGTTTCCTTTGGAAGAACGGTGCCCAGGGCCGTCCTCTGTGACAGCAGCCATGTTTGGACCCGAGGTGTGTTATTTATTTTGCTGAAGCAGTTCTGATCACTGGCGTCACATCAGAGAGGGTGAGAAGTGCTGTGACTCCTTGCTGAGACATGCTAATGTGTAGCCCTGAGCCAGGAAAACATTTACCTTTGTGAAAAAATAAAGACCAGGGCCATAAAGTCTTATAATATATGATGTATAAAATGAACAAAACTCCCTCTTTGCATCTCTCTCTTTTGCTCTCTCAACCCGTATATACATGCATATATAGCTATGCATTTATAGGTGTATACACCTATTTCTGTCTGTCTGTGTATGTACAAGTATGGGTTGAGAGACAAATTCAGAGAGAGAGAGAGACAGAGAGTATATATATATATATATATATATATATATATATATATATATATATATATATATATTGTGTGTGTTGTGTGTGTGTTCATGTACATACAAATATGTGTGTATATCATATACCTGTACACACATGCATATATGTACATATATTTACATGTGTATGTGTATGGCAGTATATACTCTATGTACAAATACATTACATTCAGTTCAAGTCATCTTAAATTCCATTGTGGCAACCACATTTGCATTGGGGTGCTTTCCAGAAAGCTACAGCCTGTAAAACATACATACGTCTATGTACATGTATGCATATATCTTATACTGATGTAATTTATCAATGATTATTATTCATATTTATAATTTGGAAATCGTATTTAGTGTGTACACAAGACATTGTGGGATAAGTCACATTGTGAGGCTGGCTATATATGATCTAGTGTATTTTACCATAGATAAACTGGGCTACCTGTCTATAGGATTTTTTTTTTTTTTTTTTTTTTTAACTATTGACAGCTATTGACATATTTTGACACTAACTGGCATTTAGGATCATACATCTCCTCCTCTCTTGTTTTCGACTCTCCCTAAATCTGTCCGCCTGAGGGTGGCGCCAAATGAATAAATTGTGGTCAGTCGGATTTTATTTAGGGCCATTCGTTTCGCTCCACGGGACGCATATCAACAAGTAAACTGTTCATGCAAGGCTACCTGTTACATGAAATGCAGACCTGTTTTTGGTGCTTTTTGAAGAGTGACTTGGTGTAACCCTGGCAGATGCTGTGGCTGTGCAGCGGGAGTGAGGGAAAGAGCGCAGAGCAGGCGCATTAAGACGCTTATATAGAGTGACCCAGTTTGATGAGATCTCCTTAAACTGTAGGAATCACACAATTTCCTGGTCGGCAGCGCGGGCATAATTTGATGTGCAGTGTGAAGTTGCTGTGTGCTGCTGCGGTGGATGGGAGCCCCACCTCCTCCCACGCTCTGATGAGAGGAAGAGAGAAAGGGAGAGAGGGGAGCAACTAACCTCCCCACAGCATCTCACCACTTGCTCTCTGGAAAAGGCTTCAGATGGGCTTCTTGTTTACCATCTCTCAGACGCGCGGTTTGCCCGGCTTGTCCTGAAAAAAAAAAGGGAAAAAAAAAATAAGAAATGACATTTCTGTCGCTGTTGCTCAGCCATCCGGTGCGTCCTGACAGTGCGCTCTAGGCTACCATCGGGGGAAAGCGCTCGGGAAAACTTGGACCGGGGGGATGCGCCGGAGAGTGCATATCTCGACAGGGATCTGTTTTCAGAGGACTGGACATGGCACACAGTAGGCTCTCCTTCCGGAAGGAAACCACTCGTTTTGCAGCACTATCCTAAGACACCCCAACAGCCAAAGCAACTTAGGGCGATTTTCTGGGGCAGCGATCTGTCATCTGTTTAAAAAAAAAAAAAAAAAAAAAAAGAGAGAGAGAGAGAGAGAGAGACGGGCTGGCGATGGACGCCGTGTTCTGAATTTTGATGCAGAAAGTTCTAGACGTGGATGAATTTCTCAGCCGGTGAAGTTTATTTTTGTTTGACATCAAGGCTCCGGCGGAGGTTTGAGGGTGAGATACCTGCCTCTGGGATCTCCGGCGGACGCATCTGCCTGGCTTGATAACGCGTCACCCAACTCTCTCCGGCTCAGGTACTGTCATGATTGCAGCATTCTACAAGAAAGTTGGTGGGGAATTTGATCCAGTGGAAGTTTATTTTGCAGACTTTATCTGAAGTGGGGTTCAATAACGCAGGGCATGCTCCCGATTCTGCCCCCGGCACAAGTTCTCCGGCGAAAATGAGCAGCAGAGGCGGCTTCGGTGTTACAGGTTGATGGGACACGGCAGCCCAGATCTGTCCCTCCAACAGTCGCCGCGCTCTAATAAAACGAATTACGCAATTACCGAACGGGTCTTTCTAACGCCATTAAGTCGCTTTTCCCATCATTGCACTTCACAGTATGAGTTCGGTGCCTTCAGTGTTAGTCTGCGCTGTGCTGTCGATGGTATGAATTGCATTTGCATCTTCACGATTCTCCGAGAAACCAAGCGCGATCCATCTGGATCGCATTCCTCTCGCCGTCATTTCGCGCCGGCAGCGAGCATCTCACTAATTGTTGCCTCTGTTTGGAGCTCTTCAGCCACGAGTGACGTTATCCGTCCCTACATTCATTTCTTTATTTATTTCCCCTCTTAATTCTTAGACGCGGGGCTGTCACGCAACTAACTGACCGTCAGTTTATTTATTTTTTCCCTTGAAGAAATTCGTGCGTAAAATTGGAGAGCGGTGGGTGGGGAAAGTGGGGGGAATAAGTCTTTGATCAGCGCAGCTGAAAGGGTAATCTCCTCTGCACCCTCCACTGAGAGTCAGGGGTGTTGTTTCCTCTATCTAAGTCGACCACCAGGCGCATTTTTAAGGTTGTTTATGGTCTTATCTATCTATCTATCTATCTATCTATCTATCTATCTATCTATCTATCTATCTATCTCTCTATCTCTCTATCTATCTCTCTATCTATCTATCCTCAGACCTGAACTCATTGTGACCAAGAAGGAATATAAAGTAGTGGATGCAGCCTCTTAATGTCTAAAGGTCTTTTCAGTAGGAGTGAACCTCTATCTTTGTGTGTGTGTGTGTGTGTGTGTGTGTGTGTGTGTGTGTCTGTGTGTGTGTGTGTATGCGTGTGCACGTGCGTGCGAGCATGTGTGTGCGTGAGGCCTCCCACACAAATAGTTAAATCAAACGTCCATGCCCCGGGCAAGTGTTTCTGAGCAAAGGCCGGCGCTTTCTCATTACCAACGGCAAAGTTTTACAGTGTCTAGCAGTGTGCAGGGAGACCTAAACTGTGATACCAGCCATCATAAATCACGTTGGTGGGAGGATAATGGATTTTACCTGTTATACTTGCTAAAGGCGCAGAGTCAGCCAATATATCAAATCACATCAGTTGAGAAAATCATTAAATCATCCTTTATCTTTCCAGACTGGAGCAAAGCGGGGATGCGCTTCTTACATTATAGGAATTAATGAGCTTGATCTGTACCCAAGTGAAAATTAAAGCTCTGCAGGGACTGGTGGGGAGGCCGGGCCATTGTGATCTCTGCAGGTTTTTGGAAAACATTCTGTCAAAAAAAAAAAAAAAGAAATAAAAAAGAAAATAATAATGAGTTCAACATGTTAGTCCAATACCACCCCTCCCCCCCAGACACACCCTGACCCTCTGACACACAATATTCGTAATTTACAATCCAGTCTCTATTGATGTGCTGGAGCCCTTCCTGCCAGATCTGTCGAGTGGCCAACTTAAAGAGTAAATGTCACCCAGTCAGCCACTGAGTTGACTCAGCCACGAGATAGTCTGTCTCTATGGTAACCAGGAGGGGCTTGCATGCTCCGCAACACAATTATATTGTTCAATGTGGGTTTTTTGTTTTTTTTTCCCCATACCTGTCTGTTAAATGCAACGTGACAGCGCACATACTGTGCATTCATATTTTTTAAATGTGCCGCAAAATATATTTGACATTCTAATTGAAATCCCGTAATTCGAAAAGAAGTGCAGATTAAGGTCCTCTCAGTGAGGTAAAAGGTTTTTGGTGAAAAGGCTTGGGGAGCGTTTTTAGACGGTTCCTTCGCTGAGTAATTGGAAACGGTATCTCATGCATGTAAACCTGGCAGCTCAGGGAGGGAAGATTCCACCAGTCTCTCAAAAGATACTGTTATATCTGGAGTCAGCTGAGCCAGGGCTTCATTATGGCACAAAAGTCTGTCCCTCTCAAGACCCAGACCCGACTGCGCGCAGTTTGTCATAGGTGGTGTCATTGATTGCAAGCATGTTCGGTAGCTGCTGTTCTTTTGAACGGCATGTGCAGCGGGGGTGATAAACTGCGTGAGTGCTCTGTGTGGGTTTCGATATTGCTTTGCAGTTAGTCTGATGTTTAGCCGCTAGTGAGGTCTTTTTCCCTCGCGCTCCATGAGGAGTCGAGCAGCGGCACCGGCACTCATCGCTGAGCCTTTCAGAAATGGGGAGAGGAATAGAGGACTGTGGGCGTTTTGCTAGAAGGAATGTGCCATTGTTCGAAATGGCTTTGGAATAAATGAGCGGAATGGAAGTGGAAGAGAGACTAGTACGCGTGTGGCAGTGGGATTTCCACATAAGTGACAACATCAGCACGCTCCCAGGTGGCAGAGTGGGGTGAGATCCTGCTCTAATCTTTACATCTGTGGAGGTGGTGTCGGGTGAAAGGGGACCTGTGTCTCAGGACCACCCGTAGCTCCAGTGTGGGGAGTGTTAATTGTCCTGCCGTGTTTATGTCACGAGGAGCTCATCTTCTAGTTGGGTCTTGTACTCAGCCCGGATCCCCCTGATGTTGTTAAAAAAGCTGGATTTGTGCCAGGCGGGGTTCCTACGGCGTGGCGACCTCCGTCTGTGATGTTCCTCGGGGTTTTAAACTCCACCGATAAGCAGTTTTGCCCTGTCTTCCCCATTGCAAAAGTTAAACGGCTTTGCAGGAGACGCAGTAAATAGCAGACCCATCAGGCAGTTGGAGGCAGCCTTTGAAGGCCTTCTTCCATCCTGCACCCCAGCCTGCCTTCACTTTTTCGCTACGTGGAACCATCTGGACCATTGCACAATCACAGCAGGAGGTGTTTTTTGCAGAATGCAGCTTCAGTGACGGAGCTAACTTTCTTTCCTTCATCACTGATTGTGTCTGGACAGATGTTCTTTTTCTTTCCCTTCTCTGAAGAACCTCCGTAAGACTTTGGTTCGCTTATTTGCAGAGAGGAGTTCTGTAGGAAATTAAAGCATAAGCTGCCTTGGTTGCATAGAACCATAACAGCTTTAGTTGGAGGAAGTGCAGCATGCTCATACAACTAGTCGTAGCACAATGTTACCCGGGTCTGAGCTACACCGCTTCGGTGTAGCAAAGTACGTCTGGGATTTAGTGCCGATAACAGACATATTATTGCGTGATTGGAGAAAAATCCCATCACAAACATCTCTGCTAGCACAGCTGTTCAAAGCTGACATTTCCAGGCAAAGGGAACATCGCATCCTCAGCCGTGTGCTTCTGACGCAGGACCCACTTCAAGCACCTGTAACTCCACGATCCAGTAATACCTAAAAGTCAGTATTGCTGCAGATGATTTTCTAGCAGTTTTGAAAAAAAAGAAAAAAAGAAAGGCGCATCTCGATCATCCCTTTGATTATATGCTGACTTACGTATGAGGATCTGCCTGAATCAGCTTGTGGTCTTCCGAGTCTACCACACCATCTGGGGTTTGACAGACAATAACCAGGTTTTTCTTTTTCTTTTCTTAGAACAAAAGTGCTGAGATATGTGAAAAGTCACCCCCGTAGTGGCGTTCGGCAGTTCTAATTAATCCATTTTGCTCCTCAGGTATTCTGCTTTTGTGAGGCGGTAGCCCAGTTGTTGGAAAAAAAAAAATCTCAGCATAGCGATTATCATACAAAGCTTTGAAATGAGAGACGAATAACGATGGTGTTGAGCTTTGATGAAATATTTGTGAGATAGCCGAGATACATAAGACAAAAAAATCTATTCCATGGGCCCAGTAATATCCAATCGGTGAGCGATTTCTACTGAATGATGTCAGAACTCCTGTTCCACAAACAGCATGAATTTTAATGTAAATACACAGAAAGAAAAAAGCAACAGTGAAACGCTGTGGCCGCCAGGCATGGTGCCATCTGGAAAACAGGCACGAGGCCAACTGGAAGACATTAAGTCATGAGTGTCATCAACCATAACAATCATGTCACCATAAAAGCATGCCTATTCATTCTATAAGTGGCTACAAAGCTGGAGCAGTCACAGTGGAACAAAAGGCTATGCATTACAGTTAAAAAGTCATTCTAAAACAGCAAAAAAATATTGACATATATTTACACTGCAGAAGCCTGGCAACTTTGATTTAAATTAAGGCTAATTAAAATCAAGTTTACAACTGATGCTTTGACACTATTTCTGTATTCTGTATATTATTAATTATTTTGACTCCCACTTGTGCCTTTTTTTTGTTCACACACACACGCACACCCAACCCGCCATTCTGGCCACATTGATGGGAGATCTGCTCTGAGAATGTAAAAAGGGACACATCAATAACTGAGCAATTAGCACATCAATAAGCAGCACTTTTGTTTTTAATATATTCAAAAGAAATCAGATCTCTCGGGAGATTGGAGCTTTTCTTTTTAACTTGATACATATTTTCAGAAGCAAATCCAATTCCTTCCTCTACAGCTTTCAGGAATTTAAGAGGTGCACCCATCTGATAGATAAACCTGATTTGTCTGTATTTTTTTCCCACTAAAAAGTGATGTGATGCCTCTGCTACATTACATCTTTCTTTAAATGACCAGAAAATAGGAATCTGATCTAAAATATCCACTGATGTAGAAATTGCAATAACAATGGACCCTTAATACCGTATCTGCTCCCATTTCAATTACTAATAGGACACACACACACACACACACACAGACCATTTTGCACATAAGAAACAATTAAAGGCATGGAAAAGATGGAATTCTCTGGCTTGAGGGACTGCAGATCAAAGAGGACACTAAAATAATGGGTCGTAATTACAGAGTTGAAAGGTTCAAAATCAAACATGATGATTACGTTGTTTGAGCTCGCCTGTAGCAACGGAGAGCAGATAGAAATTTCTCCATTGTGCATTGTTGCAAGCTGCATGTGAAGATAATGGCCATGTTCCATAATCTGAATGGGACGATGTCGCCATGTGCTCCAAGCATTCGTTATTAAAGGCTTGCCTGGTTCGACTGAACACTTTAACATTGTTTTAGGGTATGTCTGACAGTGTTAGATTTAGGCTACACTGCTCCTCAGTGTCTGTTAGTGTAATACCGAAATAATGAGTCTCTTAGGCTGTGCAGAATCGGATTTTCTATTTCATTTTTATTTGATTATACAGATGAAACAATCTGTGCTGGCCCTCAAGATTATTTTGTGCATAAGATTAGAATTTTTTCTTCCCAGACTGCTTTCTGTGTGGTATTTGCAAAGGGGAAACGTTCACCGAAGCACCGATACAGGAAACGAAACCACGTGGGCATACGGTGATTAGGTTTTCAAAGAAAATCGTCTTTTCCTTTTGTTGTTCCCCTCTGAGGCATGGTCTTTATAGCTTCCATTCATTTCAAAGCTGCAGAGTTGTAGAGCAATACAAACCTGTTAACTAAGATGTATTAATATGAGTTCTCAAACTTTCCTTTATAATTGAACATATTAAAGTAGTTTGGTCCAGCTAGTGGACAGTTAAAGCTAAACCATTATATGTGTTTTCATTTAAAATGTTGTTTTTTTTATTCTTTATTTGCAGGCAAATCTTCTGTTGAACTAATGGAACGGACTTCAAACCTAGGGCTGCTTTGGGTCCTGCTGCTGCTCGGTGGTTCTGCTGATAGCAGCATCCTGTACCGGGTCCCGGAGGAGCAGCCTCCGAACACTCTTATTGGTAGCCTGGCAGCAGATCAGGGCCTACCAGACTCGGGTCATCTTTACAAGCTGGAAGTAGGTTCCCCTTATCTCCGAGTTGATGGAAAGACAGGAGACATTTTCACCACTGAGATTCCCATAGACAGAGAGACTCTCCGAGACTGCCGGTCTCTATCTAAAGGGAAACTCTGCTACCTGGAGTTTGAGGTGTCTGTGACCGACTTGATCCAAAACCAGAGCCCGCGACTCATCGAAGGACGTATCGAGGTGCAAGACATCAATGACAACACTCCACAGTTCCCCTCCTCTGTCCTCACCATCTCTGTCCCTGAGAACACAATCATGGGGGCGCTGTTCTCCATCCCTTTAGCTACGGACAGAGACTCAGACAGGAATGGAGTGGCGGACTACTCTCTGACCGCAGGGCCAGATGGCCAGACCCTTTTTGGTTTACAAGTGGCTGACGACAGAGGAGGGAAGCTCCCACAGCTCATTGTCCTGGGGAACCTGGATCGTGAGTTGAAGGATTCCTATGACCTGACCATCAAGGCGGTGGATGGAGGGAACCCTCAACGCTACAGCAGTGCTTTGCTGAGAGTGGTTGTCACCGATGCCAATGACAACGCTCCCAAGTTTGAAAAGTCCATGTATGAAGCTGAAGTGTCAGAAAATAGTCCCGTCGGACACTCCGTGTTGCAGGTAAGGTCGCAGAACAAATGCACTCGCCTTAAAATCAAAACTTTACATCAGAAGTAATCAAATATACTTCTGATGTAAAATAAAATAAAATTAACTTGTTAAGCTCTCTGCAATATTTTCCACTTCATATCCACAAACTTTGTTAATTTATCAAGATGTATTTTATAAATTAATGGATGCAATATGGTAGCAGAACCTAGCTGTTGGCTGTTATCTAAAAGAAAATGAATACACATACACTCACATACACACATAAACACACACAGACAGACAGACACACACACACATACAACTTAGAGAAGAGTAAGAGCTTCACATTATCAGTGTAGGAGTGTATTTTGTCTTCTGTCTTTCCCTGTGAAATTGCAGCAGATGTCATGAAAGAAATGGCACTATTGATATTTTGATGTGTTTTCTCGGGATGTTCTCTTGCCAAAGCGCAAGGATAAAAGAAGGGGGTTCAAAGAGGGAAAAAAAAGCTTCTCACATAATCATCACAAGCAAAAAGTGAAAAAGAAATGTTAAGAAAAATGTCCAAATACAATTTCACCTACGGTGCTTTGAAATGCTGGGTTATTCACTGATTTCTTTTAACTCAAACACAAAATTCTTATGTATGTGTACACACACACACACACACACACACACACACACACACACATATATATATATATATATATATATATATATATTTATAGCTATAATCATGAATAGCTATAATCATCATAATATAATCATGACTTTAACCACCAAAATATTTTACTTTCAGGTCAAAGCAAATGACTCGGACATGGGCCCTAATGGAGAAATTGAGTACACTCTTCACCAAGCAGTGGACCCAGTCCCAAAACTATTAAGAATAGACCGTTCAACTGGCACTATCTATGTCAAAGGACCACTGGACAGGGAGGATATCAGCAGCTTGTCATTTTATGTGGTAGCTAGGGATAAGGGTCCTCAACCTAAAAGCTCCAAGACATTTGTAACAATCGAGGTGACAGACCAAAATGACAATGCTCCAGCTGTTGAGATCCGTGGGATTGGTCTTGTAACACACAGCGAAGGCATGGCTAATATTTCCGAGGACATGCCAGTGGGAACGGCTGTTGCTTTGGTCCAAGTGTCTGACAAGGATGAGGGAGAGAATGCTGTTGTCACCTGCGTAGTCGCAGGAGATGTTCCCTTCCAACTGCGCTCTGCCAGTGACTCATCCAGTGACAACAAGAGAAAGTATTTCCTCCAGACCACCACTCCCCTCGACTATGAAAGGGTCAGGGAATACAGAGTCGAGATTGTGGCAGTGGATTCTGGGAATCCAGCGCTCTCTAGCACAAACTCGCTGAAGGTCCAAGTGACTGATGTGAACGATAACTCCCCGATATTTTCTCCAACATTGTTTGAAGTAGATTTTGCTGAAGAAAACCAATCTGGGGAAAGGGTTTTGGATGTTACTGCTTCAGATGCTGACAGTGGCACTAACGCGGAGCTGCTCTATAATATTTTGGGAGATTCAGCCATCAAGGGCCTGTTTGAAATTGACCCAAATACAGGCGAAGTGAGAGCGCGAAGCCCGCTTGATCGTGAGCACAAAGAACGCTATGAGTTCCGGGTCACTGCAGCAGATAAAGGATCACCTGTTCATAAAGGAACAGCAACTGTTGTTATAAAAGTGCTTGACCGCAATGATAATGACCCAAAGTTCATGCTCAGTGGGTACAGCTTTTCAGTTTTGGAAAACATGCCCCCCCTCAGTCCAGTTGGCATGGTGACAGTCTTAGATATGGACAAAGGTGAGAACGCTCGTGTTCATCTCGCTGTTGAATCCGACGGAGGAAGGTTTGTTGTTCAGAACGGAACGGGCACCATTCTCTCAAGCATTTCCTTTGACAGAGAGAAGGAAAGCAGCTATACTTTCCGCCTGAAAGCGGTGGATGGGGGGGAGCCACCCAGATCTTCATATGTGGGCGTTACCATCAATGTTCTGGACGAAAATGACAATGACCCCGTCATCACCAAGCCTTCCAATTCTTCCTTTAGACATCTGTCGCCTTCTGCTGCCCCAGACAGCCATGTTGAGGTCGTAGAAGCTGAAGACCTGGATAGTGGGCCTAATGCAGAGCTCGTCTTTAGCATTGCTGGTGGAAACCCTTATCAGCTATTCCGTATATCCCCTTCCAGTGGACAGATTACTCTGGCAAAAGAAATGACCCGTAAACATGGTGGGCTGCATCGACTTGTGGTGCGAGTGAGTGACAGAGGGAAGCCTGCACGTCATGCCACTGCCCTGGTCCACATCTATGTCAATGAGACCATTTCAAATGTCAGCTTAGTGGAGGCTCTCGTTGGACACAGTCTTTACACTCCTCTAGACAGAGACATTGCTGGTGATCCTGACAACGGTTTTGCTGCACACCGCAGCAATATATTGTTCGGAAGCCTAGCTGGGGTGGCAGGAGTTGTTCTGTTGATCTTGGTGGTGGTATTTATTCGCCATCGTATCCAGAGAGAAACAAAGAGCGGCTACCAGGCGGGTAAGAAGGAAACCAAGGACTTATATGCCCCAAAACAGGCACCAAAGAATGCCAAAGGCAAACGAGGAAGGAAAGGAAAACCCCAGAAACCCCCGAAACCTCTAGGAGAAGATGAAGAGGTTAGTCTTCAAAAGGGCCTCAAGTTCAACCTTGATGGTGTTAGCGATAGTCCTCGGATACACCTGCCCCTAACGTATTCCCCCGGAAGCCCTGACATAGGCCGACACTACCGCTCCAACTCCCCCCTACCTTCCATCCAACTTCAGGCCCAGTCCCCTTCAGCATCCCAAAAGCATCAAGTGGTCCAGGACCTTCCTGCTACCAACACCTTTGTAGGAACAGGCGGGGATGACAACTCTACCGGCTCAGACCAGTACTCAGATTACAGCTACAAAACCAGTCAGCCCAAGTACAACAACAAACAGGTACGTTTCTGCTGCAAGATAAAACAGCTGTTTTTATGTTTTATTTATATAGTCCTTCAACACTTGTTATTTTTATTTTTTTACATTATCTGAGCATTGGATAATATTCTGGTGATGATACCATAAATACATATCATATATATAGTTATATTAGTTCCATTAACATTTATTAGAATATAGAATATATATATATAATAATGATAGTTTAGAATATATGGCATTTAAAAATAACTTGGGCTTCATTATCACACCCAAACATAGATTACAGAAGAAGAAGAACTGATTTTGACACTAGTTTGTTATGTTTATTGTGGCTTTGTTGATGTTGCTTTTACACTCAGTAATTTGAAATTTTGTTGTGGAGGTCAAACCAGTCAAAATCATCAACACCAGGCACATGGTCCAGTTTCCCACTACTGGAAAACATACATGCCAGTTTATTTTTGGGACTTTTATTTTTTCATTCGGTGAAGCCGGGCAGAGCAGCTCCATTTTTCAGTGCCTTTCCTCTGCTCTGCTGGCTAACCCCTCATGCTCTGATCTTTGCAGGTCACTTGCTCTTATCTGCTGGCTCCTTATGCTCTTATCTCCTCTTATCTGTACAACATTTGGCAAAGCTTTAATCGCCACGGAAACAGAAATATTAATGGACTCAGAGGGGATTACAAATGGAGAAATTGTGGGTCATAGGGATAGAAAGCTGGTGTTTCTCGAGGATTCTGTGTCATCTGTGAGTTTGAGAATGCTTCTTGGAATAAACAATTGCAGATGTGTATTTGTATGTGTGTGTGTGTGTGTGAGAGAGAGAGAGAGAGAGATAGAGAGAGAGAGAGAGAGAGAGAGAAACAGATGTTTAAATCATCACGATTTTGAGAACTACGTCGGCAAATATGGATTATCTTGACAGGATTGTGTGTTTATAGACCTTTTTTTACAGGACAAACATAGACGAAGGGCAAAGTTTCTTCCGCTCTCCTGTGTCAGTGCTAGATTTTTAGTACTGGGGTGGGATATTTTTTTCCCTTCAAAACAGCCATATCTGTCTTTTAATTATTTTCAAGTTGACAGCAATGTTAGAAGAAAATTAATTCAGGTGATCCGACGGGAGAAAGGGGTGTATTTGGGTATAAACAAGGGGAGCACATATGTCTGCAGCTGTCTGCATTTCACATCAGAGGATTATATTTTGGGCTGCAGTGATAGCTGCTTGAACCCTGGGGCTGTTCCCGGTCTCTTCTCATCTGAAAAAGGGACTCTGTTTACGAGCGATCGAACAAACGGCGGTCTCTACTGTCTTTGGCGAGTCAGACCAACAGGCAGCTGGCACTCCCCACAGTCAAACCTCTAGTTTGTGACACTCCACAGTTCTCCATAGATTTGAAATATCCAGCTCACAATTATCTGTCTAACTGTTAATTTCATGCTATAATCTCTCACAAATGTACCTTATCAGAAAACATTAGTTAATGTGAGTATTTGGCTGGTATTACTGTCACTACACATAAGACGTTCACTTACACAAACATAAACAACAGTTTGTTGGGACATTGCTTCATAAGAGGTTTTTGACTTTTATGTATTAATAAGACTGAAAATATCCTATTGCATAAGTGGCTGGGAAATGGAGGGATGAGTAAACTAGCGATTATAATAGATGGGCTAATTTGCCAATCTAATAAATAAGTAACAGTTCCGTTCTTGGGATTTTAACCACTGACACTTCTAATTACACCTGACAATATAATTAAACTCTCTTGGTTTTCATATTACATTCCATGTGTTTGCACTTGAGCAGAAATCATTATACCTGTTGTCTATGCATTTCTGTTTTTAGCGAAAAAGATCTACTGTGAGTTAACATAGATAAAATGCTCTCAAAACCATTGTTCAAAAGCATCAAAATGACTCACTTTGACTTTATATATGTAGGAAACTTTGACATTCTTTATGGCTTTGCAAATAAAGTTTGATGCATTAAATGTATGCTGACACAGATCATGCACATGTGATGCATTTTCTGCAAAGATATGTTTGGGCTCACAGTGGGCTATTTGGTACTTTTCACCAGATGCTTGCTGACAGTTTATGTGATCACAAGCCTTTGTGGGTGGGGTCTGATATCGAGAACAGTCGCCACTGTCTCAGTGATGGACACCAAAAGGGACTGGAATGACTGGAAGCCACAGGGCATGGCTGGTTATTTGTGTGTGCTGCCAGTCTCTCTTTGTGTGTTGATTTGTGGCTTCTGAGTATTAATTGTAGTGATGGCACAGATGTAAGCTCTCAGTGCTTGACAGCGTCTCTGCTTTCTCGATATGATAACATAACCGGGGATGAGGCGCGACTCTGTTGATTGGCAGACTGTGCAAAAACACGGACAGATGTGGAACCTCATATGACATACCCCAGCAGATGTTGTCTCATGTACAGCCTCCCCTTTCACATCAGGAAGAACAGATTGACCAAAATATATAATTAAAGTAACTGCCAACTGATGTGACAGATGTAGAGTGATACTCTTGCTTTAATTAACCGAGTGACAATTGCTTGTTACTGCAATCTCCTTCACATTATATGTGACAGAAAAAAAGGTATTGTTCCCTCAGTGAGATCATTTGGATGTACTTTGGTTTGTTGTAGAAAATTTACTCATGGTCGGAGGTTAAATCTTTAGTTTGGACCTTCCTGCTGCATTGTAGTTGTTTGATGTGAGGTTTGATTGAAAAAAAATGTAGAATTGCAATGTGGAGGAAACATCAGGGTTTAAGAGAAAATGCAGTCGGTAAGAATTGTGTGTTCGTCTTCTTTTACATACTAGTAAAGATACAGCCTCAAAGGGCTGCTTGACGGTTCAGACTTGGTTTAAAGATTAGGTGATGGTTGTGGTCAGGAAATTAATAGTTAGGGTTAGGGCTGTAAAACGTTTTATGTCAAAGAGAGATCCTTGAGATAGCATTATCTTGAGGTTTGTGTTTCACGACACTTCCTCACTAGATTTCTAATCATTTGTAAATATTAAATAATAAAATAGTTCGTAATTCTAAACCTAGTCAGATTCATTCATGTCAAATCCTTTCATGCTCCCTAAGGACTCAGTAAGTAATGATAATAGCCTACAAATGTTACCAGTAGGTCCAGAATATTCACATATTAGTGACAAATGTATCCTTGAGTTGGTCTAATCTGTTCTTTGATCACAGGTATGAATCGTTTGGTGAGAGGAAAGAAAAGTTGCCTTCGGGCTTATTTAAAAGAGGTCTAATTTAGAAATCCAGTGCTTTATAGAGATTGAAGGCTATAAATGTGTATAAATAGTTAACATGGATGACAATAGTGTCTTCCATGACAAATGTTTATGCATTAACTGAAGCAATTAATTAGTTCAGGCCACACTATGGTGATAGTTTATTAAACTCTAGATGTGCAATAACACATCAATGAATATCATTTCTTTGTGAGACTAATGAATTCATGCGACACCATTTCTTTTCACTTTAGTTGAACATTGAAATGATTTCTGACAGCTTTCTGGATATGATTGCATCTAATCATTTTCTAGATGGCAATTTCTTATTTTCTTATGGCACAGATCTTTCAAGTTTTCCATCCATTTATCTGATACATACCTTTTATATAACAGCTTGTTTATCCACTCCATCTAGTCACTGATGATTGCAAATGATATGCAGTGAATGACAAATCTACAAAAACGGCTTCTGGTGGTACATTTCTACCAACTTAAGCTTTTGAGTACCTCTGGTGGGTGTGCGGCTCTTCTGTGTCACATTTTCGACTACATAAATAAACATGTAGCACTCCTGCCATTTTTACCACGTGGATTTCTTGTGGATTGAAAAACATTTCATGATTTGATGGCAGTGTTTGCTGTGCTAATGCTAGCTCCTCGACCCTCTGTTGGCTGCTCATTTCAAATGTAATTGCTTTAAATGAGCCCACTTTAGAAGAAAATTCCTCAAATATTGTTTGTGAGCTACAGTGTATTACATCAGACATATTGCCTCTAAACACTTTTAAAGGAAGCAAAGGCCCGGTTATAGTAATCCCTTTGTTAGCACGCTTTTATATTATTTGTAACAACCTTTTTATCCTGTAATGAACAGTGATCGAATATTTCAAATGCTATAACAAAAAAAAGAAAAAAAAATACTGCTGTCTTCTTTGAATATTTGTTTGGCAAAGTTGTTTGGCAGGAAAGGAAAAAAAAACCACAAAAGCTTCAAATCCAATAAGCACATTTCAACAGTGCTCTTAAACAAACAGTATCGGCTGCTGTAGCATCCCAGCTGAAGCGCTCAGAGGTTCTTTTAACTGCTTCCATACTGCTTGCATCTGTTCGGTAATTACCATGTAAACTGGGAAGTTTCCGAAGAATCTTGGCAAGTGTGATCCATTTAGAATGGACTTTATGAGCCAAAAAATGATGGAATTCATCGTAGGTAAATATAAGAGGTCAGTTGGAGGAGACATTCTGGAATAGACATTAAATGGAGCCAGGGTATAATATACTGTTAGAAGAGTGGAATAGGTTTAAGAGTGTTAGGTTTAAGTTTATTAATAGTTATTAATCAAAGATATCAGTTTTTGGATGGAAACACCTTGATTAGCATAGGTTTACTTGACTGGATATTATTATTAGCACTGTGGGCTGCCTGACAAATATCTTTAGACTTTTTATACTTTCTATTCACAAAGTCTTAAACAGAATAGGGCATAACAGAATGATTATGTCTTTGACCCAGGTTGAGTCATATTTGGTACATGCTCCACCTCACTTCTCTCCCTTGGAAGTTGCCAATCTTGAATGTGTGATATTGCGTGATGTTGCTGCGGAAACCAGTGAGTCATAAGAACCATTAGAACTGATAATTAGCCCTTTTGGGTCCAACCACTCGCACCTTTTTTCACACTTTCGATAACGAGAGTCCCACCTTTGAACGAATCACAGTATGCGTGATATCAAACACAGGATATGTTGCACAGCAATCCACGGCTTCAAGAGGGGCTGTGAATTTATCCCCAACATACAGCCGCGCAGTTAAAAGTGGGTTATTTATCAAAAAGCATTTTCCTCTGGGTTAGTCATTCATCTCCAATTCTTTCTGCGGTTACCTAAAGTCTCTCCAGTGGATTGTAGTGCAGGAGGAGAAGCACGGTGACTCAGTGTGAGTCTTAATTAACCTGCTTTTTTGTTAAGCAGGGCCCACAGTTTGTGAACTTTAGGCATTCCTTTGAGCTGGGATTAGCCCAATTTAGCCCAATGCTGCTGTTTGAACTCAGCAGAGGTGTATTACTGACAAGGCCAGGGGGAAAAAGTGCACTTGTTCCATGAGACTGTGACACACTCCGCTCTCTTACCTATGCTTGTGACCAGTGAAACCTAGAAACCATCGAGAAAACACACCATCTGCATTTCACTGAGTAGCCCAAAAAGGAGGGGGAGTGAAGCTGATTTATATCTGCTATCGTTTCCCATCTCGGGTTTCCAATCTGCCTTCCAGTATTCAAACAGGCACAGCCTAACACACACCTCCACACAACAACACCCACACACTCAGATCTTTGTGCAGTGAATATTTGCCCTGGCTGATTACCCAGAAAAGGCTATGGGGAAAGGGAGCTATAAAGCAGACTGGATGCAGAAATAATAAAGCCTGTGTCTTCATGTTATCCTTCTGCACTATTCCTCGCTAATAAGTTTGTCCAAATTTTCATTCCTGAGCTGCTGTTGCAGGTTTGCCATCTTTGGTTGCCAACCACCAAATTGAGACTAGTGACCTCAGGTCATAATTTGTTATCCATATCGCTCAACAGACCTTTCTAATTGGAGCATAATAACCTCTGAGAATAGCTGTGAGTACAGTTATATAACTGAACTTAGCTATCATACACCTACAACACATCCCATTTTTGCTGCATACACACGCCCACAAATCATCCACTCAATCAGCCGGGGATCCTCCATAATAACAGTTTATCTTCTTTACGATTTTGTGATATTTCCCCCCTTCTCTCTTTTTTTTTTTGGATAAACATTTTCTCAAAATAATTAAATTGGTCTGAAATTCTGCCCTTAATGGAAGATAAAATCTGTTGTCACTCCCATCTCATTTAGAGATGAACTCAACAACCTCAGCAATGAAACTTTATCTAATCCATCTAATAAAAAGCTAAGAATTTTACATTGAAAATTCTGTACTATATTGCATGCAAGATCCTTATTTTAACAAAAAAAATAAATAAATAAAAACATAATCCTAATCCTGACCAATTTTATTTAGGTTAGCCTCTGTACAGAAAGGAACTGACATCTATGAAATGACAGGCAGCACCTGTCCAGTAATGCAGTGATGGAGAACATGAACACATCACACAAGGCTGTGTGAATATACCAGATGTTTTATAATTGTAGTTTTCACAATAACAAGAAAGGAAAACAGATTATTAATTTTGTGCTTTGATAAGGTGGTCTTCTTGGTGCAGGAGCAGATGGGTTAGAACGGCGGAAGCCATTAACTTTGATCCACACTCAATGGAGCCGAGGCGCGGCTGGATCAAACAACCATGAAGATGACAAGAGTAGATCAGGAGGAAGATTTCTTCGGCTTCAATACATTTTCAATGGGAATCTTGCACCATTAGAGACAGCCGAGAACACAGGAGCACAGAACAATGCGCGCGGCAGAGTCGCCTCCTTTGTAAATGATGGATTTAGTTGCTGTGAAAGTTTTTGCCACAAACTCAAATGTGAGACTAAAGTATCATTGCTCGATCCACGCTGCGATCGTCTGGATAAACGCCTCATGCGTTTTGTGATTTATATGCAAATGCTGCTGGAGGAATCAAATCTGTGAGAGGACAATTGAAAGTAGAAGGTGCACAGGGAGAAACAGAAGCAACAAGTGACATGTTTTAACACGTGTATCTCTGCCCAGGCCCCCATGTTCATCCAATCCAAAGTGAATTTTCTGTATTGTTACAAAATGAAGCCCGAATCTCTGGAGGCTTTTTTTTTTTTTTTATCATTTTCTGTTGAAGCATTGCCTTTAAATACTGTGCGCTCCTAATTCAATTTTGTTTAGGATGGCTGAACACGAAGACTGAACTGGCAACTTCCCCCAGGGCAATAATTACGTTAAAGCATAATAAAATATTTGTTGCACATTCTAAAAGGATTTGAGCTATTCATCACATAGCAATGTTATCAAAAAACACTTTAATTCCTATTTAAAAGTTCTTTAGGGAGAAGTTAACATTTTGCAGACAATTGCCTTGATCTCAGAGATGATGTTTATTGTTTTATTGCAGATTTGACACCTTCGTACACAAAATTCAACTTCTAATGGGGCCAAGTGAGGTTACTGTTGTCCACACACGTGTTTGCTGAGGGTGTTTTGAAAACATGTGGTGCGTCACTAAATTCCCTCAGGTGGTTCAAGCAAGAAGTTTCGGTCCTTTCCTGCATTCTCGCAGCAATATATTTATATGCAGGCAAACGTCGACCAGGCCTCATTTTATAGCTGTAGAAATCGCAAAGTGCTAATTAATGCCAGCATTAACTGGATGCAATGGAAGAATGTGCTCTAAATCTGGCTTTTACACCAAAACACAGTAGACATATATTTTTACCTGAATGCCACACCTACATCGTTCCCCTCACCACGGTGTTTTAAAAAGCACTCGTGCAAAATGTGATTTCGTGAAGCAAGCTGCAGTTTGAAAACAGAACTCCATAATAATTACAACAATGTGCTCCTGACTTCTTTCCGAGAGTCATTTTGCTGCGGGGTGGAGGCCTAAACTCTGCAGCGTCTTGTGATACAAAGGTGTGCCACTGGAGGCTGAGGCCTGAAATACTCGCACATCATCAGCAGGCGCGCTTTGAAGGATCTTGTGGGGGGAGGTGCGCATTAGTTTGAATTGCAGTCGACCGTGATGGATGTCAGCCGTGTGATCTGGCTCGTGCGTGGTTTAGGAGACGTTGCAGCTCAATAATCAAGGATTACGCTGCAACGGCGGTACCTTCAGCGCATCTGCACTTCCTCCATGTCTTCTGTCTTCATGTCAACATATAAAGACCTACTCAGGGGGCCATCAACTGTTGGTGCTATTTCAATTGCTGCAACTTAATGCGCCGCAGTACCGTTTGACGTCGGACGCTCATTAGTTGCAGCTCTCGCACCTGCAGACCAATGGAAGAGTGGCGGGTTGCAGGTAGTCGAGGAGAGGAGCTTAAAAATTCACCTCACTCAAAGTGAGAGTCCGTGGGTTTGCATATTCAGCAGCTGAAGTGTACCACTGACAGGAGACTTCCCATCATGGGGGCTTAAATTAAAGTGGAAATTGGGCCTGAACTGTTAAAAAATATCTACATCTAAAAATTAGTCAAGTATTACACATTTTCTGTTCCATTTTGCTGAACTTTAACAAAAAATAAAGTTGACATAATTCTGTATGTTCAATGTGGGTTTACTCTATTGCTTATGATCACTTTATCCTCATAACTGTAATTCAGTACACTCTGTTTCCCTTTTCAACTTGTGGCAAATATTTGCCACAGATTTTTTTTTTCTTTTCTTTTTTTAGGTATTTGGAATATTGAGTCTGACAAAAGGGGCTTTGCTTCAATCGCCTTTCAGTGGCCACAGTACCATAGCGAGGGCAGGGGAGACAGCAGAGGTAAACGACTCCAATTAGCTTGCCGACGCTAATGAAAGGAGCATTCTTTGAGCTGAGGCGTCAGGATTGATTTCATTTGAATTGCACTGAATAATTGTGTCCACTGAGATCGGTCGGCCAACCTCAGCCGCTGCATTTTTAACAACAGCATTTTTGAAAGAGGCCCTTCCAGGTAAACAGTATTCTAACAAAATAGAACCATGAAATAATAATATTAGTTGATTCTTAGTTGATTTCATTCTCTTTCATTAATTTATTTTCACTTGAAAACCAGCCTGTGGGACCAGTGGGTGTGCTTGGTTCTCAGATAGTTGCCTTGGTGCTGTGGTTTCATTATAAACCTGGACCGGTAACACTTGACAGGATGATTGGAGATACAGAATCTGTTTTGAAAGCAAGTTTTTTTATTAAATGTAACTGAGTTCAAAACACTTCTATATTGCTCCTTCCATATTTCCTCTTTCACAAACAAAAGTGTATTAAACTAAAACTCATATCCCTCCCATCTTCGTTCCATCCACAATCAGAATCTGTTTTCCAACAAACGTGCAGCAAACACAGAGATCGCTGTCGAGACTATAATAGCGTAATTTATCACATGTTGCATTTGAACCGAGACGCCACTTCTCGTCGCTCACGATCACGTGGAAACAGTCCGCGCACTCTTCAGCTGGAGATCGCACATTAGGAAGCTGACGAAGGCCTTGCGCTTATTTGTGCACGATTAACGTGAATTAGCCACGGATGAGCCGAACGATGCTTGTGACATTGTACTTCCCGAATCCAGCGATCGTTGTCAACGTGCTCAAAGCGTGGAATGATGCGGCATTTCCAGGTAGTTGGATGTTGTGGGGTCTAATCAGCCGCCTAACACTTCACACAAAATGTAAAATTGCAATGCAATGAAATAGTTCAATATTAAATTATTGTTGGAATGGGACATTAAAAGACCAGCACTTATATTTAACACTTTGTATGACCTTTTCTTCAGCGTTTCCTCACAGACTTATAGAACTTTTTCATCTAACAATGTATCGATCCAGTGATAAATGACTCTCGACAAAAGCCGTCCTGATGAATAGCAGCTGTAACTGAACTTTCTGTGCGGTTGCCCCGGCTGCCAAATGGAGGCCGTCTTCATGTCGCCTCAAATGCCAACCGAGAGGCACGGAGGCCGGATAATTTTGGTGATACTTTAGATCTGTGCATACATACGATGTATAGTAGTAAAACGCTGCTCTCCATTTTTCAAAAGAACTGCAGAATTCAAATAAATAAATAAATAAGTGAGCAGGGGAGCTCTTGCAGGTAAAGCATTGTGGAGGCTCAGCTCCCTGATGGCATTGCCTTTAGCTTAGCTATAATATCAGCACACATCCCAGCCTCCTTACCTTCTGCCAGGCAGATTAGTGCTTTTATCAATAAGCAGCTTAGCACCAAAGTGTCCCTCAATAATATGCCATGATATATTTTTTTTCCCCTTCCAGCTTCTTTAACTCCTGGGCTTCTCTTCCTGCATCTTTTTCTCTCATGCATTCACAAAAATCCCATATATACTTCTATCCACATGCACCCCAAATACTCCCTGTTTTGGGCATTAACCTTTGACTGAGAGAAAGTGTGATGCATTATGTACATATTCATGTCTTCAGGTCACATTAGGAAGCTAGACAGGACCCTGGAGGGACAAAAAACTGCATCCCCACCAGACCTACAGCTCCATTATAGAAGCCTACAGCGTCGCATAAAAGCCATTAAGATCCATTAGGAGAGTACTCTGGCCCAAAGACACCAGCAGCCCCGACGACGCGTAGTTACAGCGGATGTAAAACTTATTTCATTTGTCTTTAAAGCATCCCGTTTTCCACGGGACATCCCCTCAAAAAAGCATCACTTCATTTCACAGTCCCACGTGTTTAAACAGTTTCACTGATATTTGCCAGCTCTTTTAACCAGGCAGCGAACCAGGACCTGATGATGGAATTAGGATCAGCGTTACCTGATAAATAAATAGATCTGTGCCAGGATTTCACATGCATGAACCCGCCATTCAGCTAAATCATACTCCTTCAAATGGGTCAGTCACTCAGTGTTGAGAGGGTCCAGCACGCTGCCTCTCGTGTGGTCAGAGAGGCAGCTTATTATGTCTGATGAGCCTGACCTAAATCTTCCTGTTAGTGGACATTTTTTTTTTTTTCTTTGCAAGTTTCATTGCAACTCTTAAAGCCCACAGGAGATCATGTCTAAGTTGAACCTCCCCATCCACTTGAGATGTTGGAAAAAAAAGGTCTCATTTATTGCTTTCTTTCTGTAATGAAGCAATTCTTTTGGTATTCGAGCAGCTTTAAAATGCTAAAAAATAATTGTTCGACATGTTGGAAATGCTGAAGCTCTCTTGCTTTGATTTGTATGGTAATAAAGTTACGCTACAGAAATATTCTCTCTGTAATGCTGGCACCCATCTTTTCTATATTGGAAAGTTTGCCCCTAAAGGGTTATGCAGCAACCATTCATACTTCCGTAAAGAAAAGAATATGCAATGATAAATGCTTATATTTATGTGAACATTATTGTTCCAGGATTAGACGAACTGAGGGGAACCGGTTGAAACTCATTGCCTTAAGTGCTGCATGCTCTCTTCATCCTTTTTTCCTCTCCAATACTGGTGTTTCTTCCCACACTTTGAGACACATAATGCAAGCAGGGAGCCTTTAAATTGCCCGGGTATTTTACTTCAAAGATATTATGTAAATGAAAATCAGTTTGAATCGGCATTGTTGTATGATGCGATGGGGTCTTCACTGCAAAATGTTTGCTTTGGTAATTAAAATAAAAATGAGGAACGGCACTATTAAAAGGTTTTTTTTTTTTTTTTCTTTCTACACGTTTGACTTCATAATAACATTTAATTGAAAAGTAATAAGTACTCAATGATGTAAATGGGATTCAGAGATGTGCCGCATGCAAGCAAAAGCCAAATGAAGGAGGTTAAGGCTAAAAAAAAAAGAAAAAGTATCCATGCCGTTTACTAATTAGAGCGCTGTCTGCTCTTATGCCTTTTAAGTGAATGAAGAAAGGGGGAAAGGAAGGAAAAGAATGTCAGGAGAAAATAATCTCATTAATTTCAATGTGCTCAACATGTTCAATGCAAATGAAAAGAGTTCATGCAAAAAAAAAACAACAAGGTTTTACCTTATTAGGTTATAAACTGAGGTTTCCTTTTAACATTTGTGTCACTTTTACACAGTTATGGTTCTGTGAGGTAAACAGACAGAACCAATCAACCAATTAGATCCAGTCCATTCCACACATCCTTAAGTAGGTCAAATCAACACAGCATCCTCTGTTAGCAGGCTTTTGCTTCTGTCCTGTAAAAACAATGCATATTTTTTTTTGTCTCTTTAGCCAAGAATTAGGTGAGAAGTTCACTCTTCTCTCATACAAAACAAATATGTGTTTGTGCGATCTCTTGCTGAACTGTTGCACATATCTGCTACGTACTTCTTCTGCTCAGTATCCCGAAGGTACACAACAGAGATCCGTCTGGGCTGCAAAACCAGGTAAAGACAGATGAACAATTACAAGCCCCACACCCACAGGATTTGTGAAAAGACAGCAAAGTCAGAAACAAATATATTTGTAAGATGCAGGGTGGTATGACGAATTAACAGCACTTTAAAGTTGTTAAAAGTATAGCATCCAAGCTGAAACCACTGAAAATGCTAAAATTACACTTTGCATCATTTGGAGACCGAATTGCTTGTTAGGCAAATACCTGAGCAGCGGAAAGTTCCCCATACTTCATGGACAATTCAGGTTAATTATCCCAGCGGAGGACGCGTAGATACATTATCCACCGACAAATCAACCTGCACTGTGATTCCCCAATTTTCTCTTTTTTTTAATAGTTGTTTTTTTTTTTTTTTATTCATTTTTCTAACCGACGAAGCACTGGCACACTTCTCATTAGAGGGCTCAGGTTGGGGCAGACGCTCACCAGTAAAAGTTGTTGGAATTATGTGTGTGAAGCACACAGGAGTGCATTATCAGCATTTTAGCCTCCGATTCATCGCAGGGGGCAGAGAAGAAAGAGCGTTTTCTGCACTTTTGGACTCAACATTCTCCTGAGCTTTGAGAGAAAAAAAAAAAAAAATGCTTCGTGCGGAAATGCTGCTCGTCAGTTTATCGGCTGATTTGAGTAGCTGATCATTTAAACGTGGCTCCAGTTGATTTGACTCCAGGCTATAGGTTGCTTCTGTTACTGGGACATGCATTTGATGAAGCCAGCGAGCATGTCCGCGCAGGCAGACATAATTGCGTGTGTACAGAGTGCAGTGTAGCATGGGCTGCATCCTCATCTCCAGAGATGGCAGCGAGGGCAGGTGTTGGCGGAGGTTGGAGGATAGATGGTGATGGGTGGTCGGCTCGACGCGGGGGGAGTGTGTGTGTGTGTGTGTGTGGGGGGGGGTTGGGCTGGTTTGCAGATCTCGTCCTCGCTGTTATGAAGGAGAAACAAACTGATCTGACAGTGACAAATGAACCATCTCCTCTTCCTGCGCTGACAGTTTCATTCCTTTCAAACTCCCGCCGCACCTCCAGTCTTGCTCCACAGAAACATCCCTGCGCCTTTTCTCTTCCCACTCACCAGCATTCCGCACCTTTTTCCGATTTCACTCCCTTTTACCTGCACCCTTTAGCTCGTCCGCCACCAATTATCACACTTGCGGTACCATTTGAAACAGCACCCGAGCGCCCAGTGACCACCGCGACATTTCCTCGCATGCCGGAGTCTCTCTCCTTTACCCTTTGAGTGGAATCGTCATAGCTGGGCACCATTAAAGCAGGAAACACTGAAGTAGCACAAAGGATGAAGGCATAGCTCAGCAGTGATTATTGTTGAGGTTTAATGACTGTCTTGCTCCTGTAATAGACCTTCTGGGGTGCTGAAATGAGATGCCAAGCAGAGACAATTAATTGCTTGGCTTCCCTTTGTCCCCACCCCCATCCCCTGTGTATTAGACACAACCTGATAAGAGAATGGCTTAAAGGCACCCTAATACCTCAAGAGACTTGCATGATGAACGCACACATGTGGTGGGTGCTGGTAATTTTACCTCAGGTAATCTCTGTGGGGCCACTCGGGGGGGCGGGAGGAGAAGTTTTAAACCAGAGAAAGTCTGCCTGTTGCAGCTGAATCCACATTCTGATATAATCTTTGCTGTGGTAACATTAACCAAACAGAGACTGAATGCAGACATCAGGATAATAAATCAAGCACAATTGTTCCCTCTGTCTAAAGGACAGGGGTTATGAAGACCAATTACAGCGCCCCCTATGGGATGGTCTGCTTATATCTAAATAATAACCTTTTCAATATAAAGGAACTCTTTAAATGGTGCCAGCAATGACTGATGTGTCTTTTCGCCTCCAGATATTCAGACACAGTTGTTGTTTTTCATACCTAGCACCCTCTGGGGAATATATTTACATGCCCAGCAACACTCTCTCATATTAACAGCCTACTCCAAATAAAACACTGCTATGTAAACACTGTTTTCTGATTATCTTTCTCCAAATAAAGACTTAATCGGAGTCAGATGTAATTGTATTACGACACGAGGATTATGCTCATGGAAACATCACTGAAACATGTCAGCAGCACTTGCATAATGTTTTACAGATTCTCCTCAGCTGTTGGTAACAGGTGAATGTGTGCGCAAACATGAATATTCCCAGCGAAGCATGTAAACACCCTATTAGGCATGTTACCTTAAACAGAATATGGACCTTAATTGTAACTCACCAGCCATGTAAACACGTTTGAGTGGCAAATGGACACACATCTGTTTGCATGGCTGTAGACGTGGGCCTCCAGAGGCTTTTAGACTGTATTTGTTTGGCTGACATTTCCCCGTCTAATAAAGCTTGTGTAACATCACCATTGCGTAACAATTAAATAATTAAGTGCATGTAAATACGTTAGCGTTCACAATTGATATTTGTCACTGGATAGTCACAAAGTTATGTTGTTCTTAATTTTCTTTTTGACACATACTAGGTCAAATCAGGGGTGCTTGTAGCTGATACATGGCTACCATTGAGAAGGTAGTGAAGCATTGAAATGCTGCTCTGGAATGAATGGCATAGTGTTTTGTTTTTTTTTAGAGTGTATTATTAAGACCACCACAGTATTGGTGCACACAGCACACAGATCTAAAAAGCTATGACATGGTGTACGTGATTCAAAAGTTTCATACAATATATCGGTTTCTATATGCCCTTCCACTAAAACCCAGCTGTATTGACCTCCTGTGCCTCAATGACATAGATGAAAAGAAAAGTTTCTATAACGCTATTCACTGAAGGGAATAGAAGAACTCTGTAAAGTGGTTTATCACATGGCCAGAACATATTCAAGAACAACCATGTAGAACCATAACTGTCTGATTTCCAATGCTGCAAATAGTAACAAAGCCTTTAAACACGACATGACTGTGATAGATGGCGCCCACAATGCCGGGAAAAGAAAAACCTCTCAAGCTAATCAGCATAATTTAAAAAATTGTTACACAAATCCTTTATCTGGATCTGATGTGTCTCCAAAATTATGATAAAAGCACATGACCAATTAAAGGCAAGCTTACAGCCATTTCTTTAATAGCACACAGATACAGTGTTACAAGTTCAGCGTACCTTTAAATGTCACAAGCACATGTGCAATTACATGGTGGAGTAAACATATTGTGTATGTGTGTGTGCGTGTGTGTGTGTGTTTGGGTGGGGGGGACTCCTGCTTATGAGCATTAAAAATGCATTGGTCTTCTAAATCATTATAATGCAAATTCCAAGTGTGTTAAGCAGCGGTACACACACATTTGCTGAGTGCAAATCCATCAGGCAGAGCTAAAAAATACTGTGTTCTAAATGTAACTGGAATAACAAACAGGGGGCTGTATTATTCAACATATGGTCAATAACACAGATCGGAGTGGGGTAAAGGGGGTGTGTGGGGGGGCTGCATGTTCGTCATGCCGGGCAGGCAGAATGCACACTAACCTGCTGTCTGTGGATCATAATCGTTAAAAAAGAGCAACTGTGAATAATACATCTAAACTCTGTCAGTCATTCCAGCTGTAAAGTTCAATCGCTAACAAGGCAACGACTGCGCAATTCCACTTCTATTGTGTCACCATATTAATGTAATATTTGCATTTTCCTCAAGGCAGCCCTGTAAACAACATTGATTCGAAAATCTGATGGCTGTCTCCTCTTTTCTGTTAATTGTCAGCACAAACAAAGCTCTCTGAGTGAGGACTTAAGCGTTGCAGTGTGGAATCGCAGCTCTCAACATAATGAATCTCCGAGGCTGCGGCGGCTCATACGGGGAGGGATTGTTTCTGGTTTTGCAGTCGTGTGAAATGTCATCTGGAATTTGACAAGATATGAAGAAGCAATCCCCTTTGAAAGCTCCACTGAACAGCACATTTTCTTATATTGTTCTCTTGTTATAATCGAGCCCTTTTGGGTGACCCATGTCATTGTGTGATAAAAACTAATTATTTTCCAAAAGAATTATTGGCGGCACTGCTGTCTGGAGGTCAGAATAACTGGCAGCCTCCTTATACTATTAAACTGATTATACCATTTTACTGGCCAAGAATTTGCACACAATGTAACAGCTGATATCACTTTGTCATTACCAGTTTAGATTTGTCAACAGTTTTTTTTTTTTTTTTTTTTAATGTAAAGGATCAGCAATTTTTTCGAACATCATCCACTTTTATTGCTGGGGGTTAATTTAGCCACTACAATATTGAAATATTACAATCCCTCCTTTGAAGTATTGCTTTCAAATCATTTGAAAACATGAGAAAATATATTCTCCCCCCCTCATTTCTGTGATGTTCCATCAGGCGCTTTACCAGTTATCTACACTTTTCATAGCTGATTTCTTTACTTTTTAAATTGCCATCCATAATTCATATATTCATAAACTATACCTGCTTTATCTATGAGCGGACCCCCCAGGAACAGGTAATGAAAAGAGGCCAGCCAAGGTTCGAGTGATGTGGTCCAGCTGTTTAGAGGTTCAATGCCACAGCTGGATTGGGTTTGCATCAAAGGCTTATTTTGCATGGCACGTCGATACATCCGTGGTTGCACAGTTTGAGCTTGAGGGCATCCGAGGACTTTTTTTCCAGGCTCCACTTCCATTTGAACAATGTTCTTGCAGCTGCAGCTGCAGTCACACTTGCAAACGTGAATATGTTTGATTATTTCAGTTTTCATAATGGTGGGCCTTGCATCCAGATTTCTTTCCAATTTGAGGTCGTTGTGTGTCCGTCTATAGTGTCACAACTACAATCCTCCTCCAAGGAGATATTCAGCCATTTCCCTCCTCCCATAATCGTAAAAAGGTCTTTACCTGACTAATATAATTTGTATGAAGTAATTTGCGTAGATATATATGTACAGATGTTTAACAGGGGCGGACAAAAAAATACATTTACTTGTATATGTTCCAAACTGACTAAATGATGTTTCAATGGAAACATTTTGCAGCAGTGAGGCTGGGGCGTGACCAAGTTGCAGTGTAATTATCTGTTCCATTAATCAAGAGAAAAAGACAAAGACATTAGCCTTAAAATGCTATTTCTTTGTTTTGCAGGGGCTGCGTCAGCAAGCAGAAGCTAATGTGGTGGGAATTAGCCAGAACAATTTTAACTATATTGTCTTTGTCTGAGATATGTTTGTATTGGATATTCATAATTTGTTTTAATAATTAGGGATTTTACTTCATGCTATGTTAATTGGGCTAGGTGTTGTTGTTGCAAGGAGCAATACATTTAATTTTTTTCTTCTTCTGGTGGCTTGAGGCCTGCAACACTCTTGTGTGCTTGTGTAAGTAGGGCTGGATTAGGTTGAATCCATTTTAATACATAATAACTGTGTTTGTAAGGGTTTGTTAAGGTCTATAACAACTGTGGCCAATCACATTGGCTTCTTTATCCCCTATAATTCAGAGCTCCCCCACCATGACAGTCTGGTACTGGAGTGAAGAGGAAGTGAAGTACCTTCACCTAATATAGAACAGCCAGCGTTACATTTGTAGCTCTTTAGAATCTGCTGCCTGTCAGAGCCATATGACATTTTAAAAGTTCTCCAGGCCCACTTTTCTCAAGAGTAATGGTCCTGCTCTATGCATGGCTACAGCCACTCAGATGGCACAATACTGAACTGTTGCAGAAAAAGTTCCTTTATTGGTTACCTGGTGGTTAAGAGGCAAGTGAACGCAGAGCCGACCAGAGAGCCTGTGTGTCACCCCGCACTGACAAATGAACCAAATTCAAGTATAAATGAATAAAATCCCATTCCCAAAGGCATGTTAGGTGGAGATTTAGTTACAGGTGGAAACTGTGGACTGTGATTGGAGTGAAGAAGTGCAGTTACAATTAAGGCTTGAAGGCATCTCTGTTCTTGGGGTATTAGGTTACAGCACCCCATTAGGGGCAGTTTCAGTGCTTTGATGATTACAAAAGTTATTGAAAGATTCCTCTACCTCTAGGAGAGCTTGCACAAAGGTATTGCTGCTATTCCCAGGTGACATGTTGAAGCCAGAACTGCTTACGATAGAAGAAATGTCAGTAATTTGTTTCTGAACTTGCGGTGAGGCCTGGGGAAACAGATCTATGACTACTTGATTTGCACAGGTGATATAACCTGCCACAGCACGCCAGCTTGTAATGGTATATGTTATCTGACAGAAGCTCCTTATATCATCTCTCAAATGTGCGCCTCCTTTGACTACTTCAACCTTGTTAACTGGCAGCAGACGGGCTGCGGAGATGGATAAGCTCAAATATAATATATCAGAAACCCCGAACAATCCCGGGCCTGTTTGAGAAAGCCCCAAATCCAAGACTGTTCGAGTCTGTGCATTAAGCTGTGTTTCTGCATGTGTTCGATAAGCATATGTCTTAAATCAATGTGCTGCAAGTGTGTGATAAGCCTCACATTTGACTAGCGTCTTCTATAAAGCCTCTGTCTTTTGTGGTGCCTTTGCATTTAGCAGTAGCTTTTTGATCCTCTCTCCGTATATTTTCTTTTTTTTTCCCTTTTACTTTTTTAGATAATTTCTACTGTACAAGCTGCCTCATACGCTGCCATTTCTGTAGCAAGCGGGGGCCTGATTGCATTTTGGGAGACCTTGTAAGTGAACTTTTCTTCCCAGTGGCATGAAAGTGGACCTGCCCAGCGATGATCCGTGTGAATGATGCTTTTAAAGTAGGATACCACCTGCGAGGCCTCAGCGGCGAGCCTTTTTAATTGAAGGCGGCCTAATCCTTACGTTTAATTCCCTCAGAGGAAAGGGGCTGTGATAGTAAAGTCTCTTTTGTTCTTCATTTTTATGGCTTCTTAACCCAAAATGTCATCTTTCCAAACATGTCCGCCATGTCTGCCGGTAACAATAGACGGGATTACGGTTCCAACACTGTCAGTTTGATTCCAGCTCTCAGTGCAATTATGGTGAATGTGTAAATTTGTGTGCATATCTCTCCAGCTGAGGGCTTGTTTATTTTTTTTATTTATTTATTTATTTTCAGTTTGCCTCACTGTCGGCAGCGACTCTGAAACAATTACACTCATGTCTTGAATAGAATTCAATTAATTTCCTTCATTTCACGAGTAATAACGCAGAACTGAGTTGGCCCCTTTTTTATTCCTATGGAAGCCATAAGGTATCACGGGAGAATACCACCGCCTCTGGCTTCACAGATTATTCTCCCAGAGGTTAAAGTCAGTCTAATCCAGTCATTTGAGAGGATTTATGAGTCTGTGGTGAAAGCTCATGGTGTTTATCAACTTGAGGGAGAAGAGGGTGACAAACCAGGCGCGCCCTGAATCTCTGCCTGTTGTTGTCGTCTTGCAGGCGTCTTCGACTCGCGGTGTTTTCCCCCTGCCAGTCTCACTAGTGAAGATTGAAGATGCTGGGGAAGAGAATGCAGCACACACGCTCAGCTCACATTTGACTCGTGTTTTAACAATGTGCCGCAACTTCGCCGCAGACAACTTGACGCCTCTAATCTGCAGCCGGGTGGGATTCGCTGCCAGGCGTCAAGACTCAGAAAGAAAAGAGTCCATTGCATCTTCATTTCAAAATGCTTGTTTAATCATTTTTTTTTCCAGGTCAATATCAGGTTAGGTGGTGTCACCTGGAGATATTACAGTTTTGTTTTAATGAAGCACATCCTTGCTGTCTTAATTGTCGTGCCATGAGCGTTCCAGGGCTTCCTTTGACTTCCTTGGCTCTTTCTGTGATAATGAAGGGCTGCTATAAATGTTTTTATCTGTTAGGTCAAATCTTAGTACACTCTGAAATTTAGGGGATGAAAGAAATTCACAGATTTAGTAAAAAGAAAACCCAAAGGTGATTTTTTTTTTTTTTTTTTAAACTTTCATATTCCTTTCACCTAAAGGACAACAGATAGCGTTGGCAAATTAAACAAGACTGACATTTTGAAACAAGCGGGACCCAGTCAGACCTCCTGAGTATATGACGGCCAATTTATACCGGCGGCAATGTTTAATCTCATTAAAAGCCGACAGGAGCAAAAGTTATCCCAGCTTTTCAGTGATGTTTTACCAAGAAAGTTTTTTTTCACTAATTTCCTCCAAATGATGCTTTGTATGCATTCCAGGAGGGGATATAACATGATCAAGTCAATATTGATTCAATGGTTGGCCATCTAACACCATCAGCTGGCAGGAGTGACATTGTGTGTGTGTGTTTTTGAGTCATTAGGACTAATGAGCAAATGACTCAAATCATCTGTTTTCCATCTGCTGAACTCTGTTTGGAGCTGTAAAGGTAGCCTTGCATTTCCTGAATGTCTGCACGCTCCTGTTAACATGCAGGAGAGGATCTAATCCACTCAGATTTACTCATTTGGTATTAGTCTTATTGATCCAATTTGAAAAGTACTTTTTGGATTGAAATCTTTGTCTCTGCCTGTTTTATAATTAAGGTCTCCATAATTAAACCTCCTGATTAAATTATACTTTTTACACGTAGGCAGTTATTTGTCTTTTGGAAGTTACAGAGATTAGAGTTTATAATATATGTGTATATAATTTCCTGTCAAGTCTGTCTGGTATTGATATATACTTCTGGATGTGCCATTGGATTTAATTAAGTATAATTCAAAGTGATAAACACAGTTATTTAGCATTCATTAATAAACAAATCAGGAAAATTGATTCTTCATTCAGAATTTGAGTAATGAACTCTCTTATGTAAAGACAGTTGTACAATTTAGGCAAATGATAAAATAAAACAGTGTTACTGTCATCTTTTGTCCTCTTTAATTATACTGGTTAAATTATGCAGAGTAGAAAAAATACTCTGAAATTGGAAGGCTTTTAATCAAATATTCAACTGTAGTAACGTGGGTGATATATTCATATATATTGGTCATTTCTTTTTATAGATTTTTTATTCTTTTTTCTTTTCTTCCATTATGAGGTACAAGAAGTAAAATAATTCACTTTAAGCTTGAACCAAGCAAAAGTTGGATAATTCTGATTCATTAGCCGAAACTCATGTCCATTTAGATTGCTATTTGAGAGCTGGGATTCAATGACGAGATTGAGTTTGACTCAGCAGTCACTGAAAGTTTTTGTGTGAAAAAAATAAAAAAAATCACAGCTCTCCACCAGGGTTCTTTATAGCTTTGCCAATGCCCTTAGCACTTTTTATATTAGTCCTTTTTGTCAGTGTGGCTCTGAAATCGTGTCCCATCAATGGGCAGATTCTGAATCAATTTTTAGGATTCTTCAAGTCTGAGAGAAAGAAATTGCTTGTACTGGGGGGACTGTGTGACGTGTAAATGTTGAATGCACACGGACTTGTGTTTCTCATGTTGGGATTGTGGTCAGGGTGAAATGGATGGAAAAAAGATTAAAAAAATATCTGTAGGGGATCAGATGTTCACCTCATGATCAGGTCAGGTGAGTAGAGGCTTCAGTGTGACTTTTGAATGGAGGGTTAGGTTGCTAGGATACAAGAATGAATGGAAATAGTTGATATTAAAGGGTGTGAAGAGCTTTTTGGCTGCCACTAATGTATATTGTCCAAACTAAATAAATAAATGAAAGGTTTCTGTCTTTTTACAGGAACAGAGTCACAGAAGTGAAGAAGGTGTCAAAAGGAGAAATCACTACACAAACCCTTATCAGCACAGTGTATGCATTATTCAAAGGCGGATGTTCAGTAATTGGCAAGGTTTAAATATCATGAGCATTGGTAATTGAATAGTCTTCCCACTAATGGAAATGTGTCAGACATGCTCCAACGTCTACCAAACCTCAGACAGTGAGTGACGGAGTGCCAGTTTGAGAGCATGACGGGGACGGAGGAGAGAAAGGGGAAAAATTTGTTCTTATTATTTGCTCGGCTGCAGAGGAGTCATGATGAGAGCGAGTGGCTGGGCTGTGTTGTTCTGCTGCCATCCAGCAGCCTGGAAATATTCCATCAGTTTCTCCTAATATTTATCTTCTGATAACCCCTCCGTTAAGTTGTAGGGCTATCTGAGTGCTGTCGGTTGTGTTTCCCCTGTAACCCTCCTGGCTATTAAGCTGGGTCAGACTGCAGATGGACTGCGGGTTAACACTTTACCAGACGGCGTTATTATTCCTGGAAACGGAAATTTGTTTTTATAGTTGCATTTCAGCACATATCTGATTGTGATTTGGGGTGTTTGAGCTATAAGAAAATGTTTTTCTATGGCATCAAGTTTATTATTTTCTTAATTTTAGGTTATATATATACTGACTGTACATCTCATTACCTACTGTGCATAGTTATACTTTTGATACAAATACTTTTAACTTAATTTGCTTCATCAATATTTGTATGAGGGCCTTGTATAAAATGTTTCAGATTTTTCTCTCAGGTTGTATTTTTATGTTTTTTCTTCAACAGAATGCCCTTACTTTTATTTAGATGTCATCTTGGATTTCAGAGCTTTTATATAGCTTTTATATAATGCATTAGACTGTGAACTGTCTTGTCCTTGTACTCTTCTGCTGAATATAATCGAGCTGCATTTTTAGTGCGACAACATGAGAAAACAGCCATAAAATTACTTGCTTTGGAACATGTTACCTGTTGTCCATCTCAAAGTGGACCCAGAGAAGGATTCATACATATGTAGCAATTATAATTAGTCTATAGGGTAAATGTAAGTCCATACAGCCCACTCATGTTGCTCACTAGCAAGAATAAATCTGTCAATCTGTCTATTGTATGATCTCGCTTAACCTCTACTGTGGTTCTTAAAACTTCCCTCTTCGATTTTTCACCTTTACTTACTTTTTTTGCTCCGATGCTGCCTTGTTGACTGATTGAATTAAAAAATAAAAATATTGGCTGTGTGCCTCTCAGCCAGTGGATGTCAGCTCCAGTTAACATGTGAGCAGAATCTGCTCACATGTTACATGCTCACATCTATCTGAGTTCTGCTGCATGTTTGTGAACCACTTTTTAAATTTTTTTTTCGAAAACACACACGCACATCGGTTCAATAACCGATGTGTCACTGTGTACAGCACAGCATGTGTATATGCAGTCTACATATGTATGTCAATATACACATTACCTTTACATGCTGTCATTATGTAAAACGAACAAGAACCTCTTTGCTGTGACAAAATTTTAGATTTGCCAGTGACTGCAGGAGAACAGATTGTGCTTCCAAACGTGAAGAATGTAGTCAACCTTGCATCTGTTTCCTCACACTTTTACAAGATAGGAACAAATTGGGTTTCTCTGGATATGAGAGTGTCCCTGAAGTCACTTTATAGAGCCCTTAATAATTGCTAGGATCGATACTTCTTGTTGAGTCTAAATCAAATGAACATATTGATCAGCCAGGAAGCCGTCTTATAACAACAACTAGGAGCGTGTCTGAACCAAATAATCTCATCGGTCCTTGAAAGTCTGCAGCACTTGCCATAGTTAAAGAGTCACTGCAATGGATATCCCAACTCAGGCCTTGTTTTTATTCTAAAACTGACATCATAATGGGTTATAATGTCTTCAATATCTCTGAATCTTGTTGACATTATGTGTAATCGGAGTAGCTAGACCACTCTCTGGTGGCAGGTTGCAGTAAATTGTTTTTTTTTCCTTCTTGCTTGGACTTTGATTTTGCATCTCTAAAAGCTACATGGTATAAAACAAGATATTTGTTCCAAGTTTTTGTAGGTATGTGGATCTTCCTTTTGTAAACAAATATTCAGCAAATATCCCGTCATTAATGTACCTGAAGGTAAATTGAGGAAAAATTGATGGATGAAAAGTTTTATTGTACAGTGAATGCATCCCCAAGACCAAAGAACTGTGTGGATATTGTGCAATGCCACTGTAAACAGAAAACTTTGGCCTGGAGCTTACTTGAACATTTCTGCAAAATATGCAGTTATTCAAGTTTGAAATGAACCGAAACTCAGTGGAATACGCAGCATTGGTTGGAGACACACAAAAATAATTAATTACATTTATTAACCCCAATATTAGTTAAAGGTTGAAGAAAAGATAGACAATAAACAATTTGTTGCAGATGCGGAACCCAAAATGTCACCAATCTCCTATTTCAGACAACAGGAGCTGTTCCAGAGTTCTGAAGATGCCTCAGACTATTTCTGTTGTGATTGACTGACATGTCAGCAGCTGAGCAACCATCAACAGCTGCAAAAAAAAAGCCCCTCTCATGTGGGGTTCTGGCTTGTTTGTTTTATGTTTTGATTTTTGTGGGTCACGATGCAGAAGGAATGCTACAGAGAACGAAATTTTTAACAATCTGCCAAGGCAGACTGTCTGGAGACACATACTATTGAAACCGGGACATATTCATCTGGTTCAAAGATTCCTCTGGACACCTACTGTGTCACTGAAAATGGAGTCTCGTGCTACTGTTCAAGTTAACCGTTAACACAACCTGTCACATTGATCCCACTGTGACAGGTTGGGGTGTGACTTACAAAAGGGCATTTGATTCAATCACCAGTACTGCATGCTTAAGGCAGTGATGAGCAAAATGTCCAGATCTAACAGCGCTGTGTGTCAGATATATTATCGCAGTCAGCTTTTTAATGCTTTAATTGTGCCAATACAGGACAAGGCCTACTTTCATTTCATCCATGATCTCACTTTGCAACTAATGAAAACCTCCGCATTCAAAGAACAAGCTGGAATCTGAGTGGTAGTGGCGTAAATCAACGCCTCCACCCACAGCATTACATACACTCTAGAGGTTTGCTCCATCGTAATATTCCAGCCATTTGTCAGCCGGTGGACAAATAATTGTGCTTCACACTATTAAACTAAGAAATGGGAAAGTCATTGCAGATACGGAGCAAGAGAGAGATGGATTTGATCGGGCTGGGAATAACAGTGTGACATAAAAGAAATTAATCCTCAATATCCAGTGCTCCCACTGCACCTCTACAATTGCAGGCTCACGCTGTCTAGTCCATTCATGAATCACCGGCCCTGGGAGACAGGCAGGAGTGAACCACCAGATCTTATAAATAAAGCAGGAACCTACTACTGTAGAGCTGGTGAGTCATCAAGGAGTGTTCTTCAGTTTTGGAAGCATGACAAACCACCTTTACACACCCCATATTTACTCTCGAAATGAACCTCCTCTGCCTCCACCGAGCAAACAGCGGTGTCAGCCGCTGGCACAGCGTGAGAGATCGCATTTTAGTTATGAGCGACAGAGATAAAGGGAGGGATGTCTTGAAGATTAGGTGAAGAACACACATCTAATTTCCTTTTATTGATTCAGGCCGGTCGCCGGGATTTTAGGCTTCTGCGATCGAACGGAGATAGATGATACAAGGTGGTTATCAGACGCACAAGATTTTTTATTTGAACTTATATATGAGATTTCTACCCACCTCACCAGAGACGCTTCACATAAAAATGTCACTAAAATGCCACCAGGGAAATAGAGCTATTTTTTTCCTATATGCCTCTAATGTCTGAGGGAGCAAAACAGTGCTGAAATCCGGAAGCAGTTGTTCATTATCTCCGTCAAACAACAACTCCGGCCACGGAGATGATCAACGCACCGGGGTAGCCCTAAATGAGTTTGGATTTGGAGTAAGCAAAGCGTAGCCACTTCCTTCATCCAGATGAGGTTTATAACTCTGTGACAAGTTCTGCAGTTCCTTTAGATGCCCTGAGATGATCCACAAGGGATGGGAAGCACAAAAAAAAAGAAGAAAAAAAAAGATGTAATCTAAAAAATGATGGGTGCTCCAAAGTGCTGCCTCAGGAACAAAGACAGATATTATAGCTGCTGAGGTCTGTGGCTGAGCAGTTATCGCAGTGCTGGGGCGCTAATGGCGGCGGCCCAGGGACACACCCACACGACACCAATCAAACCCTGTTGACAATAAACGGCCGCAGCAACAGCCTCACCAAAGTGAGCGTGGAACACTTTCAAGAGTAGAAGGCAACAAGTGATTATCAGGCCTGTGTGGGAGGCCGAAACTCTGAGAACACCACAAATAAAAAGAAGTGAATATGGCACAGCGATAGTCGCTGGCCCTGGCACAACTGACATCAATTTAAAAAGCAACAGTATTAAAAACTCACAGCATACAATGTGATGGATTGGTATTTATATTACGAATCGATGCAAGGTTGCTACCACACATCTTTCGGTTCACCTTCCACAAAGCCAAACAACTGATTGTGATCCCAGCTTCAATATGAAGGATCAGATTTCTAACCAGCAGATGTGCAGAACACGCTGACACAACTCACACTGTCAAAACGGCCGGTCGGACAAACCTAAATTCAATTCAAGGGGTTGCGTCTTGGGGATTTCTCAGATGTGGCTACACAATGACACAAATTTGCTTCAGAATGCTTCTCTGCATCTTGCTTCCTTTCTTTGACGTAGCAATAACTCCGTAATCTCAAAGTGCTGACATTTTTTTTTTTTTTTTTTTTTTTTTGTCTCGGCTCACTTGGATCCAAATTTAAGGAGGCAGAAATGTCATCTGTAAAAGCTTTGAGTCAGGGGTGGAAAAACTGAAATAACCAGGAAGGCGTCGCCATTGGATCACTGTGTGAGGAAAAGACAGAAATTAAACTCTTCCTGTAGACAATGCATTTTAAGGAAAAAAAAAGTATATATATTTATATATATATATATGTATTTCATATCACTTACATACTTACTGTGTCATGCAACATATATTCTCCTCGTGACAATAAACTGCAGGTTGATTGGTGCCATTACTCTCACAGTTTGCATCATATTTGTGTTAATATAGTAAATCCCCATTGTTCCCCCATGAAGGTCACAGGCTTATCTTCACCCTCACACTCAGATGCAGGCAGCTGTAGGTTATTGGTTTTTGCACTAACAACACCGGACCCGTGTCCCTGCTGCCACTGGATTTGTGTAATCTAGCACAGTTAATTCATTTCAGGTAGCAGCAAAAATGTCTAGCAGATGGTGATCAGGATTGACATTTAAGGTTGTTGTTGAAGGAACAAATATGGCATCGGGGAAGCCTATCGATCTGGCCGACATACTGCCAGGTCTGCAACGAGCTCTCCATTCTGTCTCTCTGAAAAGGCAAAGGGAAGAGTTCACACGGAGGCTGAACTGTTTCATTAAAAGATGAAATGGAAGGTAAACACCTGGACGCTAATTCTGTCGGAGACAGAGGTCAGAGTTGTCTCACGTATCAGTGGCTGGCAGAGGCCGCTTGGACTCTGGAGAGCGTGAGCCATGTGCATGAGCGACAGGGTCTTACACTATGATCTGTATTTATCTGCAGGACACTGCTGCTGTGCTTTAAATGATTGTAAAGCCTCTCTATCTTCTTTACGGGGATTTGCAGTATGGCAGACCGCATGTGAATCTCTCTGCACTTAAGCTACACTATCAGCAGCATCAATGGGCTCTCTAAAACACACATAACCTCCTTTTATAAACCTCATCAGATGCTGTTCCAAATCGCAGCATACTCAAAGTGCTATTTCTTGTAATCCATCAGCATTTATCTGGTTAATTTCGAATGTTTAATAACTCCAAAGGGAAAAAAAAAAACCAAAATAAATTCATTATAGAATATAAACACTCTTCAGAAAACAGCATGGTGGTGTTTATATTGTTAAATATTTGGGTTTAAAAAGGCTTTTTTTATGCCCGTTTTTGTGTCGAGAGCACACACTGTGGGGAAACCAGATGGAGGCTGGAGAGAGCCGCATGTTTATCCATTTCACGTTGAAAAGCATCACAAAAACTGACAGTTTTTTTTCCCAGCCACACTGCGGGTAAAGCACCCTTTCTCATCGAGGTTTGTTTTGACTAATTACATAGAAAGACAAGCCCTCAGATCCTCAGAACTAGGCTCAGTGTAATACACAATGGGAAGTAGAACAAAAATCAAACGGAGATCATATGCAGTGTTGTATTATATAAGATAAGAGCTGCTTGTGGTAATTATTGGGCAATTTATGCTAAAGATATACAAATGAATGTCCATTTTATTAAAGCCAGTAGGCCACCTGCTTGCTTTATTCAGTGAATCATTGATTTTACAGTCCAAATCTTCCATGAAAGAGAGCATATTTGAATTGTAAAGGTAGGATTTGAATACATTTGATGGCCTTGTGGATTTTATGCTGATCTGGGATCTGAACCAATGGTACAAAAGCAACTCGTCGACTTCTGTGGTTAAAAATATCTGCTAATGTCAGTAGAATATGGCGAACGTTGCGCGACCGAGTTTGTTGATCAGGGCTCGCCTGATCGGCGAACCTTTAAAGCTCCTCAGCAGTGTCGTCTTATTGTAGCGACGACTTCTCAACATGACATTATACAAGCTTAAAAAAAAAAACAAAAAACGCAAAAGGTACTATGTGCGGGAATCTATTTTGGCAGTGTGTTCTGTAACCGCCCAGGCATACTTCATAGGGAATAAAGAAAAGTGGGGAAGCTGGTTGAGGAGGGGGGGCAGCCAGAGAGGAATCATGGGCTGTCAGAACCATGTCTGTCTAAGCTTCAGGAATCCAGGAAGCTAATGCTTTTTTGATGTATTAACCATGATGGGGGGGGGGGGCAGCATCACTGTGCTCGTGTGCAGCCCTGTATGGATTTGGGTACATTGTGCCTGGCTTCGTGCGTGGGAGGGCCCCGCTCGCTGTAAGCGCATGTGCGCGAGCGAGCGCGCGCCCATTGGCGAGTGGAAGACGAAGGCGAATTGATGTTGTTTGATGTATTAATCATGCATGTGCGGGCCTGAGAGGCTTGGCGAGGGGCTGCCGAGCCTATCTGCAATCAGGGGCTCATTTGAGTCCCATTGTGTAAATGCTAAACATTGTTTAGCGGAAAATCCGTCTGCTTGGAAGGCGCTGGTATTTGTTTGTGTAGGTTTGCGGAGACAGAGAGGAGGAGAGTTTTTGTTCGGGAGATGTTCCATGCTGTTCGAGCATCAAGGGTATTATCAGAGCGGTTAGCCATGAACTTCCTCCTGACACGGTATTTGTCAGGCGGCCTTTAGCTGCAGGATTCAGGCAGGAAATGTGTTTTCAAAAGCAGCTCTGACTATGAGCTAATCAATAATTCACAGGGAAAAGGTATGACACTGATCTATATGCTATCACGATTTATCAGCTCTGCGTCCACCCTTGTGATATTTCAAAGATTCATTCAACTGAAGGCAGATGAATTACTGCCTCCATTAAGACAGCCTGTTTTAAAGCGCCACAGCTAATTAGCCGTGTTTACTTTGTGGTCGCTCGGGCGTCTGCATTCAGATGCAAATCTCTCTTTAAAGTTATTGAGGTGCATTAAATTGTTTTTGTCTTTTGCAGACCACTTTCCCCCAACATAAGTTATTGAAATTCCGTCCAGAGGCACTCGTGTCTGAAGCGTAATCCACGTTGCCTTTGGATTACAAATATATTTCATCTGACACTTAAATGTACTGCAGAGCCACAGTTCTGTTGCCAAGCAACTTAGCAAAGGTACACGCAAAGGATCATTATAGATTTCTTGAAAGCATCTTGAAAGTTCTTTTAAAGACACTGTGCCAGTCTGTCTGCAGATGAGTACAACAGCGTGTTTGCATATGCCTCCGCTATCACTGGCCCTCATGAATTTCATTCAACACAAAACTGGCAATTTTCCATTTAAATAAACAAGCAAAAAAATCTCAAAGATGCAGCTTTTTCTGCAAGAGGAGTCAAGTTAAGTGCCTCTTCTTATGCATCTATCAGATGCATATTACTAAGTGGAGAAGACAGCATGGCCCACAGTATTTAAATGGTTCGTGGTGCTTCGTCTGTGATGGCTACGATATGACATGATGAGCCATAAATATGTCAGATATGACTCAAATGAGCTCTGAAAGGGTATGGCAGTAGAGCATTCATACCAGATAGCCTACCTCGAGGGCTCTGCCTAAAACCCATTGTAGAGCACTCCATCGGAATTCCATCAGCGGATTAATCAAATCTGTCATTGATATCGTACCATATCTTTATCAGTTGTGTCTGGTGTATTCTTTCTCTGTCTGACCACAGCTGCAATGAAAATCTGATCCTTTGTGGTTTTTTTTAAGTAATTTAAAGAGACAGTGTTGCTCCAGTTGCGACAGTTTGTTTACCGCATTAAAAAAAGAGGCTCTGTTTTTACTGATCTGCGTGGTTTCACTCTAAAATTAAGACTTTAAGTATGCAACAAGTACAAGTATTCGTTCATGTTGAAATGATTCCCATGGAAATGGAAGAAGGCTGTGTCCTGGTTTCCTCGGCAGAGGATTCATTTATTTATTTGTTCATTTATTTACTTTCCCTGGGTGGATGGTGGAAGTCATCTTTTGTCTGAAGCCTGCGAGAGCGGTGCTCGGCGATTATCGCAGAAAAGTGGACGCGGGGCGGAGGAGCAATCAGCCGCCAGATCTGAGAGGGGGACATTCACATGGATTACACGCGCCTGTTTGGGAAGTGGGCGATCAAACAGAGGGCAGAACTAAATGCTGCCGTTTGAGAGTTTGTTTGCGCTAGGGCTGGGACGCAGGAGGATGATTATAGAGCTCTTCTCTCAAAAAATACACTAACGCTTAGCAGCCTCACTTAAACCGAGTAATCTCTTCATCTGATGATTTCTGATATGCTGTTTTTCTGATTTATTTCACTGCATCAAGCTCTTCTCATTCTGCGGGTCTGCAGGAAGATCAATGTCCACAACGCATCCTGTTTCTGCAATGACTTGGCGCTCTGAAAAAGGTCACTATGAATCTAATTAAGGGCGATTTTTCAGTTCCTCGTTAAGACGGAGGAGTGCGAGGACTCCCCATCAAGTTGCACTGAAAGGATTACTTTGAGTGCGAGGAACGAGATGCAGACACTCTTCCAAACCCATCCAGCTCCGGGAATATTGTGCCAATCGGGACATCTTGGATGCAGAGTAACAAATCAAGACAAGCAAGACCACGAGAGATGCTATTTATAGCGATGCACATGTGCGTGCACACTGGCACATATCACGAAAGGCCAGATCCCACACCCTCATGCACGTATAGATGATAGCCAAGAAAGAGAAAAAAAAAAGAACTTTTAAGTATGGTTGAAGGCGTTTTCATGCCTCTTCCCAATCCAATTATGTTCCAGTTCAAACAAATGGAACTATATGCACGCTTCTCAGGCAGATGCTGCAGCAATAAAGATATTAACTCTCTAGATGGGAAGTTTGAGAGGCAATAAGGTACCCAGCAGGGAGGAATATTGGGGATTAATTTCTGTCATGTCTACCTTTTTGTACTTCTCTGCCCATCTCTGAGTATTTTATCTTCATGGAGGTGGAAAGTAAAAGTGTTTTTTTTTAACTGACCAAGGAACAGAGGGAAGAGATAAATAAAACAAGCTAATTGACTATCAGTACTGAAGTGGGTTCTTGATGTAAACCTAATTTGACTGAGCTCATCGTTCCTTGCAGAAATCAGAGCACTGAGAAAGCGTATGCAAGGTGTGTTGAGCGTGCAACTCTGACACCACAGTGCTTGAAATACTAATTATCGATGTGTTTCACAGACGTTGATGCAAGACTAAACAGATCAAATATGTTGGTCAGCCACAAGAATAAATGTCCATGAGGGTGGTAAGTGATCCCAACTACAGGGCTCTTATTAGAGCACAGTGGGAAGATGGTCATCTCGCTTTGCCCCACTTTTTGTTAACTCGCCGTTTATTCCGTTTTTTTAGGATCTCAGCTGCTGGAGATTGAATTGGAAATGTGCCCCAGGGACATTATGCAGATGAAAAAAAAAAAAAAAAAAAAAAAAAGCATTTTGCACTTTAGCCACAGGCTAAAGAGACACAGATATCTCCATTTGCCAAGCTGCCAAAGCATCTGCTTAGTGATGTGACAGATGTGGTTCGACAAATTCCAGATATTTATACATGTAGAATTTGTCCTTTTTTTAATTAATTTTTTTTTTATTTTAACAGCCAAAGTATTTCTATTTTGGCACTTATCTGATGAAGGTTAAGATAAATCACGTCATAATTGTAAGACCTTCTAACGTGTGACACTAAAAGCTCTGAAATCTCCACTCTCATGCAGCATCATTTTCTGGGGCATGACGAGTTAGGTGCAGAGCCTGATACGTGCCACTGAAAATATCCCAGCAAGGTCAGGTGGTGTCGGGATTTAAAGTGGCGAAAATTCTCAATGCATTAGAATCACTGTCACATTGGATTCTTTTCCACTCTTTTGGGAAGTGATCATGGGAGGAATCAGACGTTTCCTCAACAGCATTAACGGTGACTTATAATTTAAACATTGGTCCTTTGTTCAGGCTGATAAATCATTTAATATCAAGATGATGCATGAATAGCTTGAAATACAACTTTTACTCATGTTGGTTGGTTATGTTGTCATGGTTACAGTAAGGACCATAAATAGCATCAATAAATTCTTCATTAGCATGATTATGAGTGTTGTTATTATTGCATGGTTGTGCATCTTTGGACAACCTGAATTATTCCAAACATTAACATGCTTTATTTTCCACAGTACTTATTTGTTATGACACAGCATTGAATAATACAAATGCATTCAATGCCATGTAAAGCAATTAAAGAGTTAAACAATGTTGGCCAATGCAGCACAACTTAACAGCCATCCAGTGCTGACACGATAAATCGACATAAGGGTTTGTGTATTAAAGAGACTCAACTGCATTCAGGGGTCAAGAGGTCTTCCACTTAACAATGAAAAGCATAATTTTTCAGATGTAGCAGACTGGTCACAGGAGCCGACTATAAAGCTTCTCCTCTGTCATTCTAATCATATTTTGCAGGTTGGATATCACCCTCCTGCTGTTATTTATCTGGGCTTATTCAAAACATCACTCTTCTTTGATCAAATCTGGCTCCAACTTCATTTTTCCTGCCTCACAGCTGTGACACGCTATCCTTTGTTTTCAGCTCATTTGTCCTCTACATGTTGCGCAGGAATGGCTGAGCCGTCTGAGTTTCTCCCTGTTGTGACTCTTCATTGTGTAGCCTTGTTTATTAACTTCCAGTTCTGCCTGCACTCACCTTTTGTTTCTGTGTGCGGTAAACCATCTCCTTTGAGAGTCTCCAGTCATTTGCGCCCCACCGAAGTGAGAATCGTTTCTGCTTTATACGCGGTCCCGCGCTAGCATATTTAGTCCCTGCAGTGTAAGATAATGAGAGTGTCAGTGGAAAACTAACCATCTAAACCCAAAACCAATCAAAAATTTTAATCCTGTGCCCATCCCAATTAGGTTTTTCTACTGATCCTTCCTCAACATCCTCAAAGCTTTTCCCAACCGCCCCCGAAATCTGTCTAGAGACCAAAGGCTGTTCCATTCATTTTCCCCATTCCACCATCGATTTCATTACCAAGCCTCACGTGCTAATAATCAGTTCTGAGTTACCGTGTGTGTTAACTTTAAATTTATGTATCGATAAGGAGCTCAGTGCAATGGAAACGACCCCTTAAACGTTGCGTGGAACAAATGTACATACGTAAATACATTTCTGGCAATTTATCTGTGAAATAAGTAAAAAATGAACACAATGCTGGTCAATGGCAAATATTTAACACTATTAACAAAATAGTATCAGAATTTTCAAATTTTCAAATCTCTAATTCTTATAAAAAAAATGTAAGTAAAATACCTGCATAGTTGCCCAAGCTGAGTGATGCTTTATATATATATATATATATATATATATATATATATATATATATATATATATATATATATATATATATATATTTATATATAAGAATGTGTGCTTTTTCGAGAAAAGTTGTGCTAGAAAAAGGATTAGTTTGAGGAATGCTTTATTTCGACACTTTGTTCTCAGTGCGTTGGTTTTTTGGTTTTTTGGAGAGTCATTTAGCTGAAAGCAGGTCAGTGGAGGTGGGCGGTATATGTGTGGTAGCTGCAGCAGTGGGACGCGATCATTGTTGGACGATGCCCTGCAGCTGACAGCACTGAAGCGACCAGAATCAGTTTCATACCCTGACTTGAAATGTGTTCTGCAGTGAGAGGTCTTCATATAATGGCGGGCAGGAAGGAGGGAGGGGGCAGCCATAGCTCATCGTAGGACAGAACGGCTGACGGAGAGCTTTTTGTCAACAGCTGATGCATTCACACCAGCGATCCCGCATCCTGTTGTATGGAACGGCGTGAACAGTCAGATTTGTCATCAGATGTGGCAGCTATATTCACACATGGTGGGTCTCACCACGGCACTGCTCGGTTTTACTGTGACAACATTATGGTATTTCAAGGCCAGTGCTCCCATTAAAATGAAAGAAGGAGGAAATAATAGTCCAGAAGAGGTGGCAACGCAGACAGAGAAGGATGTGAAGTCAGTCTTGCCTATCAAGACCATTGAAGTCTGTGTGATTGGTTTACTTTTTTGCTCTCCCTCCAGCTCCTTTTTACTCCCTCCATTTACCGCACACAAACACAGGGACTCCTGCTCTTTATCCACCCCTCACCCCTGCCCCTCCCCTGTCTGATCACTTCATACTCCACCCAAATCCTTGCTGACTCCCCTGCACTGCACTCTCTCTCCCCCACTCCACCTCCCTCTTATGTCCCCCCACCCCCTCTCCAGCGTGTCCCCTAGTTTTCTGGTAGCTGTGTCTCTTTGATAATCCAAGACTCTTTGAAGACTCCAATTCCACGCTGCTTGCCTTGGAGCTATTGCACCTACAAAAACAACTGTGTGTGGGGGTGTATGTGTGTGTGTGTGTGTGTGCGTGTGTGTGCGTGCGTGTGCGCGTGTGTGTGTTTGGAAAAAGACAGAAGGGAGCAGAAGATGGGATGAGAATGGAGGACATAATGGCAGAATGGAAAATAAAAACAGTTCCATATGCATTTCCTGTGCTCGCACTCTGGTCTATACGGTTTCATGCTGGCCGCGTACACTGAGAGCCGCACTTCTTCATTGTCATATTTGTTGGTGCGGCTCATTTTTTTCCGCGCCTTCAGAGACAGCAGCCTCATTGATTCCTGCACGCCTGAGCCAGGATGCACTCGCAAACACTGCGACTAAACAGAAATTACCGTTGAATTCTCAGAGTGCAATCAAAAGGGGTCCATGCGCACGTTCTGATACTCCTCTCTGACTAACGGAAAATGAGTGTACTTTTTATTTATTTGTTTATTCTACAGGCCAAAAAGAAATCAGAGCAAACGCCCGGCAGACACTGAATTTCTCTGCAGATGCTGTGTCAGATGCTGCAAAGAGGCAATTAGAGGAAATGAGTTGGCTTTTCCTAAAATACCAGCGCGATCAGAATTAATCATCACAAAACCTTTTTTTAATTCCGTCCACTTCCACTCCGCTCTAAACTGCCACTTCCACCTCTACAGTACCTTTCAGGGAGCTGGCCGCTCGTGCTCCATTCCTCCATTGTTTCATACTCAATCTTCAGCCCCTCTTCCTCCATCACAGTCTGGAGCCCTCCCTCTTTGTCTCTGTCATTTCTGCCTCCTCTTGGCAGAGGCACTCGCCATTGGGATTTAGAAGAAATTGAATTGAATTATGAAGGAATTTCTCTGCAGCACGATTGGCATCATTTCCTGCACACAACAGAACATCATTCTCATATCTCCCGGTGTGGGGGAATGAAAATAGGCCATGCACCATTCTTTCTCTCATCCTTTTAAATTGAATTTTTCATATCACTGGGGCACTGAGACATCAGCCGTCTCCTTTAACATGGGCAGAAAACCCATTTCATAATATCTGAGACACATAACTGTGATTCAATAGGCAAAGTCAGACTTCCAGCTTCAGTTCACAAGGAAAATACCTCAGCTCAGGATTGATAAACAGGGCCACATGGGTTCCCTACAGTTTGACAGTTAACAGGTATTCAAGTTGAGCAGCAGGATGCCATAGTAGTATTTAAAAGCACTTTCCTGTAAGTTTAAGTATCATGCATATAGGTCCATATCTGTCCAGCTATGCATTCTGTCATAATTCTAAGCCATTTTTTTGCTTTTATTGTCACCCGAATCCGAACTGACTCTTGCGCTACACCGCTGTTGCTTGATTGGCTGTTTCCAAACGTCAGCTGTGTCAGATTCCGCCTCTGTATCAAATTCTGAATACTCAGCGTGACTCACTCGCCATGCTGCTACCTCTGCATAATCAAAGTTGACCAAACAAAGTGAACCGTGTTAACAGTCAATAGAATAAAAGTCTATTTTTTGCCTGATTCTATCACTGATTTTTTTTTTTCCATCACATTCAAAAATAACAAACCAGAGATTCTGTTCGGTTGGAACAGAATCGAGAGGGAGGAAAGATTCAAATTATTTTACTACAAATAGAACATCATCTATTTTCTGGCTGCGCTACTTCAATCCAGTACATGTTGTCATTTGTCATTAGAGGTAAATAGATTACCGGATTAGACTTGTTATGATTAATTCATAAAGATATGATGCAACTCCCCGCTTTGATCGACTTATGTTTTATCAGGCGGTTAAAGAAACAGATGGAGATGCAATCAAAGTAGCACGCCGGAGCTCTCAGATGCTTACATTTAAAATTCAGGGGTTAACACCTTAAAGATCTTGCTTTAAATCCCGGGGTGAATATTAAAGTGCTGTTATGAAAATCCATGGTAAATGAACAGAGGAGTTGTTCTGATGCTTCTATTGCAACAGGAATATCATCTTATGATATGCAGTGCCGCTGCAGCTTTTTATGGACTGCACCCATACTCACCATATTCACTACCCATGAACCTCCCCCACCATCATTTGTGAAGGTCAAGAGAATTAACAACAAAGTGGCCAAACTACAGTTAATTCAGTCTGCAGCTTCATCTGCAATTACTCACATGCAAGCAAAGTGGTAAGCACGAAAGAGAAATTCAAAGCAGATTCACCTGTGGTCCTACCTGAGAAAGAGGTAGAGAAAATAGAAAAGCCCCAGCCCCAGCCCCAGCCCCGCACCCCCCCCACATTTGCATGGGTAACAGCAGCCCTCTGCACTGGCAATCAGTGAGGCCTGCCTGGATGACAGCACACCTGACGGCAGAGTGGTGTCAGGTAGCTCTGGGCCATTCACAATAGACCGGGAAGAGCAGCAGAAGGGGTCTGCCGTCCCATCAGGGGATCAGCGGTGCAGATCAGCAATGGCAATAGAGATGCTGCACCCCGAACGCTGTCACCCAGACCCCACAGTCTTGTTGCCTCGTCACAGCTCTCGGCCGATGTTCTCCCTTTTGTGCTCTTTGATTCGAGCCGCAGGCAAAGACACTTGCTTGACATCACTTCCTTGGCACAGAGGCGCTCCTTTTGCTGATGATTTCATGTAACCATCATCGTCAGACCCTGCGATCAGTCTGAGTGTGTTTCACCACACAAAGTTTTCTTTTATATTTGTGTGTGTTTGTTTTAGTCAGCAGATGCTTCTAAAATCCAATGAATTAATCTGATCATTTAATATTCATCCCACAACGTTTGCATTTTAACTAGTTTGCAATGAATTTTAGGATGGAGTAGTGCTTTTATTGATCGCCTCTGAAATTTAAATGCATTTAACTTGCATAACAGAATTCCAAGCATATCTAAAATCCACTCTTGTGTCCACAAGGGCCTAATAAAGGTTTTCTTTTCTTTTGGATTAATTTATAAATCAAATTCCTGTCCTTCCTAGCTGAATGACAATATTTGGGCTAATAAAAACATAAATGGTTGAATCATCACAGACAAACCACTGCATTGTTATTGTGCAAACTTTTAAGTTTAAAGTTACTATGTTTTTCTACAACTCTGTCAAGATAATGTTTTTTTCAAAAGAAAAACTGAAATCGATTATTTTCCTTCTTAATGTGAATTTGTAAATGTTTGTGAAGTTGCAGAGGGGACATAATTGAAAGGCTGTTATTTCACTTAAACCCAAGTGGCCTTTCTTTCTAAATCTATTCTGAAATTCTATTTTATTTGGACTATGGTTGAATTGAACAGAAGCAGAGTTAGAAAAGAATGTAGCCGTCAATATCTGTTGAGTCCAAATCATGTCTGACTACAGTTTGTGTGGATTTAATGGTGCATGGCATGTCATACACCAACCCTCCCTTTTTCATATATAAAATCCACTCATTTTCATATAGTTTCTCTTTTAAATCAACTGCAACAGCTCCTAAATTAAAACACAAGGGACTTGTGATTGTGCAGCACCATGCCAAGCAATGCATGACACCAACATCAATGCACAATTCCTCGGCCCACAGAAATTATTTATTTAACACAATATCATCGGTGTGAGCACGTTCTTCGACATCAGCATTCCTATTCCAGCCACTGATATCAGTGTATCAGGTGAGTGTTCACTGTTCACTCTGGCATTTAATTAAAGAATGGCAAATAGATTCAAGAGCTACATTATCCGCATTTCCAACAGCTTGCAAGGTGTGAGCTGCCTTGTGTATGCAGAGCACCACCATGGATGAGAGAGGCTCATCTAATTGGCTGTGACTGAACTTTGCTGCGGCGCACCTTCTAATTGTCTATTCCTCAAACTTTATCCGTGTGCCGGGTTATGCCAGGGGTGAGCCCGCGCGTTCAACAAAATACAGCAGAGCAGTGCTGCACCTACTGATGCTCTGTGCACTTTTAACAGAGTAAAAATAGATCCAGAGAGTGAACACAGCCTAAGGTGGCATTCTTTAGAGATGTGTTTGGGTTCACTTTTTTTTTATCATCTATACTTGCATCCTTTTTTTTTTATTGTGGCTCAGTGGAAGCGTAGAACTGTGACTCTTTATGTCCTGTCTGTGGGGTGGCATGGGGTGAACAGCTACACTGACAGACTCTGGCACTTTTTTTCCCATAATGCAGTGGAAGACAGTCGAGGGAATAATATATACAACGCACAGAAATGAACAGAAAATGACCGCATCACCGGCTAACCACAGGCCTCTCTCCGGCTTCTGAAACAGTCACCTTAAAACCATGTGCAGCTCGGAATGATTCAGACATAGCTGGGGATGTAATGTTTCTGCCAGAATGAGAAAAGAAGGTCTCCAAAGGGCTGAAGGAGGTCTGTGTAGGCAGTCGATGATGGCTGTTTATTATTACATTAAAATGTGACTCGGTCCCCTTGTAAAGACAGAATCCTGCGGTTTCTTTCCATCTGGACTGTAATATTAGGGCTCTAAATGAGACCATTTTTGCCCAGTCTAACCGGGGTTATGGATTCATATGTCATCACAAATGTCCCTTCTTTCGTACTCAACCCCACAGCTCTTACTCCTACAACAATGCCCAAACAATCACGCTCTCCCGCCTCCAGTCTCCCGGAATCTAATCCTTCTGTTTGTCCCCTGAAGCCAAAGCGCCGTCCGTGTCTGCCTGACCAACTCCACACTCCCGCTCATCCTCCCCTTCCCTCCTTACCATCTTGCTGCATCCCAGCACCCAGCCCCAAGGCCTGGCAAAGGATTTGTGCTCTGACAAAAAGGAGAATCTATTTCCCATCTCTGTAGCCTCGGCTAGTTATCATGCCCAGGAAACATGCTGACTCTCTGGAGTGACGCCTCGAGGTGAAGTCTAAGTAAGAATCCATATTTTAACTACTAAATGCCCCCTCACTTTTAAATACAGGCATCGCCTCCAGGAGCTCCAGTCATATTTTAAGAATACACTGCTTAACTCTATCGTTGCTCTGATCCTGCCTTGTGCAGAAATGTTAGAGAAACAATTGTAGTGTAACTCGGAAGGTTTGAAGCAGCTCTCTAGTCAGACTTCTCGTTTAAAGAATTGACTTTTGTGTCAGGCTGTGTTATTATTCTTGTCAAAATGGGACGGGATTCCATCATCATGGGATGGATTCCATCATTTAAAACGTGTCCACACTTTTTGACTCCGGCTCATAATACACCCCTCCATGCTATTGACTGACAGACTCATTCAAAAGACATTAAGAGGATGAAAAAAAAAAAAAAAAAAAACTTTTTTATTATTATTATTTACGAAGAGACACAATGGTAGTGGAAGAAAATAAAGTTAACAAATATGCTCTACATCCAAATGAGATAACAAAGAAGGAGAAAAGCTTCAATCCAGAGGAAAAAAATATGGCAAGTTGGGAAATGGGGAGATTAGCAGGTTTAGAATGCCCAATAACAATATTAAGGAAGCTGCGTTGATATCACTTACCTAAGCTCTAAAAGCTTTTCTCACTATCAGACATGTGTGCAATGAAAAAGGCCGATGCCTGGAACGATTCGGCTCTCAGATTTGTTTGCTGGAACAAAAAAAAGAAAGAAAAAAAAAGAAAAGCGGCAGAACGGTGGAAAAGCACCGGACCTGTGGTATCGATCTGGGCTGACTGGTGCAGCAGAGAGGCCAGCCTGTTCTGCTGTATCAGTGCTTTGCTGACTTTTACGAGGGGTGCTCACGAGAGGCGAGGGCGGGGGTGGGGGTGGGGGTGGGGGGGTAGTGTGGCTGCGTGCCTGCTTTAAGGAGTCATCTTTCTGTTGTGGATCTGGTGAGTAGCCATTAGTAACCTGATCTTTTTCAGCAGGAAATTTAATGGTCTCCTAACTGTATTTACAAGCTATTCAATTTGATCAAGGGTGTGATCTTAAATCATTTATTATGCGCCGCTAGGCTTTCCATCAAATATAAGGTTTCATCTGCTTTTCATTAATTTCATCTTTTCTTCTTTCATACAATCTCATCAGAACATAAGAGGAGGAAAGACGGTCTAATCATATATTTTAATGCTGGGAATGCATTGGCTGTCACATTTGCTCGGCCCGGTTTCGTTCCTTGTGTGTGGCCCTTTAGTTAAATAGCAGAAATATTGTCTTCCTTTCCACTCGGTTAAACATCAAAAGCTGGGGAAAGGGGAAATGTTAAAATATGGAGATAGGAAGCATCTCACTGGGGCTATACTGATTAGTGTACCAATCATTGTCATCAGAATTAATTTGCCGGTGGCAGATTGAGAAAATGGAACTTTTGTCTGACTAATGGCAGTGCTTTTGCACATTCCCATTCTCCGAGACCCCCCCACACTCCTGTTTATAGTGTTTCCAGTTGCACGGGCATTGTCAGGAATCTCTTTGTGTGTCTCTATACACCGCTGGTTGTGAGTTTAATTGTGGAAATGACAATGACGGTAATGCACATGGCATTGACATCCTTTTCTTTCATTCATTAGTAATTTTCTTTTCTTCCATCTGGAACTCTTGATAAGACTGACCACCAGTGTCATAAAATCCATACGTAGAGCCGTGGATCATCGCTGTTTCTGACAGTAGGCAAGGTACTCAGAGTTGCGCCCTAGAACATTTGCATTCAGCATCCGCTGCATGCAAACACATTTTAATCATTGTTTTTACATGCATATGTAAAGAGTATCATACGGCATTCTTAAACACATGGCCCAGTTGTAACAGCAATTGTGTTGTTTTGTGTAGGATGTTACATTGTGTATAATTTATTCAGTTCTACTGTTTTCCTGTTATCATTGAAGTCCACAACCTCCCTCTGTTTATGTATCTTATATAATCTTCAGAATAATGATTCTGCAAAAGACTGTTAAATATTTAGGTGTTTTTTAATATTTAATAGTATTTTCTGACTTTGGGGAGTGAACTTTATAAGGTCAGAAAAACCTCGGCTCACTAGCCGTAAATGATGGAGTCCGGAGATGTAACTGTTGCTGATGGTCCCGCTGAGCGCCTGCAGAGCGCTGTCATGCCACAGGAAAGTTAACAGAGATGAAAAACTTGCTTTGTATCAAAGGTGTTCATTTGTTGTCTCTCTGTTTCCAGCACCCCCATCGGCGTGTGACCTTCTCCACCGCCAACCCCGTGCAGGACCTGCAGGATGCTTCTCAGCACAGCTATTATGACAGCGGCTTGGAGGAGTCGGAAACTCCGAGCAGCAAGTCGTCGTCTGGTCCTCGCATCGGGCCGCTGACCCTGCCCGAGGACCACTACGAGAGGACCACTCCAGACGGCAGCATTGGCGAGAATGAGCACCCTGAAAACGGTAACGTGAACATGTGGTGGATCTGACCGCCGACTTGTGCTTGATGTTGTCAGGTCTCTAAGCACTTCTGTATTTGTCTGTGGATGGCATCAGAGCTGGGGTTTGCAGCTCCTCCGCGCTCCTCATCAGTGAGGCCCCTGTCAGACATCGTTAATGACCCTCTCTCACAAGTGTGCTAATTAAAAAGCCCAACTAATGGAGCATTTGCCCTCTAAATAAATCTGAGCCGTGGCATCTGTGCCGGCATGGCTGTGTTTACTCAACGCCTTTCCTTGCCATTAGCCGGACCCATGTTGCACTGCAGCTTAGGCATGCAGGAGCCATAATTTTTCGGTGCAGAAATCAATCCACAGTATTGACCTGCGAAGCATAATAGTCATTTATCTGTCTCATGGTACAAACACAACCTATTACCAGTTTTAAAAGGCAATATGATGAGTGATCCACACGGTGTATTTTCAGTCAATACAAAACCTTGGTCTGGATCATTCAGAATGCCCTGCCGATCCTCCTTTTACCCAACAAAAGAGAAACAGAGAATATGTGTTTGTTTTCAGTTGTCACTGTACGAATTGTTAATAATCCAATAATTCAGACATTTCTTTAAACATAGAAGGTTCAGTTCTCTCAAAATAAGGTTCACAAAAGCAAACCTGTGATCTGTCATGTTGCTATAATTATTACCTTGATAAATGCCAACAGACATACTGAAACAAAATATTTTTTAATCGTAAGTCAAGCCTGTGAGAATTGGTTCTAATAACAAACAAAAATTCATATTTTTGTGTGTTGATTTATCATTTGATGTATTGTATGTATTAAAACAAGGTACATTCAGCCAAGCCACATATATGCAGATACTTCATAAGGTAGGAATTTTTTCAATATAGTATTGTCATCAGCCATAAATACTTCTTCTTTCATGTCCATTAGTGGCACTATAAAACAAGCACTGGATGTGTAGGTGTGCCGCAGAAAATTATCCTTTTGTTTCATCTAAAACTGGCATCAGACATTTTGTACATCAGTCTCCTCAACACTATCAGTCGACTGTAACAACACAACCGGTTTGGCTTTCTCAATCTTCATAAAACCAGTCCAGCTATCCTCGCTCCCAGAAATATTCCTTTTTTGCCTTTCTTTCCTACTAACAAGTCAATTTATTCTCTCTTCCAGTAGTATCTATGGAACTAAATCATCAACACATCATTTTAGCTCAATTTTAAGTATGATGTGATAGTATAACTTTTTCAGTACATTAAAAATGTGCACATATTTTACCAACAAATATTTTACCAACAGATATTTTAGTAGCCATATGATTTTGTTTTCCGTTAACCAAAAAAAAAAAAAAAAAAGCATCATTCAGACCTCATGCTCTTTGTTGTCAGCAGCAGGAGAGCAAGATTGCAAGGGAAGCTCCAGTTAAAGAATGAAAGGATGGCACAACATGGGGGAGATGTTAGATACTAGGTACTGGGGACTCCGAGTGTCTGACAAGGACGCAAAGCCCACGAGCACACGTGTTCAGGGAGATGCACAGATGAACTACTAACCAAGGATAGACCTAATTAAAATGTGATTCTCCCTGTAGGGAGATAACAAAGAGCCCACATAAACTGAAGGATTAGATGGAGAAATCAAAGGAGACAGAGGAATTCCTCCCTGGCTCCACCTGAATAGAGATGAAAAGTATTTTTCTTCTACTTTTTTTTTGTTGTTTTCCTGAAAGCATTTGAGTGGCAGAGTGACAGGTCGCACTGATGTGAAGCTTTATTCATGACAGCAAAGATGACTGACAGGCAAAAAAATTGGAAGGTGAGCATGCCGTGTCCCTCCATTTGAGATGGATAAAACACAATATATGAACGGCAGACTGTCAGCTCATGCGTCACTGGGTCCCGGAAACATCGACATGGATGTGTTTTGTTCTACAATTTGAACTCTGACTTTGCTATAATGTGCATTTACATACGTCGTGTCAGCTGCAGGCCGAGAAGTGTTTTACACCACTCCCAGCTGCATGTTGAAATTAAAGTCAGTCAGTGTTCTTCTGATATGAGGTGAACATGTGAAGCTTCTGCTGTAATCTTGCCCAACTCAATTCAAGACATAATGTTAATTAGCACCAAAGTTATCGGCAGCGCCTGATAGCTTTACTTCAATTTTCCAGAATCTTGCAGACGTCACATGATCTGGTTTTATTGGACTGGATGGCAGAGAGTCTCTTCCAGTCCCACTGGTTCACTAAAGCAGACATCAGCATATTCCCTATGGTGCTTGCCTTTGGAATTCAGAGGAGATTCAGTCCACAGCAGTAATGTTTCTGATATATGTCATGTATCCTGCCTGATCTGCAGCAATTAATTTCTGCAGATCCTCTTTCCATACGCCTGAGCAGCTGCTCCCCCACTTCTAATTCCTGTCTTTAGGCTGTGTTAAAGCACACTCCATTTCAGTTTCCCCCATGTGTGTTTTACACACTTCTGTTCATCTGTCCTGGGTGCAGATTGCCCAACTATTAGCTAATCCCATCAAATGTATTTATCATGTGCAGCAGCATAGCTACAGCATTCCATGCATTCAGCATTCCATTTAGATTCGAAATCCCAATTCTCAAAACATTTTAATCTTTTAATAGACTCATGATAGCCACTTAGGATCCTTTAAACTACATCAGCATTTCTATAGGTTTTGTGATCTTATTCCTTTTTCCAACCACTATTGTGTGAGATCAGTGAGATTGTATCCATCCATCCAGCCATTCAACCATCTTCTACTTATCTGAAGTTGGAGCAGTGGCCCCAGACTTCCCCTTCCTCAGCAACACAGGCCAACTTTGAATGAGACATCCCCAGAGTGGGGATAGAATCTCTCCACCTGGTCTTGGACCTTCCTGAAGGTCTTCTCCCAGTTGAATGAGCTAGGAACACCTCCCTTGGAAGGCGCCCAGGTGGCATCCTCACAGGTGTCCAAACCACCTCAACTGACTCCTCTCTATGCTCAGGAGTAGTGGTTCTACTCCCTAAGCCCATTGCAGCTGCTTGTATCCATGACCTCGTTCTTGTGGTCATGACCCAATGCTCATGACCGTAGGTGAGGATAAGAATGAAGATTGAGAGATGGTAGATTTAGAAATTTGCCTTCTGGTGCAGTGCAGTGATGGTAATACCGTTCCCTCATTCGTGAAGAAGATCCTGAGATACTTAAACACTGGAGTAGCCAATCCATCTAGTGCTAACTGAAAACCATGGCCTCAGATTTAGAAATTCTGATCCTCAGTCCTGCCACTTCATACTCTAACCAATCTAGTGAGCATTGTAGATGTACCCCTGATGGTGTCAGGACCAAATTATTTGTAAAAGGCAGCGATGAGATCTTCAGGTCACCCACCTGTAACCTCTCCTTACCATAACTGTGCCTCAAAATCCAGTCCATGAATATCAAACAGGATTGGAGACAAGACACAGCCCTGGTTGAATTACTGCCGAGTATACAAACACAACTCTCGCTTTGGGAATATAAAGACTTGATGGCCTTGAGATGGGACCCCCTCTCCCTCACCCTATAATAGCACGTCCCATAGAAAATCCCTAGGGACCTTGTTATATGCCTTCAGATAAACAAAGCACATGTGGGGAGACTGGGAGAGTGTACTCCTTGGCTCGATTGACTATTCCTGCAAGAATAAAGAACTGGCCCGTTGTTCCATGACTACCTGTGGGTAGTCAAACCCCTACCATCACCAGTAGATGATGGTAAGAATGGTGCTCGAGGAACCCTTGGAAACTTATGGGTGCAGATCCCTCCTGTGAAATCACATGTTAAAATGCTTATTGAACCAATTATAGCCATTCCCTGTTCCTTGTCCACGACAGTAAGCAAGATCAGAATAAATGCAACACATAATACACACATAAATGTTTTCTAGCAATTTAAAGGCCATATGTGTTTTATGAAATACATGCTTTAATCAATATCTGAAGCAGCACTAAAAGCCAAAAATAGACCACAGGAATGATTTTCAACAACATCAGGTTGTGATGCTCACATACTTTGTTGTGGGTTGATTATTGGCTCGATAGGGAAATATGCCTCAAGTCCATGTGGCCTACAACCATTAGAATAGCTATCATTTCAGTATTTGTTTCTCCTGAATCGAGGTTTGATACAAGAGGAAAGCTGTAAATATGATCTGAAGGGGAGCAGGGTTATGTGGCTCCATGCCACTGACCTGGAGCCACATAACATAAAGCCTTTAGATGGAACAGACATTTTACCAATTCCACCTGGTTTGGTCCACCTCTGAATGTAATCATGCACTCTTTCAGTGTTTCTGCATCTTGGCTGCAGTATCTAAGTAGACATCAATAGAGCCAGTGTATGCACAGATATTGGTATCTGCACAAATGCACACACACACACACGCACTCATGTTACACACAACTCAATTGACCACAGATGGAGGAATTTTGCTGTGGCCGGGTGCCCAGTGTCAGGTGTCTTCCCTCCTGCAGACTCACAGCCATATGGACTATTAGGAAGGGTGAGGTAAAATTGAATAAATGGCAACTCGATGGTAATGGAATTCTTTAATAATCCCGTCTGATCCAGCAGTTTTTGAGACTTCTACAGAGAAGTGTCCTGACAGACAATCGACCCAGCCACGTTATTGAACAAAAGAGGAATATACATATTAATATCATAATCTTAAGTGCATTGCTTATGCCATTCTCAAAGGGCTGCTGTTGGTTGCCCTCGACGCCACCAGCCCAATTGATTTCAGTTTTTTTTTTTCCTTTTTTGTTTCCAGATAAATAGGTCACCATAAGAGCCTAACTGGAGCAGAATTAAAAGTCTCTAACCTGGATTAGGCTTTGACACCACTGACAATAGAACAACCATGCCCCTTTCACAAATAGCTTTATGGAACACTGCAGCTGAATCCAAAATGGGACTGATGATGTGTCAGTGTGTCACAGTTTGCAATGCGTCTGGGTTTCCCTCCGCCTAATTTGAGCCCGAGAGTGCAATTTTGCTCATGTGGTTACTAGCAATAGCAGTAGTGATCATCCATCCCAAAATGTGGCCTGCACACATTGTAGTGTAAAAGAGATATGTGTCATTACTCAGACCAGTGGCTGTAAAGAAATGTATTTTCTCTTACAGTAAACTGGCACTTTGTGTTTTCTACAAGTTTGCAGCTGCTTTTAATTTCGATGGAAACTGAATAGCAGTCCCATTATCCCACATACAAATCCACTTCTTTCATTCAATTTCGTTCTATCCCTCTTTTCCACATAAAAGAGATTTCTCTGTAGTTTCATCATTGTGTCCAACTGACTCCAAGGCTTCGGTAACACTGGTGAAAACACCGTGCTTTTATCAGACCCAGAGACTTATTCGCTGCAGTAGTCTAACCAGGGGTCATTTAGCATGTTAGAATAAAAAAAGGGAAAATACTGAAAAGATACATGTAATTTTATTCTTATACATGTATTAAATAGCAGAAAAATAGTCATATCAAGTCATATGAGTTATATCCGAACTCATTTAGTTTTAAATTTGTAGAACATTTTCTCCAAACACTGTATATCTAGGCCCGATCTATGCTAGCTCTCCAGGTCTTAGTCGCCATAAATATAATATGGACAAAAACCCAGATGAGTGTTTTGAATTATGCGTCAAGTGACACATTTAAGCCCACATTAGGGACCATAAATAGTGCTTTTAACGCCACCATGCCACGAAAAATGTCTGATTTTAACACTAAGCTTGTAAAATGAATGAGTGAGCCAGTATGCCTATAAGCTGTAGATGTGCTCATGTATTACTTTAAAAAATGTGGATGGCTCTCTGTACTTGTACTACAAGAAAAATTAAAAGAGAGAAAAAAAAGTTTTCTAGCAGGCTGCTCTCACCACGCGACATGAGTCTGGCCAACATCACTCTGAAGCAGCAGGTTTGGAGGTGGTAATGTACATGTAGATGTTTTGAAAGCAGAAATTGGAACAGCAAGTTTCTAATTAATGTTCTGCAGCTTTTAGTTGTGTGCCCCTAGCTAGTACTTGGGTCAGAAATAGAATGTTTTGCTCTAAGTGGTTCTTACCTGGGTTCACCCTGGTTCTGACTCACAGAGCAGGTGAAGAACCCAACGTTGGGGAGGGGAACCCAGAGTGGCTCAGCCAGATCGACTGATTGTTCAGACCCAGCCAGCATCAAGAGGAAGGCCTCGGGGGGTCGTCTCTCCATCATAGTGCGATGGGGCAGAGGGCCGCCAAACTACTGTGCTGCCCCTCGATGATGGATGGCACTTGAGGGACTGGAATTGTACTGTAAAATCCTGATGTGCAGTTCCTTACTTTCAGGGAGTCAGAAGAGTGGATCCACTCAAGATATTTCAGAATTCACTCGAACCTCAGTCGAAGATCCCGACACTCAGTCCAAAGCAGTCCCACTGGAGTGTGTTATTTATTTATATATAGCAAAATTGTCCTCCTGGCATATGGATCAATGCTTAATTTGCAGTTTTGTGTTAACATGGTATATCACACAGTCGATATTTCACATGCCTTCAGCTAAGTGGAAATGACTTAAATTATTCTTGCTCAGCCCCATGGCCCAGCATTTTACAGTGTCATGCATAAAATGTGACTTAACAAACATTTTACTGCTCTATTGGACACAAAACCAAGGCTGCGGGGCCTCAGATGCATCTCACTCACTGGTCCTGGGAATTTGGGCTTTTGGGTGCACTTTAAAACCTCATTTTTGGCTCAGCATATGCCTTTCCTTGAACCAAAAATGGAGTAATTTAAAACAAATTTGAAGTGTGGTGCATTGTATCTAGTTTGCATTTCATTCATCTCTTTTTATTAATTCTTTGCTCCAATTAACAAGTGTACTTATTTAGCTTTTTGTATGCATTTTATAGACCTGTAGATCCATATGTTTATTGTCCACTCCGCAGTTTCCCCTCCTTTGTTTATATACCTCTCACATAGTCATCGCACGAAGCCACAAACACTTGTCACTCATCTTGACAAGCTGTCTCACCTAAAGATGAGCTTCTCATCAAACTCAGCCACCATCAGAGCTGGAAAAAAGGCAGGAAAAGAGGGTTTATTCCCTATATTCATTTGCATTTGTGTTTGTTTTCCCATACTCTACCATACTAATTTCTATAGTTCTTCAGACAACATCATGGTGAATATCTTCAATATTGAACAATACCATGCTGTATTCAGGGTCACACACTGATCCAGAAATGTGCATGACCCAATTCACCCATTAGTGCATGCATTTTTAATGTGTTTCTCACACTGTAGTGGATGTCCTGTCCATTTATGTTACACTGATATGGTAAAACATTTATATAATTCTATTTTAATGTGCTTTTTAAAGACAAAATATCGTGTGTTTTAAACATTTGGTCCTCTTACAGTGATCCAAAACCTTCATAGAATGAAGAGTTTGAATTAATTGCTCATCTGCCTTATCATTCACACATCAGGCCAGCTGTATTTTTTTGCTCCCTTTTGCTGGTTAAGGTGTGAAAGGAAGCAGCAACATTGCTGACCTTTCTTCACACTGGAGCTCAGCCTGTGTCAAACAGTAGGAAATGATCTGATGATTGCGTGATAAAGATGAACGGTGGGTAAAGGGGTCATGGTAGTATACACAGTAGTGTTTTACATTTCTGTCCACATTCACATACCTGCATTTGATTTTTTTTTCTAAGAATTCTATATGTTCAGTATAGATGTATATATGCCCCTTTTCTTTAATGAAAGCCTCTTCAGGAAAGCAATCATCTGGCTCTGGATATAGAGGAGAACAGCAATATCGCAAATTCGCTGCTGTGGCCTCTCTGTTGCTCAAAAGGCAATTTTCATATTTCATCACATCATAAATTTGAATTGTCCTGCTCCAAATGCATCGCTTTTCTGTTTAGGGCATTGTGGGAACAGAGCTTTCCATCTGACAGCATTAGTATGCTGACTTTCCCCGAGAATTGTCAGTCATGCAGCAAGTCTCCATCTATCGTAAATGGTCAAATAAAGCTTTGCCTCTCCAGGGCCGTAATTTAGCTGCGGCGTGGACTGCTTACATGATTCCAAAAGATCAGATTTGGCGAGATTATGCAAACGGTTTAACCATATTTTAAATACGACACACCTGCTGCGGCTGTATTATTTAAATCTGGGTGTATTAAAGTTTATCTCTTTATCACTTGTGCTGATGTTTTGCCTGGAAAGCATCCAGGCAGTGCACCACTCTGGTAGCAACCACGGCCTCCTCATTTGCATTTTGGGTTTGAGGGTGCGATTAACAATCATGTGAGTGGCGGCGGCCAAAGGCAGGTCTAAGTCACCCCGGTGACTCGGGAAATTGTTGAGGATGTGTCACATGGCGATAACTCTTAGCATATTCAGGGTTAGATCTCTGTTTTCTATGCAATTGGGGTTTTTTAAGGTTATCTTTTCCAAGTTATGGTCAGGCAGACCATGAATATCAAAGGAATTTACCAAAAAAAAAAAAAAGACAGAGAGCGGGTGCCCTTGAACTTTATCTATTTTATATGTCAATGAGATCAATGAATGAAAGATAGTGAGCATAAAAGTGGTGCACAGGACTTAACACCAGGGGAAATCATCAGAGGAAAAAGCATCCTTTTTAAATAATTAGAGCTGTAGATCACATATATATGAAAGACTTTGATTTTTGCATTGATGAAAATTATACCATGCAGACAAGTCGCACCTACGTTATTTGCTGTGGCCGTTTCTGCCCTCCTCTCCTTTAAATCAGGCCTGTGAAATCGGTAATGGATTAAATTGAGGCTCTTACATGCAGGTTAGGATGTGGGCAGCAAGAAAAAAAAAAAAAAAAAACGATAAAAGCAGAGCAACGCAGCACGGCCTGAACACAACATGTCCATTACTTTAAGTGTTTCCTTCTTAATGCGAGCGGAGGACATGGAAGATAGAGCGACATTAAGAAGTCAGTCTGAATGTTTTCCCCAAAATGAATCATCTTCTGTCTACTAATATGAGGCCATGGAGCGCTGCCGCTGTGAGGAGAGCAGGCTGCGGCGCATAGGCTGGAGCACGAAGAATGCCTCAAAGGCAGGGACCAGGAAATGGTTCTTTTCATGAGGAGACAAAAGAACATTTGGGTGTCAGACAGAAATAGACGACTCCTCAACTTAGTGTCAAACAGTAATCGGCGAAGGGTCTCGTGATCAAACGGTCTGTCTAATTGTGATGACAATATTTACTATCAGTAACACAGGGTATTTTTGGTGCTGATTTTTCTTTTCCCACCATTTTTAACCTGAGCAGTGTCACCAATTATTAAATGTTACTTTCTCACGGCCTACTGCCTGGCAGAAAGAGACCTCTGGAGCTCGTCCCAGATGTTGAAAAGCTTTTGTTTCTATGAAAACCGAGAGTTACCTTCCTCACTCTTGACCTGTGTCGTTATACTTTAATGGAGTTATACTTTCTGGCAAAAGAAAAATAATAGAAGGAAAGATAAAAAAAAAGAAAGGAGAAAAAAAAATCAGTCTATTGGGTGTCCAGTCACAGCCTCACGCTGCAGGGATTTGGTCTACATCGCTTTGAGCTTTTCTAATTAAATTACGCAGGAAAGTGAATGGGAAATGTAAGGTTTCTCATTTCAGGAGAGAGAGAAAAGGAAACAAGGAAAAGAAGGATGAGAGTGAAATTCAGTTTGATAATGCTAGCAGATTACCACATTTCTGCACATTTCCTAGGCTATATAACAGACGTGCTGCAAAACTCTGAAAAGAACATCTTTTCTTCTAATTTAGAAAATTCCTAAAAAAAAAATACAGATCACTTATATAACTACTAATTAACCTGTTTGTAAAAATAACAACAACAAAAAGCAGTCATTGATTGAGACACTAGCAGCAGGTAGCAAACCTGCTGTGCTGAACTGTCAAAGGAAGCACAGAATCCAAATGCTAAGCTTCCAAAAGATATGAATCAATGATCACTTGCAAAAGTCATTAAGCTAACTGTGATAAGTGCTGTAAAAGATTAAAAATGTTATTGTAAGTAATGGGTGAACATCCTGCATGCATGATTATCTTTAGCTTTCAGTCTTATTACATGAAATCATCATCATCATCATCATGTTTTCATAATATCAAATAATTCTTCATATTTGCTTTGTTCTTATTTCAAAACGAGCCTGTGTGAGGATGCCAGAGCGGCATTTAAATTGAGATTGGCGTCTCTGTGCTTGCAGCATCAGCTCGAGATCAGCCACATTAAAGATGAATAAAAAAAAAGAAGCGCATTAATAAAATACCTGCCTGGGTTAAAGAACAAATGCAAATTTCTAAATTTAGGCACTGATGTCACCATTGCTTTTCAAACTCAACATCCTCATTTTATTCTGACTCCCCAAAGGCTTCACTGCATGAATATAAGATGGAATTCAGCATATAGAGTGATGCTGTTTATCATCCATGCTGACTGCTCTAATAAAAGATTTAGACACAAGCATGGAGGCGTCTTTTCTTCTGGAGTTAACCCGGTGGGTCTGGAGTCTACTCTAATCTGTTGAGTAGCAGATTAATCAAAATATTTGGGGAAATACAACAAAATAGACAAAATTCCACGATAAAATAATATTAAAGTGTCACCTTGGGCTTTATGTTTTCACATAGGAGAAATGTAGGGAAAACTAGAGTTTAGTTCTATAGGTTGTAAAGGTCAAAAGGTCAACTTTTCATTATTAGGCAGTCGTTCATGCCAAAAAGTTACCAGATATGTGAACCTGTAGCATTAATACCTCATGAATAGAGTCTAAGCATGCTTTATTGATTTGAACCGGTAAACACTGTAGGTGTGCAAATCAATTTTCTGTTGTTTTTATGTTCTGAATGCAATTCTCAGTCACTGGTCGACCAACATAGCAAGAATTCTTCATACAAGCTAAGAATGCCAACAGTGTATTTATTAGGTCACCTGCAAAAGCAGCTGTATTATCACTGAGAAGTGTTTATGTCCTCCACTATTGTTTGAAATCTGTTTTATCATATCACGGCCTGACAAAAACCTACTACCAGTTGACATTTCACATCGCATATCAACTTCTCAATTGGAGGAGCTGGTGCATAGCGCGATCTGTCAGCAGGTGCTTAGGCTTTGTCAAACCCAGCGACTCAAAAGGCAGCCTTCAAATAAACAAACCCAAACACAAAACTGTAGGTGAAGTCATAGCTGACAGGAAGGAGAGCCGTCATTCACCGAACCATCCACGGCGGCCTCGCCCTGCGTCCTGCCGGAGAACGCGACCACTTGTCAACCTTCGTCGGTCTGGTTCGCTCCGGAAGCTGTAAATTGACACTTAATCTGTGAAGGACACTGACATCTCCAGTGACAACACCAATGCTTCCACCAAGAAATCACCTCCTGCTGTTAATAGACCAAAAGCACTAGAATTAGCTCTATGGCTATGATTCAGGCGATTGGGTTTAAAAAAAAACAAAAAAAAAGAAAGAAAAGAAAACACAGACAATGATAAAATACATTCTGTAGTTTACAATTGGTTACCTGCAGATTTATCTCCAGTGTCACTCACTACCTATAGGAAAGGTAGCAAAGCCTCCAAGCCTACACAATCTAATTTTGGCCAAGAGATTTGAAAGAGCATGCCTGAGGTTAAAAAAAAAAAAACTCTACCACCGTTCTTTTGTGTTCCCTTACAACGAGCAAGGAATGTGAGGATGTCAACACTCTGTTTGTGTGCTTGTAGCAAGTTTTTCGCTCTCCCGCCCCAAAAAAACAGAAAAAATGCAATCCTCTGAGGGAAAACAAGACCTGTTTTCGGTAACTTGTGCTTACAGTGAGAAACTGTTCAGAGCGCCTGAATAACAAGGCTCTGGATGTCGCCGGTAAAGAAATACAAAACCCATCTTTCTTGTTTTGTTTTTTTTTTTTTTCCTTTCTGAGAACGATGAGCGCCTTCACACAGCTAGCTATTAAACTGAAAGGTGTGCCAGACATAAACGTCTACGCATATGTGAGACCTTTCTTCTACTTTACTTTTGTTTCTTGGAACCATTCGCTCATTTCTTACATAAACTGTTTGCAGAGACCACAAAAATACCATTAATATCCCTCCTTCCAACCCTCTGCGAGCTGCGGGTCTCTCATATTTGTTCACCATCGATCATAGCGGTGTGGCGCACATGCTTGAAAGCAGCCGATGGGGAGAGGCAGCATTTGCAATCAAACAGTGAGGAGCAGTGTGAAATCTCAGGAAGAGGCAGCTTCCCCCATGCCCGTGGGCTGGGGATCAGATGATGAGGAAGCCTGCTTTAGACACTCAACACCTCCCACTGGCACCCTGATGCAAGCAGCATGCAAACCCACCCCTCACATATATCTGTCAGCCGGGGGTTAAGCTCTGTGTGCCCCCACTCCGTAACTGTGAAGCACATGTTATGCCACTGCAGTGGAGGTGTGTTTGGAAGACACGCTATGATTCACTTTAAGGCGCTGGTGTGGTACCGAAGGTGGCGAAAGGTGGAAATTACTGGTTTCCTCCTTCCCCCCCTTCCCCTATTTTCGTGATATTGCTTTAAGCAAGCAGATGGGACTGACTCAATATACAGAAAGACAGCGACAGGTGCAATCCATCTCAAAGTCTAGAGGAAGAAAAAGTCTTTGCCGAGTAAGAAATGTCATTGCTCCTCAAAACCAAATCACAAGCTCTCTAAATCCAACCAGTCTGTTCCAGTCACTGGCATAATAGTGCTCTGCTTCGCCCATCTGTTCTCCATTGTCCACCTTAGCTCTCCATCCATGACATACAAGACTATAAACTCTAAAAGGTTTGTTCCAGAGAGTGAGCAGATTTACTTCAGGTATAGGTGCTGCAGAAAACAGGCTTGAGTGGGTGAGAAAATACCAATTTTCCTGCCGAGTCCTTCGGTCGGCTTTTTAACTGTGACTCATTTGCCTCATTCATTGCGTCTAGCAAATATCCAAAGAGTGAAGGTTTCAGTCAGGTGTGGGAGGGTTTTTCTTCCTCTGGTGCAAAGGTACAAGTACAAGTATCCATTGAAATATATCACAGACACATCAGCGCACATAAAAGCACACAGATTCTTTCTTACCAACATGTTATTATTAGCAGATGCTGTATGTTGTTTGTTACACATAGAATTTGATGCAAGAACAGTTCCTCCAGCAATCCTAACCAGCAGTGTTATGCGCACGCAGTATGCCAAATTGACTTTTAAAAATAAAACCATATAAAATTTCAATGCAAACTTAACAGACAGCGTAATGGCCTACTAAAATATCTGGCAGTAGAGCAGCCGTGTTCTCCTATGACGAAGTGTGACATGAGACCTGGCATCGTCAGAAGAAAAGGACACAGTCTGCCAAGCGCCACGATGCTTTTAGTTGTCAGCGCTGATTTTATGGTCTTTGATGATGACGAGACTGGCGCAGTGTTAATTCTTGCTGCCACTGCATGGTGTAATTTTACACAAGATGCTTTCTTTCAATGGCAAAAGGTGCAAATTATGTATTTGTGAAAACAGATTTGACATAAATTCAATTACTGACCTTCGGGTCAGCATTGATGTGGCGATCACTGTTGAATAGAATGGTTCCGAAGGGAGGTAATGCACTTAATGTGAGGCATTTCTCCTCTCGACATAACACAGAGTCATTGGACGCGAACGTGCAATGGCGGTTTGGGACTCCCGTAGAAACAAACACACTTCCACTTGTTTTTGTATATGAAGCAGTGCTGTGAAGTTCACATGAAGCTGCTTGGTGTAGCATATAACCCTCCTGGAAGCTGTGCTGAGGTTTTAATCAAGTGTGAAATCCTTTTGGAGGAGATGCCTACACATCTGCGCTTGTGCTCGGGAGCAAACTCCTCATCCCAACTCTCTTCCCAGTGGAGATCTTTTGTAGCTTGAGCCCATTTCACTTCAGCGATGCATGCACACGAGGCGCTCCAGTCATCTGCATCAAACTCCTGACACACACACACACACACACACCTTCTACCAGTTTCCTATCATAGAGCTCTGAATTGAGTTTTCTCTCCCTTAATCGACGTAATAACATAAAGTTTATTCATTTGAGAAGACAGTGATGTGTAAAAATTGAGTCATAAACAGGGGGAGCAATTTGTTGCAGTCAAAATGATATAATTACTCATGATTGAGTCACCTCATTGTTCATTTGTAAAGTAAATGTATCAAATAGCCTAAACATCCAGAAATATGGGATTACTGGAACAATAAGATTAACAATCACAATAGAATAAAAGATCAAGCTATGCATTTTTGTTTTTTTTGTTTTTTTTTGTAGAATGCAGTGGGCTAATTATCTGTGGATTACCCCTGAGAAATAAATATTTCAGACACCAACAGAAAAAAATAAGGACATTCAATAGTCACTTTGGCTTTCAATTGATTGAAGCCTTGTTGCTGTTTTTCCATACTCAGCATTCTGATGCATTGTGGTATAATTACCTCACCGCCGGTCATGAGCACAATACTGACGGTACCTCTCCCAGGCTCAGAGTCAACCCCGCTTGTTTCTTTTTTGTTTTTTTTTGTTTCCAGTCAAGAACCCTTACCACAGCCTGTGAAAACAGCATCTCTTGTGGTTGCGTCACTCACACCGTGCAGAGTCTGACTCGCGCGCAGAGGGGGGGCTCCAAATTCTCCATTAGCCCACCAAATGTGTTCGCGGCTCCCTCCGTGCTGTCATGCGGCAGACGGAGCACCATCGCCAGTGGCGCTCTTTAATGGCCCAGACGGTTTTGAGGTGTTGCAACGATCAAAGTTTGCATGTGGGTGACGCTGTTCGCTCCCTGCTTCAGACGTTGGTTTGGTCGCCCTCTCTGGGTGGATATCAAAGATGAATTGAGTGGTATCTCCAAAATGTTGGATGCATGTTCAGTTTGTCAACAGGTGGACTCTTTGAGATGCCAGCTGTGCATTTGTGCTCAACAAATTTGCAGGCCAGCGGACGCTTCCAGCCCCTGTGCTGATCAGCAATAAGCCAACTTATTTTGAGGCACTCACAGCTTGTGTGTTAAAATGAGGTCACTGGGTCATGGATCCATTATTTAATTAGGAACCGTTAAAAAGAAAATGGATGATAATCAAGGGCAGGGAACTCATTTTGGCACTGTCAATCAATAGCTCATTCGATGCAACTTTTGCCCAAAGGGAACCAGCCTTTCCTTACCTACATTCTGTCTGTAGTCTTTTGCCCATTGTTTTGGGAGGTTTTGTGCCATTTATTCAACATAAATGAAATCATTTTTCAACATTTGCCACAATGTCTGTGTATGACTGTATTATAGATCTAAAACGTTTCAGTTGGGTGCTTTGACAATGTAATGATGCATGTCAAAAGTCCCAGATGAACCACGTTTGTGCACTTCTAAATGACACAGATGCAGCATGCCATCTCCTGAATGCGACACATCAGCTTGTGGACAGCACACATGGTTGTGCTCATTACACACTGCATAGCAACTGCTACATAGCAACTGCTGCTGACTGCTTAGCAACAGCTGCAAAGACGTCGGGGGGGTGGGGGGTGGGCATGGGGTGTTTGAGATGACACAATTTCTGTTCAAAAATGCCTTTTTTTCTGTTGTTCAGATCAATATAGAGCTCTCTGGTGGAACTGTTTGTTTCTCTCTCTCTCTCGCCCACAGATATCCGTTCCATCCCTGACGTGGCAATGACGGGAAACTGCACAAACGAGTGCAGCGAGCTGGGCCACTCGGACGCCTGCTGGATGCCCGGACATCCCTCCCCGGTACGCAAAACCAGGAACCCCCCCGAAACTCTCCACCTTCGTGCCTTACCAGGAGAGGGGGAGCCTGGGACGCCTGGCAAACGGGAGCGCCAGGCTGGGTGGCGAGGAGCACAGGTCGCGTCTCCCGCCTTCGCGCAGTGCCTATTCCAACAGCGGTCATGACGCCAGTCAGGACTGCCCTTTGGAGGAGATGCCCCTAAGCGTCGCCTCCGAGTTCCCGCCAACCTCCCCCACCGTCCACACCCCGAAACGAGAAATTTACCTGTGAGGGAAAAATCATTGTCCTGTTGGTGCACAAACGAGGAAAAGATACACACACTTGGAAAGAGAAACAGGCTGTCCACACACTAAAGCCAACACCTGTTTTGTAGGTAACAGGCTGTGACTCATCTGAACACTGGCATGAACACTTGCTCTTCGTCATCATTTCCTTAAATGATTAATTTATTTAACCTATTTATGAAGAGTTCCACAAAGTTAATTGGTGCACTCAATCATGTACTCATGTGATTCAAACTGATCTAAAGGAAATGCAGATGGCAATTGCTACTTATGTAGTGACTAATTATCAATGTAGTTAGCCAAGTCCCATTCTGTGAAGTGATCTCTTGAATATGAAAGTTGTGATCAGTGCTGTCGTGCCATTATTAGCTATCATTAAATAGGGAGCCAACTGGGGCCTATCAGAAGGCATAACTCTTTGAACCAACAATCAAATTAATTGGTTGATCTTAATGTACAGAGCTGTAAATACATGAATGGCGTGTTCTACATATATTTTTTGTCTGGCAAAAGCTTAAAAAGAAATGCCTCCGAATTTGAGCATATTAGCTTTTTTTCCTTTGCTGCTGCTGTTTTTGACTTGGTTGAGACCATTTCCAAGCAGAGCTTGATTTGGAGGTAGGCATTTATCTGCTCCACGCAATCACCCACCCACCCACACACACACACCTTTGACCCCTAATCATAGCAGAATGGCCTTTACCATCACTCCCGCAGAGCTGCACCACCGGCAGAGAAAGCTGTGTGGCAACATTTAAACTGACATTATGTTTCCCTGACTCTCAACACTGTGACCTATTGCTTGTCATGAAAACGGTTGACTTGGCCACAGAAACCCCAGAGCTATAATGACCAAACGCAGACGACTCACTTGACATGTTCTGATTGGCTTCCCTTGAAAGAAGTAGTTCATCCTGATGATGGAATCCCACCATAAACTCTATCATGACAATCTGACATGCTCTATAACCCTGTTTCCTTAAAGCTCATCATTCTTTCTCCCTCACAATCTTTGAGCGTCTCTGACAAGATATTTACATGAAAGGGCACTTGAGTGTGAAGAGCCTCTGCTGAGATTATGGAAATTACCCTCCTTGCGATGTAAACTACATCAAAGCCTTTTTTCTTTAAATTCACAAAGTGGTCGAATATGACTGTTTGCTCTAAGAAACATTCTCAAAAAACACAAGGGACTTAAGAATAAATATTTAGATTGACAGCATTACCATCGCTGCGCAGAGAAGGAAAAAAGTTGAACTTTAGATTCTAGAAGTCAATTTGTTTTACTCCTGATATGATTCTGATCTTGGTTGAATTGAGGGCAGTACGCTTCATAAATTATTATGTATTTTCCCTCTTCTGGCTATTGAACAGAAGAGGTGGGGGAAAAAATAGGACATGCCCGTGGGCTTCATTTATCTTTACAAAGATTTTCCAAGTGAATCTGAAGGATATGTCTGAAGGACACTATGTATTAGACAGTAATTGGATGGTAATGATGACAACACTAGCCTGCCTTACGCTGTTGGTGAGCTTAGCAGGTGTCGTTGATTTAAACATTGATTTGATTAGATTTGTAGATACCTTTGGCCTCTGCAGCTTGTTTCCATAGTGAGATTCTGTCTGTGAGTGAGGGTGAGAGAGCCCATAATGGACGTTTCCTAATTATGGTGAGTAATGAGTCCTGAGCCAGGGGCATGTGTGAACACACCCCCAGGACAAGGCACCCACCAGATAATGCAAATCCACCCGCAAAGCTACAATCAGTTTAAGGGGGTATTTTTATCTGCACTTGCCTGATCGTGATGTCGCAGAAAACCACGTTCAGAATAATTAAAGTGGAAGCATATGGAAATTAGTGGACATGGCCATGATTAAATAAGATGGGCGATTATTCTGCCTTGAAGGGGAGATAGCACATTATGCCATTTTCAAAGCCATTTAGCAACTGGAATAAAATTTAAACAACAGCCATGATACACTGTGATTAAACCCCCCTAACGGCTTCCCTACGCGTACCACTCTCAGAGCCGTAGACAGCCGCTTTATGAACCCGGAGTGGCGGGTAGGATCACTGACCTGGAATTAATGACAAAGTGAAAAGTCGGGAACGAGCGCTAAAACCAGTGTCACATTGCCTCAATCAAAATGTTATCTTTTCAAACACTTTGACTCGATTCCAATTCATGTCTGCTTTGCATCAAGATTCATCTCTGGGGTTAAACCTCAGTGAGTCTAGAATGTATCCTTCTCTCTGAGCTTACGGGGTGACTTGGAAGAAACTGCAGGAGTTTGAGCTGCCTGGGCTGGTTTTAGCCCTCTCGTAACGGGTGGGACTCCACTCAATAATGGCTTCCTGCTTGCTGGCCCCAGAACAATGTACCACCAGGTTTGACCCTGTGTTTGAACTCACACTGAATGAACTGTGTTTCCTATTCCGTCAAACACAGACCCGTTCCCTCGATCAAAGAGGACGACACGAAGCACCCAACAGCACCCAAATGTCTGTTGGATAATGTTTGATTTGTACTTAACCTTGATTTTAATGTTGACTTCACTTGAGTATCTTTTGCCTCTCTGTGATGTATATTGTGTGGTGATCATTTCCGTGGACAGATGGACAAATTATTGTAAAGAATTTGGCAAGATTTTTTTTTTTTCTGTACTGATCAAAACTGGTTGTGTGAGGGGAAAAAAAAAATAAAGAAATCTGTCAGTGGTGTAGTGTACATAGATCTCCACAACCCCAGAGTCTGTTGAGCAGGTGAAGATATGAGCATGGATTCCAAAGATGATTGGTAGAAGGTGTTTACTCGCTTTTTTTTTTTTTTAACATTCTGAAATGTCAGTGCTGGTTCATAATCAAAATGCCCTCTTCAAAATGAACTGAAAGTTAACCGAGCTTTTCTTTCTCCACAGTTCATCTAGAACGAGATAATTGCCTTGAAAATGTCTTTGCAAGAGAGAATCTAGTTATCTTAATTGTTGGTATATTTATATAGGATAAAATGCTTGTGATGCCATGTTTTTGTACAGTTTTATGTACATACAAGTGAAGCTTTCTAAAAGTTCTGAGAAAAGCCGATGGCATATAAAAATTGTAACATGTTTTCTTGAGATGTGCACATCTTGCCTTGGTTGGATTGACCTTTGCTGAGTCAGTGTGAATGTGGCCGTTCTATGCCTGCACTGTAGTCATTCACCGGCTCCCACCTCCTGAGGACTTAATCAGTTTTTATGTTTATCGTGAACAGTGGATCGTCTTATCTTACCAGTTTGTTAAACTCCTGTGTTCTGCTTTGTTCTGTTTTCGCATGTAGACAAATTCTCTTGTAATACTGTAAGTCCTCATGAACTTTGTAATAAAATCACTGCAGGGAAAAAAAAAGACTGCTGTCAGTGTTTTTTTTGTGCGTTTATAATTATTATGCATCACTTTTGCTGTTGAACAAGGCTTCAGTTGTTGCATTTTCATAAGTTGTTTTGCAGCCTTGGAGCTATATTGTGTAGAATTCGTCTCACTCTAGGACCCAGGCTCAATTAAGGAGAACTAGTATTCATGTCATGTGGGGAATGGCACCTCATTTCTGAGTCAGGAAGGCCCAGAATGTTGAGAGAAAAGCATTCCAGTGCTTGAAGTAGGAGAGTCCCAGGACCTTGGTTCACCACTTTAATTTTAAAAACAATACACCAGGGGTAAACACACTTACCGCCATGCACTCATCTTAATCCAGAACCTTCTTTAAGGCATTTTGAAACATTGATGAGCTGCCAGTTCTGATGTATTTAATGGGAGGCTTATAAGGATGCTGTGTTCTGATGCTAAATCTCTGCTTATCATCTCCCTGTGCTTTTTTTTAATGGACAATGAGCTTTAGCTGAACAACTTCAATGTAACAAGACCTCTTTCTTTATGTTCTGACATGGACCTGTCTTAATAACTGTTTCAAAGGAACTATAAGAAACACTCAGTTGAGAAGTATGATGCAGCAGAAGACAACTTCAGAAAACAAAAGTTGAAAGACGGGGCACTCAGCTGGCCAACATTTATGACTTCACTTTGCTTTTATGGCTGCAGTCTCTTAATTTCAGACAACACGCATTTAAAAATTTCAACTCACCCACAGAGAATGACCTTGTCCTTGATAATCACTTTAAAATGTATTACCTTGAATTTTCTTTCAAAATAGCATAAAAATTTGAAAACATTAAGTTGGAAAAATCGAAGTAAATATTTAGTCACTGATTTAAAAATGAAAACTTGCTCAAGTCAGCTGAAGATGCAAGCTACAGCTGCTGTTAAGACTGTATTATTTTCTTTTTGATCACATCCTTACTTAAACAGAGAAAAAGTTGGACTTGTAATTTGTGATGATAAAGACTTTAAATTCTTCTGTCTCAATTGTAGAAGGTCAAATGAGAATTAACAAAGGCTGTTCATTTTTTGTTACTTACATTTAATGAAAATGACAAATCTAACAGTGTTAACTTGTTGAAGTGCTCAAACAGACCAGAAAAGAATAGGAAAAAAGCAAAACCCTGAACTTGTACACCTATGCCTTTCTATACTTCTTGAAAGGCGTTAGATACTTCAGAAATGTCTAGTTAAATTGCAAATGTGCAGTTTAAATATAATATATTAATTAGACAGCGAGAGTGAGTTGGCCCTTGTTAAAGGAGGCAAAGCTTCAGATAGGCTACATAAGTAGATGGGCAGGGTGAGAGAGGAACAGCATTATAGAATTAGAGTTACTGCAATTCATTTTAAAGATACATAATCAATTTTAGAAGCAAGTTTTGAAAGTTTAATAAATGTCTGGAATTGGACATTAATAAAACAATGCTTCAGAATGTATAATTGCCAAAACTGCACTAGTTTTAAGAGCTGAGCTGCAGGTATTAACTCTTCTGGAAATAAATAAAAGCATCACTGTGTCTGCATGAGCCTGTTAATCTGAGCTCATTAGACACTAGTCATTAGTCAGAGCTGCTATTGAGCCTCATGGCTCAGGCGTAAGTCAATGCAGGGCTTTGTTGGAAAGATTTATGTGCTGTCAATAACTGTATGTTTTGTCTGCCAAAAAGTGATGTTGAGTACGGCTCATACTTTATATGGCACATCAAACTTAAGTGGTGCTTGTCAGTGAAAATGCAGTCGGGTTTTGTATTACATTATGAATCTCCAGAAATATGAGGCCATATTCCAATAGAAGCAGAATAGGGAGGAACAGTTAATACAGGAGAAGAGACATATAGCCTCTATAAGTGGAGGCCATCAGATCTCTTGGGATGTCTTCTAAAGATAAGGGTATTGTATATTACAGCTTCTTGCTTATGTTAGCCTCACAACAAACTGCTGAATACAATGCACACTTGAAAAAGGAGCAAGATACTAATAGAGAACAAGCTAGGTGTTATGGATTACTCAGATCAAAGTTCAAAATATACTGTTCTTTAACAAAAAACAGAAGCTTTAGGGTTCTAACTCTAATCTCATGCACACAGACTTGTCACAATCCATTTCCCAGCCAATTTACAAGCGCTTCTGACAGCAGCAGAGACCATGAGCTGCTGTGTGCAATGTGGTGCACCAGTTCATTGTGCATAACAAGCTACGGTATGCACCCGGTGAGGACCATTCTGGAAAACTCAAAGATGAAATTCACTGCTGAATGATACAACCTCAGCACAGAGCCTTGAGCTTGTGACTTGAGAAAGCAAAGGTCTTTCATTCTCTTAACTGATGTTAAGGCGAGCAGAATAAGTTGTGGCTTAAATGGCATCTTGAGTGGAATTCAGTTGATGGGTTTCAAAGACTCACGTCTCACTTGAGTGACTGGACACCTACCACATAGACCATGATACATCATATGTAATGGCAAACATATAACATGTCCACACAATGATTAAAAATGGATGCAATTAAAACATGAGTTTTGGTCTTAGGTCACTGATTGAAAAAAGATATTAAATGAATTAACCATTTAAATCAATAGGCTCTAGGTGTAAATGCACAAGTAAAGTGTATTGCATCAAAGATGTAAACCCAAATGGAAGCATTTGCGCTGAAGTCAAGCTCATTAGATGCATCTTCAGAAGGCTTACACAGCTATTTAAACACCCTTAGGTGAGATCCATTATGGCAGCACCTTATCACTGACTGAGAACAAAAGTTCAACAGGGCAGTTCTCCTTATTGGACATGTGTTAAATCAGTTGAGTTTCTTTGAGGTCACTGTCATAGTTCATGTCTGAAGGATAAATCACCAATTTGCAGCTCATCAAAGATTTAATATAAGAGCAAATGTTTCTGAACCAGACTACCACAAGCCAATTGCTGAATATTATATAAAGCGATAGATACATGTTATATGCATATATACACATGTGTATATATATATATATATATATATATATATGCACACGTGGGTTAGACGTGGGTTAGAAAGCAGTCTATAAAGTTCCCTCAAAACATGAATAAAGAATGAAGCATTTGATTATTCTTAAGGCACTTTAATCTAGCATAAAGAGGATTTACTGTATGTACAGGTGTGTGTGTGTGTGTGTGTGTATGTGTGTGTGTGTGTGTGTGTGTGTGTTGTGATGTATGTATGGTTCAACAATAACAAGAACCCATTAATATTAAAGAAAATATACAACAGTTAATTTATACAATATATAATATTCTAATGGTTAATCATGGCCCTCAACCCAAGTCAAATCATTCTTATTAGCATATAAATAATCATCTAGCAAACAAATTCACCATATGCATATATTTAACATATATAATGTGTATATAATACATTCATATGACTGACTACAAAGGAAGATGGTCAGTGCCATAAATAGAAATTAAATATAAATTAAATTACAGTTTATACTGTCAGCAATGACCTTAACTAAACAGAATACACAGTGTAATTCTGAATTAAACTTCATAAATAGATGTGCAACAGCACATAAAATTAAATGTGTCTGGAAAGTAAACAATTGAAACCTAGACTCTACCTAGACTGGAAAGTAACACTCTGACTGAGATTCAGAGACCCTGCGTGCAGAAGATGCCTGTTCAACAACACTCTCCATCCAACCTGACACAGCTTGAGAAGACCAGGTCAAAATATCTCCAAATACGGGTTTGCAAAGTTTGTCGCATTAAAACCCAGAAGACCAGAGGCTTAATACTCAACTTGATCCAGATAGCTGTTTCATACATGTTAACGTTAGTGTTACCTTATTGAGTGAGCATTCGAGTTCTTCTAAAATCAATTGGATTAATCAACAAAACAAACAACAACATGAATTCAAACATAGAGCTTTCTCCACATGGGATAGTGAATAATGCTTTTCAACACCCACAATAAAAGCAAAAGCACTAAACCTTCATGTTTTCCACCTGATCTGTCCACCCTAATGTGCTGCACATTTGCTCAGTCATCTTCTGCCTCCGTGTAGATTTGAGTCATCCTGTGTTTTTCAGCCAGTACTCTGTGCTTCTCTCTCGATTGATTTCTAGGTTTGATCCAGGCCACTATCGATTGTTCTTTTAATTGTTACCTTGCCCTAATTAGATTTGGTTGCTTGGACTGGAGTGATTTGAACCCTTCATGTAATTCGGCTGTCGGATCAACTGTTGAACAGAAACTCTTGTCACACAGACTACCAGAGACAGACAAAGGGGTGAAGAGCCAGTGTGTCTGTCCATTTACTGTTCAGTTGGATAATAAGAGAGGTAGAACTTTTGGAAGAATTTCTGTCAAACTGGAAAAAGAAGGAATTATGCTGAGAAACTATAGCACAGAGGTGGTTTGTTCATCAAATGGAGTGAGCGTTTGAAGGCAGTAGCAAAGTCTGCTGAAGGCTCCATGCAGGGTAGAGTCTAGATTTAAGAAATGAAGTTGAGGTTTTGGGAGGAATTAAAGAAGTTCTTTATCCTTATTCCGCTTTCATTCCCATCCCTATTTTACTCAAGCAAAATTAACAGCCCACAAAACACTGCCTGGGCAAGAATATTGATGGTAATAAAAAAACATAATTGGTGCAAAAGTGAAACAACTTGTCCTGCTAAAAGGTGTATGGACTGTGCAAATACTAAAGTTAGAATGGAGTTTGATGAAGAACAGAAACAGACGCATACCTGGCAGTTGTTTTGTTTTGTTTTTTTTCAATTTCATTTTGTTTGTTTTTCAGAGGTAAAGGGGCTCTAGTTTGTAACTTGGGCTATTAGACCATATTTCACTTGCTGTTGCAGTAAAAGTTCACAGAACTGACACCCTGAAGACATTTGCTGATGCAGAATTCTCCTGTGGCAGATGCTAGATTCTCAGAAATTGCAATAAAATCTTGGCTTCCCATTATTAATGTTCTACTGGAGACCCTCTTACTTCTGCTGTCTCAGTATTAAAGTTAATATCCTTCTTTTCCCCAAGAGATTCACCTGAAATCGGTGTCTAAAGACCCTTTAAAACGATCCCATAATTAACTTACTATGATCTTAGGAATTAAGAATAAAAAACTTCTATAGATCAAATTTGAATCTAAGTTAAACTATGATGAAAACCACTTTGCAATATAAATAAAGTCTGATGGCCAAATGCAATTTGCACCTGGTTATAAATATATTGTGTATATTAATGGCTACATGTGTAAATCATGTCAAACAAACACCTTTGTCTTTTCTTTTTTTTTCTGCTTACTGACCAATGTGCTTGTCCATTGCCCACATTCTGTTTCACTTTCTTTCTTTCTTTCTTTTTCCTGTTGGGCATAGTGTGTCCTACTTGGAATACATGACACACATGGCTGGGGCCATTGGCAAAAAAACGAAGGGGAGAGCAATTTCTTTACGAATGATATTTGAAAATAACCAAGTTTGAACACGACCTGAGGCTGGAGTCCAACCGCGAGAGGGGAGGGCAGTGGTGGTGGTGGGGATTCTCTGTTGGAACATTTGGACTCGGGTCACTTACAGAAATGTACTGCGGGGGTAATGATGATCCATTGTGGCTACCTCTGGTTGAAGAACTGCAAATGTTAAACCATTGGTATTATTCCAGATCTGTGAGATAACAAAAAAAAATGCTTTGCTCAGGTCTTAAATAGAAATCTTTCAATGGTCCCTGCAGAAGCTGCAGAGGCACTTTTATATGCCGCGGTGCCGCAGCGACTTACACACGATCTTGGTGTTTGGAGCGGAATTGCTCCTCTGGTGAATTGCAGAATACTCCACTGGCTTGTGTACATTTTTCATTCTTGCAACAATTTCAACAAACATATCTTATGACTATAGATATTCACTGTGGAGCCGCCGGAAGCACTGCAGGGAAACGGGGCTCTCCTGTAGCCTTTCCTCAAGATGAAAACACTTCTCGACTGCCGCTGCTGTTGCCTTGGAAACCTGGTCACTCTCACTCTTTTATCCACAGTCTTCACTACTTGCTTCATTAAGTGTGTTGCTGCCGGCAATTAGAATAAAACCAGCGGCTGGGCTGGCTGTCTTGAAATGCAGTCTCCAATTAAATACTTTCAAATAGCGACATTTCTCCAGGCTAAATCTGCTCTCTATATAATAAACCTGGCACCTGGGAGCTTGGCTTCTGAAAGCAGACACCATGGTGGCTGGATTGGCAAATGACTTCAATATGCGTGTACTACATCAACACAAATAAAAAAATTAGCGCAGATCTGACGCAACCCTGTTACTGTGAAGCATTTCCGAGGCTGCTCCACGCTCAAACGAGCACGACAAATGCTTGAGGCGTTGTCACTGTGATCCACGCAAGAGGGAAAAGCAAAACAAAATGTGTGAATGGACAATCTCACACTGCAAGTGCATTTTATTTTTTATTTTTACCAGCCTGGAAGATGAAGCAACTGACCAAGATGCTAACTTGGAAAAGGAGATAATGAGGGCTAATCTGGATAGTAATGGGTGGGTTTATGTAGATTTATCAAAAGTCATGTGTTCCCCCTTGGTGCTCAGACTGTAAACAATGACGCAATTAGTCTTGGATCAAATATCCGTTATCTGCTGATTATCCTGCTGATGAGTGTCAAGATGGAGGACTGGATGTGAAGACTGGAGGGATAAAATCTGGCTCTGGAACGTTGTGTTGTTCTTTGAAAATACTGTACTGGCACTCCGCTGTGGTCCATCTGTGCCAGTTTGAGAATGCTCGCGCAGATGACTTGAAGGCGAGGGAATGCCAGGAAGGGTCGAGACACGTTGAGCGGTGGGTCGCCCACATGGCTCAGGCGGGATAACGTCATGGGAGGGGCAATGACTGCCAAAAAAAAAAAGAAAGTGAAGCTCACTCCAACAACACTGTCTGATCTCACTCAGCGATTCATAACTCATGTCCATTTTTTAAAAGTTCTTTAATTAGCTGAAGATGTCGCGGCTGCGTTGAAATCGATGAGGTGGGCTTAAGTGAATCCTCATAAAAACAGATATCCAGTGCACTTTTGTAGAAATGCCCTCATGTTATTTTGTGTATTTAGCTGTCATCATTGTGTCCCACATGTAATGAAAACATGGTCCTGGTGCATCAGTTGCCTTGAAGGCAGTTACTGCAGCCTCCATCTGTGCTGAGGTGGGTGTGTGTGAAGTCCTGCACCACTCATTTAACACTCTATTACAGCCCACCTGAGCACACTCAGTCATTACTGAATTACCTACAAGCCATCCATTTGTGCTGACAGACCTGCAGTAATTGTGCTCCATTTCTCAGACGACCAGTGATCGCTGATTTCAGAACAATTTAAGGAGCCACTTCAAGAAAAAAAGGAAAAGGATTGGGCCATAAAATTACCTTTATTTCACCAATTTTCTTCAATATGTTTGACCATCTCACAAAGACAGCATGAATTACTGGAAACACATCATTAACAGGAAATCAAATTCACTTCCTACCAAGTTTAGAACTCTAAACAGCCCTGGGAGACAATTACATTGAAGCCTTGCACTGTGTTCATCCACAATAATATCAGAAAACAAATTTCAAAGGTAATATCACCAGGAAATCTCTGTCCAAATAGAGTGGTTGAGAGTGTTTCAAAATTAATTCAAAGGATTGCCACACTCTGCCGCAGAGATCAAGGACTTGTTATGATGCGAGAGCACCCGGTGAGATTAAATTTGAGCTTGTTGTAATGAATGGGTTTGTTTTTACAATGGCAACGCATGATAATTGTGAGGTTTGAAGGACAGATGGTTTAATCAAAAGCACATCTCTTAAGTGCAATGTGGCCGTACACTACTTTCTATTTTAATTACAGGATCAGTAACTGGCCAGAGTGGTCAAGTCAGAAATCTTCTCACACTCACAGTGAACTGGGTTGTCTGTATTCCCCTCCCCCAACATGTGATGCTTTACAAAGGCTGCCACTGGGAATTGCTCCTTGACATTGGCTCAGTGCCTTGAAGGTGGTGTGAAATAATATTAATAATAACGCAAGTGTGGGTGGTGTAATTTTTTTTATTTCATTCTTTTTTTTCCTTTTTAAAATAGCCCTACTACCAACCGAGTCTGAGAAGCAGACAGATAACCACATGTAATCCTAATACTTTAAATTATCTGTTCGTATTTTGCTTCATTTTATCGAGTGAAATGTCAACCATGTTGCCAAGAGCAAGGTTGTGCGTTAACAGCAGGTGAATTCCACTGAAATAATGTATAAAATGGATCACAGAGGTCTTGTTATTAAAGCTGCAAATCCCAATAACGTGAATGTTTTATGATTTTAATGAAAAATTCAATAGTTTTAAGATATGCATATCCATTATTGTTAAAAGCTGTAATGGGCTTCCTGCTGTTTTCAGATCAGTCATTCAGACTCCATTACTCAGCCTAGAATCTTACTGAATGCTGCATAAAGGCAGAAAATTAGCAGCAAAGCAAATTAATAAAACAAGTCCATCTCTCTGTCATGAGCCAGGCCTTGTCCAAAGGCCCGGAAGAGATGCCCAACCCCGGTGCTGCTGCTGCTGCTGCAGGCTCCTCACGGTCGGCCTGAGGCCTTAATGCGGCTCAGGTGTTGTAATCGAAGATTGCTACCAGCTGGTTGTAGTGTTCGTTGGCACGGCGGAGCGGAGTTGGCCGTCGGAGGGCTGTACAGGTGAGTGGCGCGTCAACGCTGCTGGCTCCCGTTCACAACAAGCCCCTTGTCCGTGGAGAGACACTCGTGGCTTCAGCGGTAAAGTAAAGGAACAAGTGCGAGGGCTTCATTGAATATTAATCTGAGTATGAAGACACTCCAAAATGAAAACCAACTAACCTCATTAGCAACATCTCGTTGAACGTTTGAAGTGGTGGGGAAGGATGGGAGCCAAAATATTAAACAGGATTTTTTTTTTTTTCTTTTATTGTTCAAATACTTTCTGGGCACCAAATATTCACTTAGTGTTATGTAAACCACCCTTGCACACAAAGCCATTAAGGCCAGCAGAGATTGGATTTTTAGATTAAATTAGCCACAAATTTCGCTCCAATCTCCACGCAAGCATGCTGCCAGCATGAGAGAGCTTCCCCACTATGCCTTGGTAGCCTTACATTTAATGATTTCCATTTACATCTCTAAAACCGATAAATATGACATTTAAGCGGTAATCTAATAAGCTGCCTCTACAGGTCCAAGTGGAATTAACGCAGTTTGCATCTTCTGAAGTTGTATTCAGAACAGACGTCTCAGCTGCTTTAGCACTTTTCTCTCTCACTCGGGCTAATTTCCATTTGCCGTATAAGTTGCATTTATAATATAATATGGTGGCAGTTTGTGCAATAACTAATAACAACTCCCGGCGTCGAAAGGTTGCGGTTTGAGCTTCACTAGAATTTCAGCCAGATATAAATTGTTAGAACTCTGGCCAAATAAAGGGGTTCTAAAATGTATGACATTTCATTAAGGCCTGAAGTGAAAACTATCCAAGAACAATAAAACACGTATCAATAATATAATATACAACCGGGATCGTGTGGAGTCTACATACACGGATATCCAAATTTTGTTTTAAGCGCGATTTAGCTGTTGCCTGAGGGATACTGAATGAGCAAGCAAAAGGCACAAAGCCAGTGGAGCCCTGCAGGGAGAAAAGTTTAAATTCTGTGTGTATACGAGGGGCTTTTTTTTGTTTTGTTTTGTTTTGTAACCAGCACTCCCCGCAGTTGTAGAAAATTTGATCATTGCAATGGCACATGGGCAGGAACTGGTGCGAGCCAAAGGGTACAGTGGTGCTGGAAGGAAAGTCAATAGAATTTTACTTGGGCCAGTGGGCTGATTGTCAGATGCAATTATAGGGAAATACACATTTTGAAACGGATGTTGCACTGCTCAACATAGGTGGCGATAAGAATGGAAAAGTGAACTTAATTGATTGGAAGGGTGATACGGGTGAGGTAAGTGTAGCACTTAATGCTGTAAGTAATAAGAGCTGCAGGAAGATAAACCACAAAGGGGGCCAGACGGTTTGTCCCTACATTAGGGGTAAAATAAAGCATGCACCATGAAATATGCATTCTAGTACCAAGAGTTAAAGCTCTACAAACACCAAAATCCCAAACTGGTGATAGTAGTAATATGTAATAAAGATGACTCTTTATGTGCTAATCCTTTTATATTATGATAATATCAGAGGGGTTTCCATGTTTAAAATTCAGGGTTTTCAAATTCAAGTGTGATAACATGACACAAGCAAAGTCACGAGGAAGAGCTGAGACAATCTCACAGCAAATGAAATGTTAAATAAGAGCGATGTGTCGAACAGTGTAAAGCCCTCCGGCATTACAATCTGTTGTTGGGAAATAGTCTTGCCCTATTATATCTTACAGGCTGTGATTTGTAATTAAATATTAAGTCTGATTAGCAGAGTGTTTCCACGCAAGCAATTCACCACTTCAGAGCCATCATCAGTGAGCTTGGATGGTAGGTTTAGAGTCACTGCGGTGCTAGCGATGGAAACAGAGGGAAAAACCTGCTGTTATTTCGCCCACATCGTGTGCGGTGCATCCGCCGCTGCACTGTGCTCGGCGCTTGAGGTGCGTGACAGAGAAAGCCATTTCAACATTTGACTTTGTTTCAGCGTGTTTGACTTAAAGAGCAAGGAAGCTTGTTAAGGAGTGTTTTGGAGCAATATTAACTTTCCATCCGTTGTGGCTGTGATAGTTCCTGGAATTCACAGCCCTATCATCTGACTCTTAAAACTAATCACCTGCCTCATATACACTGTCAGCTTTTAGATGCCTCTAGGTGATAGAATAATTGGTTACGGTTCATTTTCCTCCAGTAGTGAGATGCTGGAACTCTTTTTCTATTATTTTAATGTGTCATCCTCCCTTTTATTGAGGTGGCAGTGAATCCTCGTGTAAGGCAGAAATGCCAGAGACATTTTGTTCAACAGCTGAAGGCAGTTGTCACTTGAGGACATCCAAATATTGATCGCCCCTTTATCCTAACATCACATTATCACTGTGTGGTTGCATCTTCTTTTCATCAGGGGAGTTTTTTGCTGCCTAATCAGTATTGGCTTACTAATTATATATTCTGACCCCCTTTTTAAACACTGGTTTATTTGAACCTGGTTGAAAAGTTTTATAGGCTTTTTGAGTATTGTATCAACAACAACCACATATATTGACTAATGCTATCTGGGCTGAGATGCACTTTCACTGAGGATCAATACTGCACATCAGCAAAGTGTATATTATCAATGTCCTGCAACCTTTTAGATGCTATTTTCTTACTTATTGCAGTACACTTTACCTTAAAGAGCAAGCGGTGTACAAACATATTGATGTTATTCTAATAACTGTGAAAAAAGTAAAAAAAATGAATTATGTTGTTACCTGTGGTGTCCAACCCTTTTAAAAGTCCTTGGATGTGCCACAGTGTAATGGCTGGCTGGTGCTCCCAAAACAGCTACCCCCGAAGTGACAGGGTGTAACCTTTATGGGGAACCAGTCCGTCTCCTCAGGGACAGAAGGTGAAGACAGCGAATTCACATGACCGCATCTCTTAAGCAGCCAGCGTGTTGGTTGCAGGGCACTCGCTCAGCTCCCAGATGTCAAACCCTTGGAGCTTTGCCTGTTCACCGCTTGATAATTGGTCATCCATCTACTCTCCTGTGATCACCAGTGGAGCTGTGGGCTCTGTGGGCCAGACATTTATTTCACATCCTATTGGTGGTTGTTTGTTTCCAGGGGGGTAGTTAGCCATTCGCTTCTGGTCCAGTGATCAAAAATTTATTTCCAGTGCTGCGGCCAATGGTTTACGGCTCCATTCAAGGATGCAGCAGTAAGACGCGCAACGCTGCAGCCATTTTCTGCATGATTTTATTATTTGGTTATTTATTCTAAACAGAGTGGCAGACATTGGCTGCTGTCTCTGAGCTAAACTGCATTGCTTAAGAAGCTATAAAGTAAACTGTACTGGTTCGTGTATAGCTGGGAGCTGCATGACACTGCTTGATTAATGGGTTGGAGCTAAACAGCAATGCTTACTTTGTCTAAAGGAGCAGCTGTGTGTACAGAGCTGGGTTAGAAGGACAGGGATGAAAGAAGCACACTATAGTGTTTGGCACATAAGTGAGATTCTGATTTGAAATATCTATGGGACTCCCAAATGCTGCTGTAAACTAAACTGAGATTAAGATGAAACGCACTTCCCAAACTCGTCGCCCTCCCCCCAAGACTAATGCCTGTTGCCAAACATTTTTTGAAGTCTCTTTCATCACATTGTTGTGAAAAACGTGGTCAAAAACAAGGGAAATAAAGTTCCACTGCTCAGCGTTCTGTTCTTAACAGCTGAATAGTCGTGGATCGTCCCACTTTGCAGCTCAAGACACAAAAGGTGTAAAGGTGTCGGCTCCCCTGAGTAGTTGCCGTTGTTAGAATAACTTTTGCTTAGTCTCCATCCAGGTCTCTTCTGGAAAGACCCTTGCTGGACCCGTCCGCTCAGCCAAAAATGCACTGTCCCCATTCATCTTCACTCTGACTTTGAAAGTGTTTGACAAATGAATAATTTAATTAACACCTCTGGGTGAAAAGCACAAAAAATTGTTTTTTTTAATATTTTTTCAAAGAAGACTCTAAATGGAACATGAATATAAGGTTGTGCATTCAAATGGTTAGAGGTAGAGAAGTTGCAGTCAAATAAATGCAAGAATTGAGGCTGAAGGTCACTGTAGTGAACAATATCAGCCTGCATGAATCAGCCGTGGAAAAGAAAAGAGAAAAGTAAACAGACTCGGCTCTTTGTGGTCATGCTAATGTTGAAGTTAATGTCGTCCTGGGTTGACCCCTGTCTACATACCAGAACCACCTTTCCCCCCCTTTGAGTTCTTTAATTTATTATTCTGAATCGTTTTTGTTTCCGTACTCACAATTGAGTTTAAAAAGTCCCAGCAATCCATGGCTCTCAATTAGCCAACAACATTGCTGAAACTTTTCATGATGAAATTCTATGGGAAAAGTTATCTGTAAATTTTCTTTTTTTTTTTTTTTAATGGTGAGTTTCAGACAAGAGAAGCATTTCTTGTCTCATTTTTGTACTCACAGAGACCAAAGTAAGAGCTAGAAAACAAAATCAGGATATCTTTACCAGAGTTGCACGGCAACAGTATGAAAATGTGTGCACAGCAAACAACCATATATTTTGAGTAAATACTGGAGCGTTATAGCTGCTATCTCATGACCTTTTCAATTTTTTTTTTTGTCTTGTCATATACCTTTAATTTATTTTGACAGTTTGTGGACATTATGCTGTACTTAGCAATAATTATTTTGGAAAACTGATTGGAAATAAGAGAGGAATGAAGGCTTTTCAAACATGTGACTTGTTACTTGTCAGTAAAAGGTCAAGACACACTCATTTGAAAGAGCATAATATTCAAAATGCCCAATTTGTATTGACATTTCTCCTGAGTGCACTCTCCCTGGCATTTTGGTACCATTCCCTGCCATGGAGAGCCATTAAGTCACTAAATAGGTGCAAGCATCAGGAAAATACCTTCTCCTGCTTGACATGACTGTCACTTTACAAGGTCACTGAGCTTGATCTACCCCCATGCTGAACTGGAGCCTTTCACAGTATCATGAAAACTAAATTGACAGGAAATTCATCCACTAATGAAAAGACAAAAGAACTAATCACATCTTATTTAAAATGTCACCCACACTGATTTAAAAATACACCATCCATCTCTCCCTTTCTTTCAGCTATAATGAAGTCTCTCGCTCAGTTGAGTGATCGCAAAGCGTTCCTTCCTTCAAACATGCCTAATTGGACTTCACTACCTCTCACTGTGGATTGTGTCTAATTAAAGGTCTCTCATTCTTCCACTCACCTCTTGTGTCACTTCCTCTTCCACATTCACGTCTACCCCCCCCGCAGATTCTATGATCAGCCGGCAGACTTTTCTGGTCTATTTCCTTCCGGTGCCTCTGAAACTCTTTTGGATTTATGCCTGCTCCTGTAGATGTTCAGCATCTCAACATCTCGCCTCTTTCCTGTATCTCTGCTCAGGGTACCATTTGTCTTACTTTTGTTTGCGTAGACATATGGTCTGTAAAGCTGTTCAACATGGAGGCTGAGGCACCGTCTTATCTCCTCCAGTGTTCTTCCTCCTGTTGCGTGAAAACAAAACATATTTATTCAGATACTGTGGGGTGGGAAATGCCACATCATACCCATTGTAGGCATGGATTAAGAATGGCGCCACAGCGCCTCATTAAATAAAGTTCACTGTAAAATTAGCTTTTCAGGCTCATGACAATATCAAAACAACAGAGATGGATGAAAAAAACTATGCATTTAAACTTTCAGTTACTAAACCATTGCATTAATTATCTGTGGATCTAAACATATATGCTTATGTATCAAATATTAATATGCACAAATTGCCAATTTATGTTGGCTGAACACTCAATGGGGGGCTACTACTACTGTAAGCAAGTTTTAATGGCCCCAATATTGGTCCACAAATCACCTAAATGTTTAAGTATGGCCAGAAGTAACGATTCACAAGAGACCCGATACACTGATGCAAGACACCGAGGACCGAGCAGCGTTAAAACATGTCAGGTTCGGAAGTTGGTGCAGGACTTGTAACAATGGCATAACTGAGATCACTTACTGCACAAGGACAACCTCTCCTGCATCAGCTCCTCTGATTGTAATTCAAGGTTCCTTCAGCCCCACTGCTGATCAGGAGCAGTGAAAGTGACATGTAGCCGTCTGCCAGAGTTGTATGGAGGCAATGGGAGCAGATTGTTGGAAAGTGCTGTTAAAGAGTGAGGGCTGACACACCTCTCGTAATAATATCAAACTGATTATTAACACTCCCGTTATGTCTGCACACTGTTGATTCAAAAACAAGTCTCTGATAACTTTCTGTTAACAGATTTGACTATGGTGGTAGACTATTGTGGAACTGCAATGAGAAAAGAGTATGATTTTGTTTTTTGATGATTTTTTTTTTTTGAATCAATCAATTCAAATCATCTTTCTGACTCCCTCTATAATTATTGTTATCTTACTGGCCTGTTTTGGTTCAGCAAAATTGTGTTTTGCATGCATTGAATCAATCATTTTCCAAATACAAAAAGCAACTTCTGTGTCTGTAAAAATGTCAGGGGAAAACTTTTTTTTTTTTTTTGCAACTTTTCAAGTTTGCAACTGTGGCCCTCTACCTCTGGAAGAGGTGGGAGCATTGTTCTATTTCTGGGCTGACAGAGGAGGTGATAACACTGATTCAACAAAAAAGGACTGAGCCGGTGAGGCAGCTGAATGAAACAGGGATGTTTCAGCTGTTATGTTAATGCACCGCATTTGAGCCAAAAAGCAGGTAGCAGCCGTAACAGAGACCAAGGTCACAGCAGAATACATCAAACAGAGTATGCTTTTGGACAATGTAACAGGGAATATGTTACTGTTACTACCATGCTGTGGTAAGATCTAGCAGCGCTGCTGAGTGTTTATATAAGACCTTGATTTATTTTGACTCGATTTGTCCTGATTTGATTTAATGTTCCCCTCTAAATGAGCCCCGCCAATATGCTTTAACCTACACATTTAGTTGTTAGTTGTTTATTTGACAGAAGGAAAGGAATCTCTGGAAGTTGGGACACCATGCTGTGGAGGTGTAGGGGGCACAGCAGGAGATGAATCTAAAAGTCGGGATAAAAGGTGGAAGCAGCTGCTCATGTCCTCTAGCCTAAAAGTTTATCTCCCACTAAGCAGCCAGTGTCTCAGGAAAGAGATGTAGCTGCTCCATGTGGCAGGCGGAGCTGAACTTCCCATTCCTATTAAAGATTTATTCTCCCGCTTGTTTTTTTTTTTTTTTTTTTTCCGACACCTTGTGTGAATTTAAGCTAATTTGAGCCATTGCTTGGAAAACTAGAACAGTTGGGGACGCCGCTTGCCAAGCGCGGAATGGCAGCGTTTATGAGTGGGAGTGAGGACACTTGATAACAAGTATCTACAATAATGTGCAGTGGAATCTGGAAGTTGTGTTTGCCAACTTCAGTGTTGACAACACATTACAAAGCACCGAAGTGAGACAGTCGCATCGGTTTTCGTCGAGGAGATTTCAGTGAAATACTCTGCTAGGGTCACAACCAAATGTTTCATTTAAGCACATACATATGCTGATTCAATCCAATTCACATGAAAATGATCGTGTAACACAGAAAAAAAAGTAATATCTTTATTCCCAGAGATCACAGTATAACCTTTCTGCCAACAAAAACTGAATTGTCATGTGACATGATGGCGGCAACAAATTGTCCTTATCAGTCACATGTCAAAGCAGTGTTTAGTGTAATTCCACACATTTAAAACTGTTAATGCGGCACTGAGGAATTAACTTGTTGTGTGACAGTATAATGTGCGGTTTGAACAATGAAGGCACGAAATGACGAGACTTCACGTCAGACTTTTTTTTTTTTTTTTGTTGCAAATGTTAAGCTGAAAAAGAAATTAGTTTATTTACAAACACAACACATTTGTGATTGAAAAGAAAACTTAATTTTCCCAAACGGCGCGGCTGCCGCGCTGACATATTTCACTTTCATAACGAGACATCCTTTCACACATGACTTCACCTGTGTTCCCCGCCTCTCTTTCCAGATGGGGGCCATTTTTTGTTCTCTTTTGGCCATCACAGTAACAGTGAAGACGATTTGACAAGCCTGCCAGGTTTCTCCTGCTCATCCTGGGAAATGGAGGACAAGGAGGAAGCAACCTGCGAAGCCAATTACTCAAGTTTTCTCTGTTTTGTTTCACTCTCCTCCAACCAGCGAGGCTGGAGCGAAAACTTTAGCAGCAGCTGCGCTAATGTAACAAAGCATGCGTATTTACCTGCGCTCACTCACATTCACATCTTCATTTGCTTTATTTTGCATTTCCCATCTCCTCACCTGAGACTGTATAAAGATTTCAGGATAGCTGTTTTCTGTTACCGTGGCCTGCCACCGAGGAATTTTACGTAGAGCTTCTTCACAGCTTTTAGATAAGACTTTGGACGTGAGTGACGAATGCACAGCTGCGGGACTGTGAGAGGGCAACAGTGCAGCCAATCATGCAGAGCTACGCTGCCAAAAATGCGATTTTTATCGGGAGTCAATAGATGTTTTCTTAAAACGTGGCGCCAACAGCACAAAATATCCTCTCAAACAGCGGGGGGAACATATCTTCATACCAAATAACTGCAGTCGCATTTTCAGGAAAAAAAAAGAACAGTTGTCAGGAGAAACAATACTTTTCATATAAACCGTGTACTTTTAGGAGCAATACTGGACATGTCCAGGAAAGACCTTTGACTTTGACAGAGGGCTAAAGTGAAAATGGCCTTTCTCTCTTCAGTCGTGTGTTGGCGTGCTCGTGGCTAGAGGGGATGTAGTGAAAGAGTGGAGGAGGCAGAGGAAACTGCTTTGCACTAAGCTGGGCCTGAGCAGTTTCTCAATGTAGTGAGAGTAATTAAGAACACCAACAACAACAACAAAAAAGCTCCAAACAAATAGCTGCGTTTTAACAAGTTACAGACGTAAGAACAAGAGGAAATTTGCACTCTGGGAGGAAAATAATTCTGCAAATGTGGCAGTTGAGAGAACATGTGTAAATTATATTGGCACTAAATCACAAAGTGGAGTTGAAGCTTGGATTGGGCTGATAGTGTGGCTGCACATGGCTCCACTGGATAACAATGCCTTTCCCCTCAACTTCAAAACTGTGTATATCTGTAAAGAGAAAGTGGTAACAGGTCGCAGTGGGGCTGACCTCAAGGCAACAGAAATGGGGGAAAAGCAAAAAAACATGTTCAGAAAAATAAAAGCTACTGTGTGGGGAAAAAATAAAAAGAAGAAAAATCACATGTCGAGCATGTTGCAACACTTGCAACATTCACTTAATTCTAGAGTCTCTTGTACAGAGTTACTTTGTTTCTTTTCTGATAATTTGAATGATCTCTTCCCTAGTTTGATTTTTATTGCATGTACAGCTATCCTGTTATTTGTCTGTTTTGAAAATTGTCTACATCATCTTTTGGGGGTTCCCTGCAGAGTTCTCAGAAGAACATCCTCGATCAAAGGCACTAACCCTCGGAGGATGCCCCTGAGAGCAAATACTGGAGCGAGGTTTGTTTGGGCCAATCATGTTTGCTTCTCCCCTTCCCGTCAGTGCTTGGAAGACTGAATTGCTCATTCTTACAGGAGCAATCGTTCTTTCATGCAACTAAGGGTCCTGATTTGTTGTTTGGGAGTATGGAACTGGAAATAATGGACCATCCACAAAGGAGATCTCAGGACAATCCTAAAATGTAGATATTCAGAATAACGATGGGTGTTGTGTTCTAGTGAGTGTGAATGAGACAAATTGAAGCCAATTTTGTTGTGATTGACATTTTGTATTTCATGTGCATGGATTTACAGGATAGTTGTTTGTATTGTGTGGCCATGTTTGTCTACTTAGTGATCAATCAATCCCGGGGAATGGTCTGTTTCTGGCTGGATTCACAGCAACCGTTACATTTGTTGGGTTGTTTATGTGATGCTGTTGTCCATGTCGCTGAGGTTAAACCCCCCTCACATAACCCGAGTGTGTGTTTGATGTGTACACACAATTATGCCAAGATGTAAAAACACTCATCGCAGCCTCACAACAACACCACTGACGATAAATAATTGTAACCAGTTAATCCAGCCTAGTGTAATTGATTTAGTGTAGACAAAGAGACAGTCGGGAAAATCCACGTTCATTTATTCAACAAATTTTATTGATCATCAAGTTGTCAACCTTCACTCAGAGTGATGGATGGCTAGAACTAATAAAGTTACACTGTACTTTCTTTTTAATCAGCCTGTCACTCAGCTTGTCAATGATTTCCCCCCCGCTGACCTGTCAGATCAACGATTCTAGTACAAAATCACCAAATGTCATAAAAAAGGGGTGAAATATCAAATTAAAAATAAAATTGATTGCTTAAGGGGAGAAAAAGTTATTGGCCCATCAGGATTTTTTTTTTTTTGGGTGGGGTGGGAGGATCTCCAAGCAATCAAGATAGAAGGTAGAACATGTCCAAAATACCAAACAAAAAGTCACACACTCAAAGCAGCATTCCAGAGGAAAAAAAACAAACATCATTTAAGATAGTTGATTTGCTGAGAGGAAAGTCTGTATAGTCTGCATCGATTTGGGGATCTTGAAGCAACATGGTTGGCAAAAGAATTTGCGCTCGTATTTACACTCCAATCCAGAGGGGAGCAGTAATACACCTGAAAGTTCTTACCAACTAGCATAAAAGAAGAAAAAGTAGCACACCTGATTGAGAGACTAAGCTGACATTTGGGATGCTGAATTGCATAGGTACCTGTGCTGCTTTCATCCCCAACCCGGTACCTGCATTTAAACAATAATTACTTGAGCGCAGAAGTTATATGTAACTTCTAATGTTGGCAGTGGACACTATGTGTTAATTTGTCTTAATTGTGTGGTAATTTAATTTACAGCAACCTGTTATAAAAATATATATAATATTTTCCAAATCATATCGTTTTGTGTATTCCAGTACTCGCACATGCACAATTATTAGTTGCCATGTATGTAGTCTATTGCATTGTAAATTGTTTCTATGGTTTACCTGTGTTTGATCATTACATTATTCATGTGATTGACATGAACAGTTATTTAATTACAACACATCACTTGTTCCATGCTCTCTAGACTAACTTAGAAGGCTCTGCTGTATATTAATAGTCATAGTAGTGCTGTTCAGGCAACCATTTGAATATATTTGCATATGTTTAAAGCTGTGTCTGATGCACATAGGTTTTTGTGATACCCTTGGCTTCTGGACTGAGGTTTCTCTTCATGGCGAGGGGGATGGTTGGCCACTACATGAAGAACCTGGATGGAGGTTTCCCTTCAGCATCTGATCTATCTACTACCAATATGGTAGGTCTCTTAAGAGGATCTCAAACAGTATATTTGTGAGACGTCACTTCAGGTGTCAGTGCTCCTGTCAGTTTCTGATTGGTGGACTCTGTCCCTTCCTGCCCTAGTCAGCCAATCGGGAGCTGACAATCCTGGGACAGCTGGCTATTTAGGGCAGGGGTGTCCAAACTGTTCCACAAAGGGCTGTGTGGCTGCAGGTTTTCGCTCCAACCCAGCAGCAGCACACCAGATTTGACTCACTTAATCAACTCATCTGAGTGATCAGACAGCTGATTGGTCAAACTGGGTGTGTTTGACTGGTTGTAACAAAAACCTGCAGCCACACGGCCCTTTGTGGAATAGTTTGGACACCCCTGATTTCGGGCGTCTCACTCCCGGCGTGCGGAGCGATTGAACTCACTGGACAGTACGCCATGTTTCAGTGTTCCCCAACTCAAAAACACTCGTTGGCTAGTAAACTTATGTTAGACTTTTTAGGATTTAAAAGTGCTGTTTTGTGTTATTTTTGTCCCATAGAATCGGTCGCAAGGTTTTTCTTTCCCGTTTGGTTTCCAATTTCAGAAAGTACATTAAAAAAAGATATATTCAAATTTAAAGTCAGGTCTGTTCTTTTAACGAAGTGTTCAATATATCATTAATATTTATTTGCTTACCTGTGTTTAGTCCACTCATTTTTAGTACTTAATTCATTACCCTCCTTAAAGAATGTGGAACAGGGGTCTAATGTACATTTGACTTTCATGTGGCTTACAGGGCTTTAGTATCACAATCCAATAAACAAGGAGAATTAATAATTCTCTACACATTGTCCCACCAGTTGCTTCTGTTTTAAACTGGAAGGCAGCACCTGTGCCTCAGAACATGCATTCAGAACAGCACCTTGTCCAAAACACACTGTGCACCCTTTGTTTTGGACAAGGTGACATTGTCTCAAATATTACAATTACTAGTTATCAGAATTTTTAGTGTGAAGTACTCTCAACAGGAGCTCTTAGAAATAAAGCTAGCAGACTCTACCAAATCCAGGAGGAAAGTTGATTTTATTAAAATGTATAAGAAATTATTCATATTTTATCTGTTTGGAGTAGTTATTTTTTTCTTTTCAATAAGTTATGCCTTTCAGGTTATACATGTTGTTCTAGAAATGAGATTCAACTGAATTTCTTTGTGTTTTTAGACTGTTTGTCTCTGTCAGTTTTTGTGCATCAAATAAACAGTGAGCATTTCCCTAAAACTCATACACCAGAGCCAATAGTTGATGTTAGTATTCCCACCATCTGCTGTGGTGACTGGCATAACGGCAGTTCCACGGCTGTGAAACTTCTATAGGATCCAAGAAGTCTTCCAGCATTGAGTCAATTACAGGCTGCAGGAGTTTGTTTCAAGTGGAATTAGTCGACTAAGTCCATGATGAAATGCTCTGGGAGACCTGAAGTGCACAGAAAAGCTGAAAAGCTCTACATAATCATAGAACACCATACTCTAATGCTAGCAATGCATTCTGCACCACAGTGTTCCACTCTTTATGTGAGCTGTTCACTCTAATTTGAGCATTATTGTCCATATTTTGAAATCTAAGTCTAAAATCAAGACACATTTCATGACTCGTGTTGTTGTTCTGATATTTTTTAAAAAAGACACCTGTTCACCTCTCTGGCGTGTGCTGATTCCCTCTTCAAGGCACGCTGTTATTAACAAACAACTAAGTTTACTCTAGACTTAATAAAAACTTCTCATTTTCAGTCTCACTGGGTTGTGACATTTAGGAACAGTCAATTGCTCATTTTGTAAGGAACCTCCACTAACTCTTCTGACACAGTCGCTAACCTTTAGCAGAACGCAGACGACATCCAATTCATGTTTCTGACCTTTTTCCCGTCTCGCAAACCCTGACAGTCGGTCTCCTGCTCCCAATACCAGCTTTAATTTGATAGTTTGCATCTTCCCTTGCAGATTAAGTTACACGGATTTTCTCGGCACTTATCCCATCTGTGTTCAATAAATGATTTGAAAAAAGAAAAAAAATCTGGAGTTGCTCTGCCTCTGTGTCAGCCGTGCTTTTAGTTTCACTCTGATCATTCATTTGAAAACCAAAGCGGCGACAATGTGAACACCGCCACGGAAAAACCGCATTACAGACGAGCGGAAATTCAAAAATTAAAAAATAAACCAGCGTTTGTCTGTCAGGCAGACCTGTGAGACGACTGCAAGGAGCAACATTTGTTTACACAAATCAATGCTTCCAAACATATTTGGGTGCACGGGCGCCCGCAAGGCGGAGCCGTGCCATTGTGCGCGAGATGAAAGGGGCAGACGCTTTCGCCTCCGGAGACGGAAACTCGGCCCTCGGTGGGCTGTTTCACTCTAATTAATTCAGCTTTATGTGTCGCTAAGTTGGGAAACTCCACATCAGCTCGGAAAAGGCATTGTGAAACTTTCAAAACTCAATTTGTGTGCAGTCCATAATATGTGCCGAATGCGCAGCTCGCATATTCATGAAAGCCGTGTCGCATCCATGCGTCTTCAACCGATGAGACCGGGAATGTTTCCTTTTGCTGTCTGCGAGCTTGTTAGTTGTTTGGCCACTGGATGTAAAACTAATGGATGGATTTGCATGATTTTTTTTGCAAGGGACTGACCTATTATTTTTAGAAGTGATCTAAGAGTTGAACGCGGCGCCAGGACCGAGCAGGAGAGCGCTGACACATCATCTTTGAGGGAGAAAGACGGACGAGAAAATCCTTGTATCAGACATTTAAATGTTTGTTGAACTCAGACTATACTAATGGGCGAACAAGCGACCTTGGTAGCCCGACTCAGGTCTTTGTATGCTGGTGAGCGCGAGAGAGTTTCAGCACATCCAAAAAGAGACCTCAACAAACTGGCACTAAAAAGCTCCGCAGCCATTAAAGACAACAGTGTTATTTTTGAGATTAATCACAGAAAAAGGCTCAGTTTCTCCAGAGAGAAAATGTGCAGGTCGTGTGCGAGTTCAGCCTTGCCCTCTTCCAGAGTGATGGCTGTATCAGAGGCAGATAAAACGATGCAACAATCAAGGCTGTCACACAAGCCTGCGGAGGCACCCTGATGATCTGGCACTGCTTCATTCGTCTCGGATCAAATCTGTCATGCGCCCAAAATGTGAAGTCAGCTGACCACCAGAAAGTGAACAAGAAGAGGTTTTGTTTTTGTTTTGTTTTTTTCTTTCCTGATGATCATCCAAAGATGTCAAGGCCAGGATTTGTTTTGGATCATCTCGGCCACCTTATCCAGATCTGGGTCACAGGGAGAGCTCGGCCACCGGCGTTCCTAAAGCCCTGTTTTTGGGCTGAGCCAGGCGCGGACCCCTTGGGCGAAGGAACGATTACCGGGGGGGGCAGTAGCCCACAGACAGACATGGAGCTTGGGTTTTATTCTCCTGTGGACAATGCCAGGATTAATCTGGCACAAATATTCAACAAATGGCTCCCAGAGAGACATCATTTTCACACATGCCTGTAAAAAAGAAGTTTGCTTGTGAAAGTTACACACAGATTACACAAGAATTGTAATTATAATTATGATTCTTATTTTTTTCACTCTACGTTTCATAAAAGTTTGATTATTTCTATTTGTTGAACAAATTAAAGATTTGCTGGTGTTAGTTTGGTTTTACGTGCTTCCCCCAGCACCCGTGATGCCCAACCTCCCCGCTCCTCTCAGACCCCTCCTGCCCGTACCTCCCGTCCCCGTCGTTCTCTGACTTTGAGGCCTCACTCACCGGGCTGCACAGAAGGAGCTAAAGATAACAAGAAAACAGCCGCCATCACTGGCAGCATTTGACATTTCCCTCGGTCATATGTCGAGATTAGGTTGAATTTGTTTGAAACAACCTTCGGTCCGTATTTAACAAATCATCTTAAGCAGTTATTTCCTTGCCATCTGTGTAATAGTCTATAATAGCAGTGTTCCAATTTACCCATCTTTATTTTAACCTTGTAATGAAATGATCTTGAAATGATGTCCATGAGCTTCTCAATGTCTTGCCTTCTCTAATTTAAAAACGGGCAGTATTGTAACATTTATTTTTTTAAACTTATAATGAATCTTGATCTATGACTCCAACTACTTTGGTTTTGTTCCTGTATTTACATTGTTGGGAAGTCCTTGAAAGTCTCTAAATTTGTTGTATGAAGGTGTGGGAACTGGGCTGGGATCTCATAAACAAACAACTAGCCCACATCAAACTAGGAAGAACAAATAACATCCAGGGAAATTAATAATTTGAGTCGAATGGTGTGACAGCGTGGGTGTGTTGTGTGCAGTTGTGTACTGCCACTCTCTCCCAGCGTGACTGCGTGAGCGTTTGGAACAGGCTTTCGCAAGGCAGAGTGGCCAAAATCAATCATGCGTGCCAAATCAAAACGTATAATGAGCCAGATTCCACCTGGGCCTCCGATGTGGACACTGTGAATAACGGTCAGTCGGGACTTGCAGACGATAATCACGGCGCCGTAATGAAGAAGAACGGCCCCACAGACTGGAGTCAAATGTCACATTATCACTGATGCAGTCAGAATAACCCCAAATCAAGAGTCGACATGATGATCACAGATAAAAGTGAATAATAATAATAATGTCAGCATTAGATGAAAGAATAGATCTGCCATTAATGTTCCCTGTCACCTCTTGTGGGGGGCTGGGAGGGTGGGGTGATCTAAATGCTAATGTTTATGTCTGTTTGGCAAGCGAGCAGCTGCCTCTGCGAGCTGCGCTGGTGTTGATTTTGGCACAGCGTCGGTACAAGCGTGTTGCTGTGGAAGCGGCTACTTCCACAGTAATGTATTTACTGTCTAATTTGTGTCTCAGTGAGAGCCCATATATCCTGTTTAGGGAGTGACACCTCTCCTCCTCCACTTTATGGAGCGGTGCAGGCATTTGATTGGGACTTGAGCATGCTGTGCTGATGGATGAGCTTGTCAAAGCATCCCCGTGATGCTGCGCTCCCCACAGAAGGCACAGGGCTCAGTAAACTCAATCATATAGAGAGACATCACTTGAAATATAGTTAATAACTCATTCATAACACTGGAAAATAATGTCCTTAACAGTTATGCCTCCCTTTGTGAATATAAAGTCAGAATTTACGGTGGGGGACGGTGTCAGGCTTTATACGATCACCATGAATATGAATTAGGAATAATATGTTTTTGGTGAAAACAGATTTTTAGTTTAAAAAAATCATGAAGTTGAGGCTGTTTGGGAGTCAACAAGCTCTTTACAAAACAAAAAAAAACATCTAAATGTGTTGCTTGTACTGTGATTTGCCTTCTCTGCTGCCAATGTGCTTGGTTGAACGCTGCACTCCCAGAGTCAGGCATTCGGCTCCAAACAGGGGTGCAGAGTTTGATTCCCTGAGGCAGAAGTTCTCATTGGCTGACAGGTGTTTCAAAGTGTTCAATTTGTGGATGTTGCAAAAACAACTTCTTGAAACAATGCACTTTCGCGAGCGTCTTTACATGACTTTTGGCTTTTCTTTTTTTTCTTTTTCGCGAGTCTATTTTTGTTGCTTTTCTCTTTTTTTTTCTTTTGGTGAAAATCAACTCAATCAACAATAATCTAGAGTGAAGCCTGCAGCGAATGTGACAGACTGATGAGCAGGACTCGGAGGTCTGCTAATCAGTGCGTGCATCCGTACGGAACTGTCAGTGTACAAATATGTATCTCCTATGCTAAATACTAACCCGAGCTTGACCCTCAGCTAAGGCGTTGCTCTCTTACTGCAGGAGCAAATTTAGCAAAGCAGCTCTTGTTGAGGATTTGTGGAGAATGCAGATTGAATGCACATCATCACCCTTGAACCAGCTAAAACAGAAGCACGGTCCATGCAGTCTGCACAGAAGGTGGCTCGGTCCAAGAACAGATTCCTTTAAGACTTTTTAAGTTTTGTATTTCTGTGTTTCTGTCGGTTGCTCATGATTCTCATATGTACTCGTATAGAATAAATAATTTACACTAGCAACAACTCTTTACTGACAGACAGCAGAAGTTTATTATTTAATAAGCAGTTGGGGGTCAAGGGCTTTGCACTGGTGCTGGTCCAGGGTTTTGAATCGATGGCTTTGAATGTCTCACCCCTACACTGAGCCTGTAGCCTCATTTTGATACCAATAATTGCGAAACGCTTTTTCATTGTCGTTGTCTTTTTTTTTTTTCTTTCTGTACATACGATTAACATAAATTCCCTCACCAGCCACAACTTCCTTTAGGGGGAATATGCAGAAGGCTTTTGTTTCACGGCTGAGTAACCGTGTCTGTGTGCACAATAGCAGAATACTTAGTTGGTACACATCGCTGCAGGCTCTACATATCAATGCACATACATTTTCATTTTATTTTTAAAGCCTAACGTGCATTTACAGATTTTACAGCAAATAGATATCTGACCATATAGTAAAGGACTGAAGCGGGAGTGTGGTAATGAAACTGGATACATCCTGCTACGCTGCCATGATGCATCTTGGGTACCATTATTCACAGCCATCACACACCGTTATTTGAGCCATAATACCTATTGATTGATGCCACCCTATCCGAAAAGTTTTAAATCAATTATTCACACATAAGCTAAGCAGTTGAAATGGTGATATGTAATCCTACACGGAACCAGAACACATTCACACATTAGTAGAAACAGAAAGTGCTTCTTAATTGACATTTACACATAAATTCTTCTGCTAAACTCTTCTCTTCTTCTCTCTTAATAAGCCTGTGCATAAAATGACAGGCAGCATCTGCATAACAGCAGGTGTTTACTCTAAACTAATCATCAAAGAAATCAAGAGTTTTATCAGATGATTCAACGTCCCCAAACTGGTTTAGGCTTGCATGGTAGTAATATGAATGCCACTGCAGGGTTGTCATAATATTATTAGTATTTCTTTCATTTTAGGGCAACTTTCAGCACCTTTAGTGTTTTACGAGTGTAATATACCCCGTAAGACAAATCTCTCATCCATCAATCTCCAGCAACATTGATTCTTTCACCCGCACAACTCCGAAGAAAAGTCCATACGCAGTATTTTTGTGGACGTGTGACCCTGAGAGAGCGTCTGGGAAAGTTTATGATACTCGTGAAGAAAAAAATATTTGGCAGTTTTGCTGACTGCAAGACCTCCAACGCCGACAGTGGTGAATAACTAGGACCCTCGCCATTCAAATCAGCTAATATATGCTGTCTCCTTGCACATGCTTGACACGGTAAAGGAAACAAATGTTACCCAACAGGAATGACATATCGGTAAAAAAAAAACTGAACACATAAACAAACAAAAATCTTGCAGTTTACAGTTGATTTATGAATCCTGTCATGGCCATTTTGTTTGTTTGTTTGTATTGCAGTGAGGTGATCTCGCTGCTCTTCCGGTGAATAAGTAATATCAGCTCTGTCTCCAAAAAAAAAAAAAAGTCATATTCCAACAGAATTGAGCATGCAACAGCACCGGTTTGTGAAAATCAATATGCAGAAAACACAGGAGTGCTTGGTCAGCCTATGAGGCAGCGTGCAGGCAAAGACACAATCCGTTCATAAAACACCATAAATGATTTAGAGGTACTTGGTGCTGAGGACAGTGTGTGCCTTTTCTGCTAGATTACACCTTAAAAAAGAAAAATTGTACTTTCTGCTCCTGGCAGCTTTAATTACAAGTTACAGTAAAGTGGTTCTTTTACACTAAGTATAATTTGATAAATTGGAATCTATTCACAGCAGTTCATAGATTAAAGCTGATTGAACAATAACAATAATAATAATAACAACTACCAACAATACTGGTATTATAATCACACTGCAGTATTTTCCTGGATGTTTCCAAAAAAAATGGGGAAAAAAAACGAAGTCATTAAGGGATGAGGATGGCCAGGGACAACCCTCACAGGCCCCGACATTGAAACGATGCTCTGTTTGCACGAAGAAATGAACTGTGTACTTGGAATATATCTTCCGCATCATTACATCAGCCCGCATGAATTGTAGCTGCAGGTTGTCTTTATTGGCAGCGGGGGCAGGAAGTGTGGTCTTCTGCTGCCGCAGCAGATCTGCAGGCGCTCGAGGTCGTTATAATGAACGAGTTGCAGTTAGCCACTTACAGGTGGCCCCGTCTTCTGGATCCATGTCGTCACAGAGGCTGGATGAGTGCTGGGCCGGGTTCAAGAATGGCGTTTTGAATCATCATCTTCATCAGGACAGTAAAGGGAACTACGTAAATGGTGTCGTTGCCAGAGATGAAAATAGCAGATGGACTGAACTGTAACTTTATTTTGTGCAATTTAATGTATACTTAAAATTAAACCGCTTTCATTATTAACAGCTTCCATCATCAGCCCCATTTTAATTTCTGATCCCATCATTCCCCCTTGTGATCTCGTATGACTGCCAAAAAAAAAGTAACTGTTTTCAAAGAGGTGAGGATGGGCAGTCATCTTTAAAATGAACTGTGAGTGAACTTTCCAGGTTGGAAGCAGTAATAAGCGCATTTTGCTGTGGTTTATCCCTCACCACAGAGAGTTGTTTATATCTACCCTCAACTCCTGCACATAAGAAATGGGGGCAAACTTTTCCACTGCACTTTAAATATTCCAGTTTTCACTCCGACGTGGCCAAAAAAGAAAAAAGAAAAAGGAAACAGCAATGTGAATTCCAATTTTTTCTCCGAGGCAAACTTTCAATGGCGTGGCATTTGTATGCGTGGATGGAGATGTCAGAATGACAAAATGTGGCACGTCAGTTTGGAAATCTGACCAGATGATTCATGAAAGTACATCACTCAGTCAGTCACACAGGCAGACTGCACAGGCGGCGGTTGGGCCGGGGCTTACCTGGAGGCAGCGAATCTAACACAAAGACAGGGCTGTCATGATACAAGGATGCTCTTTTGGTTAAAGATAAGGACAGTATAACAGGAGCTCCACACAGCCCTGAATAGGAACCACTGACCTTTATAAAATGGGGGGGAAAAAAAAATCTACGTATATAAATGTTAATTGTGAGGAGAAAAATACCAGAAAGGTCCTGAAAATGACCGTTGCGCCGCAGTCTGTGTGGGAAAGCCTCTGATCTGATTCATGTGGATGCCATCATAAACACCCCTGCAGAGCAAGACCGCATCAACACTCCCGTGACATGGGTCATTGCTGCGGGACTATGCACGCTGTCTACATCTGGGGTCGGGGGCTGAGAAATTGTGGCGTCCTCAGACTGACCCAAATGTGATTGCGCATCCATGACATGCCTGGAAAATTATGAGGGATGGAAGCCCGTCAAGACACAAGCGCATGACCTCTGAAGGAGCTTCTGCGCTGCCTTGCATCAGTATCTGTGGCTGGTGGATTGACAGAAGGAAAAACACAGTGCTCGTGAACTTTTTTAATTCCTGGAAAATGTCCAAAATGATTCCAATCGAGGGAGTTTTTTTTTCCACCCAGAGCATTTTTTTTTTTTAATTAGAGTGTTTTTCTGTGGTGCAAAAGGTTTCATGACACCATTGACGAGGCTACTGTCATTACAATGTGGGTGTTTATTTTGAAGCATTATTTTGGTCGGTATTCCAGGCAAAATATAATCTTTTTGTTCCACGAGGTTTTCAACTGGAAAGTTAAACGGAAGCCCAATAATTAACACTAAAGGGGTGTGTGTACCGTGAAGCTAGTTTATAGATCCACCCATCATTTCTGCTATTACAGGTGATGAGTTATAGGCTATCCCATCATGCAATGGGGAGAAAAGGCTGCATTATTGACGTCACATTTTGACCTCTCCTTGCTATTTGCAGACACAGGGGCTTATCCCTGCATCATTTGAGAAAAGACGGAGGGTATGTGGTTTGTCAAAGCTGTTAACAAAGAGACAAGTCCAGCATGTGGAGAACAGCAAAGAGACAAAAAATGCACAAGCGCACAGAAGAAGGGCCGAACAGACCCTATGTGTGTTCCATGCAATTAGAATGCATTCTTTTCACAAAGTAATAGTGGTAGAGTGTAGGTGCATTTATTTTGGGCACTGAAGGATAATAATAACAGAGTAACTGCACACATGTTTATATACTACCTCCCTGGTTTTCACCCTTGTTGTTCTCTCAATTAATCTCAAATGAGGACCGCATGTCTGGCTGGCTCATAATAAGTGAAACCTACCAGCCCTTTTCTTTTACCAACCTAAACCAGGAAGCCAGCCCAACCCAGCAGAGTGATTCTGGGAATCATTAAAGGAGCACGATCTGTTCTATGATTCATGATAGCCATGCCGTAGATTCGTATAATTGGGGTGCAGAAAAGTGGGAGTTCTGCCGAGGATTTCAGCCCCGTTATCGGTTACCGTTCCAGTGGCACTTGTTCTTTCCTTTTCTACTTGCAAATCATATACACATCAAAGTTCTGCACCAGCAGTGCACCGCAGTAATGAATGCCCCACATTTCTGCTGCTTAAATTTGATGATGCCCCGTTGAAATCTTTATTTATTTTTTTCTCGCTTTTTGTCACGCTATAACTTTGGCGGCTTATTTACCATTCAACAGTGTAACACAGATGCTGCCTTTGCCAAAAAATATAAAAAATAGATCTATTAAATTAAGACAAATTAAGGCATGACCTCAATAACGTTACTAAGTGGCAAAATGGCCTTCTAGCTTTTCAGTCGGAGATCAATTTCTCTTTGTTAGACATCGCTTTTGATGTCCGTATCTTTTAGCAATTAAATTTTTAAATTACTGAACTGAAGATTTACACTGTTTTAAATTTTTTAACAGAGACGGGGACTTCAAGGTGCTTTCAAACCTTCTCTGATGAGTTTGTTAACTCATCAATATCCAAAAGTATGTAAATTTATCACTGCAGATATGAGAACATCCTTACATCTTCTCTGGGAAATACCACAGTGAATGTTGTGTTTTATGAGAGCTCCATGTGATGTTATCTGGTTAATCCTTATATTATCCTTAACAATAGTATACCCATAATTCTAAGGTCAAAATTATATGATTTTACATTTTGGACCTGATTTGGTTCCAGAGAAATTTTCTCTAAATGGACCACATCAGGGGTGCTGGTGGAGGGTTGAGCATACATCAGGTTACGCTACGTCAGATTACTTCTTCTTTTCTGCGTGGGGTTTGTGTGGTGTCCCGCATCTGAATGGGTTATCTGGGTACTCCGGCTTCCTCCCACAGTCCAAAGACATGCAGTTAGGGAATGGGTGCATTGGAGACTCCAGATTGACATTAGATGTGATTGTTTTCCCTGTGATGAGTTGCTAACTTTCCTTTTTGCCCAAAGGCTCCTGGGACGGGCTGAGCCCCCTGCGACCCTGCTAAGAGCTAAAGCACTGGACGATGTGTGGATGGATGGATGAACTCAGAGTTGATCTAAGGAAGCATGAAAAACAATTTGTTTTAAGTTATTACACATTATCTCATGCATTTATAGATACTACATATCTAAAGATTTTTATTTTTCTAGAAAATAGTGAAATTATTGGACATACAAGCCTACACATTACAGGAAGTTTGCAGTGAAGTTTGGAAGTTCTCTCATCCAAGGTTGTTGTCCCTCTGAAGAGAATGATAATATTTCACAGTTTGAGACTTTTGTGATAAAGAAATATCAATTGTCAAGAATGTGAGTCACACCAGTATGTTGTAGGAAACCTACTGTGGATGCTGGGAACAGAATCGAAGCAGAAGATCCATGCATCCAGGCATCCTTTTGCAATCAACTGTATTTTGCACAGCCATCGATTCAGAATTCAGGAATAAGAAAGAAGGTGCAGACTTGAGGAAAATGGTAATGTTGCATGAGAAAACAAATCACAAAAAAAGTCAATATTCCAAGCAGCACATGCTTTTTTCTTTAAACATCCCTGGAGGAAATCTTAAACAGACTCATTTCAGGCTGGCTTGCCAGCATTTATACAGAAAAAATAGATGGTAGAAACCTGGTGGTGTTGTTTCATCTGCAGACACAAAGACAAGAAAAACTATTCACTGTGTTCCCAGTCTGACTTTGTTAAATAAAGCAGCTTTGTGAGAGACTGTAACCTTCAGATTTTGATATCTTACTTCCCATTGCAGCAGTATTGCTTTGACGTGAGACACAATTAGAATAAGACACAACATGGCATTTAATCACGCAAAAAAAGGAGCACTAAGTCTCCATAGCAACCTGTGGTACTGCCCCCCAAAATGCAGGACAAGTCAGGGGCACAGCAAATGACACTTGTGCATGGCTTGCAGGTATGTTTAATAATGGTCATTTGCATAACCACGCAGCCTTTGAATTAATAACAATGACATTAGCGTCCACAGCTGTCAGCACAGACAGCTGCCCTGCAGATGCTGACATTTCTTCATGTCAGTCAAGTTCACACGTGCTTTCCAAATCTGTACCCAGTGTGCCTCTGCTGATGGAGGGTTTTGTCTAACTCACCCAGCTAACAGGAGCCTGCATATGCTGGAAAGTATTATCTCCTCTCGACTACCACCCAAAGAAACAAGCAGCAATTTGAACTTTACTTCTAACTTTACAAGGAGATTTCTTAAAAAAAGCTGGAATAAATATGAAATAATACTATCCTCTATTCTGATTTAACCTAAAAGTAATTACACTGCCAAACAGGTCATTATACTCAGTTGTGTTACTCTGGCAAGCACATCTTCAGGAATAATGACTGGGCTGGATTCAAGTTACTAAAATCTGATGAGAGGCAAAAGCTCAAATGATTAGATATGAGCCAGAAAGAAACTTATTACAGTAGGACCTCTGGACGGAAGCCATGATGACCTTTTAGGCTTCAGAGATAGCTGACAGGATTCAAAGCAAAACAAGTTAAATCTGGTTTCTGGGCTGGTTATCTGAAGTCATTATTTCAGGCATAGTCACTCTGTCTTTCATATACAGCCTCCCAGGTTTACTGTCATTTGTATTTGCATTTTAGTCATACAGGGAGTATGAATGCCCACTAACACACACACAGTGAGAAAAGGATTTCATTACATTTCATCTCAATCATTTCACTATGGTATTCACTGTGCAACACAATTCAGATTATGTGTCTTAAACTATATAGGTTTGTATTGAGTATTCATTAGCAGTAGTAAAAAAAGGTCATCATGTTTTCTAATTTTCTAAAGAATACCGGGCCTTCCTTCTTCAATGTGGATTGTATACAAACTTTGCACCTTTGTGAAATCTAGGTTATTGCATTCCCACAAATGTAATTACATTTTCAATGGAAAATATATATTAGAATATCGGTAGAGTGACCATTATATATTTGATGCAAGGCATCTTATGGAGTGACTATAATTTTTGTGCATCAATAAATAAATAAATAAATGTTATCTATCCATCTATTTATCCAAGTGTGTCTTTTTAAATGCACAAAGAACTTTTAAATATCTCAACCACATTAAAATATGAATATGTGATTTTTTTTCCTTAATGCTCCCGGTGTATTTTAGTCACTTAGACCTCATGAAATATTTCCCAGGGTGCAATGGAGCGACCAAATGAGGTGAGTGTTTGGGTCCTCGCAGGCCTGGCCGCAGCTCTCACATTAGACAGCCCATCAACAGCCACATTTGCACAGAGGAAAACATCGATGGTGTGATTAAGCTAGAGGTGAAACTCAAGGCCTCCGATGGCAGTTTCCATTTTGGCACCCGATATCTACAGAAAACACATTATAGCATCTACTGTAGGGCCACACTTGGTGCTTATTTCAGAATATGTCAATACCAGTGTGTTATTTTAATTAAAAACAAATGCAGGGCACAATTGCGATTTCAGGAATGTCGGACAACATAACGCTTGAGATTTCAAAGGATCCAATCACAACCCCTGCTGAGAGGCACTAATTGATAACTAAAGTGATCATATACTGTATCTGTGCATCATAACATTTAATCAACATCTCATTTAACATAATCAACACATTCATCTGAAACAGATCCCCTCTTCACATTTTGCAGCACCACACCAGCGATATTTTGCAATCATGCCACCCTTTACAGCAAGTGCACGAAGGCATAAAACGTAAAGAATCTATACTTGAGATTCATTAAGCAAGTGTTAATGCTGGTGTCGTGTCTGATCCTGGCTCCCAGGAATGTATCACTCAGAAGGGGAGCACAGTTTCCAACTGCAAGAGAATGCGTGGCGCTGAAGCTTTTCGGCAGCACCTAAATGCAATAATAGCTGCGAGGGGGGGAAGAAGTGGATGCGAGGTGCCACACACGCCTTTGTTCGCCGTGCTCCCATTTCACTTGCGCGCGGGTTCTTCACAGCCTTTGCCATGTGGCACACAAAGCGTTGGCTGGAGCTGGAGTCTGAAACTGAGGCAGAGCCCTGTGATGAGATTCCAAACATTCTTAGAGGAGGTTTTCTTGGTGTGAAAAAAAAAAAAAATCCATACTGCTTTGGGGTCTCACTTAACTGGGAAGTTGAAATCCAGTCTATTCATGAGTTCACGTATTATAATAAATTCTGTCCAAATATTGTCCCGCAGCAGCCAGAGTCCCGTCTGTGTGATTTAAGGAACTGAAGCAGTCGATGCTAAAATCTGCAGTAGCACCTCAAATGAGTGACCTGAACTCTGTATAGCGCCGCAGCTGAACCACTTCAGAGCTGAGCGCCAAGAAATGTGGATCTGCTCTGAAGCTGACAGGAGGAGGCTGCACAGTCAGTAGTCGGCGAGTTCCTGCAATGGAAAGACTCCTTCTACTCTCTCCTTATGTTATCACTGTAAATAGTGATGCATTTTTTATATATATATATATATATATATATATATATATATATATATATATATATATATATATATATATATATATATATATATATATATATATATATATATATATATATATATATATATATATATATATATGTATATATATATATATATATATATATATGTATATAAAGCCTCATTAAATCATGAATACACATCCTAGTGTGTTGAACCATGCCTCTCCAGCACCAAAAGAGTCTGTAAATCCCAACACTATCTTGAAAGTAAATGCTCCTTGACACTCTAAGTGGTGCATTTTTGTGTGTGTGTGTGTGTGTGTGTGTGTGTGTGTGTGTGTGTGTGTGTTTCAGCAGAAGTTTAGTCAGCAGTTGCATGTAAATTTGGTGTAATAGAGTGTCACCAACCAAGCATCTTGTGCTCAGCAGGAAGCACGTTGCCCCCTCATGTGCCGGTCTTGTTTCCATTCTGACGTGCAGCATAAATGGATGACAGGCCTGTAGTTTTTTTTTTTTTTTTTCCTTAAGAGTTGCAATAAATGGCGTGCATGTGTTTGTGCTCTAAAAGGCTTCTGCTGGGACTGTGTGGGAGGGAGAAGCGGAGCGAGGAAAGGGGAGAGAGGGAATAATTGTTTGAGAGCTTGTTATGTCATCACTGAGTAATAATTGCTGTAATTAGCGAGAATGTGCGTCCATCTCCTTCAGATCGGCTCATGGAGAAAGGGATAAATCTGACAATGGGGCAAACAGATTGTTTTGTTGCGAGGAGTTTTGAATCTTATCAGATGTGGGGCAAATCTCCTCTGCATTCATGCAGCCAGTGATAAGAGTCTCTGGCGATCCATAATGTTTGTCTGCAGTAATTAACTGGAGGTGAAGATTACGGGAGATTTCTTCTCTCGCATGTACACATTATGCAGAATTCAGATTCTGACCTAAGCCCATAACAATGAGCCTCATTTATAGCTCCTGCTGTAGCTGACAGAGAAAGGGTTTGACAGTGATCAAAAACCGCGTGCTAATCCACCAAGTTGGCATTAGCCACCGGTGTGTATTTATGGCAGCCGTGCCGTGTGTTTTAATGCACTTTCGCGCGAGGAGGGAGAAAACAAAAAGCTGGGATTTGTTATGTCGCTCCAAGCGCGACACAGGCAGCAGGGGGTCATAATGCCGAGGGCCAATCTTCAGGTGATCTTGGCCCCGTTTCTGTCACAGATATGTCTGGATCGCGGCCAATTACCTTAAGCTGCTGCTAAGCCCTGCATGTATTCAATGACTCTTAAATACAAATTGGGCCGTATCAGCAGCCGGTGGCAGGCGGGAGTGACCACGGTTCCACTCCTGTGCTCTCTCCACGAGCCAGCAGCGTCAAAGTCTTGATAAAAAGCAAAGGAAATAAGAACGTTGCCACATTCTCCAAAATTGTCATTTACTGCCCGCGCAGAAACAATGTCAGACAGTCCAGTTTATCACTAAAAGGTGACTGTGCCCAGTAATTTAATAAAACAGCTTTCAAATAATCAGCAGCTTCTTTCAGAGCAAAGAAAAAGCTGAAGTTATTCAATCCCAATATTACTCACGGCCCTGGCAGAAAAAGTTCCAATTCTGTTTTTTTTTTGTTTTTGGTTTTTTTTTTTAATTATTCTTGTCTTTTTTGTGAAAACACACACGCAATTTCAAGTAAATACAGTTCCTCATACATGTGTAATGATGATAGCCGCGAAAAACAACAATGAACATGTCATCACTCTTGTTTTTTCCAAGGTCGAGGTGCAATGCTGGATTAAATAATCCATTTTAAAGTTATCCCGTGTGGTCCAAACGCTACCATAAAAAAACGAAAAACAACAGGAGCAGTAAAAATAAGGGGTGAGTGGAGCTCCACAGGTGGTTCCTTCCTATAACTCTCTCTGTTATTACTCAGACTGAAAGCATCTATCAACCTCTCAGGTTTCAGCTTTGAAAACAAAAACCTAAATCATGGCTGAAGGCGATGCAATCATTATTATGGATCTAATCTTTTATGTCACGCGTGACCTTGTCTAAAAGACGTCTTTCCTGCTTTTGTAATGTCCACTTTAATATGAAAGAACGTTCAAGATGTCTGTCTAATGTGCGTTTTTAAGATTTCCAAACACAAAATAGCCAGATATCAAATTTTCCCAGATTTGATGTGGAAATCTCAAAAAGAAATCTGAAACATTGAAAGGTGATGAGGAAGCTAAGGACTTTACAGATTCACTGATCTTTTTAGCCAGTCGCATGCAATTATTTCTCAGCGCTCTCATCTGGCTCCTGCCTACCATCTCCACCCCGTCCCCACCTCATCCCTGGTTATCCAGTTTACCAATCCCTGCGTGCAGAGACCCTTCCCTTCATATGTCATCTTCTGCTCCACCAGCAGCGTGTATGTGGGGGGAGCGTGAGGAGTTCCTGCTCCTCTTCTGGGGACTAATTGCCAAACCTTGTGCCCAGGCAAGTCATTCATCTATCAAGCTCGGTGTTTTCTGACGCTTGTAAGACTCACTTGATTGGATCATCAATCAAAGATTGATTTTTTTTAATTGTGAGCTGTGTGTTCAACATTATGACAGCGGGAAACAATTTGATGCTGTTGAAGCGTTCTTACATTGTTAACTGTTGAGAATCAATATCTATTGTTTGTCAAAGAATAGCCAGAGTTATTGGAATGTCTAATCGTAGACCTAACCCATTAAGTCCTCCCCCTTGGTGGGGTTCCTCGCTTTCAGGAATCTTTTCCTATTCCCCTCCGGTGGAAAATATTTGTCAATATAATCATTTCATATAGCATTTATTGCTTAAGTGTATATTCAGTTATATCTGGAAGGGAGGTTTATTTTCTCTTATGTCAAATTATGTTGACTTGTTTAAAAGCCTCTGTAGTTCCAAGAAGTGCTGAATAACGCTTTACATACGGAGAGACCCAACTTGTCCTTATGATTTCAAATTAACGGCTTCAAGAACAGCTGTAAGCTCCATGAGCCACTTTCCAGTTAATCCATTATACATCCATCATCCATCTTGGAGGATCCACCTCTTGTGCTCTTAGAATACTGCCCAAGCAGAGAAAGAGTTTGACTGGAGAAGCTCCTGCTATTAACAGAATTAACTCCTGCCAGGAGCGCAGCTCTGGGAGAACACACCAATTCCATTATCTCAGCTGGACGGAGGCCATTCTCTCCCCAGTCACTCTGCAGCCAAAGTGCTCCGAGCACGGAGGCCACCAAACCCATTGTACAGAAACACAACATGCACCAACTCACAGTTGCACTCTATCAAAGCTCTTTTGCGTGAAATATTCATCTAGCTGGAAAACCACATTTAAATCTTTTGGACAAAAATGCATATTTAAATAAATCACATGTGTTTAATTCATTTTTCCTTTTACTGAAATACTAAAAGTGCACTACATTAAACCCAGGATTTATTTTTTTATTTGTTTTTTTCCTTTACTGCACTTCAGTTTACAGACTTTGTCCAAGAACATCTTACAAAAGTGTGTTTATTTGTTTTTCGCTTGAAAAAAGACCTGAGACAGTCATTTGAAATGTGATTCGGGCATAATTCAATGATCACTGCAGTAACAGTAATGACACTATAAATATGCAATTTTGATCGATTAAGCACCCAGACGTCGAGGACAATGTGGTTTAATTGCAGCTGAGACCTTCTCTATGTGACATTCGCACGTTCTCCCAGTGCTTGTGTGGGTTTTTTCCCAGTTTCTCCAAAAACATGAGCATCGGGTTGATTGATGACTCTGAACTGACCCCCCACTGTGAGTGTGATTGTGTGCCCTTGTACTTGCTACATGCTGAGTACTAAAATCTGCATTTTACTAGCAAAGTGAGGACATTTTGGCTGGTCCTTACAACAGCAAAGGACCATTTGAGGATGAAGAAACAGTTTTAAAGTTGAGGTTAGAATTGGGTTTAGGTCAGGGAGGGGGGGGGGGTAGGGTAGGGAAAGGGGCTGGGTTATACATTATGTCTATGAAAGTCCTCACAAAAATAGAAATACAAGGGTGTGTGTGTGTGTGTGTGTGTGTGTGTGTGTGTGTGTGTGCACGCATGCTCGGGTGCCCTGTGCTAGAGAGGTTTCCAGTGTGTATTCCTGCCTGTCGTCCAGTTACTGCTGGGAAAACCTTCGGCATCCAACTGTGACCCTGATTAAGAATCAGTGGTGGTTTAGAGTAAATGAATTATCCTGACACAAAAGTATATCATTATGGATAAATAAATGATTTAGGGACACATGACTAAAACAAAATTTAATTAGCATTTAATTAGATGAACCACAACATTTAGCCAGACCTTGAATCCCCACCTAGCAGAGTCAGTGTTGAGATATTTAAAGCTCAGGTTTGTCCCTGAAATGAAAAAGTTGCCCTTCCATCTAATGATTTTTCTCAGCAACAGCACCTCTCAACACAGCTCAGCTGCCTCCAGCCTCTGCTGTCCATCACCTACCATGTTAGCATGACAGGTTGCACATGTGTTAATTGTGTCAACCAAAAAAAAAAAATAATAATAATCACGTCCACAAATTCATCATCCTGCTCTTGTGTGTTAATTTTGACAGCCCTGATAAAAATTCACACTGAAACAGTGATTAGCAGATACTCTTTTAATGCAAGGTATATTAGGGTCAGGAAATTATACATATTACATTCTCTTCTTTGCCACTTTCTTCATGGGCATCGCATTAAAAATGGTGCTAAAATTATATTGTGTTCATCATCATATGATGTTAAACCCAGCAGCACAGCTTTCAGATTCTAACAGGTGCAAAATGCATGGGTGCACTCATTAATAAAGTGCCTGTTGGGTTGTTTTCTTATTTCTGAGTTAGAATCTTCCCGTTTCCTTTAGGCTGCAAACAAGCACTGTAAAAAATGATTTTGAAAGTAACAACGAGACCTTGCCTGAAAGCTGCCGCATCGCATTTCATATACTAAACAAAAAAATACAAAAACGCTATTGTTTTTTGTTTTTTTCTTTTTCAGAAAATGCACAAGAACAAACTCTTTTCTCTATCAGAAATGTTCACGTCCTTGTTTAAAAGAGCAGCTGTTGCTATAGGTATAAAACAGATGGCAAAAAGGGGGTTTGGACTGTTTTAGTGACGGAGCTGCATAAAAATAAAATAAAAAACAATAACAAACCCACCTTCAGAAGGAACTCAATAATATGTTCAGAATGAACAATTCACTGTCAGGGTCTGGGCCCCTCCTGCCCCATAGGGGGCGCCAAACCCTGACATGGGACCAGCGGGAGGTCGCGCACCTGCGCTGCATCCCGCAATTACCTCCCCTTCTTAAGGCCCGGGGCCCACAGCGGAAGTGGGGGGGGTCGTCTGTTGTCCTACCGTACTTTACCCTGTCGTGATGGTTGTCGTCGCCTTCGCCTGGCTGTCTCGTCTCCCCGGTCTGTTCCCCGTTGGACTCCCGTCCGGAGTCCCGTGCCCGTCTGCCCGGATCCCCCGCTTGTCCGCTCCCCGGACATCCCGGTACGTGGGGAGGTAGAGTTCTGTTTGTTTGACGTTTCCCCGTGCGGGTGCCTTTTTGTGTTGGCCCGAGAGCCCTTATTCCCTCCTGTCGAGGAGTATTTTGTGTTTTTGTACCCTGAAAATAAACCTTTGTTACCCCACGCCTGCGTTTGGGTCCCTCCGTCCCCGAGAACCATAACATTCACCCTGTTAAGCGCATTCGGTAACGTGTGTGTGTGTGTGTGTGTGTGTGTGTGTGTGTGTGTGTGTGTGTGTGTGTGTGTGTGTGTGTGTGTGTGTGTGTGTGTGTGTGTGTGTGTGTGTGTGTGTGTGTGTGTGTGTGTGTGTGTGTGTGTGTGTGTGTGTGTGTGTGGCAGGCTGAAACCCAACAGAAGCCCAAAACACCAGGACCAGGTTAGACAGATGAGGCCTTACAGGTAATTATAGTGCAGGAGGAGAGCGCAAGAGAAACACAAAATTAACAGACAGGAAGAAAAGAGAACCTCCACTGGACACCATCACAGCCTCGCTACCCCGACCCCACTGGCGACGCCCGTCCGTACACGGCGAAGCTCCAGGAGATGAAGACACGGCTTGTTTGTGCTTCCTGCGTCTGAAGACTGAGATCTTTGTAAAGGCTGCTTTGGATAAACACAGGTGATTCATTATGAAGACGCAGCATCTTCAGCAATTTTCACTTCAGCCAGTCATTTTGCATGAGGCAGCAAACGTCCTTTCATAAGCGCTGGAATTTTAACAGTCTTGACATTTTAGTTCAGCTTCACCATTTTTCATAGTTATGATTCCAAGCATTCGGATAATCATTTTCCCTATGTTGCCCGTGTTGTTGTTGTTTATATACGGAGAAAAAAACCCATTGGAGCCAGAAGAACAGTGGAGATGTCATCATCGCGCAAGGGGCTTGTTTATAATATCCAAACCTATTTATTGCTGTTTGTTTGACGCGTATAGCAGCCGCTGTTCTTTTTAGCGAGGAAGATGGAATAAGTGGGGAAAAATTCTGAGGGGCGATAAAAATATTCCTATCTACAGTAAGTGTGAGGCATCAAAGAGCAAAAGACACAACTGGAATCAGTCAGACAATGAGTTATTTTATACAACGCTCTGTTGCAGGGTTTTCCCCCGCCATACTTGGGTAATTTTTAGCAAACACACATCAGAACAATCAGGTAGATTGTGAGAGAATCATGTTGTCACCAGTGCTGTTTTGGGGGATGTAACTGGAGAGGGAATGTGTGTGTATAAATATGTACTATTTAAAAAAAAAAAAAAAAAAAGCTATTAGTTTCAAAATGCTTTTTTCCTGCAACTCCTACCCCCGGTAATTTATGACCACAGACGGGAAGCGTTAGTGATGTCGCCTCCTGACAAGATGTATCACTTCCACATCATTATGGGCCATAGCTAAAACCAATACAGGAACTCTGCGTTTAGGCCATTTTATTAAATTTACTGGAGATCTGACTCGCCTCATTTAATGCATGTGACCTTTCGGGGAAGCAACAGGAAGCTTAAACTAGGAGTGGATTTAATGAGGCTTTGCAGCGACAGAGCAGGCAGAGTCACTTCCGTCCTCGCTTGTTTTCATATCTATAATAAGATGGAATTTAATAAAAAAATGGATAAAACTAAAATAAAACAAACAAATAAAGAAAAAAAAAAAGCCACAATGAAACCTGCATTCTGCTAAAAGGAAAGATAACTTTTCTTTGGATGTCGTTTCCAAATTAACTCGGCCCGACATCATTGTAATTATAATTTCAAAACTACTGGAGTCACTTAGTAATTATAAACATATGGTTGTCTCCCACATCCTCGTTTTTGGTTCAAAACACTTTTTAGACCAACTCAATCTGTTCCTGCATCAGGGAACATTAGTTCTGTGGGAGGCATCAGAAATGGTGACAAAAACAGGCACAACACGGTCTGAATTTCCCTTCATCAGCTTGAATCAGACTAGTGTGCAAAGGCTGCGGCTTGTTTTTAACTGGGGGAGTCGAGACCGCTTCCTGACAGCCTAATTAACATATAAAACAATGATAAGAAGCCATTAGGAACAAACAAACTGTCAGAGTCATTAAAATCTGGAGTACCAGACTGAAGCCTGAACCTGCGAAATCTGATAGAAAGTGTTCCTCTGGGCCTCGTTCAGCCATTAGGATTTATAAATAAATGAAAAAAGTGAGAACCGCTGAGGCAGTGTGTATTCACTCACAAATCACTCGCGTGATGAAGGGATGACGGCTTACGGCCTTGTCTCCCTGGCAACGTCGCCTCGGGTGCCTGAGGCGGGGACGCCGTTCTTGTCGCAGGTCAAAGTTCAACGCCAGATCTGGTTGGAAATTAACAAAACCGAGGAGCGGCGCCTGACTTAAGTCCTCTCCTGCTCGCGTCTCCCGCCGTGTTTGTGTCACACATTTGTACACATTTTGACACCGCCGCGCTCGCGTGCCCACACGTGTCCTCGTGGCCATCCTCTCACCTGTGCTGTGTTGTTCCGACGCCTTCCTCCTGCTGGCGCATCCACGTCCCGTGCTCTTTTTATGTCTTCCTGTGTGCAGCGACATTGTGCTTAGATTTCACGCCATTACATTGTGTATAGCTCGAGCACTTGCAACTTATCTTCTAAGTTTCAGCCCACACACCCCTGTATGTAACAAGGCTTTAAATATTGCACAGGCAGTGACAGTGCTATAGCAAGTACCGTTTATTCTAATATTAATTGATTTGATGTCTGGCAGTAATTTCTTGCCATCTGTATGCAGTTAATCTCAACCTCACTATTTATACCACAGCTATAACTATTCAAACATTATCTATAGATACACATAATTCGTGCTTACACGTAACAAACTTCCAGACTCTTGAGGCTCTGCGTTTCTAAGAATACACAAAAGTCCATATGGTCGGCAGATATTATTGCACCAGCACTATTGATTCATTAGCAATAGCCACTGAGCGCAAGAGTAATTTCAATGAGATGAGTTGAAAACACATTATTAGCTACGAAAGTGAGATGTGTCCTGGTAGCAGGAAACATGCTGCAACATCTCGTTTATTTCCCCGAGTGTCTCTCTGGTACAGAACTGTTGAAGAGAGGCAGGAGTGAGGCAGATATTACATCGTGTAAATGCACAAAACAATAACAGGCTGTTGGCCGAATGCACATAAATGCACAGAAGTAGCTGGATATTGTATCCTTTGTGGGGAAGTTATTGCTTCCTCACAGGTACATTAATGTTAGATTCTCCCTCTTCTCTAAATCTCTGTCTGAGATTAAAAGATGATGTGTGCAGTTTTTAGGGTGTACGAATTGTGGAAATGAGCCCTCGGAGATCCCAGTCTCTGATCCGTGATGTCACACTGATGTACAGCCTGGAGCTGTTCTCCGACACCAACGGCTACAGATTTGAACCGCTCCCGTCTCCAGACGCGTGGGTATTCTTCACGCCCACATGTGTATTGTACAACCGGAGTGCGATAGTCGCCATGGGTCACACTCTGCACCGCATCCTGGAACAGTTTTCTGATTGAATGTTGCCGAGAATCCGATTTGACTGTTAGGTTCAGAAGACAACACCACACTTCACTGCACATACATTATTAATGGCGGTTTAAAAGCTGCAGGAAGCTTCAGTTGTAATCAGCGTATTAAAGAAAAAGCCAGCACATACTCTCAAGCCTCACTGGGTGTTTTGTGCCTTGTTGCTAAATCAACAGAAAACACACATGCACTGTAAATATGCTGCTCACACACCTTTTTATTCAGATTTTCAGCAGGTTTCCTGTTTAGTTGCCTCTTTGTAGAGCTTAAGTCTAATAGTATAGCTTTTCTTTTTATTCTTTGTACCAGCCAATTTTATCCTTTAAATCGGTTCTAAATCTGTTGATACCAAAGGTCCCAGTCTTAAGCATCAAACACTCTTTGGTTATGTCACGCTTTCCCTTTTCTGTCCTTTTCCAGATCAATTATGTATCACTGTGGCATCACAGATTTGAGGAGGGGGGGAGAAAACCTTCTGTTGTGTTTTGGCCGGAGAAGCAAACAGTAGCAAGTGTTCGCTCATACACTATTCACAAAAACGGTGCTCATGCTCAGAAGTCATGCGAGCCCCCAGGAACAGCCAAATCTCTCACGATCACCTGGGACTTTGCACACGCCAGCCCAGTTTAAGGCAACTGCTGACCGGCTGCGGGTTTTTCGTTGCATCCCCTCGGCTTGCTGAAGGCTGACGCAGTCAGTGTTTGTCTGCTCGTCATTAGTGTGAAGTCACTTCACCCAAAAGAGCCAGTGTTAGCTCCCTCGCGCTGGCGCAGACCAGCTGGATCCCGACCCGCCGACACGGTTCAGCGGCTCCTGCTGAGGCCGGCTGGCTGGACACAGGTCAGAATGGCGTTCGACGGTTCTAATTTACCTCTAAAAGCTGCGATGTGAAAGTCAAATGTCACTGAATCAGTCCTGCACCTGTGTGGACCAGAACGTTAAAGGCTCTCCATCCATGAAGGAAAACATTGTATGTATGCATTTATTTATACCCTGGCTCTTCCCCAGTGTCCCTGCAGAGCTGTCTGCACTTCCAGCACCTCTCCACTTTGACGCACTTCCCCTGGCGGAGCCTGACTGCTCTGGTGAGCGTGTACCGCTCCTCTCAGAGCACTCTCCCCGCTGCCTGGGGAATGACACCCTTAAGAAACACCTACATGGAAACGCAATTAAAAGCTCCTTTTGCTGAATAGTACAGGCTGTTTTCAGGGATGACAGCAGGAAATGTAGTGTGAAGGCAACATGGTGTGGGATGGACAGAGGATGAGGGATCAAGGTGGGGAGGAGAACGCCACCCGAATCTTCCATCGAAACACTCAGCTTGCCTCCCTCTTTTCAGCTCTCCGTGTCTTAATTCAGCTGTTTTTATCTGATGAACCATGCTCACACACCCTATTTATAGCCGGTGCCTTCTCCACCCGTCAGTACGATATGTAGCTGCGTTTCATGCCAGGACTGCAGAGTGAACGCGGCTGGATTGTTTGTAATTAGATCTGAATCTGTATTTTTAATTTATCCAAACTGTCGAGCTTCCCACTAGCAAATCCTACCTTTGAGAACATTCTTTGAGTGCAGAACGGCGAGGGGAAAGTGGAACGGGAGCCAAATATTTAATTACACAAATGTTTCTGTAAAGGATTAGTCTGCTCTCTTAAGAATACTTGGATGGACTTTTCAACCATGTGCATTTCAACCTGTATTGTAGTGACTCCTTTCAAGCGGCTAGCTCCTTCCCCATGAGCTCCAGGTTTTGGAGGGGCGCGCATTAAATGCCTGTCTTCTCCGTTAAATCCCAATTTAAAGGCTATCCAATCAAAAAAAAATAAAAAAATAAACAAAAATAAATTGCTTTCTGCCATTTGCAAGTTTGATTATGTTGCTTTTCTAATGTTATTGGCTCCATGGTGGCTGCGTCCGCTGTGATTTCAACCTTTTGCAAGTTATTTAAAATCTCATTGTTATATTCGTGTGAGATTATTAAAAAAAAATAATAATTCTGTCACAGAATTCTAAACACTTTATCTGGAAAGATCCTAGAGCTAGAAAGAAAGAAAATAGAGCATATGCAGTTAACAATTCTTAAGGGGCTCGACCTTCTCTGATTGACCATTACTGCATGAATGGAATTCCAGTTATATTTAAATGGATATTTAGTAGTGACCAGTATCAGTAGCACACTTTAGTTAGTTTATGTTGTTTGCTGTTGAATTGGCCATAAAGAGTCTGAAACCATAAGGAACACTGAAGATGATGGACCCTCAAAGTCCAGCTCTTAACGCCGCTGAGCAAATTCGGACCGAGTTGTGAAATAAACTCTCGCCGTTCGGTCGGCAAATTGAATTAATTGAAAGACAAAACTGACAGAATTGCTAAACACGCTTGTGAATTTCCAGATAGCCGGAGCTAACGTGCCTACTCTGACGGAGGCTGACTCACTTTGTTTTATCAGCCTCCAGTGGAATCCTTCAGTGCAGCTCTGATGACTTCATCGAAGCTCGTTTCTGTAGTTTACTCTGCCCAAGGGACAACTGGACATGGAACATGGCGGTCACGGTTCTTTATACGTGAGCTACGCCAATGATACCCTCTTCAATGGACTTGTTTTATGAAAGTCGGCATCCTCGACCAGTTTTGCTGTAGAATTTTAGAATATATTATGAATGAGTTGCTGATGGTGGATAAATGAACACCCTTTCCCCCCCAATTCCAAACTACAAGCTAGTTACATTAATGGCTCATTAGTTAAGCACATCTGTTCAATTCGTTGAAGCGGTTGGGTTTCAGGTCTTCCCACTGCACATGCCTGTTGAGAAACATTGAACAAAAAAAGTCCGAACCATAATGACCGATTAAGCGAGACCATTTTTTTAGAATGACTTCAGACTCCATCCCCGCGTCATTTCACTTCACTTCTTCCCTTGTCTCGCCCAGGCAGCCGTGGAAGAAATGATTTCTGCAAATCTGCCCAAAACGCAGCTGTTGTTCGAGCGCGAGGAGCGAACAAGAAAGCGAATATGATCATAAGATCATCGTCAATGGATGGTGACACAGACTTGGCCTCTCTGTCAAGGCCCTCTACTTGCCGTGGCTGCTTAATTGTGCAGCTCATTAAGCTCTTCAGTATCGCTGTACATTACAGTCATGGAGAAATACCATCTTTATTCGCCCCACTTTGGGACTCTAGCTTTGTTCTCCAGCCCTGTGGTTGTTTTTCAAATTAAACTTCAAGCATAAATGAAACGTGGTGAGTTTCTAAGAATCCCTTCTAAGTACACGGGAGCTGTTTTTCTTTCCTTTTTTCCCCTGATCCCTCTCGCTCGTGCCGCCGTTTACATTAGCATGGACAGCTTAATCTAGCATTATATGCAGTGTGTGATTTGAGCGCAGGCAATACACACTCTTATTACGCCTCCAAAACAATGTCGGCCGTGAGTAATAAAATCAAACGAATGGTGGAAAGCTAGAAATGGCCAGAGGCTCTTTGTCACACCTCTGAGTGTCATTTGTAAACCCCACTCCACCCCACCCGATCCATAGATGGCTTCGGGGACAAACAGTGTAGGATATTGTGAAACATGTTTTGTACCAATTATTATTATTATTTTTTTTGTTCCTGGTGCCTCTGTTTTTAATGACAAATAAGGCTGTCCTGAATCCAGTTGCATGCGAGTTCCCTGCATTCATGTTTGGCGCTGCACAGCACGCTTTAACCTCGGGTTCAGACTGCCTGCTCTGCAGTTTACCACAGGCTTCTGGTCTGCGTTAATTGCTTAATATGCTAATTGGACTGCGGAAACAGTCCCTCGAATTGCCAGTTTGCTTTGGGGATTTTCTACAATCTGAATTTAAAAATAAGAAGCAAAAGAGGTTTGCCAATTTCCACAAGACATCTGGATCTTCTTGCCCTGAAAGCACATCTATAATTAACACCACAACGTCTGGTGGAAGGTGGCTTTTCTGACTAAGTGGTCTTTCCGCATTACCCCAGCTAAATATGAAAAGAAGATGTAAACTTGGCATGCAGGAATATGACATTTGAATTAGAGCATGTGGCTCATTAATTTTAAAGTGCAGGGAGCCGACGAAATGTCCATGCTCAGACATGAAGTTAAACGCACAAGACGGCAGTCATAGATTAAGCTACCACAGGAGGCAGATCCAACCCGACCCCCCCCAACCCCCAACTAACTTCTGATGACAGGCGCAGAGGCAGTGGTGTTTAGAGGAGTGAAAATGTGACTGGTTGTTTCCGTCCCCCAGACTCGGTGAGATAAATCTCGCCAACATTTGCCCATTTCTCACCGCAGTGACGGAAAAGCCCTTAAGGAAGCCCCTTATCTTAAACCGCTCCACAGATCAGACTGCGGTTGCACGGAACTGCAGCTTCCAGGTACAAATGCACAGATGTGTCAATGAGGCATCAATCCAGAGCCAAATAAGAGCAGATCTAGAGTCAGCAGTATCAGATACATCAGCAGTGCTCATCTGAAAGGAGGAGGGGGGTGAAATCAGAGCAGCATTAGTCCTTAATCCTATGCAATTTGATTGTATCTTGATCATCTACTGATCACATCATTTCTTATTAAACCTGACTTTAGTTTTCTGCCCCTAACAAGTAAAGGGTGGAATATATGGTTCAGTTCAAATATAAACATGTGAATTGAAGACCATCTTCAGAACTTTTGACTAGTTTCTCATGCTTCAAGGTCCGGATCTAACTGAAACACTCAGAGCCCTGAGCTACACCGCGGTTGTGTTATTTGTGTGGAGACAAGGACATGTCTGAGTATGAGTCACGCAAATGTGCCCGGACTCTCTGCATCAACAGTGTTCAAATCGGTTTTATCTCTCTTCTCACGACTCTTATGTTACCTGACATGACAATAATAAAAATAAATAAATAAATAAATAAATAAAAAAACCAGCATGGAGAGGAGCAAATCATTCAAAGCTTTGGATTTCGAAACGATGTAACCCGCCGTTTTCTGCCGAAGATTCCGCCCGTGGAATGTAGAGAAAGCAAAGCAGCCGCGTGCCGCAAACAGACACGAAGGTCAGAACGCGTCGGCTGCCTTGAGTGACTGCGTCGTGGAAAAGCAGGAGCCACTAATGGAGACAAGCTCTTTCCATTACACCTCCATCTGTTCCAGGCAGGGGTACCTGCTGGCAGCTGCACACATGTTGGCATCCCACAGACAGACAGACAGACAGGTAGGGCCTCTGTGAAGACCAGAGAGAGCCGCCTGACAAAATGTCTCATTAGCTCAGCCGATCAACGTGAATATTTGGATCTGCTCGTCAGTTTCATGCATATCAGGAACTGTAATTGCTATTTGTGATTCAATATATTTAAAAGATGCTCATTATTGCTGTAAAGTGCTTGCCGTGTTGTATAATGCATGGGATTCATATGTGGCTGTTGATCTGGCCAGAGAAATCCACCGTGAAGCCATCATTCACACATGCAACATTTATTCCTCCTAATTCTCCTTGCAGAACCTTTGAGTGGTAATAACATTTTCTTTCCGCTTGGACGTACCAGACGGGCGACAGGAAGACTGTGGGCCATAATTATCCTGTTTGTTCAGAGGCCCGGCGCTTTTTATTATTTAAATCTCCCAGGGCTGTGAGAGTGCTGAGAGGCGACTCTTTCTCCCATATTTTTTCGCCACGCTGTGCTCGTCGGTGTTAATGCCGCCCTGTACATTTTTTTTTTTTTTTTTTTTTTTTTGATGCTGTATTTTGCTCTGTTTTCATCAAGAATGTGAGGGATGTCTTCAGCGAGACAAAGAAGCATGATGAAGAATCAAATCAAATTGCCTCACAGAGACACAAACAGTGATTATAAAAGACATCAGATGGTCATGTTGTTGTGAGGAATTAACTTCTTTGCTGCTTTGGCACTGATGAGTGTTTGTGTGTATGTGTGCATTTGTGTGTTACTCATATAACCGTGACTGCAATATTAAGCAGTTACAGCTCTAATTACATGTAATTATGTCGCATTTATTACTGTCCTATTGAAGAAAACAAAGGCTAATTATACTGATGCATGGGTTCTGGATATTCCAAATTTATTTTAATTTATTGTCTGCATTTGTTTGTCTTTAAAACACTTTATTAACATATTCATACCTATACATAGAAGGGCATAAACACACACACACACACACACACACACACACACACACACACACACACACATATATATATATATATATATATATATATATATATATATATATATATATATATATATATATATATATATATATATATATATAAATCAAAGGGGTGTGATAATGGTGTTGGATAATGGGTAAATCAGGACACCATTAATCTGGACCAAACCTCCAACTCCATTTGCAGAAACGCAGGCCCAGACTTGCGAAGAACCTCCACCATGCTTCACCACGGCCTGCAGACACTCATTATTGCAGCCAGCCCTTCGGCGAACAAACGGCCTTCTGCAGCAGCCAGATATTTCGCATTTCGACTCCTCAGTCCAGAGCACCTGCTGCCAGCTTTCTGCAGCCCAGTTCCTGTGTTTTTGTCCATAGTGGAGTCGGCAGTTTGGCTTATGCAACTCTATCCAACAAGACCATTCTGGACCCACGTCTCCGGACAGTAGATGGGTGCACCTGGGTCCCACTGGTTTTCTTCTCAGAATCCTTGACGTTGTGTAAGTGTACCAATAACAACCGATGCTGGTTGGACGGCAGCAACTGTCTGTGTATGTGTGTTAGGTGGGGGGGGAGGGTGTGTGTATATACATTTAGCTATATTTATGCATTAATTTATTTATTTATTACGTAAATTATACATATTTCATCTATCTATCTAAGCATTATACAGCACAATATGTTTTTTAATCTTTTTTTCCCTACAGACTGAGGTTAAGTATGTTACCCAACCCTGTTCTTTTAAGAAATTATCGATTCTCCAACCGTCTCAGGAATGATACTGGTCTGACGCTCTTTTCAACCATATGACAGAAAAGTCGATAAATATTTCCACTGGTTGTGGCTGATTCTATCCCATCCAGCATCAGTCTGCGCTCTATCACCGAGGCTTTTATTGGCATCATCAGGTTTGAACAGGCTTTTCGGAGGCCACTTGAAGGTTTCTGGTCCACACGTTAATGCAGCAACATCATGTTCTCGCGGAGAACGTTAATGAGCTGCCTCACCAAAGACCTTCAAACATCTCCCATCGATTCCCTTTAATATTTGCTTGAGGTCCAGAGAAGTCAAACCGTCTGAACCGACCGTGGAAACAAAATACACAGTAAAAATGTCAAAATTCTTTTCGCCTCTACCTGCTTCCCAGTCTTTTTTTATCGCGCAGCGTGAACATTTGTAGGCGTCCAGACCTCCGCCGCTCTCTGTGAGGAGACATTCAGAGCCGATATTGGACCATGCCTTCTCAGTACACAGGCTCATAGGAGCCAATTGTGCAGGAGACAATCGGAGGAGAAAGAAGTCCGAGCCTGGGAGAGCAGAGATATTCGAGCGAGCGCGCGCGAGCCTCTTCGTGGCTGGTTCGCTTGGAATGAGACCCCAGCAGGGCAGAGCTGTATCCTCTGATAACTGGAGTGGGGACCAGTTAGAGAGTCTTGCTTTCATATGGTGGGGGGGGGTGCGGTTTAACTCCTCTCCTGGCTCTGTTTTAGGTTTAAGACCTCAGACTCTCAGCAGCTCGACTGTGAGAGGCCTGACCTTTGACCTCTATGACGCTGCTATTGCACATCACTCCCAGCCTAGCCCCCCATTAAAGCATTTGTACTTGTAATTTAAACCTTGTTTACCCCACATGTGAAATAATGCTTTCAAAACCAGTTTTCAGCCGCAAGATATTTTTAAGAGAGACTTAATTGCGTTTTTTTTTTTTTCCCTGCTCCCCTTGCGCTAACGAGGGGTATCGATTTGTCGTATCTGGCAACTGGCAAATGGATGTGAAGGACGTGATCAGCCAAATGTTCAACAACTTTAATCACAACTGTTGTTGTTTCCTGGCTGATCAGAAGGTCGCAACGTGCTGGAACCGCGCTCAGTGCCAGATATGGTCCCTGGAAGTGCCAAAAAAAAAAAAAAAACAACCCAAAAATAATGAAGAAGAAAAGCACGCCCACACTGGAAGAGTTTTCCTGTTGCGGAGCTCAGAAGACGCTTCCGCAGCGTCGACGTGGCCCACTTTCAAGCGGATCCAAGCGAGCTGACGCAGCTGCAGTACCGCTCCCCCCCACGTGGATGCGACAGCGGAGCTGTGTGAGACGCGGGCGGGGGCGGGGAGCCTTCTCACACGATTTCTGAAGCCGCAGACGCGGGATCAGGAGAGGAGGGAGCCGAAAGTGAAGAGAGGGAGCCTGGAAACCATGTCCTCATCCAGACAGGAGAGTCTGGGGAGGAAGGTGTCCCCTATACTTGACCTTTTGACCTGAGCCCTAAAGCTCCCACCAAAATACAATACAAGACACAGCGCTATTTGATAACCTAAAGTTAAAACAAATAAGTAGTCCAATGAGAAATTAAGCTTTTTTTTTTGTATACATTCTGATATTATGATGTCTGTCTTTAACTGTACGAGCATTTGTCACTGAACTTCCAGCGTGCCATTAAAGCGTGGGACCTAAAGGAAGCAGTGTCCTTTAACTAAATGCTGAGGAGGCACAATAGGACCCCCCCACATACACACACCATAATGATGTCTGTTTACAGCGACTGAGCAGCAGAGTTTGGGATTTACGGGCTGTTGTGAAATGAACGAGCACAAAGATGGGAAAATGTCACAGTTTATCGGATGACTTGTGACCTGTAAAACTCAAAAAAAAAAAAAAAACAAAGAAAAAGCCCCACTGATTACAGAGCGGCGCACATGGACTGCATGCACAGTAACACGCATGACCAGCGCTAATGATTTCATCTGTACTGGAAAGTGCTGCCATATCATAACCCCAGAGCTCCTTCTTCATATCCTCTCAGATCCTCATGATTAAGAAGAAAAGAGTCAAAAAGGAGAAAAAAAAATAAAAATGAAAAAAGCGACCTCTTTACAAGCCCAGTAATGCAAATTCCATTATGGAGACGTGACAATCGTTTTAGCCAGTCGCACGCAGAAGCCGGCTGAAGAGTCACTCACATGTTCTCCCTAACATGTAAATGCTCTGGTCCATGTAATTCGCTTTGATTGGACGTATGGAGGGGCGGTACGCTGGTTTGATCCCATCATGTCCTGTGCGTGCGTGGGTTTTCCCTGGGTACTCCAGTCTCCACACAGCAAAAACACAAGCATTAGGTTGATTAAGGCTTTTAATTGCCCCTCAGTGAGAGCATTGTGTCTGTGTGTGTGTGTCCTGAAATGGGCTGGTGTGGTCCTGGCTCTTGCCCACTGACAATTGGTATGGGCTCTAACAGCCAACACACAATGCACCAATGCACAGATGAATGTACGGTCTTTCAGCTGTATAAACTATCGTCCTACCAACACAGTTATGGATGGGCTGCTCATATATATGAGTCACCAAATATATATGAAAGTATTAAATCATTGTTTCTTCGGTATACATACTAGTTCACATTCAGATCACATAAACGTGGCCAACATTAGAAGTTCCCTCCTGAAAACTCCCCTTGATTGTGACTTCCCCAACAGTTTTAATTTTATTCCCTCTGATGCAGATGCTAAACGAAGGAATGGAAGAGTTAACTTAAGTGGTATCGATGATCTGGCACAATCCTTAATCTTCTAGTTGTGATCCAACATGCTTAATGAATCCTGCTGAACAGGCACTGGGTTCTAATGGGAACCAGCTGTGAAACGCTTACGTTTAATAGCTGATTGTTCGGATGAAGCTTTGCTTTCAATGAGGCATAAAAGATGAGCATTATAACAATAATAATAATGTGCTCATCTCAGGCAAATGTATAATTTCCCAATTTCCATGAGTGAATTGAATTACATTATCAACACTAATAATGAAGACTTTCACAGTATGTTCTGCGTTGTGTGTCAGGATGAACCTCGGTTGCTAAGTCACCAGTACTTAACAGTGCAGCAAAGGTGGCTCTTATTAGGTTGTTTGCCAGTTGGCAACATTTGTTAGCTCTAAAGGAAGCCTGCCAAACAGTACTTGAACATTTTCAAAGCAGTTTGAGCCAACAAATGGAGCTCCAAACCATCTGTGGCCAGACTACTGGTCCACCTATAGTATCTTTATGCAGCAGTTATTTGGTCGTGCTCTCCATATAGTTGGTCTAATGTCTTAATTCTTTTTTTTTTTTCTTCCTTTTTTTTTTTTCTCCATCGGTTCCCAATGCTCCCCTCGCACGACCCCTCGTCCAATTACCTTCGGCATCAGCGCAGTTTTAAAGGCAATTAAAAGTCGAGAAAAGAAAACACGGCCCCGGTGCTGAAGTAAATCTGCTGATTTATTCTCGCTCCCCGCTTCCAAACCTGTCTGCAGCAGTGACACAGCAATAAAAGAAATGATGTATGGCTTTCTATTCCGCAATACAAATCCACATAACTCACTGATAGGGCACACCCAACAGTAGGGAAACATTTATTTATTTTATTTATTGTAAAGTTGCCTATCTCTAGTGACAGAGGGGCTGCTGGCAGCTGGTCCGGCCCAGGCAGCAGCGCCGAAAGCTCATCTACATCGTTGCGTCTGACATTTAATTCATGTGCCAATTAGTGTCACATTTATGGACCCGAATCAAGATCAACATGTTGTTCCTTATATTTGTCTGGAAGCCGTCCGTGTTTCTGCTCTAAACTCGCCGTCTAGTCTGCTTCACAAGGTCAGTCTGCAGTAAGAAGTGCTGGAGTTCAAAACAACTTGAAATCGGTGGGCAGCACGACGGCGAAAGTATGTGCTAAGCTCAAAGCAGAAAGGCTTGGCAACATTGATCTTCGAGATAAACAGTGGCTTAAGATTTCTACAGCAATTCAGCAACTCTGATCCTGTCAAAGACTTGCAGCTTTGCTATTAGGTGTGGGAGGTAATATTTTCTTTTCTTTTCTTTTCTTTTTTTTCCCCTCTGCTTTTATGGCAAATTGTAGGTATTCAATTTTAAAAAATAAAAAAAAATGCTTTGAGTAAGAATAGTGAGATCCACTGAGATCCCTGCACTGAACCACAAAGTCTAACCTAAGCATAGCATATGTTTTGCTGAGAATATCTCATTTATTTTAAACATAATGAATGGGATGATCGTCGTGTAATATCAAAGTGTGACCAGAAGATGGCAGCAGAAACGCAGTTTCACGGACAACCTCGTCCTCCCTTTTTCTGACTGCAGTGGATGACACACACGCACACGCACACGCACACGCACGCACGCAGACACACAGGCACACACACACACACACACACACACACGCACACGCACACACGCACACAACCTACCTTTTACCGTTTACTGTCGCACCTTCCGTCATTTAAATACATATCGCAAACCTTTACTCGTGTATACTGGAGAGTGTCGTACCTCATGGTTTATCTGTTCTTGCCTTAGCATTTTAATTTTATCACTTTCGTTTTGTTTTTTCTTGTTTTTTTTTCCAAAAAAAAAGATTATTATATTTTATATGCAAAAAAGTATTGTCCACCTAAACAGATACTGATTTGGACCACTTGGTGGCAGTGCAACAGTGGACATCTGCAGTTGCTGAAATGGTTAACTGGAATCTGCTTTGCTGTGGAACATGGTGCCCATTGTTATAAAAAAGGAATCGGAAAAAGTTACATTCATATGCCACTTTTATTTATTGTGCAGAGGATGTTCTGGCCTCGTGTCATGAAGAAGAAAAAGAAAAAAAAAAAAAAAAAAAAAACAAGGTCCAAAGTAATCTAGACCTGAAAAAATGATAAGACAACCACTGGGATGCACCTGTCTTCTGCCTGTAACATCTTTATGTGCCTGAGATTAATCATATTCCACAAAAGTAAACTGCTTTAGAAATGTCAGGAAAACAAGCAGAGGCTCTTGCGCTTTGAGCATGCAGAATATTCTTCAGTTCAGTTTGTGTGTCTTTCTTATTCAGCGGAGCAGCAGAAGTCCAGCAGACAGCACTGTTTGAAATGGTAAACAGCATGTTGCGAGACAGTCACCATCAGTGTGAAGACTAGAGGCAGCCTGCTGGCCACTTTTTAATGTTAACACAGTGTTGCATACCGCTCGATGATGAATTTTTCATCATAAATGTCATAGCAGCAGCCAGATGACCCCGGCGCCGTATAAAATAACCAGCATCCTGCTAGTATCTGCGCCAGGCTTGAGCAGAGATAATTGGATGAATCTATGCCCTCAAGATGTGGGGGTGTTTTGAGGCCAAAGGGGTGTCCAGTCGGGTGCAGGATGACTGTAATATATGTAATTATGTAGCTGGTATCTCCTGCCGTGGCTGTTTGTAGCTCTTCAAATCTCCAAATACTTGACCTGTGGGCATTTTAAGGCCGCCGCCACCACTCTGCCTCAATATATGTGTTTGTTTTTTTTTTTGTTTCCCCTCTGGCAGTATTTAAAGAAGCAGAAGAGTTGTAATAGAGAGCAAACATGGCCACCCTTTTGGCTGTTTAATTATAAAGGAAAGCACGGAAATGGAAGGCCACAGGGTCGGCGGTGCGACGGACTCCACTCCAGCCTTCCGTGTCGGGCTCGCCATCGTTTGGGCTGGGGCGGCGCGAAGTCGCACGAGGCGCATCAGGGAGATCCAGCCCCGGCCAGCCGAAGCCCCCCCCCCCCCGGGGGTGCACGGCAGGAGCGCAGGTTAATTCGAAGTGATCAGATTAAGAAGCGGGTCCATTGCCGTGGGGACCAGGAGGGCTGCTGAAGGGTGGAAGCTCACGCGCTCTCAAGCAGCGCGGATCGAGCAGGTCGACGAAGCTGATGCGAGACTGGTCGTCTGAGGGAGAAGCGGGCAAACTGTAGCAGGATGGAGGGCGTTTTCTTCTTCTTCTTTTTTTTTCCAGGTGAATACAGCTTTAGATGTTGTTGCTGCAGTCAGTGCGTCTGCCGCCTTCTGAAGCTTCAAATATTTCCTTTTTCTCAGTTTATCCTCTCCTACTGTTCACCGTTGTGTTCTTCCCCAGTCTTTTGGAAGCCCCCATTTCCCCCGATCTACCGATGTGTGTACTTTTAAGAACACTCTGCGCCGAAATCCCAACTGAGTTAAAGAAAAAGAAAATGGGGGAAAAAAAGTGAAGATTGTTGTTCTGAAACAGATCACACAGAAAATGAAAAAATAATAATTCAGCTGTGTTTCGCCTCTCAGATATCAATGGAGACTGTGACTGAAGATGTAAAAAGTGACAATTGGGAATATATTGAAGTCATTATTGCTAACAGGACAAGCGTATTAGAGAAATTATAATTGCTTTCATCATTAGTTGTTTATTTCTGTCATTAAGTGGAAAATAAACATGCACCAAATGAACTGTCACCATTTGAATGTGCAGAAAGCCAATTTTACTGCTTTAAGGGTAAGGGTAGTGTCTTCACTACGGTGAAGGGTAGTGTCTTCACTACGGTGAAGGGTAGTGTCTTCACTATGGTTTCAGTAAAATCCAACGTGAGAGAGCTGGATTCTCTTTAGATTTGGATTTTCTTTTTTTTTTTTACCAGTTCTAGGCTGGCACATTTATGGTTGTGCATTTGGTGACTGAGCTGGAGATCCATGAAGGAGGAGGATGATCCAGGTTTAATGCTGACCCTCTTAAGCCCTGCAGGTGTGAAGCCATTATTCAGCGCTGATTCCGAGGTTCTTTGGTTTGCTACTCTGGTTAGCTTTATGCAGACAAACTTGAGAGAGAGAGCAAATGGATTCGAAGCATTGAAAGGTAGTGAAAGGGAATTCAGCAATGAGAGTGATTGTATGTGAGTGTCAGGCGGGAAGGGAAAGACAAATGTATCTAATCTGGTTTACTCAGACACTTGGGGTGTGGGGGGGGGGGGTGAAGAGCATCTTGGGTAAGCTGACAGGCCTTAAATCTGGAGTCTTTGCTCTTGTTTAGATATGCATATTCTCCAACTGTGGCAAAATTTGCCAAAGTGTCGAGAATTTGAGCAGCTGGCGATGAATCCAGAAGAAAAAGAAACAGCAATCAGGAGGGAACGGCGCCGATGTGTGACTGTTCTAAGGTGATAAAATGTACATCACATGATCAGTATTAGAAGAGCGGAGCTGTTCCACAGAACATATTAAAGCCATTTAAAAGATGGGTCGGGCGTTTCGCCTGGATTTATATCTCGAGCATCACTTCATTTGCTGCTACGACGGGATTTTTTTCTGCAAGTGGTGCAGATTGGTTCCAGGCTGTTTCACCCAGCACCACCTTCATCCCGGATTCAGATATACCGTTGCGTCGCCTCGGGAAAATTAAATCTGGCCGAGACGAGGCGTGGATTTGGATGGCACACTCTGCATTAATGTTAACATTGTTTAAAATTACATCAGCCCGGAATTAAAGTGTCTTTCCAATTAAGCTCCCTTTACCACATATTAAGTACTCAACCTAAGCTGCAGGCGGCAGAGGATGCGTTTCAGCCCAGATGGATTTCCTTTCATTCTGCCTGGCACACAGTGCGTGTGAAGAAACGACTAAACCCCGCAAGATTTCAGGTTTTTGGAAGAAAATAAAATAAAATACAGCAGCCAAATTCAGACTCTCGCTGCCTGTAAGCTGGTTTAAGCCTCACTAACAGCTAAGCTCTCCCTTATTATTATGTGCTGCTGTGTAGATGGAGACTTCCTCTCTTTTTCCCCAGCCTTTCTTTGCCACCCATCTATTTACCTTTCATACGTCTGACTGATCAGTTCAAGAGGGGCCCCCGGAGCCCCCACCAGCTTCAACCGGAAGACCTCAATGTGGTGATTTTAAAGGGAAGGGATTTTTGTTCAGAATAGACTGCACAGACTCCTTAAAAAGAAAAAAAAAATGAACTTGTCCTCCTGGAAGTCATTCACCTGAAGGTGGGCTGGAGCAGACTGTGTTATCTAAATGAAGACTGTATGAGCTCAGAGATTACCCAGCAGAATATTCAACACTAGATTTCCTTTTATTCTACTTCAGTGCAGAAGAAATTACAAAGTTCATGTTTATGTGGCAGGCAAAGATAAGAATAGATGTGCAGTGAGTGCTACCTCCACTGGGAATGAATGCAAATGTGCAGGTCCTTTGTATATTTGTCTTTGGAGTGCCATCTATTGAATATTATATATATATACTGTTTTCCTCCGGTCTGATTGACACCTGAAAAGAATAACGCTGACTGGAAAATTGTCTTGGGGGTTGCTACAGTCATTTCTACATTTCTGTCATCGTGCGAAACACTCAAACACGCACTCACACACACATACACGCACACGTTTGTATAAGTTGGCAGAGGCCGGGGCTCTAGTAAAGATTGCTTCTGAAAAGCAGACGTCTCCCTAGTCATGTTTGTTTACAGAAACCTGTAAATAGGGGGCAGCAGCGTGACACAGGCAGTTGTTAATTACTGCAAGAGGAAGCTGTGGAGAAGGGAGGGACCGGAGCGCCGCCCACGTGAAATGAGAGAGAATACGAGATACTGAGGCAGATCTTGATTAGTCCCAAAAAAAAAAAAAAAAAAGAAGGAAAAACAACAGTAATTCCTGGTGGCTACAATTAAAAAAGAGCAGCAGCTGTTTAGCAGTTGCAGATGCGGCACCTCGTCTGTGATTATCTCCTTCCTTTGTGCATCTCACAAACATTCTTGCACTCTTATAAACAAATAACTAAATAAAAAAATTAACTTTCTCAGATGCGGATACAGGAAGTTCAGATGTGACTGTGCTGGAGTGGCTGTTTCAGGACCAAAAGAGATGCTCAGGTTTACTTTTATGTGACGTATGACTTCCCAGCACACCTGAAGGAAGCATCAACGCTCTTTCAACCAAGTTATCCGATGTTACTGTGCTATCGTGAGTGATCAAGACAGTCATTTGGTGCTAAGGTGAAAGAATGACACTAAGGACTATAAACAACAGCGATGAAAATAGAGCCATCATGAGGAGCTTTTGGATTAAAAAGACAATTCCCTGCAGAGCAGAAGCACCAGAGTTGTCTTGGAACATCACTGGCGCAGAGAGTCAGAAAGCAAACCTGCACCTCCACAGTTCCCCGGCGGTCCAGGAGACATCAACAGAGCAGCTGGAGGTGGGGAGGAGGGTGCGCCTCCTGCTGTGCCTCCTCAAGCTCCTCACCTGCTGGCAAAGCAGGGACCCTTCAGTCAAAGCTTCAATAATATTCGTTGGCTTTGAGAGCAATGGCGTCTCAGTCCTCGGAATTTATATTTTCCGATGCCAACGCTGACACAAACTTCTCAGTAAATTAAAGATGGCACTTTTTGGCACTGACAAGAAAGCTCAGCCTAATTAATGGATCATTTTGTCCCCTTTGTTTGTTTATTTTTGGCGGTGTCACTTCATGCCAACGTCCCTTATGCTGAAATATGTATCTCACAACAGTGGTGCTGGTTTTATTTTATTTTTTTCTTTTTAAAAACTCTTGGTATTATATAATTTAATTGCTAACAAAAAAGGTTCTCTTGCCAGCAGTGGTGTTGAAAAAACTGCCTCTATTACAGTACATGTCTAAATGTTTTCATTCAGTTTTAATTAATTATTAGAATACTCAAATATAAGGCTGTGAAAACTTTTTTATATATACTGTATTATTGAATAATTATAATATTTAATATATTAGAACAATCCTGATGTCCTTTTAGGGCCTAACTAAAGAAAGTAATAACATGATGTTGTAAATAAATACTAAATTGGAAAGATGCCCCCCAGGTTAACCAAAGTCATTATAACCACCAATGGGATTTCTTTGTTTTTTATAATATCTCAGTTTTATGCAAAAAAAGAATTTGATGTAACCAAAGCAGGAACACATCTCTCGACTTCCATCATCGACAGATCTATCACTCATCGCCCAAGTCTGAACTGAAGAGTCTGAACTCACAGGGGGGAAAGCTAATTCCTTTCTTACAAGGGTCCGCTCGGCCAATATTTAATCTCATGCCATTATCAGGAGCGACATATGACAGTAACAGTAGCTGACAATGTTCTCCATCAACAGGGCCTCCTGGAGCCGCTGCCTCTGCCGTTCTCTTCGTGCTCCATCACCGAACAGAGGAACAAGTGGAGTTTGGATGGACGTGTGCGCTGAGAGTTGGGACGTCAGCGCAGCTAAGTTCTGATCAAACCTGACAAATGAAGATCTCACGTTCATGAAGGCGGAGATGGCTAACTGTGGGTTAAAATGCCCTGTAGTCAACCATAATCGCCACATTCAACCGTGTCACCTGATTAATAGTGGGGAGTTTGGGGGGCTTAGTAGGTTTGCCCCCTCCCAAAGGTAATTTCTCTGAGGACTTTCTCACCCAGACCCTTCCTCGGATCACGATTGCGTCACCTTTTTCTCCATGGTTGATGATGCCAGGTGTAAACAAGGTGACTGGTCGACTCCTGGGAACAAACACCATTTGTTCTTCACTTCAATAAAATATGAAACAAGCAGGATTACTGGAAATAGAAGAAAATCAATAGAGCCCCTTGCCTTTGAGAAGCCAAAGATGAATGAGCGTGCTGATGAAGCTGAGGCGACACACAAAAGAAAGCGCCTGGTACTGCTGCGGGTTATGTGACGCAGCTGTCTCCTGCCTCCCCAACACCATGAATTTTGCATAGGCGAATTTACTTCTCCACACCGAGGACCAATAGAAGGACATCCTGCACTTAAAAAAAAACAAAAAACAAACAGACAAAAAAACTTGTAACTTCAATGATACACATCACCAAATTATGAATTATGAATGGGTGCCCGTTTTCAATTCAAATCTAAAGCATATTCAACTCAACTGCTAGACCATACATAGTTCTATTTTTCAGGTTATTTCACTGAATTCTAAAAGAGTTGATTGAGCCCCCTTGCCCTGTTTTAGCTGCACTCGTCTTGAGGACCAGGAAGTGTTCGAAACGCTATATCACATGTACCACATGTGCTCTATTATACATGTAGACGCTGACGATGTATGTTTAATGCATGGACCGCGTGGCGTCCCACGCTCGTTCCGTGCGTGCAGCAGCAGAATCCGGCCATAGAGTGATGGAGCTGCTCATCGTATTAAAATGTAGAAATAATCAGAGGGAAGCGACTTCAGAACGTGCGTTACTGATTCATTAGCGGCACATTCCAAGTTCCAAATAATGTGAAGGTGACATCATCTATCTTGTCAGATGCACTTAAAAACATTGTATTTCCCCCTAATCAATCTTGAATATAACTCAGGACAAAATTTGAAGCTCTATTACTTCACTTAATTTAGTGACATGAGATAAGTGGGCCCTCTGGAAGCACTTCATCCACTTGCTTTTAGGCAAACAAAAAAGAGAAGTGCTTTACTTTCAAAACCCAACCTTCACATCTGAGTCCTCGTCTAATTTAAATTTCAATATCCAGCAGCTGAATTGTTCTGTTGGCTTGTTTCAAGGGATATGAATTTATTATGAAACAATAGCACCGCTACATTTCCATGAGTCATATATCATCCCCCCTGCTCTGCTGGAGCCTCTGTGAAAGCGTCGTTCATTTTGTTTTGTAATTCCAAAAAAAAAAAAAACATTCCGAGCTTAATTTTGTGCAAGTGCAAGTGTCTGAGTAACATCAGGTGAGGAGATTCATGCGAGGATTGGTCCTTTTCTGCCGTCATGAGACATGCAACCCACGTGCCCGAGTCGTTACCCCTGTAGAAGCTTTTATTTTTATACCCTATCCTAACTTTAGCATGCGTTTTCTAAACTAAGCACCTTCTCATGTTTCTGTCATCGCATAGGGAGATGAGTGACTCTACAGGAGCTGCAGAGCTCCTTCTCTTTGTTTCCACATGCCTTTCATTGATGCAAACTGAGCTTCCTCTACAGTTCAGCGTGCCAGTACTGTTTGGAATGGTGCCCGCTGAGCAGGGATGGCAGTATCAGTAATGACAGATTAAATTAATGCATCTCCAGTTTGTAACTCACAGCAACATCCAAGGACATCCATATAGATGATGAGTCTTTGTTGACCAGTCAGGACTGGATTCTTTCTGTTTTTATTGAGGTAATGCTGTTTGCGTTGGCGGCGGCGCCAACTTTGGACAAAAGAAATGCACGCCAATGGGAACCGTGCGTCATCCCCGACGTTAATATTTCCTGTCACTGTGCCTAATGTGCCAGAAACGAACGTACAAGATGTGATGTCCCCGCAACAGTCCTGTCTGCACGCGAGAACGTGGAGCTGTTGTCGAGTTCCTGCTCACAGACTCACCCAGAAATATCAAGAAGAGCTTTCATGGGATTATGTAAAATCAGGTCTAATCAGGACTACGGAGATGACAGAAATATGAAGTGAGGGGTACTTTCAGGTTTCTAAAGCTGTTACTCAACTTGTGTACTTGTCCGTACTTGCGTTCTTGCGCTCCTGTGAAATGTCATCAATCGCCACCAGACTACTGCTCCATTTCTAAGTTCGCAGGCTGCCAAATTTGCCCTTTTTCCTGGAAGTGTACTTGCTCCGCCTACTTTATCAAGTGCGCATCATATAGGACTTGTGTGGACTTATGTGGACTGATAGATATCCCATGATGCATTTCGCCTCAGCCAATGGCTACAGCAATGGTGGAAAGTACATACTTGCAAGTATGGACATCCAAGTACCAGTATGTACTACAGATGTTCAGTGCCTGCATACTATTGAAAGTATAAAGAGAAGAGTATTAGGAAATGACAGTCAGTGATTACCCAGAGAAGGAAAGTTTTAATCTTTAGTCCAGCCTAAAAACAGGACATTTAGATGCTTTGGTCACACCTTTGGAGAGCTCCTAATCAATTTATTTTCTTTTAAACCAAATAAACTGTTGCCTGATGTGTTTTTTCCAAGACTTGAAAAGTGTTTAATATATGATAATAAAAGAAAATCATCCATCTGTTCGTATGTTCTTGGTTTGCAGGATCCCCCCCATGCGGCCCAGACTACCTTAATAACTGCCAATGTGAAGGAGCAGCAATGCTACCGAGGTCTCTCTTGGATCACTAAATCTCTTCCACTGCTACCCAGAACGAGCAGAGCAAGGACATAAACTTTGGGTCAGTTGTATCTGCAATCTCATTCTTCCGGTCACTAACCAGAGAGCACATAACCTCACTGGCCAGGGATGCACGAAAGGCTGAGGGGAAAAATGTTTCAGGTGACACACAAACCCGCCGGTTCCAATCCCTCTTTGTGACACACCTCTCTTGGGCTTCGATCACACAACCCTCTTAATATCAGCCGGCTGATTGATTTGGGAGGGAACAGTGCTCAGAAAAAGGGTGTAGCTCCAAAGGAATGTATTTTCTTCACAAATGCAAATTTATGCAGCGAGTCCAACATCCATTCAAATCTCACTGGTGCTGAACAAAAAAGAGTCTGCAACTATCTTCTTCTTCTTCTGACTAATTGCCAATATGAATAATGTTTTAGTAGGTAAAGTTAAAAAAAGGGTTTTCTTTTATATATATTAAAATATCCAAACACATTTATAAACATCCACTGCGCTAAAGACAAGGCCAGCAGATATTCTGTTTCATATTTAAACATTTGTCCTGCATTTCAAATGCATGAATTAACCATATACGTGCCTGTTTGTATTGTAGATCTTTGTACCATTGTGCACCAAAGATGGCAAACAACGATTGCGAAGAGAGTTTCGATACATTTGTGAGCAACAAAGGCACTCAGTCCTCCCAACTGCAGTGTGTATGCCACGGTCACATGATCTGTGATATTTTTATTTTCCTACTTATGGAAACCAAACAACCGCTGCCATTTTGCGAGAGCTCTAACAAGCTTATGAGACGAGTGCCACGTAACTCCCTCACCCATGGTTACCTATTTGAGACACGGAAACAGACCATTTCTATGGAAATGCGATGTTTACACGCATGGTAGAAGTCTATTATCTGCCATTTTGAAAATGTTAAGAGCGCTTCCTGGGGTTTCTCCTTCATATTGCTTGCAGCATTTTCATCCCTGTTAGCCCATTTTTTTTTCCTGTGCTCATCCAGAAGAAACAACAAATGGTGTAAATGTCCTTGCGCCTGATTAAGCACGAGCTCTTTCTTCCTTGTTCGTGCCTGCGTCGCTGGAGAGATATCTCAGTAGTGCCCTCCAAAGTACATCTTCCACTTCTGGAAGCTGAATGGGGGCCTTTTCACCTTGAAAGCATTTAAATGGAGTCGGAAGGCTTGGGCCCTCCTCTCGCCGCTCTGACAAGGTGTGGCGAGAGTTCAGCGCGTTTTGTGGAGCGTGAACATGCACGGATGGAGCAACTACAACAACTAAATATAGCGATCGGCAACCGCACTCGTCTTCGAGGGGGAAAACTCTTTGTGGGGATGAGACCTCGCTTTGATTTCAAGAGCTATTTGTCTTTTTTCAAGAACTGGCCCCAGGGTTTGGTATTAGGATACAAAAACACTTCAAAATATTTATATTTTTATTCTGAATTCCTGCGTTGTCGAGGTTTGTTGAGGTCCAAATCCTGCACTGTGGTTCTATAGCTTGATTTCCTTTACAGTAATAGAAGATTTCAGGGTTTTTTTTGGGGGGGGCTTCAAAATTTTACCGGTTAACGAGCGGTACCAAAAATAACCAACAACGGGATACAGGGTACAGATCAGCAGCTGTAGCAGGAAAGCTGCCTGGAAAGGAGGTCTGATTATGAGAGACACGGTTGATGAAAAAAAATCAACCACTGTAGGAGAGATTTACATGCTTATGGCTGGCATTATTCCACCACAGAAGAGCTAAAAGTGGCTTCATTTGCTGTAATTAAGAGTGTAGCTCGTATGGTGCCAGCTCCGGGACGTGTGCGTGTGATTAGCAGGTGGATTGCTCTCAGTGAGCTTGCTTTTCTTATCATGCATAGCTCTGCCTTCAGTGGATCCCATCCTGGCAGTTAGAGCTCACAGCTGGTTGTCTAATATTGGGTTAGCTGCTGAGTGACAGGCTGTCACCAACACAGTAGCCATTATTCCCTGGCTCAGGTGCCGTGTCCTGTCAGAGCAGCGATCTGTTGCACAAACACCCTTGGCAACGTCCCGCCCTTCCACAGCGAAAGGGCCAGGGCCGGATCTCAGTTCTGACCATGGGGCTAAAGCCCTCACTGTGCAGTACATCATATGAGCTCATCCTTCTGGCCCATCAAGGCCTGTGCACAGCAAGCAGGTTCTCTTTAACCAACCAGGCTTATTATCAGGGATCAAAGAGGGTCGTTATTTCATTGATCAGGATTCAGCGAGGCTTTCTATGCTTATAGAACAAGGTTCACCCACCATCCACGTTGCATCTGCATCACTTTTAAGGCATATTGGGATAATATTGCACATTTTGACCATCTTTTTCTTTTCCTCCTGCCACGAATTGGTGGAAAGTCTTTTGTGCTGTGCTGAGTTGGAACTGCTGAAGCAGGAAATCCTCTAAAGGGATTTGCTCCAGGAGCAGTCAGTTGGACCGTCACCACTTGCTCAGTCAGCTCCCACCGCCTCTCCTCGGTAAGCTACCTTTTGCATTTTTAAGGGTGAACAAATTTGTTGTTTTGTCACACCAGCTATGGAATGGCCCGTCCACATCAACACTTATGAAACCCTGGAAAAGTCCAAATCTGAAACAGATGGTTCAGAAGAGCTGAAAAGATGGATGGCACGACATAACTGATAACTGAAATGGTTTGCAGGTCAGTTTTTATTTATTGTTCTGAGCAGCTCCACATCTGCAGTGACTCTGAGATGCACCACACAACAAAAAGCCTGCTAAATGGATATTAAAGTCACACTGGAGCTGCACACCTCTGTCGGCTCATATGATGTGCAGTAAACAGGAGGGAGCAATAATGCTTTAATAGAGTATAAAAATACAGTTTGTTATTCATGTGGAGGGAAAAGGGCAGGGTGTTTAAAGGCTCCCTCTGCTCATTCTGCTTCACGGTGCTCACAGTTTGACACCTTGTCTGATTTTGTGTGTAATGTTCCTCTGGGCTCCGAAGCCGCAGCCACACAATGAGTATTTAGGATATTGCAGACGCGTTGTAGCAGGAGTGGCTGCCACCTTTTGGTTACTGTTTAAATCGGAAATTGACAACAAAACTAGGTTATTAAAAAAAAAAAAAGATTAAAAAGCAAAAGCAACACCATGACCACCCCACCTTTTTACCCCTCCAGCTCCTGTTAATAAATCTTAGTCTAGACATTGTGTTTGGTCCCTGTTTGTCCACATTTAATCTTGAACATTTTTTAACACTGGCTAATGCTAAATATTGAATATTTTAAACATAAACTGTTCTATTCTGTTCTTTCTCCAGAAATGCTTCTTCTGAGGATGTTTAGAGCTGACACCACCAACATCATACCACTATGTAACCCAGCCTAAAAGCAGCATCACAACACGTCTACTGGTAGAAATGTAGTGTACTGTGACCCCCCCCCCAGAGACGCCTGCATCTAATAAATGGTGCCATGTAAAGTTTTTAATCAGGGTCTTATTCCAAACATCACAGATCATATTCAGTCTGGGTCCCTCTGAGTTCCTGTCACAAAGGGGCAGGAACTCAGGGGGCAAAGACATCGATGACCAAGAGGCTTCCAGATTTAAATGAACAGAACCGTGAAAACTGGGGGGGGCTTCATGGTCGACAGCTACTTCCTGCTCACGGCTGCAACCATATGAGAGTAGGTTCTGGGGCACTATTTCCAAGTTGCCACTGCAAAAATGTTCTCTAAACGATGTCACCAGTTCAAAATGAAGGAAGTGGTGTCATCCGTTATCTTTAACACCAGCGGGCTTGAACACAACAAGAGCATTTATGGGTGAACTTGTGTTATTAATGTGAAATGCAATATACATGTGAAAAAAAATGTGATTTTAAATGACACCATATATAGAATATTCAGATCGCCGGTGGGAATTTCCAAGGGCAAAAGGGCAATATATCTTCAGCTGGGCGGTTTTTTGTGGCAGCTCTCAGAGTGAAGAGTCGAAGCTTCCAGACAGGCGTTTGTCACTTGTGCAGGTTGAGACTCTGTGGTCAGGACACATGTCCGCTCTGTCTACTCTCAGGAAGGCTGAGCATGCCCGGTGTCGAACACACTTGTCACACACACCATCTGTTCCCTCCAACACTCCTTGCTTGGACAAACATGGCTTGGAGTAGGTAATGGCGCAGACAAAACTTGCGACCTTGACACCGTCTCTTATGTGTGATAGTTGGAGAGTGGGTGGGGGGGGCCATGAGCCAAGAGCCTTTCTGATTTTACCTTTTAAAAGTACCGTTCCGCACGTTGCCTGGAAACATGTCTGTCTCGGCGCGTGATCGGAGACGCAGGCGCTCTCCGCCGCCCCTTATCTTATCCAACTTTAACGATAGGCATCACATCACCTCACACCACACATCTCCCTTTTGACATCAGCAAAGATGTTCAATTCTGTTACACAATTATTTATGACACGTGACATTCACTCGGGATGTCGTTTTAGAGCTTCTCCCACTCCCTCCACCACAAATTACATAAGTGAAGACATTCCAAATGGATACAGCCCACGTATTCACAACTGCTAGTGTCTCACTAAGTGTTGTTGGGTGATGTGTAGCAAGGGGAGTCTGAAATGGTTGAAGGTGTGAGCTCTATCTCATAGATCTTAGTTTTCTACACATGGGAGAAGGGAGCCGACACATGACTGACATATAAAACAAAATAAGAAGATCTGACAATCTCTGGGGTCAATCTGTTGAACGCAACACGATGTCTAATAACTCAAACCTGTTTGGAGAAAGCCCGAGGAGGAGGATTGTCTTTAGTATGGCTTAAAGTGCTCGTGGTACATGGCAGCCTACGTGTGTGTTAATGTTCTTACAGGACATGTTATTGCACTCAAGTTTCACTCCTACATCGTTAACATTCACCTTGACTGGCTTTGTGAGGTCATTAATTTTTAGAAAGGCTTATTTATTATCTCTTTGCGCTTTGTGAGTGACCCCAGGGACGACGTGTTAAGGTCACCATTTGTGTAAAGTTTAGAAAAGAACCAGTGTAAGACAAAGTGAGACACTTGTCTTTCTCCCATCTTTATATCCTCTCTGTGCTTTTCCAATGGAAACACGGAAGGTCTTCATGTTTACACATCCACCAACCACCACGACAAAGGCAGCTTCAGTGGCGTATGCTGGATCTGCGGCTGGATAAAAGCCTTCGACTGTGAAATGTAAACAGAAAGAGATAGGACCAGACCGATTCTGCCTGAGACGCCGTTCTCTGATGGACGACAAGCGTTCAATGTCAGCGATCATGTTCAAGTTAAATCCCCTCAATTTAGCCATCGCCTACCGATTATTTTTCGACCCACTGTTGTGAAGACTGCGCTAAAAATGGTTTAATTTTCACCCTTTGATCAATATCTCCTGATGCAGCCCGTTTCACGCTCACCTCATGCTGCGACACTGCATTTCTAATGCCATTGACAATATTGAACACTATTGACAACAAGGCCAGGCGGGATAAGCCCCTGAGGCAGCCGGCAGGATTTTTTTTTCTTTTACAGCTGTAGTAATAGCGTTTTTCAACCGTGAACATGAATATAAATGCTACAGAGTAAAACCAGAGGGCTTCATTATATATATTTTCCATTACTGCCTACTGCAGAATGGTGGAGACAGGCAGTGTGAAAAGGATTAGCATGACAAAAGTACGTAAAATGGGACCAAATTTGATGCAATTTGCGTTTTAACTTATTGTGTTAATTTATTTAATTGCTTTAATGACTCAACATAGACGGACATTCATTTGGTTCACTTGTTTTTTTAAATATATACATGCATTTATATATACATTTAAATATATTCTAGCTTTCAAGTGTAAATTGTGTCTTCTCTTGCAGCGTTTTATAAAGATTTCACACACCGAACAACAAATCAACATGGTAAATAATGATCATTCCAGGTAAGTTCGTCAGATTGATGGAATCAATAAAGAGGATAACTGTCTCGTTGGCTGCCATAGCCAGACATGTTCTGTATGGGAATTTATTGTTCTATCAATACCTTTGATAACAGATCTTGGTGCACGTGTGAAGCACACGGCGCAAAGTATCGACGCGCTGGTAACGTATGGCAAAAAAAACAGAGTTGGGCAATGAATCAAAACCAGCCCGCAGAAATGAGAAACGGAGCCCAACATGAGTGATGTGTGAGTCCACACACCCAGAATGTGAACCCGCGCTGAATGCGCGGCCACAGAGCTGCCTCATGTTATATTCCATTAGTTAGTTTCTCCCCGGGCAGCAGCGCTGGAGAGGAGGGGCTGCGCCGCTGTGTGTTGATGCGCCGCGCAGCTTCTCACCTCTGACTGGATCCCGTCTCCACCTTCCATCTCTCCGCTTGTCCCGCGCAAGGATGGACGCGTGTACCTGCGGTGAGCCCCGCTGAAGTGTCGGCAGAATGCGGTCGGACGGGACTGGGGGGGTTGGAGCGTCGGGAAGTGGAGAGTCTCGGGGCGTCGGTGATGTTTGCAACTGAAGACTGCAGAAATTTGCCAACGTGTCGGCGAGACCGCTCGCTCACTGGTGCGCTTTTGGAGAGGAGGAAGAAATGGAGCCGCGAATGAATTCGTTCAGCCACTGAATTAACTGCAGTGCCGGGTTTAGTGCTCTTAAACAGCAAAACGCCACAAAGTCGCTCAAGTAAAGACAGGACCGATTCGCTGACCGGGGTTCGCGTCCCTTTTTCTTTCCGCTCGAAGAGGAATTCGTGCGCCGGCAGCTTACGGGGCCAATATGCCAGAATGGGTCCTCTACAGTATTTATTTCTCTGTGGACTTCTGTACACCCAAACTGACGGTAAGTTCATGATGTAATATTTGTAACCGTAAAATGTCCTCTTAAACAGCTGTGACCCGACGTCCTGTTGTGCGCAGGTAAACAGTAGATTGATTCTTGATGAACTGATGATGGATATTCTTCTGGAGGTCTGCAAACGGTTCAGGCAGACATTGGTCGGTTATTAATTCATAAAGTCTATGCTTATATGAGTATTTGAAAGCATGGGGAGGTTTTGCTATATTGGCAGGTGTGAAATGCTAAATTATTAAATAAAACCAAGCAAACAAACACACAAACACAAAACTAGATATCAATCTCATGCTCTCTTTACTTTGTCTGTTCCATCCTCCTATGCTGTTTTCTGAAGACACTGTCTGAGTGGCCTGCTGCAAGTTGAATAATGTAAATGTACCATGAGGAAGATGCTTGAGACGCCTGGGGAGTGACCCCAAACTGAGCACCTATGCACAAGCTGTATGTTCCAGCATAGCTGTGTCTTATCTGCATGGCTTGATAGAAAGTGCTGTTCTTATGATGGAGGATTTCTTTCTTCCTTTTTTTTTTTTTTTTTTTTTTTTTTTTGCAGGGGAGCCTTCTTTGTCCCCTGCAGACTGTTAAACATAAATCTGCAACAGTGGCATAAATGAACAGGTGTGTTCAGTGCAAAATGTGGTTTTGGGATTTTAGTGGTTCCTGGATTTAATGATGGTTGTTGTGGTAGTTGAGGTGTGTTGTTAGTTCAAAAAAGTGATAATAGGGCTTATAAGCCCTATCATGAAGCCTCAGCGGTCCAATTTGAGGTATCATCTTGGCCTTTACTGATGGTGAAAGGTGTACGCAATGTGCGCACACGGAGTTTATAAATAGAGTGAACTTCCGATGTTACATTATATTTCACAATGTCAAACAGCATCTGAAACAAGCCTATAACCAAATTGTGACTCCTCAGTCTCAGCTAAGCAGGTTAGCCACCCAGATCCAGTGAGTGATGTAGATGTACTGTTGGGAAGCGGCCTAATGTTATGAGTGTCAACATGTGGTCGGTTGTTAGGGTACAGGCCAGCGGAGCAGATGGCTGCTCCGGTGGCCCAATGAAGTTTTCAGTTGGGGGAGACAATGAGGAAAGCCTATAATGTAACCTGTGATCTAGCAGTCTCACTCTGCATCATTTGTATTTTACTGACACTCTTTATTCCAAACACCACCCTGTAATTTATATTCACTTTGTGTCCCAGATCACTGCATGGCTGCTCAGATTACTAATAGATATGCTGTGGATTGTTATTCAGCTATAGTGTTAATGGTGTTTATTGGACTGATTGATTGATCACACTGGATGTTTTCCTTTTTAATAAAAAGCAGAACTTTTCTGTCATAAAGGGGCTAAATATATGTTTTTTTTTGACTATGTTTGGATGTGTGTCTGTTCTCATCTGGAAAATCTCATTTATAGTACAGGGGCAGTGTGGATTTATGCACCTTAAGTCGTCCATCATACAGCCCAGCAGTCATTCTGACCCTGAGAGGCATGGGCGGACTTGTTGTTGTGAAATGTCAAACACAATTCGTTGCTAACAGACAACCCAAAGGAAGGATGTTCTTTGCTCCACAATCAAAGCCTAAATTTAGTGCCTCTGGTGGAGAGATGTCACCTCAGACAGTCTTCTCTTTGAATTGCCATTTAACAAGCCTTTACATGCTACATATAACTCATTCTGCAAGACCTCGGAGCTTCAGCACCACGGACAGAGACACGAAACTGTACTGACTTGCCAAGGTCCTCGGAAAATCTGCAGCTTTAAATTGCCGTTATCATGGTTTTTAATTGAATTTTGGGTATCTGTACGGCACCATCCAGCTGTTTATTACCTGTGCTGAAACGAAGCAGGCATATGAAAAACAAATATCCATCTATTTATTCATTGTTTGTCCCACTTATTCATACTCTGGGTCATGGGGTGCTGAAGCATAAGTAGAATATAGACAAACACTGTGGTTGTTTCCCAGTCCGAAGCTAAGAGATTGACAGGACCCCACTGCACCTTCTTGCTGTTAGAGGATGGGCTCAGCAACCAGAGAGCCACCAAGCCATCCTCAACTTAAAGCACCTAATTTCAATTATGCTGCGTGAGACCAACAGCCTCAAACTGCATTAGGCGCAGCAGAGACCCTGTAATGGGACAGCCAATTAGCAAACGCTGGTATTTCACAAGCTGCGTGTTTATCTGTGCATCACGGCGGGACTGCAGAGACGCCGCTTAACCAGGAGACATGCTGTATGTATGCGCTTTTAAAAGCATGCTGAACGCATCATACATCACAATGTCTTGGCATGTCAGCACCAGCTAATGGAAAGCTTTCCATAACAAACCTTTCAATATTATAGACTCTGACAACAATGTTACTCACATTTGCTAGTGCACGGTGGGTCATCATGGCCGCCTTTGCAGTTTGAGTTATTGCCATCTCGGAAAAGAACGATACCGCGTAACCTCCTCCGCGATTATTTTTGTCTTTATGGCACAAATTTCTTAGAAATCGTACCAGGTTAGTTTGCATGTCTGAGCGTGAAAAGGGAGACCTTTTAACACAGATATTCTAATGTGCTCGTACAGCATGAAACAGATGACGGATGTGATAGTGTCGTGTCCGTAAACAAACACAGTGGCGTTACATTTGGGTCAATCCTCCGTGACATTTAAGAGGTGGAATCCAACAGCATCAAAGTTGTTTTGCGCAGCCGAGTACATAGAGGCCCCAGCAGAGCATGGGTTGTTAAATAAGATGCAGATTTGACATTATTATTGTCACAATTTAATATCCTCTTAACACTGGCAGTGGTTTTGGCCATCTCCTTAAAATCTAAACACTTGCATGCAAGTTTAATCATCTAGCCTTTAAAGGGGTGAGATCATTTATAAACTTTGCATATGGATGCCATTAGGGTGCGAGGTGAAAAATGTAGCTGCGGCTGCTCCGCGCCCACTGAGACAACATGTCTGATGAGGCCGGCGTTTGATGGAACATGTTAATGAAAAAGCTAATAAGATGTAATGACTCTTCAGCCTCAGTCTGGTTGAAAGCAAATACGTGAGCTGCACAGTCGGAACGCATGCGCACCGCCACCACCAAGTAAGAACCCGACACTAATCAACAGTCCTTCAAGGAGTGTAACCATATTAAACCTGGCTCTGTACTGTAAATTTAATATACAAACACATGCACATCTACCAGTGCTGGACCAGTTAGGAGATGCTGCTTAGTTAATTTTGTATTTAATTGCTTTGCTGTTATTGGTGCTGGAGCAAAATGTACAAATATAGCAGTGCTAATTTATTGCATTTGTATTTTTTTCCTAGGGTCTCGTCTTCGACAGGAGGACTCCCCTCCCCGCATCGTGGAGCACCCCTCTGACCTCACTGTTTCCAAAGGGGAGCCAGCCACTCTCAACTGTAAAGCAGAGGGCCGGCCAACCCCCACGGTGGAATGGTACAAAGATGGGGAGCGCGTCGAGACGGACCGCGACAACCCCCGTTCTCACCGCATGCTGCTGCCCAGCGGGTCCCTCTTCTTTCTGCGCATCGTGCACGGACGCCGCAGCAAGCCTGACGACGGCAGCTACGTGTGCGTGGCCCGCAACTATCTGGGAGAGGCTGTGAGCAGGAACGCTTCGCTGGAAGTGGCATGTAAGTCTGATCTCGTCGCCTTGCGCCCCCTTGGGCATGAAGATAGGCTCGTGCTTGTTCCCTGTGTAGGGGTCGGGAATCTGGCCAAGTGTGTGAAAACGTATCATCACAGAGTCTGAAAGGAGTTTAGGTTAAATTAAGCATAACCTTTATGGGCTATTCTGCTGGGGTATCCATATAGAAGATGTCATCTGTCATAATATAAGCAACATCACCTACCCACTGAACCTACAAGCATGTGTGTCTGCATGCTAAACCATGTGCATAGCATGTGTGAGTACATTTTCAGGTAGCTAGTAGGACCTGTTTGGCTGACCTGTTTGTGTAACGTAGGGGCAGGGTGCTGCACGGTGCTGCAGGGAGGGAGAGAATAGGGGGGCAGGAATTTTAACCCGTCTACCTACTTTCCACTGTTTGGATTTGGAAAGACGCAACATTCTCCCAGCCAGTTTTCTCCCTGTGTGGGAGAGAAGAGCTCTGGGCTATTCACATTTCCATTATGTGCTAAACTGAGCTGATTTCTTGCCATGAACAAGCTGCACACACGCTCGGACGCACACATTGATATACATGCCTGCGCGCACACCCACACTGTCTCTCCTCCTCTGCCGCTGCCTATCGTGACGTTTCACATGTGAAAGGAAAATATAGGGACCTCCATGAAAACATCCTATAGTACAGTTTGATTTTAAATGGACCCAGTGACACGTTTCTATAGTTACCATATGATGTAAACTGACTCCTTCAAAGTCGGTTCCCACACTGGAATTCATGTGGCTTTAAAGTGGAAACTGTAGATCAGGACATAGTAAAAATAAGATAAAGCAGAAATAAAAGAGCACTCCTAATAGGCACTCAGTGGAAACATTACCAGAGATCTTTGTGAGCATTTGGGCACCACATCCTCTTTTTGCCTTAGTGCCTTTTTCCACATTAGGCACTTGCGTCTCTGTTGTCTCCTTTCATTGGTTCTGTTTGCTCATCTTTCTCAAATCAATAATGCTGAACAAATACCAGTGCTTAGGAAGGAGCAGTTTTAAAGGAATTAAATCTCCCTTGAAAAAACTTGCGTGCGTGTGTTTCAGAGGGTTTTTTTCATGATCAAAGATTGACTTTGTTGATTTTAAAATGAAGGAAATTGTTGCAAATACCAGTTAATCATTTTTGTAAAGCTTACCTTGAGCTTTTCCTTGAGCAAATTAATTGTGCCATTGGATGGGCCCTTTGTCATTTAAGCTTCAACAAGTGACATGACACATTTTACTTGTGGCTGCTATGAACTGCAGTGATCAGCACACTGCAGCGCGCACGAATTTAGTTTTAACACTGCTTTCTGCTATTTCTTACATTAAATATAAACAATAATAACACAAAATAACACCCTGAGCAGCCTTGAGTCTTGTTGATGTAATTTAGAATACCATGGCTACAGGGACGTATAATCGCACAATTCCTTTAGGGGCAGCAGGATGCTGCCAGTGCTGCTGAAGGCAGTGTTGTCATGCAGTGCTGCGGGTGTGAGCAGGCGGGGAGATTAAAGTGCTGTGGGGACACACTGACACTGAGTCTGGCTCAAAACGGCCCATTTCCTGAGAGTCCACACACAAACTCATTTATTACTAATGAGCTGTAGCGTTGTATCTCAATCAACAGCTTTAAGGACACCGTGAACCGGGTGCTGCTTCCTGTGTGTTGCAACCTCAATGTCGGTGGTTCAGCCTGCATTTTATCAGCTTTGGTCAGACTGAAATTTGAAAGGACATTATACAGACTAAATATTTTCCACAACACATTAGTTGCTCTGACAGCAGCTAACCTTACTTCATGCAAATTCACTAATGAAACTTTTTGGTCCTGCTGACAGTTACAATAAGTTGGTTTTAGAATAAATAACAATTCATAAGCCGGAAATCCAAATGGGGGACATCAGACAGACAAAAATGTAACCTGGCACCAGTATGGGAAGACGCGCTGTTATTATTTGACAGACCATCAGTGCGCACAAAACTGCACCATTTTCTCCCATATTGAAATTCTATTTCCTGCTCAGACTTGTTGGATGCATATTTGACATGACGATAACATCAGCCATTTCGCAGTGAAATGAGGCCATGTCTGTTTATTATTAGAAGGTCTTGTATCTTGGGTTGATAAACAACACTCCCAGTGTTTCTCTTACTCTTGCAGCAGGTTGCTGCTTTTTCACGTTACAAGTATGTGATTTTAATACCTCCTGCTCGCAGCATGTTCAATCACATGCTGCCAACAACCGCGTTGGTTGTCATTAGTATATTTATTCAGGCACGGCAGCTGTGCGCTACTTCAGAGCTGCACGGACAAACAACCGCGCGACCTCCAGGCCACCAGTGGACTGGCACTAATCATCAGAGTGAGTGGCTGTTGATGGAATTAGAGCAGCTCCCTCAAACTATTAAGAAAGGACAGAAAGACATAAACAGTGATGTGTTGAAGGGTGGCGTGGGCGGATTGAGGAGTGTTCATTAGCGCGAGACCCAAGAGCGAGCTGTTTGACTCCGCTAAGTGAATTAGACATATAGTCACTCAGCCAGACAACCATCAGTTTAATCCTCCAAAACCCTTGATAATTCAGTAATATGTTGTCGTGGACAGTGGTAATTGCATCTAAAAGTTCGAGGCAACAATTCATCCAGTTTAATGCCTGTGATGGGATTTTGTCTAGTTTGTCAACAGAAATCTGGAGCTCTTTTTCAAGCAGAATACAAGACAGCACTGAGGATGACATCAATGGTGATAAAAGAGACAAGCAATGGTTTTATCACAACAAATAATTTGTCAGCCAGTCATTCACCATGGTGAAGGAATAACGGCTCACCTTTTGACCTGTAACCATTTACCCATTAGCACAAGCAGTTTGAATAACCCCAAATAAATCAAGGCATATACTATAAATTAATCAGATTATAAGATGCTAAAGTTGACATATGTGCATACATAACATGTCTTTCATATTTTATATTGTCATGTTTATGAAGAATTTGTCCAAAATCCAAACCAAAATCTCATAGTAGTGATCTTTGGCCTTACTTGCTCATGTCAATCCATCTTCAATTTCCCCATGACTGGTAAATGGTAATCTATCCCATCTGCCTTTAGGCAAAGGCAGGGCACACCCTGGACAAGTCTCCAGCTCATTACAGCCTGTTACATTTATATTCTGTAGTATAAATTACAGTATGACCTTTTTTAAAAATGATTTTTTCAGCGTCTTCTGGTTTCATCCTTTTTCCTACAGAATGAAGTTCATTGCTGATCAGAGCTCCTTGGTGCCCTCCTATAGGCTACAAAAATAAATAACAAGAAAAAGTGCAAAGGACCCTGGAGCTCTGAACTAGAGTGCTCAGCAGAACAATCTGGGAAAATTATTGACCAGTGACTGACAGTGTAGCAAAAGAGAGGTAATGTTTGGTGTAGCTTTTCCCTGTTGAGAGCAATGTTTGTAGCTCCCTTCCTTTTTGAGCAGAAACATATCACAGAGGGAAGGTTTCTGTCATCTGAGACTTGGGCCACAAGTTAACTAGAGCTTTAAATCTGAGTCAAGTGTGAGTCCAGAATTCCATTATATACCAAAAGGAATGCATTAGATTTCAAATATGCACATTTTCTCCTACTACTTTGACATCTTTGTTGGTTTGCACGCTCCAAAAACACGTTTGTGTTCTTTTGCCCATTAGATTTACACATCGTTTCATTGGTTCTGACCGGGATTTTTGGTTGTGGTGGCAGAAATTAGGTTGTGGTCGGCCACGAATAATTGCGGGTATGGTTAACTCTAATAGTCGGTTTGTGAGAATGCACTGCACCGCTTTAACGAAGGTTCAGTGGGCTTTCCTGTTGGGAATAACTCTTTGGTGTTTGTGGAAAGTGGCAAGTTGCCATTAATCATTGCACCCATTTACAACATCCAAAGCGAGTGGCTGCCAGCTCTGTGTGTTCCTAGGCAGATTGTCAATGTTTTCTGTGAGTAGATAGGTTGGCCACATTGCACCATCTGTTGCCAGTCCAACCACCCCCCGTCTACTTATCCCCTGTCTGCTTTCCTCTGCCTTGCTCCCATTATACTGGTACAGAGTTTTTCAATTTTGAGCCCAGCTGATCAGAATAAATCCTTACCGGCCACTGTACAGTTCAGGATTAAGATTTGGTCCTATTTTATTTTTTATTTTTTTGCAAACGCCACCATTACCAAAACTTCCCATTTTCTGGGCTTTTGGCACAACTTTTTTAGTGAAACATCCTGCTGATTCCCTTAAAGTCTAGAATGTGTGATTTAATAAAAGTAAAAGCTACTCGAATCAGTGAAGCTTTAGTGTTCACATACACATTAAATGTGCTTTTACCTGAGTCATTACAGATGGAAATTTGTAAGTGGATGAATGTGATCATTTCTTGTGCTCTCATTGATTGGATTTGTGGTAAAAGAGCTATTATTCAAACTGTGGCATGACAAAGAAGTGTAAAACTGTCAATATACCTGCAGTACAAGAGCATAATTCTTTAAAAGCACTCTGGGTTGGTGGAAAATGTGAGGCTGTTGCTGCCATTTTCTTCTCTATTGCAGCACATTGAGGCAGGGTTTTGCAGTAGTTCCATCTTACTGTGTTAAGACAACCCACAACTACTTGTAATCCAGCAGGCTACACACAACTGGCAACATTTAAACATTCCAAACCATAGCAGTAACTGAAATGCTTTTGAAATTTAGCCCAAGGTTCATGCACCCCACTAAAGTTAGCCTCAGCTTGATATTTGTTGTTCACATCGTGTCATGTTGGGTTCACTTAATCAGATCCAGTCGCTCCGGGTGGTCAGTAATAAGCACCACTAGCACTTTTCTCCATTTCTCTTGCTGACATTGCTGCTGGAAAAAAAAGCTAACTGAGCTCCTAGGAGTGAGAAGCAGAGGAAAAAGAAAGCTTCATTACCCTGGAGCGTTTATCAGCTCAGAGTTTAACTTTTTCCAACTAGGATCAGAGTCCAATCCAAACGCATAATAAACACAACATTCATATCATAAAAATATGCCTACATGTTTTCAATACACAAAGGAGTGTCTTAGATGAATAGAATAATAATGATGGGTGAGAGCTCTGAACTTTTCCTAACGCGGGTCTTCAACCTCCACTGCCTCATTTGCAACTCTTTGTGATGATGAGAACCTATTAAACGGGTGTTTGGTCTGAGTACACTCAGATGTATCTGCAGTACAATAATGCATTTTGCATTTACAATCCCATCATGCTGATGTTTAAGCTTTATGAAACAATATTTAACAAGTGAATAAATGCATATTAGCAAATGTGGGCCTCAGGGTCAATGTACTATGTGTTGATTTCAGTTAAAATATTAGCTATTTCACGATGGTTTGGAAATAGGAGGGGGCGTGTTATTTTTAGTACAAATAGAAGTGTCCAGTTCAGGCAAGTGGAACTAATTTATGCATATTTTTTGGCTGTAGACAGTGCGATAAGGGGCTAGCATCTGGTGCTAACTGGACCATGTTCACTCCTCGGAGGTCTGTGTATTAGGAGGTACGGTGAGTTAGCTACGGGCTAGCATCTGGTGTTAATTGGACCATGCAAACACCTTTAAGAGCTTTGGTGCACTTTCTCACAGTTGGTTGGAAGAAACATATGCCGGTGTTAAGAGGCGTGCTAACTGGATTTACTCTGTTGAACTTTTCTAATTCCATAAAGAAACAGCTCTGTGTGTATGTAAAAATGTAAGATTTAAGCCAGTTTGAGTTATTATATGATACTTAAATTTTACCAGTGTTTTCAGAGCATTTATAGAGACATCTGTACTTCTCCAACTATGTCAATTCCATAAATATTTTAATTTCATTTATGTTGTAGTGGAGTATATTATATATAGATATATTATATTTCTAATAGAATTCTCCAGGTTTATGTAAATAATAACCATTTCTCAGTATGATCCACTATAATACCTTCAATGGCATGACCACTGAGTGTCTGTTACACCCAGTTAAACTCTCCGAGCCTTTCATTCTTCTGAACAGTAATATCTTATATCAATATAAATGAGCAGCCATGTAATAGGCAGCATGACTTTAATTTGAATCTGACTTTTAAATTGTCTCCACGTGGCACTACCACTTCTCATACATCTCTTTAATGACTCCACCTTGCATGCGTATCGAATTTTAATTTCTGTAATATACCAAACACAGCGTTGCATTAGGCACAGTACCAATTTTGTCATGGAAAATTACCACCGAAGATATTTGTCGTTATGCATTTGTCAATCAGAATCAACAGAGCTTCAGTATTTCATTGAAGCTTTGATTAATGTTGATTACATTGTATAATTTAGGTGAGTGTCCTTATGTAATCATTGTTTAATCAGATGTTTTAATAAGTTTGTTCATCATCATTTTATAACCTGTCTTGGTGCCTTATTAGTAAAATCCAAGCATACACATTCATACTGTAAGGCTGAAAAAAAATAATAATTCCAGTCTAACGACAGCTCCAGTCAGCACTGTTCCTTCATTAGTTTAAGGGTCTGGTCTTTAAGAAGGTGAGAAGTCTGGTAAAGGTCTCGTTGGGTCAAGCTGCTCCCATGCACCTGTCACAAGCCTTGACGGAGGACCCCCTTCATGAATAAACCAAATATCCCCGTCTGCCTGAGGTGTTCTGCCATGGAATGAAAATCCTCCAGCACCACACTGTGAACGCTGTCATCTGCCAGTTTCTCCTTCCCTATCTGACACTGTTTTCCTACAGTCAGTCAGTCAGTCAGTCAAAAAAAACAAACAAAAAAAACAAATATGTTTGCTGTCAAGGTAGCCTCAGGTACTTTTCTATTCCAGGAAGAAACAGGGTGATACGAAGGACTCCAGATAATTCTTTTTAATGTTCCGATACCTGATATATTTACGTTCACCCATGCACACGGAAGCCTTTAATCATGTTATTTTACGCACATGTTTGGTGGATGACTTGGCAAGCCGCATACCACACCATCCGATGTGATGGATCACGAATGATTCATTGCGCACTGCAACCTACCTTTCAAGGTAATGTATTGTGCCGCCGCACACAATACAATGCTGGCTATAATTTAATGCAGTTGCGTTTCAACATTTGAATTTGAAATATGGCAGCACAGCTCCTTTTAAATGAGATGGCGCTGGCTTAAGCTACTCCATTAGCAGTCCTTGAATGAGGCGTTCACACTGTTATGACTTATTTCTGCTGGCGTGCATATGGAACTTGCAGTTGGCTGTAGGTTTTCTATTCTTAAGGGTTGATAACTACTACCATATATGATATATGGCAGTAGTATTAGTTAAATAAAAAATACAACAGTAATATTCAAATTCCTGCTTCAGATGTGTTCATGTGTGCATGTGTGGGTCAGCGTGTAGGCATGAGTGACTTCTTCTACTTGCTTGTGCATTTGAGTGTGACGAAGCTAAGTCATGTGTCTTGCAGGGAAATAATAATAGTTTATAATTGTTACTGTGCACTGTGCAATTTTTGCATATTGGGCACAAAAGGGCCTTTGGAAATATTAGTTACTAAAACAACAAAGGGAACGCTGAAGGACTTATACTTGTAGTTTTGCAGTTCAGTAATAAAGTTGTTACTTTTCTGGTATATTAAGCTGGGAATAAAGCCCAAGTTGTGTTTCAATAAGGCTTGTATTTTCACTCCCTTCTGAGGTCTCCCGTCTAGATGGGGTGATGAGAGTAAAGAACATCATCAGGCAGCCGGAGGGGCTCAGCAGTCGGTTTATTATTTATGTGGTCTGCCCAACATTCCACCAATCTAGGCCAAAGCACTGTTCTAACAGCTAAGTGTCAAATTCCAGACTTCCGTTGGCCCATTAATTCACCTCCATCACACCAGTTAGTCCTGAAAACATCTCTATCCTGCGTGATTCATGAAGAGTGATGAGTGCCAGTGCAGCAGGTAACTCACATCCAGTGCTCCCAGTGCACACCTCAGTGACTAAAAACCAAAGTGAATATCCGGGAGGTTGATTAATTCATGAAATACACTGAAGGTAGTGTCTTTCTTTTATACAATCTCCAGAGACCGCACTCTGCAGCACCTGTTTTCCCTTGCTTTTTGCCCAGGTTACACAGATTCATAAATAAAAGCTCCATACAGCACAGAGTGAGCTTCACTGTCTGACCTGCCACAACTGCACAAAACACTGCATTTCAGTATGTTCCTGTTCATTTTCTAGCATTGCAGCAAGTTTTGGTGTTCCAAAGGAAAAGAGCTGGATGCCAGATTTGAAGCCAGGGTGATGGATGTTTGTTTATCTGATAATAATATAATTATAATAAAGCTAACTGATAATGAAGCTAGGAATACTAACTTAAATGATCACAAATGTTAATGGACTCTTGCTTTCAACCATCCATCTTCTATTAACCACCTCTTTTCCCAATTAGGCTTGCACAAATTCAATTTAAATTGGTAGCTAGTTTGGGAATAGGTTATTGGAAGACTCTAAATTGGCCTGTGAATGGTTGTGTGTTTTTATTTTTTAGCCCTGCCATTAGCTGGTGACTTCCCCACCTTTTGCCCGTAGGCAGCTGGGATAGGCTCCAGCCACCCGCCAACCCCCACTCGTGACCCTGTTAAGGAAAAAGCAGATGGATGGAATATAAGGACATACACAGAGGACCCAGCTATCCCATGAGGACGTAGATTCAATACAGACTGTAACATTTAGGATAAAGCAAAACCAGGGAGATCCCTTTGACTGATTGGGGTCTTGTAGGTATATTTTGGGCAGTAGTGTGAGAGTGATTTGTGTGAAATGGAACACCATTTCATTGCCTGGTTATCTGGTTTTAGTCTCTTCTCCCTCCCTTCATGGTAAAACCTACAAACCATATTAATTTCCCTCTTCTTTATAAGGATCTGGTGCCTTCACTGTCCTCCATTTGCTTAATGCCACTATGGCTCTTAAGTCACTACTGCTTTTAAAACCCTTATCTGAATTAAATGTGATAGTTGCACGGAGCCGCAAAGGCTTAACGTCACACCTAACGACACTTTACTAAGTCACAATGAAGCCTGGCATGGCATGTAATTGCAGTTGTGGAAGCAAAAGTTTCTCTTTTTCTGTGAGCGTCTCATTCACTTCATCCAACTTATCTTCTGATTCATAACAAGTAGTCTGCTGTGGTCAAGCACGCAGGTTAAGTGGAGCGGTTTTGGTCGCTCTTAGGAGCTGCAACAGTTCTCTCTCTTCCTTTATTTGTTTTCTTGCCATTGTTCAATCAACCTTGTGAAAGGCAGAGGCACTAACGGAGTATCAGAAAACAGGCTGCACTGATCTGAGGTCAAATCATTAAAAAATAACACACATGACATTCACTTGATTACACAGGAGCTAAAAATGAGAAGCATTTTGATAAAGTGCTTGTTTTTCTGAGAAGCAGGCGCTGCTCTCGTTTTGTTAGTGGGTTAGTTCAGTCTCATGCTCCACTAGTTAATGTGCACTAGTCCATTGCTGCAGATGTTGTCTGCGTGGGGACTGGAACTGAGTAGTGACCAACGGAGCTCAGGATGGGGAGGGATGGACAGTGTGTCCCAGAACAGATGTTACCAGCCTCCGTGTGTTTGTCGTTTGGGTTTTAATCTGGTCAGTGAAGGGAATTAGAGTATATAGAGAGTCTGAGCTGAGGGATGACGTGTGTGTGGGCCTCCCCAGCTGTCTACACCTTTCGAGGGGCAAAAACACCATCAGCCTCCTATCAACCATATTTCACTTAGAGCTGAATCAACAAAGGAAGGATTGTCTTGAACATTCACTCTTTTCTTACACATTTACGCACCTCAACCAACCAAATGGCACTCAATTGATAATTGGCCCAGAATTAGGGCACGTGGTGTATTGTGGAACCTGTGGAGATTATGCATAATGCTTGAATCTGTGGAGATTATGTAGCACGAGGATATTATGCCTCCATTTCCTCTGATTGCCTCTGTATTATTTCCCTGTTCTCTCCTATGGTGACCACCCTGCTCATTTCATCATTCCCTCCCTCCCCAATATTGTACTTCATTCTCTTTTCGCTTTCCACTCAATTCCCATCTGTTGTTCTGCACCCGTTGCTCCTCTCGTCTTCGCACTCTCCTCTTCACCCTCCCCTCCTCTCCTCTTCCTCTCCCTCCCCTCCCTCCTCCTCAGGGCCTCTGGCTGTCTCCCCACAAGTGATGTTCTCCTGGCCAGATGATGCATGCAGATCTCTTGTGTCTTCTTGACGCTAACTCACGTCGACATTTGCACGGCATTGTGGGATTACGCTCTCGGTCATATTTCATGTAATGATGAAAATGATGATGCTGATGAGAATTTGGGAGAGGCGAAGAGTCCGTGGGTGGGGGTGGGGTTCTATTTTCTGCCCTTGTCTTTTCTTCAATATCAATCAGTGCCGTGAGTTAAGATGGTGTAATTGGGTGTTTGCAGAAATCGTAGAAGGAATAACAAGCATGAGTCGGATGGGTTTCATTTTCACTTTCTTACCTCTCAACAAGGCGAGGGGGAGATGTGCATTCATAACCAGGGGAATCATTTACATTCAATATTATCCATTTGGCTTTTGCCAGATGGTACCAGTGATCTGGAATCAATACCATGAAACCTTTGTTGATATTTGTTTTTTGTTTCCCTGTAAGTATACAGGCATGCATGTATAGCTAGGTTGGCTCTCAATTGTAGGCCAAATTATTGTTTGAAATGTTTATTTTAAAGGAAACTGCACTGAGTACATAAATATAGACCTCATTCATCCTCAGGATGACTCTGACCCAATCAGGAGCTGTAAAATAATTGCATGAACAGGACCCACTTGAGGGTTATTTACAGTAGGCAGAGTTGTGAAAAACCTTGAATCATATATAAACTTGACTAAATTATTGCCTCAGGTCTATGAAGCCCAATTACCCGCAAAGTCACAAATATAGGGAGTGACAGTAGTGTTTGGTACTTTTCACAGCTTCTCCGCATTGTCTGTTTGTATTCGATGTTCCTTTTGTCCACGTGGCATGCAACCACGTTTAAACCGAACAGCAGGAAGTGACAATTATTTGTCGCCTTTTCTTTGCAAGTGCGCTAACAAGGCGAAATGTGTTCCAGGCAAAAACAGTGAGAGGAAGCAACAGAGTGGATAAACACATTCAGGGGAAGAGAGAAGGGTATGATTATTATAATAACTCCAGAGAACGACAGGATGAGTAGGGGTCATGGCAGTCTTTATTTTGTCCTCCAACAGTGGGTGTGTGTCTGCACTGCAGCATAATTGTGTGTTTCTGGGAGGGGGCTGGAGAAGAAAATGCAAGAGGTGCTATTCACATTTCAGGGAGCTGGTGGTATGCAAAGCTGTGTCACTGGATATAGCATCTATGGAAGAAAGATTTTTTTTTTTTCACAGTCTTCGCTACACCCTAATTAATCTGCTTAAAGCTGCTACGCCTGTCTCCAGCAGTCTTACACATCTGAAAAGGCAGACAGCTCTGAATCCAACCAGGATTTTCTCCATGGATGCCAGTGGAAAAAAAAAAAAATCAGTCCAACCCTGCAACTGACAGCTTTCTGTCACAGGGTTTAAAAATTAAGATAAAAGAATGACAAACACACACCTCGTCATTTCTCCTGATGGCTGTTGGGCAGAGAGGTGGTTACAGGGGGTTGTTGTCGGGTTGGTGTTTTGTGTTGCCTGCATGCATCCGCTGCTCACCAGACAACAGCCGCTTCCTTTCCAAACAAGCGGAACAGTTTATGGTGAGTTTGGTGCTTTAAGCCTTTCCTTGGGCAGTGTCCTCCATCCGGTGTTTACTGGGAGCCGGGTGGCATTAGTTTTCTGACCTCTACTTGTTGATGGTATTACCCACTGTCAGCATATCAGTTTTAATGCAGTAAATCTAAAACACAGACTCAAATGTGTTTTCTGACCTATTATATGATACCATATTGGGAGGATTTTTCACTCAATACTAAAAGCCAAGAGAGTCAGACTACATGAGAGGGCAGCGAGATGACCTACAGTCCAGCATCTATAGGTCAAAGTGAGAGTGGGAACCAATCATATGTTCAGAAGCAGGCAGACTTAGCTCCTAACTGGGCCTTTTCTTATACTCTAGTCCATTTTATTTGACTTCTGCTTTACTTGTGCTTCTTAGCTTGACTCTAGAAACTGATAAAACTTGGAAAAGGGTCAATTAAATGCAAACATGTCAGTGAATTTGAGTGATTATGCGTGATTATGACATCATTTTTCCATATTAAATAGTAATTTGATCTTACGTTTTGTCTTTTTCATGATTTGGGGAAATATTTGGACTCTCCTAGCATCCATAAAGACAATTAAGTAAGAGAAATACAGTCAAGGTCTGGTTATCAAACCTGATCTCTCACTGTAGCAACACCATTATGATAATACCACTTGACCTGCCTGCTCTGTTGAAATTGAGCATCTCTTCCCAGCGTTTCCAGCTCGGCTCAAGCATTTATAGTCATTCTTATGATAGTGAGAAGGTCTGCTTGAACTTGCTTAGCTAATGTTAGAGTCGTGCACTTAAGGGCTTTTTTTTTTCTACCTTTATGAGATGAAGAGCGCAATTTATCATCCACATATAAGGACATTTTTTGCATGTCATTATGGAGGGAACACAGCCCAATCCTTTTGGGCTTTTAACATAATTAATTTGTATTTCAAGGTATGTCACTTGTTGAGTGGAAAATGGATGAGAAGATTAGCAAAAAGACTTACATCAAATTACATTTGTGTAATTTGCCAGACCAAAAAGCGCCGTTTGTGTGGATTTAAGTGACATGTTTGGTAAACTGCTGATCATAAGGCTGAAGGTGATTTTTGAGAATTGGATTTTTTACCAAATATCATTCAGCCAGTTGAAAGTCTGGCTACACATTACAGTATATTTCTACTTTACAGTATATTTCTACTTCTCCTCCTCCTACTTTAGAGTATATTTCTACTTCCTCTCCATTAAACTGACACTAAAACATCATTGGAGATCCACTGCAAGGCAGAATGGTTTAGTAGACACAGCCTAATCAGGATAATAGTGGGGTTAGACTGGAGTAAACATTTCATATTGGTTTGATATGACGCCACACACCAGACTGGGTCATTACACTGCTTTCATTAGACCTCACACGAGACTCAGAGAACAGCTCCCATGTGGAACATACCGGGATCTTTGAATGAGTGTTGTGGCAACATCATAAACCATCAATCTGACAAGTGCTTTTATGTCCCACAGCAATTAGACTTCATCTTTCAAACATCATCAAACACATTATTTAAATGATTAGGTCCAAACCTTTCCAGTTTGTGTCCTTTCAGCATGAGTCCAATCCCACTTGGGCACCAGAATAGTGGCAATAGTTTTGCAGAAATGCATCTGAATCAGTGATGAAGACTCTAATATTCCTGTAAAGTTTTCTAAAACTTTATAAATTAGAGGAGTAATGATGTGAATCGCAGTAAGCGTAACACCACATAAATGCTGATTTGCAAGTAATTAGATCCATTTGAAGCCTGGAGTAACATTAGCAATAAACTTTCTAAGATTTTTAATAATTTAATTAAGAATTTTCTATTTCACAGATCCAATTAAGTCCTGTTTTGCCTCCATCATTTCTATTTATCACCTTCTGGGTAGTGCACAAGACTAGCATATTAGTGATGTCAATATGACATTTCTATGCTAAGCGTTACAATAAACATATTACAATAATTTGACTAGTAGATCAAAAGGAGATCTGTAGTCATCCTTTGAGCTGACTGCCCTGCAGCAAGAGTTTTTAACCTTGTTGCACTTGAATACTTATGATGTCACATAATTTATAGTGTTGCACATGTGTGAAGTATAGATATGTTATACATGGTAGACATAGAATGAATATGCATCCATGTTGAGGTAAAAAAAATAGCTTAAATGAAGCTAAAAATCCAATCACTCCAGCCTATAAAACACTGGCTCTGTTTGGTAAATGTCGACTTTAAGCCGTGTAAAATAATGGTCTTCTCCTCTATACTAGATTTTTATCTTTGTCGTCAGACATGACCAGAGTAGCAATTTGCACCTCCAGACATCCTCATTCTTGTCTACACAGAGAGCAAAGATAATGCACAGGCTCTTATTTTCATCGAAAAAATTAATGGAATACATAAAACATTCATGGTTAATGAATGTGACTCTGAATGTCAGGGAAAGCTTGCATGATCGGCAGCAGCTACACGTGGAGGACTTGGGTCAAAATCTCCCCTATCTTTTGAAAGTTTTATTAGTTAACACAAAACAGCATGATTGGAGGTTGATTCTCTGGGAACCACATGCGCCACAGTTCGTAGATATCTAGTCCACTTCTAAAAATACCTTCATTTATAATCTTACTTGGATGGTTATATTTATCCAAATTACTTCTTGACAAAATTGGTTTAACTTGTGAATTTGCATGTCTGAATTCATTAGCCTAGCATGAAGACGAGGAGGTTATTAAAATAATTTATGTCACTGACCTGATTTTACTTTTCGAGGCTTTGCAAGTTCAGGCCAGCCACAGTTTGTAAGATTAAAACGTGTTATCAAAGTACCGGCTTGAACCCAGGAATAGCTATCTTTTCTATTTTAATGCCCAGTTGGAAGAACAAGTTGAGGGGGTTTTCCTCTAAGTCTAAGCATACCCTCCCTGAGGCAACTGTCACTGTACCTTACCTTTAACCCAATGTTACACTTTAGTGTGCAAATACTGTACACATTTGCTTTAAAACCCGCTATAACACACTGGTATTGTTATAGTTATGGTCCTGGGAGTTAAAAAAAAGTCTGCCCCAGTCCAGCTAACATAAGTCTTTTAATGTATGTTTTTTTTTGTCCATTATTATTATTATTTCTTTCAGAGGAGGATTAATGATATTTCTTTTTGTATAAACCTAATTATTCTAAAAAAAAAACCCCAAAAATCTCTATTTAAACAGGGAGTCTAAACAAAATGTGAATTGTCTTTTGCTTAAATATAATTCAAATGAGTTGTTCATAAATAACTACACTTTTGACTTTTTCTGATTTTAAAAGCCACGTATGTTTTCTGCCAGTTAGCGTGCACGATGAGTGCATACATACATAACTAACATGCACGTTCACTGTGAGAGAAAAGCCATTAGAAACAATTCCATAACCACTCTTTTCCTTCCTTTGTTAGAATAATTAATCCCTGATTGGCGTTAATTGCTTGGTCAAAATCAAACTGAGAAAAGAGAAAAAAAAAATAGAACGTATACAGACGAGGCTGTGCATGTATGTCTCAGTCTTTAAAGTGAACAAAATATGTGAGCACAAAGTGTCTAATTGCCTCGTCTTTGTCTTGCTTTTACTTCCAGCTCCTCATTACCAGCCAGGACCAGGTGCACGCCACATTGGTATCTGTTCTAATTGACGCTTGTCTATACTGTAAATCCTAAACCGTGAATATTCTGTGCATCAATCTGATGGCCACTGCAATTCTCACACCATTAAAGTGCTCTGGTCCAGATTCAATCAGGCTACCAGCAGCTGTTAAGCTGCCTGAATAAACAGTGAGCTAATAATTAGAATGCATCTATAAAATCTGCACTCTATAGCACCACAGTTAGTAACCCTTAATTAATCTTAATGGATTCTGCAATAAACCAGGGAAAATAATACTAATAATAACCTTATGCATAAATTACATTTCTCTTTCCCTAACCACACAGGACTCTAACCACAGCGTTCTCTCCAGAGGTGCGTTCACACCCGCACATTAATGTTCAGTCTATCCGCTGTGTGTTTGCAATTGTGAGCGCTTGCACAGACAGTCAAACACAAGTATTAGCTTCCATTTTCCACATCTCTCTGCTCTTTCCCGTGTTTATTTCTCATGATGCAAGGGCGCCCACAGTGTTGGGGGATGGGGGGGGATGGGGGGGCTGCAGCAGTGCAAGTATTTGAAGGAATGCCATTTCAATTTAATGTTAGAAGTTGAACGAGCTGTTTCAGTGCGTGGCATTTGCGGCGATGTGTTTATCCCTCCGTGCGAATGTGTGTTGGTTGTGCGTGCGTGCCCGCGCGCAAAGTAGCTGCCACGAGTCCTTATCACCTCCTCACACACCTGCTTCCCTCCAAGACTGAGCACCCCGCCCTCCCCAACCCACCCACCGAACTTCTCATGTCTCATGTCTCCCCATCAAAGGCAGATCCAGCCCCAGTTGTCGTTTCCCTTTTCTCTGCATGGGTTCCTTGCCCTCTGTCGAGCTGGTCTGGCTCAGGTTCAACAGCCCAGCACTTTCCCCTTGTATCAGTCTGCTATCCAAAGACTGAGAAAACCTTGCTGGAAGCATGTGATTCCTAAAGGGGGGACAATTATGCAGCTCTGAAAAGACTTCTGAGCATCAGAAAGGATTGATAGTTATTTCACAGCAATGGTGCAAATCACATTTTTTTGCAATAAAACATCTTGAAGCTTACCAGTGAATTTCTGCCTAAAACTATTAGCTGCTGCAGCTCTGTAGCGTAGTTAATTTATACCCAGCCAGCTTCATTCTAAAGAAAAAGCCCAAAAAATGTATCAGCCTAAATCATCTGGCGCCATTGTCTGATTTTATGTTATTCGCTTACCATTACCCATAATGTTTAAGTCAGTTTTTAAAGCATTGGTGCACTAAAAGCCAATCACTATCAAGGAAGGACCAAATAAAGCAGGCAAATAATCTTAAATGCAATGGTGGTGCCAGATAATCTTTGACATTTGAATGATTTAGATATGACCAACACTGCTGCTGATTTTCTGTGCCAAACTAGAGATCGATACAGAGATCAGGGTTTAAAGAAACTGCATATGACTCACTGAAATAAATCCCGCAGACTGCACACAGGCTGGATACTAATATTTTCCCTCCGCACCTGCCAAGCTGTTTTGTGGATACAGCTTTTAGCCGAAATGCCTGGAAGCAATGCAAATTTCTCTCAGTTGTGTTACAAGGCAACATATGAACGCTGCATAAATTTGTTTTTTAGACATCTTCATGTTGCACTGCAGACCTTAACATCATCGCCATGTCCTCCTGCGTCCCTTTAACGTACATACAGAATGGGTATAAAAGTCCCCCCATTCATTCTCTTGCTCTTATGTTTCTGTACGCTTCGTCATAAAAGTAGTGAAGTGTGCACATTTTTAATTAACACTGACAAGAAAAGGGGGGAAAAAAAATCTTTGGGTTACTAATTAACATTGAGGTTTAACTATAATGGGGGAACCAAACAAAACATGATTTTAGGAGCAGTTTTTTTCTAGTGTCTCATCAAAAACCAAGTGCTAGATTACAGCGCCGTAATTTATTTTACTTGATTGTTTTGATGATAAAATGGTGGAGATTGGCGTGTCTGTTTTAATAATTGATGTACATTTTTCGGTGTTTGTAATTAGGCAAATCTCATTCGGGAATAGAACTTAAACATTGTTTTACAACTTTTATGACAGCATCTGTGGGTGGGCTGCTTGTATCCCATTGACTGCCTGAGAGAGAAAGAGAGAGAGAGGGAGAGAGAGGGAAGGAGAGAGAGAGAAAGAGGGAGAGAGAGCAGCATTAATAATTGTAAGTGGATAATGCTCTAGCCTGAATTCCGATCAAGGATTAATAAGAGCATGATTCAGTCAGCCAGTGGCGGCAGGAGGTACTTTGTGTGTCTTTGCAGGAATAACTACATTAATGCTGGTGTGTCCGCCGATGTCTGACCTTTTGCCTTACATAGACAAATGTTCGCGTGCTAATCGTACGTTTTTTTGTTGGCGCTTGGGTCAGAGCGCGGTCGGTTAAAATGAACAGGGGTACACTGCGAGTCAATGTTAATGCAATCAGCGAGGGGAATGTATTTTTTCTGGTCACGCACCTGTCCACTTTCGGGGATGCAAACATTTGTACAGCCTTCGCTCTTCATTCTGGGCCCGTGCCAGCGGCACGGCAGATAACTGAAATGTAATAGCTTGTTCTTATGTCGACACATTGGCTTTGTGCTTGAGACTCTTGATGGAACGTCTCTGCGAGACTGTTGCACACCATGTCCAATCAACCACTCTGCTGAGCTGCATGCGTAATTTCCACTCAAGTATGAATGCAGCTCAACGGAGTTAATTGGAGCGTTGCAAGGGTTCTATACGGGAATGCCTTCAAGAGCGGTGGCTTCTGATGCAAACAGACCGATGGGCACCGCAACAATGGAAAACATTACGCTGCACAGCTTGAAGAACGGAGACGTTAAACTCTAAAGCAATGTCACATTAAGACACTTAATAATTATTAATGCAGTGTATTATGTAATGTTAAGTTCCCACTACGACAAAACTGGGAACGCTTGCGCTGTGCTGTGCTGAGAGTCCATTAACCATGATATCTGTTCATTGCCATTAGCTCCAAATGCTCCGAGAGCAAACTTGAGTCCGACATCTAATCCTCTTACCTGGAAGAGGACTAATGCGCACAGAGTATACACAAGGTCCATTTGAAAAATGCATCAATTTCTTATGTGCACGGGACCAGCGCTGCAGCATCAATGAAGAGAGTTCCGTTATCGTAGCCTCCCCAATCCCTTATTGCTCCCCCGTCTCTGCTCCTGTCTCCCCTCGCTCCCTCCACCCAACAGATGGCCTCCCTCTAACAGAGCTTTGACACCAGATGTGCAGTTCCAGTGTCGAGCCGGGGACCAGCTGGGCTGAGTGTGCCAGTGGTTCTGTTAATGAAAATGGCTGTGCTCTCCCTCCCTCTCTCTCTCTTTGTGTGTGTGTGTGTGTGTGTGTGCGCTGTTTCCTGTGGTTCACTGGCATGTGACAGTTGGGGAACTCTGTGTGGGTGAGGGTTTTCAGGAGTGAGCCGCAGCGAGTTCTACTCAGCCGTGCAAACCCACCACGGTTGAAACTATAGGACCACCCATCCAGAATAAACCCCCTCTCTCTGTCTACACTGTAACCCCCTCACAATATCTTTCTATCATGCAGTGTTTTTTTTTTTTTTTTATCTGCGATGCTGTGCCGAACCACCCCCACCCCTCATACATAATTATATATTCTCTCCTCTAACCTATTTTGCAGCAAAGGGATCGCCCGTGTTATTACTAATTCATACACGCTCCTCAAACAAAAACACACCAGAACAAACAAGCTCGGGTGGAATTTATCCAACTGTAATTGCTCGGGAAGGAATATGGTAATTCCTTAAAAGATATTTCTTTAATTGTAATGTTTGGCGCGGGGAAGTTTAATGTCACCCCATTATGAAGGCTCCAGTCTGATAAAACCTCCAGCCCTAGCTAATGAAGTTGTTACTACATGCTGTGCTCTGTAATTTAGGAATTAGCTCTGAAACAATTCATTATTACTGATCGTTCCGCTGATCAATTAAATGATAAGGAGACAAAGAAACCCTGTTTGCTCGGCAACAACTCTGACAGCTTCCACGAGATGACGACGACTGAGCTAAGTGAACAGTTTCTAGTGCTTCTCCTTCTTCTATCATAAACGCAGTACAAAAATAAATGTCGGATAAAGAAGCCTACACCTCCGCGATAGCCCAGTTATCTTAGCTGATTACATTTTGCCCCATCTCCCAGCTAAGAGATTATGAAGGGGGGGGTGGGTGGGTTGGGCTTTTAATACGTGCGCCAAATGGCTGACGAGGTGAATGAGATTCCTCAAGCTCTTCGACATGCTCGGAAGGAAGGCGCTTGCACTTGTAGGATAAATCAGGGCTTTTAGAAATGTTCCCAGTGAATGAGGAGTCCATTCACCTTTGTGCTGCAATTTTTTTTTTTCTTTTTTGCTTGTGTTGAGCCAGAAGTGTCGCAGCAGACTGAAATGGAGGGAAATACTCCCACAGGATTCAGGGCAGAGATGTGATACCACACATTAAAGCTCTACAGTAATCTATCTGGCTAAACCGCCAGCACATGCAGGAATATACCCCAGTTCTTTCCTAACATTCACTGATAGCACTTCCCAAGTTCCAGCTTGCATCCAGAGATTAAAAACTAAAGCATGGTGGCCGTATATTTAGCTCTGGGTTAACCACACAGTTAAATAAATATATTCACCCCAATTTAAAATGTGTTTCTTTGCCTCTTAGGATGAGAGAACTAATATTTATTGTACAACAGGAAGTACAACTGAGGCTTAGGAAAACCGTATTCATTGCCTCCACCACTGGATGGTTGGTTGGCTTGTTATCCCAGTGATGCTCAGGTGTGGGTTTTTATCAAAGATGCACAAAAGAGAACTTTGAAAAGATGAAAATGAATGAATTACCACAGAAAGTAGCATCACAATTTAGCGCCTTTTTGCCACAAGGACAGCTATAACATTTATTTGAGAGTCAAAAGGGTTCTTTCTGTTGTTTCATCCAATTGGAGGTGAAATTTTGGAAACAAATAAAATTCAATCCAGGTTAATGTGTGTAAATCTGGCTGGTTGCGACATCTGTGCAGATGTGTAGCTGGCACCAGTAGCATCACTGATGCACTGATGGCTGTTCCCAACATCAGCAACAGCTCTCAGCTGTCAATAATGACATTCCATCTTATATTAATGTGCAAAAGGGAGTTAAACCTGAATGGGTGAGGAGGGGGAGTCACGTTTGAGCAGATGTTTATACGGCATAAATTACAGAAACATTTATTCATGCATTGTAGCATTATAGTACACTGATGTTTTATTGGCCTGCTGGAAGAGTTTATGAGTGGATTTCAGAGGATTTGAGCTTCATCTCAGTGTGTGAAGGATGTGAAGGATTTTTGTTTTGGTCAGTCTGAGCAATTAAGCAAAATTTCAGACACAAGTCTGATTTTTTTAATCATCGATAACAATTGTTCTCGCTATAGAGTAGAAGAAAAGAAGAAAAAAAACAAAAAAACAACCAGGTAGTCTGCTCCCGTAATTTACTGTGGGACTGGATGCTCCAGTGGGTGTGTTGTTCCGTAGTGCCTCATCAATTACAGTCCCGGGAAGAAAACTCTCTGCAGTTTTTTTTGTTTTTTGTTTTTTGTTTTTTGTTTTTTGTTTTTTGTTTTTTGTTTTTTCAGACGCCAGGGTTAATGGTGCTTCCTCAAACGCCTCTGCCAGCCAGTAATTGGCACAACTTAACAATCATAAGTGCAGTCTTTGTACTGCAAGGGAGCAGGGGCTATATGCAGCTTTATTAGGGAAAAAAAAGTCACCTTTTATTAATTGACCTTTTCTTCATTGCTCATTTTTGTCCTGATTTCACGTCCCCTCATCCCTCGGTTTTCACGCCGTCCATTGTTATATCCACTGCAACATCTTTGAAGGATATAATAATGAGGATGGCTATATTTACACAGCTTTCAGCATTGAAATGAATGCATCGTTGACAGGAATGCATCTGTAAGTTTAAAATTATGAAGTCTTCTATTAGTATTTAGTTTTATTGATCTTTATATTTCAGAAAGAACACAGGCTGTGGAAGCCAACTGTGCGTGTTTTCTTTGTACTGCCTGCTCGAAGGCTTCGAAAGCTGGCGGTTGATTTTTCTTATCCAGGAGATTAAGACAAGATTGTCAGTTTTCTTATGCCACCTACCTCGAGAATACACACTGGCATCTGTGCTTGGGCCTGCATCTGTCAGTCATTTATTGCAGGTCTTACACTTTTGACCTTTCCTCTTGCTGGTGGGCAACCCAAGTGTTGTCTCCTTTTTTTTTTTGTGCTCTTCTTCGTCTGACCACAGACAATTGGATCTGGCACACGGCGTCTTATGCAGATCAGACAGAAGTGCAGACTGGCTCCACTGTGTCACCACCAGAGAAGTGGAACTCAAGCAGCAGAGTAAACCTCTTTAAGAAGCAATTTTATTGTGATTTAAAGGGTAATATTAAATTGCCAGTAGGAAATAGGGATACAAGTATGTGACACGCTCTGTTTCATCAGGGGCAAATGTCTGTGCTCAGCCATGTTACATCTCTGATTGTCTCGAAAATCAAATGAACTAGGTCCTTCTTTATACGGAGAACATCTGAGCCAACTGAATCAATGGAATGAATATTTGCTGTGTGTTTCTCTGCAGGGAACAATACTGTTGCTGGCCACTGCATTCATTTATCATTATGTTACGACATTTTGCTAACATAAAAGTAAGTGCAAACGTTTATTGTAAATATAAAAAAGTCAATTTATGTCCCAACTATATTGTTAAGTAATTCATTGGCTGTAGTTGCTTAATTCAGGCTAAATAAATACATATATGTCCCTTTGCTGATTTCCTGGTGACAGCAAAATCTTTTATGTTACGTCAGAAAACTAAATGGCCTGCAGGATCCACAGATTTACATCTTATCTGCAAGTGAGCATGGGGCCAGTCTGCTCCCTTTAGCCCACTTGGCAGCCTGGTAGCTGTTGCTCATCTGTCCTGCAGCCAGTGTGAGCACATCGGCGATCTGGACTGGGATTAAAGGACCTAATGCTAACAGCTGTGCTGAGATTAGCCATGTCAGTATTTACAGTTATTTTGTCCACCAGTGCAGCCACACACTGTTCAAATCACCAGCTTCTATATTTGAGTTTTTCTGTTGATTTTTCCCTAAAAGACTTTGTGTCTGTTTTTGTTTAAAGCAGGTCCTTTTGCTGGTAGATATGATTACTCTTGAGGTCTGTGGATGAGGAGGAATCACCTGGAGGAATGGAAACGATTCAAAATACCTGTGAAATGCTGGAGGGGGGGTGGGGAAAATGAGGGATACTGACAGAGGATGAAGAGGGGGATGATTAACTTGAAAAGTGAATGTCTGCGGTGCAAAGAAGTTGATGGATTGAGCAGCTTTACCGTCCGTGTGTTTGCACGAGGAAGGAAAGGATGGTTAAAGTGATTGTGTTTGCACACGTGTCAGCGTGAACCGTCACTAGCAGTCGCATGAATATGCATGCATGTGTTCACGACGTTGTCTCTCGGGAGGGACCCATCGCCCCAGGGTGGGTGGTCGCTGCATGATCGGACTGATTTTTGCATACATCTGTGCGTGGAAATGTCACCTGTAAAATAAATACACGCCATTCTCTGAAGTGGCACGGCAGTATTTCTAAGCGAGAGGGGGAGATATTGGAGAGTAGAGGATCGTTGATGTTGAACTGGCACAGGATCTGGGCAGGGTGGCCTTTTTGTCTGCTGAGCAACAAGCATGTATGTGATTAACAGATTTGAGGTAAATAATCTCCTCAATGGAGCATTAGTGATATGGGCTGTGGCCATGGGAGGAGCTTGAGGTCGTAAACCGGGAACCCTTTTCTCACCGTAGGTGACTTATGACTCCACATAAGCACAAATGTATTGACCCCACTTCCGTGAAACACCACCGGATGAAGGGTAGTTGAACATGGCCAACTTTATATGATTGACCAAAACTATCTGTGTAGAATCAGGGTTTATGGCGATATATCCAGTACTTCAGGATTTTGCGCCATCTGCCCAGTCAATCTGGTTATCCTGCTAACATGGCAGACGGTGTATATAGCATTGTCTAGAAACTTAGATCAGGAAATATGTGTTTTTAATTTTGCACTCTGTGTCTTTAAGTTTCTCCTCATTAGCAGCAAAAGTGCACTAACTGCATGTTTATTGTTAAACTTAGATAGGGCCATTTTTAAAAGGATGTAAGCTGGGAGCAGTACACAATGCAGTAATAAGCATAAATGTGGCAATCACACAGCTGCTTTCATTACTGTCTCAACCCTCTAACCCACAGACATCGTACCAACGCTGCAGGTGATGAGTAATTCACCTCCGGGTCGCATGAGCTTTGTGTTTTACACCTACATTCAATCATTACGGTCCATTTACTCATTTACCGATCAAAGGTCAAATCAGTGCAATCAAAGCAACAATGTGTACCATATTTTATCAGCTGCAGCACTACTATGGCATTACCATATTAATTAATTTTCCTTTGTGGCGAATGTCAGTGGTAGTGGGGGTCGCCCTGAGCATTCTCGCCAATGCATTTCTACATATCTCTGAACTAGACAAATATGCACATATTGTGGCCCATCCATATGTGCCGTATGCATACTAAAAGGCAGGAAGCAGTGCACAGTTTAATATCACCGTCTTTGGTGGCAGGATGTGTTTGATTATGCTCAATGGTGTGGATGCACAGATTGTCAGTGATGATATTTCTCCTCCCACTGATCTCTCCTCATCCAGGTTCCACAAGAGTCAAAGAAAATACAAATATTGTGCGTTCTTTTGTAGGAAAAGCGCCGTTTCTACTGCCTTTGTCATGCCTGAATGCTGTAGAAATGATTCATAGAGGTGTTTAGAATTAAAGTGAAGGCGTAGGGAACCGCTTTTTATATCTTTAAGTCTGCAAGGAACACATTTTGCTTTTTGTTTGGCCACTTATGTGTGATGATTTCAGTGAGAGTGACTGTGAAACACAGCAGCGTGCATAATTTCAGTTAGAGAAGATGACTATGCGTAGGAAAAGCTCTCTGGGTGACCGCTGCTTTAGTGAAACAAGGCGGATAAAAGGCTAGATTCTGATCCCTGACTCATTTTCCAGCTCATGTTGTGCATCTCCACAGTATTGCTCTCAGGGCCTATGATATCTATGGGAGAGGCATATATATAAATACAAGTCATATATATAAATATATATATTTTGCTGTTGTTGTTTTGTTTTTTTATTTGTTTTTTACTCACAAATCTTCACATTCTTTCAGTGCAGCGGACCAGGTTGGACTTTGAGCATGGAGTAATCAAATTATAGTTACCTTTTTTATTTCTTACCAGTAAAAAGAAAAGAACTGGAATAAAGAACGAATGGTTTCACACTCATAAAATGCATAATCATGAAGTAAAGGCATGCAAATATTTGCACAATGCAGTGTACACACATATGCAAGCAGATTTATAGGTTCAAATAGATGAGATAGTCTGGGGAGCATGCGGGAGCACATTTACATAGGATTGTCTGCAAGATAGAGGAATGTGTTCTTGAGAACAAATGCACAGAGACGGGAGTAATTAATTATAGATGTGGAAACGTGGTCCGAGGGAATGCTGTTACTGTAACTAGAGGCAAAGCAAGAGGGAGATGTTGGGAAGAGGGGGAAGGGAGGATTTCCCTCATATACCATCCACAACTTCAATTTAAATTATGAGAGAAAAGAATGGAGGCTAATTAAACATGACAAGGCCAGGGCATTTATTGTTAACCCTTCCACAGTGGTGGCTGACGGGCTTCTGAAATTAAAGGCCAAAGTATGCATTCAAAAAGATTTTAACCCAAAGTGTAAATTAATTTGAATATCTCACGGAAAGATGGGTCAAAACTACAATTAGGATGTAAATTGAGTTGGTATTAAAAATATTTTTGGCCAAATTCTTTGAAATCCAGTTTAAACAAGTTTGTTTTACAAACTCTTCTGTAGTTTAAAATTCCGATTTTTTTTCCTGCCTTAGGCCTGCTCACTTTCCCTCAGCATCTATTTCCAGGCCTTCATATTGATGGTAATTGGACTGGACATTAATGAAGCCCAAACAGCAAAGTGAAGTAGAGCTTGGTTTTCCTTGCAGCGTGCTTTTAAATGTAGCTCTTGCCGAATTTGGTTACCATGGCATTTAACAGTTTTTGAAAACTCAAAAGTAATCCCAGGTCTTAATAATGTACAGACGCATGACAATAATGTGATTAGACATTGGAACGCGCAACTTTGGTTTTCTATTCTCTGCATTCTGTCTACCTGCTTCTGTTCAGCCATCAGTAAAAATACACATTTCTAAAGAGTCTTTGACTCGAAGTGGGCATGATTTGCTTCTACCGTGTCCTGCTGCTGTGATGGCAGAATTATAATAGGTAATGCACGTCTGTGCTGGGCTGGGCGCCTCAGGGGACACAGTGTAAATGCTCCTCATTTCCCCGCTGATTGTAGTCCTGACTGATTGCTGATGACTTTTTGGGGGCACCGACATGTTAAGTTGCTTATTTATTAAAAAAAAATCCTTCCCAGTGAAAATAGCCCTCTCCACTCTGGTTTTCCTCTAACCACCGAGTGTGTCATCCAGTCGGCACATCTGTCTCAGTTTTTGCGTCGGCCTCTGAAATTGTGCTGATATGTTGTGGTCATCAGCAAAGTTTGCGACATGAGAGCCGGGCAGCTGTTCCGCAGTTGAAGCGAGTGTGTGCGTATACGTCAGGGTGCATTTTACACATGTGACAGATATGGGACAGCCTTGACTGCTGTTGAGACACACCCCTACAGGCGGCTGTTTTCAAAAAGGATCTTCGGCAAACTCCAAATCCCGATTCCGGCGCTTGTCATGTGAAATCATTTAGCCTTTGGAATCTATTTTTCTCTCCCTGCATCACCAACTTCAAAAAAGCTTTGCAACAGCATTCTATAGTTTTCTGTCTTCACAATGGCAGACGGAAAGAAGAAAAGAAACACTGATTGACGTCTGCAGCTGCTGCGTGGTGAGCTTTGTCCACATGCAGCATGTCGCTCCTTCACTGTGTCTGCGATTCCCACGTGAAAATGCAGCCATCTGCTCCACGCAACAGCTCACAAGATGTTAGTGTCTTCATCTATCCCCTCCACTCATAAACAATTCTGTTTATTTATGCCTCTGGAGCACGGTGCTGTTCAGTGTGACCACAAACCTACAGACTGCTTCGAGTATAAAGACCATAGGTGCCTCCGACACTACCCACACAGCTACACACAATAAAACAAGAGCTCTACAGAATAATACAAGCTCAGAAGCTGCAACACCCCTAGCATATGTTGCAACTTTGTTGTCTATCTGCCTGCCACACCTTGTTCATTCACAGTTGTGTTTTCTGATGCCAGATAATGTGTCTTTCCATTGATGCTCACAATTAGACAGGGAAGAAGGAGACAGGGACTTCTCTCCTGTCTCCTTCTTTTTCTACTCCTTCACCCGGCCGACTACCAGCAGGATGGTTCCTCCTTGTAAGCCGGGTCCTGCTCAAGGTTTCTTCCTGTTAAAGGGAGTTTTTCCTTGCCACTGTGCTTACCTGGAGGCTCAGGCTCTGGGTCTCTATCTCTGTAAAGCACCTACTGACTATTTTCTGTTGTAAATGGTGCTATTGTAATTGTACCTGACCTTTGCTTTTAAATTGTATATTGTTTAACTGTTGCATAGACGTACTGTAAAGTGTCCTTGGGTGTCTTGAAAGGCACTTTGAAATAAAATGTATTAGTATTATTATTATTATTATAACTAGCCTAGTCATCATCCATTTGAAAATGTGATTCCTCAATTGCGTCAGCTCGCCTCTGATTTATGCTGGTTGAGATCTTAGAAATTAAGATCTGACATGTGAGTTGATTGCATTTTCTATTGACTGGGAATCCTTTGGTCTTCAGACGATTTGTGCACCCCGCTTTGTTTTTGTTAATAGTGCATTGTAGTGTGATGCCATGTTTTTAGCATTCCACCTTTTTAGTTCTTGGATGGAGGTGTGCTAAACACTAATTTTCCAGCATTATATACACACAGTGCTGAAAGGTTTTGCTTGTCTGTGCTAATGCCAATGCAATTGAATGTTGAACATCCTCAAGGCTAACTATATTGTCTTTTATTTCTGGAAAATGTGTTCAAATTTGACTTGAAGGGAATATCTGATACGTTTAACACATTAGTAATGTTGTGCTTCTGTGTTTCCTCCTAAAGGCTTTGTGATGAGGTGATATTCTCTGAAGGGCCAACATTTCTTCAGTGCATAATAGGCACTAATGTGCTCCTATTAACACTTCAAACAGCTGTATTCTTTTTTAAAAATGCTCTCACCTGTGATTAACCTGATTACAGCATCAGTTGCTTTTTTCATTTCAACCTTTCTCGTGGCGCGTTCTCTTCGCATCTGCCAAGGTTTTCTCTGTCTACTTTAATGTCAGTTGAGGTTGGAAACTCTGAACTGCCTCTAGATATAAGTGTGTGAGCAACTGATGTGTACGCATCCCAGTTGCGGTGACCCAACAACCTGTTTACAATTCTGACCTTTCGCCTGTTTCCCTCTTAGCTAGGCTCCTAGCCCATAATTAATGTCAGTTAGTGGGATGAAAATTTGTTATTTTGACACAAGCAACACACGTTTGTATATGCAACAAAACAAATGCTAGCTGCAGTCCTTGCTGTGCCATATACACACATATCAAGCACCCATATTTTAGTACAAATGTATATGCTGAGTGAGCAGAGGATGCATATATATATATAATGCTGAAAATATCTAAGAGAGAAAGCATCTATGCAATTGTTTAAAGACTTAAGCCACTTGTGATGGCTAAAGGTTCAATTCCTCTGAAGATCTGCCATAAAATAATTGATATCTACTTGAGTTGGCTATAGATGGAATCAAAGGATCCTGGTTTTCTGTAGATCACATGGAGAGATACTGACATGCTGCCATGAAGAGACTCGCAGTGCCAAATGTATTCTGCTTTATGGATACATGAGCACTGAGTATACCAGGGACTATAATAAATGCCTGTTATGGGCAAATGCACTGGAACATTTAAAAGACATCAGCAACTCCATAGGAATCAATGAGCTCCTTGAAATCCAAGTACTTGGCACCAAATCGAGTTGATATTCTTCAGCAGAGTCTCTTTGGGGGCCTTGCGGGCTGAGCAGCACACACCAGCAGGATCTTCATGGATTTGGTGCTGTGATGTGTTGAAATGAAAATCAGTTATGGAGCGATGCCGAAGCTGAAGAGGGCTTAAGAAGTCACAATGCTAAAATGGAACATCAGAAATGTTTTCAACCTCCACCCCACCTCCTGATATTTAGAAAGGCGACCCCTTGTTGTCATTTGGGCTCTGATATTCCCAACATACCGCACATGTTTACCGCCCATTGTGTCAAGAAATAGAGGCCATTTACCAATCACTCTCCTCCCGATCTGATAAATAAAAGTGCTGTACGAGTGAGACTCCTGAATAGCTCGTTTGAATAATTGAGTGATACTCAATCAGACAGCATTAGACAGCGGTCGGTAGCCAAATAGTCAGAAATAATAATTACCAACCTACAACACACTACCCAGGGGTGCCGTCCCACTGTGCATTCTGCATTTTCAAACTGGTACATTTATACATCACCACCCCCATCACGCCAACATGCTTTAATGAACACTACCTAAGAGACCCGCTGAGGCCCCTCACTGAGAACAAGCAACGGGGGACCCCTCAATATAGAGGTGGAGGTTTGGGATGGCTGTCATTGCTGTGAAGTGATGCATAATGTTTGGACTAAATAAATCACAACCAAGGAGCTGACTATATTTACGCATTTGGACACAGATCACATCCCCCATAAGCTGAGTTCATTTAATATTGACGTTACACATTGCATTGCATGCTACCTGCAATGGATAAGTACATTTATTCAGATACTTTTCAGACTTTTCAAAATCCACAACTTTAGTTTTTAATCTCTTAAACAATCTGCCAGCTAATTTCCAAGAAAATGTATGTACTTCTTTCTCTGTGTGGAACAGTTTTAAAGATCACATGTGAGGAAATCTATCACAGTGTCTGCAAAGACAGCTGAAACTGCATCATGCAACCAAGTAACCTAATTTAGAAATGTCACAACCGGTCTAGAGGTCATAAACCATCCACCGGTCTGATAAGTTGAAATTATTTTTCTTTCACCATAACTGAAAGCTAGCGTCCATCATCGTGGTGGCATTATCCCCATTTATCAAGATTCCATTTAAATGATAGATATGGATTTTGTTGAGTCGATACTAGTAAAGTTTTAAATGAATGTGCAGGACTGCTGAGACTAGTTCCACGAGCACTGTGGACCCAGGGTTTCGCATCACAGTTATCGCCGTGCGAGCCAGAGCCGCACAGTCTCTTGAGACAAGCTTTGCTGTTCTCGAAGCATCTGTAATGTGACAACTCAGGCACTGTAAGGTAGATGTGTCAATGCCTGGATGAGCGAACTGTTTTGTCTATGGAATGGGTCAGTACGCGTATACCGTGTGACAGCCAGCCAGGCATATGTCTGCGCCACAGTAGTGTGTGCAACTGATACTAATGCAGTGAAGCACAGAGTGGATGTGACTGACAGCTGGGCCGAAGGGCTTTTGGCTCCTTTCTGATTTTACTTCTCATTGGAGGTGTCCTCCGGGAATTCAGATGCTTGCTACAGTCTATCAGCTAAACAACTTTTTGCTGTATGAAGGATGAAAATCAAAATTTATCATTACGCGGAATCTTTTTTAACTTCCGCGGGCTTTTTTTTTCCTTTCTTTTTTTTTTTTTTAGCAATTAGACATTCAAAAACAGACATGAAAGCCTTCAAGGTGTCCACGTAGAATTTTATTGTAACGATATTCCTTTATTGTCCAAATGTTGCCGTGTGCTTTCATATTCAGATTTGGTCTACACTATTCTTTTAGCAAAAACAACCTGTCTTGATGTATTAATGCAAAACAGCCACAATCCATTGGAAGATCTATGATGATCTCTATTTTTAAACCCTCTATCAGTGAGCTTATACAGTAAGCTCATTCCTGTTGCTTCTAAAGCAGCAGCTTTTAAAAAACTGATGCTTGGAATAAGAGATATGACAGAATGGGGAAGATTTGAAGGAGTAACCTTTTAACTTAGCGACAGCAAGCTCATAGTTCTCTTCAAAAGGCATGAGTATAGATTCAAGAGGTATTTTCTTTGACAATTCTTGATGTTTCCGCTTCTTTGAAGAGTCAGTATCACGTTTATCCTTCTTGACTGCGGCAGAATCAAAATAAAAATGTCTGTCCAGCAGCAGCAGAAAGCACAAAAGGTTCATAAATGGAATTATAATGAAGCAGGGGTGTGTATGTCGAAGCAATTTTGACACATTTCACCATTCATATTTCAAGTAGCTGTCATCAATTGTAGAGCATTTTCCATGTCTTTCATATGCAGTTGTTTTGCTGTTGACAAGATATTTTCAAGCGTTTCAATACTGGTTTGAAAGGAAACATTGCAAACTCTAGTAATTTTATACTGTTTTATAAAGTAGCAGTTTATTCTCACAACATTCAGGGTCAGCACTATTTTTTCATCAACGTTGCACATTGAGTGCTACAACCTCATTTCATGTGAGCAAGGTCTAACCTTGTGTTTGCTAAAAAGAACAGACACCTTCTTCAAAATGCTGATTTTATTCAAGGTTTCAAACATAACATAAAGGTCTCAAATATTAATCTTTTCTGTTTTATTATTTTAAATTAGAATGTAAATATAGAGATATTATTTATTATTATTATTATTATTATTATTATTATTATTATTATTATTATTATTATTATTAATAAATAATGGCCAATAGACATTTGGAATCTTGTCAAGTATCCCGCAGATGACTTTTTCCCGATTCTAAATTTGCCTCTTTCCAGCAGTCATCAGAATTATACACTTTTATATTTGGACATAGGAAGCCATCTTTAATAGATTAGCCTTCTTCACGCTCCGCAGAAGATGACCCTGTTTTCTTCTTGCATATTGATATTCATAGATTCCTGCAGCTTTTTAAATTCATCATTTCTTTAAGAATTTTATGACTCAAAGCCTTACGAAGTCTGTGCCTTTTGGGTGCATTTTGGGTTCAGTATTTTAGCATTCTACCCCCTCAGCCACAGGCACCTTTTTGTTGTTTGGTTCAGATTTTTTTTATATTCTGTCATATTTGTCTGTTCCCTTTCTTTGTACTATACAGTATATTGCTGCACTGATCCAACCTAGCCTTACATTCTTATAGATTTAGCTTGTGAGATCCAAAAAGGGCCCCTTCAGGGAGGGCGCTGTATTATTAAAAACTGAGATTGTTTAGGGTCCTCTGAGTCTTGATAGAAGAGGGTGGGAGAGGTCGGTAAATCCAGACGGCTCAATCTCTGAACAGCTTTGTGGTTCATATAATGGAATGTGATCAAATGAACTAGACAGGTTGTACCCACAGCCAGAGTAACAAACCTTGCAGCCTTAAAGTTATAGAAATTAGTTCATTTATTAATTTATTTTTTTGTAGTGTTACGTGATGACTTCAGGCAGAACCCACAGAACACGGTGGTGGCAATTGGCGAGACTGCCTCTTTGGAGTGTCAACCTCCACGTGGACATCCTGAACCCACCACCTTCTGGAGGAAAGATAAAGCTCGCCTTGACCTCAAAGACGACAGGATCACGGTGGGTTAATCTTCAAGGCGTGCCTCTTTTTACAATAATGACTCTCACTGAAGCAGCGATTTATCTGTCCGCATTTGGAAAGTACTGCAGAGGGAAGCACTTTATGGTGAAGAGGCTCATTCTAATTGTATGCAATCTGGAGCAGGTCCGTGGTGGAAAGCTGACGATCTCAAACACAAAGAAGACGGACACAGGAATCTATGTGTGCGTGGCTGCCAACATGGTTGGGGAGAGAGAGAGTGAAAAAGCTCAGCTCTCCGTGTTTGGTGAGTATGCCGAAAAGCAAAAGAATAAAAAATTCATCATTTTCCCAAGGTTTGCAGCGTCCTTCAAATGCACGCTAGAATCAATGTAATATATTCTGCCCACTTTCAGAGAGACCAGTGTTTGTGCAGCGGCCTGTGAACCAGGTGGTCCTAGTGGACGAGAGTGTGGAGTTCAGGTGTCAGGTCCACGGTGACCCAAAACCGACTCTGCGCTGGAAAAAGGATGATGTCGATCTGTCCCGCAGCAGGTGAGCATACAGTTTATGTTGTCCAGAAATCCCCAATTGTGTTGAGCACATAAACTGTGAAGTAGTTATTATAATTCTGATGTTCCGCGGGAGAGAGAGAGGGTCCTGCTGTGAACTGACGAGATGCATTCAAACATAAAATACATCCTGGCATACAATGAAATGTTACTGTTTCGATAGGTAGCCTAGATTTGCAGATCTTTCGTACATAACAATATTTTACCTGTTTATGCAACGCAATTTTTGATTGGATCCTTGTATTATGTTGTTATGTACAAGTAATAGATACCCAAAAGGCAATCAGGCCTCTATTGACATAATGCCAAGGGATTTTGGTCACTATTAATATGGAGAAATTAAGTAGCACACACGATTCATAGATACTGTTCCTACTATTTTTAGATGATAATTTATTGTGTTTCAACGAAATGCCAATTAATGGCCTTGCAATCCATTTACAACTATTATTTGTGCAGTCATTATCGGCCTGTCATGTGGATGTTAATAGTTACTGATCAGCACTTTATACTTTTAATTACAGCATGCCTCACAATACAATCTGGCCATCCATCAAAGCCTTTTAATGTCTGCCTTGTTCAAACAGTCCTTGATTTTCATGCATCATCTGATGTTCTTCGGTTTGACTGGCATTCACGCTTCGAAACTGTTCTGCTACTTTTTGATTGATGGGAACTTGGCAGCCACTCATTATAGCCTATGCTCTCAGAAATGCATTCAGACGCTATCAGAGTTGCTATCGAGGAGATCAAGAGCTACGTAAAAAGAAAACAATACAACAGATTTGTTGAAGAGAAATCTGAGAAACTGTCAAAATCAAATGCACTTTAACTTGTGGTGCAGATACAAGAACACCTGTTGGGGTTTTAATTGTTCTATGAGGGAGAGAAATCTTCTCTGGCGCTGTTGCGAGGTAGATTCTAATGAATCTGCTGTCTGTCTGCCCAGCTGAGCACTGCCCTCTACCTCAGTACCCCTTGACTCTTGCAACATGTCCTACTTTCAGACATGCTTCGCCTCGCTTCTCGACTTCCCCTTCTTTCATTCTTCTCCTCCACCTCTCAGCCTCCTGGGAAGTCTGTATGTGGGTCAGTGATGGGCTGTGAATGGAGTCCTCAACAGACTCTGGACAGGCCCTACATCCTCCGCATCGATATTCTGCCCACATCTTTCCCGACGACTATTTCCACTGTGACTTTTTCTCACCCCTTGCGCCATTTCTCTGCCTGACTTGCATTCCATCTCTGAATCTGTATGGCTGGCTAGACAATTTCACAGGACTGCTCACGCCAAAAGGGCCCCCAGAGAGGGAGGGCCTGACTCGTTGCTCCTCTGCTTATTCAGTTTGTGGCTCCTCCGAGGTCCTTATCTAAACTCTGGCATCTGAGATGTTTCGCCAACGCCTCCACGGCCTTACGGGATGCTGCACTGGTGAACACACCGTCATGCATTGACTAGATCTATGAATTAGTCATCTCTTAAGTGCTGAACTCATTCATCGTATTCAGTTTGGCTTGGCCACTCCCTTACTCTCAGACTGTTTGTTGTCGCTCCGTCTGCCTTTCCTAAGCCACTCACAGACATAGACGCACACACACACACACACACACATACACACACGCACCACAGCGCACAGCGTAGCCCACACCACAGTGGGTGGCTCATCATTATAAATATTGAAGCAGTGGAACAGCCAGGGTTCCAGCTGAAAGCACCTTTCATTTTGCCATGCCTTCATCTCAGAATAATTGCTCCCCCCTTTTTTCTGCTTCTGTAGGCGAGTGTTTGCTGCGGGGAGTCTTAATTGCCTAAGAAAGTCTGTTTTTAGTCATCACAAAATGACACATACTTTATAAAATCTTCCATCTAAGGTATCACACCAGTTTAACCAACCCTTGATTCACTTTCTGTGTTCACTTAATGGGTGTATTTAATTTACATCACCTTTTGAATGTTAACTCATTGTTGGCTTTGCTGTCCTTTACCAGGTATGAGATCAGATATGAAAAAGACGACTTCGTCCTGAGGATAAAGAAAGCGTCGGTCAGCGATCAGGGAACCTACGTTTGTCTGGCAGAGAACCGTGTGGGTAAAGTGGAAGCCTCTGCCTACTTGACCATCAGAGGTGGGTAACTGCTGATAGACTCAGTCGTGGCAAAGCTCATAACCCATCGCCCTGATATTTTTGTGCCATCCAAAGTGAGCCCCCGGGCAATGATTCCTTTATTGCCCTTCTTTCCGAGCATTATTACCCCCCTGCTGAAAGGCCAGACCTGCAGAATCGGCCTTTCCTTCATATAGCAGACTGGAGTTGATTGTTTCAGATCTCCAGCCAGGCTCCAGATATGAACAATCCAACCAGCTCTAAGTAGACAGTTATGACTTCTCCTCAGGGGGCTCATTGACTGTCCACACTACACAGTCCACATTTACACAATAATGATGAGAGGACACCATTTTAAATGTGAATAGACAAGTATACAAGTCAGATGTCTTATGTTTTCTTTTAATTGTTTTTTTTTAAACAATTTTTAATAAAATGATTGCATCAAAAAGCTCCTTGTTTTAGCACTTAATCTTTATATGATATACCCCTCAAGAAAGATCTACCTCCAATGCTGTTAAACGCAGCGCTTGTAGAATTTAATTATACATTGTAGTCCAGTAAAGGACATAAATCCGAGTTACATCACACGAGGGGTTTGCGCAGTCTTGAACATGAATTAATTTTAAGACTTTTGATGACTGTCTGAACATTCATATCATAGTTTTAATTTTATTTCACCTGAGTGGACTGTTTCCAGGGAATCTTTACAGCTGGGCAGTCTGGCATATGTTAACATTCCCCGCAATGTTGCCCAGGTGCTCCTCCCTCGATGCCCATGCCCATCACATGCTGTTGGTGACTAAGCTCTTAACCTTTAACCCCCCCCCACCCCTAAACTTCATGGCTGGAAACCCAGTTCCACCTCATCCATTTCTGATTTTCATTCTTTTTTTTCTGTCCCTCTGTTCTGTTCTGCTTTTGTTCTCTCTGTGTTTGTGTGTTAATCTCACCCACACCATTGTTGTGTCACCAGCTCGGCCTGTCGGTAAGTAAGAGCTGATCCCATTGCGCATGTCTTGCTTTTTTTTTTTTTTTTTTTTTTTTTTGCTTTTTTCTTTTCTTTTCTGCTCTGCTCACAAACATGTATGCATGGATTCTTGTGGCATTCCACAAACGCATTCATTGCATACTGATGTACATTTCTACTATCAACCACTGACTTCCCCTAGCAGAGATTTGTTTTAAAGAAAAATGTGGATTTAACCCTTGCTTTCTTTTAAAAAGGGAGTCCAGATATATTTGGTTGATATTAATTACTTCAAACCTGATCTGAAGAGTATATCCATGCACCGTGTAGATCAGACACTGTCCATTATGGAAGCCATGTTAATGTGACTGGGTGTAGTCTAGAAATAACTCTTAACCGTAACAATAAAACTGCATGAGCCGCTGAGAGCTGGGCCTTCTGTTCAAGCATTTTCCTTTTCAGCTAGTTCTTTAGCATATACTTTGTAACTCTGGGCAGGAGCTGCTGTAGTGTTATATTGTTTTTCACCTTTAACCTCAGAGGCACCCCAGTTTGTGGTGCGACCCCGCGACCAGATTGTCGCCCAAGGACGAACTGCTACTTTCCCCTGCGAGACACGGGGCAAACCTCAGCCAACTGTCTTCTGGCAACGAGAGGGCAGCCAGGTAAGGATGCTGATTTCCTAAATGGAATCCTTCACTTTGCTCTATCGGATGCAGATTGAAGTATCTAAAATATAAAAGGCTCCACGGAGTGCTCCTGCTCTGCATGCAGATAATGAAACGGTCATTTATCATCGGGCTACTCCGGTCGCACCAGCCAATTCACCGGGCAACAAACAATGTCATGCACTGCATTAAAGTCATTAAGCATAATAAAAGCAGGCTAATGTCCTTTCCTGCCCATCAGTGTTGTCTGCTTGGGTTGCACAAGCAGACAACGCTGATGCCTCAATTCGGCGGTCATGTCTGCTAGTTTCTCATGAGTCTGAGGCAGAATTGCCCAGCCGGGTAGTAAACAATATAATTGATATGCATATAAAAGCATATTCAAGTCAGCAAAAAAAATCATAAAATTATCTAAACAAAAGAAAAAATGCCCTACATTCTGAAAGTGTGCATATATTTGCCTCTTAAATAAACAATGTAACATATAACCAGACATTTTGATAGATTGTGTACTTATGACTTAATACGAACATATTTTTATGACTACATTTCCCCCTGCAGAAGCTTCTGTTTCCCAACCAGCCGACGGATGAAGACGGCCGGGTCTCTGTGTCCGTGAATGGCGAGCTGACAGTTTCGTCTGTGCAACGCTCCGACGCAGGGTATTACATCTGCCAGGCGCTCACTGTGGCGGGCAGCATCATGGCAAAGGCCCAGCTTGAGGTAGCAGACGGTAAGATTATACACCCTCAGACAGAATTTGATCTTTATTGCGTTTAATATATATGATTCAGGTGTGCCAAAATGTGCTATAACAACATTTTCCACTTACTTTTGATCGCAGTGGATTGTTTGGTACATTATGCATCAGGGAGTAGCATGCACATATTAGTGAGTACTCAAAACACTCTTCTGTGATTGCATGGCTCAGTACACAGGTAATTTCACTAGAGTGAAGCCATTACCCAGTACACCCTTACTCCCCTCGGTATCATCTGAATTTGACAAAAAAAAAAAAAAAAGCAATTGGCGGCTGGCAAAAACTTTACCGATTTTCTGATGTAATATCTTAAAATAGACAAATTGCGAGCTTTAAAAGTAATAACAGTAGTTTATAGTCAAACGAGGAGAGCTGGAAAATAGCCAGTTCATATTTTACAGGCTGCAAAAGCATCAGACATATTTTACTTACCTCCCCAAAGACATAATGTTTAAGCAATCTTGTTGTTGCTGCTTACAACATTCATTATATTTTAAAAGCCTTGGCGGTATTGGTTTGAATTTGATGCCCCTGCATTTTTAGCATGATGATGTGACACATTCTTGGCTTTTAAAGCCACGAGGGCACCGCATATACACACGCAGCATTGTCCAGGCCTTGTTAAACATTGACTCTCGGTATATCAAAGGCTATTTTTCTGCCTACGCATACATCAGCCAGGATGCCTCCGATAGTTCTAAAAGCCAGTGATCCGTAATCATGCCTTCCATTATCACCTCACTGTGGTAACTTTGAGCAGCCTGAAAAGACTGAAACTGTGTAAAATAAAAACTCCCCTTGATGGAGAGACACTTTACACTTGACAAAGCTTTAATGCCAGCATTAAGTGCTGAGCCACTGCCAGCTGGGAGTTGTTTATTCCCTCCTTTCCATTTGTTTCTTGGCCTTTTTCTCCAACTTGTTTTTTAAATTATCATCTATTTAAGGTTATTGAGTATAGATTATACCTACATATTCTAAAGAAATACATTTATCAGCATCTGTACTCAGAAGTATATTGCGATTGCGATACCAATGTGTTCACACAGTGTTCCTTACAACACTATTTTGTTAAAACTGACTCAAATATCCAGATATATCGACAGATTAATTTATATAACATGTGAATCACATATGTCTAATTTGATTGGTCCATTTGCACAAGAATGTTTTCTGATTAACCCATAATGTTTTGGCTGCTTGTTAATACAGAAAAGGTGTTTTCATTCCCTGGAAACGGCATTTTTTTGAAAACAGATTGCAGAGTGGCGCATTTTCGCAAAGCTCCAGCCTCTATTTCCATGTAAACAGGGGACATGATAGATCAACAACAATACCAAACAATGTCTCGAGTCTTTGCAGCTGTCTGTGTAGTGAATGTAACAGAGGTTCTTCACCTGGGATGGCAACGACACATTTTTCTACCTGTTTACACCATGTTGTTCTCGCACGCCTTAAGTAGGAAGTTCCGCAATGTTGCATAACACAAAATACACAGGGACTTTTGTGTTCTCCCTCTCTCTCTCTCTCTCTCTCTCTCTCTCAGGCTAAATGTACCCAATTCCCAAAAATGTCTTCAGTTTGCTAGTGGAATATATATTTTGGTACTCAATATGTAGCAAGTGCAAGAACATACACATAGATTTCTTTATAAGCTTGCAACCAGAGGTCAGTCTATTTTTTTGCGAAAAGTTGTTTGGAGCCTATTGACTGTACAGATTGAGGGTCAGTGCATGTGAAACTGGGTCATCATTAGAATCTGTCAGACCTGCTGGAAATCCATGCCTTCCACAAGATAAACTTTTTTTTAAAGATGGAGCTCTAGCCTACAGGAGCGAGTACGTGATGTAGAATTTAAGTGTAGCATGACTTCTAACAGACCCCTGTGGACGCCCAAGATGCCTGCTGGTATAACTGGCTGACGGTGTGAAGGCTGATCAAAGAGAACGCACCAAGACCTCGAGATCTTTCAAGTCCTGTCTTGAAAAGTGCCGTATAAAGTGAAGCCGGGATCAAACACAGTTTCTCTAATCAATGTTTTCATAATCAACATGACATCAGCAGCAAGCAGACAACTAATAATTAGATCTCCCAACACTCCTTTATCTGCAATCTTCTGTAAAAGAATGCACTTTATTTGGCAGTGAGCTAAGCCTCTGGAAACTGATAAACAGCGCTGAAAATAAATGTTTTGTTATTACTTTTTCCACTGAAGCTGGAGGGTTTGACTGGATTATAGGATGGACATCTAAATCAAACAGAAATATGATGTTGTTCCCTTAGTTTATGTACAATATAAGTTTATGATAAAATACTAATTTAAGACTAATAAAAGATTAATAGTAAACTATTTTATAGACTTGTTTTGTTTGTTTTTGCCACATAAATGCTATAAAAACAAAGACTTGACAGCTCAATAATGAATGACAGAGTATTTTTGATCTTGTCCCTGAACCTTGTTGCCTGCATGGTTATTTGTATGTCGTGCTCCTCATTGTTCTGAAGTAGGTGTGATGGAAGATAAAGGAGAAGCAGGGGTAAACAGGCTGTAAACACTTGTGTGAATTGGGGCAGACCAGATAACAATAGAGAGCAAGGATATTGGAAGCAGGGAGTAGTTGCCTGGGCTTTCAGATGACACGGTGTGTTTTAAAAAGGCTTTTAAAGAGATGAATTGTTACGCTGCCTGGCAAGCTAATACGTGGCCGGGTTTTGGTGTATGGGGTTAAGGATGGGGATGGGGTTGCAAAGAGGGAGGAGGTGCAGTCATGACTCAAAGCAGGAAGAAAGAGGACAAGCAGGAATGTGTTGAAAGATGTTATAAAGAAGCTATGGTAATTAGCACCATGGGTGAGGCATCGTTAATCCTCACCTAGTAATTAAACCACAAAGGTGTGACTCTCTGTCACGAGCACACTGCCCTGCCATGGAAAAGAGACTCACAAAACAGTCACTTCCTCTCAAAATAAATCCAACTGATGGATCCCTAACATCTTGCTTCTGCAAGCATGAATTAAATAAGCGCATCTTGCAAATTAACACCTTGAGATAAGGTCATGTCTTTTCTTCACAAATCTCGCAAAATTGAACTAGTTACACAGGGAAATTTATGGTTTTATGTAAAAATGATGCTGTTGAAATTTCATTGAAAAACAGCACTTAAAAAAAAAAAATGAATTTTTCCTGATTGTTACCTTCAGCCCTGAAGGACCGCCCACCACCCATCATCAGGCAAGGTCCTTCGAACCAGACACAGGCGGTGGGAGGCATGGCCCTGTTCAGGTGCCAGGCGTCTGGAGACCCAGAACCTTCGGTCACCTGGAGGAAGAATGGGGTCAGTCTGCTTGGAAAGGACCCGCGGTTTTCCCTGCTGGAGCATGGCAGTCTTCAGATTCAAAACACCAGGGTGGGTGACCGGCACATGCTGACGATTACTCCACCGTGACTCTCCGGACTAATAGTTTTACACGGGTCAATCACAACATTCAATTTACTGACAAGTGAAGTGAATAAAAAAAAAAAAAAAAAAAAGAGATTAATTCCATTCGAAGATATTGGCCCTCTGAGAAATCAAATAGCTCCATAAAAACGGTGACATCGTCATCCATCTTTATTTCTGACCTTGACAGAAGCCACACCCACCAAACGACCCAACCGCACGACACAAAAGAACCTGCTTCATTATGGGATGGCCTCAGAGGGTTTTCTTTCCACGTCGTGACAGTTCAGAGCTGTTTTTATTTATTTATTTATTTTATCATTGGCAGCTGGTTTAAATGATATGGAAGATCAGTGCGAGTTGTGTAGATAATACCAGTTTATCATATTAAAGTCCCGGTCTTTTGGCCACCAGCTCGTAGTTTTGGCCGTCAGCTCTGCAGCGTATAATCGCCCATCAAAGTAATTACTGAGGCGGGACAACACTCTGATATCGATGAAAGGAAGTTCGCCTGGGAAAGTTATACAAGTAGATTGGAAACACGCCCAAGTTATGCCAATGTGCTCCCAGATCGGATTTCTGATGGAAAAGATGGTCTGCAGCACCAAAAAATAAATAAATAAAGATTCCATAATCTGCAATTGTCAGTTAAGATAATTCTGGCTTGAACTGCATGATAACAAGTGTCCTGCGGAAGAATATAATCTTTAGTGATGAATGTGAGCGTGATGCTGCACCGGAAGATTTGGAAACCACTGCAGTCGTGTTGCTGTTCACCGTGACTCCTCCAGGACCTACGGATTAATTAATAAATACAAAGCAGCTCTAATTAAGCTTGGAGAAAATGTTTCAGTCCCCAAATGAAAACAGTGCAGTATCAGTTGGATCTCATTTTTGCCATGTCTTATCTCGGCGTGCACAAATTTTCTCACCAGGTTCTTCTGGTTTGCAGATGCCAATTCCGGTGCACAGCAATGCGAATGTCTTATATTTCATGTAACAGTTTTTTAACTGATAATGATTTGGAACAGAAAAGTGCAATCAGGTCGCTTTTAAAGCACGGACGCGCACTATTGATTTCTTTGAGTAGTACACAGTCGTACTTAGGCTGAATCTCAGAGGTAGCACGGAGACTCAAGGACAGGAACCTGTGAAAAGAGTCTGAGGGGGCTCATATAATGGAGGAACTGCAATATGCAATGTCCCGCCACAGTGTCAAAGTGCCATTTCAGTGTCTCTCCTCCTCTTCTCTGCTCTCTCTGGAGAGGTAGTGTGGGTCTGCGGCTCTTAAAGTGCCGCCTATATAAAATAGATTGTCATATCACTTATTCCCTATGTCAGCATTGATGATAATGTTGATGGCTTCTGGAATGGGGGGTTGCTGTTATTGGAGGAAATCAATTAAGGAAATTAAGATAAGCCCTTACTGGGCTCTTTCTTTTTTTCATTGGTGGGTGTTAAAGTTTCCTCTCATCCACTCTGGCTTTTCTCGAGCCAAATGCAGGCCAGTGGAGGTTAATGCATTTTTACTGTACCGGCTAGCTTTGAACCTCTTTCAGAAGCCCGGAGTGACGTAAGCCTTCTACAGTCAGTCTGAGATCAGTTTCGAAAAAAGCTGATGGAATCAGCCAAAAAGGCAGACAATACAGGAAGTCTGGGTGGACTAAATCTAGTTCATTTGCAAATTGTAAAATCATGCTAACAGTATATTTTCAATTCCTCAGCTCTCAGATGTGGGGTTGTACACCTGCGTCGCTACCAGCTCCAGTGGGCAGACGTCATGGAGTGCCTACCTGGATGTCAGAGGTCTGCCTCACTAGGACTTATTTATAAAACAATAGCAATTTTTATTAAATATGCAGATATTTATTTTGTTTCCTTTTCTTTTTCAGACTCTTCTGACCTCATAGACTTTGACTCTCACAATACAACAGCCCTCCCTGGGCCCCCCTCCAAGCCAGAGGTCACTGATGTTACCAAGAGCAGTATCTCGTTGTCATGGGAACAGGGGCCAGAGGCGGGCTCCCCGGTGTCTTCCTATGTCATCGAGGCCTTCGGGTATGTCTGTGACCCACAGCCTTGAGCTGCATTTAGTGACCCCGAACTTTCATGGCAACAACAGACGTGTGGTGTTTCTGTGGGCAGTTCAATCCTGACGGGAACAAACGAAGAGGTTCTCTATTGCAGATTTATATTTCATTTTAAGTCAAGAAAAACTATTAAGTTTTAAATTTATTTTTACAATACGGCTGATTAAAAGGAATAAAACATGTGAAATAGAGGATTAGTCTGTCTTACTGAAAGTCAGATTTTTAGACCACATTTACATCTTTGTTACCAGTAATACTTATTTAGATGTAATATGGGTGAATTGCTTAACCTTTGGGCTTGATCTGGAACTAAATTCTCTTTTTAACTCTACAGATTATACAAATAATTGAAATATTTCTGAATCTTAATCCTACCTACAGTCAGTCGGTGAGTAACAGCTGGCAGACGGTAGCAGACCACGTCAAGACCACGGAATTCACAGTCAAGGACCTACGACCCAACACAGTCTACCTGTTCATCATCAGGGCCGTGAACGCTCAGGGGCTCGGAGACCCGAGCCCAATGTCCGAGCCAGTCCGGACTCAAGGTAGGACACAACGAACAGTTTATGCAAAACTGTGAGGGTAGACGTTTCCCCTCTTCATGCCTTTCCTTTGTCCCTCTCCTAGACATCAGTCCCACAGCACAGGGAGTGGATCACCGCCGGGTGCAGAAGGAGCTGGGGGACGTGGTGGTCAACATGCATAACCCCGTGGTCCTCAGCTCCACGTCGGTGCAGGTCACATGGACGGTAAGTAGACCGACTCCTGAATTTCAGGACTGCGCTCAGGACTTGCTGGTGCGCACGCAGCGGGTTTCAGAGTCTGAACAGCTGGTGCTCCATCAGTTTTGAATCATTTGAGCTGATGGTAAATCAAGAGTAATGTTTCTGTTCGGCACAAATGAATCACCATTAGGCGATACATGTGTCACTTCTGGAGGCAGTTTGTAGTCAGCCCTTTATCTGGGAAATGTCATTTCTGTTGGCAAGGTGTCCCCACTGCCTGCTGCTGGAGGTTAATGACAGCCAGAATGTGCTTACACCAGCCTGCTATTTCATGCCTGTCATTACAAAAGACACATACTGTAAAGGTGCCTGTAGGAGGACAGGATAAACCACTGTGTTAGATCTGAAGGGATGCTTATCAACCACCGTTCATTTGCATCAAAATCAGTGATTTATCGGCTAAGGTTTAGCAAGTTTGGCATTTTGAGGTGTCTGTTTCATTGTGCGCTTCCGATGGCTGCACAGAATCACACATTTCAGGAAACATTACAATGATTAGACAGTTTCAGTTAAATGACAAACCAGACCTGCATGAGTTATTTAGCTAATTACAGGACCAGTACGGTGGACAGCTGGGTGTGACATCACAGCAAAAAAAAAAAAAATTTAATATTACAAACTATTTTAGTTAGTTTAGTAGTCGTGAATCAGCAGGACATGTGTAATGAATAAAAGGTTTTAGCTCAAGCTAGCATGCCTGTTAATTATCACAGAAGTTGCCACTCCATTGATCCTGTTAGTGAAGTGTCAAATTGTACCACAATTATCACATCATCCTTTTAACAATAACCCCTAACCCTTGTTCAAAGGAAATCTCCTGATGTGTGAGTAAGTGTTGGATGTGCTTAAATGTAATTTTCATTCTTACCTTTCTTTCCTCCAGCTAGACATTTCATTTTGCAATAAACATACCTCAGAAATCATATCATATCAGAAATCAATCACCCATACCAATGTGATAATGTGGAGTAGATGAATGCTAGAACAGAGAGTAGACATCAATTTAAAATGAATGAATAAATAGACGAAATTATGAGGGTTTGTTGTTTTTTTTTTTACATTACTACAGATAGCAAAACCCACATTAGAGCTACACACGTGTATGGTTCATCATCAACTTGCAAAAGAGTTTATTCTGGCTTGGCAAATTTGCTTTTTTATTGCAGTTTCCTGCTTTTTTGACACTAATTATACTGTATGATTAACTGAGCATTGTCACCTAACGGTAGACGCTACATGAATGCAGATCCACCATTCCAAATCCTTTTACACAGAGATCAACGACACCTCCCACGTTATTACCATGAAACATGTCTGTATCCCGCTCTCTTCTGCTCCCTCTCTCAGGTGGAGAATCCATCGCAGTTTATTCAAGGCTACCGCGTTCTGTTCCGGCAGACCTCGGGCCTGCCCTCCCCAGGGCCGTGGCAAATACAGGACTTGAAGGTCGCCTCAGAGAGGAATATAACTCTCTCTGGTCTGAAAAAGGGAATTGTCTACGAGATTAAGGTGCGGCCATATTTCAATGAGTTCCAGGGTGCGGACAGCGAATCCATGACGGCACGCACCATGGAGGAAGGTAAGTCACAAATGATTCACACTTCTCAAGAAACTCTGTTCACTGTTGAGTGTGTGTTGCGGGAAAATGAAGATTCTGCTATGCCTGCGCAGAATGTGTCGATGATTCTTCCGACTTTCATACTTAGACGCCGCTAGTAATGGCTCTGTGGCTGGAGAGTAATGAGTAATGGCATTTCAAGTGCTCCCACCCACGCACGCATACTGCAGCAGTGCTGTGTCCCCTATGTGTGAAAACAGGTCTCTCAGACAGCACAGTCGGGGTCTTTGATGAGCTGGGGCCTCCGTTGGGTGGTGAGAAAGAGCGGGAGGCCAGAAAACGTTTCTTGCAGCATATAGTCAACTTCCTGGTCCTGTGTGAAGACAGCTGACGTTCCAACATCACAAAGTGTGACACCACCCTTTTTTTTTTCTTTTTTTTTCGTCATGAACAACATCAAAACACGCGCACTCAACCGCTAACGTCGGATGTCACCTCTTGGAGGTCATTTGTTCAGCTGCAGGGTCACTCAGCGCCACCTATTCCATGAATTAACCTTAGCACTGGTGCCAGTTATTGTCCATAAATCATCACAGGAAATGTTTTTCATGTGTTCTTCAGGATTCTTCAAGATCAAACAAATGCTATTGATGTATACATTAAATAGAAATGGTGGTAAAGAAAGGGGTGGTTGCAACCCTGTTAAGTAGTTGGCACATACAACTGTCCTAGTCAGTCGATCAACTATAGTACAGGAATTTTCATTCCAAAAATGAAAACCTTGATGGAATCTCCTGCGGCAGTAGCTTCAGCACCTGATAAAGACCACACTGGAGCTTTTGCTGCCAGGTTTTGGATTGTCCTGCAGAATTTCAAAGGTCGAGAGTGAATTTGCGGGTCCCGTGATATAGCTGCAGCATGAAAGTGTTGCTTCACCTGGACCATGTGGAATTGTGCTTGTGCTGAGTGCCAAGTCATGCAGAGAGCATTAATGCATCTTCCTCCCAGTAGGAGGATTAGGAGCTATGAGCAATGGATATATCTGGTGTAGAAAGAGAACCCCCTCCTTGCTGTAGCCCAATTAAAATGGCCACACAGGAACGTGGAGGGTCTTTGTGGGCTGCTGCACAAGCTCCATTCAATTTAGCCCTGGAAATAAGGCATCATGATAGATGAAATATTGGCCGCAGATGCCCCCAGTGCCTGAAAATGTGCTGATGTGCAAAAATGTGTGTGCACATGTGTGTGGCGGGGGGGAGTCCTGACTGGAAATTCTTTACACAGGGTGTCTATTGACAACAGAGGTCAAAATAGCACATCTCACCTTGCACATCCAGGGGTAAATTGTTTATCATGATTAATGATCCTCACAGTTGCTCGATGGACCATCGTTAGTGAGAAGAACCCTGTGGCCAGAGTCACATCTTCGATGACTCTGTCATCGCTGCCATCCATATGTTCCACCATGGGCAAGTCAAAGGAAATGTTATTGTGGCAGGTATTGCTATAAAAAGAGCCATGGATATAATAAGACCTGACACAAGGTGAAGGCAATATCTTCATTAGCACTTAGATTTCATTTCATTCTGGGAGTTGAGGATTTTTTTTTTATTATTATTATTTAATTTATTATTTTTATTATTAGTTGTACATATATGGTGGAGAGGTATTTGCTGATTTATGGATTAATTACATGGCTAAACTCATTTGGATAACAGGTTATGTTTACCACTTTACATGGCATATAGCACTGCATTAAGCAGCTTAAGTGCCTTTTGTTTAATAGCACAGCTGTTATTAAAATGTGAAATTGTCCCCTTGGACATCAGAAACAGTAATTACCTTAAATTACTCTCCAGTTTGTGTTTTCATCAGACCAAATATCAGTATTAGTCACGTTATTAAGAGCAGACATTTTGACCTTCCCTGCTGTTGCAGCCATTATTCGTCCTCGGGGATTGTTCTCATAGATGGGAAAAATGCCGAACCACACTTAATGGCTCCTGCGTTCTCCTGATGTAAACCTCTGACTGGCAGGGCATGCTCCATCCGTTTGCTGAAGTAGCACAACTGAAATGACAGGTAGAAAAACGGAGCTCGCTCGCCTGCTGGTGCATTCACCTAAGTTAAACAAAAAAAAAAAAAAAAGGAAAAAGAAAGAAAATGTGTTTTGCGGTCTAATGGAAATCTCTGCGAAACCGTTTAAAATCCTCTGGGCTGTCTCGTTTTGCTGTCTTCTTTTTTTATTGTTCGTTCCGCTCATTTTTACAGAGCATGCTTAGCTGTCATTCTGTCTATGGGAATTTCACGAAGCTGCTACAATATGAATGAATCATCAGGATGTAACATTCTTTTACATTTAGCGCTTGTTTTCCGTGCAAAAATTTACTGTTCGTTTCAATGTTGGCAGCAGCGAGCAGATTTTAGGAGACGCAGCCGTAAAGAACATTTGAAACAGCCCCATAAAATGTATTTAAACCAAATGGATAGGCAATTTTATTTGCCAGTACTCAAGTGAGTCACATATATTGCCGATTTCCTTTTTCCCTTTCGTTGGATTTACAGAGTGTGGGGGCAATATTTAACTGCACAGATGCGACACTGCTTATCGGGCTTCTGCAAAAGTCCAGCATCTCGATAAGCTACTGAACAGACTGCGCTGTTTTTCCTGGAGATCACAGCAAAATAACATAAAAGTCGAGCCTGCGTCCATCGGAGGGTGATCCAACATGTGGGACATTCGTTGATGCCTCAACAGATTATGATTGGGCTTTGTGAAATCTGGCCTGCAATGAAACGCCAGACAGATGTTAAGCTATCAGTATTCTTGCCAGATGTGAAATGAAATGATAAACTGTAAATAACTTATCTTTATCATACATTCATGTCTTCAGATTTGGATTTGGCTACCTCTTCATAACCACTGCTTCGCTTTAGCATCAGTAGCAGCAAGTCTGACTGATTTGGTCTGACAGTAATTTGTTTAGGGAGTCTTGTGGCTGAATACAGATTCTCATACTGGGTTGGCTTTATTGGTTAAATGCAATGAAATTGAAAAACATCTCACAATGGAGATTTGATTCTTTTGTTCCGCTGTGCTGTCAAATATTTTTGCTGACACTCCATAGCCGTTTAGATCCTCCCACAAGTTAAATATTCAGTTTCAATGTCATCTTGCCCAGTGACTTTATTGTTTCGGCCTTTATGAACAGAGTTGATGAGAACTATCCTGGCACGGTGTGTCGCCACAGCTTCACCGAGAAGCTGTGTCCAAATTAATTGCATTTCTCTGGTCATTTACACAACCAATCCCATCCGGAGCGTTTAAGTCAAAATATTCGTGTTGCTCTCTGTCCAGGTGGCGAACAAGAGGAAACTGTCACACTCCACCTGTCTTGGCTGCTCTGCTCCACTGTCGCATTTGACAGTGCATTGCAGATAATGTTATTATTTTGTTGGTCCCTAATTGGACCCAGAGTAGGTATTTCATCCACTCAGTCAGAACAAAATGGAGCCTTTTTTTATGGGAATCGTTGCAAACTATCTGTGCGGAGCCGTGATTGAGTGATGATGATCTGCTCATTTGCATTAGCACGGCGTGTGCCTCCTGTTGCTTTTTAAAATCGCTGCTCCCTCTTCATCCACTTGATCAGGCTTGTGTGGTGTATTGAAAATGTCTGCTTTTGTTGACAGACTGCCTCTACATTATCATTGCAGGACATGAATCTGGGTGATTATGTATTAATTTACTCAGATTGCCATTAGCTGGGTACTAAAATGAACACCCAGGGCCATGTGCTGATGCTCTGAAGGTGGACCTTGTTATCCCTGCATACTATAAGTGTCATTTCCACCACTGCTGGGACATTAGAAATTCATCTGTGTCTACTCTGGCAGTGGGAGGCCTGAAAGTGAACCTGTGATTTAGTATCAGCCAATCCGAATGTCCAACGACACGATCGTATGACTCTGCGATGACACACATACCTTTCCATTTTGTTGCACATAAACCTTGGTCTGATAAGTGCCATGGAAACACCACAGGTGGTGGTCTTTGAAATAATTCCCACCTACAATTAATTAGGAATTATTATTATCTTCAAGCCTGTTTTATCTCAGTAGAAATCTGAGCTGCATCTCTCAGCTTTATTTAATCTGACGTTGTGACATTTAAGATGAATTATTAGAATGTGGACTGACCGATATCACGATGCATATATTAGCATTAAATGTGAACGCGCAGTGTGTTTTCTACAATTAAAAAAAAAAAAAAAAAGTCCCGCTTCTGCCGTGCTGTTGATGTGATTTGCGGGAATTCCAAATGCTCTAATTCAGTATTCGCCACAAGCCACTTCATGCAGAGCAGCATCCATACCTTTCCATATCGTTGCAAGCGCAATTGGAGATGGTCCGAATCCATAACACTCAAGCTCCTTGCACTGATGGTCAATAACATTGTCTTTTAGATAATATATGCAAAATTGAATATAGCTGCTTTGGAAGCCTGTAGTCTGCAGGAGATATGGTCTTAATGGTTCTAATCCATTATGGGGGCTCTATTGGCTACTGGGCTCAGCGATATTTTCTTGGCAGAAGAAATTCCACTCACTCGCTGATTCGCTCAGGAGGATATGTATTGTTTGTGCAATTAGTAAAGCACAAATTGAACCTGTGATGCTTGATGCGTGTAGCATACTGTATATTGCCAGTAATATTATAGAGTCCGGAATTCAGTGCGGTGGAGGTAGGCTGTATTTTTAGGACACAGCACTTTTCCAGTTGTACAAACATCCATGAAGATATGAAATTGAGATGAAGTGCTGCAGTAGCCATCTGCCATGCTTGGCGTGGAACATTATATTGTTTTTGTGTTTGCTGCATGAATATAAAGAGTGGGACTGCGTAAGACAAATCCTCCTTTAACATGATCAAAAACAGATTTTTCTTTAAAAACAATCCACTGCTACCTCATTTGATGTGACTCATATTAATGTTTTCCTTTTTTTTTGCTGTTGTTTTTCCTCTGATCAGCACCAGGCGCACCGCCACAGCAAGTGACAGTGTTGACAATAGGGAGTCATAACAGCACCTCCATTAGTGTATCATGGGACCCTCCTCCCTCTGACCAACAGAACGGCATCATCCAGGAGTATAAGGTAGGAGCAAACACTTTGGTAGCGCTGCAAACTCAATATATTCTGATACGGCAGCATGCCGGCGTTGAATGAATTCTGGTCTGTCCCGTCTTTGTCAGATCTGGTGTCTGGCCAACGAAACCCGTTTTCATGTCAATAAGTCTGTGGACGCAACCATCCGTTCAGTTGTGGTCGGTGGGCTGCAGACGGGAGTGCAGTACCGCGTGGAGGTGGCTGCGGGCACCAGTGCAGGGGTGGGGGTCAAGAGCAAACCCCAGCTCATCACTTTAGGTAATCCATTCACTCTGTCTCTCTCACACACACACACACACACACACACACACACACACACACACACACACATACACCCCACTCCTTAAGTCAAACAAAACAACCTCATAATGGGTAACCTGGGTCCCCACCACACATGGGGGAGGGGTGTGCGAAAATGATTTGTCAATTTATTGCACTTGGAGAAAGAAGATTGCGCTTTACAATGAGACGTCTACGGAGAAATCAATAGCCTTTCATTAAGTGTAGTGTCTGGTAACACTGTGCCAAGTACTGTTAGCCATATCAATAATTCTCCACAATATGTGGGCAGCTGGCGCTAACAAAGTAGACAGTGTTTTTGCAGGGGTTTATCAGACTTATCACATCTTATCAAATAGCTTAAGAACAGCCAGAGTATATAAGCCCAGAATCAATATCAGTAGCCCAGGCCAGATGCTCTTCATCTGCGACTTTTGACTGATATATAATAACAGCCTCAACACCCTGGGGGGGGGTGTGGGGGGGTGCAGACCTGTGGGCCGCAGCTTAATGATGGGGGGGGTGATGGTGGAGAGGTTGCGGTGTTGGTGGTAGTGGTGGTGGTGGTGGTGGTGGTGGTGGTGGTGGTGTGGGGGGGGGGGGGGTCGAGGGGCGTTCCTGCTGGAGACTGTGAATCTAATTTCACAGCACAGTAGCTGCAACAGAAAATCAAACCCTGTCAGGGCTGCTCTGTCAATCTCATGTCTTGCAGCTCCAGTTGATAAGTGCACAGTTGAATTGATTTACTCTGCCTACATATTGGATATAGTGATGCTGTTTTGTTTTTTTTTCCCCCTTTTTTGACATCAGATTTTTTATTTTAAGGCTCCTGCGGTTTGGGTGTCCAGCTGTGGTGTGTCACATTTGACCTGGACAACATGTATTCTTTTTTTTTTTTTTTAATTTTATAATTTATTCTTCTCCTTCATCCATTTTCCCCTGAAAATTGAACGCAAATCACCAACATGTACACGATGTTTATCTCCCTTATTTGAGACAGGCTTTGACCGCCGAGAAAATAAAATTGATTTTCTGAATCATTACATTTCCATCCAGATGATGAGTAAATAAACCGGGGGGGGTCACGCCATTTGTTTTTCCTTTGGTTCCCTCTTGGCTTGCGTGTGTGCGTGCGCGGGCACCCTCAGGTGCAGAGCTGACGGACATAATGACGGGCTCAGAGGGCAACAACAGCATCTCGGACGTGGTGAAACAGCCGGCCTTCATCGCTGGTCTGGGAGGGGCCTGCTGGATCGTCCTGATGGGCTTCAGCGCCTGGCTGTACTGGAGGAGAAAAAAGAGGAAGGGGCTCAGCAACTATGCAGGTAAATAAATAAACACATAAATAAAATACGGTTCTGCACGCCAGGTCGCGCTCTTCGATGAAAAATCGATTGTGAGAGACGAGGCTCCATTGGAGATGGCTAAAAAGCAGAACAAAGGAAATATATTCAGCGCAGATGGAAATAGGCTCTATTGGCTTTAATTCAGTGTGCACTGATGCACATCAACTGTGCCGAGCTCCATCAGCACCTCACCTTAACATTCTTAATACCTTCATGCAAGTAATTTAACATCCCCTTCCATTATCAGGCGTCTCTTGATGTTGTTTGCGCATTAACATGAGGTGCGCCTGGCATTACGTCTGAAATTTTCTTATCCCTCTCTGACTCTGGCTGGGTGCCGTTATCGTAATGTGTATTGCAGCATTCATTGTTGTGACTCTGGGAGTGGATGCGCTGATTTTGTAATTCAAAAAGGATTTTCATGATTGAACGCTGCCTCTCTGATCCTCTCAGAAGCTGGGTTCCATTCAAGAGAAAAAAATCAAGAAATACAGCTTCAGACAGAAATACTGTATATATTTGTATATTTTATCCCTCAGCTTAATGAAGGAGCCTAATTTCTATTTTACTCTTAATGCTGCATCAGTATACATGAATGATTCTGATGTCTGATCTCCTTTACAATATAACATGCCTTTCTTTTGATCTACAGTTCAGTCCTTCACCTTTACTCGCGCAGGTATGCCCACATTTGTGCTTTTCCATGTCGGGACAGATTTATTTGAATTGCAGTTATGTAATTATTTTCTTCCTTTTTTTTTTTACAAGTTACATTCCAAAGAGACAGAGGCCTGATCAGAAACGGAAGGTGAGAAGCTCGCGTACAAAACCTGTAGTAAACAGCAGTATATATTCTTGTATAGTATGCTCTTGCTGAAAACAACAAAGATTTGGATATTACAGAGCCAAATGTTGTAGCACCAGTTCAGGTTTTGCCCTGCTGAGCCCTCGCCGTTATTGTTTTTGAATACAACTAATGCATGAATGAATGCCTGTGGGTGTGCGTCGCATTCAGCAGTCAGTGTGATGTTAACAGCGGGGTCACACTTGATTTTCAGACATTGTTTGGAAATGAGACGATGACATTTCGCTTCAGTTTCTGACAAATCAGCACACCTCAGCAGGTGGATTAGCTCAGAGCTGTAACCAATGTGGCAAATGATGGACCGAAAATAAATATTTTCCCTCCTAATCCTCTTGTGCGAGTGCAAGTCGCCGCACTGTAAATTCGCATACGTGCCATTGTGTTGGTATTGGCATGCGTTTTGCAGTAATTATATGTAAATGTATGTATGCGTGTGTGTATTTTAAAATGGAAATTATTGATGTCATTGTTTGAACACCTTGAGCCATCAGCAAGTCAGCTGTGAACAAATCCCCTGGTGCCCGGCAATTCAGGGCCTTTGGAAAGAAAAAAAAAGTGTGCAGCTTCATGTTAATTAAATACACGTGAAGAGGTTGCATGCTGCATGTGACCGTTGCTCTCTTTAGAAAAGGAAGGAAAGAAAGGGTCGATAGGAAGTGTTTGTAAAGTCTTTTTATCCTTCCTGAACTGATTCTCATAACTTTCTTACCTTGAAGTCAAAGACTGCTTTCATGGCTGTTGTATTTCTCGAAGACAAAATGACACGGTAGCTTTCCTGAACCACCTAATGGGCTTTTTCCTCTCCCTGTTGCCATGGAGACCGTACTCCGGTGTAGCTGATCTGCCAGAGGCTGTCCATGATTCTCAATTTAAAATGTAAATTTCTGTTGTGCTAAGGCTCTAAAGTGGATTTAGTGTGTATTTGGGCCTGCTTTGTATCTCTGGGGGGAGTTAGGGGTGGTTGAGTTAAGAGGAGGCAGAAGCCTGATTTATAGACTTGCCATTTTATGTCTTTCTGTTGTTTATTGGCGCCCGTGCGCTTCGGCTGCTCCACAGGCGAGAATATGCTGAATGAGATCTCACATCAATTTGCCGTTGATGCGGCGAGAAGGAAATGAGCAATGCTGTTACGGTGAAAGCTGGATTTTCAGCCATGCTACAGGCTCACTGTCTTACCTTTTCTTTGCCTCTTTCCACGCTCACACAAACCCTGTGCAGCCGTCCGGGGCTGTTAAAAGCGGGTGACCCGGGCCTCCCGTGGTTGGCTGACTCCTGGCCGTCCACGAGCCTCCCGGCTAACGGAGGCTTAGGGAGTCCGAAGGGCGGCAGCAACTTTGGCCGTGGAGGTAAGAAGCATAAACAAGCAAGTGGTGAGGGAAAACACGGGTTTAGCAATGCCTGGTTGGACAGTTTTGATGCTCATCCATTAGGAAGCGCAGTGACAGGACATCACACATGGGCATACACACAAACAAACGCACACACAAATTAAAAGAGCCTCGGAGGGCCGTGTTTTACTGATGTGATTTGACAAGCCTGATATTTGGCTTAATTTCATGGCGTTTGCATACATGCCTGCTGCTCTTTCTCAAGCCGGGCCTTTGTCTACTTTTCAAGCTTGCTTGGGATTGATAGTTCATGTAAATGTGTATTGTGTTGTTTGTTTGTGGGGTTGCATGTTCTCGCGGCTCACCGGAACCCCGCTGAGCTGCGGGCTTTATGTGAGACGTTGAATCTGAAGGTTAGCGCTGTTTGAATGTCCCTCTTGTGTCCAGTCCACCGGGTCTCCACAGCATGTTGCATACTAATTATGGTTGCAGATAATCACTTTCATTTATATCAAGTCCATTTGAGACCTGTATTTAACTAATGCAGAGTGCCAGAGCAACGGGGGGCGTTAATGACCTTAAAGATCGTTAACTTCATGCCGGCTTATCTCCCCATGATCCCTTTTCCCTTTCCCAATACGTTCCGTCAACTTTCTCTTTTGTCTCAGATGTTCTGCCGTCGGCAGCGGTGGAGAAAACGGGCACCATGCTGTCCGATGGTGCCATCTACAGCAGCATCGACTTCATGGGGAAGGCAGGCTACAGCAGCCCAGCTCAAGGCAGCCAGCCCACCCCTTACGCCACCACTCAGATACTCCAGTCCAACAGCTTCCATGAGCTGGCTGTGGACAGACCAGATCCCCGCTGGAAGGCTTCGCTGCAAGCCCAGCAGGAAATGGCAAATCTGGGCTACTCGCTAACAGATAGACGCCCTGGCAATGGTAAAAGCCATCATTTAAACCAAAAAAAATAAATAAAATAAAATAAAATTGCTTTGCTCTGTTTGTTAGCATTTCATGAACAAAGGACACAAAACAATATTTTGTCAGGAAACAGGAAGTAATTTTCCTGGAAAATTCAAACACGTCAGGAAAAATTAAGGCTGGAAGAGCAAAAGGAAAATGAGAATTTATTTACATATTTACTGGAAATGAAGCCTAAGGACAATGTTCTAATTACTACTCTGTCTACATCATAAATCTACCCTCAGAGCTTTACTAGCCCAGAAATGTCATCCAATCATGACGCATATCTTTGGGTTAACTTGATTAGTGATGGAGCAAAAAAAAATAAAAAATAATCCCCCAGTGTTCAGAGCTATTTATGCAGCTTATATACATACAAGGCAGGAAGGCATTTGAAGCAGTGCTACTGCTGTCATGCACAATGGGCCATGTTGAAACTAAATGTCAGGCTGAGATAAAGTAGAATACGCGCGTAGGCTGTCCGGAACCAACTTCAAATGGTGCACTGCAGGTCTTGATGCCTCTTTAAGAAATGTCAAAATTGAGGAAAAAGTCCTAATGTGCTGTCAGGACAAAGAAAGGAGAAATAATATATTCTGGGTGGGAGACCGATTTGAAAATGTTCGTATAGTTGAACAGATGAAGTGATGGCTTCAAAGTTGTGTGTGTGTGTGTGTGTGTGTGTGTGTGTGTGTGTGTGTGCATGTGTGTGCGTGTGCGTGTGTGTGCACGTGTGTAGAATAGTGTTTCACTCTATAGCACACAGGCGTCTGTGAGTTTTCTGAAGAAAAGAACGAACTTCCTTTCCTCTTCACCCACCCTCAGGTGCAAAGGTTGGGAAGAAAAAGAAGGTGAAGGGTGGAACAAAGGCCGCTAAATCAAATGGGACATGCTGGGCTAATGTGCCCCTGCCTCCACCACCCATGCATCCTCTCCCTGGTACCGAGGTTGACCTTGACCATTACCCGCAGGAAAACCACGGCGGAGGGTAAGATACATTCACATCTCATCAATCTGGCCTGTGGAACACATGCACACAGCCACAAATACATGACAAGATAAGAAACAGGGGTTACACTGTCCCGCACCTGTGCCCAGTCTGATCCTGCGTGACTGGGTAGGCCGTCTCAGCCTGGACACAAACACAGGTGCATTTTGTTGCAACGCGGATCCACTTGGGTGTAAAGACAGCAGGAATGTCAACATTAACGACGCGCGCTCTTTTAAATGGTTACCGTAACTGTGCACGGTAGCAATGTGGAATTGAATGTGCGATAACGCCACGCTCCATGTTGGTTACTTTGCTTCAGCTCATCACCAGAGCTCCTACGCTCCTGTTGTTGTGACCGCAAACGGCATTTCTGTTCCAGGTATGACAGCAACAGCTGGGCCACGCCCATGTCCGTCCAGACGTACCGTCATCAGAACCTGGACAATGATGACGAGGGAGGAGCGGGTCCCACTCCTCCCCTGAGGGGGAGAACCTCATCGCCCCCAACAGTGCCCTACAGCCAGCCATCATCTTCCTCCCTCAGCTCTGCCCACCATGATGAAATGCAGTCCATTTTGCAGGCTCATCTGGATGAGCTGACCCGGGCTTACCAATACGAGGTGGCTAAGCAGGCATGGTGAGGGGCCTATATAATCTCAGCAGTTCCAGGATGGAGCTGGATTATACTGTAACTGTATCTATATCAGGGATACCTGTAATTTGATTGATTTCATTCTCTTTGGATGTTGCGGGCGAATGGACCGTGTCTTAAAGTAGTATTTGTCAGCCCGATGTCGATGTTGCTCGCCAGTGATAAAAACAGCTCTCCAGTGATTGCACCTTTGATGCAGGATTGGAAAACTTGACAAGCCAGTGGCGACACGTGTTGGGGGTAATGACTGGGTTTAGTCTGACATGCTGTTCTGACATCAGTAAATAGAGTTGCTAATTATGCGTGCATCCCCTCCATGGTGGGATGTGAGCCATCATGGAGGACAGCTGTGGGGGAGATAACAGGCATGTTGGTGACAGCCCTTCCCATCCAGATATCCTTTATCCAGGCCAATTACAACACCATTGTGTTAGCAAAAGGCACAGAAATGCATAGAAAGTAATCAGTGGAATTAATGCATGCATTGACGGCCTCCTCTGAATATGTTCTGATTCTGCATTCTGAGTTTTTAATTGCTGTCATCTAACCTTCGGCACATTCAAATTGTTGATTAATATACGCTATATCTCCACATTTCATTAGGCACTTGAAGAGCAGTCCAAACATGGCCAACACCCCCATCCCTCCAGTAGACTTCATGTCCAGCACGCTGGGTTCTGATCTGGGCGCCACGCTGCTTTCTGAGGAAGATGAGGAAGAGGAGGAGGAAAGATATGCTGTGGTCTCAAAGAATCTGAGCGGCTTTGAATACACCCCCAGTCACAGCGTGGACAACCTGGATGGGTCAGGTAAATCTCACACTTGTTGTGGCTACTCTGGGTTTTGAGTGGATAAGGTACCTGTGGACATTTTTCATCTATTATATATAAAAAAAAAAAATAGTCAAACCAATAATACTCTAAATATGCCTAAATAAACATTAAATACCAATAAGCAATGAAAATTTAAAAAAAAAAGTTATTATTCATCCACATTCTGATCTACATTTCTGTTTTTTTAAAACTTCTAAAAGGGTTGGAGGTCCATGGACAGCAAACTGAAGTAACCCTCTGATTGGTCAGATTAATAATCCATCATCTTCTGTCAGGAAGTCTCCATTGTGCTCTCAAACTGATTTATTTTCCCAGTCGCTCAATTTTGGAAACAACTGACTTGATGATTAATTAGCTGTACGACCTCAGGAACAACATTTTTAAATACCCATGCAGCAGTTTTATTTATTTATTATTTTATTTTATCTCTCTCTTCCTCTCTCACGCAACAGCTTGCAAAAGGATATTTTATCAATCTCCACGCATCTATGCACTTCTCTTTTCTTATTCTAAACTGACACCGACTCTAGAAACGTAGTCGTCAGCAGGTTTTGGACAGCAGTGACAGATAGCTGTGGACAGAACATATGAAATGTGCAGACACAGTTTTCCCCCCTTCACATATGTAATGAGGCAGCCATTTGTCCCGGCGGGAACTCCCTCGTACTGAATGATTTTTTACAGTTGACAATTTAACTCCCGTGACAAACGGGAACGGTCGCGTTAGATCCCAGAGAGCGAACTTTGGGCGTGTCAAGGTCACGGCGGCAGACGCCCGTGCCCGTGGATGAGGCCGTCGTTGTTTTGAATACGAAGCTTTTCCCCACAGAAATTGGCAGCGAAAGCATTAATAAAAAAAAAAAAAAAAAAAAAAAAGTCTTTTAACACAATCCAGACTTCTGCTGAACGGTCCAGTATCGAAGATCTGTCTGCCAGGAGGGTTGGGACCACTGAAGCACTAAACAGTCTGTTGGCTGGCTCAACTATTTCACGCACAAACAGCCGCGCACGTGCACACGCGCACGCACGCGTCCACTGCACTGAATGAAGACCAAAGGCCCGTTTAATCACATGCTAAAAAACACCCACTTATTATTCAAGTGATTGTCTGTTAGCAGTTTATATAGTAAACTGGGAACATGTTTACATTGCCTCAGGGACACTAATCAAACAGAAAAAAATAATTTGTATCAACTGAAAGTTTGATCAGCTTCATTATTTTCGGCTATCTGACGAAAGCACGAGCGGCAGCCTTTTGTAAAGAAATATCCAGACAGTCTGGTGAAAGTTATTTGAAGACGTTTCCTCACAGACATCAAAAAACATAACATAAAATATTCCTAAAAGACTTCAGCGGTCGCTCTCCTCAAAAGTAGCACATCTGACGTTTAAGGTTTGATGCATGTATAAATAGGGGGTCTGACTGATGGCGTCGCTTTACAGAGACTTGAAAGCTTCTCCCACCGGGAGAGAAATGCGCCATTTTTAGACGCGGCAGCTTGATAAGTTAACGCAACGCGCGCGGGACCTGGAGATTTCGCTTGTCCATCAGGGGATGAAATGCGGGTCAGTGTGAGCAAAACTGTTTACAGACCATTAGCAATGCAAGCACGTTATGCCCCTTGTTTTGAGCTGTCATGCGCTGCAACCGCGGCGCACGAGAAGCGCCTTAAGGGAGGACGGGAAGGCGTCTTTCGAGCAGCGAAACATATCTAGAACAAAGCCAGTGTGGTGGTAACAATTCCACCCGAGCTTCATATCGCATTAGTGGCACATTAAGTGGCACATTGCTTACTTTGAATTTGCCTCACTGGAGTGAAATTTTCATAGATGTTTGTTTTTGTAGCCTCCCGGTTTAAACCCAACTTGCCTGAAAAATGCACCGTTCATTGAATAATCCCCCTCTGTGCTGCTCATTCGTAGGTAATAGCTTGCATCAGTGTCGCTCAGACGGCTCTGTCTCTGCAGACTACGGAGCGCAGAGCACGCAGAGCCTCGGCCATAAGGGGGCGCCATTGACCGGACTCAGACCACAGACAAACAAGGTCGGGACTCTGCCGAGACGACGAGACACAGGCGCAGACGGTAAGTGGGTTTTTGGGTTTTTTTTTTTGTTTGTCCCCCCCCCATCCGGGCACAATGCTCCAGCACACTTTATCCAGCTCGAGCGGCCTCAAAGGCAACGAATCGCTTTTCTGCCTCGCCAAGTGATTTTTATCAACCATCCACTTCACAGCCCACACGCCGGCCATGAAGTCCCTGCACAGTGTGGGTCCCCGCATGAACAGCTCGTGGGCAGCTGCAGCCTCGGACCCCTCTGAGGAGTGCATGGTGACCGTCTCGACGCTAGAGCGGCAGCATATGGCTTCCTGGAGCGGCACAGCATCAACATCTAACAGGGCCACCCTGGGTAGGGGATCTCACAAGAGGCCTGGCACAGATCCCTCTCTAAACGGGCATAAACCCGCAAACAGCACAGAGAAAAGGGAACACTGTGAGTGTCCATCCTCGCGAGCATGTGTTCGTACCGCGCTCGGAGTGGGCGAGTGCAGCGTTTACTTTGGCAAAGGCGAATAATTGGAACCGGCTTTTAAATTTGTACAACATAATTCATAAAGCGTGACGACCCCAACCTGAAATTGAAGATTCGGAAACAGGGCCAGATCAGCTGATGCGGCGCTTCCTGCCTTATCACAGCCAGCAAGATGGGAAAAAAAAAAAAAACAACAAAAAAAAAAAAAACAGAGCATTCGTGCAAAATATCTCAAGTCAAAGGTCAAAAATATCGCTAAGATACAAAAACGTTGGACTCCTCGCACCGCGTACTGGCCCTTGAAGTCCACGAGTGCGAGTAGCAGACTCTAACAACATAAACACGGTCAGAAGTAGCTTGGGGAGGGGACAGTTGATGCTACGAGGCGATGTTTATTGGCAAAGTTTGCTGACAGAGGAGGTCAGCTGGAAAAAGGTTCAGCGCTTGCATGATGAACGGAGGCACGTTGGAGGCACTGGCAAAGTTTGCGAGGATTCCCTTTCAAACCAGCAAATGGACAGACAGCACGCAACCGGCTTGTTTGTGTTGTAATTATACTTGAAATGAATGGCACATTGTTATTTTCTATTAATATCGTGGTCCCCTGAGGGTATTCCCCCGGTTAATCATTAGTTCACAGTTTATGAGCCATTAATCGTAACGCATTCTTTCATACCGAAGCCACGGAATTAACTTCATCCATAAAACCGGATTCCCATTCAGGTGGTGCATTGAAAGGGCCGCGCTGCCGCGAGGCTGCTGTTGTGAGGTGTAGATGCAAAGCGCCACCAGGGTTTCACACGCTCGCTTCTGCTCCGCTTCCCTTTCAGAGTCACCGTGAAACATCCTTCCCCGCGTCGGCTGCCTGTCCCAGGACACCTCGTTTGTAAGCAAGCGCTATGAGATTTTTTTTTTCTCTCTCTCTCTCTCTCTTCCCCCCTCTCGCCTCCCCCCTTCTCCCCTCCTCCCTCTCTCTCTCTCTCTCTCTCGCTCTCTGAGCGACACGGAATGATGCTCGGAAGACGGAAAAGGAGACAGAACGGAGACAAAGGAGCAGAGTGCGAGATAAAATGCAGAGCTGTAAATGTCATGTACAGACACAGACACCAGTCTCACCGTGTTATTTTCATCCCTTTCTCGTCAAACCAGTAAACAGTATGTTGTATGTCCGCTTCTGTTCTCTGTCACCTGCTGTATAAAGAGTCACACAGTGGAGACGAAGACGAAAAATCACAACAAAATGACTAAAAATAAAAAAAGGGACTTGCATCACTTGTAAATATGTTTTTTTTATGCTTTTGTTCCTTTATGTTCATTTCTTTTGCTGTGCTATGCAAGCTGATGTCTCTTTTTTGTGATTTATTACTGTGAGTCTTTTTTTTTTTTTTTCATGCTCAAAACTGCAAGCTTATTTTGATGAAGCTACTGTATCGTTGTACTTTGCACAGAGCGTTTTGGTAAAAAAAAAAGAAATAAATAAAATAAATAATATAAAAAAAACCACAAAAAAAAACAAACAAAAAAAAAAAATGATGATGATAATAAGCACAAACCCATTGACAGCTGAGCCGAGGAGAAAAATCAATAATGGCAAAAGAGGAGCATCTATGTTAGGCGGAACCTCAGCTGAGGATATATACACGGCTGCGCTCCAGCTCTTCTGAGAAAGATTCATATATTGAGAGTAGATGGAAAAACAAAGACATATTTGGACTTGGTAGGCCAACACGTGAAGCTGTTTCATACTCGCTGTTATGCATTCTGTTTGCAACGGTTCTTGGTAAAGGGTTGCCGGAACATTTTTATAGGAACACGTCACCTGCGATATCCAAAGCCAAATCATCTGCCACTCTTAAAAGTATTATGCTAACAAGACAAACCTATATATTTAACTGTTTCCTCCAGGTACTTAGAGTGACATTATTAACGAGTGCAATAGCAAGAAGGGCAATATGAGAATGAAGGGAAATGCTTGGTGAAAGACCAAATGGATGTGGCTTCGCCTGGAGACAAATGAGATGCAGAGTTTAATTTTAAATATATACGGTATGATGTTGGACATCCGATGAGTCGTGCTTTTTCGATTTGCTCTTGTTTGTGACACTCTTGAAATGGCTATGAATTGGCCCCCATCTCCATCGTAAGATGTACAGAATGACTGCCAAATTTAAAGATATTTTTAAAAGTCCTTTTTCCAGTTTTAAAATCCTGCCAATTAAGGTTTTCCTGCCAATGAGATTTGACTCTGCCGTGTCTTTTACTCTCGTCTGGATGGTTTTGTTTCGTCCATTGCTCTGGTATTGGCTCCCCCCTTTGAAGACTCTTTACCTGCCATATTGGTTTGCCCTCAGGAATACACAGCCACATACAGTAGGGCAGTTTTTCAATCCTTTGATGCAAAATAAAGCGTGTATGTGAAAGTTTCTCCTCGTGATGTTTCAGTCTGACACACTGTTTTCCTCTACCAGACACGGTTCAGTTCTGGGCAAATTACTATCGATCATCTCATATCAAGAATTAATGAAAACATTAAAACCAAAAGACATATTCATAGTTTCCAAGGAAGACTTTCAGCTTCAAAACATTGACCAAATAAATGAAAACTCACAAATATTTGTAATGTATGGCTGCCACACCAAAGAATAATTACCGGCTGTTCATTTAAAAGAAGTTGTTAACCACATACTGCCTGAATGTATTTACAAAAACGAATAAATCACTTGTTTTTGCAATGAAACAGATGCTAAATTAAGGGAAGACTGAAAGAGAAAAATCTCTTTTTAATGATGCAATTGTACAACAATATTTTATAGGCTTACACACACACAAAGCATATAAAATGTAGATAAATTAGCAACATCAGACATAATTGCCCATGCCAATGATGCTTTTTCTGGCTTTAGAACTGAAGAATGATTTTTTTGTTCGTTTGCTGCTTCTAAAGGTGCAGTAAACACTGAACTGTATTTTAATCAGTTGTGGTTCTCAGTCTGACCACTAGTTGATGATAGAGTGCTTCTAACGTGACCTATGGTATGGAATCCATAAACAGACAGTAACGAAAGCGTTTTGAGGCACATTTGTGACAAGGGATCAACATGAGGTGCTTTAGTCTGAGCTATCTCATCTAAATTACAATGCATAACGTGTCTACCGTGCAGCCATGAGCATAGCCTGGAATTCCTAATCTGATGGCAGTGAAAATGTATTGATCTCACTGGGAGAGCGACGGCATCTGCACCTGTGATAAGATCTTGTTACATACCGCAGTTTCCGGCCACATTCTGTAATAAACAAAGCATTAGCACGTTAACCACATCAGTGCTGGGCCATCATTTCCAGCAGATGATAAATAAAGTTTGGCTGCGGGAAGTGATCCGCACATTTGCTGATGTCCGACTTTTGCCTCGCTCTCTTGACTGACTGTTTTATGACTGAATGACGGGGATTAGGATTGTGCGCGGACACACAGCAATGTAACAACACCGTGTATAATACACTTTAAGCTCCAAATCCAACTGTTTGGCTTCCCACAAATCCTGCAGCGACAGGAGAATGAGTGTTGCACATCCCTTTTGTACTCACTTGGGCACAATTTGACCAGATCTGACCAGCCTCTTTCCTAAAATCCGATTTACCCAACCTTATAAATGTGTGTATATATGAGAAGGACAGATAAGCCGAGCCTACTGAGGTCAATTAGGAGGCTCCACCTTCAATTCTGTCTTATAAAGCTGCAGGCTTGGACTGCTGTTACTGCTTTCAGTAAACTTTTACTTCACTCTGCTCGAGCTGACTCGTGCAATTTTTGCAATTTTACACTTTACCCTGATGGTGTGTTGGTACACAAAGGATTATTTTTCTCTTATAATACAAAATTAATGTGTTTTCAGGCTGGAAGGTTTAATGTGGTTCCAGATCGGCAGAAGAACTGCCCTCTTTTGACCCTTCACCTTTGTGACTTCATGGAAAATTCACTTCATTGTGAAAACAGCAAGAAAATGAAATCAGTTGAAATCACTTAAACTGTCTAACAAATAAAACACACCAAAAACTTACTGGATAGTAATGTTTGATAAAAGCAGGGTTTGAAACATCCTCTTAAAAAGTGACAAAAAAAGAACACGAATAATTATGTGTTGGAAAAAATAAACCTGAAGTTCATAATTATTAACAAAATACCAGCCTGTGACTATTGTCAACATGTTTTGAGGATATGTTTATAAGAAGTGCCACTGATCAGCTTTGTTTAAAAAATATTTGCAAATTATTAATTAGAGTCCTATGAAAGACTGATTTGACATTTGGCTAATTCCAGTATTGCCATAGTGGGTAAGATGAACCCAGTTTGGAACTGTAAGTCCTGCTTTGTGGCTCAGCTGCCCCGAGGATAAGCTATGGGCCATCGGGCTCCTGCTCTTTTGCTCCCTCAGAGACTAATTTATTTTCACGTTACTCACCCGGATGGTCCGTTGCCTCTCATGCTGCTATCTCACATTGTGTTTGTCACGAGGAGCCTCTCCACAAGGTCTCTGATACATTTAGAGGGCTTCAAGGTTAATACATTTGCATGCATGTTGAAATCTATCTTCACCTGTTTTCACTTTTAGATCATGACGCCTCCCTGAAGCCATCATCAAACTTTGCTGAGGGATTCTCAGGAGCAAAATGTGTATTTTAGCCTATTGCAACATCATTATTTCACAGCTTCTCAAACCGTTTTCACAATTTCAACTCAACCCAGAGTTAGAAACACGTGCAAGTAAAATAATGGAAGTTTAATTATAATTCCCTACATTCACTCATTTCAGTCTCCCCATCATTAAAATGTTATACAAAGCATGAGCTCAGAATATAAACCTTCACGGTAGTACCATGTTCCCTGTTCCATTTCTTTATTAGAACATTTGCATATTTATGGTTCACAGAACAGTGCCATGAGATACAAATTGTTATTCAAAGCCGATTATTGTCGTCAGTCTTACAAGACGTCTGGAGGGGATCTTTAAACAGAGAAATCTCCTTGACAAAGCCACATATGGATGATGGGCTTTACTGGCTGATTTTAACCAACACAGCAGCACATCTTTAAAACTGTCCGTTCTGTTGCTTTGAGTGATATTAAATAGCCTTTGTTTCATTTTAGATTATTTTCTGCGAGATGCACAAAGAGGAAGAATGATGAAAATCGGACAAAATTGTGTCTGAGTACTTTTTTTTTTAAACAGCTCCCAAAAAGACCCTCACATTGAACAGGATTTAAGAGATTGGATTAGAAAAAAAATTAAAAAAGTCTCAGAATAGTTTAAAGGATTTTAATGTCCAAAAGGCTCCCAAAACTCCGGTTCGTCCGCGCCTTTATCATAAAATATTTAGACATTTCCTTTTTTTGCTGCACTCATTGAACTTTTCTGTTCTCCAGTCCCATCCCTGTGTGTGCTGTCCTCAGAGGACACATCCTGTACTGTGTCAGAGATTTACACCTCCATAAACAAATTTGAATTTACAACTGCTGGATCGAGCTCTGCCTAACCACCGGCTTCATTATCTGCGCCGCGTCCTTAATTCTGCCCCGACTGCTTGCTTTAACTGAGAGTAATCTTCCTTAAACACTGTGGCAGTAAATCTAACCTCATAAATTTTCAGTCATTACTTCGCTCACAGTTTCCACATCGCCCCCCCCACCCCGCCCGGGCCTCAACCTTGGCGCCCTCCTTGCCTCCGAGGACGCCGGCGATATGGGAAAACACTGTCACGGCTTGGAAATGTTGCTATCTTTGCCGCCACCTGTTGTGGAGCTAATCGATGTCTTCATCACCGCCAGACTTCTGCTCTGCCGCAGCAACTCCTGCGCTGCATCAATAATCCTCATTATGACGAAAATCCTGTTGGATGCAGGAGTGCATGCACCAGTTTCAAGTTCAACAAATGTGGAATATTTGCCTAATATCATGGATTAAATTCAGCATTTGGCATGTAATGGGGGGGAGAAAAGGGAAGAGTTACATGACAGACGGTTAAGGGGAGACATCAATCACACGCTCGCAGCCATACTGTCTCTATAGGTCTGGTCCTTTTATAAGGAGACTTTCAAGGCTGACAGGTGTCACTTTTGCTTTTTCTGTCAGCCTCGTGAGTGATGCCGCCACAGCTGCCGGTTCTCCGTCGGCAAATTGCAAGAGATGTGTGACTCCAAACACGGTAAAATTGAAAAAAAAAAAAAAAAAAAAAAAAAAAAAAAAAGGGAAAACAACAACTCAACAAACGTGCTCAGACCCGGTATCTTGGAAACCAAGGTAAAGACCTGTGCACAACCTCCAGGTGTCCTTGAAAATGGGGGAAAAAAAAGAAAGAGGGCAGCCATTTATGTGTTTATGAAAGAGGTCTTCGCGAGGAGGACTCGGTTCGATCAGTGGAAGAAATTGTTTATTAAAGCCAGGAATGAAATCGTTTCTCTCAGAACTTTTGGACCTTTACCGTACATTTCTTTATGGTACCTATTGTGATTTCTCATGAAAGAAATCGGCTTCTTTCGGGTACTGTTTACAGGATGAGAACGCCTGGCAAAGAGGAGCCGATGTTGAAAGAAGGTGTTTAATACTTAGAAGGTTGATAGTGATGTGGGTTTCAATTCTATCAGCAAATGGACTGTACATTTTAAGCAGTCCATTTCACCTTATTAAACCCTTTTCCCACCTTTTCAGGCACCTGTGGTTGTAAACACCCTGACTGACCTGCCCGTCCTGACAATTAAAGCTATTAATGTGTCTATATTCATTCATTTATCTTTGTTCACAGGTTTTTGAAATAGTGTCTCTATATGAGCTGAAGTAAATAGATGGAACAACATCTGAGTAATCACTCTTAAAGCTAGAGGCGACCTTGGAGTTTTTCCTGACCCTTTTCAAGGTCACAAGCGTATCTGTTAATGGACTGGTTTCATACAGAAAATGGGTCGGATGTGAGAGGCAGTGTGCGACTGCATTCCGTCCTGTGGCCTGCTGAGGATGACACCAGTGGTTGCAAAAGGGAGTCAGAACTAAATGTGTTATAATCCCCGAAACAAGGACACAACTGTCCCAATCACACGACCCCGGATGTCTCTTTTCACAGATCAGAAATTGCTTTGACACACGAGAGACTGCAGGTTAAAATAAGGTCAGAGTTCCAGAGCAGCTGTTGCAGAAACACATTCAATTACACTGTAATAACAGAAAGTGCAGCAGAAGAGGGATTTGTTGGAAACTATGTAGAAAATGTTGGCCAGTAATGATTATTATTAATAAAAACAAGATTCAAAGATTATTGTTGCTTTAATGAACAGCAATATTTATTCAAACCGAGTACTTAAAGTGACATTTTAGTTCCATATATAACTTACAGAATAGGGCTGGACAATATGACAGAAGTCTATAACAGAATGTAAATGTAACATTTCAAACATAAATAAGAATATACAGTATATCTATTTTTAATATATTAGGGCCTGCAAATATTGGCAATGATGCTTGTTTTAGTCTTTATGTCCACAGTTTTTTTTTTTTTCTTCTGATTGTTTAATGTAAAGTTTTTATTAAGAAAATGTACAATAATCTGCGATTCTTTAAGTTTACTGTCCAGCCTTAAACCTGGAGTTACGTCCAAGGTCAAGAAAACACAGGAGAAACCCAAGTGGACTCAACGTAGGAAAACAATAAATGGAACCAGTCCACGATCCGGTTTGTGGTCGTCCGGAGAGAAGGAGACAAAGCGGTGGAGATGTTGGGTGAAACTCTGCATGCAAATCTCTGAGTACACAACAGATGAAATCTGAATGAAAGCTCAAATATACGCAACTGAATTCACAATCACAATCAACAATCTTCTTCTTAAGCCTAAAGTGAACGGCCGAAAAGCTCAACAAGACTCCAAAGACTGATTTTCCTCCTGACGGAAACCCATATTACCATTTGAAATAAAAATTAAGTGATTGTGCTTTCATAACCACAAAAAAATACAAAGACAAGATGTACATTACTTATAAAACATTAACACTATCATATAAAATTTGAAGCACTTCTGTGGCAGTAAACAATTTCAAGAATTTACAAGATGGCTGGAAAATGACCGAACAGTTACAGTGAAAAATAAGAGGACAGCTGACGGCCAGAGATCAGGTGTGGGCAGCGTCGGCCAACGCTCGCGGTCGCCATCAAATGTGCGTTCGCCTACTGTTTTTTTTTGCCCCCCAGCAGCCAGCGTCTAGCACCCATTAAAGCAAACGATCCGCGGTGCGTCGAACTGAAGCACAGACTTAAACAGGACAGCACATTTTTCAGTCTCTCTCTCTTTTTTTTGCTTTTTTTTTTTGCTTTTTGCTAATGTTTGAACACCAAATGAGAAATCTGAAGTAGAAAACAATGAGCATGTATTGTGCAGTATCATTTGTAAAGGTCATAGTCCATCCGAAGCAATTACTGGAACTTTCTTCTTGTGCTTCTCTCTTTTTTTTTTCTTTAGTTTTCCAGGAACTGTGAAAACAAAAGACAATAAACACAATGGTTTGATTTAAATTCTCAAAGATAATTAATGCATGGTACATTACATCTATATTTGTCTGTGCATAATTTAATCTTAACATTTGAGGTTATATTATCTGCTAGTTGTAAATAACCTAGGGTTCATAGTGCACCAAATGAGTAGAAAAGGAATATTATAACTATAGTTGAATAAATTATACATTGAAGATGTGATCTGCATAGATTTGCCAAGCAGTGAGGTTTTACCTCCTCTTCTACTCCTCCTCTCTGTTTGGTCCTTGAGTCTCCACATGTTATTAAACTGGACAAATCAGCACCATCGGGCTCCCTCTGAGTCTGTCCTGATGGGAAAGATGGACGACTGTACGGGAAAATATCCCCAAATTCTAAAGGGGTTGACAGGGAGGAAGACACCTCAGCAGGCTTGTCCATCACGTTTTAAAAGTGCGAAGACGAAAACCATCCATCTGCTACCTGAGTGCTGTCGGTTTCTGCTGCTCCCCTTCCCCCTGGGGGGACTCCTGTGCTTGTCCTGGTTCTCTCTCTGCTCGCAGGCGGCATCCTTGACCCGGTGCGTCCCGGTGCTGCCTCGCCGACCCCGGTTCTCCCCTGAGCCCATCCGTGGCAGCGTGGCCCCCCTCGCTTTATAGTCACAGTGGGGCGTGTGGCTGGAGAAGCTCAAAGGCATGCAGGAGTCTGGAGGCGCAGAGGACGCGTTCAGTGAGCTGTTCCCAAACCTCCGTTTAAAACCTTGTCTGTACCGTCGTTGAAGGTGTCGCTGGGCTCGGTGTCCGCTTCGCCGGACTGGTTCTGTTTATGCCTCCTGGGTCTTCTGTGTGTTATTGCAGGACTCATGTTGCTGTCTGTGGACATGGGGCTGCTCGGCCTCTGTGCCCACCGACCTGAAACCATCGCGCAAAAATGAACACAGACAGCCCGGTGGATCTTATCGTACACGTCATCGTCTTTATACACCGACTGCGCTGGCTACATGAAAACAGATGTGCACTTAAACCACATAAAGCTTTTTACCTGACTCCTCCGGGTATCTGCAGACGCGCAGGCCTACGATATCCCGCGACGAGGCTACCGCCTGGTTAAAGTCGCCGTCTGTGAAGAAGGATCCCTCCGAAGTGCTCCCAACGCTGGACCTGCCCGAGGAGATGTTGTCCTCGGACGCCGATCCCCAGCTGTTCACCATGGACCCGGTGACGGAGCGGTCGAGGTCGCCCGTGCTGGAGGCCGGGGTCTGCTCCGGGCCGCGGTGGAGAAGCTTGTGCAAAGACGGGTGCTTGAGCCTGGGACAGTCGCGCCTCCCGTGATTCTCGGCGGGCTCGGCGTCCGTCTCGTCCTCTTCGTCCGCGCGCTCGTCGTCGTCCTCCTGCCCGTTCACGTCCATGCGGAGGCGGATGGAGCTGTAGGTGTGTGCCGGGGAGAGGGGGGAGGGGTGGCTGGAGCCGGGGGGGGGGTATAAGATCTTGTCTCGAAAGCAAGTGAAACAAAAAGCTGCGGTAGGAAGGCTGCCCCTACCCCGTGTGCTCTGTTCCATTTTGCAGAGCCGGGTCTCCTTGTGATAATGAAGGGTGACTGTAGGACCCTTCAGCAGAGGATGAGACGGCTCCTCTAACTGGTGGAGAAGGACAACTCTCTGTCCTCTCTTCTGGATAAAAACTTATTTAAAAAAAAAAAAATAATAAGAAACACAGACACATATTGATTCAGATTTATAAATGTATATTATTTATATAAAATATATGCTCAATAGTTTGGCAATAAAAAGTATCACCATCCATATCCGCATCCTATAAGCAACATTTAGTCATTACAATAGTATTTATATTAATTAGGAATAAAAAAAATAAACTCTTCTACTATTATTTGTCAATAGTTGCAGGTTCAGATCACCGATGACTAAAAATCTTTGTGGGGGAGGGATGTTAATTGCATTTGGTAATTGCGTGCAGATAGAGAAATAATGGTGCCACACATATTAACCAATTAATATTGCACCTAACCAATTAATATTGCACCTAACCGATATTGATTAACAAATCAATATCGGTTAGGTGCATTCAATTAAAGACCCAAGGAGCAAACCGGCAGGTAGGGCCATCTCAGTGACCACATCATGAATTATGCATGTCTGTACATTACAGATGAAGTATGTGTCTGCGTACCTTCTCTCCAGGGGCAGGCTATACTCATCACAGACGCAGACGTTTGCATGAAGAGGAGACAGTGCTTCTCCCCAGGCCTCCGCATTATGTTTGGGGGGTTTGGGGGCCCGAGCTCCCTTCTTTTGATTTTGACTCCCTGATAAATGAGGAGAGCACATCAGGGCCGTCGTACGCCGCGCGCGTTGAGGAGGACGCCCTGCCGTGCTCACCTGCGGTGCTGTTGCTGCCTCTGTCGGAGCTGTGGTGCGAGCCGCCTGTGTTGTGATCGCGGCTGTGGTTGTAGGAGACAGCTTTGGGGTGGCCGGCCCCTTCACTTCCTTGTGGATTATCTGCAGATACAGAAGCAAGCTCTTTTGTTTTCTCCTCTATGTTCTTTCTGGGTTTTTTTAAAACTAATGCCAAATGAAACCCCAGTTTACCTTTAATTAGCATGCTTTGCTCAGTTATGTTGTACTGCATCTGTGCTGCCATCTCCTTCGGAATCGGGGGCAAGTTGGGGGGCTGCTGCTTCCAACAGGGTATGTCCAGGGGCTCTGCTATAGCGCTGGCAGCAGCTGCCTTATTCTTAATGTTTGCCTGAATGAGCTGCGTGGTGGCATAGGGGATGGGCTCATACGTGGCTGAGGAGTCGCCATCTGGACTCGTGTAGCACATGTTGGCGGTGGGAAACATTTTAATCTCGCTGAGCTTGTTAGAGAGGTTCACGTCACTGTAAATGGCCGTCTCCGAACTGTGCTTTGTGTTCTCGGCATGGTTCCCATAATTGGCTATGCAATCAGCTGGAAGAGGACATGGCGATGGGTACATGAATCTGACTTTTGACTGCCATCGCGGGACCTATGACACAAACATGAATTGCACTTACCTGGTCGGCTGTACGTTGTCATGTTACTGTCGCTGGTGCCATTGCCGTTATTGCAGCAGTTGATGCTGCAATCCTTGTGATTGGCACAAGCGTTTGGCCAATTGTCTGGCAGCCACAGCTGGTTCAGAGGTTCGCTCATGCCGAGAAGGCCAGGTCTGCAATAAGGTAGACCAGAGGACTGCCAATCAAAATCTTATACTGAACGAACGAGCGTCTCCGGAGTGTGTGTAGAGCAGGAACACATCTCCCCCTAGTGGTTCATCTGTGCAACTGCGCCTTTCTCTATCTTGTCCCTTTTATATAACACAAAGGAATAAAAATATCACTCACCTGCCAGCACTGCACACAGACTCTCCTCTTTGATACGCCACTGCAGAGAAAAAAAACATTAAACCTTGATGAGCTGTCAAACAGGCAGAAGTGCCAAAAGTAGAGAGAAGCCATGAAAGAACTCTTAAGTCAAGTCTAGACTCACATCAATGCATGTTTCCATCAATAGGGCACAAAGTCTGACTCTTTAGTTTAATATGTATGAAGGGAGCACAAATAATTGCCTGTGCCTTAACTGATCTCTGCATACCTTCAGAATGCTTTGAGACAGTTTCCTCCTCCACCACCAGTAAAACATCAAACGAATTCTTCTGCAGAATGTTTTCTATTTTTCCCCTTCTCTAATAACCTGAACCTAAGCGAGGGAGCAGGTGTGTTTGGTGTGGTCTGAGCATATAAATGCTTATGCAAAAATATTGTTTTGATTTATTCTTATATGCAAAGTCCATTATTTGATTAAATATGCAGGGGTAGCATTAATATTTCCTGGCTGTGGTGTTTTTTTTCTTGATTTTTCAACATTATTTTTTTCTCTTGAGAAGTCTGGTGAGCCTCATTTTTCTGGATAGGCTCTTATAAAATGCAATCTTTCAGCAGTGCATCCACATATTTCTCTTTAAAAAGATGCACAACTGCACACACCACTCTCTGGTGGCTTGAGCGGAATAAAATATCATAACCATCATAACTGATTTACCAAATGTATCCAATATCAGAAGCCCACATAGATGCAACCTGTTGCACATACCTGATGGTGTGAAGGTGAACGATGGGACTGTAAAGACAGGGAAGAGGATATTAACATTGAAACGATCAGAATAAGTTGCGTTTTAATAAGTGCTGTGTTTGTTTCCCATTGTGTGTTTTTGTCTCTGTTGTGATGGACCTCTCCCGTCTGTGAAAACATTTAAATAACCACGTGCCACCGGCCACACTGCCCAATCCATCTTTGACACGAGTGTCCAGGTGAGGGTTAATGGGGGTGACAGGCAATCTGAGAGAGGGCTGGGAAAATAACTGTTGCATTGTAGCGGCGGACGTGGTAATGGCAGGTTGACAGGTTCGTGCCTGCACAAAACGCACTGCGTGGAGAAAAATGACACTCTACAAATGAATGGCGAAAGGTCGGCTTTTGACTGACTGCATCAGAGGCAAGTCCAAATGTCTGTGTCAAAAGATTATCATGGTGCACTTTACCCCCCTGCCCCACCCCCTCCCCCCTTTGATGTGATGTGTTTATCTCTCTGAAAAATATCCCTTCATATCACTGAGATAATGACTGGAATGCTTTTTAGGAGAGCAGCAGCGTGTCATGGCTTGATCCCTTTTTACAGCCCAGGAGAATTAACCTGTGTTTCTAAACATGTGGACATTCGGGCTGTATGTTTTTGTTGTTTTTCTATATAAAAAAGAAATTAAATTACCTTTGCGGATGCCGGTGTAGGTGCTGCTGAGGCCACTTCTCTTCTTGCGGTGTCGATAGAGCCACACGCTGAAAATCATGAGGATCAGCCAGCAGGTGGCGCCAATGCCAGCTATAAAAGCCGGCTGTTTCACCACGTCTGAGATCTGGGACAAAGTGTCTCTGTCCTCACTTATGTCCATCATCTGGCCTGAGGAATCTAACAGGTGAGAGACAGGGTTGGGGGGGGGGGGTTGTTGTAAGAAAACTTTGACAGTTTCAAACATTTCCTAGAGTGATCGAGTTCACCTAGTTGAAAGAAAGTGGCGTCGCTTTTGACCCCGGGACCGGCGCCGTTGCTCGCTGCAACCTCCACGCTGTAGCGGATCCCCGGCGCCAGACTGGGAATAACCACAGAGAGGGTGGATCCGTCGACGGACTGGTTCACATGGTAACGGCTTTCATTCCCGAGGCACCAGATCTGGTGGGAGAAATAGCTCAGATCGTTTCCAGTTTCACGCCCCAAACCCATGCGAGGGGAAGAACTTCCTGTTAACTACCTTGTACTCCTGAATGCGTCCAGCTTCTTCCCACTCTGGAGGTGGTTTCCAAGCAACGAGAATGGCCGTCCCATTGACATCACTCTTTGTCACTGTGACACCCTGTGGTGCTCTTTTAGGAGCTAAGACCATGTGAGATAGGTTATATTAATAAAACAAAACATGATTTTGTTACATATATTCTGGATACAGAATCCCCTTCTGTGACATTTCACTCTATAAAAAAATAAAAGGTTATTTTATTCACCATCCTCCAATGTCCTGACCACCTTCACCTCGCTGTCAGACCCCTGGATCTCATCAAAGAAGGGCCGCACTTTGAACTCGTAGATGGAGCCTCCCTTCAGCTGACCGATCACCACCCCGTCGTCCCGGGGGGCGTGTACCTCCACGATGCTCCACTGGCGCTCCGGCTGACCGTGATCAGCAGACGGCCGGTAAAACACCTTGTATCCCTGAATGTAGGGGGACTGCTGCTCCACCTAGCGAAGACACAAACGTCGGCGCTTCCTCACGATACGTTTTTTTTTTTTTTTTTCTGTAACGCCGAACCTCACAGTTACCGGTTGGTACAATCTGTTAAGCAACCGTATCCTATTGAGCGGAAAAAAAAAAAAAAAAAAACATTCTTTCCTATCTGCGAATGCTCACTGTAACCCTCAATATTACGGAATTATTAATAGTTTCCCCTCAGCGGAGCTCTGGTTAAAATCAAACCAATTTCCATTTAGACTACATAATTATGAGAAATGATGCCTTGAAAGATGTCCATGGAGCAAAGTGGAATGCATCACAGCCAAGATAAATTCACCTCTCACAGCAACAGATTTATTATCAGCTGATAAATGTTTAGAGAGAACCAAATGGAATGTCATCACAAAATAAATCTTTTGAAAAGCTTCAAGCACGAGTCTGATGCGCCCTTGCCGCGTCCCCCGAAGTATTTGCAACGCTGCGCTTTTGTATATCTGCTCAAAGTGCATCGGCTCGTACATCACCGAAAGCGCGGCCTCCTTATTTGCTTCCGAGGGGGTCGTGCGTTTGATTTGCTCGGCGAGAGTCTACGCTTAACGGGAAGCTCGCGCATTTACCATCCACTGCACCCTGACGGCAGAAGACGATACGATGGTCGGCGTGTGCAGGCGGACCACCACGTCTCCGAGCTCCTTCTGGACGTGACGGTGATCCACTCCCGGTATTGTGGAAGGGCTGTCTGTTGGAACACCAGGACCGTAAAAGAGCAAGCTCATTTATTTGTTTCTCCTCATCGGCCTCCGCCCGCTTCCTCGGTCGAACCGGCACCGACCCTGTGTTCTGACGGAGTCCGAGATGGGGCTGGGGTCGCTGATGCCGTGAGAGTTCGCCGCCCTGACCATGAACAGGTAGACGGTGGCGGGCTTCAGGTTCTTCAGCACAAAGGTGTCTGTCTTCACGCGCTCCACCAGGGTCACCCATCTGCTGCCTAGCGTGTAACTGCAGGCGGCGGATAAGCACACAGATACGAGGCGGCTCGCGTCAGCTGATTTAATATTTACTGAGTTAGTTCAAACACGCTGGACACTGGCGTTGGCAGATGCAGCTACACGCTTCCAGTTGCTGCCGTTGTTGTTTCAGGCTGTTTGTGTTTTGTTTTGTTTTGTTTTTTTTTTTTTTTTTTTTTTTTTTTCCCTCAAAATACCAAGTTCAAACCGGACGACAAAGCGGTCACCGGGAACACGTTTGCGTGTCAGCTGCAGTCGGACGCTCGGCGTCACACCTGAACGCCTCAATGAGGTAGGACGAAGGCGCCGCGCCGGACCCGGGGCTGGACTTCCACGCCAGCGTGACCGAGGTGCGGCTGACGTCGGTCACCTCGGGTTTGGACGGAGCGCCCGGGATCAGGTTGGGGTCGGAAGGGTGGCCGGAGTGAACGGTAACTCCAAACTCTGCAAGGAAGAAGCCCCGTTTTTATTTATTCTTTTGTTTTTTGACAACTTATTCAACCCGAGCCTCAGCGCGCGTCACCTACCCTCCACCTGCAAGTGCGCCGTCCAGGAGGCCTCTCCGCTCGAGCTAGACGCCACGCAGGTGTAGAAGCCCGTGTCTCCCAGCTGGGGTGGGGAAAAAGGTGCGGGCGTCAGCGTCGGGACGGCAACTCCCTCAAACCCGAAAGGCCCTGGTCGCCCTACCTTGGCGTAGCGGATCTCCAGCGATCCTGCGTCCGTCACGGACACGCGCGAGTCCACTGGAGACAGCACCACGCCGTCCCTCTTCCAGTGGATGGCAGGGGGCGGAGGGCCGACCGCATGGCAGCTCAGGACCACCGTGCTGTCCACAGGCACCGTTTGATTGAGGGGACCCCGCTTAATCACAGGGGGAGGGTGGTCAGCTCCAGCTAATTAAAAAAAAAACAAAAAAAACAAAACAGAAATATATTGTGAATGAAACAGCACAGCAACTGTGCATGAGGCCAAAATCTCGAGGTTACATCCACAAAAGGTGAAAAAGTAAAGTAGTAGAGGAAGGGAAATAATCATAAATCGTTGCCAAAAACAGAATGAAAATCCGATAAGATGTGAAAGATAGTGGGGGGCGAATTGGTAAAGAGTGAACAATAGGTTTATGTGGCTGTGCAGGCAGTGGAGGAAAAAGAAATCAACTTTTCCCCTCCAGCGGAGGGCAACTAATCGTTCGCTCGGTTCTGCAGGAGCTGACTCCAATCACGACGGTGAAGCCCAGCTAATAACAATTCCACTTTGATAACGCAGCTCTCATTTTGCTCTCTTTCTCTCTCCCTGTCTGTGTTTTGAAGCCCTGTGGATGGGGGGGGGGGGTTTAGATAAAAAAATAATAAATATTTGAAATATTTGAAAAAAAATAGCAAAAGGGAGGGGGGGGGGGACACACCTAGAAAACTGCCAGAGGTAATGTGGACCAGTGATTTCCATACAAATGTACCACTCCAAAAGCGGATGAAAGAAGAGTGGTTGGATGGACAGAAATTGGGGGGAGGGAAGAGCAGATAGAAGCAGGTGCAGGAAAAAGCACTGGGCTTTCGAGTGCTAAATTTTTATCTCTTTATTTATTTTTTTTACCTTTTTTTTACCTATCTGCACCCAGAGTTTTCAGAACGGATGCATAGGTGTGTGTGTGGGTTTCCATTACTTTTACGTACATGGTACAAAGTTACCCAGACACATGTTCTTCTGATTTAATTGGGAGCTTCTCAACTTTGCTGCTGGTGGTAGCGTGTAATTACTGGTACAGGCCTCCAAGCACTTTTAAATTGCTTTTTTTTTTTTTTTTTTTTAACAATTACAGTAACAGCTATTTCAGGAAGAAGGTATGGATAGAGGTAGTAGACTGCATTCCATAAAAAACAGGCTTAAAATGGGAACTTCTCTCAACCCAGCAAATATTAATTAAATAATGTAAAGCAGAAGACAGTTTTTTTTTTTTTTTTAATAAAAACCCCCGAGGTAGAATGGGTGAGATGTTATTCCATCTCTCCTTGTCTTCTTTATTTTGATATTAAATGAGATAAGGGCAGACACCCTTTTCAGATGGTCACCATGGAAACAGAGCATTTTGAGCCCAGCCTGCAAACAACATCTCCTGAAATCCCTCCTCTCACAGACCAAGGTCAAACTACCACACCTGTATGGCGGCTTTCTTTGCACTGGTGGTGGTGGGGGGGGGGGGGTGCTGCACACTGAATTTTCTTCATGGTAAATGAAAATATGCTGAGGACTGAAATGAAGTCGGCCCTTCCACCACTGGTGTTACTCACAGTCTGTGACCCCTAGCAGGGCTTTGGTAATGACACTACCGGCGATGTTGAGAGCCTGGCAGCTATAAGCGCCGCCATCTGAGTGCTGAACGTTGGTAATGGTCAAACTGCCCGTCTGGGAGACCGAGAGGCGGCTAAAGGGCTGAGGAGGCTGGTAGGAGAAGAGGAGACTCTGGGAAGGAGATAGAGATCACAGAGTTAAAAATCCATCAACTGAGCGATTCGGCGTGATAACTGTCTTGAGGTCAGTCGCACCTCGCTTCCCTCCTTCTGCCAGAAGATAGCGGGCTGTGGATTACCGGTGGCTTCGCATTGAAAAGTAACAATCCTGCCCACTGCTGCCTCCTGGTTTCTGGGGTGTACAACAAAGGCCGGGGGCACTGCGGAGAAAGACATGTTCACGTAGCGGCCGACATTCCATCATTTCATTCCAATTACCTCGATTAAAAATGCACATTTAGCCAGAATAATCACGATTTACCTTTTCTTTAATGAAAAAAGAGCACATTGCTACTCATTTCTCATCATGTGACATGAATTACATACTGGGTTTGGTGGATGAGATCGATGGCGGATAAGGGATGGATGACAACTTACCCGTGTTGGCTAAAAGGAAAAAGACACAGAGAGCAGTGGAATGAGTGATGAAGGAGCATACACATATGTGGAAGTACAAAAAAAAAAAAAAAAACTCAAGAGAGACGTAACAGGTTTGGAAATGTCTGTCGGAATTCTCACTCCTGCTGTCCTTTCTGCCTGACCTCCACAAACTGTCATGGTCAAATGGACAGATTATATCTAAAACATCCAGACAAATCGATGCCTCTGAGGCGTGAGCGCAGCAAGTGGTAAGAAAGCAGCCCTGCTTCTTTAAATGTCAGTCACCCTTCCTCCTCTTAAAAGGGAACCGCTGTATTATAAACTAGATTTATAGTAAAATGCATGGTTTGCTGACAGTTGGTTTTGCGACGTCTGTGGCAGGATAACTGCGGTCTCTGCGTAGCCTTTGTGTACTCAAAGCAGAGGGGGGGGAAAACAGCACGGAAACTGGCTTTAAGCACTTCATCTGACAATGTTTCACACTGTATGCTGGCTGCTGTTGGTGCATTACTGTGCAACCCTAAAAAGTCCTTGGACCTCACACTAGCTGAAAAACTCACAATAAACACTGCTCACCCTGCAACATCTGTTTCAAATAGCAGCTACTGAATATTAGCCAAATGTTCCACATCGGTGAAATAGCTCTGCAGTTAGAGCAATGATCGAGCGATTTGTATTTGGAGACAGACAGCATATTCATTCCAATATGAATCATCCATTCATACGCATGCTTGTTTCTTTCACTAGTTCTATGACCTAACGCTCATTGTCTCGATTTTTTTCTATGTTATTGCTGCACAGATGTGTTTGCGGTAAACGTCCCAGCTTCTTCCCCATCACCAGTTTGAAAACCAAAGGGTGTCATTGTTGCAGCGCAGCTCAGAATCTATTTTCTGTGGTCATGACGAGCACATTTAGTGTGAAACTGCTCCAAATTCCCATACTTTTTTTTTTTTTTTTTTTTAGAAATATGGTCTGCTGCAGCCATTAAATGAGCCAAAACAGGGAAGATAAAAGGTACCAAAAGAAACCCAGGAAATAGTTCTTTCTGTCTGTACCATCTAGAGAAGAGGAACAGCAGCCTGAGGCACAATACTGAAAACTAGGTCTGGATAAAAGGCAAGGTGAACGTCATTGCTTGTGACACTACAAGATGGGATTTCTCCTTCATTTAGGCTCCAACTAGCTGTATTTAAAAGGAAATCTTTGAAAAATAACAATGACAAAATTTCAGCAATGACATATCGCATGCGAGTGGTGGATTATGCTGACCGTGAACTGTGAGCGTGGCAGACGCTTCCGACTTTCCGACCATGTTTTCCACCACACAAGTGTAGGATCCCTCGTCCGCCGACGTCACTTGGCGAATATTCAAGGTGTGGTCGTCTAGGATTTCAAATCTGGCAAAAAAACACCCAAATAATTGAGATAGTGATGAAATGGAAACGCAGCTCGGTCAGTTAACACGCGTGCCGCTGGGGGTTACCTGCCCTTGGGGAGGTCAGAGTCGTCTTTCCTCCAGCGCACAGTGGGAACGGGGTCTCCCTGGACGACACAGTGGAACTTCACACTCTCCTCGGCCAGCACCACCACACTTCTGGGCCGCTTCAGAAAGGTGGGACGCTCTGGAAGTCAGGGCCATCACCAACATAATCATCATTATACATCACAGGGCATTTCGCTACGCTGCTCCCTTTTCATGGAATTCCTTGCAGACTACCTTGAAATTGCCTGAACTGATCTCATTTGACAGCTTTGTTATAATTCTCAAGAATAAGGAACTTGAAAGCATTGGGGTTTGTCACTGTTTTTAAACCTAATTTGATTTTATTTCTTGTTTGTGTGATACTGTATGAATGATTGTAATTGTGTAAATTTGCTGCCTCTTGGCCAGGTCGCTTTTGAAAAAGAGATTTTATCTCTCAATGAGCTCACCTGGTTAAATAAAGGTCTAATAATAATTTAAAAAAGTACTCTCCCTTTATTTTAGATGAGTACAGTCACACAATGTCTTTGGTGAGGGAGACAAAGCAGAATCTAAATACACAGAAACATTTGGTTGATATAGAAGACTGTCACAGCTGCGAGCAGTCCCGCCCTCGGATCCGCCCTGGCCCGGTGCACCTGTGACCAATCAGGCCAATTAGGTGGCCTATTTGTATGGTGGCCGAACGTTTCGCCGCTGCCAGATTGGCCGCCGCATTACGCATGACTTTCCCGCGATCTCCTTTCTGTCTGTCTGCCTGCCTGTCGTCGACTCTGCCTGTCGTCGACTCTGCCTGTCCCTGACCTACCGTTTGCTTCTGTTCCCCGGTAACTCTGCCTGTCCTCTGTTTTGGAGATTCTGTCGCCTGCCTGCCTGTCCTGTCCCCAATCCTGTCTGTCCCCCACGATCCAACCCTGCTTGTTCCCCGGTAAACCTGACTGCCTTCCGTCCCTGACAGAAGACATAAATTAAAATGGTTTGTACTACTATAGTGATCTACTGCAATAAGTTAAGGAAAAAAAAATCACTATATCCTTGAGCCAAGATGGTAACATAAACCTCATTATTAAGCTTGCTAGTCCCTTATAGTTGCAGTAATTAAAGTATTCATTGGACAATCAGATGCCCTTGATTTTAAATAAATGTGCCATAGGTAAACATTAATGTTTTCTTTACACAGGAAGTTGACTTCTGAACATCCAATTAAGTCCTTTCTTAAAAAGCACTGCTCAAATAATGGCCTTGAATGGCTTCCTCAAGCTCTGCACTCCCTTCCTCAACCAAGGTCATCTGGGATGGTGATAACAGCTCTGTTCTGATGGAAACTGTTGAGGGATGGAGAATATCATGGAAACAGGTGTGTGGGTAGGAGATTATTGAAGGGTGGCTCGGGGAAGTGCTGAAATATTTGAGCTGTGATTGGTAGACTGCCTCTCCAAACCTGGCGTGCTGTAAGGTTGGACAATCAATGCAATCAATCGTGCATTGTAGCTCCACTCACGAAAAAAAAAAATCAGTGTTCTGCCAACATACCTTAGACTGATTGGATAATTGGACCAACAGAGGTAAAGGGTGAAGCGAAGAGTGTTAAATATAATGTACAGAAGTTCAAACGTTACCGAGCACAGTGAGTTCTGCAATCTCGCTCTCCCTCTCTCCAACCATGTTTGTTCCAACGCAGATGTACTTCCCCGCGTCGCTCTTCCTGGTGTTGGTGATCATCAGTTTGCCACTGCGAATCTGAAACAGTGCGCGAAATGCATTAGCACCGATCCTCGGTGTAATGGGCCCGTCGGAGGCGACTGCGCCGCAGGTTCGGTGAGCGAGACCACAACTCTTCAATTGTCCTGATGCATCTTCCGCTACTGCTCCCGATGAGAAGTTTCACCAAATCCTATACCCACCGTCAACAGTATATGACTAGAAAAGTGCAATATAATAAATGCAATTACCTCACTGTGTCTGTACGAAATGCGCTGTTCATGCTCCGTTCATCTGTATGCACCTCTTTATCTAAGGAACAGGGTTTGCGCTCTGCCTGTCAAGCTGCACGGAAGGTCACTCATTAGGAAATTACATAATTCATATCTAGCACTACATCTGCAGAGTCAGGGGGAAAAGAGACACTGGCTCTTTGTAGAGACCTTCTTCAGATGTTCAATCAGCTTAGTTTGCCTTTCGAAAACTTTTACTCTGTCTCTTACACGCGCGCGCGCACACTCACACACAGGCGCTCCATATTTTCCTCCCTTTCAAACCCTGCCCACCAAACACCCTCACAGGCTCTTTGAATATGTGCTACTCTATTGATCTACAACAACCCAGTGTCACAGGTGAAGCCATAACAGAACTGAACAGAGGTGAACGGCTGCTCTGGTAGGAGAAAAGCCAGTCTAAAGACCTTAAAAGCAAATATAAGAGCATTGCCTGCACCCAGACATCTGAAAGTTTCATCCCCAGGCAATGACTTCAATTAAACTTTGATTCAGGATTTATTTTTCATTCCATGCAACAGAATTGGTCTTTTCTCGCTTGCCTGTAAGAGATACAGAACGTGTAGTAACTCAGGTGAGTCGCTGGTAAACAGAGATCAGGGGTCAAGGCTGCTCGCAATGCTATGTCCGTGAAGCAGGTCTTCAGTGATTCGTGCACACCACCTTGCCCAACAGTGCTCTCCAGTAACCATGGGTGGAATGCATTAATAAACTGATGGTACAGGGATGAACTCAACAGCCTTTTTTATGTATTACTCACCCCCCTTCAGGCTAACCTTCCACAGGAATCAATCTATTCTTTATATTCCGAGTAAATAAAGAAGCTGGGACCAGACCAGCATGTGACTGAGGTTCCAGATATGCAGCAAATTATGTGGTTTGAAGAAAGCAAGATGACAAATCCTCGTGTTATTTGTGGGTGTTTGTATTTTTCACAGACAATGGCAACTATTAGTAATACAAGGAGTGAGTTGAGGGGGGGCAATGGTGGCTGGCAATGCAAAGGCAGCCATTCCTGGCAGTATTTAATGGATTAAGTTTGAATGTGTGGACTCACTTAAGACTCAGTGTGACATTTTCCAATTACTAAAATATCAGTGGACATATACATAATCTTTCCTGGTGCAGGTTTCACTGTCATTCAGTCCTACTTATTTTCATTAAGAAGCACAGCAGCTATATTAAAATCAGCGCTACCCCCAGATAGAGATTTGTCTCTTGTGATAATCAGCAGCTTAAAAGACCTGGTGGGCAACGCAGTGACGTTTGTTGAGTGTATTTCAGGGAATATAAACATGACGCATCTCCAGCCGGTGTCAACACAAATACTGGAAACACATCAAAGAGTGCACATCATTATCACTGACTGCCACCAATGACAACTCCAGGACCAGATTCTTCAGTGATTCAATCATTTGTAATTAACTTCCTCTATGGCCCTTTGTGAACTGGAGCTGGAGCACTTTGCCATGATTGCCAAATAACACTGACAATCAATAAAAAAAATAAATATTTGATTCAGGAGTTTCATCAAATAGACCCATTCTTCTCGCCAGATCTGTTATTTCCTGCATAATCCCTGAGATCAGATGGAGACAAAAACACAAACCAGTGCCAGTGAAAGCCCTGGAGAAAGTAACTATTCACGGCTGGTTCAATACTGACTATAAATGTGGGCTTTTTTTAATTCTTTTTTTTAATTTATTTACTATTTGATTGTTTGTGTGGGTTGGCCACACAGATTTGAGGAGTGAACTCATCAGCTTTGGAGTAGTGAGAAGTGGCCCTGAATAATTTGTGGTGAACTCCTAAGCGATGTCTTTGGGTGAACTCTCATTGCAAAGACATATTTCCATAGAAAAGATGATTAGGGAGGACAAACTACGGCATGTAGAAAGTACAAAGCCAAAGGAGGCCTTTGTATTTCTCTCAGAGGAGCCACTCCCAGTCCTGATCCATGCCTCTCTTTAAATCAGAGGGAGCTGTTCTGTCCATCACAGCCCCCAAGGGACTCTACCTATCACTCCATACTAGCATGAGCTGTGTTTGCGTGTGTGTGTCTGTGTCCTCACATTTGCTGCATATTGAATACCAAAATCCTCATTTTATTGGCAAAGTGGGGCAATTTTACTGGGCCCCACCATGTGAAACATGGTTATAAAGTTGAGGTTAGAATTGGGTTCAGGTTTGGGTTAGCTACACAGGTCTGCATTCTGTATCACTGGGACTTTCACATGACCATAAAAAAATCAGATTATTATCTAGTTTCTGGAATTATCAGATTATTAATGTGATCATGTAAACAGCATGATGTGATATTCTTTTTCAGATAACGGTAGTTAAATTTATTGTGCTTCGATTTTTCCCCAATATTCCCATGTTTTAGTAAATATCCTTGGGACCAATTGTTCAATTTTATTTCATTTTTTCTGCAGCTGCATTTTTCTGAAGTGCATGTAAACACAAACAACAATGTATAAACTCAGACCCCATTATTAATATTATCTGATTAGTTCCAGTTATCAGAATTTTATGGGCACATACACAGGCACCTTGTTCATTTTCATACATTTCAAATCATTGGTAATCCTTTTAGGGATCTCTGCTTCAGTAAAAGTCCTGCCCATCCTCCATTCATGCCACAGCCTGAACTGAACACAGCCTGAACTGAACCAGCATGTCACAACCAAGGTTTTGTCAAAGTAAGTCGATCTTTTGAACAGGGACTACTGTTGCAGACAAGGCTAGACAGGATTCCCGACAGGGAACAAGAATGCAAGCGTATCATATGCACATCCACACAAAAGCTCCCATAATTAATGTTGCAGCTGAAACCTGGTTGGGATTATGTGTTAAAGGACTCAGACTAGTCCATGTTGGTCAAGACCAACCACATGGCACAGTATGCAATGATATCAGGAAAATGGGAAAGTTATTTTATGAAATTCCCTTCAGGAAGAGTTTGTTCTGGACAGATAGATCATGCTGTGCTGCATGAGTCATCATCTCTTACTGTAATTCTTTCATCTTTGTCATCCAGGTTGGCGCCATCTCTCCTCCAGGAGATTGTGGGTTCAGGATGCCCGCGAGGTGGTTGGCACTCCAGGACTGCGGGCTCACCCACTGCCACCATCACGTCCACGGGGTTCTGTCTGAAGTCATCACGTAAAACTGAAAGACACAGATGAAGGAAAAAATTTAAAAAAAACATTCATGGGGGATTCAGGCAGAATTTCACATGCACTCAGATTTGAAAATGGCAACACAAAGGGGGTCTACACAAAAACCCCAGAAAACAGCTTTGCAGTTTTACTCCATCCATCATGCTGCTCGTCCCTCACTAATCTGCTGAGAAAGCTGGCCGCCTGAACGGCCGACGGTAAAATAAGAAGACGCTGCAGAGTGCTTCGGAGCACCAGGCAGAAAGGTGAGATCTGGACGGCTCCAGCAGCTCACAGCAGAGCTCTCCCACAGCCATTTATCATCCGTCCACAAGCTCAGGTCTGCAGAGAGCTGAAGCGAAGAAGCCGAGCAGAGGGATGTGATTTCTGGTGGTTCCAGGCTGTTCCTTCCTGTCTCCACTATAAGTTGCATTCAGCCGAGTGCTGGAGGAGCAAATTCCTGATAATAACCTGAATAAGCTCTAAATTAGAACAAAAATTTTACGTTGTTAAACTATTACAACATTATGAATGGAAGCAAAAATCTCACATTGCCAAATACTACCTACTACTACTATCATTTGCTTCTGGAGAGGTGAACAATGTGTTAATCTATGAATGAGTGCTGTTCTTGAATTACAGAGGGGGGCATGGAGGAGGACCAGAACCTGAACAAGCCAAAAGAGCTGAGCCAACATGGAGAGAGGACTGCACTGAGGTGAAAAGATGGAAAACAATGAGGAAAAGGCATAATGACTCCCAGATGGCCACGGCTCTTTCATTTCTGCCTGAGGATTTGTACATTACACTGGACACGTAGGCCCGGGGTGCTGATGAGGACGAGGATGTGGGGGGGGGGCAAATTGGGGATGACCTTCTAATTGGAGGTATTTTCACTTCTTTGAGTCTCGCCTCGTCGCTCTCCTAGGCCGCGACTGGCCGACTGCTCGACTCGAGCGCTGATGGGAAACAGCTGTCCGACAGCTCCCCCGACCCCCCGCCGCCTCCGCCGCCTCCAGCACCTCCACCACCAGCACACCACAGGAAAAAAAAAAAAAAAAAAAAGACATTTCTCACAGGACATGAAAACAGTCGGAGTGACTTCAGCAGAACGAAAGTGAGACCTTGAGGACTGAGCTTACAGCGTTCAAATCCGCATGCACATGTTGACCGACTGACTGATAAATCCAAACGCAGTCAGGTTACACATCTGTTTTTGCTATCGTGTGAGGTCTGAGAGTCGCCAAAGGATCTAAAACCCCTGGAACGCTTCCCAGTGCTTCGTTAAAGATTCATTTTTTGGCAACGCTGAAAGAAATAAACCAAGCACTGCAGACAAAAGGGCACAAATCTGATGCAGATTACCAAGTTTAGTGAAGAATGTTTGTAAGTATGAGAAACGAGGAAATGTTGGCACCGTGTTTGATACTGCTGCTTCTGCACACGGTGGGAAAAAGGCATCTGCTTATTAGGTTATATTAAGAAATTATGCATGACCAAGTAAAAAAAAGTGAAGACAAGCCCGTCATTCTCTTTAACCGAACTTTGTCGAGAGTCCTGGATGCATTTGAATGCATTCACTTAAAGTCATATATTAGCTGTAAAAGATTCATTTAAATTCAGCCTATGGGACAGGCTATACTCAGCAGGATTGATTTTGCGGACAAACTCTAAATCCTTTAATCCTCTTTGACAGCATGCATGTTAAATGATGCAGTGTGAATTATCAAATATTTTAGAGGCTTCGACATATAGAGAACAAATGTTGTAAAATTAATCCCCGTCTCTTCCATTTGACACAAACATGAGCTTATTTGTTGTCCTCAGTTGTGTAAGCGGAGCATGAAGGCGATTGGTTTTTGCTCATCTATGCTTCCACATTGAGTTGCAGTAACTATAACTGGTTTCTTGTACACAGAGATTTGAGTAGAATTAGGCATGTGGCATTGATATGACCCACAATTCAATTTCTTTGCAATTCAACATCTTTTCTTTCTATTTCTCGTTGACGTTTGCATTAGCATTCTAAGGATTTGTGTCTTCTCTTCACCTTTTCCCTCACTCTTATATCTTGGTTATTCCACACATTTTTTTCCCCCATCACATCTAATTGAACTGGCTTCTGACAGCGAAACCAACCTCTGCAGCCAAGTCAGCCTGTCTCTTTACACTTTACACTTTTTGCTCTCTTCATTTCAGCCCCCATCTTATCCCTCCAGATGAGAATCTGGTTGGCCACATCAAAGCGTCTGCCCAGGGCCCTGCTGCCCTGGATCTAAGGGAGTCTGACTTGTTGTTAGTCCTCTGGAGCCTGAGTCAGAGCAGCTTGAAAGGCCTACTGCAGTCGAGCTCCAATAATCCTCTCCTCGGTGTCCAAGTAGAGCAAAAAGGCACACAATGTAACCCCGTGGACAGGGGCAGAATACAGAACACAGCGTGACCTCACCACACGACATCACTGCATCAGTCAACTTCATCTTAACATGCATCTCAAGTGATGTGATCACAAGAAAACTGTTTTCCATTTGAGATCGCTACGTGTCTCCTGTGACCACTTGTGCTTACACTTTATTTCTGCACCCTATGTGTGAAGGAAGAATATGACATGTCTTTCTGCAAAGATTACATGTATTTTATGCACGGGATCAGATTGTTATCGTCCCACTGCAAAAAGAATCCCTTCAGTTTCTTTGAGAAAACACTGAAGGCGGTAAATAACATAAATGTTGCTTCCAAGACTCCAATTTAAAGTTGCAATGTAGGTTAACAGTCTTCTCACACCTACCACTTTACTTCAGGCAAAGCCAAATGTGCCTCAAAAGCTCTCCAAACCATCACTGCAAACTGCATTTTCTAGTTTTCATCAATTTGGAAGTAAAACTTTTTTTACTTCCAAATTGACCAAAATATTCGTACATATGAGATTAAAAAAAGCACATTTTCCCCTCAGTCTTTTGGTATGTGTCTGTATATTTTAACGCACTCTCTTGCATCATTTCTGGATCTTTCATTAACAAAGGAAGAGAAGAGAAACGTATTTCACATTTGGAATGCAACTACATTTTTCCAGGATCCAGCGCAAAGATGATATAGCTTATCAACAATGTAAACAATAGATAAGAGTACCTTCAGACTGAGTCTTATATTTACTGTGTTCTAAAAAACCAACAGGGCTGAAGTGGAGGAGTGGTTCGCCTGGCACTATCCAAAGGGGACAAAAACCAGCATTAAAGCTCTCTAGTGCATTGCACCAAATGTTGGTTTTCCAAACCATTAGGGGGGAGGTAACCATAGCAACGGGCGAGGCTTCAGTATGAGGTCTAGGCAACATCACAGAAGCAAGCGTGCCCACAAGTGTCTGTGTAATTATTCTAAATGGCCAAAGAGGGGAAATTAAATTACACACAGAAGGTTTAAGTTAAAGAAAAAGTGAATGTCATCAATTGAATTTCATTTTTCATGCTATTTGTTTAAAATCCAAAAGCTTTTGACTGACTACAGCAATAGTCTAAATCCTTTGGAGGCACATGCATTATTAATTAATTCATGCATGATGTTGCTTCTTCCAGTATCTCCTGCAAGCCAACCTCCACTGAGCTCTTCAATTTTTAGGAAAACAGGAAAACAACAACATCGCCACTGATTTTGTCACTGATCGCAGTAAGCAAATACTAAAATAAAAATGCTGGAAACTAACGCTGGAATTATGGTTCTTTCTCAGCTCTGTGGCTCCATGCACCCAAACCACACTAAATCACTTTATTCCAGACGCTTGCAGTAATATGAAAAGAAAAGGAAAAGGTACTACAGACAGCACACTGGCCTAATCTCTCTGTATTTACAGGTAAAATATACAAACCAACATTTTTTTTAAAAAAGGCAGTACTAGAAGCAGAGAGCTGAAAATATATATTTTTTAAAAAAAGAATAAAGACATGGTCCACCCTCAGCAGATATAAAATCCCTGACTTTGTGCTACTGACCTCTCCCTACCCCCTACCTCTCTGCTTCTACCTATCCCTCCCTCCCTCCTCCTCCTCCTCTTCTACTTATAGCTGCAGCCTGGAAAAAGCTGCAAGAGAAAGAGCTGCCTCAAAGGGGAAAAAAAGAACAATATGTGCTGCTCGTATACTGTGTATCTGGTCTATAGATCGAAAACAACACAGGTGATCTGTGCAGGGGCCCGGTGGGCCTTGCACACTTTTACAAGCGCACACCAAAGCCAATAACAACTTCAACCAAGCAAATCCAATAAGAAACAGAGGTCCTCCACAGACCAAAACACACAGTTTAGCTCTGTCTGTAACTCTGCCACCTGAGACTTGTAGCATAACACAGTACAGTCCGGAAGACACCCCACAAAGGAAGCACCTTCATTTCCTTTGCTTCCCCAAGCTTCCCATTTAAATTTCATTCTCTGCAAAGAAATCATTACTTTCTAAATTCCCAGGACAAGACTATAAATCTATCTTACATTTGGTTAGCCAATAAGATCAACACAGCCTTTCATTCTTGTAGGCCTCCAGACATAATTGTCAGGAATTGTATGCCCTGAACACAGCTTTAGTTTATCCTTATGGGATATTCCAAGATGTATAAGATATCCCCTGTGTATTTTATTTTAAGTGGTGGACATAAATCCAACAATAGTTTATGATGTTGTGTCAATGGATGGATGGATGCAGCTGTTTGCTAGTTTGTGGATAGTCTGTGGACACTCTAATCTTGCTGGTGTGCGCGCATCCTTCAAAAGGGGCAGGCATTTAAACCAGCTAAAAGGATTGTGCAACCTCTATTTTAATCTCTTCTACTCATCCCTTCTCTCTGTGTGAAAGAAGACGTGAGAAAGAGGGAAGAGGAGAAGTCATGGCTGAGAATCAGGAGAAGTCCGATACCGGGAGAGACGGACGGACATGAAGCAGATTAGGAGAATTAGTGAACTGGCGCAAGAGCTGGCTGAAACGGTTCTGATAAGGTTAGGAAAATTGTCAATCACAGAAAAGTGCAAAAGGTGGATTCAAGGTTCAGTGTTGCATTAAAAAAAAGTCTTGGATCCTCTCAGTTGCGTCAAGAGTTCATTTTTGTCACAATAGTGGTAAAACCTGGCTGGGTTCCTGTCTCCTCACAAACAAGTTAAAGAGATAAATTCCTTCCGTGGAGCCCATTGTGAATCTATACAACAAACCCAACACTCAAGAATCAAAGAGGAAAGTTGTGAGCAGAGGCAAATGGCACCATCTTCACTTTACAGTAAATACATTTAGGATGGTTGTTTATGAGCTCTTTTTTTCTTTCATGGAACATAAAATAATAGCCCCTGCCCTAAGAGCTCTGCCTTTTAAACCAGAAAATATATATATAGTACACAAGTGCACTAACTGTACACTAGTCATTTCCTTTTTTTTCCAAGCTATGTTAAGTAATGCTATCTATTTCTCTTTTGAAAGGCTTTCCATCTTATTTCCCTGATGATGATAAGCGAGAATCTTTTCTCTTGTTTCCTGCATAAAAGAAATCAATTGAATAATCACCGTGTGAAAACCTAGATCCATACAGCACTCTGAGAAGGAAGGGTTTTTTTTGAGGGAAACCTCTTTGGCTTTTTCTTCTGCCTTCTAGACCATGCCAGGGACGTGTCATTACTACCTTTCATCAACATCAGGCGTCATCTTCACACCCACCGCGCATGTTCTGTAACTGTGGCCATGTGTGCACCATCTCAACAAGATTAGAGGGCTTTTTATTTAATTTGCACAATTGAGTCAGGTGAATAATGTTATGAAATTAACCTGCAAAAACACACCCACAGTGGAGATTGAACAGAAAGGCATGTAAAAAAAACATTTTACGTATATAAGCCGCGAGTGTCTCATAAGGGATTCATTTGTTATGGTTGAACTTTTCCTCAGTTGTACAGGAGCCCAGTTTGGTGCAATGATTACATCACATATAGCAAACAGTAAAGGGATTACGTGAGATTGAGGTTTGATTTGAAAAGGCTCATTCGTGGCTAAATACCATCTGATCAAACTTTGAAAACAAAGACCTATGTTCGCCTCAAAAGCCCAATCCAAGTTCTCTGGTTCTCATTAAATAATGAAAGTAAAATTTTAAAACGTGTATAACAGCTCTAAGGACAAATAACCATTAAAAAACATAGTAGAAATCCCATGGGCTTTTACATATATATGAAAAAAACTGCTCTTAATATTATTATTGAACTTGTTTCCTCAGGCCACAACTGAATAAACGCAATCACTCAAACAAGCCTGCATGATGATCACTTTGAACCACATTCATTTTGCACAGGCTTTCCTAGTTCATTAAGTCAAGCTTCTATTAACTTAAATAAATGAATACAAAGTACATCTACCTCAGGATGGCAATTAAATCCATGCAATCATTCAGTGAAAATGCTTCTAGTAAAGTGGTATTTTCAGGGCTCACCCAATTACGTGTAAGTTTTGTAAATGTGTGTAGAACTTATCATTTGATTAAAAAACACAACAAAAAAAAAGAAAATGAACACAAAAAAATAAAATGAAACACAAATTCCTCTCTTATTTATGGGCCACGTCTGACTCAAAAATGATGTTGGCAAAGTCAAAAAGTCTTCAAAATATTAATCATAAATGTTCAAGGTACCTATGCAAAAATGGATTCAGTAATTTACTATAAAATTCATCTGGCACTTGGCTGTAACAATGCACATCACTTGGGACTTGGTCCAGTCCCATTGTTAAATCTCAAAACCTCATCCTGTCATTATTGGTGTATGTTAAGACAGCTACTGTGCTGCCCCATCTGACCCCATCTGTCTTGTTATGGGTGAGTTTTTTGTTCTGGTGATGTGTTAATGAGCTCAGACCTTCTTCCTGGAAACATCACAACTCTTAAAAAGGCAACAGGGGATTGTTGAACAATGACCTACATCCTCAGTTCTCCCCTGAAAACACCACCCAACCAAGACCTGAGAGCCCGCGAGGACCTGACTTACAATCTGTTAATGTGACACACATACTGCACTTGAGGCCTGATGCAGATGTAGACCAATTAACTCACTCAATTATGATCAAGACTGAGATTAGGATTCAAATCAGAATCAAGAACCTGGCTTGTTTTCCACGTTAATTGTGACATTTACAGGGCACACCTGAATCCTCCAGATAACAGGAAGTGCACACCGGTTTGTATGTGACACTAGTACGAATCCAAATCAAGTCCTCTTCTTCTGAATAATGGAGAGAGCTGTGATAGAGCCAGCCAAAAGGTGCTCCCCTTTTTCTCCAGGGCAAGAACAGAAAGCCATACTCCCACACATACACGCACACACACGCACACACACTCCCACGCACACACCGACGTATCACCCTTTAGCCCTCTCATTAGTGTAATCCTGCATGTGAAGAGTAAATTGTCGTGAATAAATCCACTTAGAAGCCAGCGAATGAAAGAGTTTCACTTTGAGATGCTTACATTACCATTTCAATAAGCGTGCCACACTGCAAAACGTTGGCACTGCTTGACAGGGTAATTGGGGATAGTAGATAAAATACAGTTTGCAGAGAGAAACGTGGATCTGAGTGTGACTGTCAGTTATTTATTTATTTTCTTTATTTGATTATTTAGCATTGACACAAAAGACATTATAGATTTTCCACTAATAAGGCTAACAAATCCACCTGTCAAACATATTCCTGGGGAAGACATTTGAAGGCTTTTTTTATGCCAAAACAAAAGAAGAGGTGAGGCTTTAGACAAATGTATTCTAGCACATCGGCTCATACAGTAGAAACCATTGTTTGCATTGTGTGACCATTCTGATGATGTTTAGAGAATCTCCCTGGGCTAGGTTAAGATCAAAATAAGCACTTTCGATGAACTGTACACAAAAGCAAAGGGGGGGGAGAACTTCAGGGTGTACAGAAGCACAATTACACATTGCAGACTAGAGGGATACTCTGTTTAAATGAGGATCTACGGTAATTCCTACCCGGGGTTCTATTTGTGAAAGAAGACTGAGTGGGGTGGAGATGAAAATAATAAAGGCTAGAAAACCCAGGAGAGTTGCAACCAAGGTAGGAATGCACCCAGGTCACAAAGAGAGGGAGATGGTGAGGAGTAAGATGAGGATGCGCTGTTGCTGCAGAAGCGATGGATTGCACCAAAGAGAAAACTGAGCGAGACAAAGACGCCCAAGTCTGGGTAGGAGTAGAGGCGCAGACACAAAGAAACAAAGAGCTACTGTGAACATACTGAGTGAGACAACTCGGCAGCACCGTAGTGTTCTTTCTTTATGGTGAGGAGCTTGCCAAAATAGGAGAAGTCTATCCTAACGCACACTCACACACACGCATGCACAGACACGCACATTCGCGTACACACACACATACACACACACACATGCAAATCACACGTACTCCCGCAGTTACTGCTATGTTCTGCATCCTAATGCACCCTGAGGTACCCCAGCGCTTCCCCAGTCATCAATCTGCCAGACAATTCAGGGCCCAGGAGGGAGAGGGACTACTGTATATAGGCAGGTGTATGCAACATTCTGCAATGTGGCAGAAAAAAAGGGACATAAATCAGATGAAGATACAAAATCCTTGAAGCAGTTTTCCTACAAATATCTGAGAGCACGCGTTCATGTTCCATAGCCAAATTTACTTGATTGACAGGGATATTTTTTATCGTGCTACACAACATAACAACCTTTTAACCACAGAAAATTGAATTAGGATACTGTGGAATGAACAGTGCAGGTAGTGATAATGCCAACACATGACTCCAGTGCACACACAGGCTGCATTTAGCACTGTGAAATACATATTATTCCATGATAACCGATGGAAATGTGAGGAAAGCAGGGGGGATTCATGAATGACTGATTGCCTGATCTAGTGCAATTTAACTGCATTTCACGTGTCTGATGCAGATAATAACGTGCACAGAGCAGTTGTTGTGAAGGAGAAAAGCAAAGCAACACAATAAATCTACTCACTACAGAGCAGATGGGATGAAACAATCAGAACCAAAAAAAAAAAAAAGACCTGTTGTATTAGCATTTCTTACCGAAAGAAGGCTTCAAAGGCAAAAAATGACGTGAAGGTGTATTCATGCACAAATCCTAATCAAAGAACAGTTGCATTTGGTTGCTAATGAGTAGTAACCTCCAGATGTCATGAGGAGGTCAGTGTTGATGATTTAGCGTAAGAACAGTTGCAGAAAACACATTTCAATATAAGCTTGTTTGCTTTGGACCAAACTGCTAAAGGGAGGAATGACTGAAGAGAGAAACGAACGAGGGGTGAAAGATGAAACTTTAATGATCCCTCTGGGGAAATCATCGTCATTTCAGCAGTGCAGAGGTAGAGATAAGACTGGGACAAACACAGAGTTACAATGAAGAATGAAAGTAATTAAACCATTTAGGACATATTAAGGATTATTGTCAAAAAGGAAGAGAGAATAAAAGCATTTCTAGGTGACAAATACATTTGTCATGTAAAAGCAAGTAAAGAGTTGCTGCAGCACAAGACATGGAAGATTTACGACTTTAACGCAAGCTTAAATGTAATGATCATGCACACGCACGTGTGTGTGTATGCGTGTCTGCAAATACACGCACAGATTTATAATATTCCATTACATCTAACATATGACTGCTAACATACATATGCAGACAATGGGTATGAAATCCTGTGCAACTACAACATCCCACAGACCATTTTGACTGGCTTGAGGTATTACAGACTCATTACACCTACTACATACAGTAATCTTCTTACAAAACTAGCATCATTTATCTAGACTTAAAGCAGATTTGTGCTCTGTTTTTTAGAGACTTCCAAGTTGTAGATAAGGTTGTTGAGGTTTGTTGCTACTAAACTGGGTATCAATTGTTATATCCAGGATGTACTAGCTATTGCCATGGCTAAGACTTTCAAGGTTCATTTTTAAGTCCATACAAAATTATGTTCAAAATAGTGGAGAATGGCGAAACAGATTTGCTGGCCTCACTTTTGAAAGGATCTCATCTGGACCCATCTGTATTTCCTATATTATCCACTTTTGAATAATTCTTCAGTGTTTTTTAGGGCATTTGGGGAATCTACAAGCAACCTGGAGAGAATATCAAATGAACCAGGGAAAAACAAAACACACTACAAATGTGCATTGAGATGTTTAAATGATGAAAAATTGCAGATGGAGCAAACATTGCAGAAGAAGGGAGGAGGAGTGAAGACAGATTGCACAGTAGGGGTGGGGGAGGTCGGAGGATTGTGCTGAAGCAGTCCCCCAGCCCCTTTAATTGGTAGGAAACAAGAGGTCTCTGAATAAACACCCACTACGAGAGAGAGAGAGAGAGAGAGAGAGAGAGAGAGACAGACAGAGAGAGAGAGGCTCGTTTTCCCCTCTTGGTACTATCCTACTTTTCTCCTGAGTGATCAGCTAAAGCGAACTCATGCTCATGTCACGCTCGCCTCAAAGCTCTTCCACCACCCTGCACTTCCCCTTCACTCGTCACCAGCGCCGGCTGTCTATCCTCCGCCGTCTCTCGTGTATCTGTCTGTTGCTGGGACGACGCACGAAACACCAACCCAACATTTCCAAATATAACAACAAGCTGCTCCCAGAGTCCCACCAACTGTCTCCGAACCTGCTTCTAACTCTCTCCCTCTCCTTGCTTCTGACTGGCCTGCAGTCACCCCCTCATTCTGCAATTATTTTTGGTCTTCTCCCTAATTATCTGGTGCAGGATGAGTAGCCCCTACCCTCCCCCCACACCTCTGCAGCTCCTCTGGTGAGAGACCCCGATGAATAATTTCACGTTGCTCTAGCCTTCTCTTTCGCTCGTCCTCAAATTGATTATTGTACAGAAAGCACAGCTAAAAGAGCAGCCCACTGGGTAATTTGTCTTTCTGACGAAGATGGTTCATACATGTGGGGGAGGTGAACGGTAGAGGGCTCGGAATGATATGCGAAGGAGAGGGTGAGGTTAAAAAAGTGATTATATAGAAAATTTTATATTTGATGCTTCACTCTCATCTTGTCTGATACCTTATTCCGTTTGATGTCACAGTCGGAGGCGCTACGGAGGGAGAGTTCACATCAGAAAAGTGAGTGAGGTGCATCAGCAACTGCATAAAGCTCGCTGGAAAATAAAAGCTAACACAGCTCTAAGTCATCCCGCCATTCTGCAAATCCGCCACGGTCCGGTGGCAACAAACAACCATCTGGACCCCGGCTCCAGGTAAACACGACTAATGCGCCGCTGGATGGTGCCCGGCCTCCAGGTGTTTTCAATCTCCCCGTCAGTGACGCTCTCATTGGCTGGCGTGCAAAGGTTGGAGTGATGACAGGGACGGAGGGTATCATTTGAGCGCCGCTGCAAAAATCACTAGGTCTAGGGCTGAGACGCCCTCACCTTATCATTAGTATGAGGTATTATGTGAATAAGCCCTGCTGAAATACAGGCATTTGTCCATGAGCAGGCCTCTGCAGCATTAGATGAGTCATTGAACTGAATGGGAGGATGTTATAAAGTCAAGATGAGGTCAGTTGTGTGCATTGCTGTCAAGTTTGGTTCAGGCAAATACACACCTGAGTAGGGTCTTTTTTTTCCTGCATTCTAAGTTTTTTTTCCTACACATGGCTTTGATTTTCCACCAGTGCAAAGGCAGCTGAATCAGCCCCCCACTGTGTGTTCTTTATCCCTCTTTCTTTTCCTCTATGTACAGTACTGTACCCTCATTGCCTTTTAAGCTCCCCCGTGTCTTCCTGTCTTCCAGCTTCAATCTCTTCTTGCTCTCCGCTCCTTTGTTTCCTCTAAGTTATCTCTCCATCTCTCCAGGCTTTACTCCTCCCCATTTTTTTTCTTCTCTCCTGCATCAAACCTTCTCTCACGTCTTTTAACTTGTGCTAGATTTCCCTCACTGATTTTTTTTTTTTTTTTTTTTGGGGGGGGTGTTGTACGCCTCCTTCTTTTCCTCAGCAAGTCTTGTTGTGCATTCACCACCCACCCGATCCAAAACCCTAATGGATACCATCAGCAGAATACCAGAGTAAACCACACAAGTGCACTGCGGCTTTGCGTCTGTCTGTGCCTCGACATTTCTCTGCACCTAAAAAGAAATGAGGAAGAAGAGCCGCTGAAAATGAGCGTCTACTCACTTAAAGTGGTATCTTTAGTTAAGTTTATGCGTTTGTCACATCTTTCACACTTGGGTTTTGATCTGATAAAAGTCGGTGAGGGAATTTTTGCTGAGTATATTTATTGCTGAAATGTAGGCTTTGCAAAGCTAAAAATGATAATTACTGAGCTCCAAAGAAACTGCTGTCGCTTCTGTAAACTCAGCACTTACTGTACACTGCATGAGAACATTTTTCCTAGTTTGTGGTAGAGCTTCTATCCCCAAGGAAATTATAGGGAAATTTCTTTAATAACCCATCCTGTCTCCTAGAAATAATGTTTATAGGATACTAATTTGCAGAAGGCAATGAGTTCTTGCGATACAAAATGCTGCCTGGAATTTCTATAGAGTATTTATAGTATACCCAGCATATGTGTATCTGTTTCTGAAAACATATTAACATTATCTGACCCGATATGGGTAAATTAAATATTTGCTCTTGAAACACGATACCTGCTTGCGGTGATGATGTCGAAAACGCCAGGATTATGTTTGTATGACTCAACTCCTTTGAGGAATACTGCGGTCTGACTGAAAAACAGTCAGCTAGGACGTGAAGCACTCACTTACTCTATTGGCATTTAATTGAAGCCACAATCATTTCCGAGCATTAGCGAAAGTGTTTGTTGCTGCCTAAAAAACAACCACACGTGGGTCTCGGGGTGCCAAACCTGGTTTCCTCTTTCAGCGGCTGTTTCTTCACTGAGGCATTTTTCACTCCACAGGCCCAGATCAAGAAGCGACTTGTGTATTTGTCTGTCTATGCTTCAATAGTATTTAGACAAATAATTTTCCTTTGGAAGCAGCTAAACCAGTTGGTAACTTGCACCTTGATGATTGGATTTCTATTATACACGACACACTGAAGCCTGCAGCTGATTAAGTACAAATCACATGAAGTGCTCGGAAGTGACTGTACAAAAGCAATTACAATGTTCTGATCCTACAAACATGGGCTTTGGTTTAAAAGAACAGGATTTCACAGTCTTTCAGCAGTCAAAAGCTCCACACAGCTCTCTATCAAAGCACCATTGCAGGCAAAACAGCAGGAAATCCAGCTACAGCTTTTGGCCTTGTTCTCACCATCAGTGGAGAAGTGAGTCACTGGTGTGTGCAGAGGATTGAAAGAGCCTGACAGGGACGAGTCTGACTGGTCCAGGGATCGGTCCAAACTATCACGCCACCGCAGGGGCTCTGCACTCCACAGGTACACGGCAAAATCGGGCAAAGCCAGGCAGTGACAAATGGACACAATTTCCATTTATTTATCACCGTGTTGGGTGGACCTCAGTACACATGTTGGTCCGCCCCACCCATAAATCTTTATCCTGTTAACAAGACCACTGCATTAGCCCTCCCCAACAGAACAGGATAAGCAAACATGCTGACACAATCCAGTATATTTGGCTGAGAAATGACTGGAAAACACGTGTCTAGCATTATAAACAACACTCCAAACAGGTTAGCTCCGTTGTGCACCTAATATAAGAAAGAACCTCCCAACTATCCTGGGAAGGAAAATGAAATAAATCTGGGGTAGGAGTCAGTTAGGAGCCAATAATAGGTTTCTGCTGTGGAGAGGGAACGAGAGAAACCCACAGGGATTGGATGGGGTCAGGGGTGAGGGGGAGTACACATTTACTGTTTAGATTTGATAAGGCCTGGAAATTGCTGTGAGAGGCAGCGGCGTCTGGGAGATACATACAACCTTTGTCTGTCAGTCTGTGACTGCAGCAAGGTCAGCTCCATCAGGGGGGGCTTGTTGAACATGACATCTCCTCTGCTGTAACTGTTGACAACATTGTACCGCTTATGTGTATCTATATCACCGCCAATCTAACCACTTGATGAAAACACTAGAATTTTTTTTTTTCTCTTCCTGTACAGGAATCTTTCTCCCCTCCTTTCCCAGCCTCAGTCACTCTTGCTGACATTAATGCACACCCGCATACTCAGATCTCCCTGCTGGGTTTGTCATATTACCTGACAGAACACCAACAGACTTTTTTTTTCTTTTTTTTTATAGCTCCGTGCCAAGCAGCCAGTGGCGTGAATAGCTGAGATGCTGGATTTAATTAGTGCTGCGCCCATATGGATTAGGAAAGAGACAGACGTACCCGCAACCACAGAGTTTGTCACACACCCCTACCTGATCGAGCCTTAACGTTGCCCTCGGCGGCGTGTTTATACAGATCCACACATGAATACACACACCAGAGGAAAGAATTGAGGGGGGCGACAAGGTCTGTCAGCTCTGTAATCAGGTGATTCCTCTGCTGCAAATTTTATTGGCTTTTGCAGTGGCGCAAAGAGAGCGTTAAGGTTGGCTGGCTGCACCATGTGTGTAGAGACAGCTGCTCGGATGGGCGGGAGGAAGGAGGGTGCAAAACGAGCATATTGCTAAATAGATTATTTTAAAAACCAGCGAGGTTGATCAACAGCATACTGTCATCCTGGCTCAGAAAGCATGCAGATGGCTGAATGGAATTGCTTATCCTTGCACCCACCGATTCCCAAGAAAATGACAGTTTGAGTGTGTGCTAACTCTTAGCAGATTTCTGGATGAAAGGTTGTTCTTTCTGGGCCTACTACAACCCACCAGTTCAGCCAAAAAAAGAGTACAACCAGTTGGATGTATGTAAACGTTTAAATCAAATGAAACGGGGCTTTTTGCAAATACGATAGTACAGTGTTGGATTTAGGGACATCTGGTCATTAGAGGCATTAAAGCTGTCAGCAGTGAAAGGGTAAAACCATAGATTGTTGTGGCAGGCTTAAAGAATCCTTTGCAATTATTATTACTTATGTCACTTTTTTTCCTCACACTTACTTATGAAACTGAACTGAGGGAATGTTGAATTGGCTTCAACGCAAGAAAAAGACATTTTTTTGAACACCAACTTCATTCTTGCCAATAGGGCCAACTTGGGCCAACTCTGAGATCACATCCCATCCGCTAAGCCAAGGAGCCAATCCGAGAGTTCCTCTGCTAACAAATGGCACATGTTCTGTAATCGATGTCTAACAGAGACATCTGACCAGTACACACAACGCTGACTGGCTCCCAATGGACAGGCATTGGGTGTCCAAAAGCCTTCATGTAACAAAGACGCGGCGGATAAAATTATTCTCAGCAACAAGTAAAATGTGCTCTGTGAATCTGAACCACAACTGTGTACTCTCTCAGATCACTCCTCACAAAAAAATAGAAACTGATGTCTGAAAGGAACCACTGAGCTAAAATACTGCCAGGTCCACGTCATTATGCTCTAATGAAAATATAATTACCAATATTATAGCCAATAAAATCCCCTAAATCCCACAGCACTGGCCTGCTACAACACTGGAAGGAATGTTTTCAGCACAAACAAAGCAAATTGTTGAAGAGAAAGAATCATTTCTACATTTCTGCCTCTCAGTGTAAGAAAGCGATGCATGAATGGAGAAAAATACAACCCTGCCTCGCCCGATCAATGAGACTTTGTTGCTCAAATGATTTCTTGGCTGCGTGGCTGTTTGTCATCTTAAGACCACCCCTGAAGTGGAAACGGTGCACTCCGCGGTGAATTGGTTTCCCTGATTGATCTATGATTTGAATGAATGGTGCCATTTCCTAATTTCTGTCCGGCAATGCTTGCAACTCAGACCTAATGGATTCATCAATGATGTGTTGGGACTCAGAAAGTGGTATAATCGGGTAATAGGGTCTTCTCAGTTTCATCGTTTTTTTCCATTTTACCTTTTAGCAACTTAAACTGAAATGCAACTCACGCTGATTTATATTTTAGACAATCCAAAAGCAATATATTTTAAGGTATTTCCTCACTAATTCAGCCAGCTTTCTCTCTCTCTTAGTGAGCTCAACAATGAGTAGAACCAAATAAGAAAGAAATGACAAATGAGGGGAACTATCTGGGAAAACAACAGAATACTGTGAAATAAAGGCATGCAGGGGAGGAGGGGAACAGGGTCAAAGAGAGATGGCTGTAAAGTAATCATTTCAGTTTCTGGTGTTCTGTGTGGCGCATCCATACCTCTACACAATGTGCATCATGTCCTGATGAGCGCTCTCCCTGGATATGGTTGACTTGTGTGTTCTCACTCTAATTCAGCTGCTCATTCGGCAGCATGGGTCCAAATTAATTGAGCTGTTATTCCAAACACCCTCTGTCAGACTTTAAAATGCGACGGCTCGGGGGTTTGAACGAAATGCAGGCGGTCAACATTGCATTTGAGGCAGTCTCAGAACAATTGACGAGGCAAGCAACTGTGAGCTGTGGCAGAGCTGAAACTTGTGATTGGACTCAGTAGGTGTCCTCGCCAATGGTAGCCTATGTTTAACAGCATCCATTTAAACCCAGTGGCAAACGTGCATGTATATCAGCCTGTCGCTCTGTTCAGAAACCACAAGCAACTGACAGCGGGAGCTATTAAGCATGGCAGGCTGTGTATACAGCAAACACTGTACTGCACATCCCCACTGTGTTCACAGGAGTGTGAAGCTCCATGCATCGCTCGCTCACATGAGTAATTTGGTGCAGAAGTCACCTGGCTGGGCTGATGTGCTGCTGCTCCTCACCACACGCGCGCATTTAGGAAGGAATTATTCAAATATGCCTCTAGTCTGTCTATAGTTACAATTAACATACACATATCTGTGTTTTTAGTCATTTCAAATGCATGTGTTTTAATAAATATTGATATATTGGTAAAAATAAAATTTCAAATTCCTAATGTCTACATATAATGTCTACATATATCTACAGAAATGAATCTCTGAACTTGTTGATGTATTTGTGGAAAAACAAATGTATTCCAAAACCCTCAGATAACAACGTGCTTCTGGGCAGATTAAGTACAGTTTTATAAGCGATGGCAGTGTTACAATAAATTATAACCCAAACTTTGCTGTTTGCATTGTCTAATACAAAATTTGACAGAAACACATATGCAGTAATAATTTATAAACATGCATTTTCTCCTAAAATTATAATTTCTTTACCGAACTTTACAGTGCTTCCTATTTTGGCTGATATGCATGTCATTTAATAGGTCTTGTATTTTTTAAACTCTATACATTTCATTAAAAAACAAAAAAAGTTATAGAATAAATGCAGAGCCTTTTTGGTTACTTTAAATAGTCAGTCAGGGGAAGAGACTTTAGTTATGAGGGCATTGTGAATATCCATGCTAGTATCAAGTAGCAGAGAGGAAGGAAAATAGAGATGTGTAATGAAAAAAAGTGTATAACATCAAAAGTGTGTGCATAACTGCAAATATTCAAGTTTTTAAGTGTTAATAATAACAACAGATGTGCTGCGAATGGAAGGGTGTCGCCTCAAGAAAGTAAAATTCAATTAGCAAAACCCACCAATGTTTCTGACCAATGGAGTCAAAGGTTTAATCATGCAGGTTTTATCCATATCTCAGGGTAAATGCGAACATTCTCGCCCTCTCCCCTGTTTCTCCCCCTCCACCCACTCCCCCACAATGCACCGCTCCCTCCATCCCCTGCGGCAATGTGAGGCAAGAAACAGTATCCGCTCTATTACAGAACCTCCAGAGATATCTGCCTTCTCAGCACGCAGCTGAGCTAGAGACGGCGAAACGGATCCACGCACGTACAGAACGCGCACACGCCCACGGCAGATAGCCCGGCTCCGAGATAATCGATGCCAACAGAGCGACGGCTGATAGAGAGAGTGGAGAAAGTCGGAGCAAAGGGCAAATTTCACCCACATGAAGAAAATCTTGAAAGAAAACATGCTGGAAGAAGGAATATGTGTGCCCTGAACCAAAATATGAACAGCTCCTTTGTCTGAGGGAGCGTTTCTCATCATCTGTATGTTGGGATACAGCAAAATGTTCATTTCTGAACATTTTGAAAAAAATAATGAAGACACATCTGCCTGTAAATAAAATTGGATTGGAACATGAGTGATCCAAAGGAATGTAAACCTCTAATTAAGACGCCAGTGTTGTCTGAGGCCTTCTCCTTTTCTTTTTGTTTTGTGGGAAAAATAATTGAGGGCTGCTGAAAGAAATGCATGCACGGCGTCAACAACACATGGGTTCGCCTCTGGTCTCCATTCTAAATGCGCAGCGATAGAAAATAGGTGACAGCAAGAACATGAGACATGTGACTGACAGCGTTGCTACATCACACTCGTTGTTCCCGCTCGTGCTGTCAAACGAACCCAGAGGAAAAAGTGACAGGACACGCAGGTGTCTGCTGGCTATTAGTGTCGGAAAAAAAACACCTCACTCAGTTAGCGATGCAGCTGTCAATTATACAGACCCACATCTTGAGAAGATTGTAAATACAGAAAAATAAGAATAGTCTGGAATCGCAATTATGATAGAAAATGGGGAAAGCAAGGGTAAACAATAGAAAAGACAGCGGTCGTTGTGGCAATCTAAAGCCTAAACAATGTCGGCAGGACCACAAACAGCAGAGACAATGACAATGACAAAACAAGCTGTGCCTGTGTTAGCGCAGAAGAAAGGCTCGCAGGATCCCTGTACCAAATCAGTCCAATTATTAGTCCAGCTATGAATCACTCCACCCGCTCCAAATGAATTCGGTGGGTCGGTAATGAGCAGCTCTGCTCAGAGGCCACTGGGACAGCACACAGCTGCAGAACATCCTTCTTACACGTCTGTGAATCTTTCATGAGTGGAAGAAAAAAAAAAAAAAAAAAAAAAAGCTAAAGCACCGCAGTTGATATAAACCTGATCAATAGCCTGCTGCATATCGAGCCTATTCAGCTGAGGACCGCAAATTGCAATATTTGAAAATGAGCAGCGGACATCCATTGGCGCACATCTGCTAAGCATCAGCGGTGGTGAGGTACCTGCAAAGAGTCGAGACAATGGTGGAAAAAAAAAAAAAAAAAAAAACAAAACAACCAAAACAACCCAACAACCACCACCCCAGACAGCCTGTTCACCCTTCTGTCGTCTGGCAAAAGATGCACAAGTATCAGCTGCCATAACAGACACAGGAGCTTCTCCCCTCAGGCTACAACAGAAATCATCCCACACATTTCAGCTAAATTAGTTTCGTTTCCTCATATATTTTAATTATGTATTCATTAACGTGTTTTTGTGTCTTAGCGGAATTTTTACCAGGTGGGTTACATTTTCTCCATTTAATATCTTGGGCTTTTCCCAAAAGATCCGGTGGAATTATTAAATGTGCACGGTAACAGGTGGCAGACGTCTCCTCTTCCTCGCTGACATGAGCGCGCATGCGGTCTTCATGGCGACAGACCGCTGGCTTTACGAGCTGTCAGGGAAACAGATCACCTGTCCGTCAGTCCCGCACGCTGCCATCGCCATCTCCCACCTCAGCACACAATCATCAGAGAAGCTCCAAAAAGCACACGTGATGTCTCCTTGTCACACATGACAACCATGACACAGATCCCCACTCAGTCCACGTCAACTGGGTCAAGTGTCGATTTTAATTGAGCGGCAGACTTGTATAGTTTAACAAGTAAATGTTTAAAAACCAAAATCCCTGAGTTATATTACAGAAAAACTGACATAATGGCATAGTTGTAGGTTTAATTAATATAAATTCCCAATTCCCAATTAATATAAATTGCTGAAGGATATGAAAATGAGTTAAATCCTGGCATAAATAATTCCCTTTAAAGTCTAAAGTGGGGAGGAAACAGATACATATCTGGAATGTACAATTAAAGATATAAAACACCTCTTTAGGTCTTTGTGCATTTTATGATTGTAATATATGTGTGTTAAAAAAAACTGTTTATATGTGCGTTAATGAATGAGTCCAAGTGTTAAGATTTAGATCGCTTTGAAGATCCTTTTAATTATCTGCAGTCCCTGGTCGACGTCTCCTCGTTTACCTCCCAGTTTTACCCTCTCCTCCAGCTCCTGGTGCCTCATCTCACGCTGCCTGTATTTGATTTGCCGTATCGCTGCAATATAGCCTTGGGAAGTCTGGGAGAAATTGTAAGGAGATATTTCCACAGAGGGGGGAAAAAAAAAACTGCCTGGAAAAGGTTGGGCAAACAAAGAGGAGGGTTTTATTGGCAGAAAAAGAAGTATAATGAAACATTCTGTCTCATCATATTCTTGAGTGGAGATATTTTACTTTGACTGTCTGTAAACAAACTATATAATGGCACTTTTGTAGAGCACTTTTCAAAGGAAGTGTAGCTTGCCGCTGTCTCACTTTTTTTTTTTTTTTTACAACAAAAACCACAAAAAAGAACCTTGATGGTGGAAAGAAATGGACTTTAGTGTTGGGGTGTGCCAGGGGCTGCCAACTATGTAAACACACTGATGGTGAATATGAATTATTTCAACAACCACACACAGAAACATAATTGGGAAAATGCTGAAATGGCCTTCGCTTAATTCTGCAGCAGCAGAAAAAGGCTGTTGATATTCAGGACAAAGAAAGTGGTCTGTGAGCATTTTTCAAAATTATTCTAATTTAAATGTGCTATTTTCTTCCTCGTATGGAAATACATGTTAAAATGAAAAGAAAAAAAAAAGAGGGAGGGTGGGGTAACTCAGAGACACACCCTAGTTTTACCATGTGTCGCTGTGCGATGCACTTTGCACACATAGACATGTACTTACATACAATTTGCGTAGGCCGTAAATGACAAAAATGGGGAACACATCACTGGACATCAAAGCTTTTAGTGAGCAGCTTTTCCAGCAGCAGCTCCATCACAGACCTGTCTTCACATTCCAGAGTATTCCCACAGGAGAGAGATGAAGCGATGCTCCACAAGGAGGAGGAGGAGGAGGAGGAGGAGGTGGAGGAGGAGGTGGAGGAAAATGGCAGAAGAGAGGGGATGCAGAACTGACAGTGAAGCACGGCAGAGGAACGGTAGTGGTGCTTTGGAAGTGTTCAGCTCATTATTCAGTTCTGCACAGAGGAACCTCTCCACTCACGCTCTTACTTCCTGGACCCAATTTTGCTGCACATTATGAATCACCACATGTGATGTCTGTTAGAGGAGATGCCAGGATCTTCTGGTTCTGATGGGTGCGCAGCGGGAACAGCACTACATAAACACATTATGCAGTACTGTTACTGAGATGGTGCATTAAGATACAAACATCAATGTAGTCCCGTTCCAGTATTTGTAGATTGCAATTTTCCACATATTTTATGCATCTAGTCACTGAATTTCTTGACTATATGCTTGAAGCCATAACTCATTTCATTTCACAATATGTTGGTTGATTTCATGTCAACCCAGAAAGTAAATAAGAGACACAACTACACTCAGCATGCACTACACTACACATGGTGGCAGGGATGCAGGGATTGGTGCAGAGCCAAACTACAACCATGAATCCAGCTTTAAAACTGTACAAAAACAACAAAACAACACCTCTTAAAGCCAAGACCAAAGACTCAGACAAAATGAACTCGATTGGACAAAACGAATGGACATTATTCCTTCACCCCTGTGTTTTTGTTTCCCATTATAAATGTGAACAAAAATTATTAGACTAACAGGAATTTGTAACATATCAAGGGGGTCCAAATCTGAATACTGAAGGGTGGTGAGACCTTCATGGGCGGATTATTTAATTATGACTGGCAAAATGAAGAGCCTGCCTCTAAAGCTGATCATCTTGGCTTCTTAATCATTAGCATTTTTTTTCAAGAAAAAAAAAGAGAGAAGTGACAAAGCTTTGACAAATAAAAACTGGGAGGAAGTTGAAATTCAGAAGTGACACGACCTTTGACCGCGCCGCGATGAAGAATTAACCTTGAGCGCCAGTGCGGATGGTGGGCGTGGCAGACTATGGCGCGATACCGTGACAGACAGACGATGGATAAGGCTAATATCTGAGGAAATGCCCAACCATCCCTCTCCTCTCCATGACAGGATTACTCAACTATGTGGTAAGCCCTTAATACTTCCACAATGACGAATGCACGAGTAAAATATAGGGCACACTAGACACATCATGGATTATGTCAGTGAAGAGTTTGTTGCACGCTGTGACTTGATGATGGGTTTTTGCCGGTAATTAATTTCAGTAGTTAAAAACCCGAGTTAACAGCACAGCAATCAGGTTTTTATTTGGCCCTCCGGGAAGCTTCTCCTGCTCTATTACAAAATGCCGGAAAAAAATGCATATGATTTCAGAGAAACCTGACACAGCAAGCGTGGTGTTTTATCGGAAATGGATCGCATCTTGGCATATTGCTGCTCGGAGGCTGCGGAGGAATCCAACCGACAGCGGTCAGGTTCAGCAGTGAATGGGAAAAGAAAGAAATGCGCTAAGCTGGGAAAAGACTTTCTCCCAAACAACAACAGCACATTACATTTGTGATGTTGGCAACATGATTTGAAATGGATGTAAGGTAACAATCCAAAAGCAGACACGCCCGAGCATGTGTTTAATGTCACCCATGTAGGGGCGCACAGGAGCAGGCTGTACACAAGAGCATCTGGAACAGCCAGATTTGCTCATTTGACTTTCCGTGGCTCTTTTCCCTTCCAGTGGCACATCTGTCTCTCCTTGTCAGCAAGTAATTCTCCAAAGATAAGCAGAAAGGAGAGAGAAGGGGAAAAAGAAGTGTGTGCACTTACACACAAAACCACACACAACCAATAAATAAGGCTTTAAATGTCCGTAATGTAGAAATCTGCAATTAATTGGCTTTGCATACCAGCTTATTATCACATAACGGCGGATGTCTTTCATTGACTTGCCGACAAATCATTCTATTGTAAAAGGAAAGTCAGATAAGGTGGACAGAGAGGCCTAATTGCTGGTATAATTCAATAATTTCTCACTGGAGAAGAAGGTCAGGCATTTGTCTCCCATCAATGCAGCTAATTTCCCTTAAAAAGGCTCCAGTCATTTAGCTAGATATTGAACATTGTATGGTTTGTTTGCTTGCTTTTCCTTTTTGTTGAGTTGTGCTTAAAAAACAAGGCGAACGATAACCCCAATCATTGTGAAACCCGTTCCCAGAAAAGCACCAAACTAGAAAATATTAAAATGCATGCAACATCACCAGGTATGTGCTTTCTTTTCCTTTCTGTGATTGTGGGGACAGCGGTCTCCATCACAGATGGTTGTTTGTTCTCTTTGTGTTTCACTTGATTTTGCAGTAGAATGAATGTTTGTGTCTCCCCCACTGATAGCACCCGAAGTGGTGCAAAACAATTTAGCCTCACATTTCCGTAGAATATCAATTATCTGCCTTTGGTAAAGGCTTTAGAGAAGTTTGGTGAAGTGGGTAATTCATTTTGCCTGATAGGTTGGCGGATTTTGATTCCATTATGATGACTTCCTGGTGGGACTGCCGGCCTGTGTATGTACTTCTATACCAGCCCTCATTCCAATGTAATGCCTAAATATTCCGATATCGCCACAAACCCAGGAGCCACTTCTGCAAAGTCTGCAACTCCTGCAGTATTTCGTCTCTCCTCTCCCGTCACGGTACTGCTGAGAGCCAGCAACAACCAAAGTCCTGACGCTCTGCCTCAAATGTAGCCCTTGGAAACGCTGAGCCGAGGGGAATACAGCGGCTGAGATTGTTTAGACAATACTTGCAGCGCGCTCGCCCTGCTCTCCAGGCTGTAAACACAAACCAGCTGTCCCCGGAGTGCGCCGCTTCACCGACTGAGCTAACCGCTGGCCAACTGGGAGAAAATCTGAGGCACAGGAAGAAGAACAAGAGGCGTGTGCACTGTGTACCCCTCACAGATCGTCATAGGCAATTAGAAAGTAGCTCTGATATCTGACTTAGCAGCTGCAGAGCTTTTATATTCTGTCAGCGCGGTAAAAATATGACTCTCGATAGAGGGAAGGACATTTCCTCTCATACGCACTTCTCTGATGTTGCTCAGAATCCGTTCCCGTGCATATCCAGAGTGACAACAACAGGAAGCCGTCAGTGACGGCGACAGCCACTGTGAAGTGAGACGCTATTAGTTAATGGATAGGAGCAGGCCACGGGGGGAGGCCGACCTCGGAGAATCCTGCTCCGTGCGTCTCCAGCGCTCACTTGTTTTCAGCACGAGATTAACAATCAAAGGGAAGCGGACAGAAAGACGGACCAGGGGTCCCACCTTCAGCTGTCAATCTCCCAGTGTGACTGGGCTGCGCATATCCCATGATCCACTTCAGAGAGTGTGGAGCTACTATGAATGTGTCTGTCAAGTCAATGTATTCATGCAATTGCTGCAATCCATCTTCTGTCTCCCACTGGCTTTCTCTTTTCAAAATATGAGAAAGAAAACACATCGGCATGCATTTAAAAAGACGGATGCGGCGTGCAGAGGAAGGGTTTAGTTCTTAAAAAGCAAGATCTGTGCGTATCAGCCCAGGGGAATGGTTCCTCTCCTGCTTTTACGTGCAAAAAAACACGCAAATGTAGCTTTTTGTTGTTGTTTTGCTGGTTTTCTTTTTGTTATTTTCCACATGAAAATGAATACTCAGAAATGCATTTAGTGTGTCTTCTTTTCCATTAACTTGGACGTGAACTTCCATGTTTCAGGTCTGAGTTTCTTGTTGCCTTTTTTGTTTAACAGAATTTCCTTGTTTTTCCTCTTGCCTTCAATTCAATTGTCTTTTTTTCACAAGCAATCAAAAGCCTTAAATTAACAACTATTTTAATTAGTTTAATCTTCACTTACCATGATTGCTGGAATAAAAAAAATAAAATAACAGTGAAGTCATTTTTTGTAGTGAATTGGTACACATTTGCTTGGATATTTATCCAAACTAAAAGCTGCATATCACTTCAGAATATCTGTAATAGATAGCAAATAAATTGGGGTTTTGATGAAGAAACTATATTCCAAGAACATTTCAAACTGTTGTTTTCAAAGGAAAATATATCAAATAACTTGTGTTTATAATTAGCAGATGTCCAAGACACACTAGCGCACACACGTCCCTCTGTGTTGTCCATCATTTTGGCATAAAAACAGGCTTAATTTCACTTTGATTCACATTACTTTGGATACCCTTGTCAAAATACATACAAAATACTGGCTTTATTCCGTAACCTTGATTCAAAGCAGCAGTTGATTGGTTATTTTAAAGCATGTGTGTATATATTAGAATGGGGTTCAACTGAAGTTCAAGGGAAAATCAGTGCTTTCAGCTTTGTAAAACAGTGTTAACCAACTCCTGGAGAGGTGATCCTCTTGATTGTAAGGCTAATATAGGAAGGAAAAATTGAGATGTGGTGAGGGGATGACCTTCCCCCCACCTCTCTGGGAAACTGTTCAATCTCAGAGGTTGTGACCTCAAAAAAACTTGCTCTGACAGTGAATTGACCCATCATCTTTTGAACAAATGGAAAAAGTTTGGGGGTTGTTAATAATCTGGACTTAAAAAGATACTATTCAATACAAAATTCACATTTGCTTATACAACAATAAACATGATTTGTTTAAAGTAGTAAATTAGTAACACATTATACACAAGCTCAATCTGAATAAATGCAGAGTGAGAAATCCGACACCACACTCATGGCTACATCTGCAAAAGCTGCTGAGGCGGTTTATCACTGCATTAATGCCTAATGTGCTCAGGCAAATGGAGTTGTCCACTTAGTTTAAGAATATCATTTATACCTCTCTGTTAGTCGACGTAAAAACAGGTCTGCTCTCCAATAACCTTTAGAGTGCACAGGCCGTGACTTTGCCTTCACCTCAATAAAGCGCTTTATGATTGAATCAAGTGGCTCAGGTCAATAGGACATATGTTCATTTCCCAGGGACCTCTGGGGTCCCTCCAGGCAGAAATATTATGCCGAGTGTCTTCTGTGACATTTATTGGATGGGAAATAAATTTCACGTCGTTCTCCCCCCCCCAGATCTTATCTCTTTTGCGCTCAGAAAAGGCCCCACTCGGCCCCGTGCACAACATGTGTCTGTCAACACGCGCCTGTGCCACGTTTCAGCCCCGTGGACACGCTTCAGGCCCCAGCACACACTACATCTGTCACTGTCTCCACCATGTCACTTCAATTTTCTGCAAACAAGTTTCACTTGTGAGCCTTGAAGAACAGACATATCACCCGCCCCACCCCACCCCCACCCTATTTTCCGCATCTCCCAGTCACTCCTGTCCTTCACGTCTGCCTCTTGTCAGCCATCTCCACCTTTGTCATCGTCTCTGTTTTTTTTTTTTTTTTCCTTCCCGCTAAAACTCAAGTGGCATTAGGAGAAGTCATAATACAGCAAAAAATCATTTAGAATTGAGTTCAGAGCATTTGAGAGTAATTAATTTTCCGCTGGAGCTTTCACATTCACTTTGTCGATACGGGATCAAATGACTTTGACAAACCCTGTAGAGTGCTGGAGTATTCTTTTCAGTTCCCAGGACTCTGAATCCATCCTGACATAAAGTGGCACGTAATATGTTGTTTTATAAAAGAAAACACCCCGTCCTAGTCTGGAAAAGTATATGTTTACGCTTATATTTCTTTGAACATGTGTTCTATATGTGCTGCATGGACTCAGCTGGTTGACATCTAAAACATCATAATAGAGGAGCTGTTCAATGAACCGGTTTTGAAATGTGTTGAAAGCGTTCAATTACCGAACTGCATATGGGCCTTTCAAAGCAGTTGGATGTATGTATAATGTGGTGTGATGACTGTCTTTCAGACTGGTCTTGCCTCTATCACAAACCAGTGAGCATTCAGACACAATCTGGCTTTTATTATTTCCATTTGAATAAATGCCTGAAACATTTTGTATGTGATATCTAATCAATATGGCTGTATCATATAAGAGTGTGGCCTTCCCGTAAACAAGTTGCCTTTTAGGGGAGGTGCCATTTTCATGTTGAACATTATTTAATAAGTCTTTTCTGTGACCACTTCAGAGGACTAACATTGGATCAGAATCCTGTTCTATATTTCCCAACCAAGATGTTCACAGAGGTATGTTTTCATGTTCCTTTGACCAGAGAGGTTTTTTTTCTCTTCCTCCTTTCAAACAAGACAGTCTAAAACCAAGCAAACCAAAACATGCGTGTGTGGTGAGCTTTTGTTAGTTTTGAAGTAAAACAGAGCACCACGGCCCATTTCCGGCGCTGAAATAAATCTTTACATCAAAGCAAGTGCTAAGCAGTTAAAACATGACGCGAAATTAACAACTCCGCCATAAATGTGACCATAAATGATCTGGCACATGACTCTGTGGACAGAAAACATTCAACTCCCCCTTTTCAACCCTCCCCTCCCCCCGCTTCTGGTATAAACCCCCTAACTCAGCAGCATTTACCAAAGAGGGGTTCTGTTTTACTACCCAGCCCCGGAGTGACCCATGAATCTGTGTGACCTCCGAGGGAAGAAGCGGGGAGGAATAACTCATCCAGGCAGCTTCAACAAGTCCTTTCTCTGTTTAGCCCCGAGAGCGCTGAGTAATAAAGTCTTCTCTCTAAAGAGATGAGCTTCTCGGGGGTTAGGAGTGCTGATCCAGCATTAACATGACACCATTTGGACATCTATTGCTTTATAATGCAGAAGGTGAAATGGATAAACCTAGAAGAGGAACATTATTTCAAAAGATATGCTGATGTCTGCAGTCGAGAGGGAATCAGTGGAGTTCTACTGGGTGACACAGCTGAGAAGAGCTGTGCAGGAGGACCGCAGTCGTTGCTCTTTTCAGTGACAGCGCTGAAAGAAGGGTGTGCTTTGCACCAGATTTCCCTGGGTGTTTTTGGACTTGCTCCACTTCTGCTCCGTAGGCATTCGCAGACCATCTGTGCTTACCCTGTGATGTTCGTAAACCCTGACCCTTGACCTCCCCCGTGTTCTTGTCCACAAGCTCCGTTCCATCACGCCGGTCAAAGTTTACCCAGACACAAGGACATTTGCTCCTCGGGTCCTGAGAGAATTACGGACTGACGCCTCAGCGAAAGCCTGTTTAGATGCTGACCAGTGGAGATTGCAACTCCCAGCGCGTGTCAACCATCACCTGTTGGCGTCACATTCAGCACCCGTTTTGACCCGTGGGACTAAAGCGGAGCCACAGTTGCTCCGTGTCTGACAAGTGTTTCACATTGTGATCTCTCAGCTGTTTGGGTGGAAATAAAAAGACCCACGCTGAAAAAACAAAGCAGGTATGTAGATTTAGAGATAAATGGAATCAGGTGGAAATCTCATGTGTACAACCAAAACCATTTGAATTTCTAACAAGTTTCATTAAAATAAACAAAAATAAAAATGCGCTGTGGTCATTAAAATGTGCAGCTGTCCGTGAGGACTATTCGCACGCGTCCTCGGTGCTCGAGTCAGCACTCGCAAAACATCTGGACACATCAGCATTTGTGATTTGTCTGGGCTGTGTTTGCATTTCAGTCACTGTGGTGGAAAATTGTTGCATCCATTGCAGAGCCATGTATCCAACTTGATAGTGCAACAGTAGTGACACTCAGGATCTACCACTGATATTTTTTTGGCAAACATGAGAGCACATCTCTGCATATTCACAGCCACACAGAGACCAGCGAATGGCTTGACTTGATTAGCCACCTAAAAGTCCTTAGTGTGTGTCCAAAACAACTTCCTATACCCTATATAGTGCACTAACTAGGGGATTTGAATGTTAAATGCACTGTGAAGTGCATTCAATGAATCCCACAACACACTGTGAAAAGTAAGGTAACCAATGCCCCAAACTAAGCAACATATCCCATCATCCTTTCCAATCACAAGCGAGAAACTCAACATAACATTGATTATTAATTAATAATTGTGTCAGTTATTAGGAGTATAGTAGTAAATAACAAATAAATAACCAGTGAGCGTTGTTTAAAAAGTTAAAATTACATGTTGATCTGGTACGTATTCATCATGTAACCCCTAACACACAGTTTAAAGTGCTTAATGTCTGAAAGTAGGTTTTCAGCTAATCAGTGAGTGAACTGAATACTCAACCCTGCTCCTGCTTGAGTAGAGACAAATGAGCGATTTCAGACAGCAAATTAATTTAATCAGTGGCATTTGTCCACCATTGGTAGATGTAAGGAGAGTTTATTTGAAATCATTCCCATTTAAACAAACTTCCTGCAAGATATAATCAGAGAAGAGATGTTTTATGGGGAAGTCTTTTCTCTTAAGATACTGTAGTGGTTTTTAACTAGAAATGTGCAGGATCTCTTTGTGAATTCTTTTCACATGTTCAGTTGCTTTCTGTATTTTATCTCTTGAAAACAAATAGAACCGGTCTTACTGGCCACTTCCAGGGATGCATTGTGGCTGATCGCCTGACCCAGATAGTTGCGGGCCACGCACACGTAGCTGCCGTCGTCGGGTTTGCTCCGTCGCCCGTGCACGATGCGCAAGAAGAAAAGCGAGCCGGTGGGCAGCAGCATGCGGTGAGAACGGGGGTTGTCGCGGTCCGTCTCGACGCGCTCCCCATCTTTGTACCATTCCACCGTGGGGGTTGGCCGGCCCTCTGCTTTACAGTTGAGAGTGGCTGGCTCCCCTTTGGACACAATGAGGTCAGAGGGGTGCTCCACGATGCGGGGAGGAAAGTCTTCCTGGCGTAGACGAGACCCTGAAGAGGAACAGGGAAAATTAATTAAATTTCAAGGATACTCTTCAAATAATAACTCAAGACCAAAAAATAGCAATATTATAATTAATCAAATAATCCCTCCTTGTAATAACCAGCAGCAGTAATGAAAACAAAAGCGTCTCCAAATGAATTCGACACGCCGCGTTATTACTGCTGAGGAAGTGTCTGGTATTAACAATAATCCAGTTTGACAATATAATTACCACACAATCACATGTCGCTCAGAAAGTGTTTTGCTTTGGTTTCAGCAGCTGGAATCCCACGAGGCATTGCAAGTGAAACAAAATAATACCACAATGGAAGAATATCGTGCCCAACAATTTATCTAACGCATGTCTTTGTAAAGAAATATATCTACTTTGATGGTTCAAAGCTGGAAATGCCATCTTTTTCCATAATTTCATTCACCAGCGCATAAATGTAGCCACAAACAGCAGTGCGGCCATTCTGCCAACAAAAGAAAAAGCAGCCATTGTCAGCATGAGCCTCTGCCAGGAGTGTACAAGCAGCTCTGCATTCACCGGTGGGTTGCCGGGCTCTGAAATTGTTGCCCTGGCCACAGAAGTGTGAATCAATACCTCCATACAGGCTCAAACTAACAACCACAAAATCACCTGTAATCCCAGATACACTGCTGGGATGCCAATCATACTGGACCTGTCAAAATAACTCTCTAACAACAGGTTTCTGTGAGGCAGAGGACAAAGAGGAGCCCCTTAACAAGAGCCAGCTACACAACCCTGATGCCTTCATACATCTTGCATTGTCTCCATCTCCCACCCACCTCCAGCCTCATCCAAACACCTATTCCTGCAGCCACCTGCATACCCTGCTCCCCAAGACTGATATAGACAATACTTATTTCTTTACTTACTTAAAAACAATTAGCTGAATTTATAGCTGTGAGAAGCGACAGAACGGATAAGGTGAAGACGGCACCAAACGCCAGACACTGCTGTTTACCGGTTTTATTGCTCTGGGAACACTTTCTTGCTCTTTCATGCTGCAGCAAACACTATGTTACACAGCCTTCAGTAGGTCACACTTTAATGTGCCAATGGCCCTGTAAAGCAGATAATCACCACCGCGCTGGAGAGCGATGAGCTCCTACACTCCCACTGCAGCCAATAAATCGCGCGCAGACAAGAGCTTACCCACACAGCTAACACCTCGCACATTGTGAAATGCTGTAAGGATGTGAACCACTGAGGTGCAGGAGCTGTGTTGCACGTTGGCACAAATCTAGAGTCTTATCCAGGAATATGTATAATTATTTGGTCCTTTACATCTAAAACGGAAAAATGTTGATAAAGGTCCAATTTGATGTCTGAAATTAAAGCGTGTGCTGACATTTGCATTTTGAGCCACCAAACGCTCCCTCTAACCTGGCAGCAATCAAACTGAGATAAGCCCTCCTGCTGCATCGGCTAATTTTTCTCTTCCAATTACTTTCTTTGTCTTGTTTTACCTTTAACGCTATCAATCAACTAGGCTAACTAAAATTCTGTATTCTAACGAATGCCATGGTTGACAAAGGGTGGGGCTGTACAAAAGATAAGCAATTACCCACCACAACACCCGCTCTACAACACGGCCCACCAAGGTCTTGAGGTATGCCGCAGATATGCTAATATGCTTACATCCACGGTGCTCCGAAAGCACGCGCTGATGAATAGCTGTAATTCTTTATATTGTCACCTTTACAGCGCAACGGTGTAGAGCAAGGCCTTGCGGAAACGCTACTGGCCGTGATGGTTTTGTGAAATTCAAAGTCAAGGATGAAAGTTCACAGGCAGCGCAAACGTCTGCACCAGGGTAATGGCCGAGCTCACCAGCCTGCATTTTCAGGTTGGTGAATAGGGTAAATGAGGCAAGCAGAAAGACCCTGAAAGTAACAAGAAAATAATGGTTTGCATCTGCAGAAATGACCGTTTCCTTTCAAATAGCAAGAAATAACACCTGTTATCTTCAAGAATGATTACCTGCAGCACTCACGCAGGAAGGAGAGCAATTTTAAAGCAAATAAAGAAAGCGTGACCCCCCCCAAAAAAAAAAAAAAAAAGCGGAAAGACAAGAGCAGAAAACAGCTATAAGCATCATCGAAAATTTCAATTTTCCACAGTGTCTGGATATTTAAGCCGACAATAGAACAATCTAACCAAGCTGCCCACTCTGCACACAGACAGCCTGTCTTTCTTAATTGTGTTGGGCAGATACCTAAAGGGCCGCGCAGTCTGCTTCTGCTCCCTGGCATTATAGTGAGAGGCAATATCAGCTGGCCACAACTGGCCCCCACAGAAGCCCAGGCTTTATCTGCAAAGGGCCAGCAGCCAGCGCGCAATCAGTATGCGAAAACACTCACGCGAATTCACAATGGAGTACATACGCAGACAGCAAAGGTCATTTGTAGCACCTGTGCCCCTACAAATACGTCTGAGTCGTCCCGGAGGCAGCCCTGTTGTCTCGTCAAGATCCAGAGTGAGATGTCGAAATGAAGAGCAGCAGACACAAAAGAGAACGGCGCTTGGCTTTGTCTCAGTCAGAAAAAATCAGTGGTGGGTAGAGGGTCTGTGCTCTGCACAGATACTGCATGTGTGCTTCTCTAAAAGGAGGAAGTAAACAGTACCGGAAACAATTAAGGAACTATTTTGTGTTTCATTCTTGTCTGTATTTGTGATACTGCAGAAAACCGCACAATAATAAATTAAAGGTGAGAGGGCAAAGAATAGCAGGTGAGGGTGTACCAATAAAATGTATGATTGCTATAGGATGAATATATATGTTTCATTACAGCATTGGTGGTCTCGCATGGACCTGCCCTCTTTCATATATTGTAAAGTATGCAACACTGTATGCTCTGTTTATTTGCATTGCGTCAAAGGAAATGACTCCTGTGACATGAAACCAAAGAAATATACAAAAAGAAATCTCACATTTCACGGTTAAAAGATCTTTTTGACTTTATTCATGGACAAGTATGGAAACACCACCCACCTTAACTGTAAAACATTAATAAACAGGCTATACAATCTAAAATCGGCCCCACTGCTTGTCCACATGACTGGAGAGTCAGACATTTAAGTCACGTAAGCAAGCGGAAAGAACACATTAGAAACAAAGTGAGTGATATTTATCTGCATAAAATGCCACAGACTACCAATTTTTCCTGAAGCGTCTGACAGCTGAAAGAGATTCATATTGGTGGAAATGGGAAACCTCCACCTGCAGAACCATGGGATTACTGGCAGTGGAGTGCCAGAGGCAGCTAACAAAAGCAGGCGGAGGCTTAGGAGCGTGCAGCACAGGGAGCTACGTCTTGTTAGGGAAATGACTTTTCTTCGGTCTGTGCAAGTCGTTTGCTTGATTCTTTGTCATCCGTGGTCTACGCCGATCAAAGTCCACACTTTTAATGGGGCAACAGAGATTTCCAAGAGCTTCCAGAGGACGCTGCAGAAATTTCGAAAACGACACCATACTTGACTGGCAAGGAAGTCATTTTGTACTGCAAAATCAAAAACTGCAAATATTTATCCATTCATTCGAGACAGAAATGACATTTGCCATGTTTAAATCGACCTGAAAGCACATAGATAAACTTTACCAAATTTGGTACTTTTTTACTGTTAAATAATGAATGAAGTGACTATATAGCCCAAAAATCAATCCTGGACTGTGCAGGCTCGTATGAGAGTATGCGTGATATTATGTAACGTTCCTGTACATCACTGTGCTACCTTTGGTATTTTAAGCACGACTAATTACACAGAAACGTCAGCAAAAAAAAGAAGAGGATCCAGTAAATCCCATCTTCTCTGATCCAGTTCTGAGTAATGTGGATTCAGTCTGACATTAAAAGGTCTGGAAGATACCAGGGAGCATAATTATATAATTGACTTACTAACCAAAGGTTACATAAAAATGCACAAACATATTTAACTTTGCCAAATTTTCCACATACAGCAGCATAATTAACTGCAAAGACATGCTGAGAGCAGAGCATGAGGACACAGTGGGTGCACGGCTTCAGAAGTTTGCAGTATTCTTCAGACACAGATCAACACTATCTGTTGTTATACCTGGTTTCTGGAAAGGTTAAGTCTCTTTTCTGTGTCATTTAATGGGGATCAGCTTTCATGGCTAACTGCTGCTAACATTCATTCAGAGTATAGAATATCCAAATATTTGCTCTCATAGACATATCTTTGGCTGAATGATCCTTCAACCAGCAGCACTAGCGTCTCATTTGTGATGATTTAATATCAGAAAAGCACAATGCAGGCTGTTCCTAAATAGTATGAAAATGCATTAAGTGATGAAAATCCAAATACAGGACATTCAGGAACCCCAGGATCTTTGTTTAAATTATACAGTCCCTTGTGAAGGTGAACTTGTTACCTAGAATTTGTGTAAATAAAGGAAAAGAAAAAGAGGGGACTTCATGCGGTGACACTGTGGGATTCCTGAAAGGAAAGGCAGATATTTAAGAAGGAACATAACTGCACTCTAGTCATTACAGCCCACAACCTCTGTGCAAACAGATCTTTTCTGCCTGCTTATTTTTCCTAGAATTAAACAAACCAGAACTGGCACGAGCATTTTTAATGCCTGCTGATGCAGATTAGGGTTCAGGATCCGGGCTTTATGCTACCGAGCTTGATATTTGATGTAAATATTTTAGTAACAATGGTCTCCCTCTTCTCATGTAGCCGTGTGCCTGAAAGTGAATATCTCCCAAATGCAGGCGTGACTCATTGGAAAGCATTTATTTTTGCTCATCCCCAAGACAGGCACCTATTCCAAACACATATTCATTTGTACAGTAAAACACACTCATCCAATAAATGCCAGACATTCTTTCTCAGGCTGTATAAACTGCAATTAAGTGGAACAGTTGAAGACTGTCATTCACCCAAGTATGCGGGGGAAGGAATGCTCCTCTGTCTGTGTGTGGCCATGGACAAGGTGTCTACCAACACACCTTGACTGTTTTAATAGCGTTCTCTCGCAGGTCATTTTAATGTCAAGGAAAATTTAGGGGAATTTGGAGTACTCCGGAGCACCGTAAGTTTCCTCTGCCACATCATTAACACAATGAAGCAAACTCCGGGGATGAGAGTCAAGGTCATGGCTGTGATAAGGCCTCACGCAGCACCACCAGATGTTCAGACTCAGATACCAGCTGAGCGGAAAGAGTGGGACACAAAAACAAACAAGAAGCTTAAGGATTCAGAGTACACTTCAAGAGAAATTTATTCCAGCCCCTTATTTCTGGCAATGCATGATTAAAAACCAGATAAACAAGCAGTGACAGAACATATTAATTAGAGAAGTTTTTGTGTTTTAGGGTCAAATATATTGTGGAAAAAAAAAAAAAAGCCTCTTTGTGTTGCCAGCTGTTAAATCTTCACTGCAAAGGTAACAAGCGATGAATTCCCCAGGGCAAGCTGGAACCAGCACATCACTGGTTCAGGATAAACATCTAAACCAACCAGGTCACCAGGACTGTTCAAGCATGGAGAACGAATCCATCAGGCTGTCAGTGGCACAAAAGCTGTGGTCGATCAACATACGTGCGTACAAACATCGTGGAAGTGACTCAATTTGTTTATAATAACCCCCTCTCACACACGCATGCACACACGCACACACACACACCCCGGTTGAGTGTTTACTGCTGTGTCAAATATCATCATCTCGGTGTACACGCTCCATTTTTGTTATTTTGGACATCGCGATGTGCATCGATTCGAGGCTGAGGTGTCTCTCCTCAGTCGGCTTAACTGTGATAGGTGGGTTGGGGGGGGCAGAGGAGCCGGGAAAGGCCAGGAGCACATCTGAGAGGCTTATCCTCACTCCATTACACGTTCACTGAAAAATAAAGTGGCTGTATAGGCCATCGATTATCACTCAGGCAGTGCTCGAAACTTCCTGGACGGAGGCAAAAAATAAACACAGCAAAGGTTTGTTTGTGTCGGAGATCAAAATCCATTTGGAGTTGACCTTGTGCCTTCCCTCACTCGTGAATGCTGGTTCTTCATTATGGCTCCTTTCAGCCTCGGAGGTCCTACATAGCTTTCGTCGGTCCAGCACTGAATTAAGGCATTAACTCAGTCAGCGTGCTCGGTCATTACATCGGCCCGCTCGTCCGCCTGACCTACATTTCTTTTATTTGCAGCCTTAATTGTGCCGCCGGTAGCAGCAGCCCCAGATGTGGACAGACTCTGGGAGGGATGGACTTTGCCCTCAGCACCAAGCTCACCCAACTGAGAGTCCGGTTGTCCAAAAGTCTGATTTACCGTCTCACAACGGGCCACAGCAACCTCTACCGCAACACTTGGTTAATAGTGAATTAATAATGCAACAATGCATCTGAAAGGTGGCAGAGGTGCGCGGTGATTATCTTTTCATTAGTATTTTCTGACAAAAAGGAGCGCTGTTGTTTTTCCAAATTGGGCTCAAATCTCGAGGCATCATTCGGACTGCTTTAAAAACAACAGCGGGTGTCAGACAAATTAGACAGCCGACGATCCAGATCTTATCAAAACACAGCTGCCAATGCTGCTCTTACACGGTTAGGTAAAAACACAACCCACATCTAAAATATCACCCACCGTTTCCTCCACTGAAGAAAAACATTTGTTTACCGCTTAAGATTCAAGACTATTTATTAATTTCAAATGGCAAGTGAATGCACCGTTGAATTCAAAACCTGACAATATGTTTTTCCCATAAAAGAGCATATTCAGGGCTTAGAAATACTAGCAGAACATAAAAGTAGTGGAAGTAGAGACAAAGTCATTTCATGAAGACAAAAAACAGCATCTGGGCCTGAAAATAAAATCCTGACCTGTTTTTTTTTTTTTTTTTTCATACTGCCTGTGTTGATCACACCCACAGAGAAAATACCACTTTCACTATAATCTGGCCAAATAGCTTGTAACTGGGAACGATCAAACTCATCTAGTCTACATTTTAAAAAAGAGGAGACACAATTCAGTTATTCAAAGCTTTCTCTCTAATAAGCTTTTCAGATAGCAGCTGGAGCGCCTATCAGCCGCTGCGTAATGAGTTTATCTGTATGAACAGCTTTTAATTTGGCTCCATTTTGGTGCTGCTGATCACACACGTTGGCACAGAGAAGCCAGACAATCTGTCGGCGTGAGACATCGTAACATTGCATACGGCTAAAGTCGTGTCTTCAGCACGGAGTTCAAGAAAATCCCCCTTCCTTTTCTTAGTTTCGCGTGGACCACTGCGAGAAGAAAACTTGGAAGCCGACTAATTCGGTGGTTTAAAATCTTGGCAGGGGCCGGGACGCTTGCTGATTGAAGGGAGGTTCACTCGGCTGTAAAATGCAATTGCAATGATTTGTGGAAGCAACAATGTGTCGCAGCATTCTTTAGCAGGAAAAACAAAAATGTTGCAACAAAGGCTCTTTAATGATCTGGCCGTGGTCCCACGCTTGATACCGATCTTGTACTACACGACAAAACCGCTGCAAAACGACGGCAGCAGAACGTTCGACTGGGGATCAAAATGTATTTTTGAAAATCACAGGCTCGGGGGGGAAATGTCAGAAAACGTGGGAGTAGCGATTACAGGAGTTTGACCTCCGTCTCCACGCGTGAAGACGAGATAATTATCGGACGGTCGACTGTCACCGTGACCATCCCGGCCCAACACCTTGACACCATCCTAGACTTGTTCCCAGACTTCTCCGACTATGTTTGACTGCGTTCACTCCCTTTTTCTATTTCAGACAGTGATGGTGACGATAATGGAGAGATAAAGGAGAGGAAGGAAAGGTTAGCTCATTGGTGGTGGGCTGCTTCAATATGCATCACCACGTGTCTCCCTCTGATGGCTTTTGATCAGATTACACATCATTTGCAAGAAGCTGTGACACAGGTACAATGACTTCAGTCGGGTGCTGTCAGCATCGGAGTATTCGGAATGTTCGACGGTGTGCTTTTCAATGTTGGGTGTTTGGCTGTTTGTCATTGCAAGGAGGCAGATTTTCTTTTGAAAGGAGCATTGAAGGTGAAGATTTGAGGTGAAGGGCGACACAACCAGCTGTCTTTTTTGGTTCGACAGTGAGCAATTCATGAGACACGAACTCAACAGCAAGTCCTTAAGATGATGTGGCCAAAGGAATGATCTAAATGGGGTTTCTGGGACATTTGGTTTCTATGGGTGCAGGATCGGTTTCCCTCTACCACTCTGATACCGACGGCTGTTATTAAGCATAAGTACATTTACGTAATCTTCTGAATATCACATAATAATGTTATACTGAAGATGCAGGCCATCACTTGGTCTTTAATGCATGTTGCAATGTCAACCTTGAAAATGAGATAGTGAGGTTCCCTCCTTGGAAAAACTCCCAGAACAATAAGTCGATCACTGATCCATCAGCAGCATCAAGCAGATACTGATCCAAACAAAAGCAGTGATTTAAAACAGATGTAGCTGTTTCGCATCAATTGTAGCTTACATTCACACTGACACTGGTGATTTATGTAAAAGTTATTAAACTCATAATAATGCCTTTTCCATAAATAAAACGGAATGAAATTCCTGAGCAGAATTAGCATTAGATAGTCCAAAGCGAAGCACACCGATAACAGATATTCTGTCCAATTACCCCAGAATCTTTATTCTTATCAGGTGCAACATTCTGCAATTCCCACGTAATAAAAGCACGGACGGCTCCTCTGCTGGCTAATGAGGCTGCTTGTCAGAATGCTGGAGATGCTTTGGGAGGCTGCATTCCAACAGCGGCTTCAGCACTAATGAATGTAACATTAGGTAGGACCCCTCGCTGTAATAACAATGTCGGTCCTGGGGGCTTCACGCTCATCCTGGCCCGCTTTTTCACCTTCATCATCACTGAAGAACGAGTTGCCGACGAGCCCACAGGACCGATTTAACAATTAGAGACACAAACAAATGTGACGGCATTACGAACACAAAGCAGATGAGCGCTTTGGAAAATAGATTTATCATTTCAACACCAGACTGAGTTGGAATCTTCAGGAGCTTACTCGCAGGCCTATTGATTCTATAAGCAGAGTCACTGGGGGTGTATGGATCCTATTGATTATTAACCGCCTGACTGGACAGGAGATGACTCACACAGAGGTAATCTTTAGAAGCGTCCCTGAGGTCGCAGTATTACTGTGACCTTTAAAGCTGTCCTTTAAAAGTATGAAATTCACTCGGTTGCTCTCCAGCAATTGAGCAGCAACACCAGTACCAGACTACCTGCAGCCACTTCAATCATTCAGCCCTGATGGAAATCCAAACGGAGCAGCCTACATTTTGGATTGTGTCTGATTCATGACAAAATATGTCAACTACTGGAGGACAGTCTGATATTTCCTCCCATGCATTCTCCACTTTGTTATACTGGCATTAGAGAGTTGAGACCCAAATCAGAATACAAGTTTCTTTCATAAACGTTGCTGAAACACTGCCCATTTTTAATGCATCAACAACAACAGGAACTCAAAGTGAGACTACACAGCCTGGAAAGAAGCTCAAATCTATGGGACTTTTTCAGCTTGTGTGCTTTTGCTCCTTTTTTTTGTGGGAAATTTAGGACACAGTCTCAGCAGGATGAGCCCAAAACGTATTTACAAAGATTAGGTTACTCAACTTTCTGTCCCAGAGGTCAGCTGAGTTCATGTTATTAGTGCTTGTTGTGCGTTGTCACAGTACCATATGTGATCTGTGATGCAGACAGTTGTGTTGATGCAGCGCCACGCTGACACTGAAGTGGAAGTGGTGGCTACAGTTCAGGTTTATTTTGTCGCTTCCTGCTTAGCTCCATGTTTATTCTGTCTATTTTCATTGGTGTCAGGCTTTATTTCATGCCTGTTTACATATTATTTATCTCGGAGGATTAAAAAATAATGCTTTAATCACCTTTAGTGAAACGGTCAAGACTTATGGTTGCAATAATAAGACGCTATTTCTCTTCAGCAGGACATTTTAAGATGGTATATTGAAAAAAATGATCTCTGCCTCTATTTTTATAACAGAAATGGGTAAAAAAGAGTTCAAACCGCGTGTATGAGGCGTGAAGGGAAGCTTCAGGCGAGGAACTGCTCACATTTGTCAGATGGACAGACAGTAATCGATCCTCCTCAGGATTTGTATTTTTGTATGCGGCGGTGTAACGGTGTGATGACCTGTGAACCCCAGGCCCAGAGGCACTTGTTCGGGATCGCAGGCCGCTTCCCATCCCCGTGGCTGGCAGCCGCGCTCCGGGCCTCGCGGGGGCCGCAGGAAACCAGCCAGCGAACAAAGGAAACACAAGCGGTTGGCACGCAAATTGATAAGGCACATTACGAGATAGCGCCATTACCCATGCATTTATGCACATTCACTCAGAGGCAAACAATCGCGACGGCTTCGGCGGGGGTTTGCGCGGGGAGAGATAAGCAGTCTGGGTGATTCTGCCAGAGCGGGTCCTGGTGGACGACATTCTCATGAGCATTTGTCAGGTAATAATAATCCCCAAACACCTGCGACAAACAGCGTGCGTGAGGCATGACCTCATTCCTACAAGGGCTGGCTCTGTCGTACACTGTAGCACAAACCCTCATCCCTGTTCCTGCTTTTTAACTTTACCCATTAAACATCTCAGTCGAGGAAACTGGATAGCTAACACCACATGTCATTTTAAGGGCATTTATTGATTTATTAACCCAATTCTGAATGAAATACGTTCACTCAGGGAGATCCGGGAGCCCGAGACAAAGTCCAGCGTAAGCATCTAGCCTCAGCTGAGCCGTAAATTCAGCTTAGCTGGCCAACGTGCGTGCTTCCTTCTGCACGGTGATTCAGTCCCTACACGAAATCACTAACAATGAGGTCTGTGAACTGTCTTGGGTAACCGGGTCACGGACCCTGAAAGCTGAATTGCGTATCTGTTGACTACAAGATAAAACAAGTGCAATCTAGCTCATATTGAAGAACGGCAGAAATTTCCACAGCCCATTCCTCAACCATTGAGCAACTCACGGCAAAACAAACAGCCCAAAGAGATTGGAGGGGGGGGGGGGCGTGAAAAAAAGTCTTTCATTTTGGAGGTGAAAGGGTGCTCATTTAATGATATCTTTTACTGACTGGCTTGAAAATAAACTCTGGGATGGCAGAGACAGCAACGCTTTGCTTGAAAATAGATGAAAAGAGGAGCTCTAACAGAAAGCAGACGCGCGCAAGCCGAGGCGTTTCGACAGATCCCGGGGTCTATAAATGGAGCAGAGTGGAGCCACACCTTAAACACATTTCTGTTTTCCTTATCCCAGAACCTTATCCCTCTCCAGCAAACAGCATTAATGACGACAGCGTCGCTCCGAAAGAAGACGGAATCGCATCCTCGCGCAACAACAATCTCCGAAACCCCCCCCCAAAAAAAGTCCTCATTAGCGACGGGATTCGACTCATCACTGTCACATCAGGGAGGCTTCAGAGGTTTGGAGAAGACACCGGAAGGCCAGCCCACTGCCCCCTGCGCCCCCCCCCACCAATCAAGCCGTCATTGCCTAATCTCCAGCGTCCTATAACAAGTGCTGTATAGTAGTTTGGGTCACAGCAGTCAACCAATGCGGCAATGAGAGTCAGTCCCCGGAACAGCACAAGCACGCCAACTCTGACCGGGGCGCGTCTCACTCCCACAGGTCAGACACAGGTCTCAGGCAAACTGTTCCCCTAGGGGACGGAAGACACGGCACTCATGGAATTAAAGCATCTTCGGCTGACCCCCCGAGCCCCGATTGTGCTCACAACTGCACCGATAACACGCGCGTGAGAGGGTTGTAAAGGCAACAGAATCCCCCAAGGGGGTGTGTGTGCTGGGGGGGGGGCTTGGGCACACACGGCTAACGTAATTAGGGGAGTTATTAAATCCTGTTCTGTTTGAAAACAGCAGTCAGACAAAAATCCCAACAAAGGATTAAAGGACGGCACGTTCTTTTATTTTCCCGCAATTTCTTTGTTAAACAGTGTTTGCGGGCCTTCAGAGAAAGCGGGGAGAATGGCGCGTTACGGCGCCGCATCCCTCTGGGGATGCATAATTTAGATCATTGAGATGCAGGGGACAAAGAAACCCAGGCACACGCATATGCTTTTAATGACCAGCGTTTAGATTATTATTGTAACGGCCATTTGCTGTGGGCGGATTCATTAGCGGGGGTTTAACTCTCAATGGGGGGAGTTTCGGGCTGCCCTTATCGCTCCGAGTTGGATGAAATCACTTCACAGCAAAAGCCCACGTTCCTGTTACAGTCGAGACCACGCGGGGGGATATGAGATGGTACACGCGGTACACGGGGTTGGTCTGATTAGGACTTGTTCAAGCATGGATTACCCTCAAGGATGGGCATATAAGTCTGGCATCACTCCCAGTGATACTATTTGATCCACAGGAGACAGAGGTGTGATAAACATACAGACGGATGGCTTTGAAAAGGGCCGCTCCCCTCCATCTTTGGACACACCTTCCCAGCTTTGTAGTAGATGCTGCATGCGGTCTTAAAAAGGCACTGATGGATTGCCTGGATGCGCATTATTATTCACATCACGAGACAGACAGATAAAGATTAAACATGCCTGATTTAAGCACACGGTTCCTCAAACTCCCAGAACTCTGGACTTTGTGCGAAAAGAGTTTGCGCCTTTGGAGATTTAGAAAGCACAAAGCTGGAAAACTGAGGCCAGAGATATTTTTGTGTGCTCCTTGAGCCCGTACTGAGCCGTACATTCAAACGGACTGGGGGGGTGTAGTATAAAAGCAGACATAGAGCCAAAAAGATCAATCTTGTCAAGTGGTTTTTATCAGACAGCGAACGGTGCTCTCACCGGGGGGAGTGTGTGATGTGGAAAAGTTATGGGATGTTATCAGAACTCCTACCAAAAAACTTTTTTTTTTTCTAGACTGACCTCTGCCTGTGGTGCCACAACATTTTATCAACCTTCTGCCTGAGCTAATTTCCCCAGCATGATCCCTGACCCTCCAGCTGAGCCATGGGAGCTTGGGCTCACACACAGCCCGCATAGCGCGCGACTTTTCCGTCTGCTGCAGGATATAAAGCCAGCTGACAGGCTGCGTCCGTGGACTTCTCTCTGAGAGTCGAGCACCCCGCTAAAACCATAGCTCACCACCGTTTATGAAGCAGACCTGCAGTGGAGGGGTCCTCCTTCTTCCACCTTGGAAGTTGTGCAAAGCGCACACTCACGGTCGAGGGTGTGGATCGTCTCCACCGGCATGGGAAAGAAAAGTGCGCATTAATAGGCGCGTTTGGCACGGGTCAGGGGCCACATGCAGACACCGCTGATTGGAGAAAAGGTGACTGAAACACCCGACAGATCAAACCCGGATTAACCCTCACCTCTCCATCTCTCGGTCACTCTCTCTGTCCATCACGCGCCTGAATGAGATTTAATTCATTCAAACTTTCCACGCGTAAAAGAGAAAATCGTCATTATATCTTCATCCTACCTGAACAAACGTGCACAAGAGTCAGCAGACAGTAAATCCCCGTCCAACAGGCAGGCATCATTCAGGAGCAGCTGGAGACGGTAGAAATCCGGTCAGAATGCGCTTTTGCCGCGTCTTTTTTCATCTAATACGCGCGTTCCAAAGGTGATTTAGGTGTCCAGATGAAGGGGAGAGGTCCCGAACAAGTGTCCACGGAGACCGGAAGGTTCAGAGCTGCTCCTCTGGCACTGGTTTTCTGTTTGAATCAAAGTTCTGAGACATGGTCGCAGGTTGCCGGAGAAGTGCTCCACTCGACACCACTTTGCTTTTCTCCACTCCCGTCGAACCCCTCACTTCCAGACGCCGATAACTTCGCGGAATTCATCTGTGATCGGAGATGCTCTTGGTTCCACTTCAGGAATCACGTTCAAAAAGAAAAAAAAAAAAAAACAACCCCGGAAATCCAAAAGCATCAACTTGCGCTCACTTTAACGGTTTAAGTGTGGAGTTGTGCTCCGGTTTGGTGGAGGAGCTGGCGCTGGTTGGATGGAGGCGCCGCGCGTCTCTGCGCACACTGATGGATTTGGTTTCCCAATCCAGTCAGAGGCTTTTCTGTTGTGCGGGGGAGATTCCTGCCAGTCAGGCACCATTTAACCGCGCAACTCCAGACTCCTCTTTCCTAATAAACCACTTTATGGCGACCTTATTAAAGATGTGTCAAAAGAAAAAATTGGAGATCTTGCACTTTCTGCTTTCAGTAGCGGATGTCCAAGCTGAATCATTTAATGGCAACAGCCTGAACCATACTTTAAAATCAATTTGCCACGTTTTGTTTAAAACATCAGTCATTTTTTAAAAACATATATTAACATTTTGAATGTTTTCTGAAGTGGAAAGTGCAGATGGTCTGACCTTGGCCAATGATTTATACTTTTTTAATCCCCCTAGGAGAAGTACTTATTAAAGCTAAAAGGTTCCAGAGCAACAGAATATTGTTTTCTTAATGATCCTGAATGTGTGTTTATGCCTAGCTTATATACAAACGTTCACTTTCACTGACATTATTTTTTTTTTTTTAACACCTGACCTTTCACCGTCATTAAACATTTATTTGATACTTGCGTTGGAAACAAAGGCCCTAAGATATTATGTGTTGATATCAAACGTGGTGATATAGTCCAATTACTCCATAGTTGACATTTTCCCTCGATAAAGTGAATTTTAAAGCAACAGAGCTTTGTCCCTCTGACTGGAGTGTGAAAGCCGGTAAATGCCGGAGCGTCTGTGAGGAGACTGAGGAGGTCAGCGCTCCCTCTGCTGGTCACGGAGGTGTAACACAGCCTGAAGCCAAGGTAAGTGCTGCAGGCTTGAATATCGATATCGCTGTCTTTCTGAAGCCACCTCAAACGAGCGCCTCATGGGAAAGTGTTTCACCGAGTGAACCGATGCGCTGTCCCTCATAACCTTTCGTCTGTGCCGGTAGTGGAGCTCAGCTGATCACTGCAAACCTTAAACCGACCACAAAACATTCAGTTTCTACACAAAGATAGAATAAAAATCATTATACCGCCGTCAAAACTCCTCTCTTTTACCTCTGCTACGCCATATTTAAAAAATATACATATATATGATGATCTTTCATAAACGATCCAATAGATATTGTGTTTATCTGTTTATCAAACCTAATCAACAGGGACCTCTGCATCTCTGCTGGCACATAAGAGGAGGCCAGTATGATCTCGCTCTTGTGTAACAATGGCATGATTATTCTCATTTAATAATGTGACAGGAATAAACTCCGCAACAGGGACAAATCGCGGAGTAGGTCCCTCTGTTGCTCCTGAATTGGTGAATATTGTAGTGCACTCAAATAGTTGGTCCCAATTCAAATTCCTCTCCAACGCTAGAATTTCCAGGAACAGATGGTGGAAAAATGGACACAAAGACGTGCACGTCTTCATGGCAACACAGCAAATAAAATGGCAAGGATTTTGAGCGGACGCGCGCCAAGTATTGAGGCCTATTTTTATTTATTTATTTCACTCCAGCGCAGCTCTCCAGTTGGTTGAGAGCCAGGGAAGGAAATATCTGCAAAAATCATAAAGCCAGGAAAACCAGGAAATATTTATAAGGGGATAAATCATTTGGAATTTGCACAGAGTAACAAACCTGGCCTCAGCTAGGAATTTGATTGTTGACTGTTTTTCAGGCGGAAAAAGACAGCAGAGGTGTGCACAGCTGTGTATGAAACACGCCTCTAACACTGGCAGCGTTACTTTTCTATAATCCGGCTTTTATTTCCATGCCAGCTCTCCTAAAAGAAGGTGTAATTGTGCCTCTCCTTCACTTTTCTTCGTCTGGTGTATGCCTCTGCCCTTTGTGGGCATGTGTTGTTGGTGAACATCACTCGAAGTGCTCCAGGTCACAAAAAGTCTTAAAGCGAAAATGATGGAAAAGATCACAACACAAAAAAATGAACAGCATCTTACTCTAAAGTGTGTGTGCATGCGTGTGTGTGTGTGTGTGAGGGGGGGGGGGGTGTTCTGGCAGCCGAGTCATTTGTTAAGACTTGGGCATCCTGTCATCTTCATCCCCCGCAGTGCTGCAAACACATTACTATCTCTTCAAAAGACCCCCTGTCTTCGACCAGACAACAGTTATCTCCAGAATCTGCATCAGATGGGCCATTAAGAGCTGCAATTGAGAATTTATAAAGGAAAATACGATTGCGCAGTTGAATAAGGATAAAAGACCGGTTAGACAGGATGTCATGAATAAGTCAGATGTATTATTTCCAGGAAAACAGAGGCGAAATGTTCCAGCTCATTACCGCCGTGTCAGACTTCTTCCCAGTAAATGACACACTGAAGGGAGGTTTGGATTGCGATGGCTTTGGACACAGGGCTTCAGGTCTGGAGCTGCTGAACTGGCACTATGGGGTATTATAGTCTTTGTCAGCAAGAGGTAGCCTAGTCCTCTTTCCAGGATTTTCCAGGGTACTTTGTGTCCTTCAAAGGACAAATGCAGTATCGGCACAAACATTGATTGCAGCCAAATATGAGCAGCCACGCAACGTGATCTTTTAGATCTCTGTAGACCGTTCAGACACGACAGCCTCCATTGAAATGAAAACATCAGCATTGCTGTTATCTTCCATACGTTTCTCTCACTCAGCCTCCAACAAGAGTGATCATTTTGTGGTATTCGATTCTGCAATAATTGATTAATTATTGGCTTACCTTTGTATCCAAGGCTGTTGTCTTCAGGTGCTGGTTCGGGTACTGATGTTTGGGTGATGACCTCACCATTCCCCATGTGTTTATCTGTACATTTAAATAATAATACAATAAACACAATATACATGTTTTAATACAGATGACTCATCAAGTTGAATCATGTATTTATAAATACATGAAGAATATTTCCCTCGGCCATAATAATGTTTTTTTTCTTTTTTTTTCATTTGCCAGTAGATTTAAACAGCGCAAACACAATGTAGGCGTACGTAATCACATTTAATTGTGCAATCCTGGAGCTGAATTTTATGAGCGTATTAAGTTGTTGGTCTCCAAAGGAACATAACCTCTCATGCAGAAATTGAAAGTGTAATACAACAAACATCAGACGGTAAGGCTTGACATGAGTTAAACAATCATTAACAACCTCAGCATTACAGAGGGGTTTTGATAAATACATATTTAATTACACATGGTATTCATGATTCAGATGCTTAAATCTAAAAGTCGAACAGTGATGAGGTTGTGGACATGTTGTAATAATATAATCCCACTAGAGGGCGCCATTGCGTCACTCAGTTGGGAGCCTTTGCGCGGTAACTTCCTTTTAATTACTTACATTTATTGTAGACGCTAAAGATCAATGCACAAAAATATCAGATGGAAGACAGTCTTAATATAATTTCTGTGCATACTAATCGTGCACGTACTGAAAGTGGTAACATTGTTTCTTTATTAGAAGGTTTGAACTTGCAAATGGTAAGTTAAACAGTAAAGGAGGTATCCAGGTCCAAGAAGACACTTTTTTGAGTCATGTCGGTGACATCATATTAAAATGTTGACCAACAGTGAAGATAGCAATTAAGGAAAAAAGGACTTGGCGAATGATGAGTGTGGGAAAGCAGAGCGCTCTCACCTGAAATGACCATGGTGTGACCCCGCTGACTCAGAAGGACACAGAGCAGGCCGGCGAGAAGAAAGAGAGCGGGAGACTGGAGAGCCATCGTGTGCCCCTCTGGCCGTAGCAGACCTGGGAGCAATAAAGAGTTCAAGTCTCAATCTCAGTCAGACGTGACATAATCATCAATGAACCAGAGTCATAACAGCAGAAGAGACCATTATTTCTGTGGTTTCAAACTAAATTATAATACTGTTGTGGCATTTATTATTTCTATTAATATGACATTTCCTGCTGTATTTCCTGTTTACAACTGCTGAGCTCAAGGTGAGCGCATCCTTCCTGAGTAAACTGGTACCCTGAAAGAGGAGATAGCAGACAGATGGACTTTGTTCTGAGTCCTTCCCAGCACGCAGCCAGACTGATTCAGCCTGATCCAATCTGCATGTGATGGGGGGGGGGTGTGCGCATATCACCGCAGCCTCGCTGTTGCTCTCCGTATCAAATTCCAGCACGCATTCGAGCGGCGCGTCTCCGTACACCCACACCAGGCGTGCGCACACCGCTTCCAGTCAACTTCCACGTGCTCATGCATAATCCCAGTCAAACAGCAGACAAACGCGCTCACGTTTACCTGCTGCATGTCACAGACCCCTCCAGAGCAGACCGGCAGCACACACACACGCGCACACACACACACACACACACACTCTCAAGTGGGAATAATGATGAGACGTGGTGACAGTGCCAGGCCGCTGAAAAGGGAAGTCAGATGTACTGATCAGCCATCTGTGGTACAAACAGCTTTGCAACTCATCCTCCCTGTCTGACGGACAGCCAGATCCCCGGGATGCCTTGGCGCCCTGTTGGCCGCCGGCTCCCTGCTCCACTTTCATTGTTCTGAGAAATGTGCAACAGCCAACGCTGCGAACGTGCCAGAGTTGAGCAGACAGTGAAGATCCTGCGCGCGGAGCGATGGCAGGAAAAGGGCCCGCCGTGGCGTTGTGATTAAATCTTCCATAAAGTCAATTCACTGTAACATTTTATCACGTTTTTTACCTTCACGACCAATCCATCGCGTTACTGCGCACACTAGGCTTTCGTTTGGAAGGGTAAGACGTGCGCTCTATGATTGAGCGACACTGATTAGACTTCTTAGACCTGACACCAATTTCAGGATTCAGGTAATCAATAAGAAGATGCTGTCACTGAATAAAAGAAAATGGGATCGTTTTGACTCCTTTGACAGAGTAAATAAATAAATCGGTAATCTCTCTGTAATAGCTGTCATTGTTCAGTTTGAGAAACCTGACACAAAAGTCTTCCAGTTGATTTTTTTTTTTTGTACTTCAGTTCTGCCAAATGAGAAAAAAAAAAAACATTGCATTAATAATGAATCTGAATACTGATCTAAATCGTCGTCTTCGCCTCAGTATTACTCAGTCTGCACCCATCTGGAGCCAGTATTGGTCTGGTCTGAGTCCAGTTTGTAAAGAACAAACAAAAAAAAAAAGCCAGAGTGTAAAGACGCTGCGTGACCTGTTACACATCATAAGAAATGAAGATGATTCAGAGGACCTGCATCTGACTGCATCCCGTAGTTCCTGTCCTCTTTCTGATGGGTCAAACCTTCCATTTCTGAGAGGAATGACAAATGTAAAAAAAGAAAAGAAATTTCACTGTCTATATGTTAACATAAATGTTTGTGCAATCAGCGTTCTAACACACCTTGCTTTGAATCATGAGCATGCATTGTACTATAATTACTGCGAAGTCACTGATGACAAAATTGCAACAAGTCTGAACATTTTAAAAGTGCTGATGTTTCGAAGATCTCACGCGCCTGAGCTGTAATATCACAGAGCAATAATAGTCGATATTGAATAACATTCATATGGAAATGTGCTGATGCAAACATTTGCACAAGATGATTTAATGAGCCAATCAGATTATATCTCTGGCATTCTGAATAATATATGTGAACAGAGGCATTAATGTCAAAATGTGCAGCATAATGTAACAGATAAAACTGAGGGGGGGGTGCAGAGAGAAAAAGGAATGAGAAATGCACCATAAATCACTGTAATATATATATATACATAGACACACACACACACACATAGTAATATCAGATACAGCTGTTGCACATGTTCAGATGCAGAGGGTCTCCTACTGCCATGGGCTCCGCTGAGCTGATGGACAGAGTGCGCGGATCAGAGTCGACAGGACTGCTGATTCCCCCCTTCCTTCTCCTGTCTACATGGAGAATAATCACAGCTTACCATCCAGCATATTGTCAATAAGGCAGAACACCCCCCCCGCCCCCCAACGCCCACGCCCCCTCCCTCGGTAACACAGCAGACAGCACACACTGTAGCAACCGCTGGAGCGTGAACAGAATCAGCCCGCAGCCCAACCCCCCCCCCAAAACCCCCAGTATTCATGGAGACAGCTCGAAACGTTACGCCAGGTATACAGCAGCGCTGCACAAGAGATGCCAAAATTTAACTGACGCACTGATGCACCTGTAGATTTTTACGAGGATACGAGCCTCCTTTTTCCTTTTTCTTTTTTTTTTCCTTCTGCAAACATTGTTCGTATCTCGCTTCTAAAGGCACAATATGACATTGCGCCGAATATACAACGTGAATCTGTAACCTCGTGACGGTTAATTAGCATCTGTCGAAGGAAAACCACCGGGGTGCAGAGTGAAGGGGGGGGGCCGGGGCCCAAACCAGGAAGTGTGATTCAGTGATATTTCAGCGGTAATATAGGAGGCTGACTCGGATAGACAAATGAGCCGAACAGGGAGACGCTCACTCGCTGCTTACATTACCGTCAGCCCCGCCAAGTCGTGTGTCACCTTCGCTGTTGCACGAGGATGGAGCAACACCTCGTCGAAAACTGAGGACGTTCTGCTCAACAGCTGGTAGTTAAGGTGATGTACGATCACGTCTTTGGCTGTAATGGATGGAAGTGGGTGTGTGTGTGTGTGTGTGTGTGCAAAACCAGGCTTGCACCCCTATAATGCATTATGGGAGCTATCAGAGAGAGACAGGGGATATTAAAATATGAGATGCAACGTCAGGATCCCTGTCAGGACTCAAAGTTGCAAGTGAGAGTTGAACATGTGGGGGCCCTGTCAGTGATGATTGCATATACCAGCAGCGCACACGCCCCCCCCACCTCTCCCCACCCCTCCCCAGAGGAGGTCTCTGATTCACCGGCATCATATGACTGCACCGGTTGGCGGCTGTAGTTGCGCTAGCGCTGTCAAAGGCTGCACAAATATTAATTCAAGATTATTCTCAGCTTACGGCCGAGCAGACCCGCGAGCATGCTCCTGAACTCCAAACCTCCGCTTCATCTGTCCTTGAACGAAAACCTCCAAGACAACTTGAAAGGAATTTAGATTAAGGGATTTAGCAACTGATTCAAGTTGCTCCTTTCAACTCGACAAAGGATCTTTCGTGGCGTGCTGGCATTAACATTACTGAAGAATGATCCTCACATCTTCACACTGCGTCCTAACAATGGGGGAGCAAGCCAAACTTTGCCCTTTTAAGTATTTGTACAGCGCTCAGGCGCATATTCACTCCTGCTAATAAATTCAAATCCACACCATAAAAAATGAAACACGCAGAAACTCAAACTAGATGTAATGGCGAGGATAATTTGCATTAAACAGTTGTTGCCTGACAAAATACAGGATCATTTGCTGCACCGGGTTTCACTTCCAACTTGGTCTCGGTTAAAATACAACCATTCACGTACGTCATATTCAATTAAAGGCAGACTGATGGAGGTCTGTGAGCAGACACTCTGGACTTGCCAGCATGCAGAACTGACAAAGCAAATGGGAGTTATGAGAAAATCAGAAATCTCCGTTCAGAGCAACTTTCAGCACCACCAGCATGTGGACAGCACCGACTCCTGTTCACGACCGACCTGGGGACGCATGCCCGTGATTAGCCAGGCGAGAGTGATACGAGGACGACAAGTTTGTAACTTACCCTTCCAGGTTATTCAGCCGTCATTAATGTTTCATTTTCTCCACTCCAGTCAGATCTGTTCCGGTGTGAGCTCTTGAGGCATCCAAGTACCAAACAATGAATGCAGAGATGGCAAGGAAATAGAAGACAAGCTGTGGATCTGTCCAAAAGCAGGGGAGGGAAAAAAAAATCAAGGAAGTGGAGCCTTTGCCGGAGGAAAAGCCTAAATAATCCATCTGTGATCCAGGAGACGCTATCAGATGGGGTGCATACAAATCACATACCTACCTCTGCAGCAACCTAGGTCCAATATCCTCAGGGTCCTAAGGCTACACTCAGACAATTCACTCTTACTGATTAAGTCTGACATTAAGAACAATACAGAAGGGCAAATTTCACCACTAAAATGATCATTTATTCCCCCCCTCGTAATTATTTAAACCATATAATTATAAGCATTGGTCATTTGAAGTATTCATATTTACTTACAATAATTTTGTTTACTGGGAGATTACTTCATATTGTACTGTGCAAACATGCAAACTACTGTATGTCACGTGACATCACATCTGAAGTTACTGGCTGCCATGATTGGACAATAATCATGAATAATGCCTCAATGTACAAGGTCGGCATTGCAGCAAGAGCACATGCACTTTTTTTTTTTTTTTTTTAATAGAATGAAACTGAAATTACAATTAATGGTCCAAGTAGAAATAGCAGCTTTGCATGAACAGCAAAAGGCTTAAAAATAAAAAATACTAAAGAATCATTGGAGTGAGAAAAAAAAGCATTGACAAGAAAGCAATTTCTTGCGTTTGACTTTTTCTGGGGTCACACCCGTTGCGCCTTTTATTCTCATTGATCCCATTGAGTGCGCGGTAACTACAGAACTCTGGGGAAGCAGAGGACAGACCCCGGCCATACGGCGCACATCTGGAGGGGCTGAGGGGAGCGCTTTGGTATTCTGCCGCCGCGACAGAGGGGCGTCGGGGCATGTGACCCGAGACAATTTTCCTTTCAACCCGGGCCTCTTATCAGCGCCGCCCTTATCGCCATCCTTCATCTAACTCGGCGGTGCGGTCCTGAATCAACCTCAAGTCAATATCTTGGTCATCTGTCACGCCGACAGGAGCCGACTCGAGAGTGTGACATTGGGGAGATAATCACCTCAAGGGGAAACAACAATAACGCTTAACTGGTCAGGGTGACTAAGTTACAGCACTTGCAGTTTCAGCCTGATGGGCGTTGTTTTTGTTTTTGGGTTTTTTTTGGAGAAAAAAGGATGCTATAATCTGGTTTCGAGTCATTGGGTTGGAAATATCACATTTATTTATAATAATAATCATAATAATACATTTTATTTAACAGCGCCTTTCTGGACACCCAAGGTCACTTTACAAAGAATAAATAGACACTATAATAAATAAAAACAGCAGACAATTAAAAGGCAACAATAAAATCAAAGGGAGAAGGCAGATATGAACAGCAGATAATTTGTACAGCAGATAATTAAATGACAACAGAAATCAGAAAATCAGAGGGAGAATGCAGATTTGAACAGGTGGGTTTTGAGACTAGATTTGAACTGGGGGAGAGAGGCAATGTTGCGTAGGTCTAGGTTAAATCTAATGTCTAATGAAAAGCCCGTTTTCAGCTCTGTTGGTATGCACAGACATTGCTTTAATTGTGCATCAGCATATCCATCCATTTTGCGGCGCACTGATGTTTGTTCCTGATCACGGCCACCGGGGACGCTGGAGGGTATCTGAGCTGCGAGGGAGCCAGAGGCAGAAATACACACACACACGAACACACACACACGAACGCACGCGCATGTGCACGCTCTTGACTCGCGTACCAGGTTCAGAACAAGGAGAGAACCTGAAATGGCGCAACTTTACAGGTGAGAGGCTGAGGAAACGCAACAGTTTGGTAATAAACGCTGCTGTTGTGTTGTTTGTGTGTCGACAGCACAATCCTTCCATCATACACTGCAAAAAAACGCTTGGGTTGAATATGACGGTCAGGGCCTCAAAACACCAGAAGCACATTTCAAAAGGGGGCGTCTCTGCGTAATATCAAATTGTTGCTGATGAAAAGCGGATGTCATGGCCAACCACAAGGTCCAAGTCCAATTTTATTTACATCTAAGGTTCACTAATTAATTATGACACATCACTATGTTTAAATGCAGCAGATGGAGAGTTCAGCCAGTGTGTGTGTGTGGGTGAAGTTCTCACCCACACACTGGCTGAACTGGCCGAACAGAAGTGATTATTTCTCCCATACCAAAAAGTGAATATTGGTTAGAGAGTAGACATTTATATGGTAATATTTGAGGCCCGTTTCCTCTCTTTTCTTTATTTTGGCTGACAGACACTTCAGCATTCAGACAGACAGGAAGCCAAACAAAGCTATTTTTACGGATGGGCTATTATCCGAGTGCTGCATTGGGATTCCATGAGAATGTAATCCAGGTGTCGTTGCCCCTTGGTAATCTTCAGGAATTCATTTTCTCAGCAGCTTCACTTGAAAATGACATTCTGACACCATTTACATGGAAATGGTGTTGGCCTGTCTGCAGACAGGACCCCTCTGAGGGCTGGACTATTAATGGATATTAAACAGCATAAAGGGGAAGAAAGAAAGGGAGAGAGCGAAAATGGGAGAGGAGGGGAGTTTAAAGGTGGGTTTCCAGGGATAAAGACAAGGTCAGATTTAGCGTTTCAGGGATAAAGAGACTTAGAAAAAGCATAATGCCAGAAAGTCCAACTTCTCCCCCAACATACAGACTGTACACTCATTTTCACACACGTGAGTGGAAAGATTTCTCCTTAAAGAGGAATTTGACAGAGCAGCTGCTCAGATGAATACATGGTTTATGTTTTTTTTTTCTTTCTCACCGGTCTTCAAAGGAATGATGAAAAAGAATTACACCTAAGATTGCACGCACCTATAGACAGATAAGATATAATGGATGTTATTATCATTTTTAAGCTACATCAACTTTTGAAATAGTAAATAAAATAATACGATCAAATATTGATGGCAAATAAGGTGACTGCAGTGTCGTGACGAGGGCTGCATAATAATGCTGACTGATTACATCGCCACTAATGGGATTTAATGTTTTGCCTAACATGTCAGGCTCACTTTCCTGCGTTACATCTAGACTACAAAACAGCACGGCTAATGAAAGTTGTCATTCACAAACTCTTTTAGCGTGAAGGTAATGCAAAATGCTGTTAAATGCCATTGTTTTTGGTCTGCACGAATCCACAAATCCCCTACATAAAAATTGGAAGATTTGTTGGCATTCTTGTTTGTTGACATTATTAATTGTGCAGCGGTGCATTCTTTTTTTTTTTTCTGCACACAGCTACTTTTTCAAGACGTTCGACTGCGTTGCCGTTTGGTGCTTGCGCTTGTCTACATGCATAGACGAGTGTTTTAGATGCTTTCGAAAAACAAAGATTCCCACGTCAAGTAAGGTCTCTTTGTATACACCGGAGGAAACAGACTTCAGACAGCTCAAGTGAGTTTTTGAGTTTATTGAAAAAGCCTCAGAAAAACGCTGCTTGTTTCAAGCATCTTAAAAAAAAAACAATCACAAAACAACCTTAGAAAATTCTATTTCCTCTTGTGCTAGTCTTTACAAGCTGTCTTGGGCCTGCCATTTTTTTTTTTTCATGTTGGATAACCTTTGCTGGTATTTGACCGTGCGGTATTTGATTGGGCTCTGTAGGAGCAAACACAAAACAACCCGTCAGCCCGGTCGTGACAATGAGTCCCACAGGAACACTGTGGTGGTCACAGGAGACGGTTGGACTGTTTGATCCTTCACAGGTGTCTGAAAGCGTACTCACTCGGCCGGTTCCGCGCTGGTCATACCTTGTAGGCAGTCTGTGAAGGCTGATGCACTCACTGGATTTACCAGATTCCTTACTGCTGTGGGAAAATAATGTGATTACAGAGGCTCTGTAAAGATCTAGACTGTGTGAGATCTGAAGGTCAGTCACTCACTTCAAGCTCAGATTTGAGTAACGTCATAGTATTAACTGACTGAGTACAACTCAACAATAAACTTGATATTAAATGACAGCATTTAAGTTAGTGGTCTAAACATTTGGGTCTAACTTGAGCAGTTCCCCTGTTTGTCTTCTGATCTCTCTGCATTTTTTCAGAGTCAGGCAACATTCTGAAAAAGATTTTCATCCATTTAACTAAAGAAAAAGTGATGCACAGTGAGTACATTGATTAGGTGCATTGATCGCTGTTTCATCTTCTGTTGTTTTTTTGTTAAAATGCTACAGGAATGTCACACAGACAAACAGCTGTCGGACAAGGATGCAGTTCTTACCAGTGCGATGCAGTCTCCTGCCTATGGCTCTTTAGTCACATGACTGCATGTCGACACCACCGTAAATGACAATGTTTGAACTGCAGGGAAGAAAATGACAGTTAGAATTCAGGCTGACGTCACCACAGCACCCCCCTTTTCAGACTAGTGCTCACTTCCATAAGACCTTCAGCAGCTCCGTCTTGATCTGCAGTGCTGGGAGGGATCCATCTGGCAGAGGGCTGATCCACTTTGTGATGACTGGCATCGCGCCACGCTGGGGAAAAAAATATTTCCACCAAGTCTTGGCTGTGGGGAGGAAAAAAAAAACAGTTTAAAGACATATTGTTGCAGGAGCTGCAGACTGAAAGAAGTGTTCGTACTTCTTTGGGTGCCTCAAGACTTGTGGAAACATGCATTTTCTGTGGCGTTGGTGACGCCATGATGGTCGGGATATGATCCTCCTTTCGTCCAGACATCGGAGGTTAGCAGAGTAGGGCAGGAGGTCAGTGCAGAGAATGACATCATCAAGACAGAACCTGTTGTGAGAGATAAGAGGGAGACCAAAGGTTACACAAAGCTCAGTAACCTCTTTTATTTGGTTGATCATGATTTGACCAAGTCAAAAACATGATCAACCAAATGAAAGAGGCATCTCCTTGTAAAATTAAAGGGAAATATCCTGTAATTTATGTTGGTCCCTTCATTTTCGGCTAAGGGAGGAGGCGGTGGAGCCACCATCCATCTAAATATAACCTAAATACAAACACTTTACTGAGGAAGATTATTACGGCTGGCAGGCTAGTGCCTCCAGTAGTTACACTTTTACACTACAATAACCTAAAATATAATCTCTGCAGGGTGCTTGAGTACTTACTGTTTACTGCTGTTTTTCAGACTGTAAGATTACACAGATGTGGCACAACTCCTCTTCCTCTCTAAAAAGGTTGATAATCAACAGAATTGGGACTTTCTTGGTATTGTTTTAACTATCTCACCTCTTGCGAAATGAAAACTGTTTTATACAAATAAATGTGATTAGAAACGTCACTATTTTAAGGTTTGAGTTTTTATAAAAGTGCATTCATGTCTCAGAGATCATGAGGAGCTCACCTGATTGAACCACCGGTTCATCTTCGCCAACAGCCAGCCTTCTATGAGCTGCAAAAGCAACAAAAGGACATAAAAGCACAAACAGTTCTTGATATTGATTACAAGGTTCATATGACCAATAGTTTTATTACCGTTAGCATCGTGCTAACGTGTTGAGAGCATCGTTATCGGCGATGATTATGATGATAAGGACGATAACATTTATATTCATGTTGTAACTCATGCTGGATCCAGTAACACAACCCCCCAAAAAAGCCTGAACTAACCAAAAAACATTTTAGCATCATTCTAAATGTTATAGACAGAAACACATGCCCCAATACCAACTCGTACTGCACTCGCACTAAGCTTTATTTCAAGTTTTGTTATTTTGTTTTAACCTATCTTGGAATCGCCCCCCGCTTTTTGATTGAGTTTATCTATATCAGAATCAGAGAAATATTACATTACCATTGAACTTTGAGCACGCCGGTTTCCATGGTGACCGTGTCTGGCTGCCACGCCCCCTTCACAAACTCTTCTTCGTCGTCATGGAAAAATCTCCCTTGACCCCTCAGCCCCGCTCCCTGGCTCCCCCTACCGGCTCCTCTTGTTATTGATTCTACGGCCTGCAGTATCAATCTACATCCAGCCGCTCTCACTGCATAAGATGTAGAAACTGCAGTGTATTTACAAACCATTCATAGCGCTGCAACACACACACACACCAATATATAATGGCTTCACCAGTTCCGATTGTTATTCGAGTCATCCAGTGTGTCATCAGATGCATACCACATTTAAAATGCAGCTCGCTTTTCAGTGTGCATGGAGGCCATCTATTTTATAGTGTATTTATGCGCCATATTATAGATATATACATGCAAGACTGAAAGATAGATGCTCTATCATATAGATCATCCAATAACCCCCGTGTGGTCAAGCCTCAGTTACCCTTTTAATCTAACACCAAACATACATAAACATAAACACATCGATTTGTCCAAACAAAAAAATACCAACGCGTGGTTTCTCTTTCTGCCACGCACCATTTTAATCGCTATTCTCAAACGCCTCAGGACGCTTTTAAAACCTGCGCTGTTGAAAAAGTCTCCGTGGGGTGACGTCAGCAGCTCCCGTTTCAAACTTCCGCTCTCGCGTTGATTGGTGCGGCGCCGATGACGTCACGACGTACAGCAGGACGTCTGGGTGAAGATAAACAAAAAGGAAGGAAGCCGTCGGCCATACAGTCGCGGCAAAAATCGGTTCAAAAAAAAATACCTTGTACGCTCCCGTTAGCAGCCACATATGTCTTTTTTACTGCGGATGTGATTACCACCGGGCGTTCCAATCATGGAAGACGCAATAGTGTTTCGCATGAGTGCGTTTTCGGACCAAGGGGGGAGAAAATACATGGAGGATGTTGTCGAGATCAAAATCGAGTACGAGCCGACACAGCCGACGGTGGAAGATGATCCAAAGTCGCAGAGACACGAAGGAGAGGAGAAAGCCGAGGACCAGGCGACGAAGCGCATCGAAGCCCAGACACGCCAGAGTGACGTCGGCGCGGAGCCGGGACCGGTGTCTGCGGCGTGGGTCGAGAGCCTCTCCCGGGAGGACAATGGCAACAAGGGCGCACCGGCGTCGGAGGAGCCCAAAGTGTCGGAGCAGCCGGTCAGCCCCCAGAAGTCCGTGGCGTTCTTCGCCGTGTTCGACGGCCACGGCGGGCGAGAGGCGGCGCATTTCGCCCGCGAGCATCTGTGGGATTTGCTGAAGAGGCAGCGGGGGTTCTGGTCCAGAGATCACGGCGAGGTGTGCGCGGCTCTCCGGAAAGGCTTCATCGCCTGTCATCACGCCATGTGGAAGGAGCTGCGTGAGTGCTGCTCTCTCCGTCTCTGCTTTCACTGTCCTTCACCAAAGTTCACCGGCTGAGAGCATGATCCCAGCTGCACAACACACACAGGGCATTAAAAAAAACAAAACCCAAATGGTGGCATCCCAAACCATCACTTTTCATGCAACGGGGAATCATTTTTGCACAATTGGGTCATCCAGTGGTGTAAGGTGTTCAGAATAAGGATCAGTTCACTTGAAATTGGGTCTCCCTCGTTGTTTTTTTTAAATGAAATCAACAAATAAGATAAAGGATAAATAGGATAAGAGATAAATTCAATAATTAATTGTGGTTTTGTAGCGGAGTGGCCAAAGACCATCACCGGTTTGCCCAGTACATCTGGGACCACGGCCAGCGTCATCGTGATCCGAGGGGTTCACATGTACGTCGCTCACGTCGGCGACTCTGCGGTCGTGGTCGGAGTGAAAGAGAACGACTCCGACATCAGGCTCCAGGCGCTGGAAATCACGCAGGACCACAAGCCGGAACTCCCCAAAGAAAAGGAGCGGATCGAGAGACTGGGCGGCAGGTGAGCGGAAAGACCTGGGATTGGAAAGCGGTTGATGCGGGGCCGTCGTGGGTTGCTTCCCTTTCCTTCGGCCTGACTCTCTCTCGTCTGTCTCTGTGTGTGAAGCGTCATGAAAAAGTCTGGGGTGAACCGTGTTGTGTGGAAAAGACCCAGGCTGACCCACAATGGCCCTGTGAGGAGGAGCACAGTCATAGATCAGATCCCCTTCCTGGCCGTGGCCAGATCTCTTGGTAGGGATGATTAGTATTTAAATGTCGATATAAATCCCCAAACCTTCATTACATCCAAACCTTTTTTTATATATATATCTTAAAGGAGACTTGTGGAGCTACGACTTCTACAGTGGCGAGTTTGTGGTTTCTCCCGAGCCTGATACCATGGTGTTAACTCTGGATCCCAAACGACACCGCTACATCATCCTTGGCAGTGACGGGTTATGGAACATGATGCCCCCCAAGAACGCCGTCAATATGTGTTATAGCCATGACAAAATGGTGGTAGGTTCAGAAACCGAGAAACCAGCAGCCTTGAACCGCCAACACAGGCCCAACAACAAATAGAATTTTCTTTTATGAACTGCTCACGGCCAAGGTTTCGTGAACTCTCTCATTGTCTTCCCTCGTCTACGGCTTCCCTTGTGCTTCCAGGGACCAATGGGAATGTCTTGTGCCTGCCGCCTGGGTTCCACGGCGCTGCTGTTTTGGAAGGAGCGTATGCTCCGAGCGGACAACACAACCGTCATTGTCCTGGCCCTGCACGAGCGCGACGGACCGCCCATACCCATGCATCGTGATGAGTTCGTTGTTGACATGGCCACTGGAGTTGACCATGTGCCATGCCCAGGGACCACTTATAACACATACAAGGTCCAGAAGGTCAGTGCGGCGGATTTGTTGGATGTTTTAATCAGGATTAATCACATGTGTCTTATAAGTTGACATATTTTTCACCGTTGGGGGAAATCCCCGACAGTGGAAAATATCCTGAATATTGTCGCGTGTTTCTTTGTTGTTGGCTATTCACTCTGCTGTCCTTTTATATTGTATGTGTTCCAGTTCATTTTATGTTCATTTTGTGTAACTCTTTCACTATTGACAACAATCCTGGTTAATAGCCAACAAAGTAGTTGGCCTGAGGTCATACCAGCGAGCTTCTAACAGTGGACTTAGAGCCTCAACAAATCACTTTTTGTTTTCGGGGCCAACAGCCGGAGCCTGAGGATGACATGTTTTATGAAGAAGATGAGATATATGGAGAAGAACATGAGGAATGGCCATGCCTGGATTGGTAATGAGGTGAATATTCTAAAAAATAAAAAAAAAAATGTAAATGCAACACAGTTTACCAGTGATTTGAAATATTCATGTTGTAATGTCAGTTAAAAAAGTGAGGCTTGTGATGATGAACCTGCCAAATATAAATATAAAGGGAACAAAACTTCTGTGCTACTGCTTAGTCTGGCTTGTTTGGAATAATTGGTTGGCAGAAATGATGGAAAACCGGTTGAAAAAGTCAGTTGGATAAGGATCATTTCACCCAGTTCTTACTAACCATCTGACTGTTCTAGTACAATCGCTTTGGGTGAGAAAACATCCCTAATGATGACAATATTTTTCTTACATTTAAACAAAATAAGGGCCTCGGGATAAACTTGGACTGTCCATTATTTTAAAAAGATGTGCAAAAACGGAAACTGTCATGTGTTGAAGCACAGTGACTCATTTACAGTTAAACTCTTAGTTCCCTGCTTCTTAAATTTTTCATGAGAAAGAACCTTGTAAATGGGCTTCAAAAATCGAGTAAAGAGGCAGACAAAAATGTGCAACTTCTTTGTGCACACAGTCCATTCTTGCATTCTCAATATTTGTACCATCTGTATGTTTAGACATTTACATCTTGCATAAAGAATGCATACATTTTCCAAAATCTGCATTAATAATGGTACATATCAATGGTATCATTCTAAGTTGTTACATTTACATTTGTGTGTCTGGTATACGTGTGTATACATATATTTAGAGGGGTTTTTTTAAGTTCAAATTTTGATTTATGATATGTTTTATATATGAAGTTGAAGTCATGTACTTGTTTTATTTCAGTGGAGTGATGTTCCTTCACCATTCAAAGACTGTTCCACGTCTCTGGAGGGATCGTTCGGAGGACAGTATGAAGCAGCTTTCTGTGCACCGGCGCAGCTCTTACCTGACGCCGACTCTGCGAGGACCACGGCGCCCGCATGTGACGCTTCTGTGAATGTTTTCGAAAAGCAAGACTCGGCGGCCGGGGCGGAGCGCGAGGTCTCCGCTCCGCCGCGAAAAAAGAGCCGCCCCTGTCCGCAGCCGCCCCCCGACCTCAGGGGCCCCCACCTGCAGCCTCGCCTGTCCTCCGAAAGAGCCCCAGGGGAGGTGCAGGAGGAGCTAACCAGTCAGAAAGCTGCCGAAAGGGGAGAAAGTAGCACCTCGGAAGAGCAAGGTATCCTGCCACAGCACTCCGCCTTGTGTGTGTGTTAAACTTTTCCTCCAGAAGGATAGTCTGCGTCGTTTGCATATGTATCAGGTGTGCCTCGGGCCTAAAGATGTATACTTTTTTATTAGAGTCTGTTTTTGTAAATATGTAAGAAACTTGATTGTAAATGTGTTGCCGTTTTGAGCTTTTCCTCCAGTTCCCCCTTTTCATTTTGTTGTGCGTTTCGTTTTAGATCAGTTTAACCGACCAATTAGCAATCTATTTTCATACCTATGAATCTATATTTATCCAAAGGATGTATTTTAATGAGTATGGATCTCTGCAATCAAATCTAACATCAGTTGAGCAAATGTGACACAATCTTTGTGAGAGAATCAACTGATTTAGATTGTGGTGACTAGTTTGATGCCATAACATGCCCGTCTTCCTTCCATGTTTCTGTCTCAGTTGTAAATTTTATCCTCCTATTATGATTCAATGTTTTATCCGTGATCTCAAAGATATTTATCGATCTGAAGTATTTATAAGGGTACTGATTTTATATGTTGTTTTTTGTTTTTTTGTTTTTTTTATGTGTGTCTTTACCAGTGATCTGTACTATTATGATCACTGTTGCTACTCACTGGTTTGTGCATTTAATGCATACAGTTCTTACTTTATGTGATGGTTTCTTTGAGACTGATAACCGAACAGCTGTCTCAGACGCAGAATTGTCGGTCCCTTAATTAAAACACACCCACTCGGTCTTTATCTGTAACCTTGACTTGTCGGTTGGTAGGGCGTACGCGAATAATGATGCTTGTGGTGGAAAGCGATTGATTCACATTGACCTCGATTCCATAATTGGCATCTGTATTTTAGCCATGTAAGCTACTGCTGTGGGTTATTGTTATATATATTTTTTCCTTCCTTTCCATTCAGGTACATTTAATACTAGAACTTCTGGAAGCTGGTTTGTCCCTTATTGCTTTTTCTGTTTTATCTAAATGTCCACATTAGCTCCCTGCATTTGTTTGTGCTACAGTGATAAGCATTGCTTGCATCCACATGTTTTATTGTGCACATTAAACACATAATTGGATGCAGTCGGGCAGTTAAAAAAATGTTTTAACAACACTAATATTGCAGGCGGTTCTTTCTGATTTTGTTGCCTTCTTTTTACTTTAAGGTGTCATTTGCCTTAGCACAAAGGAATCTGCATCTCTCTCTCAAATTTAATCTAGTTACAGCTGTCCAAGCCTTTTTCCATACACCTTAAATTAATTTTACCCACATTACAATTCGAAACATCTTTTCATCAGCAAGTTTCGCAGAGCATTGGATTGATTAGTTCAATGCACTAATATGCAACAGGAGTTACTATAGTACATTATTATGCAAAATTATTGAGTGTTTCTGGAGTCTGGCATGCACAGGTCTAATAAGTGTGTTGTGAAGTGTCCAGACATAATGGCTGTTAATGGGCATGTGGTCAGACTTTGTATCCAGTGTTGCCAATTTTTAGACTGTTCGTGTCATGATTTTACTGGCTATACAGTGTCTGTGTTGTAATAAAAATGTCTTTTTTTTTTTTTTTTTTCAGTTTTCGCTGCGATACTTGATGTTTGATTTAAGTGGGTTTTTGACTGCGTAACTGAAGCGCATTTCTGGGGCGCGTTTAGGGTTCAGTTATGTAAAATCTTGAATTGTGTCCAGCAGGTGGACTGCCTTTACGTCTGGTTCCAGTAGATGGCAGCAATGTCGAGAGATTAGGGACATAAACGCTTCCGAGTGTGCTCCGGTGTAAGGTCAAAGCCAGTAACCTCCTCAACAGTCAGAATGAATGGAGCCTATTATAGAAAACGATTAGTCATTTAAAATAATAGCTACAGTAGCCAGTGTATGGATGTGAGAAAACATATTTTAACAGGAAAAGAAAGCACCAAGCAGGTAATTTCCCCAAATATTGTGACTTAAACCCAAAGTGTGTGTTAGTTCTCATTTTTCCAGGTGAACAACTGGATTGGTTAGGTTGACAAACGCGGCTGTCCTGTTTCATTCTAAACTTTACTACAGTTTACTTTACTACGTAAACTGTAGTACTTGTGGCCGACACTGACAGCTGATCAGCGAAAGAGGTGAAGTCACTTTCTGTCTTCAGCAGCAAGTATCTGGTTTGGAGAAATGTCTTAATAGAAGTTCTTCCTTCCATCAGCTGCAGCTCTGTTTAAAGAGCCTGAAGAGAAGAGGTGAGACGGCTCAAACAGGTCCTGGAGGGGAAGAAAAAAAAAAGGCCAGCGGAGCAGTAGGGCCAACAGGAAGAGGGGGATGTGCAGTAAAACTCTTGTGGACACCTTGGCCCCACTGACACAAACTGAACCGGGAAAACGTGTCTGGAGGAAGAGCTCAAACAAAAACTGGCTGAACAAGAGAGGAGCGACCTGAACCTCCTCCGAGAAAACAAAGAAAGGTTCAGGAAGGTGCTCTCTGAACCAGACAAAGCTATAAAAGAGCTGACGGACCTCTGTGACACCGGGAGGAAAAAGAAATATAACATTACGCCACTGGACAGCACACGTTTCCTGTGAGGAAGAAGTTAAGAAAATGAGATCCTCTTAAGACATACCTGTCAATGGAAACCAAAAATGGAATCAAAATAAATAAAATAAAAATGCAGTGGTGGTCATAAATGTAAGGTTTAAGTATGAAATACTGATTTGACACACAAAGTCACAGCGCAGTCAATTTATTCAAAAAAATACACACAATTGATTAACATAAAAATACACATAAAAAATAGTTCAATAAATGGAAAATGGAAATGGGAAAGATTGTTTTGTATCAGTGTGACCTATTTTACAAAATGCATGTCCTGGAGTCTGGTTGTCTGACATTACCTCAGATCTGTTGAGCAGCATTTTGAGTTAAATATTTTATTAGCTGTCATCACAACATCTGCTGACCTGTTAACACACAGCACTTCTTTTTCAGTTCAGTCTGTCACTACTTATTAGCCAAGTGTGTGTTTGCTGCTCCCATTGTTGCGTCTGTGCCTGAACATCATCGCAGTGAAGCGCTCCAAAAACAGAGCCTGCAGATGCTCTTGTGGCTTTTACCCCTTCTCTGTGTGTGTGTGTGTGTATGTGTGTGTTTGTGTTACTAAATAAAACATGATGACTCTTGTAAGATTCCCATGAAACTGGGATCGCGCTGCTCTGGGAGTGTCCAGGTTCCGCAGCCGTGGATACAACCGGTCCAGTGGAGTCCCGGCACGTCCTACTCTGCTGCCACTCCTGGGAAGCTCTGGGGTGCACGCCAAAACAAGAATTACATCTCCAAATGATTGCAGGCCATGCTGTTTTACCTGGCAACCGGATCACAAATAATGAAAATGGTTAAGTGTATTTACATCGTAATATTTCAGACTTGTAAAAGATCAGTCTCCTCCTCAGGCAAAGCCTTTTATCATTGACAATAGTGCAGTGTATTTAGCATCTTTCTTTGTTCCTGTTTATGAGCATCTTGTGATGTATTTGAATGTTTCGGGTTTTAATCAAACTTAATGATAGTCGCTGAATAAAGGACTTGTTGCAACACAAAAATTGTCCCTTTGTGCCATGGTCATGAGATCGAGCGCCGCATTTTTAACGCCTCCAAACCAGCTGTGTATGTTTTCGCCAGGATCACATGGAATTTCAGAGGATTCTGGGACACTCTAAAGTGTCTTTAAGTGTGAGCGACCCCATCAGATTGGATTCCTGCCTCGCAAACCGGGATGTTAATTAGATGTAGGCAGCTTTTTAACAGAAAATACATGAAGCATGCAAATGTTTGAGCCTCGATTTACAGACAAATACGCAGTCAAAGTAAAACAAGCTGTTTGTCAGAAACCATCAAGTCTGCAGTAATGACAAGAATCCCTATCTTATTAGCATCAAGGTGTTTGTCTCCTGATCACTAAATCCATTTAATTCTGAGCCAGTTGTCAATGTCAGTCTCCGTGGAAGTAGCCTCCCTTATATTATGGACGTGTCGGCGTTAACAAGAAAATATCACAGTTCTTATGATATCTGTTGAATCAGTAGTTTAAAATAAACCACCCGTTCACCTTCCCACATTAGGGTGAAAGACGGCAAACAATATAAGGCAGCGATCTATTTCACTTTAGTTCTTTTATATCTTGGACTGTTTCACCCCTCCATGCGGCTTTAAGAATGTTCTCTTTATGGGACTGGATTTAGAGGTTTGCTGAGGTTAAGATTCTTAACCGTCTTCCACCTCACACATAAGGTGCGGGAAGCAGATTGACATGTCAAGTGTGTTCAGCGTTTTTCCTTTAATCTGCAGGGTCTGGTTTGATGGCACAATCACTGATGTCTCATGGCGGGGATGATCGAGCGATCAAAACCGTGGCCTCGGACGCATTAGCCACGTAACGTCGTCAGCAACGACGGATGTCCCTCTGGTGTTTTTGTCTAGTCTTCGCTTGGTCCCTTGGGTTTAATGAAGTTTTGCTACGGATGTCAAAAGACTGTGTTTAATCCATTTCTGGTGGGGCCTTTCCAGGTCACCATTAATTATAGAACCCATCTGACCGCCCATTAGCTTATAAGAGTCTTACTCTGATCAAACTTCCGAAGCCTGGATTATAACGCCATAGACAGTCATCAACTTAAACCTCATGTGAGAGGTGTTTTCCTTGACACCCAGTTCTCAATGAACAAATTGTTCTGTGAAAGGTTTTATGAAGTCCCACCGATGACACAAAGTCAGAGCTATTTATTTTTACAGCAGTTTCCTTTTTTTCTTTTTTAGAAACTACTCTGATAGAAATCTCTGACAGATTCTCTGTGTTCTGCAAAGATGAATGTTCACAACATTCTCCCAAAGTGAATCTTCTTAATTCTCACACCATTTCGTTTATCTCAAAATGCTTTTGTAAACCCGAGTTTTGTACAACCCTGTGTCTTGGAGTTTGTGGTGCTGTGAGGCCAAACAGCTTCTGTCAGATTCTCAGATTATGAAAACATACTGAATTCAGAAGAGGGGAAAGGTCTTTCTTGAGCCTGGTGATAGACGGGGGCACTTATTTGATCACAGATTTAATCAGAGGCCATAGTATGTGCAAAGGAGCAAGCAGATGCTCGCATATGCAAAACAAAAGGAGACAGTTGAACCCTTTAAGTCTCAGCTGTCACGTTTACAACATTGTAGAATGTGTTGTGCAGAGGAGTGTGGTGTCTTTTCAGCGTGGATTTCCTCCTCCACTCCATCAGTCATTACGTGTGCTAATGAATGAGCTAAACGAAGAAATAACAGGAATGTCCCCAAAGCTCATATTTACTGGCAGTATTAATTTGTATAAGTGTACTATAATACAAGGGAGAATTCAACAAATTCCATAAATAATGCCATTGAAGCAAAGAGGGCAAATGTTCGACAACAGCAACAGGTTTGATAGATGTCTGAACCAAAACATCTTGTCTGAAATGTCATTAGTCTCTATGTCACGCTACATCTTATGTTATTACCTTTTAAGGCTCATTTCTGTGCACTGTGATAATACCTGGGGTCTCAGGAGTTCACTGGTGACTAATCCCCCTAGCTCAGATGTAGATGAGAAACATTAAGAAGGGTCACAATGGGACAGATTTCCAGACAGGGATCACCTAAAACGATACCTACAAGTTGCCCTATTTCTCTTTGGTCCACAGATTGTATTGGAAATATTGGAACTGTCTCAAAGCTATTCAGCCCTGGTCAGTACAGCTAACAATCAGACAACAAATTATTTGACCTGATCCCAGCACAGTATCGTGACGCCATAAGTCCTGATGGAGGCCACAGTATGATGGATAAACTGCTGTCGTCCCCACAAATTCTGCTAATGTATTAATGTAGAAAGTGTAATGTCAGCAAGATGGATGGATGGATGGATGGATAAGGAAAAGCATGTATCTGATTTTTTTTATGCATGAACTGACAAATTGGTAAGGTAATGCAAAAGGACGTCGAGCTTTATTTGTTTAGATTTGCATTTAAACGTCAAAGGCTTTCATGTTGTATTTTCAGCACCATTTCTGTTCTCCGGCTCAGTCACATATGGAACCAGCGTGCACAGGCACACAGTCAGGTTCGTCATGATTCAGGGTGCTTCCACCAAGTGTAAAGATTCTCTGGCCTAAACCAATCATGAAAGAATACCTTCAGAAACCCAGCCTTCAATCAAATTCCTCAACAGAGCTGTGAAGCAGTTTATCATTTTAAATGCCGCAGAAAGTGAATGATTTTTTTTCCCCCATTTCTTGAGTTTCAAAATTACATCTACAATCTCAAAAAAATGATTTCCGGAGAAACAAATAATAGTTCTAAATAAAGTAATTTTGAAGAGATTGCTCCTCATCAGTAAATATCAGCTTTGTGCACACAAAAATCAAATCTGTCTGCCAGTCCAATCTCTAAATTGTTTAGGGAGCAAACATATTTCATAATTCTGTTAAATGAACAGAGGTTGCTCTTATTTAGAGACTATTACAAGCTATGCAGACAGAATTACACCACAGTGGGAGAATTACAGTTGACTTATGTTGCTGGTACTATGCCAGTTCGGCCCTGATTGAATTTAGAGTTATACAGTATATTTATAGGAACAATGACCTGGCCTTTTCTGTATGACTGTCATTAGATTAGGTTGGCATCTCAGATGCTTCTATTTTGTACAAATGGATTAATGCAATTCTGAATTCACTGGAACATTATTAGGTTTGACTTGTAGACCGTCTCCCCCTCTCTTTAAGGTGAGTGGTTTAACCCAGGAAAGTTCGCAAGTTGCCCAAAGTACAAAAAAAAGACAAGCAGATTCTCTGATTTGTCATGCTTTATTAAAAGGAATAATCCATAGAATGTGATCATCAGTTCAGAATATGACTCAAAGAACTACCCTGAAAAAAGAGCCTTTAAGCCTTTAATAGAAAGTTTATTGTCACTGCCAGGAGATATTCACTCTTTGGGTGCTACTGCTGCTCTTTTGAGAGTACAGCCACTCTCTGAATCTCTTCATCCTCACACTGCTTAGCATGCTGGGTCAGTTCAACTTCCATAAAAAAATAAAAATAAAAAAATAAATCTGTCTTTCAGTCTTTAAATCCTCAAATTTCCCCTGCTCCTCGCTTGTTTGGCCATCCGCTGCCCCGGGACAGAATTTGTGAGGTCAGCTGGATTATTTCCATATGATTCTTTTATAGGGACGGCAGATGTAGGTCTGGGACATTTTAGGCTAAACGGCAATTCAGGTTTTCACATGACATTCCATCAGTTGAAAAGAATAAACTTTTTTAAAGCTGAACCTTCAGGTGTTTGGGATTGCAAAGATCTTTTTTTTTTTCAGCATCTTCCAGGAACGATTCTGAGATTTCTAATCATTAGGACTAAGAAAATGTCCCATTCAGGGAGTTTGGAGTGGGTGACACTCCAAACGCATCACTCTTGCGTTCACATGTATTCAGTGTGCGCCAAAATTCATTAAAACGTTTAAAACTCCACCGCAGATGATCCGTATCATCCCCTTAACGAATGTGGGAGCCACATCACTCATCATATCCCGTTTCATTTTTGTTTTCCGAACTTTTATCCTAATTATCATCATCAGTTTGCGGGAACTATGACCGAGCAGCAATGGGAGCCGCTAATTACTCGTGCGTTTGGTGACGACAGCGGAAGAAGAGAACGTTTCATTAATTAGTCAAGGCTATTTATACAGTTTCAAAAGCTCAAACGTGAACGCTTGATTAAAACTGGGACAATTTCGGAGTTTAGCACGGTGATTACGTTCTGTGGATTGAATGGCGCGCATTCATAACTCAAGAGCTGTTGTGTCAGTGAAATATGATTTGAAGATAGGCTTAAATGTTTCAGGACAACAGGGCGTCCCTCCGGCACTTTGTGCGACAGCTGCTCAGGCTACTGTCTACTAAGTAAAGACAGGGTTTGGCCATGGCCATCCGGATTTGATTAAACCACGCCCAGAGTTCTGAGCGCTCATTTTGTGCGGCGCAACGCGGTGCGCTCTGGATTGTGAGCGCACCTACTGTTCTCTTCATCTTTTCACTGCTCAGATGATGACCCTTCACATTCCAAAATTCTGACGTGACCTAAAATTGAATTTTTTTTAAATATATATATATAATTCTTCCAAACTTTTTAACTCAAAAAAGTCGCAATTGGATGCCTCCGACAAACAATAATTGTGGAACGGTCAGATCGGATTTCCTGATGAGAGATCCAGTTTAGTCTGCAGGCGTCATGGACTACTACACCTTCCAAATACATCGACCAGGTGCCTATAACTTATCCGCCGGAGGTCAGTCATCGTCCTTCCCACCGCTTATTCCCGGGGTCGCCTCGCAGTTGGATCGTGTGGCCGGACAGGCTGGTGCAGGCGGCGACGCGGCTCCGCGAGGTCATCAGCGCACAGAGGAGGTGTTGAACGATGAACCAATGGTCACCCTGGATTCACAGAGCTTATGGAGTGAATTTCACAAGAAAGGGACTGAGATGGTAATCACAAAATCAGGAAGGTACGGATGCGTAAATGCGCAATTTTGCTTATTTTACATGACAACTTTTTTTTTGTTTTTTTAAATGTATATCAGGTGTTCCACTTTTGTGTTTGCAACTATTTTCTTTATTCTTTACCGTTTCTGTCACTCCCAGGAGGATGTTTCCGCCCTTTAAAGTGCGCGTAAAAGGCCTGGATGAAAGCGCCAAATACATCCTGTTGATGGACATTGTTGCTGTTGACGACTACCGCTACAAGTTCCACAACTCCCGCTGGATGGTGGCGGGGAAGGCTGATCCAGAGATGCCCAAACGCATGTACATCCACCCGGACAGTCCATCCAAGGGAGAGCAGTGGATGAGCAAGCCTGTTGCTTTCCATAAACTCAAACTCACCAATAATATTCTGGATAAGCATGGCTTTGTGAGTACTATTCAAACTGTCACCATCTTACTCTTCCTTACCTTTTAAATACATTATCTATAACTCGATTTTAATTTACTTTTTGTTTTTTTTGTACCATTTTTCTAGACAATTTTAAATTCGATGCATAAATACCAACCTCGGTTTCACATTGTAAAAGCCAATGACATAATGAAGCTCCCATACAGCACCTTCCGGACTTATGTCTTCTCAGAAACAGAGTTCATTGCTGTCACAGCCTACCAGAATGAAAAGGTAGATACACCCACACCCACACACACACACACACTCACACACATTCACGCACACACACACATACACTGACACACACACACACACACGCAGTGAGAGAGTGAGAGGGAGAGAATTTTAAAATTGGCTGAAATGTAATTTGTTGCATGATGTAAAATTAAAATATTTAAAACTGTTGAGTAAAATTGAATTCAAAAGTACTTTAGAGTTTAATGCTCCCCTGATTTCAGCATATCCTTTTCATTATTCACGTATGCCGCAGAGGCGTCATGATCCTATCAAATTTACTGCACTAATATTCAAAGATTCAAGGATTATTATCACACCAGCACACATCTACCCTAACCTTTACCCATTTAAAGGACTTATAAGACAGTTAAATACTACAAATAAAATACAAAAATCAATCTTGTAGTTACCATTACATATATGGTAACTACAAAATGCATGTGGGTAGCCAATATATGTGTGAGCAAATGCAAGCGTTGAGGGAATGAATGCTTAATTCATTTAAGTGATATATCCTCCTCAGTAGACATGCAGGATGCCTTCAACGTCTGTGCCTTCCCTGAGTCTAAATTAATCATTCCCTTTCATTGTAACTACATTAATCACCCCATAAAACTGGAGCTTTCTCTCAAAGCTCTGACTGTCATAACATCATTGGTCTAAAGATTGTTACCATGACTCCCAATAAGAAACACATTTACTATTGCTCTGCAATCTTCAATCTAACTTCAAACTATGGTAAATAAGTTTCATACATGTCTGAAAATTGTCTTGAGGAATACTAAAGCAATTCTTTGTTTTTTTCCCTCGGAAGATCACCAAACTGAAAATCGATAACAATCCTTTCGCCAAAGGTTTCAGAGACACTGGAAATGGGAGACGAGAAAAAAGGTAAACGCATTTTAAAATCAATCCGCCTGGTAACCGGAGCCTGTGCGTAACGCGCTGCATGCTCGCGATCCAAAAGGAACAAGCAGTCCGCCGTCCCGGGACCGGCAGACCAGGATGGCGTTGACTCCGATGACTCGTGTGAGAACCCCAGTACCAGCAATCACGCCCATTCCCCTCCTGATCCAGCCAGCAGTCCTCTGCCGTTCCCACCCAACTGTCAGGGTAGGTTCCCATCATTTGGCTTATATTCTGCAAAAACAAACAAAAAACAAGACATTGAAATTGAAAGTTTAAAAACATTCTGACTAATACCATTGAATTCATAAATGACAATGTTTTTGATGGGCTTAGTAGCTAGGGAAGATACACACTCAGTTTTCTTAACTGTGATTGCAATGAACACATATTTTTTCTTCCAGAAGAAGACGGAGGAAGCGACTCAAACACTGAGCCCCAAGACGAGGACGTTGCCGAGAGCAGACCTTCCAGGGATCGCACCCCGAGTCAGAAGAGCGAGGGGGCCGCACACTGCAACGTGCACGCGTGGCCCGACAGCCGGGAAGCAGCGAGAGAAAGGCCCACGTTCAGGACAGCGCGCGACTATCACCCAGAGGACGGGGACGCTTCAAAGAAGCACGCGGCTGAAAATAAATATGGCGGCCACCTTCAGACTTTGGATTTCTCCCCCAGCCGCGACTTCCCTAAACACCTCAAGGCCCCTGGGCTGTTTCATCCCGGACAGTTGTCGGCGATGCCAGCTGCGTTTCCCTCCACACACGTGGGACAGTTTTCTTTTTTGCCCAACCAAGACGGTGGAATCCTCCCTGCTCAGAGCGTCATCCTACCACCTCCCTTCATGTGCCAGTTGCCGAAGCACATCCTAACATCTCAGGTATGCTTCGCTTCTAATTTTGCTCAGTCATCCTCTCTAACCATTTACCTATTTTAAGTGTGCATAATTTTTAATGCCGCAAGTGAAACAATGCGTTCAATTTTTTATATTGATGTAATACTTTAATAAGCATGCTAAACTCAAAGTTAAGTAAATTCTAGTCAATATTTGCAATAGACAGAGATAGATAGATAGATAGATAGATGATAGATAGATACATAGATAGATAGATACATAGATAGATTATAGATAGATAGATAGATAGATGGATAGATAGATGACAGATAGATACATAGATAGATTATAGATAGGTAGATAGATAGATAGATAGATACATAGATATATTATAGATAGGTAGATAGATAGATAGATAGATACATAGATACATAGATAGATTATAGATAGATATTTAGACAGATAGATAGATAGATATATAGATAGATAGATAGATAGATAGATAGATAGATAGATAGATAGATAGATAGATGATAGATAGATACATAGATAGATTATAGATAGGTAGATAGATAGATAGATAGATAGATACATAGATAGATTATAGATAGATAGATAGATAGATAGATAGATAGATAGATAGATAGATAGATAGATAGATAGACAGATAGATAGATAGATAGAGATAGATAGATAGATAGATAGATAGATAGATAGATAGATAGATAGATAGATAGTCAAATATTTCATTTAAAAAAGCATGCACATTAATACTAAACCTGAAACATTAACATTTAACAAACATTTGTTTATTTGTGCGAGGCTGTATTTGAAATTAACCTTTGTGCTCTTTCTTTTTCCTGCCCAGAGAACGTCCCTCTACCACTTTGGAGAGCTGCACTCATATCCACACCCTTACATGGCGGCACCAGCCGTGAGTGTCCCAGCTCTCCCCACCTGTTCCTCAAGCTCTTCAGCGGGCAGGAGCCACCGCGTGTGCATCCCTCAGCCTTGGCTGCGCGTCAGCCCTTACCTGATCCCGAGCGCTGGCCACCTGAAGCAGAAGACCCTTTCAGCCGGACTTTCGGCGGCCTCGGGCCCATTTTCTGAAGCCTCGAAATCAGGAAGCAGACATTCCGGCCCAGCGTCTGACGCCACCAAGAACAGGACTGATGCACCGAAAATACTTAATGTTTCCACAAATGACTTGCAAAACATTCAAAAGGTCATGAGTGGCAGTGACAAAGCACTTCCTTATCAGTAGTTTGTCTTCATTTTCACAGCTCTGCCCTTAAGGATCACCTAAACTCAGAGTACTGTGAGAATCTGCATGTGTTGCTGCTATTTGTCGCGTCATAGAAACACAAATATAATTTGTAGCTCTGCAGTTATGTTAACATTTATGTGCATTTTTTTTTGCTGTATTTTTGTTTAAGCAGGTTTGTATAGCATATTACTATCTATTACTTCTGCAGCCCCCCCCTCCCCAAAAAAAAAATACTTTCATACCTGTTGTGCCAAGTTTAAACTGTAAAACTGGTAGTTAAAATATTTATTTTTACAGTGTAGACCAAAATAAAGTTAAGACTTTGATGATGGCACGGGTTCCAGAGCCACGGTAGGTAATCCGGTACGGATCTAGATGTCAGGATGTTAGGACGTGTAATCCTTTAAAATAATTTATCTTCGGCACTTGCGATCACCTGTCTGGCCTGCTCCTAATTCGTGCTGATACTCGGTGCGATGTTCTCTCATCATCTTTGGTAATTGTACCGTCACTGAAGCTAATTTGACTGGCCTGATGGGACAGCCACAGGGTCGGTGGACGAGTGAGTCTGCCTTCCTGAGCACATGGATAGATGTATAGTAACATCTGCTGTTTCTGAAAAGGCTCCACCTCCGGATAAGAGTTCTGAAAGATGGCACACAAAGGATAACTTCAATTTAACAACAACAATGATTTAACAGCAAAAGACTAAGAGAAAGCTTCTCTTTACCGAGCTTATGAATTCTGATTTTATTTGTTATATTTGTTATAAATAAAAGGCATCCCATGCAGGTAATTCTGCACAAGTCTTCAAATATGCTGGTTGAACTGTGGACCTTCTGCGACCAGCAAGAGTGACTAGATGGGATGGGTCCCTTTCAGTTTTCTACAGGAGTGATGCATTTCTTACAGCAATCCCCCCCCTCTTAAAGCACTTAAAAGTCACACCAAAGATCTCTGGGACAATGTTATTCTTACTCAACATGATCTCCGGACTTTGCTGTCAGCCATTAAATTTGCTACCAAGTGGAAACATTAAGATATGGATTTTCCATAATAAATCAAAATGTGAAATTGCTGTTTTTAAGGACAAATATCAGACTCCAATATCTCCCTCAAAAGATGAAATGTTCTTATCAAGTCAGTGAACTGACAACTGTATGACAATAGCCTTTATAACGACAGAAAATACAAAACACAGTTTATCACAAGCTTGGGCATTGGGTAATTAACAGAAAAAAATACATTTTTGTATATTAAATAAAATATTTAATAGAAACACTGAATGAACAAAACAAGCCAACACCTTTTGTAAGTTGTACTAATTGTTCAATGCCATGTAATACAAATAGAGGGTATTGGCTTTAGAAATAACACTCGAATTAGAACATGTGAAGGACTGCTTAGGACATCTCAGAAAGACACCAGAATGTTTTAAATCAACTAACGTAAATTGAGGTGCGGAAAGTAGAATAATTTTACAGAGAAATGCATTTCTGAGTCAATATTCTGAAGAAAGTTATTCTGCCCTGCTGCTCATGTCTGTCTAAAATATAAAAGACAAGCACAAACATTATGATTAAAATACAATCTTGTACAAAATCCACCCCCCCTTTTTTTCAAGCAAAAGGAACATATATATATATATTTATAAAATAATAATAAATCCATCTATTTTCAGCGTTTGTTCCGCTTCAACGTCATCTCTCTGCGCCGCTTCGCGCTGCTGTCGTCTCTGTTGCCATCTAGTGGCTCAATGTCGGAATAGCAGGTTTAAACTGATTCTCTTTTAACACTTGCCAGTTTGTCACTCATATAAAAGGAGAGAGCGTGCTCTCCAGCATTAGAATTTATTCACAAGTCTTTCAAATAGCGTTAAGAATCTTTCGGCTCTTTCTGATTCTGCCCTCTCTCTCTCCTCTTCTCTCCTCAGCGTCTCCCTGTGCCACTGCTCTTCCCGCTCCGATTGCTCCTTCAAAAAAGCAAAGAGGCTCTCGCCGCTGTCCGCGGCCCTCTTTCTGCCTCTCCCTTTGGCTCTCTCGCCGCCGCCCGCAGAGGGGGCGAAGGCCGGAGCCCCGCCGCCCGCCGCCCCGCCCTCGCCGGCGGTCACGCTCGCCACCACGAGCAGGGGCCGCGTCGCGGAGCGCCGTCCCCGGACGGCGGCGTCCATGGCGCCGTACCACTGCCAGGTGGCGGCCGTCAGGTGGCCGTCCTCCGCCTCTCCGAGCGTGGGCGGGCCCCTGAGCTCCTGGAAGCAAGTTTAAAAAAAAAAAAGCGTTTCGAAGCAATCACGGCCCACAACGAGCCCCTTTTCCCAATGCGGACGCGTCGCCACGAGCAGGTTGACTCTTCACGTCCACCTGGAGACACAGACGGACGAGCAGGAGAGTCACCTGATACTTGTTCTTCAAATTGTTCCACTTCTTCTTGGCCTGCTTGGCTGTGATGGCCAGGCCAGAAGTGGCCACAAATTCACTGGGGGAAAGGAAAAAAAACAAGCGTCAGACTACCATCCATCCATCCATCCATCCATCCATCCATCCATCCATCCATCTTCTAGCGCTTGTTCCTCCACTGAGGGTCGCGGGGGGACTGGAGCCTATCCCGGAGCAACGGGCGGAGGCGGGGTACACCCTGGACTGGTCGCCAGCCAATCGCAGGGCCGACCCAGAGACAAACAACCATTCTCTCTCACACTCACGCCTACGGGCGATTTAGAGTATTCAACCAGCCTCACCCCAATCATGCGTGTCTTTGGACTGTGGGAGGAAGCCGGAGTACCCGGAGAGAACCCACGCAGGCACAGGGAGAACATGCAGACTCCACACAGAAAGTCCCCAACCTCCATCCCAACTGGGATTCGAACCCGGGGCCTTCTTGCTGTGAGGCTATTTTACACGCTAACGTGGATGATACGCGAATCAATACTCACTCCCAGCCGTTTATGGATGAGTTGCGGCGGCCGGTGAATAAATTCCCATTGGACGCCCTCCACGCAATCAGAGCTTGGGTTTCCTCGGCTGTCCCTAGGAAAACAACAACAACAACAACAACAAAGAACAGTGAGCGCACAACAAAGGCACTGTTGTGGTAGAACAACAGCGATGCTGTCTTTTCAAAATAAAACTCACAGTTGTGGGGCTTCCTCTCCGTGCTTTCCGACATCGTTGCGGCTGTCGCGGGCTGAGGTGAAATGCACTTCGGGATACCGAGTTGTCCGAAGAGGATCTCCCTGCAGTCCGTTTTCCCTCTCCCTTCCTCGTCTTCCTCCCCGGGGGGGTCCGGCGGCCGCGCGCCCGCCGCCCCGTCCGCGCCGGCGTTCGCCGCGGGGCGCCGTCCCCGGAGGGCGGCGTCCATCGCTCCGTACCACTGCCAGGTGGCGGCCGTCGCTTTCCCGGCCTGCAGGCCGCTGAGCGCGGGCGGACCCCGGAGCTCCTGGAAGCAGGGAAAAACGAAGCGCGTGAAAGCGACGGAGAATCGAAGCGCTCTTCAACGTGAATGGTGACGCGCCGCGGGTTGACTTTCATGTCCACCGGAGGCAGAAAATGACCTTGAACTTGTCTTTCAAATTGTTCCACTTCTTCTTGGCCTGCTTGGCTGTGATAACCAGGCCAGAGGTGGCCACAAATTCACTGGGGGAAAGACAAAAAACCAAGTGTCAGACTGGCAAGTCTCTATAAAGCATCAATAAGGGTGGACGCCACATTCCACATTAACATGTAATAATACGTATAATAACACGTACTGCCAACCGTTTATGGATGAGTTGCGGCGGCCGGTGAATAAATTCCCATTGGATGCCCTCCACGCAATCAGAGCTTGGGTTTCCTTGGTTGTCCCTAAAGTAAATTCAAAAAGAAACGCAGCATAAACCTTTTAATTCCCAACGAAGGCCACTGGAATAAGTCAACAGAAACAAAAATCTGAACTCAAAAAGAGTTGTGAGATGGAATGAATCCAGACATGGTGATCAGTTCAGGGACTTGTGTGTGTGTGTGTGTGTGTGTGTGTGTGTGTGTGTGTGTGTGTGTGTGTGTGTGTGTGTGTGTGTGTGTGTGTAAGGGACTGAGGTCTCTCCTTCCAGACTTGCCCGTACTGCTCTAACGGGTCAGGAAGTATGCTGGCCGCCCCCGACGCGAACACGTCTGCGCCAGTTCCAAGTGAACAAAGCGCTCACAGTCCGAAGCTCTCGCGTCTGCCCGGCACACACACACTGCGCGGAAGGATGTCAGCAATATTTCGAAAGCGCAGCTTACAGTTGTGGACCTTCTCCTCCGTACTTTCCGCCATCGCTGCCGGAGCGTACTTGGCCGCGTCGGAACAGTACTTGGGCGGTGACTGATGACGTTTGACAAGTAGGCGAGGAGGCAAGTACGGGCAAGTGAAAACGCATCGTTAAAAGCGGAGATGGCTCTTCTTTCGCATAATATTCATTTGTGGAATATACGGCAGATCGCCTTCGCGAGCTGGTTGTACTGCACGGTCAAATACTTCCTTTGATTATAAATTGTACAGAAATATGCATATATATATATAAATATCCAATATCCACTTCCGCTGTCAAACGCAATTATTGCTGTTGCAAGCGTTACGTAATAACGGACAACGCGTGAGCGCCACTTAAGTAATTAAATCCCCTTTAAATGTGCTTGAGCTGCGTCCACGGAACGCGAATTTTCCGTTGGGGCCCGATGAATAAGAATGTTAAAGGATGATTCATTGATCGGGCTGCGGGACAGAAAGCACATGTAGCACATGTGTGGAAGGGACACGCCCCCCCACAGGCCCCGCCCACCACCAAGCCTCCTAACGCCCGCCCCTAAACCCGCTCTGCATTCTGATTGGATGCCCATGAACCAGAACCACATAGATCCAGATCAAATAGAACAGTTTTTTATACTACTCAGCGCGACAAGGGATTTGAACGTCATTTCGATCAAACGCGATATTTGCATTTGTTAAAACAAAACAAAAAAAACAGCGCCAGAAAAACATAATTAAATAAAACCAGAACACCGCCAGAGCTCCAAGCATCAGAGAGAGAGAAAAAAGCAAATAGGATAAAACTAAAATATAATAAAATGATCTAAACGAAATACTAATACATTAATATGAGCGGTTTTGGTTGTGTTCGTTTATGAGCGTTTAGCAAACGCGCCGTTTTCGCCCATACTATAGCTGCGATCTAGTGGAGTGCGTCTTCTATGTGTGGTGTTTCTATAGCGGAAGCTGCAGTCAGAGGTCAATGACCGGCAGTAACCTGGAGGCGCATCATCACATCACCCCACTCTCTGCTGTTCCAGCGGCTGTCGGAGCTCTGTGACCTCATCATGATGTGATTCTCTCTTTTCTCCCCCCCCTGCATCACCAAATTGTGGGATGTCTGGTCGCTGCACTTGATTCATCGATCGCTCGGTCTGAACTTTTTCGGGATTACGCTTCGCCTTATCTCCACCGGTGAGTGCACTGCGTACGTGTTTATCCCAGATTATGATGTGCACCTTGCTGCACACAATATTCCCAACAGCGACTCTCCACAGCGCGCACGGGATGAACGATATTGCCCCGATTGCTCGGTTTCACTTTATCAATGAAATGGTACGAGCTAACGCTGGCTAACATATGATTAGCATGCCGGTTCGGTCGTGTCTAGCTTTGACAGATCTGCTGCTGTCAGCGATCATTTAGCAGCGATTGACGATCGCCACCGTATTTCTAGTCAGACGCCTGGTGTTCTCATCTTGTTCTCTTTCTTTTACGATCGCGTTGCCTCGCAGTGCTCTTCTCGTTTTTCTGGTCCCGCAAGCATCTGCCCGTGGTTTAGGTGTGCCTCACCTGAGATCCTCACCTCCGTCTGGCCCAACTTAAACCCAGACAGTTGCTGCAACGTTCAACATTCACTTGGACATTAAACCGGTTTACATTTGAAGTAGTCGAAATCAGGAACTAGTCCGTCCCAAACCAAGTAGGACTGGTTCTACCTGAAAGATAAAATCGGGATATCATTTTGAACAAAAGGCCAAATTTTTATTTTGAATTTGATTTCTGGCACATCTGGGATGGATCAGATCATTGATTATTTCCTGTATCATTATTTTTATTTTACTCATGAATGCATGAATGTGAGCCCCACTTCCTGTCTTGAATGTATGATTGTTGGATGAGGAGCACCATTGCATCCAGGTTCAGTGATATTAATTTATTGAAACTCACTGGCCTTCTGCCTTAAGCGTGAGTTCCAAGACCAGTTGCGCTATTGCACTAATGCAAACAACGTTGCATTATCAGTCTCAACAGCATTGTGTCACACTGGACCCTGATTTGTGGACTATGGTCAGGCATCTCCATCCCCACTTTGAGTTTTTTTTTTTAAATGTTCTCGTTGCTGCCGCGTTTGCTCTTCTTCCCAGCGTTCACGACCTGCTCGTGTCGAGCCATGGCACAGCAGGATGGCGCTGCGAGCAAGAGCCCTGCGGCTGCGGCGTTGCACTCCCGCTTCATGGTGGGATCCGTGTCTGAGGAGAACTCGGAGGACGAGAACCAAGGGAAGGCGGACCTACAGCTGGAGGAAAAGGAAAACCGCTCTCTGTCCCCGTCCTCCTGCAGCTCAGACAGCGCCTATGAAACTGGATTCGACCACGTGGATGGGAACGCGCACAATCTAAGGTTGGATGTCAAACATTTGGTTTTTTTTTCTGGTTAATGTAGTAATTAGAATATCAGATTATACAGATGCAGTTTAATCATAGGGTTTATCTTATTGTTCCATTTTCGCTATGATTCGCTCTTTCTGCCCCCTCCTTTTGACCGCAAATGTGTGAGAAACTGTGGCTTCACAAGGTGCACAGAGACTCTTTGTGTTTGATCTCTGTGAGGTAGCCTCAGAGTTTAAAATCTGGGTTTAGAAATTCCAAACGCTGCCAACATGGGCCGTTCAACACTGAAGACATTTGTTTTAAAGTTTCAGTAGCTGCTGCTCTCCGGTTGCCAGTGATACTTGTTCTTTCATTGGACTTGTGAACAGGAGGAACTTCACGATAGAAACCTAACAAACTTCTTAAAACACAAGATGCTTATGGAACAGAATTATATCCGTATTTTTATATATTCAAAATTTTGCATGATTACTTGTTTATTTGGGAAAACATTTGAATTTGCAATCAGAAGCCTCTTTTAGATTGCTGCTTCTATGTCAGTTTCATGTGGTGAAAGTCGTTGAGAGAAGCAGAGACTTTTAAACTGGATCATCTGGATGGGCTGTCTGCTCCCCGAGTATCTGTCAGAGTACAGAAAGTCTCCCACCTCCACAGCTGGAGTGAAACAGGAGCCTCTCTCTTCAATAATGACCGGTTTGCTCTCGATTTGGCAACCGTGACAACGGCGCATTAATTGCGTATCAGGCAAAAGAAACCAGCCAGCCAAGCGAGTCCGGGCATAGACACGCCCTTTATCTGATTATTCCCCCGCATGGTGCCCCTGAAGGGTGGAGTCTTTCGAGTTGGAAAGAGTTGCTCAAGCATGTTAACATGGCGACTATTGTGATGCGTCCTCCCCATTGTTCTCTGTATGCTCTGATATGTCAGCTGTTACATTATGACTGTCTATCATAATGTAACGTCTGCTTTCAGACCTGAATTTGCTGCCCCAACTGGTATATATCTATTGTTCTCTTTATTATTTTTTTCTTCTTTTGGATTTAAACATTTCAACAATGAGGCGATTTTCTTTTAAGCTATGAATTTAAAGATAAGAAGCGGTAGTCAGACCTGCAGGGACCTGTTCTTGTAACAGTATGTGATGGTACCACCTGTTTCATCTCCTGGACTAAATGGTGGCTTTGTTAAAAGCTGTCATTGTGGACACCCATCTTTAAAATTACAGCTTGTTTGAATGTACTGTACATTCCTGACGTTGAGTTGACATTACGTGGGGCCTTCACGCAAATTCTTTGTCTTCCTCGAAACAGGCCAAGCATGTCCGGGTTGCACTTGGTGAAGCAGGGCAGGGATCGGCGGCGCATTGATCTGCAGAGGGACTTCACCGTGGCTTCCCCTGCTGAGTTTGTCACCCGCTTTGGTGGCAACAAAATCATTGAGAAGGTGACGTCCTTTGAGTAAATCCTACTCATTATTAATTTATAAATGCGCAATCCAAAGAAGTACTAATGTTTTGTAGTGCAGACATTGTTTTTCTATAATCAGTAAAGCCCTGCAGTGAACATAGTATTTCACATGCATTACTTTATACAGTACCTACAGCTTAATGGCAGTCTGGGATTATATAAATATTTAAAACTATTTAGAGAATAATGTAGATTAGAGAAAAAAAGAGTATACTTTATACTGATATACACATAAGGGGAAAATATGTCTGTCCAGTTAGACGGTAAATAACAATTTCTTTCTAATCAGGTTTATTGTGTGCACAGGTGCTTATTGCCAACAATGGTATTGCAGCAGTTAAATGTATGCGCTCCATCCGCCGCTGGTCCTACGAGATGTTTCGTAACGAAAGAGCGATCCGTTTTGTCGTCATGGTTACGCCAGAGGACCTGAAGGCCAACGCAGGTTGGCTTGAACACGATACCGGACAACTTCTGATCTTTTTTTCCACTTTGCAGTTCATGCAAATGGGATCTTTAATTTAGATCAAAGTTGGGAAACGTCAGTCTTTTTGCCTTTACAGAGTATATCAAGATGGCCGATCATTATGTGCCCGTGCCCGGAGGGACTAACAACAATAACTATGCCAATGTGGAACTCATTCTGGACATTGCTAAGCGGATACCTGTTCAGGTACAGATTCAATTCCCCATCCACCTGGTACATGTCACCCAAACAGCAGCTACGTATTCATTTACATTAAATGCGAATCCTTTTCCATACGAATTACAGGCGGTGTGGGCGGGCTGGGGTCATGCCTCGGAGAACCCAAAGCTTCCAGAGCTTCTTCACAAAAATGGGATCGCCTTCATGGGTAAGACAAAACCGTTTGTATTCGCTAACCATTGGTTTTGCGTTCACTCTGTTAGCTTATATTAGTTTACTATATTAAAGTTTTTTTTTTTTTTACTACCTTCTCAGGACCCCCGAGTCAGGCTATGTGGGCTCTAGGTGATAAGATTGCCTCATCTATCGTTGCTCAGACTGCTGGCATTCCCACCCTGCCATGGAGTGGTGCAGGTATGAGCAGAATACCATCAGCTTTTTTTTATTTATTTATTTATTTTCTGTGGCAATCGCGTGAAATGCGCTCACCCTGAATATGTTACCTATTTTTCAGGGCTGACAGTCGAGTGGACAGAAGCCAACCAGAAGAAGAGGATCATCAACGTTCCCACCGACGTGTACGAGCTGGGCTGCATCCAGGGCGTGGAGGACGGCCTCAAAGTAAGCGCGTCGTCGGGCGCGCGCTCCGCGCGACTTCCGTACGCTGTGCTTTCCTGCGCCCTAAATTGAATTCCTTCCAGGCCGCCGAGGACATCGGCTACCCCGTCATGGTGAAAGCTTCAGAAGGAGGCGGCGGCAAAGGCATCCGTAAGGTCAACTGCGCAGAGGATTTCCCGAACCTCTTCAGACAGGCAAGTGTGGAAGCTTGTGAAACGCATCGCGCCATCGTTCCTGGTATTCCATCATAATAATCTATCATGGCTTCTTTCTTTCCAGGTCCAGGCAGAGGTTCCGGGCTCACCCATATTTGTCATGCAACTCGCCAAGCACGCCCGACACTTGGAGGTCCAGATTCTGGCGGATCAGTACGGCAACGCCATTTCCCTGTTTGGCCGCGACTGCTCTGTGCAGCGGCGGCATCAGAAAATTATCGAAGAGGCGCCTGCGACCATCGCCACGTCGGACATTTTCGAGGACATGGAAAACGTACGGTCCCCTCCAGCGTCGCCCCCCCCCCCCCTGCTCCCGCCTGAAACCCAGAGGCACGGTTCAGTGGGGCACTGGAGATGGTCGAAGCGGGCTTTGAAGGGCTGTTTCTCTCTTGTAGTGCGCCGTGAAGCTGGCTAAGATGGTGGGGTACGTCAGCGCGGGCACCGTGGAGTACCTCTACAGCCAGGACGGCAGCTTCTACTTCCTGGAGCTCAACCCCCGACTGCAGGTGGAGCACCCCTGCACGGAGATGGTCGCTGACGTCAACCTCCCGGCCGCTCAGCTGCAGGTCGGTGTCCTTTAGTCTCGCCGAGCAGACCCCCGCTACGCCGCATACCACCCTCGGTAGATGCTGACACGCTTCAGCGGCCAGAGCTGCGCAGCCTCCCGGTCTACGTCGCGACTGACAACAAATAGGGGGTGTGTGTGTGTGTGTGGGGGGGGGGTGCAGAGTCGTAGTAAATCCAGTCGCCACAGCACGGCTTTGTCACGTGGTCTTTTCCACCGCGTTTCGGATTGTGTACATCTAGGTCAGCCGCAAAGGAGCTGAAGGTCAGCGTTGCTGAGAAAGTATCGTAATCAAGCTGATAGCACGAGACAGACGAACGCACTCTCCCCGAAACGGGGCTGAGAATAGCTTTTCCCTTGCAACATTAAGTGCCCGTCGACACGTAGGCGACAGCTTGTCTCAAAGAAAACTGCACGCTGAAGACTCGTTGGAGTGTGTGGGTTTGTAAACCGAACCCTGGAGCATTCACTTTGGTTTGTTTGTCGTTAGATTGCTATGGGCATTCCTCTTCAAAGGATCAAGGACATCCGGATGCTTTATGGTGTTCAGCCTTGGGGAGACTCCCCCATCGACTTCGAGGGTCTCGCGACAGCGCCCTCCCCGCGGGGGCACGTCATCGCAGCACGAATCACAAGCGAAAACCCGGATGAGGTCAGATCGCCTTAATGAAGCCGTCGTCTCTCCACAGCTGAGAGTTGTCCTGCTCAAACGTGCGCTTGCATATTTTGCAGGGTTTCAAGCCGAGCTCAGGAACGGTGCAGGAGCTGAATTTTCGCAGCAATAAGAACGTGTGGGGCTACTTCAGCGTGGCGGCCGCTGGGGGTTTGCACGAGTTTGCCGACTCCCAGTTTGGACACTGTTTCTCGTGGGGAGAAAATCGAGAAGAAGCCATTTCGTATGTACACACAGGGTGTTAAGAACCCCCCCCCAACAAAGTTTGATCTTAACAATACATACAGTCAATAAGAAGACTGCTGGAGCTAAAATATTCTTTGGTTATAACTCATTTTTAGCAACATGGTGGTGGCTCTGAAAGAGCTGTCTATCAGAGGAGACTTCAGGACCACCGTGGAATACCTCATAAAGCTCCTGGAGACGGAGAGTTTTCAGCACAACAGCATCGACACAGGCTGGCTTGACAGGTTGATCTCAGAGAAAATGCAGGTGCGCAGTCTGGCTCCTGGGCTTTCCACCGGAGCGTCGGAACGCTTTGATTTGTCCTGCGGTCTGAAGGGCGACTCACGCGTTTGTTCCCGTGCAGGCAGAGCGCCCTGACACCATGCTGGGCATCGTGAGCGGGGCTCTTCATGTGGCGGATGTTAATTTTAGAAACAGCGTGTCCAACTTTCTGCACTCTCTGGAAAGGTGAGGGATAAAACGCGTCAGATGGGAAAACCCGGATCCAACGCAGCCGTTTGAACGGGTTGGTGTTTTGTCTTCACCAGGGGGCAGGTGCTGCCAGCACACACCCTCGTTAACACGGTGGATGTGGAGCTCATCTACGAAGGCACAAAGTACGTGCTGTCAGTGACGCGCCAGAGTCCCAACTCCTACGTGGTCATCATGAACAACTCCTCAGCCGAGGTGGATGTTCACCGGCTAAGTGACGGAGGCCTTTTGCTGTCTTACGACGGAAGCAGCTACACTACCTATATGAAGGAAGAGGTGGACAGGTACGAGGATAGAGGACTTCAAACTGAAATCGAATGAAGAAAGCAACAAAACAGAGACAGTTCAGCTGTTAAATCGCAGGGTTTTTTTCTTTTTTCTTTTTTTTTTTGGTTTTTGTATCGTTTTTTTAAATGCAGGTATCGGATCACAATCGGGAACAAGACCTGCGTTTTTGAAAAAGAGAACGACCCTTCGCTGCTAAGATCTCCTTCAGCAGGAAAACTGATCCAGTTCACAGTCGAGGATGGTGGACACGTGTTTTCAGGGCAGTGCTATGCTGAAATCGAGGTACAGCGTCGTCTCAATCCGGACGAGGTTAATATTCAGATAACGAAAACAGTTGTAAGTGTGTATCTGTTTTTTATTCCAGGTGATGAAGATGGTAATGACACTGACAGCCGCAGAGTCTGGTTGTATTCACTATGTGAAGAGGGCTGGAGCCGCGCTGGAGCCTGGCTGTGTCATTGCCAAGCTGCAACTGGACGACCCCAGCAGAGTGCAACAGGTAATGTTTGTCCGAATGATGCAAACTGTTTTCTCAGCTATGATGCAAACAGGATGTCCTGCATGCGACATGGATTTCACATTAGCCTTGAACAAAATGCTCAAATATCAAATTATGTTTACTCAACGGGGCAAACTGTCTGTCGGAAAGGCAATCGGCTCTGATCACGCGTTTGTCTTGCAGGCGGAGCTGCATACTGGCGCCCTGCCCACAATCCAGGCTGTTGCTCTGAGAGGGGAGAAGCTACACAGGGTTTTCCACAGCACACTGGATCATCTTGTGCACATAATGAATGGTTACTGTCTTCCAGAGCCTTTCTTCAGCACCAAGGTTAATAAAAGTCCTTGTATGCTCACTCACACATGTTGTTCCTTAAATGTAACAAATTTACGTCTTTTTTTTTTTTTTTTTTGTGCGCTCCCAAGTTAAAAGAATGGGTGGAAAGGTTAATGAAAACCATGCGGGATCCCTCTTTGCCGCTGCTGGAGCTTCAAGACATCATGACGAGTGTCTCCGGGCGCATCCCTCCTGCTGTGGAGAAGGCCATCAAAAAGGAGATGGCTCAGTATGCCAGCAACATCACATCCGTTCTGTGCCAGTTTCCCAGCCAGCAGGTATCCGTGCAGCCGGGCCCAGCCGATTTATTGACAGGAGCAAAAACTTTAGCGCAGTCAGCCTTGTCTTGAGATAATCTGTGGGGTTTTTGGAATAACACAATGTTAAATTGTCCTGTTTCCAGATTGCAAACATCCTTGACAGCCATGCTGCTACTCTTAGCAAGAAGTCAGAGAGAGAAGTGTTCTTTATGAACACGCAAAGTATTGTTCAGCTGGTACAGAAGTGAGTTCCATGTTCTTTGTTGATATAACCCAGTCATGATTCGGATTAGCCTTTGTATTTGTCCAGCCTAACTTCTAACATGAGAGCAAAACTAAAGACAAAATAGATCATTTATGAAGCCTTAATTTGATTTTTTTTTTTTAATTCTTCTATATGTGCTTATTCCTGCTTCGCTTTTTGATTTTGCTCAGGTATCGCAGTGGCATCCGTGGGCACATGAAGGCAGTGGTGATGGACCTGCTCAGACAGTATTTAAAAGTAGAGATTCAGTTTCAGAATGGTGAGTGTTCTAGTATCAGTATCATTTCTGTTGATACACAGGGATATAGGCAGTTTAAAAAAAATGCACTTGCTAAATCTGTCCATGTGGGGGAGCTCTTTTAATACCATCTTCCTGCATAGAATTTCTCACTCTCTTATGTTTTATTTTTTTAGGGCATTATGACAAGTGTGTATTCACGTTACGTGAAGAAAACAAAGGTGACATGGCCAATGTGCTCAATTATATCTTCTCCCATGCTCAAGTCACGAAGAAGAACCTCTTGGTCACTATGCTGATTGTAAGTTTGTGTCTTACAGCCTGCCATCATGTCAAATCATGTTTTTGTTTTTGCAAGGTTTATAGTGATGACTTCATCATATGCAATTTGCTATCTAATAAGAATTCAAATTTAACTTGCACAGTTATATTATTGATCCTTCCAAACATTATTACACATCAGTATGTTATAAACAGTTAAGACCACATGGTGGTACAGTGATGACATGTAGGTGTTCCATGTGCTTTTGGGGGAAACTGGAGCACACATTAGGTTGATTAGGGACTCCTCTGTGTGTGTGCATCTGTGTGTGTGCATCTGCGCCCATCCTCTGATGGACTGGTGACCTGCCGAAGACATACTTAGTGGGTTCTTTTCAGGCCACCCATGTTGGTGTTTAATTACTGCTAACTACCGCTAATCCGTGTCACAAGCATTAAAGATGTGGTGAAATGTTGTGTCCCTCACATACTAGGACCAGCTGTGTGGCCGAGATCCTACGCTGACAGATGAACTTATGGCCATCTTGACTGAACTTACTCAACTGAGCAAAACGACCAACGCCAAGGTTGCACTGCGTGCCAGACAGGTATCCCTCTGATCCCATGTTAGTCTATACTAGTGTCCCACTAATGCAAAGGGCTCTCTGGCAAACATCTTTATCTGTTTGTATAGATAAAAAGATCAAGACACGCTGTCAGAATTTAGTTACTGAGACAAACGTGCTGATGTTTCAATAGAAAATGAAATATATTGAACCCATTTGCATTTCCCATTGTTGAGGCCAGATATTTTTTTTTTTATCATCTTTATATCTCATCATCTTTTTAAATAGGTGTTGATTGCTTCCCACCTACCCTCTTATGAGCTCCGACATAACCAGGTAGAATCCATCTTCCTCTCTGCTATTGACATGTATGGACACCAGTTCTGCATAGAGAACCTGCAGGTAAATAAACGGCAAACAATTATGTTCAATTCAAATAACTGTCACTGGGAAGTTGATGACCATTATGTTTTTTTGGATTTAGAAACTGATCCTATCAGAAACATCCATCTTTGATGTCCTCCCAAACTTCTTCTACCACAGTAATCAGGTAGTCAGGATGGCTGCGCTTGAGGTGAGATGAAGAATGATCTCCATCACTGAGTCATCGGTTTGAGAAGACGTTCCATACATCACATGTGCTATGGGTGGTAATGCCTTCCGTTTGTGTAGGTGTACGTTCGGAGAGCCTACATCGCATACGAGTTGAACAGCGTCCAGCATCGTCAGCTGAGGGACAACACATGTATAGTAGAGTTCCAGTTCATGCTGCCCACGTCCCACCCCAACAGGTATCACGCATCGAAAACACCCTCAGTGCTTGTGCAGTGTGCATCCTCCTTGCTGCTGCGCCTCCACTCCCCTCTTATTCAAAGGCACAGTGGACAAGAATCAAGATATAGAGTATTTTTCCCACCGTCATCATCATCATCAATTGAAGGATCTGCGTTTTTAATCTCTATTTCCTTCTCAGCATGCTCATCAATTTATAGCCCTGCTGAAAACGTGCTGCCAAAAACAGACCTGATAATCTTTCTTTGATAACCTTGAAGAGATTCTTGATTTGACGACTCCAGTGTGAAGTCACTGACTTTGAGAACCATATTTCTTAGAAAAAAAAATCACAATATACTGCTAAATGACTCACTCTGTTTTTATTTTGTCCATGCTGCCGCAGTCCCTCGTGTTCATATCCAGCTGTGTCATTGTTCATACATGCGCTCCATGTAACTGCTTTTCATGTGCAAAACATTTTTTTTTTTTTTTTTTTTTTTTTTTTTTTTGCCTAGACTGAAAGCATCTTTTGTTAAAAGTGTGTTATCTACATAGCTCCTCAAAAGTTCCACGATATTAGCCCATCACGCTAGTCTATCGAATAACTCAGATTCAGAGAGGGACTAAAGAAAAACTCCGATTTTTGCCTTGTGCATATTCAGGACGTAGTGTGTGTCCATAGTTGACATCCTTTCTGTGTGATTGTGTTCAGCTTGTGTGAGTGAGCGTCTTTTATTGGATTTGTCTTTTGTCACGTGTACTTTAATATTTCTTTTGCTCTGTTGGCTTCGTGTTTTAGCAGTTGGGGATTCTGTCCTCATACATTTTATTGCATGTTGCTATTTTATTTTATTTTTTCTGTCAGCTTGTCAGAGTGAACTAAAGATGGCAGTAGAAGTCTTTGTCAATTGGTCCTTCAATTGATGTTTGTTCAGAGTATTTCCCTGGACAAAAACGTTTTAGATATCATGATGCACGTTGTGGAGGGAGCAGTCGGTAACTGAAACGTGTGTTTAGAGTTAAAGAGCCCTTTGCAGGTTACTTCTTTTTCCATTTTTGCTGCTACTGCATGCGTTAGGTTGGTCCGCTTGTCATACACATAATCCATTGAGCTGTGTTCATCTTTAAAATGGCATAATTTGCTCTCCCCCATGCTGATGAAAAGTTGGGTTATGTTTCTGTAAATGTTTTTCTCTACTATGAAATGACATTTCATAAAGTTGGGATGTACTTCTCCAAACAAAACCAAAGGAATATTTTCATGCCCATTCTGAAGAGGATTTAAGCTTCTTAAAATGGTGTACCTACCATTATTTAAATAATTCATGAATTTAAGGAGCTAAGCTCCTTTCACACATCTACTTTAATCCTGACCTTTTCCAAACAAAATATTGATAAAATGATGTTTCTTTTCCCACTAAGACTTCACCTTCTCTTGAGGGGAAAAAAAACAGTCCTTTTTCCAGCATTCGAGAAAGTATCTGACACGCTCTCCTGATGTGTGCTGCATGTGTGAACAGACAAATACGGAGAAAGCCCTGGCCTCTTTCTCCGGAATTCAGGAGTTCATTTGTGAAAGGATAGCTTCCTCTAGGGACCTGAACGAATCCCATTCCGCTCAGCTTGCTTTCCATCAGCATGGCGAGGGTCAGCAGATAATGACTTTTGGTGAACTATTCCATAACAGCCCCTCATACACACACACACACGTCGCTTCACCTTGACTGTCTTCCTCTCCTGTTGCCTGCCACTAACCATTTAGTAATCATTGTCGTTTGATTGCAGAGGGAACATCCCCACTCTAAACAGGTATTGTAAACATTCTTTTTATTGCATAGACTTGTTCTAGTGAGTGACTGCTGAATAATAGAATAATAGGCTGCATGGTCAATGTGAACAAATATAATTCTAATGATGACTATAACAGGCCAACAGGTAGATTTGTGTTATAGAAGTACATAAAGTCAACTTTACTCTAGCTACCGATATCAGCATGATACATAGCAACATCTTTTGCTGACTTTGTTTGTGTCCGTGTTTGAAAGAGTTTTTCCCAACTCTTGTGTGTATGAGCTGCAATATTTTGGGGTACCAAAGGATGAGAAGGCATTTGAAAGAAAAAAAAAAAAAAAAAATGACATGTTGGAAGAATGTTGTCTCAGTGTACATCTGTTGAATTGGAACCTGTAACTGTCCTGCCAGGAGAATGTCTGCCCCAATCCTGGACAGTCTGAGAGCCCTGGACTATAAATTGCAGGAAACAAAATCCCGGGACAGTAATGCGCCTAGTAAATCTAAGGATGATAATCCTGAGAAGAAAAAAGCCTCCGATTTGGAGTCAGTGGACAGGTTTGACGGATGAAAACCTTTTTTGTGGTTTCCGTGGGTGTAATCTCTGGGACGGTTTCAATCAAAGGACTAACACTCTAAATAATATGACAATGAAGCGGTGGATTACAGATTTTTTTTTTTTTGGTTTAAATACTGTTTCCTTGAACTAGTCTGTCTTCGCCTTCTGTTTTCTCTGCATTACACACACGACGTGGGGATTTGATAATTCTTTTTTGGTGGTAGGAAACTCGTGCAGTTTACGGAAAAAGAGTCCAAAAGAACACGATAACAACAAACCTGCACTGTGACACGTAATCTTTTCTCATCAAGATCAAAACGGTTTTGAGGCTCTTAACGGTGGATGTGGGTATTTGATTGTTACCGTAATTTCTGTCTGATGTAAAAAGAAGTTTCTCCTATTCCTGCTTTCACTGCTCTTTTCTGAAACACCTTGACCTTAAATCCGGAATGAAATGTTTTCCCAACATCTCTTTGCGTTTCCTTATCAATGCGATAGGATGTCGTTCTCGTCCAACTTGAACCACTATGGCATGGTGCACGCAGCCAGCGTCAGCGACGTCCTGCTCGACACGTCGTTCACGCCGCCCTGCCAGCGCATGGGAGCCATGGTCGCGTTCCGCTCCTTCCAGGAGTTCACCAGGTGGGTCCCTCCTGCAGAATCGCCGTCTCCCACGAAATCCGGCACGGGGAAGGGATGATTAATGGGTTCTATGGGTCGGTCTTCGTTTCCAGGAACATAACAGATGTGTTGAGCTGCTTCACCGACTCTCCTCCCCCAAGTCCAACCTTCCCTGAAGGAGGAAATCCCGTTCTGTACGGCGAGGAGGACAACAAGGTGACAAAAGCAGCTCTCTGAAAGCAGCGGACCCATTGGCGCATGCGGCTGCGCAGCCTAGATTTCCGACGTGTACCTCTGTTGACTTGCAGAGCATCCTGGATGAGCCTATCCACATCTTGAACGTAGCTATAAAGACTGACAGTGACATCGGCGATGACAGCCTGGCAGCCAGCTTCAGGGAATTCACTCAGTCGAAGGTTGTGTCCCTCCTGAGTTTAATACCTTGAAATCAGCTGGTAAGATAAATGTCACTCAAACATTTTTTTTTCCATTTCACCTATCCAGAAATCTCTGCTGTTTGAACATGGAATCCGTAGGCTGACATTCCTTGTGGCTCAGAAGGTAGGGGCTCTGAGGGAGAATGACTGCGGTCCCTGTGTCATTAGTATGCTTCCCTGCATGTCGTCAAGCAGTTCTGAACAGCATGAATGAAATGAAAGATCCCGTATGAATCTAATAATAATCCTATACTAATATCGTTATGTTTTGTAATGGAATGATGCTGTTTAACTGTTTAATTATACAAAATTTGCATTTGAAATTGAGCTTATCCTGTTTGTATCTCTTTCTGCATGCCTTGTTTTTGCTGCATTTATGATGAAAGGATTTCAGGAAGCAAATCAACTGTGAGGTGGACCAAAGGTTTCATGTAAGTAGAGAAAGACAAAAGACATGAGGACAGGTGGCTCTTTAAAGACATTCAAAACATTGATTGCATCTAGTTTTATTTACACTGAATCTATCAGCACTCAGGGGATTAAACAATTTAATTTAGCAAAAAGCCCCCTCTTTGGCCTATGCTGTCACTTAGAGTGTAGGATTTGATTTACATATATATTTATATAAGCCCTTTATTATGTGGAAGGGATTTTTTTCTTAGATCAAGTATTTATTTGTTTGTCTTTCTTCCCAAAATTTACGATCAGTAGATTCTGTCACTAACATTGTGACAGCATCTTAAGCTTCTAAATGTTGAAAAAGGCCCTGGTGCAGTTTTTCATCAATTCAAGAACAGTGGAAGGATGGAATAGAGACGGGCCACAGATATTGAACCCAGTTATTAAAATTAAATGTTGAAATATTTGCTCATAGCTCCTGGATAAGGTCCCATTCTGACTGAGGAGGGTTTAGAGAGTGTGCACATTTACACATCATCTGTCATCATAAAGTCCGTGAACTTCAAAAAAAAAAAAATTCTACCAGGATTACTCATTACCAGCATTACTCATAGGATCAGCAGATATCGCTGAGTAAAGTGGGTGTTTTATTCAGTCTTTTATCCTAACCGACTGAGAGGTCTTTCAACATGTTACCTCATTACATTTGAAATTTGTCTCGCATGAATCGACATGTTTCTTTAACATAAATTGCAGCTTTTAATTACATACAGTACATAACTCACAGTTATGTAACTCACTGCTATGTACTGTTATTGGGCTCATTGTTGTCCTGTCTCTGCTGAGTGTGCAAACATGTCTTCTCTTCTGTTTGAAGCCGTTGCTGATATTGTTCTATTTATCTCTGATGGTTTACAGAGAGAATTCCCGAAATTCTTCACATTCCGTGCCAGAGACAAGGTCGGTGTCCCTCATTCAAACGCACATGTCAAACCAGCATGGACTGATCTTTACAAATTCTCTATTTCACATGTTGTTGCTTTATTTGATGAGGGAGTGTATAGTGTGTCTCATGTAATCCCAAAAATCCAAAGTCTGATAAATTCAGGATTGCCAACTGTTATACAAAATGTTTCTTGTAATTGAAGAGAGACTTTTTTTAAACACTTAAACAATCACTGATGACTTTTTCAGGTTTCAAAGCATCACCAAAAGTCATTAAATTAATGAACTCTTTAATTATAGTGTCTCCCATTTAAGAGAAATGATCTTCATTAATAGCTTTCTAAGAATAAGATTAGCCAAGACTTCATTGATTTTGATGCTCCGTGTGGCTCACAGGCATCATTTTACTCTTAAATTAGTTTGGTGCTCCCGAAAATTCTAATTTTTTTTAATGGAGGAGCTAATGAAAGCTTAATTTGTAAAGAAAAACATTCCCTGAAATCCAATTAGGATGTGCATTGTGATGTTCCACTGTGCTCTGCCCCCTTATCAATAGTTTGAGGAAGACAGGATCTATCGTCATTTGGAACCGGCACTGGCTTTCCAGCTGGAACTGAACCGCATGCGTAATTTTGCCCTCACGGCCATCCCATGTGCCAACCACAAGATGCACCTGTACTTGGGTGCGGCGCGCGTGGAAGTGGGCACGGAGGTCACGGACTACCGCTTCTTCGTGAGAGCCATTATCCGCCATTCAGATCTGGTCACAAAGGTGAGACGGCGGTGCGTTTAGGAACATTAACGCTTCACTGCAGGGATGTAGGGTTTGGACCCTTCCCAACTATTATTGCCAATTATTTCCATGGCCGTGGGACTTGAATGATAATTGTCTCCTCTGCATTTAAAAGGAGGCATCGTTTGAATATCTCCACAATGAAGCAGAGCGTCTCCTGCTGGAAGCCATGGATGAACTGGAAGTGGCGTTCAACAACACGTCTGTACGGACGGATTGCAACCACATCTTCCTCAACTTTGTCCCCACAGTCATCATGGACCCTTCGAAGGTTTGCGAGGCTGCCAACGGTGGGGTCACTGAGACGCCGTCAGGTTACGTCTCACTTCGTTAACTTTGCTACTTTTCTTTCGACGTCGTCCAGATTGAAGAATCTGTGCGCTCCATGGTGATGCGTTATGGCAGCCGTCTGTGGAAGCTGAGGGTGCTGCAGGCTGAGCTGAAAATAAACATCCGCTTGACTCCAACGGGCAAGCAAATCCCCATCCGCCTCTTCCTCACAAATGAATCAGGCTACTACTTGGACATCAGCCTGTACAAGGAGGTCACTGATTCCCGAACGGGACAGGTGGGGCCCAAAGATCAACAGGTGGGGCACTTAAACATCTTCATTTCATCAGTTTAAGGTCCACTTTGGCAACAGGCATCAGTTTCATACTGGAGACTACAGGACCCAGGATGCAATTTACTACCCTCTGTAAAGTTGACATATTTATTTATCATGAGAATATTCTACTCTAAGAATGGTTTTGATGTAGAGCTCCAGTATGGTGTGATGCCTTTAGCCTGGCGGACCTTTCCGTTTTTTTTTTTTTGTTTTTTTTTTAATTCCTTTTAGCTGATCAGGTGAGTTGTCACTTTGTGCATTTCCACATCCCCTCCTCACGTCGATGTAGAATAACTGTAATGAGTCAGAGATCATACGTATGGATGTAGATGAAAATACATGGCCAAAAATAGCTGTTTTCAAATCTGGTTTTGTATTGTTGCAATCTTTTTTTTTTTTTTTTTAGTTTTTGACATGAGTGAGTGAGAGTGAAGAGTGAAATAGTTAAATCCTCTTGTTTATTGCTTTTATCATCCGTTTCCTCATCAAATCTCAGCACATATCTGGGGGGTTAAAGAGGTAAGTAAAACTAAAGAGTGACTCTTTCCTTTGTTTCCAGATCATGTTCCAAGCATACGGAGACAAGCAGGGTCCGCTGCACGGCATGCTCATCAACACACCGTATGTCACCAAGGATTTGCTGCAGTCAAAGCGTTTCCAGGCGCAGTCCCTGGGCACCACTTATGTCTACGACTTCCCAGAAATGTTCAGACAGGTACGGCCGCAAATGCTTTACTCCCTTGGCTAAGTGATGTTAATTGGCTTTGTTCTTACTCTTTTTTCTTTTGTTGTTGTCGTCAACTGCTTTTCCTAGGCTCTCAAGAAACTGTGGCATTCTACCCAGACTTTTGCCAGCTTGCCAAAATGTCCTACCCCGTCTGAGCTGCTCACCTTCACGGAGCTGGTTCTTGATGCCCAGGGTCAGCTGGTGCAGATGAACCGACTGCCAGGGGGCAATGAGGTCAGACATTCTGGTTGTGTTTTGAGTAAACAAAACCCCATATCAAAAAGAAAAATCACCCCTTTTTTTATTTTTTATCAGCTCTTTTCTTTATCTCTTGCAAAATGTGCAGTTTTTCTTTTAGGCAATAGGTGTCTCTGTTATTCTTCAAATGGGTTTTGCAATCATTTTATGGCACTTCTGAAAATATCATTTCAAGCACATGGAGGAATAGCTCAAAAGCAACAGAATTCTATTAAATTGTAAAGTAAAATATGTAATAGTTTTAAATGTCCACATTGCCTCTTACACTTCTTATTTAAATAAGTGTTATTTAATAAGAAGTGTAAGTGGCGTATTATATTGGAATAATATTAATTTCAGCCTTTTATCACAACATATGGAGCTCTATTGAAAGATTATCTGCAGATATCCAGCATGTATTAAAACGGTCCTCTTTAATCTCTGTACAGATTGGCATGGTGGCATGGAGAATGACTCTACGCACACCAGAATACCCGGCCGGACGCGAGATAATTGTCATTAGTAATGATATCACACACAAGATAGGATCCTTTGGGCCCCAGGAAGACGTACTGTTCCTCCGAGCCTCCGAGATGGCACGTGACAGTGGCATCCCTCGAATCTACATCGCGGCCAACAGCGGCGCTCGAATTGGTCTGGCTGAAGAGATCCGACACATGTTCCACGTGGCATGGCAAGACCCAGCTGACCCCTATAAGGTCAGATAACAAATAATTGTAACATTAATTTGACCATTATATTATTACATGTACTATATAATACAGCATGCCATTCATCTACATTGACTGTGAGTTCTTGTGTATTTTCTCACTCCGTTGTCATGGTGATCTCATGCTGCAGGGTTTCAAATATCTCTACCTCACGCCTCAAGATTACAAGAAAGTATCAGCACTGAACTCTGTGCACTGCGAGCACGTGGAGGATGAGGGTGAATCCAGGTATGTCTCCATATCCAACATGAGGAAATGCATCTCTTTGGCACTGGAGTGTCATTTTGGTCTTCTGTGAGATGACAGTGGGGTGTCAGGCAGAACTAAGGTTCTTTGAGGGCCACATCTGGCTTTGACTGGATATATATAAATGTATGTGTGCGTGTGTGTTGTCATGCAGGTACAAGATTACTGACATCATTGGAAAGGATGAAGGGCTGGGTGTGGAAAATCTGAAAGGGTCTGGAATGATTGCTGGAGAGTCATCTTTGGCTTATGAGGAGATCATCACCATGAACTTGGTGAGACTGAAGCGGTAAACAAGTCATATCAGGAAGGCAAGAGTTGATTTATTCAGGATTGTCTGGTCTTATAGGTCACTTGCAGAGCCATAGGGATTGGGGCCTATCTGGTGAGGCTTGGACAGCGAACTATTCAAGTGGACAATTCTCACATTATCCTCACTGGTGCTGGAGCTCTCAACAAGGTAATAACACAACTGTGTTCTGTGATTGCTTCCATTGTTCTCATCCGGCAACATTGAATGGCAAAATCTCTGTAGTCGGAATGACACATCTGCATCTAAAATAGGAGTCCACAAAATAATGAATAATCACTTGGTGCTGAAATACAGCACATCATTGTGTGATGCTGATAAATGCACCAGTGCTGGTATTTATTTTTTTTTTGTGACGGGGAATTGTTTGTGTATTTATTGAGAAAAAGAAAAGAAATTAGAAAAGTGTTCAAAAAAATTTGGAACTGTTCCAACTCAATGGTCAGACCGCCTTCTTTATTGTTCGGTTCTACTAGGATTCCCTTTTCAATCCCAGCCAGAGGCCCGCCTGCCACTCACAGTGAAATAATTGAAAGTGAACCATGAAGTTATATTTGCATAGAAATGGGCCGACATGCCGGAGGCTGCAGTGCAGGACACTCATATCATTTGTTTTTAATCTAAACGAAGAGTTTTGCTGAGGCAGATTGTTTCCTGCATACAGTTGATTGGTGTGTGTTTGTGTACGTGCGTGCGCGCGCTCATACATGCTTCACTGACTCCTCTTGTTTTCCATTCGCTGTCCTTGTCACTGCATTAAGATGACTCCATTTCAAATTGGATGACAGATCGCAACACGGCAAATCATGCAAATGGTGCAATGATGGTGTACGTATTTGCTGGAAGCTCAATTGTTTTTCGATGACCCCGCTGTTTAGCTCTATCTGCTCCATAATGATGTTTGCTGGCATGTGTCAACCGGGTGCAGAAGATACATTGCGGTATATTTTATACCGCGACCCTTTGTTTGCAATCAATCATGATTTTTACTAATTCAATTTGCTCCGGCAGAATCAACACAAAAAAGGGGTTATTTATCGCTCGCTTTTAATACATTGCAAATTTTTCTGCATATTAATTTAAACTTAATGTAAAGTAGGGGGCTCCCACCCAGAGATCACCATTCCATTAGCTGCTGTGAAGCGTTCAGGTTTTCATGGGGACTGAATTTTAAATACTTTCTTTAATACCCCTGTGAGCTGTTACCTCCTGTTTGTCCCTCATTTTCTTCTTCCCAGCTAGATCCCTCTCTTCCTCACCCAATATCCTCTTGTCTGTTCTCTGCTGTAGAATCTTAATGAAGCCACCTGATGGCCAGAGGCACGGGGGTTTTGTGTATGTCAAGGTGACTGCAATGTTTCTTGGGGCCACAGGCTTTCCTGACAGCTTTAGGAGAGCGCCCTAGATTTGTAGCCAGATACATAACCATTAACGGTAATAAAGAAAGTAAATGATGGCTGAAAAGGTGAGCACTGAGGGTATGGACTGAGCTCCTCTGATTTTTATGGGAGCCCTGCCACCTGTTCTGGTGCCGCTTATGAAAATAAGGTGGGGCTGAGTACAGGGTTTTATGTCTTCAGGTTGACACAGGGGCAATTTCTGCAGGTAAAGCCAATACAAGATTAGATTCTCGGATAATTCTTCTTACGAACTAACAGAGAGGGAAGCACGCATGCTGAAATAAATAAGCATTTTGGACGAGAAGATGCCAATTGATTTGAGGGGGAAAAAAAAAAATCCTCAGGATTGTTGAGGATTTTTGTGACTGCTATGGTCACAATGTTTTTGGCTGCGGGTCAATATAGAAGAGACACTGGGTCCATATAACACACAGTTGCAATTATCTGGCAAGTCTCTCTTTCTCTGTTATCTCATTGATCCACAGCTCTCCAGACCTGAAGAATGGTGATGTAACCTGCTTTTGTTCACCAGGGTTGCATGCACTGTGATTAATGGATTAGTTCTGTTGCCCTTACCAGAGGCCACGGAGAAGGCTTTAGGGTGTATTTATGATGGATTGAATTGGGCAGAATCCTGCTGCTCCTAGTGTCGAGCAGGACTGTCAATGTGTTGCTGGGTTTCTGCTGTTCATGCAGAGAGCATGCCCCTCAAAACACAATCAAATGCGAATCAGCTTGCCTTTGAAGTCTTTCTTGGGTTTTTTTTTCTACTCACTACAGGTGCTGGGAAGAGAAGTGTACACATCAAACAACCAACTTGGGGGAATCCAGATCATGCATAACAATGGTGTGACCCACAACACAGTGTGTGATGACTTTGAAGGCGTCTTCAATCTTTTGCAGTGGCTATCTTACATGCCCAAGGTGAGGATGTTTGGATAAAATCCACATTTGAATGTTTGGAGCAATTTCAGTTTTGACAATGTTAAATGAACGCAATGCTTTTCCTCAGTCTAAAAATAGCCCAGTGCCCATCCTTGATGCCAAAGATCCCATTGATCGGCTGGTTGAGTTTATACCCACAAAGGCTCCTTATGACCCTCGCTGGATGTTAGCAGGGCGCCCGAACCAGAGTGAGTGTTCAAGTTGGAAAATATTGAAAACGTCCCTGTGCTGTGTAAAAATAAAGCTCACATATTCAGGATCCAAACTTTGTATGTAGTCAACACTAATTTTACTAATCTACATTAGTACCAAAGTGACTTACTCATCACCTTGGGGCTTCTAGTCCTGTGTGATGGTGTCAGTAACTGCAGAGCCCCCTTTCTCCAACTGTATTTTGGTCTTTTGCTTTGTTTTGGTCTGCACCGGGACGTTTCTGGGTAGAGAGTAGGCGTAGTCTCTCAGCCAATGACCATGCTGGTCCACTCTGTAGAGAGCATCGGAAGGAATGGCGGATACCACAGAAAAATATTTTATTCAGTGACGAAACCAATCCTATCCGATCGGAAAGTCAAGCCGATATACTTCCTGGTTTTTGAGCAAGCGTCCGATACAGTTTGCCCGAAAACCAGGAGGTATATCGGCGTGATTGTCCGATCCCTGAAGGAGATGCTGGGGCTGAACAGCATCGTGCAGTTGGCCCGCTTACTGTTGGACAGTAACACAGGATGTTGGCCTGCTTAGTTAGTGGCGTGCTGCATGAGTAATCGTCTAGCTATAAGCAGCTAAGTCCACATACCAAACAGTGCAAACACCTTTCCACTGTTAACCGCAGTCTGAGTGGTGGGTGGGTTGTGTACCGGCAGACGCTGACAGAGGCAGGTGGCACGCACCGTTAAGCCCGAGAGGAGGGGCTCGGTTTGAACATTGTGTTTACACACAGACGCAGGAAAAAAGCTCCGGACTCTTTTAAGAACAGACTCACTCATGAGACAGTCTGCGAACTCCACGTTGCCAAAAGCAAGATGGAAGTAAACCTGATGCAGTGTGTCTTGAACCGTGGGTCAGCACTTGGCTGTCTCCACCCCGGTGTCATTACAGCTCAGGACAAGCAGAGGGAATGCAGGACCCAGGTGAAAGCCAGTCAGCGTAGGTGGTAGTGACGAGTGGCAAAGTGTAATTGAATGGGTAACCTCACAGACTGGGCATGTTTGCCAGAGTGTGCAAGACAGGAAAAGAGCTGAGTAAGCTTTCTTATAAGGCCATCCATCACCTTTGCTACAACGAGAACACATTCAGAGCCAAAACGTCACGCGCACTAATTGCGCTGGAACTAAAGACAGTTTTCTAACAAGAGAGACCAGGAAATGACCATTTTAAGAGCTTTTTTTTTGTGTGTTTTGCTTTGTTCAAACAATAAATATGTCGGCATTTTCTACCCTCTTGTGTATTAAGCTCCGAAAGGTTCCTGGCAAAGCGGTTTCTTCGACCAAGGTTCCTTCATGGAGATCATGCAGCCGTGGGCTCAGAGTGTGGTAGTGGGCAGAGCCAGGTAATTCTTAATATACATGTCTGTATTTTATGTGTAATTTAAGACGATGATAGCTACTTGAACAGGTGATGCAGCTGGGCATCATGGTTCGCTGGCAGTGTTTCAACTGGTGCTACTGGGATATGAAAGAACGAAGCACAGCTGTTTTTTAGTTGTCAATAGCATAATGGGATCCCTCTCTCTCTGTCTCTCTGTCTCTCTCTCTCTCTCTCTCTCTCCACAGACTGGGAGGCATACCTACTGGGGTGGTTGCTGTGGAAACCAGGTCTGTGGAACTGTCAATCCCAGCGGATCCAGCTAACTTGGACTCAGAGGCTAAGGTAAGACCTAACTCCATAGATTAGATTTTTTTTTTTAATGCATTTGAAGTCACCCAGGAGCCGATGCTGATTTCATCTGCAGATCATCCAACAAGCAGGACAGGTGTGGTTCCCCGACTCTGCATTTAAAACAGCCCAGGCCATTAAGGATCTGAACAGAGAGGGCTTGCCTCTCATTGTGTTTGCCAACTGGAGGGGCTTTTCTGGGGGAATGAAAGGTACGTCTGCCTCTGTGGCCTTCACTTAGTTTGGATTTGAGCCCATACGCCATCTGAAATGAAACCCCGCTCTGCAGACATGTACGACCAGGTGCTGAAGTTTGGGGCCTACATTGTGGACGGACTGAGGGAGTACAAGCAGCCTGTGCTGGTTTATATCCCTCCGCAGGCAGAGCTGCGAGGAGGCTCTTGGGTGGTCATTGATCCCACCATCAACCCCCGTCACATGGAGATGTACGCGGACAAGGACAGCAGGCAAGTTGGATTCCGAGCAGATTAAAGTATCATCTTTATCTCCTGGTATTGTTGACTTCAACCATTCCCGTCCACAGAGGTGGAGTGCTGGAGCCAGAGGGGACGGTTGAGATTAAGTTTAGGCGGAAAGATCTGGTGAAGACCATGAGGAGAGTAGATCCAATCTACACGAGCTTGGCAGAAAAGCTGGGTGAGTTTTGACTTCATGAGCTCACACCCGCTCGTCCCCATTTTGGTTTTTGGAAGACATTATCTATGCATCTGGGCTGGTTTTCTTCTTTACTTGCTTGCCGATTTGATCGTGTCATCTTCACCACGCTCCCTCGGGAGACGTGTCAATCACAAGAGGGTAAATCAATCAAAGGCTGTCCTGTCTCCCCCTGTGCCGCTTATTGATTTTCCTCTAAGCTCAGAGCAACTCTGGTCCAGTGCAGCGGTTGCTCTTTTCTTTAGGCGACCTGCTGGAATGGAAGCTGAAGATGAGGGGCCGGGTTGAGAGTTTACAGATAGGAATTGACAGAAATCAGTCTTTTGTGACTTCGACTAGGGGTCTTGGGGGGGCTCTTTGAAACAAAAGGCAGTTAGGCAGGGTTAACGCACTGCTGCATGCTCATGCAAACCCTGATGTAATTGTAATGGAGTTGTAAGTGAAGGATGACTACAGGGCTACCATGTGCTGTGAAAATGCCTATGTCAACTTTTCTCAGTATCAACACTAAGGCTGAATAAGATTTTTCACCGATGATAAATGAGACGTCTTGTCAAATACGTATTTCCATGGGCATGTGAAGTATTTTATGGGTCATTATAAGTCATTAGGATACTAATATATTTACTTTAAAACTCCCACAGGAACCCCAGAGCTGAGTCCTCCAGATCGCAAAGAGCTGGAAACCAAGCTGAAGGAGCGTGAAGAGTTTCTCCTGCCCATCTACCACCAGGTTGCTGTGCAGTTTGCAGACCTCCACGACACACCGGGTCGCATGCAGGAGAAGGGCGTCATTACGGTGAGCATGGTCAACGTTATCTTGTGCATCGTGCACTGAGGCAGCGCACGCTGTGTGTGTGTGTGTGTGTGTGTGTGTGTGTAGAACCTAAAAAGGCCAGAGGGGAGAAACAGTCTGCACCCGCTATGTGACTAATGTTTGGTCTCAGCAGCCGGAGAGACTCGTCCTCATAATTATCTTGTGATGACCCTGGTGAATCACCTTAGAAAGTGCAGATCAGCCCCGGGCAGTCTCCTGTACCTTCACACTTCCATATTTCACATCCAGGCATGCACACACTCCTTTTGTTCACATGACCAGAGGGGTCTTTTCAGATGGATGGGAGTGTTTTATCCAGCCTGTATCACTGTACTTTTCTGCACCTTTAAGTTAGGTGTATAAAGAATCAGGTGACGATAAAGCTTCCAGTGCACTATTACAACTAAATGTATTAAATCCTGCATTAGAACACCATATCTAAACATATTTCAAAAAAATTCTTAAAAAAGGTTTTTCAGCTGAAACAATTTGTCTTTTGTCTATCTCAGGATATCCTTGAATGGCAAACATCCCGTCAGTTCTTCTACTGGCGTCTGAGGCGACTGCTGTTGGAGGAGACGGTGAAGAGAAAGATCCAGGAGGCTAACAGCGAGTTGACGGATGGTCAGGTCCAGGCGATGCTGCGCCGCTGGTTCGTGGAGGCTGAAGGGGCCGTTAAGGTAAATCATAGCTTATAGCCTGAGTGGAGAATATTGGAAAAGTTAAGTAATGGGGACGGGGGGATTAAATAATTGAATCTTTGATTCGATCTATATTGGATCAAATTGATAGCACTCCGTGTGTTAAAATATCACCAGTGTTCTATTGTCTGAGATTTAGCTTTTGGTCTTTTCGGCATAAATGATGTCTTCACACTTTGACCGCAGGGGATCCTCAGATAAACAGAGCAGGAGTACATAAATGCTGCTCCTTCTCAGAGTCTCGAGCTGCTTGGGCCAGCAGCAGGGGTGACATGAGCCGGCCCGATATTTGAGATCTCCTCAGAAGTGGCCTTCTTGTTAGCTAGTGTAACATCCCAATCGGGATCGGCTGTCTTAAGCCACGATTAATCACAGCCCTGGCACGTGCAGATAGGAGAGCAACACGCTGTTTCTTAATTAAAAGCAAACAGATTAAAAATGATTAATAAGGGCATTAAATGTTCTTGTGGACCACAAGCAGGACTGTTCATAAAAAAGGCTCGAGCCTATTAAACCCCTCACCCCCCAAAAAATCTTTGCTAAGCCCTGTAGTGTGGCTTTGTTTGGGATCAGAGATGCCAGCACTCATGAATAATAATTTTCCTTTCAGGTCCATTCATCAACACATTAAACTCCTTTTTGTGTCTTTCGGTCTCTTGTTCCTTTTTTTGTTTTTTTTATTGTCAACAAATACATTGTCACATATTTTATCGACTGCCTGCTTATCGTTACTTATTTGAATGAAAATTCCAAAATTGATGAGTGTATTCATCCAGAAAAGCTTCGCAGCTTCACAATCAATGCGTTAAACTGCCACAAAAAGTCGCCCAGACTTCTGTGAAGTCGTCGTCGTGGCTTTCTGCGACCTGAGTTTTAAGAAATGCAGATGATGCCCACTCCTCTTTATTTAGGCGTATCTGTGGGACAACAACGAGGAGGTGGTGGCGTGGCTGGAGAGGCAGCTCGCCGAAGAAGAGGGAGCGAGATCTGTTATCGACGAGAACATCAAGTACATCCGCCGAGATCACATCCTCAAGCAGATACGCAGGTGACTAGGCCGAGCACGTGTATTTCGAAGCCAAATGTTTTCCACAAGTCACTCCAGCACCCGATGATTATTTTTAATTCGACTCTCAACATTTTCAGCCTTGTTCAAGCTAATCCAGAGGTGGCCATGGATTCTATTGTGCACATGACCCAGCACATCTCCCCTACACAGAGAACAGAGGTGGTGCGTATCTTGTCCACTATGGAGACGTCAGCATCCTCCTAATCAGGAGTCTGGGCTCTCCTCCCCCGGCCTGTCTGGGCAGCCAAAGCACAGTTCGGGCCACGACCACCGCCAGGGACGCCTGACTGAGACCCCGGGCCTGAAACTGAGGCTGGAGGAGCCAACATGAGGACCCCTGGTGGTTGCCAGGTTACTAATGAACCGTTGGCTATGATTCATCAGTTCCCTTGTAAATTCTTAGAATATATCCTATTGTTAAAATGTCAATGTATTTTTCATTCAAGTTAAAATTGAAAAAAAAAACCTTCGAAAAAAAAGTATACATATGTGATTAATATATGTTTGGAGTTTACACAGCCGGCCAAAGTGGATGTTAATGTTTTAGAGATAATCGGCAGTCTCCATTTGAGCTGGAGGGTGCGTAACTGATTTGTTATGTTAAACTGGACCTCATATTGTTTGGGGCATCAGCAAGAAAAGGCGGGTTTCAACTCCTTAATAGGGAGCACTTAGTTACTGAACAAAACAGAGGAACACTAACCCAGCAGGGAGTAGGGACGGGGTCCAATTTAGACCCCGGCTGTTTCACAGTTACCCTGCAGTGAGCGATGGGCAGCTCATTTCACAACAAAACCACAGCTGTTCCTTCTGTTCTCACTCACACAGGACACGCACACACACTGCCTAGGATGCACTTTACCTCTTACTGCACGCAGAGTCAGAAACACAGTTGTAGGCCATCCATACAAACAAGACAGAAGCAGCGCATCCCGCAGAGATGATGGAAATATGAACGACTGTGGCAACTGTTGTGTTTGCACCCAAAATGCTTCAAGGTCGGGGCGAGTTTTATTTGCTTTTTAACTTCAAATTGTTAACTTTGTTACTCAATCAGTGGATAAATCATTAAATGTATGAGAACAAAGCCGGCTGTTAACGAAACCTACATTTTTAATTTTCACTGCAGTCTAGCTGATATAAAACCTTGCCAGATGTTACTCTTTTTTTTGTGTTAAATTCCATAATACGTTTCCTCTTCGTTACAATAGACTGACTAATTGTGCTAAATGTCATACATGGGAATAAAAGCAGCAATGTGATCTAGTGTCATGCTTAACGCTGTGTAGAAAATGCGATGTTGGCTGCATTAAATGACTTCATGCTCGATACTGTGCCTTCTTCTGTGCATGTACTGGCATGTCGTCCAGTTGCTTTATAAGTAACTGGTTGTTTCCCGTGGCAGGGATGGAGAATAATTTGCATCTGAAAATTGAATAAAGCTTAAAACTTAGTTGAAAGTGTTTTTTTTTTTTTGTTTCTTTTTTTTGTTCAAAAAACTTCTTAATCTTTTTTCTGTTTCTTTTTTTAAAAAAAGAAAAAAACGCTTGCAAGATTTTTTTCAGTAATTCAATTTGTTATTTCTCATATATATTGATGATACTTGGAACAGATAATAACATCGCTTGAAGCCTCATTAATTTCTGCAGTCAGAACAAAGTCTATTACTCTGGAGAGACTTTCTGATTACTCGAAAATGATAGTCTTCCCATTCCCCAAACCACAGACGATTAGTGGCATTTTCTTCCTGGCTGTTAAACTTCAACAGTATTAAAGAGGATGAAGCAGATCAAACAAATACTGAGGGATCTATCTAATCTTTTTTTTTATTTTATTTTTTTATTTTATTTTATTTGGGTGCCTTTCATATCATCCCCTTGGCTCCGTCAACTGCTCCAGCATCCCACCAACAAATATGTTAGACAAATTGAGCTGCATGCACCCAATACCCATCACAATTATAGAAGGCCCAATAAGAAAATGAGTCATTTGGTGACCTAATTGGAAAAGTGCCTTTGCTTGGTCTCTCTGGACTGTTGCTCATTGTGATGGTATGTTGGACTAATTCCTATAATCACTGACTAACTGCAGAATCGGCTTCATTCTCACTGAGCTGGAGGAGGTGGGGCGATGAGTAAAAGGTGCAGGAGTACACTCAGCTGATCTAATCGCCAAACATGTATTTATATTACAATTAAATTACAATTCCTTTGCATTTGGTGGCAGAGTAGAAACACAATTTAAAGGTAGCCAAAGTCATTAGGCAAGTGGAAGTTTTATCAAGATAATGGTATGAATGGAAAATGAGGGAACTTCAGTGTCAGATTGAAGCTGAGTAGTTAAAATAGCAGCGAGGGAGGACTGATTTGTGCGTCGGAGGCCACCATAATTCCACATGCATCTCAGTGACTTGACAGCACTTGAGGGACAATGCCAGTGACCCAGTTGCAAGATTCCAATTAGCTGGGTGTGTGCAACAGTTGAGATGAAAAGGGAACAGTGTCTTTACAGAGCCCCTGGGCTGTCTGATTACTGCCTGAAAACAAGAGGCTTTGCCCGTGACAAAGACTGGAGTGTGCACACAGGGAGCGCCAGGCCCCAGCTGTTCTCTCTCCAGCCTGAAGAGCTCATCTCATCTTTGCCAGCCTCACTGCATTTTTTTTTCTTTCCTTTTACATTTCAATAATATTGGATAGCGTACAGCAGGCCCTTCTGTCGCCTTTTTCTGTTGCACAATTCCTGTTTTTATACAATTTTACACCTGTATGAGAGTATTAATTTATTTTATCATCTGGGCTAATTATAGTGAGACTGGGAGGTAAAATCGACTAGTTATGATCAGACGGAGGCTAAATGGGTTGATTATAGTGGGACTGGGAGCCTAAATTAGTTATAGTGGGACAAGCTGGAAATATGGACTAGTTATGGTTGGAGAGATGCTAAATATGCTGGTTAATGGGGGAAAATGAACTGGATGTAGTTGGAGAGAGAGGCTAAATCCCTTGGTTATAATGAGCTGGAGAGGCTAAATATGTTATAGTCGGACTGGGAGATTAATCAATTGTTATAGTGGGCCAAAATGGACTAGTTTTGGTTGGAGAGAGGCTAAACATGCCAGTTAGATTGAAAGAGGGGCGAAGAAGACTGGTTACTGTCACAATCCAGCCGCCATCCACATCACCCTCTCTGTGATTTTCCACCTCCCATTCCATCCCCACCAATCAGTCACACCTGCATCCCATTCACCTGCAATCAGCCTCTAGTATTTAGGTCACAGGTCCACTCGCGGCCATCGCCAGATTGTCCTATGTCGTGTGTGTGACTTTTCAGTGTTTCTCCCACCCAGCCTGTCAGTTCTGCCAGCCTGTTGTTGACCCGTCTCGCCTGATCCCTGTCATCCCCCCGACCGTGAGCGTATGCCTAAGTACTTTCAGTTGTTGCGAATAAAAGCTGTTGCTGATTCTGTGATTGCGCGCTGCTTAGGTCTCTGTTTGTACCGTGTCAGGTCACAGTGGGACGGATGTAATTGGTCGTCTGGTTGTACACAACCACAGACGGAGCATGGAGGATGAGGACGATCAAAACTGAAGATGGAGTAAAATCTTAAATTCTGGGAAATGTAATATAAAAATACCTACTTAAATCTCTCACAGGACCTCCCAATAAAACAATTTCAGCTCCACATGTGTTTTTCCCTAAACAGGTTGGTCACTAAATGTCTTAATGACGCCCGTTCCTGCAAAGGATTTCCCACCCATATATCACAATTTCAAATAAATGATGTATTGTATATTTAATGCGGCAGGGGCCAACCTGCAGAGCTATGTTCAGGCAGTGAATCTCTCCAGGGGCAGCAGAGGGAAGGCAGCCTGTCAGCCAGCTGCAGAAGGCTTAATCTCCAATCTGCATTTGAAAGGTGCCACAAGGGTCAAAGATTACAACGCCCTGTGATCATCGCCATATAATGTGCACATTATCAATCTGCTGGAGCCTTTAAAGGCAGGATCAGCGCCGCATGGTGGGGTGACAGTAGAGAGGGCTCGTTCACAAACAGACACATGCTTCACAACCCCCTTTCAAAATTCAAACATACACATTTTTATTACAGATAAAAAAAAAATGCAAAACTAATACATTTGATGTGGCCTCCAGCAATAAACAGAGCATCTGATGGTCGATTCGCTGATATCAGTTTATGCTGAACGCGACCGCGCTCCCCACGGCTGTGCATCACAAACCAGGTGAGGTTCCTCCCTGCAGCCCCCATCCACACCCCCCACTCCTTCCCCTGTCATCCACATCCCAACATTAACATTCATGGAGCCGCTGGACCGTGGCGGGCCGAGTACATCGAGCCAGAGACGAGATGCAGGAGGGGTGGAGAGGGTGCTGATAAGGGCTGGTGGAAGAAAGTGGAGTGGGTGTGTGGGTGGTTGGTTGGTGGCAGTGAAGGTTGCCCAGCATTGTGCTGTGCATGGGAAAGGTCAGCGATCAGACTTCACAATTACTTTTTTAGGTCACAGAGTGGATATTATAGGAGCAACTGAGAGGGAGAAACATTTCTGCTTCTGACTTCTTTCTCGCTTTATTCTCTCTCTTTTTTTTAAGAAGATCTGGCAAAGTGCGTATTGCAGCAGCACCTTGTTATCAAGGCTGAGGATTCCTCAAACAAAGACCGTGGAACGTAGCTTGTCAGGGTACTAAAAATCCTTATTCATTTCTGTCTTTTCGTCAATGTTAAAGACCATTCGGCTGCCGCAGCACTCAGAGTGAGTTATAGTCGGCAGAGTTGGCGAGTGGGCGACCCCAGCTGAATGCAAACATCGGTCCAGCAGCATTTTAGATGTGTGCCACATTAAAATGCATACATTATAGGCATACCGGTGGAGCGTGGAGCAGCAAGTCCCCATGGAAATGTTGGTTTACGGCTTCTCATAGGGTCTGTGGATGGGCTTATTTGTGACCGCTGTCCTCTGGATCTGAAGGACAAAAGCACCCAACCAGGGAAATCATTGGCTTGACAGTGCACAGCAGTGTCAAGTGACATCATTGACACGTTTAAATCATACTGATGAAGACGTTGATGAGTTCCCAAGACGAGGACGGAGACTCAAGATTGGAAGTAAATTAAACTACTGTTGTTAATTATTGCTGAAGAGACAAAAGTTCACCCTAATAGAGGCACCTACATGTTTATGGAGGCTCTTTTTTTTATTTCAGAAAGTTTTGAATGCAAAAATCATTTACATAAGCACAGTGTTAATGGTGGATAAGGTTTGTGTTAACATGCATCCATATATAAACAAAGTTTACAACAAGAGAAGATGATCCATCCATCCATCCTCTGCTAACTGAAAGGTGAGGAAGATTTGGGCTGTATTTTCACTTTTCCACTGCAGCAAAAAAAAACAAAAAAAAAAACCCCTTTGATTGTCATTTGTGTTGGCATCTATGTGGCCGCATCACAGCAGGGAGTCTTTTTGGTTTTAATCGGGAGATGGCATCAAGATATCTGCCAGAGATAAAAGTGTAAAAATGTCAATTGTGTTGGACTTGAAATGCTGGTGTTTATATTCTGCTGTTTTACAACCACAGAACAAGCGAGCTTTCACTTCAGAGCTTAGAAGACGTACCATGTTGTCGCACCTACCTTCATATCTGTAGGCAGCGTGTGGGACTTTCAGTATTTACTATTCAGTATTGAAGATTCCAAACTAGACTGTGTAGGGTTTTAAGAACTGCAGCGATGTTGTTCCCTGAGTAATCTGGCTGCAGCTTTGTGAAAAAGCTGCCAGAGATGAGGGGCAGCCTCGCTGTGATGAGAAGAAACCATCACGGTAATCAAATGTGAGGAATGAATTAGCGTTTCCATCCCAGTGTTGGACTGTAGGATGGGGATGGAGGCGTAATCTGGTCAGCTGCTTGATGCGGGTGCAGAGAGAGTGACTCTTTCATCTTTTTAAATACAGCTGAACTTGTCTTCATTCATCTTTTGTCAACCACTTCTTACTGACTTGTTCCACTGACTTTTCCCAGAATGTTCCCGCCTTCATCACGACACATCACACTCAAGATGAAGACCAACATTTATTAAGAATATGCAAGTGTATTGACTTAGTATTCCTATATTTCCCTCAGGATTACAGGGGTTGAATAAAACGTTGAACCTCGGGAAGACGGCTTTGGCCCACTTGATCAAACACTGAATCAAAAAGATTTGTGCACTCAGCAGACTTACCACAGCTGATGAGCCACCTCCACCTTTGCCTTCGCCCTGCTTCCTCACTCCATTACACACACACACACGCACAGACACACACACACACACACACACACCCGTATTTTGCAAAGCGGAGGCTTTCCAGGAGCCATTCCTTTGTCTTTGTCTCCATTTTATGATTACAGAGCACAGTTCAGCTCAGAAGAGTGTTCTCAAGCGGCGAGGGACCGGAGACCTTTTCATGTGGCGCCTCATATAGGGAGAAATGTAAGCTCATTTCATTGTCTTCATACTGTCTAAAAAAAAAAAAATGTAGCCACTGAAAGACGATAAAAATCTTCCTCCTCGTATCCGGGAGCTTTGGCTTTTGCGAGTGAATGACTTGTCTGTATCAATAATGCGCTGAAATCTCCTCAGCACTTGGCCTCGCTGATTAAACGGCGCACGAGAAAGAAAGTGGGTGGGGAACACTCACAATTCTGTCCTCTTCAACTTTAATCAAGAGTACACTGACGTGCCGCCCCCCCCCCTCCCTTTCATAATAATGGAACGCTAAAAATTCAGGAGGCAGGCTCCACATCAATCACTCGCCAGATTTGAGTCCAATGCAATAAATATGTAAATGAGGAGCAGCCAGTGTCTCACAGCTTTGAGATCAGTGCAAGGAGGGGGAAAAAATGGGGGTAGGGGGGCTGTATTAATTGCCCATGGCCAGAGGAATCCTATTACTGTGGGCATTGATTATAAAACTGTATGTGTGAATGATTTTCCTGCAGTGGACTAGCAAGCCTCTAGCAAAAAAAAAAAAAAAAAAAAAAAAAGAAAAAAGAAAAAATGAAGAAAGAATCAAATTAGCAAATTGGGCCACGATGTGCAGGCGTCCAAAAGAAAACAGCAGCAAGAATGTCCTGAGATCTATGTTCAAATAAGATTCTAATAAGACATAAAGGGATTTTTTCCCCCCTAATCTTAAATCGCAATAATATACTATCCTTTATTCTATTGTAACATCACAAAGTTACAGCCGATATTTTATTTTCTTTCATATTCTAATTTCAGATCTTTCCCAATGTCGCATGTGTTCTGATGTATTTACAACATAACAACCTTGATCTGTTTTTAATGTCTGTTATGAAATCTTTATTGTAAGAGGTGGGGTGACTCATGAAAATGATCATAAATTAAGTTTAAATACATTTTTGTGTGTTTTTGTGAAATTTTAATGACGAAATCAACTCAGCCCTTGGTTTATATAACGTAAAATCTACAACTGAGAAAAACAGATTTATAGCACAAAACAAAAAAAAAAATCAAATATAAAACTTGAATTTACTCCTCAGGACAAACAGCAGTCCAGGTGTTGCTAAATCAGCCTGCTAGCTTTAAAAGGATTCCCTTACTTTTGTATTTGACTTGTAAATCTCTCTTTTAATCAGATAAACAGGCATTAGTTTGAGTAACAGCTTAACATTGTGTCCAAACATTTAAACAATCTAAGCTTAAAGATTAACTTTGAACAACAGAATATGACACTGTTTAAAACATGAGAGGAGTATTGGCATCAGTATTCATAATTCTTTTTAAAGCACACAACAATATTAAGCATCCAAATCCTGTTGAATGACGCTAAAGATAAAGATCTACTTGAGTTTACCTTGCCATTAAACAAAAATCAAAAATGACCTTTGACTCTATCGTAAGGAAAAGACACTTATGACCATAATGTCATCAACGTCAAACTGCAGATACATTTTACAAAAAAAAAACTGTCACATGCGCATTGCCTGTGCTGCTGAAGTGATGCTCTCAGTAAAAGCTGACCACTGGTCTGAATCTGGATATCAACATGTGACAGCTGTCCGCCCAAAACCAGAGCACAAATTTAAGAGAATTGTCATCTGTGCAATTAATAAAGTGTATTTTTCAGCATTGCTACAAATAAGAGTGTGTCTTTACTAGTTTTACTTTCAAATCCCAAAAAGCAGATAGATGCTAATGGATTGGGAATTTTCAAAAATTAGATGCAGAAACCACCTATCACACACTTCTTTGTTGTGTTTTTAATTCAAATTTGCTGGTGTTGGTGTGTGTGTGTGTGTGTGTGTGTGTGTGTGTGTGTGTGTGTGTGTGCGCGCGCATTCACACCCCTTCCGTAATTCAATAATCAAATAACTCATCAGTGACAATAACTGACTGGAATTTACATGTCACTCTGTTACACATAATTTTATTTCTGGATTCATATATTTAAGCATTCCCACTGCTTTTTACATAGATTCTTCACACACCGTCAGTGGGCAGTTTTAAAGATTGAAAGTAATGCACAATGGAACTAATTTGTATAAATTATGATTTATTAATGTGGCTCAAGACACCTGACTGCATATAAATGGTTGGAATTAGCTCCGCCTTCATAAACTACAATACTAATGATGCGTATATATTAATGGAGCAGTGTAGTTATTACAACTCTGCTGTGTAGACTGTTTTCCGAAGACATCAACTTTTGGACGAGTGAGTACATTTTCCCCTTTGATGGATGGGTAAGGGTTAGGGCTGGATGGAGGGATGGATGGATGGCTATCCAGCATTGATATCTTTTTTATTTTTTATTTGAAATGTGCATCTGACTTTTGTTCCGTTAAGAAGCCACTGAGCGTCGCCTGCACCTAACCTTTACAGAAGCTATTGGAAAGGACGCTGATCATTGGCTGCTGGATTTGAAAGTTCATTGATCGGCGGCGAGGTGTTTTTGTGTGGATTAACGCTGTCAGTAACAACATGACAGCGATGTTCTGTTGACTGTGCTGAAGCAGACAGAGGGTAACAAGAGTCTCATTAAATTCTGTGGAAATATTGTGACAGATCTCTGAGTAAATAATGCAACCCCCCCCCCACCACCACCACCCAGTGAATAACAAATACCAACAATCGATATGCGCTTTATTTTACAGTGAATGGTCGTAAACATCAGTGCCACAAATGTAACAGTTAAGTATGTCATGAAGAAAAAAAAAAAAAAATCCTCCTGCTGCTGCCGCCAGCATGTGAGGGTGAATAATTTCACATGTCGCTTTAGAAGAAAAGAAGCGTTTTAGCCTTGGCTATTCTGCTGATTGCTCTGTGGCTATTTTAAAATATCCTCAGAAATCAGATGACAGGGTGAACATTAAAAATGCTGCCTCAGCAAAAGTTGCAGGTTCCCTCTGCGTCTTTTTTGGCAACGGTTGCATTATTTTCACGACATGCGAGTGCATGGAGGGCTACAAAAGTTTGGTTCATATGCTTTAAAATGTCTTGAATCCGTACATTGCTGTTGTTCAACCCCCCCCTTCCCCCCAACACGCTGGAGCTTCAGGTAAACAGGCGACTTCACTGCACAGTTCAGTATTCTGGTGTGGGGACAGACCAGTTTACATATAAAAATGACTCAAGATATCCTTCTGAAGGCTGAGATGTTAGCAAGATAGCGGGACAGGGAATGGAACATCTGACAAAGGGGACAGAAAAAAGTGTTGGTACCATCCTGAGAGACGTTTTTGGTCAGCGTGTTCAGAATCACAACTATAAAACGATGAACCCATGTGGGAGGAAAATACCAACATCAGTGCATGTGCAACATAAAAAACATTTGTAAAGAAAGCAAAAGGAAAGAAGCTGAAATAAAGCACTTTCTGCAGCGTGTGTGTGAGTGTGTGTCTGTGTGTGTGTGTGTGTGTGTGTGTGTGTGTGTTGGTTTATTGCTTGATCAATGAGGCATCAGAAAATGTGTGAGTGAGTAAAATCCAGTCAATAAACAATATTACCAGATTATTAATGCTTCAGATGAGCAGATAGACAGAGAGAGAGAAGAGAGATAGATAGATAGATAGATAGATAGATAGATAGATAGATAGATAGATAGATAGATAGATAGATAGATTATAGATAGATAGATAGATAGATGGATAGATAGATAGGTGATCGACTGAGGAGGTGCTTTAGCTCTGCTAATATTAGCAGCATTTGCTTTCCTCCCACTGCCTCATAAATAAATAAATAATTAAATAAATACATAAATAAATAAAAAGATAAATAAATACACAAATAAACAAACACATAAATAAATATTACCAGACCGTGCCTTCGCTCATTTCTGAGGAGGGCTGCGACAGCTGGTTGGTGTAGCCGTTGTCGCTGAGGGACACGTTGGTGTAGGGTGTCCCAGGGCCGCACATTTCTCCGGAGATGCTGCGACCCGAGCCCGGCGCGTGGGGCTCCGGGCTGGGCGAGTCCGCGGGATGACGGGCGTCGGGGAAACACTGCAGCTCGCCAGCGTGGTGGTGTCCCGGATGGTGGTGGTCCAGGACTCCTAAAGGGGTGCCGGCAGGGATGGGGGTGGGCATGTAACCCAAGTCTGCTGGCGTCTGAGCCTGGGATGATGGTGGTCCTTGGAAGTACTCGTAGTTCCCTCCTGGACCATAGTAGTCACCAGGGTAATCTGCATACATTGAAAAAAAATATATATACATAAGTTAAAAAAACCAGGAGGTTATTGATTTATTTGTTCTGGATCTAATGGAATCACAAGACCATGAAAGAGACTCAAAACAAGATAAACTGAACTAATTAAACTTCAGCCTGGAGAATCTCTTTTAATTGACTTTCCAGTAAGTCTATTCATCAAAAGCAAAGAGGGGGGGGAATCAAACAGTGCTCAAATGTTTACACACCGCCATAATAGGAGAAATGTGCCAGTTCATCTGGTTCCAGTCTGTCTCCCAGCGCCCTCATCCTCCTCTGACCGCGGAAGAACACGTGTCTGCGGGCGCCCAGAGTGCTCAGCTGCTTCATGCGCCTCTCTTTGGACCTCCGGTTCTGGAACCACACCTTTACAACAGGAAGGAGAGGAGAAAGATTATTATTAAAAATACAAAAAATAAAATAAAAATAGACCAGTGATCAGAGCCGTCACAAAACTGAAATGTTTTGTGAAATGAAAAACAAACAAAACAAAAAAAAATCCCTGAAGCTGTTTTGGGTAGAACATCCGGCTGGAATTTCATTTAATTTTCACTGCATTGAAGTGATAATAAAATAAAACGCGTTTACAAAGAAGTTAATTATTATATGGTATTTATATTATTATATTAATAAAATATGGAATGGCAAATTTACTGTATATTTCCGCAACTTAAAAAACACAACAAAAGCGGTTCTGAAGAGAGAGAAATAAATCAACAGCAGAAAATTATTCACCGTCATCCCACTTGTTCCAAGACTACAGTGAAGTTGGAATGAAAAAAGCATACGTTCATCCATCTTAATCACCAACTGATGGTTTCCAAGACGCACAGCCGTCATGGAAACATTGTGGGCAGTTTAATAATTCGAGGTGGACTTTCTGCGTTTCAGAAGAACACTGCGCGACATTATAAATCGAATTCAATTTTAAGGAGCTTTTTGGAATAAACGATGTGGACACTGACGCCAATACTGATCATATCCACCCTTTGGTTATTTTATTATTAGTTATATATTTTTTAACCGCGGTATGAACGGGGAATTAAGTGAGCCATTGCGCGTCTGCTCTTTATTATCGTTCTTTTTTTATTTACCTGGATCACTCTCATGTTCAGGCCGGTCTCCTGCGACAGCTGCTCTCGGATGTGTCTGGTGGGTTTCGGAGTGGCCGCGAACGCCGCTTTCAGCGTTTCCAGTTGCTTGGCCTTGATGGTCGTCCGCGGCCCGCGTCGCTTCCCGACGGCGCCCTGCTCGTCGTTTTCGTTGCTGCACGCGTCTTTGTCGGACAAATGTCCCGTTTCCGAATCTTTGCCGTCGTCCTGGGGGTCCTGGGAATCTGGAGACATGCTCGGGTCGCTGCAGGAGGTGACTGTCAGGAGGGACAAGATGGATGTTGGAGATTTAAAATCATTCGAGCCATTAAGGGATATCAGCAGAATTTAAAAACCAATTTATAAATACATTTAAAAAAGTCAGTCAGTGGGCCCGTAGTTTGAGGATTAATAGTTAATAGTAATAATAATAATAATAATAATAATAATAATAATAATAATAATAATAATAATAATAATAATAATAATAATGCACCTGAAAGGAGGATTGTGTCTTTGCCGTTACAGTTGTGATAGTCCTCTTTGCAGACAAACTTGAGTTCGTCCAGGATGTAGAGCTCCTCGCCGGTGGACAGTTGTTTGTTACACATCATGCAGGTGAAACAGTTCAGATGAAACACTTTGCTCTTGGCCCTGCGCACCAGGTCACTTGGTAAAATGCCTTGCGCGCAACCGTCACACTTGGTGCCAAATCTCCTGTTCAAGAAGGACAAGCACACGGGGCTTCAATTCTGTCGCCTTTACGCCCAAATAAGACAGGCAGTAGCACTAAAATGAATAGTTGTGATTCGTTAAGGTAAATAAAATGACAAAGAAATGACGTGCAATGATATATGGGCTAAATTAAAGTGCAAAATGTAGACACCCCCCCGCGTCCTCAAAAACAAACAACCGAGGATATAAATAGATATACATCAACAAGTAACAAATAACCCCCTGCTTACCTGAAGAAGTCATTCTTACAGTACAATTTTCCTTCTCGTGAAAAACACTTTTCTGACAAAGTACATTTGCACTCACAGCAGTGGACGCACTTGACGTGCCATGGCCTGTCCAAAACTTTGAGCAGAAACCTATCAAGAATGGGCTTCTCGCAGCTGGCGCACTGGAGCATGCTGTCAGGAGATATTCCCAAACCCGTCGATGGGTCAAATATACTTTTTTCTTGTTTTGTTTTTTTTTTGTTTTTGTTTTTTTTTTTCTCTAATAAATAGTTGTTCCTCCCGACGTCCCGGTCACCTGCTTGGTTGATGATCCAAGCAATCCAACGCGTCCGGAGCGATCAGAATAATTACATCACCATCCTGGAGGTGAAGCGCTGCTCTTTTGTTCCACACAGGTCAACAATCCACACATGACCAACAGCTCCAAACGACGGACGAGACAGCATCTCTGAAAACAGCCTTATATGTAGATCACGGCTCGGCTTGAGACCATCCGCAGCGGGTGCACAATTTTAAAGGGAGAAGCCGCGTTTTGAGACGCTCGGCGCGCTGTGACGGGTCCAGACTGGTGACAGAGGCAAAGGCGAATAAACGAAAGACGCGCTCCCAACGCCTTCGATCTTTTCATTTGTATCCAATTTTCCTGTTACGAGCTCTCGGCGTTGAGAGAAAACGTGTAATGAGCGCACCTCCTGACGCTCAGCCTATTGCATATTAAGAAAGCCGTGACGTCACAGCCAGGAAAACCTATGAGTAACATTTGCACTTCTCTCCACAACAACTCCAGCGTAATGAAGAGAAGAGTGGGAATAAATGAAAATATTTAAAAAAAAAATCAGATAGCATAATTCAGTCCGTAATTATTAAAAAGTTACAAAGCTACAAAAATAAGAACCAAGTGGGCAAAAACAATTACAGATGAGAAATGTTGACTAGCCCCTTAATTACTGTTGGAAATTATAAAGTTTGAATAAACATGTCGTTACCATGAAAACAAGGCTTAAAAATAAATAAAAGGCTTCGACCTGAAGAGCGGCTGATCTACGGATTTTTTATTTTTGTTTTTAGAAAATAAAAGACTAAATAAGAAATCTGCATGTTTCTCCACCCTTTGTTCAAAGATGAATCGTTTAACTTTCTATCTTTTACTCTCAGCCCGCATTCTCGGGAATATAAGGTGTGGGTCAATGATGATATCACATGAATAAATTATTCCTTTTGGAAAAGGTTTGGGAAAAATCAGCGCGCATCAGTGGCAGATGACAAATTATCAACAGCCTTATCCCGGCAATATGGAGAGAGGACAGATGCCGAACACAAGCTTTTCTCACGGATTAATGCTGTGCAGCGGCATTATTCCTCATTTGGTTTGAAAGGACAAGGCTCGCTAATGGTTCTAATCTGTGGCGATGGGCTGTCTTTTTTAGATCTTATCGCGGCGCGTTGGCGCACTGGGAGAGGAGATAGCGCAGCTCTCCATACTGACTCCCTGTCTGGCAGATCCTGATATTTAAACTAGCAAGCAGGCGGATTTAAAGCTCTTTCACATGTGCACTTAAACGAAACAAATGTATATTCCATTGGCAGTTGGCACAATGAAGTCGGAAATATGGAGGATTAAAACAGATGCAGGTCCTGGAGTCATCAATGTATCAATAAGTGCCATGAAGGAAGGATGGGGAAGGCGACTACCTTGACATTTTTTTTTACAATAAATATTTTCTTATATCACGTGTATAAACAATAATGGATATAATTTCTGTAGTTCTGTCAGTTTAACGTCATGAAGGAGATGTAAAAAAAAGAGAAAAGAGTCAGAGTGAATTAAAACAGCGCAGTAGGAAGAACAAAATAACCATCATCATTGGGTTCACCTTTTGGGGCTGTAATAGTCTAAGGTCATGCCATTTGTGCAAGTGGTGTACAGAAAAATTAAAAAAAAAAAAAGAAAGTTGAAACCGAATGACATCTCACATAGAACTGATGAAATAGATATACTTCCATTATATATTTACATCCAGGCCAGCTGATTCGACATTGCTGAGGCTTTTACACCACAACATCCTGCTGTGGCTCGGAGCCAAAATTGTGTAGTTGTCGATGCATATTGCAGATTTTCCATTCTTTCCTCAAGTGTGAAATAACGGATCAGATGTGGCGCTTCTCATCAGTCAGTGCTCCTTTTAATGGCACTCCTTAAATCCAACCCCAAATGGACCACCCAAGTTGCACACTAATGCCAGCAAGTGTCAATTTACTGTACGCCCACGTTAACGGGAGAGAGTTTTTGGGCAACGACTGTGTTGCACGGATATGGAAGAATGTTCGGGGACTTCCACCATTTGTGCCACTGTAGATGCTTTTATTGGTTATTGCCAACTCCATTTACAAATGTCACATTTATCTAAAGTAATATGTCTGAAAATTGCATTAATGTCATGTGCAGCCCGAACAGGGAGTCATTCCATAAACACAGAGGAGAGTTGACATTATATGCTATATTAAACAAGTAATTTTATAGAGTTTAGACGTGACCTCATTAAGCTAAATGGACGACCACGATAGAAAGACCAGAGGGGAACTGTGCTACTCGCAGCGTGTGTAAGTGTGTGTGTGTGTGTTTCCATTCTGGTTTGTATTTCTTTATTAGAGGTGTTGATTAGAAGTGAGTCTCCCAGTGAGCTGCCCCTTTGTAGCACTCCGGCACACAAGAGGTCTCTCCGCAGCGCTGGGATCTGGCAGGGTGAGCGTTGTTTGTTTTGGAATCATAAAAAAAAAAAAAAAAAAAAAGCATGTCATTAGTGTGTGTTAATTGCAGCTAATTAGCCCTAACAAGATGAACAGGACACCCACTGGGACCATTCACACAAATAATTTGTAGAAAACAAAATTAATTACTAGATGCTAATTAAAGTCAATTATAGCTAATTAGAGAGTGCTGGAATGAGAAAGTTAAAGAGAGGAGGGAAATGCCAGAGCATGACCTAACAAATACATCAACATCAGCTGGAGCTCCAAACGCCGACCTTCAGCTACTCAGCTTAAGACCAATTGCCATTGATCAGAGTCCCATTGATGAGGGGATATCATGATTAAGGAAAGAACAAAGAGCTGCGCTGACAACGGCTCAGACGGCTCACTCCCACAAACACAAGGCAACCTCTCCTTCCATCCTCTGCTTTCGACTGGACCACTTGAGCTTTGGCGTCGTTTGAATAAAAATAAGTATTCAACGAAGCAAACGCATTTTCCTCGGTGTGACGTTCGGAGTCCTTCGCTTACAACATCGGGTTAGCACTCGGGAAAGGATGAAAGAATTGGGACGGTCTGACCGACGGCAGCCAGAGAAGGAGTAACCACGAAACAGGAGGCAGCAGCATCACCGTGGACAGGCCCAGACAGAGGGTTTAACCCAACACCCTCAGATAGCCTGCAGAAGAGACAAGTCTAGACTAGGCTCACGCAAACACTCCTTTGTGTCTAATCAAAGCCCACCTATGTGAAACAATCAAGAAATCAATCGGCCTGATCAGCGGGTGACTTAAACTCATTTGATGTGTGAGGGTGTTTTTTTTTTTTTTTTTTTTTTTGTGAGAGAACAGAGGAGCCGTTTCCCCAAATGGGTCACGTTCTGAGGTCGTTTTCCACAGTGGAAGGATGACAAACAGGGCCAACAGAAAATGCACAGAAGGTAGGAAACTCACCCATACGACTGGGGGGGGGCAGGGGGTGATCTGCCCGAGGGCGCCGTCAGTGAAAGGGCCCGAGGGACCGGCGAGCTCGCAGGCCCCTGCGATGATGGTGATTGATGCTTTCACGATTCAGACGCCGCAGACTGCGCAGCAAATTAAAAGGCTATTTTGTAAAGTTGTAAAGCATAAGAATGCCCCCCCCCCACACACACACACGTCCCTCAGTTGTGTCACAGATTCGGCTTCTGTTTGACTACGTTTGTGTCGTCAGTCCCTTGGGGGGGGAGGAGGATGCTCCCGGCCTTTCACTATCGCTCATGCCGGATACACTGCTGTGCAGCTTGTGCACATATGGGAGTGTAAATAGGGGCTGAATATGGATCCGTGCACCAGGAGACGACCGCAAATCAGTACATGAAAGCCGGCGAGCAAATATTGATGAAGACCCCGCCGAGAGTCACGAGGAGCAAAGATCTCCCCTTTCTGCGGATTTCAGCAGCCGTGCGGCGAGCGTCCCCTTCCCTTTTCGGCGCACCACTTCCTTATCTGCGCATGATTTAGAAATCATTTATCCACAATTTGAATTTAATTGACCCAGCTGACCCGGGGACGTCCTCGACGCCGGGCGTGCGGCCTGCCCGGGAGCCACGCATGTGTGGAGAGGAGATAGAGGGACGGGCGGCATCAGTCTGGAGAGGAGAGCGGCTTTCAGGGAGGATGAGTCACATGCCAGAGGTCAAGCCAGTGTCAAGTGGGGAGTGAGGCCAGCTGAGCAGCCCCGGCAGCCCCGCATTGTATTCAGCCGCGCAGCTGGTGTCAGTTATCCGGGGGTGTTTGTGTGAGGGGAGGCGCGGCGGTGGGCAGGGCTGCGAAGGGTGGGCTGGAGGGAACGCCGGCTGCGTTGACAGAAAGGACGAGTGTGCTCGAGTGCGCGTTTGGGGGAAATTGGAAGGAGGGGGGGGTGGTGGTGGCGGATCTTAAGGGGCATATGGTTCAGAGGAAAAGGGCCCTCTTCCACGCAACACATGCCCAGACTCTCACAAGCTGGTCAGCTGTCTCACGTCATGATGAAGGACATGGTTAGAAAAGCGGTTGTTTTTCTTTCTTTTTTTGTTTCCCCCCATTTTCGATTAAAATAACAGACTCACACTTTTTTGTTTTATTGTGATTTTTTTTTTTTTTTTTTTGTTTATCCGAGCACTTTGGCTATTTAAAATGAACGTTATAGATCAAGGGTACTGCTGCAACTATGCTGCTCCAGCATAATAACCTGAACTCACACGTGGGCACAAGCATCAGGACACAAGACAATCAACCAATCTCAAATGTGGAAAAGAGGTTTATGTAATCCGATGCTCTGATTAGCTTGTGTTGATCTCTATCGTGGTGACAGGAAGTCATGAGTAGGTCATATAATGATATCATTACCGTCTCCAAGGTGGCTGCTGTCAGTCAGCACCGATATTTTTCATACTCCGGTGAGTTACAGTCGCACTACAGTGTGATCACAGCTCTGGCTGGATGTTTTCTGTGGTGTGACCTGTAGCAGCTTATCACCTCCTCTCAATCATCCCATCTACTGAAGTTTGTTAGCAAAGAGCGGAAAGTCTCCTGCAACCCGTGCATCTGCAGAGACGTTACCAAATGCGGCCAAATGTCCACCGATGGGACGAAGAGAAAATATTGGCTGCATAAAAGAGAGACGGACACAAAGAGTGCCTGTCTGAAAACACGGATGCGTGTCCATGTCAGACATCTCGGCCTTTACGCTTACCCCAGCGCATCTGTCAGTCTCTGATCTCTGAGTTGTATGCAAGCAGGGGAGTCATACACGCCGCATTAGAATGAAAGTGGTCCGCGGGAGTGCTGCAGACAGACTGTGTCCTGACGCTGCCGCCCACCCTTGTCTTTTCAAGCTGAGCCTTCTTGTACTCATCCTTTCATTCCAGCAGCTCTCTGGGACTGGGCTTGTCCCAATGCACTAAACAGATGGGGGTCTCACAAAGGGCCAGTGCTTCTTGGCAAGCTGGTGTCCTACATGGCTGATTACACCTGAATACCAAACCTAGAATTGATACAGTGGATGGTGGTCATGTTGGGGTGTGAGGGCAGCCAGAAGAAAAATTGGAAAACAAAATATCAGGTGAAGTCCGCATTTGATAATAATAAACAACTAAACATGCCACTGTTGTTGATAATGGGGGACAAACATGCAATTTGCACAGAAGCTGTCATGAATGTATCAGTCAGCTCCCCTTTTGTCTAAAGTATCGTTACTGAATGTTTTATAAACCACAGGACTTTACTCTGCTGTAAAAGGAGTCTTCCCCTAAAGTACATATCACACAATCAATCTGTATGTCCTGATACTGAAGGTACCCTTTGGATGTAATGGGGCTGATTCCAGACTCTATTAAGCTACATTAAATTCGTCATCCTTCAGTTGTTCGGGCTTTAATTCTTCATATGCATCTCTATCTGCAAGCTTTATTACGTGAATTACACCAATTTGAATAGAAGTCAGTGAATAAATGAACAAAATGAATTTCCAATCTTGGTTTGAGTACGCTATTTTTTTTTCCTTTATTTGTTTTTTTATTGAATATAAGAGTATCTCATGGATCATTGCATAGATAAACAATACACAAGCACAGGTGCCTCTTCCCGAGTGTGCACTTCTGAAATCCAGAGTTCCCCCTTCCCAGTTTTGCCCTCCATCTCCCCAAAGGGGCTTCAATTTTGCTCTGAGATGTGAGAGTCTGTGCAAGATGGAAAAGACAGTGAGAGACAGCCTACATGCCCGTAGCCAGACATTTTCAAGCAAACATAACAAAACAGACACAAACCAATAAACTGGGCTCCTTATCAGCGTCTCTGTCCCTTCCTTCCGCTCAGACTGCCCTCCCATCCCTGTCTGGCCTCCCAGATATGCTAATCGCTCTGTAAGAATATCCTGTTGGATAATTACCATACATTACCCCGTGCTCATCGCCGGATTAATTCTTCATGTGCATAATCGCATTTGGGCTTCCTTTCCATCCAAGTGTTAAAGGTGAAACGTGGGTAAATACAATTTATATTGGTCCAACATGATAGCATGGAAATTCTTGGCAGCTCTTACCTTCAGGATATTGTCTGCAGACTGCGATGGCAGAATGAAGAGGATTATCTCTTCAGACATAAACTATCCTGACTGCTGGATCTTAGAGAGTTGTAATACCACCAGAGGCTTTCTCCACTGGTGGATATCCCAGCATTAGCCTTTGTTATTTGATGGTTTTACATCCATTTGTACGTTCAGGTTTTTGTATTGATCTTTTACAGTGCAGCTGTCAATGTAAAATACCTCATTACAGCACAAATAAGCTTCAGTGTTTATTTTGCCTTTTATGCTCGGTAGGAGCCACAAACAGCTTAATAATCATTAATACCACTGTTATTTTTTTCATTTATTTACTGTTGTGAAACTAACTGAAACACAAGGATGCACAGATGCTTTCTAGGCTCAACCTCCAGTCTCCAGTGAAGTTGATCACAACAGTGTGCTGTATATACAGATGTGCATAGAAAAATCCATTGTTTGTGTTTTAGCACAAAGTTTTGCCATTCTTTGAAAAGAAAACTGCATTTGATTTATTTTGCATTTGATGACTATGTCATCCATGGGGTAAGAAAGTTTAAATTAATGCATTATTAATGAGGCAACATGGGCGGTTTGTGCGGTTTATTAAATTGAATCTTTGAAATTTCCCACACTTATTAAATATAACAGGTTGAGTTTTAGATGCTATTCATACAAAGTCAAAAGAGTTCAATAAGTTCTGAAAATGCATTCTTACATGACAACTGGAACAGTCCCAGTAACGACAACCACGCCCCTGTTTTTATGTCTCATTTGAATATATTGAGTGAGCCATCTGTAAGTCATTAATCTACATCAAAAAAGCGTTAGAATGGCCATCTCCTCCCCCTGGCCCTGCACCTACAAATCATCACACACAGTGCTGATGCTTCTGCATGCAAGCAAGTGCACCAATGAGCACATGTAAAATTCATGCACAGATAATCTGTCCAACAAAAGACTTGACACGGCTTGATTTTTATTTTAGACATATATTGTCACTTTCTTTGCAGTACATGTTTCACAACAGGTTCCTTTACCGACAGAAGATCTTTCAATGTGAGCGCCATGACAACCCATAACCACATCTCTGTCCACCAGAAAATGCCTCGCTGTGGATTTTGCACACGTGACCCTTGTGAATGAAACATAAAAGCACTATTACAAGAGTAATGACCAAATTTAACACTTTGCTTCAGCACACCTGGGTTCCAGACAAGGACCATATATTTCCTCTGACATTCTCAGAATCTCCACAGAGTGCAGCCAACCTGAACAGAACTGGCAGGGTCAATATCCCCAGAGAAAGAATGGAGGAAAAGGTTACTGAGGTGTTCGTGTGAGGAGTTATTTGTGCCCGTGACAACAGAACTCTGGAATTAGACAATGAAGACAGCAGTGTTAAATTAAGTGCACAAAAGAAGCAAAAAGCAGGGCTGAAAACCTGGTAAAAAAAAAACAAAACAAGAATAACAAATAGGTAAAATGGTTGCCGCACATGCAGCCTTTCATTGCCCCCAAAATACCAGACCTCTGAGGAATCTCAGAATTTAATATGCATGAAAGGAGACTGGAGAGGCTGATATCCAAGTCTTTTTTATTTCTGCAAAAGCGCCGGATAATTGCTTTCTGATGTCAGTTGATCAGCAGTGGTGTTAAATGACAGCAGGCCCTGAGGCAGAGCTGGAAGCTTCTTCATTGCTCAGTGCTAATGTGCTAATCTGTTTTCTTCCAGCCTACCCCAAGGCTTTATACATAGCATTATGGCCAAATGGGTCTTTTCTTACCCCCAAAGTAGTGATTTTTTTTAAAAGATGATGGTAAACTAACATTTTCAAATGAGTTAAAAAAAAAGTGTTTTTGTTGTTCATCACACTCTATTCATATAATAGCAATTGATAACATAGTAATAAAAATAAGTCTGAATTTATTTTTGCTCAACATATATGTATAATTTCCTATTTATATCTGGTGTGGTCATCCTTTGAGTTGAATAAAAGGAACACAAAAGCAGGGTGTGATAAGTATAAGGGAAGTGCAAGGCCAAAAGTGCTGGTGGCGGAGCCGATCACAACATCAAGAGTCCTCCAATCTCAGCACTTTATGCCTCTTGAATAAGATATATGTTCATAACAAAACACTTCACTTCGGCATCCTGACTGCTCTTTCATCAGATGTCCTGCAGTGTTGCCTCAGCGTGACACTCAACATAACACACAGATGGTAAGCCCACCATTTCGTCTACCAAAAACTGAAATAACTGAAATGGTTGCAACGTAAAAATGTTGATAATGATTTTGATAATTGCTGCTGGGATAATGATGAAGGAACAATCAGGTACCTGAAATGCAGCTATGACCATGAACAGCAGAGTAATATAAATATCGTCTCAATAGCAGTGGTTTTCATTTGTTGCTTGCTTTATACTGCAGGATAGTAGTTACTATGCTACTGTTACACTGCCAACTTAATGTCTGAATGGTGTCTTCAATGCATAAGATTTAATTTGTCGTGTCAATAAAGCTATTTTCAAGCTATCGACCCAGCCTCAACCTCCCACCTCCCATGAGAGCCAGGCGAGAATTAAAAAAAGAGAGAGACAAGAAGGAGGAGTGAGAATCGCTGATTCTTCACATCTGACCCCAGATGACATCACAAGACCTGCAAACAGGTCCTTGTGGTTCATCTCTCTGGAGAGAGACACTGGGCTTGGCCCCTCAGGACCTGTCTATCACTAGAATTAAGAAAAACCCAGAGGAAGGGGAAAAAAAAAGAATATTGTGGAAAATATTAGAATTTTCCCAGTCTTCATGCTGACGCCTGGATTTACAGGCAGCTGTTTATAGCAACACCCAATTTTTCTCCCTTTTTTGTCACAACAGAAGAAAATCAATTGCTATCTCCAGTTTGTGGGGACACAATCAATTGCGTAGGTCTCATCCTCTCAACGGAGATGAGGGAACAATAACAGAATATGGCGGTGTCAGGGTCACAGAGATGGCCTTTGGTTGATGTGTTTGTGTTGCATCCTGACTGTTGTGTTGAGTATTGATTTCATTTATCCTCTGTGCCTCAGAATCTGAGGTCTACAGAGCTCTCCAAAACATCTCTGTGGCTTTTCCCAGTTTTAGGATATCAGGAATGTTGGATAAAAGCAACCTGGAATCGGCACAGCAGCAAAATTTAATCATTAAAATTTAAAAAAAATCACTGTTAGTCCATGGAGTGTCCAATATACATTTGTTGACTACAATGTAAAGAATAGATTTATTTTTTCATCAATACAGGAAAAAAATACATTTGAAGATAGTTTGAATGATCTATGAGTTCCATTTCAATGTTTATTAATCCCTTGAAAATCTCTCTTTCTCAGTTAGAGGATTATGATGCCGCTGCTTGTGCTGTTGTACCACCTGTGATTTCACACACCTCACCACATCTGCACCCCACAAACGTTGCCACCCATCATTCAATTTCTTTTCTTTTGAGCCTCTGCATAATCCATGATTGGCATGGTATGATCCTCCAGGGTCTCATATCACATGAATAAAAGCTTCTAAAGGATTACCTTTAATATTGTATTATTCTTCATGCAAATCATCTGCAATGCTTTGAAAAAGTCACATTTTCTTTGCTTGTGAAAAGTCATTGGCAGGTGATTGCACCATCAGATATGAGTCAGTTGACAAGTCAATTTTCAAGTCATTGACAAGTCAATTTTCTATCATGAACCAAAATCACAATGTGGTCACAACCTTGATTTTAAGTGTTAAGTGTCATTTTTTCATTACTAATATTAAAACATATTTCTCCAGCTGAATCAAATATGGAGGATATTGAACTTCAGTGAACTGCGAAGTGTACCAAGTTACCTGTTGCTGAGAGAAAACTGCAGTTCTTCAGCCAGGTGAGTGACAGGGGTTAAAGTTGGGAGGGAAACCAGGAGGACACTGGTATGAATGGGGCCCCGATGAACATGGAGTCCCAGGGGTGAAGAGCTATCTGTCAGTCTGGGGCTAATTCATGTCAGGATGTGTCCTACCTGTCTGAGAGGGCAGCAGATGTATGATAGAATTCAGATGGAAATGAGCCTTGTGGTTGCACAAGTGAACAGATATGACACAAGTGGAGATTAACTGTACAACAAATATAAATGATATTCATCTGCAAGTATGGGTTCCCCCGCTTTGTGACGGGCACCCAAAATATAAAGAAAAAATAATTAATCAAATTTGATTTTATAACAAGACTTTTCCTGCTCCCACCTTTCTTAATTCTAGTGACATCATCATCACCATGATGATGTTTTGTATGTATTTTCTGCTTTAGATTGATGAGCTACACTGCACTGCCTTGGCTACTCCAAATGTTTAGAAAGCTGACATTGTAAAAAAAAAAAATCTGCTAGGTGTATCCTGTGGGAGAATGTGTCAGGGATGCACGTATATGTTAAATCCCATACAGCTGCTGTAGGGGAGATTGCTTCTTTTAGCATGGGAAACAGATACAATTAAACCTCGTAGAAAGAATTTATGGCATTGTTATGTGCCTCTGTGTGTTAACCTGTCCTGTCTTCCAGAGCTCTGTGCTGATCTGTGTTGGCACTTAATTGAGTGACTGCGCACACCTGCACGAGGCTGTGGGCTGGGCCTTTATAAGTGGTTCCTTGTTTGCCGCCTGTTGTCTTCCTCAGCTCCCTGGAACCAGGTTGCTAGATCTCAGGTATATGGTTTATGTTTCCTTTTGTCTATTTTGTCTGTTGGTGGGTTCATGAACATGTTACCACATGAGTTAAGGTTTGATTCTGGTTTTTATTAAGGTTTTTAGTAAGATATAGTAAAATGGCCAAAGGTAGAGAGGGAACCAGGGAGGTTCTCAAATATGTTGCTTTGGAATGCCCTGTTCTGTTCAGTGATAGCATGTGGTGCCATGTGCTGACTGTGTTTGAGGAATTTATTTTCAGTACAGTGTTTTGTTAAATGCTAGTCGTGTTCTACTGGAACATGTGTAACCCTGCTGCTCATGTGTTTTTTTTTTACTGTGGAATGTGCATTGATATGGTTTGGGGGACTACATTTTGTATATTCTACTTGTGCTTTGTGTGTGTGTGTGTGTGTCACTTTGGGTTTTTGATCTGAAAATGTTTTGTGAAGCTCCTACTGGGGGGGGGGTGTCACTGAACTAAAGCACAGCTTATGTCCATTGCAAACCATTATCATATTGTATGCATCAACTTGTCTTAAGGCATTGTAGGCCTGCCAGCTGGTCGTGGCCTACAGGCAATGTTTTAGAGGGTGTTAAAAGGCTGAGAAGCAGACATCTGAGTTTGCCAGTCTCTTATTTAATAGGTGGTGCATATCTTGGAACGTTGAAACCAAAGACTAACTTTGTGACTTGATGCTCTTGGAGGACTTCAGCTATCGTGTTCCAGAACCCTAACAGTCGGTGCTGGTCTGTACTGAACATATTGTCTCTTTAATTGCATGTATAATAACCAAAGGGTCATGTGATGGGCTCTCATGGTCTGGAATTATGTCTACATCTGGGATAAGAAGGGGCGTGATAACGTTGTTGCCTATGCCCTTTCACAAGTGTCTGAGGATGATGACAGCAAGACTGTCATCTTGAGGGAAGGGGGTGTTGTGTCACTGTAGTATTCTTTGCCTCTGTGTGTTAACCTATCCTGTCTTCCAGAGCTCTGTGCTGATGGGCAGTTAATTGAGTGAGGGGGCTGGGCCTATTTAATGGCTCCTTCTCTGCTGCCCGTTCTCGTCCTCCGCTCCCTGGCACCAGATTGCCGGAATCCCAGCTTCTGTTTGATTTTTTTTTTTCCCCCTCGTTTCTCCCCATGAATAAATGACCTTTTTCCTAGCATTTTAAACTGGTGTTGTGTTCACTGTGTTGCATGTCTGAGCCAGCTGTAACAGCATAAACAGAATTACATTTTTATTCTGTTTAACGTATCTGATTACTGGGTGTGACGACTTTCACCTGGAACAATGTCTGGCAAAGGTCATGAGATGTAAAACTTTGTGTGTAGCTCATGAGTGGTGAAGACCATGCTTTGTGTACTAACTAATAAGACTCTCGGGGTCTGACCACAAAGAAAAGTCTTTATTTGCATTATAACTGACACATTTATCTGATAATGGCAGGTGAGGAAAATGGGAAATCTGCTTTTCTCACCTAAAAAAAAAATAGGTTGTTGAAAGACATTAGTGCTAAATGGTTGCTTTGAATGTGTCAAATTTATATTAAAATGGGTGGAAAATAAACAATTGGGGGGGATGGAGTTGAGTGGCGGTTCGTTGAGGTGCCTGTCACATGGTGGACAGAAAATGGAGCAGATGGCGAGGTCGCAGCTCTGTGTTGAGAACAAGCAACGTGCCCTTGGTCCGGGGGAAGCAATGTCTAAATTAATATGATTTGTCCACCTTTGATGTAAGAGGATTATAGCTTACACTCAATAACAGGGCTGTGAATGGTGAGAATGAAAAGTGACACAGAGCAGAATAGAATTAGCAGCTCCTGAAGGACTTCCTCATTCATTGTTAACTTCTTGCCTAATCCTTATTAGGATGTACAGGTTGAAGGGGGCCAGTCATGCTACGGGGACATGTGCCCTCCTATTGTGCCACTGATGGTTAATCACGCTGTCATGGCAGGGGGAGGGGAGTAAGCGAGGGATCAAGGGAAAGCATAAAGGCCCCCTGCTCTTTATGGGTGTTACCCAGACTGACTGAGCTCTGATCCTCCTCTTCGGTGGCATGAGGTGCAGAGTGCAGTCTGTCCCAGCAGGTGCACGTGTGGCGTTTCACAATGGCTTTCGCACCTACACGCCAGCAAATTACCTGCAGGCTTGTTAAGAAGAAAAGGGTTAAATTTGAACATCTGCAGCAACGAAACAAAAACCTGGTTTTTGCTCCAACACCTCTGTGCCTCAGAAGGAATGGCGCTGGGCTCAAAAGACTCAGCAGCCATTCAAAGAGGAATAGTGCATCATAAAACCGCAAAATCAAAGTAGGAATTGATTAAATTTACTGTGGAAATAACTGAAAACAATGTAGAATTGGACAGGAGTAATAGGCAGAAATAGAGGCCTGTTTATCTCACAATCAAAAAGAAATGCATAATAAAACACTAGTCAGATTCTGAATGTCATTTATTGGTATTTATCAGTAGTTGTTCTATTCTGTTCTCAGATTAGGTAGTCGAAAAACGGGAGTATTAAATGTGTTTCTGTGCTCTGGTCTGACCCTCACAGATGCACTGTGGCATCACTGTCATGCAAATGAAGCTGGGCCTTTGGGGGATCAGTGGTTTATCAGAAACATGCTTGCCAGAGCAAGTCAGTATTGTCCACTCACACCAGCGTACCGGGAGTGTGTGCGAGTCATTCACAGCCCAAAGGTCAGCATTAGAGCAGATGTAAACGGAATGAGTCAAGCTGCTGCTGTCACACGCCCAAAGAATCCACTGTTGAGTTTTTATTATTGATGAAAGGGGAAAAGTCAAGTCCTTCTGTATGTGTTATTGTGCAAAGTAACACCCATATTTCCATTAAAAATGCCTGCCTCATCCTAATAAACCAAGAGAAGCATGTCACTGACAACAAACCTATTTCTTTTCTCTGTTAGTGAGTTTTAAGACACCTGGAAGGCCTGATAGAATATTTTCCAACTCCTCAAATGATCCTGCAACAACCCTTTTATTTATTTTTTTACTTTCCTGGCCTTTGTTTGCCTGCACTTTGTCAGGAATAAAAATACTCTATACCGCTTTTTTAAAAGACCAACAGGGAGGCACATTTTGTGGGGGTTGGGGTGAAAAAAGCTCCTCGGGTGACGATTGAGCCACATCCATTCTTTGACAACTAACGCAAGTTACGATGGGAGATTTTGTCGTTCTCCATTAAATATCCTGTCCAAACAAAAATAAGCGGCATAATTGCGGCTGTTAGAGCAAATTATGACAGTTATGGATAAATGTTCTTTAAACTGTCATTAGAGGTGAAGAGGTGGGGCGGCAGCAGTCACAATGTGCACCCCCCCCCCCCCCCCACCCCTCACACACACACAGAGCCCCATGTATTTTTGTACAATTGCAGCACTTAACATTGCATAGGCCACTTTAGTTCTTCTTGGCCATAAAAATACATATAAAACTCTGCAATCTTGTGGGGGGTTTATCCATCCATTTTTCCAGCTTTAGATTCATATATAAATCTGTTTTTGTATTTTGCTGTAACCTCCTCCTGTTAGAGTTGAGCTTTTAATGTGCAATTTGCATCACTAATATTTCTTTAAGCTTTTTTTTTTTTTTTTTTTTTACAATATTTAAGTAAAATGCACAGAATAAAAGCTGGGGGACTGCATATGAAACCCTGTAAGGTGGTGGATTCTTCAGAAAGAGTAATGGGCTGGTGGTCACGTTGCTGCCAGTTCTGTAGGGTAGTAGATACACTACAGGTTGAAAATGTTACCTCCAGCAACAAGGTTATGCTTTTATTGGCATTTATATGTTAAAAATAGGTCTTAGGCAGATTTCAATGAAATTTTCAGGAAATCTTGATCATATGTTATGGAAGAGATGACAATGATAATTGTTTATAGGGCCATTTTTAACATAGCACCTAATTTCCCCACCTAATGTGACTTACACACAAAACTAACACTCCAACATCCATTCAAACTTCTTTATTGAATTCAATTATCATAAATATTCTTTTTGTATATTGAATAAGTTTGATATCATGTTTAGTTCAATAGTCACAGAATAAGTCTGTTTCCCTTATGGAAATGCTCTGTATGTAGCTTCCTAACTATTGATATTATGAATCTTATCACACTCTGCTTCAGCCGACTCTGTTACAATTTGGTGTCATATATCTGCACCTTTATTTGTTACCCGACAGTATCCAAAATTTCACAGACCCCCTGATTTTACCTGTTCTGGGTCATAGGATCCAGAATTTTGCCATAATCCAGGTCAAACTTTGCTATGTCTTAGCAACCAAGGAGATTTTATTAATCTATCGTGGTCAGAACAGGTGATGATATTAACCTATTTCTGGATTTGTTTTCTTCTTTTGTAGAGCAGCATGATCAATACAAATCAACACAATTAGAAACCCTTTCTTTACTGATCAAAGCATTGTTAGAAAAATATTAGATCAAATTTTGATTGTGAATCTGCACTGTAAAAACAATGGCACAGTGAAAGATCTCTATCATCAACGGTATATAGTCCATTATCAAAGCCTGGAACATCACAGTTAACTCTCCAATCATTTATTTAGGCTCCATCTGTATAAAAATCATGCAGCACTTAATCCAAATGTAGTTAAATCAGGCTATCATTAACTCGACATGAATCTGCTCCGACCGATCTTTTTTTACAGTCCATTTTCCAAATGGTCTTATCGGTGGTCATCAGCCGACAATCATGACGCGCCTTGGTGAAACTAATGTCCATAGTCTCCTACAGAGCATTATTATGGAATACATATTCAATCAAGAAGAAAGGCCATGTTGAAGAGTGAGTCAAATATCTATAAAAATGATTTATTTACTACATTTAATTACTTGATTAAGGGTTAGTCATTTACACTTTTTGTCAGAAACTGACTGTAATAGGGTATATGTTCTTTTAATATTGTATAAAAAAAAAAAAAAAAAAAAAAAACCCTTCCCTACCATCACCTCTTGATGCAGGCCCCGTCTGAGCCTAAATTGTTCCACCATGATTTTAGAGGCAAGAAGGCCTCGATTCAAATAAGATTCAAATTCGACTGCTTATTTTGAAACATATGCACAACAAACATCTGGAAATGGAACACTTGTGGCATTCACTGGAAAACTCTGTCCCCTTGCAGCCAACGGAGGTTCTCTGACACTTTTCAAAACAAAGGAGCTTGAGTGATTCAGTTCCTGATTACTAAATGTAAGATTTAAATCTATTTTATCATGAATAAAAAAAAAAAAAAAATTAGTACAAACAAACATTTGCGGCATTAGTGACTAATGATACCAAATAAAATGTCTGTTCAATCTGTTCTTATAAAGATCTAATTTTCTTCCTAAAGCCGATTGGTTCACATTTTTCTCACACACCTTCAGCCACAATTGAAGCACCAGAATGATTAATCACAGTATAATAAGAAAATGCATTTGCCAGTAAGTAATTAATCAAGACACTTGTAAAATATAGTCCCACGGTGCCTGCTGGTTAACATATTAAAGTTTAATGTTTAATTATAAAAAAGATCTCGAATTAAATATTTAAGACATTTAATGATTCTGGTACTAAATTGGATTCTTATTTGTAGCACCGTACCTTGAAAAACAAGATTATTCACACACAGTATATGGAACCAGGTATTTGTTTGGTTATTAAAAAGGTTCTGAATAATTGAATAACTCGGCTACTCTGCAAACATGTTTGATCCGTGGATCAGATGCACGCGGGACGATCTGTACGCCGATGATTACACTAAAAGTGGCGCTCTTGACAAATAGACTTGAACTTCAAACACATAAGGAAGTTATTAATGATTTAATGGCTGCCCAGCTGAGCCGCCAGTGATCGGTCCTCTCCATTCATCACCGTCCGTCGCACATCTCGAGACGCTTGGGCTGAAATTTTTAGACGTTTCGCTGGTCGTTTCTTTTCGCCTCCCTCCTCCCCTCTGCGAGCTCAACGTTGTTTACTCCTCTTTGCATCTCATTTATCCAAATTAGGTGCCATGAAAACAGGCTATACCTGACATCCAACACGTTTCAAATCAGTAATGTTTGATAATGATTAAGCATCACTGCAGAAAAGCGGGATGGAGCGTCGAGGGGGGACCGGGATCGATACGAGCGGTGGCGTCCTCCCCTCCGCGGTGGAGAGGGGATCTATTATGGAGAAATCATGATTTATGTCAAAGGAAGGTGGGATGTCAGGCTGAGCAAGGGATGAAGGTATGAGCCGATAATGATAAATGCTCCCTGTGTCCCCCACCCCAGCTCTCCACCCTCAGCCACACACCTCTGTGGCCAGGGGTGAAACTCGTCAGCGCTCTAGCGTCTCATTCTCTCCTTCTATTCTTCGTTTTCGTTCTTCTCTTGTTTTAAGGCTCATATTTTGGTCCCTCAACCATACGTATTATATATTATTGTCCCCCTCTAATCCTCTGCCCGTCATCCCTGGCCATCATGTGACGTGGAGCCCGGTGGTGCTGGTGATGGAGGCGAGGCAGTCACCTTTAAGATGTGGCTTAGCGATCCGTCTCTGTCAGATGCTCTCAGTACACACAAGCAGACAAGAGGAAGAGGAAGCAGAGAGGAAGATCAGATGTACTCGATAGGACAAGACAGAGTTGATGTTCGGCTTCTGAACTACACATACGTTTCCTTGATTGGGACAGCCGAGCTTCCGGATGCTGGCGCCGTGCAACCTCGTGGTTTTCGACAACTGGAACATTATCCTGGATTAAGTTTGATTTAAAACTGTGTTTTGTGTTATTGTGTCCCTAAAGGCCTTCCAGTATGTCCCACAGCTGACCGGAACTGGTTCGACCTTGACTCGGGCCTTTATGTGTGGTGCTTGTGTTCTCTCCAGTTACTTCAGTTTCCTCCACTAGTCCAAAAACATTTGGTTGATAGAGGCTAAATCGCCTCCGACAGGTTGTGGTTTTTTTGTGTGTGTGTGTGTGTGTGCGCATGCGTGTGCTTCAGCAGCAAGGTGGGGTCATGCTTGCAATGTGGGACCATTTCGCTGGGCCCCGTGACAAAGGACCCTTTGAGTGTTAAGAAACGGTTTTAAGGTCGATAGAATTGCGTTGAGGTTCATGTTTGGGCTTGGTTGTCAGGGGTTGCCGGGGTTGTGTGTGTGCGCGTGTGTATATTATCTATTATTATATATTATCCTTCTGATTGAATCAGTGCATAGTTACGCCCTGATTTATGACTGTTGTAGTTTAATCAGAATCATCGGGCAGCCTTTGGATTGTGCGAGGAGCCGCTCTTGATATTTCTTGAGCTTAATTAGTATTGAGTTGAGCATCAATGAAATCTGACACAAACACAGCTTCATTCAAGAGAACAGAATCAATGCAGATATGCATTAAACAGGGGATGGCGTAATTAATAAAGCTGGAACGAATTTTCTCTTGCACGCAAAGAAAAAAAAATCGGACCTGCCTTCACACAGTCTTCTGACTCCCTCATTTTCCAAGCAGACTTTTTAGATAAACTTCATGAATGGAAACTATATATATGTGTGTGTGTGTGTGTGTGTGTGTGCCTGTGTCTGTGTGTTTCAAGGCTAACTTAACAGTAATGCTGGTGCACACCTCCACAAACTAAGCGCTCTGTTGTGGTGATGAGGTGAGATCTTTGTCACTGCGCTGCAGCAGGAGGGCAGGAGGCACACAGTGTGTAATTGACAGTGACAGATAGCAGTCAGATGTGATTAGTTCTGGCTAGGTAAGCAGTCCATCAGTGGCCCGACTGACAAGGGAGAAGAGAGAGTGCAAAGGCAGCGGTGGAGAGGAACCCTCTGTTTGGGCACGGGAGAAACCATGGTAACAGTTTGCATTTAGAATAATCTGTCTTCCACAAAGGCACTAAGGTAAATAAAAGCGTTTTCTTTTATTCTGTGCATTTCACTTGAGGAAAGACCCCCCCGCCTCCTGCACATCTGCTGTATATTCACACATGAAGCTGGAATATGCTTGAGTGGAGTCAGCCGCTTACCAAGTAACAAAAAGAAATAATAATGCAAGAAAAATGGACCAGCTTTTGGCCTACGTTGTGCAAAAATGTTCACACAGAGTCCGAGTATAATGAGCAAAGATGAGCAATCTTAGTCGGAACTCGGGATGAAAGCTAAATAATTTCATGCATTTCGAGGTTTAGTGCTCTGTATTGATAGCCATACACGCGACGGGCTGGTGCAAGGTCAACAGCAGAGGTTCTGGCGCGCCAGTCAGCGACAGCGTGTTTGGAACACCATCTAAATACTAATCAAACATCATTTACAGCTGGCTTTATTTGAGGCTCCTGAGAGACTGTCCCGTCCCGCTTCTTCACCATGGTAACCAGGGATTCATTTCAGAGGTGTCATGCTGCATTATCATCTCAGCAGCTCATCCACTCCCCTCCGCCCTCTGGCTCGCTTCGCTTTTGTCCCTTCCCTGTTCAGACCCTTCAATCTCCATCTCGCCCAGCATCCTGGAAGGAAAACATCCACTATCTCCGTTCGGCTCTGATAATGCAACGCCGGCGTGGTTTTCAGACGCGGGCCGGAGTCTGTGCGCATGCGCACGGGACGCTTTCATGAATACGTGTACTTTTGGGGTACTTTTTTTTTTTTTTTTAAAGCAACGCGCAACTAGATCCTCGGCCTCTCAAGGCTATTTTCAAATGAATGAGATTTTTTTTGTCCGTATCTCAGCAACACTCTTGACTGTTCAAATCGATCAGATGTGTTTTGCTTAATGAAGTGAAGCAATATGAAAAAAAAAAAAAAGCATTTTCTTAACCCAGGAAGCTTAATGCAGTTATTAAAAGGACAAATTATCGGATTCTAAGATCCCTCTCTCCTGTCATTCTTTTAAACTCCAGAAGCCAACTGCCACCCGGATTCATTTCAGTCCCGTTCCAAACCTTTGCGCCTCCTTCACCTTACAAGCAGCCCATCGGCTCCGTGTCCTCCTGAGAGCCCTCAGACATGGACAAGAGGAGTCAAGGACCAGAGCAGCTCTGATTAGATGACAGCCTGCTGGAGTATGAGCCCCAGCAGTGTCAGGCCTGCTTCTTACCTGGCTGTTGTTTGGCTCCCTGTCATCATTATTCATCCCATTCAGGACCGCTTCAGCCACGGTTGTGTTGTCCTCTCTGTTTTGTTTTTGTTTTTTTTATCCCCCCCCCCTCCTCTTAGTTATCACCAAGTCCATTGTTGGTTCATCCTTATGCTTTAAGTCTCACCACCAGGCATCAGATTGTCCTGCAGGATTCCCCCACGCGCCGCGCGTTTGTTTTATCTTCCACTTTCAACCACCTTCTAGGAGTGGCTGCTGAGGTGCGTACTGATGCTTCTACCACAGGGATCCAGCGGTCGCTGCTTTTGGAGCTCCTTGACAGTAGTCACAGGAGCCCTGGTGGCCTCCCTCCAGCACGGCGTGCGAGGACAGCCACATTTAGATCGCTTCAGAAAGACAGAGTTCAGATCTTTTGCGACATTTAAATAAATACAGGATATGGGGAGATCTCTTGCCTGTAGTTGGAGACAAAGTAGACACCTTTTAATAATCCGAGTGAAATAGACTGGATCTCCTCTAGGATTTTGAAAAAAGAAAAAAAAGGAAAGGAAATGGACCAGATGTTTGATTTCTGTCCATCATTGACCGGCTCTTACGCTAATATTAGATCACCAAGGGACATTTGGTGGGTCTCTTTTAACAGAGGACAAGATCAGGTCAAACCCTGTGGTGGAGAAACTGCTCCTTGCTTTCTTCTGCACCCTGTTCAGTAAGGACACTGGGTCAGTTACTTTTTATTTGTCTTTAGCCACTTTTCAGATTTAAGATCTTTCTGAGGGCTGAACAACAAAGCCTCTGTAAATCTGATTTATCTTCGCAAGCTACACAAAGACAGGATTTATGTTTTCACTAATCTGTTCTGTAGCGAGCCGAGTAGGAGCTAATATTGTGTAAATCAAGTATTTTCACTTGATAATGGATGTATTATTGCAGTCGGCACATGATTCACACCACATTTATCTATTTATGTGGAGTTACTTGGAATTTGCAGCTCATTGTATGGCTGAGGGATGACTTTACTAAGTCCAAGGCATTTTTTTTTTCTTTCCCACATAAATGTGGAATGTGTTTAACTGACACAGTGCTCTTAAATTTTCCCTTTGGCCTGCTGTACAGGCCATTACATTAAATTGTCTCTCATAATGTGCATCCCACAGGTCCGTGTTACTGTACTGGTTACCCTGGGACAGCTGACACAGAAAGGGAGGTCCAATAATCTGCCGCATTAGTGGGTTAATTGCCATGTCCTGGTCTCCACTGGATTGTGAGGGCGCATTCTATTTTAACCGCGGAGCATTCCGTCCTCCAAACCCCTCACCCAGCAGCTAGACCCCAGTGCCTTGGTGGGAGGGAAAGATAAATATTGGACTCCTTACAGGGCATCATCAGGCAGTTGGCCCTGATGGTACGATACTCCCCTCTGCTGGTACTGGTACAAAATGAACCCGTCAGCTGCACGTTTAATTTTAAGTAGTACTTCTTGATGATCTGAAAACCACCCCCATATTTAAGGTATAACTAAGTGAGATTGTATTGTATAAAAAATATTTTAAATTTTGCAAAATAAGAAAAGCTCAACACCTTTCTGATTATTTATGTGCCTTGAATCCCGATTGACAACTTGTGGTGTTTTATATATGCTATATAGTTTATTTAGTTTTAATTGTTGGGTTATTTTTTTTAATAATTGCGTTTATTGTCACACCTCTGATATGGCTGGTCAGTTGTTTTTTTTTTTTATGAGGCGTTTATCAATCTGTATAAAGCTGCTTTTGAAAAATCTATTATCTTAACCTATTGTAAAACATATAAATTTAAAAGAAAAGAGTTCAGCCATTTCTCTCTGCTCTTTATCAAATTTCAGTGTTTCAGCGTTAGTCTGACTAAAGTAGAACAGCCTTCCTATGGCGCCATCTAGTGGTCAACGTGCGCATCGGTTTACCCCCTTCTGAAAGGTCAATTTAAAATAAACAAGCCAAGGTGGAAAATAAATAAAAACAGCATTCAGTTCTAATTAATGAGACGAGTTCAATACTTTTAATATAACTGTATTTTATTGAATTATTATAGATGTTGAATGATATAAATGATTTGGTTTAACACTCAAGGTAACTTATTACCATCTGTGATGCTCAAAATCGTTGCTAGAAGCATAAAGATGCACAAATGAAGAGGTTTATCTACAAATGTAACATGTGGGCAACGTGATCAAATATATGAAACAAACAGATGAGTATATATGAGTGCGATTAAGTCAGATTTGTCTGAGGCCGGTTTTGTGTTTTAAAGGTGTCTCTGTATGGTAACAAACACAAGTGACTTTTCTTTAACCTCAGAAAAATTTAGCAGGGTGATACATGAGGGAAGTCCTTCATGCTTTGCACAATGGCATTTTTGTCTCATTGTTTGGCTCATTGTGCAAATACATCAAAGAACCAGCATTTGAGCCTTTGCAGCATTTGTTCAGAAAGAATCCTTCAACTTCAGCATTGAATAAACAGCAGTGATCCGGGTACATTAACTAATAACACATGTTTTATCACTGTCCGACTCATTACGGACCTAAATATATCTCCTCTTTGCAGCAATATGTTCGGGACAGCATGCTAGCTTAAAAGTAAATGCAACAAAACTGATTTTGCATCTTTAAATAAAACTGCATTATGGAGAAAAGAAAAGAAGATTGAAACACTTTGGGATGAAAATAGTGGTGAGTTCAGTTTGACATTTTCCACACATTAAATCTCAAGCTCTAGTCAGTCATGAGGCACTCATATTAGACAGGCAGTTTATTTACAAATTGTAGACCTTACAGACCAAAAAAATAAAATAAATGATAGCAAATGTGCAAAGACAGGGACTGGTATCCAACAGAAGACAACAGATCAAAACAGCAGTTTCCTCCCTATACTGGTCTTTAATTACTTAAAAACATACAATCACCAAAGGTCATCAGCTTTTTACATTATAAAAATATCACCATGGTGATCCACAGATTGACAAACTGGGCTGTGGGAAATGAGACATATTTACAGGGATCCACCTACTTGGGGGGGGGTGGAAGGAAATCATGTGGGAAACAAATGTTGAGGGGGGAAAAGGTGAGCAGTGCAGAGAGGGTCCCAAGGCATAGCTTGAGCAGTTCTTGATTTAAGGTCTCTAAATGGACACCTCGGGATCCTTTTCATTTGTCCTGAAAGAGCAGATGGGTTTAAGTTAAAGGAGAAACATCTGTGTATATTTACAGAAGACTGCCGTGCGTGGAAAATGTCGAGGGCATGCCGCTTCTTCCATTCCACCAAGAGGACAAAAGGGACATTCGGGATGACGGAAAAATGACATGAGACCACATGAGTGAGGGAAGTGCTCTCTGTTGGTGTTATGATGGACAGCATTACCAGGATGGAACAATCAGCGTTTACTTATGGTTCATGCAGGGATGACGGCTGTGGCGCCCTCTGCCGGTCGACAAGGAGATGACAAGACGATGGCGTCCAGATGGGAGGGGATCAGGACAGCACACTGGTGTTCTGAGAATCCACGTCTTGCATGTTCTCGGCCTCTGTACTTACTCCGCTCTCATATACAGGGTTGTCGAACGCAGATTCTTCTGTCATGTTGTCGTACGGCTGCAGGGATGATGGTATCCTGATAGACTTCCCCTGGAGTCTGAGGAATGAGCGGAGAAAGAGGTCCTGTCAGTGTGCATTCCCTCCTCCCCCCCAAATTTTAGGTTAAATGCTTACTTTGCAAAGTAGACATAAATCCCGAGGACAACCACCAAGATGACTGCAGTTGGAATCAAAACTACCAAAGCAACATTAGTTCCCTCCATACTGTAATCCACATTAACAACTAAAAGAAGAAAATGCAGAAACCTCTGTGAAACATGTGCAGTGTTATATTAAGAGTATTCCATTTGTTGAGGTGTTTTACCATCTAGCCTTTGCTCGTTCACATACTGCGACGAGGACGCTGCAAAGAAAGACGGGTAGTTCAGTTAATAGTAAACTGTAGTTTGTGCACAAAGCTGAGGTAAAGTAGAAAGGTCGGGTCAGGGAGGACTCTGACCTCTGCAGGCAGGGGGAGTGCTGTTCCACTGAGAAGGGTGTCCGGGGACGCAGTAGATGGTGGCCTGACCCTGCAGCTCGTAGCCGGGGTGACAGGAGAAGGTCAGCGTCTCTCCCGCCTGGTAAAAGGCCTTCTCCGAGTTCTGCATGCTGGTGGAGGCGGCGCCAGGGTTCCTGCACGGCTCGTACTTCTCAGCTGGGTGGGGGGGGGTGAAAGCATCAATCAACAATCTCCAAACATTGGGCCGGTGTTTCAATCCCACGCCGAGGCCGACGTCTAGGACTTACGGACACACTTGGGCAGCCTCTCGCTCCACTTGGGAGCGGCCGAGTCTCTGTTGTAGCAGGTGAGCAGGCTGTTCCCAGACAGCACGTAGCCCTTGCCGCAGATGAACTGCACCGTGGAGCCCACGGCGAAGCGGCTCCCCGTGAGGACCCGGTGAGCGTGCGCCACGTTTCCAGGGTCCTGACACGTCAGAACTAGGCGGGGAGCGAACGACAAAGCGTCAGACTCAGAAACGCCCAATAAACGCCTCGCTGCCCGTGATGCAACTCCAGCTCCGGGAGATGGGATGATGGGTAATTACTACAGCTTTGCGGTCCTAAGTGGATATTTTATTTGGTCCCTGTAATCACATGACGCATTTTAGGTTTAAAAATATCCGTTTCCCTCTCCTGCTTTTGATTGGACTCAACTGAAGGTTGATGAATAAACACCCAGAATAAAACTCCTCCACCATCCTTCCTCAGCTTCCATAAAGCGTTTCAATTAAAAGAGCGCTCGGTTCGTCTCACAGTCGCAGTCCCGAGCTTCCCTTTTTTTACCTTCTTCGCATCTCGGGACGTCGCCACTCCACGATAGATCCCACTGGCACATGAGGATCTCGGAGCCGGTCAGCTGGTACCCAGGGTAGCACTGGTAGGTGACCACGGTGCCGTGGATGAGGTCGGGGTGGGAGGTGCTCTTCCAGCCGTTGGCGATCTCGGGCAGCTCGGAGCAGGTGTCGTTCCTCGGCACCTCTTTTTTTTTTTGGAAAAGAGGGGAAATGCACACAAAACCACACCTTCAAGCGGGGCTGCATATATGGAAATAAGCGGATACCCCCCCCTCCTCCCCCCAATCTGTTTACGTGAAATCGAGATGAAACGCGACGTGGAGGATGATTATACAGCGGCTTCCCCGGCAGGGGACGACTCCAGCCGCAGACTTGTCTGACGAATTTGGAGGAAAAGAATGTAAACACGGGCTTGTGATGTTGGCTTGGGGGGGGGGCGGCACAGCGGCGCGCAACGGACGAGAACACAAAGCAGTGGGGCGGAATCAGCTGATGCGCTCCCTGTGAAGTGGGCCCCATTAGTGAGCCTCAGCGTCCGTTGTTATCACATCCCGCCCGCCCGGCATAAGCCACCACAGACACGAGAGAGCAACGCAAACCGACAAAAACACAAAAATAAACAGAGAATTTTTTTTTTCCCCCCCCCCCCCCCTTTTTTTTTCCTCTCACTAATTGGTTTCCCACTGAGTTCAAGGTAGAAGGGTTTTTTTTTTTGTTGTTACCCCAACATCTTTGCTTTCTAGTCCAGTTTTTTTGCCCGCCGGGATTTGGTGCTGGAAAGGCAGCGCTTTGACGGGTAATGAGAGACCCACCGAAGAAGTGGACCACGAAGCCGTTATTGTAGCCGTAGATGTTGGTGGCCGGGTCCGACTGAAACTGGATGGTGACGTCGGCCATGGAGGTGTAGAGCTTGAAGCGGGGCCGAGTGCCGCCGTACTGACCCAGGATGTTCCCCGTCAGGTCGTCGCCGTCGTAGAAGGTCAGCAGGTCGTTCTTGCCGATGTGGAGTCTAAAACCATAGCAGAAGGTTGCTTTTAAACCACGTGACTATTGTTTTAATCAAAAAAAAAAAAAAAAAAAAAAAAGATAAATTACGGCTTGGAGTTATTAACCTCGCGGATTCACTAAAACAAAAACACTGCCTTCTCTTTTTTTTTTTTCCAATTTTACGGAAACAAAAACAAGCTGCTTCAGCTACAGGCTGATATAACAAGCAGGTAAAGTATCAGCAGAGCAGCAGGCAGGTCATTTGCTTGATTGTTACAGAGCCTCACATAATAACAGTATAATGCATGCACTGTTTGGGAAAAAAAGCTTTTATAGCTGTGATTCACCTGTACCGCAACACCATTTAGCAGAGATGGTAAAATCGGGAAAAAATATACTAGGGTGTTCCTCGTTGAGGTTACATCGATGAAAACTAGCGACAGAGAATCTGAACGTGGCTCGTAGGAACAACGCGGAGGACACAGGTGAACGAGCGAGGACAACTCGGGGTTCGTCAAGGCAACCCAGCTGCCTTTGTGTGCTCTCAGGCGCGTTTCCCTGAGCGCGTCCTTTCATCCAGAGCTCCAACATAATCAAAGTGAATGAGGGGACCCGGGCGCCTCTGCAGGCGAGGCCGGCTGTCAGACTCTACAGGTGAACAGCGTCATGTCTAACCACCTGTGACCCCCACCCGACCCTGGCAGCTGGAGCAGAACTGGCTGAAGGCCTTCAGCATCCACCAGCTCACGAAACGGCCTCGGCGCCCTCACGCCTTCCTCCCCAGTTTCCGAGTTTCTTCGACTCGATTGGTGAAATGTGGTTGCTTGATTGTGTATTTGGATTGGCGGATGAACAAAAGAAAAAAAAAAAGGTTGCCAACCCTTGGTGCGAAGAGAGGTTGGAGCCAGCGAAACAGGTGCTGCTCTAAACAGCCACATTAAACAGCCGATCACCTTATTCTCGGCACCCCAGATCCTCCTCCGAGACGCGAGTGTCCCTGAAAACATGCAATTTCAAGACAACGGCGCGATGAGAGTGACCGACTTCCACTCTCGTTATTTGGACCGAGGAAAATCTGGGCTCCTCCTGATGGGCACAGCCGATGGATGCCAGCTGCGTGAATGGGAGCGAAATGAGGTGGCGAGGTGCTCGTGGCTGGGGAGAGGGACAGCAACAAGTATAATTTACACCTCCGTGTTCTGGAAACAATCCCGATGCGCGTGGAGGTGACGGGAATGAGGACGCCGGCGCATGGTTCTAAAAAGCACAAAACACTTTTTTCATGTGTGAAATGTAATGAAGTACTGAAAAAAGCATCTTGGCTGTCATCTGGGTTCGAACATCGTCTGCATATGGTATCTAAATGTTGACTGCATTGGCTCATCGGTGCTAGAAATAATACTGCTGAAATAATCCTTCCTTATATTCCAAATGCAACTGTATATTTACCTCCAGATCGAGCCTTCGCATCAGGGTCTAATTTTCCGTGCAGTTCACACCTTTACCCACATTATGTCCTCTTTTTTTTTTTTTTTTTTTTTTTGTTTTCCCTATTTCAACAGTGCCTGACTGAGGCTGATCCACTCAAAACCACATTTACTCAATGGAGCCTCCACTGTGGGGAAAATGGACCTGCTGCACAGTGTTCTGCTACAGGCTACATTTCTGTTCGTCTCGTGTTGCGCAACCCTCGTGTCACACAGATCTACAGTGTCTGCAGACAACAAGGCCTCTCCTCCCTTTTCTTTTTCATCTTTTTTCTAAAAAGCCTCCCCTGACAGCCAAACTCACAGCAGATGATGACCTTGTTTTGCGACTGACGCCAACGTTCCTCGTCCTCTGCGCTTGAATTGTTCCCAGAATCATGGTGACAACCCGGAAGATGGCCAAACCCTTTCGGTGCCTTCGGTCCAGACTTACACGGTGCGCTGTGGCGAAGCTCTCCAGCTCACTCAGGCGCCTTTTCTGTACAACCTGGCAGTCACTCCATCCAAATGTCAAACCACCTGCCTCTGTTAATGGGTTCTTTGCTGTGTTTTCTTTTTTCCTTTCTTTTCACAGGGGCCCCAAAGAGCTGCATAATATCTGAAATGACTGCGTTTAAATAATTCAGCTAATGCTGGAATGGCAGAAGTTGACAAAATATGACTATTTGCCAGTCAAGCAGCCAGCTGCAATAATGTAAAAGATGGCACTTTTAGATGGGAGCCTTTAATAAACAACCAAAACACTTTTTCTAATGATCAATAAATCCCCCCCCCCCCTTCATTATAAACTGAACAAAACAATCTTGTAAAACCATGAATAAAACGTACAAGATTGTCATGTAATTCTCAAGATGTCCACAAGAGAGCGCTGCAAACCCAGCGCACTTGTTATACAGCATTAACGCTGGTTAAGTCTCCAACCCCACATTAACATGCAAAATATGTTTAATTTAACTTATAAATGATAAAGCCCACATGCTAATGATATGGCTTGTGTATGCTACAGGTGTGGATATCAGCTGTAACCTCTTGTCTCCGTCTCTTGCTCAAGCCATGCTCCATATTAATTAGCAAGGAGCCAACCCCTCTTGTTTGGTCTAAATTAATTAATCAGTCCTCATTATGCACACTGCTTTTCACTAATTGCCAGCACAGACACAGTGATGAATGATGAAATTGAAAGCATTCTCATTAATGTAGAAAAGTGTGTTCCTGCCTTTATAATGAGACAGCTCTCTTCTGCAAGAGTCTCTTTTTTTTTGTCAAATCAACATGCAAAACTCCTTTCTCACAGATTGCATGTTGACTGAGACTTTAGGAGATCAACAGCATGATAAACAGACTGGACATGAAGGTAATGGGAGGGTCTGTGGGGATCAGGCGAGCTGTGGTTCTCTTCTGCCATCAAGGCCATGCATGACCAACCTTGAGATTTAAACTACTGCTGGCTAAAGCTCCATTAATTTACAGCAAGTGGCCTCATGTGGCTCAAATTAAAACAAACTCTGGGCAGCTGCAATTTGTTTTGAAGAGATCTCTGGATGAAATTCAGTTAACCTCAGATCAAACTTGTTTACTTGAGCGTGGGGGCAGAGGGGTTCCCCCTTTGATCAGCCTTTACCCGAGGTGCACGCGCTGGCTTACGGACGTTAATCACCGAGTCATAAAACGAACAACCGGGAGGAAAGCAGGGTCACATGGACCAGTGCAGAATTCACACTCATATTATTGGCCTTCTCTAATGCTATTATTCCCCTGTAGATCTGAGGCTCGGCTTTGAGTGGCAGCTCATATCTCACCTGCCGCGAGCCCGACAGATAAAATTTAGGGCATTATGTTCTTTGTGTAACGGAATACAAAACTGAGCCCATACAGGCGCCCCTGATGCTTCAGCGCGAGTGTATTATAGAAAGGTGAATAATTTCAAATGTGAAATGAGGTTTTACTTCACTCCAGAGAGGACAGTGCGTTATGTGGAGAAAGATGTGTAAGATCTGGATGTTCTGAGAAAAAAAAAAAAAAAAAAAAAAAAAGAAGAAAAAAATCACTGCCCACAGGACTGTTGACCTGTTTGGACATTCTCAGGAGGAGAGGAAAGAGATCCGGGATAGGAGCTCTGCTGTGCCTGCCCGGGCTTCACGCTGCTTCCGGCTATGTGTGCTTGCAGGAAAAAGAAAAGGATGAACTGGGACTGGAACTGGACAAGTAGGCGAAAAGACAGAAAGGCAGCATGCACACTCAAATAGTCCCATGATCCTTGAATGCAGCATTACCGGATGCTACAAACCCAATGAAGATCCGGCCGTAAAGAGGGAGAATAAGCTATCATGTCGCAATTAACCCCGTGAGTTCATCCAAAAACGAGAGAATTATGAATGCTAATGCTAAAGCGCGGACACCTGTGTAAGCAGGTGTCCGACGCGACAGGTTTGTTGCCATTCTTCCATCTCTCTCTTCAACCCCAGGCGGTATTCCCACTGGTTTAATTTGAACATCCCTACACCCTCTTGTGAGAAGACGCTTCGGGCAATAATGCAAAATACTTATGCAGTTATTTTGTAGCTTTTCTCAGAATTGTACATTCGTGGAAAGGGTGCAAATCGCTCAGAAGAAGGCAAACAGATGAATCCTCATGAAATATGCAGACCACAAACTAGCAGATACAATTTAATGGCTCTGCTTAAAAAACACACACGTACTTAATGTAACAAGAAAATATATAAGCAATAACGTGAATGAGAACGCACGGGGTTGAATGAACGGTGCTGTGTTGATGTAAATGGGGTGAAGGATGGATGTGCCCGTCTTTGAAAAGTGTATCGGTCGACTGTGACATCTGTGTGCGTATGTTGAATTACAGTTGGGAAGGCTGGATAAATGACTCTAGTTCATTGCCAGTGCATATTCATTTCAAAGCCAGCTCTGAGACACACACCAGGGAAGAAAAAGCAGGGAGGCTTACTGGCTAATCTGGTCAGAGAGCAAGCTGGAAGCTACACAGAATTCTTAATGTAGCAGATGAGGATGGGGGGGGGGGTTCGGCTGGGGTGGGGGGCTAATTAGTGACTTCAACTGCAAAAACACCTCCCCGTGTGCATGCCAGGCTGTGTCAGTTTTATTATGAGAAGACGTGAGAAACAAACTATTTCTGTTCTGGAGAAGTCTTCGCTGTTTTTTTTGTTGTTTTTTTTAACGCTGAGTCCGACCTCACCTCTGATGCCATTGTGTCATTTCACCTGAGTGCAGTCGCTTACACTTGGATGTCAAGCATGATCCTCTTGTCCTCTTCCACGTGGATGCCCCAGATGCAGTCCTGCCCCTTGTCGTAGGCCTCGGGCCAATTAGGAGACAACACCACACCAGCAGAGTCTGTGATTTCCCCGCTGCACACAGCTGCAACACACAAATTCCTCAGCCTCAAACAAAGACGGCGGATTTACATCACAGCCAGTTAAAAGGAGTGAATAAAAACAGAATTATATATCAGCAACAACAGCACATGACCTTTCTCCTTATGTTTAACCGTGCATTATTATAAAAGCGCTCTGAACTCATTGCTGACTTCTTGACAGGAAGCTTATAAAAATGCATACTAGTACTGAACTGCCTAGTGACCATGGCCTGCAGGGCAGAAAATACATTTTCCAGCTTTACTAGAGAGCTTTTCAATTTCAGTATGTGCCAGAATGACCAGGCAACAAAGACTTGGGGGTCATTGTGTCATGTGGGTGTGGGAAGTGAAAAGGATCAGGGAAAGACTTTGGGTTAGTTGCATTTTTAAACATAGTATGTGGCGTTCATCTTGGGCTAACTATTGTGTGTCTGTAATCTGAAGCCCTTCAGAGATGTGCCCCGTACGCGCCCATGTTCAAATTGTGGTTATAATTTTAAGATAATTTATGATGGATCAGAGAAAAGCAGCTTAGGAAGATATATTAAAAGTCTGGCTTTTAATATATGAGTAAAAGCACTTCTCCAGTGATCAGGCACACAATGGGAGCTTCGGCTCCATGCGTCAGTCAGTTTTGGTCCAGTGGAAACACAATTTTCTTAAAAAAAAAAAAAAAAAAAAAAATTCAACAGCACAATCAAACCGGAGAATGAAACTCACCCCTACAAGCTGGTTCAGTCTCATTCCACTGCGGGTTCTGAGCATCCGAGCACTCAATCACCACCGAGCCTTGCTCCAGCGTGTAGCCGGGGTTACAGGAGAATTCGACCACCGCCCCGACGCTGTAGGTGGAGTCGGTGCTGCTGAAGTTTCCGTACTTCACAAAGGGTTCGTAACACATGCCTCTGGCGAAAGCTTTGGGCAAAACATGCAAAAAAAAAAAAAAAAAAGGATTCATTGTAGGCGGTGTGCGTGCTGTCGATGGTAGAGTGCTGCGTTCTCTACGCCTGCCTTCATATCTGATGGCTGCGCCGGTCGACGTCATGGTCCCATCCGTGGTGAACTCTACGAACAGGTACCGCCCTGTGCTGAGCACGCCTTCGTTGGGCAGATACTCCACCTCGTAGGAGTCGTACACAGGAGGAGAATCTATGTTGTTGCCATTCTTAATCAGCAGTCTAAAAATATAGGCAGAGACACAGATCCCATCAGGTGGAAGTCTCTTCTGTGACAGTCCGAGAGCCCAATCATTTAGGGATATTAGCATTTGATAATGAGGTGAATGGCCAAACGTGACAACTGGCACGTAGAGGAGTAGAAAAAGTAAATACAGATCTATTTCCTCCCTCTTTTGATGTAAAGCCTGCAGATCATTTGCTCGATGGAACACTGTTATAGGATTATAATGATAAAACAGACTTTCGACCCCGCCTGTCACATTGTAGAGATTTTAGTTATTTATAGACTTTTTACTTGTCGGTGGCCTACCCACAGGCACAGTGTTATTAAGAAAATGAGACTTAAACTCTCTGCCATCTATTTGCTGACAAGGGACACATGCAATTTGCTTCATTCGGAGGGTTTGGAGTGTGCCAGTGTGCATACACCACCTGTCATCATCCTCTGCCAGGGCCACCTTTTCAAAGTGAACGTGAAGTCGTTGGCCTTCGGGGGCCTCGAGGACCCAGTGACATGTCAGATTGTTGCTGTAGTTGCCAGGGAAACCAGGGGAGACAATGCGACCGTAGGTGGCATTTTTTATCATCCCTCCACAGGATGCTATATTGGAGGAAAGACACGGTGGAGAAAAGACAGAAGGGAGGTGAAGACCTGAAAGGGAGAACTTTGCAAAATGCAGTGACCTCCAACTACAGCCGGAGGGTTTGGGGGGGAGTCCAAAGCTTTGCAAAGATTGCATCAATATCCACCAGCTGGAATACGTCAGCCAGCTCACCTGGGTGCGGGCGCGAGTCGGGAGCTGCGTGGTGGATTTGTAAAGAACACAGGGAAACACTATCTGCTCAGAACAGCTGCAGAAGAATGTACAACAAGATGAGCCTTCAGCATCAGGACAAGGAGAGTCATGTGGTCCAGCTCTAATTAAGCCAAACAGGTCCTTGTTTATCCTCCAAAGCTTCCTGTGCTTCTGTATCATATGCAAACACACTGATTTGGCCTCAGAGTGTAACTAATTAACTCTCAAGGAAAGGAGGTAATGCAAGCTTTCATTAATCAAAAGCACTTCTGTTCAAGACATAAGGTCTTTTTGTGTTTTGAAATGATTTAGTGAACTGAATTTTAATTGCAGAATTATCAGCACAGAGAAATATTGCTAAAGTCAGTGTGAACAAACAGTAAACAATACAGAACTTGCATATAAAGCGGCAGTGTGGTACCTGAGTGACAGAATTGGGAGCTTATAGTGACGATGACTTACCGACACATTGGGGCTCCTTTCCGCTCCAGTACGGGGTTGTTGCATTTCGACAGGTGAGCATTTTCATGCCTTGCAACCTGTAGCCTGTGAGACAGCGGAAGTAGGCTTCTCCACCAGGATGGAGGTGTGTCACAGAAGCCTCTCCCCCGGCAGGCTCTTTGGGGAATGAGCAGCTGAGCACAAAAGCTGGAATAAAATAGGAAAAGAAAGAAAAAATGTTTTTGTCTTCTATAAGTGGGGAGTTTGTAATAATTTGCCACATTCTTATTGCCCTGTGAGAATCCTAATATTACTCTAGAATTGGTTTTATTTCACTAACAAGTCAGAATATTCCAATTACAAGTTCCTTTTGTATTTTAGTGGCTAATTAAGTTGCAATATTTGCATAGGAGTGGCTCACTTCAGACAAACTTATCTGGAGCCTGCAGTGAATGTTCTCTTCTTGAATGTATAACCACCACTCCCCCATCTTGACAGGGGGCAAAAATTCAGAAGGAGATTTTCAACATAAAAATGACTAAAACTTGTCAAGAATGTCAATGTTTCATAGCCAACAAAAGTGGATTCCTGCCAAAACAATCTGACTAAAATGCTCGGCGGATCCCCGTGGGTGCCCCATTGTCCATAAACCCTGCTGTTGCGTAGTGTCGTTGACCGTGTTGCCTCTTCTCCCAACCATCTCTGACCACACAGACGGCTATAAAGGAGAGAGAACAATTTCTCCCTCTCCCTCTGCCAGACACACGCGCCATTAGAGATGTTTGATGTTCAACCTTCAGCTTTACAGTATGTATTAACAGCATGTCAGCGGTACACGCTGTATGCAAATGTCCAGAGAGATGTTTACAGCACTGCAGTAATTAACATCACAATGCAAGCCAACACAAACACTTTAACAAACAGAAATGGTGCTGATTGGTTGAACGTCTCGCAGGATCTTTAATGTGATTACTGGAAGAGAAATGGCCCCCAGTAGCTGTTGTCAGAAAATGGCGACTCCGGCAGGGTAAGATCAATGTTTTCCTACCCCAGGTTTTGCATTGTTGCTCCTGCTATAAAATGAACGGTGCAGGACGGAGTGGAGTTCATACGGATAATGGAGTGAGCTAACTAAGTCTATAATGGAAGCTATTAAACAACCTTCTTTTTCTGTCTAATAACCACACACGGTTCTACCTCATTAGTGTAGTCGCTTTAATGGCTGGACTAAAAGTTTTAAACTTTTCAAGTTAACGGCCAAAACAACCAATATAATTGGATGCACTTTAGCTTGTGTAATACCAGTGAACAGTGCACAGTGGCAGTGCATTTTAACAAAGCTGCAGGTCATGTTTTAGCTTATAACACCTTAACCTGATTCTTCTAGAAGCCCAAGATACTACTGTGGTTCTGTACAATAAAAAATCCACTAAATACAAACAAAAACCTTCTTAATTTATAGGTACTTTACAGTATTCTGGTAGTCAGAAAGAGCCACCCTCTTTCTGACTACCAGAATACTGTTTGGTCTATACAACCAAAATACATGTAGCCTGTCCTTGTCTGAGAGGACAGTAACATTCTGGATCTCATTTAATTCTCATTTCAGAATTACAGAACATGTTGTGTGGATAATAGTTGAGTTTTTGAGTTGATGCCATGAGGACAACGGGGTTTGTTGTACTTGCAGGAACTGATGGATCAAAAATATCAAATGTTTTTTGAGTGTCGCCAAATCCTTGTCAGAACATAGCATTCCAACTGTTGTGTTTACTGACCAGATTAGGTTGAAACACATCAAAATGTTTTTTTAAAGGATAAGTAAATAATGAGATTGTCATGCATTTGTGCATGTTCCAAACACACTTTGCATGGTCTATGCATACAGATGATCAGCAAGTGTAAAGGACGCAACACGATGGTTTCATCATATCTTACCATTTGTGGATGAAATAAATTATGTTTAGGTATCATATTAAAGTTCAAAAACACGATCCTGTCAATCTTTGAGCTCTAGGAAATGCACAGCTGAATGCATCGTATGTTATATTCTAATGTACTTGATGTTTTTGGGGGGGGGTTTTGTTTGTTTTACACAACCTGCTGGTTTCAACTATAATGAAAAAGGCCTTTCTTTGTGGCAAATCAGTAAGCCACAGGGACGGGGTACGTTGCCCCTGGGTCATCCATTCAATTCGCAGTTTATCACTAGCTCCAGTGAACCTAGTTATTGCCATTATCATAGCAGCATTTACATCCCTATTGAGCATGCAGCAGGAGAGCCAGAGGCAAAAATTGTGGAGCCAATTCCTGAAGTATTAAATTACGTGCTGCCTCCATTCCACTAGATGTGGTGCTGGGTCATAAAGTCTGATTGTTTTACCATTACAAATAATAGATCCACAGTGCAGACAGCCAGAATGATTAGCTCACTGTGCTATTGGACCACGAGAAATGGTTGTGGAGCTTATGCCTGTATTTAGTGTTTCCTCATAGAGCAGAGAAAATGGTCACATTCGTAGAACACAGGTAAATCTTGGGTTTTCTTCTGTTATAAAATAGACTCTTAACTTTTTTTGATGCTGGTCCAATATACTGTACGTTATAACTTCATGGGTCCAGCTGTTTTATCTATTCTTCAATCTATGTATTCACAACGACTGAAGAGTAACAATTTGAAGTAAAACATTCAAAGACCAGTAATGATGTCCATTGTCTGTCAGTCTTTTTCCCCTAATAACAAATACATGAAATCATTTAAAGATGGAAAAAAGTACACCCCCCTAAATCATTCATACTCTCATGTATTAATTATTCTGCTGCACAGACGTGTTTTACTTGCAGGAATATTTCATATTCATAATGTTATTCTGGCACTAATAGAAAAGGATTATTGTCCTGTAGAAAATAGATGAGGTGAAGAGGCTTACTCACCATATTTTGGGCAAACAAATAACCCATGAATTTTAATTATAGACTTAAAAAAAAACGATTTCAACTATCCCTTCATTGGAGAGCAGAGGTGAGATCCAATAGGTCTAAAGATAATGAAAATCAGAAAAAAAAAAAAAAAACAACACAAATGGTGTTTTATCTGAAATAGTGGAGGACATTAACACAGATGTACAGAGATCAGCCTGGGTTGTATAGCAGCCCTGCAGTGTGACAGTGGGACTGTAAATGTGTCTTGGCTGTGCACCAAAGCATTACTTTTAGAAGAAAGATCAATAATGTTGTCACAGAGAAAGTGATTCAGTTGTGGAAAGCCAGGCTGTAGTTCTGCCAAGATATGGACTCTTGATATTTGTGCAGTTGGGTTTCAAACTCAATTGCATTGGTCATTTACTCAATAAAGGCTATTAAAGAGAAATAATGTTGGGCCACAGGCGGCATCTCATCAATGCTGCTGAGAAGTGGTGGCAGGCGGTGGCTCACTGCCCATGACACACATCCAGTGGACTCCCTCCTTGTCAAATTGGCGTATTAGTTACTGCCAATCAATAAATACTGTCAAACATTAGTGGCATTGATTATGCTCATAAAATGTAGAAGTTACAATTTAAGGTCAAGAATTATGTCAATCATTCCACTGCCACGATAAAATGGAGTGTGTGGGAGATTTTTTATTTTTTTTTTTAAAAAGGATTGTTCTTATTTGTAGTAATTTGGGATGTTACAGGTATTTCAAGAGTTAATTATCCCCAGTGCACCTTCATACAAATTACTTTTAAAATGCTAGCTTTGATTGATCTCAGAAGTGCCCGCTGTGAGCTGGGAGATTTTCAGATTACCATCACTTTAATTAACTTATCATTATGAACGATGTCTTGTATTGTACTCTTTACTGGAGCATGTACAGTTTGATGAATTAACACCATTAATTCAAAAAGACACATTTAAAAAGGCAACCAGTGCAGTGTCTTGTGTAAACATGCAGTTGCAGGAGTTAGCATTTTACTGACATTTATACTTTGAAAAGCAGAGATATCAAGCTCCAAGCTCACTGCTGAGGTTGTAAGGTCATCCATCAGCCTGCCAGCACTGTAGCAGATATTAATTACCCTGATCTCAGATCCATCACTCCACAGGTCTCGCTCTTTCTCCATGCCTGTCCAATCACATTTCTCACATACCATTATAACAGACAAGGTGATACTCAGCTCACAAAGCGAAGAATACAAAATTGAAATATCCTGCTGGATCCTTTCTGACTAGTCTCTTCAAAAACCTGCTATTTTGCTTGTGTATCTAAATTTGTCCCATCAATTTCAGAAGCAAATTGCTGTATTATCTTTTTTTTGGATACTTGAAGCTACACACCCCCGACTGCAGTGATAGCAGGAGTTATGCGTTTTGTAAGGATTTTATAGCATCATGCATAGTCTCATAATTTCCCTTTTGCATAACAAAATGATATTGTACTCTATTACTACTTTTATTCACTGTGTTTATCAACATGTAAATAAGTATCAGGCAGGTCTAGTCAATTAATATATAAATTATTTTGAATAAACTAGAAATATGTAGTGTTGAAAATTATATTTGGTCTCTCTATAATATAATTCAGCCATTTGTCCCCATCAGTGCCCATTTGTGGAATCGGTGCCAAGCCTTTACTGGAACCATTCAGCCATGGATCCAGACATAATCGGCTTTTTTTTGTTGTTTTTTGTTGTTTGTTTTTTTTCCAACACCAGCAGCTCTGTTTTTGATGGATGCTTTCACGAAAGAGCCGCAACATTATAGTGGAATGAATATTTTGTCCAACCGGTTTCCACCATCGTCTCAAATTGATGGTGCATGTAATTGGCGACCACTTTGTGTGATTGGGATGATAAACCGACACCATGCCGACATGGAAGAATCAGCATCAAAACAAGTGAGTGCGAAGGAGGCACGTTTATGATACATTATTGCCATGGTCAACATTTGACAGCTGCTCTGGTGATGTATTTTTTTGCTCCTGAACCATGATTACTGTTAACTGGAAGAGTTCACTCCAGCCTGTGCTATTTGTGATTGTGTGTTCAAAAGTGATGGAATTCTGACTGAAAATCTACATACACACTGGGGGATCCACTTTATATTTCCTGTTAATGTTAAATTAGTAAATTGAACATTTTTATCATTTTTATTTTTAAAAAAGGGATTATGTTGCTGTGTAGAATTCACATATTCAGTGTCAACAATATCCGACACAATCCAGTTGCTCACCTTGATAATGCAGCCTGACAAACCCGGAATTGTGCCCTTGCTCGCTGCGGAATCGAATGGAGATCTGGTTGCTCCAGCTGCGCAGGACGAGTCCCCTCATCAGGAGAGACTCATTGGCCAGGATGAAGGTCTCTTGACCACCCGTGTCCTCCACCGTCACCTGCTCCCCCTCCAGCACACTCACATTCAGCACCTATAAAAGGAAAGACTATCACCAAGGTAGAAGGAATATGATTTATCTATGTGCAGTGTATAGTTGTTTTAGCCCATTTCTTGCTAACTGTTTTGACAAATTACAGTTTTTGCAGAATTATTAAATGATGGTGCTTGCGAACAAGATTATGATTATGTCCTACTTTACACATGACAGAGATACACTGCTAAGCCACAGTATTTCTATGTCAAGCTAAGTTTAGTTATGCCTGTTCTTTGGATGTCTGCAACATTGCATTAAAGATATACTTTAACCTTTATTATTTCATGTATGATGCTGTAAATGTGACAAATGTTTAATCTCTTCAGCAAGTCACAACATCTACAGATAAATCTGGGGAGGGGTCCTTAGAGGATTGTATATAGTAAAACAGCCTGGATAATGGACTAGCAGCATAATGTGGGACACCATCTGATCTCCCCCAGAGAACTGAGGGGGAGGTGCGTTATTCCAACAACAGGTTACGATTTTCATTACCCCCACCATATGTCCATTGTAAAAACTGAAAAATAGAAAACAAAACAAAACACTTGCAGTAATATAATAGATATTTATATTTTAAATATTATTTTGCAGGAAAATATCTGAATAACAGTCAATCCTGAGAGCTCAATCAGTGGGATTATTTTGAACCAGCCCACAATCAGCCCCAGAGTCCCAGCACTCGTCTTGAAAGATGAGTGCACCTTCAAAGCTAATTCAACCACAGATATTTCAAGCTCTTGGTGAAATTCCCAACATCCGCCGAAAGTAAGCACTGTAGTTTCTACTTGCAGGTCTCAGGTTTAGAGCCAGGGTGAGGATTGCCCTCCGTGAGCTGAAGTCTCCAAGGTAACATGTCTCTAGCCGTGCTTTTGCTGCAGCTTGAAAAAAGGCGAGACAGGCAGAGCAGGTTGCACAAAAGTGTCAGCAAAACATGTCTGGTCGGGTTGACTAACTGTCACTCTGTTGGGTGTGTGCTGATGGAACCCGAATGATTCTTTAGTCATCCAAATTGAGTTTTCCCACAACCAGAAACATCGCCACTCCATATTATCAGAGCAGCTCTGTTGAATTTAATCAAAACTGCATTTCCATTTTTTTCTGTCTGTGTTATCTTATACAGGAACCTATAACGCAATTTCATTGCAGCATCACCAGTGGAGTAGTTTCTGGAGCCTTAAACAGCAGAGCAAGTAACAAAGGCAATGTTGCATGATTTTTTTTTTTTTTGAATCTGTGTTTTTCTATTTTCTCAAGGGCAGTAGCAATGACAATGCCTCAGGCGCAATTCTCCTTTCTGTTTTTCCTCTGACTTAATATGGGCGACTGTAATGCAGATCAGATTATTTCACATTTTCACATGTGCTGCAGACTAGTGGTCATGATATTCAAAAGTGTGTAGTAAATCGAGACAACATATTACTCAGTCTGTCTGTCTGTTTGTCTGTCTGAATGTCCTATCTATCTATCTATCTATCTATCTATCTATCTATCTATCTATCTATCTATCTATCTATCTACCCTGGAATCGCTTGTGTGGGTTTGTGTCCACATCTATAGTCCAATTATATAGCAGCGAGCTACGGAAAGTAAAGGTGAGCCGACAGTAGACAGTGAACATTTGGACTGATAGATAGTTCGGCCCCAGAGGGCCATATCATCTGTCATTCGCCCTGGGGCCTGTCAGTGCAGCCAGCAACAGCTGTCCTACCTCAATTATGAATCATTGGCCATGTCAGGAGACATCAGACTGTCTTATCTTCACCAGAGCTGCAGCCAAATGCCCACAGGGACTTTCTCACTGTTGTATGTCTGAGACTCTTTCGCTCGGTCTCTCTCACACACACACACATACATACATACATGTTCCCCTGGACAGTAATGAGAGCAGATCTGGTGTAACCACCTAAAATCTTTGCTTCAGCAGGCACATTTTCGAAACTGGAGATTTGGCTGACCAGGCACCCTTCTGCACCTAAAATATGATGAGGGGATACCATCTACACGTTGTTCTGTTTCATGTTTCATGAATTGTCTTGAGAGAGTGAGGAGTTTCAATTCATTTATGCATAGTGGAAGCTGTAACTATCACGGCAAGTATGATGGAGTCCTGTGTCAGTGCATTTTAATTTACCTCCCACCAATTGTGATTCACATTTTCAAAAGACCAATCAAAATAAGAGGGCAGTAAGAGAGACCTCACCTCCTCCCTCCTCCAGTATTTCCAATCAAGCAGCTGTATTAAGAGACCATCTAGCTGAAAGTAGCTGGATTGCTCTTGAAAGGCAAAATAAATGTTTCAGTGTATGTGAAGGAATGTGTCCCTTGACCTTACTGTGTTTATTGTGTTCTCTGAAAAGCATGGAGTTTCCTGCATGGTGCTGTCTTAAACCATCAGGGTGGACCGCAAGTCAAGGGGAGGCCCATCTTATCTCATCCAAACAGAAATCAGTTTGACGTGGAGTTTAATCCGTAACACTGATGGCATCCAACAGTCGCACCTAAAACACAATTCTGATCATTTTGTGCAATTAGAGGAGGTCCCCATACCATCTTAAACAAAGAAACACTAAAAATACATTATGTTTGAGTAGAGCATTTCCCCGGAAACAAACAATCCACCAGACAAACAGCACTTTTCACCAACGGATTGTGTTCTTTATTCATCCTTATGTACACAACACAGTTTATCTGTCCACAGAGGCTGGCTCACATTGATGATTTACTGCTGAAACATCTGCTGAACATTTAAACTGACTCGCAGGAGTCATTCCTGATGCAGAAATGTGTAGTATGTAATCAAAATAATCCCTCTATACATGCAAATAAAATGACCCTGCTGCTGTGCGGGAAATAAATCAGAAGCCATTCGACTCACCAGCTGTGTTGTCACCATGATGGAATGCGTTGCAGGAACCTACTTCACTGCTTTATATCCGCGCTTCACATTGGGATCATCTTCATGCATCTCATTCACCAGAGCTTTTTCTGTGCATCCTGATTATTTTGTATGACAGAGAGTTCTTCCAGTACTCATTATATGAAAAATGTTATCTCAATTGAACATTCACCTCTGCATAAGGCAGCCAAGGCCATTTTGTATTGGCCCTGCTGTCTAAAACAATAGATCTTTACCAATCAGGAAAAGTTGAATGTTAATGAGAAGCTGCCAAAGTCAGCATCTGAATAACTCATATCCTGCATTCATATGCACCAAATTTAAGACCTCACATGTATTAGTGCACCTAATGTTAGTCTTATTTTTTTTTTCTCAAAGTGTATAGTAAAACACATGTGAGCTGTGCTTGAGGCAAACAAATGACCTCTTTTCTAGGGACTCCTGGGCCTTGAATTTTATAAACAGGTATTTTTGCATAGATTTAAATGTATGTATTTCTGATTTACCCCCCCCCCCGCCTTCAAAATTACACTGAAAGAGGGGGGAGAAAACACTGACAGTCTTTTCTATTTATGACAGCTAGTTGGGTGGAGGAGCAATTAGTGTCACCTGAAAGCCATTCCTCTTGTGGTGTCTAGGCCCAACAAAATCTCATTTCAGCAAACCCTGACACCCTAAAAGCTCATCATGCTCAAAGTGGCCTTCTTTATGTCCTTCCTTACTCTAAAGCACAAAGTGATGAAGCCTTACCACTACCTTCTGCTTTATTAAAGGAAGACTCTTTTGGTGGCCAATTGTTGGGTCTTTTTCTCTGGGGAACTTTCATCTTGTGTCATCTGTGTACGGGAGGATGCCATCATTGAAAAGCCATAACACACAACTATGGACAGTTTGGGACGTTGGCCACAGAATTTGAAATGAAATGACCCTCTCACCCTTTCATTTTAGAAGAAAAGATCAAACTGATGGGCAACAGCCCAGACAAGTGAATTCATTTCTTGCAGTCTTTTCAAACTTTTTCATTTTAAGCTTTCTTTTTTTGACTGGAAATAAAAATGTTTGTTCACTGGAACAGTTAGTTTTGAGTCATAATGACATAAAGCAATCCTAACCACCTCCATGACCCCAAGTTAGGACAACAGCACTGAGCAGATGATTGATAAATAAAATGCTACCCCCGTCATTGCTTGAAGCTGGTAATTACATGTTGCACCTTTTAAAACCCATTTACTACACCTCTGAGCTGAGTGAGACACATCACAGATGAGAACAGGGAAGTTACGGACTGAGAAAAAGTGTCAAAACTCATTCATGGAGGACCATGTGTTCATCTGTAGTCACTGGAAACAAACAGATCAAATTAACTGCCCTGTTCATCAGCTACACCCAGACAGGACAGTTGCCCTGTGCTTCGTATTCCTTTTGTAAGAAATCTTGGAATTAAAATGAGAATGCAAGGATCAATTCAGCCGGTGCTGAGACAAGAATGTGTATCCAGTGTTGGTGCTGCTCATTAACGTGGCTATTGATTGGAGTCGGCAGAGTGTGGCCACGGAAGCAGCATCAAACACCAATCGTTAACCCTCAAGCCAGGGTTAGCTGGAAACATTTGGTCTGGTCTGTAACGTCTCAATCTCTGCAGGTGCAAATCACCAAAGAGATGCGTCCACAATGCATTCATTTCTATCTGAGGTGTATCTCATTGCTGCAACCAGCGTAGATGACTTCAGCTTATTATTTTTTATTATTTAGCTTTAGTTGGAAATATGTCTAATAAGGATTTGAGGATCACAAACATGAATGCTTTGATTTTGTTTTTGTTATTTATTTAGAATATTATATAATATGAGTTGCTCGAGCTGCTTAATGTTATTTACAGTGAAGTAAATATTGGTATATATAAGTTAGCTACAATGAAGCTGCACCTGTGGTCTATTACTTTAATCCCATGATTCACAGCAGCTGAAGCACGACAAATAAGAGGAAAAAAGAAAATCTAGAGAATAGTAGAAATAGGAAAAAGAGTATTGAAGGAGATGGAAAGGAGTGATATGAGTACTGATCTCCCTCCCCATTTCCTGGAGTTATACTGCTTCAAACCTGTCAGAAAATGGAAGCCCAATCAGCCTTTGAAGCTGTTGATGAGATTGGATAAGTCTGGGTTTCCAGTTTCTGAAATGTATCAACCACTCTCACTCTCCCTCCTGCACAATTCGTTTCTTTTCTTTCTTTTTTTTTATTTTTTGGAGTGCTGAGACGTTACCATGAAACAAACTGGGACTGCCGGTGCTGAGCCTCCTTGAGACCCAGTCAGGTCAATGAGAGGAGGAGCAGGTGGAGATGTCATAGCAGGGCAGATGGCCTGGAAAGAGCTGACTTCTAGCAAACCCACTGGATTAATTTGATCAAATGAAAAAGCCCGAGAACAGATTTTAAGCACTTTAAAGCCACAGCCCCGTTTCTGGAAAACCTCCATCTGTCCTTACCTAAAACAAATTTTAGAGAACTGGAAACAAATATGTCTAGGAAAGTCCAACAAAGGTTGGGAATGAGACACATGAGATTAAAAAAAACTCACTGCTGGGACAGTGAGACAGTCAGCCTGGAGGGAGAAGCAGTGCCTGCAAGCACATCAACTAAACACCACGGTTATTTGGTAAGATCAAAGAGGAAAGGAGAGAGCAAATTTACCTGAGTGCCATCATCGCAGTTCAGATTTATTGAGTTCTTTTTGTCCTCTCTCTTCATGGCACAATAGATTCTGCTTTATTATGTTGTTTTTACACAAACAGGAGGTGGAGCTTTTCTCAGTTTTGTGGCCATTTGCCTTGGCAGAGTTTGGCCAGTCAAGCCGAGGGCAGTGAAATCTTTAAAAATAAATTTTCTGTCCTCTCTGCTCTCCCCGTCAAACTGCTGAAAGGGGTATTGACCGAGTGCACAAAAGGTCTGATTTCTCTATTTTTTTTTCTTTTTCTTTTGGCAGCCACAGATGCAGACTTAGTGCAAGAGGTTTTTTCTTTTTCACCTTGTCCTTCATTTTTTTTTTCTCTTCCTCTGACTTTGCCAATTGCTGGTCTGACTGGGTGCCAATAGACACAAAAATGCATTTTTGACTTATTACCATGCAGGACAGTGAATTGAACTGAAAGGAAAGTGATCATAAACAAAAATTTCCAGAAAAAAGAAAAGTATAGCCACAAATCAATAAGCTGTCCAATCAGGTAATGGCCTGGAGAAGGTTTGTGAAGCCTCCAGGGAGACAGTGACTAATTCTCCAAAAAGGTTGAAACAATCAATTTTGAGAGAATTTCAGCCTCCATGTGTGCTAGTGAATGGAACAGTGACCTAAGCTGTTAAACAAACCTTTGTCTTTTTTCCCAGTTTTTTCTGCAACTTGACAAGACATTTATCTTTATTTACTATTTATCCAAGCACACCCTTAATTTAATTTTAACAAGTAAAATGTCTCTATAACAAGACAAGAATCTCAAATACTTCAATGATGCTTTGATCAGATTCTTCCATGATACAAAGACCTGAAGGACTTTTACACTAAATTCTAAATTCATGATCATTTTTTTCAAATCTAACTTCTTAAAACAAGATGTAGTTGTGAGCAAATATTATATAATATGTGTGGACTCATGTCAGGATATATTAAGGCAAATAATAATACAAAACAAATAATAATGCAACAATTAGCACAATCATTAACCAAGAAGGTTTGATTCCAACTTGGTAATTTCCATGTGGAGTGTGCATGTTCTCCAGTGTCTGAATGGGTTTCCTCTAAGTACTCCTGTTTCGTCTCCCACTCTAAAAACATGCACATGAGATTGGCTGAAGATTCTAAATCCCCCTTAAGGTGTGTTTAATGGACTGGTGACCTATTGGCATACCCTGAATTGGGAAAAGATTGGATGTTAACATATCACTTCATGACCTACAAGACAACCTTACAAACAGATATGTAGTCTTGAACACCAGAATTTGCTTTCTATATTCACACAGTAAACACCACTTTAGCTTTATTCTTTTGAATCAGATTTAAGCAGACTTCCATCATTTTTGGCTCTTCTATACAGGCGTATTATTTTCTAAAGACCGGTGGAAGTTAGAACTTCCATTTTGAAGCCATTTTTTCTACAAATTGGTAGAATTGGGACTGCTGTGTCTATTTCTATAAGTTTGCTTTAGGGATTAAAGTTGGGAAAGTCAAGCAGGTGGTGTTAAAGTGGCCTATAAAAGTATGTGTGTAAAAGAACACTCAGACTGTGAGGTGAAATATTTCTATGTGCATTTCTTTTTTTCTGTGCACATTGCTAATCCACAAGTGTACCCTCTGATGTCCCCTACTCCTTTAAAACCTCAGAAACCTAAAAAAGCCTCAAGGCAGAGAAGCTTCACACACTGCTGAAGAGGAGGCGTAACACATACTTGACTTCAATTTCTATCGTTCCATCTCTGCTTTTAATATATTCTCAACAGAAGTCTCACTGAGTCATCGTATTGTTCAACTTTAACTAATTAATAAGCTTTCTGTAAAGTCTGGCATGTGATCAATGCAATTTTAGCTTCAGATAGAAAATAAACTGACCTTTTTTTCCCATGTGGAGGTACTGGGAAAATGTGTCCTTTTATTACCTCATCCTGCCTGGTTTGCATTGATAAAATGTCTGTTTTCTACTGTATAATTCAAATGAAAAATTCCTCCAAATGCACCAAAAAGCAGCGGACGTGGAGAGCTGATATAGCAAATGTTGTTGAGAACCATAATATGTGCGTGCATGCACATCAGCAGGTAACGGTGGCTGCCTTTAGAGTGCCTCAACATTTACTTAAGTAACTCTGGGGGAAAGCTTTTGGAAGAACACACACTCTCAAACATATATTCTGTCAAGACTTATCTTGGCCCTCCAGAGGCAGCAAGACAAAGCTCAAGTCTCCAGTAGTAAATTAGGTATTTGAGGAATTGCAAATACCAGGAAAAACACACACATGCCCATGCACACACACACACTGTTGATTTTTATAACCTTTTGTGAAAAGACGAACATTTAAGTAAGGCAGTCCATCATTTTTGCTCTTTTGCACTAACTCACCCCGTCCATCTCCATCAGCCTAATAACACCCAAATACTGCAAAGGCTCTATGAAATTGTAAAGTTACAGTGTGCCCGGTGCTCTGTGCTGAATTGTTGAAAAGTGTAATCATTGATAATTATTTGTGATTTTACATCAGAACTTTGACTTGAATGACAATAGCACTGTTTCCTTTTGCAAAGCATTTAAAACTACAGGAACGGTTTTTAATCAAAAGTCTCTAACAGAAGAACATAATAAAAAAAGGTAGAGAAAGGCTTCTATGGTGTAAAATAGTCAGGATACTGCAGCAGCATGCCGATAAAAATATGATTTATTCCTTATGGATTAGCGAGGGCAAAACTCACAGATGAAAAGGGAATAAATTTGACAGGATTGTAACTTTAAACAAACACTCATGTTGCTCTGTGCCAGCTGGTTGTGCAGTTGCCTCTTCGCCTGTCAGCAAGAGTTGCTGGTGTGATTAAGACAGGTGTATTATTTTCTAAAACCCACGCTGAGTTTTGTTTGTTCATTACATCAGCTGCTGTTGTCAACTGTGTCATTAGAGGACCCTTTGTACTGACCTGAACTTCAATGCCATATCCCAAGTACACAGTGATCAAGTAGTTGCACTCCGTTGCAGAGTCAGGACGCTGCAGGATTTCCACGTCAGCCTCAGGGTCGGTAAAATTCAGATTGCATGGCTCTGTAGGAGACAATCAAAAGACAAGTCACTCCCTTTTAGTGGGCAACAGACAGCCCACCCCTGCCTCCATGGCCTCTAACTGTCTCCACTGATTTCTGATCCAAACACTGCACATCTTTTCCCTCTGTGGTCATTGAAAAGGACAGGCCAGGGAAATTCACAATGTTTCTGACACATGAGCTGCTTTATTATCCCCGTTGGAGAGATGAATTGTAGAGTACAGCATGCAAATTCAACAGCGCCATTAATTTTCCTGTCCTCCTGGATGACGGTGTTGGATTTTTGCAGTGTCCCCTTTGATATTTCTTTAGGGAGATGGTTTTGGTGATTTTATGAGGATTGGCAGCTGGGGGTGGGCTATTATTGTGACAAAGACAATTTGATGCTCTGCAGTATCAGTGAGAGACGGATAAAACACACCTACCTGCAGTTTTTACGGTAGTAACAGTCAAACTGGTCAGAGTGGTCGCGGCAGCTGTGACTGTGCCGTGTTCTCGGAATGTCGAAGGTGGGTTAAGGAGTGGATCGGCTTGAATGGGTTTGGTCTCTGCTGCAGTTTCTTTTGTGTCTCCAATGTCCAGTCTTACTGAGGAAGGCGCCTCGGCAGGAAACGGAATCCGACCTTTGGTAGGACCTCCACCGTTCATTGGCACCTGAGTGGTGAGGGAGCCTGTTGTTGGTGACACCTTCTCCTCCTCCCTGTACGAATCATGTGGCAACTTCTTTTGAGGGAAAGATATGTGGAGCCTCGGAGTTGTGGGCGAGAACGTCGTCAGCGGGGAGGTGGCGGCCGCGGTGGCTGTGGTGGCGATGTCTGAGTAGGCCGGGGCGTCTTCATGGGGCACCAGCTGAGTCACCGGACCTCCTGAATCTGGTGCAGACACAGACCCCGGTGTTGTGGAGCCCACGGAACCGTCACCCTGAAAAAAGTGCTGGTAGCCCTGGAAATCTCTCGTGAGTAAGTGTTCATGAAGCAGCAGGCTCTTGAAGAACGGCTGACGGTGGGGGATGTTTACAGGCGAGGCAGTGGTGACAGGGTGAAATTCCCTCTCCGTTTCCAGAGTTGATAAATCACGGTTGATGCCCGTTGCCCTCTTACTGATGCTGGAACTCTCCTCTGGACCTGAGTGAGCACACAGATGAGAAAGTTGCGGAAGGTGTCAAGATTCTGTTGAGGTTTCTGTGTCTAATAATAATGGTGTTGCAGAGCAGAAAAACAAATTTTGTTCTAAAAGTTTAATTGCATTGTTTTACAGGCTTTAGACAAACACACACACACACACACACACACACACACACACACACACACACACACACACACACAGCCACACACCTACACACACACAGGCACAAAATAGGCTCCTGAAATGATGGCTGGGAGGGTGGCCTCAAATTGACTGAAACCCCAATTAGGTGAAAACATGAATAAAAACATGAAACATAAAGTATGAATTTTCAAGTTGGTTACTGCAACAATTAAGTTATAAACCTGACACAAAAAAGGTGAACGTACATCAAAAAGACCAGATAAAATGCTAGAAAACATTATTTATTAATCCGTGTATTTATTTCCTTATGGGTTTGTGTATTTATAAAAAGTCGTCCAAATGAATCATCCGTCTGTAATCTATGAATAAATAAATAAATTAAACCAAAGATGTATTCTGCAGTGACTTTGTCATTTTGGCAATGACACCACTAATCCATTTAAAAGTCAGACTAATCTACAGTTTTAATTAAGCTGTATAAAGTGAGAAGCAAATTAATCCTTTCAGACATTTCATTTAAAACCATACGACCTTCCTCATTTCTCCCACACTGAGGTGTTGTGCAAGGTTAGGCGGAATCAGATCCATGGATCTGACTAGATCATCCACAAAGTTTGTGTCCAGCTGACTGTAACAGTACAACAACAGGGCTGCATTTGGCAGATTATTTTCTTTGATTGCTTCTTAAGAAGAGTGTTTCTAGTCTATTATAGTCCAGTGTAGCAAGAATTCGGTCTTGTTCATAAAGATATGTTGCATAATGTTGGAAAATCTGAACCAATCATCATTCTCTTTCATTAACAGACCCTATCATGGTTTTTAAAATCATCCACAAGACATCTTCCTTGCAGTCTTTGCATTACGAGCTGTCAGATTAATTTCATTGATTTCATTGAACTGTTTTTCTCTCAATTTATCTTAAGCACAAGTAAATCACTGACCTTTCCTTCTTTTTTTCCCACTTACAAGATGCAACTAGTGTTTATAATGGTTTACCTAAAGCTGTCAATTTAAATAACTATATACTTCTCACAGCTGAGAAAATATTGAAAGCAATGAGGTAGCTCCTCTAATCCTCTTATTTGTCTTTGTGCATGTGTCGACAAGAAACAATGGCGTCTGCTTTGACACCTTAATTAGCTTGCGTGCAGAATGACAGTTTGTTTTTAATGAGTGCGAAAAGCTGCCAGAACTCTTCATGCTTATAGATGAGAGGATGTTGTTGACAGCCAGCAAATGAGTGAGATATCCTCCTGGTGGGCATTGCTGTTTCTCAGCAAACTCCGAGAGGATCAAGTGTAACCTCGGCTGTCAAAACACATGTAAGATTCTGTTTAAAATAGTCTTAAGAGGCTGGCTGTTTTATTTGCAGCCCTTTCAAACGTCCATTACATTCCAGTAGCATAACCCATATGAGAGAGCAATCCCGCAGATATAATCTGGTCTCCTTCCATCCTGCAGACAAACAACACTCACCTGGGGTGATGCTGGAGTCTGCAGTCTAATTTAAAACAAACTCCAAAATGAAATTATATTTTGATCAATGCTATATAGTGATTCAAAACCTGCCCCCAAGTTGAGAAACATTTACACCCAACTGTCCACATCAGTGGAAAATCCCCTGTGATCAATTCACTATGTTTTATTGAATAGAAAAGCATGCATATTTTATAAAAGCCTGATTTTAAATTGTGCACCCTGGGAAACTGATTTGACTACTGTGCTTACAGTGTAGCAGGGAACCTTAAATGCCACTGAGGAAAAAGGTGTGTGAATCCAAGTGTAAATCTTACTGATACAGCTGTGAGCCTGGCTGACATTTTTGCCGAAGCGGACCGCTGCCATACAGCTAATAAAAGATTGATCCGGTTATTCGAGAGGAAGGGTAAACAATTGTGTTACAAAGCCGCTCCGGAGACGACAGAATTGACACGTCGTTTTACGTTTTTGCTGGCAGAGGCGCCATATTTGTCTTTGTGGGCGACGGAATTAATTCAAAGAGCTTTTGATGTCTTTCGATGGAGGAGAATCGTGTCTGTGCAGCCTTATTCTGTCACAACAAAAACAGCTAAAGCTGCACTAGAAAAGCAGACTAAGCATATTTGACACATGGGTGTAAAGTGGCGGTGGTGGGGGTCTCCATGAATGATTCAAGTCTATGTGGTTGCCCTCGCTTTGGTACGGTAAAGGAAATCTAAAAGGCACACTAGCTGTTATTGTGAATCTTTGGATATTTAACATGCAGTAGGGGACTAAAACCCCTCTCCTGCTGTATGTTTGTATACTCTTTGAGACCATCCACTCGCTCCCCCTCTGTCCTAATATCGAGCCGAAGTAGAGCGAGAGAATAGAGAAGCGGGGTAAACCACAGTTTCTCATACGCTGATCGATACAGAATCAATACATACAGGTTGGAGACGGCACAGTGGTGATTACAGAGGAGCGGGCACTCCTCCGTAGCTCTCTCGTTTCTGAGTCTTAATTAGGGCTTCAGAAAATACGGCTGGAAACAGGAATATCAATGCAGTTTTGTTCTGCACTCCAGTAATGTAAATCAATAAATGCACAAAGTAAAACGAGTCATCAGTCTCCTTTAAATGCACGGAGTTTTGAATGGATCGGCAAATTTATTAGACACCGTGAGACAAATTCTGCAATTATAGCTCATACCAATCAACCTTTGATTTTCTAGATGGCAATGAGGTGGAGTTAATAGGACGTCTGTTATATTCTATAAACAGGTTGTCATCCTCGCAAGCGGGCAGCCCATGCAGGTGCGTTCAGATCACATGTCTGATGTTCTCTGTCCAGTCTGTGAAACACGGCCTGTTTCAGTGCCCCTCTCTCTCGCTCTCTCTCTCTCTCTCTCTCTCTCTCTGAAACTGGGATGATTGTTACAAAGCCTCCATGATTCTCACACTGAGATGCTGCCCAGGTTTTTTATCAGCCTCTCTCAGTTTTACAACCTCTGATCTGGCTGTTTTCCCCAAGCAAAAACACGCCCATTCACCAGCCAGTTGAGATCTTCTGCTGTGCTTGAAGGCTCCTAATCAGGTATAGATGTATTGACATAAAATGTTCTGCACTGTCAGGCTCACAGAGTGGACATCTTGCTTCTCTATTTCACACTCAACACACTGGCAGGATGCTCCCAGTCTGGTGCAGGAAAAACAGGGCAGAATATCTAAAGCATCTGCTATATTAATGCGTTCGTTCCCACCCAAGGTCAACACAGACACAGCACTGAAAACCCAGGAGACTGAGCACGCAACTCCATTATAGATCAGAACATACCCCGGCTGGTTAATTAGAGCTAATTCATAACTTAGAGGTGGGTTTCACCACGGCAGAATGGGATTACTGGTATCTTGATCTAAGCGGTGGTAAAAAATACAATAAAACACCATTAAGTTTCCTCTGAGAAATTAAGTCAGTGAAATGTTTCCTCTCCGTCGGCACAATTAGCGAGGCATATTTATAAGAGCAAGTGCGTTTATCTCCGACTGCATTCACTACTGTCAGACCCCATTTTTACATTGGTCAACTCATTAGCGGGGCTGATAAATGTGACTTGACAGAATAAAACGATTTTTGAAAAAAAACAGCCCCATGGTGAAAATAAAATGTGGAGTCTCATTCAAAAGGTTTTCGTCTAATCCTCCTCGAGATTGCTTGTTGACTGTATTGCTAAATACTCATGAGTTAATTTATTTGACATGAAAAAGCTCTTAATACTAATGTATTATAAATTGCCTCTTCATTCCTCACACCAGAGCTGAAGCCTTATCTTGTTGCTGCCCCCGACTTCGCACCCTCGGAGTTACACTCCTGTCTCCCGCCCCGCTAATTTGTTTTAAATTCTTGGCTATATCCGCAGCCGAGAAAGGCTCTTGTCACATTGGCCTGATTATAACAAAGAGGGTCTGAAAATCGTGATTGTGTGTGACATGATGGCGGATGTACATGCTCAGGCATTGCCCCTCTAATCAATAGATCCATGACAGTCCTTCAGTGTACACTGAAGATGACAGAGTGAGCAATCATGGGGAATTCCTCTTCAAGATGGCAACAGACAGCCCTCTCTCTTCTGATGCATATCAATGGAGTCATCAGCGAAACCCTCAGCAGGAGAGAGAGGGAGCGAGAGAGAGCGCTAATAACTCAGGACAGGCTACACTTGAGGCAGGCCACTGATTGACACCAATCTCCTTACATCCAGTGGCTTTATTTTCCTTTTTATTAGAGAGACAAGCAAATCAATAAACCACTTCCACTGGGCTCTGTTGTAAAGCCTCCAGATGACTCGACCAACTCTATAAAATGGTCGCACGGCCTCATTCTGAGACATAAGGTGAGAAGTTTCAAGCCCTGACATTTGCCTCAGATCCAGCATTAGATATCAACGTTACACACGGTTTCATAAAGTAATAAAGAAAGGCTACAGGAAATAACGTGACGAAACTGATAAATGATTCCATTTGTTAGCCTAATGAGTTGTTAATTTCGTTGTTGTTTGCCGAGTGTCACAGGTGCGTGAAAGTGGAAAGAAATAGAGTAGCTGGAAGAAAATGAAGAAAATGAAATTAAAGGAGCCGTTGCTGGAAGAAAAGGAATCGACAGAATGACAAACCAGCAGAGTTTTATTCCACACGTAGGCTAATTTTCATCCTTAACAAGAAAATGACATCTACCACTGTTCTGTGATTTTCATTTAAAAGAGCAAATTGTTTTTTGTTTTGTTTTGGTTTGGTTTTTTTATTTCCCTGGTTTGGCGTCACGAGGATTGCAACATGCTGTGTTTAGACACGGTCTTATCCTCCATCTGCCCTTTGACTTCGCTGAGCGGAACCATAATTTTTCCTTCTCATTTATAACGACCCGTCAGCTTTCCGGTTCATCGATCAACGTCCTTCAGACGGACTTTAAGCAAACTGTGACTTAATGGTGCTAGAAAGCTCATAAGACCTGACCTTTGTGCAAGAGCAGAACAAAAGCAGAGCCACCGGGCAGCTTCGTGTGCACAAAATCTACTGTAAGGCACCGGAGCTGCAGGGCAGTAAACAGGTCAGCCTGAAATAAAACTGATGACTGGTGACAGGAAAGGGTGCCAGATTGCTTTTCTTTTTTTTTAAATTCAGAAAACTGTCTCTGAACAAACTAATGTGGCAAACACTCCCCCTGTTCGGGGACTAAATGAAAGCGTGTGTGTGTCTTGTACAAATGAATGGCAATAAAATGTCAGCATTCCCTGTAAAGGGAGGGATCTGACTCCTACTATAGAAATCAGATCCTTGTTGTATTTCTATTTATCAGTGTGATGCGTACAAGGAAATATTGCCTCTTTCCACACTTCATTTGCTCCCATTAGAGTAATTTATCTTTTCATTTTCTTCTCATTTACTCCATGCTGAACTCAATTAAGAGCAGAGTTGGGCTGAAACTTTGAAATCTTCTTCAGCTTACACCGTAATATACTGTAATATCTGATGTACACATTTTCCCCTTATTATAATTATGAAGGGAGGGTGACAACCTGTACATTTATCTAAATTAATTTGGATTTATTTAAAGAATCTCAGCTATATATTGTGCTGTGTAAATTGTTCTCTCCTGATGCTGTAACTTGATTGAATGTTGTGTAAAACAAGATTCACTTTCAATCTGCGTGTCATAGCAACAGCAACTCGGAAAAATGTTTAAAGCTGTAATTTATGAAACGACCACTTTGATTAAATTCAACTGCAGGCTTGTCCCACAGCATGACGGCAGTCTGCAATCATCACACATGCATGTCTGCATGGATACCATTGTCTTTTACATTCAGGGACAGAGTTAAAAGGAAGCCTGATGAATTCTAATGTTCTCTATTCGCTGTCCTTGGAAAGCTTATTCACAATAGGAGGGCGTACATCTAGTCAGATGTGGGATACGAACTCGAAGCATTTGTGAGCAGATTTTGGGCAACGTTCGCTGCGTGAGGGGTTCGTTTTCCAGAACATTTGCCTTGGGTCAGTGTTGTTTATTTCCACTTGCTGCAACAAGAATCTCAAAGACTTCAATTTTAGATTTCTTTTAGTTGGTTTCTGAGGGAGGGCAAATGTGTTTTGCTAAGTCCTAGCTGTTAATTTCCTCTATAAAATGTTTTTTTTTTTCTCTGTCTCTACAGCTTTTCATGGAGCAAAGTGTGCCCACGATGACGAGGGAAAGGTGAGCTTGCTGCTGTGGAAGAAGAAAACCTTATTCAATCATGAACCTTGACCTTGATGCATGTACAGAACAGGTTCAAAGGAATTAGAGCAGAAAAAATAATAATAAAAGAAGCAGTTGCATTCAGCTGCTGAGCAAAATGTAGAAAACGTCTGGTCAAAGAGGTCAAAAGTGAAATGTAGGAGCAAAGGAGACATGTGGTTGAGATTTTCTCTTGGATGTTGAAATTCTTTTACTGATATAGAGAAACACGCGGAGCTGCAAAAATGCAGCATGTTGCAACTGTCAAACTAACCTCTGTGAGTGAAGCTCGTCTCCGTAATGAACATTGGAATCATTTATTTTGTATTTTAACTCTTTCATCTGAGAGTTACTTAGAAATTTTCTCTTTTTGTTGATATCTAACTGCTCTCAAATCGACTGGACAGCACTGGCCTTTTACATGTTAATCCTTCCAAAGTGGAAACAGGAAAGAAGCTGAGGGAAAGATGTCTGGGAGCAGTGGCATTTTAATACGCTGACTGCGTGTAATGTCGAAATTGGTTTTATGCGATTTGGCAGGGGAGTGCCAGAGAGCGTAGCCAGGTGAGGGCCTGTGAGTACACAAGTCTGAAAACATAAATGTTGTAAACCAAAACACGAGCATGCCTATTGGGAGGTGAGGGGAAAACAATATTAACACTGACAGTGATGGATGGTGCTGCTTCCTGTACGGCTCTGATAGATACAGCACAGTTTAGAATGGAGAAGCACCATTGTCCCAACCACTATATTACACCATATTCTACCTGTATTTGTGGAAAAATATTTTTTTTTAATTTAAAAAAAATGCTTGTGAGGCCAATTTAATAATCATTTGCTGTTTTTTTTTTTTTTGGGGGGGGTTGTTTCAGTATTTACTAATTGTTTCTATGGGTATGGTGATGGAGCGGTTCATGCTGTCACACACTCATGTAGGCTGGGGAATTTTCTTTATATATATAAAATTAGCATATTCTGCGCTGGCTTTTGAACCAGTGTGCCTCCAAACTGCCTGCAGGTGTGAATATGCACACGAATATGCTTCTCCTCTCACACAATAGCAGCTACAGCACGATTGGCTCCAGGGCTCCGCACACAGCACACAGTGAAAATGTTGGAAATAAAATTAAATTAAGTAAATTAAAAGTAAAATTGACCTCAATTACTTGAGTCCATAACTAAATCCACATACTTGAGCTCTTCTAAGTAACAAAAAAATACCAAAACAGCTTTTCATACCCTGTTCGCCTCAACTCCTGTGCAGCATATTGAGAAACCACTTTCACATTACTCCACAATAAATTCTTTAAGGGCAGCGATAAAGGCAGATAAAGGGGTTAGGCAGTAAAACAAAGCAATAAAAATAAAGAAGAGACATGTCTCTGCTAAGCAGTGAAACAGAATTTTAAAAGGCTGCAAGCAGCAGGGGCCAAATATATAAATATATTTTTATTCTGAACATTCTGAACTATTGAATTGCTACCAATCGATCATAGATGCATTCTTTTAGCTTTCAATAGATGAATTGTTTTGTATATTAATAGTCAACAATCAAACAAATCTGCCCTGGAATGGAAAATCTTTATTCTATCAAAACAATACAGTGAGGATTCTGATTCTATGCAGCAAAACATTGCAATGATAATACCTCTGGATTTGGTTGCTGGATCTAGTTTCATTTTCCATTTACCAGCTACATTGTCCAGTTTGCAACCAGAGCAGAGCTCATCCTGTAGCTGCTTTGTGACTGAGAATTTCTATTTGATATACCGGCGCTGGTAGGATAGTGAAATATAACCGAGAGACTCCAAATGTTATTTAAACTTCACAGAGGGATTAAAGTCACAGCCTTGCGGTGGATGGAAAGATGTTCCATGCAGAAATACCAACCAGAGAACCTCAATGGAACCAATGACGTCGAATCGTGGCAGATGGCAAAAAGTAAAGCTCAGTCGGAGCGAGTGTAGTGTCATGGACACCAGCTGTTATTTTTCAGACAGGTCACATAACTGAGCAAAAGTTTATGATGCCCAAAACACTGGCTGAAAATTATCACAATTAATAAAGTGTCTCAGATATCTTAATAAATCCAACTGGAAACGAATGCGGTTTAGCTCAGGACGATGTTGATTATCGCCTTCATTGCAGTTTTCATGCACGTTCAATAGTTTGTCCATTCCAGCTCTCCAGAATATGAGAGACATTCATCAGGAGGTGTTTTTTTTTTTGTTTTTTTTTTTTTTTTCCCCATTTGGTGCAGCTAAACTGCAACATGGGTGGCACTAATCCAGTGTTTGTAATCTTGGATCCCCACAAGCAACAAGAGTGCGCAGCTGACAAATGACGCCATCAAAAAGACCTGACTAATGGTCAAGGATGGAGTGAAAATTCACCGCTTCAAAATGAACCAGAACCGTTCCGTCCCCCCACCGTGGACTGGCACTTAGATCCATTAATCCAATAAACACGATAAGCATACTGATTTCTGACTCAACATGGCTCATCCTGTGATGGCGGGCTCCTGACTCACCTTTGTCACCATTTAAAACATTAAACACACTCTAAGGGCATGTATCGTCATGCCTGGGCTACTGCATCTGACGCTGCAAAAAGAATAGTCAAAAGTGTGCAGAAAGCACATCCTGTTTTTAACCAGCATTTTAAATGATGGCTGGGATTTGTTGACTGTTGGATCAGCAGTGTATCCTCACCTTCTCCGTGCCTGCGTCGGTCGTCCACATCTCGCCACCCCTTTGTCTTGCACACTGAACTGGGTGTGAGTCACATCACATATTTGCAGGTACGGAGTGCACGCATACCTCCAAAGAGTCTGCTTAGCGTTACAAATTTCACAGTGCATTCCAAACTGTAAAGGCCTCACTGCCAGCAAATATGTAACGGTGTTTGCATCCCTGCTCCATCCGATTTCCATATGTGGTTGTGTGATTGATCGGATGCCTTCTGGTCTGCGCTGAAATAACTCTGGGATGAGCATTAATCACGAGTGATACATGCATACAGAATTCAGCAATGCTCCAACGTGAGGCCAACACATTCTCTCATTTGCCCCCTTTCATGTCTCCTGTGAACGTTGCTCTTTGAGCCGCGTTGAGAGTCTATCAGAGCTCCTTCACGTCTTTAAAGCCAGCAGGTGGTCACACGCCCACACCAGCGCTAACCTTTGTGCGTTTGCTCGCAAGAGACGGGCATCAAAGCTAACGCTCGCATCTGCGGCTGTTTGTTTATTCCATTGCTCGGCGGCAATGAGACGAACAGCTCTTGATTAGAGCATGCTGGAAACATTAGTTCTCTTCAGCGTAAACACACACACACACACGCACACACACACAGAAGCCGCTTTCAACCAGCTGCCACGATCCACCATGGTGGGTTTCTGTCGGCTTCAAAACGACATCGCACATTATGGTGGATCAAACAGTTCGCGGCTCAAAGTGTCCGGCGAAGTACCATTTTTATACCTTATGTCTCTGGCTCAAGTTCAAATATAACAAAAAAAAAAGAAAAAAAAAAAAGAATAAAAAAAGTTCACAGAGACATGCAGACTGAACTTTTCATGTTCCTAAATAAGAATGAACCGTCTCATCAGGGCTGATCACTTTCCTCAGGCAGGTTTTACAAACATGACCCAAAAAACTTCTTTGTTATCTCTTTTCCAAGTGACGCGAAGTGGTGGCAGCAGTATCATATGGAGCAGTGTGAATAATTCAGCACTTTTTAAAAGGACCAAAGACTTTGGAAGAGTGACAACTTGTCAGCGGGAGATAAGTGGCAGACTGAATAACAGACGAAGTGAACAAAAGTGAGCTGGCAGACATACAGTAGGTAAGTCATAAGTCGGTACCATCTACTCATGCACCTTTTACAGGCATTTATGATTCCCCTCTGCTTCCTTGTCTGTGTTTTTACTGTGCAAATAAACTTTTTATTTTTTATTTTTTTTTGCATTCTTCTGTTGATGATGGGTGTCAGAACACTGCGCTCCTTCTTCGGCGGCGCTGGCGAGGGAGGTGCGGAGACGCCTAATGGCGGCTAACACTCGCCTGCAACGCCCTCAGCCGCAACGTGACTCACTTGTGTGACCATCAAAATCAACACTGACCAAGTGCGCCCAACACGACGGTGGCGTTCGAGGGGGGGGTTACGCAGACACGAGGGAGGGTAGAGAGCATAACTACGGGAGCGGCCAGGAGGCAGTTTCTGCTATGATTTGACAGTTTATGGTCAGTGCCTTTATCACAAATGTCATCCTTCATCAACGCTGAGCTGCACCACACAACCCACCCACATATGTGAACGCACGGCAAAGGAAAAGGTCTGGATAAAGGCATAAAGGAAATGGAAAGTGCTGGATATGAAGAGAGTGTTTGATGACATTTTGTTGTGCAGTTTAAAAGCAACAAGATTGCCAGAGATGAAAACAACAGCAGGACCACTCCTGTATTTACCGATACTGGATTTTTTTTTTTTTTTTTCGCCCCTCCACTGTCCATATTTACAGCTTAATGCAGCAGCTGCTTTGCAAGTCTCTTAATCTCAGGGTTAGTGATCTTTGCTCACCAGACAGATATCCGCCCATGTGTTACTTCCTTGACCTCAGTTCAGCAAAACAATCATTATTTTCCACATTGGACTGGGATGCTATATTTAATCAGTTGGATATTTGCATCTCATATATTGTTTAAAATGCAGTCACTCATAAATTGAGTTTAAAATGGATTTCAAATGCTGCTGCTGCGACTCAGCCGTGGCTTTCACAGTCTCGGTGCAACAGTGGGCAGCAGATTGCTCGTTATTAACATTTGAAAGCCAAGGTTGAAATTACAGTGCTTGATTTGGAAAGTGCCTGTTGTTGTGAAATGTTCTTTTGTGTGATCGCATAGTGCATTTGTTCGCAAGGTAGCGAGGAGGTAATGAGTCACCTCAACAGGGGAGATCATGTTTAATCCATTATCTGAAAGACTGAATCATCTCTGTCCTTTACAACAAAATCTTTCACTCATCAGTAGTACCAATTTGTATTTATTTATTTATTTATTATTAACATTCTTTTGCTTAGTCTCTAGAAGACTTCATCATCCTGATACCTATTTCTCCAGATTATTGTAAATCACTAATTATGTCCACATTTTGGGACAAAAAATTCAAAATGTGTTGCAGAACATTACATTTATCAGTAGGAGTGTATCAGCATTGTCCTAACAAACCACATTTTCCAGCCAGTCCAGCTATAAAGTCAATGCTTACCTTCCATAGTAAATCTGCTAAATGTGTACATTTTCCAGTTAATCTGTGGAAAACGGCCATCACAGCAGGGCAAGGTTAAGCGGGATGTAGCGCCACGGAAAATACAACCCCGGTCTAATCCTTTAAATCTTGGCAGCCCTCGCAGCACATGGAAACAGTCAGCATTACTGGAAACAGATAGTGTGCGATACACATTGTCCCTTTGTTAAATGTTTGATGAGCTCAGCCTCCTGTGAAATGAGCTTTGCCATTTGTTCGTCCGACATTTGTCCTGTTTGAGGGGGGAGACCTGCAACCAGCCTTTGAATCCATCTCTTCTCTCTATTTGAGGAGGGCAAACCTGAATTTTTCAGACTAATTCTGTCGTATTATGTGATGCCGTGATTTGGCAGTGAAGTCCCATCAGACGGCCCGAGCAGCCAGGGACTTCCACGCCGATAGAGAGACTCAGCATAGAGTGCTTGTTACAACATCGGCTGGCATTGCTAAAGGAGTCAGCCAGCACCCTCACACGGCTCAGACTACCTGTCCGCTCGCTCCCGCAGGGCAGTGAATAAGCAAGTGGTCCAGCACGTCAGCGTGTCAGCGCTGCAAGCTGTGCCAGCTGCAAGGTTAAAAAGGACAGCAACCTTTGTTCAAGACACATTATGCAAATCCTTGTCCTAACAGACTCTAAATGGGTTCTTTTTTTTTCTTTTTTCTGTCATCAGAGGTTCATTCTATCCTGTGTGCAAGAATATTAAGAAACATAAAGTAAAATCTAAATAACCTGAGGTTATCTGACCTTGTCACCGTAAGAATTCAGAACTTAAAACACAAATTGGATCACACATTTTTACCCTCTCATGGTATTTCTCAAAGTTTAAATTCAAATCACACACACACACATACCCAAACACACACCCATACATGTATGTATATATATATGTAAATTTATTTATGTAAAACAATATGCAAACGACATATGTATACACCTGCTCATCTGAGTGAAAGTAAAACCTTCCTTATTGGGATATTTAACCTTCAACAGTCTGCTATTATTTAGGATTTCTGCTTTTAATGTTTACTTCAACAATTTGACGAATGAACCTGCTAGTATTACAAATTAGGATTAGAGCTCTATTCCTGATCTTTTGCATCGTGCTTCAGCCCCAACTTGCCATATTGCCTGTACAGCTGCTCTTATCAGCCAGGAATGCATGTCAGCATGTGTAGTGTAACAGCTACATTCACAGATAAAACCATCTATCTCCTTCCATGTGATGGGAGAGGACACGGACTTTGGGTCATGTTGCTGCTATAGTGAAGAGATAACCGATCAAGTGGTGACCCTACCACATCAGAGAGATTGGCACAGGCAGAGATTTACGGCTCAGTAAAGGTCACTGAAGCCATTAACAACATCAGGTGGGGAAAGAGAGGCCTGCTTTGATCAAAACCTGCAGAGTTTTGCATCCAACTCGATACAGCAGAAAAAATGATCCATCTCAGTCCTAGGCTGGTCCTCCTGGTGAGAATGCACGGTGCAAAAATGTGGCTAAGCACAGGAAGAGCTGGAATAGAATGACAACGTCTGAAATCCTCTTAAAGATGTGGTCACCGACAGCCTGTGAAACAGGCCAAACGCCATTCTCAAAGACTGGCGGCAGATTCCTGGCGAGAAAAGGTTGGCTTGACAGGGTGATTCTATGTTTTGTGATGATGTTGACGGGTGAAGAAACGTGACAATTGTGTGTCAGACACAACAAAGAAAAATTCCTAAAACCTTTGTCACATCATCACAACTTATATTTTAATGACAGCATAATAACAACAGGGCAAACTTATCACACAAAAGGCTGCTGTTACTTCTGTGCTAGTGCCAAACATCAATGAAAATAAAACAATAAGAGTATGTGAATAATAAACTGTCAATGCAGCACTCATTTCTATTAAAGGTTTAGAAATTAATCATTTAAAGATTCCAGTTTTTATTTAATGATTCTGATCTAATTCTAAACATAGTTAATATTTAATATTTTTAATATTGGTCAATTTTTGGAAGATTAGTGAAAACTTACCAAATTCTTAAACTGTTTTTCAACAGTTGACATGACAGCGCAGAGTTTTGCATACTGCTGATGTGGCAGTGAAATGCAAGAATGCATTTTATTCCATTTGACTGAATGCAATTGTAAGGCTCTGAGCTGTAATATTCTTAAAACAAGACATTTTTATTAGAGGCACTCAGAGTGTCAAAGTCATTCTTTATAAAGACAGCAGCTGCAAAAGTCCACATCACTCAAAGGGGATATATAAGTAGTTTGTTTATTCGGTGCTTTAATCTGTTCGGAATCATCCATTAAATAGGTTAATTCATTAACACCAACACCACAAGACATAAAAATGAACAAGAGCGTAATATTCCATTTTGCTTGTTTAACATTAACAGATGTTGAGAGACCATTTATTTAGAGGACATTCATTTATATATGCTGATGGTCTATAGAATCTATGCTGATCTAATTTTGTATATTTCTTATATGCTTACAAGTTTTACTGGAGCTTTGCACTGGTCATGGTGACATTCCACTAATTTTTGAAGTTGGAGTGATGTACAAGGACTGCATGTAAATATATGAATAACATCATGCCCAAAAAAGTATGTTTCTATGTTCACTGACATTTGACTGCAATTGTGAAAAAATATGTTTGTTAAAATCAATTAAGGAGAAGTTAGAGAGAGAGAGAGAGAGAGAGAGAAAGACACAGACAGAGACAGAGGGACAGAGAGAGAAAGAGAGAGAGCATGGACAGTTTTGTGAAAATTTGTGGGTAAGAGGACCAACTGTGGTGGTAAGAGATCTTTTTTTGGGTGTAGACGATGACAGAAATCATAACCATTCAGCAGAATTTTAATTACTGCAGACAGCAGCACGTCTCACAGACTAATCTCCTCCACAGTAGGGTTTATAAGCATTACTGATGCTGACAAAGTGATTGCTGAAGGAGAGATAAAACAGTATAAAGTATGAAAAGAATTATGTATACCCCAACCTCCTTGAGGCAAGGCTGTTTTAATGTTTGTTTCACAAAATTGAACTGCTTATTAAGACATGACTATATTATATTTTATGAGAATGCCTTTGAACGGGATTTGTAAGACGATTTGATTTAATTTCAAAAAATTACATCATACTTATTTGCAATTTTTGAAGCAGCTTTGTTTTTTTATTTTTTTTAAACTGAAGACGGTTTTAATTTAGGATCAAATGTGATTTTCTTCAGCCGCTGAGCTTAAAAGAAGATGAGTGGGGTGTGCGTAATGATGAATTCCACAGTAGATTAGGACTTAGGTCATCTCTTCCATCCTCTTTCACCTCACTGACATTTCTATTATTGAGAAACAGCATTTGTAGGACAGCACACCACTGGAGCTGCACCATCCGCTCGGACTTAATCCTCCTGGCATTTTACTAGCCTGCTCTCTCTTCTCTCACACACCAAACTATTTAATATTTAATCCACTTTTGGCGGGATTACCACACCAGGTTCATTTGAGATTTTTGGCAGAAGTCTGGCTCATCGATAGTTATGAAGCGTGGCCTTTTTTTGCTCTTATTTCCCCTCTGGCAACGAAATCTTCCGTCAGCTGATTGAGCTTCTTGAGCTGTGATCCGGGATTGATGAGAGGTCTAAGTCTGCAGAGACGATTTCTAATGAACAAATAAATCAAACATCTCACTAAGATTGAACCCATGTTTCACCGCCTGGATCACAAAGTCACACTGCATCAGCCTTGCCAAAGAAGACGATCAAGGGCATTTAATTGAATTGCAGTATATACACGTGCAGTACATCGCCCCTCCCAACAACCTCACTGGGCATTGCCTTTAATTTCACAGCCCAAAGTCAATTTCACAGCCTGCAATCTCCATATGTTTATCTGCAGAAATGTGATTTTTGTTATTAGTGACAGTCTTTTGGCCACATGCTCAAGTGCACACCCACGTTTCCATGTTCAGACACACATGCACACATTAGGTGAGAGCGCGTGAAATCCTTTTAGAAATTCAAAACAAATTACACTCTTCCTGACTTAATTCACTCAGCACATGCAGGAAATTGCTGGCTGATATTAAAATGAAGAGTCTGCCAGAAGAAAGTTATTTTTCAATGAGATGCTGATGACTTTGCATTGACATTCATATTCAAAAGGGTCTGCAAGCAATGGGATATTATGATTTTATACCAATTATGTGAGTTGGCAGCATTATGCAGAATTGCATAATTTCTCCTTTACAAAGAGAACGGATGGGCTGAGGCACAACCCTTGTGATTAATGCTGCAAGGACACATCCAGCAGTATAACCCTGTGAGCCACAACACTGCAGCTAAACCAACCGACTTTGTGTGTTTATCAAGAAGGAATCCAGTTCTCAATCATTTGGATTCATGTGAATGGGTATCATTACTGGGAAAAATTCAGGAGTGTGATCGAAAGGAAAGTCAGGGTATCTCTTGGGGCTCGTCTGCGTATAAGAATAGAAACAAAAAACATCAACTTGCAAATCTTGGCAACTAAATGAAGTGAGAGGAATCTAACAATGGTTTTCAAAGCCTTCTGTGCTTGAACATCCTACTGTACTCAACGCAGCTACTGTAGCAAACTTGAAACCAAGGTGAGAGATGATGAAAGTAAAATAATACATAAAGTTTTTGCACAGGCAGTGTTTCTTCTAAAATGAATGCAATCCATATCAGATATTCATGGCTCTCTAAAAAGACTTTCACAAATAGAAATGTGTCATACTGGTGGTGTTGCTAGTGCAATCATGCAGTGACTGCATTGCATAGAAAGGTTTATGTTTTCGGGTAAAAATCAAAGGTAATTTAGTGCAGAGACAGCTGAAATATTCATCCACGGTTTCAGGGTTGAATCACTTGAGTCTTCCGGTGAGTCGCCTTCCATGGTGGAAGCTCACCTGTGCTTACAATGATGTGCAACATGGACAAACAGATCTTGAGGTCCACTGTGGCTTTTTGTGTGAGGTTCAGCAAACATCACAATAAGCCTCGCAGGGAATTGGGAATCGGCAGGAGAGGGATTTGGATGTGCTGCCGACCAACCTATGAGATTATTGAGAAACTGTGTGAGAGCTCAGCACACCAGCATGAAGAATCAGATTTTGTAATGTGGAGACGTGGACGTTACATGGCAACACAAAATCTAAGGATTCCAGCTGGCCTCCTTCCCGAGCTTACATATGATAAGCTGCAACTATCGTGTCCTGAGCCGCCAAGTTAGTGTGTAACACAGGCTCATCTGGCCGGTGCAGTGGGCTGTGACATTTCACCTCCTGCCAAGAAGATCCTTCTTCTCTGTTTGAAAACCCCTCCAGGAGCTCTGTCACTGTGCAGCTTGAATTAACTGACACAAAATGGATTCTGAAACTGCTGGACAGGCCACGAATGAGTAACAGAGTTTGAATGGAGAAAATACATGTTCATAAAAGGTAATGTGATCAAATCACATCATCTGATCCATTCAGTGATTTTATAACAATCACACTCAGTGACTAGAAAAGCCAAATACTTTTGCAACTCCACATCACTCTTCAACCAAAAAAGTAAAGTAAATAAAGCAGACTATCTACCAGTTAGTTATTATTTCACTGCATTTCACTGTCCTCTCTGTGTTAAATATAAAAATGAAGAACAAAATGACAAATTATCGTTGCAAGTGCTGAAATTAGTCCATAATTTGGCCTTCCAACTAGGTTACAATGCCAGTAGTTGTTAATGTTCAGGCACATTTTACATTTTGAAATGGTTGAATTTGCAATAAAAAAGTGTTTTATGAATTCAAAAAGCAAGTCAGACCATGACAAATCCAGATTGGGCCAATCAAAGGCCCTTCACTACAATATAATAAGCACATGCGAAAGCCTGTGGTGATCTATTGCTTAAGTATCACGTGGATATAGGTTCACCAGAGAGCTGGCCTTAAAACATTCTCTATAATAGTTGAAGAGGAATAATATTGTTCAACCCCTAGCATAGGATTCCTCTCTGAAGCATTGTGAGGTTTCATTGTTTCTGCACCAAAGACGGGGTTGGTAGTTTGACTTGAATTTGTTTGTTTCCTAGCAATGAGGCAATGGTAGCCTAAGGATATGGAGACATGCTTGTTACTAGAGGTTTCTCGGTTTGTTTGGGGAAATTAATTAGAAGCACTTCCCTGTGGTTGCAGCAGGCGAGCCCTCAAGCATGAGTGAACACAACTTCATATAATCCAACTTTCCACACAAATACAGCTCCAAGGACGTAAAAATGAATATAATATTGCGTACATGGTGGAGAAAAATAAAAACACGAAAAATCCACAACTTTACGCAATAAAGGTGTAAGTTTGGTTGTCTTGAGTGCCAAAATGTGACCATATTACAAACCACGAGGAGTCAACCCTGGCAATCTGACATGTGATTGCCCTGGAGGATAGACTTATTGATTCCCTTTAGCCCTTGAGGCTGACTCCCAGAGCCACTGGGCAGGTTTCAAGGGCTCTCATTACAGACACATACATGTAAAGCGGATCACAGTTGCCTGGAGATGTCTGCAGAGGAAGCTTAAATTGAGTGCTGCAGTGAGGATGATGGATAGTCTTGTCGGGGATACAGATGGCTCCTACAGGGGGGGGGGTTCGGCTCCCTTTAGGAACGAGTCAGCTGGGCTGACGACCACATGTTGACAGCGAAAAACTCACCGCACCGTACAGCCAACCGCAACCGCCCAGAGACCACGTACGTTTTCTCTTTTGCGCTGGTGCCGCCAGAGCAATCAGGCCACAGTGTGTAACACTAACAGCTCCACCATGGATGCTATCTTTTCCTGACTGTGCATAGTCATATCTCATCAGAGCTGTCGACTCTGGAAACTCTAGACCTCAATGAAGGCCTATTTCATCCAAATAAACCACTGTTGCAGTTGTAATTTGATTATATACACAGAATAAGAATGATGTTTAACTGCTCTTGAAATTGCTGTCTTGAATGTTATTTATGCGTTTTTATTCTGCGGTTAATCAAAACACAGTTTAATTAAATAACAATTGAATTATTTGCATATTTCTAAATTGCAGAAATTGCTTGATTGTTATGTAATTCAAGGGTCCAATCATGCATTAACAGCAGCATGAATGTAATAAAAAATAAGCACGTTTTAAAGTTTTAAAGAACGTTGCACCGTGCCTAAATGTGCTGCCACATTATACCAGTTCAGAGCAGTTTTATAGAAAACAAGAATATATGTGCTCTGTCACTTTGACAGACTGGGTAGTGCTGGAGAGAACACTCCGCTGTCACATGTCTGTGTCCTGCTCTTTGAATCAGCCCTGCTCCCCTTGTCCTGCTGGCCCCGGCTCTCCTGCTGGTGCAGGTACAGCTAATCAGAGACTGTGCCACTGGATCCATGCAGTCAGGCTTGAATAAAACATGGGGTGAAAAATTTAATCAAGAGAGGGCATCTGTGGCTGTCTGAGGATGCTGGTACCAACTCTCCAGCCATCCACCACATGTGTCCTCATAGCAATGACAAGCCTAAAAGGAATCACAGGGCAACCTCTTTTCATAATCAAAGTGTTTTTATTCATGACATGTCTATTAATTAGTTTGGAATAGTCAGCACCATGTGCTCAGAAGTATTTAATTGGCTGAAGAGGATTTGCCCTTTCTCAGCTGAAGCAATGATTTCTTGGCAAGTCTTTATAACTAGGGAGGAACAAAGTATGGGTGTGTAAAAAGATAGAGGCATGTGTGTGTGTGTGTGTGTGTGTGTGGGGCGGGTGTATGTGTGTGTCTTTGTTTCTATTACTGACTCATAGAGCCTATAAATCACAGAGGGCAGCAAAATTGAAACTGTCAGCGGTGTTTGTCCCGTTAAAATGTTCCAAAGATAGGTGTGTATATTATTGAGAACACACAAACATGCTTGGATTGAATAAAAACAACAACTCCCCACTCTCCTCCAAGTAATCTATCTTTTTGTTTTCAACCTGTCACTTTGTCTTTAAAAGGGGAAGGTAATGTAAAGAAACATAACTACCCCAAATCTACCAAAATGCAATTTTCCTTTGAAAGTACCAATAAATATTATAATAATATAATATAAATATTAACTTAGAATAATTTGGGTGAAAAGAAATTGAACATCGAAGAAGTGCAAGCTCCACCCAGGACAGCCATGACATACAACTGTGACAAAAAGAACATTTTAAGGAATGAATATGAATGGTGATAATGACATGTGATACAAGTAAGGAAGAAAACTTTATTTACAAAGTTTTTTTTTTTTAGATATGATCCAGACACTTTGTAGCTTGTTCAAGGAGCCCTTGTTCAAACACACAAAAAGGGAATTGTAGTAATCCATGAATGATAATACAAGTACAAGTTGGTTACAAAGTCTCAGTGACAGCCATGCTTTTTTGTTTGTTTTTTTTCCTTTTCTTGTGAATTTTCTGCTGTCAGTAAATTAAAAGTTGTTTATTTAACTGAACTGATCGCAGAAGAATATTCATAGATGTTCATGTCACCGCGGTGTCTACTCCGTGTTTGTCACAAGGTGTGGTTTGATTCAATTATCAACTCTTTCTCCCCTTCTTCAACATTCTCCTCCATCATTCTGATGCAGATTTATCTTGATCTTTATCTTCATCTGTCAAAACAAATAAAACTCCACAGATTTTTTTTTTTAAAATACATTTTCAGACAAAGTCCAAATGACCTTCCCGTTGTTGAATCTTACCAGCGTTTGGCTGCAAGCGGTAACTCTCTCATTCTAAATGATTTAAGTGGATCATCCAACATTTTAATTTGAATATAACAAAGAAGAAATCAAATAAACATGGAGTAGCACACTACTTTTTCAGTGCACAAGGTCAGAGTTACAAGAACCTAGTCCTGGCTTCTTTGATTCTTCTCTGATTTGTCTGTATAACGAAATGCATGACTGATGAAAAGTCTTGGCTCCTTTCTTTCTTTTCTCGTTCGCTTCCACAGATAAGACGCCATTAACAACTGCTTTCATCATCCAAAATGGCCATTAAACAAGCCAGCTTCTTTGTTGACTTGACAATACAATTGGGGACAAAAGCATCTGTTATCCACTTTCAAACTAACGGCAGATCAATAACAAATTCAAAGCTTCAATGATTGGAGCTCATAGGCAACCATCCTGCCAGGGTAGTTAACTTGAACATGTGCACTTTTGACACTCGTCATGATAAAATCAGCCGCGATGTTCCAGGCGAGGGTAGAACGGGAGGCAAATTGTTTGCTAATTCTTATTTCATACTCCCAGTGTGAAATCAACCAGGCAGACAGAGCAGCAGTTTCTCATACACGCACAATGGTCCGACTCGCCGTGTAACGCCAATTTATCTTTCCATTGGCTTAATTATTCATTAGGCAAACATAATTAATTTAAAAAGCTCCCCTTGCAGGAAGTTTCAAATAAAGGCCAGAAGGACAGCTTTCTTCTTAATCATTAACTGGGAGCAGAATGCGGCCAAGAACCTGCGAGGGTCTAAATCCATTTCTGAATATAATTTTAATCTGCGCCAATAGATTTTCAGTATGCAGTTAAGAGCCTCTGTCTTTTGTGTTTTCTTTTTTACAGCTTTAAATTGAAGACAGTGAATACTACATTGAGGAACTGAGTACAGTTTTAGTGCAGAAGTGGGACCGCAGGCTGTTCTTACCGCTTGTAACCCTAGGTGAGGTTCTACATCATGATTTATTTTGTCTTGGTGGCTTGTGGTGTCACAAAATGGAAAGATGTACATTTCCTTGCAACCAGTGCATCGCCCACCCATTTGCTTTACTGGAGATTCACCAAAAAAGACACATGGAGTACACATCCATACAAACCCTGTGCTCAACTTATTTATTCTCCCTTACTTTGCTCAGTGCATCTAATGGAAGTATTGGAGAGAGGAGGAGGAGGAGCAGGCTTTGATCTATTTTCTTCCTGATTCTTAGCTTTCAGATCAAGGGTTGGTTTGTCTTCAAGCTCACCAAATCCTCAAACGACCCAAGACAAAGAGCAAACACACTGAAGTGCCTTTCAAGATCCATTTGTATAATGGGGCAGAGCTGTGTGTGTGTGCGTGCGTGCGTGCATGTGATAACATCACTGTATCATACTCTATCATTGCATAGTCTCTTTTTTATTTGAAATATTCATTTTTATTGTTATAATTATAATTTTTTATATATTTATATATTTATATATATATATATATATATATATATATATATATATATATATATATATATATATATATATATATCAATGTTCACCCTTTTTCTTGTCTTAATCACAACATGAGGAAATTCATTGATATCACTATGGAAACAAGATAATATTTTTTCTTTTGAGGATCTATGAAAATATTTTGTTCTGAGGATCTACTCTTGATCTTCAATAGTAATGCTGAATATGACATATCTACTCCTGTAAACTAATGTTTTGGTTGATAAAAGTTAATTTTAAAGGTTCTAAACACATGAGAAAACACAGCATCCAAATCTAGACTTTTGTTGCATATAAAATGACATCAGGAAAATTGTGAGATATAAGGAATTAAGCCATTAATTCACATTTTGTGTGTTTTATTTAATAAGTAAAACCATGCTGAAATCATTTCAATAAAAAGCGAACTATTCTCTCAGATGTGTTTCATGTGTATCTGCAGATGCCGAGGTTGCTCCAAACGTCCCCCGTGGCCCCCCGGTGGAAAGAGCTTTAGCATGCTCCTCCGATGCGGAAACATCCCCTCCCGAGTAATACCTCAGCCATTCATGTCATGGCCCCGTGTCGACCTCAAACACCTCATCAGTCCACACCGCAGCCAAGGTAAACAGACACACACCTTCCAGACGGAGGCCTGCACTGCTGTGTTGACACGACGTATGTGCGAAGCGCCCGCACGGCGGGTAAGCGACTCACAGGAGCGACTCCACTTCATTTACAGAAGGTAATTGCACTGGAGCCAAGTGGTGCACTTTTATGATGAGATTTTTTTTTTTTTTTTTTTCCTTTTCGGTCCCAGGTTTGCTTAAACCCTGATTTGTTTACTTACTGGATGGAACTACTTTGACAGGCGCGGTTCAGACATACACGAGCGTGTCAGCTTTAAGCAGAAGGGGCCGTTGACATTCACAGGCTATTTGCTGACCATTTTCCTCAGCACCGCACGCTCAGGCATGAAATAACATGACACTTAGGTGGTCAGAATCCCTTAATATGCTCCAAACCAAAGCAGAGGTGAGTATTAACATTTTCATGGTAGGTCTTTTTGAGCAGTTGAATTCTCTGGGCTATTTTAGTGCATCAAATAATTTCCAAAATATAAACAGCAATAATGCTAACATTCCCGTTGCTTTCATTTCTCTTGTCAACTCATGAAACCCCATGTCAGTCCAAGACAATTCCTGCCACAGAACCACCAGATGAATACTCATAGCTCAGTGCTAATCTGCTCTCTGCTGTGTGCACTTTCCTTTGTCTTACTCCAAATTTCATGTGGGGGGGAGAAAGTCTGAACCAAAGAAATCACTGTCATCTTTTGTAGCCACATAATAAAAGATGACAGACAGTCATTATTGTAACAGCTATACTCACGCATTAATAGTACAATTTTACTCCCTTTGTTCCAGGAATATAACACGCACACACCGAAAATGTTAAAAGCATTAATAGCAGTGTGGGCACCTGCCAATCGTAAAAATAAAATAAAATAGAAGGGGGGAAATAAAGCAACAAACATTAGACCAGCAGTTCATCTGCCAAAAATGGAGAAATGATTGGCATTTCTGCTCACGTCGCCTACAAGGAAACAACTGCGATACTGTGTGTTTTCGTTTTATTGAACTATATTTGTTTGGGTTCAAATATCTGAGTAAATGCATTTGAAAGCAGTGCAGCTTGGTGTGATAATGGTGAGTATCCTTTCCCTACTGCAGGTCAAATTTAAATGTCTCTTTATAGATTCCAGCCAGAGTGCAGCACAGCGAAAAGGTAAAATGACCGCAAAAGTCGAAGCTTTTCAGGTTGTTGAATAAAACACTTTGACTCAAAGTTAATGAAGGCCAAAAAAGCCTTCGCTCGGCTTCTACCTCACTTATCAATGGTGTGATTAACTGTTGCTTGGTTACAACTATTGCCACTACTTGTGTTTCTCTGTTTCAGTCTGTGCCTATTCCCAATTCGCACAGTCTCTGGGGGATTCATAGCAAAACTGCAAACTGGAAATCGACTGCAACACATGAGAAGCAGGTACCAGCAGAATACCCCCTCAAGGTGTCAAAACAAAATGGAATAAAAAAGGAGGGGGGGAGCTACCAGAGTAAACAGGAGAAGTCAAAGTTTATGGAGAATGTAGATTTAAAGCTGCATCACTGCAGATAAATCAGGTCCCAGTCAAAAACTGCTTCCTATTCCATCTTCTGAGAGAGTGTCCCAGTCCTGTTTGTTAAAATCATTTGGGCTAAAGAATATACAAACAACGAGTTGAAATGAGAAAACAATGAATTCATATATTTTTCTTGATCAAACTCATATGTGTTCCCAAAGATCCATGAAGGTAAATGTGGCACTATTTTACTCTAAACTACAGTTCCATTTTAGGACTGTCAAATGATTACATTTTTAATCTGATCAATGATGGAGCCACTGTGGAATAATTTAGATTAATCACAATTAATACTCATCCATTATTAATTGTGTTGTTGGGACTCATGAGTCACTACCGGGGGCAATAAACACAACATGTTTTACTTAACTCAAAAATAAATAGATATGGTGTCCAGATATCAAACTAAAAAAATAGCAGGAGCAAAATCTTAATCAAATTACTCATGCAAAACCGGTTAATCTACAGGGGGCAATAAACACAAAGTGTTTTATTTAAACTCAAAAAACAAAGAGATATGGTGCCCAGATAACAAAATAGCAGGAGCAAAACCTCAAATCAAATTACTCAGCAGGTTAATCTGGATTAAACTGCTGTATTTGCCTAGTTATATTAAAGCATTGATTGTCATAGGGTTTTTCCTTTCTCAGGTATTTCAGGTGCATTTGATGACCATGTGTGCATCACCCTGTAATCAGCAGCTCATTTGAGTTCAAGCTCTACTGAAGTGAAGGACATCATTAATGAAGCCAATTATTCCTCTTAGACTGCGATAGTAAAATCACAGGCGCCACTGATAACGTTCATGATCACTCGGTTTGGTGGCAGAAGTGGAATCCTCTTGTTGTAATTTGTCCCACGTGGATGTAAAGGCAGTGCTCAGGCAACACCAGTGGTTCTGCCACCAGTGGTTGTTGGAACACCTTTGGTTTTGCAGAATTCGTCACCTTTTGATCATCATCAGTCAGTTTGGTCGTGTCTGTTCTCACGTCTTATCCCACAGTGACTTTCTGTCTTTGTAAATGTAACAAGCTTTTCTTTAATTCTGCCCCTCAACCTCCTGTTTGCTGCCTGGAAATTCGCTTTCATTGGATTGACGATGTGTCGTTTCACTTTTGTGGAGATATATCACACGTGTGGATTTCACTTTCTGTCCTTGTTTTCATTGATAGCTCCTCTCTCATCATTTCACTGCATCGTGTATGAAGAGGAATGTCAAATAGTGGCTTCAGTTTGTTTAAGACTCTTGAACTTTAATCTGTATTTAACCTAAATCAAACTAGTGCCATTTCATCTGTTTTGCAAGTAAATCTCTTAACCTGAAAAACAGCCAAAAAGATTAAAGGTTACATCCCTGAGGAGTAAACTGGCGTTGTAATCTGATTAGAAATATAAAGCATAGCTATAACACCTGTAATCCTGAGTTAGATTGAAGAGTTTGTGTAGTTAAATGGATTTTTTTTTTGTATATATTTGACATTCTCTTTGAATTGTTTGTTCATATTATTCTCTCTGAGTCATAAGTTACTGTGAAACACTGTTGTAACTCTTCAGGGGTGTGTCTTCTTTTATCTTTAATTCTCTTTTCTGAAGACGATGTCTACATACTGTCTAAATAAAAACACAGTCTTTAGCGAGGATCATCCCGTACAGCTTGTCTCTCTGCCCCTGTAATTCAGATTTAATCCTTTGAAATGCGTGCACACGCACACACGCAAACACACACAAATGTGCACGTACGCCCACACACAAACTGAAGGCAAGAGTAGATTCTAAACTTTAATGTAATATCACATAAGGGTTTTTTTTGAATAAACAAATGGGAACAGACCAATAATACTTCAAATTAAAACACTTCTGAGGTCTGATATATAATAGCAGGCACTGTTAGGTTCAGAGAACTCAGGACGCTCAGAGGGAAACTAAGACTGCAGCAGAGCAGGATATGATGTAGAAAACAGTCAAGATCGTGAAGCCCATCACGAATCAGGCACCCAATCACGAGCAGCGTCCGGCTGTCTGTCATATCCGCCTTGTTTTCACAGCATCAAATATTTACAACAAAAGAGCTAATGACAAAAAGGAATAACTGAGCGTGTTATTATTGTGAAAGGAAGTGCCCAAAGCATCTGAAGCCATCTTTGAGAATTAGATTTCCTGCCCAGGCCCTACATAGCATAACAGAAGAGGATAATAATGAACACATCTGAAGAGCTTTGGTGAACCAAGTCGACTGTCTGCCTTTACAGCTAACAGCCGGTTGTTTTACAGTCTACCCCTCCGTCACAAATTGCATACGGCTGCTTTAAAGAGTGACAGAAACGAAGATTCCGGTCCAGCTAAATCAATGGAATGATCTGACAGAGCTCCGGGTGTTCCTCGGTATAAGTAATCCATTCTTAAGGGGAACAGTTCTTTTCAAAGGCAGCTCAGGGCTTTGACAGATGAGAACGGCCACAATGAGCCAACTCTCCATCACGGGGAGGGAAGCGGAGGCAGAGGGCTGCATTATAACTGACAAACAATGGCCTGACCACCCGCCTCTCTCTCTGCCTGACAATGCTCAATATTTTGAAGATGGGGGTCGATGTTAGGACCTTTAAAATATACAAAGGACCTCGGGGGATCCCATTTTCAGTACGTCTTATGGCGGCAAGACGGCACTCGCAGGCACATCTCGGCCCTCCTTTGTGTATTTAAAAACCTGAGCTGGGCAGAATTTTTTCGAGAAGGGTGGATGTCTGTGATAGTCGAAGCCGGTTATTTAAGCTTTTCGTAGGCATTCACGGAGGATTTCAAAGTTTTTAGTCAACTCGCGGTCAGCTTGTCAAGTGGGGCACTTCAATCAACGTCTTTTGGGAATTAAGACACACACACGAGGTTGTTTGGAGGAGGGGTGGGGGGGGTGTAGTGTGACGCCAACAATCAGCAGCTGCACAGTAAATGCAGCATCTGGACCCTTTTCTTGATGTTTGCCTTTGACTGTTTTCAATTACTGGTGGAACCACTATCCCCTTCCTCCATCTATCCACAACATTGTTATCTTTCTCTCCTACTTTTAATATGTTTACTCATCCTGATGAATTCAATTACATCTTTTCAGAGGAAATTACTGCTAGGGTGGCTCAGGCTGCCAGGGGTCAGCACTACCTGTGAATGCTAAAACTACTCCTCCAAACACATTACACAGCCTATTACCTTGCTGCTCTTCACACGGCTCTCTCCAACCCCACATAAGCCTTTGTGCGGCCACAGATGAAATGCTTTCTAGATGGAATGTGGCGTGGAGAAGAAGGGAAGAGAGCTGGCGCTGTCCCCAAGCCTAATCGCTTCAGAGAGCTATCCCGACTTCAGCTGCAGTACACGCCAGTCCTGATTAGGAAGGTGTCTGTACAGCCAGGTAGAGCAGGAAAGGTACGGAAAGGAGGCTTAGCCTAGGGAAAGTTAGCCATGTTCCAGCTAAGCCCTGGAAAATCAATAAGATGCAAAAGGCAAAATGTGCTAATGGGGAGGGGTTTAGACAAGTATTCTTTCATTAGAATGAGTCAGATGTGCTTAATAATACTGTTATTTTGTTTTTGTACTTTGGTGGCTTTGTTTGAAGTCTTGTGTTAAGTCATATGCTGCAGAGGGGGAAAAAAATATTGAGTGCCCCCGGAAATCGGGAGGTAATTTAATTCCTTCACTGGAGATAAACTGGGACAATTTCATTGAAAGCTGTCATTTTAAACCTCTCAGAAAATAATTAGCTGCTGGAGACTTCTCACATCATTATCTAAACACATTAACACACTTCAGGTCTATCCAAACTGACAAAGTGATTAAACAAATAGGACGTGAAAAGCCATCAGCCCCACTTTCCCCATGTTTTATAGTTTTGAGTTCTGACACTCCGAATCAACACTTTGTGCTCTACTGAATTAAGTAAAGTAAATATTTCTAATATGGAGAATTTCAAATCAACCCTTATAATAAACGGTAGGGATTTGAAATCCATGACAAAATGACATTTTAATATATAGCAGATAATTTTCTGCTGCATATCACACTTTATTTCTTCCTCAGAATGCAAACAGCGTGACAGTTTATTTCATCTGTCTTTGGTTAGGATGAAAAAATGTCTGTGCCTCAATAGTGAATGCAGTTTTTATATAAAATGTTTGAATAGAGTGTTTTACATGACATCCTTTTGTGTACAGTTCTGTGTAACAATTTTAAAAATTTCCTTAATATTATTTTTTGCAAATCCTCAATTGATGAATGAAAAAAAAACTTTTTCTGTTCATTTTTCTTTAAATACCTTTCATATGAATGCATATTTCAATGTTTTTTTCGGAAGTAATTAATTATTGTATGAGAACAAATACACAACATGACAAAAGTATATTCTGTTTAAATATATCTCTGTCATGTTGCATTAATAAATTTGTCTATTGATAATTTATTACTGCATTGCAAAATGTTCGAAAAAATGATGAGAACAAATTTTGGTTGACAAAAAGTTTACTTGCAACAAACATGAGTTGAAGCCTTTTATTTTATTTCCCATCCGAATGTTAAGACTGAGCTGCAGATTCAGCCCAAGAACCGACTTTGATTCAGTGAGCGCTGGGCTTCATTTCCTATAGGCAACACCCAGCTGTTGGAGAGCCACCCCGAGCACAACAATGATGACATCCGAAAAAGATTCCTGTCAGAATACGCTTTTCTCTTCACAAATAAAGCCACACGCACTTGTCAGGAAGAGAATATATGAGGCGATGACTCAAATTAGAATGCACAGAACATTCTCGCTGGGTGAGAGCGGCATTTGCACATGAAGAGTGGAAAATGAGTCGCATTCAGCCAAGCTGTGAGCTCCACCTAGGAGGCAGTGAAAGAGAGCGAGGCAGGCACAGAGAGGCGATGAGGCAGGCAGGCGGGTGCCAAGCCTTGAAGAGGGGCATTCTGGTATAATGACTCTCATTTACCATTGACAGGCCTTGGGAAAGTTAAACTAATTATGACAGCCCACGGATGCTGAATAGCCTTTGATGAAGTTAATCACTTGCAATCCAACAAACAGGTGTTGAATGATTTCTACCTCCCATGAAATTATAGGACTTTTTTTTTAATCTCAGCACACCACTCATGAGATACCGATCTACCTGAAATTTATACTTTTATTTAAATGATGCTGGGAATTTTCATGAAGGTGAGGAAGGGTTCAGTACCACACTAGTGATGTAGCTTGACATGATTGATTTTTATGTTTTGTTTTGTTCTCTTTTTTTATTAAATGTGATAGAAATTCCCATCATGATAAAAGGGGATATGATGCTAACAAATAGATCTGTCAGGGACACAGCTCTCTAATACGACCTCAAAGCAGCAGCACCAATTTATTCTGTCTTATCCACTTTCTAATCTCAAATATCTTTTCTCCATTTTTCCCCGATGCGAGATTTTCGCTGCAATCTAAATTCCAGTATATCCTGATAATCCATTGCATTTTCCAACTATTGTCAGTCTCTAGATCCAATAAGAGATGTGACAAATAGGTTTGTGTTCTGCTGTCATAATGACTGACAGAATTCACAATGTGCACACTTGAAGGCGACACAGCCCTGTCAGCAAGAGCTCTATCATCCAGGAGGAGCTCATAACTCATTTAACGAGCTTTAGGGTACATAAAAGATGCTTTTCCCCAGCTCCCAGATCATTACAGATCATTGTTAACAGTTGCAGATAATGTCTGAGTGTAAAGAAAATTGGCTCAGCTGTGTGTCATTAAAATTGTGTAAAACTTCAAGTGCTGCAGCCGGGCCAGCAACGAATCCCCTCTCTGCTAAACGCATTCCTGATTAGCTATTAAGTATCTGTCAGAGTTTAATTAGATTTACCAATTTTTCATATTATTCAGCAGCTTTGTAAAGAATGAATCGAGGATAATGTGTTGAATTTTAAGATTCCGCATGAAGAAGCAAGGATGTCTGAAATGTATTTGGTGCATTTTTTTGGTAATAAAACTAATGGAGTAAAAAGGGAGAGCCGTCGGATCTGATAACATGTTTCACTCCAGCGTATAAATTTGATTCATACTTCTTAAGACAAGTTCCAGCTGTTGCCTTTAGGTTGTCTATCCAAGTTAATGTTCATTACATACGCTTGCATTTTGTCCCATAGCGATTCAGGATAAATGAAGCCATGTGGCGACTTCACTCAGCATTGCTCAGGACTTGATGGGAATCATGGAAAAGGCTGGGAACAAACCTGCTTCTCCTCACAACATGACCCTACTTTTATTAGAATTTTGTTTTATATCAGAGAACACATTATTTGCTTGAGCTAGTTATTTCAACATGACTGTCAGACCACTGTTACATGACGGAACTGAAAGAGGAACGCAAAGTACTGGACAAAATGAAAAGCCCATATATCTTTCTGTGCATGGATGTTTGGTTCAATTGAAGAAGAAGTTCATGTTTTTCCAGGAATAATTTTAATTGGATGGACGGATGGATGGATGGATGGATGGATGGATGGATGGATGGATGGATGGATGGATGGATGGGGAAATCACATTGCAATATTTTCCAAAAAAACATCTCACGATGGCAAACCATCACAGCCCTGAGGATTAAAACCTGAAACGGCTCACCTTGGAAAGAATTGATTAAGATGTGAATGCCTGATGGCAGAGCAAGCGGCACAGAATTCACTAATGGAAGCTGTTAAATTTTATTTTGCTCTAAAACCAGCGGCATGTGCATGAGTTAGTGTGAAAACACTTAGCGAGTCACTCGTTATGCATCGAGCTGTACGGCATTCCACTGCTGAGTGCATTTGTGCATAGGTTCATTTACCGTCATTTGCAGATGGATGTGTCAACACTTGGTCCTGAAGTAACAAAGAACCTTCTTTCAGATATTAGGTAATTTACTGATACCACAAAAGATTGTTTCAGACTCCTGTCGGCAAATGTGAATTTGTATTTTACTGACTGTGATGTAATGATTGAAGCCACGGAGGTGATGCAAAGCCATTTCCAGAATAATTGCATTGTTTAGCTACCACTCCACCCCCATAAATGTGTTTACCACCTAAACAGGAGACGAAAATGAGCTTTTATCAAAATTGGATGTAGGAATAGCATCCAGTTCAGTTCAGTCATTTATTCACCCTGTAAGGTGTAAAGAGTGTGTTCCCATTTGCCATTTGTATCTACATGATGCTGAGTATACTGTTCATTAGAATACACGGCTCAGTACTTATTTCTGCTATCTATACATTTATTTTTTTTCCTCTATGTTCACAAGTCATTACCCACACCCTGCAGACAACTCCATCTCACTGTGATGGAGGTGACTCATGTTGACTGTGTGTCCAGTTGCCTGACAAAGAAGAGCTGCAGTTGAGGCAGTTAGAAACACAGACGGACCGGCAGAGCTCTAATGATAAAGAGAGGGCAAACGCACAATAGAGCAATAATTAGGACAAGGCCCCTGTGCATGAATCCTTCCACAAGCACTCAACTGTGTCAAACAGCTTGGGCAATAATCTTCAGCAATTCCTGCGGATTAGAGTCTGATTACAGAGCACCGTCTGTCACACAGACCCTGGTGCCCAAACAACTCACTTCCTGGGTGTTTATTCGCATCTCCTCCAAAAGACTCATTCTGCTCGCTGGAATATGGTACCTAACTGTGCTGAGTTTGCCATCGTCTAATTAAGTTTTGTTCTCCGCACAGGCAGACAACATTGAATCTTCAGAAGGGAATGCGAGCGACATACCTGCAGAGGTCCAGTGACTGACAGGGAGCTATTATATAACATACTGTTTATTGTATAGTTTAGACATAATGTGTATATATAGAACCTCCAACGAGCGTGCAGTGTGAAGCCACCTGGAAGACGATTTTCCTTTGTTTGCTACTCCTTTTAATTCTGATGTGCGGCTGGTAATCTGGAATATGGTCAAAACTTTATTGAAAATAATGAAAAGTGCGATGTTAAAGCATGATTAAAACGCATGGATTATTAAGAGCTTAAGCCAAGAGTGTACTATATCAAATAAATAATTTGGAGCACTCGCGCTTCAACTAAAGACACTTGTAGATCCGACGTCTCGGTTCCCTGGCTCGCCTTGGATAGTTTTAGAGAGGGGCAGTGCGCCGAACAATTGCCACAAAGTGCGCGTAAAATCCAAGTTCTTACCTTGGCCGTGCGTGTGAGCCACGGCGGCAGCCAGAAACAGGACCGCGAAGATCTTCTCCAATTGTCTCCCGCACATCTCTGTTAAAGTCGCGGTCGCTCTCTTCCGCATCTACCGAAACACGTCCGTGCGTTACGAAGCGGGGAAAAGAATACTTCCAGGGCCGGAGGGGGGGTGGGTTTTAAAATTATAAAAAAAAAAAAAAAAAAATCGGATAAAAGCGAGACTACAGCTTTGGAACTCAAAGGAGGGGGGGGACAAAAACGCGCAAAAAAAAAAAAAAAAAGCTGGTGCGAAAACTGCTCTTGTCAACCTCAGCGGACGACGCCAGCGGAGAAGGACGGAGGAATACGCGGAGGTCCCGTTTTAATTTGGACGCTCAGTCGGCGGATTGCCGTCTGTGTGAGCGAGTCGGCACATGGAGGCAGCTTCAGCACCGCGGACAGCTCCTAGCGTCAGCTGCTGGAACAGCCCCAAGATCTCAGGCTGCGGGGTGGGGGTCGCTGCACTCACCTCTGACACCAACACGTTTAGCATGCATGTATTTATCTATCTATCTATCTATCTATCTATCTATCTATCTATCTATCTATCTATCTATTTATTTATTTATTTATTTATTTGTTTAACAATTGAGACTCCCTTTGTTTGGGGCGGGAGGGGGGTTATCATAGCCATGCCCTCATGGTGTCCAAGCTCCCCCCCCGGTCCTCGGCCTCGTTTGAATTGCCTCCCCACGAATGGCAAACACTCGGCGTCGGATTATTTCGCGCAAACGCGTCAGATGAAGACAGATCGCACGAGAAGAGGAAGTGTTCGGCTGTACGCGCAGCCGGGGGGGCCCCGGCATCAGATCTCCATTATTCCCATTTGTTCAATCCGTTTCAAATGGGGGAAATTTAGACCACGAGCCGCCCTGGACATTTTTAGCTGCACCTCAGAAACGATTGGACCCTGCTGTGCATGACAGTCCCTGAGGTGAAGCATGCCTCGGGTGCTGGAAATATTCGTGCAATGCTCTCTGACTCTCTTGAGAAATTTTTGGTCCTGCTTTTAGGTTCACTTCATGTCTTAGGGCTGTGTCTCTAATGTATTTCCGCTCGTGCATGCAGCTGAATCCATAATTGAACTGGGGTTTTCTACTGTTGCCATTAAATGTAAAATTTGGTAAAAGATAAATGTAAAAAGATAAAGAAAGAAATGCTGTGTAGGCAGCAGGTATGAAAAAAAAAAAGAAAACATGAGCGATTACTCCTACAAGCTTTAAATGTTGTTGCTGTGTTACTGTGGCTGACCTCTGACCTCCCAGTGGAGCCCAAGCAAGTGAAAATATCAATAAAGTGTTGCATTACTCTTCTTGGAACTGAAGGTTAGATTTCACACAACTGGCTTTCATTCAATAACCCTCTGACACAAGTGATTATTGTGATACAATGAGAATGATTAATTCTGTGGAGTTAAGCTCCATATTTATCTATCACGCTTATCATCACACCTCTTTACTTACCTGCGTTATAACTGAATGTTATATCAAGAGGCATAATATATAGGCACAGTAATAATTGCCTCTGATTATACAGCCAGTAATTTCTTTTAAAGTGATGTCAGGAAGGGTTGCCTATGCAGTGAGATTGTCACCACATTAAAAAAAAAAATTGGAAGGGGGGATGTTTATATACAGTCATAGTCAGCTTCTCCTGTGAGCCGGAACGAAAAGATCAGAATAAAAGCAAATAGAGGCCGAGAATAGAAAAAGGTACGAGAGAGAGAGGATAAAGGGAAAGAATCAGCATTATCTTCAGAGGCGAGTTGTGCATGCAGATGCTATTTCTAAACAAGGCCAGTCTTTCTAAAAATAAAAGGTGTACAGTAGAACAGTGGAATGCATTTGCTTTCTCTCAGCATGACGCTGCCCATGAAACAAAGCATCCTAATCTGGGAGCAGACGCCTTATGACACAGAGGAAGATGATCCTGCATTTATATAATTATTGTATTGTGTTTGTGCGTGTGTGTGTGTGTGTGTGTGTGTGCATTCATGCATGCATGTGTGTGAGTTTAACAGTGTCCAGCTAATGTTATTAGACAGCTTTCACTGTGATATTTACTTGTAGGCATTGAGGGGAGGAGATTATTGTTGCTGTCATCATTGTTGTATTTCTAGGCTGGTCGCTTTGCAAGTTATTTTTAGTTTACATTTAGCTATTTTTTTATATATATTCTTTTAACATTCAAAAACGAAGCCATTTATAAACAGTATACCCTTGTTTGGTTTACCCAGTAAAACTTTCACCTATATACGACACTTTATCAATCAGTTTATTTTTCTCAGCATAACTTTTGACCTTGTGCAAAATGTTCTTCTCTTTCTAATCATATTTTCCTTTTCTTCACTTATCTTGGCTTCTCTTTCAGCTTCTATTTGACTTTGCCTCCATCCATTGTCCTCTGCCACTGCAACAATATCTCCCTTCCTTTTTCCTCTAAATTTATCTTTCCATTTCCCTCCACGAAACCCCCACGGGCATGGGACACTCCTTGCATCAGTCCTGCACTCCCCCCTGGATAGGCTTGGGCAGGGGGGGAAAAAAAGCCTCTAATAGTGTAACTTTCCCTTTCGTGACCCTCGGCGGAGCCATAAACAGCCCCGAGGTCTAGTTGGCAGCCAGATGGTTGCAGCCGAGCTTTCATTCTGCTAATGGGTAGGAGGAGAGGGGGGCAGAGCAGTTAATGAAAATCAGACCCTTGAAATGAAATGACCAATGTACCAAGGTAATGAGGCACACATCGGCAGCAAGCCTTTACAAGCATTAAGGTAATCTTGGATGGCAGGATTATGTAAAAATGATCTTTTGACGAATGTTCATTGGATAGATAAGGGCTGATTATTACACAGCATGTACAGCTGACAAACACAGACTCAGAGCTGCTGCCTGTGATATTTAAATTGACTGGCAGGGCTGAGTGCTTCATCCAAGCCAAGCAGTTTGCCAAACCCCATCAATTAGCCTCTACCCTCACAGCACCATAACCCCAAAACTACAGCCCAAATTACAGTTACGGACAGCAACAGTATGACAGGCGTGGGGCATGCTGTGGTAATCACTGGGCATTGCATTTGGAGAAATGGCATTTTGGAGCACTGTCCCTAAATCCGCCCCCAGCTCATTGTCCTTTACTCGGGTTTGTCTTGCATCACCAGACACCAGTCATGGCTGGATGGAAACGGGGAACATTAGAATTGATGTAAACACTAATTAGTGGCTTTACTATATCTGAAGTTTGAAGTCTGCCAAGAAATCTGTCATTTGTTGAATGTGTTATTTTACTGTTGTGACTTTATTTTAGCATCTCCGTATTCTCTTTTTTTAAAGGCTTTATCTTGAATTAAATGTCTGTATAGCCTTATCGTCTTTATTTTGTTTTAGCATCACATCCCTCACCTCTTACCTGTATTTTCATGCGTAGATGTTTTCCTGTTTTATTTTGTCGGTTTTCTTTCGCTGTAATGTCCACTTCCTGTATATTCTCTTCTCTTTCATCGGCATATTATGTAATTTTGTGCGTTATCTCCACTAGGTGAATGATTGTGTGACTTTATGCTAAAAATTGTTGTGTCAGATCTTTGTTTGTGAGGCTCCTGCTTATTCTGTCTGACTATTTCGCCCAGCTGATCAGATGTGTTTGTCTGGCCTTCACTTAGGCCCAAAGCTTTCTTTCATTCTTTAACTGCTGTAAACATCCAAAAAGGTCAAGCAGCTGGCTCTGTTGTGTATTTTGGTGCAACTTTGTCAGGGACATGTATTGATTTCCAGGAGTATTTTGTTGTGATTTTTGCAACGGCAATTTTCTACATCATTCAAAGTAAAAGTTTTGACACATGGTTCACTGCTTGACTTTGCGTCTCTATCTATAGCACTCTTTATGTTAGATTTCTTTTATTTTCTTTTCTTTCCTGCTGTATTGCTGTGAACCACGGTCCACATTGACATTTAAGGCTGCACCATTAAATTTCAATTATAAAATTAGTGCAATAGAATTTTTACCGATAAAAGGAAAATTTTTATTACTAAAGAGAAGGGCACACTCAATATATAACATCTTTTTCTGCGACGGACTGTGATGGAAAGTTATTGGGCTGACTTGAGTTTCATTTTGACTTAACGTCGTGCATTTTTGAAGGCATGCTGCAAAACTACACCTCCACATGTGTAAACAGACAGAACGGCAGAATCAGTCTGAACGAGCAAAGCCCATAATCCATATCCCTGATGATCATTGGCAAACTCAAAACAGGGCTGCCTCATTCCGGTCACTCCAAAGCATCCTACTTCCACTGGAGCTGACATTTAATGAAACCTTTTTTCATATTTAATACACAGCACTGGTATTTATGTTAATTCGCCAAATGCTGCACACACGCGCCATAGAGAGGGTGTCAGCCCTGCTAAATGCACTCAGCTGATCATCGGGTAAACAACAAAACATGGAAAATCATTTGAATATATAACTGCCTTTAGAGCATCACTGCATGTAACATATGATAATAATGGTGTTAATGGAACAATATTGTTTTACATGTACTTTAATCCAGCCTGGTTGCTGTTGCAATGACCCAGTTTCTCCAGTAAATGCCTTAGTGTGCCCATGCTCATGTAACAGAAGTAGTTACTTATAGTTTGCAGTACTTCACAGTCTTCCTTCCGCCCCCCCCCCCCCGCCTCTTTGGAATGCACTTCGCCCAACAGAGAGCTGTAAATTGCACACCCCTCATTAGTGCAAAACTACTGCCTCTTAACATATTGAGAACAACAAAAAAAGAAAAAACTGTGTCCTTGTTTTTTTCATAGCCTTTCGGATATAAACATTTATCCTCCACTCAAAACAAAGTGCTTCCTGGTTCTGCAACAGTTGAGTAGAGAAGACAGTTGGGAGACATTTCTCCTCAACACCCATGGCTGTCGAGCCTCATCTGAGTCCCAGCGGTGGGAATAAGTGACCCCAAATGCTGAGCAGCATCTGTTAACCCCCTGATCATTTCTTCTATCTGACAGCTACGGTTGGACTGGCGTCTGCCCAGCCATGCGAGACCCTGCCGATAGATTCAGCAGACTATGGTAATGAGCCTGAAAGGATTCCCGAGCTCAGTGCTGTCATTTTGACAAGTGCAAAATTAAAACAGTGCTTGAAATTCTCAACACCTGCTGTAATAACACTCAACGGTAGGAGATGTCACTTGTGCAGGTACAAGGAAGAGAATGTAAGTCCTCTCATCACATGTAATTAGGGCCATGGTGGCGCAGATAAGGCTCAATGAATGTTTTGAAAGGTTGAATTGAGGAAAACGCTGCTGTGGTGAGAACGGGTTTAATAGAGTTCTCAATGGAAAGGGTTTATACTCCATTATATACACATACGCACGCGCACACACACACACACACGCTTTGCAGGATGTTGTGTCAGGTGTACATGGAAAATTAGCATTTTCACCCTCCCTTTTTCCTCTCCATCCACACACACACACACACACAAATCTTTCATGAACAGCGTGACATGTTGTCCCATACTTTTACATCCACATCACCATTTTCTCCTCTTCGCTTTGCTGTGCGTACCCCTCCCTCTCCTTGACCTTCTCTTTTCATTAGTCAGAGTGCGTCTCATGCCCCTGAGCATGCTGATAGTGCACTGCTCCAAGGCTGCATTTATCAAGATGATAAAGCACTCCCAGACAACAGCCAAGTATCTCAAGGCTAGTGGCCGTGGTACCTGACAAGTGACAACAACTCGCACAAACAGCTCCCACTTCCCGTCCTCTCAATCTCGCCTCCCGCTCGAGATGGGATTACGTCGCATCACGAGCTGCCGCCTCGTGCCGCACGCGCCCCTAATGAGGAATTAAGTGCGGGCAAAAGCAGCAGCAACAGAGATGACCCTGCATACCCAAACACACACACACACACACACACAAATATCCATCGGCTCCAGGTCTGGATTCTGCGATGCCCTGTTTAACCATGCAGACTTTAATTCCCATAAAACACAGGTCTTACCACTCCGGCTCCAGCTTTCATCAGCATGCACTCCACCGATTCTCGATTCAGTTCCACACACATGCAAACACACGCAGACACAGTCACACCCACGCGGTAAAGGCTGCCGGCTGCCAAGAGAAATCAGAGGCTCCACGCTGCAATCACCACTCAACCCTCAGACTCAGGCTGACAACCAAGATGACAGAGAAGTTACGTTATGCCGTTCAAAAGGTTTCGGCAATTATTTTAATTGGACGGTGCGGGTATTATTTTTATTTATTTTTTTTTGTCCTTTTTCTTTCATTTGAACACAATGTTCAATCACAATTAGGTTTATTGTTGGTTGAGAGACATTTTAATGAGAGCGAAGGCCATTTTACTCACCACAGAGCTTGATTTCTTTTGTTCCTCTCTGGTGAAAATGCGCCTTAAAACCACTCTCTTTTATGCACTTTCATTGTGTGTTCAGCACATGCATAACCACATGTATAGATATATAATTATTTGAAAAGGAAAGTGAAGACTATTCTTTAGCAGGAGACGGCTGTGAAAAATTTGAAAAAGTAAGCTGTTAGAGCAGGTTGATGAACCATCTTTCTGAATGGCTTTATCAGATTCTCAAATCCATTCTGCAGGAATGTTAACAGCATTCCTGCAACGCTCAGTTCATTAGGGTTTGTGTGTGACTTTTCTTGTGGTTTCAACTCTGTCCGTCAGTGTTTTCATCTTCAGCTGCATCTTTGCATCACCTTGATCCCTTCCTTGTTTAAATCTCACCTTTCTGTCTTGGTCCTCTCAGGAACTGTCACTGCGGAATGATGACAAATTCTCAAAAGTTCGATTTTACCACCATTTGACAATCAGCACTAACTGGCCTCTAATCTCCAAGAAAGCAGTAAAGTAGCTTATTTTGTCTGGGAATGGGTTCTGAATTGGTCAGCAGCATATCACATCGTGCAATTTCTGTCATATCAAAATACTTTGTTTTAGTGACTGATGCATGCTGGGTACATCGTATTAACAGTTATTATCCACACACAGCCTGATGAATTGCGATCATTTATTACAGCTTTAACACATGTTTTCAGCGCTATTACGACTGTAACTGTAAACTTCACATTCTGAACTGTAGACGTTCACGGGCGCTCTATTGTGAGCTCAGCTTCACCAGCCCCCCCCTTCCGTCTTTTATGCTCCGTTATTTCCTTTAATGTCCCTTCGCTGTGTGGGAACTTTGAATTTTAATGGCCTCCTTATGTTCTGCAAGTTACAGTCAGCAGACGTATGATCTGGACTTGTTTTTATGTCTGTGCGCCTCCTTTTTCTTCTCATCTTCTCATGCGATTAGACAAAGCGCTGCTCAGTCGGGTTCTGTGCTCTCCCTCCTTGCACCGACAGCAACATGATGGTGAGATGCACAACACGACTGAGTAAACATCATTAAAGAAAGGCTTTCTTTAGAAATTGCGGCAGCCAGATTTAAACAAGCCGGGACAACTCCAAAGGAATACAGTGCAGCAAAGTTTGGATAGACATTCCTTTGGATAAACAAATAATTCTTTTAGACAGCCCTTTTGTCATTTTAATCCACATTACAAGCGCCACCGTGTGTCAACATGAGTGATTAAATGTAATATTTGCCAAGTGCAGATGTATTTCTTGGACCCACATGAACTCTATATGATTTCTAGATAGTCTGCATTCTGTTGATTGATATTGGTCATCTCAGATTTAAAAAAAAAACAAAAAAAACAGGAGGCCAGCTCTGTCACTGAAATCGCCGATTTATTTTCAGGCCTGCCTCGTTGAAATGCTCAAAACATCTGTGTCTTTCGATTCAAAGTGATTATTTTCACAGCCCTCTGCAATATTTAGAGCCACGCTGGTCCCGCACCTCAGATCCACCCGCATCGGTCAATATCTACGTGCCCTTGAGCTAACAGCTTCACATGCAGTCCCGCCGGCAAAAGTGGTGGAAATCTTGATTGTTGCTGGCTGCTCCCAGGTATGGCTGATCTTAGAACCTTCGAATGAGAAAAACTGCAGGGTTCCTAAAAGCAAAAGAAAAGGCAATCAAATATAAAGGATGTAATCTGAACCGTGCCTGTAGCTTTCTGACGGTGCCCGGCTGAGGTCAGGACTTTGTGCCGGTTGACCTCGCTGAGCGGCCTCAGCTCCACGGAGCAGCAAGCAGCAAAGTGTTGCGTGCTCTCACTTTACCTTAGTTCTCCTGGCAAGTCTGCAGCGTATGCAGCTCTGACCTCACTGCACCGACTAGAGAACCCATCGATATATCCCAGCGCCTGAGCGCAAACGGCTCAAAAGTAAATACATATACAAACTATTGTTGCGCATTCACACTGCACTTTTTCACGCGTGCTCATTCTCATCACTGATATACATCGTTATGGCTGTTTGTGGCGGGGAGGCTTCTGGCTGCAGGAGAGGGACTCATTATTGGTCGACACCGTTACAGTTGAACCATCTGCTCGGCTGTCCGCAGCACAGGCGGGTTTGTCAAACCTCTGAAACACGCTCGGCAAGAATATCCCAAAACAAGGACATAACAACAACATGGGGACACAACATAGTCTTTATTCAGGATGGCTGTAAACACCATAGATCTACAATAAATGCTAAGACAACCCTGAGGCCACTCCACATTTTTCACATGGTAACATGTAACAATAACTGCCACTGCAGCAAATGAGGCTTGAGCAGATATTTTGTCAGAGATTTAGAAACTATCTGCTCTCAGTGCAGCCAAATATAGATTTAGAGAAAGAAATTCAGGGGCTCTGATTGAGGACAGGAATGGCTGGCTAAAAATGGACTCCAGAGTCATTGAATTTTTTTTTCTTTCATTATAATGCTTTTCTCTAGCTGGGCTGGAATGAGGCAGGGCAGCAGAAAACCACACACATATACACACACGCACTCACACACACACACAGAGAGATCAGTAATGCATTTCAGATACTGCGCTTTAATCAAAAAGTGACAACGATGAAATATCTTTATGTTTCTAGATCATTTATATATTATTGTTACATAAAAAAAAGTCTGTAGTCTTTAGTGGAAGAGTTCTTTAGTGTGCTTGGATGGATTTCATGTATAATATAAGAGTACATGCATTAAATGCCAATATATACACAGATGACCAAAGTCCATGAAATGAGGTGAAAAATGTAACAGCTGAAAATAAAAATTCTACAGTGTCTCTGACAGTGACATTTTGAGCTCCACACCGGGTCGGCTGTGCAAGGCGCAGCCAGAAGCTGAGCGGTTAGCAGGATGAAGCAAGTGGAAGACAGTGACACGGGGGGCTAAATCGTGAGGAGGAGGGCGTAATAAGAAATCCACAGCGACTCAGAGCGATGGACCTACCTGGCCATGAATATTTTAGACAGCACTGAGGTGTGTTATTACGGCTCAGCGGGAGCGCTCACAACATGGGGGCAACACATGCCACCATAAGACAGGACTGAGTAAAAACACGCATGAACAATTCATTAGTCTGTCCTTCAAAACGAACGCGGCTGAGTATACAGTGTGTTCAGACTAAATGAGAAGAAGCTTTGTCTTCCACTGAGATCTTCTCTCAGATCATAGCCTGCTTTTGCCAATGGGGTAGGATATTTGCAGCTTTATATTTAATAGGGGAATGTTCCTCACACCAACAGGGCAATTAATAAATATTCTGTTTACGTGGACGGCCTGCCTAAAGGTCTGCTGCTAAGCAGCGTCGCTCAGTTGGATAACAATCTCGGTCAAAGGTCTTCAGTAACAGACACTTCAAATTCTGACCTTTTGCAATAAAAACCACCACCTGAATATCCATCATAGGTTGACATCATATAACATGAAGTGGTATCCTAGATGTTCGGGGAGGGGGGGTGGAAGGAATAAATTCTCCTCCTGACGGTTACCTTGAGCACCGTCCAACGTGGAGACAAAAGCAAATCTCCAAGCAGTGATCAGTGAGTCTCATGCATTAAACATGATCACTGAGTTATTCACAAGGAGGGCCCCACGTTAACTTGTCCATAACCTGAACATCATTAATATGCAGCAGATATCTCTGTTGTAACTGGTCTAAAAATAAACGCCGTGGCTCTCGTTTGACTGGCTATTAAGACGTTACACTATGTGTCAAAAATATTGCATGTTTGAAATTTGCATTATAATCTAAAAACCAGGCAACTCCAGCGAGCGTGTTTTTGTTTTCATTACTATCAGTTCGTCGATACAGCGGTGGCTAAAATGCCTACCATACTTGAGGGGTTTTTTTTAAGAGGTTTCAGATGTTTTTGTTGTACAGGCCATTGAAATAGTCTAACTATTGCTGGAATGACCTGTGTCCAACTGCCAAGTCGGAAAATAAACTGCATAGTTCTTAGGAAAATGTGTCGGCAGTGTGCCAGAGAGAGATGCGCCGCTGCAAGTGCTGCAAAAGGTACCAAATGCTCAAGTTATGAGTGGATAAAAACAGCAGAACTCCTTTCATGTGATGTTTGCTGGGGAAAAAAAAGGTGCGGTTTCTTCAGGTACTCCAGTTTTCCTCCCACAAACTGAAAAGGAACATTAGATTAATAGATATTAACCTGCGAGCGCTCCTGTGACCTGTCTACAGTGTCCAGAAGCCAAGAAGAACTGGATGGATGGAGGGTTGATAAGGGGAGGTGGGAGCCTCTGAGGTCCATCTTCATCTGCTGCTCAGCTGTTTCGCGGAGGAAAAAAAAAAAAAAAAAAAAGTCCGATACGATACAAAAACCAGGTATTTGCCGAGCGGCTGGTATTTGAGTTCCCGTAGATGTTACAGAAATATTTATAAGTCTCTCTAGAAAATGCAAACTCAATATTTCTGCCCAGCCAATTTAATTATTTACTCCATTCCAAGGAGAGTACAAAAAATAAAAAAAACACGAAGAATCCCACCAGTGCAGCATAAGTGGATAAAGTTAATGAAGTTCACCTGTCGGCTGGAAATGCAGTCCAGCTACCTTTTGTATCACGCTGGCAGGCGCAGAAGCGAGAAGGGAGGGGTTCCTCGGAGGAAGCTTCTGTCGATGTTAGCATGAATGGCATCTGTAAAGTAGCCAGGCAGGTATAAAATCAGCTTGTGTGGAGTGCTTGTGCAGGGCCTGTTTTTTTTTTGTTGTTTTTTTTTTTCTTTTTCCCTCTAACACCTGCCAAAATCTAATTTTGGGGGAGCAGCGGGGCGCTTTCCACTTCATACGCAAATCAGACCGGCTTCTAGCTTTGTGTGTGGGTGCATGTCATGATTTTTATTTCCCTTTTTACAACGACTAAGCAAAGTTTCCTCTTATCCCAATTAAGCTTGAAGGGCATAATTTAGAAAAAGAAGAGCGGTTATGTGGAAAGATTGCTCCGTTTGTCAACATTAGAGATGAAGCGAGCGAGAATTTATTTTAATAAAGTGTTTTATTCAACGAAAGTGCTCTTTTGCAGATAAGAGTCATTTGGGTTGAAAGGTGAGAGGACCGCTGATGCCACACTAACTCAGCCAGAACTCGCCCTGGGCGGGGTTCAGTTGGCAGAGTTCAAGCGAAATCATTACTGAGTCATGTTTCACATCACAATTCTCTGATACCCCAGAAAAAGAGTCAAGAGGTCAACGCTCAGTCAGGATCATTTGTATGAACGCTGACCTTTTTAACACCGAGGTGAATGTATTTATTCTTTATTTCCATTCCTCACTGGAATGTTTTCACTTTGATTGTTCTCTTTTTTTGGGGTTCCAGTGCGGTTGTTTCCTTTTTGGGTGTTTAGTTCGGGGCTGAAAAACATCATTGAGGATAAAACGAACAAAAAAAAACAAAACACAGTGCAGCCACAGAGTTGAAGATCCCCACTGGGAGAGCTGATTGACCTGCCAAATCTAATTTTCTCATTGGGTGTATTTACTTTGCTTTAGCTAGAAAATAAAGCTTCGCGTCAGCGGCTGGCAGTCCTCTCTGCTCTGAAAGTTCGGCCACCCGTTATTCTGTACCGGGGCGCTGTGCACGCTGTGCACGGCAGCAAAAACGGGCGTCATAAAAGTCGATGGAACATTACTAAGGATGGCGTGAGTCATCTGTCAAGTCATTTAATGCACATTCTAACTGCAAAAGTTTTCTTACCCATAAAACTTGCAAGAAACCAAATTTAGTGTTGAGCACCAAATTGCAGCATTGTTGATTCATGATGGATTGGGGCTGTATATACTCATTATTGGCATATGCAAAAGCAGTTTCTAAACTACCGACACGAGCAGAGTGTGTCTGAGTTTTATTGTTTTACAGGCTGGTATAATTGGATTTGTAATTATGCTTATTATTATTACTGTCGTAGGCACTGAGCGCTTTGTAATACTAACATCCTGCAAGCGAAACCCTGTCTTGATTGTGGAACGTGCACAAGCACTAAATTTCCCGGAACAAGCCGAGGAGAATCTGATTTCTGTCACGCGCACAATGAGGCCCATCGCTCAGCATCCTCCACGCCGCACGTATGGATTATATTTGCACGTAGACAGCACATCAGCACTCCGGGGGAGGCCAGAAGATGCACAAGGAGTGAAGGTGGCTTGTCCAAACACAGAGCCGTGTACCTGTGGGGGAACATGCCGCGGTCATTCATCATGCCAGAGGCCATCTGTCACCCAAACCGCTTGATTTGAGGCAGCCATTAGAGCTTTGTCACAACCACCAGCACTTTGGGGGGAAGCTGGTGACAAGAGCTCCTGCAAATACACTCTCAGTCTCTCAACTCCAGTCACACGGGTCAGTAGGTAAACTGCCCCAGTACATAATTAAAGATGATTCATGGAGGGAGAATTCTGGCAAATGCAACCATACTGGCATTTTTTGTCAGGTGCTAAACAGGCTGAACAGACCAGATTGTCTTTTATTATTGCACCATCACAATGAACCTGGCAGGAGAATTTGGTGGAATGACTGGACCCATTTTGGAAGAATGGAAAGGAATTCATGAGTGAAAGCCAAACAATTCCCGGTGCTTGCCAGGGTATATTCGCCAACGTACCAAACAATGCCTGAGGGCTTTATTATTTTAAGCAAAAGCAGTTAGACACGCTCGGCGTGTCTACGACTGTAATGTGAATGTCAACGATTGAGGTGTTTATGTTAGGGCTTGTGTTTTTGGGTCTGAGGTGGTGAGTTGTTGTCCTGTTCTGTTTTTCTCTGTCCCTGCCTGCCTCTCCGTCCTGACAGGAGCTGCACGGCGACTCGCGGGTGGCGATACGCACCTGGACCTCACCTTCACTCATCAACAGGACAGACAGTCCTCTATTTGTTGCCAGATAATTGCAGACCATGTGCCGGTACATGATGACTCCTCATTCCTTTCGTAACTTTTGGATCATTTTGTTTCTGCTCTCGCATGCTCCCTGGATTCACTTGATCCCCCACCAGCTTTATTGGGTTTTCATTAAAAACACACCATGAAAGTGTGATTAGTTTATTGTGGGTTATGTTGGGCTGGCTTTTTACCAATGCCTTAAACACTATAAACAGTACACTAATACATTCTAAAATTAATTTTTGATGAGCCAAAAGACAATATTTTGTATTCTTCTATTTTCTGTATTTTATATTTTTTTTTTTTGGGGGGGCAAAAATGATCGAACACAATGCAGTGACAAACGGAGAACTAAATGCTCTTTCAGCTCAGACTAATGGTTAACCAATGCTGATGTTAATCACTTCGTGAGAGACAATGACGCTACAGCGCTCGTGATGAGTTCAGCAGCTTACAGGCATGCACAGACACACACACACACACACACACACACACACACACACACACACACAGTTGTTCTTCAGTCGTAACTGACTTTCTTTTCCAAAATTTGCATTTTTGTGACATGTCTCTGACCTCCAACACTGTTCTGTGCTCTGCCTCCTGCACTTACTCGACCTTCCTTGTCACAGCTGCCTGAACATAATGATAACAGACAGAAAGAGTGAAAGCAAGTGAAGCACTTAAGTTGTATTTTTTTTCCTTTTTTATTTTTATTTTTTTACATTCCTTCTATTTTCTTATGAAATCGTAAAAGCACTTCATTTTTACTCTGAAATGTCGCTTCACAGCCAGTGTCACGTGGTGCCATCCGAAGAGTCGCAATCACGTACTGAAGCAGCACACCTATACTGATACACAGAAGCTGTTACAGACGTCAGTGATGTGGTTGTAAATTATTTATTTCTCCGAGATTGCTGAGAGCAGATTTATGGTCCAATTTCTGCTGTCTTTGGAAAGCCATTCCTACTAAGGCGTAACTAGCAAGAGCTTAGCTCTCAATGAAATGCCACAATATTTAGCCTGAAAACCAGTGGACAGCAAAAACCGACAGGCTTAAATGAAACGTCTCAGTGTATTTGGCCTCTGCAGGAAGAAGTGAAATAAATGCACGTGCCCTTGTGCAGTATGAGGTCCCTTGCAGGTGGACAGACGGTGCGGATTAATTCATGCCACAGGCATGGGATGCAGTATATAGCTTGAGCAGTAAAAACACAGAAGCCCTTGTGACTGCCTGCCCTTCAGTGAGCACTGTAAAATATGAAGGTGAGGAAATATTACATATAAACGCGTCCATCTGAACTTTCAGCGATGCAGCTCATTTGCTCTTGTAAAAGGTCTCAGGAAGACAGAAGGCCTTCTATGCTGATCTAACCTTTCTTAACAGTGTCACCTCAAGCACTGATACTGAATTATTCAGTGCCTATTAGTCTCCCATTTGCCCCTACATACATTTCTTTCAGCAATATAGCTGGACGGTGTGATCAGACGGGGGTTTACTCACACTGATTGCACAGAGTCACAAGGGCCATGGGGAGGAAAGTGAAAACCAGAAGACACCCTGTAATCCTGAGAAACAGCTTTCTGTGAGTTTCGAAACATTCCAGGTCCACATGGACTGAAGATCTGCGTCGATGACAACCTTGTACAAGTTTCCCAAACATCCACAGGCAAAAACTGCTCAAAAAAAAAAAAGTCTCAAAAGCAACTCGTCGGTGCTAGAATATATTGATCAAATTTCCTCGTCTGTGCTTTCATTCAGGCGAGAAGCTGAGCAGAGTGAGCTGACTAAGAGTGCATTCATGCTATAGCACCAGTAAACCCAAAAACCAATATGTAAATCACTAAATCAAATATGGCTTTAAAAGGTCTCAGCATGGATGCCTAAATTTAGCTTTTAACATTAAATATCAAAGTATTTCTCTGCCATGCTAATAATTGCATTGTAATCTATTTATTTTGTTCAAAAGTTGATCATATTTGGTTGATTAGTTTGATTGCAGATGAAACATTGGAAAAAGGTTCCCCGATTGTCATTTGTCAAAGAAGCCTGCATAATCTCATTAGTTGACAATATTTCTTAGAGTGTAGCATGTTCATGAAACAACACACAATCATTTCACGCAATTCAAACATACCCTTAAGCTCAATTAAATCAGACTGGAACACTGATTTATTTGCGCTGCATTTTGTTATTGTTATTCTCACAGCATTGCTGTTATTCTGTTCAGCCTTTGTGGATGAAAGCCAAATAAGGATGCCCTTAATACATATATTAAATTGATTGAGTGACTCAGACCATCCATCGCAACTGGTGACGCTACAAGCTTGCAGAGATTGTAAATGTCAGGGTCCTGTCACTCAGACTCAGTCATACACGAACGGCAAGAGGAGAGCACGCTAAAGTGGGAAAAGCAAATGACAGGATGGGTATTACCATCCCGCCCAACTCATTCGGCGTCTCACTGTCCATGTTGGGGCATGTTTGAGGAGCTATCTACATTTTGACATTTCTATTCGCCGCCTGATTATTTCCGTTCAATAACTGCACTGCTGCCTGCTGATTGGCTCTCCTGAAATAAGATCGTCTAAAATGGCTGTGGCTTTCAAAAGCTCACCCCAGCCACAGCGAGGCCATTGAAATGGAAAAGAAGCGATGTCTTAGTGTGGATAACTTATTTTCAGTGTAACAGGATGGAAATATACCTGCTAAATATCAGGAAGTCCACTGAAGAAGCCTGGATGACGAAACATGAGAGCACTGACGCATTAGGCATTTTTTTTGCATTTATTAAAACTAGCATCGCGTCACTGCCTACTTTAATTATGTGATTTTCAGCGAAGAAATAAAACGTGTTACCTTTAATGTTGTTTTGAAGAATGTTTGAAAAACAAGAAGACCTAAAGCAACATAATGAGATGATTTTGATTAGTCCTCTCCCCCAAATTAAGAGCGTTATTTATATGTATTTCTTGCACTGGTAATATCCATATCTGACTTCCAGCTCTCATTTTGCCTCTGAGCCAGGACTCAATGACACAATCCCAATCCAGAGCCAAACAGCCACCCGTCTCTCTCTGTGTTAGTTTAAATAAATCCCATTTCAGACTGGATGCAGACACAGTGCAGCATAGAGGGGTTTAAATAAAATGACTACAGATACGACCATGACTTCCATCTGCTCAATGAGACATGCTCATATTAGGCGCATAGTTAATTTTCGCTATTTATCAGTTTATTGCTCCTGAGGGTGGTGGCAAAATCTCACCAAGCTGTCACGAGTTGGAACCATTTTGGGAACATTTTATCTTTCTGCAGTGTTGCTCACAATGTCCCGTGCAGCCAGGGAGTTGAAGAATTCACTGTGAATTAAAAGCCATTCAAGAGGTTTTTTTTTTTTTAATTATACATTTAATCAAGAAAATTTGTTCAATTGAATCAAAGTCTCCTGATGAGGGGATGTCTAAAATAATGTGTAACGGCCACTTGAGGTATCTTAAGGACAAGAGCTGGCTCCCAGGGCTGATATGAAAGAGAGCATGAAGTGGAAATAGACAGCTAGGCAGCAGCTCTCAGGAAGTAACATTGAATCCTGGCAGGAAAGGGAATTTATGGGATTTATAATTGATTGAAAATGGTCCTTATAACATGAAAGGAGCTGCAGGAACACCGCTGAATACTACAAAGAGACAAGGCCATTCTTTATTTTTCAGCACAAGTGTGGGGGGGGGTGGAGGTGGGGAAGGCGCAGCAGCAGCACTTTAATACGAGCGGTACATGCACACACGACAGCTCTCCCATTACTTTGACCATGAAATAGACCATAAACTTCTCTATACAGCAGCCAGTCAAGTTGTTTTCTGAATCTGAGAGAGATCACCTGATTAGACAACAAAATAGTTGGCATTGACAGCAACAAAATCAATGTTTTCATGCTCATTCTGTGGAGAAATAAAAGACTTTTTGAATTCACATATTTGAAAAATTAATACAAATTCCTTGAATACCCAAGTGCGGGTTTGTGACAGACTTCTACGTTCTCGTCTCCTGTCATCGTCCAAACAGGTTTCCCCACTGAGATAAACACATAACAGTAATGCGAGGTGAAGGACTACAGAAACAAAATCACATCAGTGCTCCAGGCGTCTGGAAATGGGCAAATGATCACATAACACTTTCCTGCTGAGAGAGAGAGGCTTTAGGAAGGCCCATTTGTGGCCCTTTTAAATCCCCGAGATGCAGTGGACTGCTGTAGAGAACAACCTGAGTCTTGAGCTCCAATCTCACCAGCACACACCCAGACACACTAACGACAGGGGCACTCACAATTCTTCAGCCACAGCAGCAGCAGCAGCTCTTGGCACAGCAGGGGGCTTTGTCCACCTGCATATTGTAGGGGGAAGACAGGGAGGCACATCCAACACTAAAATTGGTGAGAGACATTTCAACATTTCGCTTTTCCACCCCCTGAGGATTGCACTATATTTTTTTTTTTGAGGTTTTTTTTCCTTTTTTTTCCCCAAGATTTCAGATTCACTTGATAGTCTCCAAGGCCCTGCAAAGACCAACACAGCACGTAAACAAAGTCTGAGCCTCTGAGCCCTGTTACAAGGGCCGACCGTGGCGCGGTGTTTGTTAGAGCGGAGACCATGTGTGCAAACAAAGGGAGGAGACAAAGCAGCGCGCACCGCTGTGCCTCTGCGTCTCAGAATTGCAAATGAGGGCAGCCCCCTCACCTGGTCCCCGCAGGCGGTGTCCCGACGCCTCCAATCACTGCTCCGTCGGCAGCAGACGCTCAGCAGAAACCTGGGAGGGCTAATAGTTGAGGATGATGCCAGATGAGCATGTCCTCCCCCCACCTACTACATCTCCACATCTTAATGCGCCTGTCTGGATGGCTGCAAACCAAGGTCACGATGTGAGATCGCTTGGCAAATCATCTGTTTTCCAGAAAACACAGGCCCCTGAATCATTTTGGGTGTTCCTGATCTGCTTTGTAATTTGAAAGGGCGCGTCTTCGTCCTCACCCCAACGGAAGGCAAGCGCATCTCCATGAATATATCAAGAAACGATTTCCCAGGCATTCCAGGCGAGACATAAAGGGGAAAACGCAGCTGCCAGTGAACAGCATGTCACATTAGCAACGACAGGCCCTGAACATGGAGGTGTAGCATTCGACTTCCAGCGCGCCAGCGTCTGTGTCCAAGCCATTATTTCTGAAATAACAGTGGGGGTGGCACCGTAAACACAGCTTTGGTTGGTTTTGTGGAGCTAATGACTTCCTGCTTCAGTGGCTTGTGAAACCGAGTTAGAGCCAAAATAAGTAAAATCGGGAGCTGAATTTAATCTGTCACTCAGCGGAAAGCCTTTAAGCAGAAACACGCAGCCACCCGGAGTGTGCGCACAAGTGAAGTGAAAATTACAGCAAAAGCTCCCTGACGGAGTGAAGCATCAGAACAGGTTGTGTATAGGAACGAGGATTACCGACCGGTTGGATAAATAGATCCTTTGAAGGAAAACACACCAGGCGTGAATGTCAACCAAGGTGGTAATGCAAAACCATCAATCCCTTTGAGTCCAGGTAAGCTTCATCTATGTAGAATAGAGATTGATGTTGTGAGGAAGACTGCGCTTACTGCCAGCTTCTGATCTTCTTCGCCCGAAGCTTCGGGGTTTCAAACTCTGTAGCTGTGCGGGAGTCATATTATGAACACCGGCGTTGCACCGGAGTGAATGTAGTCATGAGGAATGTAGTCTCAGAGTGTATCGTTTCAGTGAATCATTTGTTTTCCTTTGTAGTTGCCTCGGAAAGCTGGATGGGTTTGAAGCGAGGCCCCCAGTAGATGTGCTAAAATTAATCACACACATCAATGAATTGTTTTGCTAAATTAGTCTCAATCGGTTCCCTTTTTACCTGCTGTTTTCAAAAGGCTTTGCCCCCCCCCCAAATAAAAAATAAATAAACATGGCTGAATTAAAAGTACAAAAGCTTATACTGCAAATGGCCATTTGTTCAGTTTTAAGAACTCCCAAAACATAGATTTATAAGGACTTACGGGCAATGAGATTTAGTACTATAGTCAAGTTTATTCTGAACTCGGCAGCAAAGTTTCCTGTTTTCATATTAATATTTATGTGCCAAAGGGGGAAAAATCTAAATAGACATGAAATGCAGATTAGCCTCTAGTGAGAAAAAAAATGCAAATAGGAGTTTTTGCATGTGTGCAGACACTGTAAATATAGAAATGTTTCTAGACAAACAGCAAATCACAGTGTTATGAATTATACTCAGACTTAATTTTATTTAAAAGTATTTCTAACTCGGTTTAATGAGGTAATCAGGTGGGTCATGGAGTACAAAACTGAAAAGACACTAAAGGACACTCGAGTATGTGTGTTATTATTGGTACTGACTGACAAAAATAATCTGGAAGTAGGAGAGGTCGTTTTTGTTTTTTTTTTAATAAAGGTCACTTATTCTATTGGTGAAATCAACTTGGCCAAAAATATTCTGCAGCTCACGGCAATATGCACTGCTCACCTTTAATAAGACATCTGAAGCACAAATGGACATTATTGTATTATTCAGCAGGAATTATTACAAATAGGTTTTAATTTGTTGTATATTGTCCATATATTAATGAAAACCCTAGGCAGAAGCTCTAAATAATTATCATAATAACTTTTAAAAAATCCCTCTGATTCAACTAAATCATGAGAAATTCCAGACACAAAATATACCTTCATTAAATACTTCTCTTAACTTAAACATCAACGTCACATTTCACATACATGACACATTTATGTAAACTATATTTACATGAAAACCATAGTTTACTTTGAATCTGTAACACCTACAAACTTAAATGCAGTCTTATTCTCCAAACTCAGTTTGTTTTGACGTTAACAATTACAGCCTATCATCGCTTTGTCCTACTGATTGATATCTCACCATGATACAAGAGTGGCACACAACCTTTCAGCAAGATAATAAACTGAAACTGGGTTAATTCCTCCCACCGAGCTAGTCCACACTAATGGGAAAGAGATAAGAGCAGCCTTAATAGTTGGTCAGACCTTCTTGAAGAAGTGTAGCCAGAACAGGCTTATCTAAATCCTCTTGGCATAGCTATCAGAAGAGTGAGTGCAGAGTTTAAATTTGCCTGGAAAGCAGCTATTATGAATAAAGTATTAGCGAGACGTTCTTATGATGGCTCACGGGGCTAATTTGAATTAAAAAAGGAAATACAAATCATGAAAACGACGCAAATACCTGGCTAAAACTACCCGACAGCAGTGTGTTTGTCCTCCTTTATTGCTGGAGGAGGCAGCTGCCTTCATAAACCTTCTTTATGTGTGATGACAGTGGAAGGTGGCCAGGGTTAAGACGTGGTATCTGCCTGTGTGCCATCAGCATCGCTCTGCCTCGGCGTCTGATTGCTGGATCCCCCGTCCGCCTCGTCCTCTTCATCAGATCTGCCATGGCCCAGATGCCTGCGACACACAGGAGGGCTACAGAGGTCACACACATATACGCACACACACACACACACACTGTTAGTTGGCTGGATGACACAAGTACATGAGTACAATACACACAAACGCGTGAAAAGGTTAGACACACTTAAAGGTTTAACTCCTGCGTGGAACCATGCATGGGATCATGTCAGCACCAAATAGCTCAATAGCTGAATAAAGAGATGTTTTCATTTGCTTCTCTGTCACTGTCCTCATTAAACATAATTTAATGCCAGGATTTACATCTTTTGACATCGTTGTCATGACAACAGCGTGGCAAACCAATCCGGCAATTAAGTCAGCAAGGAATTGTCGTATAGAACAGATTTCGTCCCTGGGGAGAACAACAGAAAGAGCACAAGTGGAGTGAGCGTGTCCCTGACACATCAACACAGACCTGCTCGCATGGAGCTGCTACAGCTGCGCCCATATGATTAACACACGTCCATGAAGCCTTTTTTTAAAAAACCTGTGAGGACACCGGAGCGGGGTAGTGACTGAGACGAGGGAACAGGGCGTCGCATGATAAATTAAGTGTTTTGCAGAGCACGTACTCATATTCCCCCCAACAATAATAACACCAGAATGATCAGAAAGCTCTCTTGGAAAAAGAAGCTTACTTTTTAGCCCATGACATTCCCATTTCTCCAGTGTTTAAGACCAATCAGAGCAGGCTGGATTTAGGTGTTTTTGGACAGGGGATTATAACTGTGGCTGCAGAGGATAGTAAAGAAGAAGTAATGTGTTTTTTGAAGTGTAAAGCCTGTGTACGCAACGGAGATAAAAACTACTACGATATAAGTTGAATAGCCTGTCCACTGGTAACTAGCATATGTTAATTGACCCTATCTGCTAGTGTGTGTGTTTTGAAGAAAAGGTAGAGATTTCTTTAAAACTGTGTTATTTTGATGGAAGTATTGCGAAGTTAAGTTGTGTTTGGGGTTACACAGGCATCCGGGTTAACTTGAAAGTGGATACAGCAACTGGACTTCATGCTCAGAACTGCCCAGAGGACCGAGGCTCCACCTGAAACCAGGGTCCTGAATTTTAGAGGAGATGGTGCTCCATCATCCGTTTTGGTAGAGAGACTCACTTCAAACACAAGAGACATGCACTTGGCCAAGAGTACCTGCTTCAGGGATTATTCACAATAAAAATTGGGTTAATCGCAGCCACTAATCACAAGGCCGGCCTTATGTCAAAGAGTGCAACACTGAAAAACTCCGTGCATTACTGCGAGTGAAAGAGCTGCCAGGCTCCTGTATCATCAACACGCCATGCATCACCTTCTAAAGCCGATATCAGTCACTGTCAGCCCTGTAGAGGTACTTCATCACCAAGTTATCCATCTTCTTCTGCTTCTTCTTGGAGCCTTTCTTGCTGGGTGGGCCATGGCCGGTGAGATCTTTGCCATTATCGTCATCGGATGTTCGCTTTGGGGCACTTTTAATGCTGTTAGAGCTGCGGTACGAGATGGTGGAGCCAGAGGAAGACGACTCGGACGACTCCGACGACGAAGAGGAATCAGACTCGGACTCGGACTCGCTTAACTTCTTCTTTGGTTTCTTCTTGGACTTTTTGCCCTTTTTCCCTCGCGCGCTCCTCCTGCTGCGGCGATCGTCCGAAGAAGAATCGTCTGACAGAGAGACTTTTTTATCTTTGCGATAGCGGGAGCTGCCGACGCTACGACTGCTGGACGGCCGGCCGCCGTAATCCAGAGCGGAGCCCGAGGCAGATCGGAGCAGTCGGGATGTGCTGGAGCCCAGGCCCTCGTCTTCACCCCTATTTCTGTTGTCTGCCCTTCCCGGCCCTTTACTCTTATCCTCTTCCTCACTGCTTGACTCTTCAAGGTTGCTGCGTTTGAATTTAATAGGTTTGAAGCTCAGCACTTCGTTGATTGCAGCCTCTAAATCAGGGTCCAGATAGTTGCGGTGGGTGACTGTCTTGATATCAGATGAATCCGGAAGGGCGCTGTCTGAGGAACGCTGCTGAGCTGGGTTAGAAAAGCTGCGGCTGAGGGAGCGGGGACTGTACGCCGAACTTGCGACTTCACTGAAAGCCACGCTCTTGTCGTCGTCCTCGTCATCCACGCGCAGGCCGAATTCGCTGAGGCCGCAGCTGCGGGCGACGGACAGGCGCGAGCTGCTGCGCCTGTCGTCCTTCCACGAGGAGCTGCGGTGCAGCGCTCTGGGGCTGGAGCGGCTCACGCTGCTGATGGTCGACTTGCCGTCGTCGTCCACGTCCAGCACGCTCCGCCTGGTGGACATCCTGCTCGGGGCCACGGAGGACACCACGGACTCCTTGTCGAATTCGGGGCTGCTGCGGGAAGTCCAGCGGGACTCCAGACCTTTCCTGGCTCTGCTGGTGGCTTCCGAATAAGCCAGCGAGATGACAGAGCCTTTGTCATCGAGGTCTTCCTGTTCCTGGCTTTTCTTCCGATCCTCCTGAAAGTCCCCAGACTTGGACAATGTTTTACGGATGGAGGCGTGGTCCGGAACGTCGGGCTTCTCCTTCAGAGTGCTAAACAGCGAGCTCTCGTCACCTCTCCCCCCGATGGAGTCTTTTAAGTTGGAACGCTTCCTGTAGCTCAGGGAGCTCATGACAGACGCTGATCTGCTCTGCTCTACCTCATCAGTCAATTTCTCCTTAACCTCTTTCACCTCCTTGGCATCTGCATTAGCTGAGCATCTGAGCATTTGAGTCGTGACACCACAGAAAACCAAGAAAACACATAAAGAGAAGAAAATCAGAGAGTCAAACGTAAGAGATTGGGGTTCGGCAAGCCTTAGAGTGTCCTTGCTGCCTGACTAGTGCCTGTGACATTAGACTGTCATTTCTGTTTTGTCCTTGCGACCGCTCAGGAGTCAGTGAACATATTCACAGTAATGCCTCTGGCAGTTGCGGTTATGTACAGTACACACTATAGAAAGGGAGGCAATCAACCAGTGAGAAGATCTATCTAAGTATGGCAGAGGCATCATTTAGCAGCCGTGCCAACTGGCCATGGGCCACTTCAATAAATGTGACAGCCGCCGCTTCCTCTTTCCGCCTGCTGTTATTAGACAGATTAGTGGGGGAGAGAGTTGACACCTAATCACATGAAATACCCATCTCTTGGTTGCTACATGCCCCTGGAAATCCCGGGCCTTTTCAAGGCTGAGAGATCGCGATGCCTTATCGTTACATTACCGCGGGGACACGCCATACATGGGTACCTGTCATGTCGCGCTGAGGATATGAGGACTAACCTGGTGCTCTTCAGATTCCCCTCGTCTGACGCGGTCTTAGCGGCGCTTTTGTTCTTCGAGAGCCACGACTTTACTCCGTCGACCCGGTCCTCGATCTCTGAATCAGTTTCCGTCTCATCTCCGCTGTGAAAACAAGAAACCAGTTCAGAGAGACGCTAGCACAATGGAGTGAAAAGTCATCTTCGGACCTATTGCCTTAAGCTAACTGGGTGTTTCATCATCACCAACTGTTGACTATATAATAATAAAAACATGTGTAAGTGTTAGTTATGACATCACAAAAGTTAGGATTAGGGAGTATTCCTCCAATTCAGCAATATGGGGCTCACTAAAACAAATGATCACATTTGATAATTTGCAAAACAATGCACACATGCTGCAGAACAACATCAAGCGTTGTTTAAGAGTTATTACTCTAAATATTCTGAAGAAGAGTGTAGAATTCCTCATTCAGACCTCATTTATTTCAAATCTAGGCTGCATCCCTCCAGACCACAGAGGTTAATGTGACAAGAAAATAGTAGTGCAACATAACTTTAAAAATCAATTCTGTCATGTTAAAGGAGAGGAAATAAAAATCCCCACTTAAGGGAAAAGTAGACATCAATAATAACTCTAACAGAGACAGCTTCATTAGATGCAAAAAATATATATCCAAATGCATAAACTGCATGTAATCTGTGTTGTTGAGACTTGTCAGGGCAAATTACTTTTTCCTTATGCGCACTTTTGTTCTGCTTCCAGAAAAGGAAGCAGAACAGAACACATTACAGCGCTGACAATATTGACGGCATTGTTGTGAAAAAGCTGCAATTTAAATTCCCCCTTGATTTATTACAGGCTCCACATTTCATCTAAACTTTTTATTTATAGCATTGCATACCCATCAATCTGAAAAATGTATCCTTGTTTGTCACTGAGGTGTGTATTTCTTTTCAGAATGGAGTCAGCAGACAGCTGACTGTGATTACAAATGAGAACAGCGATGCAGGTAACAGATATTGATTCTGGGACGAGCTTATCTATTCAAGCCTTGGAACAGAGCAGTTTTCGCAAAAGAAAAATGCGTCTGAGGAGCAGGCACAATATTCAGAGAGGTGTGAGATGACAGCCAGAGCGCTGAGCTCCGTCACTGCGGCACAAAGCTACAAGAGAACAGTATACTGTTTGTATTTTCGTCATCGCCAGGGCTCGGTGCACGTTCAGTCGTGTGTCTTCAGAGCATCTTTTCTTAATTCCACGACAAAAGTTGTGTGTTGGTGGTGTGTAACCGTTGTTTAGGAGTGAGAAAGAATACTGGCGCTTGGACGATACATACCACCAGGTGTCCTGGACAGCAGTAATGATAATCTCATAGTGAACATATGGCTTGGTTATAGGATTTTACACATACAAGTGCTACATTAGTCCAGTACGATCGTTTCCTTTCCCCGCTCTCTTCTCTCCACTGCATGCTAAATGTAAGTGATAAAAGCCCACCAACAGACCATAATAGGTTCATTAATACTAGAAAGTTGATTACACGGGCGGCACATTTGTCATCGCTGTGGTACTTTGACTCTATAACGTGATATATTACACAACATAGAACTGAAACCAGCCCACAGGAAACTCATCTCTGCCCCCTTCCAACACACACGTGTGAAATGGAAGGTGGCTCGCAATTGAGAGTCGTGCAAATGGTGTCAGAAGCGATTTGTCCTTGGCCTCGTGCTACAAGCTAACCAGTCCCGAGGCTTCTAGATATAAACAAGCCCCCAGAATTTAAAAGTGAACATTAATAGCTTCTGACAATTGGTCCGCACTGGTTGTAAATCTTTGTCACATATAGTTAAAGTCTGCATCAAAGCTTGTATGGCTTGGTTCCATCAGTTAACATTTAGATAAAACACCATATTTCTATAGTATGTTTGAATTACCTCCCAGAAAAACTTACAAAGAAGACCTACCCATTTATTATTTTAATGACTGCTGAATTACACCTTGTAGATATGAACGATTTTTATTATCCTATATTATATTCAGCCACTGTACCGAAAGGCTGCTGCAATCTGCAGGAAATTGAAGCTTGAAAATTAGTAATTTAACCATGTCCTATCTATTCTGACATATGTCTTGTACACGTGCAATGAAACATAATTTAAATCAACTGGAAAAAGCTCTATATAATTTGGAGAAAAATTACAATGGCCATTACAGTTCATCAGTGTGCAAATGCACTGATGTTGAAGCAGGGCAAATTCAATTACACAAACACGGGATTTCATTGCTCTGCTCCTTCAGTCGTGTTTTTAAAGAAAAAGCAGAGCACTGGCACACGACTGCGAGCAGACTACAAATAAACAGCAAAAGCACCATGTGATAAAAGTGGGAAATTACGGATGCCAAGTACATATCTTACTGACTGGGATCTGCGTCTTCACCCAGTCAAATGAAAGCTTTCACACTGACAATAAAGGCTTCAAAAACAAAAACAATGAATGTTTGCATTTACAGTTCATGTCCCAAAGCCATTAGGTCGCATTAGTCTGAGCAGAGGCACGATTTAAATGACAGCAATGGTGCCGCTCCATATTCAATGCAATCAAGGAGAAAGTAGTAACAGTAGTAGTAGTATTAGTAGAAGTGAGAGCAAATTGAATTAAAAGTTCTTTCTCTTGTGTAAATGGTCATTTTTCAATCTATTCTCTGCATTAACACTGACATCTGGATGCAAACTGAAACAGTTTTGAATGCTATTTGAAACACTAGACTTCACGAGTCTAGTGTGTTGCGACTATTTCAACTCCAGCATTTAACGCGAATCACAGTGACTATTTCACTGTTTCACGTATGTGCCACATTGCATCTGACACACATTATTTATGTGTGTATAAATAATATTCACATCCTGCTCGAGCACTGCTTCACCCGACCTAATAAGCGAATTTGCCCTTTACAGGGGTGAGAACGCTGCGCACACTTTAACACAACAGAATAAAGGTTAAAAAAAGTTCAATACATGTAAACAAATGTGATGAAGGTGTGTAATGGTGCAGCACTTTCAGATATGAGTTGTTTCTGAGGCTTGTGGAGACAATGATGCAGTATCACCGCAGGTTGTTAACCAGTCAAATTTCCCAAAATGAGACTCGCTGAAAAGTCGATGTTGGCGTAGCTTACTTTCTATTATCGTGGACTGCCGTGGCACGACAGATACTGATCTTCATGAAATGTCCTACTTGCCATCATATTTTAAACAAGCAGTATACTGTTCCCTATTACTGTTAAAGAAGATTAACAAACCACGAAAATCTCCTGAGGGCGTCTGTGTTTTGCACAGACGCGCGTATTAAAATAAAACAAGCTAAACAAAACACCGGGTCATCATTTCAGCAAGTTTGGCAGAGATGTACACAGAATATACAGTTCATCAATTCCCCGTCGGCTGAAAATTGCTTCTATTGTGCGTGTGCGAACAACAGAAGCTGAAAGAATGAGGAATACTGCATTATTCTCTCGCACCGCCGAAATCAGTGGGGACGGGAGAAAAGGCGAAACGCAGACGCACAATGATGAACACAAAAGATGCATTTTTCATTCTCACGTTTTGTTCTTTCTTTTCTGATATTTTGTCACCGTGTCTTGCAAACTGCCAGGAGGATGTAGAAGGAGGGAAACACAGGAAAAGAAAGGGTGAGATAGCAAAACAACAATGTGCACTGAGCAAATAATGGTTTTAAACCCCTATTGGAATTGAATATACGTAGTGACCTCACCTTCAGTCTTCTTCGATACACTGTCACCAGATTGCACAATCTACGATGAAGTGTCTTTATTTGGAGAAGAATAAAGCTTCACTGTACCTATTGATTAAGTCGTCATTGTCATCGCTCTCCATCTCGTCTTCTATGGCGGCCTGCAGGTCACCTATCCTCTTGAAGGCCAGCTTCAAATCAACCTGCAGGCTCTGATTGGCTGCCTCTAAGCTCTCAATGTCCATTCCCTGGTAAATTGATGCCCGCAAAGTTACTTCCTCCAGCACGAACCACCAGGAAACCCCCGCCTCGCCACCGTTAAATCCTTACCAGTTCGTGCCTCTTGCGGCTGGCTTCAGCCTCTTTCTTGGAGAGCTCTCCCATTTCTTCTTTCAGGTCCCTTATCTGCCTCTGCATTCGCTTGTTCTGCTCCTTCTCCCTGTTTTCTGCAGCTATGCGTTCATTTCTCTCCTCTGTCATCTTTTCCAGGTTCTCTTTAAGGCGACCCACCAGGCCCTGAGGATGCGGTCGCAAGGTCAGATACAGAGCCCACCACAATTTTACTATCTGATTTCAATATATATGAAAATAAAATCCACAAAAAAAAAAAAAAAAAGTACAGTATAGAGACACACCGGCATTGTTATCGGTGGCCTTAGAAAGACCAGGGAAGATACAGATCACCAATCTACTGGGAGCGACTCAAACAATCAACAGCATTAGAAAAAGTTAAAAGACGGAGACGAAAAAAAGTCAGCAAGCAGCAAAGTATTACATAAATCGGTGCTATTGCTTTTTAAAATCCTATTCACTTTCTGTTTCTGTTTTCTTGGGGTTTTTTTTTTCATTTTTAATGCCCTACAGAAAACATCTGTTTTCCTTTGTGTTTTTCTTTTCCACATTTTTCTCATTTCAAACCTACACCCATCGATTTCATCGTTTCATCATTTATTTTTTTTTCGTACAATGGAATGCTTCTCATTTTTGAGAATCCTGAATCCAGTCGCGCAGTTCTATATCCAAGCGGCATCCTACCTGAATCACTTGAATGTTGTTGAAATTCTATAGTCACATTCTTGAAGTACCTTCAAAAAACTACTCAAATTTAAATTATAACCTACCCATCTATCTAGGGACATGCAATACCCTTGCTTTATAGGAACTGTATCCTTGATAGATTAAAGCATTCCTTTTATTAGACACACAGGAATTATCTCACCTCTAAGCGCTTGATCTGAGTTCTCTCATACTCTAATTTGGTCTCCACCTCACGAATTTTGGCCTCTTGTCGACACACAAGAGACTTTTCGACCATGGACTGTTCCTGGAACTCAAGCTGGCTCTGCAGTGAGTGGAGCTGGAGGAGACACACACACACACACACACACACACACACATATGAGGTTCAGAGACACACAGAGAGAAAAATCGCTCCCAGAGGAGCAGCTCACCAACTCCTTCACCTCCGCTTTTCCATTTTCTCCTGCCTGACCACTCGGAAACTTCGGAGCACGGACATTTGTGCATCGAAACTAAATCACTCTTCTCTTTTTCACCGTGTACGTGCAAACCCGACCCAGTGGGGTTCGTGGAAATTGTGCATCCACTGCGAGCAACGAGCTCTCCATCTATCACGCGCAGACAAAGAATCACTCGCAGTTCGGGCCGGGCGCCGCTGTCATTTCACAGGCTTCATGCAAAACATGTTTGTGCCATCTCAATCGCTTTCTCATGACTGATAAAAGGAAGGGAGGCAAGTCAAAACAAAACTGGTCCAACGGACAGCATGCAATCTAATGAGCAGCTCCCTATCTGAGGCAAGAAGGATTTGGAGTTTGCTTTGATATCACAAAAGAAGCCAGACTTCCCTCCTGCTGGGGACAAGATAATTCAAGTTCAGATGCTCTTGATGGCTATCGCAGTGGTCTCCAGCTGGTTTGAACAAGGTCTTATAGCCTGCTGTTTCTCCAGTGTAGCAAAAATATTCCAAGGTGGGAATGTTTATTGAGCAAATGCAGTAAAGATATAATTTAATATCCAGCCATCTGTTGCTTAAGGGTGGAAAAGGAACAAATCTGTTCTTTAGTGAAACACATTCAATTTGATTTTTTTTTTTTTGTCTATTTTACATCAACACTTTTTTTTCTGAGCCATATGTGATGTCAACAGAAGATGAATATTGCCAAGAAGCCCATATAAAAATTCCAACAAATATAACCGAATATGGCAGTGCTACAGAACCCGCAACATCCCTCCTCAGCCTTTTAAATGACTCTAACCTTGTAGAGTCATTTTTCTAGTCCATCCCAGGATGGGAGTGTTGAGGTCACTTTGAACAATAAATGTAAATCTCATATTGCTGCCAGGCACTAGTATTTCTGCCCAATTTCACAATAATCCTGCAACAAAATAACTCAGCCCCTGTTCTGTTTCAGACAGCTGCTCAGAAGAATTAGAATACACCTAACACCATCGTGACCCTGCTGTTAAGTCTACCAAACTTCATAGCATGGCTAAATGATTGGACATTTATCATTCAACTTATTTATGAAACACTAGTGAGTTTCCTGGTTCCCTTTCGAGGCTGACAGATCAATAGATCCCCCAGCAACGACTGTCTGGGAGCCCTGATGGCCTCATCTGAAGCAGTGGTTTTGAAATATTAAAAGCTCTGTGGTGAGCATCTTTTCAATGTGACAGAACAATGATACAACCCTCACAGTTTAAAAATCAGGTAGAATAATAAGGACACTAGTGCACGATTTAGACACTAGAGCACCCCTATTATTTGCATTCTTAGATCATCATGGGCAGTTTTTTGGGTTCAGACTTATGAGTTGATATGCTGCAAAATGTTTACTTAACTGTTTATTAAGATATTTTATAACGTTTCCATGAAAAGATGACAATAAAATGCGCAACTGTAAATCAATATGACAAGAGGTGTTGCTGAAAGACCAAGAATGAATCATCTAATATTAACGATAAAGCATTGAATAAAGCAGCCAACTCTATGACCTTGCTTTCAATACGAGCACTAGGAGGTTAAAGAACAATTCCTTCACATGACTCGTGAATCACATGAATCTTTGCTGATTCCTGCCATTCAGAGGCAAATTGAGCTGCAAAAATGAAGCCATTTTCCTGCAACAATAATGAAAGGAGCTATGTGAAAAGACGTGGTCTAATCACAGAGCAGGGGCAGGCGGAGGCTAAAGTGCTTTTGAATACCTTTTCTTGGATTTCCTGCTTCTCCTTTGCCACCTCCTCCAGCTGGGCTTGCAGGTCACTGATCTGGCTCAAGTCCCTGGCAGACTAATTCACACACACAACTAAAGCATGAATTCAACATAGACCAAAGGAAATCCCAACTCACCACTTACATACATTAAATATTAGTTGCAAATTTTGTGATGTGATGTGTGGATTGCGTCACCTTCATTTCAGAGCAAAGACTAGAGGGGAACATGTCCTCCAAAGCTCAGAGCCATTTTAATTCATTTAGATTAAATATAGAATTAATTGTACCATTACATTTTCTATTTCTTAAACTGGAAACATGACGAAAGTGTGCTTTTTTTGGGTTTTTTTTTTACAAATATTCTGCCTTTACTGAGTATTTGTATTTGTAAAGCATTTTTCATCAAACAAATGATCTCAAAGTCCTGCAGTGCATAACAAAAGACAAATTAGCCAGGTCGTGCAGTATCAAATTAAAATGTGTAGGACAGGCAAACAGAAGAGCAGGTCTGAGCTCAAATTCTGAGAGGGATGAATACAGATTTTTTCAAGGCTTTGGAACTGCTCACTGAGGTTTTAGGTGGGCTGAGTTACCTGGGCAACTGCAGCTTTATGTTTCTTCATCAGCTCATTCATGTCCTCCTGATCCTCCTCCATACGAGACTGCAGGTCATTTTTCTCTCTCTGCAGACGGCTGACCTGTTCCTCCAGCTATAGCATGGAGACAGAAAGGACTTTTTCACACTTTCACAAAAAAAAAAAAAAAAACACAGCATTTATTCATGAGCTTTTGAATATGATAAATGGTCATTAGCTGGCTGACAGTCTTGGAATCTCACCGAAAGGCAATAAGGCGCAATCTGGACAAAAGCTCTGGCTGGAGGATGACACCAATTGGAGATAATCAATTGGCTCATTTAGTCAAGAAAACATGCAGCCAGCACAGCATACTGGCAATGTCCTATTTAGAGTGTATCCTGTGGGTTCAGGAGAGATGGAGGCCCTCATATATATATTATATATATATATAATATATATATATATATATAAATATATATATATATATATATATATATATAGTCTAATTTGAGACATTTACAAAAACACTCCCCTTCCATAACCGCAGCAATTAACAAGCAAAGCAAAGGCGCACAGCAGTGTGTTCCATCCCCAGAGACGGAAACATCCTCAGTCTACTAGTCTGAAATGCAGATTGCACTCTCACGAGACAGAGTCATTAATGAGCAGATACAGGGGGAAAATAAGTGTACTCATCCATTAGGGGAACATGCCGAAATTGGATATATGCCAAAGGGCATTTATTATTATAATATCCATTCACAGTTTGATGATGTCTGGATATTAATTTAGGAGTCGTCCACACTCTGAGGAGTGTAAATATGGCAATACAGCTGCATTAATTAAACATTTTTGTTGTTTTTGTTGAAACTGTATGAAAACAGTTTCCCTTTAAATAAAAGCATGTTTCAGCATTCAGGCCGAGTTGTTTTTATGAATATGGAAAGGCAGACCCACAACTGCTTGGAATACAAGAGCGTGTTGTGGCAGAAAGTGTGGAAGTGATGCTAGTTTACTGCAGATTCCGAGCATCTGGTGAGAGGATGTCAAAACGTACCGAAAGCTTCGATTTGACCACGTCTTCCATTTGGATGTGCAGGTCCTCGATTTCAATCTCCATGCTTTTTCGGGCCTTCACTGCCCCTGCGTGTGTAAACTCAGACTCCTCCAGCTAAGAGAAAAGTGAACAGACATTTTAAGATTGGTCCTGTTTTTGATTTCAGTGACCTATTCATTTCGGAAGTGTCGTTTATTTCCGAACGCCAAACCACAAATTTCACAAGCACAGGAAGGCGTTTAAGAGAATGGCACACTTGATTTTTGAGCTGGGCAATCTCCCTCTTGCTTGGCGCGTTGCTCTTCAGGTGATCAAGCATAATCTGAGCATCAGCCAGAAGGACTTTGGTCCTCTTCAGATCTTTCCTCAGCCTCTTCTCGGTCTCGACATCCCTCTGGCTAACCTGAATGACACACCAGCCTCATTAGGCCTCTTTCGAGCTCTGTGACACATGTGAGCGCTGAAAAGCAGCAGCCTATCATCAGTAAGTGGCGCACACTTCAACGGCATGCATGTGTGGATGCAGGTTTGCGCCCCGGGGATTATACACGGGGGAGACACAGAGCGAAGGTAGAACCTTATCCTGGATGTTCAGCAGTTTGCAATCCAGCTCCCTTCTCTCGCGCAGCACTTTCTGTTTGTCTTCGTACTCCTCCTCCAGCTGCACCTCCATCTGTTTCAGCTACAGGACACGTGCAGAAGGTCAGTGAAATCCTATCGGCTACATGCTAAGTCAGACATACCACATCACAAACACCCCCCTTCCCACTTGACCCTATAAAACAGTGTTAAGATTTTCACTGGGCTTGCCGAATTCAGAATGTTCTTTTAATGAATACAGTGTATTAAAACACAGACACACATGCACAGGCAGAGCACAAATTTGAATTAAGCCTGTCAAGGAATGAATGTGTTCTACATGAATGCGCCTCTAATTGCACTCAACTTGTAAGTCAGAGAAACAGAGACATTTCAAATGGGAAAAAATCCAAGATTAACGAGTGCCCACCTTCTTTCCGCAAGACCTCCTTATCTCATCTACCTCTTCATCCTTGCTCTCAATCTCCTTTGAGTGGGCCTGCCGCTGCCTCTCCATCTCCATCTCCAGCCGCAGTTTAGCCTGATTTTTGATGAAGGCGTGTATATATAACAGTAGTTAAAATACAGCCACAAAGCCACAAACAGGGATCTGCGGTAGCGCTATTTATTCCACAGAGTCCCTCGTTAGCTGGGACAGAAGTTAGGATTGTTCCATTTCTTTAATGTGTTTGCATATTAAATTGTTGTGGTAGGTGAATTCAACTGTAAAATAGATGTAACTTAATGCCATCGCGCACCTGCTCCAGCATCTGGATGCTTCCGGCCTGTTCATCCAGCTCCTCCTCCTGGTCTTTCAGCTTGGCCTCCAGGTCACGAAGTTGCTTTTTGACCTTGGCCAGCGAGGCCTCATCCTTGGACTCCTGGGAGGACAGATCCTGCAGCTCTGCCTCCAGCTGCTGTACTTTCATGTTCACGGAGCTCAATTCAATGTCCTTGTCCTACAGGCAGAAGAGACAGAGCGGGGTGGACATCTGGAAGGCTAAAAAGCCAGACGCGCAAGAAAAGAGGAGGAGAGCGGCTGACCTGCAGCTGCTGACGGAGGTTCAGCATCTCGCTGGTCAATAAGTCTTTCTCTCGAGCCAACCTCTCCCTCTGGCTCCTCTCTCTCTGTACCTCTGCCTGAGCCTGGTTCTGCTCCAGGTCAAACCTTCAATACACAAAAGCACACAGATTTCAACAAACAACTGGTTGGACATAAACCTAAAATAAGGCTCACTTCCCCATAGTGATTGATGGTGCATCACCTCACCCAGTTTGAAGCTCACCACTACATTACAACTACAACTATTACGACTACTACTACTACTAATACTACTAGTATTACTACTACTACAACTACTACTACCACTACCCCCATGAGATCATTCAATTGAAACACATTAGAAAATACTTGAACTGATAATTAACTCTTAATTTAATATTCATGAATATGATAGGATGTGTGGTCATATAAAATATTTCCACTTTGTGTAGCACGACGCGATGTGATTTTCTAAAAGAAATAAGCATTTATAGTCCACAGTCCACATCCTGCATTGTGTCCAATTTTAAAATCAGAGGTGCACAGATGGGTTGAGATGAAGCGATTAAAATCTCAGAGTGTTCTGAGCTAACACTATGACCTCTTGTTTATTTGTGCATATTTTTTTCTCTTAAATGAAAGACTCTGAAGGAAATGAAATAATTCCACCAGTGTGCCAAAAATGGAGCCTCAGTCTTTACTGCCCTCACCAATGTTTCCCAGTTTTCAGCGAGCACCTAACCAATGCTGATATGTGCCCAGTAAATAAGAGATGCAAAGCATCACCGGTGGTCATTTATCTTTAATTATGATTTTAAATTGAGACAAACAGCTGGGGCTGCCAGATAATAACGACCCTCCGTGCAGAAGTGTTTCAATTTCAGTGGCCACTGTTGGCCATTTCCACTGGCACGCACTAAACAATCGGGTTTAATAATGTGCACAATGTTTGTTTTTTTTGAAGTTCCATTGCAGAAACACTTGGGGTTAGTGAACTTAACGGCTAAGTGTTTTATGCTGTCAGCTTGATGTAATTCCCTGTTTCTCTCTCTGAAGCATAGCTGAAAATAATTTCACCCACAGAGCATCCTCAATTAGCCGCGAGGGAGAGATCACATTCTGCCACAGTGATAGCTTCTCAAGTGCTTAAAGTCTGAGTCATTTTCCGAGCTAATGCCATTCCGCAGATTACAAAACATTTCCGTCTGCGTTCAAATTAAAGAGAACGTTAGCGTTCTGCTGAGTGGGTCGGGAGAAATGAGTTTCCTGGAAGGTTCCCGAGCGAAAGAAGGGAGAGCGGGCAGGTGAACTGACTTCCTCTGCTTCTTCTCCAGGTCGTGGTTTCTGCTGTGCAGGCCCTCGAGGTGCAGCTTGGTGTCCTGCAGCTCCGCCGTCAGTTTCTTGCCTTTCTTCTTCAGCTGCTGCACGAGGCGCTGCACATCTTCATGATCAGCTTGCACATCAGCCAGCTGCAGAATCCACAGTCACACACACACACACACACACACACACACAGGCCTTACTGGTGGCTCTGAAACCCTTCATTGTGTTGATTGTTATTATTGTTTGTGATATATTTCTAGATTGTGGTGTTTAGATTTCCTCGCCTTTCTCTCCAGATGCCTTTTGCTCTGCTGCTCAGTCTCCAGCTTGTCCTCAAACTCCTGCTGCAATTTCTTTTTGGTGAAGTCCATTTCACGAATGGCTCGGTTATACTTTAACCGCCACTCACCTCCTGGAGAAAAGACATAAACCCCAGTAACTCCACTTTGTTAATACACAGATATAATACAAAAGTCACGGTAATAACGCATCAACTAAACACCCCTTTCTTTCTGGAAACTTTTTGAGGAAATGCCACAAGGAAAGCTAAAACTCAGGAAGATGCAGAGGAGCCTTTGGGTCTCAGCTCTAATCTAAGATCAACCTGGGCAAAGAATTCAGAGCACAGCACAATTGCAGTTAGAGAAGGACATGACTAAGTGGCACTTTCCACAGTTCTTAGCCGACCCTAATTCTGGAGCTGTCAGAGGCTATCAGAACTATAACAGCGGCCAAGCAGACATTCAGGTTCAGGTTCATTTCCAAGCCTTATCATTTTAGAGGCTGTCCATTTCTCCTTCACATAGCAACACCGGCTCCTCCATCAACACTGCTTATTAGCATATATATAGCATAATGACAACTTGCAGGGCCACCGGCTCTGATCCCAACGATTATTTTCTCATTCATCTCAGAATTCTGATACGGTCCGTAATGGCTTGTCTGCTGTGTTGGGTTGAAGGGGAGGTGGAACAGCAGAAAGGGAAAAAAAAAAAAAAAAAAGGTAGACAATATGCTCTCAGCATGAGCTCACTTACCCAGCAGGTGGAGACTGAGACTAGCTGCACGCCTATGAAGGCACACCTTAATCCCAATGCCCAAAACTTTTAAACTATTCTTACAAATAGTGCTATGCAAAAAAAAAACCCACGCTGCCATACCTCCTGCTGGAATAGACAAATAAAGCCGGAGTCCTGCAGCTACAATTAATCTAAAAGGTTGGGGTTTTTTTAAATAATAAATGTGTGTGCACAGTGGTGGCATGAGCATTTAAATGATGGTTTTGACTGGTGCTGACATGCCCATTAGGCAGCGTGAGCCGAGCTGCTACCAGCGTCACGTGGGCAACACAATTGTAAACATTCCCATTTGGCATTCGCAAACACTTATACGTGGGGAAAAAAAAAAAGAAAACGAGTTTGCTGGATTCATTTTTGCTTTGTGATAAGTTATCTGAGGACACTTGGTTGACGATATTCCCTCAGCGTCAGCAGCACTGACCGGCGTCATCGTCGTCGTCGTTCAGCTCTCCGTTGAGCTCAGATGTTTTCAGGAGCCGGGCTTCCATCACCTCCATCTCCTGCGACTCTAACTGTTTCTTCACGGCTTCAAACTTTACCTGCGCATGCAATTACACATCAATAAAAAGGGCATGTCAGAAATGTAATTTTTCGAAAGCGTTCCTGTTTTCTCCCCTGTGAAACGTTATGAATGCATGTGCCTGTAAATCCTTTAGGTCTTTTTCCAGCCGGAGTCTCTCTGATGTTTCAGTCTCCAGCAGCTGGGATGCTGATTCACTTGTGCCTCTCTCATCAGCCAGTTCTGCCAACAATTCTGCAATCTGGACCGTAGCACACCCAGAGAGAGACACACACAGTGTGTGTGTGTGATGCAAAACCCAGAGTAAAATCGTTAGCTGAAAGTGTGTAACTCCACCAATCTTTAATAACATTCTCCCAGCATGCATTGTCACAGGCAAAGAGACTCACCCTGCTTTCCAATCGATCTGTGTTCAGTCTCAGCTCATTTCGCTCTTTCTCCACTCGCTCCAGCTTCATTTTCTGCTGCTGTATCTCCTCCTAGAGCACAGAATGCAACTGGGTTGATTGTTTTTTTAACAGTCTATGAATTGTTAAAATAATTAAAATAGGAAGTGTGCAGGTTTTATAGATTTAGAGAGAGTGATCTATGAGATTGTGTGTGTGTGTGTGTGTGTGTGTGGGGGGGGTAAGAGATGATTGCTCACGTCCTTGCTTCGCATCTGTTCCTCTGTGAGCTGGACCTTAATGAGGGGCTGCACTGTAGTGAAGAGTTTCCACCACGGCCAGTCCTTCACGCCATGGTTCTTTTTGATGTTCTTCTGAACGCAGCGGATTGCCAGATCCTGAATCTACACACATATGCAGAAGAGCAAACATGAGAGAATGTAAAGGTGTTCCAGGGATACACCAGGAAAGCTTCAGCAATTCTTTAGATACCTGCGCACAATATGGTTTTGCAGATACATGGACACAGTTTAATGCATAGATATTGTACAGAACAGCACCTTGAGCATTGAGATTTTAATTAAAATACTTTCAGAACTTCAGAACTCAGACTATGCGACAGTATTTGCATGTGTGTGGGCTCACAGCTATTCCACTAGACGCCAACCTCCTATGAAGAGTTTACTGCAGAGTGCGTTCCAAGGCTGGAAGCTAATTTTTCATTAATTAAATCAAACACTTTGGCAGCTAATTGCAAGCATTACACACTTCCACGCTGCTTTCGCATGAGGCTTTCTAGCAGCGGAGGCAGATTATGGCCAAGACAAATTAGAGCAACTCTGTTCTAAGCATCAGGTACACTTCACCCCGAAGGAAGTCTCTATGACCAATTAGGATTTGTCACACAGTGAAAGCCTCGCCACGGAACAGAATTCAACAAATCTCTGACAGGACGGTTTAAGCAGGTTTGCCTTGTCACACAGGGTGTAAAGTAAATAGAAAACAAAACAAAAAGATCACATTAAATCAACACCGTAGCGGAATATTTTGGCATTTATGACACGCGCTTTTGTGTGTTTGTGTGTGTGTGTGTGTGTGTGGGGGGGGGGGTCATAATTAAATTCTTTAATTCCCATACACTGTGCAATTAGAGTCTGGGTAAACATAGAATGCTTAAAGTGTTTGGTTGTGCCAACCTTGACCTTAAAATGTCACCGCTCCACATTAAAATGCAATGAAAGGAGAAGGTTCAAATGAGTAGGTGCTATATGACGAGCTTTATACAGTATGTGCTCCTTTACGACAACTTCAATGCAAATCACTTTCAAATGCTATTCAGCGGGTGCCTCAAGGACAAAGCTCCCGGAGCAGTCAGTGCCTGCTGAGGCAAAATAACTTTTAAAATGTCAGCCTGTCTCTTTGAGGAGAGAGAGGAAAGTGGTGGTGCTGGTAGGGCAGCACGGGTGGGCGGGGGCGGGTGGGCGGGTGGGGGGGGTAGGGTTTTTTTTGTCATTTAATGTCACATGGGCTTGGCATATTTTCACAAGGGTAACATGCCAGAAAATATCAATCGGGGGAACTTTCTGTCACATCCATACATATCAACCCATAGACTGTCCAGGAGGCACGAGCCGATCCCATCCACGTTGCTCCAAAGGCAAATTAGCATCTACTGCATTTGCCTGGATGGAGTAGTTCAAACAGGGAGAGTGACACCAAATCAATTTTCACAAAGATATAACAGGGGAAAGACAAGGGAGCAACTGGGTATTATTAAACAGTGATTATTGTCAGATTGAACAGCTATGAGCCTTGTTAGATTTCTGCATGAGGAAATCACTCATTGCTCCATCACTGTGAATGTATTACCCAAAACAGTGAAATAGTTGGAGGAATATTATGACATTGGCTTCCTTTTAACTGTTTCATCTTGTCCGGATTATTTTATTTTCCTGTTAGGGGATATTCTGACAATTGTATCATGTTCCTAGCAGTTTTCTGCTGCCTTGCTAAAAACATGCACGGGTTAGTAGAAAAGCCAAGAAGGTTCATTTAGTAGTAAAGTGATGCTAATCAGAGCTGAGGTAAAGCCAATTAGCTCCCTTTGCTCCTTTAAGAACAATTTGGCACAAATGTGCAGAACAAGGCTGCTGAGAAGGAGCTCAACACGGAGGAACAAATAAAAGAAAAACCTCAATTTCGTAAATTAGTCATGGGAGAACCTTCAAAATAGTTTCTTTGCATTTCATGGCCCTCGTGAGTACATTCAGCATCTTACCCTGCAGTCAGTAATAATAGAATAAAAAGAAATCCACGGCAAGATTAAAAGAAGCCTTATCTTTCTAGCATAGATATGTTTGCGACAGATTGGTTGTATGAAGCAGCAAGGGGGTTAATGGATTTTGCAGTTGCACAGTTGCACAGTTTTCCTTGTGGTGATATTCATTTTAAATTCAAGCAGATTACATGGGCTTTTTTCTGATGTGAAAAAAATGACCTTTGCACTTAAATAAAATAAAACGACCTCTCTCGCTTCCCTATTTTCAACCAGCATCTATTATTGTAACTGGTAAAAACAGAGATAAGAGGAGACGGCTAGAAACAGATTGACCTTATTTCAAAGGCGACCGCAGCCTCACTGGTATTCTGCGGACGCGATGTTCACTCACTGAGTGAAGATGCTGATTCTGTTTCCGCCTGTTCATCGCAGGCCAGCTGATGTCATACATTCTTTTTAATAGTAATCACGGAGATGGAAGAGCGCGGGGTCTTATACATCACAGGAGGACACATATGAGGTCCAGAGAGATGTACTCATCGCACGCTGTGAGAAAAATGGAGGGAAGGCGGAGCAGATGGCGGTGTGAGTCAGCAGCATGTTGGCTGAAGCTGCATTTGGGGAAGGGAGCGGTTTGATGGAGTGCAACATAGCCAGACGTGTCACTATCAAACATCCTCCCTGACAGGGCTGAATAGAAGGATTACTGTACAGGTAGGAGGAAGGGAGGGTGATGGATTTGAGGAACACATTTATAATTAGTTGAGGATTTACGGCAGAGCTGCTAAGATTTATAGCCGAGCCACAGCATCGAAATTATCTTGTAGGATGTATTATGTGCACGGCCAGTAGAGCTTAGACTTTTCACCCACCTAAACGCAATCAGTCACCAAAATGGACCAGAGTGTTTTTTTTTTACTATATCTACATTCGTCAGTTATGTCTTACACAGCAATAAATATTTCTTTTTTTTTTTTTTTTTTTAATTTCGTTGATGAAAAGTGTTTCCCGGACATCCTGACTGATTGAGATGCACATGCACGACTCTCATTTGGGAGTCTTAAGCTGAAGTCACACACCTTCCTCTTCTTGAAAGCCTGCCGCGCCAGGTATCCCCTGCAGGACGCTTGGAAAAGCGTTAGATTCCGCTTGGTTTGCTCATCTCTCTGTTCCTCCAGCTTCGCCAAGGTGCCAGCTCTGAAGAACAACTACAGGAAGGGAACAGACACACAGATTACTCTTATTATTGGCCTCCGAGAGAGCACGTAGGACAATGTCGGCGGGAGGCGGCAAGGCTCATCTCCTTGATATTTAAACTTCATTGAGAGTCATTTCTCTTAATTCACAATATAGTGATGATGGTGACCTCTTTTGTAATACATACTAATAATCAAGTAGATGCATTCATCTCTTCCTCTTCCAAGTAAAGAAATCAATTGATTAGACAACATAAAGAGATTGCGGATGACATTTAAAGGAACTGGTCACACCTCATAAGTTTAGTGTTCTTTTAATAATTAGCTGAGGGGGGGAATAAAACAGAGAGAGGAATTAAAGTGCATCGGTGTAGCGTAACAATAGGAAACAGTGCAATCCACAGAAAAGTGAGAAAGAAGGCTGTGATGAAGACATGCAGCCCCGCCTGCATCCAATCCGAGTAAATCAAGTAAAAGCCAGGTAAACCACCGAGTCAAAGAAAGTCGCAACACAGGCAATCGATACATGGGGCTGATACGTCCAAATGCAAAGCTCTTAAAATAGGAAATGATGATCTGTTTCCGCCCGAGGGCCCACTCTATCTGATCATCCGCCGCGATCTGCTACCGAAGCAGACACCGGGACGGTCAACTAATGAGAGAGGGAGAATCGGTACACCCGTAAGTGAAGTGGCACATTTAGTGGCACCAGTAAATATTGCTTTCACATTACTCAGTCGAGCTGGAGCAGAAACGGTTTGCCTTTTATCCCCGTCAATGTCGTGTGGTCAATTATAAAAAGAAAAACAGACAGCTATTGCTTATGATAGCGAAAAAAAAAAAAAGAAAAAACAGCTATTATCCTGTTTGTCTGTGGCACCATGTTGACCACAGTGGGGTTGTTTGGGGTTGGTGTAATTACCCTGCAAGTTAGGCAGGTTGCTAGGAGGCCGCAGGAATGCTTAGCAAATGGCCGACTGTGCAACTGAGTCCATTTCACACTCCAGTGTGGCACCATGTGAAGCTGCCTCCAAACTATTCTCACTTCATATTTTCTAAAGAGCCCGGCGTGCAGAGTGCATATGTGGGAACATAAGTTCCACTTCTGTCTGCATTACAGTCAGCCTTGATTTCCTTCTTGGCTGATGGCCACTTTTCCGGTTGACAGGATTAGACCTCAGTGCGCCAGGCATTGTTTACTGTGATAGCTTTACAATGGTCACGGTGAAAAACAAATAAGACCATCAGTCGGGAGAATTTGCTCTAATGACCTGAAAAGAAATAGGGAATTGAATTCACGCGAATGGGGGGGGAGCGGGAGAGCAATGCGTATCTCAGGTAGGCAGTGGTAAGCAAATCTTGAAGCATTGAAATGCGTTCAAAATAAAAAAAACAAGGTCGATGCCATATGCTTTTTAGAGCTGTGCTTATTGTGTGGTGGCATTACTCACCCTACTTAGGCCCATGTGGTAGCTGCTCTTCTCCAAATCCAGGGACTCCAGCAACTCCTCCACTGCCTGCGGAATTGCACGTGTACACAAACACACACACACACACACACACACACACACACACGAGTCTTTCAACTGCTGGATCTGATGGGAATTTCTGCTGACGCCGCAACACTTCAGTAGCCCAGTGACGTCCAAGTTAGCTGAACTAATGGGACAGCGCAGTCTTCCTCCCTTCTATAACATGAATTCCCAGCTGGGCTTTGTCTTAAAACTATGATAAAAAAAAAACAAACAAAACAAGGGGAGAAAAAAAAAATCTGCCGAGTCAGAACACTATCTCCCCCCCCCAACACTCACGTTACACATCATGATCTGTTTGTGGTCTTGAAGCGCTCAAAGCGGGCCCGCGCACAGATAATCTATGTGCCATCAACTAGCTGCGCGCACTGGGCGCGTATTGTTGCCTCAGCCCCTTCTTTCTCCTCGAAGCCTCCAACCTCAAAGGCCACGTCTAAATTACACCAGGAGAGATTTGCCACGAGCACTGAGGGGCTTTTGTTCGCCCGCGTTTCTACAGAAACTCAGCCCCGAGTGCACCAACACAAGGGAAAAGAGGTTTTCTCTTTCCCCGTTCTTCCTGGCACTCTCTCTTTCCCCTCACTCTCATTTCTCTTAAGTGTCTGTTATTTTTTCCCAACCGTACCACATCCGACTGCGTACAGATATGCGATGAATAAATGTCCCCCGCAATCCCTGGTTATGTGTTTAAAACAAATCTCCAAAATAAAATCCATAATAGTATATACATTAGGAAGGGTGAGGACTCCAAAAAGAGCGAAGTGCTTACAAAGCCACAATAATACGTTGGCTTTTTAACAGTCATTATACTGATAAGGTTAAGTAGATTAGATGCTTACAATGGCTCTGATGAATGAGGGTTTATTTCTCTGTCAGGTGGCTGCTGACAAATCAGGGCCAGATGTAATGAAGCTGCCTCCTCACAGCATTAATCTTGGCTGCAGGCGCAGGCAGAGCTGCACATTTCTTCCCCGTCTTGCTGACTGACTTACCCTCTTCTCGTCCTTCACAATGTAATTCCTCCCGTGCTTCTTCGTGAGGTGCGGCGCCAGCACGTCGAAGCGTCGGCGGAACTCGGAGAACACCATGTGGTCGGGGTAACCTGCGCACAGGCGGGTCGTTGCGTTCCAGTGAGTGGAGGTGGACGCTCCGGAGCGCCGCGACCCGGGATTGATCTCCGAGGTCAGCGTGCTGCTGGCTCACCTTGCCTGTAGATCCGGAGCGCGTCGAGCAGCTTGGAGCCGCGCAGCTGCGCGCGGAGGAGAGCTGCATCCACCTGCATTTCTCCGGGCTCCCCCTGAGCCTCACATTCTCCTCCTTTAAACAGGGATCCGCTCAGAGCCTTGAGGGCATCAGCCTTGGGCAACATGCAGTGAACAAAGTGAACCCTGGATCGCCGCAACATGTCAAGAAGCGCATCCTGGAAGAAGCAGAGCAGAAGGTGACTAAAGCACGGCATCCTTTCTAACTTCATGTGTAAGATGTGATCCAGCGTCGTGGATTTGACACCTGCTGATGATTAATGTAGCAGTGAGTGTAGCTGGGCTGACTGGCTGGTCTATGCATTTAAAGTTGCATTAATCAAATACCAGCTCTTATAAAGCCTAAAATACAGGTAAGAGTCTCAATATTCATATCACATATCACATCTTTCTGTCACTAAAAAGCCACTTCATGGCACAAGGGGAAGATAATGGAATGATAATTGTGTAATCTGGCTGCTGCCCTCACCACTTGAAGCTTTATCTGGATGCACAAAGACTTTTTCTTGACCGCCGCCATGCCTGTGAAGAAGGTCTTCCTCATGCTCGTTGCCCGTCGCAGCGACAGCTGGGAGGTTCCTTCGAGGCCGGCGATGGAACCGGAGAGGATGTTGGCTCCGCCGGCTCTGCTCATCAACAAGGAGCTGATGATCTTCCTGCAAGGAATAAAGTCCCCTCTCCATCAGACGCATTCTCACCCTGACCCCAACCCAAAGCAGCAACAGCGTTTCACCGATGCGGCTCCCCGAGTCGTCCTTACTTTTGGGAGTCCAGCAGGATGCTGGTGGCGTTGGATGAAGCGGGACTCTGCTTGGCGTAATTTAGCCACCCGCTGACATTGTACTCCACCCAGTCAGTCCCATAACTGTGGCCCAGCAGGAAATGGTTGGCTTTTTCACTCTTCAACAGGAACGTTTGGCCTGTTGGAGCCGTAGGAGGGAGTGTAAAAGTCAGGATGGCACATCATGTGCAGAAGTTTAAACGGGTTTAAACTGGGCTGCCTTTTTTGTTTTGGCCTATTAGAAGAGTTTTCACATTTGTGACCTTAGCAAATAGCCCTTATCGAGGTTTACAAAAATGCTGTGTATGTAGATGCACATGTGTGTTTAATAGGTCATAGTAACTGTAGTAGTGCTTGGTATTTTTAAATCAGACAACATAGTTTAAGGGTTTGGGTGTGACTGCATGACTGAGCACCTTTACTCTGGCCCTCAGCGGGACCGTAGTAGCTAAAAAGACGCCGCAGCAGGGTTTCCTCAGATCCCCCAGGCTGCACTCCCTCCTCCTCCATGAGCCACAGGAGACCCCTGGCTTCATCCGTTCGCACTGATCGTACCTGTCGCACACACCCGCACACACACACACACACACACACACACTTCTGAGTGCAGTCTCAGCTGGGCAATATCATCAGTAATGCTTGTACATGAGCAGGAACATCATCCAAAATGAATTAATTGCTGCCTTCATGTAACCGATTCCACTGAATTACTCAAATGTCATCTTGGAAAGCAATTCAGAGAGGGAACGCGGAATCATCGTTATCGGGGAAGAAGACACAGAACTCACAGCCAGCGACCTCAGCTGAAACTTGCACACTCAAGGTAAACTACATCTGATAGTGCCGACAAGCTTCCCCTTACCTCAGCTGGTCTGAAGAAGATAAGATGCCGTTGTGCCTTCTCATTTGGAAAGATCTGTAGCTGTATAGTATGGTTCCATAGAGATCTGTGGCTTTAGGCGTTCATATAATGAACACTATAGAGCTGTTGACAAATGACTGATGCAGAGGCATCTTGGATTTGAACTCAATATGTTGATATGTCACTAACCTCTCCAGCCTCTGTTTGGAATATTTTCAAGAAATGAAAATGTAGCTAGATTAACTATAATATATACATGGAAAAAGTTATTATGGTGGAAAATGTAATTTAAATAGGGATCATTCACACATTTTAAAAAGTTCAAAACGCAATTTTAGTTATTCAAACTTTCACGCTTGAAAAACAGTTTTTTGTTTTTTTTTCCCTTTTTGTTTTGTCCAATGACTTTTAGAGCAACGCGCTTTTATGCTGCGGATGACAGTGAGTCATCCATGAGGTCATCCACGAGCCCACCCTGGCAGCATTAACACCAGAAAAATGTTTCAGGCGACATTGTTATCAGCGGGGCACACAACACGGGCCTCAAACGCAGCAGAGAGGACGCGAAGATTACGGCAGCTAACACGGGTCGCGATTGAGCCCTGAGAGGGGAGAAAATATCGCTCAAACGAGCTTTTCACGCCAACCATCAGATGTTTGGAGTTGAGACATCAGTGCTTGTTTTTTTCCCCCATTGGTTTTCAATGTGCAGTCCTACAGTTCACTACTTCTTGATGACACCCCCATTACGGGGTGGACCCTTTACAAAGTAAGCTACTCTCAATTTCTCTGATCACAAAATGATCTACGACTCAAAACTGCACCATTTCTGTTTCCACGGGGTAGATCACAGCCTTCAAAGGCCCAACATCAATTTTTGTCGCTAAGTCAATTCTCTAACCTTTCTATTTCTGCCTCTTCACGCTCTTCAAGTCTCCACCAAATATCTTTTTTTAGGAAAGAAAAAGGGTGGGTAGGTGTGGGGGTGCTAAAAACTGATATTCATTGTTGTGCCCAGACCCTGAATGGTTTTCCATTCCCTTGGTACTAGCAGTGAGAAGGAAGATCTTATTAAAAAGAAAAAAAAAGAAAGATTTCGGCACAAAATATGAAGGAAATTGAGTCAACACGCATACCAGAGTTTGATTGGAAGCCTGGTCTACCACAGAAACAGACAGAGATGTGCTGGGCTCCGTGTCATCCAAAGCAAGCTCTATGTTCTCCTGAGGGAAGACAGGCAGATTGACAGAACCTTTAATGCCGTGTGAAGATGCAAGGCAAATTTTTTCTGCAAGAGAAGAGCAAATCAAGATATGGAAAAAATAAATATGCTCAACTTGGGTTTCTTTTTTTTTTTTTTAGATCCTTTTAAGAAGCCGAGGTGATTGACAGGGTTTAAGCAGCCTAGACAGCTTTGGAGCTTTGGGTTATTATCTCTCTGTGGAGTGTAATAATAATCTTTCTTTTTGGCAAGAGTTTCAGAACTTTATTAATAGAAACCAAATGTCACTCTTGTGAAGATAAAGGCAGAAACCTTATGCAATTTTGTTTTTATGATTGTTTTTGTGTAGCCTTACAAATATAATAATAATAATAATAATAATAATAATGATAATAAAGCCAACCAGAATACAGGAGATTTGCTACTTCATAGCTATTTTCGCATGAAATACTTTTTTTTTGTTCAGAAAATAAGGAACCTGCATAATTTGTGTCAATTTAGGCGCTGGCGTTTCAGACCCCCCGCTGCGCATGAGCCTGCCTCCCATGAAAGTCAACGTGAAGTCACAGGCAGAGCAACAATCAACAGAAAATGAAGCCGCCATCACCGCCTGATCGTTTCTTTCCGCTATGGATTTAGTGGTTTATCTATCTAATTCATTCAGCCTGTGGGACTGGGGAAATGATTTGATTTCCTATCTTTTTTTGTCCTTTATTGAAATCAAACAATAAAAAACTGATGACATATTTAGAAACGGTGCATAGATAAAAAAAAAAAACCCTATAAAAGATGTAAGGAAACTAAAATCCAGATAAATCTATTAGAATAACAAGATCATTTGGCATTTAAAGAGACCGTTTCCCCTGTGAAGAAATGGGAACTCTAAGGGGTTTCATTACTGCTGCATCTAATAGCATTTCCAAGATAAATTGGAAATAAATTACCTAAATTATGTGTCATAGTGCAAACCAGTCCATGTAGGAATGTGTGAAAGCGACAGAGGCTAGCAGTTCAAGGTAAATGGGAATGAGACTTTTTTTTTTTCAGCGCAATATAAAGTATCTGCCAGCGTAAGCGTGCATGATCAGAGACTTCAGGTGCATTTTGTAATGAGATTGACCCACTTTTCAATGACAGCCTCGCAACATCTTATCACTTTAAAGGTGCACCCAAAATTACACCGCATGGGTTTACGCAGTACCTTATTTCACTCCAGCTCCTTTTATTTTGGGGGACGTGGGCATGTGCGTGGGTGGGAAATCCCTGCCTTCACAGTATTAAAAGAAATGGGAGCAGAATTTCTTTTTTAACTTTCGTGTGCTATCAGCCAAGTTTTGAATCAGAATGACATTCCCAATATGGTTGGATATACTCACATTAGTCATGAAGGAAAACCTCTGATATATTTTCCTTAAAATTTTTAAAATCCTAAAGCTGCCAGAGCCAAGATTTGGCGGCCTGGGAATGCTCGAGAGATAAAATCAAAAGAGGACAGAAGGAATCTTCCCTTCATCAAGTAGCGGTGCAGCTGGGCGTGTCTCCCAAAGGCGATTGTAAGTGACTTCACTTTGATCTCTGGCTGAAGAGGTGAAGATTGGCATCACTAATGAGAAGCCCTAACGCATGAACGCAGCTTGTCTCTGCCCGTGACAGGTGGGAGGGATGGTGTGTCTGATTTGTGAAGATTTGCACTATTGGAGTTGATATGTCAGAGATAAAACAGAGGACGGCGCAGGGAGAGAAAAGAAAGAGGGGAGACGAGCCGAGGATGTATGCGCGCGCTTGTGTGTGTGTATTGTGTGTGTGGCCCAGAGAATTTCACACATCCTTGCCTCTTTGTATCTCTCCAACTCTTGAACGAAGGTCCGCTGATGGAAGAGCGCGTGCAGGCGCTCTTGTGTGTAGTTGTGGCACAGGTCCTCAAAGGTCGCGCTGCATTCACGCTTCACCAGCCTGGGGTTTTGAAAGCCTGGAGTGTCCACAATGAGTAGAGAGCACAGGGCGTTCTGTCCAGATTTCAATGCTCTGGAGCACACAGGGCAAACACATACATGTCCACACAAACATTAGCACTCTGCTACTTGAGGCAACTTCAGATGGATTATATCCTCCGCATCTAACCCTTAAATTTAACCTTAGCTTTCTGCAAAGCTTCCCCTACTTTAACCTACAATCCAGAGGCTATCCTGTAAACCCGAGCCCTTTGGTTCAAAAGTCACAACCCTCACTTTAAAACAGACTTTTACTCTAAGTCTTGTTTAAAACCCCTGACAACTGCAATACATATATATATATATTTTTTTTTTTTTTTACCAAGATTCCAAGAGAAATCAAATGTCAAGCTAGATCAAAAAACATTCTTTAAATAATACATGTTTCCGCTGAAGCAAAAAGAAAGCCTCTGTATTCAATACAGTAGTTTTGAAGGAAGCACTGGATGAAAAAAAAACAAAAACAAAGTACAAACCGATTTATGAAAGAAATGAGGACGGTGAAGATTTCTGTGTAAAGCCCAGATGCAAAGGCCTCCAAACACTCCACAGCAGTAGCCTTGGAACCTGGTATGAGAAGCAGCCGGGCAGAAAAGAAAGTTCACATCAATATCTCCAACATTAAGTAATAAAACATGAAAACTGCACTAAGGCTATGGTGGCAACAGTCGGAGAATACGGAGAGCATTTGCACCGGTGGCCTGATTTAGAAGTCAGCCAGAAAGAGACAATCTGAGCCGCGGCGTTCGCACAGAGCGACGACTTTCTTTCTTTTTGGCTGTCTGAGGACGTGCACGTGGGTGAAAAAAATCAATGTGAGGCAATTATGATTCCCAGTGAATGAATGAATGGAAGACCCGAAATTGTTTGTCTTAACACAATGTGCGCATGTTTGTGTCAATAGCCATTGCAAAGCTGTTGTATTCATTACTAAGATAAGCTTCAGCTCCTTCACCGCCTCAGGTGATGGGCGCAGGCGGGTGCTTCTGCATATGCGGGAAACAAGTCACGGGAGTGACATCGGTAAGACAGAGGAGACAAATCTGGACGGAGCATGTGGGTCAATGTGGTTTGTGGAGTACCTGCGTCCGCTGTGCCAATTTCCTCAACCGCCTGGCGAACGGAGCCGGCTCTGGGCAGGGTGCCCTTGGCTTGGTGCTTGAAGATGGAGGAGGAGAGTTCCTCTAGGGTGCAGCCCAGCAAGTACGCTGCCTTCTGGGCCCACTCGTGACGTGCAAATTGTTTCCTGCCAGCTGAGACACGTGCATGAAAACCTCCATTAGCCCATCTGTCAGCGACACCGGGGGGACACGGCTGCAGCGCGCGCGGTACACGCGTGTCTCTGACAGGTTAGGATTATGTGACCGGTCAAGCCAACAATGATGCAGCTGGTGGGAAAGCGCGCTCAGAAAGAGAGGTCCGCCTCTATTGTTTTAAGACATCGTACGTCGTTCAAGGAACAGCCCTGTAGAGCACGAGGGGGAAATATTAAAGAGGAGAAAATGGATTTATTTGCACACGTGGTCTCCTCCTTTAATCCAGTGGGTGAGTGACAGAAACATGCAGATAGGCGCGCGGGCATCAGTTTTAATCCACCATGAAGTTATATCCTCTGAGACTTAAGAGAGGAACTTTGGGGAATTTCACAGCAGAGCGGGCTCTATCCGTTTCATCAGCACAGCTACTTCTCTGGTGATAAGCATATTTAAATATTTGGTTTATGATCGATTTAAATTTGTCAAATTAACATACAAAGGGAAAATGGTGTTTGCACTTAAGACTTAGCTTCGGCTCTGAAACAATGTAGTTAATTATTTAGTTATCAGTAATAAATTAATACATACATAAATAAATCAATGCACGTTGTTTACATAAAGACAAGCTCATTTTGGAAGAGATGCCAGTAGAGTACAGGACAAAAGTCTTTCCATTATAAAGGGACCAGTGAAAGGAGTAGAGATCAGTGCTGCCCTCTGGCGTTACGTCATGACCCTGCACTGTAATGAAGATCCTGTACAGTTACTTGACTAATCTGTGGCACAGTCACAACATAAGCCTAGTCTTTTTTGCAATTACCCTATAGTACATAGAGAACTACAGCTCTCTTTTGTTACAAGCAGCGAAAGCTTTCCGTTGTAATCACTTTTGAATGTAGTGGAGGACAGCGGCATCCTGGAGACTATGACTGACTCATCTGAAAACATAAAAAAAGAATCAGCTGAACGGATTTCCTCCATCTCAAACCTCCTCCCTTGTGTTTGTGTTTGCGCGTGTCATGTCATTCTTCCCTTTTCATCGCAACTTTCAAGACAAAAACACAGCCTTATATCTGAGACGGGCTCTGACAACGCCTGGGAAAAGAAAGGAGCTTCAAGCCAAAATCAAATTGATGTTTTTCGTCCTTGAAATGTGACAGCATTTGTCAACAATTAAATTCTGATGGTGCGCCGGGAGTACTGGTGGTGTTACTTTATATATTCAGTAAGGACCAATACCCTTTAAGATGTTTGGTCGAATTTAGAATATACTAGCTAACACATACGAGCATTAAGTCTAGTTCTATGAAAATCCCTCAGAGGCAGCAAGATAAATCTGTGACATCTATATATTTGTTCTAATTTTAAACATTTCCACCACATTTCCTGCTTAAAGCCTTTTCTTTTTTGGCATACATACTGCGTGAAGTACACTGGGGCAATCTTTATTTTGCGGCATGTGCAACATTGTTGATTAAATGAAAAACCATCCAAATGAACAATCTCACCCTTGGTGGCTCCCGCAGCACCGAGATGGTAGATGGCAGCGAGAATGAGCCAGAAGGCCTTCTGTTCGTCACCGCTGATCCCCAGAACCTTCATGGCTGCTTGGAGTTTGGAAAACTGCTGCGAGGCTCGTTGCTTCTCCTCAGTCTAACAGATAGCATATAGGTTCCTTCGTGAATACAACAGAAGCTCCCGAACATCAAAGTCGTGCACCTTAAACTAGAATTGAGGAAATATCTGCATAGAAATGTGCAGTGGGTTGTTTCGTATTCAAAATGCATGGTGTTATTCTCCTCTAATTATTCTAAATCGTTGCTTTTCTTCTTTTTGTCTGGGAAAAAAAAAGTGCTCATTAAAGTGGTATATACTTTTGTCTGAGGCGTGATTTTGAAAGCGTCGTTCTCAGCAAAGTGGTTAAGGTGGAGCTCGGTCCTGGGAATGAAATGAGAACACAAGGTCAACCATCATATCTGCTGCTGCCTCTGATTAAATTTAGGCAACAGTAATTTATCACTGCAATGTATCAACATATTAATCCACCACAGGAGCCTGGGTTTATTATGAATTAACTGGCACCGCGGCATGCGATCCTGACCTGAGCGAGCTGTCTACTCCGGCTATCAGGTAGTAAAAGACATTAAACGTCGCCTCTCCTTCTGGTCTTCGCGTCACCCTCATCTTCTCCAGAAGCATCGTCTGCAAAGGCAACAAACAGAGTGGGATATTAGATTTGTTACAAGCAGCGAAAGGTTTCCGAGCTAACCTTGATACTGGCCATGTGTAAGGGATAATCAGATTCTCTTAGTTGAATAAAAGCAACTGGACATCCGTTCTGATGAAGCCTCTTGGATGAGAGGCGAACCGCCTTCGTACAACTCAACCAGTCCAGTTGCTTTTCTTCAACTGGAGAGAATTACCATGACCTGGACGACTGAGAACCTTCACAGACAAGGAATGATCAGAGCGATTAGAGAGGGAATTCAGTAAATACCTGAATAGAGGCTGAAGTCACCAGACCTGCCTGGTCAAAGTCCAGAGAAACAACATGGGAGAAACGACTGGCATTCCCATTCAGACAGGTGGACACGTTCCCGAACGCCTCCAACATGGTATAGACCGCCTGCCATTTCTCTGCTAGGGATCACAATTAAGAGCTGGATTACACCGTTGCTTCTTGGAATATTTGGGGCCGATTTAGACCAACCAGAGAAGGTCTTGTTGGTGCTGCCGGCGATGGTAAGGAGGTACTGGATGATGTGCTGGCAGTTGGTAGTCTTTCCACTCCCGCTCTTGCCCAACAAGACGATGGACTGATCCTGTCGGGTGGTGAGGAGGTTCCTGTAGGCGGCCTGGGCCGTGCCGTAGATGTGAGGGGCAGTGTCCTCCCTCCTGCAGCCCTTGAACATCTGCATCACCTGGAAAAAGTCCAGACAAGAAAGCGGGGGGGCGGGGGCGATTGTCCCAGAAAATATAAATAATGCATTCTACTTTCTGCAGGATCTCAGGTTTTTTTCCCGTGGAAAAGGTTTCATTCCACGCAGAGGCTGCAGCTTACCTTTTCTGAGTACATGGAGGGGGAGCTAATGGGGTTAATAACCACCATGTTGGGCCCAGCGTGGGTGTGCACCAGGTTGCCGCCGTAGCGCTGCCGCAGAGAGTGCATCACGCTCGACTCGTTTAAGTACTGCAGCGAGGCCAGGTCTTCCACTCGGTCCAGCGTCGGAGGGTTGGCCTGGAATGTAAAATTCAGCCGTGGCTGCGTTCTCACCTACGGCCAGCTGGAACGGACGCGGCTCAGAGGCGTTGGAATGATCGAATACCTTCTCTACATCATCTTCGTCCACGTCCAATAAAGATCCATCACTCTCCAGCCGGATTTTCACCTTCCCTTCTGGCAGGCTGCCTGCCTCTGTCTTCAGGAGAGTTGCTGCATCAAACGGCGAAAATGGAGTTAATTTGTTGTGAGACACGACGCCGGCCTGACAGCAACAACGCTGCGTTATCCTACGTATCTAATTAATACCGGCGGTTGTATCTCATTTCACATATTTCGGTTAAGCCAAACGGGCATGATTCAGCGTCAAAGACGTCTTCCACGAGATCCATTCACTCGCAGCCTCGGGCAAATGGGAATAGTCACCTTGTTGCTTTTAAAATTAAAATATCAAAGGCTTTTTGCAAGCGCGTACGTGTAATCTGTCAATCACGCTAACCAGAAACAAGAGCCACCGGGAGTGACGTCAAAGTAAGAACAGATTTCACTTTGATATGTGAATAAAGACCAACCGTTCACTCGTACATGGTTGACTCGAAAGGAAGTCCGTACTAACCCAAAGAAAATCCGTCCTTGTGCACGAGCCAGACTTTTTCTGTGTTGTACCAGGTTTTCTCTGTTGTAATCTGCTCCTCGGTCCTCCCCTGTTGAATGAAATAAACGATCTGACTGAGAAAAGCTCATTAACCTTCAAGCCTCGCAACGGAGTTCCACAAGGATCCTACAATGGACGTCCCCGATTTTAAACTCTGACACTCCAAAGTACTTTAAGTTGGAACCGGTTTGGATTTGTGGAATGCGCAGAATTCCCCTTCAAATTCATAGGAGTATCGGGGGGGAGCGTACTACAGGGGGGGAAATAAGGTAACTCAGGAAAAAAAAAAAGAGAAAAGAAACAAGTGGAAAGTACAGACCCGTGAACTCAAACCCCTTCTACAAACAAACAGCCAGGCGAGCAGAACTACAGTCAGATGGAGCCGGGTCAGACCTGAGATGCAGCTGAGTGTGCTGCCTGAAGGGTGGCCACCGGGTCCTCAACATGCTGGAAACGGACCAGAGAAGAAGCAGAAGTCAAGAGCAAAGTCGGTGGGTGGAGGTTCCAGGAGATAGGTCAACAGCAATGGAAGGACAATGCACGCACACGAACAAACAAACCCAGAAGAAAATGTGAGCCTTTCAGTCATTTGAATGTGTTAAAGGGATTAAAAAGCATACTCAGTTTAAGGTGTAGGACTGTAAGGAAATTAAGTGAGAGTTAATAAGACTTACAAGTGCATTAAGATAAGAATGCAAAACACCAGTATATCACATAATAATGCACTGAAATCGGATTACAATTTAGAAAAGTAGCTTTTGGAGAAATGAGTACATGCGAACAGAGGGTAGAGGACAGTGCAGCTGCAGTAAAAATGAGACCGGAAAATCCCTGAACAAACTTTTGGTGAGTGCTGTTTTACGTCCCTTCACATCAGTCCATGCCCTGAACCATGAATGCACCTCACAAAACAGTGTGTTGAAACACAGGAAGGCAGTCTCAGAGAGACGGGGGGGTCAGTCAGAGGACACCACACTGGGATTCTTTACAGGCAAAGAGGGCGGGCAGCCAATCCGTACCTGGGAGGATTTGCGGACCTTGAAGCTCTGAACGTGCAAACAGCAAACGGGGACGGCAGCAAGCGAGCGCCCAACGGTCCACAGAGAAGCAAACAACGTTTGGAAAACAGTTTGAGACGAGAGCAGAGAAAGATGCAAAACAAGCGTGTGCAAGGGTGCGCTCTATGCTTTCCATAAAAAATGATCAGAGGAAGACTTTGAGGAAACAAGAGGGCCAAACTGAGCCCAAACCCACCCTTTTGATTGCTGTTAAGTCCATTTTCTCATGGACACACGAAATACTGAGATTGGGTATCACAACAAAAATGTAGAAAAGCCCACAGGTAGATCACATGAGGTAATGAGTCGCTCCATTAAAAAAACTGTGGCTGCAGCTCATGATAAATTACTAATATCTGCTGAGCGTGGTATGAAACGACACACTCATGGAGCAGCAGGACACACTGGACCCCGCATATTGATTCTCCGTTGTCCTTTTCTCTGATGTGTTTTAACAGCTTGTGAGCTGTTAATTCGCTCAGGACCTGTATGATTTCTTTGGAAGCTTTCGCCTCCTTTTTCGGTGAAGCAAGCGCAGCATGCTCGCAGCCTTACATAAGCACGACAGAGCCAAAGAAATAAACAGTTACATCTTTGCCATCAACAGGGAAGGGCTTCCTCGCAGACTTGCAATCTTCCTCGGTGGAACTCGAATCGGGGACCTGGCAGATGATTTAAAGGCTCTCTGTGAGTGTAATCATGGACCCAGAGGTGGTTGCTGTGATTGTCCACTTTAGACAAACTACATACTAAAGGTGCAGATATTTTCTATTTCACCCATAGGGAAACTTCGCATGGCGTAGCCTCTGTATAAAACACACCCACAGTTGTTTCACCTAGACGAACACACACCTGTTTATTGGCTGCAGACTGAGTCTGGGGCGTCACAGCGGGGGACACTTTACCATTGGGAGCCACGGGGGGGCCAGATGCTTCCTTCGCAATTAAACGATACATCGAAATGCTCAAGCACGCTCAGAGATGGAGAACAACATGAGAAGATGAAACTGAGGACAAATGTTAACGTTCACACTCGTGCCGATTAAATTTTGCAATTAATTCAACCAGGAAATGAGTGAGGGGGGAAATGACTGTTAAGGAAAATGGCTCATTAAGCACTACAGCAAAGAGAAGAATGGTGCGACGTTTGTTTATCAGTGGTTTCTTAAGCACCAATCTGTTGAAAATAATTACATCATTTTGCAGTGGCTCAGCCGAACTCCACCGCAACAGAATCGAGCGAAACTGCGAGTAGCCCCTGAAATCAAATCACCAGGGTTTAAAACTTTTTTTTTTTTTTTTTTTTTTTTTTTCAGCGAGACGTGGCACTGGGATCAATACTCCTCTTACACAAATATGCTGCTGTCTGAATTTAAATCATATTTAGAGTTTCGGCCCGGTCTGTCATAACTTCGGGGAGCGAGAGCGCTCGATTTGATAACACTTCGGCCTGTTCGCCGTTGTTCCAAAGTCAAACGAAACGGACGAAAGACGCCGCTGCCATCGACAACAATTGCACCGTGATCATCACATCGGCAGGCTGACACCGGCAGAAAACGCTTTCAAGTGACCCTGCTGGCACTCCCAGTCCCGGGTTTTACAAGGACACGATTTGACAGCTTGCGCAGGTTTAGAACGCTCGCGGCATAGAGAGTATTATCTTTGGGGGGGGGGGTGAACAATTTAAGAAGAACAAACTGAAAATACCAGGAGGTCTCAGGGTTTTTTTTTCCCAGCCAAAAGCATTTGTCTGCGAGGCTCTTAATTGGCCGGAACTAATGATTCGCTTATGCCGTAAACGTATCGCTTGAATCCCTATCATATTTCCCAGAGAGATGCCCGTGCCCCAGTAACACCCCCCCCACCACCACCACCACCCAGCAGCTGGGGCCACATCTTCAAATACTCTGGCTGCGGGGAGAGTAATGAGACACAGCTCGGTGCTCACAGACGACTCTGAGTGACCAGACTAACTGGGTGTCGGGCCACGAGCACTCCCTCAAGCCTGCTGATTAAGCCTGATGGGCCACCCCCTGCCCCCCCCGTGATGTCTGTGTAACACCGCAAGAAGGCTCCAGGTGAATGTTAATATCATCGTGCCTCCACCCAGAGTTAAAGGGCAAACACGCGGGGGGTACCTCTGGTTTCTTGACGGTAAACGGACGGGGCTTTGGGATGAAGCCTGTGGGAGGGGCCAGAGGGTCGGCCTTGGTGACGGGGATGAATCCGGGGGGCCTGGCCAGGGGGTTCTGTTTGGAGGGACCCGGGCTGGTCTTCCTGGCAGGGATGAACCCAGGCGGAGGCGTCAGCAGGTTCTGTTTCGGAGCAGGTATGAACCCGGGGGGAGGGGCCAAAGGGTTGGCTTTCGGAGCCGGGGGGCCGACGGCCTTTGACGGGGGTGCGGCAGCTGCACACGGGGGCTCCTGGGTCACGACCCCCGCGGGCTTTTCCTCCTCTTCCTCCGGCCCGCCTTTGTCCCCCCCCTCCTCTTCTTCCTTCTCCTCCTCCTCCTGCTTCGCCTCTCCCTTCACGTCGTCCTTGCGGTCCTGGGCGCGGGCGCGAGGCCGGTGCTCCTTGGTCCTGCCTCTGCCCATGAGGCTGGTCAGACCCACTGAGATGTCGTCTCCGTCCTCCGCGGAGGCGCCGGCGCCTTTGGGCGCGGCGCCGGACGCCGCCTGGCTCGCCGGCTCCGCGGCAGAGGGAATCACGCGGCGGACCACTCTCCTCACCACCCTCACCACCCTTTTACCGCCGGTGCCCTGCGCCTCCTTTGGCGTGTCTCCCATGTCGGCGGCGATCTCAGACGGCTGTGGAACACTTTCTGGGTCTAATCCAGGTATGGAGGCTCCCTGAGCCGGGCTTGGGTCTGCATCAGACTGGATAGCAACAGTTTCATGAACATCAACCACTGAATTCCCAAGTTTTGCAGCTCAAAACGGTGTATTTTTATTCCGAGTTTTAATAATTTCCTTAATTTTAGAGCAAAATTGAGTCTTCTGTAAAAGCATTATGTGAATTTGTTCCCAAAAGCACACAAATGGGGAGAAACAAACACTCACATCTGGCTTGTTTTCAACTTTAACCTAAAAAAAGAAGAATTGACAAATCAAAGCTGATATTAAAAGTAAAGTTTTTGGGGTTTTTTTTCCTGTTAGGATGATCACAGATGCTTTAAGACACAGCAGATGATGTTAAGGCTTAAAAACAACGAAGAAAATGAACTTTCCTTTTGCTCCCAGAATGAAAAGCGAGATTTGTACGCCATGGTGACAGGCCAGACGTCATGGGCACAAGCTGGACGGTGTGGAGAGCAAACGTGTGAAATGAAGACAGAGGAGACGGAGACTGATGGAGACAAATGTGACAAATGTGAAGGAGACGGGAATTTAGCAGGAACTTGTTTTCTGCACGCAGCAGTTCACACACCAACTGGCTGGTGGGACCAGTTAGGGTGAGGACTGATAATAAAAAAAAAGATAAAAAAAACACACAAATGGCTTCACGAAATGGAGCGTTTTCATCACCGTGCAGGGAACAAGTTGAAAACATGACCGTGAAATGAGCACAAAGCACACACAAAAACTATGTCTGGAGACAAAACGTGTCTGGAGTCATTGTGAGGAAACGTTTACCTTTACGATCACAAAGCCTCTCCTAAAAGCATCTGAATTACTGCAACAGGCTGGGATGGATTACTGGATGAATATTCACAACATGTTCAGATTATTGATCAATTATTATCACCATATGAGGTCTGTGATCTCATTTGCCCCAGAAGATGTCACTATTATGCAATATTGCGATATGACGTCGTCCCAAAAGAATACGCATCTTCATAAACTCCACAGGTTAAACTGTCAAGCCCTACTTTTATGTGACCACAACGAAATCCAAAGCACCTCTGCTGTCTTTGGTAAATATAAATATATGTATAAAATGTTACACTAACTGGACAACCACTGATTTTGTTCAGACTTGTAAAATACCCATCGCAGCACTGTGTCAAACCTAAAGAAAATGAGGTTTTAGGAAATAAGCAGTGAAAAAGGAGTCGCACAGCAACAGGTTTCCCAATCTCTGCCTGTGCTTTTCACACGGTTGACTCCTATAAATAGTTTCAGCAGGAAAAGAGGCCGTTCTAAGATGCCATCAGAGCCCAAATGGAGCTGCTAGACAGAGCATGCACACACCCTGAGCCGATCCCGCTGCCCACCGCACACAGCAGTCCAGCAGAGGCCCGAGCCCATTACCTTTCCTCTCAGCTTGGTTAACCTTCCAATCTTTGCTTAGTTACTGGAGCAGTGCGGTCAGGACCGAAGCAGAGGTAAGACCTCAGCCTGTAAAGTGTACACGCACACTAGTCCTGAGTGAGTGAGTGAGCGAGTGAGTGAGTGAGGGGTGGGGGTGCATCTATGAGGGCGGGGTCACAGTCATCAGACTGCAGTCAAGCTGTGGGGGTAATGTGAGAGGAGCCGGGCAGGGGGGATAGAAGAGGGGCAGCTGCTGCTGTACAGACGGGCTTTAAATAGAAGCTGCAGGAACCGTGTCAGTTAATTCCAACACATTTCACTGTCACTCTTTTCTCTCTGACAGGGAGCCCGTGAGGTAATCTCTGTCCTCAGGCTGACTTTGGGGACAGCCTCTCTCTTCAAAGGAAAAAAAAACAACAAAAAAAAAAACAACGGCCGACAAGAAATAACTGCTAGGGTTGATTTTCACCAAAGGATGAGGTTATTGTCCTGGAAGTGTGTATTGATCGTTTTGTGACATCAGCACAGGTAGGGAACTTTGTCTGTGGCAGGTTTAAAGAGGAGAAAAGGGAAAAAAAGATGGCAACACTGACATCTAGCGGCATCAAGTTTAAATACCAAAAAAAAAAAAACAGCCGACGCTTCAAATTATGCACGCCAGTAATCATCCTGCATTCATGTAATCATCATCATACAATATTTGCCTCTACCGTCGTTTCTCACATTTTTGGGACATATTATATATCGTGATTAGGGAAGTGGCAAACTAGATAAGAATAGATTTGTTTTTGTGTTGCATCATATTTACCTGAAACTGACATCAAAATGTGCAGATGTGGCAATTCATCTATAAATAGTAAGGAACTCCTTTTCTGATTACATGTAATTAATTTTTTTTAGTCATGTGCTTTACGTACTGGCACCACCAGAGGGCGCAACAAACTAGAGCAATCTTCTCTGTTTCACAGAGGCTTCAGTTGAGTCACATCACTGACCTACATTTAACACTGTTCTCCAGAAACACAAGGAATAAGACTGTAGCAGTAGCTGCAGGACACACAACTGTGGTACCACTTAAAACCTCTCGCATAACCAAACTTTATCTTCACAAATGGCTCCAGGTGAAATCGATGCTCCACCGCTGTAACCCCCGCCCCCGTGGGTGGAAATAAAAACACACTGGCTTGTGTGGCATTTGGTGTACTGGTGTAATGAAGGGTACTCAAACAATTAAAAATGGCAAAAGCAGCAGATTTATCCTCTTTCCCTCTTCAGGAAGTTCATGCATCAAATGACCTGTGCATGAGCACAAAAGCAATTGTGTGTTTTTGAAGCAAAACTCAAACAGCGATGAGCACCCAGCAGCACTGACCCAAACAGTCATCTATATAACACGGTCTGCTAACCCCCAGAGTACTGGGACACAGCATCATGTCTGCAAACACAGCGCAGACTGAAGATTAAGGTACGCTTTGAATTCAAAGAGTTTTACAACACATCCTGCACAAGCGTGCATTAATTAATATTGCATACAACTTTGTAAATCATTGAGGGATGTACTGTACTAATGTGGGATGCAACCTCTGTCGGAAAAGCTGGACTTGAACGCAAGACACGTGGACATGCAAGTACCAGCCGTGCGCGGGTGGAGAGCGGCCGTATGAAAGCAGAAATAAATCCTGAGAGTTTACACAGTCTCCTGAAAAGTCCAGGTTGACCCACATTTTAATCAGCAATCGTAAGTAGGCCTGAATATCAGAACTTTTCCCTCTAAGTGGGCCACATGATTAAAGAGCAGAGGGCATAAATTCTGCAGAAAGTGCTTCAACAAACAGCACAAGCCCTCAGACAGATGTGATGCTAGATGCATCAACGAGAACTAAGAACCATTAAATTCTCCCTAAGCTAACTGAGCTGAACGCACTTCTGACAGTTTGCCGTAATAATCTCCAGACAGGAATGCATAATATCCTGATAAACAATCCATTCAATTAGCTCTTGGCTATTGGCCGAGTGTGAAAAACATCCATGGCCAGTGGCAGCGACGCCATCGCTCAGGTTTTAATAGAGAAGTCAGCAAGAGTCAGAGATCAAACAGGTGTCGTGGCATGAAAACGTGTCGTAAACTCTGAAATATTACCAAGATCTGGGGAAGTAAAAGGGGAGGGAGACGCTTAAGGCTTTAGTCTCTATCATGAACCAAACAGCTTTATCCTTGGAAGCCCCTCCTCCTCCTCCTAATCCACGCCCGTGCTAATACTGTCTGTAGCTGTGGCATCGCCCATACTGGGATAGGGATGATGTGGGTCTTAATGGGCTGCCTGCAAGGCAGATTACACCATTTGCTAATTTCCAAATGTCAAACTCGAGTCTGAGAGTCAGGAAACACTTCAAATCAAAAGTTGGTGGGGATATTGGATAGAGTATTCGGCCAAATGGGCCCTGCGCAGTAACTGCAATTGAGTTCATTCCCACAGATGAGTTCATTTTTACCGTATGCCCATTTATTTCCAGAGAAAATGTCCTCATTAGATACAATTAAAAGTCTGTTTTTACGTGATAAAGGGCTTCTGCTTCACACCTGGACATAGCTGTGCTATCCAGATCCACAAACTAGATCTCATTTTAACCACCTATAAATAGTCTTTCTGCTTCTAGGTCACGCTCACATCCCCACGCTCTAAAAAAACGGCCCTTCTTGTGACGATCATCTGAATGTAGGACGGAGCGAATTAATGGCACCCCGCACGTTAGCCCAGACGGTATTGTCGCACGGGCTAAATGTGCTTCGCGGATGTAGATTGTGTCATAAACAGCAGGTCAGCACACATCAAGGTCACGGCCCGCGTGAAGCGGGGCGACGGTCGCGTCCCCGTGATCATCGGCGGGTCCACCTTTCCCACGGTTCATCAAGCATACGAAACACAACGGGGGGGCGGGTGTCATAAAATAAAATAAATGAATAAATCTTTTAGATTAAATAGAGAGGCTCAGTCTCATTTCACGACTGTGGTGGTGGGGGGGGGGGGGGGTCGGTGTCTGAGAGCATCGACCTGTTTTATTACAACTGTCATGACAGGAAGTGAGAAATACATCCGTGTATCCATGCATCATACAATTTCAAACATGTGTGCTATATTAATAGGGTGATGTAGACAAGCTTATGTTATGCATTTGGGGTAGGACTTCACACACAAAATGCTGGATGAACTTGCCATGAGGTATTATCACCCATGTTTTCTTTAAAATCTGGATATTTCTACTGTACATGGATGCTGTAAAATGTAGTTATAATAATACCAATAATAAAGCATTCAAATGAATCAAGTATTCTGAATTAAATATGAAAAATTGGGGGGGGGGTTCAACTCCCACAATGGACAGCAAGCTCAGATTTGATGCTATCTCCATCAAAAAACAAACAAAAAGGAATAATAAAGGACCTGAATGGGCCGCCAGCTACGTCTTAGAAGACCATATGGCCATGGTCTTTGGTGGTGTTTGGGCCGTTGTTTCCTTCAGCGTCCCATTGTCTGGTGTCAAAGGACTGGGTGGGAGGGGGGGTTAAGGGGGATTATGTGTACACCAGAAGCCATTCTCGCTTTCAAATCACACACAAACACACTCCCCCCGAGCACAATAGCATATCACCAGTATCACTACAGTTCCGCCCTCGACGCAGATACTTCATAGTCCACTGCGTAGGTATAAAACGAGATGTTTAGGAGAAACAAACCCCCCAAAACAGGAAAATATGTTTCATAAAAATGTTTGCGTGTGTGTGTGGGGGGGGGGGGGGGGGTCCCTCTTTTTGTAGGTAGTGTTACTTACATGTACGCCATCTTTGAACGGGCCCTCGGTGAGTCTCAGCCAGCAGCGGCTCAACTCGCTCATCTCCAGAATGGTCTCCACCTTCAGCCGGACCGTCTCTCCCGACTGGCGGATCATTTCCACGATCTCGTCCCTGGTCTTGTCCGCCACGCCGACGCCGTTGATCTCCACCAGCTTGTCCCCGGGCACCAGACCCGGAGCTGGGTCCTTGGCGGCGGCGCCCGGTTCGGCGAAGTGCACCACCCTCCGGCCCGCGGCGCCGTCGGGCTGCCTGTCCAGCATGGTGCTCCTTCGCAGGGAGAAGCCGAAATCGCCGGTGGCGCGCCGCTGGAGCTCCAGCTCCCTCGGTTCGGGCGTCGCCGGGGGCACGAGCGCGGGCAACTGGAGGTCGGCGCCTGGGAAGGTCTTCTCCACCAGCTCGGGAACGCGGCAGGAGGCGGCGGGCTTCGGGCCGAGGTGGGACTCCGAAGGCGCGCAGTTGCGTCCGGGACAGGAAGCCTCGGGAGGATCGTGGTCTTGGCTCGGCCGGCGACCCGACTGAGGCCTCTGGGTCACCACGGAATTCAGTTTGGCCAACTCGCCGAACTTCGCCGCTCTTTCCTTCACCGAGCTTCGGTTGAGGATCAACAGCTCGCAGGCCTTCATGCTCTCGGCGGCGGCGGCGGCGCGGCTCTTGCCCTGCTCCTCGCTGTTGGGAAGGCGCTCCAGGTCTGTCAGGGCCAGCTCGGCGCTGCTCGCAACTTTGATAGGAATCGGACTGGAGATCTCCAGCCGGCCCCTGGGGTCCCGTTTGCAGCTGCCCCGGTTGATTTGGAAGAAGCCTCTACGTATGCTCATCTCCTCCAAGCTCCTCAGCTCTGCCTGGGACATCCGCTCTTTCTTCTCCTTCTTGTCTTTCTTGTCTTTCTTCCCCACGTCTCTTTCCTTCTCCTTGTCTTTCTTGATGAGGTGAAACATGTTTAGTCAAGTTCCCGGCTTCACCAGTTTGAAATGCTTCCACCCACAAACGGATTTAAAGCGCCTGAGAGCATTCACCCAAAGTACAGTGTTCTCCCATCTGCAGAAAAGTAGAAAATATTAAAAACATTTATCAAGAGATGCAAATCATGCATTTAAAAATCTGTTGTCAGAGCATTTATATATGTATATTGATGCATATGTGCATTGGGAAAGCAGACTTTGCAGATGTATCATTTAAATTCTTCATAGGATCCATAATCCATATTTGATTGATCTTTTTTGCTGGATAGTGCAGTAGCTGATTAATAAAGGCTGCAGGAAGCCACTGATATGGTTTTAGAACGATACATTCTACTGGGATGCCATGCTGATAAATGCATGCCATATTTTAACATGTCCTACATTAATTACGGACATTAAAAGTTATCGTTACAATATAATGCGTTACAATGCATTACAATAAACGACGCATGCAATTCAACCTCAAAAGTCGCCTAAACTGCGCTTGATCCAGAATTCATCATAGAATTGACAGCATTAATCACTTTTTCAATATATGACAAGCCCTTAAACATTCACCTGCGACCTCTGACAAGAATTGAAAAGGCATTAGTTTTTGATTTTTTTTCCCCGGCCTGTCTGCACATGGTTTCTGTTATTTCTGCTGCCACGCCATGACCCGAGCCTGGCCATAATGCTCCCTTTAAGCTGCTTTGCCCTCATTCTCTGGAACCGGTAGCCTTTGGATCTCTCACAATGTGAACATGGCATTTCTTTAAAATGACAAGGCGAAATAAACGTCAATGCTTCTTTCTTACCTCTTACCGAAGATTGCGGTGTAGCTTTGCAGGAAGTTTTAAGCATTTTTCTTCTCTGGAATTGACAGTAAGTGCGAGAAATTACTTCTGGTGCTTTTAAGCGCTTACCGGTAACTTCGGACTCGCGGACATTCTGAGCTACCGTAGACGTTCGTTTTTCGAATCTGGGCGCAAAATCATCAATTGTCATTTCAAACGTAAATAATTTTGAGTACACTATGATCGATGGCGAATCATCAAATTTAAGTGCATCATTCTGGTGCGTTAACGCTGAAAGTGTCATAACCTACTCTTGATTGTATGATCTCCCACAGCACTGGAAGGCAGCACATGTGTAAACTGAGATGCAGCGACATCTGCTGGTGGTAGCGCTTAACGACACACTGTCAATGCAGAACAAGAACAAGAAACTGACTGAAGGTGATGTCTGATGTTGTTTTCAAACTCAGCAAAGATGACAACGGTTTATTTACATATTTTACAAAATATTTCACTTTTAAAAATAGATTTACATTATGAAAACGTATAAAAAAGTCATTCATATAAATCTTAATATTTTTATTGACACTACTAGCCCATATTTTTAGGACATCTTAGAGCTAAAAAATATACAGATTAGATGTGTTTCCACAGCATTGTCATATTTTATTTGCTTCTGATATTCCTTTCTTGGATTTGCTGGTATTACACATTGCAAAGATGATTCCCATATCACATCTGAGCTTACACTATTTCTTTCATTCACATAAATGTATTTTTGTACAAACTAAAAATGATATGCAATTATATATAATAATAATTCAGGACAGCAAGAATATTGATGACTTTCTGTGTCTGTTTAAAAAGCTTATTATGCATAGTCTCTTCTTTCTTAATAAATTCCAAGTTTCTAATTGTAAGAGACAAAATATATCACATAAAATACATTATTTTCAGTATATTTACAGAAGCATTTCCCTAAATATTGCACTACATTAATATCAGTGGTGTCCACTACAATACAGTACACTTTTTAAAAATCGTAGAATGAAAAAGTAATCGCAGCGTGTGAAAATCTGCCAATGTCCATAAAGCTTGCAAATAATGTGCTATTATAACGGTTCATCCCGCAAAGGTTTTTTTAAAAAAAACCCAAAGGAATATGGGTGTACAGGTATAGATGGAAAACATGTATTTCAATAAAAAAGAAACTGGTTTTAAAGTTAAAAAATCATCTACAGCCATGACTTTTTGCCTCTCCCCATTTTGTGTAGCCTTGTCTTCGTGCGTTCCTTGTCGTCTGGGTTCCTCTTCGAAGTGCACTCCAGCGTGGAATCTGTTTCAAAAGAGATGGCCGGGGCCTGATTTGCGACGCTGCTGCACTTGTCGCGTGACACGGTGGAAGTGGTCTGCAGGACGACCCTGCCCCGCAGCGAGTGCTTGAGCTCCAGCAGCAGCGGGTTGTTGTCCGAGTACAGCTCCACCTGCCGAACGGGGCTCCTGTCCGACTTGCAGCACGTGCAGCAGGCGGAGAAGAGCACGCGGAAAATGTAAATCCAGCCCAGGTAATGCAGCTCCACGATGTTCAGGATGAAGCAGCCGAGGCTGACGCTGAACATGAAGTTCAGGAAGATGGTCTTCTCCGTGGCTCGGGACACGAAGCAGTCGGTCCTGTTTGGGCACGGGTACGTGTCGCAGCGGAAAAGATGCGGCACCTCGAAGCCGAAGAGGTAGTACTGCCCGATGAGGAAGATGATCTCCATGATGGAGCGCAGGAGAACGTGGATGATGTAGATGAGTAACACTTGACTGGAGAGCTGGGTCGGGTCCTTTCCGACCTCCTTCATCTCCTCGTTCAGCTGGCTCCTCTCCTCACACTCGTCCTCCTGAGAGCTCCACTCCTCCTGGTTATAGGTCGCGCTGTAAGGGCCTCCAGCCTCCAGCATCGCCTCCTTATCCCCTCCCGCATCCTTCTGCCCCTTGAGCAGTGTGGGGGACCTCGGCACCACCACGACCTTCTTCACCTCCAACTTCTCGTTCTTGGTGATCTTTTGCAACACGTAGACGATGTAGAAGATGGAGGGCGTGGAGACGAGGACAATCTGAAAGACCCAGAAGCGCAAGTGGGACACGGGGGCGAAGGTGTCGTAGCAGACGTTGTTGCAGCCCGGCTGGAGGGTGTTGCAGGTGAACTTGGACTGCTCGTCGCTGTAGACCGCGTCGCCCACCAGCGCCACCAGCAAGATGCGGAAGATGAGCAGCATGGTCAGCCATATCTTGCCAATGACCGTGGAGTGGTTTTGGACCTCTGTTAAGAAGCGGCCAAGAATGGACCAGTCTCCCATTTCTGTAAGGCGGAGCGGAAGAAATGCACTCATTAACTTTGTCCAGCTACAGGAGTCGTAGACAACATCGCTGCACCTGTGGAAGGGGATCGAGTCGACATTCCTGTACATATCTTACCCCTTAATCAAAGCATATAGCAATTAGTATATTACAAAATAGATTCCTGTGCGTATTTTATTTAATACCTGACAATCATTCTCAAAAAAATGTGTCAAAGAGATTAATCAAAATCACAAACTGAACATCATGTGATGTCATCCCAAATAATTTGATGTTACTAGGATTTTAAAACTATGTTACAGATTGTATCAATATTTTCAGGATTTATTGTGACATTAATCCTCAAATGTACCTGTTACTACGTGAACGATCTGGGAAAAAAAAAAAAAAGGTACGGCTCTCTGGTGCTCTTCTGTCCTGGAGGGACTTACCTTTGGAGAGTTTTCTTTATTTGAACCCGGGGAAATATCAGAGAAAGCAATCTGCATAACTGTATTTTGAAGTGGAGTCTGTTGCTGGATGTTATCGTGTCTTTTGAGCTGGATGGGACAGAATGGGCTGACCACACATATTCTCTAACTCGAACTGAAACGTTCATTGCACTGTATGTGAATAAAGGCTTTCAATGTACAGTGGGACAAAGATTGAAAAGTACAATGGGGGCACCTTTACAGAACAGTCATTTGTGGGCGAGCAGAGTTCAAAGAACAGACTGGAAAGAGAGGGCACAATACTGATTCCAGGCTGGATCTGAGTCTGCTTTAGTTTTAGAGCCAAAAAGAGTCAAAACACTGGTCTTGGGTAACTGCTGCTCCATTTCCATCCCACTTTTGATGATTTAAGTCTAACCCTCTTTTCACTTTGGCAGGAAATAATTGTTTCAATAATAAAACTACATCCACTGAAATAAATAATGAAATTGCAAAACACGGGACATTAACTCTTATCCTGGTACGGGACTGTCGTGACTATTGTAGAAATGATGTAGTGCTCATACTAATGTGGCATTCAAAGGTAGACGATGCTTTTTTTTTTGTTTCTTTCTTTCATTACTTGGCTATGTCTGACTTATTCTGGTAGTGAAATCAGAACTTAGTGTACGGATTCAACTGGGAAATAGGTTTAAAAGACTTGTGTAGGATAAATCTAAAGACAACACAAACACGAGTCTCTATATGACGACATATTTAGCTCATGAAGGTCATCTGGCATTACCTACTGGTCCTGTAACCTCAGATGCTGTGTACTTGTTTCTTGGCTGTCAAAGCTAAGATGACATTTGATCACAGGCATGTTGAACTCCCTCAATCGCATTTAAAAGCTATTACCCGGTTCTAATATAGGAATACGTCCCCTTTATTTATATCTATTTATTTATTTAAGATTAACCCCAGAATTTCCCAATGTTTCATTAAAAAAAAAAAAAACGCATATAGCTACATTTGAATGCTGACTTCATTTATTCACAATATTTTACAATCTAATAGACACAAGTACATTTTCTCGGGGGGGGCACATAAAAAGCATTTACAAGCCTCCATTCCTTTAAAGTTGAATTATAAAATCACACCTTCCCTGTGTAAACAGCAACTTAAACGTGTTCACTACAATCACGTTTGTTTCACCTCAGTGTGATGGATGTGCACCAAACCTGAGGAATGGAGCTGGCACTGTTTAAAAAAAAATAGAAATAAAAACAGGGGGGGGGGATCAACAAACACTCGCATACTGAACTCGTCGCTTAAACAAACGCGTACCTTTATTGTAAAAAGATTTTTTTTAAAAAAAACGAAAGTGTTGTGAGCGGTAGCAGCGTTCACCAATATCCCTCGCAGAATCAGCGAAAAAACCATTCTGCTCCTGGCGGAGGGGGGGCGGCGTTGTTGCACCTAACCGCCTGTTATCAACCACGCCTCTCGCACGGAGCAAATAAACTTAAAAAAAAAAAACCCCGCTTTGTTCACACCTTTGCCACCGCCACCCGCCGCTCCATGACGTTTAACACCACCCCGCCGGGAGAAACGTGGGCTTATCTGACTTTTTTAATCCTCCGCGCTGACCCCCGTCTCCCCCCCCGGGGGAGCGCGGGCAGTGGTAGAGTCGCGGAGGTTACCGGAAGTAGTCGGGGCTGCCATGTTTGGTGGCTTTGTTGTAGGCTTCGACTCGGTTTCCTCCAGAATCAGTGAGGCTGGAAATGGAGCCGAGCTGGAGTACCTTCCTCTTCCAAGTAAGTTCGCTCCCTCCCGCCGAACCCGCCATCGCCGAGGGAGGCTAGGTCACGGGAGGTGGGGGGGGTGGTGGTGGTGGGAGAAGAAAGCCAAAAAAAAAAAACACACACAAAAAAAAAACGGGGCTACCGCCGCTCGATCGGCCGGAGCAGGTTTTTTTTTTTTTTTTTTTTTTTTGAAAGGAAAAAACTAGTAGCGGTCGGTTCGAGTAACCAAGCAAAACAATGGTGTGTGGGTCCAGGCTTCCAGCTGTGAGGGGGAGCTTTGGGAATGACGCTGGAACAACACAAAAAAAAAAAAAAAAAAATCACTTCTCGCCAGCGTCGGATCGAAATGGGGGGAGAGGAGAGGAGAGAAAAAAAAATGTGGCCCTGTTTTTTCTCCCCTCTTTTTTTTTTTGTGTGTGTGTCTGTCTTTTGTCCGGATAACTCGATCGGCGATCGCGATTCCGTTTAAGTTTGTTTGCCCAAGTGGAGGCCAGCAAAACATGCGGGCTCATCTCAAGTGAGCCTGGAGACCCCCCCCGGTGCACCGTTACAGCCCCGGCTGCTTTTATTCCTCCTGGGCTCGAGCGAGGGGCTCGTCTGACCGGGCCATCCTGAGTTATAACGCGATAATATCCTCCCTGCAAATCCAATAATATGGCGGCTATTTCTCTCCTTCTCTCCCTCTGTCTTTTTTTTTTTTTTTTTTTTAATTTTTTTTTTTTCGTTGGAGCCCCCCGTAGAGCATCTGTGTGTGTGTGTTGATAAGTTTGAGGTTGCGCCCCCCCCGGGGGGCTGCTGAGATTTCGCCCGCCGAGGTGTGTTTCCGCGTCACACACACACACACACACACACACAAAAAAAGGAAAAAAAGTGAACTTTCCGCTCGCCTCAGCCGGTTTTCTTAGCGCTCCCTAGCCGAGCCGGCTAACGATGCCCGGGCTGCCTTTATCCAACTCCCCGCTTTAAGTCGCCTTCAATTTGGGCGAGGCTGTCGCACGGAGCCGGCGTTTAAAACAAAACACCCCCCTCCTCCTGCTCCAAAAAAAAAAGAACGAAAGAACATCTCGGCGACTTAGTGGCCGTGTCTCTGCCGTCGCAAGCTTTTCTGTTTAACGAGCTATTTATTCTGGCAGACGCGGCGGAAAGGAATTTAAACTATGCGAAGCTAACGCTAGCCGCGGAGGGAACGAGGAGAAGAGAGGAGGAGGAGGAGGAGAAAAAGGAGAGAGAAAGAAAGAGGCACGTTTGAATTTAGCAGCGTTGCGCAGCTCGGGGAGACGGAGAGGTGACGGAGGAGGTGGAGGTGGCGGCGGAGGGCCACACTTTAGGAGGTTTGACGGTGGACTAAGATGGACGTCCATTGTTCAGTGAAATGAATGAAATGTTTTATTGGCACGGCCTCACTTAGCATCACTGGACGCAGCCTGGCGGGGAAGTTTTTTTCTTCTTCTTCTTCTTCCAGGGAGGAAGTCCTTCAGACCATTCAATGTTTTTTACCGCGAATTCCTGTTTTCCTCATTATTAGGTTCTTCTGGCCCTTTTTTTTAAAAAAAACTTTTTACCCCAATTTTTCAACCCCCCCCTCGTGTGAGATGGAATTGATCAGCAAGTGATCAAACCTCAAAAAACTTTTTTTTGTAATATACATTGGTGTTTTTTTTATTACACACTTATAATAATCTAAACTTTTAACACAAAAAAGACAACTTTTATTTCTCTGCAGTTGTGCTTGAGTTCTTTAAATGTGTGGTGCTTTTTTTCAATGCTAATCGTGTTTTATTTTGGTAGGGTTTAGAACAAGGCTGACTCATGCAGCAATTAATAATCAAGGTTCTTTTATTTTGTAATAAAGTTGTAATGGGCCTGCAGGAATTGAACATAACTGACTTGTGTGCCCCTGGCTTTGGGGTGCATGGGCCTTTTTTTTGTGTAAACTTGCCATTGTTTTTTTTGTACACCACTGATCACTTTTTGATGTCTCCCCTGTTTCTGCAGCATTAGAAGGGGCAGCTGGATGCTGCTGCTGGGTGTGCTGGGCCTGGCGTCTAGCCAGCAGCTCTGCATGTATTATGTACCGTTGCACTGTTACCGTGTCAGTCTCATGTAAATCTGTGTGCAGTTAGCATTCAGCAGCTTAATGCAAGTGGTGCAATTCTTCTTTTTCAGCTACCACCCTTCTGCACATCGTTTTTGCACTTATCTGCTTTTTTTCCTGAGTGTGTGAGTGTTTTAAGGGGTGTTTGTTTTAAAAAAAAAAGAAAGGAAAAAAGTATCACATACTTTCTTTGAGTACTTTGTCATGCATTTATAAATTATCTGCATTGTTGTGTAAATGAGCTGGGGAATTAGCATAAGTACATCTCCATCTCCTATTGTGAATGCATGTACAAGTTATTAAGAATCCAGCATTCTTTAGGGTGTGTTTAAGAACGCTGCTAATTGTTGACGCTTTTGTCAGTGATTCCCAGAGTTTTCTCGACATGGAATGGTAAATTTAGAGGGAGAAACACACAAAAATGTCAAAGAATAGACTAACGTGGGACATCCCAGGCCTGACCTTTCCCTTAGAGATCGTTCCATAAGAGAACATAACTGTGTTTAAGAACTCTTGGGCAACACTTAAGCTTTTTATTCTCTTGACGCAAACCTTTTAACCCATCTTGGTTATTAGATAACTGGAGGTTCTGTATGAGTTATTGATTAGATTGTTTTAGGTTGATTGTGCCCTCTTGTCATTGCAAAATGAAAAAAAGTAACTATAAGAATGATAATTATGGGAAAATATATGTTCTGCACACAGATTGTCACACAGTAGTAGTTTCTCAACTGTTCTTACATAGGAAATTGTAGACATAATCCCCTTATTCATTTAGAAAATAAGTTGAATGCATCCTTTAAGAACTTGCATAAGTTTAAACAGTTGTCTGTAGTACCACATGTGTCCACTGCATGTGCCACATGCATGTCTGAGTAGTGCCTCCATGTGCAGCCCAGAATTCAGCCTTTGTGGATTTGATTTCACGTATAAATTTGCAAAGGTCTGTGCTTAATGTTAGCCATTAGTGTAGTTCCAAGTCACGTCCTCATCATTACCCCATGATGTGAAAGCTTCAGGTAATTTTTATATCAGGAAGTAAAAGGTTTTTGTCTTCATGCACGACTGAGCGACTTTTATGTGAATGAGCAGACCCCAGCCTGTGATGCTTTATTGGGATTTTTTTTTTTTTCTTTAAAGGATCCGTGAGTGGACTGAAAGAGAATCCAGAGATTTTTTCTCCTGTTTTTACTGACTGTGAGTCTTTAATGGACAGACTCTCAATCCTGAAGTCATTTTCTTGTAATTATATGTTATCATAGCAGGAATGATTTGTTTTCCTGCTAATACTATGCACATGTTTTACAGATATGTTTTATAAAAAAAATCTGAATTTCGGACATAATTCTTAAACAAACATTATGTACCACATCATGATTGCAACGTGATTGTCTGATATACTTTCTAAACAATAGCTGCGGTGGCATTTCTGCACTGACTCAATGCTAATGATGCTGTTTGTTTGTTTTTTTTTTAAGAAAAAAGATTGCTTTTGCGATCCGGAAAGGGTGGGAAACCATAGCAACAGAGTATGCTTCACGATGAACTACAACAGCTAGAATTACGTGTGACTCACGTAAGTGCGTTGACAGTAAAATTGCTGTCTCTGTAAGAAGAAACAGGATTTGCGCAGCACGAGTTTAACATAATGTCACAGGTGGGAGTGTTGTGTCATCCGCGAGCTGCGTTCAGAGCGAGAGGCACATGAGCATCGGCTCACCTGAATGCATTTTGAGTTAACACTTGCGTCCTTTGTTTCGCTTTTGCTGCTACGATGCGCCAAAAATATCAGTTATGAGACATTAAATGATCCTTCAGTCCCAGTCCAGGAGCTGAGAAACCATTTCCTCCATTGAGATGAGCACTAAAATCATAGCAGCGTTGCCAAATGTAATAAGGCCTGAGTCAAAGAGCGTAGCTCCAAGTCACCTGCCATTGTGCTGATTTTATTCTTGGCGTCAGGTTAATGTTCGTTGTTTTACTCTTGTCTTCGCCCTTCAGTTAAATACTAGGTATTCCCAGGTAAATCACTTCTGCCGGCCACACTTTCATCTTCATTTCATATAAAATATCCTTTTTGGCTAATTAATTTCAGTATTTTGAGAACTGTGAAGTACTTGGCAGGTTGACAGGTTATTAGGTGATGTACGCTTGCCCCTGTCCTCATTTTACCCACATATTTTGCTGATGATGAAGAGTTTGCATTTCTGGCAGTTTCCAAAAAAAAAATCTGTAAAGTGCGTATTCTAAACTACCTATAAATTAACATTGGTTTTAAATGATGAAATGATGAAAAAAAAAACGTCAAGCTCTTAAAGTAATGAAAAAAACATTTTCATCTCTTTTGCTGGTTATAGTTCTAAGTTGGTGCATCAAACCCGACCATTAAGCCTTTTTTTTTTAAACTTAATAAGTAGAATTAGGATTTGCTAAGCAGCTGTTCGGCGTAACAAAAGATTTGAGAAAGACAGTGCATAATCTGACTCAGACCATGAGCTCAATTCAAGTCTACAGTGGCCCGTGGAGCCATCAGGACACTCCCTCCATTTTGATGTTATTTATGAGGGAGCAGCCCCAGTTGTCAGAGCGCATTTGTGTCAAAATGGTCAGAGCTGCATGAAGGCACAGCAGCTTACAGGCCCTGCACCTCTGTGTAGGAGCAGGGCCGTCTGCAGCGGCTACGTCTGCTGTTCACATGCTTTACAAAGAAGGTTCATCCACCCAAACATAAAGCCCCCCCCCCCATCTCCCCTCCCTCCACATCCTCACCACACCCCTGGTATTCCAGGGGCCTGGCATCATCGCGACGACGAATAATCCTGGAAGGTGGCGAGCAGGTGTTATGGCGAATGCGCGAGTTTCGGTGGCGTTCCTCAGAAGTTCCAGACCCGGTGCTTACAAGGAGACGGCGACTAGTTTAGTGGAGTATGTGTGGATAAACAATGTCCCCGTCTCATGAATAGATGAGCCAAATCAATGAAGATGAGCATACAAAGCTCCCCTGCTGAGGCATCACTGCTCAGATTCGTGTCTCTCACAATAGGCTGGATGACATAAGGAGGACATTGTGTGGTTCATTTTTCTTTTTTCTAAGCTGCTGCCTCTTTCGCGACTCCTTTCTTGGCTGGCCATCGTCGATGGATGATTGAACCTCAAAGGGAAAGGTCATGCATTTCACCTTTCCCTTCTTGCTGCTAGTTGACAACATCGTTGTTTGACTGTGTCCATTTAGCGAAACAACAGCGATACCGGTGGTTAAAAAATGCCACTTGCCCATTTGCAACTCTGCATCTGCTCGCCGGACAATCGTAGGCCGAGCGTGGTCGCTTTTTCCTGAACAGGAATGTCAGGCATTTTGTCAGAGTCCGTAGCTCGTTAAAGGCAGATATGAGCTGTGTGATTATCAAAACAAGGATTTAGAGACCCCGTAAGCTTTATTGGACCTATTGCTTTGAATTCAGAGGATGTTTTCTGCAGCAGAGTTCTCCATTTGGTCAGCAGTTTCAGTATGAGAGCTTGTTTTTTTTTTTTTTTTGTTAATTACATTTGGAATCTGTTGGATCAGCCTGTTTCACTGCCAGTTTCTGTTCAATAACTTCTTTCCAATGCTTGCTCTCATCGGATTCACTATAGAAAGATGTTTAAGCTAAAAATCTTCCATTTTTTGGGGTTTTTTTTTGTTTTGTTTTTTTCCCGGGGGCCTAAAATGTCATACACGCGTCAACCGATGTCGAGCTGATTTTCGAACGTTGTGTTTCCCAGCAGGCAAATGAAGCCCTTCACCACCAGCACCAGGTGGCCCAGAACAGCCTGCTGCCTCTCCTCAACGCTGGAAACGAACCAGTTGACCAGAAACCTATCCTGCCCATCCAAATAGACCAGAAGCCTCCGACCAGCGCCGCCGATCTCCTCAAAGACAATGTGGCCAGCGGGGGAGGTGTGCGGCCGCCAGTGCCTGTCATAAAGAAGGAGCACAAAGGCAAAACACCTTTTGTGTGCGGCTACTGCAACAAGGCCTTCCGTGACAGCTACCACCTGCGGCGCCACGAGTCCAGTCACACTGGCATCAAGATGGTGTCGCGGCCAAAGAAGACCGCCCAGACCGCCCCTACAATGGTACCCATGATCTCCTCTATGCCGCGAGAGAATAACGGTAACCCCTCCTACATCTCGACGGTAGCGGGCATCCTCTCCACGGCGACCACCTCTGTGTCGACGAGCATCATGACGTCATCGGCGATGGGCAACGTGCCGCAGCAAAACATCCCCAAGAAGCCCCCCAAGCCGGTCAAGAAGAACCACGGGTGCGAGATGTGCGGCAAGGCCTTTCGCGACGTCTACCACCTGAACCGCCACAAGCTGTCCCATTCGGACGAGAAGCCCTTCGAGTGCCCCATCTGTCAGCAGCGCTTTAAGAGGAAGGACCGGATGACCTACCACGTCCGCTCTCACGACGGCGGAGTCCACAAGCCCTACGTGTGTTCTGTGTGCGGGAAAGGCTTTTCCAGGTAAACGCAACAACACTCGAGGCCCCTTTAACGGCGTCGGTGCACCGCGGCTCGCGCCTTTTGTTTCATGCGCATCACGCCCAATGTGATCTCACGATCAGCGGGAAAAGTGAAAGCTTCAAACTAACGAACTCTCTGCAGGGTAGCTACAAGCAGCGGGTTTCATGGAGAGATAATATGACTCGTTTCAAATGTCTTTGTACATTCTTTATATAGCTCCAGGGGTGTAGGACTACATCATGTACCCCGGTTGAATGGTATAAGGGGTAAAGTGTGATATCCCAGTGACTGACGACTGGATTTAAACATCCGCTGCTGTATTTCAGCAAACAGTCATGGGAGAAGACACCAGGAGGGCACGGTTACATTTGCGTCGGGTGTTGCGCCGCAGTGAAAATGAAAACAGGTGCAGGAGGCTCCAAGTGGCTGAAATATTGCAACGCCGTTGTAATTAGAACCATTATTAAGTCGTCGCTTTGGTCTGAATTGTCTTCTCCGCGATGGTATTCCAGACTGCACGAGGCCTGTGTCTGCCACCTGTGGGAAACCATCTGGCCAAGCTGCACATATAGGCTCAGATATGCAGTTGCTCATTTAATGTAATTTGTAGTCGCTCATCATTTTAATGTGTGTGTGTGTGTGTGTGGGGGGGTGCGCGTGTGTAATTGCTTACTCTGGCTGCTTCCTTATTAAACCTTGTAGCTTAGACTCCTACTTGCCCCCACCCCCCACAGTGTTTGCAGCCACATGTTTGAAACAGTTGCACATGGGAGAGCACCCACGGTGGAGGAGGAGGGGGAGGCGTCACTTGTCACTTTGCGCTTCCCGCCAGCTTGTCACAGAGCCTCTTTCCCCTGGGAATTCAGTGAACCCTGTAGTAATGTCCAGGTCACCACATCTACTATATTACTATATGTCGTGGATAAATATTTGATTTTTGGAAGGCTTTACAAGTGGCCCGAAGTGTGCATTTATTAAAGCCGGACTCTCCGCCGCGGCTGTTTAACACGTAGACGCGCAACAGTTGAGCAGAGGAACTCTGAGCGGCCGCAAGTCTTCCTCAGAAACATCAGCAGCGCTCCCTAACCCGGCTGTAACATTAGCTGTGCGGCATAGGGCAGCGTCAGGCATGCGTCCAAAAGAGTGACGTGGGCCAGGGATTCATCTGCATACTGGAAAGTGAGAATGGGGACTGAATAACCGGCCACTGAGTCACTGCCACTCAGCCGGCTCTGCAGCCATGCGCTGTCTGCACTTGTCTCTGGCTTCCCGAAAAACAAAACAAAAAAAAAAAAGAATGAATGAATGGAAGGAGAAGAAAAGCTCAATTCCGCTTCATGTCACAATTGAAAATTTGGTGCTTGAGCTACTTGGCTGTCTGTTTAAGGAAATGCACTTTAGTGGTTCATGCTGAAGAGGGTTTTTTTTTTTGTTTTTTTTTTTTTTTGAATGATTCAGCACGCAGCTTTATTAGGACTCCCAAGCTGACGGGAACATCAGCGAACGTGCGGCTTGAGCGTAAAGGTCAGGAGGCAAGAAAAACAGTTTAAACGCACTCTGGCCGAGTTAACCTTATCCTTGTCCAATATGTGATTAAAAAAAAAAAAAAGTTACTTTAATGTTACATTTGCGCGCATCCAAAATTTTTATCGCAAGTGTGAAACGCTCGTAAACTTGCACCGTGTCCTCATTCTGTTACGAAATGCTCTCCCAGTGATCTCTTCTCACATCGACATTCCAAAAGCTGTGACTACACCTGAACTACAAGTGGAAAACAATCTTATTATGATCTCAGAGTGGCGTTTTTTTTTTTTTTTTTTTAAATTAGGTCAAGCTAATTCATGCGCGATTGATCACAGAAAACGAACTGCCATTGACTGAAACTTGTTTTTTTTTGTGTGTCTGCGCTCGTCTCATTATCAGAGCCAGCAGAGCACGTCCATACGCTTCCAACACGCTCGGCCGAAAAGCTAACGGGGGGCCGCGCTCCGAGCCTAAACGCGATCTTGTCTTTCCCGCAGGCCGGACCATTTGAGCTGCCACGTGAAGCACGTGCATTCCTCCGAAAGACCGTTCAAATGTCAAGTAACGGTGAGTGTCGCCGCTCGCCCCCCCTTTCTCGCGCCTCCGCCCCGCCGAACTCTGACCCCCCCTCCCCCGTGTGCCGTGCCGTCGCAGGCCTGTACCTCCGCTTTTGCCACCAAAGACAGACTCCGCTCCCACATGATCAGACACGAAGGCAAAGTCACCTGTAGCATCTGTGGAAAGATGCTCAGCGCGGCCTACATCACCAGCCACCTGAAGACCCACGGGCAGACCAACTTTAACTCCTGTAACAAAGGTACGCCCCCCTCGACGGACGAGCGCGTAGCAACCAACCGTTGATCTATGCTTTTTCACATGTTCCCCCCCCCCTTACTCAGATAGTAATGAAGTCTGTAATTCTGCCTCAGCCACGCCGGTGACCGCCTCCGCCCCCATCACCACGGCGATGAACCGGGGCAACAACAACAACAACAACCACCCAGTCACCATCGCCGCACAAATGAACATTAGCACCAACACGGTCAACATCACGTCTCCGGTGAGCCTCCAGCACCCGGTCACCATCACCGGGCCCGTCAACATCGCCTCTGTCAACATCCCTGCCTCGGCGCCGATGAACATCGCCCACCCGGTGGCGATAACGACCCCCATGCCCATGAACATGGCCGGGCCGCTCAACATCGCCATGAGGCCGGTGGACAGCATGTCCTTTCTGTCCCAGGTCCTGCCTTCCTCCCCACCCTGGTAAATAAACCGCGCGGAGAGAGAGCGAGAGAACGAGTGAGTTGAACTGGCCAGAAAGAAAGGGAAAATGAAGTAAACCAAGAGACACCCACCCCCCACCCACCTTTCCCCGTCCACATTTTGATCCACAAGTCCTGCACCCGTTCCCCAATTTTACCCCTTTTTTTTTTTTTTTCCTTTTTTTTTTTTTTCTTAAACCTCCCCCCAGTCCACCAAGCCTGACGTGAATATTTCCATGAGCTGGTGGGAGCTCACCAAGTCGCAGCTGTGTCCCAACTAAAACACTAAGTGGCCGGCATGAGACGCATAACAATTGAGTAGATACCGAAGTAGGGTTTATCTGGCAGCCGTAAGACATAGCGTAGTCGGTTTAGAATGATGAAACTGTGATTTGTATTCTGACAAATGAGAGGAGAGGATCCCTCAAGCACCTTTGAGGACCCCCGTAGGTAAACACACCGTGTGCTTTTTTTTTTTTTGTTTCTTTTTTGTTGTTTTTTTTTTTTTTTAAAAGAGAAGAAACGGACTGAAGCAATAACACTAAATTGCTGTTTTTGATGTTTTTACAAGTTCTCTCCTGAAGCCTCTGGGTGTGTTACTTTGTATGTAGGTTTTTTTTAACTATAGCCTGCTAATCACTATCTATTTAATGTTATAGGAAATGAGTTTAGTAAAAGGGACAGCAGCTTCCACTTGCATGGAAGACTATTTTTTCACAGTGCTATAGCTTTTTTCCTCCTCAGATTGTAGATATGCTCTTGAGGTACAGTGACTAACTTGTACAGTTGACATAGTAATGTATTTTTCATGTCAGCGTTTTATTTTATTTTATTTTGCTTTTCTCAATCAAGTGGGCTATCTCAATTCTGTCCTCTTGACATTATTTGTACTTTGTTTTCTGTTTGTATGGAAACACATTTTCTGTTTTTTTTACTAGCTTGTGTTTTTTTTTTTTTGTTTTGTTTTTTTTTTGTCTCCATGATGTCAGAGTGGAATGAGTCTTGCACTGAAAGCATATCCTGCATACAGGTGAACGGCAGTATTATCAAAGATCAAATCGGAGTCTTAAGTGTTTCAGTGAGCCAGCCTGCACTTCAGGGCCATCTAGCGGCCAGCCGCGGACCGGCCCGGCCTTGGGGTGGAGGCTGTGGCTGCCATCATAGTGGTGGCTCATTAGTTTTGTCTGACGCTTCTCTACACTGTTTTGTTTTTTTTTTTTCTCCTCAAAAAACTATTTTATTTTATTTTATTTTTTTGTGCCACAGCCCCACGATGACATTAAGGACCCCTCACTCAGGGAACACACCTTTGTGGATTTGGTTCATTTTAAAATTGATTTTAAGAATCCTTATTCCTTAATTCTCTGTGCTTTTTTTTTTTTTTTTTTTTTTTTTTTTTTTAACTCTTTTACATTTACCTAATCTTTTTGGCACTGAGAGAACTTGAGCGGGGACAAATAGTCCAACTGTTGTTGATTTTTAACCATAGCCGTCCATTTAAATCATTTGCTGTGCAATGGCATACATGCTGTACCTTTTTTTTTATTTTATTTTATTTTTTTTGGCATTTTCTGAAGAGTTCAGCTCACGTTGCATAATAATGTAGCCGAGATCTGGACGAATTTGATTAAAAATGCAAGTTTGTGTCCATTAAAATAATGGGACAAGATTGATGTTGCATGACCCCAAACACTGTAGTTGCTCAACTATTTTTAATGAATGCCATGTGATCTCAACAGTGTTGCAGCTCTTAAAGTTGATTCAGTTTCTACTAAAAAAAAAAAAATGCAATATGCATGTTTGTCATTTTTCCCAAATTTTATTTTGAACAAACTTTTAGTGTAGATTTTTTTTTTTTTGTTCTTATGCATTTACGTAGATACGATAGCCTGTTTGCCAAATTTGATACAAAAATGTGTTAATTGAACATTTCTCGTGGAATTGAACATCTCTTATTTTTAAGGAAAGCAAAATAATTGGAAGTTCAGTACCCTTGTGAAAGCAGTTGAATGTATATCTTTGTACAAAACTATTTTAGTTCCAAGGATATGGTAGTTACAATAGATGTGAAAGATAAGATAACCTTTTTTTTTTTTTTTTTTTATAAATCTTTTGTATTAGAACATTAACAATGGTAATTTTGTATATATAAGAGGTTAGGCTTTCTGATTAGCAGAAAGGTCAAACATTCCTACATTTTTTTTAAATGTATGTTTGTCAAATTATTACATAAACATGCGCAACGTTATGTGCCTTTTATTTGGGTTGTCTAAATAAAAGAAAACTATCCAAAGTGTTCATGTGGTGAGTAATGTTCCCTCTGAAGAAACGCTTCCTGCTGTTTGCACTGAACACGGATGTAATTTCTTTTTTTTGTGCTGTTTTTCTAAAAAAAAAATGGATTTGAGAACAAGAGGAACACCACAGATCTCCAGATTGGGGGGGGGGTTGTGATCTGGTGAGTCCGGGGTCTGCTTCAGCCTCCTCCAGCTGCGTGTGCCCAGGACACCTCCCCAGGGATGACATAAATGATTTAAAAAAGAAAAACACGAATGACATGCACAGGAACATTCCTGTGGGTCCTTCAGTATCAGTTGGTGTTTCCTTGTTGGCCCTCTGACTCAGAGTCGACATAATTGGTCCTCGCTGACACGCTGCTGACAGACTGAACCGACTCAGGCCGAAAGAACTGCAGAAACCAGAGCATCTGCTGTGTGTTAGTCACCGTCGGCTTGTTTTCCACCACAGAACGGCCTCTGTTGCCTGTCAGTTCGGGATGGGAGGGGCCGCGGGGTGGGGTGGGGGGGTGTCACATCTGCCTCAAACAATCGTGGCTGCCTGCATATTCCAGACAGGAGAGGAGCAGCGGTGGGGACAATATGGAACCATGTGAGAGCCTCCACTCCCATGTATAGTGAGATATGTGGGGGGGGGGCACACAGTCACAATTTCTGTGGAATTGTCTAGTAACTGCCCGACTTCACATAACTCAAAGCCAGGTTGTGTCAATATTTACTGATACTAAAATACTAACACTTTGTATTTTGGTTGACTGAAGTTGATGTTTTTTTTTCTATCAACTATAATTTTGGGGTCTTCAGTAGGGACCAGCACTAACCTCTGCAAAGACCTCATGTGGTTCTCATGTTTATGATTGTGGCCTGAGCACTCACCTCGGTGTGAGGCATCCCTCCCTTAATCTGGTGTGCTGCTGCTCAACCACATTGCTGGAAGATCTCTCTGATGTTATCACTGAGATGAGCTGGGGTGTTGTTTTTTTTGTTGTTGTTTTTTGTCCTTTTTTTTTTTATCTTTTAACGGGTTCGGAGGCTTCACCTCCCCGAGATTATGACACCAAGCTGAATTTGTACGGCCTCAGCAGATCCCAGCGTTTCAACAGAAACAAGCCCAGCGTCCAGCTTTACTTTCACCCCCCCCGACTTTCAAAGAAGCCACCCTGAAGTCCTTTCACCCTGCCGAGGTCGACGCGATCACAAATGCGGTGCCCAGCGTGAAGGATGGTTGGAGCGGTCGGACAGAAAGATGGAGGGAGCATCGGAATCTGTGTAACACAGTGGTGAGTCGTGTCTGGACGTTCTGTTTTTACCCCAGATAATTCAGATATGTCACCTCCCGGCGACGTGGTGCAGGACATTACAGGCAGCACAGCGTTGGCAAAGAAGGCTTTTCTGAGGCTGCAGTGTCTTGAACTCACAAATGAATGGACTAATTATTTGTGACATATGTTCTAAAAGGATTATCTGAACTTTTTCACATCCCAAAACGATCCAAAGGGATGTATGTTTTTATCATGTCAGGAAGTTCATAGAAAGTTGGTGAATTTGAGTCTAATTGATTCATTTTCTGAGCATTAACGCCAGATTCAGTTGAATCAGTTCACCGGGAGGCTGCTTAAACGTGACTACAACTGTTAACGTTGTTATTTTTTCCTTTTTAGACACATTCAAGATTATAGCCTAAAATTGCATCGGGGGCTAAACGTGCGCGTTCTGGTGAAATGTACGTTGACCCCCAGTGAGATGGATCAGGGATGAGAACGCCAGAGATGCCAGTCTGGACCGTGGTGAGTCGTGCGTGCACCCACGCACCTGTTCTTATTCCAGAAAATTCAAAAATGTCACCTCTGGGGAGGGGGGGGTGAGCACAATTTAACTTGTGCAATTAGAGTAGCAGAGGGCGTCGCACACAGAGCAACAAAGGCAAAGAAGGTTTTTTCTGAGGCTGCAGTGTCTTGATCTCACAAATCAAGGTTACTTATTTGTGACAGTCCAAAAGTCTTATATGAACTTATCTGGTTCCCCAGGAGCGCCCGAAGGATAATATAACAGATAATATAAGAATTCTGTTTGTTTTTGTTTTTCAGAAGAAGATTATGATGATGATGATGAAGAATACAATATTGAGGCTTTATGTATGCTTTAGGTATATTACCTAAAAACAATAAAAACAACAGGTAAACAAAAACATGTGAATAGGTGATTGGAGGTTGGGCTATAGAGAGGAAAGAGCGGAGAGACACGTCTTGGTTATAGTTGAATATTAATTGAGTCGTTTATTGAAGACATGCAAAGGATCAAATTTAAATCTGTGTTTCAAGACATGACACAGCGTTTGCTGTCACTTAACGGTGAGTATAAAACTGTCCACCAGATGGCGCGCCGGTTACATCCCTCATTCTTCTGCATTGTTTTTTTTTCTCTTGACCCCCCCCTTAGAAATAAACCTTACAGCCTCACCATATTTGTTTGTTGACTTTTGCATGGTGGTGGCCAATTTCTCAATCCCTCAAAAATATTTCTCATACTTTGAACTGACACTCACTCACACACACACACACACACAAACACACACAGTGGTATTAGGAGTTTACCAAACGTCAGATGCGTTAAAGCACTTTATTAGAATGTGAATCCCAAAGTGTTTGCTTGTAGATGCCGGTAGATCTCCAGGATTACTGCTCCCAATGCTAATGCTTCAGAGCCGCTCGTAAACAGTTAAAGCCCATCGCTACTTTCTCTGCCCTCCCACCGTGACCTCCATCTCTGTTTTCCAGGCCTCCGTGTGTCTGTGTGTGTGTGTGTGTGCGTGCATGTGTGCATCTGTGGTTAGAATAATAGCAAAGGTTAGAAGAGTGCCCTGTCTCTTGGCTGCTCTGTGGGATGGAGAGTTCAGCTGGCGTTCATGGGAGGCCCTCTCTGCGTTGCTTTCTGTTTAATAATACCAGACAGGATGCAGTTTAGTGGCTTTAAGATATAATTTAATAGTTTATGGGGCTTTCCGCTGCATTTTTGGACGCTATTCGCAATAAAATGGGTTTCTGAATTTTTTTTTCAGCCTGAGAACTCCAAATCTTTATCGCAAAGTGTAAATAAATGACCGTTGTGCTCGACAATTACGGAACTATAAAATGGTTCTGTTCACACACTCTCAAATACTTCTGTTGGATGGCCAAAGCTGACGCATCAACCAACAGAATAACACAAATGAACATCAAAATCTCTTCTTTCGTGTATTTTTTAAAAAAATTTATTCCCAAAAAAAAAAAAAAAAACCCTTCAAAATACCGAGGAAAAATATTTGAATTGCGATGTCAGAATCAGACTTTCAAAATGCTTTCGGTCTACGGTGACATATTGCGTCAGCCGGTCGCTGCAGCCTCGGTCGCCTTGCGCATCTCTGATGCAAATCTCCCCCGTTCCCCCAGAACCCGAAGGCGCTCGGCCGGACTGAGACCCGGCGGCTGTGGAGGCCGTCGGAGTGCGGTGAACCCGTTGTCGTGTTCCGGGGACCAGTCCGAGATGATACGAGGCTCAGGTAGGCTGCAGCCTTTAAACGAGGCTCAACTGGGACTCAGGGGCCCAAGGTCTGCCCAAATATCCTCCACACCGTTAAACCACCAGCACCATCGATACGGAACATACGAGGTCTGCACCCTGGGGTGGTTTGAGTTACTCTTGACTTTCTATCGCCTCGAACTGGTCGAGGCATTTTTTTTCTTCCACTGCCGTCCCCGTTCTGAAGCTCGGTTTGAACATAAGCAAGTCGCCTCCAACCGTATCTAGGTTGCCGCGGCGGCAGCTGAGTTCGATTTCATCGGCGTCAACCAGTCAGCCACGAGGTGTAAATGATCCTGTCCGAGCTCAGACCTGAGCTCTCGGAAATCCAAGCCAGGACACTGTCCACAATCCAATTTAATCCGACGTGGCGAGCCACGTGCTCCGTTGGGTTTCCCCCCCTGGCTCGCCGAGCCCAACCGTTTAAAGAGCTTAAGGGACCGTGGACCTGTGAGGGTGGGGGGTCATGCTATCTTCAGCTGACTCTGCGCCGCTTGCAAGTGGCCCCGCACCCGTCCACCGGTTTTCTCGTATTTCTTGACATCGCGTTCGCATCTCCGATGACGCGCGCCATTCGTGGATGACCCAAGCTCAGAACGCCTCAGCTGAGCAGAAAAAGCTGCGCCCAAAGAAGAGTGAAAACAGAGAAACGGTAAGGAAATAATGTGTTTCCATGCTGCAAATGTTGTCCTGCGCAGTGTTGATCACTTCCAAGAACATTGCATTTAAAGAAAGAGGTTCTGCCTTGATGTTGTGCCTTGATGTTGTGCCTTGATGTTGTGCCTTGGTGTTGTGCCTCGGTGTTGTGCCTCGGTTTGAGCAGTGCGCGCGTTGCCATCCGTATCAATCTGCAAACGAAATTGCATTGAAATGCTCCCGCGCCGCGTACGCACGCACGCGCTCTGGAACATGAAATCAGAATTCGAGCGCAACAAAGTTTCATTCAAAGCTCCCCTTTGTTCCGACGCCACCGTCGCCACATGGTGACTTGGTTTTTTACGCGCACAGGGGGAACTGGCAGGGCATCGTGCTGGCTGCTCACCATCAAATCTGTGCCGCTATTACTGAATTTACAGTGACCGGGAACAGTTACGAGTCACTCGCCACTTGGCTTTGCATCCTTTTCATTTTGTGGCTGCGGTACTAGTCACGTTAAAGCATGAAAAAAAAAATGAAAAAAAAATTTATATTTATGCATTGGAAGTTTCATTCTACCCTCAAAGGCATTTTTCCTAATTCCCAACTTTGTTGTTTTAAATCAGTCCTCTCCAAATGTGTGCTATTGGGAGTACAGATATATGATGATAGCTAGATGGGGAGATCAGGTTCTTCAGAAATCCAAATATAAGAACAGACAGACAGACAGATGGAGAGGAAGAACACACAAGACGTGATTCATGTTCTATTGTATAATCAGGGTGTATTAAAGGAAGGAACATCACACCCTCATTGCAACAGTGAGCCATGTGAACTTCATGGCTGTGGGAACCAACACTCTCCTTGCACCCACATGCCACCAGGCTGTGCAGTCTGCGCTGTCCTGATGCGAAGGACGCGCAGGAAAAACCGTGGGCAAAAACCACCACAATCATCTCTCTAGATCCAAACAGCCGTCTCAGCGATCAATATCCTGCACAAGTTCAACTCGTCCCGTCCAGCTTTTTTACTATCATATTTAACAGGGCTGGTTTCCTTAAATCAACAGACTTCACACGGAGGCCCACCCACATGCTGCTTCTTTGCAAGTGTCGGCCCTAACGAAAACAGCGTTTCTGACGATGTCATGTCTGTCTCTGTCACAGCAGTGACCTGTGCTTGTTTAAATCCATAATCCGTGCTTCTTTCATGTATTTATAGTTTATGGCGGATCACTGTGGGATGCTCTCTCCAGCTAATTTTTACCAGACAAATTAAAAAAAAACAAAAACACACACACACAAAAGAGGGGGAAAAAGAGAGAGAAAAAAATTTATTGCAGAAATTGAGTGAGCAAACACACGAGAGGGAGTCGGGGGGGGAAGGGTGGGGAGTGGGTTGAGGGGAGGATTTCGTAAACGACTCCATTTCCCAGACTGCACCGCGGCCAACGCTATTCCCAACAGATGACAGACGGTGGAAGCCTCTGCCGGAGAGCGGTCGGTGGGAGAGTGTCCTCTCGCCTCTGCGCCGCGCGGACTCGTTTTCCACGACGATTTTTTTTTTTTTTTTTTTTTACGGGGGAAGGACTGCGGGCTCTTGGCTTCCCGCTAAGAACCTTATTTTTTTTCTTCCCCCCCAAAAAGAAAATATTTGGCTCCTGACCTTTCCATATTGGGAAGCCCCGGGGGGGGAGGTGGTGGTGAAGAAGGGGGGGAGCGTTTACTGTAAGCTAACTTCCACGACAGGTCGCCGCGTCTGCATCAGCTGCATATGGTTCCCCTGAGCTGCGCAGTCTGACTCCGGCCCTTCTCGCCGTACCCGATGCTGAGGAATGGATAGCGTGTGTGCCAAAGGTGGGAAGATGGTCGAGAGTGATGAGCAGCCGAGCAGGGACGGCGGCGGAGGCGGCGGAGGCGCAGGCGGCGGCGGCGGCGGCGCGGCGGCGGCGCAGGCGATGGCCGCGCTACATCAGTGCGAACTCATCCAGAACATGATCGAAATCTCCATCTCAAGTTTGCAGGGGCTACGGACCAAATGCGCCGCGTCCAACGACCTCACGCAGCAAGAGATCCGCACTTTAGAGGTAATACGCGCCGCTCCAGATCCCCCCCGAGCTTTGTCCTGTGGCGAGCGGCGGGCGAAGTCAAATTGCGGAGTCATGAAGGCTGCAAGCCCTGTGTCAGCGAGATCTGCGCCTTCTTTCGCATGCACAATGTGTGCCATCATGTTCTATGCGATTGCAGCCCAGTTGTGTGATATGTGTCGACGACCCCCCCCCCACCACCTCCTCCTCCTTTTAGGCGGACACATTTACCAGGAGCCCCCCCTCGGATAGTGACTGAGTGAATTCCGCCTGGCCTAATGGCACACATTCACTGCTCTTTATTTTGCCTTCCGCTTTCTGCACAGGATTTGGCGTCCGTGCGTGCTGGAGGAAGAAGGAGGGAAAAAAAAAAAAAATCCCATGCAGAATGTAGTGTGTGTTTATGCGTGAGCATGGAAGGGGAGGCGTTTCTGCATCTGGATGCAGATCCGGCCCAATCGCTTTGTTTGGGCTCATTTTGACATTGCTTTGCGCAAAGAGCCATGGTTGTTTGTTTATTTATTTATTTATTTTAAAGCCTACTGTAAGCAGTCAGGCCTGGACGCATGCAGGACGCGTTCCTTATTTTTTTTTGTTTGTCGTGCAGGTTTTTAAAAGGATTCTAATTCCACTGTTTGTTTTTTTTTTGGGGGGGGGTGCACCCCTTCACATGTGTGATGCGGTGTGTTTGTGTGTGTGTGTGTTTAAAGCGCTCCTGTTGTTGCTGCTTCTCTGAAATCGGACGAGAGCTGAACCGGTCAGTCATGCCTTTGGAGGTCTAACCTGCAGCCCCAAGACCCTGCGAAACATTTCATATCTACGTCGTTAAAAAAAAGAAATCACCTTTAATGCTTTACTGGCGCAGACGCAACCGCGCAGGCCACCTGTGATGGTCGGTAAAGGGACTCTGGTTCAGGGTTAGACCTTGGACTGAAGGAATATTCCCTCCTGATTGGCTATCGGGAGGTCCAAGTCTGTTTTATTTCTGAGCCGTTGTCCCCATAAACCAACGTCCCAGAAAGCTCAGAGCGTTATGACTCCTCTGCAGAGAAACCTGGGCTGTTCTTTTCCTTTTTTTTTCCCTTTCTTTTTTTTTTTTTTTTTTTTAATGTGACCTTCAAAATGGGAAAAGAAAGTGAACCCATTAAAGCAGCCGTGCTCCTGCCAGACTCTCGAACTCAGCCGGCACGACGGAAAAAAAGAGCGGCATCTGCTCCGCATGTCTGTTTGTAATCTGGATGGTCGTAGCGGGGTCTGCGGGGTAAAGATGCAGCCTTTGAACAAGGATGAGATGAAGCAATCCTGTTATGGCTTTTGATCCAGTTTCATTATATCATTGTATGTTTAAGCTTTCTGGCAGGAATGAGATGAAATTTGGCGAGCGAGTGTGTGGGAACAACTGTTCACAGGCTGAAGGCAAGACTCCCAGTATTAGATGAAAAATGCAAAGTATTAAAAATCCGATCGGAACCGTTTTGCTTCTAGCCCCCCTCCCACTCCAAACGAACGTCTACTGCCACTTGGGGACACTGAGTTGTGGAACTCCCGATGTGTGGATATTCCGTGCAGACCTGAAGGCAGGTTCGTGTCCTGTCCTGCTCTGATCTCCTCTTCTCTCTCTCTCTCTCTCTCTCTCCTTCTCTGTCTTTCTTCCTGTGTAATTTTTACTTCGTGGCTGCAGAACAGGATGTGATCTGCTCGAGTTCTTCCTGGAGTACGCCGTCTCCGGCATTGTTCTCCATGACAATGCGAAGGCCGTCCCGCTCTGTTCGAAGGCCGTTAACACCTCCCAGGATCCTCTTTGCTCCGGCTTTTTTAAAGTCACAGTTTAGTTTTTCATTTTAGGTTTTGTTATTTATTTATTTTTTTATTTTATTTTTCTTGTAGTTCCTTCTGTTCCTTCTCCGTTGTGCTCTTGAAGGTCAACTACAGCCGACTGTTGCGCTTTTCTCCAGCGACGGAGCGCGCTTCGCCGGGAGCTCCTAGCAGAACCTCCAGGCTCAGCGGGAACGTTGTCTGTTTTGAACCGTGCTGGTTTCATTGCACCGACTCTTCTCATTAGTCCGGGCTCGCTTTGATTCGCTTCTCGGGAACCACCTGTCATTCGTGGAGCAGAAGAAGTGCAGAGAGAGCCCGCCACTCCACGCCAACACAAGCTGACAGCCCCCCCGTTGTCACCGACAGCTTTGTGATCTTTGGGATCTGTGAAGATTCCTACATTGTTAACTCTCCTGAACTCATTCCCGAAGCGCGCACAACCCGATCCTCACCCTAACCGCCGTTTCACTTTGAACCGTGGACTCCGACCAGCGCTGGAAGCTGACTGGTGGAGATTCTGACGCTCAGGAATCGGGTCCGCCCCCCCGTGTTCCGGGCCAGCCCTTGATTTATCGGACCGGCCTGCGGCGGCTTCCGTGGCGCCGCCACCTGTGGCAGTCCGAGGCCCAGACGCGCGGCTCCTCTTGCCAAAGCTTTTTGGCCACTTGAACGCCTGCGATGAAACAATTTGACCTGGTGTCAAAGTAGTTGCCACGCTCGCGCTCCAAACCCGTATCGCCTCCCGCGTTGCGCAGGAGTGCCAACAAGAGAGGCTTGATCTCGTTTTATACCCTCATCCGGAGAGCTTTATTAGTCCTCTCCAGTCCTGTGTGTTTTCCCCCTGCCTGACTAGTGATAGGATAATGATACCGGCCTCTCAGATGGAGTGCTAACTGCCACTTCAGTTTTCACATGTTAATCCCACTCAACCTTGCCTCTGCCTCTTGTGCTGCTGCATCTCTCCCCCGATGCATCTCTGGACTTTCGCTTCATCTAACACGGCGCATCAACACCGCGCGGGGCCCGTGTTTACGCGCTCGTGTGCAGCCTTTTAGCGTCCCTCTTAATTCTTTATGTAACAGCAGCGTGTCTTATCTTTTTAATCAGCGCTGTGATCAGCGCTCGGCAAAGCCGCGCTCTGTTTTGTCTCCTCGCTGTGTTGTGGAGAGTTTGCCGTGCGAGCTGTTGTGGCTGCGTCTATATTTAGACATCTTTCTTCCTACGCATTTTTCAGGGTTGGTTGTTAAATAAGAAAATGAAGTGACGCGCAAAGAGCCTGTGCGAGAGGGGAGAAGAGAGAGGAAAGGGGAGGGGAGAGCCAAAGCCAATCGTCTGGGCCGCTGCCTGTGACTTGACAACAGCTCCGCTTGTGCGTCTGAGGAGAAGACAATGAAGAATGTAGCCCACACAAGGGTATTGAGGAAATATGACTTTAGTGACTGTTGCAATGCTGCAACCCCCCCCCCCAGTGTGACTGTTGTAGTCAGTAAAAATGGACTGCACGATGTGGAAATCAGTGTAGGCAGGCCTTAAGCTATTCTCGAACCAGCTCAGGATGAGTTGCGTTACATCCTGTAATTTTGAGGTCTGCAGTGCTTTTTGCATGTGGGGGTGATGGGAGTGGTGTCGCATTTAGCAAGTATATATGTGTGTACGTGTGTGTGTGTGTGCGCCCATATATGTGTAAATATACACATACATACATATGGTTTTATCTCCACTGTCACTTTGTCAGCCCCCCTCTTAAACCCAAAGCCCAGTACAGGGGTCAACAGCCCTGTTTACCACATTGGAGGAGGGGCACCGGACTATTGTCTCTGTCACCCATGTACTTTGAGCCCACCGCACAAGTCTCTCCTCCGTTCGCTCGTCCTTTTTTTTTTTTTTTTTTTTTGTTTAAATGTTATTTTCTTTCTGATCCCGTGTGGGTAAAAGTGTGTGTCAGCTTGCAGAACGCCGCTCTCTGTGATGTTAACGTTTGTTTAACATTTGCATTGGCCCCGGGCTCCTGCGCCGGTGCGTCCATTGGCACGTTCCGTTCCACCTGCGACGCCGAAAGAGAAAGAGATGAAAGAAAACGGTCAAAGCCCAATCGTCAGATCCTTTGATAACACCGACTTTTGTGTATTTTCACATTAATATCACAGAACACTTGGACCAGACGTTCGTTTTCTTTAACCTTCAGCACGTCCTACGAGGTCCCGGAGTGCCTCGAGGCGTCTTATTGAGAGCGTTTCCGCCCAGAGAGCGCCAACCCCCCTCGCCCCCCCGGGCGTGTTTGCGGGGATAGTGTTGCTCAGGTCTCAGAGCAGCCATGCTATCCGCGGCAGGTGCGCCAAAAGTGTCTGTGTCAGCAAACGGCTTTAGGAAACAATTGCAGCGGAGGGATCTGCTCCCCGACTCTGCTGCGTCAGGCGGGCGGCTGCAGGGACCACCCCCCCCCCCACCCCCAACCCCCTCTAATGGCCCTCGCGCTGGCTGTCATTCATCTCGTCGCGGCGTCTGGATCGCCACGGTTCTGTTTGTCTCTGCTGACAGGTGGGCTCTGACGCCATCACCCCACCACCCACCACCACCCTCTCCTCCCACCTCCAGGCCACACGTCAAATGCTGCTTTTTCCAGTCTGAGCCAAAAATAATCTGCACGCGGCCCGTCATTATCTCCTGCCTTGTTGATGCGGGGCTGACTCTGCTCTCGCCACATTACACCGATATCAGTGAGGGATTTTGGGACCTGTGTAATTTCCATCTGCCTTATTTGCACGGTGTGATAATGGTCGGTATGAACTCGTGCGCGCAGCTAAAAGAGCTGATCAGGCCCCTTGTCCCCCCCCACACACACACACACACACACACACTGCCATGTTTGAAGTCACATGGAGACCCATGATGATGAAATGCGTTTATGTTGCAATGCATTGTTCTGGAGCATTTGTGCGGGTAGTGGGGGGGGTGGGGGGGACTCCCGCTGAAATGTTGCTGACGCCTCAGAAGGGGGTTGCTAGGCAACCTGACGTCACAGGGGCTGCACTGGTGTACAGGGAGGCAAAGTAGGAGGCTAGCTAATTAGCCACATCAAACAGAGGCCCATTACCGCTGGCTGCACAAGTCCGCCGCTCCACAAACGTTGCGTTCGCACTCCTGACGAGCGGGCGCCGTGAATAATCCGCCCAGGCTCGGTCGTTTTCAGGGGTAGCTGCTGATAGATCGCCTGTCTGCTCATCTCCTCGGCGTATGTTCCCCTCCTACGACTGCATCCGTGCTAATGGATTTATTTGGGCCTGCACGAATGAATACAAATGAGACTATGAAAAGGGCAGAGCTCTCCTCTCCTCCACTCAGAATCAATTGAATGTTCACAATACACCTCCTCTATTTTTTTTTTTATTATGTACACCTGTCCTATGTAAAGGTGTGCAAACAGGCCTGCGTGTGTGCTGCCAACCCTTTCATACTTCTGCGCCCTGTGGAATGTTTGTCTAAACTGCTCCTACATGGCCCTTCCATGTTATTTCACCATTTAGCAAAGTCACGTTCTTGTTGTTTGCATTCAATAATGCATGCTGTATTGTTATTTCATAATGCTCTTAGTGCAGTGGATAATTGCTGAGTAAAAAGCTGCAGTCACGTTTAGCGCAGGGAGCGTTTAGCTCCTCTGTCTCGCTCCCTCTCTCTCTCTCCTTTCATTCCCGCTGGCCCGCAGTTACGATGCTTTTGTTGCAGCCTTTTCACATCCCAAGGCCGCACTTTCCCGCGAGCGGAGCGGCGCGGCGCGGCGCGCTGGAGTCTCTGCCTGGTTAGTGCGGGCAGAGGGGAATGAGGAGATAATGGGACCGGCTCCTTTTGTTGCTCAGGTACTTGAGAGGTGCGTGGTAGGCAGGCCGAGGGCTAGCTGGTGTTACACGGCTCGTCTGGAGGTGCTGCCGGCTGTAACGGACTCTGACAGATAGACGCGCAGATAAGGAGACATGCTATATGAGCGCGCTGAGCTGCAAGCCTACACCACCGTCTTCCCTGTGACACTCACTCCAAGGACCTCGGTTATATAGAGTTTATCATTGTCATGAAATTCCACATGGGAAAAAAAAAACAAAAAACATTCATCTTTGCTCAAACCATTCTTGTGATTCTAAGTTATTTATTATAGGATGGGATTAACCTCTATGTTGGACCTATGCTCCTTGACCAAAGAGTTCCGGACAGGAGAGGTATTTAATTAAAATCCTAATTGCGTTCCGTTCTGTTTTGATGAAAGGAACGCGCTGTATCCCTGACACAAACTCCAAATTAACTGCTCCTATGGTACTTTCCTCCATCATTACATCACTAAGCTGCTCCAAATACACTTGTTTGCTGTGCCAGCATCGCAGATGCTCTCATTAGATGACCAGTACATTGCTCTGCGGTATGATAATAGCCGTTTATATCTAATTAAGTGTCCTCTGCACTGCGGCCACTGGGCAGTCAGGTTAGATAAACACGTCAACTCCGCTCTCAGTGAGGTACACCGAGCTCAGGACGGAAAAACCAAACATACATATATCTCCATAGATACGGTGCCATTGTGCCTAATTTTCGCCTAAAAATTCCGCGTTCTTCTCACTACGGGAACACGTTGTGCATCGCTTCTGTAAGCCGCCCCTCCTGCCTGTGCTCATCCCGTGTTGCTCCCTGCAGGTGAAGCTGATGAAATACATCTGTAAACAGCTGCAGTGCAAGCAGAAAGTGCCAGAGACGGAGAGGCCCGAGGCCCTGGACAGCTACCCGCACTTACGAGACTGGTTACGCACCATCAACCTGCGGCCGGAGCTCATCCAGGTAGGTTGTCCTCGTCTCTGGTGAAAGTGATCCGTGGGACTTTCATAGCAGGCAAACCGAGTAAAGTTGGTTTATTGTTCTGCCGTGTCTTTGGTAAGATATTAGAAAATCCATATTCTCTTTAAAAGGTCTTAAAGGGTTTTACAACAGTTCTCTTCAGATGAATCGTCTGATATCCCCGCTTAAATATAAATGAAAGGAACAAATGTGCTCAAGCGACTTTAACGTAATTCGGCGGTCCGCTGGCGTTTTGAAGCCTCTCTGTTTAAATCTGCAGATGGTTTACAGCACAGAGGCTCTTCTTCACCATAATATACCCCGTTTGCCACAACACCAGTGGCTGAGCAGCAGCCCCAGACCCTGTCTTGTGCTCACGCCCTCGTCTCACCGTCAGCTGACTTCAGCAACTGGCTGCTCCTCCACAGCCGATTAAAACGAATCAGATTCATCATCTACTTGTTTTGCGCGATGGCTTTGTTATGTTTTTTTTTTTTTTTTTTTTTCCCGTCTTTTTTTTTTGCTCCGTTTCCTCTCCTTCTGCCGGCCCCTCTTCCTGGCTGCTGTAAACTCTGATCTGTCTGTATGTTTTCCTTCTCCTTGTGTGCTTGTCTTTGACCTCGCTCTAACCTGCTTATTTTACACATTGCTGGCCCCCGTATTCTTTGATATTTTTCAGGTCCGTGCACAATTTGTGCTGAGTTTTGCCGCCTCGCTCCACGTCTGGTTATTTGTCTTGCGTTAACAGTTTTAGTCATGTCTGCTATGCTTACTTTGCTGTTCAGACCTCAATAGTTTCCCCTTTAGAGAATTCAGCCTTGTGCTTGATTTTTTTTCTTGATAGAACAGTAAAAGTGCTCATTTGTCTTATACTCTTGGGAGTTTCCAGAACATGTAGAGGCCTTATAGCACAACAATGACCCATTTAGACCAAACATTATTAGGCTCACAGCCTCAGTCCTTTCTTTATACAGCATTATATTCTACAATAGACATTTCAAAACCCATTACAATGTCAGTTATTTATGTTATTTCTCCTCCACTGTACTTAAGTCTGACCTCAGATTTGACACTTCTGAGCTCCAACAAAAGGATGCACAGCTAAGAATGCAGCATTTTGTGGCTTAGTACTCATAGTACTAGTAGCAGAAAATAATAAAAGCCAAACTGATTGGGTAATTTGGGGCCGTAATGCCTGTTACGTAACTCAGTTACTGTATCCAAGTACAAAGTCAGTCTCGCGGTCTGCACTGAAGCCTGTGTCAGGTCGGATTCACGATCATCCGGTGGATTCTCTCTGTATATATATATACTGTTACATCAGTCACTTGTACACTCGCAACATTGCAACAACCGTCACGTAACGGCCACGATACCGAGATCTTTGATATTTCACAGTTCTGCCACGTTTTCTGTTAAGGGGCTGAATAGTTGTTTTGAAGCCGTGCTGCTTAGTTTTACTCAGATTGTAGTGTTGTTGTGAGTCACTGGGAGATTCTGCAGCTTCTTTGAATATCACATTTGTTTGTGTGGGTATGTGTGTGTGTATGTGCGTGCATGTGTGAATGTGCATCTTTGTGTGTACTTCCTTTGCATATACTGGATACGTGGTTGTGGGAGGGGGGGCTGCCCCAGTTTTGTTGATCAATGTTTACCATCTCTGAGCAAGAATTTCACTTGACTGATAAGCAATTGCGTACTTCCCATGCTAAAAAAAAACCCTAAAAAACCTGAAGGATTATCTAATGCTTCCTTCTGTCATCTGTGAGTTTTTGCCCCTCTCAATACATCCTGCTGCTGTGGTGGGTCAAACACTGTGTGTGTTGTTTATTGTGTAACACTGATATTAGCCTGGTAATCATACCATTTTGTTAATTTTTTTTTGGTCTGGCCGCTGGTTGATCTTACCTTTTTGGCCACACGCTCATCAGCCGGAGACTGCATTTGCGTGGCGAGGTGTAATTTGACGGGCTGTTTGGTCCTGTAGGCGCAGCTTTGTGCAGGCCTGTAAAGATAAAAATATATTTCAGAACTCCTTCCTCTCTGTTATTTGTCAATCAAACCAGGAGATCCACTGCAGTCCAGCATAGATTTTCTCTTCTATTTAACCCACCAGTCTGCCTCCCACTCTGTCTATTCCCGACTTCTGGAAACTTCTACTTGTGTGGAGTTAAGTTGTGTGTGTCCACGCTGCCTACTACACGTCTGTCTGCCTTTAGCTGCTGAAATGCACTTTATTTTATTCTTCACTGACGCTTTAATGAACTAAAAGACAAGGAGTAACATAGATTACAGCATTTTCTGTAGACCTGAAACCATGCCTGCACTACTATATAATCTGCATTTTACCCCCCCCCCCCGTCTGTATGTGTGTATGTGGGTGAAACTGTATGTGAACCGTCCCAAACAAACAGGATTTATCTTATTTCCAGGAACAGAACATGTCAGAGGTTCCATGACCCACTTAATACCCTTGCATGCTGCCCTTAAATCCTGATATTCATCCTGCAGCACATGTTGTTGCAGCGTCAGAGGACATTTTCATGTCGCAGCTTAAACAAGACTTGTGCAGTCTTTTTTTTTTTTTTTTTTTCCCTTGCTCCTCTCCGCTGTCCTTTTTCGAGACAGCAAGAAAAAGGCCAAAAGACGGTGAACAATGAGGTGTCTTTTCTTCAAACATCCTGGAAGGGCTTTTTGAAGAAAGAGAACGTTCCCATCAATCTTTTAGATTGCTTATACACAGTGGGAAAGAATGGATTAACACCAGTTCTTCTGCTAGGAAAGCGCTCTAGAGATCCTTGCTTTGTTGACTTTACTTATTTTTCATGGTGGCTTCGCTGGTTCACTAAATGACTGTTTGTATTTCCCCCTTATTCCTTCTAAATTTGCCCCAAAACTTTGCGTCTCTGAGGACTGCCTTTTGGAAAGGCTTGCGTTCCAGGTCTGTTTTCATCGCCCGTGACTCTTCCTCTCTGCTGCCCGTGTGCAGGCGCTGGAAGCAAAGCTGTCCCTGGATGCTTTACTGCAGATGACAGGCGCTCAGGTGAGAGACACCATGCGAAGACTCGGCTCCAGCTCGGAGGAATGCGCCAGGTTGATTGCTGCCCTCTCCTGCCTGAAGAGTGCCACTGAATCAGGTGCGGGCCTACTTCTGGACGCCTCCGTGATTAAACGCACCGCTTGTATTCTCCTCGGGTTTTTGTACTGGTGGGGGTCTTTTCCCGTGGGCGCAGGAGGCGAGCTGAAGGAGGACGGGAATTCCTGGCTTTCCGAACCCACGCGGAGAGACAGCGGATCTCTGCTGACCGCCGACCAGCTCACGAACCTGGGGACCGCTCTGCGCCCCCACAGCCCCTCGCCCCTCGCCCGCCCATCCTCCATCCACTCCACCCCATCCACCCCCTGCGCGACCTTCCCCCACCCCCGCTCGGGCTCGGTGTCGGCGGTGCCCACCCCCGACGCGCTGGCGTCGTACGTGCACGCCGAGGGCCCGCTCACGGATCCCTTCCCGATGCCTCTGGCCCGCGCCGCCCGGCTCCACGGGCGCACGTCCACCCCGCCCATAACCCCGCCGTCAAAGAGGCGCCACCGACTCAAGCCCCCCTGCACCCCGCCGCCCCCATCGCGCAAAGTGCTGCACCTGCTTCCCAACATAACGCTGACGCGCAGCAAAAGCCACGAATCTCAGCTGGGCAACCGCATCGAGGACCCGCCCGCCAGCAGGTAGGCGTTCAGAAACCCGCTTCCGCGCGTATTTTTATCCATCGTCTTTAATAAGTAGGGCAGATTAGGATCAAATGGGAATCAGGTATCGGGTTTCAGGAGTTCATGGGCATTGGGGAGTGTGGAGGAGAATATCGTGGGAGGAGAGCTGCAGAACATTTTTGGTTAGCTACTCTCTGATTCTTGAACCGTCTTTGCTGTTCTTTATCAGCGTTACGTAATGTACACCCCGGTGTGCTTGGCTCTTTCTACAAACGACTGCCACAAATTTAGATTTTATTTAAAAAAAAAAATAAAATAAAATAAAAAATTCCCCCACAAATATTTTTTTGCACTCTTCTCACCTCACCTCAAACTCCATCTTTGTAGCAAGTCATTTACTTGGGTTCGGTTTTGTTGCTGCAAGGAAAGAGAGACGAACACGTTCCCAACGCTGACGACGCCGAGGAAAATAACATTTGTGTAAGATTTACATGTCCATAAAGCTGCTTTGTTGAACGTCTGGACCAAAAAAAGTGGTCCGGTGACTGCTTCCATTGTGCAAATACCTTACATTAACATGTTACGACTTTTAGCATTCAAACCTTCCATGTGTGGCAGAACAGGTTATCTGATGCCTAAATATAGGCAGCGATAGGGCAGGTAAGCTCCAGCTGTTGGCGAGGGGCACGCAGCCGAGAGAATGGTAGTCGGTTCCCCGGCGGGGCCTAAACAAAACAAAAGAACAATAAAAGCGGTTCGATGGTGGCCGGGGTCATGTTGCAGGCTTATGTTTCTCATTACATCTGATGAGTCGCTGCACTTTCCGGGGCTTCTCGTCCTCACACATCCTGTTGCTCCTCTGCTCTGAATGTTTGCGTGGAGCTAATCCCAGCGCAGATTCCCAGAGATTATGACTCATGTCAAAACAGGAAGTATTTCCTCAGACTAATGCTCAGAGGTGGCAGGATGTATATAGTCTTTCTCTCTGCCTGTCTCTCGCTCTCTCTCTCCCTTTCTTTCTCTCGCTCTCTCTCGCCCTCTCTCTCTCTCTATTGTGATTGGATGTGCATGCACAAACAAGCCACATGTTTATCTAGAATAACGTATCTGTTTATGAAAAGCCTTAATGGCTGTGGAAACAACATGTTTGCTTAACTAAATATCGCTGTCTTTGGCCGAGCGAGTGCCCCCGTCACGTGCCCCTGCTCCCGTTGATGCGAAACGTGTCATACCGAACAGAAAGGGCACAGCTAGGCTTATTCCAATTTCTCACATGGGCGCGCACGTGAGAAAGTATAAAGCACTTGCTTTAGTTCAGGTGTTAAGCATGGCACTAGTTAACTGGTGCCAGCTCTGGTAAAGTACTCCAGCGGGCCTCCTTCCAGTCCTTATATAACCTGCTGCACAGGCTGCGGTTGCAAGGAGAGCTTCTGCACCACTCGCTCACCTTTGCTCTTCATCGCTTCTCTCAAGGTGTGTCAAAAAGAATAAACTGCTTCTGAACATGCAAGTCAACGGGAACGGGTGCGAGGATTCGCCTTCTCGTTACCACGCCGTGCCCGCGCGAACTCCCGGAGCCACCCCGGCCGGCACCACGGCGTCCTACACCATGCCTGGCACACCCACCCTCCTGGAAGAGCACAGTGTCATCAAAAGTGAGTCAGGGTCATCTGGATCCAGTCTGAAATGGTTTTTTACTTAAAAAAAAAAAAAAAAGTACAGTCATACCTCGGTTTTCGATCCATAATCCGGTCCAGAAGGCTGGTTCGAAAAGCGATTTGTTCGAAATCCGAAACTGTTTTTCTTCACCAGCTTTACTACTTCCGCTCGCTTTCTTTGGAGCCATGATTAGCGGCTAATACACTATGCAGAAATAACAAAAGAAAACATTTAGATTTGTGTAAATCACAACAAACACGTCTGCTCACAATGAACGTTACACGAGGAAGCGTACACTCAGGAGCTGGGAGGAGTCGAGTGGCGTGTTCGGGTTTGCTCGGTTTGGTCGAAAACCGGTTTTCGGTCGCGATCCGAGGCGTAAGAATCTCGAATTTTCTGGTCGAAATCCAATTTGGTCGATAACAGAGACGTTCGAAAACCGAGGTTTGACTGTGTAGATTTTGTTTTATTAAATACCCCCCCCCCACCCAGATAACATGACAGTGCATCGCAGCTCCCCACAGACAGTCAGGAGGGACATCGGCCTCGCGGTCACGCACAGGTACAAAGATTTTCATGCGCGCCGCGGCTGGTCCTCACTTGGACCTTAATGAAATATTTATTTTAGGTTCTCCACCAAGTCGTGGCTGTCTCAGACGTGTCAGGTGTGCCAGAAGAACATGATGTTTGGGGTTAAATGCAAGCACTGTCGGTGAGTTGGGCATTTTACCAGTGACGTCCAAAAGGCTCGCTGTATCTTCATTACAAATACGTGCTAAGTCCACGGCATCAGTGGACATCGATCCGAGCATAAACGGACGCTTTCCCTTTTTTTTTCTCCCCCCCCCCGCCAGACTAAAGTGTCATAATAAATGTACAAAGGAAGCCCCATCCTGCAGAATCTCCTTCTTGCCAAGTAAGCCTCGTTTGAATCCTGACACTGGGCATACTGGGCTGCACAGACGTGTTGTGACGTTTCCAAATTTTTGCTTCCAGTCGCCAAAATTCGGAGGACAGAATCCGTTCCGTCGGATATCAACAACCCAGTCGACCGGCCGCAGGAAGCGCCGCAGTTCGGCACGCTACCAAAGGCCATCACGAAAAAGGTTACAAAGCCTTTATGGATCTGCTTTGACGTGTGATCTGATGGAACGCTTGATAAAGTCCAAAATGTGCTTGGCTGAATCACTTTTGGGGGCATCCCCTTCATCATAAATGTGAAAAATGCATTTTTTTTTTAATTCTGTAGGATTTTTTTGTAGTAAGTATGAAATACTATGATCTTATTTACCGGTTCCTGCTGTGTCCATCAGGAGCATCCTCCAGTGCTGAATCAGCTGGATTCCAGCAGCAACCCGTCCTCCACCACCTCGTCCACGCCTTCCTCTCCAGCACCCTTCCAGCAGAGCAATCCCCCGAGTGCCACGCCACCACCCAACCCCTCACCCAAAGGCCACCGGGACAGCCGCTTCAACTTTCCAGGTGAGCGTCACTGACGCGCTCGCCTGTGCACATCGAATATGCACAGACGAGTGCGGCCTCGCCAAGCACCTCCTTGTCATAAATCAGTATATAACATTTAACAGAAGTAATTAATTTGGAGTAAATAAGCCTTCTCTGTTTCGCCCCAAGTATATTAACAGCTTTGCATTTTAATCCAGAGCTTCTCGAGCCTGTACTCTCCCTCCCTGCCACGCTCTTCACTCTTTCTCTCTCTCTTTTGAAGCCGCCTGCTACTTTCAGCACAGACAGCAGTTTATTTTCCCAGGTGAGTCGAGTGTTCAGCATTGTTTGGTTTTAATACTCTCCCATCACCCTCCCCGTAAATGCCCTGCTGCTTTCTCTTCTCTGCGTGTTTGCTTTCCGGGTTGTGGTTGCCTTTGCTGTTGGATTGTGCAGTGCGTTTACACTGAGTAGCTTTTTGATTCCATCTACTGGTCGTGGTGGGGAGTTGCATGAGCAGGTTAGTGCATGTGGTAGGCCATCGTGTTTTCCTTTAAAGGGCATTGAGTGACAATGGCATGCACCTTTTCTTTACATCTAATCAATCAGGGTTTATCATTTTTACTCCTGACACTAAAAAATTACATTTGAGAGCTCAACAAAATCTAATTAAGTGTATATCGCCCTCTGGTGGCCACACAAAGGTAATGCCCCCCTCATTCAGCGCCGAGATTAGGTTGTCCTTCATCCATCATTATTGATGATCACTAGTCGATACATATTACTCTAAATTATCAATAAAAATGATGTAGTTTTTAAAAAAGAAAAAAAAGAAAAAAGAAAATAGATATTTAAGAGCTCATGACTATGTATTACATGGTAATGCATTTTGGGGGCATTGCTGGTATTTTTGAGCATATGTTAATTTGAAGCCTTGAACACTACAAAGCAACTAGTATTCAGCTTGTTGTTGTGATAGAGATGGCCCGTCTCCCCAGAGATTTGGGGAGTCTGACTCACACCAAACCAGTCTTGTCAGATAATCAGCTCTGTAACTAAGGTGAAGGATCTAGTTTCTTCCAGCTGCAGATAGATGTAAGGAAGCATCGGTTTGTTTCTCCACAGACGTCTCGGGCCCCGCTCATTTCCATCCCGATGTCCTCCAAGACACCGTGTAAGACTTTCATCTTAAATTATTTAAATTGTCTCGACTCTGTGTGATGAAACGGCAGCGCCTATAAAAACACCTCTGACTTCTCTCCGCATCAGCAGCAATGAGATCGAGCAATCCGCCGATGACATACGCACCAAGCTGGTCGAGGATGAAGATGAAGAGGTAACGCTGCAAGACGAAAACAAAATACACATAAATTCGCATTTCGCCCCGGCGGCATAAATTGAGATTCTGTTCAGGTTTATTGAGCGGAATATTGTCATCCATCAAAGGCAGTAGCAGGATGTCAGAAGCAATAAAAGTAGCTGAAGGACTCATAAACCCAGGTGTCATTATGGAGCTCACTGAATAATAAAGAGCGCAAACATCTTCAGGAAACACGGTGACACATGATACAAGCGGCGTGGTGACCTCAGATAAAGCTGAAAACACTGATCTGGGTCATAATGGCAGCCGTGTTGTCATAAAATTGTAAAATCAGCTGTCAAAACAAGGAGACCGGGGGTCAATCATTCAGTGGAACTGCCTTGTAACATGAATAGATGTGCCGTGGGAGGTCAGGTAGATCATATCCGGCATTATACGAGGCTGTAGGTCTCAAAACCTGCCGTAAATTCAGAAGAATGTTTCAGGCGTTGGGATGCAGCCACGCCGCGGTCTCCCCCTGGAGTCGGTCTCCGCGTGAGACACGAGGCCGGTGGGAGCTTTGGTCGTGATCCGTCCCTGTTGGACGAACGCAGGAGGCGGGGGAGGACATCGAGGGCGAGGACGAAGAGCCGGACGCGGAGGAGGAGAACGAGGACTACGGGGAGGAGAACGAGGACGGAGGAGGACGAGGACGACGGGGAGGACATGAGGTTCAACATGGGCTCGGACGGCGAATGCGACGACCTGGACGACCTCCCCAGCTCCCGGGGAAACCAGTGGAAGGGCCCCATCTGCCGCAAGGCCAGTCAGACCAGCGTGTACCTGCAGGAGTGGGACATCCCCTTTGAGCAGCTGGACCTCGGGGAGCTCATCGGAAAGGTGAGAAGCGCCGGGCCGCGTCCGTCCGCGGGTCTCCTCTCGGGCGCTAAACGAAAGCGTTTGGCTCGGCGCCAGGGCCGCTGGGGCCGCGTGCACAAGGGCCGCTGGCACGGCGAGGTCGCCATCCGCCTGCTCGAGATCGACGGGAACAACCAGGACCACCTGAAGCTCTTCAAGAAGGAGGTGATGAACTACAGGCAGACCAGGCACGAGAACGTGGTCCTCTTCATGGGCGCCTGCATGGCCCCGCCCCATCTGGCCATCATCACGAGGTAAGAGCGCGGCTAAACCCAAGTTCACGCTTTGAGTTTAAACATCACCTCTCCCCTCTGGCTGCAGCTTCTGTAAAGGGAGGACGCTCTACTCGGTTGTGAGAGACACCAAAAACACCCTGGATATTAATAAGACCAGACAAATCGCTCAGGAGATTGTAAAGGTATATATATATATATTATATATATATATTTTTTTTTTCCTTCTTCAACATCCACTCCTCTGAGCAGCGAGCGATTATAAACGCGACTCTAACGGCCGTTCTCCCCCCCCGCGTGCAGGGAATGGGTTACCTTCACGCCAAAGGCATCGTGCACAAAGACCTGAAGTCCAAGAACGTTTTTCACGACACCAACAAAGTGGTGATCACGGACTTCGGGCTCTTTGGGATCTCGGGAGTCGTTCAAGAGGGGAGGTGAGAAAACGGGGCCCCTCGAGACCTTAAAGGCGCACGCTCGGCCGAACGCCGTTACCTGGGGAGGGCGGTGCTTTAGGGTAATTGCCGCATTTGGCTGAATCCTCCGGAATTTACGGCCGGAATTTAGCCGACACCTGTGCAAAGCAGACGCTAACGTGCCGTCTTTTTCTTTTTTTTGTTTTTTGTTAACGCCCCCCCAGACGAGAGGACAAGCTGAAGCTCCCTCACGGATGGATCTGTTATCTCGCGCCGGAGATAGTTCGAAAAATGAGCCCGGGGAACAACGAGAGCCAGCTCCCTTTCTCCACTTCCGCCGACGTTTACGCCTTCGGGTGAGTTCTGCACGCTCGCCGCGTGGGGGGGGGGGGCAGGTTGGTGTTCCCTCACACCTGACTTGAGTCAAAACACCTCGGTTCTGTCCTTGAAGCACTATCTGGTATGAGCTCCAGGCCCGGGACTGGCCCATCACCAACCAGCCCGTGGAAGCCACCATCTGGCAGGTGGGGAGCGGCGAGGGCGTCAAGAAGGTGCTGGCCGAGATCAGCCTCGGCAAGGAAGTGTCCGTGAGTCCGCCGCGGCGCGTAACGCAGCAGCGAGCGAGCGAGCAGCAGCAGCACGCCTCGGCGCCCGCCGCGGTCCCGCTGACTCGTGGCTGTCCCCTCAGGAGATCCTCTCCGCCTGCTGGGCGTACGACCTGAGGGAGCGGCCGACCTTCACCCAGCTGGCCGACATGCTGGAGAAGCTGCCCAAGCTGAACCGCAGGCTGTCCCACCCCGGACACTTCTGGAAGTCCGCAGAGTAGGTATCCGAGGAGGGGAGGACCACCTGACCGCAGAAAGAGCGAGTTTGCTTTGACCCGCGGTGGAGGACGCGTTTCCATATTTCCGCCCGAACAGCCTTCCGACTATGAACCGTTTTCGTTCTGACGGAAATCCGAATGTTTGACCGGCGCCCTCTTCGTCCCCGTACCACCAAATGTGAACTTCGCGATTGATGAGCGCGAAGATCCGCCTTCGTTCGGTCTTCTCGTTTTCCCCCACGAGCGCGATTGCTCCCGCCCCGTTCAGGCCGCCGCCCCCTACCTCCCCCGAGCCTCGGCGGACGCTGCCTCGGCGGCCTCGCGTCACCTTCGGTAGCCCCCCCCCCCCCGAGCGCCCGGAGGAGAAACCCCCCCGCCCCCCGCTCGCTCGATCCGCATCGCCATGTCTTCGCTCTTTTGCGCGATCCTCTTTCATTTCCGCTCTTCTGACATCCCGTGCCGAATTAAAAAGGTGACATCGTGTTCTGCTTTGTTTTTTATTTCTGCGTCAAAATGGATGCGACCCTCTTTTTCTTTTTTTTTTTTTTTTCCATCCCATCTGTTCAGCCTTTACTGCTTCCTTCCACTTTTTAATATTGGCTTACACGCGCTATGTTTCGCTTCACGTTTTGATTTGCATGTCACACACACACACACGCGCGCGCAACTTTTTTTTTTTTTTTTTTTTTTTCCCTGTTTAATCTCAAACGCATTAGCAACACGAGCGCGGTTCCGTAGGAGGAGAAATGACCTTTCAAAGCAAACACAATCACAAACGAGTCCTCCGTGAAGTCGTCGGCGTCATCGGGTGTGTTCCTGCTTTTCGAATTGTGCTTTCTTCACTAACCATCTAACGTCTGCTCTCGTTGTGCTCTCCTCTCTTGTTTCTCTCTCTCTCTCTCCTAATCTAGGTTGTAGCAGTCGCTCTGAAAACATAAGCAATGCAAAACAAAGCCCGGGTCTGCCTTGCATGCTCCCCTGTTTTTTTTTTTGTTTTTTTTTAACTCTTGCAGGACCGATCAGAAAGTTGTTGCTTCTGCCTGAAACAGACGCTGCTTCCACTAATCCCACACTGATCTTCCATGTTTTAACTTTTGATTTTTCTGGGAGTGGGGGGGTGTTTGGAAGGGAGAGGAAGTCGGACAATCTTAAATCTCTTCGCCTTCCTTCTTTTTAATCAGTTTTTTTTTTTAAATTTTTCTCGTGTGTGTGTCCTGTACCTTTGAGGACTCGGCTTGTGACTATCTGTGTGCTCAGACTGCTCTGGTCTGTGCCTGATGATGCCCCCCCCCCCAACACCCACCCCTCACCCCTCGACGCCCCTGCTCACTTCCTCGGCACCGCTGTGATGTTCCCGCCGGCACCGTGAACACGCGGCCTTTGTTATTTTTCTATTTTTTTGGGGGGGGGGGGACACACTCCTATTTTTCCTCTTGCTGAAACAAACCACTTCAGGGCATAAAGATGGACCCTGCGACCTAATGGACCACTTCATTTGTCTCCGTTTTCCTCGCGGGGATGACGCACGTTTGACAGGCTGCTGGAGTGATGTCTGCCTGGCTGCTCCTCTCCCTGTTCTCCGTGTTTTTGTTTTTTTCCGACTCTCACGTCTAAACACAATATGCACTTTGTCAGCCGGAAACGACCGCAAAGTCTTTCTGGTTAGTTTGGTCGCGTATTTTCTTTATTTTTGAGGCTGGAAAATGTCCCTTTGTGTGGTCTGCAACTGTTTACTTTGACATATTGTTTAGAAAGAGGCACTGATAAATACCTTTTGTGTGTTAAATTATGGCTAAAATGCAAACTCGCGTCGTTTATCGTGTCCATAAGGGAAGCGAATGTTGCTGGCTATTTATATTTTTTACATGATCCATCCATTGAAGTGTAAAGTGCACTTTATTCAGACGGTCCTCCCTGCGAGGGGCTGATGAATTTCATCCTGTGCAAAGCGAATAATAAAAAAAAAAAAAAAAAAAAAAACACAAATCAGGAACTTGGCGCAAAAAGTGTCCTATATCACCCTGGGAAAAAAACAAAAAAACCAACAAAAGACACAGACACAAATGTGTGGGTTCTTGTGCGTAGCATCTGTGAGGTCTGGCTTGTGTTGTGTTGTGTTGTGTCGTGCGTGTGGGTGTGGGTGTGGGTGCGGGTGCGGGTGTGTGTGTGGGTGCACGTGCCGAGGCCGCTGGTGTGCCGTGTACATACATTATTTAATGTACAGCAAATGGACCCGATTCTTGGAATCTTTCTACCAACATTTTGTATGTAAATTACCTTCACACCTTTTTTCAATAGGTACTGCAGTGACTATTCCAGATGTGTATAAACAGTGTATATATATATTTTTGTCATGTGTAAAGCGCTGTATAGAAGCTGTACATTTTTTTAGAACGGGCCAATGCATTTTTTTATGTTACTGTAAAAAAATTCATATTTTTGTATTGCATGTGATTGCCATTGTGTACACACAGTTTCTGTTTTCATCCGAGGAAGACAATAAAACGAGGCTTGTCATGTAACAATAAAGCGCATTTCCTTTTCTACACTTCCGAAACATTGCTCGAAATCGCTACCTAGTGGCTGATCCGCCGCACTCCGGCCTTAAATCCCATTAAAGGAGAGGCCCTCCCAGGTGTTTTGGTCCTCGTCTCAGGATGTCGTGCATGGAAAGGGACACTCATAATCCCATTATCAGCACCAACTTACAACAAATAAGTCTGTTTACATCCGCCATGTCCGCATCTGGCCTCTGGGGCTTTTATTATCAACAGTAATCTTTAGCCGAAATGCTTCTTTTTGGTTTTTTTTTGTTTTCTTTTTTTTTTCCCCCGCCCTGTCTGCAGCTTCTCATAATGACCCAACGGTTGAGGAGATGGGGCCTCGAGAGCTGTCGGTAAAATGATAATTACTGCTTGCATGTAGTCCTTGAAGCCCGTTCAATGTCAGGGTGCATTGGAGTGCGGCTTTAATCGGGCTGATGGATTGATTTCTCCGTTCTGGAGTCCGTCCATCAGAAAAAGAAAGGACCTTGTGTTGCCTGTGCTGCCGCTGAACTCCAACCAAAAACTCTTTGACACTAACTGGTACTGGGTCATGTGACCGGTGGATGGTGGGAGCAAACCGCCTCCTCTGCTGGGAGACCGGACACAGAATGTCCTTTTACCCTGGGAATGCAAGCGCGTTACAAATACTTGGTTCTTGTGCTTTCTTTCTTTTTTTTTTTTTTACTTCCTTACTTGCAAATTTGAAAGGGAACATTTGGGGATATGATTCCACGAGCTATACGAGATTGCGATCACATCGCGTCTAAAATCAACGCATCGTTCCCGTAGCTACAACGGTTCCCAAGGACTGCCTCCAGTAGGCCGTTTTAGGAAGTGTGGAGCACTTCCAGGATCAGAGACGTGTGCCATCAGACATTAAACCCCCACCCCAGGGCCCTCGCAGGCCGGCGCTGCCTCATCGGTACAGGAGAAATGCGCAGCCCTGAAAACGCTCGAGAGGATCCCCGGAAAAGGCCCGGCGTCCTCTCCCGACAGAAGTCGCCTGGCGGGGATTTAATTGGACGGCTCTCTCTCTCTCCGAAATGACACCCTCAATTTCCAGAGAGTCGCTGAATTGAAACCAACTGAGGTCATTTGCGGCCGACGTGGCCGCTGTAATTACGGAGGTGGGGGTGGGGGGGTGGGGGGGGACTTGGAGCGTCCGGCCTTTTCCAGGCCTCCAGACGCAATCTGGAGACGTCTGGAAGGGCCGGACGGAGGCATCTTTTCCTGTCAGGGTTGGCTTTAACGTTCCGACGGGCCTTTTTTTTTTTCTTTTTTCCCCCCTCCCCTTGGATCCAGCACGCCCAGCAGCCGCGTGAAGCCCAACAAGTCCGCCTCAATGTCAGCGTGTTAACAAGCAGCCCCGCCACACACTCTCTCGCCCCCCCTCTACCCCCCATCCCTTCGCCCTCCTCTCCCGTCTCGCCCCCTTTCGCGATCCTCTGATAAAAGGTAGGGGCCCTGGCATTGATTCCACCCCCCGCGTCCCTGCCACGTCGTCTCCCTCCACCCTAAGCAGGCGACCTTGCTGATAACAAAGACGACCAAATGAGAGAATGGCGCTCCCCTGCCCGGACCGACGGCGCTGATAAGAGAGGCAAGGTCGCCCGAAGGTCCGCCTCGCCGGCCCCTCCTCAAAGTTCCCTGGTATCTCTGACAAAATGAGATGGCAGATTGAGGAGCTGGATGTGACGTTAATGGAAATCGTCCCCCTCCCCCCACCACCACCCCCAGCAGGGCCGTGCTGCAGGAGCTGCTACATCAGATGTAAATATTGTAAATGCATCGCACTGGGACTTTCCATCACTCTAGAGAGAAGCTCTGTTCTCTTCATTCTTCTTCTCTCACTTCCACTTTCCCTTTCTTATTCAAATCAACACAAGTTCAAAAGGCAGTTTTTTTTTTTTTTCAGAGTAACCGAATGCTTTTTGAACAAATATGTTTGGTTTTTTTTTTGTTTTTTTTAATGAAAACTCGGATGAACGTGACAAAGCCATGTCCTAAATGTTCAGAATCAGCGTCGGGCTTCGCGCGGGCATATTAAAAAAAACAAACAAATGGAAAAAAAAAAAAATGCCCGTTTGTTCGTCTGAGCGCGTTTTCCGCGCGAGCTCCAAAAAAAAAAAAAAAAAAAGAAAAAAAAGAAAAGCCTTTAAGAAACGTCCGCTCGGGTCGAGCCGTGAAGCCGAGGGACTGTGGTCGGGGCCTAAAATAAATCAGCGCGCAGACAGACGCGTAGATGAATCGCGTCAAATAAAATGCCTGTGGGTGGCAGTAAGACGACAGGGTTATTATAAACTCCGCGAGAGCTTGTCAGCGCGTCAGCGTGTGAAAGAGGAGACCTGTGACAGGCCTTAAAGACATTGATAAAAATAAAGAATGGCAATTTGCTGCTTTGCTGCTTTCTGGTACAACCCTTGCAATTTATGAGGGCGGCGCGCCGTTCCGATCGTTCGGATCTCGGTGGAATTATGTAAATGCTAGCTTTGCCCCCATCCACTGCAGCTGTGGATGCGCTAGCAAAGGAGCAGTTCAGCTCCCTCTAAATGGTCTTTGTGAGCTTTGACGTGCCTTTCAACGTGTCTTTTTTTAATGTAGGCCGTAAGAGACATCTGCGAACAAATTCTACCACTTCCTCATCTCGCTGCAGGCCAAAAGGGGAAGTAGGAAGGCGGCAGACGGCCCAGCATCTGAGTACCAGTCTTGCCTTTGCGCATCGTCCGAGCCGCTCTGTCGGGAGGAAGACGGGAAAGCCATAAAAGACCATCCGAACCAAGATCGCCCGTTAACGTAAGTGGAGTGAGACATTTGGAAAACTGGATAATGACGCGTTTTTTCCCCTCTGAAAACCTGAATATTTTACATTTGAAAGCAGGGGTTCGACTTTTTTCACAGTTCTGCTTTGAATACGTGTCGTTTGTGGAGTTTCTTTGAGAGGTCAAAGGGTTAGGGTTGGGATCAGGGTCAGGGTATGACCCTCAGAGGGCTTCAGGGCGATTTTCTTTTTTTTTTTCTTTTTTTTTTTTTTTTATGCTCGTTGATAAAAGATTCTAGCAAATTCTGTCATAAATCACAGATGGTTCGCGCGCAGACTTAATTGTATCGTTAAAACACCTAAATCCTAAAATCTGCCCGCCCGACCCTTCGTGAATGAACAGCAGAATGGCCTGAGGCTCCATTCTGACACGTAGAGCTCGTTAGTTCCCCAGAAGTCATCGTTTGACTCCAGCCATCGCCCACGGTGGCTGATCCGGTTATCATAGACCCTGGGAGTTCTGCCCCCCCCCGTGGTCAGTGGACGTAGACGTAACCCCCCGCCACTGTAGAGGAAATGCAACCTGAGGCGCAGCCTGAAAATGCACCCATTCTTCCGCTCTTCCAGATCCACCGCCCTCTTCCTGTCTTCCCGGAGATCACCATGCTCCGCCTCCTCGTGTGCGTCGTCGTCTTGTGCCGAGCCGCGGCCGAGTCGGATCTCGCCGTGGTCGAGTCGTCTTCCGCCGCCGCCCAGTCGTCTCCCGCCGCCACCCAATTGTCTCCCACCGCCACCCAGTCGTCTCCCACCCTGGCCCAGTCGTCTCCCGCCCCGGCCCAGTCGTCTCCCACCACCGCCTGCTTGTGTAGCGGCGGGCCCGCCCCCACGACCCCCCGGAGGACGGCCTCGACCTCGGATTTCTTCGCGTTCTTCACCAAGAAGGAGCACGTCCCGTTCACGCTGGTGACCGGCGTCCTGATGATCTCCTGCACCGCCCTGCTCTTCTCCACGCTGCTGCTGGCCTGCAAGCTCTGCTCGCTCAGCGGACGCCTCCGAGGCCTGGGCGGCGCCCACGACCTCGGCGGCTCGGCCGAGCGCGCGGTGGGGGGGGCGGGGGGCGCCCCGTCCGAGACCGAGCTGATGGAGGGCCCCATGCTGATGGAGGGCCACCTGCGCGGGGGCGAAGGAGGCCCCGAGGAGGACGGGGAGGAGGAGGAGGAGGAGGAGGAGGAGGAGGAGGAAGGAGCGGCGAGCGGGGGCCAAGCAGAGAAGGAGGGGGGGAGGGGGGAGGAGCTGTCAAGAGCGAAGAAGCTTCGGCCGCACCTGCTGAAAACTCATGTCGCCCAGCACCACAGGAAGAGCAAACTAAAACAGGTTCCACCTCTGAGCGTACAGAGGAACCAAGAGATGTCTAGGGTGGTGTGTGTGTGTGTGTGTGTGTGTGCATGTGTGTGTGTCTAAGTAAGCAGAAAGGGTTTCCTGAGCAACTGTCTGCATTTCCCCTAAGCCTTTACCTAAATGAGGGTCTCTGTCTGCTCTTTCCCTACTGTGACATGTGTTATTTTATTTTTTTTAATGTGCATTCCGAATCTCTAAACCCGAACCGTCGCACGCATCCTCGCCAACGAGTTTGAAATTTACGACGGCTGACGGTTTGAGGACTTTTTTTTTTTTTTTTTTTTTTTTTTTTGAACGACGCGTGACACGGAATTTGGGGTTTATCTGGCTTTGCGTCCTGCTCCGTCCATGCTGTGGACCCTGATGGACGGGACTTGTTTCAACTTGATTCTTTTCTGTGCTGCGGCGGGCTTAAATTGGCAGCAAAGCCTGTTAGCCTACGCTGTAACTGAGGGCAGATGTGTGTGTGTGTGTGTGTGTGTGTGTATGTGTGTGCATGTGTGTGTGTGTGGGGGGGTCAGGGTGGGTTCTGGAGATGGAGGAGAGATGGGGAGGAGAGAGATCACATGTTAAAAAGTCAGTGTGTGTTTGATCTGCTGGAACATTCCTTGTGATCGCTCATTTTTCAGCTGCACAAACTTCTTCTTCTCGGTCTCCTTCTCCTTCTTCTTCTTAGTCTCCTTCTTCTCCTTCTTCACATTCACCATGGGTATTCGTCACATTGCTTCTACTTTGGGTACAATCCACAATCCACATTACAAAATTTGCATTTTAAGAGTTTTTTTTTTTCCCCCCCTCTCCCTCCCATAAATTGCACATCTTACAGTTTATTAAAAAAGGAATTTTTAAACCGCCAACCAGCATGGGTTTTTCTTTCCTGTTCTGAAAAGGACTTTTTAAAAAAAAAAAAAAAAAAAAAAACTATTGCATTTTCACTTCTTACGCATCTTACCTGCAGTCGCTGCGTGACGCATTTTACATCTATTACAGTGACTCGGGGTAAGAATCCATTTCAAACGAATCATTTATTATTATATATATATATATATTTTTTAGGCATACCCTCCATGCATCCCCCCGGCAACAGCAGGGGTGCTCCGTGCGCTTCCGAGAATAAGTGTTGACACGGTGGCTGAGCAAAGACAAGGAGCGGAGGTGAGGGGAGGCGTCGCCCTGGCCGTGAGGGTGGAATCTGCTCCTCGTTTGCTCGAGTCATGCATTGGGGTTCAAACCCCCCCCCCCCCCTTCCCCAATGGGCGCCTCTTAGGGCGGAGGGGAGCAGGTAGCTGGATCCCCGAGGAGCAGATGGACATCCTGCAGAATAAACCTCCAGAATGAGAGCAGGGGGGTAGAAGGGGGGGGGGTTAAACCTGATTTGTTTTATGTGTAAAAACTGATTCATCCGGAGAAAGAAAATATAAAAAGCACAAACACCTCAAGGGAATATGGTGGAGCGGAGGGACTCCCTCCATTTTGTGCTTCAACTTCTCCCCTTTTCACTCCTTCCAAATACCCCACCGGCAGCCCACCCCTCCCTGACTCCAGCTGCATACTAAGTCCACAGTCGGCGGCGCTCGGTCGCTCCTCGCCAGAAGGGTCCCGGATCAAGCAGACGGAGGGGGTCCGACCTCCGCCAACCGCCGAAGACAAGGAGTTCAAGCGCCCGCGCGAAGGGTCAGACGCTGACCTCTCTCCCGCCCAGCCTCGGCTGACCCAGACCCTGAGAGGAGCAGAGGGGGGGGGGAGAGGGCTTCGAGACGGCCAAAGAGGAGCAGGGAGAGCCCAGAAGGATGAGAAGGTGAGTCACGGACACGTTCAAAAGCCCGCTTCACTTGTTTATTTACTTATTTATTTTGTTTCTCTCTTTATGGCGCGCACACGCGGCGGCGCGGGGCTCGCCGCCCCAGCCCGCTTTCAGAGCGGCTGATGCATGAGTCCTCTGCGGAGCTGTTAATAAAAACCCATCTACTGAGCTAGCACCCCCCCCACACACACACACACACACACACACCTCACCCACGCCCCACCACCAACCCTCTGGGAGCATGAGACTGACTCTTTCGACAGCAACTGAGCACGCAAAGCGATGTCCTGGAAAATTACGACAGGGGTTTCTCTTCCTTTATTGATGACGCCCGCTCGAATAGACAGGAAAGCGTCGCCCCCCCCCCCGCAGATAAAGTTAGACGCTCGTCAGTGTTTCCATGCCAACTATTTTAATGTCCAATACCGTGATGTTTCCTTCTTGACGTAAATGGAAATGGAAAAATTAGTACGAGTTCACTCGATCAGCGGTAGTGAATGTATTCATGTCCTTGTGTTGAGGGTCCAAACAAGCTGAAGGCCTCTCGGTTCTTTGTAGTCGTAAACCCCGCCCCCCCCTTGACGTCTCTCCTTTGCAACAGGCTCGTTCTTCCGAGGGTCGCTCCAAGCGCGGCCCTTTTGGAGCTGCTCTGCGTGGGGCTCTTCAGCGCCCGGGCCCTCGCCGCGTGTCCCCCCGCGTGCTCCTGCAGCAGGGGCCACCGGGACGTGGACTGCTCCTGCCAGGCCCTGAGGCGCCTGCCCGACGGCCTTCGCCTCGACGTGGTCTCCCTGAACCTCTCCCACAACCGACTCCTCGACCTGGACGGCCGGCTCGCGCCGTACACCCACCTGCGCTCCCTCGACCTGTCCCACAACCGGCTGGGCCGCTTGCCCGGGGGCCTGCCCCGCTCCCTCTGGCACCTCCGCGCCTCCTCCAACCGCCTGAAGACGCTGGGCAAGGACGACACGGCGCCCCAGTGGAACCTGCGCCTCCTCGACCTCTCCGCCAACCGGCTGGAGCGCGCCACCTTCATCAACAACACGCTCACCAGCCTGAGGGCGCTGAACCTGAGCGGCAACCGCTTCTGGACCGTGCCCACCAACCTGCCCGTCAACCTGGAGACGGTGGACCTGTCCCACAACTCCCTCTACCTGGTCTTGCCGGGCTCCCTGGACCGCCTCCCCAGGCTCGCCCACCTCCGTCTGCACGCCAACCGGTTTTCCTCGCTGCCCTCCGGCGCCCTGGACAAGCTGACGTCCCTGGGCGCGGTGACGCTCGGGGGCAACCCCTGGGACTGTCGGCGCTCCCCGAACGTCAGCTACCTCGTCTCCTGGACCCGCCGGACCCCCGCCCAAGTCCTGGGCTGCCCTTGCTCCGCCCAGCCAGTCTGCGGGGGGGCGCGCCCCGGCGGGAGCGAAGGGCGGTGTGACGCCTGTGCGCCCACCGAGGCGAACTTTGCTCCTTCCTCTCAACCCCGCGCCCCCACCCCCAACGCGCCAGTCAGAAGCGCAGGTTCAGGTCAATCGGGGGTGACCTCTCCCACCCGAGCGAAGGCGACGCCCGCTCTCGGCACCAGGAGGGAGAATCAAGCAATTCCCAGCAGCAATGCTCCGGCCTTCCCAACCGGCTGCTTGCTCCTTGTCCTGCACCAGCTGGGGCTCCTGCCTTTCCTCCAGCACCAGGTCCTCTGAGACGCAGCTGTAATGACGCCAGTCGAACACACGATGGCACTATACCTTCACCTATAGGTCAACTCGACTTTAACCCGGGGGCCAATCTGCGACTACTTAATTTAGGCCATACACACTTTGACCTAAAAAATCTCAACGCATTTATTTCTCTAGGACATGTATTTGGCCTCCGCCTACTCACACGAATCACCAGCTCAAATATAAACCAATGCATATGTCATGATTGTAGGTGTGCAACAGGGATTGGATGGAAGGGAAACAGATGCGAAACCTGTAACTAACAAGTAGTGCTTCTGTATTTTGATCACAGCTCAGACTTAAGTGTCCTTCATGATTCAGTGCTGCTTATGAAAATCTGCATGGAGATTGAACCTTCTTGGAATGTTAACCTGCCGCTGCAGTGCATCAAAGCGAGTGGAGGCTTATTTATATTAAATGTTAAGATATTCCAATCTTGATTGCATTGAGCATAAATAATAGTGTTGTGGCAGCCCAAAGAGCGGCGCTACCAATAAATATCTTTGCCTATGGAATCAGAAAAGCTGCAGATATTATAGGAAAGGTTTATCAGTAAAGCCTGTTTGATAAATGTGGGATGACCAACACACCGGGGGATCCTTCATGTCTAGTAAAATAAAGTTTGCTGAATAATTTGCATAATTTTGCAATGATTTTTGACTCAGCTGTTTTGTCTTGATATTGTCTAAAGGTCAGGGAATCAGCGACTTTTTTGTTATTTAGTATTAAAACACGTCCCCTGCTTTGACATAGGTGTCAACCCCCTTCTGCGCTAAAGTACTTATTTAATTAGCTGGCGGCCATTTGTCCAAGTTCTGCCTATACAGTCTATCGAAGTGGAAACCCACTATGCTGAAATACTTTTTCCTCAGTTGACAGTTAATCATACCTGGAAACTGCCCAGAACAAACATCATCTTATCTGCGGAGAGTTGTGCAACCTTCCTGAAATGGTTTGTCTTGCTCCTTTTGTAAAAACACTCCAGTTGAAGCAGCATTCCGGGATGAAGGAACGCAAGAGCGGAGCGTTCCCGCCAAGCCGCGGACGGATGTGGAGGGGGGGGGGGGGTTGGGAGGGGCGGGGGCGGAAACGTGCAGGCGTGCTGGAGGATTTGTCACTTCTTAGCGCCGTCTGACACAAAGACCCTGGTGAACAGGTGATCCGGCTAGAGCCACATGCAAATAGATTAGATTCCCCTCGCCTTGTTTTCGCACCGCACCAAAAAAAAAAAAAAAAAAAAGAAAATCGGAGCTACCGTAGGTGACAAACCATAGCTGAGTGTCAAAGCGGGACAATAAAGATACCATTGTCAAGATTTACTAAATGTAAACAAGAAAAGGATGAGCACATATAATGTAAGTGGCAGCTTTGTTTGCACACAGCCTTCAAACTGAGAAACACCTGCTGAATAAATTGCGTGTATTTATAGCTTAGCAGCACAAGCCAAAACAGAAAGAAACTTGTGGTTAGCACACAGTTTATTTATAAGTATGATTCAACACTCCAAGTGAGTTAACTGAGTTTCATTTCTCCTGTCAAGTCTCCCACATCCCTGTTCTGCATTTTTATTAGTGGAAGGTGAGATGAATGAGCCAGTCAGATGTTATTATTATTACCTCATGTCAGCGTACGTCCATTTACTCGCGGTGTCATTCAGTCAGCTTGTTTTTACAGCATTTCCCAGTCTTAATCTATATCTTGTTCTCTGCAGTCCGCGGACTCGCGGTGCGTTTTATAAATCCCTGCCTCTTTTGAGAAGAACTTGAAAACTCTTCCAAGTACAGCACTCGTGGTACCAGCGAGACGGCCTATTTGCCAATTATCCTCTCTGAAGACAACACAGAGTCATGTCAGATTCCTCTTCTGGCTCTTCCTAATAACTGACAAGGTGTAGAAGGCTAGCATCATTTACTGCTGCCATGCCTCCCCTCATCATCTCTCGACCCGGGTTTGTTGTGAGGGAGCCTCCTTCGTGCTTTCAGCCACGTTCAATAACACTCAGCGTACTTCTTTATGCCCTCACGTGTCCTTGTTCATTTACCCCCAACCCCCCCCCCCAACAAACTCAGGGTTATGTACCAGCACGCTGATATGCTGTAAATAACATCCTCTCCATTACAGGCTTCTGTATCTACTTTGTGCATTTTCTTGGAAGCTTGTTTCTTTCATTCATTCACTTGACTAAAGAAAAAAAAAAAGAAAAAAAGAAAAGAAAAGGTGAATCCCGCTCTGCTCAGAAATCAAGGTCAAGTACCCCAGTTGGAGTATTAAACCGAACCTTCTTTATGCACACTGCTCCCTAAAGACATACAACCCATTTTACAGCCTACATCAATTCACACGTAGACAAAGACACATAAACACGAATGACATCAGAGCCTCCTCTAGTGTACTGAAAGTGCCCTCTCGTGGTGCTGGGCGACAAACGGACGTTCGTCGACGAAACTGATCATTTAAGGCAACGTGCCGGGTTACGACGCGCCTAAAACCCTTCGAAACGCGCGAGTCTGATATGACCTTCGCCCGAGACGCCGCAATTAAAAAAAAGAATATACAGGCGACATCAACATACGTGACGTGTTCTCTGAGACAAGAGCAGCGTTTTTTTCCGCTCCCGGTCGGCTGAAAGGCAAAAAATGTAAAAAAAAAAAAAAAAAAATCTGGAAGAAATAACAAGGTGTACTCCAGCGGCCGGAAGACTGATGAGACAGGCAAAATTCTCCCCCTGCAGCATAGCGGGGGGAGGCTGAGGGTATCTCTCCCTCTCTCGTCTCAATGGCACAGACGAGGCAAGGTCAGTGTTAAGGTCAGTGGTTGCAGAATAGGAAGTGGTTGGCAACTGAGAAAATATATGGTGGCAGCCAGTTAGGCAGGAGGAGGAGGAAGAGGAGGAGGAGTGGTGGTGGTGGTGGTGGTGGTGGGGGGGGTTAGAAAAAAAAAAGGAAAGCAGACAGAGACAGAGAAGGAGAAAAAGAGAATTGGCTGGTAGAAAACAGCAAATGAGCCACACGACAGAAAACACAGCTTTGCTGTTGGGTCCAGACTGTTTACTGTGCCATTCTTAGCTTCTGGAAGATTTAAAAATATATACGCAGAGGATTGCCCGCGCAAACAGAATCAGAAATTAAAAGAAAACGGAGCATTGTAGCACGTTATAAGCTTGTCTCGCAGGTCACCCCCCCCCGCCATCAACCTCCCACCCACAATGTTGGAGCAAGAAAAATAGCAGCACGCGCAGGAGTTTTATTTTTTTATTATTATTATTATTTTTTGCGCCGCGACAAGAAAGAAAGTCGGGGGGGGGGTGGAAAGGAATTTGCATCATAAGCCGGAAAACACGGAGTACGGCTGCTCTGCTGGAGATTTGAATGAAATGAGCTTTAATGCACGTAGAGGGTGGGGAACGTATACGTGTAAATCTTGCAGCTGGGACAGTGCGGTGGGGGGGGGGTTAGATGCCACTTCCTCTGTCTCAACAAAGCCCCGCCAAAAAGGCCGACACGTGCATCTTTCTCCCGGCTGCTGACTGTTCAGGTGATAGGATGGCTCCTCGCGGTGCTTTAATGCCTCTCGTCATCATCTGTGACACACAGCTCTCCCTCTCTCCATCTCGCCTCGCTCCGGAGTCGCGCAAACAGCAGCCGGAACATTCCGGGGAGCAGCGGGGGCATGAGCTTATCTCCCAGCCCAGTGGAGCAGGTAAACGATGTCGTCATCGCCCAGTTGTGTTGAAGCCTGATTGGTCTAAAGAGCCCCCACATGCAAATGGTCTTTTATTAGCGAGGTCAAGAATGCAGATCCTCTGGCTCCGTCTATATCCCTGAAAGAGAAAAGAAGTCCGGGGGTCCCAGTCATTCTGGAAGGCAGCTCCCTCCCTTTGCACTTGTTTTAATCTGTGATCCTTTGGGCTGCCTCCAGGTTTGCCACAGTTTTAATTTGCAAGGATAATTTTCAAGCACAGAGAAGCCGTGTGCGTTTTAGATATTTCAAAATTCAATATTACGGTTTCATTTTTTAATAATGTGGATGTCTGAATATCACTGTGGCCCATTTACCTGGAATACTGCTTCCTGGCCTCTGGCACAGCTTAATTAACTCATCTGCGTCGTTACAGAGGGCATAATGTTTGGGAGGGGAGCGAAATCACTCAACAGCAGAACAACCGACTGATCTCACTTCAAACGCTTTCTCCGTGCGGCAACGATTGTGCACGTTAATCCTCACGTATCGGGATCAGTCAACACGCAAATCGGCGACTGCGACTCCTTACGCAACTGTCTCAAAGAGACGCTGATGCGATGCTAAGTTATTCCGGTCAAGATGAGAGAGCAGGTAAGGCTGCAATTTGGTGGCTGGCTAATTCCTGAAATAGGCCTGTCAATTATGCATGTTTCAGTCTGGAAGAGAAGAAGGAGCAGGAGACACTAGAGGGAGACAATTTGTTCATGTCTGAAGCCTCCTCCGCAGCGTTTTTTTTCTTTTTTTTCCCCCCCCCTTCCCTGGGATCTGAATCGGGCCGTAGCAGGGCCCCTCCAGAGGGAAGCAGGAATCACCCCATCTGCAGCGATCACAATGAAATCATTCTGAAAATTCACGCTCTGAATTTAACAACGTCTCGGGAGTGTTCGAGGCGTATTAGGGGGTTATTCAAGGCAGCAGGTTCGGTAGACACGCGTTGGATCCTTGAGAACCGCTGATGATTCAGAGCGTGCTGGATCGTCACAGGCTCCTCTTTTAAGCCTATCGCTTGCATACGTTTCTCAGGATATTTGGAACAATCGAAAAAGACAACAACAAAAAAAAAAACCCCAAACCCGTCGAATTTTCCCCACGCTTTCGAGAGGGGAGATTGGCGTGGGGAAAATGGCTTCCAAGAACAATTTCTCCAAGGTCAAGAGAAGACTCAAAGGCTGTAAAATGATTACTGAAACAGGAAACAGGATGCCTCTTCTCAAGACAGCATCTCATGACACCGCCTGTGAGTCTGTTGCTTCTCTCACTTTCTCTTTCCCCTCAGCTCATTCGCACGCCATCAATTTTACTTCTCTAAATCTGCAAATCCTCCAGTTTTCAAGCAACGACCCCCCCCTCCCTCCCTCCCCCCCAGCACGAGGACTTTCCTCTAGAGGGGAGCGACTCCTCTTTCTCCCGAATCTTAAGTAAATCCATTTCTTTAAATTCCTCATCTGATCGGCCGCTGCGTGGTCTTTAGCAGCTGCCGCCGTTGCAGATGCTCGTCACTTCAGAGCTGAATTTGAATGTAGTGAAATGCAACCTTTTTATTTCCTCCTCGGCTGGCACGGCACGCTCAGCTGCTCCAAGAGCAGAGCTGTCGGAGCACCTAAAGTTGCTTAAAGAACGATAAACATTTTAGGCACTTTCATCAGGCGCTAGTGGCTGCCCAGATTAAAGGAGAACACAGCTCAATTTGAAAAATCTATGCATGTTTCTCTTTCAATCAGCCTGAAAAAGGCCCACACCTCGATTTAGGGTTGCCAGTTCAGGAGACGTTTGATAAAATATTTCTCGCAAACCTGGATTTTTAAAGAAAATAACATCCGTCTGTTCCGCCGTGGCGGTGTTTCTGGGTTCAGATCTGGTTCACAAGCACCTTTCCCGTTCACGCTTGTCTTTGCTCCCTTTGCGGTAGCAACGTTGAGCGCCAGGCCATGGCAACAATGTTCAAAACGGCGCTGCATAAAACAAATGCTCCTCTTCATGTGTTAAAGCCACTGTGATTTCGGCGCACCTTTAAAGCGCGAGCTCCCTCAGAAGCTCGTAATCCGCCTGAATTTATACCCTCCCTCTTGTTTCTCCCCGCAGATGCGCGGCTAGATGCTAGATGTTTTTTTTTTGTTTTTTTTTCGCCCCGCCCCCCCCTCCCCCGTGCTATGAGAAACCGCCACACATCTGACAGGTTTCAGTACAAAAACAACAGTGGAATCATCTTCAGCGCGTCATGAAATGACATTGCGTGGACCAATAATGCAAAGAAAGTGGAATTAGTTATCACGTTTCATACAAGGCTTCATGCTTCTATTTCCCCCCAACGCTCCCTTGCTTGATGGAATTGCCAACAATTGCTCCAGTACCTTGGTCTCAGAGATACAGGCAGCTCGCAACGTGGAGTGTCTCCTATCTAATGACAGAGTTTTTGCTGTTAAACTGTCAGAAACGCTGTTGTTTGGACTTTATCTAAGTCATTGTTTCAAAAACATGCTGCCAGGACAGATAAGAAATTCCCTCTGGTAGCGCCCTGAACAGCCAGCACACAGAGGCCTATTAAAAAAAAAAAAAAAAAAACTGTGCTGAATGGGAATAATGAAATAAGATTATGTCATGTTTCATATGCATTGTTGTCTGTATTCTTGCTCTGAGATGAATGAAGACATTTTTTATACACTTCATTGTCTGAGCTCTGTACAGTAAACTATATTTGTATTCTTTTCTTTTAGATCTTATTGACACAATGCAGATATCAACATCAATATAGACATTTTTGTTTCCAATAATAAGCCCTATGCATGTACTTATATTCAATAATGTCTCACCCCGCTCCTTCTTTTTTCTGCATTATATGCATACAGTCAGCTTATCTCCACATTCATTGTTCCGAGCAGCTTGTTACAGGTCATATACATTAGAAGATCTATAATTACACTGGCATACACACGAATAACGCACTTTATTGATTCCTGGGGGAAGATTCTTTGTTGGCTCTCATAATGAATATAGCAGCTAAAGGGCTGACCTCAGGGTCAGCTACAAATGTTCAGCGTGTTGTCCTGGGACCTTCTCTGCAGGATTTAAATCAGTTTGAACACAGATCTCACAGTTTAGAAGACCTCAATAATGAGAATCCTCTCAGCATTTCACTGTTGGCTCTTCTGGCTATGCAACAAAATTTAATACAATGTACAACGCAATTAGTGCACACATTTCCCTGTTTGAATTGCATGATTGCGCTTGTCACATTATTAGCTGAAAGATATAGAAATCAATTAAAGTATAAACTGGTAAAAATAGAGAAGACAACCAAACCACGCTTTACCTTGAAGAAATATATATTACATGCAAATAATTTTAAATTTTCTCCATGCAACAAACACAGGACTAATCAAAGAGGATGAAATCAGTTGAACGGGATCATTTATTACCGAAGAAATTAAATAATATTAAAAAAAGGGACACATATATCGCCCCCTAGCGGCAGGCTGTGGTATGGCATCCAGCCACTCCCCCCCCTTTTTTTAATTTACAGTTTACATCAATCTGAAAGCGGAAAAATATTAATCGTGGCTGTTTCTTTGCGTGGTCTCTCCCCAGCAACGGCCCGGAAAAAAAAAATAATGATTAAAAAAGGCCACACAAACGGTGCACAATGAACTCGCACGCAAGTAAACGCCACAGGTATGTGCGTGTGTCCACCTTGCACCCCCCCCCGACACACACACACCCTGACACGGAAAACCACCCCCCTCTATTTTTAGCCACCCCATGAACTACAAAACATCAACACTGCAAGTTCACCTCACATGTGCAATGACACAAACCCAATATACTGCAACCCCCCCCCCTCCGTCTTTAAAGACAGATCTGTTTCCCCAGCTGACATCCTGAGCGCCTGATATAGTATGTAAACAAAAAAAAAAAGGAAAAAACAAACAGTGGATAAAGTTTTTTTTTTTTTGTTTTGTTTTTTCCTCCGCGTCCGCTGATTCACAAGAGCAATAAGCCACTCTCGTCTCTAGTGGCTTATTTCCTAATTAAATGACAAATCGGAGGGTCGCTTTTGCAGATCGCTGGAGCTGACGTCAATCGGATTGGTCGAGGTGACAGCGGCAGGCCCCGCCCCCTCCTCCTCTCGGCGCGGGCCAAGGTAGAGACGGGGAAAAGGGGAGGGGAGGGGGCGGGGGCCAGGGCGAAGGCGGGGGGTGGGGGTAGAAGGGGCGGGGCGGTGGGAGGGGAGAGAGAGAGAGAAGGGGAGGCGTGTGTGTGGGGGGGGTGGGGGCTGAGCTGATCCCACGTGTGACGCTTCCATTCCCCGGCTCAGTAATATTCTCATAGCGGGGCTTTGCATATCTCCTGGCCGTATCTGTGTGTGTGCGCGCGTCTGTCACCGTGACTGTAGTCCCCCCCCAGAGCCTGTAGTTCCAACTCGCTATGGAAGGAGACGGGAGTCAAGCCACATCCGGAAGCCTAAACGATTCCCAACATGACCCGGGGTAAGAATCTTTCTCCATTAAACGCTGAGGTACGTCTTTTTTTTTTTTTTTTTTTTTTTCTCTCCTTTTTTTTTTTCTTCCTCCTCTTCTGTTGCGGCGTGCACGTTACAACATCTTTCGGAGAGGACTCTTCGCCTGCCGTGCCGGATTCGTCCCCACCGTCACCCCCCCCCCACCACCACCACCCCTCCACACCTCCACCACCACCACCACCACCCCCCCAACAGTACGCACTTAAAGCGGACTCTGTGGCCAGATGCAGTTTTAAAGAGCCGAGCTCGGTAGCCAGAGTGTATACCCCCCCCTCTCCCCAACACCACCACCGCCACCCCCCCCTCTCCTTCATGGAGATAGACTGTAATTACTGAGCGCGCCTGTGTTCCCATAGTCTTCCTTTATCCTTTAAGGTCGCTTTTAGAAGTAGTTAGTCGTCAAAATGGCCGAACTGACATCTGGACTCACTTCTGTTGTGTTTTCCCCTTACAGTAAAATGTTTATCGGTGGCCTCAGCTGGCAAACCTCACCAGGTGAGACTGTTCTCGTCTTTTACGCCGTATTTCGCTGTTGTTCCGCGGCCGGGACCGACCGACCGACCGCTCGGCGCGGCCGCCGCCGGCGTATGTGCGAATGTGCACCGTGCGTCAGCGTGCTGGATGGGATATCTCCCCAGTGTGTGCGTGCGTGTGCGTGCGTGCGCGCTGTTATTTTTTGATCTCCGTCCATTCTGAAGTCCTCTATTCGACCCCTACGCGCATCGCGGGGGGGGGGGGGGTGTGCGCGCGTGTGCGTGCGTGTGTGTGTGTGTGTGTGTGAGAGAGAGAGGGGGGGTGTTATTTTGCTTCGGAAAAGACGGTGACAAACAGCGCGTCCACATGCTTTCTGTCAAAATAACCCGACATGTTCTCCTCTGTCCACAGACAGCCTTAGAGACTATTTTAGTAAATTCGGAGAAATAAGAGAATGTATGGTGATGAGAGACCCCACGACGAAGCGCTCAAGGTAAACGCAGTCTTTTTTATTTTTTATTTTTTTTACTTTTCCTCTCCCCGGTGCATGGAGCGATAGCGCTGACTTTGGCCGTGTTTGCTGTTAATCCAGCGTGTGTGTGTGTGTGTGTGTGTGTGTCTCTGTGCGTGTCTCTGTGCGTGCGCGCACGCTCGCCCGCCTGCGTGCGTGCGTGCGCGCCGGCGAGCGTGCGCGCGTGTGTGTGTGTGTGTGTCCGTGTGTGTGCGCGCTCCTGCGTGTGGTTTCACACAGCAAGCCAGATAAGCTTAAACGCTCGCTGCTGTAAAGCTGCAGCCGAACGCAATTTGACATTGACTTTGTGACTGCAGCACAATGTTGCTGTAACGTCGCCTCGTATTGGGGGGGGGCAAATAAAAAAAGGGCGAGCGGCGGCGTCCCGACTTTTCTGCCGGGAAATCTGCTCCAGGACGTCCATTGTGCGAATATTCTTAACGGGGGGGGTATTGTGATAATTGTAAGAATAAGGTCACGTGTAATTATGCCTCCTTTTGTGCGTTTCTGAAGACTGTGTTTTTTTTTTTTTTTTGAATTTCAAAGATCTGTGTGTTTGAATTTTAACACTGTTGTTGTTTTTGTCCCCCCCTCTCCCCACACCACTACCCCCCCCCCACCCATACCCCTCCTGTTTTTCAGAGGATTTGGGTTTGTTACGTTTACAGATGCTGCCAGTGTAGATAAAGTCTTAGCTCAACAACACCACGAATTAGACTCAAAGACGGTGAGTTAATTTTGGCCACACTCATTTAAGTGTTTATTTGTATGCCGCCACCCCCCCACACACACACCCTCGCCCATTGGTGTTATGCCCTGCCACAACCATGGCACTTCATGCTGCCCCCGGGCCCTTGTTAGGGCACACCTCCCAGTTTAACAGAGCGGGTAGAGCAAGGTCATGCACATAGGCTAAGAGTGTGATGGTTCTGTCAACACCACATTTAGCAATAAAACACAACTGCGGGGAGAGTGCGCGCTCACTCCTGATTGTGTGGATGAATGGGGCGGACACACCCCCCCCCCCCCTCTTGCAACCACACGTGTAGCCTGCACATATCTCATGTTTCGCTGAAGGACGTGCTGTATCAGCCATGCAGCTTTGCACGGTAGCACGCCTGACGCCGCACTGTGAAATACAGGTTTGAAAACAACACACACGCGCGCACACATGCACGCACACACACACACTCTTTGATGATGTCATACCAAGCAGTATTTGTGAAGAAAGCAAAGTTAAATGTTTGTCCAAACTAAATGTGACCGTAGTTGGTTGATTAAATATACCAAACTGTTTCATAACAGCCGATGACCCGCGCGTACACACGTTTGAATGTCCACTGCCGTGCACGCAGAAGGTGTTTGATTCTCACATGCACGCTCTTTTAATGCGCCTGTTTTTGAAGAGTTTCTTTTTTTAAAAATGCAGCAGTGAATGAGTTATTGAATATGCTAATTGTTTTTGAGAGATGTCAGCGATGATGCATTACGAAATGTTCAGATTAAATTGTATTTAGTGGGAGATGATATCAGGTGCGTCAAATTAGTTTTAAAAAAAAAAAATGGAATAATGCATTTTGTGGAAGCTGCTTGAGCTGCCCTGGATGAGCTATAAAAGGAGTGGGGAATTTTTATTTTATTTTTTTCAAACTTTGGAAGCCGAATCATTTGTGCTTTAGATGGCAGTATACAGCCTCTAAACCTGTGTGTGTGTGTGTGTGTGTCGGTTCTTATATAAATATATATACGTTAAAAAGTGGGATTCCTGGTTGACCACCGAATGACAGAAGCATAATGTCTGATATAGGCTGGTTTCTGCTGGTCTCACCATGTCATAAAAGGTCATTAAACACAGGCAGGTTGATTTTTGAATGACTACTATTATTCAGATTTATCATTCAGAATGTTGGCCCTGGTATTTTCTTTTGAGGGTGTGTGTGATCCTTTCATAGCAGTGGTGCTATTTTTAAAATGATTATCAGGCTCTCAGCTCTCTGGATCATTTTTTGAACTGCTCAGCTATGGAGGCCTGTTGGAATAGGCTCATGGGTTCAATATTTCCACTCGTCCAACAGCAAGTTGCAGCGTTATTGATGAAACGAAGGGCATATGGTTGTAAAATAATTGGGCCTTCCTCCATCCATCAGACTCCTCCTGTCATGTTCTTAAAGTCTCAGGTGGGTCTCACTCAAACCTGCCCTGTCCATGCATTTGCTGTATTTTGTATTGGCATCAACGGTATTATTGTGCTGTGGGATTAAGGCCAGTCAGGACTCACAGAGCTGCCTCTGGTGTGAATCAGCAAATATAGAGAGGGAGATAAGGTTCCACGCTCTCAAATGACTAATGAGTTTGAGCCCAGTGAGTGCCAATGAGCAAAGTTGTGAACAAGTTTGGCTGGTCTGAAGATTGCCACAGCTCAACAGCAACTGTTATTCTTCTTTTTTTTAAAAAAAAAAAAAAAACCTCCATTAATATATTTACTGGATTTAACCCCGATGACCTCCTGCTCATGCTATTGACTCAAAATTGTGCTTTTTCCGGGCTGAATATTCAGTTGCAATATAGTTTATTTACCCCCCAAGAACTTTTACTGATAGGAAACGCAATGTAATTATTAAAAAAAAAAAAAAAAGTAGTCTATTATGGATCCATGTGCCTCCTGCAGTATCCATGTTTGTTTTGCCCATTTCTTCCAGAAACGGAAAACTTTCCCAGCGCATCAAAGTTATTGTTGGCTTTAGGTAATTTATGGCAGACATACTGTATGTCACACTCTTCAGATTTGACAGCACTTTACCCAGAAAACTGAAGAGTGCCATTTGAAGGCCTGACATCCGATCATTATTTCCTCCCAGCTGCAGCCTTTTGTCCACAGGCACTCCAGACTCCTCTAAAGTCACTCCACATCTGTCCATACTTAATTGGCGAGGCACTCTGGCCTAGTTGAGGAACTTTCCTTTATCATGCTTATTGTTACCTGTCACATATTATCTTCACTGGAGGGGGGGGGGGGACCCCTGTCTGTGAGTGGATTTCCTCTCAGAATTGTTTTTGTGATGTTTATGTTTTTATTAGATGGCATGCAGCGGAGAGTTGACAGGAAATGAGGCTAGAGAGTGGGCTAGATCAGGAGATATTGCGATTACATGGCCGGCATCTTAAACCATTACAGCATCTCAAATAAATTGTTTCGTGGCTTCCACGCAGTTTATAAAAAAAAAAAAAACCCAAAAAAAACACCTTTTGAGCAACATGTAATCCACCAGAATATGTGCCTTACTTCTCCGTGACGTGCCTGTAAAGGCCCACACCAGAACGTCATTGATGACATTACAAAGAAGGAAGGGAAGCCACGTGTTTACTTGATGGATGCTGTAATCAATGGAGTGGCTGACAGCATAATTGACATACCAAAGCAAGTGTTGGCTCAAATACATGAAGAAATTGATATTTCCTCCTCGCTGCTGATGCGCAGTTGTTTACCCTTCTGCAGACAAGAGAAGATTACAAACCTCAGGTAGTTGTCGGTGCCGTTTTTCATCCTCCTCCTTGGTCACTACATCTGCTGCCCTTATATATCTTGAGGTTCAACACTGCCCTGAGTTTGGATCCATCATATCTCTTCGAAAATTGTGAAGGAAGCTAGGCCCTGGTGAGCCGGCGGTGGATGGCTCTTCCCGCTTAGGTCTCGGTTGCGCGTAAAAGGCTGCTATTTCCGAAGCCCTCGAGTGACTCTACTACCAGTGCTTTTGTCCTTTGCAACCTCAAAAAAGGGCGAGTGGCTGTAAGGAATCGAGTTAAAGTGTTCGTGGACATATTTTATTTATATTTTCCTCATACTTCTGCATTCATATACACAGCAGGCATTACCAAGTGTTACCGGCTTCAAAAAAACAAATGCACAACTGACCACAGAATCGATACAGGCCTCCCCTGAATGTCCTCCTGTTCCCGTTCTTTTTGTTATTTTTTTTTTGTTTAAAAAAAAAATAATTTAGCTAGCGCCCTGCTTTCTGTCCGGTTATGAAAGCACTCCGACTAGGACGAATGTGAATGAGACATATGGGGAAGGGCAGCCTGAGGCATTATAACACACATGCTGGTAATTCAGAACATATTTACCATTTTTCATCATGCTTTGTTCAGTTTGGAATTATGCAAGTCCGAGCATCTGTTCCTGAAGAGTTTGCATTGTAACAGTCTGAACAACACAGCGCGTGATTTATCGTGGACTTGGGCTAACGCGTACCCCGAGCATGTGTGTATGAACATGTTTTCAGTCTCGCAGGATAAACCTGTAGTCTTGGGGCAATTCCTGCCTTTATTAAATGACCCCGGGGGGTCAACATATACACGATGTTTCAGGTGAGACGGGAAGCAGGCCCCCGGGAGGACAGACGGGAGAACTGGCCCCGACGAGCAGCTGCTCCGTGCGGACGGAATCGTATCGGCGAGATACGGTCGGTGCGGATCGGAAGCAAAGTGAAATCGGCGAGCTGAACTCTGACTCGCTCTTGTTTTAAGTGTAGCAGGTGCTCTGTCTTCTGCAGTTAATTATGGCTAAAGGCGTTATTAGCTCATGCTGTTTCTGTCTTTTGTCGCTACATACAGAGCATCAGATATTTGTCAAGGTGCTAATGTAATATCTCGTACAACACTTGTGAATCTTGATTATCCTCATAATAACAATGCATATTTTGAAGGGGGGGTGGGTGATCAGAATTTGCTTGTTGGGTATGACACTGGTAAAAATCTCATTATTGATTTGAGCAGCGTAACAAACCGCCTTCTTGAGGTGTTATTCCACTGTGAAAATCGCCCGAGATTGACAGCAGAGATATGAAACATTTATGTTTTAATTTCTGCTCTATTCCGTTGGTATCACACCGGCAACACCTGTGGACCAGCTCCGCGGTTGGGGGGGGGTGCTCTGAGCTTTGATCATTTTCTCCCCCTTTTTAGTTTAAACGCCTCATCGTGCAGATACGTCTTAAGCGAGAGTTTACCCGGGAGTCACATTAATGTATGAAATCCTTTTCTCAGATATGAACTAAAGATAAATGCTGTTTCTTTGCCCTGATCTCCCACAGTGGCATGCAGAAGCGGCCCTCGGAGACCCCGCGCTAAAAGGCTGTGGAAGATAAAACATAGCGGGGTGGGGATGAGGCTATTGCTCTTGGTCTGCTCTCATTTATAATGCTGACATATCAGCGCGTGTGATGTCTTTAGTAAGTCTGCTTTACTTCTGTGGGAGAGGACTTCCCATCACATAACATAAGTGTATCAAACTGTTCATTTGGCTCACACCGTGTTGTGAGTGCGTAAAGAGGCGCGTCCTCCAGAGGGACCCGCACAAGCACCCCGAGGTTGCGTCGCCCATCCTGTGTCTCGTTGGTTGCGTGTGTGTGCGTGCGTGCGTGCGTGTGTGTGTGTGTGGGGGGGGGGTTATCTGAGCCACGCACGTTGCTAAATTGTCTCACGTGCGGTAATTGAAGAGCTTTTTGAAAATTACACCGTATTAAAACCACATAGCAAGTACCATTATGGGGAGTCAGCGGAAGATCATAACACTCACAGCACATCAATGGGAAAACAGATGGTACCAACAGTACACCCACATGTAACTGTAAGAGTGTCTGTACATCACAATACGTCTCTTTACCTGACAATAAATAAACACATTTTAATATATTCTCCTTGTTGTATAATTATCTTTATTATAAAATAAATCTTTTTTTTGCAGGATTAATGTAAATATGCTTTTTTTTAAAAAAACCTGCCCTGTTGTTGTCTTGCTCTTGACAAATGTGCGCACTCACGCTGTATGTTGCAAAGGACATGCGGCATCCTTTATGACGATATATGACAACAGTCGCGGTGCTCCTTGATTCTGATTGATGACTCCGCTGTTGAAAAGTGAAATAATTCAGAAGTTTTCTGGACTAACTCATGTAATGAGAGTGTCTGCGCGATCAATGCGTTGCTTTATGCGCTTAATCATCGCTCTTTTATTTGTCAAACGTTAAAAAAAAATGGCAACCCTGACTCTCACAAGCTGACGTAAAAGATGACAGCGCTGCTTTGAGAAACACACACACACAAGCATTGGGTGTCGGCTGTGGGTTTTAAATTGTAGGCTACCCTGTATATTGTATTTTTTAGATTCTAAAATAATAAAGTCGGCGGTTGTTTCGACCTGCATTCGTTCGCTGCTTCTTAATTGTCTAAATTCAGCACAAACTGCCCCCATTTGCTTTTCAGCAGCTCATCAGATAGACTGAGCCGAGGTCATTTTTGAGAGTTCTAATATCATGAATCTATCACCGCTCCGGCTCTGCTCGGGCCATTTCTCCCCATTTTAGCCGGTAAAGAACAATGCAGCATAAAAAATCCACTGGTGGGTATCAGCTGCAGATCTTCTCAGCTGCACATCAGTTAAGCCAATCAAAGCGAAGTTCATTTCGCTGCCTCTCAATAATGTTTACAGTCTCAATAACCTTCATACTCCGGCGTGTACGTAATAGATTCTAGGTGTCTACCCGCCTAATAGTGTGGCTTCCCTGATTTGAGCAGCTAATCTGGCAACAAATAAAACTTAATGTTTAAAGGCGAAGATCATTTATATTCAGGGCAGATTCTCCCAGCTCCAAGTCTGGTTTCTAAATATTTATGCGCTGTTTAGGTTGTCAGCTCTTCCTGTGATGTTTGCACGATAAAGACATTTCTTGCGGAGGGGTTAATAAAATACTTTTACTGCCATGAGGCGATATCTCAAAGATACAGCCGGATGGGCGCTCTCTCTTTGTATGCCACACTTATGTCTTCATTTTTTAATATACAGTGTTACAGCAGCTCTGTCATGCTTGCGCTTTAACATGTGCTCTCCTAGTGATTTGTTACTAGAGTTTCTTCATTTTTTTTTTTTAACCAAAATGTAGACTGTCGAAACATGTTGCTTTCAGTTGAAGATTAATGTACAGAAAATTACAGTGCGTGCAATAAAAAATGCAGTTCCTCCCGAACCGGCAAAGTAAATCGAAATTTTCCATTAATATTAACAGGCTAATGTGTGTTGTGCAATAAATGAAAAAGGGACTGAATCCCAAACCTTGATGGTGTGTGTATGCAGGTTACATTTCAAAAGCCTTTCAGGAAGTATAATTTGTGGCTCAGTAGGATCCGTATCCGTATGGGAGGTGCTGGTGGATGTAATGTGCATGTCTTTAGACTCCCATGCTAATGAATGTGCGAGTCTAAAGGGAAACAGTTGCTCTACCTGCCGTCCTCATAGTCTCACATTACTTAAAGGAGCCATTCATCATAAGTTGTGACCTAAAAAGGTGCAGCTACAGCATTTCTCAGAAGGATTGGTTCGCAAGTCCTCATTGCCTAATTTGGGTGCATTGCTGTGAGTGTGATTTTACAATCTGCAGTATTATAGCCTCATTTAACACAATTGCAGGGCTGTAATGGTCTCTTTTTGATAATTGTAATATTTTAAAATGACAGGAAGTTCTATGACCTCCGCGGATGCTGTGATTAAATGCCTTCTTGCTCATGGTGATACTGGAAGCTTCTGAGTGAATGGGAATTCTCAGCAGGACATGAAAACAATTAGTTTATGCTTCATAATGAAATGTGGCTTAATATGTTGTGTATAGGCTTGCGGAGGAAAATATATGACCAAATACAGGGCTTCAGTAGTCAAAGCATAATGTGTAGTCTTTGCTCAAAGAGGACACCCAAAATAATTGAGTTTGAATTGGTTATGCCTGGGGCTAAGTGCTAAAACAAATCTTTAAATGAAATTCATTACAAGCAGGGTTGCCTTACACAGGTGTTATTGAATTCATTTCTCATTTTGATCTGATTTAGAAAGATAAGGGTAATAATTGAGACCGACTGAAAGGCTGACAATGACATTGCACATCACGGTTTCCCTTCCAACACATTAAAACGTAGCTGGTCTCATTGGCTTAATTGATCGGTGCAGATGGTGTGCTTTTCGACTCGCGCTCCTTGATTCATTTTCTTTTCATTGTTTGTCGCAGCAGGAAGACGCATCTTCTCAAATTCTATTCTTGAATAAGTCCATCTGTGCCGGGAGACTTTTAGGAATGCATGAAATTGGTATATAATTTGTAAACATTTCACTACAGCAGACATGCCAGACTGAGCTTTTGTTCAAATCAGTATTATTATGTAAAAAAAAAAAAATTACATAAATACTTGAGAGAAATTCTCTCTCACGCCAAAGGACCACAAATTAGAATAACACCGCTGTTTGAGATGGTTTCCCTCATTGTAAGGGTAAGGTTGATGAGACCACATACCTTCAGAGTGGCAAAATTAGCCAAAAAAATGAAGCTAATGAGATAACAAGCGCAAGATGGAGAAACAGGCTGATCTGATGCATCCTGCTGGTTATTTGGCTATGTCTGGAGGCGTCGCCGACCTCAGACTCTCATTTTCTCTCTGTCATATTCAATCAGCGATTCCTGCCGACAATGCGTGCCTGTGTCGCCACCAGGAGCGGCGGGATGGGGCTCGATGTTTCAGTGCATAACTTAGGCAGCGCGGGATTTAACCTTTTGTGTGTGCGACCGTTCTTACAACGAGAGGACACTGAACCAACGCTCCGTGTTAGGAGCTGTGGAACGAGTGGTCCATTTGTGTTCGCTGGTTGAAGAGAGCCTAGGTTACTGAGAAATGAAAATGTGTTGTTCCACTCAGATTAGGTCGTTGGGAGCCGAACTGGCAATAAAGTCTTCAACCGCACCTTCACAAAGTGATGAAGGACGTCATTATCAGTCTGTCCCGTTAAAGCCGGTGGGCTTCTTTCTTTCTTTTTTTTTTTTTTGGAACAAAATGCACGACACAGCAGCTCTACCTATACTGACATTTTTAACAGTCCAGAACAAGGGAGAAAATAACGCGACGGGCAGCTCTGTGCTCTTCAGTGGGGATGACACAGTGGATGAAAGGCCAAAACGCAGGAGTAGATTTGTTGTAATTAGAATCAAAATTAAATCCCGTTAAATCAGCCACTCAGTCATTCGCATATGTCATGTGAGGCTTCCTCTGGCAGTGTGTTTGTATTTTGTGTGACAGCTTGACGATGAAAATAATCAGTTCGGTCAGCTGACCACATGCAAACCTGTCCTCTTCTGCTGCTGATTGTTTCCCTCCCTTATTGAAATTTAAATACCCCGACATTGGAAGACTGTCCTCTTCTGCGTCGGCGAGTAACTGGCCATTCTCGGAGCTCGCTTAAGTAAGAACTGCGAGGTGACGTAAGCAATCCTAACAGCAAAGACTTGTCTCGTGCCAGTGAAAAGCATCTTAATTATATGATGCTAATCTTTAATTATACAAGAAGCACTAACCATTATCCATGGCTACTGGCAATGAAAAGAGGCTCCCCGTGCTGGAAGCCATTGTCTCCACAAGTGTAAAAGCCAAATTTGCCAGCTGTGAGGAAAGAGAGGCAAATGCTGTTTTTATATCACCTGGTCCTGTCCTCCATAGCTCTCACAAAAGGGTGTTTATATTTGCATGGTCTTGCATGCATTTTGTTTTATTTTCCACCACTTCCATGTTCATGGGGGGAACTATATTGTGAAATACTTGAAATAAATCAACTTTGGAACATGAATGCCCCTCTCATTATTTGCAGTGTCCCTGATCCTGCTTTCTGGTTTTCTTTGAGCTCGCAGTGGAGAGACACATTTTTCATTGCCTTACAATATCACGTCTTCTCTTTTAATAACTCTCTTGCTATTCTTTTCTCATTCTCAGATTGATCCTAAGGTTGCCTTTCCCCGTCGCGCCCAGCCTAAGGTAAGAATAAATTGGTCACTAACCCTGCTCAAAGAAAATGATTATGTCTCACGTCAGCAGCTTACCTAATTTTGTGCACTCACATGGCAAATATAAAGAGGCCATGGTTGTGTCTGTTATTCTAGAGAAATACCCATTGCTCTCAGCTTGTATATTTTGTCTGAACAAAGTAATTAAAGTTAGTCATAGAACACTGCAGTACATTTTCAGGATGAGCATTGAGGTTACGTTGATTTACCTCACTGTTATATACCTTGATAAGTGTGTTGATGCTTTATTTTTGCTTTTCATGTCTGATTATAGCTGTCTTAAATGTCATCGTTCCCCTCGCAACCTTCAACCCTATTGCACATTTAATGCAACTGAATGTGTCCTCGCAGAACGTCTCCTATTGGTTGAAAGCTTTAGCCTGGTGCGATGACGAGTATTTTTAAAGTCAAGATTTTTGATTTGTAAGGTGCACATTAGTGTAAAGTGACAGTAGTATGTTGTGGAGTGAATAGCTCAGCATTAGCCTGACTGAATTTGTAAGAAATGAATGGCGCCTTGTCAACGACGGTGATGAATTACATTTGTGGGCTGAATTATAAGTCTATTGAGTTGTTTTCTGTCGCTTTTGGTGTTGAATGCTGTTAGATGACGTGAGAGATTTAGAAATATCTTTAATTGTGGGACTATGAGAAATAGTCACAATTAGCATTGAAAGAATGGGTGATTGAAACAAGAAGCCAATCACACAGGAACTGTCGTATGAGCTCCTCATAATGCGCATTATCTTTCCCTTTTCTTGATTGCTGGTCTCGAGCAGTTCAATCGACAATTAAATATTCAGCATGTGCAGATGGTGCTGTGGCGTAGTCAAGGGCTTTGTTGACATGCCCTCTCACACCATCTCCCAGTTTTTAGGCTGCAGGCTGTGGCACAGTACTGCGCCACACCATTCAGCATCGCTATCGGGGCTTTTTCCACTCAAACCAGGTGGAAATCGATAATAGATTTTCCCCTTCCCAGTGGATCAGAGAGGAGCATTGTTAAAGAGTTGGTCAGGTTTCAAATGTAGAATTGGCAGTGTGAGCTTTCAAAGCTGGAGCACATGGTGACTTAAGGATATCGGCATATGGTTTGAAAAACTACCAGCGTTTCTCCACACTTCTCATGTTGCCAGTATATCACTTTAACTATTGCTTCTGTTTTGTGCAAGTTAAGGTCAGGGGTACAGTAAAACAGCTCCGCGTTCTTCCAATTTTAAAGCAAAGAGGAAAGTCCCATTTATATTTGTTTCCAGCAATGAATCAAGGAAGCCATATTTCGCCATTTGCAATTCCATCTTTCTCGATTCATAATGTGGAATAACGTCACCAGTAATAGCATTTGTGCCATGGCAAAGGCCTTGTGCCAATAAGTTAGAAAATGGCTATAGGGCAAGCTTGTTAGAAAGGAAAAATGGATGTATTGAATGTGGATTATAAAGGATCTTAAAGCAATGGGATTAAACCAGATAGATTAACATTGCATGGGTTTGTACTTTCTGTTCAATTGATTTAAGACCTTTTAAAAGAAGTCCCTTTCTGAGGTTCTCATTTAGTAAGTCTTCTCTGTTTTGCATTTGCTTCCTTTTGTCCCGCTTCCCCTCCACTGTCTGCCTGCCGGGCTGCTTATGCAGCTGTTGAATAGGCCTCGCTCTCATTTAAAGAAGCTCGCCTTGGCAGGTGCCTGGATGGCACGGGCTTCGGAGAGTAAATCGTGACGAGACCAATCAGCCTTAATTTTCTCACGGCGAACAATGACCTCCGAAGTAACCCTGCCAATGACCTCCCCCGGGCTGAATGCTGCGGGAAGGTAAAACTATAGAGTATGTACAGCACGTAGACTAATGTTGAAAACAGACAGGAAGTGAAGGTGAACACAGAGGACATTCCACCGTAAACAACTGAAGGTGTTTGCGCTAGAATGACAGGATCACAGGGAAAACAACTTGTATCAGCAGACATAACTGACACTGCCCTAAAGCATGGACAGTCCCGGCGTGCAGAGGTGCTTAGAGAGGCACAGCAAGGACTTTAATTATTCCACTACAGCATGCACGCGAGATGTAGATTTCTGCAGCGTTACAGAGAAATGGATGTGCCCTGACTGTGTGCTGATGCCTCAACTTTTGCACTTGAAGATTTCTAACAGAACCTGTCAATCACAGAAAACTGGCTTAGGGAAGGTGACACACACACGCAGAGACACAGACACACACACACACACACACGTGCGCACAAAGGCAAAGCTTATCCCGCGACAAAAGTGGCCAAATTACAACCAAAAACACTGCTTCTTCCAGGTTATGTCAGAGCTATCAATGTAGCCCAGGTTGGAAATATTCAGGGATCAAATTTTATCTGCAGATGACTGACGGATGAGAATGAAAGGATTACGGAATGCTGCCCGCTTTCGGCACGTTCATTTATGCCCCGTCTACCTGTAGCCCGTTCCGCTCGTCTGTGGCTTTATTAGATTGAAAGAAGCCTTTGGAAGCTGGGATTTCAGCGTGCACGTTTGAGCATTGCCCAACACAGATCGCTTAATTGAAGGAGAATTTATTTAATCTAATTCCACCATCAATATCATGATTTATAGGGGCTTGTTTCTGAAAAGTCTAGTTATGAGAACAGATAGAATCAGCACAATATATTCATTACCTCTTTTTTTTGCCACAGAATCATTGCATTACAAGGGTGACTCCAGGAAATTGGATAGTGGATTTCATAAGCACCGAACGAACCATTAAAACTCTTCACTGAGATTGCAATATGCAGCTTTGATGAGTACCTTTGAAGCAAATGTAAGATGTGATCAGTCAGTCGAACACATTTTTTTCAGATGAATCACACTGATCCTTATGAATCTCATTTCATTGTCAGTTGACAACAGTGAAACATTTGCTTCCCTCATTAAACATGTTGCTATTGATGTGTGATGCAGCACCTCCGCTAATTTAAACAGTGCCTCAATAATCCTCAGATGCGTATAATCGCATATTTAACAGAACCTTGATGTCTTAGTTTTCTCACATAAGGGTTTTTAGTTTTTTTTTTTTTAATATTTAAAAGACAAGTCGATATACTACAGTCACCACCCAATTGTTGAAGGGAATCCCTCTCCTCACAATCCCTCAGTAACAAATAGAGGAAAATAATTCTTATTCTCCTCAGCTAACGGTTACAACAAAATGTCAGCAGTCAAATTTTCATCCTCGTTTGTAAATCAAAGCGGAATCTGTCTCGTAAAATATTGTAATTTATTTTCGCTCCTGTTTTCTTTTTTTTTCTCCCCTTGTGTGAAATTTCCATGGATGTTGAAAAATGCTGACAAAAAAAAAAAAAAAAAAAAAAAAAAAAAAACAAAACTCCTGCATGGCTTTTCTGTTTTGGAACTGTGTATTGGGTGATAAAAAAAAAAAAAAAAAAAAAAAAAAGCCTAAGATGAGCTGATGTAGTTTCTCGCTGCGCCTTTGTTTGATATTTTCCGGTAAGGTTCACGCCGAAAGATGTAAACGAGGCCGCTCTCGGTTTCCTGCAGAAATCAAAGTAGCGGTTGCTGCCAACGTTGCTTGAGATTTACCACTCAATTGTTGGCGTCATTACGGCTGCCGTCGCCGCTTTTGTTTCCCACAGAGGAGTCGCGCGCGAGCATGGCATGTCCCAGCATGATTTTAATTGCCAGTGGGACTGCGGCCACTTCAGTGGGAGATGAGTTGTGATGGCTTGTTACGGAAATGAAAGGAAGGAGCGACGACCCTTCCCAGAGCGAGGGGCGTAACCCTTTCCTTACACCTCCATAAAGCGATTTACCACGCAAGCCATCCAGAACAGGCTGTCATCGCGCCGCAGGCAGACTCGTGAAGCAGCACGAGGACTCTATCTTTGCACAAAATAGATGCGCGCTGCGGCATCGGTGACAACACTCGCAGATATTCGCTTTATTTTTTTGTTTGCCGATGACGGGTTTCTGTCCCAAAAATGACCCGTTTTAAACGCTTTTGCCCGAATGTCAGCGAGGAGGCTGGTGCACTGTGCCACTAAACCAGTGGAGGTAATTCCGGGCCATCATTCAAAACTAGGATCAAAGTAAGTGAATTTTACTCCAGCCTGTGACGGCTGTGAATGTGGCGTCCCTGTTCATGGCCTGCTGTTAGAGTCTGCTTATCTCTGGCAGCTGGAGCCCTCGCCTTCTCTTTGCCTCTCTCTTTGTCTCACTCTCTGTCTTTGTATGTCACTTTCTCTTTTTCACTCTGCCTCTTTCTTTATCAATCTTCCCCTGTGTCTGTGAATGACAAAGTGTCCAGTAACCCCCCCCCGCCCCCCTCCACCACCCATCCCCCCCAACCACCACCCCCCCCACCACCCACTCCTGTCAGGGACCGGCTCTGTTCTGCAGCACAATATCTGACTATCTCAGGTATGGCTGGTCGATCCGGATGGAAAATGTCATCGCTATTTATTAGCAAAGACCATAGATAATATTCAGTTTTTAATGCTCAGTGGATTTAATAAATTCCCAATAATGAGGTTTGCATTTTTCATGTTTTTTATATTACCCACTTTGCCCATTTTGAGTTTTTGTTTTAAATACAGTATATGATGCACAACATGAACACGCCATTACTGTCTTTCTTGATTTTGTAATTTCAAAGATCTTCTATTTATAATGGCCTAAAATAGCCAGTATTATGATTATCAAAGGGGGAGGAGTTCATACATTAACTTGTAGAGGATTTTGTACAATTATTAAGAATCAAAAATCTGCATCTAAAATATCAGGCCAACAACTTTGGACTTTTACTGCTGAACTGCTGCACATACACAACCGCCCGAATGCAACCTGCATTAAAGAGATAGTTTGGGATTTGAAGTGGGTTTGTATGGGGTACTTTAAAACGGTGCTGTGTATTACCGACAGTAGCCGACAGGAAATTAAACCCATTATATCTTATTATGCTTTCCCCAAAGCCACCTGAGTGCTTTGTCAAAAACAGCCATTTTACTTAGCAGAAAGCAGGAGCTGCTGGTGTCGGTCAGTTATTTATTAATTTACATTTTTTCTGCGTGTTGTCCGACACTGGCACGTTGATGTGGGTGAGTTAGCCACTATACCACTGACAAATTAGCTGACAGCTCTTGGGTAATTAAGTGTTTTTGTCAAATGAACAAGACTTTGGATTAAGCGATAAATTGACTTGAGTTTCCTGTCAGAAAGGGATTTCAGATTGCGAGGTACAGCAGTTAAAACGCTCCAAATACAGCCATTATTCATTTGAACACAAAACCGCCCTCCTGTAATGATACCTCTGCTGTTTTGTAGGTAATACACTGACCCTTTAAGGAGGACCTGGTCTGCATATTTCAGAGATGGATTCAAAACAGACTTCTCTGATTTCATTTCGCACCTTTATTCCTGTCTCCTGAGCTCACTTGTTCTCTGTCTGTGCTCTTCTCTGGTCTGATTTTTCTGTCTTTTAGGATTACAAGACCTTGTAAATCCAGGCTCGCACCTTGCTCAGTTATTTGATCTAGATTTAGCATTACGATATCCCCCTTCTCAAAATGATCCTTATTTTAAATGACACGGCTCACTGCTGGGAAAATGAAACCTCCGTCGCTGCCAGCCACTTTGAATGTCCCTGTGAGTTTATTAAAAGCACCAGCTTCCCCGTTCCAACTCGGATCTGCACAGCTGCACCAGTCTGAAAGAATATTCAAGGACAAAAGTATTTAATGTGGTGCAGGATGCCATATCAAGGTCTTTGTTCAGCTTTACAGTTTATGACAGTGAGCTTGCCCAAATATTTATTATGTGCAAGAACTTTTTTTTTTATTAGACATTTCTTTTAAAGCGTTTCCACTGCGGAGATGGCACCGAGCGGAGAAAGGAGAAGAAATCCTTTTGTTGTGCAGGCTATTATCCACACCTGACGTCGCATTTCAAGGCATATGGCACAGGTCTTATCCCAGTGAGCAACCAAGATGCCCGCCTGAAAAGATATTTGCTGTATTTCTCAAAAATAAATTGGAATGGGGTTTTTACAACTGACACTAGTAGACGCACCAACGTTTCACCGAAACCGCGAGTCAGACAGAAGACGACGGGAAAGTGACAAGCCCGTTGATGGGAATTCTTCGCTGTCACTCTCCTCTCGAGCCAAGAAGAAGAAGGAAAAAAAAAAAAAAAAAAAAAAAAAAAACACTTGTGGAGCCAACATAAATAAACCTTCCTTTAGATAAAGGACGACACAAGATGTGTGGTAATGGCTACTGTGCTGAAGCTGGAGGTGGGTTTAAATCCCTGACCCGTGAGCTCTTTTGCTTTCAGTGGCCTCAGTGGAACTGCTCCAGATGAAAACAGGGCCAGAGCACTGACATATGAATGACTGTTTGTTTGCTGGTCAGACACAATCGCCAACTGAGTGACCCAGTTAAAGGGCTAGTCAAAGCAATAGACTGATTTTATTTTTACCCTCTTTGTATGTATAGAGAACATAATCGCCATCATTTTTTTTTTACCTTTTTTTTTAAAAAATACCCCTTTCAATCGGAAGCTAAATGTAAAGTGCGATTTATTTATTTATCTATCCCTTCACATTTAACACGTGCGCACTCTTCCTCGCGTTTGAATAATTGCCGGAGCACTTATTATTTGAGTGTACATGTGTGCGATTCTTCTTGTCTCTGCCTCCCTCGTTCACAGCTCCGGTCGCCTTGGTTGCGGGGGGGGGAGTAATTAGGTTTTCCAGGGGATCGAGGGCTTCTTGCAATGCTCACCAATGGCAGTCGTGAGCCTGGCTAGTGCTGGTGGGGCAGAGAGGACAGAGGGCTGTGCAGGAGCCTGGCACCTCTAAACCTGATGCTGACTGACAGTAATGAGGATGGTCTGCTAGCCAGGATAGAGAATAGGAGGGCACGGTCCTCACTATACCTCTCAAGACCTCTTATCAAAGCCTCTGTGCACACACACACACACACGTGCTCTCAGAGATACAGACAATACAAGCTTGTTGTGCGCAATTATTACTAACACGAGTGGAGCTATATACAGTCTACTCAGTACTAGCATCTGGTGGAAGAAAGGTCATAGAAGAGAATCAATGTTTCCCCTGTAATTGTATGGGGCCGGCCAGCTGCTTAGCCAATGGGGGGAAAAAAAAAAAAGGAAAAATCCTGGCATAAAAATAAACACACATTCCAGCTTCTGCTGTCGTTACCTCTGCAGAAGCTATTGACAGCGTGACTGAACTCTCTTTCACACTGGCACACGAAGCCAGGCTGCTACGGCCTGCTCAGACCTCACTGTTCAGTGTCAGGGAGGTGTAATGTGGGGGGTGGGGGGGGTCCGAATTCTTTAACCCCCCCACCTCCCAGAGGTGACGCTGGGGGTTAGGAATATCCCCGACAATCTATTTGAATGTATAATGGGGCATCGCTGACCAGGGTAATGAGCCTGTAATGGCTGGAGTGCAAACCACAGTGAGATTTAAGGCAGGTCCAAAGTACAGTTGACATTTCCTTTATTTTATAATGCACTCTGATCATGTTTACATGTCTGATGTTTTAAGGAACTGACAGAGAGGAGGCTCAAATGTCTTTGAAAAATGTTCTGGCACATCTTTAAAGGAAAGCTCACTGGTTGGGGTTTTAAGTTCCTGACTTGTGTGACTCAGCGGTCTGATTTTGACGTCCTGCTGTTGTTCACTAGGTGTTAAACCTTCAGTGTCCACTGGCCACAACTTCTGATTGTTTTGTGCGGACGGTTGACGGGCCCACTCGCAGAAGTCTTCTGTCACGGCCGCATCCCGTTATCACTGTAGCGTAAGATATTGGAATCTCACAGGCCAGATTGTTCTTTCTCACTCTGACATTGTGTGACAGTTCATGCTTTGTAGGTTCTTTTTTTTTTTTCGTCTGCAGCCCCGACCTTACAGATTAAGAATGATATTCCTTTAGCGAGACAGGCCTGTCAGGTTGTTCAGGGCGCCATTGTTGGTAGTTTGATCAGTAGTGATGGCTAGTAGCTCTCGCTGCTCAGGTGTCTGAGTGTTTCAATTAATATGTGAATCGTTAGTCGCCTCATAGCAGTAAGGTCTCTATTCCAACTCTGTTCTGGTTTATCTTTTCTTTTTTCGGAGTTTGCAACAATATGTTGCATTGTTACCTTTAGGCTTGAGAGATTGTTGTGTGACCTGCCATTTGTGTCTTAGTCAAAAATATCTTAACTAGAAGGCCGACTGTGATGCATCTTTTGTCACTCTGAAGGAGAAATTCTATTAGATTGAATCATCAGATTCGCTGATGTTTAATTTACCAACTCTGGACTTTTTCTATAGGAAAATATAAAATTAGACAAACTCACTCCAAAAGATGACTCTTCATAAGAAAGTCAGAGGTCAGAAGTGTGTTCATTTAAAACTATGCTATAGATGCGGTCTTGAATTTTCCCCAAGTGCAGATGGTCAAATTGCATATGATAAGATTCCTCATTTTGCGTTTCTGTGCTTCCCACCTGATGTGAGAGCCACTGAAAGGCAACTATTATGCAAGTACATTGCCCAGACACTGCTTAATAGCTCCCAAATGGCCCCATTGGCAGAAAAGCTGCACAGTAGTTTTTTTAATAATGGGAAGAACTCGATAGATTTTGGGGCTTCAGCGCTAACAAAGCACGGTAAGACGGATGGGCAGAAGAACATCGGGCCAGGCACATGGCTGCATTTATACTGACTCTCACCTGCTCTTTGTCTCCGCTGTCATTTGCAGGGTGGTCTGTCATTAACATCTCACATAACAAATTTCAACCTAAATGGAAATAAAATGGTGACTTTGTCATCACCTTTTCTGGGCGACTTCATTTTAAATGAGGACAAATTCTTCCCGCCGTATTGTTGAATTGTACGATTAGAAAAAAGAAACAAATAATGCACATGCTACTCTTCAATACCGCATTGCATCCAAGTCTGGGTAGTAAAGAGCTTAGCTGTTCCTCTACATAATGCCTCGGTCCTCAGCTGTGACCTTTCTCTTCTGCACATCATTCATGATTATACTGCTGACATGTTGGCTCATGCCAATAATTTTTCATTGGAGGCAATGTCAGCCACATCATATTTTATCATCTGGATATATTTGTGTTGTGTGTGCATGTAGGCTCTCTGTAATTTGTATTTGTCTGTTTATGTGCGTGCTCTAGAGATTAGATTTTGCGTTCAATTCGACTCAGAAACAAATTCAGTTGTAAACACAATCTGGCAGCCCTGGGAAGATACATATATCACTGTTAAATGACTGATACATGTAACAGGAATAAATAAAGTCTTTGTATGTAGAAAAATGTGAATCTCTAGCGTGCTAGTCATTATAACAGTGAGTGCACAATCTGAACTGCAGTACAGATAACAAACAGAAACTGGAGAAAGATACTCAAAAATTATCAACTCATCTACGATTATCTTCACAGAAATAAAGCTGCGTATGGATGAATAGTTTTAAAGTCATTTTTACAGCCATACATAACAGAAATGAACGCTTTTCACGCTCAGCTGTCTCCAGAGTGATGCTGTTTTTAAGTGTATCCTCCCTCAAGTTTGGAATTCACAAATGTGGTTAGTTATATTTGAGTGCTTTGGCTGCAAATAACAAAATAAAAGTAATCATTTTTGTGCTTTAAAATGACAGGACATAGAATTACTCCAAACCGGGCAGCCGCATAAACAGGCGTTCGCACAAAGGCATGTAATTGATGCTTAATTAGTGATGTAAAACAGTAGTTATAACCAGAAAATGTGTCCGTGTACACTGTCCTCACAATCGCAGCACCTACTCTTCAAATGTGCAACAGTGCCAATTATCTCAGTGGAATACAATAAATGTAGTATTTCCGCGCTTACATCAATAGTTGATGCAGTTCAGAGTCTTTTTGATGGCGACCTTGTCGTACAACTCTGTCTCTGCGCCACCCACTCGGCTCGTCACACAGAAGGGAAAGGTTTACTACTGTTTAAATAATATGTCTGGACTCCCAGTTTGTTTTAAAGCCAAGAAAAGCTGAACTAATTACTGATTGTGATTAATGCCGCTGTCATATTAAGTTCATAGATTTGATTTATTGTCCCTTTTTTGACATTTCAGAATTTACAATGAATGATTTCGTTATCGTATATATCTTGGAAACACATTTTACTGTTTTAGAGCTGTAATTGGCCTCTCAGAGTTATTTTCTTATTCAGGATTTGCACAGCAGCCAGTGTAGATTTTCATTTATGGTCAACCTGTCATCGTCTCATGGTGGGGAGGGGGGCTACTTTTAATGGGAAGGAGAGGACCTAATGTAATTGAGTCTGATTGACACAGGACCCTGACACGTCCACTGCTAATTTATTCCTTCTAATCCAGCCTGTTTTGGCAACAGCACTGCAGGTGTGCCCGCAACTTGGGCTACCAAATAAAGGTGTTGTTGCAAATGGCAGCCAGGGATAGTTACACAAATTTACACCAGTGCCTCTGCTTCCACCTTGATTCATTAAAAGACGACCGCTTGTGACACTCTGTCTGGAAAATGCTGAAACAAACCAGCGACGGCGGAGGCAAGCCCTTTTCCCCGACTCGCCACAGCAGAGAGAGCTGGAGAATGTGGAATAATCAAACGGCGGTAACGCATAAGCAGGTCAAGTCTGACTTGTAACGGTTATTTTTGTGACTTAATTTTCTGGCTCTGTTATCATACAGTAATGAAAATTGTTGACAGATTCATTTCCTCGCCGCTACCGCCTAAAACCATTTTGCGATTTCTAATTGATAGCTGCATCCAGTGATTTTATAGCACTTTTAATTAGTCCAACTTTGACCTTCTGGTCGCTTTGCATTTATATTGCTCCAAATTATTTTCACCTTCTTTCCTCATTAACTGTTGTCAAATGAATACGGGCAGTTACAACATATTAATTCATATATCCGCTGCATGAAGAACGTTGTGACTGGTATGATTTGCTAATGGTTGCTTATTTAACTGTTTTATCGATTTCATAGTGCTGAAATGGAAATCCTAAGAGAAATTAGGCAGTTGTCTCATAGAAAAACATATTAACTTAAACTTAAAAATAAGAGAATAATAAACACAGCTCAGCAGAATAACAACCACTTAGGTCTCTAATTGACTAAGAGCAGAAGGCCCTACGTGTGTCATTAGGGAATACAGGTGCTTGATGACTTTTTCTTCACTTGAAGCCTTCATATGGAACCAGTTAATCTCCCATGTAATACTGAGGAGATGCACATTGGTAAATGAACAAACACCGACCGCAGATGGAACTTACTCGACATGATGATTTGTATGGATTTCCATAGATCTGACTTGTATTTGCGCTGCAAGTTGTGAGGGTGAGAGTCGTGTCAGCGACATAATTAGTCTGAAACCTCAGCAGAATGACACAGTTTAGGCTCGCCCGTAATGGAAAAGTCTTTCTGGGTTGTCTATAAGTACATCGCATGCTCTCTTTAAATCGCCCTGCTTTATGTCATGTTGTTGCTTATGCTGTGGCACAGAGGTGACGATTTTCTGCTGAACCAATCAGCGGACTGCTGTGGGTCTAGTTCCGTGAAATGGTGCCATAAAGTGGAACACTATGGACTGGCTATTTTGGTATCATTCTCAGCCATTGAAAATAATTACTTGCGTAAAGTGAACCTACTTGGCGAAGAAGAAAAAAAGAAAAAAAAGATGAGAGAGGGAGTGAGAAGAGCCTGAATTGATCTTCACTAGAAATAAAGGGTAGTTATTTAGAAGACTCTGTTCAATCCAAATGGAAGATGGCAATGAAACAAGAGGCAGGGAACACTGGCCAGAGCAGTAAAAGCACTTTATTATATGATCCAGTCCCTCAGCATTACAAGCAGACTCAGTTTTATTTAAATACACACAGATAGTGAGTAAATTAGACAAAGAGCTGGTCCTGTTAGCTCTTTTAGCAGTCTTTACTAACCTTATCTCTGAAGATAACTCTATTAAGAGGAAATAAAACTGGCTGAGTCTGAAAAGCAGCGCATCAGGTGCACACCTATAATACTTTATTTGCATAAGGGAGACAGGGCCTTCACTGGTGATAACAAACATTACGACTTGTGCATTCATAAGTGGTAAATAGTGGCAATGAAGTCATTAAAATCACTGCTATTAATGAGGCTCAGCATCGATAGCTAGACAGGAAGTGCAAGAGCCCTCTTTGACCTTCATGTCTCGTCTGCTGGCTTTCTCTTTGTTGTAGCTTGGTTGCGTGAGCCTCTTTCTAAGTTTGTCCCGCTGTCCACTGTCTTGTCTTCCCGCCATCTTTTTTTGCAGCAGTGAGTCTTTATCTGCTTGGTTGCCTTTATAACAGTAACACAAGTTTAATTTCCTTACCTGCTTAATTGAAATTCACATCTATTTCTCCTCATGTGCCTGTGCACCTCTATTTATGTGTGTGTGTGTGTGTGTGTGTGTGTGTGGGACGGATATTAGTGGAGTGTATTTTCATTCTAAAAGTGGCAGGTGATGGACAGGATCTCACAGACAATGCCCTCCTCCCCTCCACCTCCACTAGCCTCAATCTTTTTGTCTGCTCCACCTGTCTTTTAGATACGTTTCAACCTTGTCTCTTTCTTTTGCGCGCGCTCTATTCCCAAGCTCCCCTTTTCCATGGATTGCCAAGACCTGATAAATCTGGCACTAAATTTAGAGATATTTCTCAAAGACATCCCGGACTAAAAAGGGAGGAGAGTACAGACAAAGTGGCCCTTCTAATCCCTGTTTATCATGTTTTATTTATCCCCCTGAAAAACGTGAGCGTGTCAGGGATTCTCCCGTCACTTCGTTCTCTCCGTTGCCGCCGTAACTTCTTCTGTCCCCCAATTAAATGTCACCCACCATATTCTGGTCCCAGAAGGCCACATTTAAACTGACAGCATTTTCAAATTATATCATTCAGCTCAGTAGGGTTGGACTTCATAAAATTAGGGGGTTGTTGAGGTTCTAATAGAATATTTTCGCTATTTAAATTCCAGCTGCAGTGGCGCTGTCAGTGAGCATGGCCTTTTATTACACCCCTCTTAGTTCTGACATTTTTTTTCCCCACATTGTTTGACTACAATATGGCATCCACTGACAGAAATTATGTTTCTGCCCTGGAGTGCCTTCAGCTGCACCTTACAAGCTTGACTCATCTCACTTTTGTGATGAGCCACAGGCTAACACATTAGCCAGAAAAAGCCCCATTACATGCCAGGGTGCATTTAGTCCGTTCTGTTTTCATAAAGAAAACGGAACTTTCCAAGGCGGCTCGATGTCTGTTACTGAACAGGCTGCTCTTACTTTAACGATTTTTGATTTTCAACCATCCTCACCGTCTTCGGTATTAAAGATAATGAAAACACTGCAAATTTTAGAGGGTTGTTAAAAGCTTTAAAAGCTCTTTCGGTCTCCGTGTGTGTTGTTGAACTAGCTTAGCGCAGATTCCCTCCTTGGTCTATACAGTAGTCTGGTCAACAGTTCTCTGAAGAGATTCTTTCTATGGCGTCAAACAGAAGAGCAGCTCCTCTTTCTCCTTCTCCCTCATTGTCATTGCATTTACAACACATTCTTATCAGTGTGTAGCCAGTAATACGAGTCCTTTATCCTGCCTTCTATAGCCTGCCTTTGCCTCTTGTTTATGTTGATAATGAAGGGTGGGCTATTTCCTCCCTGTGCTGTAAAGTGGCGTCCCACTGTGGTCCCCAGCTTCATTGCGTTCTACATTTTTCAGAAGGGGACAGACTAATTACTTGGCCATTTCATGCTGATTCTGCATTACTGTTGAATTATGGTAAATGTTGTCAGTCATTGAGAGTGTTTACCTGAACCTGAGAGTCAAAAATGTGTCCTTTTTTGAAAAAAAAATAACAAAAAATAATTGCGATTGGATTTTTTTTTTTTTTTTTGTCAGACTAGCAGCACAGCCTTCCCACAAGATTCCTAAATTCTTAAAATGGCATTGTCCATACATCTTCCAGCAGGATGCAGCTGATTCAGGTCCCTCTCCCCCCTCCTCGGTCTGAGGACAACAGAAGGGAGAGAGGGACTGTAGCACGCTGACTAATTTGTGGTATTTAATTGTACAAACAGAGCGATGAATGTTAGAGGAAACAAAAAGCTCCAAGTTCCTTTGACGGGCTTCACATAAAAATTTGGTTTGTCCCTTGGATGGTATTCAAGACTTGGCAGAAATAGTTTTGTCATCATTTAAGACAGGAATTTGGGTTTTTGCCCTTATGGATGCTCTACATGTGTCTGCAGGGAGATGGGAATACAGGGGATAGAGCGAATTAAATGATCTTGATGTCACTGAAAGGAACGAGATTTTTTATTACAGATTCTCAGCTGCTTTTATTTACTCAGGAAAAAACCTCAAAGGGGTCAAGTGAATCCATTTTTAAGGGCATCCTGGTAATTGAGAATGAAATGGGTCCCACTGGGCTGAAACCAATACTCTTTAACAGACTCTTGTTGACTGTGAGTAACTGGTTTTGAATTGTGTAATGGAGACGGAGAGAATTCTTTTTCATAGTAATAATTGCCTGGGAGGTGTAGCTGTAGGAGACGCGAGGCATGCATAAAACCTCTGCCTCGCGCTCGGCGTCTGACATTTCCTCCGCTTTGATCGATGAGCTTGCCACTGGCTCCTTCACTCTGGTCGAGTCCTTCTCTCTCTGTCACTGAGAACTTGACAAGATGGTGAGGTTAGCATCTCCCTAAAGCGTTACATTGTTCGATGCGGTTGTCCCTGTGCTCAGACAAATGATAAATCATCCACTGGATAAAAATGTAATTTTTACGACCGTATAGCTTAACAGGTGTGTCTCTTGCTTTTATTCATCTTTGCATCTTGCAATATGAAATAATATAAAAACGTGTAGGCCAGTAGATGGTTTTACCTAAAAAGTCTGAATCACCAATTTTTTTTAGCTAATGAGAAAGAATTATCTTCATTATCGTTAATCTTAAGGCTTTGTTTTAAAGAACTGCTTCGACTGTGTGTGTGTGTGCGTGTGTGTGTGGGTGTGCGTGTGTGAGTGAGCCTGAGAGAGAGGGAGAGGGGGCGAGGGAGAGAGGGACTGGGGGTTTTCACCATCCTGTGGCAGTATTTGTGTCAAATGTAACTTGATAAGGACCTAATGAGCATGAAATCATTATGATTCACGCTCATAACCCATATGAATTATTATTCAGAAAACGTCCATGGTGACACACTCGCCTAGCTGACGGTTACTGTTCAACTGATCTCAGAAAGCTTGATAAATTAAACTGGATGGCTGTGTTGTCATTGTCACTGTCAGCTCACTGCAACCGACCTATAAATTGCAAAGTCTTTACATGTAATAATTAGTCTGATTTTAAAATACACTCATTTATTTCACAAAGATGTCCTGAAAATAAATTGCACAATTATTGCTTTCAATATCTGACAAAACAAATAATCAAGACTATCACTCAATCCATCAATCTTTAAAAAACATCGAATGTCTCTCAAATTCAAGCAATAATTCAGCATAAAACAGAACTGCGGTTAATTCTTTAAACTGTCCATTCATTTCTATATTTTTCTTGGTTTTGCATGATTGGCAAGGTCTCTACAATTAGTTACACTCATGGAAAAACAGCTCAGTTAAGGCAGGAAAATGTATCATTTCTTCTTAAGCAACAAGGTGGAGGGAGTGTGTTTTCTACAGTGGAGGGAAGATGCAGCGAAAGGCATCAAAACGTTCAAATTCAAAGAAGCGTGGAACAAAAATCGGTTCCTGATAATAAGAACGTGTACAGTAAGTAGTTCTTGTGATATCTTTAGTTATAAATTGACCCACTTAAAACCTCGCAGGAAATCTGGGCTGTATGCTGCAAACAGGCCGTTGGTCAAAGACCGGTCGTGACACAATTCTGCTCTGCGTGTTTGTGAAAATAAAGTGTTTTCCATCAAAAAAGAGTCCCTGTGTATAGATGGTGGAATCACGCAGTGGAGTGCAATAAACAGCACCTTTGGCCTAGAAAACAGACAAAAGGACAGGAAGTTACCCTGCTCTTTTTTTGTGGAATATTGTTTGCGCAAGTCGGGAAGAGGGAGGCAGCTGAGAAAGCAAAGGACAGTAGAGTTCTTTTAGGCTCCTGGGTGGGGCCAGAGGCCTCGAGGATGAAATGGGGAGCACATGGGGGAAGTGAATGCCAGCTCCCTACCGTGTAACAATCACAAAGGCCTTTGACTTGTTGCCATGTTACCGACTTTCGATGGCAGGTATCCTCTGCCCCAGACTCAGAGAAGGAGGCTTGTGAAAGGTGAGAGAACCACAGGGGCAAAGGTCGCTCCCCACAGTTTTGGGTTCAACACAGGGAAAGATGGATAGATGGATAGATAGATAGATAGATAGATAGATAGATAGATAGATAGATAGGTAGATGGATAGATAGCTCCTCAACTTCTATTTAATGATGGAGCTAATTTTTGAACGGACTGACTGACATCTGGAAATGGTAGGACGAGCCAGAGGGACAAACGTCCACCCGGGACCAGTTTTTGGCTGATTTATGAAAGCATATGTGAGGTTGGTGTGAGGCACACACACACTTAAAAGTATGACTCCCCGCGGGTTCTGCTCGACTGACTGGAGGCCCAAACCAACACATTTACTTTAAATTTTAGGAGAAAAGATATTTTAAACATTTCCTGGATCGAAAGAATTCCAGTGAACGAAGAGAACACTTTATTCTCAGTAGAAACCTCAAAAGGTGAAAGACCAAAGGTTAAATGCTGAATCCTTACCCTACGTAGTATGTTGCTAAATGCAAAAATCTAAAAATCCAAGCACATGCTGTAACCACAGCTTTGGCCCCACTGAAAATATAAATATATATAATAAAGACATTTCTCAGAGTTGCACTTAGTCTTTCTCTAGATAATGGAGATTTCCATCATGCTAATGGGTAAAGCATTATAACCCAATTATGCTTACTTGCATGCCCTTAAGGTACACTGCTAGTTATTTTCTAGGCGTTTACACATTTACGTATGTATTCTGCGAGCAGAGCTTACAGGTGCTAACTGTTGAATAATTCAGCGAGTGTGCTACTACTACTTCAGCTGTCTCATCACTTTTTCTTCTATTCAGTTTCTGCCACTCCACATGCCTTGTGGCAGATTGTTGCCTCTTGTAGGACAGATTTGGGAATTGACTGAAATACAAATCCTTAGTTACACCGGTTCAAACCCTCCCGATCAGGTGGGCACGATTTCTGTTTCACTCTTCGTGTCATTACGGCCTCCCAGCTAGTGGAACCTATTTGCACATCTCCAAAATCGCTTTGGCATATCAGAGACCAAGCTGCAGTTGTTAATGGAACCAGCCGCTTAAAGGTACCGCCGCACCTGATGACGTAATAGCCTTTGAAGAGGCCATTGCAACCATTACCCATAAGTACAGCTGTGGCAGGGATCCACAGCTATACTGAAATAAGGGAAGTATTCACTTGTTTCTAGGAGGGAAAATGCATGAGCTCGCTCTGCTGATTGCTTTAGGAGCCATCATTACCATTTTGTAAGCAGCAGCTCGTAATGTCGTTAACTATTCCTCAGTGCGTGGTTGGCTGGTTCAGTGTCAGCCATGGCACAGTAAAGATATGGCTTATAGGGGGCGAAAGGATTTGAATTTCTGGATGCGTGTTTTTTTTTTTTTTTTTTTTACTGTATCTACATTTTTGTGTTTTGTTTTGATTCCCCTGTAATTTCTGTGGTATATGTATGACTACTGCCCAACCCTTGCTCATCTATGGGGCCTCCTGGGTAATTTCTTGTGCAGATAAAACCCTCAGAAAGGTATGAGGGTGATGGGTAAAACTGTTCACAGATGCTTCCAGCTAGATTGGGTCTTAAGTAGGAGCATAAAAGAAATTCCACCTGGGACTAGTTATTGGCTGATTTATGGCGGCTTATAACTAGATCCGTAAAGATGGTTACGGATCAACTTGCATAACTACAGATTCCTTCAAAATATGTGAGATCCAGTGTTTGTGTGGCATTCTGCGCCTTGGACTTACCTTTTCGTTATAATGTGCCATTTTTAATGTATCGACCTGCCAAGTCACTAAATGTCAAGCGACCAGGGAACAGTTGCATATTTGAAAATGTTTAAGCTGCAAATGGCTTATTTACACTGGTGCCCGTGTCTAGAATCAGAGTAAATGTTGTAGCTGAATATTAATGGAAACACAGCAAATAGGTTATTTGCCATCAGGTGCCCCACCCCATGGATTAAAAGAGCACGGACAACTTTGGCATGAAGGTTGCATAGGTCATTTTCTTCACTACATAAATATACAATCTTTTTTTTAAAGGTGTTCTGCCGTAGAATTAGTAAATAATTAGGGAAGGTTTTATTTTGCAAGGAACAGTTTGTCTTGCCTCACAGTCAGAGTTCAAAACATAGGGGCACACAGCAGAGGAAAGACGGGGAGAGACGGACAAACGGGAATTACAGCTTTATGGCTGTATGCACCCGTGCATAACAGATTTGGCTGTTTGCTCCTGTCCAGTCCTTTGTAACAAACGTGGGCAGGAACGGTAGAATCAGGTGTAGCTGGCCATTGGGGAAATCCAACGAGCTTGTCAGACGAGTGCTCGGTGCAGCAAAGATGCTTCACTTTAAAAACCGTGCTCCACCGCTATGGAAAACGACGACCTCCCTGACGTCACAGCACCAAAACACATCAAGATCCAAGACGACATTTCCTGTTTATACTAAAACTGGACTGGTCTGCTTTCCTTTCCTCGAAAACCGAATCTCGGTTTCAGCAAACCAGAAATAACAGAACAAGGTCAAACAGCCATAATTTAAAATATTATACAAAAACATCTAAGCAGCTGCTTCTGGCAACGTCTGGACACGAGGATTAACACGGTAGAAAATAGAAGTTATTATAACCCTTTCTGATGCGCCAAATTCTGCATTCAACACTCATAAACTTATGCAGTGAGGACCTACCTTTTGCCCACCTAGTTGTTCCACAGGACAGATAGATAAAGCGGTCTCTGCCCTTTGTGTGCTTCGCAGCATTCATTATGTGAGCGCCGCCGCGGACCTGCTTATGTGGGCAAGACGAAATTTAGCTTAATGTGTGATGCATCTGGAAAACTGGAAATTGACATGCACAGCAGAGGTTGCGGATTGACTCCTCTCGGGTCTATTTGAGAGAAAAGTGTTGACCGCTGACAGCAGCGCTGTGATCCGTAACCTATTGTGAGTGTAAAATCACAAGTGCAAGGCCTTTTCTTCGATAATGCCGTGGAAAAACGAAATTCCACATCTCTGTCGGCGATGACGCGGGGTATGCAGATGTGGATCTAAAGGTGCTGGCGCTTATAATCTCTCAAAGTAAATATTTATATTGCCCTTTTTTTTGTGGTCCGCTGGCTTTTAACCTATGCTTTATTTGTCAGAAATAATAAAAACCCTGAAGTGACGGCCCTGATCTTTTTAACAAACTAGGCTGCTGCTATTATTTGGGTAAATCGAGCCAGAGCGCAGTGTTTTTTTTTTTACCTGAGATTATCCGTGGGGCAGAGTGCTCTGGGAGTATTTCCTGCTCTGCTGTACATGTAGGAACTAGATCTTGGTGTTGTGCATTTCCCTGTTTAGAGAGCGAGCGAGACAAAGAGGATGAGCGGCGACAAGGAGGGGGTTGAAAAAAAAAAAAAAAAGAGTAGTGGTGTGTTGTTGGCAACTACTGGCTGTATCTGAGCAGCCTGCAGAGACGGGCACGCTTCGTCTCCAGTGTCATTTGCAGCTTAAACAAACAGGTGTGATGCAAGAGCCCCTCAAACAAACACTGCTGGTCTTCAAAATGGAGACGAGCCAAAAGACACCTAGCGAGGGACCGTGGAGGGGGGGGGGGCAAAGTGACTTCACGGCCAAATGTAACGGTGAAATAAAAATCGTTTTATTACATTTCGGTCGTCGGGTAAATCAGTAGCTTGAGCTGATGTTTATTTGAAGTTTCTGTTGTCACTTGGTTCAGAAGTTGAGGGCTGGCAAAGTAAAAGTAGAGGGGGGTGGTGGTGCGTGCAGCGAGCCGAGGCAGGCCTGAGTGGTGCTTGGCTGCTGTGGTGCCTTCACACAGCTTTGATAGGGGTCCCTAGCATTACTCTGCCTCACTGAGTAATGCCCCTGATGAGCGGAATCTCCAGTCCCTCCAGACTTTTAACCCTCGTGGCTTCTGTTCTTTCCTCTCACGTACCCTCCTCAGATGCGGCGCGCTCTTACTTTAACGGTCTTTTAAAGGCACCGTCCGCTGCCAATGACGCAAATTCTGTTTAGATTTGTTGGGTCTTCCATCTCCCCGTCTTAAAATCCACTAATTTTAGTAAACGTCAAAACAGGACACTGTCATGGCAGGAAATGGAACGTTAATGGGTTATGTGGATGTGTGATTGTCCTCCATATGTTCAGCAACAAAAGAAAATAGCTCAGGCCTTCACTTACCAACATTAGTGCAAAATATCATTTTTGTTTTCACTTTTGCCTGGTAGGCATAAAGAGGCAGTAGAATAGATAAAGAAGCCCAGATGTGACTAATTGCAAACATAGACCAGAACAACAGTAAAATAACAAGTACATCAAAGGCCTGATTGATGCTCTAATGCAAAGCATCTTCCAGAGACAGCAGAGGAGAGGCTACTGGTTCTCCTTTCACACATCCCGAGCTCTCAGGCCCAGCCGAGGTTATTTTAGTCGAGGTATATGAGATATAATGATACGTCGGAGAGATCTGCTGGGACAAGAGGAGCAGGTAGTGCACAGGAGCAGGGGGCTGATTTATGGGCAGGATAAATGATGCGGTGGGTGTCTGTCTGTGTAATAGCAGTGCGCTCCACGCGCCGCACTTTCACTCGGCAGTAGTTTATAGTGTGATGTGTGATGGGGATAAATGTCAGCTGGGCTTATCTAAGAAGATCTGATATGACTTTAAACTGGCTCCTCTCGAACACATCCGCACGTGATAACGGAGAACCGTTAATGGCGCATCGACGAAATGGCAAATGAGATTTGAAAAATGTGCCATATTGTTCACAGCTCATACATAACCAGGGAAACGAGGATTTATTATACCATTATGGCTTCTTTCATCATTTAACCTCTTTCTAATGGTATGCAGATTCTTTGAGGAATATTTATTTTGTGGTTTACATAAACTTAAAGAAATGAGCAGCATTAAAAATGGAATGAGACAACAGCAGATGTCTCTACTCTGGCTTCATGTTGGAAGCAGTTGTTTTTCTGGGTGATGAAGTGTTCTCTTTTCACTCATTTTCACTAAAGGAGCTTATTTGCTTCTGTCTGTTGGGCAGCATGAAGTGAAGAGACACAAGTGGAATCTTGTTGTTCACCCTGAGCACAATCTCAAAGGACAGTGCATTATGGCCATATTCCATGTGCCTAATGGTAGTAAACTGTTGTCTTATTGTACGAACAAAATTGCTCTCACCAAGAATTTACATGATCTATAGTGCTAATGTGCTGCGCATGAATACATACAAAGAATATATTGTGTGCAAATATGAAAAAAAAAAGATCCAAGTCTCCCTGGTGTGAAAGAGTTCTAGTATTTTGGTCTAATTGGGGCATCGAGGTCTCTCAGGGTTAAAATGTTAATGGTTAAACCAGAGCAGCTTGTGTTTTGGTGAGAGTATGAATATTAAAACTGTCATGGAGGGTTTGTGGTTTCTCTGGGGGAGATGGGTACTGTACAGGTGTGTAACCATGGGGATGGATGTTTTTCATGCCATGTGTGGGGTTTTGCCTTGGCAAACAGGAGAACATTAGAATACTATTATAATATATTATTTTTTCTTACTCAGTACTTATGTTAATCTGCAGTAAGATATTATTTTTCAAAGGTAAAGCGCTCTGTCATGTGGCCAGTGGAGGGCATGAAGGGAGTTTATTGTGTAATCCAATCCATTGTCGTTGTTTTTTCTGGTAATATTCAAATGAAAATCAGCGGGTGCCAGAGGTGACCCAGTAAGTTTGCTTTCCTTGTATTTCTTGCGCACTAATTTCTGTGTCTTGGCCTTCCTCACGCGTCTGGGTAATGAGAAAATGCGCTGTTGTCTTTGTTTACAGAGCCAGCCTGTCTGGCTCTGGCTTTTCACCTTGTTTGAATATAAACAGGAATAAAATTATTAGCTTGCTTGGAGTGCTTCTGTTAAATTACACAAGTATATATAACGAAGAGCCACCTGAGTTATGTACATAACCTGCAGTTTACAGTTGCAGCCGGGCTGCACGGGACTGCTTTGAGACTTATTCTGAGGCATTAAAATCAGTTGTGACCAGTACAGATCTCTGATTTCAAGTCAGTCTGTTCATTGGTTTATTACCTTTATAAATATTTAAAAGCTGTATAATGAGTATGAAGTTCAGCAGATGGGACTTTGTTATGAACTGACTATTTTAGTCAAACTACATATCCAACATATTTTACATTCTCTCTCGGATTATGTGACTGCACAACTTTTTTTTTTTTAATTGCATACATCCTTATTTTATTACTTCTGCTATTTTGATTAACAACAACAAAATGTCACATGTTATTCTTTTCAAACTGTGACATTTTGTGAATTCCCTGCTTGGGTGTTGTCTGCATGTTTTTAATTTTCCCCACCCCACTGTTGCGATGTTTGCAGCCACCATATGCCTGCATATGCCTTCTATAATGCCTCGTTTACATATGCAGACGCTGCAGATGATCAGATCGCATGATTAGATCATGGGATTCAATATTGGGACCCATAAAATGTTTTTTAAAAGATATGTCTCTCTAAAAAACAGTCCCCATTCCAGGTAAACATACTGTTATTACCCTAAATGCTCGTTTCCAGATCCTTCCAGATTGCAGAATACCATTTTCCTGTTTTTAGAGAAGATGATTGTCGGCACATCAGCAGTGTTTCTGTGACATGTTGGGACCAAATGTGTCTGCTGATGATCACATGATGGGCCTTTACGCACCAGGCTTCTGAGAGAGAGCAAAACCTCAGACTTTAAAACCTTTAATAAATTTGAAACTTATTTTTATATGGAAATTCCTCATTTTGAATATAGTTCATTTATTGAAGAGGAAATTTGCCTGTCAAGATGGTATCAGATTTATTTTAATATATATCCACAGATGTTTCTCCAGGAAATTGCTATTTTATTTATTTATTATTTATTTCATGTTTTATTAGATTTAATAGACTTTTGAAATGAAAAGTTTCTTTTATATACCACATGACATTTTTCATCTTTCTCTATTTTACCCGATGAGTTATCGATAGTGCTCAAAAATGAGATTTTCAGTGATGGAATCTCCCAGCTTAATTGTGAGGATAAAAATGAAATAAAACAAGATAAAAAGTGCCAACTTTTGGCATTAACACACAGAGCTGCTGAGCTTGCAAATCCTAAAACTCCAATCTCAACTTTCCATCAGAGCAAAATCAGGACTAAAACCAGGCTTTGTTTAAGGTCTAAAACCGCTCAAATGCAAATGTTTGCTCACTTTTCCTGGTTGAAAAACAAAAAAAAAAGTTTTAAATAGACTTCCAACACTGACCAGTGTTGGCAGTTGTGTAGTCAGACCTTTACTTACAAGCTAAAATGTATATTTTCATCAGATTAAACCCTGCCATCTTCATTTTGTTTTTCGGATAAGTTGCAAATGTCAGCTCATCTGTCGATGTTCAGTCTGGTGGTCTTTGTTGGCAAAAAAAAAAGAAAAGAGATTGGAACACTCTCAGTTTGATAAAATATTAATGTTTATTGTGATAAGGGTAGTTTAAACAATGTGCTGTTATTTTTGATTATTTTTATTCAGATGAAAATTTAATTGAACGGCTGGTGCAACAGTACTTAAAGGCCCACTTAAGGCCCATTCAATTTCCTGGATTCTTTTCATTATTACTGCTGTTATTAACATCAAGGATGCAACAATACAGGCAGCGCTCAGGTCAGTACCATCCAAGTGTTGAATCAAGGGTTTTGGTTCAGGTCTCATGATGACCTTAATTCGCAGGAATATTAAAGGGGTTGTGGAGAAAATGCATATTTCTAAATAAAAAAAGCAAAACATTTCATTATAATGAAATCATCTTCATATTTCTTTTGTATTTTGTGATCAATGGATGGGTAGACATTCAGCCAGGAAGTCATAAAATAGTGGGCTTTGATGTATTAGGAAAAGGTCAGTGTTTTTTGAACTTCCAGGTGATGCAGCGCTCCACACTTATTTTCTCTGAGGTTCACAGCGTGCATGACGCAGCTTATCTCTGGCCCCTGTCCATCAGCCTCATTGACTGCATACACAATACGTGCTGCCTTATCTGGGGGGGGGGGGTGTCTGGGAATTGCCCCATCTTCCATGTTTTCACTGCACCTGTCATCTTTGCAAAATGATGACTTGTATGACTTTGATATACTCTCCATGATCATCCATGATCAGACATACTGAACCGTCACAGTCGGGTCTCTGTGCTCGGCGCGCGAGGCCGTTCGTTTTGCTCTGCGTGTTGTTTCATAAAGGTCATGAATTAGTTTGGAGCACAGTAATGGCCGAGAGAGTGCTCTGTCGCGGATGGAGGGCCACAGATCTGAAGAGACAGCCATGCTTCTCCTTTGCTCTTGTGCTGAATTTTGAGTCCAATACTTTATCCCCCTGCCAGCACGTTAAAGCCCAGGTAGACACGGAATCAATTCGGACAAAAATATCATTCGGCAAATAACAAAACTGTTGTTGATGACACCCAATATTTTGCTGCTCCATTTGAAATAAATTATTTGTGTGTGGGTCTCTGTGTGTGTTTTAATGCATGCACAGGGTATGTGGTAATATGTTTCCATTCTAGGCTGAGTGAGTCAAAACAAATGGCTTATTTATTATATTTTCTGCAGTTCCTTGTTTTTATTACACGTGGTATGCAAAACTTCCCTTAAGGGGATAATAAAGTTTCTTTGCACTTGCCGAGAAGTTTCCTCTTTTCCTATTAGTGCTGATGAATGTTGGTTTGTCCGGTTTTATATCAGTAATGTTGTGATATCCCAGTTTTGATTTTGGATGATTTTTTTTTTCGATGGCGCGACTCAATTAACATGTTCCAGCCTCTCTCCCCCATCTCTCCTTCCTCAACAGTATTATCTAAGGAGAGTATTTCTTTATCTTTTTCTGCTGAACTGCTCAGTGAGGGAAAACATTTTTACGTCCAGCTGATGTCAGATGATTTGATACCCAGTAATACCACAGAGAACAGACTTTATGGCTTGGTTTCTTGCTCCAGTGCTCAGGACTTATTTTATATTGACACAGACAACATCAGCCAGGCAATAATGACTTTGCGACCTACCAGTCGAAAATTGTACATCTTTATGGAGCGATGTCGTTTGAAACTTCACCCCCAGGTTTAAACATACACATGTCTTTTTTTTTCTCTTAAAACAGCCCTCAACCTGCCATTTTCGCTCCTCTCTTTTCTCCACTAGTTGCTTTCCACGTCATTAGTTGATCCATTTACATGACAGATACTTTCACGCAGGCTGCAGAGAGCCAGGGGGTGCACTGCAGCTGAACACCACCTGCGGTGTGAGTTTGTTATTTGAACCCGTGTTCTAGAATTCCATGTCTGCCCTTCTCCCGAGCACTCAGCGCCGCTGACCCCGGCCGCCGCGCTGCTCGCGCCGAGGCTAACTGTCCGAAAAATGTCTCGCGGCGCCCATACATGTGTGATTATACGTGCACTTGGAGGAGGTGTTATCTCAGGCCATATTTCAACACACTGATCACAGGTTGTTATGCAGTCTGCTGTGTTTTTTTTTTTCTTCCCCCAAACCAGACCGCGCACACTTGCATTTTAACATGCTGAGAAGCAGCAGTCCCTTTTAAGAACGTAAACTCTTGATATCTGTAAATTAGATTGATGGGGATTCATTAGTCACACTGTAATGAGTGCTCACATAAATGCTTTTGAATGAATGTATATTTTATCCAATGGTCCCCGGCTTTTTCACACAGTGACGTGGTAAACTAGTAAACACACACCGGGTATTTGCCTAGGCAGAGTGTCTCATGCTCAGTTGCTAAGAACCTGTTTAAAACCTTTCACACAAATGTTTGCATTGAAGACAATAATTTGGAGTAATAGTATACCGCACGGTATTGTTTAGTCCATAATATGTAATTATATTTCCAGAATTTCCCTGGAAGTGTCTCAGTCCGCCACCTGTTGTTTGCAGGGCCTCACTTCATTGAAAACCTGTCCCCATCGTTGGGAGAGCTCGGCTTTTAAATTCTCATCACACAGCCAAAACAGGACCGAGGCGCTCTTGAGTGGCTGGAGGGATCCGTAGCAGATTACTGTCAAAATGTGGTCTCTGCACAATTCTTGACTGTGAAAATATGTTTATATAGTTGGTATGAGGAAGGACACTGTGTGCCGAGACAAGTTCACAGGCACTATCTTGTTTCGTACTAGCAGTGCAAAAATGCCCAAAATACCAATCCAGCTGAGCTATAAAAAGCAAAACGAGCGTGAGCGAATGGCATGATGGTTTGATGTGCTCAGGTCATCAGGCTCATTTTAGACTTCAGGACACTATAAAGGGCAGATAGGCTGTTGTCTTCAAATAAGGTTTCAGTGTGCAGCTGCAACCACCTACAGGCTCGCAGGCTCCGTCCAGGGTTTTTTTTTTTTTTTTTTTTTTTTTTGCAGCGTTATTGAAATATACCCAGAAAAGATTTCACCTTGAAAAATTGCAAACGCTGACCTTGACATTATGCCCAGCGCGTCTGCCATCGAGGTGCTGACAGCGCACCGGAGAGCCTCGGAGCGGAGGCCTTGGAGCCTCCTTGCGCACTACGGGTTACAGAAGAAGGGATGCTGGTTTCTGTCATAATACCTGATACTTGCAAGATCGGGACATCTGTCCGTTTTTTTTTTTTTCTTTCGATTTGATCATTTAGATTCGCGTATTTCATTTTAGCCACATTTTTGGGTTCTTTCCAGAGAGAATAAAGATAAATCTAGGCTTTCTGCAACCGCATTGATGACAGCTTTTCATCTTAAAAACTCATTTAATGCCTTATGTTACATGAGAATTAATGTGCAGCAGTGTGCAGATGTTTGCTGCTGCATTTAACGGTTTGATTCATCTGTCACAGTCCCTCAGCTGAGCATACATTGTTCCTATTGTTCTTTTAAACATCCATATACGTGAGCTGATAATGAGCAGTTCGAGATTCAAGTCATCGCTTTGAAGTCTGCCTAATTACATCCTACACCTTTTAGAAAAAAAAAAAAAAAAAAAGTTTCTGATACACTCCAACGCACCGGGAGAACCGAAGGAGCGCGAGTCCTGCGACGGTGACAAAACGGCCGCAGAACGGAGCGTGTTGGTTTGGCAGAAGCATGAACCCACACCACACAGCAGAGACGCGGGCCCTGTCCCTTTGCCCGCTAGGTGAGCTGTCCTCACGTAACGCTCGCGTCCCTCCAGGGAGTGGATGACGGCGTGCCCTACATGTGTTTCCAGAAGAGTGAGTACCTCAGTGTGTGCTACATTTCTGTGGTAACACCCGGCCTCCCTCGCCGGCTCCATCCGCCACCTCCCTGTAATCTCTGAGCTTCAAAGCTCCTTATTGTCCTTCCCCACATAAACTCAAAGTCACTTATTTTCATGAGTCATCCCACCCTGCCTCTTGATAGAATTCCTGCCGTATGTTATCTTTTCCCCTCTTCCTCTTGCTTTTCGCTGTTTATTTACACACCAGTGGGGCTGCTGTTTTCTGAAGTGTTCCCAATGATAATGACTGCTGCAAGATAAGAGTTATTTTTAGGACACTGTATTTGCATTTTAAAGAGTACTAGGGAAGCATTTTTGCAGTTGATTTACTGTACAAGTGATTACCATTCATCCTGACACAGCATGTGATGCTATACACTAACAGGATGGCCAGTATTTTGTTAGTAACTGCGTGTATTTTTTTTCTGGTAAATATTGATTCAAAGCATTCCGGTTATCCAACATCAAGCGCAAGTGCCTGTTGTGTGTAGGTTTGGTCCAACTTCATTTGCAACAATTAGTGTGTTTTAATCTGCCTCTGCTGGAAGGTCTGCTGTGGGAATAAAAGGTAGACCTACCATGTTGCAGAAGCACAGCTTAATCATGCCAATTCAACCGAACTATTCTAGGATACAGTAAAGGTGAAAGTGGGTTGTGTTAATTGAGTGTGTGGGCTGTACACTCTTTTTTTCTTTTTTTTTTCCAATGGCCCTGTTAATTGTTCTTTAAGGAACAGATTCTTCATTGGCAGACCCTGCTGTGGCTGCACAGCCATTATGCTATCCAGGGCATGACTGACTATGCTTAATAAAGGGCTGACAGAACAACACTCGCCTCAGCTTCTGCTTCTCCTCTGGCTCTAATCGCTCATTTCACTGCAGCTCTGATCACAATACCTGCATGTTAGCAAACCTTTTGAGTTGAATTTTTCCATTTGATATCGGAGCTATGGAATTACGTAGCGCTCTCTGAACCTGTGCACTGTTCCTCTGCGGCGAATACACCTCGGCCATTGTGCCTTTAGAGACGCTTTCATCTGGTCCTGGTGCATCAGGTGACCTGTGGGCTGTCAGAGATGTACTCCGGGGATTTAGGCTTGTTCCTCTCTCGGATCCTCTGTGATGTTCTGCTGCTCTACATGTGCTTATTTACAGAGGCTTACATCATGGAACCCTTTACATTTGTGAAACTGCCACTTCCTGGGGAGGTAGGAAAGGAAGCAGTAGTAGGCCACGTTTTTTTTGAGAAATGGTAGTTGCTACAGCCGAGACTGCCTGTGGTGTATGCTTACACTGGTTGGCATGGAGATGCGTGTTACGATGTATGCTGTAGATGGCGTACATATTGCCTCCCTTTCCACCCAGTTGGCAGATTTAGGTTTCAAGTCTCTGGAGATCACCAGCAGCATAGGGAGCTCCAGTTTGGCCCACAGCCATAGTTGAAGGTTCATGCTTCTCATAAAGTTTTAACGGTTAGCATCAAATAATTAAGACAGCGGTTAGAATGTTATGAGACATGATGGAACTGCTAGACCGTCTGTGTTCAAATCAGACTTGAGAGTTTGTTACCACTCAATAAAAAATGTCTAAAATATTCCACAGATAACTATAATATATATTATAGTATGGGGAATATATAGTCAATATGGAGTAGTATACAATTACAATTACAGCTTAATAATGCTTTATTATTAATATAGTTATAGTAATATATATACGTGTTTTCCTAAAGATAAATGAAGGGCATCTTTTCACTGATGGGGTGTAATGGCATGTTTTTTTGGTTGTTTTCCTTTCATTTCTCTGGAGCACCATGCAGAATGAAATGGACAACAGCAGTTACTCTCATCTCAATGACAGTGCTTGAGAGTACAAAGGTGCACATAATGTTCAGCTGGAACTGCAGAAATTGTCTGATGCTTTCACTTACATACAACAGTGTTTTTTTTTTTTACTTGTGAAAGTAGATGTCCCCAGGATAGAAGCTGAACACTCCACCTGTCATGGGCAGCAATTTGAGAGTAACCCTCACACAAAGAGAAACTTTTGATCCTCCTTAATAACAACAACCAACTATTTAGTTTGGGGAATTATAATGCTCAAGTGTTTCGTCTGACATCTACAAATTTAACACTGGAATCAGTTTGATAATTGATCTCAATGTCTATGTGCTGTCAGCATTGCAACAGCAGAATTGTTTCCCTGTTGCCAACACTTAAAATCTAAACCTTTGTGACTTCACTTAGTATTTACAGATTCCATTAAACTAAAAATGCAAATTTATAACCTAGGCCAATTTAATAGATTTTCTCAATTCTTTGTGGGATTTCCCTCCTTTCTTGTCCTTGAGCATTGCAGACGAAAAGGCAGATATTTAAATACCACATATAGTGCCCTCTAATGATCCCATGGATTGATTGTTGTAAGTGCAATATATGGGGAGGAAAGTGTATGAAATGTAAATAAAATTGTTTTTATGTAAGGCGGTGTTGACTGTAATCTTCCCAGCTAATATAGTTAGAGGAGAAAAGCACCTCTGGCAAATGTCCTTGTGAACTCTAGTCTACAAATGGCCAAGCCATGGAAAAAGAGTTATATATAGAAAGTGTGGGTGATGCTGGTAACTCTGATGCCAGCAAGAGTTGCATTTGTGTCTTAAAGCCACCCGCTTCCTATGAATGATTAACTCCCACAGACCCACCGCAGCACCCAAGGAAAGTACAGAGACATGCTTGTAAACAATGATATCACCATTTTATTGCTCCATTTGTTTCGCTGCTAACCACTGCAAACACATCAGGGGACATTCTTTTTGCCATAAAGGGCTCCGGCACAATTCTTGTGAGGCTCTTGGGTGTCAGGAGACCTAATTACACTTACCAGGACTCATCATCTTAGATTAATGAATCTTTGTGGCCACTATAGTCAGCCTGCTGCTCTGTATGTTGCCAAGCAGTTCACCATTTTCTCTGACCCTGTTCTGTAGTTACAGGCTAATGGAGCTATAAGCTCTCATTGCTAAAGTACACTGGCTAGCCCATCATTCATCACAGACCAGTGGACAGAATCCTTAACTGCCTCTAACTTTACTGGACCCTGCAGGAGTCATTGAACTTCAGAAACTTATTGTCAGGCACTTTACATCACCTCATCTATTTTGCGACATCCAAAGGCCTTACGAAACAAAAGGGTTTAATTAATGACATGTTCTGCTCTGGTCTTGGTGCTGCTGCCACTTTTGGGTTTAAATGAACGGTTTTCCTCCCTCTTCCTACTTTGGACAATGGTTATCTGTTGTGGAACCCCTCTGTCTATAAATAACTTGGCGATAGTCAAGAGGGCTTAACCACTGTCTTTCTCGGTGAAAGAAATAGCTCTATATAAGGGTAGAGGAGGAGAGGGGAAAGCCTAGAGGGGAGGGAGACAAGTGCTTGTGCAGGTGAAGCAGAGGTTGTCTCCGCCATTTCAGCCACATGTCATTATCGAAACTCTTTGTATAGTCCGCTCTGTTGTCATTCGATCTCATCTACCCTAAGTGCTGATTGATTAAATTTCTTCTCCAAAGGCTGTTGCCATGACATCTCAAGGCAACCTTTCCCTAGAAGGGCAACATAACCTTATTAATAACCATATTTCCACTAAAAGAAACAGTAAGCTCTTCTTTGGCTACTGGGAGAAATAACATATGTGTAGCCCTCTGGCAGGATGTGTGTGTCTGTGTGTGTGTCTGCTTATGTGCGTCTGAGTGTGTGTGTGTTTGAAAAGACAGAGAAAAAGAGAGGTACACAGAGGTGGTCAGATAAAAGAGAGAGGTCCTCTAGGCTCTGTGTGAGATGGTCAGATAAAACATGACACAGCTCTTTGAGGTGGAATGTGAAAAAGGAATGTTGAAAAGGGGGAGTAAAATGCAGGAAACATGAATGCCACAACCAAAGCTTTGTTAGAACAATGATAACACTTGAAATGTGTTACAGCAGCTGGCGAGCGTTTCATCATCAAAAAGGCAGGAATGGTCAGAATGTGAGAGGTGAAGAAAATAGGTGATATCAAACACCAGTTGACCTACTTTGCTTCCATCCTTGGTTCTTTCAGAGGATAATCCTGATTAGTGTGAACAATTGTTGGTATTCTTGTTCAAATACTGTTAATAATTTAACTAGCTGCATTTATGTGCTAATTTTGGGCAAAGGTAAAAAAAATAACTACAATTCCAAATGAGTTGTTTTAAAGATGTAGTATGGAAAACAAGGAGGAATATCTAGTATCTAAAATATCTCCTAAATAAAATAATAAATCATTTATCTTCTTCTTTTTGCTGTTAAAGTCTATGGACAGTCTGTGGTTTTGTAATTTTTCATTTTCAGAGTTCTCAGCTTGTGTTTCTGGAGGCTACAAGTATGAAGCAGCTTTAAGCTGAATATTGAACAACAAATGGATTCAGAGTAGCTGTGATGCTGCTAAACCTGGCATTATCTATAACCTATCTGGGTAAGGTTGGATTTAATTTTAATGGATCGCTGCAGTTAAAAATCACTTTTTCTCAGTCCACGGTATCACAAATGCTTGAAATATTATGTAAAAAGGTTTGTTTTCATGCGACTCCCACCACTGAATGACTGACTGTGTCTGAAAGGTAAAGGTGGTGCCACCTCAAATAGGCACTAATCCGTTTGCTTTAAGGTCTAAATGGTCAGTCACAATGATTTATGTTATTCATCATAAGGCTTCTGAAGGGATCATTGTATCCGACCCATGCATCTCAGATCCTTGGAGAGTCCCAAGAACCTTGTATTCGAAGTATTCTATCACTGTTAATGCTAAGGGAGGTAAAAATGCAAAACAAGTGAGGATAAAAACTGCAGACTGGAGGAAAAATAGGCCGAACCTGCAGGGGCGGCCATGCAGATGAGAGCTCTCTGACATGATGATGCTATTTATTAAGAGTTATTTATGCAAGACTGAAGAGGTGATGGATAACGGGAGCATTGCCAAGGTCCTCCTTTGTTTTCGAGGTTAGTAAGTGTTCCATTGAAGCTGTAATATTTGGTCAGCCTCATGTGGAGAGAGAGGGTAGGTGCGCACATAAATGCGCACTCATTCTCCTTCATGTGTGGTATTTGCTTTGTGCGCTCTGTAGTACTTGTGCTAGTTTTGCATGTTTGCACTAAGAATGGCTGAAGACTGGCAGGATCCCGAGGGAAAACCTGGTATCTTTGACCTGAATACATATTTCCACATATTAATGATGAGTGAGGGAGTCCCAGCGACACGTGACAAAGCCGCTTTGCCTGTTTGTTCAAAGGTATAAAACACTCGACTACAAAGTTTGATATAATGCAGTGTCAACAGAAAGATTGTGAAATTGAGCCTTGGAGTTCAAGATGAGTCTCATTCCTTGATAATATCTCTTTCTTTTTTTCCTCCCTCATATATTCATGAAATTCCATTGAGTGTGGTGTTATGATGCTTTGTAATTAGGTTAGTTATTTGCTATTGTATTCTGACCATTGTCTGTCACACAACTAACCCGTGCAGGTTCATGGCGCATTTTCGCAGGTTCAATGGCCTTGTATCCGTTTGTATTCACTACTTAATGCTGTCAATACAAAGTTAAAAAAATAAACACACACAAAACCACAAAAAAACCCACAAAACGCTGCATTTAATGAATATTCAAAGCTTTCTCGACATGGATTGATAGAAATGATTCATTTGTAAACAAGGCTGTTACAGTGCATCTGGAAATGTAGGTTGCCCAAGGTTTTATTTAAATTATATTTTGATGTTACTGTTAAGAGGGAAAATAACATGTGCCACATTTGTCTTTGTGCCCCACTTGAGAAATCACCAAGGCCAGAATATCTGGATTGTTCACTTTTGACTAGCAGCGTTGAGGGCCATCTATTTCACACATCTCAGACGTGCGTGACAGCTGTATGCAGAGCCGACACGTAGCCCCTCATGTAGCATTTGTTGCATTATTTAATCACTCAAAGTAATCATTTTAGATACATGTAAAACATTAGAATAACAGATGTGGGTGCAGGATTTATTCGATGCTTTAAAAACACGACTATTGATGTTGTTAAATAATGCTTTTGTTGCGAAAACTCTGCACCAGGCCAAAGTGTGCTAAAGTGGTAGCGCTCTTATGTAGGACACAATGGCTTTATTTTTTTTTTTTACACTCACTTAGCTTTTTACATCACTGAGCTTAATCTTTTTTTTTTAACACGTATCACCATGCTTTTGTGAAGAAAAAAAGAGGACAAATAATTAAGAAAAAAAAACGCAATTAAATGTTTTTTTTTTTTTAAATCTATTACCATTCCGTACGTAAAAGAAAAAAGAAATGAATGAAAGATGCACCTGTTACAGAAATAAATGAAAGTCTTTACATTGTGGTTATTTAAAACCACCTGCAACGGAGAAACGTTTAATGCTCAATCACACGTGCATTTTCTGTGTCACTGCCGTTTAGTTAATACCTGTGGCATATCTGAGATGAGGGAGAGTGTGTTCTAAAAATATGTTCCTACTCCCAACACACCGTAAACGGGTATTGTTTTTTTCACGCTGGTCGAGCTGCAGGTGTGTTCGGTTGTGATCGGCAGGAATTGGATATGAAGGGGACTGCCAACTCCAAGTATGACCTCATTAATTACATCTGTCAGTGATTCCCTGCAGATCTGTCTCCTGCTCTTCACATGCTGCCACTCAGGCAGCCAACCAGTCAACCAGTCAACCAGTCAGTCAGGAAATTTTCTGCTCTGGGTTAGACAACCTGCCGCGCTTCTGCTCATAACAGTGGCAGGTGGGATTGGGGGAAGGGGAGAGGGGGGGTGCGTGGGGAGAGGAAGAGGAGGGTGGTGGAAGGGGCTGAAGAAGGCAGAGGTGTGCAGATGAACACGTTCATGCAAACTCACTCTGTCTCCTACACACACACGCACGCACGCACTCGCGCGTGCACACACACACACACACACAGCAGCAGCAGCAGACGCCTCTTCTGAGTACAGCCGGAAGAATTTGATCTTTATTTAAATCCTTGAATTATAGCTGATTAAAAATTCATGGAGAGCCGTTTATATGAGAGCTGGGTGCTGTGCAGGCTGCCCTGTGATGTCTAATTGGTCTGAAGGTTGCCAACCCTTTGAACAAGTCAGGACAGAGAGTTGTGGCTGCCTGTGTGCTTAGAATGAGGATGGGAGCGTTTACCACCCACCTACTCTTCAACTCTTCCCCCTCTCTTCTTACACTGTCCTCTCGCTTTTGTATACTGTAAAGGGCCGTCGAAGCTCCGAAAGCGAGCGGTAACAAGGCGAACCCCGTATGAAACAACAGCGCGGTATCTGGGAGAGGCTTTGATAGTTTAGAAAGCTCTCGGTTTAAATGGAGACCCAGTTTTGTTTTGGTTTCCGATGCTCGGTGTGTGTAGTTCCTACTCTAAGGAGTGACAGTGGAATTCCATTTGAAGCAGCTCTCAACCTCTGTCTTGTTTCTTTTTTTTTTTTTTTTTCTCCTCTCAAGGTAGAGAATCATTTTTAGTGTTTTCTGTCTTTTGGCGGTATGTCACTGGAGTTTCTCAAAAGGCTGTTTTGGGTCCACCAAAGTCTGTCCTGTAATGAGTACATAAGACGCCCCATCTTCATCCCACTTCCCACTTGATTCCCATAGTGCATGCATAAGTATACACACACACACACACACACACACACATATATACTGCTCAATGGCAGGGCCCTCCTGCTGCCCCAAAGCATGGAATACCACATTTGTTTGTTTACGCCTCGTTTTCTTTCCCTGAACCCCATTAACATTTATATTGCAGCTGAAGGTGTTGGAAGTCCCTCCTGCAGAGGGGGAAACTCAGCTTAGATGAGAATGAGGTTCAGTGCAGCCATTGTAGGTGCAGACTTGTCTGTTTATACCTACGTTATCCGGCTATTCCCAAACTGCCTCTTTCCCATCTTGGTATTTTCTTTCCTTTCCTTTTTCAGTTCATATTACCATTTGCTCCCCTCGCCTCTTATGTGACTCTTTAAGCTTTTATCTCTCTCCAAGGTAAATTGATTGCTTGGGAAAACCTGAAAAAAGCATGGCTGGAGAAGCTTCTGGATTGGCCGGCCTGATTGAGCATTAACATATGAATAGGGGAGAGACAGCTCGCCATGTCAGAGGAGGAAGAAGCGTTATGAGAAACATCCGCCAGACATCTGCGCTTCAGATGTTTCTCGCACATTTTTAACACTTTTCATCGCAGATCTGCAGGGCTGTTCCAAGCCGGCATTTCAGATTCACGCAAGTGGGCTTCTGCTTTTGAAGCGGAATTTCGGTACTGCCGTCTGTCCCACCGATTTCGCCCGGCTCGACCGCCCACCCACCCCCCCCTCCCCTCGACACACACAACACCGTCACCCCCTCGGGCAGATTGAGGAGGATCCATTGTGTAGCAGACAAGAGAAGGAAAATGACAAAAAAAAAAAAATGCAGGTTGTGCATGGCCCATATGTGTTGACGTCACTTTTAACCCCTTCTGGCAGCGGCAGCTCGACAGCCCGATAAAGCTGGTCACACGCGGCTGATGCCTGCCATGTCGATTTTTGCTACATCAATTAGGCCCTAATACTGCAGGTTATAGATCTGTATCTGTCCATATCTGTCTTCAGGACCTGGAGCCAGGCCTGCAGCAGGGACACGTCTCTCTCTTTGATAGAGGCATCAAATATGTGTTGTTTTTTTTTTTTTTTTTCTCTCCTCCTCTGTCTCTCTCTCTCTCTCTCTCTCTCTCTCTCTCTCTCTCTCTCTCTCTCTCTCTCTCTCTCTCTCTCTCTCTCTCCTGTTTTATATGTCTGCTGGCTACAGAGTTAAGGATGCTTACACCATGTGCACGCCCAGATGTGCTAACAACTGGCAGGAATTTTGATTGTGCCTCTGGACGCTCAAGGTGACGAACAGTCATTTTAAATGCTCACATGGAAGAGGGAACAAAATCCAATGTTATAATATCCCTGCCAGCTAACTTACAAACACTGCTTTACTGATATATATATATTTTTTTGTTTAAATTACAAAACAAGAAATTAAAAACTATAGAATAAGGAGTCGCTTGCATTTGTTGGATATTTTACATTTAACATTCTTGCCTGTTAAATGGAATCTGAATTTCTAGCTAATGTCAGTGGTTGTGTACGCTTGATAAGACCATTAACGACAGCGAGCCCCGAGGAGCGCAACTATTAATGCAAACTATAGCATACAGCTGTAGCTGCCAGGCCTGTGCTGTTTGGATCCTCAGCTCAGAGCCCTGTTTCCAAGCTCCCGTCAGTAAAATAAATCTGTACAGTTATCCGTTCATAACTTTTTAACGGGAAACACATTTGGATTGGGTGGGTGCTGGCCATGCCCTCTTAGCCCGTGCATCTTTGATGTCCCTTCTCCCTCTGACTCGCGCTGCGAGGTGCATACATGCATACCTAAGCGCGGAGATGCATTCACGTTGCATGGGTTGTGTATTACAGTATAATAGTAATCTTTGACTGTAAGCTCTTTGCAAAGTCATGAGTAATGCATTGCGGTCCCATGATGGTAGTTTTTTTTCCTTTCCTTTTTTCCTTCTTCCTTCGCCAGCTGTCTCTGCATCCTCTAAGTTCATATTGGGTAGGGTCTGGAGCTGTCAGGCAACTTCTGGTTTGTTCTGCTCTTTAGTTCCCTGGGCTGAAACACCCATGTGCACACAGGAAAGTACACACACACACACACGCACACACACACACACACGTGCCCTTACACACAGACACACACACACACGCACATGCATCGTGAGAGCCCTCTTGTGCTTTTCTTGACTGTGCTGTGCGCTGCTGCAACATTTTACTGATGACTTACCACAGCCACCAGCAAAGTGTCACTTTCCTTCGATTCGCTAATTTGCATCGGTTCCCCTTCCCAGCATGATTCTGCATATCTGTGCCCACAAGCTGAATGTCAGTGTCTATTCTCAGCATACAAATATCCCCCTGATACTGTATGTCATGTATACTCCTGGACATTTCTAACATTTGATGATACCCTTGATATTTCCCCCATCACAATTTCAAATAGCATTTTATTTTATCAAATACCAGGATGTGGATGCCCTCCAACATTCAAAATAGCTTAAAACTACTGAAACTATCCCTTGATTTAAAGCTATAGAGACTGCCATAAGAAACTTTTTATGCAAATTGTGTCTTTCCTGCTGCTCGACTGCAGAATTCATGGCTTGTTTGTACCAAGAGTCATATTTGAAGACACAGAAAACTTATAATATATGACAATGCAGCGTACATGTGTGTGTGAGGCTGCAAGGTGGACCTTTTAAAGATGGTGTTAATCTATTGCATCACAAATTGAAAGCTGATTTGAGATTTGATAATTAAACACATAGATGTTGAAATGTGTGTGTGTTGAAATGTTCCCTTCTTGTGGATTTGGAAGCAGTACGAGACCGAGCAGTATAGGTGATCTGCCATGGCCTCATCTAATCTGATTTGCATGCCAGAGAGAATTATGTAATTGGCATTTATGCAGAACAAAGAAGGATCAGCTCATGGAAAAGAAGGGTTTTTGTGTAGAACTCTGTGTCTAAGCCTGTTTTCTGCAGCTCTGTGCTGCCTGCAGTTGGCTATAGTGCAAACAGTCAAGAAATGACTGTTCTGCTGGGCTGTTTGTATCATACACAAGCGTGATGTGTTGTATCAATGCATTATAAGCTGGCACATGCCCTGCAACAAAAGGGCTATTGGAAGCTCACCACATTTTTCACACACGCTTCTTTAAATTTCTGGTGCTTATATTATTCTGTAATATACCAGCCTTGAGACTCTGAAATGTGGATGGAAATTATAAAATCTTAAACTGAGCCACATGTAAAAAAAAAAAAAAAAAAAAAAGACATGCATGAATAAGTTGCTTCTTTGCATTATGTTGAAAACCCTGATTGGAAAGAACCAGTTATTTTAGTTTGTAAGATGCATAAAATAATACCTAAGGCAATTCTTAGCTTCCACTAAGCAACTTTCAATTATTTTAAGCTTCAGGTCGATCTATAATTATTCAATGTATCCGGTTGAAGAATAAGTAAGTAGATTAATTGTTTTATTTTATCTATTTTTACAGCTGTTTGGACAGAAAAAAAGATAATGAACTGTGGAATAGTGATCATTCAGCAATTATGGAAAATAGTTGTTTTTCTGTTTGTGTTCAGTCATGTCATAGAAGATTTTTAGCAATCACTGATTGCAAATGTTGTATTTAAAGTCCCAGTTTCATTAAATGAGAGAATATTGTGCTGTTTAAGTTTAAATTAAGAGACCACTGCCAAAATTATTCAGTGATGAAATGTTACATAAATGAAGTGTATGTGTGTCGGTGATTACGGTTAATTAAGTTTAAGAATGAATTTGTTAACAGTGGCACAGATCTCCTGCCACACCTGACATAAATGTAATAATGGTTAATGAATTTCACATTTGCATTGTGGTAGCACATTTATTATGCACAAGGAAATTACATTCATTAAATAGACTCTCTTGGAAATGAAATGCTATTCATGACCCAATTTGAAATAGTAAAAAAAAAAAAAAAAAAAAAAAACGTCTTACAGTATCACCTTTTTCTTTTTAAATTTCCCCTTCATATGTTTTCTTCAAGAAAGCTTCAGAACAGAAAATAATGAAAAGTTCAAATAATTACTTCAAGACATCAACATATAGAAAAGAGTGACATTCGTCCATACAGCAGTAATAGTCTGGCCCATTCATTATCATTGCTGGACAGGAAATATATTCAAATTAATTGCTTTTCCATTTTTAGCTCATGTGCGTTGCTTCCTGTGTGGGTCTCCGTTCCCAGTGGTTGTGTTTGAATTTGTGTTTGCCCACTCCAAAGGAAGACCAGGGGGTTGACTCAAGAAGTGCGATTGATAAACTGGATACACCTGGAATAACCCCCCCACCCCAACCGCCCCATCCCCAAAAAAATCTGGAGTGTGGCCCAAGGCCAAGGCCCCCCTGCTGCGTGAGCGCGAGACTCGGTGCAATGGACTCTAATCTGACACGCTCGCACTGTACCTCCTTTTTCTCACGCCCTCGACTGTTGATGTCGGTGATGCTCTTTTTTTTTTTTTTTTTTTTGTGGCTGAGAGTCGAGTCGGACAGACGATTTCAGCCAAACGTCCACCTGGTGCAGAGCCAGCTGTCAGAGGCAGAATGGACTGTTATTAGTCTGCCCGGCTCCTCCGGTTCCCGCGTTTTTTTGTTCAGTCGTGCATTTATGTAAATGACGAGGCACTGCACAGCTGAGAGTGCACAGACAGAGAGAGAAAAGGGTGACAAAGAAATATGAATAGTGTATTCAGAAATAAGAATAGTTAAATCTCTGGAAGCTCTGCAGTTGCTCTGGCACCATTTTCTAAAGGTCAAAATATTTGCAGGACAAAAAGGCTCATTTTTCTTACTGAATTGCAGAAATAAAGGTAGAAAGAGTGAAAGATCAGACCGAGGCTGTGCCAAGGCTCTAATAAGCTTTTATGATTTTGTGAAATTTGGGTTCGTTTTCACTTTCGAACCCCGGAGAGTTCCATTTTCAGTCAATGAGTGTGCTTCCTTCTGTGATGACAATGCTGACGTTCCAGCGCTTTGTTTAGACCCCCCCCCCCATCCAAGTGTGATCAGATGGTCGCTGTGTGCCTCGCCACTAGATGGCCAAAAAAAACCTCAAAACAAAATAAAACCCCAAATAAAACTTCCACTGGATCTTTTGGCAAATGCACGGGTGGAGGAGCTCCAAGCAAATGATATCAGAGTTCTGAATACAGTAGAGTAACACAGAACCATCCCAAAAATCAGTTCCAATTCCACTGCACTGTAGTGACCTTGTTTTTTTTAAAAATATTCTTGTTTAACAAATTAGGCCAGTTAATCTCTTTTTAGATTAGTTGTAATAGAAATGAATCCCCTCTTTGCCTTTGGAGTGCAGGCGTTTGCTGCAGGGCATTTCTCAGGCCCGCGCAGCTTTTAACCTGTGTTGATGTGTTTGCTGTTCTTTTAAAATGTTGAGCACCCAGCAAGCAGGCAGGTGAAGCGGTTTGTCCCGCTCGCTACTCAACGGACACGTTTCATTGGCCCCTCGCTGGAGGTCAGCAGTAAGTGGTGGCCAGAGCCGTGGGGGGGTCAGGCCTACTACCCAGCTTGAGCTGGAGAGTGAATTACACCACAGGTGGGGCTGGTGGGCCGAGCCGATGCTGGGGACTGAGATTGTGCCCCAGCGGCACGTTAAGGGTGCATGTGGTCCGTGTTGAAAAATCCATTTGATCATAGTCTCTCAGCGCTCCATTTTCACACCTCATGAGTAAGAGCTACTTAGAATCCCAGCATCTTTTTCCCCCCGCAGATTCTTTAACCAATAACTATTCTGATGGCTACCCCATTTGAAGAAGATGTATCATTGAAGGATTAGAACTAGAGCTCATCAAAGAAAATAGCCTGGTCAGTGTGACACGCCACTTTGAAGTGGCTGAATATTTTAAGAGAGCCTTCTTCCTCAGAGGAAATGAAATACAGACAAAGAGTGAAGAGGAGGAGGATTTTGTTTGTTTCTGCCACTGCTCAGGGGCACAAATGGAAGATTTGGAGTAGATTGTTCTGGAGTGAGGCAGTTGGGGTCTATTTTCACTGCAGCTGAGGCCTCCACTAGCCACAAGCAGTTTATATAATACCAGAGATGACAGAACAAAATATCTACAACCACACAAAGCAGTATTTTACTCCTGGCTTTTCTATAGCTCCTCTTCTGCTTTCCTCCAGTCACCTCCAGACAGCTCTACCAGGGTGCATCAAGGACAGTACAAGGCAAGAAACATGGTCACACACAGACAGTCACAGTGTAAACAGCCCCCTCTTACATGACATCTAGTCAGGATCATTGTGCTCGCTCTGCCATGCATCACCTGCCACTAAATGGCTGCGTATCATGGGGCGAGTCGATGTGTGCGCGTCCAGGTAACCCGGACGCCGACCGGACAGGATTGCCTGGGAGCCGTCCACGCCGCGGTGGAAGACACAGTCGAGCACGGCGGCTGAGCTCTTCTGAGCGCGCTTTAAGAGCTGGGAATTATTCCACTCATTTCTAGGTTCCTGTGAAGCATGACAAAAAAACTGGAGTGCTCCTCGCTCACCCAATTCTCCTCCGAAGAGTAGCCGAGAGGCTCGGGGTTTAGAAGTCGTTCAGCAAACACTCACCATGATGAACTTTAATTACATCAATTAAGTGGATCACGTTTATTGTCTGGGGCCACTTAAACCACTGTCAAAAAGACCGTGCAACACTGGAAGGAATATTCATGGAATTTAAGTAAAATGGGAAATTACAGTTACTGGGGTGATGTGGTAACTCCAAATTTAAAATACTTCTATATACTTAACTTACAGTCTCACTGTCACCATATAGAAAATGCACAGTTTTAGCTTGAATATATGACATTTTGGTAAAAAGCTCATAGGGTTAAGCTAGTAATATCTATTATACTGATTCTGCTCATTTATTATCTCATAAGATCTAAAAACATACCATCAGGCATACAGAAATAAGTCATATATACCCCCCCCAAAAAAAAAAAAAAAAAAAAAATCAACTCCAAGTTGAATCAGTGTAAAATATGCAGTCATTTCACAGTCAACGAGTTAGACTTCAACTATAAATTATAGGCCTGGATGTTTGAACAAGCAGGTCACAATAATGAGATACAGCTATTTTCAGGGCGCAATCAGGAGGGAGGTCTTTTTCTTAAATGCACGACATTTATTTGCACCGACTTGTTTACCAGCGCAGAATGTACAATATCGATTAATATGCAGAAGTGGAAACGCATCACTCTACAAGGTGTTTCTCTTTATTGAATCTTGTCATTTACGTACATTGATAAACCAATTCAGATACGTGCTGTATAAATATATCCAGCGATAAACTGGAAACACTCAGCGCTGGATGACGGGGTCGAGCGGCATTCTTGAAAGGCATCAGTGCAAAATTGTTTTCATCATCGTTTCTCATGGGCGCGGCGGGCCCTGGTTTGAGAAAGCAACACTGCTATTTATAAAGGAAAAGACCTGAGATGTAAAGCCAGACCGTCGCCAACGGCAAGCCGAAGTCACATTTGGGAAGGTGCTGAGGGCCCGATGACCTTGCTAGCTGTGAATAATGATGCACACTTAAGAGGTTATTTTTGGAAAACAAAGATTCACACAATTAACTCTGTAGTACAATGAAGCGTGTTTCCATCATCTTGGCAGTTGCCTGGAGTTTGTTTTACTTAAATGATTAACAAGGTTCAGTTAGTCATATGTGGCTTGTGTTTATATTTAGACAACAATGCTGTTACTGCCAGTGTGAGGAAAACTCTCTGTAAATCATTTCTATGGTTACATAATTAATTATGGCTGCAACTAACGATTATTTGATGAGTAATTATTCTGCCACTTATTTCGCCAATCAATCAATTAATCTTGTCTGGTAAATAAAATGATTTGTGGAAAAATGTGCTTCTTGCAATTTCTCACACCTCAAGGTGACATATTGAAGTTAATTTATGTTGGCGCAGCAGTAAACATCAAAGTTTGCAGGTTTGTGGGTGTGGAGCAGGTCGGAACTGCGGAAGTTCTCAAGGTTGGTGCGGGGAACCGGGGTGAGCGGGCCACAGCCATGATACACACAGGTGTCCTCTGGACGTCATTGTTTGTGCTTGTCTTAGAGGCAATTTGCTTCGCAAAGCTTTGCCCAATCCTCGGCGATCTACGTTGGGAGGTGAGGAGTGTGAGGGAAAAAGGACAGATTTAAGGCAGGAAATAAAATTAAAGGCACATCCACTGCAGCTGTAGGACTGTACCAATGTCACACAGTTAAAATTAATCCTCTGGAAGCAAAGGACTACATTTATTCTCCGTACACTTGTTGTTTATAGTTTAGAAAGAATCCACTAAATGTTGAATAATTACTTTTATGAGCGCATCCCAAATGTTTGAACGTACTCTGTGCATTAATTAGAGGACAATTAGGATGTATAATTTTGGAGCAAGCAGAGAAATGTGATGGACTCAAAGTTAATTAACAAAATGTATTATTTTTTAAATATCTTTAATACACAGAACATTGAGCATAAGAAAAGAAATGAGTAAGTAACAGAATGGAAAAATGAATACAGTTTGTTATTATAGAGCAGGCACAATATTATATTTCTTTTTTTTTTATTTTGAAAACTACAGATTTGCGTGAATGAAAGGATTATGGAATAAAATGGAGTTAGACAATAGAGTGCATGTGGGGTTACCAGCAGTTACCGTGTGTGTGTGTGTTATATTCAAAACTCTAAGTAAGCAGCCTTCTGTTTATCTCTCCTTTTTTGTCACAATCACTCACAGGATCACATTTGTAGAGTATAAGGTTCCATGATCATTAGCATCACTAGCTGCTCATTTGTGTGTGTGTTTGTGTGTGTGTGTGTGTGTGTGTGTGTGTGTGTGTCAGAGAGAGAGGTGTAGGTGTTCAGTTGGAGGGCCTGTCATAAAAAGCCATTATTGTAATTGGAAGTTAAAATCCCATTTGTTTTCCCCTCTAGTGCTTACTGTCAGTACTTAGACAGGGGTCTTGTTACAAAAATTAACATTTGGTATCAGTGTCAAGGGTCACGCAAGAGAACAACAACTTACTGAACAGGCTGCCACTCAAAAGGCCCAGGCACAGAAACCATTTACCACACAGGAAAGCTTCCTGTTGCTCTTGTGCTTTTAGTAGTTTCTATTCTTCGGTGCTTTGAGATAAATATGTATTTTTTTAACTTATGCCTGGAGAATTTGAATGAGTGTGATTCCTACCCCCTCTCCACAGCCCACCCCCGTGCACTGACACATTTGCACGACGTTCAGACAGTTTTAAACTGCAAGAATGAACCGATTCTGATGCGGACCGAAATAGTAACCAGTATATTTACCATAATTTAAGAACGCTGCTACAGGTTCGCACCGTTATTGTTTTCCGTTTCGTCTTTGACTTTGAACACACCTAGACAGGCAACATAGCTGGGGGACCCTCCACGATGCAAAGTTTAAAGACAGGGAGGGGGCAGCAAAGACTCAGAGTAGATCCTGAAGCTCTGTGGTGGAAAGATCCGAGCCCCGTCCCAAATATAGCTGTTAAAAAGTGACTGCAGGGTCCTGACTCAGTCTCCTGTGCGTGGGAGGCTGCACTGGATCAAACTCCAGCAGGCTTTCAAGAACAGCTCGGCCCAACGCAGCGGGTTTAAAGTCTCGTTGCGATATTTTTGCAATCATTGCACGCAAACAAGACACAAATTAAAATGTTCTGTTCTTAATGGCATAATCTGGCCCGATTGTTGTTATTTTGATCTGCAAAATAAAAAATAAAAAATGGCATATTAGAATATCGCCGAATGCCTGCTTATTGAACACTGGGAGGAACCTCTACTATTGCAGTGCTTTGACCTTAAAACCATGGAAAAAAAATCAAAGTTTCGCCCGCACCTTAAGCAGACAAACCTGTGACGGCAGACACACTCCTCACCCCGGAGTGAATTTTAGAAGCCCCGTCATGTCCCACATATATTGTCTTGTAAATATGTTAAATGCTCCTAACGTGGGCTGTGCCAGTTTTAGCCACGGGCAAACATCTAATTACCATAATATTCATATTACCCGAAAAGCTCTTAAGAGCACTTCTGGCTTTGTCCGTGTCTCTTATTTGCCTCTTATTCCTGTAACGTTTGCTTAATGCCTGGCCTGTGCCTTGCGATGCCATGCTGTGCTCATTGTGAATGCAGTGAGAATGTGCTGTTTGGGTATGGGCCCATGCATCTCATGGGCCCTATAATCAGCTCTAAGCTGCTTCTATCAATCTTCATAACTGTAGTGGGTTGTGGGGGGAAGTGCAGCTAATCAGCTCTAACCGGCCTCATGTTCAGCCTGACTGTCACCGTTATAGCGGCGGCCATATGCAAAAAGCGTCTCTTACACGCGTGGCCCCCGTACTCGCATCTTGGCCACCTCTCGGGGGCCAGGTCCACAGATGGCGGGCTGCGGCAGAAGCCGTTTTTTTTTTTTTTTCCCTCCCTTTTTTTTTTGGAGCGGGCCCGCGACTTTCACTGAATAGTTGTTAGCGTAGGTTAATATAGGAGTGGTGGCCCTGCAGCGGTGGCAATCACATCTCTGATCAGAGCTGGGCTTCAAAGACGTCTGTGCAAGTTGAAGCCAGGGTTGTCATTAGCTTCTGCCCTGTGCTTGACAACCCTTCCCCACCCCCTTCTGCAACTCCTTCCTGTCTCCTTCCCTCTCCCACTCCCTCCTTTGTCTTTCTCTTCTGGCTCTCATTTTCTGTCCGTCTGAAAATGGCTACTGTAATCCAGAGGGTCTGAGTGCTTGGGCCTGTCACTCCACATTTGCGCTAAGCATCTTTCCTTCCCTCATCTCCTTTGCCCTAATTGTATTGTAATAAGCAATTACAGATCTATTTATGAACACTAGAGCTGAGATTGGACCACTTTTTAAAAGGGCGTACACTGGCGTGAAGTGGACTAGGCGGTGCCCCTTACCCTTAAGTCGCACCTGCTCAAAGGCAGTCCTGCTGCTAATCACTTAGCTTTCTCTCTTTGTCTGATTGATGACCTAATCCTGCTTTTGAGATGTTGGGCTCCGCTGTTTTCTATGAAACTAAAAGTGATTGTGTTATTTATTGGCTGTGCTCTCTCTCTCCGCGTACTCCAGTGATGCAGATGAGCAGAGGCAGTGTTTACCTGGCCTGGCCGTGTTTTCCATGGTTACACGCACGCGTCTGTGTGTGTGTGTGTGTGTGTGTGTGTGTGTGTGTGTGTGTGTGTGTGTGTGTGTGTGTGTGTGTGTGTGTGTTTGTGTGTGTGCAATGTTTAGGCCTTTGATCATACTACATTGCATTGACAGATGCTCTCTGGTGCTTTCTGGTTGCTTATGAACAAGGCCACAGACGGGATCTCAATGCCAGTAATTATATCCCCCTGCTAGAATGATAACAAATGTGGCTTAAACAACAAAGTGTGATGGCTTTTTTGTATCTGTCCCATTATTTTTAGGTATGAGAAATGACATCAAAATCCCCCGTCTGCTTCCTCCCTGTCAGGGGCTCTGTGTTTACAGCTGTTTTCGAGCCCGTCTGTATGAGAGAGGTAGAGGCCACGATCGAGGATTACATCTTGTAATCATAGTTGAATGGGCGAGCTAAGTGACCTACCTGAGAGCTGAACTGGCTTCTAAACTGCTGTGGACGTGACATATGTATGTCATATGTATGTATGTGTAGAAATAAGCAAAGAGTGAGCAAATCTTTATGAAACACTGATGAGAAGTGTGGTGATTTACAGCCTTGCAATATATTGAAATGGAACTCAGTGTGTCATAATACCATTTTTATGAGCAAAGGCTAAGTCGGCGTCGACAAAGCAGATAGCTGTGCTATTTGGAAAATGATTTCATATGGATCTTCTTTGGGGAATGGTTTTTAAATAACATTTCTAAAATAATGATTTAACCGTGGGCAGTGTAACTGTCCATCTTTTGAACAATATTGTGTTTTAATGACGCAAATGAAGAAATACACGGGCTATTTTAGGCCTCGCCATAATCACAATGTGGTTAATAACAGGGCAGAATGAAGCTATTCCCAACTGTGGCTCACGAGTTTGACTGACCAATGAAAGCACGTGTTTTACTGATGTGTGTGAAAGTTTGGCACATTTTACACTTTGGACTTAGTAAGTAGCCCGTCTAAACTCTAGAGAAGAAATGTTCCAGTTGATAAAAGCAGTAGGAGTAAGAATTATAAGAAAAAAGACGAATATAAGAATTTGCTATTCAGGGACTAGTCAAAATGATACCAGGATTAGAGTCATTGTTTGGTGCCATACAGCATGAAGTCATGCATGTAGAAGAAACTGTGTCGGATACATGACAGCAGACTGGAGCTTCATTAGTTCTGTCTTTTAGGGGTGCGTTCTGCTGCCTTCTTTTTGTTTCTTCCATCCTAAGGTGGGGTGAGAGGCGATTGCCATCCACTGTGTGAGAGGTAGCCTTTTAACATAGCCCGGCCGGTTGGTGTTTGAGCGTGTTGTTATTCATGCATGTTTTAAACTGATATTATAAACTAAAAACATCTAGATCAGTTCCACTTTCACAGGTGTTTCTCTGATTCCGGATCTTTTTGTTGAAGTTAATGTATTCATCTATTCATACATGCACGCATTTCTGTGTCTTCTCGTTGCAGGATGAATACACACACTGTCCAAAAGTGGCTTTTCTTTGAATCAGTATTCCATGTTTGGCAGCAGAAACCTTTATTTTTGTGCTTCACTGCTTTTCAGATATGTGCAACGCACGTCCAAACAGTCTGGCATCAAATGTTACTTTACTGCACTTTATGCAAATCAGATGAGCTGAGGCTGGGCTCCCTGACAATCTACAGTCTTAGTTAATACGCTGCTAAATTAAAAAAAAAAAAAAAATGAGGAGCAGATGCAAAACTTTGCTCCGTTGACAGTAATTTGCAGAAAGCTTAAATAGAAGGGCACTTGGAGAGCACAGACTTTAAGACTTAGACTTTTTGAGGTTAATGGTCCACTCCTCTGTGACACCTACAAGTGCAAACACACAGATTTCTCCCAGTATATCCACTGCATTTATGTCCATTAACACACTATCGTCACGACACAGAAGCACATGCATGACAATGCTGGTCCATTTTTTTATTTTTTTTTTCATAGATGGCGTTAAAATTTGATCAGTGACGGGCACTTTGTTAATCTACTTTCAGACCTGACCTGTTTGACTTGGTTAATATGAGCCGCGGCATGTTTGCCAAGTATGGTTCATTTGAGCCCAGATAAAAGGTGTGAAAGCAGCCTGAACACCCGGACCTGCGGCTGTGCCTCCCAGCACGGTGACACTTGTTTGTGAAAGCAATCAGGATTTCCAATAGCAAATATGTGATCTGAGCATGGTTTCACTAACACACACCCATCTGCCAAATCTGTTTGGGGCATGATCCTGTAATCGATCTGGGTATGCCAAGTATATATTCACGCAGACCATTTGGTATCCATGGTAACATGTGTGGGTATTTTCCCTCATGGGTCAAAAGCTTTTAAAGCTGATGTTTTCGTTCATTAAACCCATTAAAATGTGTGATAGTGATCCCTCAGCAGGTTCTGGGTCTTTTCATCATGTCTCTACATGTTACTACTTATTATTTATTACATGCAGCCAGTGGACAGGCTAATAAGCCTAATAATCCTAAACTGCTCAGTGTGGGTTCTGATATGTCACCGTTTGGTTCTCTTTAAAGTATTGAGCCATCATCTACAGAAATTTAAAGGTGTGTTGGAGTAATTACACCACTTGCAGTTCTAAGACCATGAAATAAGTTTTTTCCTGTCTCCGTGATTGAAATCTCTTCTAAAACTTTATTGGCTGCTGTTTTTATCGCTGTAAGGGTATTTCAAACTGAGCCACTGTTTAGTTGCCTTCTCAAAGACAAATAGATAAATTAAAGTCATCAGAGGATATACGAAATACATTAACTTTGCGATGCTTTTTATAAGACTCCTTGATTTCGAACCGCTAAAGTCTGGATGGAGGTTAATGCTGCAAGGATTAGAGCGGAACTGTGCGTTTAAGATCTCCGAATTTGCATAAATACAGTATGTTGCACATTATTTTTTCTGCTTATCTTCCTTTTTTTGTTTTGCACCGTATTCATTCCTTCTCATATCTTTCTTGGGGAGTTAATAACATTCCTGCCTTGTTTTTGTACTCTCCGTGCCGCACGCATGTTCAAAACACTAATAGCTTTTTGTGGGCGCAATACTGTGCTTGTTGTTTGCTGCCACAGGTAGAAGTAGTGAAATTTCCAGAAATAATAATGATACTGCATGCTGCAATATTAGCTAGGGGCTTATCTCTATTTTTTTTATTTTTTTCTTTTTTTTCTTTTCCCGGTTCCCAACTCTCCCGGCAGCCCCCACATTTGTCGCACACACTTAAACCAGGAGCACAAGATTATAAAGAACTGGCAGGCAAGAGCAGTGTGATGGGATACACATATGTGGATGCATGTGTCCACAAATCAGATAATAGATCAGACGCACCAGAATGAAAAAGCCCGGTCTTGGATAATTAACTGCCTGGCACGGGCTAAAAAAGTTTACGCGATGGCTTTGTAAGTCAGAGAGGGGCGCTTCAAAGTAGCCAAACTGCCTCTTAGTTAGTCTTATTTGTGATACATATATGTATGATGTCTTGCCAAGAAAGAAGAAAAGTCACCCCAAGGTTGCCCAGAAACGTAAAGATTTCTTAGCTTTACGGTAAAGACGACCACTCGCACCCTGTATTGTTATTCCCCACCCTAACTTAAACGCAGCTCCCTTCTCCCGTTATTAACAATTTCCTCCTCTGGTTATGTATGGATTTGTGTTAAGACCCAGCTCTTCCCCCTGCAGACCATACCAAAATGATTAGGCAGGTTGTTGCAGCTCAGCATTCATTAGACTTCTGCGTTACTCTTACACCAGCAGTTCATGTGTAACATCTTAATGAGGTTGGGGGTGTCAGGTACAATCGGCTGCATAGTGGCTTTCCAGCTATACAGCCCTGCGTGCGTTTGGTGGAAGGGAGGGTGTCTTTTCCTCAATTTTTTAGTCAAATATGTGAATTCCTTGTGATGGGGAGGGATGTTTAGCTCAGCTCTGAATGAGGAAAGTGAGTGAATCGGCCCTTGTTGTCTTGTTATCGTTATTTATTACTGCTTCATGCACATTATCCAGCAGTCATCTGCTGAGTCATCCTCTTCCTCTGCTCATCCTCGCCTGCGATTGGCTCCAAAGAAAAAAGTGCTGTCAACAAACCTGACTGATCTGGAAAGAAGCTGTCAGCTTTGCCTTCACAAAACTTCAGCGTGTCCGTCCGAACGGCGCTGCTTCGACCCTTTCATGCCCGCTGTTTCGGTTTCCTTCAATTGAACCGGGTTGAAAGCATCCATTAAAGGACTGGTTCAAACTCTGCAAAGTGGACAATGTACCAGTGCTTGATTGTGCTCCTGAGGTTGATGGAATGGCTTTTTGTCCCTTTAATCTTTAATTAAAGAAGCCAATGCAATGAGGTTCTAAAATGAATGCGGACTGTGAGCTTTAAAAGATGGATGTTGTTATTACTTCTGGAAGTCATAAATGGTTTACTGCTGGCTTTTACTTCTTAAGTGAAATGAGTCCTGAGATTGTTCCTGCAGCTTTTTGTTGATGACCTCATGGAAAAGGTCATTTCATTCCTACTACAGGTAAAGGCTTTTCCATTTCAGTCTCTCTGTGATTGTTAAAAAGCTTAAAGGTGTCGATAAAGGAACACCAGAAGCTTTTTAGAGTTTTTTGTTTGGCTGTCAGTAAGTATATTCCGTCAGAGTGTATCTCCAGCGTAACTTTTATTAGCATGCTAATGCATCAGGGCAGTAATTGTTACACCCCTCTGGCATGCTAAGCGTCACGCACTCAAGAAATTAGAAACACACTCGTGTCAGCGCACACGCCAGCCAGGCACGCTCCGGCTCCCAACTGTCTCTTAGGGCTGTGCAAAAATAACCGAATGTTTGAAAAATTGGGTTAAAGGAAAACTGGGTTGAAGAGCGGTCCGTTTTAAAAAAAAAAAAATCTGAATCTTGAATAATTGTGAGCAGACAAAACACCGGGCCCCCCCCGACGATCACAGCCAATGTTCCTCTTAAGCGACAGGACAGGAAGGTTTTCTGCTCAACAAGGCAGCCGAGTGTTCGATAGACGTGGGCAACGTTAGTCAACCAAGTTAGTCAATCGCGCGATCTTCTTGCAGCATTTGCGGCTGTACGTCGGGTGTACGGACTATAGCGCAGAGTGCGTGCAGCCCCGGAGGTAGAAATCTGTTGTATTAGGAGTCACGCAGGCCCTTCAGCCATTGGGTAGACGTGTCAGAATATAAAGACAAGGCTGAGTACTTGACCTTGGGATGGGTGGCCCAGAAGGGAAGCAGAACAAACAGCTGATGTGGAGAGGTGAGCAGAGATGAACATTGACTTGTTTATTTATTTATTTTTCCCCACCCAGATCCTCGTGATAAAAGTGAGTGATGTTGATAAATACTCGCCGAGCCGGTTTATCAGCAGCTGTCTGGCTTGGGGTTGCCGCCGGCAGCATTTTCGCCGATAACCTCTGTAGCCCGAGGCATGGTGTTGTTGGAGGGGGGTGGGGGGAGGCGGGGGGGGAGGATCTAATGGATGATGCAGCTGCTGGGTCTGGGCCAGCATGTAACCCTAAACTGGGCAGTTGGCATGACGTTGCCTAGTTCTAGTCAAACAATGTTAGGAGCAGTTCAGGAAAGAGGAAAATAACCCTTTTGGTTGAATTTTACTGGTTTAATGTTTTGCAGAATTCAGCACCAACACGTGCACCATTCGCATCATTTGCATCCTATGGCTAAAGAGCCGGACTTATTGTTCTTGTCAATGTACTAAACCATCCTTCATTATGTCTCTCGATGCTGACTCTGCACTTTCCTCCACAAACTTTATTTTTCTCTTGTCAGTAAAGCAGATCTTGCTTTTTTTCCCCCCCTGCACGAAAAAAAAAAGTAGATTGGGTTAATTGAATTTTGTGGTGAAACAATGTAATACAATAACAGCAACATGAAAAATCACAGCAGCAACTAAACAGAAAAAAAAGCAGTTTAATAAGTGAGTGCTCATGTGTGGGAGGCCGTGTTCATACGCGCCTGTGAGAGATGGTGCACCTGGAATGCACTTGACAGATGGTTAGCACCGCTCTGGCTGAAAGTTGCTTCTTTTCTCTCAGTGTTAAGCCTCTTTCATAAATCCAAAGTGTTTGGGTCAGCGTTTTGATCAAGGTAGACTCCATCAACCTCCCAGATAGTGTGCTGTGCATCTCTGGAGTATGTTTATCCTGCCCCCTTCATTTATTCTTGTTTGATTCTGGTGAGCTGAGGGAGACGCGGAGCTGTGGCTCTCCCTGCTGCCTCCTCTGCTTCTTTTTGTTTGCCAGTGAGATTACAGAACGCTGCGTCAAAAATCGTTAGATGGCCCATCATATCAGTAAAGTCTCACTCTCCGGCGTAAAAAATAGGCCTTTTATGAGACTGTAAGGATGATGTATGGACAGAAATCAGTCCAGTAACCCGCGGTCATCTTCAATGGCCCTAGCAGACCAAAGCAGTTGTTTATTCCATTATTGTAGTATTTAAGAGCTTAATGACTCTTGTTGTTCTCCACTTAGTAGACAAAAAGCAGTAGATCACGCTCAAATTATGTGGACACCGCCTCAGGCAAAGTGTTATATCCGCATCAAACATGCTAAATCATTTGTCGAGCCATCACCTCTATTACCAGAGGTCGACTGAAACAGGCCCTCCACCATGTTCCAACATCTTCTTTTACTGTAAAGTCAGATCAGGCCAAAGCAATAACCATAATAGCAGCGGCAGCGCTGCGGCGTGGAGACACGAGGTGCGGGAACCTTCGTATAATATGTTTTAACTGTGACCTCAACAATAACATACAATACAAATAAACCAGTCTTCAGCAACCTTTACCTACCTGCCACCAGTAAAATCAACACCTCAGCACATTGGGAGCGGGCGGGGAAATAATTTTTTTTTTTTAAATAAATACCAAAAGGTCAGAAGGTCACAATGCTCAGCTTTGCACAAAAGAAAAGACCAGATTTTGACAAAGACGTGTTCGGTCTCCCTGAGAAATGTTCCTCTAAATTTAGCTTGTACTCCATGCGGCAGATGTTCGTGCCCTTTCTGACGCTGTGGGTAATAATCCTTAATATTCTTGCCGTTTGAAACTAAATGAGGCTTTAATGCACTCTGATTCCATCTTTCAGCACTCATTAATTGTTTTTTTTTTTTTCCCTTCCAAAGTCCATAAATTATTTCTGTTGTTGCTTCTTAAGTTTTGCGAAGATAAACACAAACTTTAATGTATGAAATGGAGGCCTTTTATTCTTTGATAGTCTGTTTTGATTAGAGATTCAATTTGTAATGCCATTGTGAGGCAAATTCACAGATCGGCTTCTCGCAGCCAAGAATATGTTTCCTGCCAAAATCTTCGCCGTTTGTGACCTTGCTGTAACACGAGGTTAAATTAAAATCTTTTTGAACCTTAATTGCGCAAATATTTATGCGTATCCATGTTTAGCAACTATGTGTCCTCACTAATAAATGATCCTCTTTCCCTTTTTTTTTTTCCTTTTCAGATGGTCACAAGAACAAAGAAAATATTTGTGGGTGGCTTGTCAGCAAACACAGTAGTGGAAGATGTGAAGCAGTATTTTGAACAGTTCGGGAAGGTAAGAATGCTTTTTTTTTTTTTTTTTAAAGAAAAAAAAAACCCAACAAGTTCCCCCGCAGAGTGTTGCCACAATAGTGATTAAGTTAATACAGCAGTTAATTCTGATCACTTATGAAACACCACCCCCCCAATTAGTTTGCAGTGCCCCCTATCGGCTCACCAATCAGAAATATGACCCTAAAAGAAGTCGGTGGCACCCGTCTGGCTCTGAGACAAATAATTATCTGCTGTGACAAGCGAACAGTGGTAGATAAAGCAGTCGCCTCTCACATTCCAACATGCCTGCTCAACAATATGAATTTTGCTTACGGAGCAAACAGGCAGCAGCAGCCAGCTGCCACGTCCAAGAGGGAAGCAAGGCTTCCGTCTACCTTCTATAGCAGCCTGAACTTTAAAAACTACTCTGACTGTGAAATGAGAGGCGGCTAAGTAAGGGTTCCCGTGTTGTGGCAACACTGTTGAAGGGATTTAAAAATAAATAAATAAATAAATATAAATAAATAAATAAAAAGCCATGCACACTTTCAGCAGAAGCTCATATTCAGCTGTTTGTTTCCGTGTGCTGCAGCAGTTTCTGCCAGCTGCTCACATGACCAGCACCCCCAGCTGAGAGAAGCATATATGCACGCACTATAATACAAGGACACACACACACACACGCACGCACGGGCGCGCGCGAGCACACACGCTTTGATACAGTGGCAGCATTTCACAGATAATTTCCTCACACTGAGCAGAGATGCATTTCCCTCATGTCATATTCCACATCAGTCAAGGTCACCTTCAGCTCATACACTCCCTCTAACATCAGCACTTGACCTTGAGTTTAAACAATTTCACTGAGGATAGATTTTTCACAGGCACATAATGTAGCATGTCCTGCAGGAGACAGAGGAGCCGTTATAGATTAATAGAAACAGTTTTTTCGGAGACAATATGCAGCCAGCCCTAATAAAGCCCCGTCTTATTTTCTTGTCTAAAGGCGAACAGGGTGAAGGACTTTGTTTAGCTATTTAGCTGTGGAAGAGGCTCTGAAGACCTCACTACAGCCTGGCCTGCCGTCCCAAATAATGCTGACTTATTTGCACAATAGAATGCGGTACGCAAATATCCAGCACGACTTCGCAATCAATGAATCTGAGGAAGGGCTTGAAATGATTTTCGACTTGATTGAATGACATAATTGACTTGATTATACAAAGTTTTTTTTTTTCTCCTTGAGGAATCCTCAAATGCTTAGGAGGAAACAAACAAATCAGGCTGATTGAGCGAGATCTTGTGCATGTTTCTGTGTGTGCTTTCAGAGTGTACTTGTGCATGCTTAGATGTGCCGGCAGCACAGCTCTCGCTGGGTGAGTGTGCGAGCGATTAAGTGTTTTTATGTAGGTGCATGATTACGGAACTGTGTATATTCATGCATATGAATAGGTTTGAGTGTCTTTGGCAGTAAAATAATCAGTATAGATATTTTAGGCTATGGCACACAAGACAGGGAAGCACTGAGATCATTTCCAGAGGTCTGCCCAATTCGCTTTGCATCAATCAGGCCAATAATCAGAATAAGACAGATATTTATGTTCCACAATCATGCAGCCTATTTGTTTAGCTCTGTTACAGGGTCAGTAATTGGTAAATATTGAAACACTTTATCTGTGTACAATAACAGGACTGATAATTCCAATGAATGCATTTTAAGACAAAGAATGTTGGCGCAACCTACCATTATCTTCACACACACACACGCGCGAGTACACGATATTATCCAAAGAGAGCAGAGCCAATTAATTCAGTTTCCCCTACATACAGATGTGTGTCGAGCTGTCAGTCAGTCATCTCCCTGCCTTCCCGTGTCTCTGCTTAGATGCGTGTCAAGGGGGACATTAGCCAGCGTGGTTGCAGAGCAGCTAGTCATTTATATTTCTGAGAAGGATGTTGTGAAGCACTTATCAATCATCATGCAGCTACAGCTTAAGGCGCTAGCAAATGTTCCTCCTCACTGGGAGCGAACTGCTTCACTGATATGATTTAGCAGGCGTTGTATTTCCCCGTGTGTGTGTGTGCGCGCGTGCGCGTGTGTGTTCGCGTGTGCGTAGAAGTCAGCGTAGGCCAATTAGCAGGATGTGGTCGACAGAGATGGCGGTAGTAGGGAGGCAGCGGAGGAGAAACAGCTGGTGTGGCCACAATTGGGTCACAGGTTCTGTCTGTAACCTCCACACCTCAGCTCTCCATCCCTCCCACCTCACCCCCCCACCCCCCCCACTCTGTCTCCATTCTGTCAGGAGGAGAGATGGCATTTGTTATGGTGAGGGGCTGACAGCTCTCAGGCGCATCAGTCTCAATGCCACTCTCCCAGCCGTCACCATTAGGAAAGAGCACATGCCCGAGCTTGGCACAACTTCAGAGGAGCTCCTCTGCAGCCGCGGCTCGCCCTGTTTTCGTCCTTTACAGTACAGGAAGGTGTGCATTTGATGTGATTGTGGCAGTCATTTGAACAGAACTGAAATGTGGTTCTGTTTGGCTGATTCTAATGCATCTCAGATGGATCCCATTACCTGCCTAATAGTAGCCACATCCTGCCCTCCAATCCCCCCCCCCCCCACTCTCGGCACCTTAGCCCTGCAAGCCAGATGAGACAATCTTATCGACACAGCCGGCCCTCTCTTTATATTCAAGGACTTTTAACTGGAGGCTGCTGCACTTTCCGTCCTGCAATAAAGTCAAATGAAGCAGCGCTGTTTGTGCTACAGTGCAGATTGTGGAGAAGACAAATTGTCGTCTGTATATGACATAGTTATTCATCTTCACTCGGCTGTTGAGCCTCTGCACTTCCCACTTCCTTCTTTTCTATATTTAAAAGTGGTTTTACTGCACAGGACTTCAATTTATTCATACATGTTGTTTGTTTGACATTGCAGGTGATTCCTGTATATTACACTACGATATTGCATTGAAGACTTTAAATTATTTTTTTTCTTTTTAAATTGCTGTGCTTGTTTGTAGAAATCCGGCTTTACAGTGTATTGCTTTTACAAGCACACATGCAAAGCAAGTTAGTACACAAATAATACTATTTGCCTTTGACATAAAGGTTTATTATTAAAAAAAAAGTGAGAAGGAAGTCATACCTGTGCTTTGACACGGTATTTTACTGGGGTTCTGTTGAGACAGCAGTGATTAATGATGCCAAATAAGATGTCACCTTTTAAATTTGGATATGACGTACGAGCAAAGCCTTGACCAGACACAAAGTGAGCTCCCCCCCTACAGTTAAAGGCATAATTAGCTGCGGTGGCTAATGCTTCCTCATTGGTTTATTGTAATCGGCTTTGAGTGTGTCTCATAGTGCCCTTATTTGGCTGAGCTGAAACAAGCCTGCTCACTGACTCCGTTTCTACACTCCTGTCCATTCGCCGGGCTTCATTCTGCAAGCCCGAAGCTGAATTTTAGTTTAATCAGAGCTACTTGCTTCCATGTCACTGGGCTGACACAATCATCCCTTTATGTCCAGCCTGTCCTGGTTCTCATGCTCCACTGGTCTAGAGCCAGATCCTGGAGGTGGAGCTGAATAGGAGGAGGATGAGGAGGAGCTTAACCAGTTCACTGCCACCACTGGACTCAGGGGATAATAAAGGTAGAGAGACAACCAGGTCACTACTGTATAAACAGACAGCCCATAATCTTTGAGTCAAAAACGGAAAAAAAAAAAAAAAGTGACTTCTTAAGGGAAATTCTAATATAATATATGCAGGAACCATTGACACAACACAGAGAAGAAACCAGTTTACCGCTGCAGCATGTCCCTGGTGTGTTTCACCTTGAGCTGGGCACACTCTACATTCTTTTCACACATTTTGACCGGAAAAAAGCACAAGGAAGTACATTCGCACAATACCAGGAAAAAAGTAGTATTGGCTGCATAAAAATCTGTCCTGCAGGTATAATTTGAATCTGCTTGGAAGACAATTGCAAATTTGCAATATTGAAAATAACTTGCGGACGTCACATGACGCCATTTTTCTACAGTTGAGTTGCCTCGTCACAAAATGGCTTACAAAAACAAACGGGGGTTTTATAAATAAATCATCACTGACTTTTTTTTTTTTTTTAAGGCCATTCTGCCCATTTTTTGTGAGAACATTTACATTAAGATTTATTATTTATAAAATAACACTGTTATTCGGGGATTAAACAGGAAACAGTGGCAAGGGCACATTAAACAACCCTCAACAATCTGCCTCGTGTATGTTGGCTAAAATAGCAGCCACGAGTGATTAATGCAGAACAAATACTCTACTTGAGCGAAAAGAACCTTATCAAAAGGCCACAGTCGTTCGTTCCTCATCGTCGGCTAGTGCAGGTGCACATTTGCATGCCATTTACATGGTAGCTCGCAGTGACCACCGCTACTCTGCCGTTTCAGTGTCCATCATCTCTGACATTCTGTGATTGTTTCCTCTCTGCCCGCGACTCAGCCAATCAGTTGAGGATATCGTCTGATTTTAGTGATTATAAGGAGTGATCAGAGCTGCAATGATGGAGCATGTGCCTTGCAATAGAGATTTAGCCAGAGGCTTCAATCTCATTGCAGTCACTTGTAGTTAGTGACTGAGACTAGCACGGAGAAGGGCACTGCAATATAAATGAATTGGCTATGAATGTGGATACGGCTGCCGTGCTGCAGGGACACACAGGGGGAAAAGGCCAGTTAGACAAACTATTTCATATCCCCCTTGACCTTTATTTGCCCAGTGGCCCAGCAACATTTTCAGTGGAATAGCTTTTAAATGGCCGCTGAAGGATGGAGCCTCACCATTCACATTCTTTTGTATGTCTTTCTGTATAAAAGAGCAGGCGTGGGTGTGTGTTAATGTTTGTGCTGCAGGTTACCGCATTTACTTTTACTTAAACGACCAGACCTTTAACAAAAGATGAAATAGATTTTTGCGGCAAGTGCTGATCCTCAAAAACACCTATCAGGGCGCGACTAGCTGCTGCGTCGTATATATGTGGCGCTTGAAGTGGTCTGTGGATCAGGGGAGATTGACACCTTTCTGTAGGTCTGTAGTCTCATCTTTCAGCTGTCCCTCCTGAAATGGCTCCCTCGGGATAAGCCGGGATTGGCTTGATTGTGTTATCGGCGCCTGATCGGGTCATTGAATGATGGAATTTTGAGCCCCTGTTCTGCTTAAAGAATAAAATGTTTAAAGAAGATTGACTGTGATTGGATCAGATCCAGCACCTGCTCAAAGGGTCAATCAGGTGAAAGCAGGAGGCAACAATCTCTGCTGGCCATTGTGACATGAATAGAAGTGGGAATTAATGTGTGTTGGGGAAGGGTGTTGATGGTGGATGAATGGTAGAGGGAGGGTGGGCGGCAAAGGCGCCATTCAGCAGGGAGGATGTTGAAAAATGTCATCAGAGAAAGTGTCATGAGTAATTTGCAGCAGTCTCACCATCACACTGGTGTGGAAGTGGACGTTTCCACCTCCACACCTTGTAAGCTGCAATTTAGTCCATGTGGGAGAAAATGCCTGCAGGGCAAAACAGCTTTATTTTTCCAGATAGATTGGATATATGTATTGATTTGCCCCCTATTTGTTCTAAAGTTTGGATGGAAATGCTATGGGATCCTTGGTAGAGCAGAATCGAACCAGCATTTTTATGAAACGGTTCAGAAAATCTGAAAGATTGTCTTTGCCTCTGGTCTGCATGCTGCAGAGAGATGCACATTTTCCTGGTGTTGATGCTCAGAAGAAAAATTGAGACAGTGTGCAGCAAACAGAATGCTCTGTGGCACAATAAGCCACATTGTAAAGATACAAAAATGGATCAACCAGAGTAGTTTGTCTTTGTCTTCCACCCTTTCTCCATTTGTTGAAAGCAATTGGGGAGTGACATTTAAATTAAAAAGGCTTTCTTCCTTTTGTCTCCTCATGTTTGACTCAAAACGGAATTGAAATAAAGTGATGACTACGTATGACACTCAGAATTAAGTCTATAGAAGGGTGGTGTTTGCAGTAGCTTTACAAGTGTTTTTCTCTGTTAATTTGTCTGTTTTATCCCATTTTACCCCAATAATTGACAAATATTCCTGACTCCACAGGGTCAGAGTCAACCAGTGTGTGAATAATTTATCCCAATGTCCTGACAACTGTTTAGTGAACTCTTGACCGCCTTTTTCCCCAAGGAAGAATGGAAATTAGAACCAAACTCTGCCCTAACGACATCTAATGAGGGGTTACAACCAATCATCAATCAGACTGATGGTATATTGCCTGACTGTGAGATGGACTAACTGGTTCGAGCACAAGGCTCAGTTAATCAGTATCCTGGGAATACTGGGAATTAAAATTCACACCGTCCCTTGTGTTTCACTTGCTCAGAAGATGGATGGATGATTGAACAGAATGTATTTCCTTACTGTGGCTCTGGAGACAGACGTATTCAAATCAAGGTCCACAGAAGGCGATGTCAGCCTCTGAGTGACAGACCTCGTGGCCCTCCGTGTCATGGCCAAATGAGAAACAAAATGATGGTGTCAAACTTCAGCTCTGGTGTGATAGGCTTTTAAGGAGGATAAAAAAAAAAAACGTTTTTTTTCCGCACAATGGGCTCTTTTATCCTCATCAGATCTTTGCAGAGGGTTGTCCGTGCTCCACATCGCACCACCCCAGAGCACCAGGAAGCATGACTCTTCACCAGCTGGTGAACTGGAACTTCTCACAGCACTGCAGAAACGATGAAGATGCATAACACTCACCTTTTGGGGGGGGGGGACCGACATACCTTCTTAAATGATTGAGACACTTTATGAGAGTCTTGCTTGAGCTGTTTCTGCAAGTCTGTTCATTTATAACTGAACCGAAAACAAAATATTTAATGTTTTTAAGCTTTGGCACCATTAGTCCTTGAATTTGCAAAATAAACCTTGCCATAGACTTACATAAATATTTTCAAATGCATACAGGTTAGACCAGATATTGGTTTAAATATTAGATTATTGACTGATTTAAATCACAAGTATTATATTGATGCATCACTTTTGAAATTGAGTTTTAAAGTCATTGGTCATTTATAGCAAAAGAAAGTGTTTCAAGCATATCTTTCAGATCTGTGTTTTTGATTGACATTAAGTACGTAGGTACCTCAAGAATGGTTATTTAGCAAGTAAGAGAAAGACTTAAATTAGCCATTTGCCTTCTTTGCTTCAGCCACCTGCCACAGTATGTACAGATCCACAGGCAGCTGTTGCTCATGCTAAGAGTGCCTCCCACACGCCGCCGTCTCGGATCAGGTAAATGTTCTTACGTAAAAATGCCCACTATGTGCCGGCGTTAGCTATGATGGCTGAAGTCGGGCAGTTTGACTCGTGTGAAGCACTTTACTGCTTGCTGTTTTCCGTTGGCGTGTCTGAGAAACGCTGCTTTGAGGCCTAACCCCCGCCTCCGACAGGTGCATCTCAACCCAGGAACCAGAGACAACATCACAGGGTGTCTTAGCTGGGTAAGCAAGGGTATACGAGAAAATATCAGTGTTTAATCACTTTACAGTTTATAATATGGGTTTCACCTTTTGATACTGAGATAAATCAAATCTTGATGATATTGTCACTTATTGAGAGGCACCTGAATTTTGAGGAATTGCTCATTGGGATCCATTTTGATGCAGGTATAAAACAGTACAGACAGGTTCATTGCATCTAGTAATATCCTTTGATGGCGTACAGCGGATGTGCCAAACAGGCTAAATTTACAGACAATTGGAGTTTCGTCCCTCGGTAGTCTAAAGTTTTATCCTTTATTTCTTCTGCGGTGGTAACCCAAAGAAGAGCCAACAAAAATCCATGATTTCTTGCTTTTGCTTATTGTTAAAAATAATTGTATATATTTTATCTATTATATATTGTATATATGTTCCACTTTTTATCCTCTAATTTAATTCTACATGACAGCTTCTTTTGTATGCGCATTTCCTTCAACACGGAATAATGTATTGAGCGAGCAGACATGCATACGGTGCTGGCGAGTGACAACAGATCCCTATCGTAGCTGCCATGCCATGAATAATCTTTGGCTTATTTCTGAAGTGGTATCTCGGGGTTCTGGTCGAACTGTCTAAAAGCTAAATAAATCTGCTTGATTGAACTAATGGCACAGAGCCAGGATCTGCCACCAAGTCCTGTCTCTCAGCCTAATCTTTTTGTCACGGACGCATTGACCAGCCTCACATGCGCGCGCACACACACACACACACACACACACACACACACACACACACACACACACACACACACACACACACACTGAGGCTCCCTCCTAAGTCACTTCCTGATCAGGAAACTTTGAACCCAACATGTGGCCCATAAGTCCTATCCATAGGTAATTAGGTTTGATGGTTAGTTGAGCAGAAGCATGGATTTTATCCTCCTCTCTGTCTCGCTTCCTGGAGGGTTGACTCAACTTGTTTTTGATAAGCTCACTGCCAGCCCAGCATCAGTCTCTTCCAGCTGAACACACATTGTAAAAGCCACCAAGGCACAGTAATCCCTTTTAAAGATGAATTGCCCACTGATATGAAATTATGTACCTTGAAAAAAGGTGTGTCAGAACAGGACTGAATGTGCATTTCCGCTCTGACTTGAAAAATTAACTTCTGCGAGCACCTTGCAAAGATCTCCTGAGATAAATAACCACATATCTCTCCCTGTAATAATTCAGGCCACACCAGCTGCATTGAATGTGTTTGTGATCGGCTCCTACATGATGCTAATAACCCCTCTCACTGACATCCGGACCAACTGGTGTGAGGACTGTCCTGGATGAAATTGTATTTAATTGAATCAGCTTAAGCACATTAGTGTCACTTAACATTTTTTTTGGGAACCTGACAGTCATTTTTCTGTTTTTCTTTCTGCTAGCTCAATTATTAGCCACATGCCCTTCAAAAAAAAAAATAAAAGTTTGCAAACACTTGTTTAACTCAGAAGCACATGTTTAACCCCGGGCTAACAAACGACAGCATGCCAGGGCGTAAGTGGTTCGTAGCCACGGGTGCCGTGTTTGGAGAGAAGCCAGAATTACATTTGAAACAGCTTTGAGTTTGATTTGATTTGAATTAGATTTGAATTTAATGGAAGGTGAGTGCAAAGTAGGACAGGCAGTATCATACTGGAGTGATGGCGTGATTGCATTGAGTCGTCTGCCAGAGAGTCTTCCAGCTGCCAACAGCTGACTGAATGAGAGGATATTTGTGCAAAAACGAAGAAAGTTGCCTTCACTGAAAGACTGACAGAATTTGTGTAGCCCCCCCCCTGCCTGGTTTCACTATTGCCAACAAAAGGGAAAATTGTTCATTTTTCCTTGAAACTGCTGTGACTTTCATGCGACAGCACATGTGGTCCCTTTGCGTGAGGAAGTAGCTAAGGTGAAGTCATTTAGAAGGTCTGTAAGGTCAGGAAATTACCTCGGTATCTCAGCCAAGGAGGTGGCAGCCAGCATTTATGTGTTTGTGACCAAAAGAGCTCAAGAAGTTCTGAACAGATTTTAATGAAATTTTCATGAAATGTTGACAATAGGCCAAGGAAGAGATGATTGAATTTTAGTGATGTTCCTGATTTTGGAGGGACTATGATCAAAGCCCCAATGCAACCTTGTACGAATACAGCCTATAATTCTATACTACGGGTGGAGGTAACAATTACATGCTTGAAGTCTCTGAGTGCTTTTTTTCTTGGAGTATTTGTGTTTAATTTATTTTTTTATGTTAGTGTGAGTATTAGTAAAACTACACCATTAATGTTAATTTAACACACCTTTGAATTACTGTTATAACTGTTATTCACTCCTTGACATTAACAGAAATGTCACATATCCTTCTTTTATTATTATTTTAGTCAGTGATACCTGATTTTTATTTCATTAGTTTGTAGCCAATGTGAGTATGTGTTCCAAAGTTTTTTCCATTTCTTTGTCCTTTGCTTTTTGATCAAGCAATTTATTTCTTTCCTGTTTCGATTTGTACTTTGTACTTAAAAAAAATGAAACAATAATTCTTCATGTACTCAGATAAACCAGTTTTGTAATGCCTGGCTACCATTCTCAAGCCCCACCGCTGGAAGCTGTATGCTAAGTCATTCCTTTGATGGATACATATGTAACTACTTACTTACTACGAAGCCCATCACCAGTTCATTTTTTGTTAGATACATAGTGCACATTAGCTGCCATGTAGACACCACATTGCCTTATTTGGATTCTGAATGGTTTATTTTTTTTGTTTGTGTCTGCCTCTATTTTACCATGTCAGCCCCTGCTTTTGCAGAAACCTGGTGTAATGCTGAAATGTAGAACGTATAAATGGAAGTGACACACTGAATCCATACTGCATCTAGGCAGAATGGAAGATATGCTCGGTCTCACCGAACAAACTAGAAATCACACACTTTGTAATTATATACAGGTGGCTGCCTGCTGCGACTGGGATCATCAAAGAGAATCGTAGATAGGAAATAAAGTTTAAAAAATAGAACTGATTATACGGTGCTTACTTTGAGCCATTTTCTTCCTCGCCATGTCCAGGTATTTCTGCAGCTTTGCCCACGTGGCTACAGAACAGCAGTAATTTAAGTAAACACTCGCTCTGAATGTATAGTTCAAACATGGCAGTGCCTCCTGCTTGTCTTCGTCCAGCCAACCAAAGCTGCAGCTGCGTGCGCGCGGTGCCAGCAAATGTTTGTGCTCAGAGAAATGCCCGCGTTTGAGCTTACATGCCTGAACACGCCGCAACACAACACCTTTTGTTATTTACCTGCATCCACAACATGAATAATCACTATTGTACATGGTGGAATGGTTTGCATGATATCATCTCTGCAGCGTGTCGCCATCTTCTCAACCCTCAACATTTGCTTTTATGTTCCGCAATCAAATTTCCTTCTATAAAAAGAAAGAATGGTGGGGAAAACGTGATGGCGGTTAATGTGTTTCGGAGAGTGAATGGTATTTACACAGCAGGAGTTCCATCCTGCGGTGCAACAGATTCAAATTAGCAAAGTGGCACATCTATCAGAGTTATGTCCTTATATTGGCTTAATGTTTTGGTTTTGCAAAGCAAGAAAATTAAAAAAAAGAGAGAGATTTAGTTTAGTGCAATATTCCAGCAATGCTCCTCTTTTATTTAGAAATCATTTAACTGTATTGCCACACTGCCATCTGGTTTGAGGATAAAACACATGCAAAAGAGACACGGTCTTGATTTACATAATGAGGTAAACTTGTCAGTATGAACACAGTCATGAAGTGTGAGACATATCAGAATTCCAGGGAGTTTGAGGCTGATTTGGTCACTAAAGACTTCCATTATCACACTTGTTCATTCGCACATCTTGTACTGTGCCTTGTTAATTTGAAAATTATCACATAAAAACAATTTTCTGTCCTTCTCTGACGGGGCTGGATGCTTCAACTACCTGCAGCCAACAAACACTGTCCTCCACTCCGAACTCTGGCTGGCAGGCTGGCTGGTTGCCCGGTCATTGGCAGCTTGCACATGTGGCCAAACTGTAAATCAGATTCAGACTTTCCATTCAAGTGCCCCTCTCGGGGGACTGCACTAGCCTTTATTCTGACCTTGTGGGCCTTTTTATAGGCTTAGAAAAGAGCAGTAGAATAAGCGATGGCTCCATAGTTCACACAGAAATGAAGAGCCGAGTGTCTCTTACCTTTGATTAAAATCTGACCTTGTGGCATTTCAGAGCATTTGTGTATTTGAGGAGCGCCTTTTTTAAGTACAACATTTCACAAGTGCACAAATCATCTGGTTTTTAAAGCTTGGATTTGATGCCAAATTATTGTTAACATTACACAGAAATGATCTCATCTGTGATTTCAAGTGTGTGTGTGTGTGTCTGTTTTGGTCTTTGTCCCCTTGCAGCTGATGCTCCATAGAGATTCAGGCACGGCTCAAGCTGTTCCTCCCCCTATTCTCGCCCTTGTTCTCTATTCCCCTCGCTGTATCTCTCCCCTCCATCACACCTGATTGCATTTGACAAATGCCCCTATTGGCTCCATATCATCAGGTGCAGCGGAGGCAGGCTAAGACTATATTACTCTGCCCATACAGCACAACTGTTCTCCATTTTGCATGGCTGACACACTCGCTTTTGCAAGGTTCGAATGGGGCCGAGGCTTTGTCAGCGAAACGGCTTCATCAGACGCGGGTTTCCACCGGTGAAAGGAAGCTCCGGCAACAGATATGGTGGTGTGGTTTGGCTGATCTGGGGGCAGTTCCAACTTAACTTACAATTTCATAGAGACAAGTGTGCATATGGAGCACTCTCAAGACTAAATAATAAAGACATCTTTTCAATTTCAACCATCTGCAGGTTCAGGACTAGTTCCCTTACTAGAATATTAAAAATATGGTAATGTGTTTAAATAAGACTTAATACCTCTTTCACACAGAGATTGCAAATGCAAGCCTCCTCTCTGTGCCTTCCTTTTTGCCCACATGTAATAACAGCAAGGTATCATAACACTAGTCTGTGGTGTGATTACAGATTGATCCAGCGTCCTGCAATTTAAAAAAAAAAAAAAAAAAAGTGTTGGTGAAAACACGGCTGCCAGAGTCAGCTGTGACGTTCTGCACAGGTAGGAGTAACGTGACAATAAAAAAATCGAAATAAAAAAAAAAAACACCTAAATTTCTGTGAGGAAGGGAAATCAGGCCCTACATGTTAAATAGTTCCCACAAAGTTGTGAAATTCTGACTTGCCCTGCATGTAGATGAGCCGTTTCTGTTAAATGTACCCCTAAACCAATTATGCCTCTGCGCCTTACCCACAGAATAGTGAGGCCTAACGTGGGAGTAATATTCCCATCTTCAATTACCTGTGTGTAAGTGGTTTAGAAGAGCTGAAGATAATCCACTAATATGTTCATATAGAAACCATCATAATGATGATCTCTTGTAAAATAGATCATTAACAATAAGCATCTGCTTACACGTGAGCGACATTACTTACTGGTGAGATAATAAGCTACTGAGCCGATTATTAAGTAAAGAATTTGAAAGTGACTTTATGGAGGTGTTAGTGGGTAAAGCAAAAGAGCAAAGAGTGGCTCCTCGCAGGAAGAGACATTGATGGACTGTCATGGTCATCAGCGGGAAAGCGAGAAGGGTTGGTACTATCGCCACTGTGTGGTGGCAAGGTTAGGTCACATCAGCTGCCTCTCTTACCAAGAAGATACCACGCAGAGATGCAACCCCCCCCACACACACACATACACACACACACACACACACACACACTTTCATTTTAGAGAAAACAAATCGAGGAAGGGAGGAAGGGAAAAAGGAGTCGATGGAAAAATATTTAATTAAACGCCACACGGGAGCAGAGGGAGTGAGCAGAAGGGCTGACGGGGGATGCAGAGAATCTCCATATCTGTGAGCTTCCTCGTGTACGTCATGGGTTAACCAGAGCCTGCACCTGCTGGGTGGTAATTGGTGGGGCTTACTGGGAAAGGTGGCCACACTTCCGCTCTCTCTGTGGGCCACCGGCAGCAGCCCATTCTATAGAAGAATTTAGATTGTAAATCAATAATCCCCAGTGTTTCATCAAAGCAGACATTAACAAGTGTTGCACAAATCTTCCTACTTGCGTTAGAAAATGTGGACGTCTGTGACTGACAAACTGTGTGACAGTTCTACCCTTACTACAGATGACCCGCTTTTTGCTCTACCCAGCCCACCCATGGTGTGAGTGTTTGTGTGTATGTGTTCGTGCGTGCGTGCGTGCGTGCGTGCGTGCGTGCGTGTGTGTGTGTGTGAGAGAGAGAGAGAAAGAGAGAAAGTGACAAAAAAGATGGTGTGGGGGCACTGGCGCCATATGGTAGGTCCTTGACTGTGACAGACTGACACATTAGTCATTGATGGCTCACAGCCTCTCGGATAATAGGCAGTGCTTGAAACATTGACCAACACACAAGCACACAAACACACACGTAGATATACAACCAGAGACACACTCCCACGCACTTAATTGGTCCTGAAACACTAAATACAGCATTTCTATGTAGTTTTGTTTTTCCAAGCTTAGTCAATATTTCTACTGCTGTATTTCTGAAGAGTGTGTGTGTGTGTGTATGTGTGTGTGTGTGTGTGTGTGTGTGTGTGTGTGTGTGTGTTGGGTAGTCCTTTGGATAATGTGGCATTACTTATCTGTCCTACATCTCTCGCTCTGTTACACCTTCAATAAACACAATATCAATGCTAGGTCAATGATTAGGAGCCCAGGAGCTGGTGACTGTGCCCTGATGACTGATACATATACACAATTAGGATATATTCTATTCTTTTGAGAGTTTTCATCATTTCCACGCGATGATAAATAAAGCACATGAACTTCAAACTGTAACAACCTAGGTGGACCTGTGGGCAGCTTGAGGCCTGTGAGGTAGTGTCTTTGTCTCTTATTCTGGGCCCCCCCCCCCACCCCCACCCGAGGTGTTTGCAGGTTCCTGGTTGAAATGTGTCATCAGCTGTCCTGGCAGGTATGTTGCCACCTAAACCTCCTAAGTGATGGCTCCCCTTGCATTGGAAAGGTCATTGTAGGAGAAGGGTAAATGTCCCCTGAAGGATGCAGTGGGAAACCGGATGCTCCATGATTTGAATTTTCTGCCTCTGGTCCTCTGGTTGCTTCGCCTCTCTGAAATGACCCGGACCAATTCTGTCTCCATTTTAACTCACAAGTCAATCCGAAGAAAACTGCCAGGCCACCATGTGTCAGATGTGCCACTGCTCATTAGTCTTAGTCTGATTGCTGATCTGAAGAAATTAAAAAAAAAAAACAGTGCCATTAGAGTTTGTGCCATCACACCATCAGCACACAAAACACATCCTCTGTTTTGGTTTAATCCAATTAGACATCCACTGAAGCTTCAGTTGTTTTCAGACAAGCCTGATTAACTTTGCTGTGAATAGCTGTTTGTTCCTCTTATTTTTTCTTCTATCTTGCATTTGCTCAAGAATTATCAGCCTTTCATGTTGACTCCTTAGGATGATTTACATTGAATTTAACATCAAATTGTGGCTAATTTTCAGATTTCAATCATCAAGACCACAATTAAGCAATTCAACAGAAGCATTTGTGAGGAAGATGTGTCACAGGACTCAAATGACCAAAATCAAACAAACAGAAATCTTCCAGGTCTTGACAAGGCCAAGCGGTATTGTGAGATATCTTATTTATTTTTATTTATTTCATTCAATTATTTGCATTTCTCCAGTTTAATTTGGTAAATGTCTTTCATTTTTAAGAGAGTAGAAAATATAGTTTTAAATGTCCATACTGTATCATGCTAATTTAATTTTACAAACTCAAAATCACAATCTTTTCAAGGTTAAAGAGATTGTGATACAAGGGCACATAAATATTTGTAAGGTATGTATGGACATCAAGACCTCATACAGTTATCTTCTGTAGCCACCAGTTAAACAGTCAATAGTTTTGCTCCATCTTGCCTCTTGACTTTGGATTAGAGCTATTTTTCTTTGTAACCTTGATAATATTCAGACTCATTTAACACCTGTAACTTTGATTGATTTTTCCCGTGTGGCAGCACTTTTATTTATTTTTTAAAATTTTTGTATAATGCCACTGTGGTTCTCCTGTGTATTTTACTTTGTGGTTTGGTCTCATCTTGTTTTTAAAAGATGCCATTTGGAATTCATTACCTGGACTGCATATGCAGATTTGGAAGGGCTTTGATTAAAGCTCTAACAAGCACTTGATGGGTGGGGATATCGCATTTCCTTTTGTTTTAATGCACTCTGTTAGGCTCACTCACAGTTAATAAGTCACAATCAATCTACCTGCTGTACGCACTGAGGCTTTGTAAGAGCTTAACAGGACCCAGGAGGGATGGAATAATTTCACTTCTGAAACAGACTGACAGAGCGAGCGTGCACATTGATGTTTGCGTCGGTGTGGGTTTGTAACACTTTCCATTGTATATTCATACGCTTGTGTACCAGGATGTAGGAGAAAAAGGAGACTACTAAAGGAGAGCTGTCAGTTATTGCCACCCTGGTAGACAGACACAGGATGTTGTTTCCTCTCCATCTTCACTTGAAAGACCGAGTGCAGTCGCCTTAAGCAAGTGTCATATTTGATGACCTGAGAAGCAGCTCTCCCAGAATACCTGACTAACGCTTTCTAGCATTCAAGTCAGCCCAACCGCTGGGCTGAAAATATCCGATTTCATCCACGCCTGTTGGTGCCACGTCCCTCACAGGTGTGCACAAAGACCCAAAACGCAGTCAAAGACACATCAAAGGTCATTCTGCATGCTGAGATCTTTAATTTGATGCCATGAACTTTGCCACAGCTTTTAAGTTAAATGTCCTGTTTACGATTCCTCGGCTTTAGACACCTTTGCTGAGGCGTGAAGCAGGAGCAAGCACTACACCTGCTAAGTCGAGCTTCATCGCTGTTTCCTTTCCTCTGTGACATATTAGGCTGGCATTTTACCGTTTTTAAGGGTGATTGAATATTTCATCAAATTCAGATTTGTTCCTTTTGAATTATTACAATAAAATATACCGAAAAAAACACTGCCCTATATACACCAAATCTATATGCATTACAATAGAAGCGGCTTCCTGTATTTTCCATCATTGATGTAAATGTTGCAACGGCGTTTGTTGTCAATTTGACAGGTCACAGATACTGATACCTCCAGTGTTTCAGCCACTCAACGTGTGTCACTTCATGATGTCTTTGTCCAGCATTTTCTTCACCGGCTGTGTGGTTAAAAAAGGAAAAGCTGAAAACTAGAGGGAGTGTTGTCGTGGAGGATCAAGGACAAATAAAAGTCATCGTTTATCAGTCACTGTGATTTAAGGGGCAGGCGAGTGGCAGTAAGGAGCTGTGTGTGTCACTGGTGCAGAAGGAAGGCACACTGCAGGAGTTCCTCATGCTGAAGTGAGCGTTTTCACTGAGTCCCGCAATACCCTTTAAATTTTGGCTGAAGTGGTGCTGGTAATTGCAGCAGAGTGCAGGTTAAGCCTCCTGATAAAACTGTAAAGTCACAGCAATGAAAATTGTTTCTGTATCAATCTGTCTGTTATATACACACACAGGAGAGTGCCCTTTAAAACCCTGTGAACTGGGGGAGGGTTGAGCTCAGGCAGAATGGCTATCAAAAGTCATTTGAGCTTTTAATTCTGTTCATTTTTTTTCGATGTTTTCCGTGAATTTTAATTGTAATCCTATTTGCAAACGTCGTGTTTTCCTGACCTTCACCATGGACAAAACAAAAAAACAGCATCTGCTTGGTGTTAAACATGAAATGTGATACACATCTGTGCAGCTGTTCCCGTAATAATTAAATAAATGTACACTATCCCCTACGCCTGCATGAAAATAATTTTAAAGCGCTATTTCTATGATTTAATGTGCTATCCAGACGCCTGCTGGTATTTATGAAAACGCGTTTTTTGGTTTTTTTTGTGATGTAAAAGGTGTTTGTTGCACAGTGTTTTTCTGATGTGGCCAGCAGCATGTTGAGGAAAAGTGGGTGATTGATTGGACCCTCTAACAGCTGAAAATGTTATGGGGGGGTTCCCAGTTATTTTCATTTCAGATATCTCTGGTCACTAAAATAACAAACACACCTAAGAATAGAGTTGGATGGATTGTCTGCACTTTGCACTGGTGAGTCTTAAAAATGGGGCTTCACACATTTGTTTCACACGTATTAATAGCATTCCTGCTCCAGACACAATATCCTGTGCATGGCAGTTCCACTGGGTACTTCTCCCCCTTGTATTTAGAAAAGTTCTAAAATAAGTGGCGCTACAGAATAAATTCCCTGTCCCAGAATTTCAGCAAATTACAGACACCCTTTCATACTCCAATCCGTTTCCAAGACAAAGTTTTAGCTTGTTGATGTCGTTTTGTTCGAAACCCTCTTCACTTCAAAAGGCAGCACATTTCTTCTGTCAGAAGTTCCAGACTGATCCTTCAGTCAAAACACAAAAGCAGCCAAATGCAACATTGAGCAGGCTTTTTCAGGCGTTATCTGAAAGAGATTAGAGAAACATACATTTCCTTTTTGGAGCTTTCATTTCAAACTCTGCCTTTGTCGTTATTTGGCGTAGTTGTTAGAGGAAATCAAGACTGCGAACAACATACAAGAAAGTGGTCAGAGTCAGCTTGTCTCACTGTTATATTTAAGGACCGTATTTAGATTTTTTTCCCCAACAGCTCCGTAATGGAATCAGCTGTACCATATTCTTCTCATTTTTCTGGCCGTCTCTCTATAGTTAAACAGGGAATTTGGTGTGTTAGAGAGGAGCTGACTAGAGGCTGACGGTAGCCCCGTTTGTTCACTGCTATATCTCTTTGCAGAGCCCCAGGATAGCAGCAGACATATTTTTTCTTTTCAACATGAAATGTGGCTGTATGTCTGTGTTAGTGGGAGAGAGACATTTAGAGAGCACTGATGTCACAGAGCTTGTTTGGAAGATTCCTTTGATTTTCCCAGAAGGTTCGATGACAATTTGACAAGGGGTTGAGAGGAGGCGGAGCAAAGTCTTTGATGCCGCCTGATGACAAAAGGTCTCAGCCTCTTTATGCTTTTTGATTTCTGCTCCTTTGCTTAATGTTTAAACCGCCTCCATCAGGCTCTTGTGAATATGTGTGCAACGCTGCTCAGTCCTCGGTCTTTCTTGCCCCGTCCAATCAACAGTCAGCAGCAGGACACGTCCACCAGACCCACAGTGAGTGATGAGACAATGGTTTGTTGGTGTTTGTGAAGCCGACGTGATTTGTAAAGGTAAAGGGGGACGAGTCCTTAACCAGGACCAAGCGGGAACGCTATCTCCTCTCAGCACAAAGCAGCTCTGCAGGCTGCGTTCTCAATTGCGACAGGTTGAATATGGCCTAATAAAAGACAGACAGAACGGAAATTTCACCCAGTTCCTGCAGATAAGAGGGTATTGTTTCACCAACTCATGAGGTTTTTGTTAGAAAATGTGAGAATTTAGATTGGGGAAAAGCAACAAGATGCTTATTCCCCCAACCCCCCTCCTTTATTTCTCTTTGTGTTTGAGGCCAGTTTGCATTGCCCGTTTATATAGACAAGCAGGCCCGCAAAATTAATCCTGGAGATTAATTAGAAATGTTTGATGGGGGTGTCGACATGGTGTATACGTGCACAGGGAGTTGAGAGACATTATACACAGTTAGTGTGCGTTTAATTATTATTAATGCTACAAAGACGAGATTTTTTTTTAAAGGGCTACAAGAGCAGCATTGCTCCGAGGAACACCAAACACATTTCCTGTATCTGAACAGCCACAATTTATCTTAAGGCATTTATCTTCATGCAATACACACTCCTTCACCTTAAACAGACATTTTTTATGTAGCGCCCCTTCTTCAGGGACACATACATTTTTCATGTTGGATGCGCGGTCATGTCACAGTGGAAGTTCTTCTTGTCAGACTGCGGTGCCTAAACCTCGGAGCATTCCCCGTGTTCATATGATTAGAGTTATAATGCCCACTGGTGTTACTGGATAAATGATTGCCTGTTTTAAATTGAGCTGCATGTTGCTCGGCCCATAGAGTCTGCGGCTGCCTCCGCAGCTGAATTTATCTCTCCATGGGTGTGCACATTTCCAAAAACAACACTGATAATGAGAATGCATTAATGTGGAAATGTTGTACCACAATTAACTGGCAAGTCCTCTTAGGATGACACTTGGAGGGTGGGGGGGGGGGAGTGTTTTTAAGTGTAAATGGTTTGATCTCCTCTTCTGTGTTCTGTTAACTGGCGCTTCTTCCTGGTCAGGTTTGCAGAGAGGACGGGGTTTATCTCAGCCATGCTAATGAGTTAATCAACTTAAATTAACATTTTGATTTCTGTTGTCGGAAAACATCTTATTTGTTCTCTTAATCGTCTCCTAATTGTTGCATATTATTTAGCCAGATTTGCATAACGCTGAATTTTTCATTTAAAAATCTGAATAGAAAACGATCAGACATATGGCGCATCAATACATCAGTATAGTCTTGAAATATGCACGTGTTCCTGTTTGTTTTCTTCTACCCCCCTGTAGGAACGTCTTCTTCGTGCTAGCATATTGTGACCATGTACTCAAGCACACATTGTGATCATAATTTTTAGTGAGCTGGAAGAATTAGGAGCACTGATGGAATTTGTGTGATTATACTCTAAGATATTTGTCTTCAAGAATTTTCTCAATGCCCCAGATACCCTGTTGAATTGCAGTGTGATCACTTTGGGCCTTGCAGAAATGGCTGAATTGGAATCTTATCTTCTTCCATCTTTCCCATTACGGGCAGATTGAAAGCCCTGCGGCGGTCCTCTGGCGCGGTCCCCAGTCAAGACCACTTTTTAGACTGCAATTTGACAGCTTCTGAAAAATGTCACATTTTGTTGTTGTGATGCACTGCCAAGCACTTGAACCATACATGCTGTGGCATCGACACCAGTTGTGGAGCTTTGCTGACCTTCACTTCAGTCCTGGGCATCACCCCTGGCACAACCTGTCTCCTGGTGTCAGTGTGACATTATGAAGTTGAAGAGCTTGATGTGTAGCAGTAGTCTGGACTTCATCCCATCCCCAAGAGACACCGCTGCTGGAGAAAGTAAGTGGAGGCTCTGATGATGTACAGTAGAATAGAGCGTGACACTGACCACGTCTTTGGAATTGCATTTATTGTAATGTTTATGTATTTGTCATATTGAACTTTGACAGCTACATGACGTGATCAACATTTAAACTTTCCGCTCTAATTTGAGGGGTTTCACAAAACAAGGGCGTTTATTATATTAAAAGTAACCAACAATATAGTTAAAAATATATAGAGAGTTGACTTAGAGGGTTTTAAGGTCTGGTGTTGCCTGTTTCTGAGAGTTTCTGAAGGCAAATAAGAGGAATGTTTTACAATGGCTAGGTCACCCAACTCTTTATTTATTGAAGACAAACCGAAGACAGAGAGAGCCACAAGCAAGCAGAAGCTGAGGGCGGCTACAGCGAACGTCTGGCACCTCGTCTCAAGGGTGGCTGATGTTTCTGGTATCCAGACTTCGAACAGCCGTTTAATCCAACCTCAGTAAAAACAAGTTTGTGGAAAGTTTCATAATTTCATAGAATTATTCAAAATCCATTGAGGTGAAATGATAAAACTCATGTTATTGTCACCATTATTACAGACCTGACTGTGTGACCAAACTACTACAACTTCACAGAAATTCCTCTCTGTTTGTTTCTGGGAGCCTCTGATGACAGTCTGGAAATATGGGGTGAGACTGGTAAAGACTCGTGTGTAAAACTCTACAATCAATCGTAACAGATGGCAGGCGTGAACTTTACGATTGTCAGGGCTAGTTTGCAAAATGGGAACTTTGAAGCATTCTGGTGCATTAGCATGGAGAGTGTGAGAGCGGTGACTAGTGACAGGATAAGACCTTTGTAGGATCCCACAGCTGATGCAATGTTTTATACCCAAGCCATGTAAACATGCTCTCATCACAAAAGAAGAGAATGATTTCAATATGAGATTTAAACTGGTCTCTTTAGTAGCAAGTCGGATTCCCTCATCTCCAGTGCAATGTTTGTTGTCTTAAGCACTACAGATGTCCAGTGCTTTCCTTAGACCTTTAATTTAATTGGTTAAATAGACAAAAGTTGCATCTCAGATGCACTCAGGGGGGCAGCACTTCACTGACATAGCGAGCGTGCATATGTGGGCCGGAACGCCTGCTGTCTGCCATCTGGGCAAATGGCAGGTCTGTATGCCAGCATGGTAGCCACGGAGGAAGCAGGGCACGGGGGCATAGCAGGAAGCTCTAAAGAGAGACAGAGGGGGCATTTGCAGACACAGGTCATTCTCTCTTGGTAAAAGAGCCACTCAGGAACACCTGTGCTCCCACTCCCCTCTGCCCTACTTCAGACATTCTGTCAGAAAGCCCATGCTCAGCAGAAGTACAGGCTGCAGACAAAAGACTTTGCAGGCTCGGCAGAGTGCGTGCAGGTGAATAACAATAACTACTTGTTTATTTATTCATATATTCATATGTGTGTTCATATTTAGCCTTCACTGCAAGGGTGATAAAAAGTGTTGGCTGAGGCGATGGCATGCTGACACAAGAAAGCACTCGCTTGGTGTGGAAGCAGCTTCCCTCTGAAGTGAAAGTTGGCACTGGGCAGGAAGGGAGCGAGGCGACTGGTCAGATTGTGTCTCGTGTCTGAAGTGTGGGGCTTTTGCGGGTAGGCAGGTTAAAACTAAAGCATCGCTGACAGCGAGAAGGCAGCTACCGACAGCGAGAAAGCAGCTACCGACTGCGAGAGGCATAGCGGAGCCGCAAGAGCTGCGTGGCAGGCCCCTTATGTTTGACTGATTTGGTCTCTGAGGCCTCATACAGCCCCTCAGATGGAAAGCAACAGTTATGGAGAAAGCTAATAGACACTCAGATATTATTTGCCACCTTGCCTCTCCCCAGAGAAGCTCTATACCTATCCTGTAAAGCATTACGTGAACATGTTCAGCCCCATGCTAAAAATCTCTCCCCCACGGCTATGGTCTCAGTGCACCCAATCCTTTCATCCCCATATCTCTCTATCCAGGTAAGGCTCGACTGGAGACCAGTGCTCTGTAGAAAAGGAGAGGCCTTTGGCTGTACAATCGATTTCTGTACCAGCAGTCTATACAGTATGAGCCGCCATGTCAAGTGAAAATGTAAATGGATCTCGCTCTGAAACGATCAGGCGGCCTCAGTGTGCATGGATCAGGGAGTATGTAAGCACAAGATAGCATTTAGCCCTGGTTTTAACCAAAGCACTCAGGCATTCTCCTTTCTGCAGCCCTGCACTGTAATTCCCTTTGAGTGCACGTTGTGAAAGTGAAGCACTGTTATCAGCCTCTACCAAATGCATTAGACCAGTTCTGACCGCCAAGGAGGACCACCCTGTTGTAGATCATTCCCTCTACAAAGAATGAACGTGATGAAGAAGTAGTAAATTAGGACTGCAGTTTCCTGACCCTTAATGATTCCCGCAGTCATTCTGCAATTTTAAAAGAAATATTGTATATCCCTGCAGGTCAATGAAGAATAAATTGATGATGTCCATGACGCCCTGGTAATAATGCATTGGGATGAAACAGCAGGTTGAACACCACTTTGGTTGGTCCCTGAATTTACGCTGTGTGAGCAGTAAACAATGTTGAGGAGTCTGATTGTGCACAGACGTGCTTAAACTCAACAGGTTCTCTATTGCAACAGTTGCCTCTGTCTGTGTTCATGCTTTATTAAGGCCTTAAGTTGACTTATAGATGAATACTGCAAAAAAGTTGCCTCAAGGTTTTCAAGACATGAAAAAGCCTTGCAGTGATTTGCTACTCTGCTGCCAGGCTTTTGTTGTAGCAGCTTGATTTTTTTTTTTCCCCCTCTAATGGTAAAGTTCTGAAAACTTGTACAGGAGACTGCTGCATGGTAACTTTTCAGCTGTGCTGGTTCTATGTTTGAATATGTCTGTCAAGAAAATGGACATTGTGGGTATATGTGTATTTCAAATACATTTGTTTCTCAGTATCTATTATTCCCACATTCTTGGACGTTTTTTTGTCATTTTCATCAATGACAGCCTTGTATTTTTTTGTTGTGTTAGTCTATTTTACTTATTACTTACAACTTATTAGTAGATTCTCCAAATTTATAACAATAACATCTGGCACAATGCTGAGATACTTTGTAAGTATTTTCGATATGTCCACGTGTATTTGTATATCTGATTTCTGAACGATATAGTTTTTCATAATCCAGTTTCTGGGTAGCAATGTAGACACAACCTGACAGAGGTGGCTTTTTTACGCCTCCTTATTCCCAAACCATGCCTTCAAAAGCAAATAAACTTCCTCTCCGATGGTACAACTGTATTGACAATCTGTTAAAGTGCAGAAAAATTGCTTATTTTGGCTTTTGTAGCATTTGACAGTGATAAAACTGGATTGCAGCAATAATGGCTGTCATGGATCAACACCTAGAAACATTTTACTCTGCTGATGTGGACATGAATGGGATCCAAAGTCATGTCTCCCTCTGGCTGTCTGCCAGGACCTTCACAGGAGCTTTAATAAATGGTTTGTACCGGCACACGGTCCTTGGCCTGTGTGCATGTCGCGCCATGTGTGCAGTTGTGCATGTGTCACTGTGTGTGTGCGTGTGTGTGTGTGTGTGTGTGTGTGTGTGTTTACATTCAGTGGGGATATTAATTAGGACTAACAGAGCAAAACCCTCTAGGGAGGGAGAAAGAGCAATAACATACAGTAGTGCTTGGTGCTACTAAAGGGGCTGAAGGAACACTGAAGGAGAAGAACCAAAGGTGTGCTGGATATTTATTCGCCGCACTGGGGAGCAAATGAATTATTCATGGTGACATTCATTCATAATTAAGTTTTTTTAATGGATAAATAAATAGACTAAGTGTATAGGGGAACAGGTTTTTACAGGACACATATAAATGTGGCTTCAAGTCATACTTAATGACAGTACCTAAGTATGCATTTAATGAGGCTGGAACCATAACCAGAACAAAGCTAATGCATGTATGAGTTCAGTACGAGTTCAGGAAGAGGAGGGGGACAAGGGTTGGCTGGTGATAGTGCTCAGTTGAAAGAATATGGAGAAATGAGTTCAGTAGGTGGGCTGCTTCAGGCTCGGAGGTTGGTGGTTGGGCAGCTTGCATAAATGTAGGCGCAGCCTGTGGGAAGCAGCACCGAGACCTTGAATGGATGGATTGAGTGGACTTTTGTTAGTGAGGGGACATGAGCCACAGTGGGTGACTATGGAGAATACATTATAGTCAGACTTCTCTGCACCAGTCTGCTTGAGGTTTAAAATACAGCGCTGAGCAATCAGCCATAATGCTACATTTTCGGCGAATACATTAGAAAATGCAGCCAGGCTTTGTTCGTGCAGCAGGAGCTTCACGTGGGGGCTCGTCTTCAGCATCTTTTTATCATCTCATGCTAGACAGCATATGTTATTGTGCATCTTCATCACTGTCACCTTAAATCATAGAGCAGATGTCTGAAGGTGTCACTAGTTGCTATTGCTTCATCGTTTTCCATTATATGCACCGCAAAACAATCCTCCTGTACCACTTATTCATCTGTGAATTTATTCTGTAATGACAGACGAGCTAACTTCAGTGTTGTCAGAAGCCTTTCAGTCCACTCCGAGAGACAACTACCTGCCACAGCACACTTGAATTGATTCTCCGTGAGAAAGGGTTTAAATATAATTAAAGCTACTGTTTGCAACTCAGCAATCTAAGCTGATCTTACCATCACAGTGTGAGTTGCATCTAAAATTTCTCCCCCTGAACACTATTAACACTATTTAACTGGGGGGCATTCATTTAATTTGCTATAATTGCTTTAGAGCCCCTCTCTCTCCATGCTCTCAGCCAGTGTCTGGGGGGGCATGCATGTATTGTATAAACAGGTTTTCTCAGCTATTGTGTCCAGATCACAAACGTCAGCACATTCTCACTAGGTTATTAAGATTTGGTACGTTTTCTGGGTTACAGTAACATAAGCTCACATAATAAATAAAATACTGCACGCTCTTCTGTAAATGCATGTAAATGTGCACTCGATAGTGTAATTGCATTAAAATGTTCATCAAAGACTCTATTACCTGTACTTTGCAGGAGGGCCGCTTGGTTATTGCAGTTGCTGTTTCACAATTATATGCTCGGAGCTTTATGGGATGTTAACCAGTTAAAAAACAACTCGGTACACTGATTCTTGTGTATTATGGTCACTGGAACTGCCTCTGCTATGTTACCGCATAATACATTTAGTGTGCAAGATAAAATAAAATACTGCTATTGCAATTTTAATGGCCAAAAATGTGTGAAGACACTGTGCATTATAAACGTATCTATGGCTTAATAGCTGTTAATGATGTAGTTTTTGATATGGGCAGGCACCATATAATATCCTACAAATGATGCCAAAGTCAAGACAGAGCAGCAGTTATGTTCCTATCAGGGAAAAACAGTTAACATGTTGGAGATGTGCAGCTGGTGGGGGGTACTGGGCAGGTGTTGGGACTCCTTAGAGAGCTGGAGGTCACATTACCATACAAAAGCCACTCTGCTGGGTAACCTTTCCAGGCGCCGCTCCCTAGCCAGGGGGGCCAGTCACACACTGGCACTGCCACAAGTGCCTCGCCACCCAACCACACAGACTCAGAAACACACAGATCTCTCATATTTAGCCCCTGAAGACCCCCTGCGTTCTCCCTGACAGAAACATTGCTTGTATAGTGACATAAAATATTTGCACTCGGGGAGAATAAATCACAGGGGACAACTCTAAAGCAAAACAAATGCTATGATATGGTCCATTGCCATCATAATGCACACTAAAGGGAAAGGCATTCATGTGGAATTTAGAAACCAAAGCCCAACATTTTATCTTCGCCGGCAGTCTTTCGAACAAGTCTGCTACCTCTTTATGCTCCCTAAATCCCTGGAAAAGCAAAGCTGTTGTCGTTTAAGCTCCACTTTATTTTCAACTGGGGTGCGCCTTGGATGTGTGCGAGACACAACAGTGAGGAATGGGACTTGTGTACGGGATACGGATAGCACAAGGGAGACAAGAGACAGACACTGGCTTTGCCTGAAAGCATGCAGAGGTTCTCCTGGTGGAGAGGAAGAGTAACTGGTGCAAGAAGGAAAGATCGAGAATGGAAGGAGGCACCTGGCGGTTAGCTGCAGAGTAAATGTCGATCAAAGGGTGGGGGGGTGGGCTGAGAGCGCGGGTGGTCATATTGATGGACAGGAGCATCAACAGGGATTTATATAGCTATTAGAAATGATACAGGTTTAATTTTTTTTCCTATTTGTGGGAGGAAGAGGAGAGAATTTGCAGTGGATGGTGGAGACATGACGATAGGGAGCTGCACATCTTTTCCATTGGGATTGATTTTGAGTGACAGGTTAGGAATGGGGGAAGGGACGGACCGCATTGCACATATGTGTGACAGAATACGCAAGCAACTGTGTATGTTACCCCACAGGTAACGCATGTGCGCCGCATAATTATACTCATTACACGGCAGGCTGGGGAAACGCACGAAGTGCTGGTAGACACTCGAAAAATATGTGGATTGTTGACAGCATAGTGGGGCCAGAGCTGTGACAGTCAACTACATTGTTTATGCTGCAATTACCAAGCCTGAATTCAATCAGTCAGGCCAATACACTTTTTTATTGCAATTATGCAAAAGACCTTACAGCCCACTGTGTGGTACGACGTGATGCGCGCTAGCTTTATTGATTACTTTATTTGTAGAATGAAGTCTTTAAGAAGTCCCTGTCACTCAGCCATTGCTGCACCCGCTGCATCCTCACATGCAGCCGCTGCACCCTCGTGACAATAATAACTCTTAATATAATTGATGTAATATTCCACACGCGACAATAAAGTATAACATCTAATCACGTTAAGTAGTCATTGCCAAGCTGTAATTAAACTGTTTGAGACAAGTGATTACCAACTCAGATAGACAATGTGAATACGTAATAAGGGTATTGAAAATACTAATATTGCATGGCTCTAATTGTTTGCTTTATTCCCACCTCTCTTGAGTGTTTTGCATACTGTTCGTGTTGCCATAACACTGATCATAGTATGCTGGCAAAGTAGCAAACATGGCAAGATGAATTCCTCCTTCGCTTTGTTATGCTCCACTACACCTTGTAGTTTTAACAGCGCGGCCCCTCAGCCTGACTCGGCTAATGGCGTGCCATCCCATCAGGCCATGCGCCCAACCATAACATGTGGAGAGATTGTTCACATCAAGCCTGTTGGCAAATTAGCCAACGCGCATTAAGCTGTGGCATTATGCTAAAGCTGTCTAAATACTACTATATGCTTAGTGACCAGCGAATGATTGCCGAGGTCCGTCCCTCCCTCCCTCCCTGCCTCCCTCCCTCCTGCCTATCGGGATGAGTGTCCTCTCAAACTGGAGTGATAGAATTAGCTGTCACAGACTCTGCTGCTCTTGCAGTTAAAATGGAGCAGGTTTAGAGAGGAACATCCAGCCTATGGTTATTCTTTTTTTTTTTTTTTTTTTTTTGGCAAATGTAGGTGGTTTCTTGTGCTTAATAAGGCCCTTTCAGCCAGGCTGTTATTTGCAAGGGAGAAAAATTGAAATGTACTCTTGCAGAGGAGTTTGGAATATAATTCGCCCCCCCCCCCCTCAGGGTGGCAACCTGAACATTTGCTGACAAATAATCACAGTATGAACAGGTATTTTCCCCAGCACGATCTGTGATCTGACAGACATTTTTCTTTCTTTCTTCTAATTATTTTGTCACACACCCGCTGTGACATCCCTGATGACCGGGGCTCAGAGGTTTCTTTTTCACCGAGAGAGACAACCCTGTTTACAGAGCTTCACCACCTCACTGCTGGCCTCTACCCCCTCCATAAGATCATAGTTCTACTGGTGAAAGTGGTCAGAGATGTAAAATTGTTTTCAAAAATGCCTCTTTCTGATCTTTTTAGCCCAAATAGCAGGTGGTGTTTTTAGTTTCACTCTGGAAAGGTATATTTATTCCTTTCTTGTAAAATTCTGAAAAAGCAAACACAAAATAAAGCTTTGTAGCAGCTTTCTATCGTGGTTTCTCCTATTTAAGGATTTTTTTTTTTTTTTTGCATTAATTTCCAGTTAATTGTCTGAAAATGATTGGATATCAATGTGGCCAGTGCAGGCATGCACGACTGTTCCCGTACTGGGTGTACAAAATGTGATCAAGAAAAATGTGTTCTGGTGTGGCGTCAGTGAGTGATGTCAGTAACCGCGTTACACCTTTTCTAATGTCGTAATTTCGCAGATCCAAGCATCGCCGGCCCCGTGCTGAGAACACCTGCTACATTTACTAAAAACCAAAAGATTATTTCAGATTTAATTTCATTTGGTAGTTTGGGGGAAAAAAAACAAAAAACAAAAAAAAAACAGGCTCTGAAGAAAACAATTTAATCAAATTGTCATTTACCTCATTTAAAAAAAAAAAAACCCTGTGATTCACAACAGTCACAGTAAAGTTTGCCCTATTGATTGCTTCTGTTTGTTGTGTTGACACTTTATTTACATAATGGAGTATGTTAAGTTTCAGAATTAGCCGAGCTTTTTATTTTTTGTTAAAGAAAGACAACATGAGCATATAAATAATGCATATAAATAACCATTATCTTACTTTTTTGAGCATTGTAGTCGTCACATTTCAAAGAACAGCGAGTTTCAGACTGGGTTTGTGGGGCATATCCACGTGTGGCCCGCCACTCTGATTGCAGCAGCGCAGCAATCAGAGTGGCGGAGGATCAGAAATATGGAGCGCTTCTTCTAGATTACATGAGGCTTGTCTGAGCTCAGGATTTCGTCGCCTTTTGTTGTACAACCTGGCATGTGGAATAACAGATCAAAGCTCCACTCGCAGCATCTCATGTAGCATCATTTACACATCTGTGAAATCCACGGTCGAAAAGAAGGCCATGAAAGCTCGCCCGCATTCACTGAGGTAGAACTTCAACCAGAGACAAAGGTTAGGTGGGCGAGAGAAATGGGCCCCGCGCTATTTACAACCGATTATTTGAGTATTCGCAACCACTTAATAATTCCATTTCTACTTTGATTATTGGTTATTTTCTTTCTTCATTCAGATGAGCACTCAGTGCATTAGCCGATCCGCTGAGAACGCATTATTCCCGGCTAGGTGAGAACAGTGTTTACCATAGCTCATGAAATATGTATCGGTTGAAGAGGTGTCTGTCTGAAGCGTCCTCCTGATATCATCCCGAGGGAGGGAGGTGTTTGTGGCAATCACAGCCAGTCACTCAAGGACAGTCCCTTATATAGGTGTTTCCGCCGTGTTGATTGTTGTGCTGATTATCTCACATTAAAGCTGCGGCGTGCGACGTAGATAAGCGATTTACCTCAAGGTATTTTTCTGCATCAGGAGTATTTTTTAATTTCTTCTCACTTTCCTCTTGCCTGGCCAAAGATAAGCTTTCAAACCTTTTTTTTTTTTTTTTTTTTTTAATCTAACAACAACTTGTAATCTAATGAATGGGGTGGAGAGACAAAAACAGAGTACCGGTCGCATTTGTTGAAGCAGAAGAGAGGCCAGGACATCCGTAAAAAGTTGGTTAGTTGTCAGCCACGATAATTATAAGGCAGCTGGTGTTGGCTGGAACTTGATTGAGTGGTCTAATGTTTTCTATGGAGAAAGAGAAGAGCAGGAGCTCCTTTTTTTGTCTCAGATGAAGTGGCTCGCCACAAAGATGAATGATTGCTTTCTCCGTGAATGCCTGGGCTCATGGGTTGATTTAATTGAGTTGAATTAAACCTAAGCCAGGTAGAAATGGAGACAGAGAGAAAATCTATGCCGTCGATCCATAAATGCCTTTAGGGTTTCAGTCTGGATTACGTAGATTATTTTCCTGTCTGGTCACAGTCACACTTCGTTCCTATATTTACAGTCGGTGCTCTTGATTACATGTAGTTAAGGTAGAGAGTGGAAGGCCTGTGTCGACCTAAGTGATAGAATATAATCATATTTAAATGCCTGTAATGCTCGTAAGGAGTTGTGTAATAATCTACAGTGTATGATATAATTCCATTGGTTTTTCTTGTTGCTTTTGCTGTGAAAACCTTGAAATAGCTATTTTTAAAGTAAATAACCATACATTTTACCTGCTAAGCTAATTTAATTGAGGCGGTTACTACTTCGAGATGTTCTTTACTTCCTGTATATATATATATTGATGCATATCAAGAGCAAAGTTTATCCAGAGTGCTGTCTCTACAGGGCATGTCTGATTTTGAGAGCTGATTAAAGAATGAAATCAAAGCATGATACATATTTAAAAGGAAAAAGAATGCATTGCTCGGTGCTTTTGAGTCAGGCTAAAATAGCTGTGCTAATAAAGCTGAATGAGCCAATTATATGTCATTGGTAATTGTCCCTCAGTAAATTATCCAGTAGTGTTGAAGGAAATAAAAAAAAGACATGCAGTAATTCAGTGATCAGCAGATGATTGGGGGCATATATTGCAGTCTGCCAGCATGTGTGCCTGGGCTGCCAAAACACTCTTAAAGTGAAGCCTGAGCAAAGGGCCTTATCTCACTGTCTTAGGTCTTTCTCTGCTCCAGCAGCTTTGGCCATATGTACACAGGCAGGGCTACGATCTCATATGTCTTTCTTTGTGTGTATTTATCTTGCTGTCTTTATTGTGCTCTCTTTGCGCTCCCTCTATGTCTCTCCGCCCCGTTTCATCATCGCTCCGGCCCTTCACTCATCCGTCCCCCTGCGTTTGGGCTGCGCTCTTTTAACAAGGTCGCCATCTCGGCAGGACTGGCCCCTTGTTCTTGGCGGTTTCAAGACAACACGCGGACTCCTAAAAAGCCATGATTAGCCAACATTGTTTGAGCTTTCTCTTGAGTAAAGCTGCTTAGGGACATCCGATAAAGGCCTGCTGTATATTCTTCTACATTTCAATGCTCCTTTGTAGTGCGGCTTCACGGATGATAAGGAAAGAAGAGGGCAAGGTGATCCGTTTCTGATATATTCATCTGAAGTAAAAGCTGCGGTCTTGTTTTTGTAAATGGATTCTACAAAAACCCACATGCACCACCCAGTCAAAGTTTTGATCAAACAGAATATTATGAGCTTAATGTTGCACGGTGTGCCGGGGTTACCTCTTCTTTGGTGTTTGCAGGCGAACAATAAAAGTCGCGGGGCCGATACAGTTGAGGTGCCACAGGGAGGCTTCTGAATGAATCTGGCTTCATGTTGCGCTTGCAGCAGTACGAAGCACCAGAGTGTGAAAATAACCAAAGAAAACTACAGATCATTTGAGAAGATGTCAAAATCTTGAGAGTGCAGGCCCAGGAAGTCAGGGTAGACCTGAGCAGGCTCTTTTTACACCTGCTGCTCTCTCGTCTTTCTCTGTAAAGGATGGATTGTCATGCTTCCCAGTGGCGCGATGCTATCGTTTCTATTCACATTCTGGAGTTTCAAAATATTTTCTGCACTTTTCCTTTTACATATCTGTGGTCAGGCAGAGACGGAGGTGAGGGAAGTCGTCGCTGAGCATTTAAAAGCCACGAGAGACGGGGAAACTTTGTTGCAGAGGTTGTTCGGTTCAGTGTGAGTTACTGCGTTGTCAAGAAGTATAGCTGTGTACAATGAAATAATAAATGTGTAGTTTGTGCCAAGTGTTTACTAACTCCATCCGTTTTCTGTCAACCTCTGTTAACACCTTAACCACGGTAACGGCGGTGCTGGTGTCTTTGCCAGCAGCCATCAAATATACAGCCTGGACAGGTCAGCAGTCCATCACAGGCCACTCCCACACTCACACTGATGGGCCCTTTAGTCTCCAGCCAACCACGCATGCTTATGAATGGCATCGTGCTGTACCGGCGTGCCTTTAAGTCTGTGAATTATGGTATCGACCATATCACACAACAACAGAAGTCCATTTGCAAATACTTTATACGTATTTGTCTTTCCCATGAAGATGCTGGAGTCCAAGAATAAGTGTAAGAGTGTAAATAAAATGAATGAGGAAGCAGTTTGCTGTGTTTATTTAATGCACTCTCAGCTCAGGTACTTAAGGGAGGTCTTTTCTTAAGTTAGGGTTAAACGTCCTCGATGTTTGTGTCTTAATAGCTGGTGGTTTTCGAATTACCATTAGGGATGGATGTTTAAGGTGCATGTGCTTATACTGTAGCTGTTGTAATGTGGAGAAACTCCTATATTACTCTTGTCTTCATAAAGAAATGTGATGGACGATTCTGCTTTTCATTGAGCGTGCAGGTATCTTTCGTTTGCATGCGTGTGTGCAGAGTTGTGTATTTGTGTGTTTTCCTGTTTTACGTGTGTGCATGCTCCCGGAGGGGGAACAGCCTGTGTGGGGTGTTATCTGCTTCTACAGAGGGTGACAGCTAATCACCAACCCTGACAAACACTGGGGGAGAGAGGAGGGAAGAGAGAGGGAGAGATGACAAACGAGAGAGAGAGAGAGAGAGAGGAGATTGCACCGGGTAGAGGGATTGGCATTTGAATTCCACTGATTTACCACAGAGGGCTTTGGATCCTGTCGTCTCCACCTCTGCATGGGTCTGGACTTGAGTTTGACCACTGCGCGGTCGCCCACCTCGCCCACTGACAACTAATAAACCCCCGTCACCATCGGCACACACAAAGATAGCAGGCTGCTGTGGTAACAGCGCGCAATTTCTTGATGAATTGTGTAAATCCTCGTGTTTGCTGTCAACAACAGCTCTGATCTCGCACTAATGATAAATTTCCAGAATCATCAAGCATATCAGGATTCCTCAGTTTAGAGGGGAAGCACCTCTCAAGCGGTCGCTCGTCAGGTGTGAAGACATCAGCACTTATTCACTAACGTGCTGTAGTTCCTAGTCAAGGTCTGTGCTAAATGCGTTTTTCGAGATCGTTTGCCTTGCAAATGGGGTGATGCATGCTGGGCTAGTGTGAGCTTCTGGTGTCACCCGTTGACACCGAGATCACAAGGCTGCGAGAGATAAATGCTGTCATGACATGATGGTGGGCAAGCTTCATAAAGAGTAAGGAAGACGCACCAATTTTATTCTGAAGCAGACACCATTCGGGATTGGCTATTGTTGATATATACAGGTAAATTCACTTCTGGAGACAGAGCAGCAATAAAAATTCACACAGCAGACATTTAAAGAATCGAATATGACCCCAAGTATGGTATGTGCTCTGTTTGATGCTCCTATATGACATTTTAATGGATGTTAATGATAGCACAGTTTGATTTCCAATAGGAGGATTAAAATATCAATCTTTTTCTGGCTTCGCTGTGCCTTCTTGCCTCTAATTTCCTTCCGGACTCCCTGCTGGAGCTGGTGTGGGTGGCATTATTCAGACCAACTGGTGGCTGTCTGGGTAGCTGTGATGGGTGTTGTGCTAGGGGCCTCGATACAGGGAGACCCTCATCTGCTTACAGTGTCACAATCTTCGCCACTTTGCTCTCTCTCTATCTGACCCTGTCACCGAGGCACGGAATGACAGATAGGGACAGGGAGAAAGCAGAGGCGGGGAAGAGTGGGTGGCATATCCTTTAGGAAACAGGCATTGCTGAAACCCTCGCAAAATAAAATCAAAGATAGCTGTCAGATGCTTTACTGAGCACACTGCTTGAGAGCGCGCAAATGGCACTATCAGTGGTGGAGTCAAAGGTTCATAGCTACTGGAGAATTGAAGTTGTCATTCATTTCCATAAGCTCGCCTCACAGGTTGTGTCTGTTTAACTGGCAGAGCTCACCGTTATCAATTACAACACGGAACACAGCAGGTAGACAATTAGGTGGAAATATTAGAACTAATGAACAGAGTCTTTTCACGGTATTTCACACGCTGAGTTTTGCACTAGTTTCATCTCGCTGGAGGTTGAGTGCAAAACAGAGAGCAATGTGTTTATCTCATCCCCAGATGGCTGTTAGTGGTCTGGTGTGGGTGACCACAGAGCATCTGTGTCTGAGTGCGCGCGCGCCTGCATCTGTGTGCTTGTGTTGTTTTGGGTGCTAATGACAGTTGGCATTTGGCCACTATCAGTGGATCGTTAATTAGTATTGAGAGGTTCGGGGGTGGTTTTGGTGGGGGGGGGTGGGTGGGTGCGCAGATTCCCCTCTATCTCGCAAACAGATGCGTGTTTGATCTGCTAACTCACAGCTTTCGTGTGCGCACGCACACACGCACTCTCTTCCGTTCGGCGCAACAGCCTGACATATGGAAATGTCTATAAGCGTCTCCCTCCCGGCACAGCGACGGTGACAGCAATGGATCCGTTCACGGAAAAACATGAGGAAAAATATGAGTTCGCGTGAAGAGACAACTTATAAAAAAAACATAAATAATAGAAAGATATGTTTCAACACTGGAGTTATTTTTTTCCAAGAAAAATGATCACCTTTGGTTCTGGCTCAAAACCAACACTTAGTACCCATTACATACTGAGCATGTGCAGCTGTAATCAATACGAGGAGATCTTTGCTGCACATTGTGGCCCTGGAATGATCTTTAAAAAAAAAAAAAAAATCATTTTCAACAATCCATGGCTGTTTCTGTGGAGTTGAACGTGCTTCCTGTCTACACGAGAATATCCTCTAAAAAGTAAATGTAAACAAATATACTTACATGGTGGAATAATTGATTTGAACACCTTCGATCGTTGCAGAAACCACAGTAACTCGTAGAGGAAGGGGAAAAAATGGTTTCCATGTGTGTAACAAAAGCTGTAATCACAATTTAGTTTTTTTTTTTTTACACAACCTTTTACAAACCCACACAAACGAATACTCTGGAGTAAAACAATATTATAGCTCTTGCTGTTGTCAGAGCCTTTGTCTGTTCAGTTAATTGTAGCATAGTTGTCCTGATGGAATTGCTCTGTGACCTTTACTATTTTTATTTCCTCAGCCCTTATATTTGCTAAGTGATGGTATTCTGGTTGATTAGCACCCCCTCATCCCCCCAGACACACACACACACATGTGCACACATAGAGTTTAAAAAAAAAATCCACAATGAATCCACTCCCAGAACCCCACTTGGATTGTTCTGCTTTATAACACTGGGAAAGGAGCATCAGTCAAGTATATTAGCTGGATCCTATTACTGTCACCAGATTGCCTCTCTGAGCCATCTTAAAGAGCCCCCAGACAAAACTTCCTGTCATGTTAATCCAAGCTTTAATAAATAGAGGGATGTGTAACCATATTCAAATAAGGGCTTCCATATTTGTGCTGACAAAGAGAGACGGGCTATCACCAAATGACAGATGAAAGTGTTTTGCATGAAAAGGAGAGGGAGCGGGGGGAGAAAAAAAAAGTTTTTATCTGCGCTCATTCTCTCCCATTCTGGGGGAGAAATGTCAAATTATTGAAATGGCCTTTAAAAAAAAGCTTAAGCCTAATCTGAGTAAAACACTACAGGTATTAGGGATGGTGGCTATTGTGAGTGGAAATGAATGCTATTCAGCTCCAGCTAGCAGCTCATTTCATGCCTCTTGTTCACCTATTGATATCAAAGTACATAATACACACCTTGCCTCCCACGAGAGATTCCTGTTCATTGGACCTGTGAACGTCAAAGCATGCTGTCATTGAGCACTTTCACAGATTCATGAACACAGCCTTTGTCTTTCATTAGATCTTATTTTGTAGTTGGTTATTCAAAGGCATTAGTAACGTCGTGGTTTAGTTAAATCTCGGGCGGTCGCAGAGGTGCAGCGGCAGCACCGCGAATCCCCCGTGCAGCCGGGGTACAAACAAAGAGATGAAATCAAACTCTCAATTCAAGGCCAGCTCTTTCATTCACTGAAGAGCGCCAGCAAGGAAATCATTCCATCAGTCATCTCATTGCTACATTCATTACATGCATATTTCTGTTTTGGCTCAGAAAAATCCCACTTAAGGCAGGTTTGCCTCCACCTCATGTCGGTGGTGTCAAAGATGTCCATTTTCATTGATAATGTAATTAAATCTGTACGTGCTACGCCTCTCCTACTTTGTGTTGGTGAGGGCATTCCAGGTTTCTTCTGTGTACAGTATTATTAGCAGGCTTCTGCTCAGTATGACTGATGGAGCCATGAGCTTCACAGGCTAAAGTTTTATACATTAAATAATTACACTAAAGAATTTTCATAATGAATGGATCTGTCAATCAGTTTCAATTGGATGTGCCTTTTCTGGCCAACTTCTACTTTCACTCTAATCCATTTACAGGAAAGAAAGCTCACCAGAACCGCATAATAGCATGTGATGATTCTCCAAAATACTGGGGCATTATCTAAGAGGTATTAACATTGGGAGGACCTTTTGTGAGTCAGCAACAATTACAGCTGGATAAAATCAAGCTTAGACTGAGCAGAGGACAGACTAAAAACATGTTGGCGGTCAGAAAATATATTCTGAATCACCATAAAATATTAACACAAAATAAACTCAACCAGATTACCAATTCCATGCGGGAACCTCTAGAACAGAAGGACCTTGAATTTTAAAAGGGCAATTTGTCTAATAAACAGTTGTGGGGCTAACCCCATGTCGGCTGTTCCAGCGTAATCCTTATTGTCCTCTGCAACTCCCTCACACTTTCAACTCATTTGTGCATATAAGCGTGCCTCTTTAACCTCGCTATTATGTCATCACACTGTCTCCCCCAACATCTTTCCTGTCCTCTAGTCCGTGCGGCCAACACATACGTGCGCATTTGCCTGTATGTACGAAAGAGGAATCTGATTGGTTCTCTGGCAGGAAGGATATCGTTTTAAATAAGTCATCGATGTTAAACTGTTTGCTCTAGGGCTTAGGGATTGCTCACCTCTCCAAATAGTATTTTAGCTTGAAAGCATAATATTTCCCAGCCAGAGCCTCCACATGGGAGAATGAGGGAGGGCCCCGGTGCTGCAGTTTCATGGAGGTGGCTTACAGGCATACTCCATTCTGACAGAATAAGGAGGCACTCTGAAAGAGTGTGGTGGAGAGGAAAGGGGGCCCTATTAATAAAATGACTCCGTAATGGGTAGTTCCCTGCAGCTTGGCAGAGGAAGACAGGCGGATTGATGGACGAGGCCAAGGATTACTTCCTCAAGCATCCTGAGCTGAGCTGCGTGGACACAGCCCTCTGAGGCCGAATGCAAAGCCATACTCCTGCAACATACACATCCCATTCACAGAGGAAGGAAGAACCTTACAAACGGCTTCCTATTGGGTATGAAAGGGTCAGAGTGGCCCAAAGTGCATCACAGCCCAGTGTAACTGAGCCCCCTGAGATGACTTTAAAACCATATGTGAGGATGATGAGAGCATTCTTTGGAGAATGGAAACAGATGGAATACCAGATTATGGTCTTATCTCCAAATAGGAAACAGTCATTTAAACGAGAGTGAGATTTATATAAAACCTGACTGACAATACTCAACTGTATTCTGAACCAGAGATAATATTTGCCAGGGTTGTTTACAACAAAAGGGTGTGAAAAGATGATTTATTTTTTGACTGCACTTTTTGTTTTTTTTGGGGTTTTTTTAGGGCGGCTTGGGCAGGGTTGGAGATGTGCTAATAAAATGTTGTTTTGCCACAGCGGCATTACATTATAGCCGGCTCCTGAAGGCATCACTCCATCATCCTTTCATTATGTTTCTTTGTAACAGTACATTGATTAGGTGGCCTCAGCATGACTGCCTTTTTAATTGTGTGTTTGCTGATCGGGAAACTGCACAGAGCGCCCCGGTAGGAGCTGTACCAACCATTTCAACAAAGCTCCGAGGCATTCTCTGACACACAAAGTTCATTGTTAGAATATACATCAGTTTGTATCACCATAGCGACCTCCTTGGATTCCGAGCAGGGGACCTCATAAATATGTAATCCAGGCAGATTTGAGGAATTGTCTTCCTCAAGTGTTTCTCTCAAGCCATTTTGTTAATGTCAACATGAAGGAAAGTTGGAGGAATAAGTGTTGACATTCAGCCCATGGTGTATATCATTAATAAGTACATACAGGAGAATTTCTGTCAGATGAGGCTGAGAAACACATGAACTCCCTTTTACTGTCATTCTCATTGTCCTTTAATTAGTTATTGAAAAAAAAGATGAATTATGTATGTGAACCCTCAGAGCTCATTATGCTTGTGTAACCAGTGTAAAGATATACAGTGTTACATGTTTCCTAGGTTGGGATTGTCCATTAAACATCAACATCTTGTCCCTATTGGGGTGTCCTCATGGCCCATTTATTATCTTTCTTTCTCTTTTTTTTTTCTCGCCATGCTCATATCAAGCATCTACATTTTTAATCAAATACAAAATCACAGTAACCGAAATGAGATAGATGGCACAAAAATAAATGACCCTTCATTCATCACCTCTGTGCTAGGGCATGCATTTCTGTCACCTCTTCATTGTGTTTGTACTCATCCATCATGAGAACAGTATTCCCTTTTTGGAAGGCTGTGTTCCACATTCAATTTAAGAAAACAAAGCTTCTTTTGACTTAAGAACAGTGCCCCCTTATCCCTCTTTGTGTACTTGCGGAGAGCTATAAGGAGTTAAAATTTTGAACTCTGCTCCTCGTTAAGCCACCACTTGTTAAAGCGCTCATGCGTACACGCGAGCACATTGCAGCTCAACGTTCCCAGACAATGATATAGATTTCCTCTGCAGAAGAACAATTGGAAGGGTTGTCACAAATTTGTCCATTGTCACTGGGTCGCTATTATTTCTTTGTTAATTGCCATCATTGTAATAGAATATTCGATGCTCTCCATTGCAAAGGGAGTGCTGATGAAGGGGCAGTGCCAATCGAGTTCTCTCCTTGACTGTGACCCAGTTCTGTCATAATGAAAATGATAATAATGCTTCATTGATACCTGTAGAGATGTTTTGTTTGTCTTATTGCTATTTATCACCTTCGCATTCGTCAGCATGGTGCTGTGGGACAGGTTCAGCTGTGTTTTCTGAGAGGCAGGTGAGGAAAATGGATGTTTTCAAGCATTATTGGTCCTTAATAACTAACCGTGTCCTCCAGTTATTCAGTTCTCTACACTCAGATTTTTGTTGGAAGTGTTTCAGGACCAAATTGTTTCTGAGTGTTTCACCTGAATTATATACTCAGAGTTCTGTGCAACTCAGATTTGTCTGGTTTATTCACAAACATTTTAATTTACTATGATTTATAGTAAAGAAGATGTTTTTCTTTTTATTTTGTTCTTTTTGCAATAGGTAGTAATTATTCCGTAAAAAATTTTACACTTTAATTGTGCTGTTTTTCTGTGTAGTACAAACAAATGTAAGAGTTAGAAAGGAGTGATGTTTTTGGGTGATTTAATAACATATATGGATAAATGTGTGCCAAGACCAGAGAACATGCAGGCCAAGCTCAAGATGGTGGAAGAAGCCTGCGAGTGACAACTGAAGCTCAAAGCCAGGTCACGTTACTTTTAATGCGCGCCAGTGCTTTTTTTCACCATTCCTCATCCAGTGATGAGCTGCAGAGCTTGTAGACGACTGGTAGTTTGGAATTAGCATTGACCTCCAAACAGCTAACCACACCTGACAAGCACAAAATCAGCAGGTGGAATGACAGTATTAATTTATATTGCAAAGTCACGCACCAAGTGGTTACCCTGCCAAGGTGATTAATTAGCCAGCTTATCCTTGGTCCGTGTGTCAATTCAAGTCAAGTCAGGTTTATTTATATAGCGGGGAATCTCTCTCGTTCAACAATCTTCTCTCTTCAGCAATGTAGTTCAGTTATTTGTAGTTCAAGTAATTGCCATCAATTTATCTTTTACCCTCGTATGTGAGGCAAAAACACAAAAATCCTTACTCTTTTTGGTGTTTTTGTAGATGTTGACTATAGAATTTTGGACAATCATTTGTAGTGTGGGCTATGCCTGGTTATTCAATACTTGAGGTATTTATACCAGGTTTTGTTCATGTCAGATTAGTCACATCCTGACAAAAGCACTTTGTGGGCTGTCAAGCATCACCTGGTGAACACATGCAAATAGCATCGAGTGTGTCGGTGCCTGTCGGCAGCATGCGCACAGATCCCACTAATCCTCCAGCACCAAAACTGACACCAAAAATTGCCAGGTAACTACACATGCAGAGCAATTCCCTGTGATAAATGATATGTAATGGATGAAGGCAAGGGAAAAACATATCTGGTACCCGTTGTGCGCAGAGTTAAAAATGGAGCCCAAAGCCTCCCCACAAGTCCCAGGTCACTCAATGCGGCCTCAGCTGCATTTTGCCTCAAATGTGATCTATATCAGCGTCACCCCTAAATTGCTGGAAAGCTCCTTTGCTGCCCTTCCTCTGTAAGCTGAATGTAAATGTGCATTTGACACTTCAAAATCGCTGTCATAATTCATTTCCTGAGCACTTAAATCTCCCTGTCACCCAGCACCTCTGCTTTCCAAAAACAGACCACATTAGCCTGTATTGATGCCTTTGTCCTTTGATACATAATTCATCATTCAGCAACATTTCTGTCCTTTTTTAAAAAAAAAATTTGACTAAGCATGCATGATGCTATATGATATATGGAGAATCTGATAGCATTTTTTTTTTACGCTATTTAGTGCAATGTTTGACAACTTTTTTGATGGATGGAAAGGTACTTCCTGAGCTCAAACATTAAAGGCTGCATTCTATATGCGTACATATCTATATTTGTTAGCTGGGAGCTATCTACAACATTGTTTTTAAGCGGGCAGGCGTGTTTCTTCTTTAACAGTGACACTGTTAAACAGTTCCATTGTTTATTGATGGGTACGATGTGCATGCATTGCTGCATGTTTTATTTAACCATGCGCAGCATCAAATGATTTTTTTGGTGTCAGGGTATTAAATAACGAGCTGCCCCCCGCAGTGACCATCCTCCTTAAGTGGTCATGGACTGTTCCAGTGCATATACCACTGTGAAATAGACTTTTGCTCTTTTCTTCATTGTCACAAAAGGCCAGGCACTTCACTGGAGTTCCCATTCCCTTTTTACATAGTGATAAGACAGCCATTATCCTTTGAACCTTTCTTTTCACCCAGCCAGGAGAAAAAGGAAAAGTGAAAGAGAAGGAGGAGGAGGACGGAGAAAGATTTCTTCCCTGAGGTGAGCCTGGCCTCACCTCAGTGTGGCGGGCTTTTTTGTGAGCAGTGAAGAGGTCCTTAACCTTCTATCAGATGGAGGCACACAGTTGTGTTCTGCTTGAATAACTACATTGAAAAGCCCTGAAGCACGGGAGATGGTTCTATAGACTGTGCAAGTGGCAGAGAGAGAGAGGGAGAGTATTGTATGACCTGCTGGAGTGTGACTCTCACATGATTTGGTAAAGTGCCCATCACTGCTTCGCTGTGAATCTGTGTTCTTTGTTGTATAGGTCTCGTTGACAGGATGGTCCTCCTCTCATAACGTCCCGACAACACAGCTCGCACATCCATATAATACACTTCCTTTAATAGACCTCACCTCGGTTCTCCTGCTCTCCATCTCCATGTGGCTTTACAGCGGCGGCGGCGCCGTCAGTATCGCACAAGAGGTGTTTGAATGTCACGTGAAGATCTTTGCTGATGATTCTGTGTTTATCATTCAGGCTATGCGCACTTCACAGTCGTGGCAAACCCACCAAATCCAATATTTCTGCAGGTGTTTGCGAGTGTCTTTTCTACGTGTTGATGAGTTTCATCAATCACCGAGGAGACGTCACAGGCCTGAGCTTTATCAATCTGTCAGGCCGGTCGCCTTTGTGAGCAGCTGCCTCCATTTGTTGGTTGTAAAAGCAGCGTTGATGCATATTTCTTCCTGCGTTTTTACTATTGATGTTAGATGATGAGGGTGAAAGCTATACATTTCTGCCAGCCCAGGTAAATGATCTCAGGCTGTCAGTCACTTTGACGCGTCAACCGTTTACATAATTCAGCCAACGTGGCTTTTAATCTCCGCAGCGTGGCGTAGCTTTCATTCTGTCAGGGTGCGTGATAAAACAACAACCCACGGCACATTCATCGCTGTGGCGTCTTCAAGATGGACAAAGAGCTTTGCAAAGCTTAAATACTGACTTCGCAGTAGGAAAAAAAAAAGCATGTTCCTGGATGCCAGGCAACAAAATCGCAACCCTCTGCAGTACATATTTCAGTTATCCCACTAACTCTAACTTTAATGTGTTTTTCATTAGATCGCCCGGCATGAAACGCAGGTCGGGTTACGTGACATTATAAATGTCTGTTTATAAAACTGTCGCTGCAGGTGATATTGCTCGGCAGCTGTGTGTTTGTACACTTCTTTTCTCTATTTTCCGCATTTTTCAGAGATACGGTAAATGTCATTATTTTCGCCGCGTTTATGTGTCCTGTGTGTTGTGTCAACAGAGCAAACTCTTATTGACTTTGTTAGTGGTGGCGCAGGCGTGCAACGCTGCACCGTCGCCGTGGCAGCAGTCAATTTATGCTCCCAGTTAACGATTCATTTCAGGATAATCTCGTCTAGTTTTTACTGTTCTGACTTGACATAGCCCCACTGCCATCCGTGTCCCACACAGAACCTCCTCGTTCTCATAAATTTGCCTGCTCACCTCAGCAATACTCATTGTTTTGATTTGCCTGAGCTGCAGTTTTAATTTACAACACTGTAAACATTTGCGCTTCCACTCCGGGTGAGATTTTATTAGCCTCCCCACCTTCAGCCACACGGAGGCTTTATTCCCTCCCTCATTTCTGCTGAAGTCTACATTAAAGTGAGTGTTTTTAAAGCATGTTGGTCAACATCACCTTCAATTAACAAGACTATATTATTACTATTAAGAATATTGGTAGTAATTCTTTATTATTATAAAGAATATTGCTTCATATGTTTGGCAACATGTTGTTACGGTGTGTCTCTAAATGACTGCCCTTTTTTTAGAATTAGTATTGCGTGCTATATTATGTTTTAGAATTCCGTAATATTTGGGCAAAGTGAAAATAAAGGAGTGGCATGTGTGACCAGTGAGCCATACAGTCAGTGAAGGGGTCCTACACTCTGTGCCAAGAGTTTGGCAAGAGGCTGGCGAGGACCGTGCTCCAGCGCTAGGCTGCCCGGCTGCCAGGCTCTCCACTTTGTCCAATCAGGCAGTTCGGCATGAGTGAAACCTCTTTTCCGGCCTCTTCCATCTCCTCCCTGAGCTATGTCACCCTACCATGAAAAACATCGCGTACATATTTCCCCCTGCACACCGCCAAGCCCCCGTGGTACCGTTACACTTACCCAGAGACTATAACCATAGAGCAAATGGTGCAGAGTGTTCCTCCTTTTGTTTTTGTATGCTGCTGCTGCTCTCTAACCCCTCTGTGCCTCGTTTTTTTTTCTACCTCCCAAGACAAACGCACAGGCTAAATGAGCATGCTTCACTCTGTTTTTTACGAATTTCTTCAGAAAGCTGAGTGTCTAGAGATCTGTTTCTCAGAAATGTGTGAAGATGGCAGAGAGAGAGGGGGGGGGGGTGCCTGTCTCTGTGTGGCTTTATTGGACATGATGAGGGATGATATTATGGTGGATGCTGCTGCCGCTGTGGCTGTGAGATGAGGAAGGATCCCATTTGTCTCACGCCCGCTTAGAGTAATGTGTCTATCTGTCACCCTCCACAACACCGGTCATCGGTGTTCATCAAAATAAACATATTGTCCACACTGCTCTCAACGTTTTTTTTTTTTTTTGTTTTTTTTTTACCACCTTGGTCCATCATTATTGTTAATTTGCACTTGTAACGCCACTTTACACACACATCTGTCTTACATCATTAAAAAGAAAAACAGGCCCTTATCTTCTGACCACAGGATGATTAGGTAGAGAAAAGCTGATTTAAATAATGGTAGAGCTTCAGTAATACTGTATATAGTCTAAAAGTAATTAGTGAATAGAATTAGGTAGGATTCAGTGGGGAGGGGGAGCCATGAGGTATTTGAAAAGATGAAGCTTATTTCTGTGCCCCTCTTCTGTCTTTCAGGTTGATGATGCCATGCTTATGTTTGATAAGACTACCAACAGACATAGAGGTGAGTGCACATGATCTGCTCCTTACTTTTTTTTTTCTTTTTTTTTTGCTGTCTTTCTGAAAGGTGAGAAAATTGTCATTTTATGTCCTTTCCCCATGAGATAACACCGAACAGTTCCAATCTTGCATGATATTAGGTGTACCGTCTGTTCAACAATAGGAGCGTGTCAAACTAATCAATAAGCTGGTACGGTGTTTGGAATGTTTGAACGCTGTGTGTGTGTGTGTGTGTGTGCGTGTGTGTGTGTGGTGTGTTTGATGATGCTGGTGTGAGTGTTTCAGAGAGGTGCTTAAAGGGTGTAAAGATTGTGAGATGGTGGGTGCTGTGCAGTCAGATAACAGCATCAGATAAGGCCCAGGAGAAGCACTGACTTTATCGCTATCTCTCATCAGCTCCTTATCTTAGATGTGGGGACGTTTCTCTCTCAAAGCAGAGGACTTTCCAAAGACAGGTTTCCACCCTGCACCACAATGCAGTGTTTAAGTGAAGCTGCGTGCGCGCGGGCCCGACTTAACCACCAGTAAACACATGCACTCACTGGGCTGTCACTTTATCTGAAAACCCTGGGCGCTGTTATTGGAATCGAATCCTCAAGTCGGTGCATTACGGGAACTTTTTTGGATGCCGCCTGCCTGAATGGTCCGCGTGCGTGTCTTTGTGAGTCGCTGACAGCAAATGACAGGTAGTTGTGCAGGAAATAGCAGCAGACGTTTTTCTGTCACACCAGTCGACTCACTTGTAGGCAGAGTGGGCATCAGAAGATCTCACTGAACTGGGGGGAATGCTGCTTTGCTGTAAACGTTTGTTTGCAGAGAGAGACTCAGCCCATATAAATGTTTAAGTGCAGCTGGCTCAGAGAGAAAGCTGTATTGTTTTATGTGTATGTGCAGGCATCCTTGTTTTATGTGTGTGTGCGCGAGCACGCGTGGGAGTGTGTATTTGTTCACGCGGACTCTTTTGAGTCTGGTAAACAGTTTCTAAGTGCGGAACATGTGAACTATAGTGGAAGTGATCTATGGTTTTGAGGGGATTTTGATCTGTAGTGGCAGAACCCAGTGTGAGGTCTTTCTCCCTCTCTCTCTTTGAGTCTCTGAGTCTCTCGCCCGCTCTCCTGTCTGCATCACTGCCAGTCCTCCTCTGAGTGGGGATGGGCAGCAAACTCTGGGAGGCTGTTAGGCGTTTGTCTTTGGGCAGCAAAACGCCCTTCAAATGGAGACAATGATGGAGAAATAGTCTCCATGGCGATTTTTCTGATGACAATGGCCGTATTTATATTGAGTGTGACACTAGAAAAATGCAGGTGCTCTCGTGGCCGCTGCCATTGTTTCGTCCAAACAGCATTTTGATATTTTGTTCCAGTTGGAATTTGAAAATGTGGCTATTTGCTGCTGTCATTTTAAAATCACAACAGGCTTTCCAGATGAATTGCACAGACTATTACAGACCTATCAGGAAAGTTGAATAATTCATCTGATCCATTGGTGTGATTGTGTAATATTAATGGTTCATCTGCCTCGTGACCACAGAGGAGAGGACACTGAATATAATATCAGTGGAGTCACGGATGGGCCCCTCTTTAACACTGCCTACAGATCCGGTGATGAGCATCTGGCAGCCCGCCGTTCAAATCAATTTCCCACGTGTGCTCATTTTTATCTTACAGATTGAATCATGAAAAAATAATTCCACATTTTCTGCAGCACTGCAGAGATAAAAACACATACTTTATTTAACAATCCAAGTGTTACAGAGTGGATTTCTTCTTAAACCGTGAGGCCTTTTTCTATAATCTGAAGCCCAGGAAATAACATTTCACTTATAATGATTTGCCTTCTTGGAAATCTTTTTTTTTTTTTTCTATTACCAGTTTTTCATCAGCCGTGAATGCTGTCAATATGCAACAGTGACATGCTGTATATTTCAAATATGGTTTCTGCTTTCTATATGCATAGCAGCTGAATTGTCAGGCTGCTCAGATGTAAGGCCTGCACTAGCTGAGCAGTCTAAAAGTCAAATAAAAGTGGGGAACTTAGATCAGCATAAGGAAAACAAATGTCACTGAAGCCATTAAGGAAAATGATATTTAATTGAGATCTTATAATTTTGTTTTTACAAGCTTATTAAATACATATTAGTAAAAAAAAAAAAAAAAAGCGAAAGTAGGATTACAGAGCAACCCATTTGAATGTTGTCTCTCTGACTTTAACCTATCTCACACCTCAAAAGTGTTTTTCTTACACGGCTTTGTTGTATTGCTTATAATATGTTGTTCTTGGTTTGGGAGCCGGTTTGGGTGCGAGATGCATGATCAACACTGGACGGTAGGTGTGTTTTCTTTGGCCCAGGTTGAATTAGATAGGGGACAAGCGTCACACTCTGCTAGTAGCTGCATTGTCCTTCAGATGGTTCCTGTGAGGCTGGCCAAACGACAGCCAGAGGAGACATTCTTTACTGTTTTCATTTTCTCTGTACTTTTTCTTTTCTCCCTCTCTATCACCCCTGGTCATTCACTGTGCCTCTTTCTTCTTTCTCTTTTCTATTTCCGTCCCTATTCCATCTCGCCACCCAGCCCGTCGTCACCCTGCCATCCCTCTATTTCCATCCTTTTCCCCTCTGTCTTTCCTGCTGGAGGACAGTCGCTGTAAGCAAAGCTCCTCACAAAGGCACACACTGCACACCATCTCCTTGGCATTTAAAGGAGTAGAATACAGCCAATTGTGTTGGAAATTGAACTCTCTTAAGCCTCCCTTCCCACTGCAGCAGTTCATTGTGGGTGAGTTCAGTGTCTTTGGTGAGCAGCTTGGGCTGTCCAGAGGTTGATGCCAGAGGGCACCCATTGTTCCCTGCTCTGCTGCAGTGTCCCCATCATTTTGTGACAGAAAAGAGCAAATTAGCAATGTGTATTTTACATTTTTATACATCCAGAAGGTTTATCCAGCACTCCACGAGTTCTAAAATGGCTCTGTTTTGAGAGGCCATGGGCACTGCGGTCACAGGCTCCGTGACTTCACGTGTCTGGGATGAAACAGTGAAATAAAAGCTTTTGGAGTAGCCCTGGCTCAAAATTATTCTGTCATATGCTGCCTACTGCCTCCCTGCAGGCTGACATTTTATCTATGATCTAAGATGTGATTTTACTGTCAAACACAATTGGTAGTGTCAAGGAGAGTGTTGCTCAGGCGAGAAAGATGGCCTCTCTTAGAGGAGGGGATGGTGATGAAAGAGTGGCAACTATCATTTTCTACCAAAGCACTGATGTTTAATTTGTAAGTACAAGGTATAGTTCATGATGGATGCATCCTTTGCCTTGCTACTCCTCCTTTATTAAGTGGTACTCCTCCGTGCCATAATTAGCCCACCGTGTTGCCACTCTCTTCATCAACAAATTTCTCCACATAATTATACAGATGTAATCCATGCAGGACCATCACAAAGGGAAGTATATTGAGGTGTTAGAGAGTACACTCATCACCGATATATCTGTTCTCGAGCGGCTTCTCAGCATCTCACCCGATTCACAGAAATCCAAAGAAAGATAAATTCATACAATGCAAATTAGTACATTTCAAACCCAATGCCTAATTGCATTCTTATGATTATAAGTAGCTGACTAATTGGGTCAAAGCTGCACGCTACAGTGATTGTTTGATCCATGCTCTGCAAAAAAAAACCTCAGCATCAGCCTGTAGTTTTCATCAGGCTTTTAGTTTGAACACGCTTTCACTTAATGGGCTGCAAGTTCAAATATTAAAGTTGGTACCTAAAGTCTATCTATTCCATGGGATGCACATGCTCTCTCACCTTTTTTAAGTAGACCATTAAGACAGATGATGAAATACTAATGAAATATTCCCCCCTATTATTTTAGAGTAGTTTGTAACCAGATGGCATTCATTAGAGTAGCTTTATGTGTATGCCTGTGTGACTGATTGTAAGCCAAATTCCTCCTTTATTTGAATGATGCAAGTCATAGTAATGTGCAACAGTATTGGGGAGCAGCAGAAAGAAATAAAGGCTGAACTGTTTTTTTGTTCATTAGGGGGCTTTTGTGCGAGCGAGCCGCTGAGCACGGACACATATTAGAAGGCATGTTCCTGGAGATGAATGAGTCTTGGTTTTGATCGAGGACGGGGGGAGAGAGAGAGTGTGAATGTCTATAGCGCCTTTTATATAGGCTTAAGGGGTTGGTTTTCTTCTTGGCAGACAAACAGAAGACTGCATTGTGTGTGTCTGTAATCTCTTTACCTGGATTGGCAGCAAAGCTAGCAAGTGCATCTCCCAGTGTGGAATTGGCACAGAGGAGTCAATGTCACACTGAGCGAGCTGCCTTCCAGACACCCAAAACCTGCCTGTGAGACAGCACGCGTGGATGTCAGCATGCATTTCTCTTCAGCATGTGTGTCTTTGTTGATTCCGTGGGTTTTTTTTTTTTTTTTTTTTTCCCCTGCCTTTGTAAGCGATGCAAACCTTATAGTCCGGGCTGCATAAATGCGGCAAAGTTTAACTTTGTTGTCGCGTTTGTCAAAATTTCAAAAAATTTGCCCGACGGAGCAAGCAGCTTTGCACCAGCATACACAAGCTCCTCCATGAACAAAGGCTTTAGTGGCATTTTGTGTCATTATACACCAAGTATTTGACATGAATTTACCCCTCTCTTCAGACTGGGTGAGAGGAGGGGAAAAAAAATAATTGGTCTCATTATCTTTCATCTCTTTGGCATATCAGATTCATTATTTTTTTACAGCGACTGCCAGTATGAGTCCTGTAACCTGGAAAGCAGAGCTGTGCCTCCACAGGTTAACTGTTGCTCCCTGTAAAGCTCTGGTATTTGACGTCACCACAATGCCTCATCAGCCACCGGTGCTAGGGATTGAACATGGCCGACTGAGCAGAGGATGTCTGTCTGCAAAGTGATTGCTGGCTCATTGACTGAGTGGGAGAGGAGGGGTCGAGGGGTGTGGGGGGGGGAGGCACGTGCAGTTGGAGGAGAAATAGGAAGGAGACGGATGGAAAGAACACGGACCGAGCATATGAAAAGCAGGAAAATTAGAATGACTAGAGAGGGATGGGGAAGCAAAGAAAGAGGAAAAGAGAGTGTCTCAGCGGGAAGTCTGCCCCTGCTGGCTCCTCTGGCTGGAAGCTGCTGCTGATGGCTTCAAAAGAGCGCCAGGCAGTCTAGGTCTCTGCTTCTAGCAATTAGAGATCACTCCAGCGGATGCCTCCTGGCCGGCCTGCAAATCCCTCAAAAATACCCCCTGATTACTACTGTAGGACACAGGCTGTTTACCAAATGGATCTAGAGCCGCTGAGAGTGAGGCTTGATAATGCCTTCTTTTGTTCAGGCAAGTGAGGGAGCAATGGCGTTTGAGTTTTAAAAGACGGTATGCCTTAAGAGGTGAATATATGCCAAGGGAAAGAAGAAAAGTTAACCAATTCTTTAATTTCTCGTCCAAATGGCTCTGAAAGCAAATGGCTGGCGCTGCTTTTACAAGAGAATAAAATGTATTTGGATAGAACTCAAAGTATTTCTCCCTGCCAACTAGAGCCAGGTCTTCTTTGATGGTTAATATCCTCCTCTGCCAATCCCTTTTTAAACAGATGAATCCCTGCAGGCTCCATGGGAGTTGTAGTGTTTACAGATCTCAGCTCCTCTGTGCTTGGTGACTACCGTATAGCTGCACCGATGCAGAGTAAAACAATCAAGCGCTGTGCCTGACTTAACTGATTGACACAGCATTCGCATCAACTGGGATCAGATATCCCTGCATGATTTTTGGGTTTTATTTATTTTTTTTTTTCTTTTTCCCTGTGCATTGCTTCAGAACATGAGCTGACTTGTTCTTCATTGCTTTCTCTCACCTTGACAGACCCGATATTAGCGATTATTTTGAATGTCATTTAAATGGCAGAGCTAATCATACACTCCAGGTCTGCTTCCACCCAAGGGCCCCTTGCCTTTCCCTGATCGCAGTGTCAAAGGAAATGATGTGCTTAGCCATTGGTACCGTAATAGCTGCCCCAGCTCATCATCTTTGCTGGGGAGGCTTAGTTGGAGTGAGATTATCTCTTTCTCAGGGTGGTGGTTGCAGTCCTGACACCATCAGCACAGTGGACTCACTTTAGAATCTACGCTTGTGCAGGTTAATGTTCACATTCTGCAATCAGATAAATTAGCTGCATCAACTAATAAGATGAAAATAAGAATCTGTCTGTCTCCTCCAGTTTTCATCATTGACACTCCTTTCTGTGTTTCTAAGAAGCTATATATGTATGTGTATATGTATTATACATTTTTATATACATATATCTGTATAAATACGTGTGTGTGTGTGTGTGTGTGTGTGTGTGTGTGTGTGTGTGTGTGTGTGTGTGCGCACGCGCATGCATTTTGAGGCTGTAATATACCCTCACAGACCAGATGGGTTTGGTTTTGAATTAGACTGCTGCGCTGGCCCGGCATGGTCATTCTAAAGCAAAGGAGGATGGAGGCAAGAGATTGTGGAAGAAAGCCTGGGGTTTTAATCTCTTCCCCGTGTTTATCTCGCCACTAGGAGACAAACCATGTGCCATTAAAAACATCAGCTACTCCCACTGGTTGGCTGCGTGGCTGCACCTCTGAAGGCGTTTGAAGGACAAAATGAAAGGAACCAAAAAAAAAAAAAATGGCGCTGAAAGACACATTTGTGTATGATAGGCACAGTCTGATTTCATGCATGTGTATGCCTTGGGAAGCCATATTGATGAGAATTTTCCCCTGGCTTTCCGGTCTATATGAATGGAAAGCGGGACGGAGGCCACGCTGCATGTTTAAGGTATTTATTGCTTCTAAAAAGCAAAGTAAAAGTTATTTGAACAAAAATAAGCAAACACGCTTGGCCTCCGCTAGGAATCGGTCTCTGCAGGAAATGAAAATGCCAGCATGGAATTGTCATCATATTGAGAGTAAGCCAACCCTTGACCTTGTAATACCCCCACAGCTTCGCTATTTGTGACCTGCTGGATGCTCTTAGAAAGTGAAACCATCAGGGAGTATCTACTGCTCACATCATCATTCTCAGAACACCTAATAGTGGATTTAGCAAGGTTAAACCTCCCGTGAGCTTGCAGCCTCCGTGACCTGGAATACTGACACACAAATATGCATGGGCGCACAATAAAGACACACTCCTTTAGCTCCAGCTCACCTTAAAAAAAAAAAAACTCAGCATTGATGTTTTCACACCTACTGCAGATGAGACTCATAAACCTCTGTCATGGATAATTGCTATTAAGTTCCAGGCTCAAATTGTGGCTATCCACACATGCAGGTCCATTCTGGAATGTTCCCAACCTGCACCAGTTGACAAACAATGCGGCTATGCTGGTGAGGCATTTCCTGTAGAGGGCAGTAATATATTGCACTGGCAAAGTTAATGTGAATAAAGGGCAAATACATGACCTTTGTACCTGATGGAAGAATAAAATCAAAGTTCTCTCCGGTTTTTTGCCAGTCACCCAGACTCTATGACTCTAACTGTTTAAAAAAAAAAAAAAAAGAAAAAGAAATCTAAAGCTGAAGTCCAGAACTGTGCTGTAAAGATATAAAGAATAGTTACAATAGGAAGTCCCCTGTAAAGTTACAAGGTCTTGAAGTGTGAAATTGCCGGTACAGATTTCGAAGAAAATCAGCACCAGCGCTCTTTCACACATAAACCCTTCCAGCGAAAACGATGGACCATTGCTGGGAAATCTGCGTGTGTGAAACGGGCTTTACAGCGCCGGCCCGGGTAACCGGGAGCTCTGCTCTGCATCGTCCTCTGTATTTACAGCGTGATTGGTGCCCACCCAGGCGTCTTACAGCTGAGCACAGCACATGAGGGAATTAGCTAAATGTCCGTTGTGCAGCGTTAGTAAAATATGTCACTTCTTGTCTTTGTAACATGTTTCAAAACTTGCTGATCGCAGGAACATGCTTTTGTAAACATACCGCTGTTCAATCTGTCCGCAGTGCCCATGTGTTTTTAATAGCAAATCAATTTTAGACATTTTCCAAACCGGTTTGCATTTATCCTCAAGGGCATTAAATGATTATCAGAATTGTTATGAAACATTCCCGTAAAATCCGGATTGGAGTCATTGCTGCTTTGCAGCCATTCAGCTGCTCAGCTCCTGCGCAGTTTTTTATTAGTAAAAAAGTCAGGATTTTGTTGAGGGAGTTCAACAAAAACCTGTCAATTCTCAACCCAACTGCTTCAAAATTAGTGCTTTTCCTGAGCCTCTTCAGTGTAATGGCGGTCACATTTCACCAACCCACAAGGCTGAAAATCACAATCAACTGCTCAAGCCGCAGCAATCACTTCTCGCAGATAGATTGCAACCTGAATTAGATTACATCACCTCAAGTCCAGTCATTTCATCATAGATTTAAGAGGAAAAGAAAAATATCTGGTTTCTTTCGTAAGTGTTTTTTCATCTTATTTTTCAAGCCCTAAGGGTCAAGATGAGTGTCTTTGTCTTTTAAGGCATTTATCCAGCCTGCTAGTCTTCCACATGATTCAAAATGATTCTCTCGCCTTCCCTTTTTTTTTTACATTCTGTCATCATGTTTGATCTGTATTTGACCAACTTTTACGATGTTGCCCCTTCTGTACTTGCAGCTGATTGGCCTCCCACTGCTGTGCTGCTCTCCCACTTGAACAGTTGTAGGTGGCCTTTTTTTTTGAAGAGAGCATTTTTGGGAGAGCTTTTTTTTTTTTTTTTTAAACAGAAACAGCCAAAACAATCATCGCACTGCAGGGTATTTCCTGGCACCGACTGTTGAGGAGCCAGACAAGATAGACCTGGAAAATAAATGCATTTTTGCGTGTATCCATAAAAAAAAATAAAAAAAACACCACAAAAAAGGGCAATTTTGTTTGCCGGAATGAACAATGAAGCACCTGTAATAACCAGTGAATCAGAGGGGGGCATGCTGTGTCCGTCCCCATACCCACCAGCAGCCTTCAGACCCCCTCAGACATTTGCAACAAGTCGAAACCTGACATGGGCAGAAGTGGCACACGGACACGCTTAAACCTTTGCGTGATCTTTTTTTTTTTTTTTTTTTTTTTCTTCCCCCAGCAGACAATAAAGATGCTTTTGAATATGGCCAGCACCTTTGCACCACAGGCGCACAGCTGCCGGGATGACCTGTGATGGTGTGTGAGTGAGTGTGCCTCCACGGTGTAATAAGGGTTGCCTAGCCAAGCGTGAGTGTCAGGCTGAAGATGCCTGGCTCATTAGGTACCATGGCAGGATAATGTATGAACAGAGCTTCTGAAAAGAAAGTGAGAAAGAGAGGAGCAGCCATTGTTTTCTGTCTTCTCTGTCTCTTCTCGCAGCCTGCTGCTGCTGCTGCTCCTCCTCCTCCTCCTCTTTCCACGCTGCCAGTTTCTTCTTTGTGCGTGCGCGCCTGGGGATATTTGGGCTCCCCGGTCACATTATGTCCCCTTTTTGATGCAGAACTGCCACTCGGCGGGTTAATACCATTATTCGTAAATGAATTTATTTATCGGTTTATTACTTTTAACTCCTTGCATCTCACCTCCTGCTTGTTTTGGTGGCTCTCTTTTTCGATTGACAGGTTGCCAGTCATGGTAAGATTCCATATCCCATCGGCGTCATGCAGCAGCTCGTTGCTAATTGAGTTGAATGCGTAGCTCGTCTCTCCTCAGTGAATCCATCTGTCGCCGTCTTGTCATCAGTTTGTTCGCACTTGACAGGTTCCAAGTCGGTCTTTGTGTGTTTAATTGTGCGCTCCTCTGTAGGTGTGCTCTGTCTTTTTACTAATGCAAAAAACGTGTGTGCGTTTGTGTGTGTGTGTGTGTGTGTGCGCGCGTGTGTGTACATGCATACATGTGTGAACGTGATATACAAACAAATGAAATGGGTAGCTGTCTAAGGGCCCTCTCTCTCTCTCTACGTGTCTTACTCCACTGGTTCCCACAGATATCTGGTCAGAAGCCAGTTGGTACAATAAAGCTTTACTTACACAACACGCGCTCAACTGCCACTTTGTGGAAAATCTACAACAAATCTGTTTATGAAATGATGAGCTCAGGGTCAGGCTACAACGGCATCAGAGATAACTCCTATTGGAACAAGGCTGGAATTCCTCATATTAAGGAATTTAAGGAGGATTATCACCTGAAGTGAGAAATTTATTTCATCACATTACAAAGTAATTCTTTTTATCAACTTTATTTTGAGTGTGGTAGTGTACATAAACACAGTCAAATATATTTAAGGTATAGATAATAAGCAAGAAGAAACAAGTTGTTCCACCTGCATTTTAGCTAATATACGTGTTCAAATAGTAGTAGAGTAGAGTCGAAGAAGTAAATACTCCTACCCCCTTGCTAATTGACTCATGTCAAACCCTGTGCAGATGTGACACCCACATCTGTGCAGATGCGACACCCTCTGTCTGAAGACCCTCCAACCCGGTCAGGAAAAACTTAAAAAAAAAAATAAAATAAGAAAAAAAGGAGAAACCTGTAGGAGAGCCACACATGAGGGATCCCTCTCCCTGGGACAGTCCCATTATCCAGACTAATATTCAACAGTTTGATAAGCTTTTATACACGTTTTTATGGCAACACGTACAGACTTTAAGAAATGTATTTTAGACGATTCAATCTCAATAGTCGTTGAGGTTACAGAGGATTTAATGAGGGATGATGGTGAGATCAAACACTGCGATCAGTTGTCACTGGGCTCCTCTTCCGTGGATCCGACTGTTGTGTTTATTCCTGTGGGAGGCTCACCGCAGAAAACATGTTTTCTGGTCCTGCTCGATATTGGGCTCACGCTTAAACAGACTGAACTTAAAAGGCAAGCGTGTCTGTGTGATGTGTTCAGCAGACAGTTAACGTCTAGTGTATTTTACCGCCGCACCTTCATCGCTCTCTTTCATCGGGGCTGCCAGCCTCTCTCTCTCTCTCTCTCTCTCTCTCTCTCTCTCTCTCTCTCTCTCTCCGCTCCCCTGCTCCGCTCCGCACCGCTCGGCTCTCTCAAAGTTGTGCGCGCGAGCAAAGATAGAAAAGGGAGACATGAGAGAACGCACAAGAGGAGGAGAAGGTGTGCGTTGCTATGTGCATTGATGGCATTTCACACAGCAGCGTGTGTCCTGGCTTTGATACAGTCTGAGCCGGCTGTAAGATGAGAGCGACTAAAGACGGCTGATGTTTGAACTTGGAGCTTCACTGCGCTCCTCCGTCAGCATGCTTTGGGAGGGGATCCTGTCTGGAGGGCAGACTTGAATATTTCCTAGACCCTGAGTGTTTTATTGATACCTCCAGAGGGGTTTTTTTTCCTCCCTTTCCTTTCCTTCCCCCTCTGTGTTTGTGTACTTGGTGCATGTGGGACTCCTGACGCACTACAAATGAGCAGCTCCCTTATCATCAGTCCTGCATTTCACGCTCATGTGAACTTTATTGTGACAGATACTCGCACACGCCCCGCGCGCCCGCGCGTTCACACAAACAGCCTGCGTAGGCATTCCTGAGCCGCAGCGTCGTCGGAGGCAGCTGTCTGAAATCTCAACTTATCTCCATCATCTTCGTCTGGCTTGCCTGCCTCCGTCACGTCGCCTCGCGCCTCGCGCCCCCTCTCCCGCACGCTTCTCCATCTTTGTTTCCGAACCGCTCTCTCTCTCACCTTTGCCTCCGTCGGCGCAACCCGCCTGCCAGGGAGGTTCTCCTCCAAAGAGAAGTGATGTTTTTACTTTTGTTTTCATCCACCATTTCTGCAGAGTTACCCTTTTTTTTTTATTATTGTGAAACACCAGCTCAGATGAATCACATTTTTTTGTTTCTGTCCACCAACCTGCAAAACCTCAGAACACCCCCCCACCACCACCACCATCCCCGCTCCCTCCACCACCACCAAAACCACCACCTCCGCCGCCGCCAACACCGCCACCCGATCCATCAGACAGCAAGCCAGCCTCCCTGACTCCTGCCTCATTTCTCATAAATTAGTCTTACCTCTCATACACTTTCTCTTTTGTTTCTTGCTCTTACTCATTCCATTCTCCACATGCCCTCTCCCGCCTTCCACCTCTCCCTGGTCCTCACATTTCATTTTTCTTCCTACAAATGCCACACAGCAGTCCCTTAAGAAATGTCATTTCTGTCTTCTCCTTTTGTTCTGTAATTTCTTCGTGTCCCTCCTTTTCTCCGGGGAATTCATTTATCGTTGGCTGTTCTTCTGTCCCCAGCTCTCTGATCTCTCTGTCTCAGTCTTCCTCTCTATGTCTGTCTCTCCGTCTTTGTCTTTGACACTCTGTTGTTCCATTTCTTTCCTCCTTTCCCTCTCCTTTCTTGCACACGGTTAATTGAGAAATAGCACATCAGCGTGGATGATAGGTGATGCATTTTTGATGCGCTGCTGTAATAATAATGACACATGGGGATAACAGATCAATAAAGGCACCATATGCCTAAATATGTGCAAACACTCATTTTGTCCTTGTGTGCTATTTTTATGCACTATTTTTGCTCCCCTGTGTTTAAAAATGTATTATATTGGTTAATTATCATGGTACCTTTTCATATTTTGTTTTATTAAAATAATAGATATTAAAAAGGTTATAGCATTTGGCCAAACCAGAGTGAAACAAACCAGTTTGTGGAGGGGGGGGCTGCAATAGAAGTCAATAATTACATTGGATTTCTGTAATCAGCATGTCTGGTTGTTTGTTGGTTTGTTTTTGCCCTTGAGTTTGATACCATTGGTCAAGATTGAAAAGCAACATCGACACTTATTTGTCTAGCCAGCAAGGACAGAGAGAAAAAAAAAGCCATTTTCACCCAAAGCAATTGTCAGTTATCTTTCCCCTCTGGTATTCGTGAGATAATCCTTGTCACAGGGAGAGACGCCCAGATCTGGCGTGGATGCGTTAGAGCAAATTGGTAAGATGTCTCGCAGAAATTCGGCGATTCGAATTTGATTCTGATTCTTCTGTGCAGGGTAAACCATCGCAGACCACACACAAGCTCCCAAGTGGTCGGCGAACCAATTTGTTAGACCTCTGACAACAGACAAGGCTGTCTGTATGAAAACACACGGGTCTCATCCCTGATGTTATATTTTTCACATTGTATTTATGTTCAGTTCAGCCAGATTGCGGTGTGGGAGGAGTTGAGATAATAAGACCGATTTATGGGTAAAGCGAGCATATACCCGTATACAAATTCTATTATTTTCTTGGCCGTGCTTCTCTTGAACAAGGCTATTGCATCTCAATGGGACGGACCTGGTTAAATAAAGACTAAACGAACGAATGAATGAATAGTAAATATTATGATAATATTCAGATTCCTGCCATCAAAATTCTCATCAGCTGCCAACATTTGCCAACGGAAAATATAGGAAGTTCATTACTCTCTCTGCTCGGGGCTTCCGCGCGTGTCCGACAAAATCCCATGGAGAAGATTTCACGCTGTACCTTCGTGATCGCAGCGACTGTGTGTCTCTGCAGAACCAGACGTGACTCTTCCCCCAGTGGACCTCACAGAAACTTCCCACTTGAGAGCGGATCTCGCGGAGGCCAGACATGCAGGCGCTTGTGTTCCATCAAAATGCTAATAACATCGTCCGCAATATCCAAGGCAATATTATCGTAGTGTTAATTGGTGGAAAAAAAACTATTCGACGGCAGCACCTGCCCACCCCACTTTTTCATTATTTTAATTACAATGGCTGAAATAAAAGGGAACATGCTGTATAATGATCGGTGTCTCCTCAGCGGGGTGACAGGTTTGCTCCTATTTGTTTCGCCGCGGCCACGCGCGGCTCATTTAGATGGCAGGGAGACGCTTGCGCTTGAGTCGAGCGGCGGCGGGCGAGCGTGGGCCCTCAGGAGAGGAGCCTCGTTCTGCTTGGTTTTATGCAGCATGGTTTATTCATTCACACCACCTGCCTTCAGAAGCGGTCTTTGGGCGGTTGCACGTGCGCCGATGTGTGCTCGCGGCCCCACGCGCGAGGAGGTCGCCTGGTCGCACGGGCGCGAGAAAGGGGAGGAAAATGAACAATGTGTCACCATGTCGGAGCGCAAACATAATATCGGGCTTAAAAGAAGAGGGAACAAACTTATTTTCAAACAATCTGTATCTTCAGATTAGCTTTCTCTGCAGCAGGAACAAGTAAGAGAAGGTAATTAAGCGCCTCTTTTTTGCGACTACTTTTCTAGTAGGTGTCAGTTTTTCTGGCTGCTTTCAAAGTGATAATGCTCGCCGGCTGTTGCCCCCGGGGCTGCTTCTTCTTATTAGCTTGTCTTGGGAGACAGGGCTGCCATGCAGCCTGCTTTACTGCCCACAGGGAGGCTGAAAAGACCACCGAGTCATCCGCTGCCATCTTCTGCCCCAAACATTCCCTCTCGCTGCTTCTTCTTCTTCTGACTGACACAAGAAGGGAATGCTTAAGCAGCAGAGAGATGGTGATTAAATATAATCACTTGGTCTTTGTTAGGAGATCCTGTCTGGACTCATCATTGGGGTTTAAAGTCACAAAGTTTTTAGCGTGAGGGTAGATCTGGTTAAGGGGTTCGGGGAGGTCTGTACTCTCCGCAGTGGCCCCCGGTTTAGCATCCGTGGGAGCCCGATGTCAATCACTGATCGATACCTTTCTGCATGGGCTGAAGTTTGGCTCCTTAAACACAGTACAATGGAAAAACAAGCTCGGGGAAAGTTGCCTTTGTTGTGCCTCACCAAACAATGCAAACCCCTAAGTTGGGCTGCAGCGGACAGCAGACAGATGTAACATTTGTGCAGACAGCCCGGAATCATTCGCGAGGCCTCTGGAGCCCGTCTGACCAGTGAATATTATGTGTTGCTCTCTCTCCATCACTCACTTTCTGCACTTGGAGGAGGCTGCCACGCTGCAATTTGGTCCCTTGTAAGTTGTTGTCACAGTATTGTACTGTATATTCAGGGAGAGGGATATGCACAGGCGGGCAACGTGAACAAATTTAAAAGCTGTCAACTTGTGTGTAGCAGCCTATAGCTTTAAATGCCAATTTGGCTCCTGGCTTGTTAATTTTCGTATGTGGCAGTTTTTTGTCATTGTTTCTATGTACGGATCTCACATCTTGTCACTTCTAATAAAACACAAAATCACCCGGCGCTTCATTTAAAGCAGCATTCTCATGAGCAATAGGAAGACAAATGGCTGTCGTCTGCTGTGCAGCCTGTTAAATCTCACACATAAAGTCGGAGCGGAATGACACGCTATACGAGAACTGTCACCGAACATTGAATTTAAAGCGTCAGGACGCAAAGGCAAACCTCCCGCCTGCTGTTTACTTAATGTGGAGCCAGGCTCGTGCCGTATTTGGCAGAGAAAATCAATCTTAAAAAGATTTGCAAAATGTAGACAAATTAGCCAGCATAAATTAGCCAAAGCATATTCATTATGCCCATCTCTCAGTGGAATACAGCTCTCACAGCAGTGTCTTTATCACTTAAGTGTTCTATCATAAGTGTAATCATGTATTTTATCTTGAATTCTCTGATGGTAATAAACACTGCCTCAGAGCTATATCATAGTCTCATACTTTGTACCAACAGTGGTTCTACGTGACAGTGGATCTAAACATATTCTCCATTTACTCGACCCCCTGAGCCTCCCTAAGCTCAGATTCCCCTGCACTTGTACGCAGCTTCTGTGTTATTGTCCTGTCTTTCATGCATCAATAAATGGATTATTAGACATCCCTATTTGTGATTGGAGGGCAGGTTAGACAAGAAGATAATTAAAAGTGTGAGCTGCTGTGCCATTTATTTTCTGTTACTGCATTGACGTGTGTGGCTTGGTGTGTTTATGTGACCTCTTTTGTCCTCCAAGTTAATTTTGTTGACGTGGTGTTTAACGAGGACATCCAAAGTGGCAGAGAAAATACAGTGGTGTTACTCCACAGCCCTAACATAACTGATAATGTTCTTCCAATTTATTTTTATTTGGAAAGAATTAAAGACCCAAATAGTTAACATTATGAGAATGTCAACTAAATGCATTAAAGGTCACCAAAACCAAATTCAAAGGACTACTGAGAACAAAACTGGAGCACATTCACATTTCATAGAATGACATATGACATATACACCTGGAGGCCTGCTTTATTTCATTTAATCTTACATTCTTTCATTTAAAGGCTGAACAGATTTTATCATGTGATCTATGATTTCTGAGGTTTCTGGCATATTATTATTATTATTGTTATTATTATTATTGTATTTTTAATTATATTTTATTATATTTTTCTTTCTTATTATGATGAAATATAATATTATGTAGGCTCCCTGGTTGTGTTCCCAGCTGGCGATGGCTGACCATTCTAGGATCATATGGCCTCTGGCAACAGGAAAATTGGAATTGCTGTGGCAAAGTCATGGATACGAGAACCAGTGTGAGAGCAGGGAGCCATGTGTTTGTTTCCCTAGGTCTTGAGGCCAGTGCTCATTATAGTGGCTGGTAAAATATTAGAGTTCAGCTGACACTGTCTAAGTGAATTGTCCTGAGCGGTTCTGACAGCCAGTGGAAGGCAGAGCTGGATTATGATGGATGATGACAACAGGGGTGGTGCTGAAGGAGCGCCGATGTGTTTTGTGGGCTCGTGCAATGAACTAACGCGTACGCCTAATATGGGACAGTTGTGGTGATGTGTGTGGACACACACGGGAAGAGACGCCTGATGGGTATGTTAAAATGTTGCTCGGAATGATGCTGCAATTTTTCATACCTACGGATTTCAGTCAGGTCTGTTTTTCAAAAATGGGGGAAAAATATTCATCATACGGCGGTTGTTTACCATCCCATTTTCAACCCTTGTGTTATTCACACTCTTTGTCTGGGGAGATTTATTTAAATCAAAAGTTTCTTTCATTTCTATTAATAAAGTTTTGCTTCATGACGATGAATCCGTCCTCTGCAAAGTTAAAAATTAATGTGTTTGTGATCATTTTTCCATCTTTTTCTGAGATAAACTGAGGCGGCTTTCAGAAAAGCAATAAACCCAAAAAAAAAAAACAGTTTTTCTTTTTTTTTTTCTTAAGGAGAAGCGTGCAGCTGCACAGGACTGCTGACCACCACATGCAGCCTTAGCATTTCCCAGGTCAGAATGAAATCAACTCGCTGAATGAGCAGCTCGCTCTACAAAGCGAGAAGGCTTCATTACAAAAAAAAAAAAGCGGAGAAGATGCTGTGGTGACGAAGACTTGTGTTTATGTAGAGAGCGGATGAGCCTCTTATCAGATTGCTACAGCGATCGTTCCAGGATGAACGGCTGTAATCGAGACCAGCGCCGCAGCTCAGCCCGAATCCCCTCCACATTATTCCTCTTAAGGCTGATATTCTTCACATTAAAATACAAGTGGGCTGCATGTAGCCACGGCCCCTCGCTCTCTATACCGCGCTCTCTCCTTTTTTTTCCACCCCGTGTTCCAGCAGATCTCTCTTGTAGGTTGAAGTAACGCCGAAATTTCGTTTTGCTCACACTATTTGGAGCAGATGGGACAAGAAGGACACTTCATCCCCAAGTTCATTGGTCCTTGAGCTTCTTCTGGCATGGCCAATCCATCTCTCAGTAGTCACTCAAGCTTCTGGGCCCTCGCCCATTCTTCGTCCCCCTCGTCCCTCTCCTGAGCAGGCTCATTCATTCACTGCGTCTCCCTCATCCACTCTCTTGTTCCCACTTTGGGCACCAGGGAGGTGTGTGGCGCTGAAGCAGGCATTATTGATAGAGCATCTGTTTAGACGTGGTGCGGGATCTGTGGCATGTGGGCGAGCAGCTGGGGGGTTCAAGCAGGGGGAGACATTATGTCACATTACATATCTTGATATGTCTTGTTCACTTGTGTGCGTGCCCATTTGAGATGCTCCCACAGCAGCACACGTGTGACACAACCGGCCCCGGCGTTGCGGTTTCCCCCGCTCGCTCGGAACTGCTGAAGGGCTCTCACGAGGACGATTTCGACAACTTCTAGGCTGCGTACGAGAAGTTGTCTATTATCACAGTTGTAGAAGTCAGCTTTAGAGGCCATTTCAGACCTGGGAGCCAGAGGCAAATATTCTGGCAGCGCGACTTCCCAGTAGCAGCCAGACAGACAGAGGAGCCCTATCCAGATAATCACCACACAGCTCCTCTAGATGGCCAAACTTGTCAAAGCTCACGCTGCACACTGCCAATAGATTTCCAAGCTTGGCAGCTGATAAAACAGAGGATTTTTTTATGGCGTTTTAAATGACTCAAAGTGTGTATTTTATGATTGCACGTTGTGGATTGTTGTGGCAGTGAAACGACAATCTTTTCATCAGCTGGGCTTCTTCTCTTGCTGCAGTCACAGAGGTGTTCTGTCTCTCTAGCTGTTTGATTGATTGTACCTACTTTGGGTTCCATAATCTAGTTTGCGTTTGAGGTTAACAAATCTTTGTACACTCCGCCGAGATGATTTTCCCCGCGAACGACTCCCAAAGACCCAGAACGAAGAAGCTGTACTTTCTCGGGAATTCAATTTGAACCTACCTGCCGCACTATCGAATTAAACATGCGATAACGTCAGAACACAACGCGCATGCATCAAAGTAAAGTTAAACAATACTCAGCATCTTCCGCAGTGTGGAGACCAGCCCCTCACTTCACCACCTTCTTTTGTAGAAGCGGGTTGGTTTCACATTGACACTGGTGCACGCAGTCTACAGGCCTTTGTTAAGCAAACACAGTTTAAAGCACAAGTGTAATTAATAACATTAACATAACAACAGCTGCATTCTAATTATGCATCAGAGTCCCCAACACCCTATTATTTACAGATTAGTTTACCTGATTAGTTGGAAGCGATTTGCTGAAAATCTCTTCAACTGGGCTGTCTTATTTTGACAAGATCAAATATCTGCTGTTGAAAAGGTCCACCTGCACATCTTTTCATTTATTTTGCTCCACATTAAGTCTGTAATGGACACATCAGCATCCTTATTGTGTTAGCACTCTTTCATTTGTTATTGAGTATTGAGTTCTTGTTTTGGCTCAGCTCTACCCTGATATTTTTACAGTCTGATCTTTGTACCAGGTGGGACTATTTTTCACTTAGTTTTGCAGATTTAAATTATTTTTTTACACCCATTGAAGGCCCATTTGGTGTATCTTGTCTTGTTTTTCAAGGGAACAACTTCCTGGCACAAGTATGTAAATTGTTCAATAGCACACCTGATCTCTGCTTTGAGTGGCAGAGACCAGGTGTGCACCATCATTTCATCAAATTGAAAAGCTGTCATTTTAAATAAAAGCCATTTAATTGAAAAGATGCAGGTGCAAGTCCAGACGAAGACTCGAGCCACTTCACTTCCTTCTTTAGAGTTTGCTTCCTTCAGGCATGTTTTATTCCAGAGATGTCTGTGAGTAGATGAGTATCGTAGATGCATATCATGCCCAAGTTACATATCAGTAAAGACAATAATCGGCACCAAGAAGCACCACAGCTATAACAGTAGCAGTGACAAAATGTAAATATGAATGTGTGTAGCAGTTCTTTTTAGCAGTGCACAAAACCCACAAAAATCCAGAATTCCAAAACATTGACAGTCTTCTAATTATGTGTCTTAAATGTTCACAGGTTGTGATGTAGCGGAGATATTAAAGCAGACAGGTATTTAGCTCTAATTTGCTGTACTTTTATAAGTATGTTTATCACAATAAACTGACAGCTTATCCCAAGGTCGGGTATCCTGCCTCTGATGTGCTAAATGTGTGTCTAACTTCAAGTGCAACAAACTTCGTCATCAGACAGTCCTCAGAAGGGTTTTGATTTTGTTTTAGAAGCAGCATTGCCACAGCACAATTACAGTTTCATGTTCTTTTTTAGAGCACGTTCTTGCAGTTGACATGATTATCTTGATTCACACAGTGGTTTCTGCCATGGGCCACCCTGGCAGGACCGTCTGTGGTGATTGGGACAGAAGCAGCGAGCCATCCGATCCCATCCAAAGGCAAGCACGTTGTCCTGCCTGGTGGTCAGCTGCAGTTTTACGGTCATGGACATAACTGTCTTTTCTGCCATTTGTTGTGCCTGACCTTTAAGATGATGAAGCACAGGGAGGGTGACCCCTGGCAGGATTTGTTCAAAGAGCAGCCTCTTGGTGCTAGGAAGGGATGAGGGGGGGGTCCATAGCCTGGCAGCATGCTGGGGGATTGATCAGGCCCTTAGTCAAAGGCCAAATGCAGAAAGCCCAGCCAGAAGAGAAGGCCATGCAGGATGTGCAGCCATCCTCGTCTTTGAAGCTCTCTCCAAAACCTCAGCTGTTTCGCTGCATGAATAAACATGCACAGCTTCTATCTGCAAAAGCTGCTCTTCTTGCCCTTCCCTCCACTGTCCTTTTTACTCCAGGAAGAGCTAAAAGCAGCTCTGCTCCAGATGGAAACATGGGAGCTGAGGTCACCAAATCTCCTTTTTGTTTTTATGTTACCTTTTCTCTTGCCACATCTCTCCGCCTTCTTTGGTCTTTAGCGTGTTTCTTCTTTTCCGGCTTCTCATGCGAATACCTCCTGTCCTCTGCCCCTGTTATGCCGGGCTGAAGTATTGCTCTCACAGATGTCAGCTTTGAGATTGAAATTAGCTCCTGTTGTGCAAAGTGGCTGACTTAAAAATTAATTTCAGTGCCAAGAGGAGTGTACAGCCTTTTTCACTTCCTGAAGTGTTCAATGTGTTGTAATCATACATGGGTGGATGGTCTGTGTCAGCTATAAGGGATATATGGGACAGCAAGGCATCTTCACAGGAAGATGGGCTAGTTTATCTGAACTGAAAAAAAAAACAAACCTTCACTTTTGCTTTGCTGAAATTCATTACCCATTTTTTCCAACTACTTCCTATTTACTATCTTCCCAAACACGCACATTATGTTCAATAGTCGCCATTTAAGTCGCGCATATGGTGTCGAAATGTTTAAATTAGCACTATATACATTAACTTAATGCACTAAGCTAATGATAAAATCCATCTGGTGGTGGAACGGCATCAGTGTCTCACTAAATGACACCAGCTGAGGCCATAATGCCTTGTGTGCAGCAACAGAGCTGAAGCAAACAGGCGGCAGTCTGGGTGGCCCGTGTCGCATAGACCTCATATGAGGACTGTGGGGCACGCCTCATTTACATGTACAACATCCCAACGCGTCCCTTGGCTTTTAGTGACAGTGGACTTTTGAAAGTTTGCTTCTTGTTCCTACGCTGTTATTAATGGATAAATCATAAAGCTTAAACTCAAATCAGCATCAGGAAGCTATGGCAGCGCTGCATTGTGTTTGTCATTTGATTATTATGATAGTGCAGCTAACAAGTTACAATTAAAGTCTGAATGTTGTGAGCAGTCTGATTTACCTTGAGGAGCCGGCGGCTCCACAGCGTGGAGCTGTGATGAGAAACGGGTGCTCACGGAGCGCTGAAGCCTGCCTTGATTACAAGGGTCAATACTCTCACAATGACATCATCCCGCTTGCCTTGATGAGCCCGTGATGTCACGATTTGAGAGTGCGCGTGCCCTGCAAGTGGGAACGGAACGGGCTTTCTTGGAGAGGGGTACTTTTCTTTAACGTAACACCTTAACAGCATCTGTAAAGTAAACACAGGCAGCAGTTCGCCTCTGAGCATTTGGCTCACTCAGTGAAAGCAATCTCTGCTAAATGGTAATGGGCCTCTGCAAAGTGGCATCATCAGTGTTCTTCATTTCAGATGAACTGCTACTGTGTCACGCCTTTAAATATACCCCGTGCTTAAATATTAATAACAATCTGCCCATGCAGGCATTGAGAGGCCTAATTCACATAAATCGATTTTACTTTGCAACCCCATTGCACGTAATTCATTGCTTTAAGGCCTTGTTGTTTGTAGAGGATTATTTTGATTAAATGCTTTTAGTCCTTGAGTGAATCCCTGGAGAGACTCTGCTGGGAGTATCCACGGTATCCTGCCCGCTCTTCCGTTCACACCAAAAAAAACTGATTTTTCACTCACAAACTTCTGGGGTTTTTGGGGGTTTTTTTTCTCCGTTTGCCCTCGCTTTCTTCTCATTAATCCCCCTTTCTTATTCTCCACCTTTGTCAGGAGTGAGGCATGCAAATCAGGTTTGATGAAACTGATATCCGTATCAATAGGTCAGCAAACACAAAAGGTGCATATCAGTGTTATTCATTCCAAATCCCACCTTGCTTCTCACCTCAAAAGAAATCCATCAGGCCGTCTCAAAGCATTATGGAAAGGACCGTGCCCCCACGTCCCACTGCCCCCCTCTCCTCCTGCATCGGTGGTTACTGTATTTAATAGAAATTGAGACATCTATTAAGATAGGCCTATTGCATGGCACAAAAGAGTCTGACATTCCGCAATGAAGAATCCTCTTGTGGGTCAAACCCTTGGATCTCATTACACTGATATTTCATTTTTGCTAAAGAAATTCTATCAGGGTGACCAATTATGTTCAGGTTGGTTTTGCGCTCTTTCATGAATCAAACTGGAACATTTGTATCCTGCCTTGTCCGCAGCTATGTTTGACAAACCTTGTGTGTGTGTGTTTGCTATATGAGATATGTTCCTGTCTTTCTCCATTCAGATACAGTATGTCTCCAGGCTGTTGCATTGGCATCATGAAGAGATTGTGGGATAACAGTGGCTAAAAAGATGTGTCCGTCTCTGAGCCCATGTTTGTTTATCGCCACATGGCCAATATCTCTGTTTGTCTGGCTGTGTGTCGGGAATGTGTGTTTGTGCTATGGATATTAGCCAGCCGAATTGGATTACGCCAGCGGAGACAACATTAATTTTTCCATCACCTTATCATGGGTAGAGGTCCCTTCATCGATTAGGTTAGGTTTGCAGTTTGTTTCTACAGCACTGTCAAGCTCAATTTAGGTGAGGCGCCACTGAGAAATACCACAAAGATGAAAGGAGGATGTTTCAGATTTCAAGGTTGACCATATACTCATATCACTTAATAATGTATACTCCTTCTTTATGCACATTTTCTGTGCAGCCACACATATACTTTTCAGTCTTCAGAAGCCAGAGTCAGATTTTGCATCTCAGGAACTTGACATTTCTGGTTGACATGGACTACATGAACTTGTTTTCACCAGCGATAAACTCCATATCAAGCTCAATTTTCATGGCACAATGACCGTGACTAGGTGCCAGGTCATGTGTGCAAGGGCAATAATGGTGTATCTCAGTGTATTTTTCTCAGAAATGAGCACTTTGCTGTTTGTTTTGGGTGAAGTGGAATATGAAAGAGTGTGATCATTTCGAGCTGATCATAGTGTTGTTGGGTTTTTTTTGTTTTTTTTTCATAGAATGACATAATATATAAAAATACCTATCTATGGCTATAGGAATAGGCCAATTACATTAGCTAACCATCTTATATGGTGTTTTTACCAAATGCCATCTTTACTACTGCTGTATATTTTTATCTACTGACTAATATAGAAGAAATATGAGAGTCCAGAAAATGAGCAGACCTACCATGTGTTTCTTTGCCTGAATGATTACATCAACATAAATATGCTGCTTTCTCTGCATTTTACAACTAGGCTCAGCATGCATACTGAGGAAACTAGTTTGTCAGTGCCTCTATGTAGGTCAGCTTTCAGAGCTAGCCATCAATTTCCACTGTCCTATTTTAAGAGTCGATGCATGCACACAAACAAGAACACACTTACTCCATATAGATTATATAGAGGATGATTGCAGTGGATCTGATGGTTAGTATGTCTTGCTTTAGTACCACAATTTTCAAGGTTTGATCCTTAACAAGGGCCAAAGGTCAAAGGTGTCTCAACTCTTACCTACTTCAGTGTTCTTTTAGCCACTTTGTAAACTCAGGAAGAACCATTACTGCCAAGGAGCAGCCCTGTAAGTTTGAGCTTCTGTCTTGCTGCATGATCACAGGGCTGCTTTAGTTCAGTGGAGGCAATTATCCAAAGAAAAGGTGAATTTTCTCTCACTTTCCAAAACACTTAGACAACAGGCTTAAAGCAGCAATCCATAAACACCTAAAAAAGGAATATTTTAAGAAGAGAGCACTTTTGGTCAGTGGAATTTGGGTCCTCAGTGTTCTCTGTATGGCTCAAATGTTTGTTATTATGGTATTATACACACTTAATTAGACAGTACATCTTAAAAAAGGGACTTTTTATCTTAGAAATTCATGATAGCTGAATGCATTAGAGAGTGGCCTTAAATAACAGCCTTTCCTATTTGACATGAAACCCAAACAATGCCTTTTGTGACTAAACAGCTACAGCAGCTGCTCCTTTATTCCTCGTGGTTTACATAATCTGTCAGTTCTTCAGCATGTTTTGTTGCTGGGTTTGTGATCTGAGTATTTCAATTTGAAGCATTTACATAAAGTTACTGCCATTTGAAGATAATTTTGTTGTTGTTTTTGCTTGGTCTCGTCATGGATTCTACAGTGGTTCAAGGTTTGTTACAGGATGATTTCTAATGCTCTGTTGTCAGTTTCCAAGGTAAGACATGGCCGTTTCTGGTGACAGAATTCTTCCAGTTTGATCCTCCCCTCTCCCTTTTTCTCTGCTGTACATCTTCTGTGCTGTTAGAGAGTTCATGATGTTAACTGTATTAAACAGGGGATTAACGCCTGGGGCTCTGGATCTCTGGTAATAGCAGACGGAAATACTGATCAAAGGCCTCTAACTGCGCCCTGGGTGTTTGGACTGCTTCTTTCTGCTCTGCTGCATTAAAAGAAGATGTGGCTCACAGACTGCGACACTCAGAGAGACAGACAGAGCAGAAGTCCTCCATAAACCCATCCTGATTGGACCAGTTTGTTCATGCATAATTACAGCTGGATTAGCAGAGGAAGTGGCGATGCCTGCATGCAGGCTGCACCTATGACCTATAGAGCCCTTCATGGTGAGCTCCGTTCCCTTCACGCCGTACACCAGGGGACACGTCTGACACTTCCTCCAGGATGCCCCACTTCCTGTCTCTGTATGGAGGCGACTGGTTGTCAGACATCCACAGCAGGCTGGCTCCTCGCATCACATGCAGTGCACACCACATTTTGTTCAAGCATTACATCAGCTTTTAGCGAAACTCACTATATAGGATCATTTATGACCTTGGAAGCTGTACCACAGGCTTTACGGTTGCTGTTTTCTCTGAGTTTTAGCTATTATAACAGCCAGCAAGTAACACATTAGGCTATACATCAGCGGAGGCACTTCCCCGTTATGTTAAACATGAATGTTAGACCTTCACAGACAGTTCAGTGCTGTTCTACATAAAAGGGGGGTGAATGCACCATGTGCTAAATCACAGAGAAAAACAGGGAGGCAAGTCATCAAACCATTCCCTCTGAAACACACACACACACACGTGCGCGCACACACACACAAACACAAACACATAGTGCTGATTTGGCAGCAGTCCACACAAATCAATGTGACAGACACGGACTGTGAAAGATTTTGCAGTTTAGTGCAGTTTTTGTTTTTTTTTCCACTCATTCATTATAAAACACATTTAGTGAGATTTTTCTAATCCTGCAACAGTTATTGACATTGTCGTGTTTTCAGAAATGCTGTTGCATTAAGTTTATAAGGATTCAAGTAAAAACAGACATATTTCCTATGTAAAGATGGCTTTACGTGAATGTAGCGATGTATGGGAAAAATACATCTTAATTAAGATGTTTTCCTTTGATTTGATCTCCAGCTTGGTTTAGATTGACCTGCAGATGTAATAGGTTCTCATTCTGCCTCATATACACTATATGAGTACTGTTTTACTTGAATGTTATTTATGGGCTATGTACTTCTCTGTAAAGCTATCCATGCTTTAAAATGATCACTGTTAATCAAAATAACATTTCTACAATAAAAAGAAAGACTTTTTATCCATTTGGTAGTTCCAACAAAACAGTGCTTTCACTTTCTATTTACCAGGTTTAGAGGTGCTTAAATAAGTGAGGTGAGGGGTTAAAGTACTGACACCACAGAGGTGGAGAAATCTGGAATGAGTGTGAACTAAAGAAAAAGTATGATTAAGCCGGTAAAAAGCCGTGAAAATAGGCTCCTTGCCTATTTTGCGTGTTGGCAAAATGATGCCGAGCCGGGGTTTTCGCTAATAAGTGTGAGAAAGTGCAGCCAAGAGGCCTCGGCCAGTAGCCACACAACACCTATTATCAGCCCTCCCTGCAGATATCTACGTGTTTCCATTTACAGGGTATTGTTTAAGCTGTGGGAAGGTTCTTCAGCGAGAGCGTGTTGACACCTCTCTTCTCGTGTCTGTCGGTGCTGACAGTCTTTAATAGTCTGGTGGAGGTCATTCTCCTGCCATGTGTGGAGAGCTGGAACAATCTTGTTTTGCTGACACCCTGCAGGAGGAGGCCAGGAGAGAGGAATGTTCCTGTTGGTGCCATTTTGTGCTCTGTAATTGTCTGTAAAAGTCTGTAAAATAGGATAGAAGAGCGAAAGAGTGCACTGTAATGGCAGGGCCAGGGGTCCAGCCTCTCTGAAAGGGGGCTGAACCAGAAGGAAGAGGGAAAGAAATAAATTATATGGGCAGCACACATTCCAAATGTAGTTTGGAGCAAAGAAAGATGTCTTTTGTGCATTTAAACAGATGCATTCATGGCAGAAGAGCGCTGATGGTGGTGTCTGTGGTGGGCTTTCCTGGCATTGACCCCGCTGGATGTAATGGTGCAGTGGAAAATGTCCTGTCAGTTGATAGAGGAGCTGCCTGTAGCAGCAGGAAGGAGTGTGGTGACAGAGGCCATGTGTGTTAACCTCCTTCCCTGTCACTTTTTCTGTCTAGCCTCCTGCCTCCCCTTCATCTCCACCTATTTCTCTTTTCCCTTCCTGCCCCCCCCCCCCCACCCCCTCAGACTCCACTCTCTCTACCTAGTCCTCTGTGACAAATTACTCCTGGCGGTTGATTTGTTGCTTGTCAAAAGTGCTCCTTTCGCTAGCATGAAGGTGGGGTGAGCGGGAGGAGAGAGCACCTCCCCGCCACCCCCGTTCTACCTGCCTCCCTCCCCAGTCCCTTGCCCGCTCCCCACCTCGCACACACATGTCACAAACCCAATGTTGAGATGTCTCACTGGAAATTGATATTCTGTCTCATAAGATCTCATCAGATTAGATTTTGTCCGCGTTTAATCAGCTCCTGACCCTCACTGTTTGGATATTTTCTCACTTCTGTCAGTTGCAGAAGGGTGTGTTATTTATGGAGGCGTAGATGGAGAGGGAGGAGTGGCAGGAGGAGAAAAAAACAGGAGCGATAAAGACTTTATGAGGGAACTGTAAATGCCAGTATTTGTAACAAGGGTGACCAGTCAGCAGCAGCCCATAACAAGGAAAGCTGTGTCTCTCTGGAGCATTTCACTGGTTTACAGAATAAGCTGCTTAAGAGACTACTGGATTATAGTTCAGTTGTTGGGTTGTTTTTTTGTTTTTTTTTCACTTTTGTAAACAGGAAGTCAAACAACCAATAAGTGACATCTTTATTCTGGGCTTTACCAGTGCCAGTCTTACTGGTAGAACCAGAAATCCGTTCTCAGTCAACAGGTGGTGTTTCTAATATCTGTTTTGCATTCAGGTACATGTCACCTGACCTTCTGTGGTAATAAATTGGAGGCGATGCCTGTGTAGCGCGTGTGTCAGGTGGCGCGTTGTCTCTAGTGACAGCTGTTTAAACAGAGGTGATTTTACTCCATCGTCAGCTGTTTACTCTATTGAAAAGAATCTCATCTCCTTTCACGACCACTTGCTGCTTTATTCACTAACAGTATTTCTTTTCTACAGTTTCCACTTTTGCAAAAGTAATAGAATATCTGAATCCCTTTTAACCCGGGCTATACAGAAGCTAGATTGCCTTGTGCATCTCCATCAAAACACAGAAGAGCGCTTCGCAATCAACTTGTGTTGAAAAGTCTGAAGCCATCTTGTCTTTGTGTCTTTGGGTTAAAAGAGGGGTTAGGCTTTTATCCTATAAATATGGCATGAAAATCCCACTGTCAATGATGCATTCACTCTGAGACCTGCATTAACATAAAAACGAGGGCTTGTTATACACTGAGATTTCAATAAAAAAAGAACACAAAATGCATTTAATGAAATTCAGATGCTGGGCCCTCACTCCCTGAATCTCATTAAATGAGCTTTGTGCTGTTTTTCCGTCATCTTTTTGTAGAAGAGGTCCTCGAGTGCCCTTAATAATGTGGCAGATTTCATCATATTTCTGATTTAAAGGGGACAATGTCTGTCTTGTTCACTTGTTCTGTGCAGATGTGCTCTCCTACTGTAGTTTCTGGGATCTGGAGCTTGATAATATTCCATCTTGTGGTATGCATTTTCTTCGAGTGACTTGAGTTCGACTCAATAACTCATTCTCTCCCTTTCTCCCCTCCCTTCTCTGTTTCTCTCTACGTAGGATTTGGTTTCATAACTTTTGAGAATGAAGACATCGTAGAGAAAGTCTGTGAAATTCATTTTCATGAAATCAATAACAAAATGGTAAGTCCACTTATTTTATTTAAATACTGTGTATGTGTGTGTGTGTGTGTGTCCGCACGTGCGCATGTGTGTGTGTATGCACGCGCATGCACACACATGTGCACACAAGTCAGGGGATTCAGAAAAAGAGGGACAGGCTCCACTCTCCTGTTCCTCAGCCTGACAGGCAGAACTCAGCCACACAATTTCACGGTTTGTGGGCAGTGCACACCACTGCCTTCCCATCCTGGAGATGCTGTGTGTCTGTGTGTGGTGTGTGTGTGTGTGTGTGTGTGTGTGTGTGTGTGTGTGTGTGTGTGTGTGTTTTAGACTGTGCATATGAACACTCACAGGTGGAGATGTCCAGGGATGCAGCGGGAAGTTACTGGCAGAGGTGGAGTTCATTAGTCAGGGATTAACACCTTCCACAGTGTCTCAGTGATGCTTTTCCATTTACTAAAATTGCCATTTAAAGGGCTCCTGCAGAATTCAGTGGCACCCATCATGTCAATTATGATAATTGATGGGCGCAGATATCAGGGGAGCAAGTGTGACATTGGGTCCTCTTTCACCCATTTCCACCCTGCATGCCTCTGGAGACATCCCGCATCATTGAGCATTTCGGTGGACTGTGATTGACTGGAGGGAATACTTGTCTTACTGCCGTTCAGTCAGGCTCCTTTCCTTCCTGCATGTCTTCAAGCGTCCTTCTGAAACTGGCTGATGGACTGGCTATGTGAGTGACAGGACCAGTGTAGTAGAACCACGTCCACCAGGGATCAGCCCAGGTCACATGTGACCCCTGTATACATCCCAATGTGTGCTTCTGAGCAGCATCACGGTTGACTCTCAGCACTCCAGTAAGAACAGTGGCGATAGCTGTATGTGCATAAAGGATATTCTGTCAAATTCAAATGTCCCAGGTCCTTTGACATGTCTGCATCTCTCTTTGACCACACAAGCATCAGGGATAAAGCCTGAATGCACATGCCAGGGTGTCAGTTTATAAAGCAGTCACTGCTGCATGTTCTTGGTCTCAAAACTGTACAGCAAAATTTAGATCACACTTCTGCAGTGAGACAGTTCCTTCCAGACAAACACATATTCAGACATCTCTCTTCCGCTATTTGTTGTTTCAGTTCAACCCAGCGATGAGTGGAAAAATGCATAAACCTAGGGAGCAAATAAAATCATTTTTTTACAAATAAATTTCTGGATTTTTTTTTTTACCTGTTAATTATCTGCTCAGAATTTTTGGAAGGTTTACAAAAACATGGTATCCCCCAGCTTTTCAACTGTACAGTAGCAGCGGTAAACACCTAAAAAAAAAAAAAAAACAGGGAAGGGAAAAATGAGTTCTCTCAGTTACACTTTCAGACAGCTTTATTTTTCACAGCAGTCTGAAATACAAGCAGATGTGATTGACAAGACTGACACAAGTTGGTCTATTTTTGCATGGAAGTGAGATTTGGATACATGAAGACACAATTTAACTGTTTTTTCATTACATCTGTAGTAATCGGCCCTTTTTATAAGCTCGGAAATATATATATATATATATATATATGCATATATATGCATATGTATATATGCTATATATACATATATGTGTGTGTGTGTGTGTGTGTGTGTGTGTGTGTGTGTGTCTGTGTGTGTCATCATACTCCTTTTTTCCCTCCTTTTTTCCCCCAAACTGACCTTCTCAGCCCCTCCTGGTCTCCTACCCAGTCCCCCTGACATTTATTGTTTGCTATGCTACTAAAAGATGCCATTTAGAAACTAAGATTGGCTACATGAACTCAATAGTTTTGGATGGTGAGACCCCTCAGGTTCCATCTCAACCACTGAGAAGAAAATGCAGGACATCTACTGAAAAAAACAAAAAAAAACAAGTAAATGGATGTCACTTATTTTTCTCCACCCAGCACCAAAATAAAGTGATTCTCTTGATTACCCAGTCTGGTACTGCTGGGAACTGCTCTTTGTACTTTGTCAATAACCCCGACCTGATCAAACAGCCTAGACATTAAAGAAAAGGCTGTTATGTTATTTCACTTTATCTTCGGTCTTTTCATTTGAAGTACACCAACAGTGCGATGGTGGATATTCTTCCTCCACCCACTAAAACCTACGTTTTAACAAAAGCCTTTTTGAAATTAAAATCTTTTAGAAATGTATACTGTCATGCCTTTATGCCATTTTGGCACCTGTATAAAAGCACCTGTCAGTGTCACCCAGGGTATTAGGAGCTTTTAGAAAACTAAAGTCAAACTAGGAGAATAAATATCTTTAAGTAGCTGGTTGTGGTGTTAATGTATGACTGCAGAAGGTCCTGGAGACTATTTGATACATTTAGCATTGACATTCAGTGGAAATCATCATGAAACACACACACACACACACACAAAAAAAAAAAAAAAAAGAGATTTTTGACATGTGTCCATTTTATAAATCCCTCTGGGGATGCCAGACATCACAAAGATGTGGTTCATGCAGGGGACACAGCGTGCAAGGCCAAAGCAAAGGTGAAGTTTCCCAGGCTTTTGTCACCTCTGCGAATCTCCCTGTTGGAAACTGTACATTGAATCTCCTGGTACAGTATGCATGGAGAAAATACAGGCTAAAAGAGTGTCAAGTGCGTTAAAGAACATTTCCCACACTCTTCTGTTTTTACCTCAGTCCCACCAAGGAGAGTAGTGGTTATCCAGTATCTGAAGTGCCAGCACGGAAAATAAAAAATGCCTCATGTCTTCATCTTTATGAAGTACCATACAGAAATAGACCTCATCCATCCGCTCGGCGAGTGTTATCTAAGATGGTTCTTGAATAATTGATGCGGACAGAAATTCCATCCTGCTAGGAGGGTTGTGGATGTACAGGGCACCCCACCTTCTCCCTACCCAATCTCTAGAGGCCTCTGGCAGCATTGAGGGTCAATGCCCACTCTGATGTGAGTGACAGGACCTTTTAGTGACTCAGTCAGTCACCCTGTGTTCTTGTGCCACCAAGGCCCCACTGTCAGCAGCACCTACTCACTGTCACTGTGAGTTCAGCCTAATGTATAATTAAAAACAAGGGTGCTGCTTAGCAAGTGTTCGTCTTGCCTCACAAGCTGCAGAGACTTTCACAGTGCTCTCACCTCTGGAGACTGTCCGGCTGTAGAAAATGCAGAGCTAATAAAAGTATGGATTATCCTGCAGGGCACCATAGATAATAAAATCGTTCTTTAGCTATAGCTGTACCGACACTTGTATTAAAACCAGTAAATATTTTGGAGTAGAAAAATCAATGCACAGAAGACAGCTTGACAGTTAATCACATCTGTGGTTTCCACGTAGAACATCTGTATCACACTTTAGTGAGATAAAACCTTACTCCAGCTTCCAAAAGGTTGCAGATCCCATTTTCCGAGACAGGAGTTTCTCCATCACTCCCCCACCCTGCTAATACATAATAATACCTACTAATAATACCTACCAAGGATTGGCTCTAATGAGCGAGCAGTGTGCCATTAAAATGGACTCACATTGGTTCTAGTCAAGTGCTTGGAGGTAATGTTCTTTAATGTGTCATTTTTAATATTCAACAGTGGCAAATCATCACAACCAGAGGGAGGATTTTCCTGTTAGTCGTCAATTTCTCACTGTGTCTTTCTGACGTGACCCACCAATTACTGTATTTAAGAGGAGCGGGAGCTCCAACTACTCCACTCATTGACATCAGACTAGTGTATATATAAAGAGTTGTGCTCCGTATAGTTTATTCTAAAAGTTGTGAAAGAAAAATATGTATTTTATGGCCAGTTTGTCACTGTTGGGATCATTTCTTTTACTGCAGAGTGTTTGTTTTCAAAATAAAATGCGTGCTCATAGCAAGGTTGCGCCTCAGAAATGAGATTAATATGTATTTTGTTCACTGTTTTTCATCTGCTTGTCTCTAATGTTGTGTTTCAGCTAAAACATTTAATAAAAGTAAACACGTTGACTGGAGACATTTGGTGTCTATTATCAATAATTAATTAACATCCCACAGCCAATTGAAACAGATTAGTCTCTCTTACCGCGGATAAAAATGCTCAAAATAAATCAAACTAATGTTGTAAAATGGGCAATTTTATGCTTAGAAGAAATGTTTAATCACTGATTTTAAGGTGATATTAGGCTTCTCAGAAGATAATATTTTCCATTTTACATATAATTTTTAATAACCTGTGGGGAACAAAGTTGCAGCTAATGTAAATGTCTGTAAGTCAAGTTGATTATGGGATGTCAGGTCAAATAACCAGTGGAAGTTACTGTAAAATATTAAGAAGAAGCATCGCTTGTGTTCATGGTTGCTCTTGTTGAACTGTTGTGGCTGGACCTTTTTGCTGGTAGGAAACCACCACCACTGCTGGTGTGCTCTATTTCACATCATTAATAATGGCATAGTGTCTGGAATGGTATCGACTTCAAATGATTTTTGACCTGTGGAAAACTGTCTGAGCGTCTGGAAGACCTGAACGATGCAGTTCACCGAGGCATCGACACGATCAGGACGGGCCTACCCTGCTATATATAGGAGCTTCCCTGTGATCAGCTAACCAAACATAATTTCTTTTAATTAGACTCATCCTGAGTGAACAAGTGCCAGCTGTACCTGTTTTGCTGTAAACCAATCAGGTGTGCTACTGATGAACATTAAAATTCACATCCTTCACACTAAGAGGATATTTATACTTCTAGACTGGATTAGAACTGGTTATAGTGAGTAGATTTTGAAAAGTGAAACTTTAAGGTTAACCTCTGGGTTATGTAAAGTATGAAGTCAAATCCTGCAGTGTTTGAACATCAAACCGCTAATAAGGCGGTAGGACCGCCCTTCACCGTCTTTTAGTCCCTTATGGAGCGTTTCCTTCCAAGGTCTGGACTGTAAGTAATTGGATGTTTACCCGTCATTGAAGAAGAAATGCTTTGAGGGATGAAGGAGGTGGAAACCCACTTCACACTCTGCCCTCCAGGATGTTCCATAAAAACAGGAAGACGTTCAGATCTGCTGATTGAGGAAGCGATGGAAACAATTGGACGTTAAAGTGATGATGACTTTTGAATGTGTCTCTCAGGGAGGCCGGGAACACTCCCATGTTTAAGCACAACAGGCAGCACCTGCTTTTTAAATTGACTTCATTGTCAGTATCTTTTTACATAACCATGCACAGGAGAGATAATGACTCCTGCAAGATTGTTGGCCATTGAAGGCACCATTCAGCTTTACTCAAAATGTCCTACATTATTATTTTTATTACTGAGCATGGTTAAAATAGTGGAGAATGTTCTGCTGTAAATACAGTCCATATCACACAGTTTTTCACTCCACTGCTCCTCGGAGGTCATAAAGTTAAACTCCAAGCAATAGTATCCTACCAATGCTCTTGAGACTGAAAGTACATGTATTTAAGTGGTGGTTTTGGTTTATTTCTTTTGAAAAAATGTTTTTTTCCCCTCAAAGATGATTTTCAGACACTCGATACATAATACATGTAACTGAAAAGGATATATTTTCTCATATTTGTATTATAATCCACTTTTCTCATATTAAAAGTGTTTTTTTTTTTGTTCAAAGAAAGTGCTTTTATTGTGGCCCAAAAACTCAGCATGTTCCAGTTATCCTGAGTTATTGCTGAGCTGTTGGACACATTTATTGTCTCAACGGGAGCAGCCGTCGAGTCCGGTGTTATCTGACTGGACCATGTCGGGGGGTCTTTGGATCTTCTTACTCTTAAAAAATTGGGCAGGTTTGAAAGGAGAGCCCCTGTCATTCAACAGAGTTTAATTCAAGTTTCCTCCATTTATTGATAGCCATGCAAACAGAAAAAAAAAAAAAACTCCTCTCATGCTGGTGCGTGACCCCGTTCCGGCATTAATGCGCACACATGTCTTTCATAGTTCTTCGAGTATTTGTTTCCAGCTCTCTTGTTTATCAGAGACTTTCTCTCCTCCACACATTTCAAACTTTACTTTTTCAACAGTGCCCTTAAATTTCACATGTGCTCATCAATCCATATCAGAATGATAAACAGCACTACACTCGCAATACTGATGCTCTTGACCCAGGCATTTTCCACCAGGGGAAGACTTTTTTTTTTTTTTTTTTTTTTAAAGAGTGTTTTAACACAATAGTTTGTTTGAATCTCTTTTTCCCCAAATGAAATGCCTCGAGACAACAATGCCCGGTAGTGGAATGCACATGTAGAAACATGAGATTTGTGTATGTTTGTCTGTTCTGCTGGCAGTTGGAGCCGCAGTAAATGAATCACGCCGTTTTCTTTATTCAGTCTGGCGGTCTACTGATGGAATCCATTCACTGCCGCAGTGAATAGTAAATTAACTCCTCCCCCACTACACAAACACGCATGCAGGCTGCACCCACAACACTCATCCCTGAAGGACAGCCAGTGCCAGTCCGTCCCTCCTATACCCTCTTATTACACCTGCAAGGTTAATATGTATAGGAGACGTATTGAAAAGGTCATAACTGAAAAAGCGCTTCTCTCCATTCTCCATCACCACATATGCGCACAAAAACAAAGGCTGCTTTGTACTTTATCAGCAGAATGCAAAAGATTTGTAAGTGCTCAGCTGATTTACAAACAGCGGAATTTTGTAATTACTCAGTGTGTACTGGCAGAAAGGTGAAGTGAGTAAAACTCTCCACCGGGCAACATTTGAATCTCTGCATCGACAACAGTTTAACCTTTGCCCGGCTCACTGTCAGCCTCTGACTCCCCTCAGCATCCTCTCTGTTCTCCCATCTTTGACTTCGCTTCCCTCTTAAAAGCTCCCGCTCGCACACACACTCCTCGGCGCTTGAAGCAGGTGAACACCCACACCCTCGCGGCATCACGGATCCTGACTCCTGGCTGGTTTTGAATCCATGACAAGGAGCCCTCTCCCTGAATATCAAAGTGCTGCGTCTCCGAGCATGTAGGCATGACTCACATCCCGGCTCTGCCAGGCTCCCCGCTGGCTGGCTGGGAGTCCAACCACCCCGATGCGGTGGGAGCTACGGGAGAAGAGTCGGATCAGAGGGCCACGAGCGGAACTTGACAGCACCTACTACTGTTCCACGTTGCCATTGATTTTTGATTGCTTAGGTTCTGCTTACTTTTGCCGACGTTCAGTGATGCTTTCTTCCAATGGCTCCCTCTCTGACAGGGAGAGGAATGCGTGAGAAATGTGTACTTCAGTTAGTCTGCCAATTTCTTCTGTGTGATAGAAGACTCTAATTAGTGTCATCATACATTCACTGGATAAAGGGCTTGTTATTCTAGTTGTTAAATATCAGACCAAAGTCCAGACTCGACAGCTAGGGTTTGAAATCTGGTTCTGCATTTTTCAGTACCCCAAAAATCAATCTTATCCACGTCGGTATTGAGTTATTTAAATAAAATCGCTGGTGCTCAAAAATACATTGATTGTCTCATAAAGCTTGTGGGGAGAAAAAAAAAAAAAATTGAAGGCGGCCAACGCTGAAACCAAACCAAATACTTTGCTCATGTGCATATTATTTGTTAATATTGTTAAATATACAATCTTTTCTCCAATACGGAACACAGTTTTTAGTTTGTTTTCCTGCGGTAGTCCAACAGCTAGCACCATGTATGTTTGAACACGTGTCAGTGAATATTAATGTGCATCGCCGGCTTGTCAGACTCGCATGCCTCTTGCATTTATGCCAGGCTGTACCTGGGTTGAGGTGTACGCAGCCTCGGCGCAGGAGCCTGTCTTGCGCAGCAGGCCAGGATGACATGTGAATCACAGCAGCCGAGAAAGCTCTGCTTAAGTGGAGGCAGTAGGGAGAAGCGGGCGAGAGCCAGGAGGCAAACAGACAAACAGATGGACAGGCTGATGCCAAGCAGGCAGTGGAGCAAATAGATTGTGCAGCATGGCGAACACAGACTCATCCTACCAAAGAACAACCAACAGACACAAGACCGAGCCACCCTTGTCAGCCAAAGGAGCCCCTCTATAATTCATCGAGATAGGATAGATACGTGGTAAATAGGGCTCTCATCTTCCTCCTTCTCCTCATCTGCCCCTGTCACATCCCTCATTTGATATGTGTTATGTAGGAGGAGGAGATGTCACTCTCGCAAGATGGGAAATGAACAAACCTCCACTTGTGAGAACCAGCGTGAGAGAAAGAAACGCTGGAGAGAGATGAGTGCTGCAGGTGGAATTGGACTGTGGAACACCGGGGAGTTTCGTCCAACTGAGACACAAATAACAGGGCACAGACACCGCGCAAAAAAAAAAAAAATACATAAAAGGTTTAACACACATTTATTGATCACCTTTAGAATTTAAACGCACAGCCTTGGCCTGGTCTGAGTTAAAGGAAACAACGGGAGCGAGCGCAGATCCTGTCAGGAGATATTATTACTTTTGAGATTAATCTGTGTTAGAAGAAAGAGCGATATCTTTCATAAAGAATCTGGGCATGCTGCCACACAGAGTGTGGTAATAGTGTTGCAGAACAGAGAGTCTCCTACCTTGATGTCTCAGAAACTCTTGGAAAGAATTAAGCTTGTATTTCCCAGAGGCATCGGGCACATGCTCACTGGAGCAACAACCTTTGCTTTAATGCAGGAGAAACATGATTGTAAGTTTTCCTGAGAGACTTCCCTCTAAAATGTGAGGTGCTCAGATTGACTCAGTCTTGTTTTTCTCTGCGGAAAACATCCCGCGATGTGCAAGTCAAATAGAAAAGCACCTTAAAGAGCTGAGACAGCCCTGTCAGATCTGTCTGCTTGTGTACCCTACACAGTCTAATGGTTTGTCTGTGTGTGTGTGTGTGCTTGTCTGTCTACATAGGTAGAATGTAAGAAGGCCCAGCCCAAGGAGGTGATGTTCCCACCGGGTACACGAGGGCGAGCCAGGGGTCTGTCCTACACCATGGATGCCTTCATGCTGGGGATGGGCATGCTGAGTGAGTCTTCCCTTCATCAACTCTCCACATATCTGGAAATGTGAAACCATGCTGAAAAGGCCCATCATGTCAAAGTTTAAACCATCGTTAATATGTTAATATATAGGTTTTTTTATGGATCCATAAAGGGTCGACATGCAGTAAAGGGTCTACATGCAGTTAATTTAGCAAAGTTATGCAAAGTAGAATTTTATATTTATTGATAATGTTAAAATCCACATAATGGAACCAATAACTAGAGTGACTTATAGGGTCCATTTCAAAATGCTGAAAAGATGACATCTGAAATCTAAAAACTGTCCAGCATTAAATAATCTAGGGCCTATCTCTTACTACTACTACCACCACCATCACCACCCAACAGTGTGTTCAGGAAATCACAACAGGCCTCATCAGGAATAAGTGGAGCCATCAGTGTGATCACAAAGGTGGGCGTGTAAAGTGATACGTACCGCGAGGAGAGATAACCTTGACGAAACAAGGAGAAAGCACTCATGACATACGAGGGAGCCTAAAACAACAGGCTTGTTTAAAGGGGGGTGGGATAGAGGGAGAACCTGATATGAACACCATTCAGTCATCAGAAGGTACCTTCGAAAAGAAAAAAAAAAAAAATCTACTTGTGCCGACTCTCGTCTAGATAGCCCCATTAGGTGGACGCTGCCCCTAATTAGGCCGCTTCAAGGTGTGCCACCGTTGGCCACTCTCTGCTCTATTTCTGGTGGAGTCTGGTACAGGCAGCCCCCGGGCATATAGTAGCAGACCAGCACATTATCAGGCTAAATGAAGAGGAAAATTGGTGTAATGTCATATTAAGGATTCATCACTGTGCCCCCCCTAATGGGTAATGAAGGGGACACACGTGTCAGTGAGGGATCTCATCTACAGAGACCTCAGCTGCTAGCCCACCCCTCTTCATTACCATCTTGCTCGTGCCCGTGGCCCTTTTTATTTAACACTATTACACACTCTCTATCTGCCCCCCCCCACTGTCGCTCATTCCTGATCTATCTATTTATCTGTCCGTCCGTATGTCCGTCCATCCTTTGCATTTCCTATGCATATAATTTGTGTGTGCGACCCGACCAAATGGATTTGCCCTCACATCAAAGATTTATTTTTTACTTCAAAAGCAAAAGGGACACACAGCTGATTGTAAGAGACTCGTTTTGCTGTGGAAGTACCCCCCCCTCTCTCTGTCGTGGAGCAGGTGCAGGCAGAGCCACACTCATGCATTTTTATCTCCGCCAGGTAACCTAATATTTAAAACAGCTTTCAAAGTCAGCGGAAAGCCATATGATGTACAGTTGCTATGGGGAGAGCCACATTTTATTTCAAAAGAATAAATAAAAGTGAATGTCGTAGATTTCCAGCATCATCAGTCTGTTTATGGCGGAATTGATGAGTAAAGTCTCAGGGTCCCCATGATTATGCCTTCCAGCCACGAGACTGATTACACAGTTGTTTATGGATTTGCTGGACTGGGTAAAATGGGTTCAGTCAGCTCTACCCGAGTCATTCGATTGCACCCCATCTGATGCAACTATTTAACCAGCACGGCGAAGTTTTCAGAACTTATTATCGACTAATGTCTCTGCAAAGAGGGCAGCACTCCTGCCTCCATTGGGAGATGGCCGGCAGCAAGGCGGTGATGTTCTCGTGTGAGAATATTAACAGCCGACTTGTTTGGAGACATTCTTATCTAAATGAAATTGGAACAAGGACAGCGAAACATTCCTTTATATAATTTGCATTTGGAAAAAAAAGGGACCCACAGCTCATTATTTAAGAAAGTGTAAGCTCCTTTTGTGCCAAATCTCATTAAAGCCATCCCCAGCTCCTTTGTTTACTGCCTCTAATCGAGGCATTTATCTTTATTGTGTTGCGCCCGATGTATGTTTGCTGAAATTAATACACATGAGCCTGGGCAAGGTATGGGTGTACCAGATGGATAATTGATTTTAAAGTGAATCAGAACTGTTGAGCCATAAAATAGGTACATTAGCATGCATATTAATAAGGCAAATAAGAGCACTAAGAGGCTGCCACCAGGCCAGACACGGCGGCAGGCTTCATTTAGTAAACCACTCAAAACAAACTGCTTCTTTCTTTCCTTTTTTTCCTCCGTTCTTCTTTCTTTTTTCTTTCTTTTCTTCACTTCACTAAAAAATTCAGGACTCACGTTCGCATGTATCCTGATACACTTTCTTGACACTTCGATACCCTTTCTTACCCATCACGTTGCAGGATATCTGAGGAGAAAAATGAGCTTTTTGTTTTAGAAAATGCTCCTTTAAAAAAGGGATTTTTGAGGAGCTGCTGTATCTAAGCCCCCCATTTCAGGTTGGTATTTATTCTGTTTGACAGTAAGACAGTATCAAACACATAATATCCAATATTTTACGGTCTGTGATGGCTTTTTTTTTGTATCATATCACAGTTCTTTTCAGACCAAACAAACAATGAGAGGGTTTCTGAAAGCTATCCGTCTGTAGCTTCCTCATGATGACTTTTCATCAGCAGCTGATGAACATTTTATTTTTTCTCCCCCGACCAGCGTAGCCTCCTTCCTCCTCCATCCACACCAGGTTACGGTTCCCCTCGCCGCATCTCTGAATTTCTTTTTTGTCTATGAGTGTGGGAGAAGGGTCTCCAAGACCCGTTTTCCCATTGGGTCAGGAATAAATTGAACTTTTTCATGGACAGCAAACACTGATTAGATATTTATGACCAAGGTCAACCTTTCTGATTCCAACTGGCTCAGGCTCTGAGGCATACAGAATAGAGCATCCTCTCTCTCAGACACACACATACACGCGCACACACACACACACACGTGTGCTCTCGTACAGACATACATGAAGTCATGCACGTACAAAAGCATGCTCGCACATCTGCATCCTGTAGACACACGCCTATGCGATTCCTGCAAACCTGAAAATAACAGTCAAAATAACAAGTAGACTGTGTGTCTGAAGGAATTTGGAGCCCAAACATCACAATCTCCTCGGATAGATTGCAATGTGTCTGCAGCAGATTGTCATACGAGCACATATCTAACCAAAAATGAGGACACAAAAGTCTGATAGAGGTTTCCAAGGTCATTTTCTGAGGTGTAGCTTACACTATGAAATGAGTTATCAAGGTTGGCTCTGGTGATTCATTCCTGGCCTAAAGGACTTCTTCTTATTAGGTAATTTAGTCCAGACTCATGGTTGAAGGTGATAATAGCTCAGGGGGAACAGATAAAGATGAAGACATATACTGTACCATAATTACAGGGTTAATTATGTTTGTATTACCTTTGATGGTTTTCAAATTCTTGCAGGCTCCCTTGTCCGACCACCCCCCTCTTCTCACATTTTCTTGTTTGCTCTGTATCCCACTTTCAAGCCGCCTGCCCCCTCACACCCCATCTTCTCAATATGTTGCCCACAGCTGCTTCAGTCTGAAAACTGTCCTGCTCATTAACTGGTGGCTCCACACTTGTAATAAGAGTCATGACAGCAGATGAACAATACATCTGCTGCTCTGAAATGGTTCTGACACCACGGCCACTTTGGGGGCTCACCGAAGGACTCCGGCCTCTGAGGGACTGCGCGGCTCAGTCTGTCACCGCGCTGACTTTGACTTTTGTTTACAGACGACAGGTTGCAGCGGTGTATTTTGTTCTTGGCTGCTGCGGTGAAGGGCGCTTTTAATTGCATAACCCTAAAAGTTACTAAAGAAAGGCCTCTGGATAATTGTATCACTACGAAATGGTCAGTCAGGGTTTTCTCCGAGACGCCCGCTGTCGTGCCAGTGAAGATCCAGCATCACACGGTGCGGCGTTATGCTGACATCTAGGACTTTGAAGGATCTTCACATCAGTGTTGGTGTGGGCTTTCTTTAAATCAGCAGGACCGCTGATTTAAGCTCCTTTACAGTCCATTCACTTCTATCTTTATTCTTGTAGATCATTAAAATGGTTGGTGATGGTTGGTGGTGCTGGCTTTGATTCAACCTGCTCACAGCATGTTTTTTTTTTTTTTCCAGTTTACAGTGTATACTGTCATCTTCAAGAGCTATAAATACAGGCAGCCTCTTTATTGGGTTTGAAGCATTACAGTAAATCTCTTGTTGTAGTTCCTGTCAAACAAAGCAAGCTGGACTTCCACATAGATAAGACCCTCATAATGTGGGAAAACACTCGCTCCAATGGAATTGAGATAATCCAAGAAATGGTTTGGCATTTTTTAAAATAAATACCTTTAGAATTCTGAACCCTTTAAACTGTGTGTGTGTGTTTGTGTGTCTGTGTGTCTGTGTGTGTCTGTGCGTGTGCCTGCTTCTCATCTCCTTTTAATCTCTTTCCTAGGTTACCCTAATATTGTGGCAACATATGGCCGCGGATACACTGGATTCGCACCCAGCTACAGCTACCAGTTCCCTGGTGAGTCCAAGGCTTAGTTCAAATATCAGTGTTGCGGCTGATGTGTGTAAAGCACTCTCCAGCACATTCACACATACATGCACAGGCACGCACTTGTGTGTGCAAACACAAAGGCTCATCAACATACAAGTCAGTCACTGAATAATCTTCTGGGTGATAACCGCGCGATGTGTTTGGAGGAGCTTTTCAGAGTCGACATATACTGAAGGAAATTGCTTACTCCTTTATCGTCCAATACTTGAGGACCATGACCAAATGTCTAAAATGTGGGAAATTGTTTGTCTTCTCCGGTCCAATATATGCAAATTCCTTTGCTGTGAAGAGAAAGAACCACTGGTGTTTTGTGTAGGTACATTTTAAAACTTGGTTCCTATAATGGAAAACAAAATTAAGTCATTTTCTGCATTAAAATTGTTGACTTAAAGAAACCGAAGCTTCAATGGGAGGTGAAATATGAGACGTGTGTTATGGAAGTGAGCAGCTGTACCCATCTGCCACAAGAATCGATGGCTCTGCTGTGCCGCACTCGGACAGGCGTCCTGTCAATTTCATGCTTTATTTAGAGACTTTACACATACTTTGTTTGCTGTGCCAGACATCATTCCTTCCACTGATAAGATGGAATGGGAAATATCAGACAGCAGCTCAGATATCTGTGATATCTCTGCGCAATAGATTTGAGACCGCTGGATCTGGAGGCCCAGCTGTGACCACCTGCAGACCAGACTTTATTCTAGATTTATGCTTGACCCCAACATTATTACAGAGAGGAAGTGAAATATCAGCTGCTCATCACCGTGGCTGAACATGAGTTGCATATGACTGTGAGAATTAAGAGGTTTTATCAGCTCATTCTTCACCTAGTCTTTCACTTACCGATGCCTTTGATTTCGATACTTGTTGTGCACATTTAAGATGACATTTAGAGCCGAGATGTTCATTTATTATTTAAACTATGTTCAAGCCAGGTTTATCAACCTGAATAAAATAGAGAGAGAGAGAGGAGGGATGGAGTAGAAGCAGTCAGCCTTTACTGTGCATAAATAATTCTAGTTAAACATTGATTTTTAAAATGTTTGCTGTTTAGCACATATTAAAGGCTATCACCTTCCCCCAGGCAAAATGTATGATTCTATCCATGTTAAAACTCAATTTAAAGACTCTGATAAAGCTGTACAACTAAAACAGCTCCTCTGGGCTCGCTCAGCTCTTGACAGGGTAATTGGAAATTTTAATGTATGAATCAAATTCCTTGTTCAAATTAAATAACCTCAGGCAAAATATTGACTAGTGTCCTTCTGTACGAAGATGTGGGAAGCATCCTCAATTTAAGATCAAAAGCTTTTCTCTTTTTTTCCCCACTCACTGTACACGACCTCAGTGGAACAGTCTCAGAAATAAATGGGACCAGGCAGCCTGGATCCAAGAGACATAAATACTGGGCAGTATTTTAAAGTTATTTTAAACTGGGCAATGCCCAGGGGGCCACTGCTAACGGGAAACAAAGCGCCGAGGCTGTTGTCACGCTAAAACATAGATCACATTGAATTAAGAAAAAAAAAAAAGCGAGATATGAAGAATGGAAAAATGAGTCAGAGATGAAACAGATGTCAAAGAAAGAAAATAAAACCTGAAAGAAAAGTGAAATACGCACAGGCACACAGATCACACACACACACAGGCTGCCTGTCACCAGCACAGCAGCTGTTAAACAGTATCTGACAATATAGCACTCTGGTCCTTGTGACACTCCCAATTAATTTCAATATTGATCACAAAGAGCATTTGATATCGATCACATACAGCATGAATTTTTGTGCCTGTATTTGTATTCTGTGACTCGGTTACAGAGCTGTTCCACGACAGCACAGACGTTATCAGTGTTTAAGGCACCTAAAGACCTTTGCATAATGTAGAGGGCAGTCAACTTTATCTATTATTTGTCACCAAGTCTGGCCTCTGAGTCATTTCTTTGTGTTTAGTGTTGATCAGTGTTACAAGACATCATGGCAGAAAGGACGAGCATGAGCTCAGCAATATGAAAAGAAAACGTTCCTGTGTTTCCTCAATGGAGAATAATGTCCCACAAGAGAATGCGGATTTTCACATGTACTTTTCTTGTCGGCACACAAATCTTAATCTCATTTTAAAATCATCTTAACATGTATTTGCCATATATTTTTGTTCATTTTTGTAAGGATTGTCAGGCTGCTGCAGTACCTGATGTCTCCTCTGATTTTTGCACGTTTCTTTAAAAATTACTCAGTTTATTTTTTCAGTGTTTTAATTACGTGAATTTCAGAAGCAACACAGCATATTGCGTGTGTGTGTAGTGACAATCAAGAAGGCCACAGTGTTTCCTCGAATAACAAGGAGGTGTTAGAGATGATTCTCAACAAAGAAAACTCTTTCTGTTAATCAAAGCTTCTCTTTTAAATAGTGGATGTAATTACTTGATTGTTGACTCTGTTCGATAATGCCTTTTCCTCAGCTTTACATTGATTTGTTTGTTAGTAAATGTGTCCCCCTTAGAAAGAGGCAATAACACACAATTACTGACAGTAATCTGTCCGCTCCCATTCTGACAATAATGCATCCTCGGCCTGTGTTGTGCCGCTGCGCTGCTCAACATATAGGCCTGCGAATGCAGGGTGGCAGCTTGTGCAGCTTGTGCAGCTTGTGCTATGTTCAGAGGCAAATGAAAGCAGAGGAGACTGTATGGCATGCGTGCATGCAAATCTGACATGATGTGTGCGCGTGTGTGTGTGTGTGTGTTTGTGCGTGTGTGGGTTCTGGCTAGATGTAAACATCCACACTGTTTAAGGGCCCAGGATGCGTGCTGAGGTCATTACTGCTTTTACCTTCACATCACTCCAGTCTCCTTCTGTCTGCTCATGTGATTCACTGAAGCGCCACATTCGTGTTTGCCTCCTGAAGTAAAAGAACCACATTACCGAACAAAGAGGCGTGTTAAATGATTAAAAAGAAGTTTTAGACTGATAAACCCTGCTTTTACGGAGAGATAATCAATCTGATCGACCTATTTGCATGATTAAAGTCAACTTTTTTATTTTTTATAAAGATGGAACAAACATCTGAAACAATCAGATTAGGTTAACAGTGTATTTGCTTAAGGCTATCTACACAAGCAAGCAAGCAAGGTGTCTGGAGTATCGACTTTAGATTGATGTAATAATAATCTATAATAATAATCTGTAATAACAGAAGTCTTTCAAGTCATGTTGAACACAAATATAGAAAGAAAACAGCTGTGCACTCAGAATTCTGACAGATTTGAGGGACAGTGTCTACATGAACTCAAGAAGTACAAGCTTCAAAGAGCTTCACTCACATTATCAGGTCGAGGAGCTAATATTTCACAGTACATAAAGGGCAACTGAAATTAAACAGTATCTTTGAATTAAAAAGAGGAGCAAAAGTGTTTCATTCTGAGTCTGTCAGACTTTAAAGGCTTCTCTATTCCCACGATGCTGCAGTTAAAAGAAGCTGGCCAGTACTGATTTTTCAAATGGCACACAAGATATAAAACCAAAGTATTGTTGCACATCATGTTGTGATTAGAAAAAGAGAAACGTATCTCTACTGTGTTGATCTTGGTGATCAAACAACGGTCCAGATGAAAACACAGTGTGATAAGCTGAGGACATCAAACCTGCAGAAATGTTTCCAGGCATAGATTGCAGAAGAGAGAGGCTGCTTTTGTTGTTGCTGTTGTTGTTGTTGTTGGTGGGGTTTTTTTTTTAACTCCACCTGTGCCCAAAAAAAGCAGCTTTGCCACGCTGGAAACAGGAAGCAGGAAGAAACATTACTGTACATTATTCTCGTTTCTATGCCACAGTCTAATTAGCATTAGCTATCTGATAAATGCACTTTTGTATTATTCAGCTTGCAGCGCCCAGAGGAATAGCGCAAGATGTGCAGCATTTAAAGCAGGCGGTGTCTGCTGGAGTTTGGAGGACCCTTCCAGATGAAGCTGCGTTCAAAGAAGTGTTTTTAAAGGCTACAGCAACACTTGAGAATATAGATATTAATATGCAAATACATTTTTTTAGTGCTGCATTAGGTGCTGGTGAAACTTTTACACTCTTTCATATCCTATAATTAGGAAGGTTGCCTATTTAAGGAAATATGTTGGTGGGGGGGTTTATAGTAGGTTACATGTGTAAATTATGTATGTAGTGGGGGGGTAAAGAGCTCTGGAAGTGAACATAAAAGCAGAGATTCAGACCTCAGACATTCATATTGTACTTTTGTTACCCACTCTCATATCAGATCCTTTAATTAATGCACACTTGTATCTGCATAGACAACATGTATTTATACAAAGAATGTGCTCAGACCTGCATATAAAGGAAAGAGGCAGAGGCACAGAGACTTAACCTGGTGCTTCCCTTCACTCTCCCCCATCTTCCTGTGCGACGTACTGCCTCCACAGCCGTGCCCTCAGAGCCTCCCCTGGCATAAATGACCATTATGGCTCCATTAGGGCTGCTACTAGGAGGTCATTATGCCAGTCTGAAAAAAAAAAAAACAGGGATGAAGATGTTAGTGCGGTCCCATCAGGGGAGAGACGCAGACTGAGTGAGAGAGACATAACACTCAGTCATCCGGCTACGCCAGATGTCATGACAGACAAACAGCCATTCAGGTCGAGTGAGTCAGCCTCTTAGTGGTAAAAAATGAAGGGAAAGGATGATTAAGGATGGGACAGGGCAATGGAAAATGGAACAAGGGACTAATGAGGACACAAGGGGGGGTTATTGTGGTTTGCATGTTACCATAAACCTGAACAGTGTCCTGCCTATTGTATTTGTGAACATGGATTTTCAATTTGTCGTCTTATTCTGGTGCTTTGTTCGTGTTGCATATGATCATTTTTCCCGGGATTTTGGATTCTAAACCTTCTGCATCTTCAAACAAAATACCATTCCTAAAATACACCAGTGGACACAATGCAAGTCCTAAATAATTGAACTTGATGCTTCAACAGCTTAAAGTCAGGATGGCTTAGATTTCTGTAGTGATGAAGACAGATCTCAACCCAGATGGTGATTTTATTTTTTTACCACAGTTGCTACTTAATTTTTAATGTACAGTTTATTTACACTACTCCATAATTCAAACATCCAAATATTTTTTAGCTCTTCAGACAGTAAAACGATTGTGTAAACAAGTTCTAAATTAAAACCACTCACCTGTGTTGAAAGCAAACTGCATGCCCCAAGAGACATCCCTTCAATATCAAGTCCTTTAGGTATGCAGGCTGTGATTACATAGATATTTTTAACGATTGTTCCGTGACGTTGGTCGTACTTTACGGTTACACGGAGTGAGTGATGTAGTATGGATTGTGTTGCACATATAGATGCTGCTGTTCTCCACAGCTGTGAGTAACGGTGATAAGAAAGCTGCTGACCTGTTGACTTGCCATTCCCTGAGGGAGAGGAATATAAAGGTAAAGGGAGCAGCTGTCCTCTCTGCAAGTGCAATATAGGAGAAGAGAGCTGCTGGCTCCTGCAATTGGTATGATAGAGACTTCTCCTTAGGGCTGCATGCCCCTATAAACTGGGGCAGAGCCAGCCAAGCATATGATAAATGCACCAGAGGTCACGGCAGGACATTGGTCTAAAACTCCAGTTAGGCCTCCCAGGGCTTAGCAACTGTCTGCTGTTGGGAGGTAAAAAAGGTGTTGACATGGACAATAAAGCACTCTGAACTTCTGACACGATGAAAGCCTCTGTGAGGTTGGTGGTCAAGGTCGAGATGGTATGCCAGCTGTGTGGTGATTTGTCCGATTTTAAAAGGACAAAACTCGGTTGAGGTTTTCAACAAACTTGAGATCAAATCTCAAATCTTCCAGAACTTCCAGAAGTCTATTTTCTGCACAGTTGACAACAGACTTCCTACGGATTATTACAGGGTATATTTTATCCTAGTAGAATTGTGTTTTGAAAAATGTGTTTATTTCTTTTAACAAAATCAGTAGAAAGCCTGTAAATTGATTAAGAAATATTTTGAAATATGGATAATGATCCAGCATAGGGACTAGATACAGGATTTTATACATACATATACTGGGCTGTGTACAGGAGGACCCATTTGAGCTTGTAATGTAGAATTGATCTGCTATTATAGATTGCTTTTGAAAATGTAATTTTATTTGGTAGCTGAATTGGCGCCTAAATGTGAAATTTACTGAATCTAACATGATGTTTATTGGTTTTTGAGGTTCTGTTGTACTCTGAGCAGAACAGCAAATGCAAGAACTGTTATCAGATTAAGAGTTTGAATTTGAGGGAGATTAGCATATAGCTTTAAGTGAGGAGAATGCCTTTTTATCCTCCAATAATTGTTGTCTAGCTGTTGTCCTTTGTGGGCAATGATCTTCTGGGATGCCGCTGCTGTCATCATCATTATTATCTGAAGTTCAATTAGCATTGATAGAGCTGAAAGTTCTCAGGTGTCCCACTGCTTGGCTGGAGCAGGTGGAAAAAGCTCAGTGTCCTGATGCTGATGTGGAGCCCTACCTGTTGACTGCTTCTATGCACCATTGCCCCCCCCCTTGTTTTCACTGTACTCGTGAGGCACCGCATTAACGCGCAAAGCCGCCTCGCGAGCGGAACAGGTTTTCCTGTAGAACCTCAGTTCCACAGCAGATTGTTCCCTTAGATCCTGTGACCATCACTCCACGAGCCGGGCGAGGAGCTGTGACCCAAGCGAGTGGTCTCGCAGGCCGGCGTGAGTGCGGCAGGGCTGGAAGCAGATGGGCCTCCTGATGCCGCGCTGACTCACAGATTGTCTTTAATTGCCAAGGCTGATTGTTAGCCCAATGGGTCTGCGGAGGCCGGGACACTCCATGACTCACAGGCCTTAAATAGTGTCTGACGAGGGGCATTGTGACCTCACGCACTTAAATAGTTATGCACAGGCATAAAACCGGACTCAAAGAAATTTCAAGGCTGCACACCGTGGCAAAAAGGTATGTAGACGTAACAAAGGGCCTCTCTCCTCTTTCCTTTTTGCCCTCTCTGACTCACCCCCCCCCGCATCAGGTGTGTGTGCGCACACTCTCACAGGCTGTGACACAGCGGCAGCAGCGAGGACGCGGCCCTGACGTCAGCGCGCCTCGCTCCGCGTCACGCCCGATCTCCTCCAGCATGCGTCCGCTCTCAGACGAGACCCGCCGTACAATAACAGCCCTCAGTCCCCCCCCCATGCACGCGTACAGTAACATCCCACGGGCGATTAGCCCGCGCATCGCTGACGCCGATCGGATTCAACAGGTGGTACCGCCCGCCCCATTTGCACCGTCGTCGGTTCAGGAGGTTTAAATCGGGTCGCGTGGACTCGCCCTCGTGCCTCCGCGCGGCACACGCGAGCGGCAGGCCTCTGACAAACCGGCGACCCGAGCCTTCTCGCCGACAGTACTCGAAAAAGGCTGGTTATTTTTCAAAGCAGAGTGGAAGGCTCACCTCATTTGCCCAGGTTTTAACTCACCGTGGGACAGCAGGCGCAGCCCCTCCTCCTGAAGCAGGCAAACAGCCTGCCACGGAGATGCACAGCCTCGGTTCCCGCGGTGGGGAAGATGAGCTGCTGTAAGAGGCAGAGTGGCAAACGCTTTAGCTCATTATGTCTCAGCTGTTGAGCCGCTGGTCCCCGAAATGAAACTTTGGTTGCGGCGCCTCGTACATGGCTGCCACCTTCGGCCACTGCCGGCAAATGGCAGGGAGAGCGGGAACGTGGAAGCGGGCGGAGGAGCACAATGCCTCTGCGAGGACTCCGCTCGCCGCCTACTGCCTGTTGTTTTGATGCCACCAACTGTTCAACAGCTCCAGGCACAGCTACTCGGGCACTCGCTTAGGCCTTAACACAGCTGCCCCGTTCTTTTCCCTCCATCATTTCATCCGTCCCTCCCGCTGACTTGGCTAATCGTCCTTCATTTGCTCTCGCTCTCCAGCACTGACGTACGCAAACCTGCCCATAAACCCCGTTACAGCTTTAAACGCCACATACCTGCCCTCCGTGCCGACCAATAGTCACGGCCCCAGTAATTAAATGTTGTTGCCGCCGTGCTATTTTTGGGTCGTGCCACATTTACCCTACCTGCCCTTGTAACTGGAACAGTGGCAGGTTGTGTAACTGCAGTGTGTGTGTGTGGAGCTGCCTGGCATATAATGGAGAAAAGTCAAATCCAAATCTCTCCCTGAACTCCTTGAACCAAAATTTGCAGTGATTACTACAGTTCCACAAACGTCTTCAACTTGAATGCTGTCATTCATCTGTCACCCCCCCCCCACCCCCCACGTCATAACCAGGGGATGGACATTAAAATGCATAAAAAATTAAGGCTGTTTACTCACACACAAATGAGTGGAGGCTTAAGTAGTCTTGTTTAATTAGTCTGATTGGCTCTACGGGGACCACACAGGCAGGACCGGAACAGCTGATTCACTCGAAGCTCACAGGATCTTTTTCATACTCTGGAGTGTCAAAAGTGATGTCAGAGGAGATTGGACTGCAAAGACATGTTGCCTTTGCTGATCCCAAGTTGGAAAGGAGCACTGCAGTTAAATGCAGCGAAGCAGACGATTACATAAGCACCACTGCAAGGTCAGCTATCTCTGTCCTCCCCTTCAGTCTCTTTCTATTTAAGTCACCGTCATGAACTGCCTTGAAGATTCGGGTTCTGCACCAGGACCCTCTTCCATTCTCAAACCCAAGTCGCTGTTTTCCAAAACAGATTTGAATATTTTTGCCTTATCTCTTCAGGCAGATTTCCCTTCTTATTTGTAATGCATTGGAGTTTTCCCCCCCACACAATATTGTTTCATTCTCCCTTTTTGTTTCTCTTTTTTTGTGTGTGACTGACTGACTGACTGTCTGGGAGTTACTGTATGCTGACATCTGTGCACAAGTAGGACGTGTTTAGATCAATTCTGTGTTATAGGTGCTGCATCCTTTTTACTGAAGTGCAGTGGAAGGAGTACAAAGAGGAGGTCGAAAGTGCTTCTTCACTTCAATAAAGGCCCTAGTTTGTCCTCTTTGATGCTATGCTGCCATGCACTTCAGCTACAAAGAAACAGCACTCTTGTCACTGAGAACTGCAGGAAAAGATACTGAGCTTCTCCTCACAAGCTGAGGACAGCTGTGAGGTGCAGAAACTACTTTAAGTTCAAAGTTATTTATTCTGAAGGAAACAAAGAAATACTTTGATTTGAGTTAAATTGTGTTTTATTCATTAATCCCTTGTTACGCGCTAATGGCTTAAAATCCCCTTGAACCATCGCTTTGTTGTATGTCTGTTGTGTGCTGAACTACAGTGGATTGGGTTAAACCCATGTGAATCCCACGTGTTGAACTGAGTGAATATCTTCATCTGTAGGAGTTCCATTTTGGGCGATCTGTGCGAGAAAACAGCCTTTGACCTCCTTGTAGAAGGATTCTCATGGGTCTCGCTACACTAGCCGTGGTCAGGAGACAGGAGGGGAGGGGGGCGCTCCTCCTCCTGTCTGCAGACAAGTGTATCTCTCAGACTGGTCTGATCACATTTTCACAAATCAAAGCTGCCCTTTATCTGCATCAAATATCATTTAGTAACGCAATATAAATCACAAGCCATTGAACATGACGGTCAAAGGAAGAGTCAGACAGACAGCGAAAGATATAAATATAAATATAACCCTTTGTATACAGCCGCTGTACTGGAGTTTAATCATCTCTTAGGATAATGTGTTGTTAGGGTATTGTGTGCTCACAATCAACCATAAATGCACAATTAATTTATGCCGTGAAATATATTGATGAACTGATGGGCACGTTCACATTTGGAACGATTGATTTCTGCCGTGCTTGAACATAATTGTCAGTGTGGTTTGACAATATTGACTTTAGTCTGTGCCTTAGTACAGCTGAATATACACCCAAACACTAGGTGGCAGTATATATGTTTGGATGGGCATCAAAAAAAAAACCCTATCATTTCTAATGAGTGCTTCTGAGTCATTTTTAGATCTGAATAAGAGCCTTTTTCACTGTCCGCCTTACTTCTGCAACTAACCTTGGATTTACAGATAAAATGGGCCCGCGCTGCATGGATACAGAAGATTCTGAGAAGACACGGTTATTATAAGTGTGCTGGGTGTTTGAAATCCTTTATACCAGATAGACCCCATCCTGATGCATCTGTGTCAGAACCTCTTCGTTTTCTACGGTGTAATAAAATAAGACACGTGTATTTCTGCTTTAAAGCCTGACTTCTCAGAGCTCTGGCTTCATTCCACTTCTGTATTTGGCTTTTTTCGCTCCCCAATAAGAAACCACAAAGTGCTAATGGCAAAGGATGAAAAAGATTGCTGCCTTTTAAAAAAAAATAAATAAATGGGAACACACAGACACATGTTCAGCCACAGGTATGATTTTATCAGGATCTCACAGAAAATTGACTATCCTTATCATCCATAGAGGTTGGGGGTGGAGGAGAGTCAATATTTGGATCTTTCACATTATTTAGAGCACTTGCAGTAGTGCTCCAAATGTGCCATGCAAGAATGTATATTTATATGTTCTTAAGTGAAGGTTCATGTGTTTTATTAATGTTCCACAGCCTCAGGACACCGTTGTCTGTCGCGCAAGAATGCTTTTAAAAATCTCTGAAGTGATTTGGACCCGTATGTGTTCAGAGCTAAATTCCTCCTCATGGCACTTATCAGCGGTACCGCTCTGTCTACTGTGTAACGTGTGTGGTGCGTGCACGGAATTTAAACACTGCGTGGCAGAGATACACATGGCAATAATAATATGAATGACTGACAGCAACCAAGCCCTGTTAATGAAGTTATGCTTATTCTGATTAGGACCTTAATGTGAGTAAGATAACCCGGTTAAGGTGTTTACATGAGAGTTGCAATAATATGTGTATTGCATTAGTGTGGTTATAATTGAATTATTGGTGTGCATGTAAATCTCTCTGTCTCTGTCTCTCTCTCTCTCTGTCGCTGGCTCATTCCCCGACATCAGTCTGTGTATTTTACATGAGGGGAAGCCTGAGCGTGCACTGTAAGGTCTCTGCTGATAAAACGAGAGGTGAATCACGAGCATGTGTGCAACAGTTCATATGAAAGCCACCTGGCTCTCAACAATTCTGTGATTTATGCCTTTGATAACAGCAACCGCGATGCTTTCAGCAACAACAAAGTAGCGCTGAAGGATGACAACAATGGGACACTTGTCAGTCTGGAGATGAAAAGATGCTTAGCTTTGTGGCAGCCTTTTTTTTTTTTCCTTACTTTTATTTATTTATTCTTTTATTTGTCACCTTGTGCTTCTCTATATCTTATCAAAGGTTATTGATGAAGGAAAATGTGGAGTCAGTTCTCCATCTGTGACAGAACGCCTCCCCCCTCCTGTGAGGAGGCGGCAGTGTGCTCGACTGCTCCTGCTACGACTCATCCACACACTTATTTCCGCTGGCTTGTTCTTCTCGCTGTCACAGTGACAGGGAAAAAACATGTGTCTCCTGCATATATTTAACACACTTTATTGATCATTTTTTCATTGCTTATTTTTAAAACCCCACAAAGGCTCGAACCCACATCGTCATAACAAAGGGGTTTTTTTTTTCCTCCCTTGTACTTTTATAGCAGTCCGTTTACCTGGGAGTATGAAGAACAATAGAATCCATTAGAACATGACTGCATTTTAGATCTATATTGGCCTCTTTTGTGCACATATTTTGAGGTATTTCTTTTTAAAGCAAATGAATTTGGGGAGTAAATTAGTCCATTACTGGTATTCTACTCGAGTACAGGATGCAGATTTAGAGTTTTCCTGTTTAAAATAGAATAACCTTTCCTGGCCTTGATCCTGCCTCACTTTCTCCCGGTTTGTCCTTTCTTCTCTTTGTCTTCCTCTTGCACTGATGTGGCTGCTGTCCTTCTCTGTTTATCTGTCTCCGTCATCTCTGCTCTCTGTTGCTCATCTGTCTCACTCCTCCTCGCAGCCTCTAAAATCGACGAGTTGCAGTCTGAAAGGGTGCTTCGCAGGCCTCTTATTCAAGCTCAAACCACTCTGTTCTATTCTTTTAGCCACACCACAGGAGACCCTTTAATTAATTTACATACATACTTATGTGCATTTTTAAGATTTTATTTTTGATTGTTGCATATGTGGTCTATAAAAGGGCATTGGTGACTTTATAGGTTTTCCATAGGGGCTCAGCTGTATATAGCTGACAGTCCTCTCATAGCTGAAATGAATGGAGAGCCCTGTGACTGATGGAGGTCCTTTATCAATGACAGGAGGGGGCTCCTTCTGGCAGTTTTGGGCCAAAGAACAGTACAGATCACATTAACATCAGTCAAGCTGTTCTCAGACTGGTAGGACATAAATAGGACCTTATTGATGCATAATGCAGCATCGTTTCATCTTCACACTTTTTGACTTGACAAGAGCAGAAAGTCAGTTCACAAAAAACAAAAATGTGCAGAAATCAAAAATAGTGCATCTACAGGTAATTTAAGAGTGATGTGGTTCAGGTTGGCTTATTATTTAACTGCAATGGGTTTTAGATGGAGGAAATATCCTGTTTATATATAGTTCAAAACATCCTTTTGCAGCTTGAAAATGTGCTGACAGTATTAACCACACTCACAATAGTGGTTGTAATGCAACAGGTTGTGCCACCCCCAACCCCCCCCATTCTCTGTATTCAGGAAAGTGTATTGACTAATAGAAAAACAACAATTTTGACCCAGACCATGCAGGCACTGAGCGAAAAATCCCAGGAAAAACCTTGACAGAAAAATTGCACGGTGCTATTTGATCGCGGTGACGCCGCCTCACTGAGCCTCCTCCCTTTTTTGTACAGTCAAGTTCATATAGACTCCCAAAATACAGGTATCGGTTAAAAAAATAAATGAAACCAGTGTGCACCTTAGAAAAGAACCACTTTACAGGCATAAAGTGACACTATTGTTCTGCGCTGTCAAAGAAATAAAACCCTCCATGCTCTGAAGGCCCCCCCTTCAGCACACGACTGACAAGCAGAAACTCCACGCTGTTTGGTTGAACTGGAAGTTTAGTTATGACGGTGGTTTTGGAGGCTAACTGCTGTCACCCTACAGTAGACCCTGCTCATCGGGGTCGTGCTGCTGTCAGCGGTGGCTGGATTAGTTGGTTTGTTTGCTGAATCGCTCCAAAGTTGCTGGATTCTTGATCCCGCTCAGCTGCATGTGATCCCTGTCCAAAATCATCTAACATGGTGGTTTAAAGGTAGTTTGACACAGTTTCAACGGACCAGAGTTCATTTCCTCCGATGGTCCGCTTCATCTGGGCAGGTAAGAGAGCTCGTCTTCTTGCAGGGGAACCTCGGTGCAACTGGACCATCCTGTGAACCGAAGAAAGGAAGGGACGTTTTTAATTATCATTTGAAGGGGGGTGCTGGAGTTCCATTTTTGGTCCTGGCCAATCAAGGAGCTGGGTTTTCTTCCTCATACTTTTCTTTCTCCATGTATAGTTACGGGGGAAAAAAAGTAATGTTATACGATTAAGTCAGATTAGGAGTACGTGTCATATTTTGAAAGTCCTCATCTTTCTTTAGGTCTAATCTCTTTTCTCTGCGCACTGGTGGAGAGGAGTGAATTTCTCTGCCACAGAAAGCTGAGTACAGTTCCCTGGAGTCCGGACACCAAGGCCCCCGGGCCTCCACAGCTCATAAACAGATGTGTCCTTGTCCCCAGCCAAGCACAGCCACTCAAGTGGGAAAGCAGGGGCCCAATAATTGTGAAGAATTGAAAGCTAAATATTGGCTTTATCTCCTCGGTAATAAAAGGGCCATGAAATTGATTTAATGCTGCAGCGCTTCTCTTGGGTGGCTTCTTACAGCGTGAGCACAAAACAATGAGCAGCAGCCATCTATTAATTAACCCACCTAATCCTGCAAAGTTAATCTCTCACCACAACTTTGCCCGCAACTAACTTCCAAGCCACTGGGTCTGTTGGGGTGTCATGACAATGGCGGCGAGCGGAAGAGAGAATCAAAAGGAAAAGGAGAGAGAGAGAGCGAGAGCGTAGGGGAAAAAGAGGGCAGTCAGAGTAGAAGCACGGGGGTGCGCGGCCATCATTACCATAGTATCAGAGTTGAGTTGTGTTTTTGTGAAAAGCGGTCCGGAATATCATCCGAGTCGCCCGATTCCTGGCGTGGCGTGGCTGCAGCAGCATAAATACAGTTGGTTTTTGTCATCTTTTTTATTTTTTTTTTTTTTTTTTTTTTTTTTCCTCCCCGCTCCCTCAACCGGAGCCCCCGGAGTCCGTTATTCTATCCTGAGCTGTTAGATAGCTGGGGGGGAAGTGGCATTTCTTTCTCTTCTTCACCTGCCTGCCAGTCGCAGCATGATCGCACCTCACACCCGATGCGCGCATCCATAGCTGTATTGTGTCGACAGAGTTGTGAATTACCTCCTTCTCAGCCGGTTGATGAAAAGCAATGTGTTTTTCTTTTTGGCTGCAGCTCATCTGACCCTGCCCTCTTGCCCACCCACCCTTCCTCGCTCCTTCTCATCAGCCTTTTGTGCGGGCCCCTCTTCGTGGAATAGTGGTACAAGACTGACTCGGAAAATAGGTCACTCGCTAGTGCTCCTCTCACCTTTACGGCATTAAAAAAAAACCCTCCGGGGTGTCCTGTGCCAATTTGTAGCATCTAAACCACGGAACGCGGAGGACCCAAACACAAGCTAGTCTAATATAAATAAATAACTCATCATTTGAGGGAATTTGTAGTTCTTTTTTTTTTTATTTTCTCTTTTGCTGGTGAGGAAAGCATTTCCTGTGGAGATAATTTTAGGTAGCTGATTAGGAATAGACAGTGTTGAGCCCAGAGTGAGGAACCTCATCACCACTAATGACATGCCATTCCTGTGCCGAGAGAAGAGCCCCGGCCCTGGGCATGGACTAGCTACTGTGTTCATTAAGGCCAACCATGTAATTACAATTCACAGATACTGTGTTTGGCTTAATTACAGACTGATTATTAGGCTGATATTTGTTGGAGTAATCAGACCCTAAAGATGTGGGTTTATATATTTGCATCACATTAGAGTAGCCTTATTAGACCGTCATAAACTGACAGTTTATTTGTTCTTTATAGATGCTTACATAGATGGGCCGGTAAAGACGACCAAGCGTTTATGTTGGAGTGTTTGAATATGAATCAGTGTTTACACGAGATGAAGTAGGCACCAGTCTTGTTCAGTCTTTTACATAAGCTAACAGATTAAAGTCTCCTCTGAATGAAAGATCATCCAACAGATGTCTCCATCTGATTGTGTGAAATGTTTTCCTGCCGTAGAGCCGATATAAAAAAAAAAATATGGTTCTCGCATTACAGTGTTTGATTCAGATTCCAGAGGAACTCACGGTAATTGGAAGTGGTCTGAACAAAATGCATGGGTAGTCCCTAAAGGTCGTGCTATTATGCCCATTTCTGTGCAGCTCTGAAGTGCTGTAATCTTTCATCCATAGGCATGCCACATAAACACCCCCCTGAGCCAAATGGTCTCACTAATATAATCAGGGACTTGGTGCTTGGGAAAGTCATGTTATTTATAGTTTGTGTGATGAATATGAATCCAATCAGACAGTTTCAAATAAAAGAGATTAATTAATTTGGTGCACCCGTTGGCAAATATGATCACTCTAATGTGGCTAACTTTTGTTTTTGTCTAAAATTTCACATTTATTTTGATGGATTAGGGAACTGCATTGGAAATCAGCTAGTCTTTAGGCTGTTGGCTGAGTTTCTCCTGACTGTTTCTGTGGATCAGCGGGGTGTTGAATATCATAGTCAGGAGTCTGCTGCTGGCATATGTCGGTCTGATGTTAGCCGCTGTCACTGACAGCTATGGTTTTTATCCTGTAGCTCAGCACTGGTGTCAACAATCTCCTACAGCTCTGGGGTGTACTCATCCAAGTGTAGGAAGTTGATGTAAGTGTGGTTTTGTGCCTGCAGGCTTCCCAGCGACAGCATACGGACCGGTGGCGGCGGCGGCAGTAGCAGCAGTGCGAGGCTCAGGTAGGGGGGCCCGTGGAAGAGGCGGCTACTTGGCGTACCCACAGAGCACAGGGCCAGGTAAACGCTCTGTCCATGTTCTGTGTGGCTGCTGCTCTCTCCAACTTCTCCTGCTCTGCTTTCCCCTGATAGACAATACTCCCCGAGTCCACGCGCACTGACACACACGGCAACAATCTGAGCTTCCCTCTAAACAAAGAAAAGATAGTTTGAATCTAAATGTAGAGCAAACGTCATGAGTGCAATTACTGAGGAAAGCCAAACTAACATAATTAACAGAGAATCAATAACATGATATAAGGATTATTGTTTATGTTCTTAAGTCATAAATAGCAGAGAAGTTTTTATGCATAAATAGGTTAACCAACCAAATCAAAGGTAAAAGTGATGAGAAAATACTCAAGTGGCACTTCAGTGTCTCATTAATAAATGTAAATTAGTTCCCAGTGCAGTTAGTTCCGTGTTACAGTTCGTTCCTTTTAAAAACAAGCCAGTGCTGCGTAAATAAAAACCCGTGCAAGCTGTCAGCCCCCATGTTTCACATGGGTTTCACAAGAGCTTTATGAATTTTATCAGACGCTACAAACCACATTAGCTACGTTGCCGTGGTCACTCTGCATTTCTGCCACACTTTAATAACGCTGCTTACATTCCGCCTTATCCCGGATCCATCATAATTCACTTAATTTGAGTCACAGTCAATATTTACGCAACAGTTGTTAGGGGATCCTGTTCGTGTATGCGTTACCCCTTTACCCACGCCGCGGTGCAGTGGGGAACACGACCAGGTTCTGGGTTCGACCCCAGCTCTGGAGCTCTGGTTTCCTCCTTCATAGCCGAAAAACCTGAACTTTAGGTTTGTGTGTGTGTGTGTGTGTGTGTGTGTGTGTGTGAGAGTGTGTGAGTGTGTGTGTGATGGACTGGCGATCTCTCTAGGGTGCAGTAACAGCTCTCGCCCAGTGGCTTCAGGGAGAGACTCCAGAAGCACAACCCAGAACAAGTTAACAATTTATCATGGACCTGGCCGTTTCTGTTTAGCCCAATCAATTAAAATAAATGTCAGTGTATGTAAATACATATAAAATTGCTCGCTCATTGTTGAAAAGCAAATGTGTTTGGATTGAATGCAGCTTAGAAAAAAAGAAAAAAAAACACGCATATATTTCAAATAAAGATAACAGTGCAATTGTTTGAACATGCTGGAGCATTTAACTTTAAATACATTTCACTTTAGTGTGATTACGCCGCAAACCTTATTGACATCAGAAAAATATCTGCCAGGAGATTTGTTTCAAAAACAGCGAGTTCCGAACACGACATTGATTGGCCTTTTGGCTTCATTTAGTCAACCGGCTTTATCCACCCTTACAACTGTAGATCCTTCAGTAGTTGTCAATAAAAGCTCCCTTGACTGAACACACAGCCAGCAGGCTTCGAGGAAAAGTGCCTTTCCTAATCAGCCACACTATTAAAAGCTTGCTGGTGAAAATTGCTGTTAATTGTGACTGTTTTCTGGCCTGTGCAGTCATCCAGTTTTGAAGTTATGAAGGCAGTTTAATGGTGGCTGTAAGCAGTCATGTGCTGTGATACCTGGAGAGGCACAAAGTCGCGCACGAGCCGCTCTGGTGAATAATGAACAGACACCAAGCTGCATCTGCACAGACACACACACACCCATCTGTCCTCATTTGCACGTAATTCAAATCAACACGGGGAACACTGGAAGCCAATCAGCTGCTCTTTCTTGCACATAGGGCTATTTGATTTTGCATTTTCAAAACAAACAATTTGCCCAGCAATCGCAATGAACATCGCTAAGAAGCAGAAAAGTTGATTTGGGGTTAGCAGCAGCCAGGAAGCAAGAGACGTGATGGCAACCATTATGTGCAGTTTAATTTTGACAGCTGCAAATGGAAGGAAGACAAGCAAATGAGTATGAGCTGGGTGACGAGGGGAGGGGCTGTCTGATGGTAAACATCACGGGACTCGTTTAGTGTACTTAAACAGACTCAAGTCAGTGTTAAGCAAATGATCACTCGGTGAAATTTCCCTGTCTCCTCAGTAAATGGCAGAATCTGAGGGGGAAAAACACGATTACTGCAACTGCAAGAAGGTTGGGAGTATGAATAAAGAAAAATAAAATGTGTTCTTTAGGTTTCTACCCAAAAAATTTCACCTCCTCCTCTCTCTCCCTCTCTCTGTCTCTCTTGCTCTCTTCTCTCTCTCTCTATCTTTTGCTCTCTTCTCTCCCTCTCCTCTTCTCTCTCTCTCTCTGCCTCTCTGTCTCTCGCTCTCTTCTCCCCCTCTTCTCTCTCTCTTCTCTCTCCTCTTCTCTCTCTCCTCTTCTCACTCCTGTTCTCTCTCTCTTCTCTTCTCTCTCTCTCTCTCTATCTCCACTCCTCTTCCTCTTGTGACTGTTCATTATGGCGTGCTGCTCTGCCTGATGCCAAAACGAGTGCAGTCCTGTCTTTACAAAGTACCAGTTGAAGATGTGAGACTGGGCACCATATGTTGTTGCCACATGAGAGCGGGGAGGGGACAGAATATTTAAGCTTCACCTCTCTGTACGAGTCAGAAGATCGATTCTAGCGGTTATATTCCTGCTCAACCCTCTACTTTAGTCTGGCTGAGCCCATTTGTTGGGTAAAACCCTCGTCTTCATTTATGTCATTTATTTTTTGTGCTTTGACTCCACCTACAGTTCCTATAGAGCACCACATACAGGATTATCTGTGTAGCTCACAGGCTCAGCGGTGGCTGGTGGCTGATGTCTGATCTCATGGAAAAAAAACTCACGCTGACGCATTAGCATGATTACATTCGCGTTTTGCAAAGAAAAAATGTGTAGACATCCGTTTTAGTCGGACCTTCCACTGTGTACTGAAGAGGAAGAGCAGGGGCTGTGGTGGAGAGTCAGGCGGGCAGTAGAACAGAGAGTTTTGGCTCTCACATAGTTTCACCATGCCCTGGAGGTAGAGAGGCCCTGGCCAATACTGGCCTTTATGAGCTGGCACTCAGGGTTTGAACTTTTGCTTGAAATACTACAGAGTGCAAAGGTCAGCGGTGTTGCACTGTTGTTGTGCTGCATCATGGAAGAGGATGTAGATAATACTCCTCTGCTGCCTGAGTCATGGAAATGTTAAAACAAGATCTATACGAACACATATTGTGCATTAGTCTCAGCAGTAGCTGACTTGGATGGGGAAGCCATTATATAATGTTGACATATAAAATAAGACCACAGTTGTCATGTTTTTCTCTCTCTTAATGCATTTGTGAGGTGTATTTAAATGGGCTTTAGAGAGGGATATTGAAAGATTTCAGGAATCTCTCAGCGTTGTCAGATACTATAAAGGTAAAATATGCAAGTGATGCTGATGGTTCTGACAGTCCAGGGAATGCTTGAAGTCCCAGTATGCTGTGGTTGAGTGTTTTCCCAAGTTCCTCTGAGCCTTGTGAGGAGCTCAAATGTCAGATCTTGGCTGTGTGTGCAGTGTACACAATAACCTGTTCAGAAGCTGCTTCAGCTCTGGCTGCTCGCTATGTTCTGTTCAACACAGGTGCTTCATCGTGGATTTGGCTGATATCACCATTTTGCAGAAATCGGATGGAATAAATTGGAAATGTGTCCCTGACAGTGTTATCTTCACCTAATATAACTGTGCACTAATTTTCTGGGGTTTTTTACAGCTTAATTTACCAATTAGTTTTTGGAAAAAAAAAAAAAAGGAAAGGGGGAATTATCAGAAAGGTGAAGCTTTCCAGGAAGCACCGTGGTCTTCATCAGAGCCCAGTAGGGGACCGGGATTGGCCTTGTGCACTGGCTTTAATCAGTCTGGCCGTGGCTAAACCCAGGTCCATTTGTCCCAGATGCTAATCTGTGGCGCTCAGCTCTGGGGCCACAGGCTCTTCGCATGTATGAGGTGGAAAATAACATGAGCAGGCATGCCAAACCCATCCTGCTTGCTTGAGGTTTTTGTTCATGGCCCAGGGATAGATGTGACACATTGGGGAGGGCAAAGTGTCCCTCTGTGTCTCCACCACGAAGCGGTGGCTCTCACAGCTGTGGGTAGCAGATGCTCTGTGGTCTCAGGCAAAGGCCTACAGGGACCACAGCTCTCTGGCCTCCAGAGGCTCCACACAGAAGTCTGTGAAGAAACGCTTTGGAAAGTTATGCCAGTTATAAAACACGCTGTGGGTTTTAGTCCTAAAGTCAATAAAGCACATTCTATTTGATATATAATTACACAGCAACAGCTTTGCTGGATTAATGCGTCTGTATTAAAGACCTGCAATATCTGTTTGAGCAATGCTAAAAGATATAGATCCTCATTGAGGTGAGTCATATTTTGCTTCCATTAGTCGTAGCTCATATCACTTTCAATTTACAACCTGCGATTCTTAGACTCCTTAAGACCGAACAGACAAGTTTAAGGAGGAAAAAACACGGTTAGCATAAAGGCCAGGGCTGTCAGCTCCCAGGCGCCACACGATACAATAATCTTTGGCGACTGTAAATATCCGAGTGCCCTTTCTCAGCCCTGGCCAGAACCCTCACGGGTTAAAATCTGCATTCATATCAAATCAGTGCACCATGATTTAGCGTTTGCTTTTTTTTTTCTTCTTCTTCTTCTTCCCTTCTGCAACTTTCTGCAATCATTCTTTTTCCCCCAGCAGGAGGTAAATATAAATCACTGGCTCTGTTGAGTTTGTCCATTACTGAAAAGAACGGCAAGAAAAGGGGAGATGCAGGCACAAAATGGAAAAAAAAAAAAAAGAAGGACCGACTTATGCATGTGTAAATGCAAGGAGAAATCATCTGTTAAAATTAATTAGCTAAGCTCCTCTGAACACAAAATGACAAGACATTAAATATGTATTATTTATGAAATGTCTGTGCTCTCTGAAAAGGGTGTCTAGTGCTGTTAATTACTCAGCCATTCATTCAGAAAAGATTATTTCAAATGGAAAGTGAAAGCAAGGCTAGACAGCAAAAGAGCTGTTAGTTTCTTTATGCTATTTTTAAATGACATTGGTGAAAATAGAAAAGCTAATTATGCTAACTCTAAAATTCAAAGCTAATTTGAGCAGCAGCATGTCAGATTTGTTGGCATCTTCCGCGGAGTGATGACCACCATGGAATTTCACGAGCGCTGTGAGGAAAGGGGGGAACGACTGCATGTAAAAATATTCCTGGCAGAATTCATTAATAGATAATCAAATAACTCAGTTTCAGGCAAGGCTAGTCTTGTTGACCAAAGCAACAGTGTAGTGAAAACAGTAAAGCCCAGAGCCTTTTACTGCGTTTGACGTAAATCCACAGCGTTGCTGTTTCTCACTAATGTTCAGGTTTGTTAGCACATTGATCTGCGAGGCACACTAATAATTTTCCTCATTATTTACAAAATCCATTTCATTCTCTCATTTATGAGGCAAACTTGCAGCTGGCAGTCACTGAAGTACCCCAGATAGTAGCCAGATAGTAAAGAGTAGTAGCCAGATCATAAATAATAGTGGCCAGATCATAAAGAGCATTGAGATGGATGGGTTGTTGAGAAGTCTGCCCTACGTGGCCATTTGTGGAGCTGCATTTTTAGCTGTACGGTACCGCACCAGTTTGGGTGGTGTTTACCTGCAAAAAAAAAAAAAAACCCAGCTAGATGAAATATTGATAGTGGGACAGGGCACTTACATTGACCTTCAATCAATGTAAAGTTGTGGCAAACATGAAGATATTGTCCATGCCCCATGCAGACATTTATTACTACTTTGATTAGTTTTATTTTGCAAACTTGGCGCAACAAAAAAAAAAAAAAAGCAGCAGTGCATTCAAGGTTTGTGGTTCCCTCCCCAAGGCAGTCACCTGGCAAAGTGGCACTGAGAGCAGGGCATTTATCCACTGAGACAGTGCCACCCCAGTGATGTCATTAACAGATGACTGTGAGACACTCCCCTCTCTATCGCCCCACAGCCAGTTTTGGTCACCAAGGGCAGAAGTGAAAGAGAGTGGGGGTAGAGGACATAATTACCAGTATAAATGAAGCCCCGCGAACGATGTGCACTGCTGGGTCGCCTGATCTAGTCTCCAAGGCAACCTCAGCATGCTCATTTGTTTTGTAGATGAGTAATTACATCAAATTAGAGGCCAGTAGAAAAAAAGAGAGTCCAAGAAAGGCCCACCATTCTGTATAGACTGAATATTAATAGTGGGCGGGTCTGAGGTGCAACGATGTGATTGGTGATACGAATGCAGCTGTGGGCCCACTCTCCCCAGTTTCATCCTGCCCAGCGCATCTGAGAGTAACTGATGAGAATATATTGCTCCAGGAGAGCAGGCTGGTGTTTGTGCTGGCGTTTTCGTGGCTCCAGCTGCAGGCGTGCACGGCCAGTTTGTTACCTGAGCTCAGAACACCTGCAGCGTGCACGTCTGGAACATCTTTCAGATTTCATTACCCAGCAGGGCGTCTTTGACGGTGTGTGAAGATCTGTCCATGCAGTCTGTTCCTGGACGACACTCTTCAGTAGATAGCAATTAATATTATTGATAATTACGGGTACAATTGAAAAAAGGTTTAGTATTGCAGGCAGAACATTGGGGCTTTTTTTCCTTTTAGCTGACTTGATCCGTCCTACAACTTCTGTTTGTAACAGAACTTTGAACTTTTAACGCTTTTGTAACAAGTGACCAAAGAACTCCCCACCAGTGATCTGCAGGCAGTCAGATTAAAGTTAATCTGAGAGGATTCTCACCAACACTGGCTGGGATTTGAAAGGATTCCGAAACAATCCCAAGCTGATGCTCTTTGGCTTTGACAGGTAAATGCCGGTATAACTTACAGAACTGTCACACGAGTTTAGACGGTTTACGACAGCAGACGGTCGCGATCGTAAAACTAAAAGTCACGGCTCTTTCTAACGTTTCAAAAGTATTATTTATGGCTGTTGTGGTTCAAACTATCAGCTCTAAAGTGATTTACTGTCCAGTTGTTTAGACTCCTTCATTTGTCTCCATAAAAGAGTTATTATGATGATTCTGCCTTTTTTCTTTTTTCTGTGAATATTGATGGAGATATTTTATTGTGTGAATAATCTTCACAATTGTTGCAACACACAGCCGATTAGGGCTGCTTATTATCAGGTCAGACTGTTGCTGTCAGTCGATCAGAAACACAACCTGAACTGACTAATATCAACACATCCCTTTAAACCAAAAACACGTTTTTACATTTCTTCCTCTCTGCAAACTAAAATATGTGTGCCTAATATTGATTTTAACATTAACCATGAAATCGATACCTATATTTTAACCATTTTAATATATACTTGGAGAAATGAAAGAGGATCATTCTAATCTTCTTTAAGCTGCACAGATCTGCATCTAACCCTGAAGACTGAAACTTTTAAGGAGACGACAAAAACCCAAATTTTCAGCTCATCTCCACACTGGTGTAAATGGTGATAAATTAGAATTCTTTATGAATATCCGATAACACGGTTCGTGCAGCCGTCAAATGTTTTTCCTCCCTATTATAATTATTCCATTGATCCAGTTTTTCCTCATTAGCAAGGCCAATCAATTCTCTGTGACATTTGTCTAAGTGAAGTAAATGGAATGATTGGTTCTTGAGCTTTGTTCAATGTGTCAGCCATTATGTGACGTACGTGGGAAGCCTGCCGTATTTGGAGCCTATAATTTGATGAGTGGGCAGACAGCCCACAAGTGCTGAGATCAGACTGCTAAAAAGCATTAGCGCAGAGAAACATGGCTGAGGCTTCTATTCCATTTGGCACAAGTGGACTGTCTTAGTCTGAGTAGGTCGAGGTGAAGTGGGTTTGAATGGCTATTTGCTCCAGGATAAGTAATATTAATAAAAACCCAGTGCGGGGGAATCCCAGCATGGCAATGTTGGTGCCACCAATCTCAGTCCCCCCAGAGTAGATTAACTCTGTTATCAAAGAGGTATAAGAAGAAGCAGTTTCTATTAATTGCACTCTTTATATGAGCAGCTTGTCTCAGATTAAGACGACAAGCAATAAATGTCAGCGCGACTCATTGCTGAAAGACAGTTTGTTGATAATCCACCATCTGCGTCAAAGAGGGAATCAGTGGGAGAGGCCGGTCGGAGACGTGCCCAGAGTACTTAGTGCACTTCAGAATGAGTGTCATCAATAAACACCAATGTCTCTGTATCTCATTCACATAAAAACCTTATCATCTGTTGCTATTGGTGAGAGAAAAAGAGGCTTTAAATGAAATATTGATTGGTGCGCTGTCTCTTTCTTTTCATTTAATTGACTAATGCTTCCTCCAGGTGTGTCAACAAAGAGTTTTCAGTTTGAAATGTGAAATGTATTGACCTGTGTTTTAATGATTCCTCGCTTTTATCTAACTCCTTAATGACTGAAAATGCGGATGACCCAGGTCAGTTGCAAAATGCAAAAAAATGCAATGCAAAAAAGCCTGAAAATGTGTGTGTTTATTTTTAGATTTTTCATTATTCCAATCCAGTCGAGGCACTAGATTAGATGAGTTTAGATGAGGGAGTCTTAAATGCTTCCCAAAAAGAGATAGCATGTATGTTTGCACCTGGTTTATATATAGAATAACACACATGCCAGTGGGGTGTGGCCATATGGCAGGGGCTGCTGGGGCGGGGGGGGCAGGGGCTGCTGGGGCGGGAGGGCAGGGAGGGCCACATGACATTAGCAAATGGATGTTACCTAAAAGAGGTGTAAACTGGCACCAAGCTATGCTCAACAATCTGGACTTTTGACTTTGGTAATGAAAACTTTGATTTTCCACAATGATGGAGTCCCACCCTCCCCCTCCCCACCCTATACTGTATCTCCCAGGCCTCCCCGATTATGGGTTTTACTCTGCGCCCAGTGACCAGAGGGGGGGGCCCTGCTCCTTTGCCGACTATGGCTCCCTGGGGCCTCAAGCGGCTCAGATGCTGCACAGTGAGCATGCCACCTCCGCCTGCAACTCCCCCCCTCCAGCACCTACACAGCCCGGATCAGTTTAAGAACCCAGGTTTGTATATGAGCATCTATCTCATCCACGTTTTGGAGTTTTCAGTTTGATTCATGACATTATTTCATGCAGACAATCTAATCTTTTATTCATTTCCTTATTTATTTACATTCTCTTGCCTTTTTATTTTTTTACAAAAATAAAACCTACCTTTGGAAAAGAAAGCATATATAGATATTAGAAACAACTGTCTTGCTGGTAAAATAGCATTGCATGTTCTTTTTTTTTTTTTGTTTGTTTTTAATGTAGATTTTCTGTTTTTTGTGGAGTTATGTTCCTGCCCCAGCTTGCACATACGGGGCCGACACCTACAGAATGAAATCCTTCATTTGCATGCATACAAAATAACTTCTGATGATGTCGGGGTTTCTACGTTTCTGTGGGTTTTTGAGACGGCGAAAGAAACGAGTGTCAATTTGTGTTTGAGGTCTTTTGAGTATTCAGAGCGTGAGCATGATTGCTCATCTGATTAGTTTAAAAGTCTGGATAAATCAGTGGGATTCTGGGCCATGTTCCACACTCAGAGGAAAACATTTCTGCATTATACACTCATTACTGTACAGCAGGTCCTCAGCTGCTGCAGCCTCACACGTCATGTAATCACATCTTTCGAAATCCAGGGATGAAGTAAGAAACAATATGCTCCATATTAGCATTTCAACACCCCCATGTGATTCAAACGTGGTTATAAATTCATAGCCTTTCTTTTAGGACAGTGATTCTTCAGCATTTGTCTTCTGGTTGATGTCCGCACTGTCTTGACACGCCGCCAGTGTTTGTTTGTTCTTTGGTTTTGGTTTTTTTGTTTTTTTTGTTTTGTTTTTTTTTTTTAGTTTTAAATAAAGTTCGGGGTCAGAAGCGAGCCTCCACGTCGGTGACAGCGTTCATCTGCTTTACGTTTCAAACCTGCCACAGTTTTCCATCTGGAGCAGAAATGCTGCAAACAAAAGTTGCTGTCCTGTCATCGTTATGGACCAGTACAATAAAGTGGTCCAGACTCTCTCTAATGGTTAAAGTGTTGGCCGCCTGCCTCGGGCAGATGTTGGCATTTTCTACAGGCTGCTCCAGCTTCGGCTCCGCAAATAGAAAAAAAAAAAGACCAAAAAAGAGGCACCCTAAAAAGGGCTGGAAGGCCTGCTGCAGAGAAACAACTGTGATTTCTCTGGAGTTCTCCCAGGCTGCTGTTTCAGCGCCTTCGTGTCGAAGCGCGAGCGCGGCAGACTTCAGCGCACTCCTGAGCTACCTCATCGAGCAGTGTGAAGTGATTTATTACACATCTGAGTGGCAAGAGAAACATTATATCCTCTTCCCATCACTGTAAATATTCAAAGCATGAGGTCTCTAACTTTTCAGGCTTGCTGTAGGTTTCCTTTAACTCAGTATTAATGAGACGACATAATAGAATATATTTGTTTCATCAGATTCCCTCCATTCTGTTTTTTTTTTTACAGTCTTAATAAGTAGAACATACACGCTATATTTGTATTAAACCTTGTACAGAGGTGTGATTTGTGTGTGTTGCAGGCGTCTAATCGTGATGAGGCGTAGATCATACGGTACACATTACACATCCTAAATGTCATTAGTCCCGTTGTCACGGTTGCAGCGGTGGCGCACGTTATCCTCCCTCCTGAAAAGAAGCTGAGGTGAAGAGGGAGATTCTTTGTTACCTTGGTAGGGTTAGGATAAATCTAAATAACAATCTGAAACGCTTTGCACAGTGTTTGGCTCCCAGAGCTAAATTCAGCCCCGACGTTTAAATGAGAAAAGCTGCTTTGCCGGGAGAGAGGGAAGCCACACTTTAATAAAACTCATCAGACATAGGAAATGAGGATTGCCATTTCAAGTGAAAAAAAATCCTTAATTATATAATAAAGCAGCCTATTGGGGGCTGTGCAGGCGAGATAAGAGAGCCCGCTGCTCCCTGTTTAACATCCTCGTGGTTAAACAGCGGCATCAACTTCAGGAGATGCCTGTTTAGCGAGATGGCTTCATTTTTCTAAAGTGCAGCACGTACGGTACCTGTGGTGCATTTTGAAGGCGCTTTCACCGCACCCAACATGTCTTCATGCAGCCAAGAGTGACAGGTTAAACATGGCGTCAGTAATAGAGTTTGGAGAGTCCGGGTGTGTTCTTCACGTGTACAAAGACTCCCTCTCATGCACCACAGGGTGAGCTCATATTTGCAAAGGATGGAGCTGCTTCCACGGTACAAATTCCTTCTTTTTTCTTTTTTTTTTCCTCCCCCTTTTTTTAATGTGGCTCGTTCATTCTTTTCAGCGTGTCTGTGAATAAGGGCGGACAGAAGGTTATGCCAAGGTGGAAACGGCAGAGATTGCTGCTGAGAGATGATTGCGCTGCATTGCTACTCTTATTGGCCTTTAAAAGGCATCTGGATTTTCAGAAGACTTTTTATGAGTCTGAGTTGCTCTTACTCACAGGCCAAAGGTGGTAAGTCATGTGCAGTATGTCTTCTTTATCCCTCCTGAGTTTGGGCCCGCGGATGAGCCGGGGTCAAGATTTTATACACCCTCCTTACACCCTCCTTCTCTTCCCTCACATACTCATTTTGTTTTATGGTCCAAGTTACTCCAGCAGACTGAAGCCCGCAGCCGAAAGTGTCACAAATATTTTTAGTAGACTCTGGTCGCCATCTCTGAATCATCAGCCGGTAATGGGAGGCGTAAAACATTTCAGAAGTCTGGGTGCAGACTGCGAAACCTACAATCATCCCAGTAATAAACCCGCGTTGCTCTTCTAATTCAGCATCTAGCGTTTCCTTTACGTAGTGCATGGTAACATTTACACTGCAACCTTACTAATTTTGTAGCATGGTGGAAGTATTTCTAGAAACATGCTTGTTTTGTGTTGTGCATGATTATACAACAGGAATGTTATTCTTATGCATAATACATAAAGCATGGAGATATGTAGAATATCATACTGGATTCACTCCATTTTTGTCATTTAATCCTAAATTCTGCACCATTTTTGGAGGCAAAATCAGGTGAAATTACAGCTTTAAACCCTTAAATCCCCAGAGACAAGCGGTTGAATCCAGTAATGTGTTCTTTTGTTTTAATTATTTCCCAGAAGGATTGCACTTATCACTGCTGGGTGTTTCTGAGCTGCTCTGCTCCACGCTGTGTTTGTATGCAGGAGCCAACCCGTCGAGGCCCGGAGGGTTCCCCGGCGCTAACAGTCCAGGGCCGGTGGCTGACCTGTACGCGCCCAGCAGCCAGGACTCGGCTGTGGGCAACTACATCAGTGCTGCTAGTCCTCAGCCTGGCTCTGGATTCGGCCCCAGCATCACTGTGAGTACCCGCGTTCACGTTCCTTCATGTCCGAACCCACCTTGACCCTAATCCTGTGTCCAAAGAGCATTGCCGAGTTCAGACACTAACCCAGCGCTCTGTTAATGACGTCCTCTCTTATCAATTATCAGATTTTCTAAAATGATCAACAAAAAACAGCACATTATTACACATTTATAGCATATGTGATTACATTCTAATTTTCTAACACCATAGCATCATAGTTGCACACTTGTAATCATTTATATGTTCTTTTTTTTCAATAATTTTCTAACTGATCATAAGGTCTAGTGTTATTACGACACATTTGCTGGCTATTCTGTGTACTACCAAAATAAGAGCTCTAATTCCTCAATATTTTATAAAACTACGGAGTCGTTGCTATGGCTGTTGTGTAAAGTACGCTGACAGAGTAGAGGCAGGTCTCCATCAGGCTGAAGCCCCTGATCTGAAACGTTCTCCGTCTCAAATGCAAATGCTTCTTCCCTCTCAGCCGTCGCACAGCTCACCTCGCTGCAAAACCCCCGTGTCACCTTCCAGAACAGAATTCTCTTATTTTTAGAAGGCCATCTGTCCCGGAGCTCGGGTTTGCTCCGTCACCAGGACAGAGCTTCCAAAGAGAGGTCTCTGCCAGTGTCCTCGCCCAGGTGTAGCAGCACAGCCAGGTGCCATCGCACTTTCTCCTCCAGCCCATCACTTAGCCGCCAGTTGCCATGTCAACCTGGTATGGTGTGAAACTATCAGGTCTGGCGGAGGCAAGTGCATCAAAGAGTCGCCCGTGTTCCGTCTGTACTCACACATGAGTTAGGGTGACAACATGTTCCAATCCCTTTTACTGCAATAAAAAAGGAGATAATATTTAGACTGCCCTGACAGCACTGAAGGTCTGGCAATATATCTGCACTCAATAAAAAAAAGAAAAGAAAAAAGATGAGCACTAAAAGTTGTGATAAAGTTTCTTCTTTTTTATCATCCGTATCATCATAAAGCACCCCCCCCAAAAAAAAGTGCAATAATAAGTCAGTATCTTCAGCAGTAATGAAGCAACTTCCTTTTCTTGGCTGCAGGTCGACCAAAGCTCGGGCGCGCTACCTAAAAGTCCAGATATTAGTGTCCAGATTTATTAACAACAAAGCAGAGAACAAGACCCCAGCAGCTGTTTTATTTTCTCCTGTGTTGCTCGACCTTATTCCTCCCTGACTCATTCATCTGAATTTTATGGCCCTTAGTAAAGGTGCGCGAGTGCTGAGCTCATGGCTGCCCGCCGGCCGCGTCAGAGCGTGTTTCCACTGTTTTACACGACTGAACTGAGTGACACGGCGTACGTTATGGGTGGGGGGGTGAGAAAAAAAAAAAAAAAACACAAAAAAACACCCGATTTCTGAAAGAAGCTAATTACGGCACGGTTTAACGGAGGTGGAACGACAACAAGCCCATTAGTGCTGCAGCGTGAGCGCCCCAGGACTGCAGCAGGAGCGCTCGCTTCTCCCCAAACTTTCGCGCCGCTCATCATTAACGCGAACATCCAAAAAGGGAAGCCGGCGAAAGGCTGAGACTGTCAGCGCTGCTCCTGTAGGAACCAGCAGCGCGAGACTCACTTCCATGTCCGTAAGCTCTTGTGATTGAGTCATGATATCCAAAAAGAAACCCTTTTTTTTAAAAAAAAAAAAAAAAAAAAAGTGCCTGCTTTTGGCTTTTCCTTCCTGAGGAATGCCTCTCTTATTAATTATTTTAGGACCACTGGCTCTCTGCCACCGTCTGTTGGTCTCGGCGTAGGAAGCAAAAATATTTGTTATGAACGACCAGGCTGGCTCGTTTTCAGAGCAGATTTAACTGCTGCTTTACAGATGGAAATGAGGCGATTTGTTTCCATTATTTTCACTTTGTCGCAACGGCGCGAGTTAGAGCAGAAAATCGAGCCTTTGTGTACAACAAATGGTCAAAATTCAGAGGAACGGCGTTCAGGTTTTCATCGCGCTCGACAATCACGGGAAGAGAATTACCAAAGTTAATCCCACATGCGTATCACGGCAGCGCGGGCTTCTCTGGTGATTCTTTTACAGAATGTCAAATCGCGCCTGTGATTTTCATGGACTAGATCAGGCCGCGAATAAAGCAGCAGCGCTCTGACATTCTGCTCTCAGTCAGATGATCGCGCTCTTCAGAACATTAAAGTAGGAAATGATTCAGAACTAAAATGCACTTTATAATTTTTCTTTAGTGGAGGATGTTGTCGAGACTCTAGTGCGTAAGATCATCGTATGTCACAGCCTCACGGATGACTTCAGAGGCAGCGATTTGTCCCGGGGTCCCACGCACTGCTGATTTTATTAATCCCTTTAGCCAATATCAAAACAGCCAGTGTGAAAAGGCAGTAATGAACTTAACTGTTTTTTTTAATGCAAGACAATTAGAGCGCAATTAGCTGATTGGAGCGATAAAGACGCTAATCGCTGCTGAAAAGCGCTCCTCTTTCCACTGTTGTGTGCGAACTGCAGGAATTCTTCAGACCTGTCAGCAGCAGGATTCACACAATCCTGATAAGTGAGCTGCATCATGAAAGGCATTCAGTCCTGATCATATAAGGCCGGGTGTGGGTGTGGGGGGGGTTTCGAGCTGCTGCTTCCTGCATGCCTGCAGGTGTAATTACCTGTGTATGTCGCGTGATGTCATATAATTATCCCCTGCTCGTATTTTACCTGCGGTTATTGTCACCTCTTGACTGGTTTAACAGTCTGGGATTATTCACTTTATTTAGCATGTCACCATCGCCCCCCCGTGACGACCACGTTTATAATGTGTTACGGGGGGGCGCACATGTATTATAATGCATGAATAGCGCTCGAATTGACAGTTATAATGCTTTCTGCTGCATTATTCCAGCAGATGCTCTTTGATTTTCCAGTTCTGCTTTCCCCATTTAAAGGTGCACCGGGCTCTAATAGAGGTTATTTACAGGGATACTTCCAGGATCCTTGAATCTGATTAAAATACCTTGAATTATTTAATTTACTGATCGATTGATTGAACACTCAGGATCACCCCCCCCCCCTTCCCTCCCATTTAGGAGACTGCGTACCCATATTTCTTATCCCCCTAAGCTCTAAACACGTTAGAAGTGCCCTCTGGCCCAATGTTAATGTGCCCAGACCGTAATTAGGACCACCTCCAAAAGTCAACACCAGCCAAGTTGGACCAAGACTCGAATCTGCTCAGATCAGCATCAGCGTATTGCTCCAGCAGCGGCAGGCAAACACAGCCGTGTAGCATCATCACGCAGCAGCGTAACGCGCTACAGACGCGCGTTTGACTCCTCGGTGGTGAGAGGAACAGCCAGCACAGACGTGCGTGATGACTCTGATCATATTCTGTCCTCCTGTTGAAACAGCTGATGTGATGTCATTTGTCTCTCCATGAATGCATACTGACGGCCGCACTAACTGTACACTTTTAGGGCCCGTTGATTGCGACAGCTTTTACAAATGGATACCATTGAGCAGGTGGCCCGGTTGCCATCTCATCAGAGGTATTGCATTTTATTTACTGTGCATTTCTGTCAGTCTTTTCTCTGTTGCATCTTCATCACATTATGGGTTGTTTGTTCGCCTCCCTCCAAATGGCGGAGCCGCTTGTAGGCGGTAGGGTTTATTACCGGGGCAAATTTGGCTGCAATGGCGTCGGCGAAGAACATCAGCGACCGAAACATCAGAAACAGTGACACACGCACGCCCATACGCATTTGTCAACTGCATTCTTGTCCGTATTTTTTTTTATTTTTATTTTTACTTTTTCTTTTTTTGCGTCTACGCACTTTTCACACTGCAAAAATGAATCTCGAATCCAAATTTTTCCACTAACAAATCTGTAGTTTCTGCTCAGTAACTTTAACCTATGTGGAACTACATTTTTCAACTTTCTGTTGTCACTTTAATGCATTTTTAGAAGGTTTTTGTCTGTTTCCAGCTGTTGTTTTTTTTTTGTAAATCTGATGATGGAACATGTGCTCAATGTCCGTTTTGTGATCATCCGTTCATTCCTTCACTAGACGCATCTGATCTTTTCACATTTGCTGCCTTAAAGTCGATGAATTTTCTAATTTTGCGACTTTCTTGTGTTTTCTAATCACCCAGCAGGATTTATCTGGTGGCCCCAGAAAGACAGGACGGAGTTTCTAATTGGCTTTGTGTGCAGGTGAAGCTATCCAACTTCAAGCATCACCGCATCACCCCGGCGAGAAGAGCAAAGGTCGGCACCACGCAGTGAAGAAAAGAAAACGTCAGTCATCTCAGAAAATTAACTACTGCTGTACAATAATCCAAACCTCCTATAACTGTACCACCTGGTTTGGTATGTTTCACATCAGCTTCATCCTTCCTCTGTCTCTTTTATTTAGGGTTTCATTTTAGGATGCCATTTCTTTTTTTTAGGTTTGCTTTGATATTGTGTCATTTTCTTTGATCTTTTAGCGAATTTGTGTAAATGGCTCTTTGTTTGGAAGTACAGGGGTCTTAGCCAAGAATATCTACAAGTCTTCATCTTTGGGTTTGGCTGTTCTCAGTCTCTCCACCAGAAAAAAAAAGAAAAGGAAAGAAAGCTCAGTGTGGCGGAGAGATAGAAAAAAAAGGAACATTTTAAAAGAAGGTATCAAAGTAATAAACACCAGTAGCCGTTTCATTTTGGGTGACATCTCATTGTTAACCATAATTACCTATTTTTGGGCAATACAAAGAGGACTCCAATATTTTTATGGTCCTTTTTTATAAGTGTTGTTTTTGTTGTTTAGAAATATATATATATGCTATAACAAATTTCATATAACTACATTGTGAATTCAAACTTGAGAAAAAAAGAAATGTAGCTGTACATATTATTCCAGTCACTGCATATAACCAACTCAGTGAGAGAATAGCATATTTTTGTGATGGTGTGTCAACAGAACATGTTATAGCGTGTGAATAGAAGAGAAAAAAAAAGCTGTAAACAGTTATTATTATTATTATTATTATTATTATTATTATTATTATTATTATTATTATTATTATACATTTTCTTTCTGCTAGAAAACAGTAAAAAGACCCCAGAGACAAAGAGAACACTTGCTCTGTAAATACTGAAGCTGAATAATTTTACAAGTGTTATACCAGCAAATTTACCAATGGTTCAGTCAAAAACTGTTTTATGACATATGAACTTAAACAAAAAAAAAAACAAAACAAAAAAAAACAGCCTGGTTTTTGTCTATTGTGTCAAAGAAAGAGGAGAAAAAAGACCATTGAATCCAAAGCACACTGTATTTAGATGTGACGGTGGGAACTTGAACCAGGCGTTTTCCAGAGCTCTGTGCATCCTGACACTTTTATACTCCTGAGAGACACTTGTTTGCTGGATGTTATTGTTTCATTTTCATCCTGTTTGTTCCTGGTTCTTTTATTTTTCTTCTTCTGTAATAATCTGGGCTCCGCGCCCGAGCCTTTTTACGTAACGCTTGTTCTCGGAATCACCTGTCTAAATTAGGAACCTAAACGTTTTGATACCATACCTCAGCCGCTGAGCTCCGTCGTGGAGGCGCCGGCAGGTTTTTATTTCTCTTTGTTTTTTAATTTATTCTCGTGGCAAAGAAACTGAAAACACTGAAAGGTAATAAAGTGAGTAAATGTTGCACTGTGAGTAGTGAAGTACAGGCCATCCTCCTATTTGCACATGTACATGTTGGCTTTAAAAAAGAAAAGCGTAGAAAACAAGCAGAGAAAAGGCCCCGTGCTCTGTTAGTGTGAAGGATTCTGGGTATTCTTGACTAGGTTAACGTTTCAGAGTAAAGTGGGAAACGGCTGAGAATGTCGCCGTGCACATTTCTTTCTAAACGCATACAGGGTCAAAAGGTCACTGGAGTCCCGTGGCTGCGGCAGGTTTTTGTGCTCGAGGGTCGTACCCATCACGGACTTTTAAAGACGCCGTCGGCTTTTTAAACTCCGCTGTCCGAGCGACTGGTGAGAAAGACTTCTTTCCATTTGATCCACTTCCTGTCACTTCTTTTTTTGTTGTTGTTATTATTGCTGTTGTTATTACTCTTTAGTTTCTAAGCAACCAGGAAAAGAAATATGCTGGATACTTCACGACGCGGAGGTGCGGTCGAGTAATAATTTAAAGAGTAAAGATGATTTTAAAAAAAAAAAGGAAAAAAAAAAAACGACTCCCTTGTAATGTTCAAATGTAAAAGAAAATAAGAAATACAAAAGTGTAAAAAAGAAAAAAAAAGAAAGATGCTTCTTTGCTGATTTCAAGTTTAATCAGAGTTTTATTGATACTTTGTGGTTTATATATATATATAATAATTGTAATATACTATTAAAATGTACTGTGCATCCATTGCTTTCTCTCTTTCCATCCCCCATCCTCAGATCCTCCTTCTTTTGTTGCTCATCCATGTATTTCATTAGTGTGTAAAGAAAACCACAGTTAACTTGTAAACGGAGTGCTGTCTTTGATACCAGTGTAGTGGTCTTTGTTGTTCTCCCTCGCTCTACCTCTCCTTTCTCTCATATTTATCCCTCTCTCCCTCTGGCGCTCTTTTTCTATTTCCTGTAATGACAAAGTAGATGTTATATAGGACTCATTAATATAATACTCGTAGTGATTAGTGGATCTAGGACCAGTCCAGATAGACCTTTCTCTAAACGATCATGTTATTCTGATACTTTCATAGAGGTTCATTGTAATTTATATCCTTTTTGTTTTCCTTGTTGTTGTTTTACTTTTGCCACTCTCACATGGTTTCAGCTAACCAAAGCTCTCATGATGAACAACAGAGAAAGAACTTTGTGCTGTCAGATGGAAGGCATTATTCGGATCCCCACCCTTGAATGTTTTCTTAAGAAAAAAAAAAAAAAGGGTGTGTGCCATACTACCTTAAATGCTAAAGCTAGATATGCAAAATCCTGTTTTTGGTTCTGTTACGAGGAGATCAACCTTTTATACGTGACACATTTCAGTACACCGTCCCAGACTCTTTTCACTCAAACTTCAATCAATAATTCTAATAACTTTTAATCTTATTTCCAATCCATCATCGGCGTTGTTAACACAACATCCAGGCATTCAAAGGAGTCCATTAACGCGGCGACCTCTGGCTCTGGAGGAGCATTAGTGGCTGTTAAAGGATAAGACGTGAAATAAGGCAGAAAAGATCATTTTGAAAAGGTGAATTTAAAAGCCGCCTCCAAGTGTGCGCGCGCGCGCGGTTCGAGCCCGCTGGGCTCACGCTGGCGGATGCATTTCAGGCCGCAACCGGCACGTTTTTATTTATTTAATTTAAAATAAGCAGGCAATTCAATGCGAGAGCTCAAGCTGTGACCAAGCTCGCCACAGAGCCAGTCCTTCCTTGTAATTTAGGCGTTATGTCGCTTATTTTACTTAAGCCGGCTCATGCAGCCGTTCCATACGGCTGCTTTAATAAATGACATTAGCGCCCCCGGTTCAGGCCCCCGGATCACCTGAAGGATGCACGGAAAGGGCAGCGTATCAAAGCCGGGCAGCGTCCAGCCAGCGACGCTCGCTTCCTCTGAGCTTTAGTATTTAAAAAAAAAAAAGATAAAAGTGACTGTGAGGAGAGTCTGCTACAGTTTCTTCGGTTGTTTCGGTAACGCTCGGTAACAGCCTGAAAAAGACCCCTTCATTAACACCCCCCCCCCCACACCCCCATCCTCCTGATCCGCCCAGTTGTTTTGTGATGCTGTAGCTTGGACTTTAAGGTAGCATGGCTCTGTTGCTGTAATTTCGTTTTCTCTCAAACTGACCGCAGTTTACAGCTGATGAATGTTTCACATCTTAGTAGACTAGCATCATCCACACGGGGAGCGGGGACGGGGCTCTTGGTTTAAGAAAAAAATACTCAAAAAAGAAAAAAAAAGTCAACCTGGAAGGCTGACATTTGTAGTGTACTACCGTATCCATCTAAACTTGAATCTTGAGGCAAGTGCTAGGCAATGGCTGAACAGTGTAGCCCACCCTCGTCGGGAGAATCCCACCCTGGAACCGCAAACGTGTTTGTGAGACTTCTGTCACCGGGGGGTCCTTTAGTTCCTTTATTTTAAATACCTTCAGCCCCGAAAACTGGGACAGCAGACAAGTTTCCGGCCTCTAGTTCCAATGAATCAGAGTGACTTTGAAGCCTCATTGAGCATCGGTGAGCATTTGGGACCCCAAAGAGGCTCGTTCACGCTGGTGCTAATGGTTTCAAACCAGACAATGTGCCCTTAGCTCTGAGGGATACTGGACACTGGCACGGTGACCACGCAGGTAGTCTCCCAGTCAGCGCGCCGACTCCCACTTCAACCAGTTCAGGTGTCGTTCGCTCCGCTCCGATCACCTCGAGGCGACAAAATTTGGCCCGAGGCGTCTCCTGGGCGAGACCCAACACGCGTTTGCGACAACCCTGCCTGGGTGAACATCTATCTGTACAGACACCCCCCCACCTCAACCCCCCCCCCAACCTCCCCACCCCCCCCTCCATCCCAACCTCCCCCCCTCACACACGGGTTCACAGGGTCAAACCGCCACCGCCACCTTGCGCCGGCCCCCATCCCTCCGGTGTGCCATCGAGCTCCGGATCAGGCCGCGCGGCCTCGAGGGGAGGCCGGGAGCCGGCCCCACCCCCCCCCGGGTTCGAGCTCTCCTCACTGCCGCCTGCCCATTCCTAACACTTGCCCCCCTTTTTTTATGTTAAACCGACTTTTTATGGCGAGAGACAGACAGACTTGACTGACATCTGAAAGCATCTTTCAGGTTATCATATGGCTTGCTTAAGCCCTGTTGTAAGATATACTAAAATAACAATAATGATGATGATGATAATAATAGTAATAATGATAATAAGAATAATAATAATAATAATAATAATAATGGATGGGGGTCTCTCACATATCAAATGTGGAAAGTCTAATTTTATATTTGTATTTTCAAATAATAATATTGACAAAAAAATTGTCTGTGAAAGGTTTCCATCCTCTACTGTGGTCCAGAAATTGATGTGTCTGTCTGGAAAATAAATAAAATAAACTGAATTGTTATATTACTTGTTTTCACTGGTTTATTCTCCTTTATCTCGTTTTTTTTGACGAGGGTCAAAGGGTTTGTTGGTTTTTATTTTTGTTTGTTTGGTTTTGTTTTTTTCCTAATTGATTCATTTCCGCCGTCAAGCTGCTTTCGTGAGCGTCGGAGGAAGCGGCGACGCCTCGCCCCTTTCCCGAGGTCACCGGTGAGTCAGAGGGGTCGACCTCTGTCGACTGAACGCCAAGCTGCATTGTGGGAGAGAGCGGGTGGCGTGTCATTCTGCTGCCCCTCAGTGGCGCCTGGCAGAGCTGAGGGGGCGGACGCGGCTCCGCCGCCGCCGCCGCCGCCACCGCCGCCGCTCCTCCTCCTCCTTCAATATGAGCACAGAGAGGAGCAGGGGTGTGTGTGTGCGTGTGTGCGTGCGTGCGTGTGCGCGTTTGTCTCATTAGTTCAGAAGTTTATCATAATGCCAGAAACAGAAATCAGATTTCTCACCATGAACCAAAATAAATGAACAATAAGGAGAACGGGTGATGAGGAGGGTGTTCCCCTGAGCTGCTGTGGAGACAATAACTCTGAATATGGCCTCATCAATATTGATGGCAGAGGATTGATTTTGTTGCGTTATTGTTGCATTTAAAGTCGGGGTGGGGGGGGGGCACCTTGTTGGTTTGTTTGTTTTTAAGTGCAGCTTCTTGTCAGGTGAGAACAACAGTCGGGCGACTCCATCACTCATTCGGACACCGTGATCTATAATTCTGACTGAGATCAATACTGCTGCTCAGCTCGGCTTTTCTGAGCTGAGGTTTACATCGCGCCGCGTTTTTATCGGCCACATTTTTCAAAATACCAACCAAACCCCCCCCCCAAAAAAAAAGCATTTTATTTGTGCTGCTGTGTTAAATGTCAGCCAATAAAGACAATGGTAATTGTTGGGAGCGTTCCGATTTTGCTTTTGTTTGTTTTAAGACTAAAGAGGGAGGTTAAAGGGCTGAAGGCCGGTCTCAATCCTGCAGCACCCGGGCTGGAGCAGCGCTCCACGTCCTGGTCCTGCAATTAGCGCCCGAAATCACCCAAGTGTGGACGCAGACACTTGTCTGTTTTAAACTCGCAGGGTCTAACTGGTTGACCTTTCCAGTCCACCTGCCTTTAATTACGGGCTAATTAAAAGTGCCATTGTGATCAGAGAGCCCTGCACTCGCCGGCCCTCAAACACGAGGATTCGGGCCTTCGGTGGAACGCCGCGCGACAATCAGCAGCCATTACGGGGGCTAAATGTCAACCGGCGACCGAGAAAGCGAAGACGTTATTAATCGGCGGAGCCAAAAGTCTGTTTTAAAGTGGGAAAATGTGGGGGGGAGAATAGAGGCGGGAGCAGGGGAGCCGAGGAGAGGCCGGGTTTATTCAGCTGTGGCCTCTGAACATGTGAGTCAGTGAACACGTGAAGGTCAGGGCTGACCGCTGCAGCATGTTTAGAATCAGATTGACCGTTGACATCAGGTCAGATTATACTCACGCACGCGGATGCTAAAACATTTAGCTGCTGTGTTTATGGGTAATAATTCAAGTACTCCTCATATGTTGTTTATTCTTTTTTTTTTTTTTTTTTTTTTTAAATTCGAGCCGTTCAAACGAGATGCTGGCTCGGGCTGAACTTCAGAGCGTCAGTCGGCGGCGGTGACGGCACACATCCGAGGATGCCAGACATCACGTCTGAGGCTCCTGTGATGGCCTCACGCTGCACCAGCGGCCCTGCCGTATATATTTATATTTCCCCTGGGCCGGCCGCTAACAGGCTGAATGTGACAGCTCCCCAGCAAACACGCCAACAAAGCCCCGGCGTGCTGAGCCGCCCCCGCCGCCGCCGCCGCCGCTGCTGTGGTAACAACAGCGGACGCCCGGCAGCAGGAACGCCGCTCTGCCGCTCCCCGTCAGCGGAGGAGAGAGCCCAGGAATACCTGGGTACCATGCATATTCATGCAGCCTTGTGGGCCTGCAGGAGGGCCCCCCCCACTACCCCCATCCTCAGCCTGCGAGGACACCTCAGACCCCCTCAGCATTTATTAACAGTAATTAAGAGCCGGTCTGAGATGCCTGCATGTTTAATTGGCAATTACAGGTAGGTTAGATATAGATGAAAATGACAGCTATTTATACAGAGCATCAGCTCCATTAATCTAGCTGTGTTTATACCTTGAAAATGGAATTGGAATGAAACACTGGGAAGAGTCCAGGACTCGTACACAAGCCTGGCATTGTGAGAATCCAAGAGCAATAATGAGAAATGTTCAATGGATATGCACTTAATTTTATGTGCATCACTAAATTATCTCCCTGCACAGCCATGTAATGGTTGCTCCTCTTTTGAAGCGGAAAATTTTTTTGACAGAGCTGTGTAATAGAGTCAATAGTTGATGGGGAGACCGCTGTGGCTGGGGAGACGAGGCACTCAGGTGGCTGTTTCCTCCCAGACTGCAGGCCTAATGTAGCCTTTGGCATGGAAATTGACGTGACATTGATGGGCACTCTCCTGCCGGCAGAGAGTCGTGCGCCTGCACAGCCTTCCAATTCACTAATAATTGCTGATTAAAAACTAGTTAAGAGCCCATGAAAACTCAAATGTGCATTAACCAAATGACCTTCCGGGGAATAGTTTGCAGCCAAGAGCGCAGACGGCGGCGCTGCTCCCCAAGTCGCTGTTGTTTTTTTTGTTTTTTTTTGGGGGGGAGGAGGGTGTGTGTGTGTGTGTGTGTGTGGGGGGGGGGTTGTTTTGAGGGGGTGGAGGTAAGAAACAAACAGGAGCGGCACCGCATGTGTTTGCTTTCTGATGAGAACGACTTTCAGTGTGTTTTCACCTTCTCGGCTCGGGCGGGTCGTGATTGGTGCGGCTCATTTCAGCGGAGGAGTCAAGGTCAAAGTGGGACCGCGTGAGGAGCAGCGTCGGTGCATCTAAATCTGCTCCCGTGACCGTCTTCTGTATTTATTACGATTTCTCTTTGAACTGTGTAAGTGATGATGGATACAGATATAGATCAAATAGACCTGCGCCATTCAAAGTCATTTGCAGAAAATTGGTCTAATTTTCACTCTAAAAAGATGTAGCAGCTAATTTTGGGCGAGATTAAACGGATTTAATGTGGCTTTGCAGACTTTATTATTTTAGATGTAAGGCCACCGACAAAGGTGCGTCTGAAATATGTGAAATTAAATTCACCTCACAGTGAATTTATCTGTAAGCTGCAGCACAAGTGATGTTGCAGTGGATAAAATGTAGATAAACAGCAAATGAATTTTTCTTGACAGGTCAAGTATAAGAGTGAAGGTTCATTTTTAAGTTTTTTTTTTCCTTTTTTTTTAGATATTGATGCCTCTTTAACTGACTCAGAAGCTGTATTCAGAACTGCAGGTGAAGAACATCTACTCGGGAAATCTGATTTGGGATTATTGGGCTCCTTTCTACTGTTTCTGCATCGGAAAATGAAATTTTAAGAAAAGATTTTTTTTTTTTTTTTTTTTATTTTTCATGCAGAGGTCTTCAATGGGTGGATGGCACCTGAAAGAAAAGGAAAAAAAAACAGGTTTTTCTTTAGAAAATTCAAATCCTGTCCTGTTTTTCTCTGGTATTATAACCCACAGATGAAACGTTAGGTGCTCACAAAGGCCATCAGTTCTGGCTGGGATCACAGAGGAGGCAGCTGCCCGCTCATTGTTCATCATCATTGTCTTCATGGGTCCACAATCAATAGCTGCTTTTCAGCAAACTAGTGAGGAAAAGCCTCCAAAGCAGGTGAGAGTGTCAGTTATTACTGGAAGACAGGGGGAAAACACAGCGCAAAGAGGCTGTTGATGGGATCATTAGCGATGGATTATTGGGTCTTTGCCTCGGTGCTGCAGATCTCTGACTATACAAACGTTTTAGCCTCCAAAAAAAAAAAAAAAAAAAGCCTCCATGCTCAGTCCGGCCCCCTCTGTGGTGAGAACCCCCCCCCCAAACCTGCCACATCGGCTGCTGTCCAGAGGTCAAGAGGCCCCAGAACTCTAATATTTAGCTGAATAATTAGAGCGAGCACCACCAACTCATCCTGATATTTAAATCCCGGCCATGCTCGCCTTAGAACATCCATCCCCGCCCAGGCACAGCCGTTATCTCGCCCAGAACCCCAGCCCTGCGCTTGATTAATTAGCCCCCCGCCAAAGAAGAACCTTTCGCAGGAGCGCGGCGTGCAGCGCGCCGGTGGCAGACGTGTGGTCATCCGCGCGGTTTAAATCTGCAGCACATCAGAGAGAGAGAGAGAGAGAGAGAGAGAGAGAGAGAGAGAGAGAGAGAGAGAGAGAGAGACGAGGAGGGAAGGGGAGATTTAAGGCAGGTGACATCACAGCCGTGATGTACAGCCATTAAAACCATGTCAGCGGCGGCTCTGGCTGTTATCACGCCTGCAGCGGTTTTCGCCGCCTCTCGCAGCTCTGATCTGGAGACGGAACAAAAGCCCAGCTGTGTGGTCACCACTCGGCCATTCAGATGCTCCCTGTCAGATAGAAGGTGATTGGTGTGAAATCTTTAGGCTCCGCGTGAGACAGACACCGCAGATTTAAAGGGCACGGTCCTTTAACATCTCACTGTGCTGATCTGGACAGTCATGCATGAGGGGAACCTTCTTCCTGTACAGAAGATATTAAAAACACACACACACACACTTGAAAATAAATGAATATGAATCCCCAGTAATCCCAATATCACAGCACACAGGACAGCTTTCTACACAGTTGACTATTAATGTTGTGATCTTTTATACATATACATATATATATCTACATATCTATATATACATATATATATCTTTACGGAGTTATTCAGTGGAAAAGTCTGCGTTTCACGTCATGTATTCTATCACTGCCACCTGTTGGTTGCAGGTTGTACTGCGGGAGAAGTGCTGTCCTTTCTCCAGCCTGGAAAAAGGTCAAAAACCCAGAACCAGAACCAGGTCGGGGTCTGCGGGACACGCCTGCAGGCTCCAGCAGCACCGGCGTCGACCTTCTGTTCACTGGGACGTTCACACTTTGAACCGATTGTTTTTGTTTTTCAAACTAATGTCACCTGCCGGGCAATCACCTGAACCGTTTTGGGCTTCTTTTTTTTTGCACCGCTGTTATTATGTGCATTTTATTTTCCACATTCCGCATAAAGGATTTCAAACACAATCTGCAGGAACCTTAGACAGACAACACAACAAACTGTGTTTACAGCTGGAATAAAGATCAGGTTTCTCTTTAGTTTGATGGCAATATGCAAAAGTCAAGGCTTTGTGCTCTACTTTAATGTTTTTCATGCATGCGTGTGTGTGTGTGGGTGTGTGTGTGTGTGTGTGTGTGTGTGTGTGTGTGTGTCTTATCAATTTCTGAACACAACCAGAACCAGTTATGCTGATGTTTTGATGCTCCTCGTCTCCTGCTGCAGCACTGACAGATGTGTGAACAGTTTCATAAACACAATCAGGGCCTGAATGCAGCGTTGATATTCTGAAAAAAAAAAAGAAGAAGGGGAAAAAAAAAAAAAAATCTCATTATTGTTCCCGAGCTATGGAAAACTAGTCAATGGCCCATATCAGGGAGAAATGCCCCCCTCCTCCTCCGCTTAATTTCACCTTGCAGCAGCCCCATCCAGGAGTCCTCACGTGCACGCCCCTCGGCCTCACGGTCTCCTGCGCTCTCTGTTTTCCGTGTTTTGAGCTGCGACACCATTGACACAGCTGAAGCGTGTCATGTCTGACTCCAATAATTCAATAAATGGAGATCTGGTGGTGCTGGAACCAGTGATATGGATTTCTCCTCCCATGAGGTGTCTAGGAGACGAGGCTGAGCAAACAGGAAGTGAATGATGGGCCTGATGGGATTACATACATGTGTCTGTGTGCGCGCGTGTGTGTGTGTGTGTGTGTGTGTGCGCGAGTGTGCCTGGACAACTGTTGTTGTGATGGATGAGCACAGTGATGAACCTTCATCGAGTCATTGAGATCAGTGCGTGTTCTCCAGAGGATGAGCCCACTGGACGGGTCTGATTAATCTGATATTTACAGAAAAACATCAAAACGAACGTTCCCTCGTCCACGAGGCCTCTTCAGACGTCGGGCTATCATTCATACGTGACTGCAGGTAATCAGATCATGGGTGGTTCTAACCCGCTTGCCTCATTAGAATGAAACAATGGGAATTGTATTCTTCAAAAGAGCTTTTTTCCATGTCTTTTGCACTCTAAATGCATTGGCCTCAGATGTGCCTCCAGATGGGAAACTGAAGTGTTTTCAATCCAAATATATATATATATATACACACACACATATATATGACTATGTAACTCTGTATTCTACATAATCTATAATCCACAGAGTGTGTGACTAAATTACCCAACAGAATCACAAAGCTACACCTCTGATGTCTCCTCTTCTCTTGGGGCTTCTGGACAGACTCGGAGTCAGGCCCGCTGTAAGTAACCATATTCACGAGTCGCAAGCCCCAGTAGGTCCCAAAGTGTGACATTTGATGATGTAAGGTTTATGGTGATCATCACAGATCACTAAATGTCAGCGTGCGCCTGCTCGGAGCTGATATATCCATCCCAGAGCGCGGGGAGATGCAGCGCGATGATACACAGCTCTGCATCCCTGCCAGGACCGAACAGCCAGGCAAGACCCGACAGAAGGCGCAAAGGCCTTCCACACAGAATCTGCCCTATGAAACACACACACACACACGCTATTGTACTTCTGTCTTTGTGAGGACTTTCGTAGACATAATGCATTACCCAGTCCCTCCCCACCCTCACCCCTCACCTTAACCCTCAAACAGTCACTTGAAGTAGTGATGACCAGCTAAAACATCCTCATAGTGCTTGATGGTAGAATGTGGATTTTGGTGCTCATGTGTGTAGTAAGTATAAGAACACACAAACACACACACACACATGCAGCGTCTCATTAACAAATCCACAATTATGCACAATTAAAAAACATCAGGCCTTTTAATGTAATTTGACGTTTTAAACAGTTTGATTGAAATAACAGGCTAAACAATTGGATAATAATATACAAGTGTGTACAGGAGTTAAATTGAAACTATATCAACCACGATGTTGCATAATGTATGTTTAATGCACATTTTGGCTCCACAATCGCAGCTCAGATATTAGCGCTGATCACAGATGACAGATGGACACTCATCCATTGAGCCACATAAATGTTTGTGATGAATTTAAATGGCAGAAATTATTGTTCATAGACTGTTATTTCTTTAAAAAGCTAGAGTGAATAATTGCAGTGGGATAAATTAAGTGGTGGTTTAACTTGGGTTATTTCTCATGTTTGCTGATGCCAGCCTCGTCACTCATCAGTGAATCCAGCAGTGATGAACAAACACAGATCAAACCTTTGAATGACCTTCAGAGCAGAGAAGCACCGGCCATCAATCCCCATGTGGGTGCAGTGAAGAACAGAACAATCAAACACGGCTTCAGTTGTGATGAAGAGGGATTCGTGGTGAAAATGTGCCACCTGCAGTGTGAACAGCTTCTGGTGCACAACTCGGGGATTCGCAGGCAACGACGTGTCAGCCCAGCGGAATGACAACAAATTAGGTAATGTAGAAATTTCATGTCATCATTTCATGCCATATTTGATTTAGAAAAACTAATGTTTTATACTTGTAATAGACTAGATACTTGATATGTTTGATCAAATTATATATTAGACAACAGAAACATCACAAATTTGCATAAATCAGGGGCGTAAGAATCCAGTCCTCAAGGGCCATGATCCGACCAGGTTTTCGGTCCTCCCAGGTGGAAGGCGTCGTTCACCACGTGGTTTGACCGAGAGTCCCACTTGAGGGTTCAGAAAACCCGGCTGGATCACGGCCCTTGAAGACCGGACTCCCCTGGCTCAGATGGTAGACTTCATGTATGTCGACGTCCCACCACAAGGGGGCGTCGTTTCCCAGGAAGCAGCGTTGCAGCTCAACGCTGGTTTTACTGGTGTCCGCATGTTTAACTGGGATTTAACTGGTTTTTTTCATGCGTTATCTGACGTGAAAATTGTAAATATTCAGTTTGGCTTAAGGGAAGCCAAGTAATATGCAGTAATTTTACAAATATCCAGTATTTCCTTCTAAAAAACAAACTAGTACCTAATCAAGCACAAGTAAAAACACAACACTGATGATGAAAATTTGACATTTTAATGGAAAATAAAATTGTGAGCACTGGATTTTCTTTTTTTTTTTTAATCGACTATTACATTGTTTGGAATTTGAGGGTTATTATCATGCTTTAAAAAAAAAAAAAAACATTGTAATGTGATAATTCTGTTAAGATCAAAACAAAAATTAAATAATCAGTCCGCTGACTTGAAAAGCTAAATGTCAACCTGTAAGACATTTGAGAAGGAAATGCAACTGCCTCATTTCACAGGGGGGCAGAGATGGAAACGTGATAAACGGACCAGAAGAGAACAAGAAGAATGCATCAACAAGCACAAACAGCCATTTGAGAGGAGAAACCGAAGAGTTAACCGCTCGACGCGTCAGGCTGACGGCCGCGCACTCGCTTTGTTCGGTTTCCAAGTGTCGACTCGTTAACTGTGCCCCTCTCATGTCACCCAGGAACATTTTCAAAAGCCCCCTGACAACAAGAGGCGAAGGTGGGACAGTGTTCGTGCGGGGCAGACATGGAGTCCAACGTCTCCCCTTACAGACGACTGATTTCTGATGAAGCAGCACTTTCGGTATTTTGGGATTCCTCCCGTCAGGCGTGATCAGAGAGACGTTCAGACACTCTGAGACGTTCACCTGCTACAGTAGTGACTTCTCCCAGCTGCTTCCGACATCCTCCTCCTCCTCCCCCCTCCCCGCTCTCTGCTGGCATTCACTAGCTGAATATTTTAGTGTACCTTTGGCCAAAGCAGATTCAGACTGTTGAACACCCCCTTCCCTCACACACACACACGTGCACACACACACCACACACACCAAGTCCAGCCAAAAATAAAATATACATTAAGAAACCAATTTAAAGTCATTTGTATAAAATCTGCTGTAGAAGACTTTATATATATTAACACTGGTGCTATTGGGGGGGGGGGACATCTACATCAGTTTGATTATTTAATCATCTAAAACTCAAAAATCCGACATCTCGACGCTCCAAGTCATTTACATTTATTCCTTTTAGTTTCATCCTACCTGTGCATCTACGGATAAATTAGGTTATAACTCAAAAGTTCCACAAAAAAAAAAACAAAAAAAAACATATCACTTTGTTAAATTCTGTTCAAAAACAAAGAAATCAATCGTGCTACTTCAGACATCAACTCGACCACGTTTAAGTTAGCAAGCGGCTGTCAGACACCCGATTCAAGCTTGATTTTGGCTTTAGGTTACACAATTCTACAACGCAAAGCCTCGAGTTAAAGAAAAAAAAAAAAAGAAATTAAACCACACACACGAAAGCCGACTGACTTCAGCTGCACCCACGAGCAGATCAGAACTCGGCTGTGAGCAAACGTAGACAGCGTCGCAAGAAAAGAAAACACAACGATGATGGCACGGATATAATCTGCTCAACGCCGACTTTAAACAATCAAACTTGCTGTAATTGTTTTAATACCCACACAGGCACCTAAACATGGAACCGACAGCAGCGGGGAGGGGTGGGGGGGGGGCTTGCATATAACGGGAAGAATTTGCTCTGCACATCCACAGCGGGAGGTCGTCAGACCTCACCTCTCAGCCTGAAGCCTGCATCTGCATCCTTGGGGTGATGACGGCTGAAATCTCTAAACTTCAAGTGATCAGGCCTTCCTGTCTCCACACACATCAAACCTCACCGATTAACCATCACCACGGCTTCTGGAGTTTTTTTTTTTTGTTGTTTTTTTACTTTTTGGTTTGCAGGCTACAGTGCTAAATAATAGTTCTCTCTTTATACTTTTTATAACTATCTTTATAAATGCATATTCAACGTTGCCTTTTTTTTTTTTTTTTTTTTGCTTCAAGTGCTTCAACTAACGGGAGCCTGGGGCTGCGAGGATGGAGACGCTCCTGGACCGGAGCCTCCTCTCAAGAAGACTAATCAGAAGATTCAAAAGGGCCGTAAAACTACACAACACCACACTCATGTGGATCACCCTGGGGGGGTTTAAAATTCATGTTAATGTCACTGTTCACTGTGGGTGGGAAATTTGTCATGTACCATTTAGGAGACTCATAATCAGAACAAATTAAACCGAGTTTTGCAGTTTAAAAAAAAAAAAAAAAAAAACAACTCAACAGATTAAATGTGAACAAGCAGAGAAAAGAAAGCTTAAAATGCTAATATAGAATATCTTCTCGCTCCCTCATCAGCCGAACCCAAGCCCTTCCATATTCAGCAGCGTGGCACTCATCCATCACGCTCCGCCGCGGAAGAGAAAAGCATTTCAAATGCCAGAGTGCTGGTTGAGATCAGACGTGGAAGTTCGACGAGTCGAGACCACTGGCTGCGGCTCTGATTCCGCCTCTGCGGCTCCGCCTAATCAGAGCGCTCGGGGAAGAAGTGTACTTAAAACCGGGCCGCTCCAGACTGAGGCGACCTGACAGAAATAGATGTTCGGCGCCGAGGAGAAATCAAGAGGTCCTTCAGTCTAAACACACAGGAGAGAAATCAGCGGAGGCCGCTGCATCGCCGCGGCGACAATGTGCTTTAGAAAAGGTCAACTCAACGGGAAAACCATTGATGGAGGCACCTCCCACTTTCCTCTCGTGCAATTACTGATGTTGGATCGTATGACACTAGAGAATAACAGGACTCCAATTCAACGCAATTAATCTGAGAACACTACAGGACACGGAACGACGGTCAACAGATTCATGGCTTTATCAACACTACCTGAGTTACATTTAATTATTCTGCTTAACTTTGTCTGAAAAGTAACAGCCCAGAGCCTTTCTGTCACACGGCAGAGCATATAGATCTCTCTAGCAATTAAAGATAAAAGCAATTAGTTTACATAAAGTGCTATGAATCCACACGTTAACCAAATCATATGTTCCAGAGGACAAGGCAAACCAGGACAGTTCCCTCTCTGGAACCAATCGCGCTTCCAAAATGGTAATAAAAGGTTAATTACTAGCCGGCCAGGTAGCAGTTCGCATGTTTGGGCTTTTTTTCTGTTATCTTTTGCCTCGACAACTTGTGCAACAAATTTGAAAACACACCAAAGGTTGAACTGCAGGCGGCAGCAGTGGAGCAAGCGTGGCAGCCGCCAAGAACCCAGATCACGCCAGTGTGTTATTGCACTCCGGTTTCCAATGTTAAGTGTTATCCATATTAAAAACGGAAAAGTAGAACTCGTCTTCACATTTCAGTCCGTCAAAGCGGCGAGGACAGTCGCCGTTGCTGTGACAGACGGCCACCTCTGGCTCACCAGTTCCACCAGTATACATGCAGGAAACAGAACGCGGCAAGACAGGAGAGTTTAAAAAAAAAAAAAAACTGAAGTCTGAAGCAGTAATTGCTGATCGGACCGTTTTCACACACAAATGCAGGAAACTAACGGGAATCTTAGTTCAGCAGCAAACGCGACACTTTCCTGCTGAACTAGGAATAAAAGCTGAAGACCTTACTGGTGAGAACGCGTCTGGTTGATGGGCCTGTGTGACATGTATGGAGAGCTTTTACTGGAAAAAGAGGTTCTGCCTTCCTTGATCTTAAAAAAAAAAAAAATCACACTTTTAAAAACCTAATGAAATGATGGGGCCTCGTTCCTTCATACTGCTGGACCTCATCAGGACACACAAACCGTGGAAAAGAGAGTAAGCTGATTATTTTTGGGCTCAGATTTGCCCTAAAAAAAGGATTTAAGACGAGGTTCTCCCTTCCTCTGAGCTCCCATCTCAATTCTGACAGGACCAAAACATTTATTCCTCCTCTTCAAGGCATTCTCTGCAAGTGTTCTTCTCTCCTCCGTGGTTACCTCCAGCTCCTGTAATGTCTAACATATCTACAGTGGACTGATTCGAATGCATGAGCAAAAACATGACTGGGGCGTCCCACGGTCACGCTGACGGAACGGCAGCGCGAAGGCTTGAGATGCGATCCAGAGCTTCCCTCTGCTGACCGTCCTCCAGCAGAGCCGAGGCAGGCCAGGTACGCAGCTCCAAGGTAGCGAGAATCAGTTTAGCATGTCAGAGAGGCACCGATCGTCTCCGCAGTCATCGCTGTGTGTGTGTCTGTTGTAATCCCACCTAAGGCTCGTATGAATCTCTGCCATGCTCTTCAGTGTTTTCACAGTTGTCACTTTCTATCCAACAGGATCTGATTTCCGAGGCAGAAGCTGCAGCACCCAGAGCAGGAGAAGGTAAGGACAGTCCCGGATCCGCGTCACTGATTAGGTCCATCCAGGCTCTCGTTATAAAACACTACTCTTTTTGGATCTGCAGCACAAGGAAGGAGAAGCAGTTGTTACTTAAAGGCTCCGGCAGCACAATAGTAATCTGATGTGAAGAAAATAGGTCCTCCAATAAACAAAGACAAAGCTGCAGAAATGTGGGCGTTGAGTTAGAGCTGCTAAAGGTGACCGTGCGCATCATCAGAGCGTCAGCACACTGGCGCTCAGCTGCTGCACGCCTCACTAACAAAGCTAAATCCTGACTGAATCGTGCCCGTGCTGACTGTTTGGAGTGAGTGTCGGAGAGTCCGGTTGCCAGCTGGCACGGCGGCGGCAGCGTGAGGATCGTACTCCAGCGGTACGTCACGCCTCGCCGCCGTCTCCGGTGGCCGGTGTCGCCTTTGTCTCGCAGGCCTTCGCTCAGATAACTGCACTTCGACACCAGATCAGAGTTTTTTGGTTTTTTTTATGGAATACAGAAACATCGGGAATCATTTACCTTGTTTTTGCAGGTTGAAAATGAATTCCATTTCTGTGGAAAGAAAAGAAAATATCGTTAAGAATAAAACCGAGAAAGGATTTCTCCAAAAATAACTAGAGATCTTTGTGATGACAGAATTCCTCTTCTACGTCCTCTTTGACCCGTCCGCTGAGAGTCGACGGAGACATCTGGTCTTGGACAGATCTCACCCTCCTGCCCCACCTACAGCAGGTACCCACTACTCTGCACCCACCCCCGATTCTTAATAGATTCAAGTCTCCCAATCTGAACTCAGTCTTCAATAATGACTTCACCTCAGATTTCGGCTGAAGGCAAGAGCTGACTGGAAATTAGTGTCTGCGGGTTTATTCCCTTAAACAAACATTAGAACCAGTTTGAACCGGTGTCCTTTTAAATGAAAGCAAACACACGGAGGGCACGAGACCGTTTGTGCTTGGAAATGGGAGAACGACACTGATTTTTAAAACTTGGGTAAGTGTACACAAAACAAAAGAACCCATCGTTTTGAGGGATTAAATTCCAAGGATCTCTCACGCACACGTATACGTTACCTTTAGTGTGATAAGCAACAGCAGCTTTAATGTCAAAAGAGGCCCAGCCACATGTCCTGCTGCAGTCTTTAGACGAGCCAAAGAACAGCATGCTCAGTGGGGCCTGGGCGGGCTTAACCCGGCTCTCCCTGCCGCCGCTGGACCCAGCAGAACCTGGGCCCTTGCCCTCCGCTTTAGTCTTTTCTTGAAGATCCCTGCCCTCCTCCTCGGTCTGGTCGCGAGCGGGAGAACAAGCGTTAGACGCAGGACAAGTCCTTTTCTCCAGGTCCTGAACCAGAGTGCCAGGCTCCAGAAAGGAAGGCCCGACGTCGAAGCAGGGCCGGGCGGTCGCGTCGCTCGGATGCGCCGCCGCCTTATCCTCCTTCGGCAGCTGCTCGCTCCCTCCGTCGGGCACCAGGTTGGGCTCGTTGATGAAGGAAAGCCCCCACTGATTCTGGAAGATGTCTCCCAGGGCTTTCTGATTTGTCTGAGCAGCGGCAGGGCCGAGGTGACACGCGCTGGGGAGCACAGGTTGCATATTTAAAGGGCAAATTAACAGAGTACACTTCCTCAGCTCGTACGCGTCGCCGTCCACGGGGCTGCTCGCAGAGCTACAGTTGATTTCCAAAGGAGACGCTACATTCTCGCCACTGGGGGTCGACGGCGGTGGGACACTACTAGCAGCAGGAGCGAAGAAGGTGCCCACTGGACAGCCGTTCCCATTTCCAGAAACGGGGCCGTTGGTAAAGCTAGCCGAGGTGATGGTTTTCACAGCAGACATGGGGACCTGTGACAGTCTAATGGGCGGGGGCAACGTCTCGCCACCGCCTTGAGCTACTTTGTTGAGGTTTTCTTTTACTTTACTTGCATAACTGATTTTGGGAACAATCTTAGCACTGCTGTTGTCCACAGGAAATACTGGGGGGGGCTTAAACAAAGTCCAGGAGTCCTCTTTTGAGGGCGAAGAAAGTTTGGATTTGTGCCTTTCCTCAGTCTTTTTACCAAAAGTGCCTACTGTTTTGCCATCAGTGTTTTTCCTCTGAGATTCAGCCACCAAAGTCTCCGACGACACCGCCCGCCTACTAGCCGACGGACCGTCTTTATGAGTGGCTCTAGAGCCTTCAAGTCTGGAATTGACTCCCTTTTCGATCATGTCTAGGTTAAAAGCCACATGTTCCTGGGTAGTGTTGTGTTGCTGCATGTCCTTCTCCTTTTCTCTTGTCAAATGTTCAGTGTTCCTGGGGTTGTTGCATCTGGCCTTGCGTTTCTTTGGAGTAGTATATCCACCTTCAGAGCCGCTGCCGTCATTGTCCTTGCTGGAGTAGCCATTTGTGATTAAGCCACAGTTTATGACACCATTCTGAAGCAGAAACAAGTCTTTTTTATCCAAGGTTTGGCCCTCGTGATTATTTAATTCCAGGGTCTTTTCCTTGTCATTTTTAAGGTCCATATTCTTTTTATGGTCCAGTCCTTTACTGCTCACTTTTGGAACAGTGGCGTAGAGCTTTTGGGAGGACTTCTGCTTCACACTGGTGTGCCTGTTACCATTGCTGTTGGGAGGATGGGACATATCAACGCAATCAGACAGACGTAGACTCTTCCCTCCCTCTTCCTCACGGTTTATGTTCTCATTGCCTAAAAAGGGGGAAAAAAAAAACCAAATCAGTTGATGAACACGTACGTTAAAGCGGAACGAGCGTTGATTCGCTCTTTACAGTTTCGCGTCCAACGCTGAATTAACCTCCAGTAGACCAGGATCACAACTAGTACGTACACGCATCCTATGGCGCCCGGTTCCGAATGCTTTCACCCGTGCGCTGTCATGCCAACCAAAAATAGGTTTAAGCCCAAGTGCAATGTACAGAAGCAGGGCCCACGTCGACATCTACCACATACTTAATGACTGAGGGGGAGGGCCCACAAATAGCCATGAGTATCCATGGCAGAGCCCTGAGAAGTGCTGTGTCAACGTGGGGCTTCGTCCTCATGTCCACGGGCACCTGCAGACACCCGGGCTTCTCCACAACGACCCCCCCAACTGCGTGTTATTGAACGCACTGATCATTTTGCCGGCCTGGGAGCAGCCTCATCCACCCCCCCCACCGTCATCTAGGCGTGTCTGCGGCCCCGGATCGATGGGGTTCGGGTCTGGTTCCACCGGCAACAACATGCAACAGGCCCGCCACGGCGGCTAGCCCCGGCTAGCTTCGACTAGCCTCGGTTACACATCAGCACATTTCCACACCCGGCGACGCTCCCAGTCGAGCTTACAAGTTTACCCCGCGACGCGGTGTGGAGGAGGTGGTGGTGGTGGGGGACAGAGCGGAGGACGTCGGCCCGGCGTCCTGGGGGTGTCCTGGGGGGGTGTGAGCGGCTCCTCGCCGGGTTTAGCCGCTCGCTCCTGTAACATGGCCGACAGGAAACGGCAGCTCGGAACATTCCAGCGGAGCCGGCTCGCTTTTCCTAAACTGGACACGGGCGACCCTAACCCTACCCCCCCCTTACCCCCAACTCCACCACCCCCCCTCCCTCCCTCCCTCCTCACCCTGTCAACCCACCGCCGGACGCTCTCCCCGGGCCGCCGCGGAGGGGCAGCGACGCCGGGACACAAGGTCAAGCCCCGGCGTGTCGGAGCGAAGTAGCGCCCTAAAAACAATTTAAAATAATAAAAAAATAAAATAAAATAAATAAAAACCCGGGCCTCCCCCCTCCCACGCACACCCCCACCCCAACCGGGTATCCACCCCTCCCCACCCCCGGAGTCGGGTGCCCCGGCCCCGGGGGTGGGGAGGGGGTCGGGGTCCGTACCCCGGGAGAAGTTGGCGGCAGTTGACATTAGCCGCCGAGGCTAGCGGCCGTTAGCGGCCGTTAGCGGCGGTTCCACCGACCTCTTTTCTCCGTCGTCGCTTCCTGCTGCTGGCGCTGGACGTGGCTCTCGGCATGTTTGACGCACGCCGCACGCCGAGCCGAGCTTCTGTCCCCCCCGCGGTGGTGATAGCGTCTGTCCGGAGCCCGGGCTCTGGGCTGCTCCTCCATTGAAGTGGAGAATGTCGGACTGGGAGAGGCCGGCTCGGTCCAATCACGGCCGGCGGGGAGCGGAAGCTGACCGGGGACGTCAGCAGAGACCCTCCGGGAGGACCGGGACCCCGGTGCTCTGAGGGCGGGTTAGGGACGTTCGGGGGGGAGGTTATTTTATTTTATTTTTAACATTTTTTTTAGCAAGGTTTTGGTGTTCTGGAGATCAAAAATATTTTCTGGAGGGGGGAAGAGGAAATAACGGGGTGGGGTCATAAACTAAAATCATATGACCGGAGGTGGTGCCACGTCTCCAGCCGCTTGACCCTCCAGGCCCCCGGGGGCCCCCGCTGGGACAGTGACTCTGATTATTATTAACACAAAATGTGTCATAAAACACTAATGTGTCGTTTGTAACACTGTAGAAACAGGCCAATAGGCATTTTCTTTGAAAATGCTCAAATTCTCATTGGGTTTTTTGCATATGGGTATGATACAGTAGAAAGGATTTGGTCCCCAAACTCTAGATTTTAACTTTAAAAGGTTCTGCGGTGGAATAAAAGAAGGCCTGCAGCAAAGTTCGAATCAGCTGGAAGATTGAACATCGCCCTCTCGTGGCTCTAGTTGGCATCTACAGATTTTTTTTTAAAAACGAATCTAAAAGGTGGAAAGTGGATGTTATAATGGGAGTGAAAGACAAATTGCAAGGGCTACACACACACATCCAAGACCTTTCAATGCATTCACAGCGCAGACCTACATTTGTGGCAGTTTTCAGCATCAAGGATAGTTACGGTGCCAATCCTTTGGCAGTTGACGTCCCTGTTTCACAACTATTATAGATGGAAAATATACCTCCGGATTTCGTTGCACAGATCTTTGAGTTCGTACATCTGCAAGTTGTAGTATGTTTATTGACGAAATTTATTGTTAAAAAGGTGATTCATGCAACTGTGTCAAACTGGACGGAGCTGAAACTCTACTTTTTGCATTTCGATGTCACCATCCCCTACACCACAGCTGTGTATATCATCAACACCTCTGGATATCTGTCACTACATGAACGCTTACCAAGTGAAGTCATTTCCGCATCAAGCAGCTCTGTGGGTGATCGCTGTTTACTGTTGAAACACTTTAAAGCTGCTCTTTTGTTGACTTCTGCCTCACAGTTTGGTCAAGTTGGCCTTTTGACATGCTTGATTCTTTGGAATGAACTCTGTCATATTTGCTTATGGACATGACCCCTAAAACATTCACTTGTGTTATTGTGTGCAGTGATGAATATAAAGGTTATGACAATTCTCCCAGATGAGACAATAATTAATTACAAATAAATTATTCACTGTTATAGAGTTATAGTTTTACCCTTTAATAGTGAATAAAAACAATGTTAATGGATTGAACATTTCAACATTTTATACTTATAATTCATGTTGAATATCCTGAATCTCAGAGCAAACAAAATAAAATATTTAAAATAGTACTGATGCCTCCCTCCTGGTGTGGAAGCTGTCTGAATGTAACGCAGCAGCACCGTCACTGCAAAATTGAAAACGACCACTTTAAAAGTAGATATCCTGCTGTACAGAAAACACAAACGCATTAAATCCACATACATAAATCCCTCCCAACAGTGTGACCCATGACCCTGAACGTTTCATGCCCTCATGTAGACATTGACCCCTGAAGCATCCGCGTGGCTGGAAGGAGCTCTTCATGTGTTCGCCCCTTGAAATGTCACTAATCGGCTTCTATCACTCAACAACATCCTGCAAAAGGTTTGAGTGAGGACAGGACCAACAGTATCTGACGTCTCCGCGGCCTCAGTGGTGTCCCAACGTGGACAGGAGGTCTTCGTGTCGCAGGACTTTGTATGTCAGCCAGTAGAGGACATTGAAGACCAGGAAGCTCATCGGAAAAACCGCTCGGGAAATGGTGTCGATCCTTTTCGCCCGCTCTACGAAGCGCCTGCGTATGTCGTAGAAGCCTAAGCCGGGCGGCAAATCCGCGAACACGGGGGTGGCGTCCATTTCCGCGTTTCCCGACAGCGTGAGCCCGAGACTCTGGAGCAGCAGGCCCTGCTGCGCCAGCTCCTCCTCCTGAAAGAAGCAGACGGGTCAGACGGAAACGCGCACGGGCCCGCTGCGTCCCCGCCTCCCCCGAACCCAGAGAGGAGAGGGCACGCACCCTGGCGCAGACGCTGCACTGCTGGGCTATGTTCCCCTGTGAAGCGCTGTTGCTCGGCACGTTGTTCCCCTTCGCCTTGCCGTCGCCGCTCGCGTGCTGACGAGGAGACACAGACAGACATTCGCGGGGGGGGGGGGCGATCAGACTGTCGCGTTTAGAATCCGGCTTCACAATAACTCCATGAATAAGACATCTGCATCATCTGTTCCTCGTGGCTCGAGCGCAATCATGTCATCAATGTTGGATGGAACCACTTAAACAGTCACAGCACGTCAGAGCGGCGTAAACAAAAGGTTGGAGCAGGTGTCTGCTGCGGTAACACGGCTTCATTTAGTCCGTGTTTCATATTTAAATGCGCTCTGGCCCGATTGTTCCAGCTACTTTTGCTTCACGGAGCAGCCAGCGAGAGGGCCGAGGGAGAAGGCTTCTGTTAATCACAGGTCACTTCCTGACCGCGGCGCAATGAGATGCTGAGGGATGGGACTCACGTCAGAGCGCTGTGAATTGCAGGTGACAGTCGCCCCGGGGGCCGAGGGAGGGGGTTGGGGTGGGGTGGGTGGGTGGGTGGATGTGGTGGGAAGGGGGGGGAGACTCACAGCTCTCTGCCGCTGCTGCTCCTTCAGCTTCTTCCTCATTCTGAAGAACTCCTTGTGCTGGCGGGAAACGAAGTTAACGGCCGCGTACTCCAGCAGCGCAGCGAACACGAATAGCAGGCACACCGCCATCCAGATGTCGATGGCCTTCACGTAGGACACCTGCGAATCAGGAGACCCTCAGCAGTGAAATCATGAGGTTTTACGACTGGACTGTGAAACAGTCTGTGGGCCTTTAAAATGAGGACCTCAGGAAGGAGATCAGTGATGTGCTGCACAGCAACCTCAGAAAAGGCTTTATTAAAACAATAAAATCCTTTCTAAAGCACAGTTGGAGCTATAAAATGAATCTAATGTGGCTATAACATTAGGACTCAACTGTAAATTAGACTCTATTGCAATAAACACCTGATTTACAACAGTCCAGTACATCGAGGCAGGAACCAAAGTATACAATTAATGGTTCCATATGCTGTTCCAGGTTGAGTAACTTCATAAGTAATGGAACTGTAAATGTTGTGGAGCTCTTGTCCACTTTTCTAGGGAACCCGAACAACTGAGATTATGATCCGAGTCCTCTTGTCCTCATGTTTAAATGTGTTCCACACATTAAACCAATAAAGTGGTTCATTAGAAATCAAACCATTTAAACACCAACGTAAAGCCAGATTAAGCTGTTCCAGTCATGTCCACCCAGTGTGTATTTGTGTGTGTGTGTGTGTGTGTGTGTGTGTGTGTGTGTGTGTGTGTGTGTGTGTGTGTGTGTTTTAATGGGAATGTTTCTCTCTGAAGGGCTCCAGTGTGAGCTGTCTGGCTACCTTTGGGAGGGAGGCCCTGGATCCAGAGCTCTGTGTTGTCATGGTGAGCACGGTGGTGATCCCCAGGCCCACCCTGGCAGGAGCTGCATCCATGTTGATCCAGAAGGAGACCCAGGACAGGATAACGGTGAGAAGGCTGGGAATGTACATCTGGATCAGGTAATAACCCATCTGTCGCTCCAGGTAGAATTTGACCTCGATGCAGGTGAATTTCCCTAACAACACAAGGGTCAGGGTTAGTCGGGGGGCGTGTGTGTGTCCAGCAGGCAGATTACCACCTTGCCGTGACCTCTACCCGTGTTGTAGTGCTTGGTGCAGTATCCGAGGCCTTTCTCCTCTTTAAGCACAAACTGCGGGAGCATCAGGTCATCGGCCACCTGCACCGCTCCGACATCCAGCCACTCAAAAATCAGATCGTTCATGGTGTAGCCGACTAGAAGACAGGGACGATGAGTCCGAAGCAAACCGCACGTCCGAGTCGCGACCGAACTCACAAACTCACAGCTTTCCAGCTGCATGGTGCACGTCTGGCTGTCCATGGGGAAGTTTTTCAGGTCCATGGGGCAGGAGAGAATGAGCGTGAGCCTTTGGAAAACAGAGACAGCGTGACTGTCAGGAAAATACTGGGGAAAGCGAAAAGACGGCACCCGAGCACGGCTTCTCCCCTGAAATTTTTATACGCCAGCACGTCACTTGACACAACAGATCCTGTTCAAAGCGGCCATCGCGGTAATATCCATACGCTTGACTTGAAGTCTTAAAACAACATGGCATCTTGATCCCCGCTTAAGTTTGAGTTTTTTGGTATTTTTCTGCCGGGAACGTGGCGCCGCAATCATTAAAAATAGGAGAGCGTGCACGCCCCCCCCCCCACCCCGTGCACACACAAGTCATCAAGGCATTCTATCAGAGAGGATATTCCACGCTTCAATGGTGCTCCATTTCCAAAGTCACAATATCGCATTGCTCAAATCAAGCCAGAGGGGAGACAGCTTGACACACAAATGAGCAATATAAGAAGACAAGAAGCAAGATCCGTAATTCACTCGTGTCCATTTATCAAACACCTGAGAGGAAGAGGAGGAGAAGTGTCTGTCTGACGTGCTTAAAGGAGACTTTCAGAGAATACTGAAGATCCCAATTTTAAAGAATTGATAATAGAGTCCGGCAAGGCTCCTTCCTTCATTTTAATGACATTTCTGTCACGCTACAGTTCACAGCTTTACTGCCACTCTACTGACCTGATTCTCCTTTAGCCCGCAGTTATTATTTAACATGAACTTGCTCTCTCAGTGGGTGTTGGACAATACAGTGACAACTGAGCTGAACTGAGCTGAAACAAACATGTTGCTCATATATTCAGATGCTCGTAGATGACACGTGCAGCCGGAAGTGCAAATGTGGGACTTCAAGATGTCTGATATGCGCTGATACGGTCGCAAAGGGAAACAGGCGCCATCACCTGATGCTGTAAAGGACGTTTCCGTTCTGGAATATCCGAAGCAGCTTGTTGTCCGTGGTGACCTCGTGGAAGTTGGCTCCTTTTTCGTTTGCAAAGAACAGGTCAGGTTTCCAGATGGAGTCCAACATGGAAGGGTCCAGGTCCAGGGAGTCATCTGGATACTCCTTGTACGCCAGCCGAGGGTCGTTCCACTGTTGTCTCAGAAATACATTGAGCCTGTAATCCTGGGTACAACAGACGTCCATGTAAAACCATACAATCAAATTAATATTTGACATAGATGTCAGAAATATTCAATGACTACAAGAAGCAGAAATGCCTGAGTGCCCATATTCTGACAGAAGTATGAGCTCACTAAATCACTACTTAAAATTTGATGGCCTGCACAGCTGTAATTTAGAAAAGGCTTGACTCTAGTTAAGGAAAAATGACTCGAGTTGACTTTAGGATTTTCAAAATAATCTGTCCATGGGACTCATGAATAAACAACACTGTCTCCATTTAGAGAATTGTGGCTGGGATTATGTAAGAAACCAACAAAATGGTTATAACAGTCATCATAATCTAAATGTAGACATCAGGAAAGCTGCAAAGAGAGCAGGAGCATACGCGCAAGTGCAGTGAAACTGCTCCATCCAGTGTAATCCTAATCCCTGGTCAGACCAAGACACCAAATTAATTAAATGAATGTTAGCATCTATCCCTAAACTGTCTTTTTAATCAAGATTGGCACAAGAACAGATGCAGCTTCTACCTGAGGATCTGCAGATTAGGACTGGACACTTTATTTTTAAATCCTAGTTTTTAGTCCTAGTCCTAGTTTTAATTGTGTTGTGAAAAAGGTTGATTAAAATACTTTAATAAGATATTGATATTGATATTAAATCTGTCAGATTCAGTAGAACTTTATTTATATAGCATTTGTTACAGCCAGGATCGTCTCTACTTGATCTAAAGAAGCCGCTGAGAATGAACCCTGAACAAGTAACAGGGAGAAACCTTGAGCAGGTCCTGGCTGATGTGTGTGATGACATGTCGAGCTATTGATTGTAGATAATGGCTAGGTTACGAATCGATGACGGCAGGAAGGGACTCTCACCATGGTTGTTTCTGTGATGGAGCCGAAGCTGTTGATGAAGATGTTACATGTGACGTTGACAGGAGGACCTGGTGGGAGCAGACTGCCGTCAGTCGGGCTGGTTTTGATAAACATGACGATGACGATGATGATGATGATGAGGATGAGGATGAGGATGAGGATGAGGATGAGGATGCTCTTGATGATGATGCTGACGAGACCGCATGAAGTATTGATGGCAGAGTGTTCTCAGAAGGTAACATCTGCCCGTTCTCATGATGAAGGTCACATCGCACCGCGTAAACACAGCCTAACCAGGAAACTGTGCTGTCACTCCCATTAGCGGCGTCCATCTGTCGACCAGTGGAACTTTAAATATTTCAGCCGCAATCATTTATTGATTGTTTTTAAGTTACATTAGTGTGTGTGTGTGTGTGTGTGTGTGTGTGTGTATATATAGATAATCAGCTGGGATTTACCCAGCATGCATTTGACAGGGACGTAGAGTAAGTCTGAAATATATATGAAATGTGACCCCGGAGACTGAAGAGGGGTGTCAGAGGGAATCTTCTGGCCTCACTCATGAGTAGCAAGCCTGCGGGGGTGACATGTGATGATAACTGTTCATCTCTGACGAAGAAAGATGTAATCTGAAGGAAAAGTCTGTGTGCAAATATCATAACCCAGGGCTGTGGGTCAGCGCGGGAGAGTAACAGCGCATGACACAAAAGAAGCGGCGAAGAAACAGCAAACTCGGGGGGGGGCAAAGTATCACAGGCGGCGCGTGGAGCACACGCCAGCGATTCCCGTTAATTCACCGCACACGATTGTCTGACACCTGTGCTAATGAGGAGGAGGAGGAGGAGGGGGGGTGTGATTGGGGGGTGGGGGGGTGTGGGTCCCTCCCCACAGGCTGCACCATCACCATCCGTGGGTTAGATACCTTTGAAGTTGGGTCGGATGCGGGCGTCGTAGCCAGATGTGCGTCCCATCAGTTTGTCCAGAAAATCAGATGGCGAGGGCGGCCTGGGCGCCCTGCTGGAGAGCTTCATCTCCTTGCAGAGCGCCGGCCTGCAAGCGACGGGACCAACATGGCTACATGTGCTGCTGTCTTATTCTCATTTTAATATTTCATCTGAGCTGGAAATGGGTCAGATCTAGTTTAGCATGTACAGCATATACCGGTGTACTACCGCTCTTCTATGTTCACATGCAGCTTTTATGGGGGCGCCGAGAAAAATCTTACCTTAAATAAGCATTTGTGAAATTAATTCATTGGATTTGATTTCACATCAGTTTCCCCAAATTTTCCCCAAACTTTTTTTTGCATAATAAATGAATACTTTGCTGGGCATTTAATACAGCTATTGTCCTAACAGCAATCATATTTTATGAATGAAACAATTCATAAATAATAATTTCAGTGAATTTCTCCCTCTTAGTTATAAATAAAAGTGCATTCAAGCTTCACATATGCAACTCAAAGCCAGACGTCCAGAAAGGCGTAAACCTCCGCGTGAAGGATCTGCACAGCGCATGCAATCGTTTTAAATTCACTTTCAAACACACATGAATGTGCAGCGCAAGCGGATTCCCGCAGTAAACTTTAGTCGATCCCGTGCTGCCTCTTACCTGACTTGCAGAAAAATGACGGGGAGAGTCCAGAGCATGCAGGAGACGTGCCACGGCATCCTCGGATCAAAGGAGCAGATGTTTGAGCGACGAGGGAAAAGTGGTGGGAAAAGAAAGGTGATGAGAAGTTGCTGTTGCCTGTCCCTGCCAGGCTTTGTCCTCAGCTGAGCATCCCTCCCCGCTCTGCAGGTGTAAAATCCAGGAAGCTGCTGCTGTATTATTCAGAATCCTCTGCAAGTTTTTTTTTTTTTTTTTCCTCCCTCCCCCTCCTCCTTCTGCCCCGTGTTTGTGTGGATGATTTCAAGCTTTATCTCTTTTTTATGTCCATATGCACATTCAAGGAATTGCTGCAAGAATATTTAAAGGGACAGGAGCATTTCCAAAGTGCGGTGGTCAGCGCTGCCCTTCAGAAGAAAATGCTCAGGATAACCAAGATATTACGCACAATAATCTGAAGAAAAGTAAATAATCCTTTAAACATATTTCTAGTCTAGCGGAGAGCATTGAGGACTTTTAAGCGATAATTCTGAAATGCCAACCACCACCCCTCAATGCAGATCTGTAAGACTTGCCAGTAAATAACAAAACTTCCTGATTCCAAAAATATGTATCATTTTTTTTAATGTCGCTAATATCATTCTCGTTTAAATATTTCAAGTGTGTAGAAGAAGTGTCAGCAAATGACTCCTCCAGTCACATCAAGGCAGCAGGATCCTGCTGAAACCATGACGATCATCACTTTTATTTCTGATCGTCACCTGGCAGCAGTGTGATGATTGGCAGAGCGCTCAAACATGCGTAATCTACTTCCCGTCCTCAAATTGAGATCTAAATGTGGCAGAGCTCATGTTTGTTCCTCCTCAGAGAGGGAGAGGCTTTTCAGCCATTCACTCATCTAAAATTAATGTCAAAGGAGGCGACGGAACGTTACGGGCCGCACGTGTCGGCTCACACTTCAGAGACCGCTGTGGCCTTTGCTCCGGAGCCCACAGTGTCAAATGGGATAAGAAACGTGTGAGAAGGCGAGACATGGGTGCCTTCTTAATAAAAGACGCCCACGGTATGGGGGAAAAGAAAGGCAATGTTTCTGCATGCTTGAACATCTTCACCCCCGGACAAGAGAAGTAGGTCAGTCTTTACTTTATAGGCATGTTTTTTTTTTTTTTTTTTGAAAAGCACATTGACCCTAATTAATTAGACGCACACAAACTGTACTTGTCAGGTTCCGTTTATGCAGCTTGGATTGTGCCAATCTGGCTAATAACAAGCGCTTTGAGACATTTACCATCAGTTCATGTACATCATGACTCCGGCGGGTTCACGAAGCCTCCCGCGCGGACCGCTTCGGGACCGATGAGCTCAACCTCCCAATGTCAGGGCTGAAGGTCACGTTTGTGTGTCATTATCAAGGGGTCCGGCTCGAAATGACAGGACCACTCCGATTTAAAGCGGCTTTTATTGCAGCTCGTCTCACCACAACTGGCTCTGATCACACAGAGGACAGAACAGACTCGTGCTTTACGGGTTGTTTTTTTTTTTGGCTTGTTGGGGGGGTGTGGGGTGGGGGGGGCAAGCGGACGATCACATAAAACATGAGCGTACTGATTTGTTGAAGGAGAAGCAGTGAACGCTCCCAAATAGAAAAGAAACACACAGCTGCAGCTCATAGAAATTCCATATATGAAAATATTTTCACATGACATATTTTACAATTAATTCTCCCGGTTTTTTTTTTTTTTTTCCAGAGAATGATCCGTTTCTCTTCCAGGCGGCAAAGTTCGATTTTCTTTTTGACGTGAAGCGCAATCATCCATCGCCCGTCATCCTAATCCTCGTGGATGTTAAACAGCTTGGCTACTTCATTCAGATCTGCGTGCTCCTCTCCATCTTTAATGATCTGGCAAGTTAAAAATTAAAAAAATAATTAACCGCAGAATTGACATTTTCATCCTCGGAGAAACGTAAAGCGTTAAAAAAAAGGTGTTCGTACCTTCCTTGCAATGGGCATCCTGTTGAACACGTTCCACAGGATGATGCCCACCACCACTTTGTCTCTCAGGTAGAAGATGACTCCTTTTCCGTAGTCGTCCTTGTGCTTCTCCTGAGCGGGGGCAGGCGACGATGAGGGGTTCGTGCTCGCGGCCGTCTCTTCCGTCTCACTTTCCGAGCGGATCCCAGTGCCTACGACGCGTTGAATGGGTAAGACGTTGTGTGTGTGGTCCTCACAGTCAAACATATGATCGCTCGAAGGTGAAGGACTGACCGGACTTCTCTGTAGCTGCTTTAGGTGTATCTTTGTCTGTGGCTTTGGCAAACACTCCGACTGTGGGTAGGCTGCTGTCAACGATCCCTATGGCCTCGTACCCTACGTCTGGTCCGAGGTCACTCCTAGGAGGGGCGAGAAGATACGTGTTCAAGGTTAAGTAACTTTGCTTGGTTTAGAGGCTAGAAATTAACACAAAGTATAACACATCATGGATGTTTCTCTATCTGCATCCACTAGTTGCAGTCCATAGGTCAAAGATGCTTCACCACCACCACTGGTAAGTTATGTCTGAGAAAACTAAACGCTCCATTCAGGTTTCTTCTACTGTTCAGACTAGAGGGTCAGTATTTCTGTAATTTTCTTCGAAACACAGTGATTAGTATGCCATGGTTTTCAAACAGCATGGCTCATGTCACATTTGATTTTGATGAAAATATTACAAACTGGACCTTTGGGGTGTGGTAATTTTAAACTTAAACACTGCACGCGCGTGTGTGTGTGTGTGTGTGTGTGTGTGTGTGCGCGCGCGTATGTGTGTGTGTGTGTTTCTCGTAGCTGTGAACCACACAAACACACAGGCCTGGACAAAAATTCAGCTGTGAACTTCAGCGACAACCACGTTCCCTGCTGCTACCGGATGGGCTTCAAGCTGGCTGATGACCTTAACTGATGTCACTGCCGATCGGCCTTGACAAATGACCTGCTGTGGTCATTCAGCCTAGAGTCTGTACACTTAGCGTGGGCACTATGCAGAAGCATCCAGGCCAGTGGTTCAGCTGTGACATAGTAACATTATGGTGAACTGAGAGTGACACTAACAGAAGAAAAGCAATGATTTACAATATAAATGTCCATATATGCAGAAATATACTTTTTTCTTCCCAAGTTAATTTTAGCTACTACATGCACATAGGCAGAATATTTATGATAAATTCAAAGAAACTTTCTGTCCTAATGGTCTCTAAGGACCGAAAAATATCCAGGACAATTGTGCATACAAGTGAATTCTGAGAGGATTAAATCTGAGTCATTTGGACAAATATACATGCAGCCTCATTGCTTATTTAAATGTAGTCAATGAAACCAGATTGGCTCTTGTTTTCTCAGACAGCCCCGTGTGCTTTGGGTTCATGTTGTTTTCATAGCTTGGAGCCACCACAGTCAAATGAGTTTGGCTCTAGTACCTCTGCTAACCCGACCCCACAGAAAAGAGCAGCACTCACCAGAACATAGACTGATGCCAGTAGGGTTTGTTGGCTCCCGTCATGTTCTCCCCTGCTAGTCTTCCGCTCACTACGGCGTGATCGTGGTGCTCCACGCGTCTACGACCCAGCCTGATGTCGTAGAAGCACGCGGCATCTCCAGCCTGGGTGCGGAAAAGAGGGGGAAAGTGACCGTCCTTTGCAACCAAACGACAGCCACATCGCCTGATCTTGACCAGGCTTGTGCGTCCTGTGATTGGTTAAGAGGCATTCAGCGACCAAAATAAGCAAACTTACCACCCAAATATTGGATCTAGCCTGCAGCTCTGCGTTTACTCTATAACCACCAAAGTCTGGGTCCACCTCCAGACCTGCTGACTTAGCAAGGTCAATATTGGGCTCCAGACCAACAGCTGCAACAATATGATCAGTTCTGACCTGCAAGGCAAAAAAAATATATGTATAAATCACTAATAAATAACAACTGATTTCCTGATTTACACAGCAAGTCAGCAAAAGATAAATGGATGTACCTTTCGCCCATCTTTCAGCTGGATTTCCAACTTGCTGTCGTTGAACGTCACAGATTTCACCAAAGCTTCTGTGATGACTTTAACACCCTCTAAAACCAAAGAGAGACTATTTCATTAAGAAAACATGATCACAAAAAAGAGCACTTCACTCACGCTAAAACTATGAATAATGAACATTCACCTCTCTTGACTTTCTCTGTTGTCCAGTTACTCAGATACTCAGGCAGAACTTTTCCCATGTTGCCCTTCTCCGGGTACATCTGCACCACCTCCAGCCCAGAGTCAGTAGCTTTGGTGCGGAGCCAGAGGAGGAGACGTTTAACACAAGACTCGTAGAAAGGACACTTCTATTAAGAGCAGCTAACCCTTAGTAAGTACTCGGTAAACTCTTACATCTCCTGCCAAGTGCACAGGCCAGTTCACTGCCCAGGAAGCCTCCACCGATGATTGTGATGGACTCAATGTTGCGTGAGACTTTATCCAATGACTTGAAATCCTCAATCTGTGGAGGAGAGCAAAATTTCGCATTTGCTTTTTTTGTAGCAGAACATCTTAAAAGCATGTGCTCCACAATCAAGATGGTTACTAACGCAGCTTCTTTAATGATTGCCTATATTTCCCAGAGAATCTATTCCAGCCCGGGGAGAGAGTCTGCTGATCCGAGAAACCGGAAAATCGCCCCCTTGTGGTAAAACACTGACCTTGCGGAACAAAGTCGTCCTTGACTTCACGTCCTCTGCAGCTCTGTCAATCACCTGTAGATTTCTTGGGACTCCACCTTCAGAGAAAAAGCTGACGTGAGTTTCAACCAGGTAAAAATAAAATTGATAGTAATCATTTTTCTTACCTGTAGCAATCAGGCACTTGTCATATGAAATCTCAGTGTCATCGTCCAGTTTAACTTTGTTTCCTCGTACGTCCATATGAACCACCTGCATGATGGGAACGAGGCATTCCTCATGAGAACACGCCGTGCAGTCAAACCTTTAACCTGCGGCTTTACTCTAAATCTATGAACTGTGTGTAACAACAACAAAAACACAACCTTTTTGCCAGTGACAACAGCCACGCCTCCATTTTCTGCACTGTCCAATTCTTCTGCGCTAATGTAGAAAGACGCTGGCTGAAAGTAGATACTGTCAAATAGATCAAATCAATGTTTAATAATCATTGCATGGTATCCACTGACATTATTTATATTAACATATTTAAGCGCTCAAACTGTTTTTAATCAGGAATCATTAGCAAACACAATGTGGTGGTTACACATATTTCCAGATAAGTGACGTCTTCGCAGCTATTTTAAGTGTTCCAAAATTAGTACACCCGGCCAAAGCAGCTCACCTTCTTTCTTTTCCATTCCACTGTTTAAAACGCAATGTTTCAGTCACACTTGGGTCGTCAGAAAACCACAGTTCTTTAGAGAGAGGAGGTCTCATATAAGGAAGGTCTGGCTCATCAGTCACTATTAACACCTGAGAGAGATGAAAAGGCATTAACACAAAGTCAGGCCCAAATGCCCGAGCCAACATTTAAGCTCTACTGACCCGAGCACCGGGGTCTCTGGCTCGAATGGACCGGGCAGCAGCGAACGAGGCGGTGCCCCCACCGATGAGGAGGTAGGGAGTGTGTGAGGGAAACTTGTGAGAGACGGCTGCAGAATCTGATGCTCCCCCTGGAGTTGGCATGTATGAGGGCCGCAGCAGGCGAGAGAGAGAGAAACATCAAAAAAAAAAAGATAAGAGTGCAGGCACGTCAAGGGCATGAATTTGGATGCTCATACACAGCTAAACTGAGAAACACGCCTGAAAGGGTGACAAAACATTTTTAATGATGTGTGAGAGAGTAGCCAGCATTTGCCCTGAATCAGGACCGATAGTCCCACTTGTGAACAGAGTAGGTGAAAATTAGGTTTGCCGTTAACATTACGGCTCACTGGCCTGGGTGAGCGCTGACCACTCCGAAACAGGGGACGGCTCTGGAAGGTCAGCCTGGGGCGACCCCGCAGCGGGCGACGGTTCCGGTTCAGTTTTTAAGGTTTAACATTAACCCCATGTTTACTGGAGCTGCTCCCTAGACACCTTAAAATGGAAGTCTGCTGACTCAGGTCAAGAGTAAGGAGTCAACTCTTCCCAACAGAATGAGTCATTGGGATGAGAACATCCTGTCCTCCAAGATTGCCCTCCTTCGCTACAGCCGGAGCAGTTCCTGCTGCATCTGCTCATCTGCTGAACGTGGCTCATAAATAAACTCATGGGATAATATTCACTCAGTGAGATCAAGAAGGGTGAAGACCACCTGAATTAAGGCAGCTATACCCTCAAATGTTAAAGATACCAACTAAAAACGCCATGATTTGAAAGCATTTCGTTCTGTGATTCCTATCAGGAAGCCACAGCAGACAAAGATCCAACTTATTTGTGGAAACTAGGAGCTCTATTCCCAGCCGTGAGTCGCTGCGGTTGCGCTGGACATATAAGCAGGGTCGTTCTGAGGGATAGGGGACAGAAAGTAAATGAAACGGAACACGCCAATGATACATGCACCAGTAAGCACAAGATAAACAAAACACAGGGAACACTAGGTCAAAGTTCATTTTAGACACGTTTCACCTCTTGGACACGAACAGCACAGAATAAGAAAGACAACCCTAATGTGTGATTTAGCCAGCTTTGTAGCATTACCCTGTTTTACCCCGTCTTGGCTTGGTTTCTAGCAGGGGCTCATGGTAAACTAGCAGGTAGAGCAATGAGAATAATGGGGTAACCTGGAGCAGGTTGAGCTGTTTCAGTGGGGACCACTGGGGCTTCAGACCCAGGGGCAGCAGGGCTCGGCTCCACTGCGGCAGGTTCTGCTTGAGCTTCTGTCTCAGGGACAGCTGAGGGAGGAAGCCAGGACAATTAGCACAATACTGAGAGTTAATTGTCTTATAAAAGTGATGGCAACCAAAATGTTGACATAGCATCAAATGTTAGAAAATGAGTCATAATAGCTCATAATCTTTCTGCACTTGTTCTTTCTTTGTGGTTGTTATGGTTACATTAGTTCATAGATTTTGATGTCAAAGAACAGATTTTTATAGATTAGTTTATTTAAAAAAAAAAATCACTCACCCTTGGTTTCAATAGCTTCTACAGCTAAAAGAAAAAGTTGTGAGAAGAAAAAAAATTAGCATTTGAAAAGCCTCGGTGTATTATTGTCATAACATGTGATTAAAAAACTCACTCTGGGGCTCCTGCTGCAGGAGTTCTGCATCTTTTGCAAGAGCTTTCTGTGGTCTTGATGCGATCTCATTAATACGGTCCTGATACCTCTCTTTGTCTTGCTTTAGAGTTCGGTACACCTGGAAAAACAAACAAGCGCGTAAAGCTTTTAACCCACTCCTCATCTGGTGGACTGCAGTCAAACCCAAAACACCCTGAACTTAAACACCATAAAATGGACATTTCCAGCTTGTGTTCTCTGATGCAGGTATTCATGGTTTCATCTTACTTACGTATATTCCAGCACCAACGCACGCTGTCCCGACCGCAGCAAAGTAGAGCAGGTTCTCTCTTCCTCCTCCTCCTCCTCCTCCTGCTGCTGCCGGCCCCGTGGACATGGGAGCCGCACAGGCTGGTATTCTGGCATTATTTAAACCTAGAAGGAGAAGCAACAACTTCACCTGGCACTGCAATGACGTATAACGGTCTCCCTTCTTCTCTCTCCTTCCTGACTTCTGCAGAAAGTCTGAGCCGTCACTCCAGCAGGAGCGCGTCTTTGGACTGCTTATGGGGTGTGTCGCGCGTGTTGGCACCGTATTCACAAATTTATACTACCTTTGGAACAAGTTGCAATAATAAATCCACCTTGCAGCACAACATGCATTCATGCAACACCACCTGACGCACGCAGACATGCGATTAGTGTCTGCTTATTGTTACAGATAATCATATAAGCATCTGGTTTATTCACTAAAGGTACTTAGAATAAGCAAGACAATGCAAAAGGGTCAGTTTAATGTGCTTTCTGGTCACGATAAGTCTCAGACAGCCCTGATTAGATAAGTCGCCATTATGGCACCCACCCCCCCTCCCCAAGGTTTGCACAACATGCTTCAACGCATAGGCTTGCAAAACTCATGGAGTGGCGACAGCAGTCGCCGTGGTTCGCCCTGTCAAACACGGAGATCCTTCTTAAATGGACCAACTTGGCCCAGTCGGTGGCCGCAGTCATCCCTCCCTGCGCGCTCCCACCCGCTAGTCAGCGTTAGCCGGCTCCAACCCGGCTCCGATCCCGTCCCGGGAAGGTCAAGATGTCGCCGACAGCCCTCCAGAAAGAGTCCGAACTTTCCTTCCCCGGCGTGCGTCTGATTTGGATTGAAAAAAACCCGGCTCCGGCGAACGGCCGCGTCATGAACTTGAAACTTACCCGTTCTTCTCGCGTTCTGCCGGCACACCGTGGAGGCTTTGGCGAGCGGTGCCAGCCTTCTCCACACGCTTCTACATTTCAGCATGGCGGCTCGGTTCCACTGTCAGGGCTCCAGGAGTCCCCCCCTTTATCCCCTCTTTTCTGACCACGCCAGAGGCGCCTGGTGAAGGTGGGGAACCCTGCAGAGCAGCTCCGGCTGACGACGAGCGGACGGCGGCGCGCAGCGCACCAAGGCCAGAGACAGGTCACCGCTCCTGGGGGATTGTGGGTAATGGAGGCCGAGCCTCTAAAGAGGCGAAGATGCGTCAGTAAACACAGGAAATAGAAACAGCGGAGAAAGATGGCGGCGCAAGCTTTTGGGTTTTTTTAAATTTACGTCACCGTGCGTCACATTAGTCCCGTTATGCCGCCGAAATCTTATTTTCAAGAGTCTTCGCTAATTGCGGATCATTGAAAGTCTTGCTCTTCCCACAGTGAACTCATTGTCGTTGTCTTGATATGAGACATAAAAGTTGCATTCAGACAATGAAAAATCGTGTTACATATCACATGCTTTCACCCAAAAAACAACGAGAAATAAATATTTGAAAAACGGCCGAATGCGTTGTATATGTAGGTTCGGTATATACAATAAATCGAGCAAAATAAATATCCAATTTTTTTTTTTTCCTGAGTCATATTACTGAGGGGAGGCCTTGGAAGAGTTTGTGTTTTGTCGCCCTCTATCGGTTACCGTTGTTAAATCACGTTTCTATGTATTGTGTGTAGTATGTAGGTTATAATTTTAACAAATTTAATTCATATAGATATTATTGAGGATGTATTGTCTAAAATTAACTACATTTTTATTTAAAGTAATGGCATTCAAGAAAAGATCAATATATATACACACACATATATATATATATATATATATATATATATATATATATATATATATATATACATAAATACATAAAATAAATATATACCTACATAAATAAATGAATACATACATAAAATAAATATGTCTTTATTTAAATGAGCCACAGCTTGTGGGGTGGAACAGTTTAAGCTTTAAAATCTCTCTCTCCCAACACCTCCACTTTGCCTTGAATATTTGACAAAACACACAGTTTTCTCTCTCTCTTCCTCTCTCTCGCCCCCTCTCTCCCTTCCCCTCTCTCTCTTCCTCTCTCTCTCTCTCTCTCTCTCTCTCTCTCTCTCTTCCCCTCCCTCTTCTCAGTCCGATCAATTTAACTTCCTCCTTTTGCAGTAGCTAGGCGGAATACCAGAACACAGGATATGCTTTGCAGCTCTCAGTGTCACAGCAGCAGCAGCAGCAGCAACAGCAGCAGCAGCAGCAGCTGTGAGGACAACACACTCTGCAGTCAAGATGAGTGCTGGGGATGTGGTCTGCACTGGCTGGCTCATTAAATCACCCCCAGAGAAGAAGCTAAAGAGATTTGTGAGTAGGAGTGGACACCAGATACTTGTTTATGTGCTCGAGTAGCTGCAGCTGCAGCAGGTATTGCTGATTAAGGGAGTGTTGGGGAGAGTGTGTGCATGTGTGTGTGTGCTTAACAGTGTGGGAAGATGATTTTGGAGCATTTTTCTGGGTTTGAACAGAGCCATGTTGTTAACACCACTTCTCTTATTTCTATTCTGGCTGAAGTGTTGTAATGACAAACCTCACATGCGTATCATAATGTTCATGAATCTAACTGTTGATGTAATTCCCACAGACCCCGAAATTTACTCCTATAGCCGTGTGTGTGTGTGTTTCTGTGTGTGTGACTGCCTACATGAGCAGAATACAGACACGACTTTTCTCTGTGTTTGATGGGGTCATGTGATAACACTGGGCTGGCCACTTGCTCTGCTCTGTGTCTGTGTGATGAGCATGTGAATTGTGAAACATGGGAAGTAATGTCAGAGCCAGACAGACAGGCACTGAACTGGCAAGCAGAAATAGTGCAGCTTCACGATGGCTGTTTGCACTTCCTCCGCGCGAACAGAAACAACCATTTGTCAATGTGCATTCAGGGGATAAGGGGTGGAAACAGAAACTTATTTTAGCACGCCATTCAATTCCTGTTGATGCTAAAGAACAATACGTTTTCCCCACTGCTTTATACGCTAGAACAATATCTGCCTTATGTTGGTTAAATGTCAAGCACATGCACGCTATGACTGCTAATCTTAGTTCAATGCACTATACCTAGGTCTGTATTCAAATTAAAGGAAAATGTGCATGCATCATTATTCAGGGGGGGTGGGGGGGGGTCACTGAACTATTTGTTAACCTGCAGTTTTGCTGAATTTGTCTGCAGAATCAATGGGGTTTTTTTGGATCAAAATAATAATGGTTCCACTTTTGACTCTGTAGTCAAAATGTAGAAGTGGTTACATTTGTATGTGAAGACCGAAAACGTATTGGGAATCCTTCATTTCGATGTGTTTACTTTCGCGGTCATATACAGAGACAGGCATATATCTCTGACAGCTGGGTTTCATTCGTCCACTTCACTTTCAGGATCTTGTTATCGTGAACGTTGGCTCATTGTCACGCTGTCATAACAGTATAAAACAGAACCATTGTTAATGTTAAAACACCTGCTTTTTCTCTAAAAAAGTCCAAACAGCGTCCGTGTCAGCAAGCGTGGTTTGCTTTTGCCAGTGTAATCCAATTTAAAACCTCTCAGATGATGGCCTGAATGAAACATTTGAACTCAAGGTGCACATACTGGCCCTGTTCAGAGTTTTCACACTAAATTCAATATTTAGGCCACAGCTGCTGAGAAAGACTATGGCATGTGGTCTAAAGCTCTGGATAAACTAGTAAGTCAACCAAAAGGGTCTCTTTTTTACAGCTTTATTTAGATTCTCCAGCTGGAACGATCACTTATTTACTTTTTTCTCGATTAGATAGATCTGTTTAAACTAAACTTTCCAAGTTTTAAACATCCATAGACCCGACTTGCCATCTGTTTAGTTCCACTTTCCTCCTCAGTGTGGCAGGTTTATGGGTAGTAAGTGTTTCTAACCATTTCCTGGTGTAAACACAGTGACTGACATGAGCAAGAGCAGATGACACACACGCAGAAAAAAAGATCAGGACAGGCTTCAGCCCGACAGGGCGGAGGAAGGTGTGAATATATACATGAATATACCCTCGCCTTATGAAGAACAAGAGCCTATTTTTAACCTATGAGAATCCTGCGGAGGTGTCATAAATATAGGCCCTGCAGACACTTTTCAGTAAGTCTTTAGCACAAACAAGAACTATATAAATACCTCTTTCAATGTTGGACATTTTCTTCTAAATACAGCGACTTCCTCTTCTCTGTACTTCTGGGAAACTGGGCAAGAGGTTCCGCTTACTGACTAAATGAAAAGCAACAGAAGTTGCTAAGTTAGCTGTTGTTCACGAAAGCTATTCCCATGACTGCTCATGACTAATGCAACTAATAAAGTCATGTTGGAATTGTGTTGTTCCGTGAACAATAAGGCAGTTTGAGCTGTAAGTAAAGAGGAACTTCATGATGGAGTGTTTGTCTCTCTCTCTCTCTCTCTCCCCCCTGCAGGCATGGAGGAAACGCTGGTTCGTGCTCCGGAGAGGTCGCATGAGCGGCAATCCCGATGTACTCGAGTATTATCAGAGCAAGAACTCCAAAAAACCCATTCGCATCATCGACCTGAAAGAGTGCGAGGTCGAAACACTGAGTGGGCAGCTTCGGATAAAACGGGACTTCCAAGGGAAGCACCTGTTCATAGTGAAGACCTCGTCTCGCATTTTTTACCTGGTGGCCAAAACTGAGGAGGAAATGAACGACTGGATCAATAACATCAGCCAGATCTGCCGCTTTGGGAGCCTGGACGATGCCGGTAAATACAGAGAAATCATAAATCCTGTTCAGAGGTGCATTTAAAAAGATGGAAAACAAGCACAAACCCGGAAAGGGCAATCTGAAGGTCATCACAATCAAAGAGGTGCAGACAACTCATGATTGTTCAGTATAAGCATTATATACAAACGGTCAAGGCTTTTACTTTGAAAACCAAACCAACCCTCAGGATCAGTTGGCGATACTCTTAAACAATAACCTGGTGCTCTTGCTACAGAGTGTATGTTGTTCCCAGGTGTGTACACCTCTGTATGGCTGAGCTAAACTACGCACACGTAGCAGGAATGCACATGCCTTGATGACTGGGACACAGATGTCACGTCTCATCATACTTGATCATAGGTCAAACTAGTGTCTGCATGCACATTTCCATTTAAAAATGCTGTTTCCCAATTTTCGGGAGGACGAGAGCCGATGAGGCGGGCAAACAAAAGATCCGGGTTTGCGTCACTCCTACTACTTGTGCTTTCGAGACGCCCAAGTTTAATGTGGTGAATCTGAGAGAGTTTGAACAGGCTCGCCGATTGTCCCCGTTTCTGTTAGAAAGCTGTCGTCTGTGTGAAGGGAGATAGAGCAACGGCACAAATGCTCTGATATGCTGCCCTGGAGGTTACTCTAGCTAACACGAGTTCTTGGAAAACACGTGCTCACCAGAATTCCGTCGTTTAGGATAATTCCACATGTCCCATGCGCTGAGAGCATTGTTGCCACATTCTCTGGAGCCTCATTTTGAGGCTAATGCTTTTGTTGTGGCAGAACAAACATCTTACTGGAGGAATACAGACCTTAGTCTTTCTTAATTGGGCTTATTAAGAGAAAGATGTATGTATTCTTAGATCCCAGTCCTATAACGCTACCGTCTGTCCACTGACCGAAAAGGGCCCGATAGATGTGACGTTTTTGTAAGTCCTGATGGTGATGAAATACGTAAATGTAGACGTAAATGAGAGCCCAGTTAGGAGAGATCAAGAGACATGTATCAATCTCCGTCAGCACACTGCGTAATTATTCTCTCTCTTTTGAGAAGAGTAGACAACTTCCCTTCGGGGCCAGAGTCAGAATCGGGCCTGTTCACAGGAACAGTATCGCAGCTGCTGATCTTTTCTCTAACTCGGAAAAGTTGCATATCAGCTAAACGTGTCGCACGATATCACGACGGTGCCCTCTGATCAACTGAGAATGAGCTGGGGGGGGGGGGGGGCTGGTGATTTTCCGGGGACCAGAGTGCTGTTTGGACGCTTCGCGAGAGCTTCTCGGACTGACCCGCTGATCGTTCCTAGCAGAGAGCTCAGAGGAAGGCCTCCCGCGGACCCCCACCTCCCTGCAGCCGTCGCCAGTCAGCTCCGGACGAGCGTCTGTGTCCAGTCAGCTGGATTCCGGTCACCCTTTCGACTACCTGTTCCTCTCGGAGTGTGAGACGGGGAGCGTGAGCGTCAGCAGGTAAGAGTGCGCAGCCCCCCCCCCCCCAAAGTCGGTGGAACTGCTCGACGCTGAACAACTGTTTTTCATTTTATCTCCGCCCGTAGACATGACAGCTTCTCAAACTCTGAGATCTCTCTGGAGCAGAAGTCAACAGAAGACACCAAGGACATCGTCCCCTCGCCACTTTACACAAATTCTTCTTCCTTCTCGCTCTCTCACACGAGCCCCGGTCCGGGGCTCTTCCTGCACGGGAGCTTGACCAACCCCCCTTTCAGCGCCCCCTGCACCTCCATGATTTTACCCTCCTCGTCTTCCTCCCCGCTGCACCACTGCGCAACCAGCGTCTTCCAGTTCGACAGGCCGTTTCCCCCCGCGACCTTTGACGAGAGAGGCGAGAGGCAGACCCCCCCGCCGCTGCCGCCCAAGCCCGGTCAGCCGCCGGAGCAGCAAAAAGACGGATCTGACGATTCGTACGTGAGGATCATCACGAGGACTTTTTCCTGCCACACTGCTTTGCTTCCCCGAAGGACGTCCTTATCGAGCCTGGACCATTTCAGAATAGGTTTGTGATCAGAAGCCTCGTGATGGCGCCACATGTCGACAGGTTTAGAGAGCAACGCCAATCACGACATTTTCAATCACTTCTTACTTTTCAGGAGATAACGACAGACAAACAGGAAACAGGAGGCAGAGTCTTAATTTGGTGAGTGAATCAAAGTTAAAAGGCCCTAAAAGTCATCCATCCATTCCATATTGGAGAAATTACCTGACAGAAACCTCATTTTCTTTGATGGATCCCTAACTTGTTTTTATTTTTATTTATTTATTTATTTTATTTCCCCAGCCACGTTTAAGCATGGTACGAGTTCAGAGCTGTGAGGACGAGTCGTACGTCCCCATGGTTTCCCCCTCGGCGGTGATCACGGCGGAGAGCGACGGCTACATCCCCATGAACCCGAGGACGTTCTCTTTTCTCAACGCTGACAAGAACGGCGAGGCGTCCTCCCTCAGCCCTCCCCCGATCCATCGGCATCTCAAGCCTCGCTTGAGGAGAGGTGAGGACCAGCGATGCGTGGTTAACTTGCGCTCGAAGTCCTTGACGGCAAACGTGAACTCAAAGTTCATGACATGGCGTTTCTAATTGTCTTCTAATATCGTACATTTACACCCGTGCCACGCAGCGCAAGATGCATTCAGTCTGACCGTTTGTTGCCTTGTGTTGATTTGCAGCCCGACCCCCGCCACTTGACTTGAGAGGCCTCTCAACAATCACAGAATGTCCCACTCATCTACCTTTGAGCAGAGCACTGACCGAGTCCTGGTGAGTAGCTTTTGCTTTTGTCTAATAAACACAATCAATAAAGGATCTTGCACTCTAGTAATCCATTATTCATATATTATGGTTTAGGGACTTAAAATGAAATGCCATTAATGTCCAATTTACCTTTAAGCCACACCAAAATAGCACTGTAGCCCTTCTCTTTTTGAGGTGTGCGGCTGTTGTACTGATGTAAATTCAAATTGTCCGTTTCCTGTTTGTGCTCTCAGTTTCTCGGTAAAACCTTTACCCTGCGAAAGCAGATCTGAGAAGGACAGTTTGAGAAACGAAGATGCCAACTGTGCAGTGAAGGTAAAATTCCTCTTTGCAGTGAAATACAAAACATACTTCGTATTCATGGAGGATGGCTGCTTTTGCAGGAAAAAAAATGTAAATTCCTGTATTCTTCTGTAACTGTAAGAAATCCTTCTGCTCAGTTCAAAACATGGGTGTGGAAAGTCCATTTCTAAAATTTTATGCTCAGCAAATTGTGATCACACTGGGGACCTTCCAGAGGGTGTGTTTGAGAGTGTAGTTCAAAACTAACAACTTTTTCTTTTTTTTTTTTATCAGTTACTCAATGTGAAGGTCACATTTTTTTTTCAAGTTGTAACATTAATGTTTGTGCGTGTGCTATGTTTTTCCTCTCCTACAGGACTCGGGACAACAATTCTACCTCAGCTGTGACGGAGCGGTTCAAACCAGGGCGCGGAAGTCAAACCTTGATTATTTGTCACTGGATTTCAATTCTGCATCACCGTCTCCTGTGCAAAAGGTTCGTTTTCATTGGGGTGACACTGATATATATATAATACCCGCCATCACCAGTGTGTCCTATATGCAGCAAGCGTGCATATACGCTAGTTCATTGCATTACAAAACATCTGTTTGACGTTCATGTATCATGATACTCACGAGATCGTGTCTCTGTGTGTATTTGTCTCCACGCAGAAGCCATTTCTGTCGGATGAGCACAGAGTCGACTACGTGCAGGTGGACGAGAAGAAGACTCAAGCGCTGCAAAACACCAAAATGGAGTGGACAGATGTCCGGCAGTCAAAAACATAGTAATAAACAATGTGTGACAATTTGGTTCTAAGAATAATAATGTCAGAAAGGTAGGCATATATGACGGTGACCAAAAAGAACCTTAAAACGCACTTTGAAAATAAAAAAGCACAATTTGAAAGTGAGCCGGTCGATGCTTGTTTCCAGGGATACATAATTGCACTGAAATAACTGATTTAACTTGTCGAATAACTGCTGTGCATAACAGCTTCTCTCTGTCTTTCCTTCTTTCTTATGCATCATTTTAAATTGTACATACTGTAGCATAGTTTTATCAGATATCATAAGAGAAAAATTAAGACATAACTGTGACTTTAAATTTGTGCATATAGAAATTTCAATTGTAAAAAAAAAAATGACAGAAGAAAGAATATTTTGATTGTATGTTTTTTTATACATATATGTCTCCAATATAATGTATGTCTTTTTGTACTTTCATGTAGACCATTTCATGCTCTATGTTGTTTCCGGGAGAAGAAAAAAATCGAAATAAGATAAACAAAATGTGTATTAGCTGTGTGATTAACCTTTCCCACTGTTACATAAATATTGCACTCATTAATGTGGAGAAATTTTCTGTTTTCACGAGCAAAGTCAAAGAGTCTTGGTATTTCAATGTCTCATGTATTTATTTTAATTGTCTCACTTTTTTGTGGCATGTTTAACTACCCTCTGGAGAAAAAAAAATTACAGCCTATGAATAAAGGTTATTTAAAAAGCCCATAGCGGGGTGTCTTCATTCGAAGATGAATCATTTTCCTGCAGTATTCCTGGGAGGATTCCTGGAATAACTCTCCCACTCACTGTTTCCATTTTATTGGTTTCCAGCTAGTGACGTCATCGGTGCGCGCCGAGAGCGACGAAAGGCGATTTTTTTTTTGGGTGGCAGAAAAAGAAACAAAACAAAACAAAAAAAAACAAGAAAGCGCCGTGAGGAGTTGAGCGGGTCTTCATCTGGCCCGGACGCCTTCGATGCACTGGAGCCGGCCGTGCGCGTCTCCCGGTGCGCTCTGCCACCGACAGCTCGTCCGCAGACCGGTGAGGGGGGGGGGGGCGTTAGCACAGCCCGGCTAACGGCGGCTAACAGGGGCTCAAAACAAACAAACAAACAAATAAACGTCCGCTCAGAGCTCCTGCGGGGTTAGGGCTACACCCGGGGAGAACACCAGCCCCTCTTGGGGTCTTTTATCACAGCCCGGTGTATGGGGGGGCTGGTGTCCCCCGTTGAGGCTCCATTTCTTAAATGCAACAGTCCTGACTGAATCTGGGCTTTTACTGCTCTTTTGCTCCAGTGCAACGTGAATATGTGTCTGTTTTATGCGCAAGTGATCTTATTTGCCTCAAATTCTGTAGAATATTTCGGCCTCTCATTCTTTTGGGTAGAAGCATCTGTATTTACATGAAATGTTCAGCTTCTTTCTTTGCTAAATTAGTACATTAGTCAGTGTAATGACATTCTTATGATCGATAAACTGGTGTTTTAGTCCTTGTTACGTAAAAAAATTCTGGGTTACAAATGCATTGGTTTGTGCAAAAAGTGTGGAAATATTAACATTAATCATTAATGTTAATTACATTTACAATCTTACAATCAAAAGAATGTGAGTTTTTCCTTTGAGGAGAAGGTGCAGATTTAAAGAATATGTTTCAGTTTTTCCGTTGAATTACACACATTTCTTGAATTCCTGTTATATTTGACACTGACTTTAATTACTCTCTCCATTTAGACCTTTAAGATGGAGGAGGAATATGCTGCTGTGATATCTTCTCGACTTGGATAACTCCGCTGCCGTGGCTTCAGCTGGGCTACAGCCGTAAATGTGGTGACCATGGCTTCTTGCAAGGTAGAAGAGCTACCAAGCGACACAAAAGAGCCATCTTCACTTCCAGAACTGCTTTATCAGGGCGGACACGATGACATCACGGAAGAGCTCCAGCCCGACTCGGCCAACATGGTGGGGAAGCCCCAGAAGTCCGGACGGTTCAGACGGACGGCGCTGACGTTCTTCGGAGTACGTAAAAGCATCTGCATCTTGCCTAGTTTTTTCGGAGGGAGGAATAAAAATCCCATCAAATGGTCCTCCAAGAAAGGCCTCACCAAAAGCAGAACGCACGACGGACTGAGCAAGTTTAGCCACGATGACAGAAGTGGTTACGTGTCGGCCGGAGATTTCGAGTACTGCAATCAGAGGGACGCTGTCGGGGAGCTCCAGACAAGCTGTCACAGTGAATGTAGCCCTGCCGCTGACCAGAAATCACTGACTTTCACCCGGCAGAAAAAGGGTTTGAGGGGACTGTTCAGCAGCTTTAAGTACCACAGAAACCAGAAAAATGCTGGCCCCGATAAAACGGAGATTCTTGCAGTGCCCTCATCACAGTGCAACAAAGCAGTGCCTGTTAACCAGGACGGCATCGGCCAGTATGTCACAGAGTGCCTGGGGTCCCAGCCTGACGTGCCTGAATGTGAAGATGTCTTATGCGATGCCTCCTCCGCTCCTGAATGTATTGAAGCTAATGGGTTGAATATAGAGGAGCTTGCCGAGCGTAAAAGCCCAAAGACCGAGCCCTGCGATGGGCCGTGCATCGATCAGGTGGAGGAGATGGATCTGTTGGCCGTCGTCTCCGCGCCGCGCGAGGAGAACACTGTGGAGGGCAGCAAGACCTGCCTGATCATGTCTGAGCCAGCGTTGGAGTCAGAAACGCCCGCGGGCTCGTCCGATCGACTTAACCTAATTTTCGGCGACGTCGCCTCGCTGAAAAGCTTCGATTCGCTCACCGGATGTGGCGATATCATCGCCGACCAAGAAGACGACAGCATCACCGAGAGCACGGTGTCGGGAGAGAGGAGCAGGAACGGAGGAAAGAGGGCCTCTTGCTATCTGACATATCAGGGCGGGGGCGAAGATATGGCTTTGCCAGACGATCTGGATGAGCAGTGTCTCCACGATTTCTGGGAAAATGACGCATCCGAGGAGATGTGCTACACCTGCAACCAAGATCACACAGAACTGACTGCTGACCTGACAAGTTCTCACAACATGAACTTGCTCAACAGCAGCAGCACTCAGCAGCCCAGCGGCACGGACACGTCAAGCGCTGACGCGCTTACTCCTCAAAGCGAGCATCAGGAGTCGGTTCCCAATAGCGACGAGGGCTATTATGACTCAACTACGCCAGGGCCAGACGAAGGGCAGGAAAAGAACGACAGGCTGAAGAATGACCGATTGCCCAGGGATAGCTACAGCGGCGACGCCCTCTACGAACTCTTCGTACCTGATGAGAGTCTGATAAGCCCGCACTACGAGAACAAATCGGCCCTACCCGGTTCAAACCTGTGCCAGTATTTAAGCGAGGAGGTGGGGGGCGGAGATTCGGCCTTTGTCATGGACATGAATCAGTTACACATCGGTGCTGAACTGTACAAAATTCACAATTTTCTTGAAAGGCCGGGGGCATGCGGTCAATTCAAAGAATTGGCACAAACTGTAGGTGGTCGGCAGGAAGTGGGAGTGAGTAAAAACTGTAGCCTGAATTCCAAGCTGCCTGGAGCAGACAACAAAAATAACACAAATCCTGATAGAGACAGGAATAGCCTTGTTTCTCCGGAGAAAAGACAAAACCCCATGAAAGTGGACTGTGAAAAAAGGCAGAGCAGCATATCGTTCGGAAGCACGTCTGACACGGACTTTGAAACGTTCTGCGAACCGAAAGAGCAACACCTCGAGGAAAACAAGCCCGTGGCTTTACCATACAGAAATATCAGCTCTCTGTCTCCATCTTGTAGCGCTGAATTAGATCACGGACAAACGGTCAGTTTCTCCCAAGCTCTCGTGGACTACACAAAACACTCTCAGATGCTCGGTAACTTGCAAACCAGCGCGGACGATCTGGAAACTAACTCGGCCTTTACTCCTCACGTCCAGGCTTTACCTTCCATAGTGACGTTTGATGTAGTGGACCTGCATAACGAGGGGGAATACGACGAGCAGATCCACATGGAACTGGAGGAAGATATTTCCTCGCCTTTTCAGGAATTTGAAGAAAGTTACCTGCAAAAAGACGCGTTTGCCGAGTGCGACTTTCAAATGTTAGACGCGTACGAGCAGAACATGATCAGTCAAACATGGGCGGTTGCCAGTCTCCCTCGGCACCTAGGCCTTACGAGAGTGACTCAAGCCGCATCTAATCCTTTGTCTCTGGACAGAAGAAGTAGGTCTCTGGACACAGAAAGCCTTGAGCTGAAGATTTCTGACACATACAGAGAGAACAGAGCTGCTATCCTTTCATGTTCTCAAGCTGGAACAAACTCTGAAAGCGATTTCTCACCATATTACAAACAGAATGTACTCGTGTCTCCATCAGAGGTTAGAGACAGTGGCAGCATTATGGCCTCATCATGGCAAACAAGGTCAGAACTCGCATTGAGTCTTCCTCTGGTGGATGGGGAAATCACAGAGAAAGTAAAAGGTCAAACGCAAGTAAGGCATAACATTTATTCCAGCTCATCCAGCAGTGATTTTCCCAACAGTAAATCACACCTTGGCTCTAATGGGCCAGATAGAGCGTCCTGCGATTTGAAGCCTCAGGACGCAGAACTTTACAGCAGACAGTACCACCGTCCCTTGCAATCAGAGTCTGCTTCATCTCACGGCACTTTTGTTTATTCTGGTATGATGGAGGAGGCTTCAGATGAGGTGGGCGAGGACGCGTTTTGTCAAAACGTCACTGAGTTGCAGTCCCACGATCCGCGCGTTAAAGGCAGGCCGGCGGCGGGTAGAGACGGGGTGTCTCATCCCGGGAGTCCTGTGAAAAGCGGTGTCTCTAAAGAAGATGCGGGCATCCTCGGCGAAACAGAAACGCACACAGATGTGGCAGCTTGCAGCCAACTCTCTGAAGCATCCTCAGACTGAGAGGTCCAGTTGGCAGTAAAAGCATTTGTGTGTGCACTAGTTTCTGTGGCTGCCAAAATAGAAGTCAGTGCTTAAAGGTCTAGTGTGTAAGATTTACAATTAGCTGTTGACAGGAGCTGGTTACAATAGACGTAGACTTGCTTATTAGCGTATAAAAGCATATACCAAGCCCCATTTCATTCACTTAGGAATAAGACTTTTTTTTGTATTACTAGAGTCCCTCCCCTCTACAGATGGTAGAATGTTGCTCCACCATGGATGTACAGTAGCCTGGAACTAACTATAATTGGCTGTGAATGTTAGAAATGTGTCACTTACTGTATTTCACATCCACTACTCATTTCTAAACAGTATTTCCAGTACTCACAAATTGTACATTCATGGCTAGATGCTGCCAAAAATCTTACACACAGACCTTTAATTTTTACAATCAGAATTCATGTATTTTGAAAATGGAGGTAAACAGGAAAATCTTTGTGTGCTGCATCTCAAATCTCATACTGTTGGTTCATTTTCAGCTTTTGCACAGATCTGTTGTTTGCGTCATTTCACACACTTGCAGGTTCATCTCATTAAGCTATTGAGTTTTGGTAGAATGTGTAAACCCACATGTAGCCTCACTAACAGGGTGTCAATAGTCTTGTAAGACTGATTATTGAGTAATCAACTGCCTGACTTTGAAAGTCAAAACAAGGCGGACTCACTTGCTGACATTGCCCTTAAACAAATGTATGTTTACGCTTTAAGTGCCATTTTCTACACACATACACATATATACATACACACACACACACACACACATATATATATAGTTTGTTTATTTTTGTTAGCTATTTTTTTCATGTTCTCTTTCCTTAATGCAGTGAAGTTTGGGTTGGACCATTATGGTGCTCAAGGCTTGAATCCCAGTGACAGATGGGAATAGCTTAATGTTTAATAGCTTAATTTTTTTTTTTTCTCCCCTGAAAATATGGAATAGATAGTTCTGTCCTTCAAAACACAATGGGATGAGAATTTATATATTAAAATTGTAAAAGTGCATTGAATGTCTTGTACATTATTTTCATTTTCATTTATCGACCACATTTTGCACATGCCTGTCCTTTGTATGAAAGATGCTGAAGAAACATTCATTTTATCTATAACATAAAAGAAAAGGAAAAAAAAGAAACATCAGTCCAGTTGTTGGTGTGGTTACTTTCTGCTGAACCAGTTTGGCCTTATTGTGGTTACTATTTTTTGCCCCTTTGGTTTCAATTCTCAGAAGCTCGACTACCTGTGAAGTGAAAACTTCCCTGAGAGTCTCAGGTTATGAAACTTGTTTTGGTTTTCATTGGAATCGATGTATATCAAAAGATGAAGTGATATTTGAGTGCGAGTGTGTATTGTGTTTTCATGCAAGTTACACCCAGATGAGGTCATTTTTATAGTATAACGCTAAGGTGTCAAAGAATCTGTATTTATACTCAGCTGTTACACTGTAAATTTCAAACTGGTAAATATGTTTTTTTTTGTCACCTCTGTTTGATCATCTGATTCTTTTAAAAAAACAAAACTTGTCATAGTTGAACACTGCCTTACACCAATAAAAGGAGAAGACTTACCCCATTTCCCCCACCATGTTCACTCACTTGCTAATATTAAAGATGGGTTATGTGTGTGTGTAATGTGTGTTGTTGTATAAACCCATTTTTGGTGTCTTAAACATCTGATTGAAACCACCTGATTTTACTAGAAGCTTACAAAATGCCACTTTGCTTGGCGGTGCATTATTACTTGCACGCGTGATTTATTTATTTATTTCCTTAAAAAAAAAAAAAAAAAGGACATTTTATGAGAAACCCCATCCAGCACGATCCTTGTTGACGCTGACAGGGCGCCTGTTCTGGAAAACTGTCCTTTATTTCGAGTGGGCCGCGCTTTAACCGCAAGTGCGACACGATGACAGCTCCCGAACTCGCGTTGCGAGCCTAAAAACGAAAGCGGCCCCGCGTCGACCGACCGGCTGACGGAGCAGCACCGGAGCTTGCGGGGGCTGCTGTGACCCCCACTCCACATCCCCTTCAACCCCCCCCTGCGAGTTTCCTCGCAGCTGGCGGCGGCACGTCGGTCGTTTCCATCGCGGTATCTGGCAACCCCCCCCCCGGACCAAACTGCGACAGCGCCGATGGCAGCCGTTGGCCGTTGGAGGCGAGCGGGATGACGGCGGCGAGGTGAGGCGAGCACCGCCGGGGACCGCGACCGCCGCCGGCCGGCCGGCCGGCCGGCCGGGCGGGCAGTAACGGGGCAACGGCCACGGCGTCGCTTTCGCCTCTTGCGCGGGACGGCGAGCAGCCGTCAACTTTGTGTCAAGTTATTGTAGTATTCCGGTCCGGAAAAAAGGAAAGCGTTAGCACACCTAGCCTAGCCTAGCCTAGCTTAGCCTATCACGGCGGCGGCTACCTCCAGCCGCCTGCCGCTTCCATTAGCCCCTACCGGCTAATGCCGGCCTCTCAGCTGTTGCTGTTGCTCCGGGGAGTGCCGGGACGAGTCGACATTTGTGTGCGAGGCCGAAGCGGTGCAGGCAGGTTGGTGAAAGGTGTGCTGTTTTGACTTAAGCGGGCTAGCCTGTGCTAATCGCAGTGTCTGGGCCCCGGCTTCCAAGACCGGCTGTTCTCGACGAGGAATCGGATATAAAGTGTGCTGCGTGTGGAGTCCACGGTATTACAGCCTTATTCGAATGCACACGACCGTGTTGGGAGATTTCCTTAGCTGTCAATAATTTCAATCTCTCTGGTGTTAGCACAGGCGTCGTTAACGGAAGGCATCGTTCGTTTTATATTTTGTCGTTTTGGCTGATAAATGTACTAAACAAACATAACCTTCCCGGAAATAATTACAAATATCTTCTGTTATCTTGCACCACTATTGTTATTGGGATCTGATTCTTAGATGAACGCGGATGTGTTGTTTTTCTTTCATTTCCTGCTACTTTATACCTCTAAAGCTACAATTTCCTCTTTTTATCATTGTAGTTGCACTTTTTGGACTTATTTCTTGCCCAATATGCTACACTCTAAAGCATCCAACAGAAACTTAAGAAAACAACTTCTCTTTAGGCAGGTGAAAATCTACAATATGGCAGATTTTAATATTATATTAGGCGTGCTATTCAAACTTGTTTCTGGTTCACGTGTTTTTGGTTACAGTTCCACATTAGTGAGACGTCTACCATTTAGTTCCATGTAAGTCTGTGTTTGTTGTAATTCATATTACAACAATGAAATACTGCCAATCTTCAAGAAGACTGAAACTTCTCCATTTGTCAGTGGTTGGTCTCAGCCACAACATGATGTCTCAAAATGCCGACTACAAAATGTGGATATTATAGTGTCCAGTTCTAAAGTGATCCATGCAGGTTTCACTTAGCATTACAGAGCTTGTGGCTGCACAATACTAGATATTGTTTGGGGTCAGTAATGTAAAATATAGCTTTGCAACCCTGCATCACTTGTTGCTATGAAACAGAGCTACGCAAGCCTGTGCATGTGCAAAGACTGAATAAATCTGGAGGTGGAAGGCAAAGACTCGAGGAGCTGTGCTTCCTTTAAACATGCTGGTAGTAGTCATAAAATGTTATATTGGGTTGTGGGAGTTTCCTGTTGTGAGAGTTCCCTTTCACTGACATATCCAACATTTTGCTTCCATAGTCCGACAGTGGTGGATGTTCTGTAATTTCATTACTTGGAGTGAGATGGACGAAATGAGTCTGGGTGAAATTGATTGTTCGTCATTTGCTTTTTTACCCGTTCATATATATATATATATCCAGAGTTGTTACATTTTATTGGGTAGCACTGTTACTATCAATAGGTTAACATGTCTTTATCCAGTCCTGCCTCAAGAGTTTGGATGTGAAGTTGTAGTGTAGCTTTAAGTGTTCTGCATTTACTGACTGCCTGAAGAGAGATGATGAGCTGTGTTTGTGTTAGTCGTGACTGGTAAAAAGGAGTTAGCTGATGACAAGGCTGTGTTGCTAGGCAACGCACATCATGGGCTGCGCCTCTTGAAGCTTGAAGCTGGCTGCATTTTGCTCTGCAAGACTGGGAGAAAACATGTTGTAGTGCTTCAGTTCATCGTTTTTATTATTTGATTGAATTAATGTTGAATCGTATACCTGTTAAAAGGGTTGCTTGTGCACGCTTCAGCACATATCACCTTTGAAAAAACAATCCCGGGGAACAGTGTGTTTCAGGATTAATTTGCATGCATACACCTCTTTGTCAAATGTACATGTTGGCTGAAATGTACAATATTTTTTGCATGTCAATAGGAATGCTATGTAAAATGCTTCAGTAAATGAAAATCTACATCGATGGGTTGGTTTGATTGGTGACTGTTGCACTTTTGCTTATCTGTTGCACCTGCAACAGATCAGTCATGATGTCCTTTTTGACTTGAGCGATATTTACATACCTCTTCCTTCCAAATGCATCCTTGTTTTCAACTGTATTCTTAAGATTTGCAAACCTTTTTTTTTTTGTGAAAACAAGCAGGAAGACTGTACACTTACGATATTAGTCAGATTCGATTAGACAGGTTTTTCCTGTATGTGGTTTGCTTCCTGCAAGCTTGGGTTTTTGGTAGCATGTTTATTTGTGTGGGTGATTGTATCAAATGCCGCAGATAGCAGTTGTTTCTACAGACGAGACCATTGGTCTACCACAAATATTGTGAAGGGTGTTGCATTTCTGAGTTTCTTGTGTGACTTCTTGAAAACTCGCTTCCATGCGCTACTGTGAAACTACTCAACTGTGAGAGAAAAAGAAACTGATCGTATCATAAGTGACCCAAGTATATTTTCTTAAATCATATTTTTATCAATATCAGGAATCCAGAAGTGTTAAAGTTTTGTTTTAAAATTTAAACTACAGCTTGTAAAATGAAAAGAAATATGTCTTTTTTGCTTGAAGAAGACATTTTGGCTGACTTAAGTTCACACTTGCCTGATCATTATTGCAATTATCTTAAACCTGTTGCTAATTAAAGATTTGTGTTGTCTTTTCTGCTTTCTCACAGGATTTAAGAGATTGAATTTGGCTTCCTGCCTCAGGGAGTTTGTGTTACTTCGGCTCCACACACAGAACAAGTAGTGCTAAAGTCCAGCACTGAGTATGGTTCCCTGGTTGCAGTGGAGGTGATAAACCATGGGATTAAAATCCGAGGTGTCAAGAATGTGACGACAGCATGGTCAAAGGTGGAGAAGCTCAAAATGGAAAAACAATCATGGAGGGACGACATCATTGATGTAAAGGAAGTGCAGCACGCCAGTGATGATTCTGAGGATGGAAGCAGCTCAGAAAGTGAATCAGATGAACAACAGTGTCAAAGGCTGCAGGTAGGCAAAGGGAAGAGGAAGGAACCTCTGACAGGAACCAAACCCCACCGGCAGCTCTGTCGCTCTCCGTGCCTCGACCGGCCCAGTTTTTCCCAGAGTAGCACTGCGCAAGATCTCCGCGAGGATGAGGCCAGCACAAGATCAGGGACCAAAAGTGCAAGTGACAGAGAGTACCAGTCCAAGATGGAGTTTGCTTTAAAGTTGGGCTATTCAGGAGAACAGGTGGAGACGGTGCTCAACAAGCTCGGCGCTGCTGCACTCATCAACGATGTGCTGGCTGAGTTGGTCAGGCTTGGAAACAAAGTAGAACCTGAAATTCAACCTTGCAGCAGTGCGGCCATTGCAAATGTATCACGATCTCCCTGCGTGAAGGAAAACGCTAGTCCAGAGGTGTCCGTAGAGGAGGATTCAATGGATACCTTTGATAATCTCAGGCCTATTGTTATTGATGGCTCAAATGTGGCAATGAGGTAAGACACTTGTGCATAATCAATCTTTGCTTCAGTAGGGTGGCTTTGTTTGTCACCTAGGTTGTTGGAGTCAACATACACTTTATATCGCACATTTTTCTATTGTAGCCATGGAAACAAGGAGGTATTCTCTTGCCGTGGTATCCAACTTGCTGTTGAATGGTTCTTGGAGAAAGGACACAAAGATATCACTGTGTTTGTCCCAGCCTGGAGAAAGGAGCAGTCAAGGCCCGATGCTGTCATCACAGGTAGGAAAGCTGCTTTCTTGATATCGTCGTTTTATTTAAACGTTATTTTGCCATAAGTTTATCTATTAACATCTAAGGTCTACACAACAGTCTAACATTAAAAATAGTCTAAAACATACATGAAATTAATAGCCTCGCAGCATTATGATGAGCGGTTAATAAACTGATTTATCGTCATCATTACATGTATTTGTTTTAGATCAGGAAATCCTACGCAAGCTAGAGAAAGAGAAGATCCTAGTCTTCACCCCCTCTCGGAGAGTCCAAGGCAGGAGAGTGGTGTGCTACGATGATCGCTTCATAGTGAAGCTGGCTTATGATTCTGATGGAATTATTGTGTCAAATGACAACTACAGAGACTTGCAAAATGAGAAACCAGAGTGGAAGAAGTTCATAGAAGAGCGTCTGCTTATGTACTCGTTTGTCAATGACAAGTAAGCAGTCATAATGCCTTTCTTACAGTAGACAGGCACCCAGTCTTTTGCTCTCTGCTGTGTTTATATAATTAAACTGTTTTGAACAGGTTTATGCCACCTGATGATCCCCTGGGAAGACACGGCCCGAGCTTAGAAAATTTTCTCCGCAAGCGTCCTGTTGTTCCAGAGCACAAAAAACAGCCTTGTCCTTACGGTGAGCTTCCTTTACAGTTTTGTCCAAACCATGTCTTTAATAGTTTGTTGAAACTAATTTATTCTTTCTTTAAACAAGGGAAAAAGTGCACATATGGGCATAAGTGCAAGTACTATCATCCAGAGCGTGTCAACCAGCCTCTGCGCTCCGTGGCGGATGAACTGCGGGCCTGTGCGAAACTCTCTGCAGTCAAGACCATGAGTGAAGGGGCTTTGGCTAAATGTGGTACTGGTCCGGTAACTATAAAAGGAGAGAGCAATTCCGAGGCCAAGCGCGTGGCCCCCAAACGCCAGTCTGACCCCAGTATTCGCTCGGTGGCCTGCGAACCTCCAGAGGCGCTGTCGGCCGTCAGGAAGTCCGAGACCAATTCGGTGCCTTCCCTCGTGTCTGCTCTCAGTGTGCCCACCATGCAGCCCGCCAAGAGCCACGCCGCTGGAGCTCTGAACACACGCTCAGCCAGCAGTCCGGTGCCGGGTTCTCTGCAGTTCGCTCACAGTTCTCTGAGCTCCCTGGAGCACATGTCGAGTGTACACTATCCTCCTATTTTAGTTACTAACAGTCATGGCGCCTCTGTTACATACAATGAACAGTTCCCAAAGTATGACTCCATTAGTGACCATGGATATTATTCACTGCACAGTGATTTTTCAAATATGAGCATGAGCAGCATGCATAATGTAGACAGTTTCTGTAGCGTGGAGCACGAGCATGGCGTATATCAGAGAAATCCCAGTCACTGTACTGAATCTTGCCTCAGCCATTCCAACAGTGACTCTTTCTCCTCTTATGGTGACTTGTACCCAAGCTCCGTTGAGGGTAGCTTAGAGGACAGCATGAAGGGGCAGCAGCAGCCTTCCGCACCAGGCAGGATGCAGAGTTTCTCACATGGCTTTCGTCACGAACAGCTGTCCAGAGTCCAGAGCTATGGTCCAGAAGAACCCAAGCAGGCTCCCCATAAGCAGCCTGGGCCCCATTTAGCGCCACATATCCAACATGTCGCAGTAGGAGCGAGGTCGAGCTGTCCTGGAGACTATCCTCTAACCCAGAATGTCCTCCCGCCTTTGTCCTCGCAACCGACGCGCTCTCTCGGCATGACCCGCATGGATAGCATATCGGATTCAAGGCTGTACGACAGCAATCCAATGAGACAGAGGCGCCCTCCACTGTGTCGCGAGCAGCATGCGAGCTGGGACCCCCTGCCCTGCGGTAACGAGTCCCTCGAATATCATTCATATCCGCTGAGCAACAGCCTGATGCCGTGCTGCGAGCGGGTGATGGTCCGCAGCATGCCAGAAAAGATGGAACAAATCTGGAGCTCACCATGGGAGGTCCCATCTGCAGGTGAGCACCAGGAGCGGCACACCATCCCGGACCACCAGTACCAAACATATCGGAACCTTTGTAACATCTTTCCCTCCTATGTAGTCCACTCGGTAATGGAGAAGAACCCTCATTTGACAGACCCCCAACAACTGGCTGCCGTTATTGTTACTAAACTGAGGTCGTGCCATTGAGTATCTCAACTTGTTAAACATTCGGAAGAGGCTCGGGGAAGGGGGATGTGGATTTTGTTTGCAAAGATAGGCACTTGTGTGACGTTGCTTTACTTGCAACATTTGCCCTCAGGAGTTTTTTTTTTTTTTTTTTTAATGTATATCGGTAGGACACTTGTGAAGGTGCAGTAGAACTCAACGGCATTAGAGGACAAAAATGATCACGGATATTTTGATATGACCTGTCGTACAGCTGACTTGACAAAACATCTTCTCTTTAATCTGATTTACGGTACACTGAGAATATCTGCACAGTAGCTGCTTCGCATTGTAGTTCGGTAAGAGATTTTTATAAAAATTATTATAAATTATAATGCCATTTGAAGACCCATCATCAGTCCAGCCTGACTTTAGCCATAACCTTAGACTGCTAGTGTGAAGCAAAGACGTGTCCCAATGTTAGATGGTGCAATCAGTAAACCAGTGAAGGTTAGATTTCTAATCCTGCGATCTTTTTCTGGCTTTGTGAATGTGTTATGAAAGGCATCTAAACAGCCTGTTGCCTGGTCTGCCTCTGCTGTAAATAATTGTTGTAACTTTTCTTGTGCATTTATTTCGAGAAGAATTCAAACGGAGGTAGATGCATAAACATTGACTGTATATAAAGATGGACAACATGAGAATTCTCCTAAAGTGAATCAGAACCTCTCAGTCCCAGCGGTGGTGGGTTGCAGCGTAAATACTCCAGGATGATACGGGCCAAACCGAAGCAGGGAAAAAAAAAAGGCATTTAAGATTTGTCTCGATTTGAAGTGCATTTAGGTATTTTTTTTGCAATAGATTTTGAACGACAGCAGAGCACATGCAGTTGCAGGGGCGAGAATACTGTTGCTACACCACCCAGTCAGTACTGCACAGATGCTGGCTCACAATAATATCACCAGCATGACATGGCAGCACTCATAAAAAAAAAAAAAAAAAAAAAAAAAAAAAAGGACATTTGGACTTATTTTTGTACAGAGGGAAGAACCGGACATGCATTGTCCATCTTTATTTATGTCAATGATACATACCTCACAGCATGAACTAAGACATTTAATGGCCTTATATCTGAATGACCTCACGCTTTAGTCATTGTCTGATCGGTTTCAATGAAAGTCTTAATCATTGAAGCCTCCTATTTTCAAATGTAAAGCACTATGTCAGTATCTAAAGAGATATATTTTCTCAACCTCACTTAAAAAAAAAACAAACTACTATTTTGGTAGAATCTGACAGCGCACAAAGCGAGTCAAAACGAGTTCTGACTTTCACTTACACATATCTATGTACATACAGTCACACAAAAGCCATTATTTCAGTCATTTATAAGCTGCTAAATAATGCCAAAAAAGACACAATTTATACAGTGTGGCAACTCTCCATCAAATTTTAGTTGACAGAACGGTTTGGATTATTATATAGAGTAATATCTGTGATTGGATCACTTACTATGGCGTACTGTGCAGTTACTGGTTTTTATTGGATGATTTGTCCAGTACTTACCTATTTATATATACTTGTCAGATTTGTTGTGCTGATCTTTTCATTGTGAAAATATCTTTTTTGGAGCAGAAGCTCCAGCGGACTCCTTCAAGGTTCTGGCTGAGCTGTGGACTTTTGAGGAGCAGGTTTATTTGAATTCAGAACCCAGTGTTACATGCACTTAAGTCATACGATTTCTCGGAGAAGATATCAATGAAAAGAGTTTGAATTCCTGAGTCAAAACTCAACCAAAACTAATTATAGTATCATATTTAATGTAAAGTAATGACATATTTGTGGTGCATTGAAACAACTTGTCTATTGCCTTAACCTTAACTCTGGCCTGACTTATTTTGTGCACGGAAACACAATGAGACTTAGGAGAAGTGAATGTTATTGACAGTCCAGGCACCCTTTTAGCACCGAAGTTTAAATCTTTGCACAAGTTCTGCAACAGACAAAGTTTATATTGTCGCATTTGTCAGACAATGATTATTCAGGCCCAAGAATGAATGGATCCACTTTAACCCGTAGAGTGTTGGCTCTGAGGAAAATACTGAAATATGAAAAAGCAAGTGATGTTCTAATGTATTTTTTTAAAGGGAGGCTGACTTGCTGAAATACATGTACAGTACAGACACACACACACACACACAGCCAGGATCACAGAAAGGTTTGGCTGTGCCTTGCAGCACATTGCTCTCAGGATGCTTTCAACTTTTTTTTAATTTCCAGTTGCGCTCTGCCAATAACCAGCAGTTACTGGCCTGAGTCCATGAGAGATATATTTTGTGAAATTCCTACATGTAACATGTAGTATCTTAAACTTTTGCATTGTTTAAAGAGTTGGACGGCTTTGCAAAACTGTACCTTTTAATGTGTGTGTGTGTGTGTATATATATATATATATATATATATATATATATATATATATATAAAATTGTTGTTATGCACCTTGAAATGGAGGAAAACACAGGCTGATTGGTGGTTTCACACGGTTCAACTTTAGACTGATGAAATCAGGGGCTCAGACTTTGAGCATAAACAGCTGCCTAAAGGACAATGAGCGAATTTAAACAGATACATCCCGGGGCCACACGACATGTACATGATTGCTTATAGAAGAGTGGTCCCAAGGGGGTTTGCACAGATACAGATTCTGGTTATTTGCCCTTCTTGTTCTCACAGCAGTAGCAAGATCAAGTTTTGACTGCCTTTAAAGGGAAATGCCACTTTTTCCAGTCTGAAACACGATATTTCTTTCTCCAATGTCAGCTTGCATGGTTGAGCTTTAACATTTATCACCATGAGCATGTGAAGAAGGAGACTTTCCCACTAATATATTGTTTATTGATGTTAAAGTAGTTTATAGGCGAAGCTGAGAATTGATTAAAGACGAACAGTAACCTAGATGGAGCACCATCGCACGAGTTAACGGGAGCTTGATTTTTTTTTCTCGGTGGTGGTGCTTGAAAAATATTTCCTTATCATATTTGGGTGTACCTGTTGTATATAACTTAAAGTTTAAAAAACAAACATCTGAATGCTTTTTTTTTTTTTTCTTTGCCCAAAGGATTTTGGGCGTTGCCGACTTTGTCTTTTCATGAAAAAGGACGAGGCCACTTGAGGCCGTCTGTCTGTTCATGAGAAGGTGAAACAAACTGCCTAAATGTTTCTTCATGTGAAACAATCAGATTGCAAGGCTGCTGTCAAGGTTGTTTCTGGCATTTGGCTAAACGTTTGCGTGCCGACGTTTTTACCTTGAGACAGTCAAATTAGGAAATGTACGAGAACATCAACAATGACTCTGAGAGACCCAATTAAATTTGACAAATCATACTTGAGAGCACTTTCTCTCTGGATTTGGAAATATGGGAAGGGTCTGTTGCCCTCGAGACCTTCATCTTTTCTGAAAGTGGAGACAGAACCGGTATTTTGGGTGTCTTGACTGATGTTTGCAAACAGCCCAATTGGTTCCTGACAATCTCTGGATACACTATATAGACCCTACATTGATATAATGTACAGTCTATTTCAGTGATAAACCCGTCAGAAGAGTCTAAATACACACGATTCTCTTTTATTTGCTTCATAGTTTGAAAATGGAGTGTTTCCAGGACAATGTTCAGAAAAGATTGTGTTCGCTGGGCAACAGGCTGATTCCAGGCCAGTAAATCCGTCACCGTTGCCACAAAAACATGCACTGACAGTATTTTTACTGTCGTGCCAAAAGGTTCCACGAAAGGCCAGAGCGGCGGTTCACAGTCGCCGCCTTTCCTGCCAAAGTGCCGCAAACAGCTAAGCCACAAATGTCCAGAATTGACTTTTGCTTGTTGATACAAATTGTATCTATACCTTGAATGTATCAAAATACGAAGTGTATAATATGAAAATAGATTTATTTTAAAAAAAAAAGAAAATAAAAAGGTGTGGGGTGGTTTAAATGCCATAATGTTTGTGACACTGTGTGTCACTGGGAGTAGCCCACTGGTATGTACTAATTCTTACTGGGTACAGTAATGACCTTACAGGGACGTTTACGTGCCACTTAAAGGAGCACAGATACCCTGTGTACAGCAGTAAGCGTCATGTCCTCAATGTAAATAAAAGTGTGTATATATAAAAATCATTTGTAAATGTAAAAAAAAAAGCTTCAATTGTTCAGATCCTTAATTGTGTGTTGTTTCCAGTGCACCTTGGTTCAGTGCATCTCTTTCCTCCAAACTAAAATGTCCGCTTTATGCTATTTTAATGGGAAGTTCAATATTTTTGAATATATTTTGCCTAATAAAACATGCCAAAGTTATTCTTGGGTGACTTTGTCAGATGTAATTTCTTGTGATACGACACATGGAAGTTTATATTTCAGGGGATATTTCTACATTTTTAATCACACAATGTGAACTGTGAGGCGACCGACGCGCCAAACGCAGATCTGTGTGTGCTGAGAAAGAGAAGCGGTGGTGACCTTCAGGCGGAAGGCAGGCTCAGCATCAGATTTGGGTTTGACGTGGAGCCGTCGCCAAGCAGACGTGAGTTGTGTGTTTTCCTGTCAATTTGTTGACAAGCCCTGTATGTGATCAGTGTGATTTACTCTAATATTGAATAGTCCTCCGGCTGTTATTCCGTTGTTTCGGGTACCCTGTTGTATAAAACGAGCACTGGGTGGCGTTTAGACTAGAGCTTAGACGTGTCGGTGCAGTGTTTCCCTGAGTTCAGTGTCAGGTGTTAAAGATCGAGACCAAAGTGATTTTGATGTGCACATATTATACGCCTGTTTCAAACACACACACACACACACACACACACACACACTCTTTTGGTGTATTATTTAGACCTCCTTGATGTTCTACGGCCTTTGAAAAGTTGCAACCATTGCTGTTGAAGATTTGGAGCGTGACTGTACACGTGTGAAGGGAACACTCGCACGTTTCAGATCACATTCTGGGTTTTATTATTTTAAATTTAAACACACAGGTGGTCACATTTATGAAGCAGCGGGGGTCTGAGTGAAATACTCAAGTCTGCAAATGTTTAAAAAAAAAAAAAAAGGTGTTGTGATAATCTTCAGTATTGTGATTCACACTGACTGGAAAGTATTGCTTTTATAGAGTAAACTCCAAAAATATGAAATAAAAATAGACTATTTGGGTCTGTGGACTCAAACAAAATGTAAGTCTTAATGACAAAATGTGTTTCTCTCCATGAATAAAGAACAATAATTAAAAACTATTTGAGCTGTCTTTGATCTCTGTTGAATGGAGGTACATACTAAATAGTTTGACACTCAGATTGTCTGCTATGACTTCTGCTTTTCTTTATCATCCCTGAGATGTTTCTACACTGTGATTGGAGAGGACGAGTGTGCAGTTATCTCCATCCTTCTTCAACAGATGTTTGACTGCTTGAGACGGATCTTGGAATATCCAGGTGTGTGACGTTTCTCCTTTTCAAAACAACTCTAAAAGCATAATTTATCCATGACATGAAAATTGAAATGATTTTGAAAACATTTTGACTGCACCGTTTCTTCTTTATTATGAGTTATTTTCCAAGAAGCTGCACCTTTCTCGGTGTACTTTTGTCTTATGATGTGTGAATGAATTCTAAGCATGTCTTTATTCCAGTTCTGTGCAGATGGAGATCCAGACCCACAGGGACGAGGCCATGGTTCTGACCTCATGGTGTCCAGGTCTCGCGGTTCTCTCACGCCCCCTGTTGGTCAAAGGTCGTCATAGCTGGAGCCCTTTACCCCTGTAAACTATTTTTTATTATTTTTGTACCAGAGTAAACTTTACACAATTGAAATATTCCCCCCATGCAAGTCTATGCTCAAAACGTCGAATTTTTAACGTTAAGTGGCAAATGTATTTAGCATCTATCGTGAAATTGGAGTCAGTTTCAACCCTGGGATTAATGCAGAAATATGAATTTGCACAAACACAAAAGCCTCATTCAATGAATCATTGAAAATAACTTCCAAAAACCCACTACTCGTGGTTAGACTGTGTTGACCTGAAATTTAAAATTCAAATTGCCGTTTATTCAGCTGCAGCTTCAGCAGTGTGTTCCTGGGGTGAAGGCCGCAGGGGTCCATCCTGTCCTGAGAGAGTGGCAGGAATCAGCAGAAGTCTCCTTTCTGGGAACACTGAAGCCTCTCTTTAGGGATTTCCCACATTTACAATCGCATTTCCATATGCAGGAAGATGAAACGGCGCTCGTCTCTGAGGTGAAACCCTAAAGCGGGGATGACCACAGGACAGCAGGGAGCCCAGAGGAGAGACTCAGGCTGTGAGTGTGGAGGGAAATGTGTAGAATGTGAACTCTGCAAAGAAAAAGATGTTGACCACAAACGATATAGGTGGAAAACACAATTATCCCTGGCCGTCACACTATTTTAAGGCTTTTGAGTCAATAGTTAAAGCAGCAAACGTAGCAGAAAATCTATTGACTGAAGCAGCAAGGGGTCCTTATTTTTGACACCCGTTGTACCTGTGGAGAGAGTGTGAAGCTTTGGGCCCACTGTGAGATTTTAAAGCAGGAGTCGGCTGTCAGAAAATTACATAATGATGCATTTCCTCAGTTTGTGATGTGATGAAGAAATAGCAGGAACAGGGGAGATGAAGATAAGATCAATAACACGATCAGAGGGGAAGCGCTCGCTAGAAAAACAAAGTCAGAGCCACGGCTTTATTGCAAAACATCTGCAGGAAGATTTAACAGAATCTGGAGGTGTGTGTGTGTGGGGGGGGGGGTATGGTTCAAAGGTCACCGGCACAAAGACGACCTTCATGGTGGAGTCAGCGCAGAAAGACCTCCCAGAACTCAGCTGTCTGAGCTCAGAAAACATTCAGGCAAGCCCCAGGAAAAAAAAAAAAAGACAGCCGATAGGGTTAAACCAGAACTATTTGAATAAAGGGCACGGAATCTGGCCGGCAGAACATCTGTCCAGCTGTTGAACGTGGCGGATCCACCAGGCTTTGGCCTCTCGGTGCAGGGAAGATTCCACAGGTTTAGAAACATATGGAAAACACTGAAGCCATATTATTGCATCAGTTTAATTCGATTTTTATGATCAGGTTATGCTTAAAGCAGTTTCCAGCCTGCTGGGTGTTAGGGCCGCAGCCATGATGATGATGATGATGATGATGGCGGTGATGCGGCAGGCGGAGTCTGCTACCCAGAAGCTTCTTTTTTTTTCAGCCTGGCTGGCTGCTGTCCTGTCATCAGCCTGGGTGTGGTTTTTTTTTACAGTCCGGGGGTACCGTTAGCAGGAAATCAAGCTTGGCTCCGTTATTTTGTATTTTAAACAACAAAAAAAAACCAAAACAAACAAAGGCAGAAGACACTTGTAATCCGCCCCAAAAAGGCTGAAGCTGCCGTCGTCTTTGTGCCGGAGCCCCGAGCGCTGTATCCTTCCGCGGCACAGGAAGCGGGCTGGTTGGCGCCGTTGTTCTGATGGAAAAAAGTTTTCTCTCGGTCTGACTAACTCCTCCGATTTAAGACGATTTCACCCCGGGGAAAAAAGGCTCAAGTGAACACGAAAGAAAGCAAAGATGCCGAAAACGGTAAGAGCGACCGCCGCGTTTCGCATTATCCAGCGGCGGCGTTTTTTATAGCCGTCTTTCTGTTAAATCTTTTTTTTTTTTTTAAATTCACTTCCCCACTCCCCGTTTGACGGGAGAGATCGACTTACACCCCCCTTCCCCCCTCCCTGCGTGGGTATTTTGGTTTAGAATATATCCTAAAACCTGATCCGTGCTTGTAAAACTCAGCCGAGAATCAATGGGGTACTTTCCGTTAGGTGTGCGTGCGTGCGTGTGCGCGCCCCCGCGCCTTTTCTCATCAGAAATGATCGCAGCCTTTCTGGCCGTTTCTGCTCTTTATTGCAGCCATTTGTCGGGTTTAGCATGCACCACCACCACCCCCCGCCTTCCCGTCCCACACTCCCCGCCACTCGGTGCTCCGAGCCCGGCCGAGGCTGCTGCGCGGCCCCCGGTAGCAGCGGAGCTAGTCCCGCCCGGGCCTCCAGCCTCCTGCTGCTGCTGCTGTCACTGGGGACAGCTGTGCACCACAGATCTGCAGCAAATGGTGGCAAACACCCCCCCACCCACCCCACCTCGATCCGTTTTTTTTTTTTTTTTAGGTGTCATGGGTGCTGGGAACCAGTGTGGAAGCATCCGGATGGTTTTAGTGGTGGCTGCTGGTCAGGGGGGAGACAAAGAGAGCAGAGCAGACAGGCTGGTGCAACAGAAGTGAAAGTGCTTTATTCACCATCAGCAGCTCTGACTCAGCATTGCTGCTCGGAATTAAGAGGAGTAGTGTGTGTCGTGTTGGTTCAGGTCGGAGACACCCAGACATGTTAAAGCCCAGCCACGGACCGGCCATGCTCCCATTGTTACAGGGGTGTATATCCATAGATGTTTTTAATGGGGAGTGTAAACCAGATGTTGGTGGCTGCAAAATCTAAATGGCAATTAAACTGAACATCAGCCGTGCTTTTACTTTTGTTCCAGGGAATCTTTTTTTTTTATTTTTATTTTGGGTTGATTAAGGTCATAACACCCCCTGGGTTGGTATTTTTAGGCCATTCATTTCCTGACTGTCATGAAACAGCGCTTTGGAAAAACGCGTGCGTATTTATAAATTCTTCAGATAACGCGGGACTCGTGACCTCTGACCTGTGAAGTCGCCCTCCTCTTCCTGCGGCATTGATAGCGTTTTTGACTGAATCACCAGGACGGTATCATCGAGATAAAGGAAATGGCGACATTCAAATACAATCTGTTGTCTAAATCTGCTCTTGTTCGATTGGCGAAATCTAGTTTGTACGTCGAATATTTTATGCTGCGCTTCAGTACATCAAAAATAACACGCCGATTTTTTTTTTTTTTTTTTCTTAAACGATGTCCATGTTACCCCCCTGAGGTGCAGGAGGCTCATCTCTTTGTTTCAGCCATTGTGTGAAATCCCCAGCAGAGCGATGTGGCCGCTGAAGGCAGCGCCTGTTGCCCTCCAACCGAACAGGAGCTCGATGCCGGAGAGCGGCTGGTGCCGTGGAGCTCGGGGCTGGACGCACAGAGTTAAAAGAGGGGGAACTGCCTGGAGATGGAACTGATGTTCAGGAGGAACCGGCGGGACTTTCTCAAAATAAACAGGGCCGGTGAATGGACCGTGGGCTGTGCCAGACAATAAGGCTTTTCTTCATTAATGAGAAGCCTTTCATGCGCTGCCAATAATGGACACATTAAATTAAGGACCACCGCGGGAGGGTCCGCTGTCCTCTTTGAAAAGACGCAACAAAGCCCAAAGAAGCCAGCCTGTGTTAGAATTCGATCCCTTCACGGTGATGTCACCGATCGTCGGCGATGGTAGCGCTGGTGAATTGCCGTGGCAACACGGTGATCTGTCTCCCTCAGTAAAATGTTCTGGGCTGCAGGACGGAAGCAAAAAGATCGTCTCTACTCCCGATGTAATCTCCACAGCACGTTTAGCTTTGCAGAACATCCGCATGTAGGTCTGGTGACTTATTTCCTCGAAAATAAATGTGCAGCTCAAGTGGACGAATCTAAAAATTCTGCCTTGAACTTCTTCTGGAAGTGCTTCTTTTTTCCCAAGGAAGTGGTGTCGTGATTCAAGGTTTCTGCCCTGACATCAGTTCCTCTCTGCTCATTTCCTCGCTCGCAGCCTTATATGGACTTTCACATCACAGTCTGGCTGTTCTCCTCCTCCGTCTCCCCCCGCCGTGTTGCTCAGATGCCATGTTCCTCTCGGGTCGCTCTACAGCACTGCAACACGTTGTGGATCTGTTGATCTGAGCTCATGATCTAAGAGGCTGTTTTACATTTCAGTCAGGCTGTTTTAGCCAACTGCTGTCTGCATTATTAATAAGTTGGTTGGATTTGTAGTTTCAGTGTAGTTGAAGGTACAGAAGGCGAGCTTTTTGATAAAGCAGCACTTTTAAACATATTTATTTAAAGTCTGAATAGTTTTGCGTGTAAAGATTCAACCCACAAAAACCACAAAACCCCAACATCTTTGAGTAGAATGATAAAATCATTACATGGTTTATGATTGAGCCAAATCCACATTACTGAGACTTTGGCATTCATCTTCATATCAACCCCTTTTTATCCACCATTGAACAAAGTTAAAGGCGACTCACCGCTTCCGTCCACACCGCCGGACGCAGGAGCGTAGTGGTTTGCTCGCGAGGAGAAGCTCTAACGAGCGTCACGGTGCAGAAATGGTAAATGGGAAGCCGTGGAGGTTCTGGAGCAGAGGATTAACCGAGTCTGGGGTGCACATAGCGGAGCAGATTAGCAGCGTGTGGACGCGGGGCTGCTGGACAAAACATCGGCAAAACCTCTGCAGTCGCTCGACAAATGGCCGCTCCAATGCCTTCTCTTTTTAGGCGCTGAGGACGATCAACTCTCGTAAGTAAGTCCCTCGCTCATTGTCGATCGTTGCGTATGTCTTCATCGGTGCATCTTGAACTTAATTCTTGAATTTAATTGGCGACGTTGCGGGGATCTGATCAAAAGTATCGTCATCTGGTCATAGTGGCAGTGGATTCCAGCTCAGTTGAACCATAAGTTGTGATAAATACCGTGTCCTCAGGTTAACCACGTATGCATATTGACGGGATCTCATGAAGAATTCCTGTGGTAAGCTGAGGAAGAACCCTAAAAGAATCAGCACATTCCCTGAAAGTTTCTTGAGCTTAATACCCGACTGACCTACTGAATTCTGGCTGGCCTAGATCTACGGGGGGAATCTGCGTGATAGATTACTGCCCTCCGAGAGTTGACGTGGGTTTGTACACAAGCGTGGTGGGTATTTCCCTTAATGTAAAGAAGACTGGGTCTCCCATACCGCTGTCCACTCTTTCCGGTCTCCCAGCTTGTTCCCAGTTATGTGGTTTCCTCTGAAGAAAGATCCAATTAGTAGACAGGATGAGTAGTTGCCCCAACTCCACAGCTGGAGGGCTGGCAATGGAACTTTCTTTCTAATAAATTTAATTTTAGATATTAGATTATTGGTCTTTTGCTTCCAACACGTTGTTTCCCCATTATTTGCAGATGATTCTTATTTCTATTTAAAACGATTAACTGATGACAGATGTAGTATTATTGGTACAGACTAGCGGGTGTCGTCAGTCGCAAAGTCATTGTTGACTTTTGCGAGCCGAACTGCTGGTTCGGCCTTTGCATTCCTCCTCCTTTCACACTTCCACTTTTGTCAGGTCAGATAACATTTGCACAACCCTTGTCTCTGTATGATACTGCCAGTAATGGTGTTGCGTAATTTGGGTGGATGGAAATGTTGCTGAGAAATGATCATCCCTGGATTCTTGTAACCAGCGAAGGATAAAAAATAAGTGTCACTGATGTAAATGGATGAAAGCAACTTACAAATAATGCATTTTTTTAAAAAAGAAGCACAGTCTAAGACAGATAAACAGGATTCTTTAGCAAAATGTTTTTTAATGGTACACAAACCAATAGTTTTCTAAGTAAGAACAAATGATCGACAAATCTTTCAATGTGCATTTTTTAAGCTTTCCTTCTGAAGTACAGCTTCCATGTGAACATAATGGTTGTGAATTAGTCATGGAAACATGACACGTGGGCCTGAGAGGGCTGTTTTTGAGTGCAAGCTAATAATAGTGTGTTAAGTGTTTTTGAATAGTGTCCATGAGCGGCACACCCTAACCAGGCAGAGAAATCTATGAGTCTAGTTCCTTTTCTGTGCAACTGTAATGATTCAGACTCAGGAAATGAAACCATTTAAACTCAAACAGGGAAGTCCAGAATGTGCGCTTCACCACCGACAGAGACAAAAAAAAAAGGTCCCATCGAGGTTTAGGATCGCCGGTTTGAAGAGGTGAATGTCTGGAGTCCAGATTGTGTGTTTAACTGTCGGCGATGACAGGAAGTGAGTAGCGAGAGGCAAGTGTCCCGAGCAGCAAATGGGGTTCTGTTGACATAAATGGGAAAGAACGCAACTCTAATCAGGCCCACGACTGGGAAATAATGCGTACCATTGTTATTGAGGGCAGGCGTGGGCCTCTGCCTGCACAGTTATTTCCCAGTTGGCCTGTGTGCTGCTGCTTTCTGCATCTCAAAGAGGACAGACCAAAAAAAAAACACTCAGTTTGCTCACTGCAGAATCCATTTATTCTCCGTCTGACCTCAGACAGGGGTACTCTGGGGTGACATAAATGTTTTTGACTTTTGACAGAGCAAAAACTGTCCACACAAACTGGAGCAGGGATTTGGGAGTAGCAGTAGCTATAGAGGGCAAGTCCTTTTAGACAAAGCCAGCTCGTTCTGCAGCAGGCAGAAGCGACGGCTGATGCATGACAGGATGTAGGTGACTCTTGAGACGCCAGTGTCGCCCCTGCGCCTCAAAATCACCAGAGGATGTGGTGGTTTCCTGCTGCTCTCTACTGAGACCCACACTGACTCCTCCATCAGAATGCTTCATTGGGTTTCCTGCATGTTCAGAAGGCCTGCTGCCGACCCACATTCTCACATATTTGTGTGTGTGTGTGTGTGTGTAGTAGTAGTAGTAGCGCCACCTTGTGGCACAGACTGACATGCTGGAGCATGCAGCAGCATAAACATGGAAAATGCGTCTTACTGCAAATCCTGACATAGCTGCTGATCTCAATTACTTTTTAAACGTTCCCCTGCTCTCTGCTTTTCAGATTAGCGTCAGAGTCACCACGATGGATGCCGAACTGGAGTTCGCCATTCAGCCAAATACAACAGGAAAACAGCTCTTTGACCAGGTATGAGGGGCTTCTAAGCTCCCGTCGCTGGTTTACAGTCACAGTCGCAGAAGGCGGTCAGTCACGAGGTGGTGAGAAGCGTCTCAAGAGCCCGTCCGCTTGTGTCCTTTTCAGGTTGTCAAGACCATTGGGCTGCGGGAGGTTTGGTATTTTGGACTCCAGTACCAGGACACGAAGGGTTTCTCCACGTGGCTCAAGCTCAACAAAAAGGTGAGTCGCTCGTTTCGCCGGTTCAACTCGGAGGAGTCGAAGCGGCCCCGCTCACCCGAGTCGTGCTTCATTGAAGGTGACAGCCCAGGATGTGAGGAAGGAAAGCCCGCTGCTATTCAAGTTCCGTGCCAAGTTCTTCCCCGAGGATGTGTCGGAGGAGCTGATCCAGGATGCCACGCAGCGCCTGTTCTTCCTGCAGGTGAAGGAGGCCATCTTGAACGACGACATCTATTGTCCTCCAGAGACTGCCGTCCTCCTGGCCTCCTACGCGGTCCAGGCCAAGTATGGCGATTACAACAAGGAAGTGCACACGCCAGGCTATCTGTCCAGCGAGCAGCTGCTCCCTCAGAGGTAAAACGGCTCCCGACGCACGCTCCTCGAGTCCGCACCCGCCCCGCCCCCCGCGCATGACTTTGACACCCTGACGTTGTGCGCTGTCAGAGTCCTGGACCAGCACAAACTCAACAAGGACCAGTGGGAGGAGAGGATTCAGGTGTGGCACGAAGAGCACAAGGGCATGATCAGGTAAGCGCGCCTCTGTCCAACACACAGCAACGATATGGGCAAAAGTAAACGTGGGGGTCTCTGGGTTAGTTATCTGTGTCCCGGGACAGGCAGGGTGTACCCCCGCGCCTGATTGCGTTAGAATCCCTGCGCCAAACGTCTCGTTTGCCCGCAGAGAGGAATCCATGATGGAGTACTTGAAGATCGCCCAGGATCTGGAGATGTACGGGGTCAACTACTTCAACATCAAGAACAAGAAAGGAACAGAGCTGTGGTTGGGAGTGGACGCTCTGGGGCTCAATATTTATGAACAGAATGACAAGTAAGGGACGCCTCCTCCGAATGAACTCGCTTCATCTCCGCATTATCACGACAAATAACCTTCTATCCTCAACAGGATGACGCCCAAAATTGGCTTTCCATGGAGTGAAATCAGGAATATTTCCTTCAATGACAAGAAGTTTGTCATCAAACCGATCGACAAGAAAGCACCCGTATGTATCCCTGTAATGGTGACATTATAAAGGCAAGAATTATATATATATATATATATATATATATATATATATTTTTAAATTTGTGGCCATTACTTTAGGACTTTGTGTTCTACGCACCAAGACTGCGCATCAACAAACGCATCCTGGCTCTCTGCATGGGCAACCACGAGCTGTACATGCGGCGCCGCAAGCCAGACACCATCGAGGTGCAGCAGATGAAGGCTCAGGCTCGGGAGGAGAAGAACCAGAAAAAGATGGAGAGGTGCGACAGAGAGAGATTTAAAAAAAAACAAAAAAAAAAAACCCAACGGCGCGTCGCCTAATGGCTGACGCCGGCTGAGGAGGAGCTGGAACTCATCTTTTTTTTTTTTTTTTGTTCCCCCTCCGTTCCTACTAGAGCGCTGCTGGAGAACGAGAAGAGGAAACGGGAGGTGGCAGAAAAGGAAAAGGAGAAGATCGAAAGGGAAAAAGAAGAATTAATAGAGAGATTAAAGCAGATCGAAGAGCAGACAAAGAAAGCCCAGCTCGGTGGGTGTTCGCTCAATATTCAGGCCGGGCTTGTGAGGTGGTGTTGCCCCATTAAAATGTGTGTGTGCGTGTGTGTGTGTGTGTGTGTGTGTGTGTGTGTGTGTGCAGAGCTGGAAGAGCAAACGCAGAAGGCTCTGGAGCTGGAGCAGGAGAGAAAGAGGGCCCAGGAGGAGGCTGAGCGCCTGGAGACCGAACTGAAGGGCGCCGAGGACTCCAAGATGGCCCTGCTCCAGCAGTCCGAGAACCAGATGAAGAACCAGGAGCACCTGGTGGGCCTCCGAACGCCGCCCGCACTCCGGCCTGGCGCGCTCAAAGGGCCGCTCTCACGAAGCAAACGCGGTTGTCTCCCCGACAGGCCACGGAGCTGGCTGAGCTGACCTCCAAGATCTCCCTCCTGGAGGACGCCAAGAAGAAGAAGGAGGACGAGGCGGTGGAGTGGCAGCAGAAGGTCGGAGCTCCCCCGCTCTGCTCGGGGTGTCTTAAGTCATCCGCTTTACGAGCCTCGTCCTCATTAGATCATTATTTCATATTTATGGAGCCGCGCCGTTTCGGGAGTTCTCACAACGAGTGTGATGAATGAGTCAGGCGTTATTCTGTCTGACGGGGCCCCTCCCCCATGACTCACTCACATTCCTGCGTGTTTGGGGGGGGGGTGAAAGGCCTCGGCTCCCTTCACGTCTTTTTTTGGTAAAACCCGAGCATGCCAGCCCGGCTGCCTTCTTTTTTTTTTTTTTTTTTTTCCTCCCCTCTCTCGGAGCAGAAGTGACTCACGCAGCATGCGGCGGCGAAGGAAATCTTGTTTAAATCTGAGGCGGCGTTATTACGTCCTGGCGAGGCCCGCGCCGCTAAGTGGTGATTTCCACCTCGCGCATTCTTGGCAGAGCCGCTCGAAATTCCAGCCATCGCTCGGCTAGCCCTCAGCCGTGCCGTAGCCCCCATAACGTATGTCCCAGCACGAATGACGGAGGTTAAAGGAGGCGAGGTGTTGTCGAGTAACCACTCCTGATTTGGAGCACGGGCTGATTTAGGTCTTTTTTATCTTTTGTTTAGAAGCATTTTGAGAGACTTCTTCGATCTGTGGTCTTGTTTTTTGGAGTTGATGGTCCTGTGTGTGTGTGTGTGTGTGTGTGTGTGTGTGTTTCCCCTTTGTGCCCCCCCCCCAGGCCACCACGGTGCAGCAGGACCTGGAGAAGACCAAAGAGGAGCTCCGAAACAAAGTCATGGTCGCTCACATCCAGGAGCCCCTCAACGCCGAGAACGAGCACGACGAGAACGACGAGAGCAGCGCCGAGGCCAGCGCCGAGTTCACGGCCGCCGCCACCTACAAGGACCGCAGCGAGGAGGAGCGCATGACCGAGGCGGAGAAGAACGAGCGCCTGCAGAAGCATCTACTCGTAAGTCGCCCCCCCTCGGATATGCCGCCGCAGAGGTAAACGTTAGAGGGCGGAGTTAACCCCCCGGGGGGGGCGGGGCATGTTCCAGGTTTTGAGCTCGGAGTTGGCCAACGCCCGGGATGAGAGCAAGAAGACGGTGAACGACATCCTCCACGCGGAGAACGTGCGAGCGGGCCGCGACAAGTACAAGACCCTCAGACAGATCCGCTCGGGCAACACCAAACAGCGCATCGATGAGTTTGAGTGCATGTGATCGGCCCCCGCGTCCCCGTCCCCCCTCGGCCGGGTCCTCCGCCTGGACTGCTGTCCTGCCTCACGTAAGCTGTTTTTACCTGCACCCAAAATAAACCCAGACGTGGTTGCACAAGCACATGGCGCCGTACACAAACAGACCTGGAAAACTCCCAATTGTTCATTCCTAAAACTTTGAATTTAGGCAAGTCACTGGTTGAAAAGGGACAAACTGTATTTTATTGGTTCACTCCTCTCATGGCTTTATGTAGCATTTTAGTATTAGGCAAGGCCTCGTTTCAGGACACGTTTTTAAATTCCTGAGGTAGTTCATAGGTTTAAATCTTGATTTCAAATTAAAGGGCTCACAATCATGATTTCCAGTGATTGGTTCCCCTTTCCTTCGCCCAACTGCACTGTAATCTGTGTAACTGTACAAAATGACCCTGACTCTACAGGGAACATTGAAGGCAGTATTATTTTTTCTAACTTCCCTTTGTTCTTTCTTCATATCAGACAGTATTTACTCCCCTCTAACTGTGTTCACAACGCTCGGTTTTAGTTTTGTTTTTTGTCTGTTTCATTTCTAAATACTTTACCAGGCAAAAATGTCCCTTAAAAAATCTGTAGACTAAAGAATTAATGACATAATCATCACCTTATGAAAACTTTTAGACAATTAGTTTAGCCTACATTTAATGTACCGGCTTCGTCTATATATCAGTGTTATCATTCAACTGTAAAATGGAAATCGGTTTTTACTTGTTTCTGCTCACGGGCAGGTTAATAATTGAAGGCGTGAAGATTTTGTGGTACTGATTGAAGCAGTACTACACAGACCACCGTCGTGTGTCGCGTGCAAAGGCCAAACTTGTAGTCAATCTGAAGTGCTGCATCACCTTTCTTCTCCTCGGACAGAAGAGCTCAAATCAACAAATTCTCGTCACATCATTTTATTTAAATAAGAAATGCACTGGAAGACCACGGCTCACTTTGCGAAACGAGTCCAAGCAGACTTGCCAATGCATCCATTTTTCATATACTGTATGTATTTAATTCAGTCTGTGTATTTTGTAATTTGGATTATTTTTTAGATGTGATGAAGTTGTTTAAGGTGAAATATGGACACCGCTTAGGATATTTTTGTATCATAAGAACATGTCGGAGGGAACAGCGTTCTGTAGACTAATTGCTGTGATAGACGCTGATGGTAACAGGACCAATGAGAACCAGCAGCAGCAGCAGGATTATCTAGTGGTTTGGGATTCCAGGAAATATTCTCTAAACAAGTCGAATGCCATACATCTGTGTGCCAATATTCCAGATCAAACCCTTCAGACATTAAAACAGTTTGCTTAATCTTGAATATTTAGAATTTAGTGTTTGAAAGATTTATTTTCACTATTTTGCAAGTTCAGGATGAATGTACTTTAGTGAGAAATATTTCTTTTACTGTTTCTTATTGATTTTTTTTTTTTTTTGTCATTTGTACCAACATTCATAGTCGTTTAGCTCATTGCTGCATAGAATTTATGTATCAGCCATGAAAAAAAAAGGAAAAAAAAAAAGTTTTTATTTTTTTTTTTGGAAAGTTTTCCATGCCTTTTAAAAAATACTTTTGTAATGCTGCACTGCATTTTCTACCTGAAGCACCGCGTGACGACGGCCTTCGTTCACGGATTGAATTTGAATTCACCTGTGACAACAAAAAAAGTACTGAAAGATGAGTTTAAAAAGGACTGAAACTTGACAGAGTGCCTTCACCAGGTTTTTCATCAGATCTTGCTGCTTTGAGTCTTCCTTTGACCAATGAATAAAAATCAATTTGAACTGTCTTTGCTTCCTGTTTTATTCATTTTATCACCGTTATAACGACTGATCAGCATTCTATCACTGCCAAAGTAGTGTAGCTAAACTAAATGTAGGCTTTACAACATGAAAGAAGACGAAAGCAGGGAAAAAGTAATATTTAAAAAGTTCATTAAAAATCATTACATTTGGATCTTTTTCCCATTAAAAAAAATAAAATATATAAATTATTGGTGATTATAATATATTAAATTTGGATTATTTAATAACTGACTGAGTAATAATATTTTAATTGATCATTCAAAAGTAATTTTACAGTTTTCCTTAAATATTTGCTGTGGAAAAACTATTTACCATGTTTTAGTATTTGCCATATCTTTATTTTAAGATTGATCCGTGACCCGTTAAATTGTAATTCATTAAATTTGGTCGATATACTACAACAGTGTAGTTGTTAAATCAGCTTTGTGTGGAGTTTAATCCATATAATATGTATATTAAAAAAAAAACAACCTAATTGTTCACCATTTCCATCCAAATATACTGTGATAAATGTACTCTGTCTTCTGTCCGTCTTTGTAGTTTGTCCAGCTGGTCCATTACCGATGCAGTTCTCGGATGGGCCACAGGGGGGCAGTGTAACACAGCGCACCCCGAGTTTGTGTTGACCAATCAGCTGTCAGTTCATCGGCCAACACTCCAATTTTACCATTTACCTAAGGACAGGAATAAAGTATTAAGTACCGTTTCGCTTCTGTGTGGGAGACACTTGTAGCTTTGGCGACAATGTACCTTTTTAAATAATGACAATAATTACCTTCCACCCCAGCCTTCACCATTTCAACATTGAGTCCTGCAGCCCCTCTGTCATGGTACAGCTGCCCTCTCACACCATTCACACAGAACAGCTGCTGCTCTTATTCTATTCAAATATTCTTTCGTATGTCTCCCACCAAACAAATCAAAGGTGTCACAAGGAATTCCAGCAGTGGTTGCAACAATGAATTCAGTTACTTGACAAATAAAAAGCAACCATCTCTTTCTTAATACCAACGGGAGCTGATGTTCTTTTTTATCTCCCACTTCCTCTAAAATTGTGGTAATAATGAGCTGAAATGTGTCGAAACGAGATAAGCCGCCATGTACAACGAAAGCTGCATTCGGGTTCCAACTTGCAAAAGTAAAAAAGTACAAATCCACTAATGGGATCAGATGTGATCGAATTTAACGTCATTTTGGCGGGCGAGTTGATATTCTGTGTTGTTAGTGAGCTTCCTGTTTTTGTTCTGCTTGAAATAAAGTTTCCAAATTGCTGTTGGGGAAACCTCTGATCCAGTAGATTATTCCTGTTATGAATGGGCGAAATGATTATTTGGATATTTTTGGTGTTGTTGTTTTTTTTTAAAGAGAGTCATTTTGAATAATTTTTTTTTTTTTTTTTTTTTTTTAAACCGAATCTAAACATTTAGCTTTGACCGCTGACCACCGCAGCCGTTGATGTGATGACTATTTTCTGAAGAGGGGGGGGGGTCAGAAGTGGTCAGAACGATGCATCTCCCTGCTGCGAACGGAGCTGCCTGATTGGCTGAGGGCTGCGGGGCCTTCGTCAAACGTTTGGCCCCAGGGACGTGGGCGCGACATGGGCTCGGGCCCGGTGCTCAAGTTTTATGACTCGAGTCCACTTTTAACCCGTTCTCCTTTTCGCCGAGAACCCCCGAGGGCGAATGGGAGCTCTCCAGCCCGTGGTAACACGCGCGCAGCCACGTGCACGTGCGCGTTCCCGGTCGGCGCCAATAAACAGTGACAGCACACTTGGGGAGTGTTTTCTGGAATCGCTGCGGGCGGACGCGAGGAAGTCTTCGCGGGAGCTGGCGCGTGCTGAACTTCCCTTCCCGCCGACAGAGAGGCAGCCTGAAGTCCGAGGAGGAGAGGCGACTAACGTCACCAAGAAAACCGTCAGGCTGACACGGTCCTCGGGACACGCGTACGTTTCAAATCGATGCCCCCGTCCGAGCTGACAAAAGCAGGAACGAAGGAGGTGGCATAAACCAACACGCGCTGTGAGCCTGAACGCCACGAGAGGCAAACAAACACACAAACAACAAAAAAAAGAAGAAAAAAAAGCAGTCTGTGTGTGTGTGTGTGTGTGTGTGTGTGTGTGTGTGTGTGTGTGTGTGTGTGTGTGTGTGTGTGTGTGTGTGAGGGTCCATTATCTCCAGAGCCGCGAGCGCTTTCAGCAGCGTTTCACAACTGTGACATGTTGACACTTTATTTCCACATATTTCCTGAGCGCTAACTTTGCACTTATCTTCCTTGTTTTGACTTCCTCTTTGCGGCGCCTCGGCTCAGTGGTCAAACGGACCGTCCCGGCGCAGTGTCATCGCTGCGAGAGGAGAGCGCGCGCCTCAGTCGCGCCAGAGACGACGACGACGACGACGGCGGCGGCGGAGGAGGAGGAGGAGGAGGAGGAGGAGGAGGAGGAGGAGAGCCGAGCGCTCCCCAGGCTGCAGGCTGGAGGACCAGGCCGCCGGGCGAGGAAGGGGTCCCCCGACCGTGCTCGGCCTTGGTTCTCCCCCACCACCAGCACCACCAGCACCACCAGCACCACCAGCAGGGACGCCGTTGATGATCAGGCCCCTCACTTAGTGTATTTGACAAGCTGTGTTTGACACTCTGTGTACGCGAGTGTCAGTTTGTCAAATACCCCAAGTGAGGCGTCACTTGTCTGCACTTCGACCCCCCCGGGAGCCGCCGAGAGGCTGGAGAAGGCACCGCCAGCGCGGTAAACCCGCACGATGTCCTCGTGCTCCGTTGAATGTGACGTGACTTTCGGTGTGTCTGAGCGTTAGCGGTGCGTTCGAGGAAATACTGAACGGACCTTTTCTGATTGGTTCAAGTGGGGTTTTTTTTTTTGTTGTTTCGTTTTGTTTTGTTTTGTTTTGTTTTCTGATCCCGAAACCGGCCGACCGTGTTCGATCAAACCGGGACGCGTTCGGAAGTTCAGGTCTGGGTGTTTGAAACGTTTCCTCTGTTGTACTTTTCTTTCTTTTTTTTTCCTGTTTTAACAAAAAAAAAAAAAAAGACTTTGAAGAAGTTGAAACTCGATGAATGAGTCCTCTCTCTCTCCAACCGCAGATCTTCTCATTTTCTTTAAATCAGACTTCCTCCGCAGGCGAGGGGTGGGGGGTGGTGGGGGGGGGTACAGAGTGACCCCCGGCGCCCTGCGTGGCCTCCGAATACATTGCCTGAATTTACATCATTTCGTTTCATTTCTCGGGGGAGACGATCAATCGGCCAACCGACTTTTCGTGCCGGACGGTTATCGTCCTTCCCTGCGTTCCCTCTTCCCGCGGGAACGCGTCACGTTTCGCGTGTGACAGCAGCGGTCGGCGCTAAGTTGATCCCGCTCTGTCTGACCCTGTGACCTGTGATCTTTCGCCGTCTACGTCCTATTCTCATTTTCATGGCTGAATCTAATAAAGTGTGAATCTCTATCTGAATGGCCTTCGTGTTGTTCATTTCCCGCTGGGAACGTCGTCGACATCGAGATGCTGCGCCGGGAACGTGGGTGACCTCCGATCAGGACAAAACACAATCAGTTGGAGATCTAGAACCAGAACCAGTTTGCCCAGTAATGCGCCCCTCTCCCCTCCACGTTGATGTCGTCGCTCCACTTAAAAGAGCAGTTCAGTTAAAATGATGAAACTCTGCAACGGCGCAACATCCTGACGCTCAAAGTCTGTTCATAACATATTTAAGACACGCGCCGCTTTTTTTTTTTTTCTTTTTTCTTTTTCCGACCTTGTAAACTGTGAAACTGTGAAAATGATGCAAGAAACCGATTTGGGTGTTTCCCTCCAGTATTTTTAGTTTTTCTGTGAGCAGAAGACGTCGAGTCCTGTGATGGACGTCTGCGCGATCCAATGAATGCACACTTTGGGACATCACATATATGCGTCCGTGTTGAACACTTCTCTCTTTCTTTTTTTGCTTTTATTAGACGTAAATGTCGCAGAAGTCACGTGACCCCCGTGACAGAGAGGGTTATCTTGAGTCCACAGTTGCACTTCATTTTGTGAAATCCAGAAATTGCTTGGTAGATGCAATAGGAAATGCGACAGCAGCTGCGCAGGGAAGAGGGCAAACAAAATAGAAGCGAACAGAGAGTCACAGCAGCTGAGTTTGGTCTGACATTCGGGCGCTCGGCGAGCAGAATTATCTGGTGGAGCCCTCCAGAATCTTCCCTCCTTTTCGCTCGTGGCTTCTGCGGGGATGAGGAAATGGCCGAAAGTGTCCCTGCTTGCCATGCTAAAATATGCAGGGAGGTTTTCAGGCTGCAGTTGTAATTGTTGCTACTGAAAGAGCTGCATTTTTGCTTCCAAATTAGACACAACGTGTCAGATTTTAAGTTGTTTTTTTTTTGAATGACTGATATTTCATCTAATAGTGATGTTCTGGGACATCTTGGTCATGTTGACAGGAGAAGCTCTGACTCTAAAAATACACCCCTTGTTCCATGATGATCCCGAGTCATTGTTCTGGCTCAGACTTCCAGAAAGGAAACGTTACTTTTGTTTTGTTTTTTTAATTCTGTTACAGTTCCAGGTTTACCATCACAGTTCATATTCAGTTTGTGACATCGCGCTCGCATTAAGGCGGGAAACGGCTCCCTCTAAGCTCGGGTGGAGTTCGCATGCAGGCGTTTTTTTTTTTTAAAATAACAAGATTAAGTGCTTTCCATTTTGGTGGCGGACTCTCCCCCAGCCAGCCAGGCATGTTCACAGGATGTCACACTCACCCAGAAGTGCTCCAACCACCAAACGTCTTCTTCATCTGCAGCACCGAGTGTTAGGACGCTCAGCAACTCGAGTGGGCCAGAGCAGATGCTGCTCAGTGAGCAACATGTACATCTCACCCACCCAAGTCTTTTGTCCATGCAAATATTAGAAATGCATAAAATCGGTCCTAATTTATGGGAGTATTCTTTCGGTTTGGGCCCTGCTGGAGGACAACTGGAGCTAGAACTCAATTAGTCCAGCTAATAGGGGGGTTTTTAGGGGTTGTCATTATCTGCAAACCTGCTCACATGGTCATAATGTTTTCACATTTTTATTTGTTACCATATTTAAAAAAAAGAATATGAATTCCCTCTTTCGAAATAGCCCTGAACAAATTGGACAGCTAATGACAAACGGCAGACATGAGGGCATTCTCAGGTTCCAGCTGCTGTCCGTCAACACGTTTCACATTTGACCAATTAGAACAGGGGATTTGTAAAAACACCGCAGACCAAAAGAGAAAGATAAACAGCAGTGATCTCATTATCAGAGCAGATCCTGACCTTTTGCACATCAAGTCATTTTAATGGCTTAAAACAAGTGCAAGTTCAGCTCAGAGTGTCAGAGTCACTCCAGCAACTTTTCTTGTCTTAAACTCGCTGACACATGTTCCAGTCGCCCTCATCTTGACGGTGATATGTGCACGGTTTGAAATAGCTGCTCGTCTTCCATCGAGTGTTTACACCCGTGTGTCGATGAATTCACCTCTACAGACAAGTGAGCTGCGTGGCTTCACTGAGGGAGACTCTGCATAAAACCTGTCAGGGTGTAACTCGGCATAATGAACTCATTTTAAACATAATCCATATATGTATTAAATATAATCCTCATATTTAACATCTCATTTCATTCTGAGTCTTTTGAAGATTGCTTCATTAATTAAAGTGGACGAGCCGAGTTGCTGTGTGTGAAACAGTGACATCTAGTGTCTACTTTTAGTACTGCAGTCTTCAGCTAAAATAAAGTCATATATTGTTTTAATGTTTTAATGCTTGCAAACTAAAATCACTGAAGCATTTAATCATTTACAATTAGCCTATGTGCCTGTGAAGACATGAATGTATTTGCAGTGGCATCAATATAGTTCCCTTTATACCAAGCGAGTTGACTCTAACAAAAATCAGAATGAATTAAAAAAATATAAATATCAATTTCAGGAACAAATTCAGATGCAGGAGCTTGTTTGTTCCTGTGCTCTCAGGATATTTTTTTTCTATTTCCATCCAGCTGTGAGCACACAACTAACTGGGCACAAAACAGGAAAATCTTTCCTGCTACATCCATCAAAAGAGACTAAAATAGCGGCTTTTTGTTAAAGGCAGGAGAGGCGGAATTATCTGCCATGTTGAAACGCAACGAGGGTTTAGCTTTTTTTTTCGACAAAGAAACTAACCTGATTCGAAATTTTAAAGAAACACAAGTGGTTACACCTACCCACAAAAACAAACAAAGTCAAAGTGCTTGAACACTCTTTTCTGTGTGACCTCAGTGACCTCTGAAACAATGGCAGAGGAGGAGGAGGAGGAAGAGGAGGAGGAGGAAGAGGAGGAGGAGGCCTGTTTCCCGCGTAGAGTCTCTCAGCGCTGTGGGTGTTAATTAATGGCGATTACGCTGTTGCAGCAGCTTAAATGCTCTCAGTTTGGGGTATTCAGCCACATCTGGATGGACGATTCCGGGGCTTGTGGGAGGAGAGCGTGCAGCTGCGTTGATGCCTCCTCCCCGGGGCCCACACTGGTGGAGGCATCGGCGCACCACTCAGGGGCCCCGAACGTACATTTTGTCCCCAAAATAATTGTGTCAAATGTGAACGTGTCACGAGATGTCCGTCCCCTCCACAAATTGCCGCTGCGCCAAATCATTATTTTTTTGAATCATCATAATACCCTCAATCTTTTTGTTTTTACAGTTGACCTTTTGTCTCCTTCTGCTAATTGTTGCTGTTCTTTGGGGGGGGGGGTGATTATGGTGGGGTTTTGTTTTTGTTTTTTTTTAAGGTCACCCACACTAAAGAAGAGAGTAGCCCGCTACATTTGCATTTGAAAAAAAACAAAAAAACAAAAAAAGGAAAAGGCAGAACAAACCAAAACAAAAAAATAATTGTTCTTCAACTGGAAATGTAGAAGCTGCAGTTTCCCGTTTCCCTCAATGCGGCGCGCTGCATTGGATGCAGCAAATGCAGAAGAGGCAAACCTGCTGGACCGCTTTAACATTCAGGTAACTTCAGGTCTTCATCGTGGCCCGTTTTGTGGAGGGGGGGTGCTGTCATGTTGAGCTTTAAGCCATCTGCTCCTCACTTGGCTTAATGTTTACTGATTAGTCCAACATTGGATATTGAGGGTTTTATACTCAGGGCGGATTCCTGGAGACCCCCCCCCACCCCCCCCGGCCCCTCTCTGTCCCCAATGACTCGGCCCTCTTTGGTGGACGGAGGGTTGCCCTGGCGGGGGGCTGCTGGCCCACTTCCTCTGGTATGAACTTTCTCCCTGGCTGTGGGGGGGGTTCTTTGTTCAGCGACTGCTCTGGCTGCTGCTGGGATTCTCATGCTGCTTCTGCCCCCCCCCTAACGTATGCGCTCCTCATGTGACCATACTCAGAAGGAACTGTCCATTTCACAATAGATTCTGTTTGTTAACAGAATTGAAATACAGTGAATTTCCCATATAAGCTGATGTTCCACAAAAGTAAACCTCCCCAGCGTTGGCCCCCCCCCACATCAGCGGTGCAGCATGACCTAGTTCATTGTCAGTGTTGCACTCTCAATGTCACTCTGACTCGTGTCTGGAGGAGCCGAGCATCCTTTTGGAAGAGCCGGTTAATTGCCGTGGAAAGACGTGGTTGAAGGATTACACGGCCTCTGCCTAAAAACCTAATTTAATGAAAACATCTCTGAGGACTTTTGCTGCAAACGTAGATGTCTTTGCGCCGATGACGGGCCGCGTCGACGAGGTTTTGGACTGTGGTGAGGGCTTTGGTGAGACAATAGGGCCGCGCAACACGAGGCTCGCCCCGACGGGGTTTTCAAAGAGCAATAATATTTGTGTCTTTGGAGCGCACAAGTGTTGCTGATGTTACCTTCTTCATTTTGCAAATCAATAAATTATGATTCTGATGTTTGAGCTCTTATCTTGTAACGTCCCGTTCATCCAATGAAGCGGAATAACAGTCATTTAAATGCTCAGCTACATGACGAGGTCCACATTTCTAATTGATGTTCACTGAGGGAAATAATTCAATTGTGGCGGTGACATTTCTTTTGATAATGCGATAAATTACAGCTGGGTCTGATCCAGAGCTGAGACGCGGAAGACGGCCTGAAACTTTCAGCCAATCCTCTCCCAGCTGTCCAAATCATTCCACATCCCGACTGTCTCAAGGGTTGCTTATGGACTCTTATGGATGTGCGTGTGTGTGTGTGAGAGAGAGAAAGGGCCCTCGTTGCTGAGGTGTGTGGGAGTATGATTGTTACATGGACTCCATTCAGCAGAAAGGTTTCCTGATACACTTCTAAAAGTCATTCAGTTAAAGGTAATCGAATTCTCTGCGGTTTTGGCGGCAGTCAGACCTCCGTGCTGTCCAACCACAGCATTTAACAAACATCCCCGCTGAACTCCACATTTAGTTTGCGGTTAATTATTGAGATTTTCAAACCACGACCCCCCCCCACACACCTTTTGTTATTCGCCTCTTTCCCCCCGGAGCGCCCACCCTCCCTGGCTGCGGGTGGATGGAGGAAAAAGACCGTTGATGTCTACACCAGAAGAGATTTTTCAATCATATGGACCATCGCTACGGCAACCAAATGAGTGAACCAGGGGTTAATCCTGGTGCAGACGACAGTGTTGGGCGAACAAAATACTGAATTGGGAGTGTGTTACCACCTAGTCACTGGTGCGTGTGACTGGTAATTATTCCCTTTAAAGATGATTTGATGGCAGCAGGAGAAAAGCTCTGCTAATTTATTCCTTTCTTACTTCAATTAAACACTCTTCGTGTCATGAGATGCCTCACGCAGCACACCGCCACCTGAAGAGTGTGTGTGTGTGTGTGTGTGTGTGTGTGTGTGTGTGTGTTTGTTGCTTTAAACTAAAGGATCGTTTTTATTATTACCAGAAGAGGGGAAAAATGGGATAAGGGAGTACATGTTAAGGTGAGAATGGTTAACACTTCCGTGTTTTGGCTGTGTTGCAGGTGCAGGGACCCAGGGAGCCGCCAGCTGTAACGTAATCTAAAACACACACGGGCCTGTTATTTACCAGAAAAGTAAATTTCATACAGTGTCAGCCTGACCCTATCGCGTGCTTTTAATGGCGTCTCGGAGTTTTTGCCTCCTGAAAAGCTTCCATTATGCTTCGCTAAAATATGTTACATTTCCTGCACGTGGTCCGCACCGAAACCTGGTTCCAGCGCACCGTAACAACCTGCTCTGGCTCTGTGTGTGTGTGTGTGTGTGTGTGTGTGTGTGTGTGTGTGTGTGTGTGTGAACAGCTGGAGCCCTGCATCACATACTGTAAGGGAAGCGTTTTCGTTGTTTATCTCCCTGATTCATCCTTTCCAAAGGACTGGAAGCAATTACACACACATTGATTCTCTTTTATTTTTCACAGTAGTGCTAAACCATCACAGCAGGCTGTTGTTACAGTTACATAATCTACTGTAGACTATTGAGTCATCCAAAATATGAACTGAGGTTCCTTGGAGACATCAGAATGCAATTATCAGTGAAAGGACAAAACTGGAGCTACGAGAAGGGATGTCACTGAATAATCAAGTACATAATGCGGGGATCAAAGAGAAGGCCGATCAGAAGGTCGGATCAAATCAGCGTTAAATGGCAGATAAAGGGAGATTACACTGTTTGGGGTCTCCGTAGTGTGGGAGCGTGAAACCTGCGAGTCCGTGACTGTTTGCAGCTGAGCGGGATGAGCCTGATTCTTGTCGGGTCACATCCTCTTTTCTCCGTCCGCCCGCTTGAAGGACTGAATTCTGTTCCCGCAGGAGGACACGCTACGAAGGCCGCGACGGGATGGTCCCAGATAAGAAGAGCAACATCTAACACCTGCATCTACGTCTTCCCTTTCCACGACCCACTAAAACCCATACGAGGGGGGCCTCGGCGACATCGGGATGTTCCGTTCGCGCCCCCGAGGGTCCGACCTCAGGCGCAGCGAACACACCGCGGAGACCCCTTTCCCTTTCTTATTTTTCTGAAGAAAGGTGATATTATAATCAGGCTGGAGCTGAAAGCGAGTGAAGAATGCGTGGGAGAGCACAGGATGGGGGGGGGCAAGGTTTCTAAGAGGCGGCGTGCCAAGGCTGAGACCTCAGACCAAGACCTGTGAAAGTGAAAACTCAAGGTTTCAAACCAACAGCATGGGGGTGGTGGGGGGGGGGTTCCCCCAGCCCGGGCACCAGCTCGTCGGAGGGGAGCGCTGGCGTTGAGCGTAATGGTGTCGTAGAAACCGAAGCGCCTCAGAGTCCACTGGCCTCTTCGTCTTTTGGAAGCCTCTCGGTTCTTTGAGAGCGCGTCCAGTTCTGGACGTGGGGGGGTGGGGGGTGGGACCCACGTTCGAAAGGAATGCGGACTGGGCCGAGACGCTTTTCTCCTCTCATTTGAGCAGCAAAATGAAAATGTTATGACTTCACCGAAACTATACTATTTTCGGGCTATTTTTTTTTTTTTTTTTTTTTTTCCTTTACTCTCCAAAGCTTTCAAACTTCGTTTAAATCACTGGAGGTGATTTAGAAAGGGCACACTGAGGCGATTGGGTTTTGGAAGGTGCGCAACAAAAATACTTTAACAACTGCTGACAGACAAAACAAAGGCGAGGTCCAGCTTAAAAGGCTGGCTCCTCTTAGTTGTTGTCAACGCCGTGCATCGACAGCAGTTGCTGTGTAAACGGTTTAAGCAGAAAACGCGTGTGTGTGTGTGTGTGTGTGTGGGGGGGGGGGTAGATTCGAGGAGCCTTGACGGACAGCGTGGCGGCCCTGCTCTAGGAGCCGCCATTCACGTGCTTCGGGAGGTGTTCTCAGGATAAAGGTCAGACCGGAACAGTCAAGACAGAAACAGGAGGGGGACCCGCGCGTGTGATCAGGCTCAAACCGACATTCGGAGGACAACGGACATGTGCACCATAACCCAAACACACGGCACGCCCGTCGGGGTCACTGGCTCCTGCCGTGAGCTCAGAGGCCGTGAGGTGCACGTTCGGCTCCACGGCGAATCAGATTAAGTCACTCAAACCGACCTGCTGTTGGTTTTAGATGCATATTTTATGAATTTTTTTCAGCTTCACAAATGCACAGTGAACTACTCCACTCACGTCATAGTGTGGTGTATCCTTTGAAAGATGCAGGAAATGCACAATATTTCCTATATTCCTTTACCTCCTCCTCTTGGCCCTCATATTTCTGTCTCGAGCTTTTCTCTGTCATGGAAGAACCCCAAAATTAAAAATGGAAAATGTTCTTTCTAACATCACTCCTGGCAGGCTGCACATGCATTCCAGCTAACTATCCAAACCAACATCATTAAAATGTAATATACGTAATACATAACGTGTAACTACTGATATACATTGGTGTCTCTCTCTCTCTCTCTCTTTGTGAAAAAAACATGTTTATTGCTATCGTAGTAGTCAAGGAACTTGGATGAGCATGACAGAAGTGTGAGGAAACACACACACACCCACGAAGTGTAGCTCCTGCCAGATTTATTGACTTGGCAGAAAGTGTGAACACATTTAAGTGAAGGCCACATACCCAAGACCAGAGAGTCCTCAATTTGGACTTACTCACCGAGAGGACAGAACTTGTCAGGTTTGATAAGATACATGTGTGTATCATGGGTGCTGGGTGTGGGCCACACACACACACACACACACACACACTTAAGAGTCTCATATGGTTTGACCAGATCACATTTTCTTCCACATTCTGGCTGCATTAAAACGCAGAATTTCACTCACGCGGGTCAGCAGAATTCAAAGCGAAAAAGAAACTAGTTGTTCAAAATTATGGAGCACAAAATGATGATGGTAGACTCCCAGTGAGAGCAAAAATCCACAGTCCTGCTGGTGAAGTGTCTCTGGACGACACATATCACCATGAAAACAATAGAGTTGACCTGAGGAGCAGCTGAAGACGGTGTCCATCTGTCCGCTCCCCTCCTGCCTCAGTTGGTCTACACTCATCACGTATGACGTCCCCCCAACCTGTAGTCACGTGACCACAGTGACACAACTGGTACCTTTTCAACAGCTCCTGCTCCACAGTGACTTTTGGCATATTTTGCAGCAGGATGTCTGCATGTAGATTTACAGTCGAGTTAACGGCAACGTTGAGGTCAACATGAGTGACTCGCAGCTGCTTATGTGGTCAAAATAGATATCAATCATGGGCTCAAAGCTGTGGCGATGACATTGTGATGTGGTGCCGTCAAAGCAGCAGACGCTGCACTCGCCACCTCTTTGATTCCTCTTTAATCACACTCCTGCAAAGTTGAAAATGGAGCCGTGTGCAGGCGGCGGAGCTCCGCTCGGGAGGGTTCCTGCGTCCAACGCGAAGGCCGAACGGACAAATTGTTACAGAGTTTCGAGAAATGTTAATGGCTCACTCCGCAACAATCGTCCAAGACAAACACGCGTTTCTGCTGGTGTAGACAGCTCCAACGGATGAGGCGCTCCGGCAGGAGCCTCCTCCACATTAGCTGGCTTTTTAAGTGAGCTTCTGAGCCCAAAAAACAGCCCGTGTCCTTTGATCCATCAGAATTCCGACTTGTGAGACGTTTCAAGGGCCCAGACTCTGGTGAGGAGCGTTAACGGTATCCAAGAGTTCAGGATAAACAGTTCAACCTGTTCAGGTTATTTTGAACCCTGTGTTAACACTGAAGAGTGTCTGTGTCTGTTCACTGAGATGCCTCGTGCTCCAATAAAATACACACCAGATGCAGACGCCTGATGCACATCTGTTGACAGATTTAAATATTCAGATTCCGAAACCCAGAAGAGACAACAAAGGCCTCTACGAACAGGGAATTTTCTTTGATCTGAGATCACCAGGATCCCTTTTCCAGTCATCCTGGATGCATTTAACAGATACATATTGTGAATATTGCACTGAAATTATGTCACAGCTCTCAGAGATGTAGAAAATCTGCAGATTCTAAACCCATCAGGTCAGATGGAGCGCGATTACCGAGGAATAATGTGAAATATAGATTAAAACTGCTACAATTCAGTCAAACAGTAATTATATCGGCCAAAATGTAATTAACCTTGTGAGAACTAATGCAATAAATATATCTGTGAACGCTTCTAAGCCGATGGAAATTCGACCCATGACTGTAAAAAAAAACAAAAAACGAGATCATCTATTTAATAGCAATCAGTTATTTATTGACGCACATGGGTGAACTCGGGTAACTTATCTGTAAACTGGCTACCGATCGATCTCAGAAAATCCCAAAAAATTAGTCTCAGAAACCCAGCAGACGGGTTTGTGTGATGCCTTCTGTCCTTTCTGCTTTATCGCTTTAATTGTTTAATAGCGCGGTGGTTGTGTTGACAACAGCCCGCTCCCGAATCCACTTTTTTTTTTTTTTTTTTTTTTTTATTACGCAAACCGGAGTTGATCGTTCATGAATCGGAAGATCTCAGTTTAGGAGGAGTTTGGGACTCTGGCGCGCTCTCAGGACCTTTGCCCAAACGGTTTCCAAAAGACGCAGAGTTTGGCACAGACAATCCAGAAGACTTGTCGCGCAAAGTTCCAGCCTCTTGTTCAAATCAGGCAATTCTCGTTGGGAAGGCAAAAAAAAAGAAAAGAGAGAGAAGACAGGCGGTGGAGTGAGCGCTCTCAGCATGGCGCAAACCCTGGAGGAAATCTTTTTCACTCAGAAACCAACTGGAAACTGTGGCGACAGGCTGAGGATAGGCGGCGAGCGGAGCACTTATGGATCTGGGCGCGCAGTGTGTGACATGGAGAAACGCTGCTGTCAGACAGCTGCTGCTCCTCAGGAGGAGTTAACCGCTGACAGCCGTGCGGGCGACAGTCGCTCCTTTCCAGCCTGCGCCACCATCTCGGAGACAGCCAGGGAGTTGTGCAAAGCGGTGTCGGTGTCTCTGGGACTGGCCATGGAGTCCGGCGACGCGGGCGACGCGGAGACGGCTCTCCCAGCCTGTTCTGCAAGCAGGGGAGAGTGTCTGCTCGGAGTCAAATACCCCGGAGCTCAGTCTATTGACGCTGCCGAGTACCAAGACGAGAGACCCCAGCCCGGCCAGAAACAACCTGTGGAGCTGTTCAAAAGTTCAGGCGGCGCTGCGCCTCCGCAACGCCGCGCCTCGGCGGCTCACACGTGCGCGGATGATCGAAAGTTTACTTTGTGCAAAGCTGATGACTTAAGCTCGGAGGAGATCGATCGTCTGGACTCGGTGCGAGCCGCGTCTTGTCCGTACGCGCAAATCAATTTCGCGCACTTCGGCCCGGTGACGGAGAGGGTTTACAAGCACCCCGACGAGGCGAAGGACATCGCAGCAGCCGCGGAGCGCAAGTTCGGTGGCTACGAGCCAGAACACTACGGCGTCAAAATTAAGTCGGAGGTCCCCGGCGGAGTGCTGTTGGGCAGCAATTACACCTTTAATGAGAAGTACAATTCCGAGTTTTGGGATGGGAGGCAGTTCATGAGCGCGCACAGCAACGGAGCCAACAGCGCGCTATGTAATCCATACGAGCGCAGCGTCGTGCGCCACGACCAGTGGTACCACGCCGGGATGGCCAAGACCCCGTACCCCAGCTCCAGCTACATGAAGTCTGAAGCAGCCTACAATGACCCCAGGTGAGAGGACAACAACAACAACAACAACAACAACAACAACAACAACAACAACACGCCTAATTAGCGTGAAAGTGGCGTGTGTCCATTGGTTCGATGGTGGCCAAGTGGATTAAAAAAAAAACCCCAAAACATAATATAATTTAATATATATACGCGCACTGAAAAAGAGAAATTACATCAAATTATTTTCAAATCTAAGAGTATTGGAAAAGTTTTATTCTTTTACTATATTTCAAGCCATTTTCAATTGAGGTTCATGTTAAGAAGATACAGCTGTTAGTTTAATCACTCGAACTATTCGTTCCACACGGTAGCATAATGTGTGATAATATTTAATCTTTAAATTCTGAGGGGTATTTTCTTTCAAATATCTTTTCCTCCAGTGAAGGAACAGAATACACTAAAACGTTTTCAGCATTTTTATACACACGACATTTATACATACCCACACACACACAAATTTGCTACACATTAGTAGTATTTTATCACTCGGGTTGTTCTCTGAATTAAAAGTTTGTTCTGCATGTTTGTTGTCGGGTGGGGGGTCACGCTCTGTGTGTCACCTGAACACCCTCCTGAAGCTCTACCTTTGCCTCCAGGATAGTGTGTGTGCGTGCGTGTGGAACAAATGGAACAACTCTAAATTCAGTTGTTACTTATCCTCTGCTGACGTTGTGTGATCTATATATAAGTCAATCAGGTAAGCAAAAAAAAAAGATTTTCCATGGATCCTGAAATATCCATGTCCTGCCCTTTATTCCACTCATTGTAGTTTCACTGGAGAATGAGAGAGAGGATTGATATCAGGGGATCAAAGGTCAAAAGTTAGTGTAGCGAGACTCCACAGAGCTAAATGATGTGGACTTGTAAAAACCAGGAGAAGGTTTAGAAAGTGAAGCCAGCTGCTGAATCTTGAACCAGGAGATGTTCCCAACATTCAGCCACATTCTGCATGAGTCAGACCGGTGATCTCACGAGGACCCAGATTTCTATCTGCCTGTCTGCTGATCTGCTTATCTGTAGTTTGCTGAATCCTCCCGAGTTGGTTAGGCAATAAAACCCAGAGCAGGTCTTGTATGTGACCCTATTCAGTTTTAAACAACAGGAAGAGCGGCTGAACATAGACAATAACAGCCAGCGTTCACCCAGCTACAACTTTAAATCTGTTGCATCGCTTACTTTTAGTTACATAATTTTCTTGTAATTTGAAAAATAACCTGAGTCAGTGACGTTTGACATGAACATGGATTTCATTTATTTGAGGTAATTTACAATTATTCCTTAGACTAGACTCTATGGGACTATTTTCTGTCTCCCTACCAAAGTAAAAAGACATTTTCGTGCCTTGGAAAAGCACCTGCCTTCGCCTCTCATCTTTGCTGTAGAATCAGAGATGAAATTATTTTGCATAAAAACGGTGCATGAGCCGACCAAATACCGTGAATATGAGCAGTGTGATGTTTACTACAGAGAACGACGAGGGAACAAATCAATACGCTTCAGCCCTACTTTCCTTTTGTGACATTGACCCAGAACAGCGGGCAGAGGTCAAATCTGTAGGCCAGATCAAGGCCTACGTCCTTTAGAACATTTAGCTTTGAAGTATATTTCAGTTTTGTGGTCATTTTCTTCTTTTTTTTTGCAGAACGAATGTACTGTTTTGGGTATTTGTCATGCTGTGCTTTGATTTGTAGCCTTCATGCAGAGTAGGATCAGATCTTGTATGCAAATTTAAACTCCCAGCGTGTTTGTGTGTTTGTGTGCGCTGGGAGAAGCCGAGCAGGACAGCGAAGGGGAGCAGCAGGAGCTCGAGAGAGAGCCTCGGCGGCGCACGTGCAGCGTCTCCCTTCGATCTACCTGCGCTCCGTCCGACCGCGGAGGACAGCGTGACTAACGCGCGGACGCTCAGCTTCAGTTTGAGGGAGTAACGATGTGACCTTCGGCCCTCAGGAGCGGTCCGGGTGCTCATGGACCGTCACGGGCTCCAGACCTGTCCTGTCTGATTGATGTGTGGAGCTGATCACCGAATCCTCAGTCTCACTTTTGTCAATCCTTTACTGCAGCTGCCTTCAGTGGCAGTTTATTTTATCACTTTTCTTCCTTCAGCTTCTTCTTCACTAAATGAAAAGTTCTGTTGGGGTTTGGGCTCTGAGATTGAATTTATTATTAAAGAAAATTATTTTTTTTGTGTGTTCAGAGAGTCCTGGTTCATGCGTTTAGCTCACAATCTACCCGTGAAGCTCGGGTTTTGCAGCATTTGTCTGAATGTGGACAGAGTAGAGATCTATGCACGCTGTCTCCAACAGGCGGTTGCACATTGTGGTGATTATTTTCATATAGATGATTCTGGAATCTCTTAGACTTAAGGATCAAGGTAACAACTGGAGTCCACACCTGCAATCAAAATGGTACAATGTTGTAATTCCTAATATGATTTTATTTGAGAAATACCTTAAAGTAAGGACGAGCGTCTGCGCTTCAGCTGCATCTTGTTTCATTCCAGGTCTGTTGTGTGTGACAGAAGAAAAGTCTGGGGGAAAAAATGAAAATGTAACACAGATGGAATGAAAAGAGCTATAAATCAAAACCAAATAAGTTGCGCAAGAAGGCTGAAAAACCATATTCTTTTTATTGGAAACACTGAACCGTCCTGCATTTGTCAAACAGCGGTATCTGTTTGAGCGGCACAGCGGCCACACCCCTGCAGGAGGGCACGTATCACTCAGCCGGACCTTCCAACGGGATCCTGATCCGAATGCGGCAGATTGTTGCAGCTGGAAGCGGTTCGATGTGAGAGTCACCGCATCAAAGTGGGCGCTCTGCAGATCCAGAGGAGAAGAGGAGGGTGGACGGCATAAATGATCTAAACGATCACTGCGCCGTTTTGTCAGGTCTCGAGAACACTTGCTTAAGTCTTGGAACCTTCTTGGAGTCCATGAGAGGTTTATTTAGATCTGTGCTCTCAGGGAGAACTGGATTTGAAATCAAGGCCAGAGCAAGACCACAAATGAATTGTTACTATTATAGATTGCTACCACCACAGTTCAGTCATTACTTTGTGTGCTCACTTTGGAGCCAATATTAAAGTCCTTTTAGTTTATTATAAGTGCTGCAATGATCAGACGGGCCATTTCTCTCTTTTCTAAATACAAAAAATATAATACAAAACAATGATTAATCAGCTTCAGCCATGGTAGTCATTATGGGAGCGTAAACTGTCACACTTAAACATTTACACACTCGTAAAGCCTCGATATTCTGAGGAACACATGCTACAAACCCATTTTATTTTGGTGATAAATCTGGTGAGTCATCCCGGGCTTGGTTTTTAATCGTGCGGTTGACTCTCGACAGTGTTGACCCTCGCTCGGCAGCAGCTGTGGGATATTTTGCTGCTTCTAAAAGTCTCCAAATTAGCCCAACAGGTGCATCAAACAATATTTTTTTCCCAAGCACCAGTTAATAATTGAAATAAATGAGGACTGATTCCATTTCCTGTAGTGATTCCAGATGTATATTTGATGCCAAAGTTGTAGTTTTGTGATGTTCATTAAATCATGTCAGCGTTGTTGTAGATTTAATCTCACATCAGCCAAACGAAATCAGCTTTAATGGCCTATTACAACACAGAGGTTTGCAAGTTGGAGAACCCTTCCGCCGAGCTGGGCATCATCCTTGCCTCTTTTACGTCGAGCTTCGATATCTTACTCGCGCGTCACCAAGGCAACGTTTTGTCTGAGGCCTTTCCAATCTTTGGGCGTTCAAGGCTGAAGCCAGGTGGCTGATGTGCCTCCCCAGCCTCCGCCCAGTGGCCGTGATGTTGTTGCTAAAAGCGTTCCCACACCATCTTCAGTCATCACACTCTCTGCCCTACTTAAATCAGTGGCTCAGAGGCCTTGGCACAGTTCCGCGTAATGAACAGTAACTGTTCTGTGGTTACAGTCAGGACGCTATTGAGTAGGTAAAAGGCAATTATAGACTTGGACGATGATGAATGAGTTCATGGTTAGATGTTTTTATGTCCCAAATGGGCTATTAAAAACACAAAAAAATGCTGAAAACAAACAAACACGCCCAATTTATGACTCATTTCAACATTTGATTTGTTAAAAACAGACAAACATTACGGACAACTGTGGGGAAATAGAGGGTCAGCGGCTTAGTCATTTCTTTCTTTCCACTTACATGAGGCTTTGTATGTGCTCCCATTTCATCTAGTGTGTCTGGCTGCAGATTTGAGTCCGGCAGAGAGCACACATACCCCATGGAGTTCTTCTTCCCACCCCAGAGGACGTGCTTGATCTGTTCCGACGAGGCCTCCGGCTGCCATTACGGCGCCCTCACCTGCGGCAGCTGCAAGGTGTTCTTCAAGAGGGCTGCAGAAGGTGAGCCTCCGAAGCACCCAGCAGGCTTTGGGCTTTTTAAGGATGATTCATTCCGTCATTACTTTGAAGCGAAAGCCTTTTTAATATCTTTTTTTTTTTTTTTTTTTAAATGACTAAAACAACAATCCTATTTGGGTGCAGGGAAACAGAAATACCTGTGCGCAAGCAAAAATGACTGCACAATTGATAAACTGCGACGAAAGAACTGCCCGTCGTGCCGGCTGAGGAAGTGTTTCGAAGCAGGAATGACGCTTGGAGGTAAGCGTGTGATATATGAATCAAAGCGTATGCGTCCGTGCGGTACGCACTGGAAGAAGCACCATGCGCTGGCTGTTGCTGGAACAAAGCCCCGCCTGACCACTGAGAAAGTTAAACTATTAATGGTTCCCGGAGAGTACTTTATTCTCTCTACACCACACATCTCCACTGGCTCTGTTCAATTGGAGCATCATCACAATAGGGGATGTACTGATAATCAAGCCCCTCACTGAGCCGCCATGCAATTTAGACCTATTCCATTCACCTCTCCTTACTGTCACCCAGACCTGCTCATCATATTAAGGCTGTAAAGATTGACATGTAGTGGGCTAATTTTGGTCCCGTGTTCAATTTTCTCTCTCTTCCATTTTCTGATTCTGTTAACGGTGAAAATTGTGCTGGAAGCACAAAGCTGACATGAGACATGTGAATTAAAGCCGCAGACATGCTGGCAATTTTGCCACCAGTCACTGAAAAACCCATGGAGGGAAAATGTGATCTAATGCTGTGATTGTAAGTAAAAAGGCACACCTTTACCAGTTTGGTGGCTTAAAAGAGCCTCCTTTCACTCGTCTTCTCAAAGCCAGACATGTGATTCATTTGCAGCATTTTACGGGAAGAAAAAATCGACAGAAATTGGAAGAATAAAAGTTGTACATTTGGCGTTATTATCGCCGTTCCAAATACTTCAAGGCTGTAGAATTCCAAGTTCTGGTCACACTAACCAATTTTTTAAAAATGTAATTCAATTGTAGTCGAGTTTGGCACATGAACTGTTAGGGCTTTGATTATTGCTAGACTGTTAATTACATGATCAAATGTCTCGTTTCAGCCCTGGACCTGCTTCAGTGATATTCATGTTACGCAAAACCTTTGACCGGCACGAAGTTTGGAACCAGCTGTACACAAGAGCAACTTTATTCAGAGTTAACAATTCTCGTATTTTTCCCAAATTCCACCTTTTTTAAAAGGACGGTTTAATACAGTGCAAAGATTCCGGGAAGCAGGAAGGTTAGACTTTCAAATGTCATGTGAACCACCATAAAAAGACACCTGCATGTTGAATAATGACATTACAAACAGCAAGGTGTCACGGGAGTGTGAGAAACTCTTCAGTAATCACCTGCGGTTGTGTAAAATACGTGTGTAAATAGAAGCCTTCTCATTATAAGGATACGGTATTAAGGTCAGGACTGTCGGTCAAGTTTCCCGAACAAGAAAAAGAGGAACATCCGTTGCATGTCTTTGGATGGGATGAGGGAACCAGCACAGTAATAATCATAATATTAAATATTAAATACCAGAAAATTCCTCTTAACAAACTGTCTTGTTTGATGCAACAAACAAGACCTAAGATCTCCGGAAGACACCAAAGGGACAAAGTTGTTTCAGCTCAGGTCAACAATTGGCAATAAATATTCCAAAAAGTTGAATGTGCTGATGAATAATCTGCAATAATAACTATAATAATTAATTGGTTTTAACTGAGGTGAGGGATCTTAAGGCGAGCTCCATCCTGCCTGTTGACACTGTTCTCTGCAAAGATCAGAACTCTGCCTGTGCTAGAGTGGAAAATCTCCCCAAATAATTTTAATGAAACATTTTTATTTCAAATGTTTGTTATTGGATCACATGTAGAATTGTGAGATTTGCAAATAATCCTTTTTTTAAAAAAAATATATAATTTGCAATTTGCGTTCACCTCGACTACTTTTGGGGCGGCTTCAGTCGCTTCTATAAACGGCAGTTCAATATTTATCCCAGTGAACTGCAAAGCCAGGCAGCAGCTCTAATGAGACCGTCTCCACGCAGACGCCATGAGAGGCAGCAGCGGGACAATTAACACTTCGTTTCTGCATTCAGTCAACACCGAGGAAGTGGATTCAACTGTGCATAATCATGGCCAATAATCCATCGCTCGTCTTTTCACCCAGACTTCAAAAACTTTCCAGGCTAAAATATTAACTGTCAAGTCATTCAACGGTGACTTTTCTGCAGTCGGCGTGTGTCACCGCTGGTGTTTGTCACTGCTGTCATTCAAAACTAACAGGCTGGGCCTGGGCACAGCTCTTTATTTGTAATAATAATTATGATAGTAGTAGTAGCTTTGGGAAAGAACACATCACTAAAAACAGAATTTAGACATTTTATCTTCTCCACTCTGCTTTTATTTTGCTCTAAATGGGAGACCGACGTGATTAAGGACAATTTGTCTGTACGGGTGTCTGGGTGTCAAATAAAAAGAAAAAAAAAGAGAGGCTTCATTTCTCTAGATACAAAGAAATCATTTGAAGATTCTTTTAATGGTAGGAGTACAGCTAAAATTGAGGCAATGCTCCTGATCTGAAGGTCATTGGTTCCATCCTGGTTCCCTCTTAATCGTGCTCCTCTGGGTAAACCAGCGTCTGACTGGCCCTGCAGGTGGCAGCATGCGTCATCGGAAGTTGTCAAAGTTGAGGAGGGAAAATGCTCCAAATATGGAAAAAGATTCATGGATTTAAGTTCAATTTCATAATGTGATCATTCTTTTATTACATTGAGATATATTTAGCACAGTCCTCCAGGTAAATGAAACCATTAGTTTGCGTGATGACTACTGTCTTTCCACCAGATGAGGCTCATCTCTTCAGAGAGTTTTCTTTTAAATTGAGTTAATTCAATCGCTCCAGATCTATTAGATGATCCTGAGTGTCATACCAAATAGAAATTTCTCTTAAGTGGTCGATAAAATCCATAGTTGTTTTATAAAATGTTTCCAGTGGTGGTTTTAGACTTGCAGGAAAGCTTAATAATGATTTACTAAAGACGTGCTGTTAAATAAAGGATATGAATGAACGATCAAGGCGTCTGCATGAGGAACTGGTGTGATTGTGATCATTGGACTGGATCAGCGTCCTCAGCTGGGAGACGTTGAAATGTGTTAATCTGATTTACCTAAGTGTAAATTAACCTTCTGCGATCAAACGCCATTTTTTCCCTTTGCAGCACGTAAACTAAAGAAAATTGGACAACAGAAAAACCCCGAAGAAGATCACCTTGTTCAAGACTTGGAGGTCGTCCAGAATGTCTCTCCAAAGTCTGGCCTCACCTTCAACTCCCAAGCGGTCTTCCTCAACATCCTGGAGTCCATTGAGCCAGAGGTGGTGAACGCGGGACACGACTACTGCCAGCCAGACTCGGCGGCCACCCTGCTGACCAGCCTGAATGAACTGGGAGAGAGGCAGCTGGTTAAAGTGGTCAAATGGGCCAAGGGCTTGCCAGGTAGGACACGGTTTGTGTATCCCTCATCACCCTCTAATGTGTCGTTAATGATCCCTCAAGCTCTTAAACTGTGAACATTATCAGATGTATCCACACATGACAAGGCAGGTCCTCTGAATGGGGGTCACTGAAGTTCAAGTAGATCAGAGATGATACATAAAGATGATAATAGGAATTGTTTGTGATGGCAGAGTCGGGGGAACTCCTGATCGCGACTAGATGCAGAGGCCGGTCTGCTCACGGTAATGAGCAGCAGATGCAAATGGACAGATAAACGGAGGAGGGAGGAGCGATTGGGAGAGCAGAGGCCACGAGGGGTTGTTGAGGGGAAAGTGGCGCAGACGCAGGGATCGTACCCTCGAGAAGAGATCATGTGCTAATGATTCCTCCTGGAAACAGTCTGGTAGAGTGGTCAGGTTAGGATCAAGCCGGGGAGTGGGGAGGACTTAGCAGAGGCAGAACAGGATCTGGAACAGTCCTTAAAACCTTAACTGAGGAATGCATTAAAAGCAGACGATGCTTTGCTGTCTCAGGAAAAGTCCAGTCTATTTCTTGTTCATAATTTAGAGGTTTGTTTTTTTTTTTTTTAAATAATCACTGACTGAGTTTGCTGAGTAAGCTTGTGATGATCCTACTTTTAATCAGGCTCAGTATATTTTTATGACACCCAACACCTAACAATCTAAGCATGTTAAATTACAGCCTCCGAATCCAGACCACCGATGTTATTGCCTTCAGTTCCAAAAACAACGCATGCTTAAAAAGGCGGTGCGATGTGACAAACGCCACCAGACCGAGCAGGCCGGGCTGTCAGCGGTGCTGTCCTGAAAGAGGCTCCGACGGAGGCCGTTGTCTTACCTCTTTCGTCGCGTGAACGAATGTCCCCAGGCTTCAGAAACCTCCACGTGGACGACCAGATGACGGTCATTCAGCAGTCCTGGATGGGCGTGATGGTGTTCGCCCTGGGTTGGAGGTCTTACAAGAACGTCAACGGGAGGATGCTTTACTTTGCCCCGGATCTCGTATTCAATGAGTACGTATGGCATCGAGTTCAGTTATTTATTTCTTCTTCTTCTTTTTTTTTTTTTCACTTTAAGGTCATAAGCTGTTTGTTTCTGGTGTGATGAGCTCCGCCTCGGCACACAAGTGGGTGCTGCGGTACATAATGCAGATGCCGGGTTCACCGTGTCCTCATCTCCTCCTCTGTCAGTCATCCCTCATTTCTTCCCCTGCTCGTTCACAAACACAAAGGCGCCTCTAAAATGCTGTAAAGTAGAAACGGACACAGGCTTTTTTAGGCCCGTATCCCTCCAATTTCCCGTTCAGTTGTTTCTTTGTGACTTTGAGATTAAAGTGAGGGACGGCAGTTTCCGCCATTAAATCTCTGGCAGCCAGCTGATTTGATCTGAATATCTCTCATGACAGACGACAAGAATGGTGAGCTCTCTCCAGGTGATGAGCGGAATATTAATGCGCTGGTTGTTGCATCAAATGCTTCCTGCCATTGAATTTGTGAAAGCAATTATTTTATAGAGGTGTATCAACTTTAATAGACATTAATGAGGTCATTTCTATACTTACACCACAAATCTGGTACCCTCAAGAACATGCCCAAGCATGATCATGTGTGAGTGGATGCTGATGTAGATTAATGGTGTTTATTGATGTTTGATTGCTGACAGAAGAAGCAGAGTGTCTCTGGAGCGTATAGATCTATAATCGATTCATGTCGCAACGCTGAGCTTTTGGGACGCGTGGTGGACTAACCACGCCGAGCAGTTTGGTCACCTGATGACAACAACATTAAAGCACCTTTTTTTGTAGACAAAGCTGAAAACGGAGCAGCTCACAGGCCGTAAATGAAGGTGGCTGCAGTGAACTGACAAAGAAAATGATGATGACAACAATGATGATGATGATAATGATGATGATGATGATGTGCAGCCAGACTTCAGGCTGTCAGTGACTGACAGTGAAAATTTCCCCCCAATACAATGCAGCCCCGTCATTTTCAGATTTCCGAGCAGCGTGGTTGTAAAAACCAAAGCTGCTTTCTCTTCTTAAGTTTTCTTATCTGCGAGCAGCAAACACCGTCCGCTCATGCTCACTCTCTGCTCAGAGAAGCTGAAACTTTCTTTTACGGCTTTGCGTTCGCAGCTCTTCTTTTTCGCTCTTTGCAGAACCAAGAACTCTTAAAACGAAGCAGCTTTTCCTCCGTATAAATCCCAAACCTACCAGTAGACGGTCAGCAGAACTTTGAGTCTTCTTTTACAACCAGATGTGCTGCTGCTTGGCCCATACTGCCTCATCCAGATACACAATGGAGGCAAAACTGCTATTATTAATTGAATATGAATACTGGATTGACTAACATGACTTTTAATTGAGACCTGACGCAAATAAACTAAACTAAACTAAATGAAACCAAACTAAACCAGCACTCAGCTGTGCTGTTTTCTGTCAGTGTGGACTTTAATAATCATATCCAACTTCAGCAAACTTATTAACTAGATGATCCTGTTCAGTGATTGACAGTTTAAATGGGAAAAGCTTATGGACAACTAATGGAATTAGTTGTTTGTTTCTACTTATCATTTCGCTATTTTGCAGCTGTTGGGTGATGCTTACTTTGTCCTAAATTCAGGATATTAATTAGCACCATCACCGGTACTCCATTAGTGTGTTTATTTGCCTGCCACAGTTTTGATGTTTTCCCTCTAATGTGACACCAAAATCATAAAGTAATACATCATCAACAGTTTGCCGGGCTGTGGAAACGGTAACAAGGGCGACAGGTACTTCATTCTTCTCTATTTTACTTATTCGTTTATTTGACCGTTGCACACGTCAGCCTCACGTGTAAATGCTTCCGAAAATTGCCAGGAACCATTAGCTGAGTGGAGATTATTTCCCTCGTCTCGGTACATTCACCCCTGAAGGAACAGCAGGTGTTTCGGTGTTTGCTGGATACAGTTGCCAGTCAGCGGGATTTTATTTAAATCCACCAGTTCAAACCTTGACTGGATGCGGAGATATACCTTACAGGGAGAGGGAAATATTGGATTCGCTGGATTTTGGTGTTATTCGGATTTTAGCGTGTTTAGCCTTGCTTCAGTGAGGTTATTCTGATGGATTTACCATTGAGGGAAAATGTCCATCCATCCATCCATTTTCTACCGCTTGTTCCTCCATTGAGGGTCGCAGGGGGACTGGAGCCTATCCCAGAGCAATGGGCGGAGGCAGGGTTCACCCTGGACTGGTCGCCAGCCAATCGCAGGGCTAGGGAAAATGTTACATGGAAATATTATTTCTATTGCATAAAGTCATTTACACCTTAAACCATTAATTAGTGTATTTTTAGCAATGTCAGGGACTGAGGGTGCTGATTTGTCTCTCACATTTTGAAATAACACTTTTTTTTTTTTTTTACTGTCCTATCACCAGAACCTTTGCTTTTCCGGCCTTGTTCAGGGGCTGAACAGTGTCTATACAAAACATCTAGGGAATTATTTCATATTCCTCTGATTCCAACTCCATTACTTGCGCTGTTCTCCACAGAACCGTGGGCCTCGCACTCCTTCACACCCACACCGGTAATATCACACCGTAGTTTCCGGCTGCATGTGACAGAAAATGTGTGCAAAGGTGCAGAAAACACAGAAACCACCTCAGAGAATAGTGTCATAGCCACAGGGAAAATTGAGATCCTCACACAGAAAGTTTGATTCGCTGAGAGAAGTTTGTTATTGAACAATCAGGCAAGAGCACATTGGATCGGTAGTTTCTGGGGAGTGTATTAGGACTGGTAGAGGCCTTAATTTAGAAAGAAGGATAATTGAAGCCATTTAAATGTCTTGTGAGTACGGAGTGTTAACGGGTGTCAAGTGCTCTTCGTCACCTGCTTATCGCTTCCTGCCAAGTTGTCCTCAGGGTGAAAGCCCTATTATTGTAATTGGAAAATGAAATAAGGAGGAAAATGTGGGCCATTTCTTTGAACACAAATCACTAATATATCTCCCCTTTGTGAAAACTTACACAATCACGTCAATCTTAGCACGTGGTTCTACTGCTGGAGGACAGGTTTCCATGTCAAAGATCTGCTGCAAATGTTCCTCCAGCCTGGTGTTTCTAGTTATAACAGCTGAGATGAAAAAATATCATTTCATATTATTTAAGACAATTTATTTTTGCAAATTGTCATCTTGTTAACTACTTTAATGTTAACTAGATTAGATTCATGTTAATTTTGCTATCCCAATTACAGTACTGGAATACATGTGAAGCTGAGGCCTCCCAGTCTCCACTAGTTGGCCGGTGCCAAACTTTGTCCCCCTCAGTGATTGAAGAAATAAGTCGAGATGGAGTTGAGGGAAGATCTCATCAAATCTGATAACATTAGTTGAAAACGGAGCCAACATGACTATTGAATTTCAAAGCCAATTCTCGCCTGTGGAATAGAGAATTATGTGTCTCAAACGTCTCAGCAAGGGGTCAAAGGTCAGCTGGGAGTCTCCTGATTTTATATAAAGATAATTCACTCTTTCTGTCTCCATTATGACATCACTGAATTTGGTCCTGACCTCTGACATCCTTCCCTTTCAGAATAAATATTCGAAGTGTAAATTGAATTGTCTTTTGCTTCTCAGGACGTTGTGTTTTCAATGATATGCGTCTCCCTTCACGATCTCTTGATTCCCGCAGACATCGAATGCACCTTTCCACCATGTACGAGCATTGCATACGGATGAGACACCTGTCGCAGGAGTTTGTGCTGCTGCAGATCTCCCAGGAAGAGTTCCTGTGCATGAAGGCTCTGATTCTCTTCAGCATCCGTAAGCATCAGAAAAGGTTTGTGAGGTGTCGGATGCGGCGCCCCCCCGCCCCAGCCGCTGAGGTGCACTTCTCTTGTTTGTAAAAGTTCCAGTGGAGGGCCTGAAGAGTCAGAAGTACTTCGATGAACTGCGTCTCACCTACATCAACGAGCTTGACCGCATCATCAGCTATCGGGCGACCAACAACTGCTCTCAGAGGTTCTACCAGCTGACCCGGCTCCTCGACTCGCTCCAGATGGTGAGACTCACCAGGAAGAAGATCAGGAGGGGGATCATTTTGAAGAGAGACTAAAAAAGATAGCTCAGGAAGGAACAGCAGAGTAAAGTGGAGGGCTGTTCTGCACTCTGTCAATTCAGTGACAGATGCACTTATGATTGTAACAGAATTTGAGGCCTTAAAATCTGCTCTGGCTCAAAGATCATTAAATCAGACGTGCGATTTTAGGATTTCCATTTCCATTGTCCGTGCGGCTAACGTGCTCTCCGATGCCTCTCTTCCAGACGGTGAAGAAGCTCCATCAGTTTACATTTGACCTGTTTGTCCAGGCTCAGTCGCTGCCCACCAAAGTCAGCTTCCCAGAGATGATTGGAGAAATAATCTCCGTCCATGTGCCAAAGATCCTGGCAGGTTTGGCGAAACCGATCTTGTTTCATGAGTAAGGGGACCTTACTCCATGTGACTCATCTGTGCCGCCTCCATAAACTGTAAGACTGGTACTATTTCCCGACATTTGCGGTCTAATAGCTCCTGGCCTTTTTTCTGGAGTCAACATTTTCATTCCATTTAGCCATAATTGAGATTGTTTGTTCAGAACTATTAAAACATTTATGTGAAATGTTGCAAGGCATCACCGGCTGACAGCCCTGCTCTGAGTGCAGAGTTTGTGATTTTAGCGGAAATGCTGCTTTACAAATGGAGCGAGCGTGTAAATCGTACCTGCGTCAACATAATTGTCAAACCTACAAATGTAGCCTGGTTAAAACACAAATTTTAAGTGAGACAAACATGCACCTCATACCGTGCAGAAAAGCAAGAGGGAAGGGTCAGAAGTGAGAGAGAAAGCACCTTCCCTTCGACCTCCTAAAAAAGTGCTGCCTTCAAATTAAGTGCTTAAAGTGCCTTAAAATCAGCTCTGACAATTTGTAACGACTCCTCATGTGATGCTAAAGATTGGCTGGAGGAAGTGGAAAATGTGGCATTTTGAAGTCAAGTGTTGTAGCTACAAAAAGAAATGAAACTTGTTTCACAGTATGTACAGTGGGGATGAACTATAGCAGGAAAATTCAAATAGATTTATACTTAAAATCAAATCAATAAAACAATGTAATCATATATTGTTACACTACTGTTGCTATTCAATAATAATAATAATAATAATAATAATAATAATAATAATAATAATAATATAGGCGTGTCCTATTTATGGTTTACAGTGTAATAACGCCTGTGCGAACTTTATGCACACACCTCCCAGTAGGGGGTGCTAAAATCAACTATGTGTACTGTACACGTGTATTTACATCTTCCCTAGGTGTTGCAGAATCATGTGATCTAGGTCAAGCCCATTGTTTGTATGTATTGATAAATGTTTCAGGCTTTAGATCTCGTTTTCCTGTTTGATATTTGTGAAAATTTGCACGTCTCCTTACCTTAATTATTAATGGACAAATCATTGTAGTGTTCAAACCACAAATGTTGTTATTAATTATTATTAGTATTATTGGTTTTTCCATTGTTTGAGCCAACATCCTGGACTTTTGGAGAGTTTTCTTGCTTCGCTCTTGCTCACCTGAGCTGTTGCAGCACAATGCAGACATGACCAGAACACACTGCATTTGTTTTTACTGCCACTCTTCACCTCGCACTTCTTCCAACCACATTTGTGACAGGTCTGTGGAGACTCTGGGTGTTATTCCAGTGTTAAGATAGTTTGGAGGAGCAAAGTTTTTCAACTTCAAAATAATGTTAAAGTAACCTTATTATCAAACATTTAGATTTTTTTTCTATCAATGAATATATTTTAGTGAATATCTAATAGAACATTGTCCAGAGTCAACACTGATGATGATGATGATGATGATGATGATGATGATGATGATGATGATGATGATGATGATGATGATAATTTCCTTGGACCTCCATGTTGACAGTCTCAGGCTGTGAATGGCTGCAGCTGAAGCTGCAGGTACCAGGCAGAGCATGGCACTGGTTACAGGTCAATGGTGAATGAGAGTCTGGGTCAGCGCGCCAGAGCAACACAACAAACAGTGACTCGGAGCCAACTCTGAACTGGAAAGCTTCAGATTGTTGAAGTCCTTGACTGGGCCTGCCAAACCTCTGAGGATTCCTCCACAAGAGAAGCAATCTGAGGAATGCCTTGAAGCCCAAGATCACACAGTCTAAAGCAAAACCATTCTGAAAAATTAAGCTGGATGCAATTAATCCTAAAACAAAAAAAAAAAAAAGGAGAAATCATTAATGAATTAAGGCGGCACATGTAATATTACAGTTACAGTTGCTCAAACTCCAACAATCCGAACAGAACGAGCTTCTGCTTCAGCACTGTCCGGCAGTGGTTTTTATAAGTTTGTAAACTTTACATTTTCTCACAGCTGTACATTTCTTTTACGAGCTTGTAAATGCATGTGTTTGTAGAACAAACAAGTGTGTAACTTGGAGCTGTGTGTGCTGTAGTTCTCAGCTTTTTAGGAAGCAGCGTGCCGAGACGTCTCACGTCAGCTTTGCTCAGTGCATGGGACACCGGTCAGCGAGCACGGCGACGGCCGGTCCTCCGGCCCCTTGGCGACCCCGCGGTCAGTCGGAGGGCTGACGGCGGCTCGCTGATGAAGTTCAGCATAAATGATCAGCCGTTTGTGTCCGTGTTGTCATTTTCTACACTACTTGCGGCACCGTAAACAAGTGGTCAACCGCACAGACACCAACACCACACTCACACTTCATGATGGCGCGCCGCTGCGACAAAGACCAGATTGTGTACATTTGTGAGCGCATCCGTGATCTATTAATCCGCTGATGCTAAAGTTATGCAACACTTCAGAAACCGACTGAAAGCACTAGAATTTGAACCTTTTTACACTTCCTCTCTCTCTCTCTCTCTCTCTCTCTCTTAGTATGTCTTCTGTTTCATATTTCTTACATGTGTGTTACACGGCGGCATTACCAGCACGCTGAAGGCTCGATGTGCCGCGCATCAATAAATCCTCCTGTAAATTTCAGCACCAACGCTGTCGTGATCACATTTGGCTGCGTGTTCAAGTCGCTTCCCACCGAAGTAAGCTGGTACGTGCCCGGTGTATCACACGTGAACCTGGTTCTTTGTACATGCGAGAATTAACTGTATATATTGATCAGACGAATCTCTGTTTCGATGTCCACTATCTTGACTTTTAAAGGCAACTCGTGTGATTTATACCTTTTGTGAAACGTGTTTTTTTCAATATGTGTGTTTTTTCAACGGTGTAAAGCTGAATCATCTTTTGAAGGCAATTAAAAAACGATTCTGACCCCGAGGAACGCTGCAGGAGGTTATTTTAAAGAAACAGATCGCGCTTGGCCTTTTCTTTTTCGACTCGTTTTGACGCCATTCTGAAAACCTCTCCAGTCAAGAGGCAGGAGGCTGTGAGCCGGCCCGAGCAGAAACTGATTGCCTTCGTTCGGTTTAATCCAGTAAACAAGTTTGCTTCAGTCAGAATAAACATTCTGTTGTTTCTGTGCGAGTGCGCTCCACGTTTCAGGACACCGGGCTGCACCTTAATTAAAGTCGGGCAGCAGAACTGGTGCGTGATCGGGAAAGGGGATTTTCCACTGGTCCCAAATCGCGGTCCACAGTCGAGGCTTGTTACGGTCGCTGGTGTAGACGGGGGTGCCGGTTAGGAAACTGGATCTGGAGAAGGAGAGAGGGCAGGGCTCCAACTGGCAGGACAGGTTGAGATGTGGTGAAAAGGCGGGGGGGGGTGTAGACCTTGGACTGTTAAAACAGACACAGGAACTATTATGTCATTTAAATATATCTGGCGCGTGGAATTAGACATTCAAAGGCTGGGCTGTGGAAAGAAGACGGCCCTTGTCAGAAGATTCTATGAGGTTTGGGTGAAAGATGCAGCGGGGCCGCGCACAGAATAGTGTTATGGTTACCGGTGCCAACAGATGGAGACTGTTGATACAAGGCTGCTGTTGCGTTACAGGCAACATTGTTTTTCGGCTTTTTTTTTTTTTTTTTTTCCTTCAATGTTTTAAAACAATGTCAATGCAGGAAAATACTTAATTATCTCTGAGCTACCAGTTTAGCAAATAATTCTGACCTGTCTGGGGAGAAAAAAAAAAAAGAAAAGAAACAGATGTACAGACATGTGCAGTGTACAACACTACAACAGAGATCCTGGAGCTAAATTGTTGAAATTTAATAATATAAAAGGCATAACCTCGATCTGAACAGGACTGGGGAGTTTGGATGTTCTCAGCTCCACTTATCACCCCACTTTCTGTCTGTGACATCAGGCGAATTATGTTGATCGAGTATATTTTAATATTACCAGACGTCACTTCCACAGAGGTCAGCGGCATCAAACAGCCGGGTTCGTCCGTCACGCCGAGAACATCGCGCAGCGTTTCCATCAGGATGAAAACTCTTTCTTTCGCGAAACCTTCCCATAAAAACAGACGAGCCTCCCGGCGATTTTGAGACATCTGTGATAAAGAATTTTTGTTTCAGCCTGGAACCATCTTGACGGGCACGCCCCCCCCTCCATTTGTTCTCATCAGCACCAGCAGCACACGACGAAGAGATGAATCTTCAGAAGTCAGCGGTGGAAAGCCTGAACCGAACACAGACGTGAAGAGAAACATGCTGGTCTGACTGAAACTGATTCGTATTGAAAATTTCTTGTTTATTACTACTTGCCCGCCAGAAAACACCCCAACGCTTTCAAGTTACATTTCGACATAACCAAAAAAAAAAAAAGGATTTCAGTTTTGTGGGTGTAACACATACTAGGAGTTTGGGTTTCATTTCACTTCCCGTCCCATCCATATTTTACATAATATTCAATATGTAAATCCTTACGACACTGACTGGATTACAGGTCAACACTCAAATACTTCTAGTAATGCCTCTTTTTTTACATTTCCCCACCTCTAATTCAATACCGCCACTTTCAATATGTAAATATATCACTTAATAGCTTCTCTAAACGCTGTGATGTAGATTCATTTTACTGAAATTAAAGTTAATATTAGGATAAAAGTCTCACAGTTTAAAATCAATTCAAGTGATTAAAACACATTAATCAATTAGTCATCTGTGGGAGCTCAAATTAAAAATGCTACAAACAAGCATGAGAAGTGCTGATTTTTAGAACCGTTTAAGGCAACTCTGTACTCTAATAAACATTTTAACACTGTGATATTACATTTTTAAGCTGATAAGAAAAGTATTCCAACATAACTTTGGGATATTGTTTCAATGGTAACGTTGTCCTCGGTCAAGTTCATAGTAACTTTCATCGGTGTGGAGGGTCTTTTCCCATCGTTTTTCCCGTTACGCCAGAAAAAAAAGCCCCTTTGTGGCAGCTTCCTCCAGCTTGACCCGGACCCAAAACTGCACGCCGAGTGGTCCCATAATCACCTCTCCTTGGTTTTAGTTCTGAGGGAATCAGTTTTAGGAAGAAGACGCATGAAAAAACATGGATAAGAACGTGGGAACCGTCTATGAAACTGCAACTTAAAAGGAATTAAAAGGAAGAAAAAAAATCACCTCTTTCTTCACGTTTGATGATGGTGAAGGTGAGGTCACTGGACTAAATCAGACAAAAAGTAGAGAAGTGAATAAGCCAGCGAGCAGGAAGATCATTCATCATGAGCCCGGAGGCTCCTGCGTGCTGGTGGTTTTGATCTGCAGCTTCACAACTGGGTGAGTTCAACCTTTAGGACTGTCCAGCAGGACAAACGCACCAAATATCAGCCTCACGATACCAGTAATCCATATATAGAAATCTAAATACGGTGCACTGCTATATATAACACACAGTATGCTGATATAATATCGAAAATATTACTAGACTGCTGAACTGCCAAGGGTCCGCACTCCCCTGTGATCACACTAACGTAAATTATGTGTGACAGGAGGAGATGAAACGACAACAAAGAGCCCGACTCTCGTCTAGAAAAGTCTCCCACACGGGCAGCTCGTCGTTTACAGTCTCATTCACTGCCAAGGCAGGGAGGACAGCGCGGCACAATCACGCCATAAAAGAAGAAAGATCGGCGACGGCGGCGATCTGGGATATCTGGCACGAAAGACCAGCGTGAGCAGCCTCAAATACCAGTCGATGATGTCACCGTCTCCCTCTTACCGCTTAATGCATTTAATGTTCACCAATAAGAGGAGGAGTGCGCAAAAGAGGCTTTTACACACCTGCCAACTTGCCTCGAAGCTTTCTCAAAAAACTTTGTTTTTGATGCAACACTGAAAAAAAGAAGAAGAACAGCGTTATTCTACAGACAGCACAGCTTAAGGACTCATATTAGTTGTATTATACTTAATAATAAATTAAAATCAGCCTGCTGAGCGTAAACACTCCAGGTAAAGAGGTGATGGATTGTGGGTTGATCACCAGACCTGCGTATGGTTTCTCGCGTGAAACAGGAGCTGCGGCTGTTAAATACTTTTACGTGTGCACACCTAAAGCTTGAGCAGCTCTGCGCGGCTCTTACTATGACGTGGCCGCGGCCTCGCCGCCGGCCGCACTCGGGCCCTTTTGTGGAGCGGCCGGTCTGCTGGGAGGCTCGGGGGGCCTGCCCGGGGGTCGACAAATGGGGTGCTTTTCGGACGGCCTGGTTCGGGTCACGCCATCGGAGTCTCCTGGAAAGGGAAACAAGGCCACCCTTCATCAGGACCCAGGCGGTACGACATTTTCTCTTCTCTAACGGTTACGACAGCGACCGCTTCTTTGTCCATCAGAAATCTCTATTTTACCAACTTCTTTCTGCTGTGAAGAGGAATTTGATGAAACACTGGAAAACCAATTACAGATGACAAGTCACTAAGTAACAGCAGGAATGCACAAGCCGGACAGCTAAAAAGCAATACAATTACTGAATTTGCATGAACAAAAGGGGGAAACAAGGATTTAAAAGCTGACATTTTCTTTTTACCTGGGATGTTTTCATATCTGCATCTACAATATCTGGAATTAAACATCTAGTTCAATCCATTCCAATTACAACTATTGCTATGGCAACGGGGGGGGTTGAGAAGCCTCCAGCAGGCTCCTTATTACTGGCTTTTGAGGAAAATAGCAGATTTAATATAGAGACCCTCCGACAGTCGAGAGCATCGCTCCATCAAGACCCAGGAATCCATCTTTAATTAAAATTCCTGAAAGTCCACATCAAAGAGACGCACATCCAGTAATAGTCCTGCTATAGTAATGGAAAATCCAGCCGTTTGAAAGAGCGGTGGACCCGAGAAACCGCAAATTGATAAAAGAAACAGATCTAAAATTATCACGCAGGTTTGTGCAACACATGAGAGTTGTTTTGTGAACTTTTTTCCAGTCTATAACCTTTTGGTCCGGGGTCAATCCAAATCACACACACGTGCATGATACTGACCCACTAATAAGAGGTGACGAGCAGCAATAACGCAAAAGACAAAATGTATAAAATACAACTTAGTTATTATTGCTTGTTGGCATTTTAAAAAATGGAAAGGTGTGAAAGAACCCTTATTAGCTGCACACGGAGACAGTAGCAACGCTGTGCTCGTACCTTCCCTGATCTTTACCGCTGGCCTTTTGCTCTGGAAAGACGGCGCTCGGCTCACGTACGCCGCGGAGTCCCCGTTGGCCGCGGCGGGAGAGCAAGCGGGAGCCGAGTCCGGCTTCTGTTTGCCGTCGTCCGGGTCCGAGGGTCTGTCCGGGCGGTTGGCTGGTCGGGGCAGTAAGGCTAGCCTGGGGGGAGGCTCCCTTGGAACGAGCGGAGCGCCGCTGGCGGGTCTGGTCCTCTGCAGCGGAACCGGGCTCACTGGCCCGTCCCTGTCCGGGACGGAGCTGCCCTCGCCATCTGGTGGAAGGAAGCCAGGACGTGATCAACGGAGAGACGGGCCGTGGTGGTATAGCTGGTGCTGAAAACTCTGAGGGTAGAAGGCCTGCAGCAGCAGAACTGAGCATCAGATGTGATTTTAACACACATGTGTAATGATGTGTTTGACCAGAGGACACAGAAACAGACAGGATCTATCCTGGGACACTGATGTGATTTTGTAGAACGGTCAATCCCAATCAAACCTTTCTGGGATATTTTGCATAACACATTAAAATAATCGACTGTAGAGGCAGCAGAGGCGGGGGGGGGTGTAATGATGGCGATGGTGATAGTCAGGATGAAGGAGGCTGCTGATGATTACTCTCTGCCGTTTGTTGGAAGTGGTCTTGAATGAGCGGTTGGAAAACGCGGGCCGGCCTCTTGGAGATGGTGATGGGCTGTCGCTTCCTCGGGGTGATGCGCGGAGGAGGGACCGGGGGGGCGCTGCTGTCCTCCGGCTTGCCTCCGAAGATCTGGAGCGACGGGGGGGAGGGGAGGGGAGGGAGGGGGGGGGGATACGTGTGAGATTCCGTTTCGGTCCCACCCGGCAGCAGGCATTTACGCGCGGGGAGGACGGCAGCGCACCTTTCTCTGCTCCTCGATCAGGATCTCCACCACGATGTTTTGGAATTTGATGTCCAGCATGGCCGCCACGGTCTCCACCTGGGCTCTCATCAGCGTGGGCCCAAAGATCACGGCCATGTTGGACGGAGTCATCCGGTTGGTTTCACTCTGGCCGCACACACTGTGGATGGACACTGAGCTGAGCTGAGCTGAGCGTCTCAGGTCAAATACGGCCCATAAGAGGAGCTCTTACGTGACCAAGTGCTTGATGAGCATCTCCAACATGTCCCGATTCTTCTCCGGTAACTTGTAGGTAAGCGCGTGGATTTCACTCAGTCGAAAATCCAGATTATCCGACTCTGGGGCACAATAAAGTTTGAGTTCTGTCAAACCATACATTTACAAACCCCCAGATGAAAGCAAACCCTTAGCGTTTCTGTCCTTGTAACTAATGTGAGAATGGAAACATCTGTTGAGGAGGGTGTATTCAGATGTCAAAGAGAATAAATGCCAGCTGGATAGGCTCACGATTAGATTACCAATAAACTGAGGCCACCAGTTGTCTCGTTGCAGCATGCTGACAGAATGAGGCTGACTCGAGCTCCCCGTGTCGGCTCCGTTTTACAGTGATGTTATGTATAAACAAACGGAGGAGCCACATTTCTGCTGCCTTCTGCAATGACTTTGTGCAGCTTGTTGGATCAGCTCAACGCTTAAAAAAAAAACAAAAAACGATCTGCTGTTGAACAGCTGTAGTTACAGGAACTGCCACCGGGGGAGCGTCTCACTGGTGGTTCCTCTCACAATGGTTCAGGAACCGTCCTGAAGCAGAATCTAAACTTCTTTTTTTTTTTATTTAAGAGTTGCTGCCTGGATGATGGACGAGTCTATGAAATTGATTTTTAAAAAAAAAAAAAAAAAAACAAAAAAAAACAATAAATAAGCCCACACGCTTATTAGGTTGGTGTCTCTGAGAGAAGGCGTCTTACTTGCTGCACACATGAGGTCTCTGTGTAAACTGTAGGTCATCAGAGGCTCAGACAAGGTCCTGCCGGTAAACAGAAACACCGATGAACAAGCACACGACCGCAGCTCACGTCAATTAAAAGCAAAATAGAACTGACGTCTTTATCCATGCGGTCATATTTGTGATGGAAGAATTGTTGAAGAACCTGATCTACTATAATCCTATTAAAGTTTTATTACTCTGTCACGAATTATAATTGAATAAAACTATTCTTTGATTCGATTACAGAAACCCCAGGAAAGAACAGCTTGAAACAAGCAGCGCTGCAAACATTTTGGACATATTATTTTGTGTCGACTACTCAGAATACCTCAGATAAAACTTCAGCGCGCTCGTGATGGTTGTGACCTCCCAGCCGCCAGTTTGGATGTCCACGTCTCCCGGGTTACTGGGATCTGCGAAGGAGCCACACGAGAAAGCATTTAAAGTTTTCGCCTCCGTTTTCCAGACATCACCATGACCCAGAGAGCTCCTTGATGATCAAAGGGATCAAAGCAGCCCAGCTCCAGCCACTGGTTTGGAAAGCTGGTTTTTCTTTCGTTATCATCTTCATGGAAAACCAGCTTGGATTTGTAAACAGTGGAATCCTGTGGCAGTGAGAGGGATTTACTGTTCCTCTCAGGTGCTGAAATTCTTGTCGTCTATGCTTGTGGTGAACACGTTTGCTGCTTGGCCGCTATTTTCCCGACATGCAATATTCAACTTGTTTTTCTTGACATCAACAGACTGTTTCGTACGCCGTGGTGCCAGTTCTGGCGTTGTCTTCCACACAAAAGTTAAAGATTATTTATTGGTGCAGGGAGGTAAAGTAGCCAAAGGCAACAGACGGATGTATAACATGCTCTTACTTCCTTACCAAAGAAGGTATTTAAGAGTTTCTGCACTTGAATATTGCTGCCAACTGTTCGGTACACTCCTTCTTGTGTGAGTCCTGAGAAAGATGAGAAGGGGAGGTGAAGAGCGGAATGAGGAATGCAATCAGGACAAAGGCAGAGCACTGGAAACACATCACATGCAGGCTGCCACAGCCAGAGCCAGATCTTCAATCCCTGATTAAAAAAGGGCCCTTACACTTAGATCACATTAAAAACCGCACTTTATACACCACGAGAATCACCACAGCGGACAACTATGGGGACTACTATGAAGTTGAACTATGAAGTTTTGGCTTTGGGGTTGGTTAAAATAGAAGAGCCTAGAGTTGCCTGAAAAGAAATCTGACAGAAAGGGTCAGAAAGTGTGTCAGATGTGATAATTAGCATTACATAAGACCCCCTTGTGATGTGACGAGGGAGCGTCCCCCCCAAGAGCAGCCTGCAGGTTTGACATCAGCATGCAGAGGAAGAAATGACTCGATGATGCCCCCCTCAGGGAGGCTCACAAAACTCCAGACGGGCGGAGGAAACTACTGATCGGGGCTTTTACCTTTTGTTTCAATGCAGTTGATGCATTTTTGCACAAACTTGAATCCAACTTCATTCAGTTCCACTACAGAAGATGGAAAAAAAAAAAAAGATGGGACACGGGTTGACATTTAAAAAAAAAAAAAAAAAATAGAGGGTGTGATCACAAGTGACTTACTTTCAGCTTGCTTGTGGATTGGGGAATGATAGATCTGAAATAAAAAAAAAAAAATGGAAAAGGAAGTTTAAGTGGAAAACATGCTGAAGCCCATGACTCATCATAACGGATGTCACGACTAATGATGGAAAGAGGACAACAAACTGTAATGAAGGCATCTTCTTGCAATCAAGTCTCGCATTAGTTTTTACTTTCAAGCTTTCCAACTTTCCAGGGAGGCTTTTGCCTTTCATGATGGTGAAAACAGACAGAAAGATCTGGAACATAAGTCAAAATTCAGACAAAAAAAAAAAACAAAAAAAAACAAAAAAAGAAATGAAATTGAGCGACTGAGCAGACAGAGGCGGTGGTGTTCGTATCTGAGGCCCTCCTTCAGTTTTGTTTTCCTGCTGTTGCTCTCCCAGCAGACGGAATACAGAGGTGAGGGTCAGCCTCGCAGCAGCTGGAGTTCAGGCTGCGTTCAAGGACTCACCAGCAGAGAGTGTTTGCCGTCACCCTTCTCTGATTTTTCACGAGAACAAAGATTACTTTAGTCTCTCCTTTATGCTGCCTCAGATTTGATTTCCACACAGCCCACTACCATAGAATTTAAGGTAAATTCTCAAAAATACTCTGCCATGAGGGATAAGACAAGTCTTTCCTGAGACAATTTAATATGTATAAAACATTGATACAAACCAAGAAAACAACTACCAGACAAATAAATACTGGAGAAAATAACTTATCGGTACTTGGAAAAGATATTAAACTGTGAAAATTGTGTCAATAATGATTAATTAATGTAAAAAAATATATATATTATTATTATTTTGAGAAGCTCACACAGATGTCTGGTGATATTTTCTGACATTTTTGCAAATTCAAACAGTCAGAGGGCAAGGACGTTTCTAAATATGCAGTTCTGAAACATCCTGAGGTGGAGCACACAATCTACGTGTTGCTGCAATACGAGGCTGCACGTGCCGAAAGCAGCCCTGGATGGAGAAAGTCCCGCAGGTTGCAGATGTTCAAGGGGCCGATTTGGTCAAACGGAACTCAAGAAGTGAGTGGAGAAGGAACAGTTGAATGTTCATACAGACTTAATATTTGCAGAAAAATGCAGAAGTCAGGGGGGAAGTTGCACTGAAAAATGTGCGTGTTTCGCATCCTGTGGTTATGACCGTTTTATAATTACTTTGGCCACCGCTCAGACAACAGCAAAAAAAACCACATAGATTATTGTCATATTGGCAGATTTGGCCAAAAGGTGTTTAAAAAAGTAATACTTATAAGAATAATATTTTTAACCCTTATAATAATATTTTTAATATATATAACTTGTACATATGCTTAGAAAAAAAAAGAGCTCTTACTCGTGATGTCTCTTTTGTGAACTTGGGTGTGAAATCCTGCATTTATAATGCAGAAACTACACATTTGCTCCACCACAAATTTCAAGTGTTCTGACAAGCGGAAGCTCCATTCACCATGTTACTTTTTAAAACCAAAATGCCATGTTTAGATAGAACTTCAGGAGGAGTTTGAGACGTGTAGGTGTGAGTTTGTGCGGATAGAACCAAAAAAAAAAAAAAAAAAAACTCACAGGCTCTTTTCCATCCATGGCCTCCATCCACAACTTCCTGTCCCTCTCCGACAGAGCGTGGAAAGTGACGAGCATATTTCTATGGAAATAGTAACAGACACAATACAAGTGTTGCAATTAAAAGATCCAGTCTGAGCGTACACCACCCCCCCCCCCCTTCCCCTTACAGTGTCCAACCAGTGTGAACATTTTCACATCTACAAAACTTGGGAGGCGAAACAAGAGGGAGTGTTAACGCAGGCACGAGAAGAAAGGCCGAGCGCCTTTGAAGTGTCTTATAAAATCCCGCGTGTGAATAATGAGAAATAAATGTGACGAAGCGATGATGATATTCAATTGTTGCAATCCGACGGCGGGAGATGCAACAAAGCTCGGTGCCAAGGTCTGCAGCTCGCGGGCAAACTAATCAATAGTTAACTGATACAACATGTGTTATGAGGCTAAAGCGCTCTGCCAAGCGCACTAATTAACTACGGAAAAGCTCCGGAGATTCCCGAAAAGCTTTCGGTCATAGAAGATCCAGAGTTGCGCCTCTGACGTTAGCCAAGGCGAACGCCGCGTGGCGCCTTTAGGAAGGTTTAAAGGCACGAATCAGGCATGACGGGGGCGGGTGGACGCGTCGACGTGGTCTTCCGTTCTGGACCGAGCTCGATAATTTCCGCGCGCCACAGTTGTTGTTGTTGTTGTTGTTGTTGTTCAGACGAACCGCTGGCAACAATTAGCTGCTCAATATTCAGGCCATTTCCAGCAATAAATGCATAATCCAGGCAGCTTATGAACCTTTAAAACCAGCCTGTCGACACTCAAACCAATTTTGAAGCTTAATAATGGAGCGTGATGGAGCAACTTTTGGCCCGGGAGTCCATTAGGACGAAGCGCACATCCTGCTCACTTAAATATGAGCTTGTCGTGTTCCTGTGTTCCTTCGCCTGGAATCTAGCAGCGCCATCTGTTTCCAGGGCGTGCCTGTTGCTCGGGGATTGTTTGGGCTGCGGTCCATTTCGCCCTCGCGCTGCGTCGTCCTCGTAGGCCACCTGTTCACCTGTTTGTCTCACGAGGCTCCGCCTCGGCCTCCCGGCTGCACCCACCTCTCGCTGGTTTCCACGTCGAAGCAGAAGCGCTTGTCTATGGAGTCCGACTTCCGGCGGATGCAGGACTTGAGCGTGAGCTGCGTGGGGCCCTGGGGCAGAAAAACAGTAACGGTGAGAGTAGAACGACCAGACGGGAGGAAATTAAGCTTAAAAATAAAAAGAGAAAGGGGGGCGGGCAGATAAGATAGAGGTTTAAAAATGCTGCGGTAGTTGCAGATATGTTCACCTGCTTAGTTGTGTTCTTCTGCTCACATGGCACCATGAACAACTGCCTCCCCTCCTTGTGATATCTGCAGTAATATTTGACCCACGACACACCCAGAGCCCCTGTCGGCATGGAAACAGCCCGTCAGAGCGGGGGGTTGGGGGGGGGTGTTACATTTCAAAAGCCTGTCCAAGCATCCAGGGCACTCACACTTCTCCTGGCAGTAGAGATAACCCTCCATCGGGATGGAGCTCTGCACTTTACAGATCTGTGAGGGGTTTTTCATCCTCTTCATCAGCTCCTCCATCCCCTCGCGGGTGCTCTCATAGTGGTTTCTCGTCTGCAGACAAAGGCCAGGAGACGCATTAGGATCTAATGGATGTCCAATTAGGGGACATCACACCGATCTGGCTGCATGGTTGCCAGTAACACCGCTCACGTTCTGCAGGCTGAGCTGCAGCTCTTGTTTGTAGGGCATGAAGTCATGAGTCATCTCCACCGTCAGGTTGTTGAGAGTTAGAATGCTGTGAAGGAACGCCAGCACCTGTCCGACCAGAGCACGGAGAGCAGGGTTGGGGCGAAGTTCAAATGGCAAGCGATTACAGGGTTTCAATCGGACCACGATCAGAGTCCCAGGAGGGGGGAGGACTCACAGGTTCCACCACGTCAAACTTCTTCCTGTCTTGGACCTGATGGATCTGGTAGACGTATTCCACCGACGATTCGTAGAAGTTCACCCGCTCTTTGTCCAGGAGTTCGTCGGCCTGAGAGAAGCACAATCAAGATACAAAAGGCCCACCGAACGGCCTGGTTTGGGTCTGTGTGTGACCGTGCTCACCTCCTGAAGATGGGTCTCCTTCTTCTTGGCAGAGAGATTCACGTGCTTGTCCACCTGGGAGTAATATTTTTCACTGTCTTTCTCAAACTTCTTTCTCTTCTCCTGCGGGACACAAGTAAATATGAAAATAAAAGTTTTTTTCACTCCCACTATATGCAGACCCACTATAGTTTTTCAAACTTCTTTACACAGCTTATATTACTGTATTTTATCGATATCCTGACAGACTTTCAAACAGATATGATTGCCATCTTATACCCTCACAGCAGTAAATGCTAAATATAAATAAACATTCTTAATTCTTTAGTGATGTAGGTTTCATTTTCAGTTCAGAGAGGCTCCAAACATGAGCAGACATTTTCAAAGTGTGTGTGAGGCCTGACTCTAGCTCAGCCTGGGCGGTGTGTTTTATATATAGTAATACCGAAAGAAGAATCTCTTCTTTATCAGCACGTCTGAGGTGAAACCACAGGACTTCCTGTAGGTAAACGCTCGTGTGAAGAAAACCAGCCGGTCCGAGCCACCTGATCATTATCATTTCACAAAAATGACAGTGTACTGTGTTTAAGACAGCACTATTTTGACTTGTGTAAGCAGTTCAGGATGCTGCTGGGTCATAATTTGGCTCCGCGTCGGATCCAGATTTTCAGCCACAGCGTGGCAGAATCAGCAGAAACCAACAACACTCACTTTTGTTAGTCCTATTTGCTCCTTTCTGAACTTCTCCAAGGGTTTGATGAGCAGATCTGACGCATTCTGGACCTGCAGGGGAGCAGTCATCTAAGGTTAGGGACGGTACGATAACAACAAAATGGTTTCTATTGTTTCTGTGGGCCATAAATTACTATTACTGCCCCATAAATACCTGCCACCCCATTTTTAGAGCTGATTTATAACTGGTGAATAAGGAAGCGTCACAAAAACTGACGCTCATTGGGTTCATTAAAACTGGAAAAGATGTAGCGTGCACAGACATCAACGTGTGGGGGTTATGGTGTCATGAACAAAATAGGAACTCTGGAGAGGAACTGTGACTCAGTATTCCTTTCATGCAGACAGAGCAGAATGCTCATTTCTCCTGAAACCGTCAGGTATCTTTTCATCTCACCAGAATTGTGGGATGTTCGAGTGTTTCTGAATAAGTGAGCAACATGACAGCTGATAGGGTTCTGTAGGCCGCTTGGAGGAAGTCGATAACCCACCAGCATCATCCTGTCGTGCTCCACTTCCTGGAGGAATCCAGCAAACTCCTGGAATGACTGAGCTGGGGAGGAAAAGACTAAATAAATAATGGATTGGATAAATACAATGTGTTATCATAACTGTCCGACTCAGGAAACACAGCTGACAAAGTTGGGGGGGGTGGCATTGTTATAGTTTCAGGCTGCTCATATTTACGCTGCGATGGATGAACAAAGAGCAGCGGAGAGAGATGGAGAGTGTCAAAACAATCGGATCTATTATTAGTATTTCTTCACTTTGTCTTAGCGTAAAGTGTGCGTGTCTTACCGATATTGATTTCATCATCAGTCAGGGAGTCTCCAATGACATCGAACTGGAATGTGCCGAGGGTCTGAGAGAACTTCTGAACCGCCAAAGAATAGCCTATTAAAAAAACAAAAAACGCCGTCACTGTGATACGTTTATGAAGAGTCCCAGAGTTGAGTCAAAGCCTGTGACAGTGCAGATAAAAATGGAACAAGTAGCAAAAGTTGCTTTTTTTAATTATTGGTGCAGTTTTTCCAAAAAATATTATTCATTGCATTGGATAATTCTAGCTTTTCTGTGGAAAAGCTTGCTGCTTGTGCGTGTGTGTGTGTGTGTGTGTGTGTGTGTGTGTGTGTGTGTGTGTGATGTCACTGGAACTGGTCCTGGACTGGGAAAGGGGAAGGGAGCAACTTTGTCAATATATGACATCTGGCGTTCTTTAAATGAATCAGAAGTGGTGCACATCTGGCTGACGGAAGGCGCCTCCTTGGGGAGCGCCGACCCCCATCGGAGCCTCCTCCAGACACCCACCCCGACCCTGCAGGCCCTTAAAGGCCTCCATTGATGCTGCTGACTTTCTGCCAGCACTCTGCTCCACGACTGCATTCACAGGACATGCACACGCACACACACACACACACACATGCACACACACTTATTGAACCCGACCCACAGCTGCAGATGTGGGCGACCCTACCTTTGATCGCGTTGATGACACTGTTGCCGTCTTTGATCAACTCTTTGAGGAATTTACTCGTCCTGTCCAGCTCCACTTCGTAAGATTTGAGAGTGTCTCTGAAGCCTGGACTGTCCAGGTAGCAATCGCTGAACTCCAGCGGAGGGTGCCCCATCCTCTGAGGGGGGGGTTTCCACACCGGGAACAATGTGTGTGTGGGGATCCACGCAGCCGCCGCTCGACTACCGCGGACCGTCCATCTCTGCGCCCTTCTGGAGGCTCGTCTGCCCGGAAACGATCGGCCCTGACGCCGCGATTCACGCGTGGACGGCTCTCCTCTAACTCCTCTTTCCAGTAAATGGAGCCGGAATTCAAAGGAATCCTGCAGTTTTCCCTACTTTTTCCTCGTTGAGAGCTCGCGAGTAGAAGAGTGGCCAAAATCCCGTTGGACGCGTTCGATTCCAAATACACAGCACCTTAATCCGCACTTTACGGGGGGGTTAGAAGGTAATATTAACAGTTAGACAGTTTTAGACCGCTATAAATATAAATATATCTTAATTAATATTTTTTCTTCTTTTAAACAATATAACAAACCCACTTTAAACTTAAACTTTAAAAATACGGAGCGTAAAGGGAAGCTAAATGGGACGTGTCCATTTGGCTAAAGGCTTCAACAAACCTCCCCTTTTCCACACCCAGGATGTTCTTAAAGGGGCCGCGGCCGTCCCGCCTCCCGCTTGTTATTGTTGAAGATGCGTTCACGTGCTGCCGCTCTGACTCAGACGTTTCCACATTCACACTCTTGCACAACGGTCGTCCCATGTTTTATGATTGGTTTTTTTTTTCGTACCAGGGAATAATTAGTAAGAGATGAGTGGGTAGAAGGAGACCAACCATTGTGAAATGCTCCGACATAATCCAAACATCTAATTTCATAAATCTCAAAAGATTCTATATTCACCTGTTGACATGCCTGCAAATTAACTGGATAAAACAAAGACATTAAAATGGTTCAATGCACTTATAGCACTTAATTTTGATGATTTGCTGTATTATGAATGAGCAGGCAATAAAATATCTTATCAAGATGTATGACAACATGTTTGACCCCAGCTCTGCTTGTCTGATTAGCTTTCCATTGAAGGAGTCCAGCCTGATTTTATCTCTGTTAATTTCATGAGTGTGACAATCAGCAGACACATGTATTCATCTGAAAATCAGGTTTGCTGAGAAAAGCCGTGGGCATGTGACTGGGTGTGTACCTGCGCGAGGAATGGGAGAAGAATTGCAACTTCCTGCACGGGAACCGGACATATTGTTTTTGCAGCATGTTTTTAATAAAAAGCTGCCACCACGCCTTCTTTTGAACATGGTGATCTATTTGTGTTTCTCTGCTGAGACGTCAGCAGGTGAGCTCGAACCTCAACTTCGTGAGACTGAACTGCAGGTTTCAGCAGTAACATCAAATGACCTGTAGGTGTCAGACTTCAGACTGTTGGACAAATAAATGGAGAAAAATACAATATTAAAGACATCCCATTTCCACAATGTGCTTATTGTTTACCTACTGATCTACCTTTTGTGTTTTGATGGGGACAGTTGGGATAATTAAGCTTTGGGAAAATAGTATTTAACCCTAATTTATAATGATAATTACTGGTAGTGAACCAACATACAGCAAGATTGACTGACTGATTTATGAACGTAGATTAAATACATACACAACTGACGTCAGCTGGCCAGATCATTTGAAATCAGATAAATATCATAATGTCCCAAAATAGCTTTTTTTTTTTTTAACACTGGTTGTATCTTGGCTTAAAACCTGCCCAGTTCATGGAGAGGAGAACAAATAATGCATAGAGGCAAAGAGAAAGAAATATGGTACAGAGCTGTTCACAAGACATAACAAATCCATCAAATCTATTCCTTAACATGAATGAATATGAATAGGCTAGTTACAGGTCATATTTTCACCTTAAACAGTTTATTATGTTTAATATGCTTAATATATATTATGTTTAATATTGATACAAGTCTGTTTCTTTATGCTGATATTAATCTTCTTTAAACTAGTCGAGCTTACTGCTGAAATGCATACTTATTATTTTAAGTACTTATTCTAATTCTAGTTTTATTACTGTAGCTAAACATTTTTGTTTAACATTTCTTTCCGCATTTCTCTCCTCTAAAGGAAATAAAAAGTGTCTAATTACATTTATTTTTGCCACTTAAGGAGAAAATAAGAAGATGTATTTGTGCTATGGAAATTGACCTATTTCATGTGTTAGTTCCACATAATTGATTGTGTGGTTTTGGTCTGCGTCAACTTGAACCCCCAGGATGGTCACAGCTTTTCTTCCTCGTTTATTTTTTTTCCGGGTTCTTTGATTTGAAAAGTCTTTATTAGGGTCTCTGGTTTCTTCAAAATTCAAATTATTTTTCCAGCAACTTGATTAGACAGCAGCCTTTTTTTCTTTTTTTTTCCCCCTGAGGAAAAGGGCGGACATTAGCAACACTATGACATGTGCAGCATTATCGCGATGGACTTCTGATGCCTTCTCTTGAGACATCGTGTGTCATTCACAACTGCAGAACTTTTTGTTTTACTCCAGATTGCGTCAAACCCCCCCTCTGCTTCCTCGGCGGGGCACAGCGCGGCGATTGTCCCCACGCAGATTCCGCTTGACCTGGGCCTCTGTGGCTGTTTGTTCGGCCGCTCTAAATGGGCCTATTGTATGCAAATAAGGTACACAGAGGCATATGATCGGTCCAGTGCAGGGCAGTGGCTAGTGTGAGCAAAATCATTAGCAATGCAAAGTCATGGTGCTCTGATGCTCTTGTTCACAGCGACAGCCTGAAGGAGGGGGAAAAAAAATGATTTTGGATGCCCTCTGCCCCAACCCGCAGCTGAAGGTAAGCTCATTTAATTTGAATTCTTCTTTTATTATTTCTGAGGTGACATCAACAACCCAAGTCAGAGTAAAAGACACAACCTCTCTTAATTCTGAAATTTCCATCTGGCTTTCATTAATTCAGTGCGACAGTTTCAACTTCCCACCAATCACAAGTGGTTGTCTTTACCCCCCCCCCAACCTAGAAGATCACAAGGGGATAAGCAAACGGTTCGACGTCACATCGGAGGAGTGTTTTTTTTTTTTTTTTTTTTCCTCCTGAGGCGCTGAGATGCTGCAGACACCGTCACAACCTGACCTGAGAGCAGCGTCACATGACACACGGAGCCCGAGTCCTGCCGGGGAGGCAGAGAGGCTTCAGTCTGGCTCCACATCCATGCCAATCAGGAGGACCCACACTGCTCCACGCTGCCTCCTATGCCTCTTACACCTCCTGCTGAGCCGGGTAATAAACCACGGAGGGGATGAAGTACTTTTTACAAACTGATACAGCGCCCGGGCTGATATCTACGTCCGCTCATATATCTGGTGTCTTTGACGATCTTCCATTCGGGATTGACGACACCGTCACGAGTTGACTATTTGATCTACTTTTTTTTTTTTTTTTTAAACTTTTTGCACCAGTTTGGCAGCATTTCTGCCCAATTGAAGACGTAGACATATAACTTCTCCGCCGATCAAGGTGAAGATCCAGCTCCAGGCGGTGCTTTCATGTTAGTTGGTGAAGAAGAGCAAACAAGCACTGGTTTGTGAACCGCAGGAGTCAATCACATTTGGTCCTTTTGAAGGTTGGGAGACTGGCGCTGACTCACAAATACGAAGGGGCTGAAGGTTGTTGTTGCTGATGGAGCAACGGATCGTCGTATTTTGCGCTATTTCTATGTATTTGTTGCTGAAGTGGCCGATTCATTTTAATTAATGGTGGGCATGCAGCTCTTTTATTTGCGCCTTTGTTTGTGGATGCTTCTGTGTCTGCTTGACAGGGTTAAAAGGACGCTGACCTCGTAGTAAAACCCACAGTCTACTAAGGAGCCCCATAAATCTTATAATTATTTGATCTTATTCTGTCTTTCAGACCCGGAACCAAAAATGAACTGGGCATCATTTTACGCCGTCATCAGCGGCGTGAACAGACACTCCACGGGCATCGGCCGCATCTGGCTGTCCGTGCTCTTTATTTTCCGCATCCTGGTCCTGGTGGTCGCGGCGGAGAGCGTGTGGGGAGACGAGAAGTCGGGCTTCACCTGCAACACCCAGCAGCCGGGCTGCAACAGCGTCTGCTACGACCACTTCTTCCCCATCTCCCACATCCGCCTCTGGGCACTCCAGCTCATACTGGTCTCCACTCCCGCCCTGCTGGTGGCCATGCACGTGGCTCACCGCCGCCACATCGACAAGAGGCTCTACAAGCTGTCAGGGCGGAGCAACCCCAAAGACCTGGAGCAAATTAAGACCCAGAAAATGAAAATCTCAGGAGCTCTCTGGTGGACATACGTCATCAGCCTGCTCTTTCGCGTTATCTTCGAGGTGACCTTTATGTACTTATTCTACATGATCTACCCTGGTTACAAGATGATCCGGCTGGTGAAGTGTGACTCGTACCCCTGCCCCAACACGGTGGACTGCTTTGTCTCCAGGCCCACGGAGAAGACGGTTTTCACCGTCTTCATGCTGGCCGTGTCAGGGGTGTGCATCCTGCTCAACATTGCAGAGGTGGTCTTCTTGGTGGGGAAGGCCTGTGGTAAGCATTTACACCACGCTGGAGACTCGGCTATGGGCGCCTGGATCCAACAGAAGCTCTGCTTCCTCTAGCAGCACGCACGGATCGCGTGATCGGTAAAGAGAATCCAGACAGACATCAGTGTGCAATAAACCTATATTAAAAAGGCTTCAGCATCATGTCGTGGCCAGTTTGTAAAATACTGAAGCGTAACATGTCTTATCTATTTATGAGCTTTTACCCATGCACGCAAAGCATTCGGAATAATTTATACATGTATTCTGCCTAAATCAATGGGAATTTAATAAATTAAAGTTTTAGGCTGTTATACTAATTCATTATTTAATGAGTAGAGGATAGTTTTATTTATTCTTTATTTAGTGATTAGGCAGTAGCTTCATTAAATAATAAAACCATAAACTGAGTTAAACCTGGGTTGTGTAATTGTCTCATTTCTGAAGCCTACAGTGGGATTAAATGTGCTGAGCGGACACCTCAGACTCAGGCTGAGTGCATCTGGAATGGGGGCACCTTCCCTCCGTGATGTCAGCTGTCAGGAGAGTTCCGATTCTCCTCCTCTTGAAGTCCAGGGTGCAGAGTTTTGGGTTATCAATAGACTCCACAGGCGGTGGGGGTCAGCACGCGGGTGACAATTGTGACCCGGTGAGCTGCCGCGGAACGGAGACGAAGGCCGCTCCTCTTTATATGGAACTCTGCCATTCCCAGTAAAACATCCTCATCCTCACCAATGGCTCTTGTTTCATTGAACTGTCACAATAAACTAATAGTATGACATTATTGCTTTTACAGTAAGCTGTTATGTTATAGTTAATTTTATGCTTTGGGTGTAAATTGGAATCAGAAGTTAAGATCTTAGCAACCAGAGTCATCATTTTCAATTCCTTAAAGTAGTTCAGGAAGCTAAATTTGAACTGAGATGATCTTGACAGGAGACTTGACGTACCTCCATTCAGTGGAGTAACCATGAGAGCCACAACAAAACCGCTCCCCGGGACTCCTATTTCAAGCACAGCGACATGTAAGACCAACCTGCGCCCTCACTAGGTTCTTCAGCTGCCGCCCAGCTCCGGAAATCTGCGTTTTTACGCTCCGAGATCAGAGAGCAGACAGTGGTGCGTGCAGCTGAACGCCGGGCATTGATCAGGTCAGAGAGGGAGGGCAGGAGGCGGGGCCACGCGGTGGAAGCTATATGAGAGAAGTTTATATTGGGACGGAGGGTCTCTCACTGGCTATGGAGAAGATGGACCCCAATTTGAACTGAACCGAACGGGCTCAGATATCGAAGTGACCGCTCAGCAGCTTGAGATGAACATTATAAGGTAGGTTTGAGGAGCACACAGAATAGCTACTCTGAATGTATGGAGGGTTTATAATAACTGAGCTGGGTTACTTCCACTTACTAGATGTCCAACAGGTGCTCATGTCTGTGGTTTATTCCCCAGCCATGCTGTAATCAATAGGTGTTGAACTCTACAGACCTAATTCTGGAGTCAGGGAGCGCTGTTGAGTTCTGTCACAAGATCTAAGCCAGAGCTGCACATCTCCGCACATCGCCGGGGGGGGCTTTTGCTGACACTGTTGGCAGTGTCTTGATTCTTTAAGGAGTTTACTCTGGGTAGTAATGTGGGGCAACACAAATATTGACTTCATTTCTCATCAGAGTTTCTCGTGGTAAGCTGCCTCTGGGTACCGTTGAGGCCTCTGACTCACAGTAAGATACATTTTTCTATATCTAACAAGAGAAGTCTAAAAGAAAAAATCTGGTTTGATAGTTTTGCATGTGCTAGTGAAATTTCTAATATTTTTTTTTTTAGCTTTTTTTCTCTTTAAAGTTAATATAATCACTGTTTTCTCTTTGAATGGTAGATTAAATGATGTGATTTAGCATGAAGGAGGTAATTCATACTGATGTTACCCTCTTGAATCACTTTATTTTTGATTTACCAGCCACTATTACTACAAGTGCGCTATTTATTCCCACCACACACAGTTTACAGTGATGACTGTTAACAGTTTGTAATAAGGCTGATGTCTTGATCGCCCTCCGATGGCTGGATGCAGTACTTGAAAGCCTCCATACCATTAAATGAAAAAAAACTAGTACATCTCAAACCTCATTTCTGTTGCTTGGTTTAGTTTGCTCAAGCGATCTGATTTTAATGACTTCCTTGATCCGAAAATAATGGGGTGAAATGCCAGAAGTGATCACTGAGCGCTGCTACAACGTGGGTGGAAAGTCAACGCCACAGCATTTATTCCCCGCTAAGAACCGACATTACAGCAACGAAACGGCGGCGCTCATGTCCCTCGGATGACTGGCCGTGTTTCGGAGTCGATCCCAGACGCTTCACTAGGGGACGAATTTAAGTTGTGATTTAAATAAAATCCTGAATTGACACTCATGTCTCTATAGGTGTCCTTCCTGTTTGCTTGGATAAAACTAAGAGAGCAGAGCTAGGATGGGGGACTGGAACCTGTTGGGGAAGCTGCTGGAGAGTGCCCAGGAACACTCCACTGTCGTGGGCAAGGTCTGGCTGACCGTGCTGTTCATCTTCCGCATCCTGGTGCTGGGGACGGCCGCTGAGAAGGTCTGGGGGGACGAGCAGTCCGGCTTCACGTGCGACACCAAGCAGCCCGGTTGTCAGAACGTCTGCTACGACAAGACTTTCCCCATTTCCCACATCCGCTTCTGGGTGATGCAGATCATTTTTGTCTCCACGCCCACCCTCATCTATCTGGGCCACATCCTCCATTTGGTCCGCATGGAGGAGAAAGAGAAGCAGAAAGAAAAGGACCTCGCGGCCCAGACGGAAAAGCAGCAGCAGTTGCTTGGCAACAAGCCAAAGAAAGCCCCAATTAAAGACAACCAGGGCCACGTGCGCTTGCAAGGCGCCCTGCTGCGGACTTACGTCTTCAACATTATCTTCAAGACCCTGTTTGAAGTGGCCTTTATTGTAGCCCAGTACTTCCTCTACGGTTTTGAGCTGAAGTCGATGTACACCTGCGACCGCTGGCCTTGCCCCAATCGGGTGAACTGCTACATCTCTCGACCCACCGAGAAGACAATCTTCATCCTCTTCATGCTGGCCGTGGCCTCCATCTCTCTGCTGCTCAACCTGGTGGAAATGTACCATCTGGGTTTCACTAAGTGCCACCAGGGTCTTCGATACAGGCGGTCCAAGATCAAGAACCAGCCTCCCAAGGCCCTACCCGAGCCCGTCATGCCCTTCGTTCCCAGCTACAACTACTTCTCCGGTCATCCCGCCGTGCCAGAGCCGTTCCCGACTGACCCAAAGTACAGTGTGACCGAGCCCAGCTCCGCTTACAGCCCCTACAGCAATAAGGTGGTCTACAAGCAGAACAGAGACAACATGGCCGTGGAGAGGAAAGGAAAGCCCGAGGACGAGGTGGTGATGGAGAGGAAACCCTCGAGTCCTGCCTTTGAGGTGTCCATGGACAATCAGCGCCGAAACAGCCAGTCAAGCAAGCACAGCAAGAGCAGACTGGATGACCTAAAGATCTAAAGATCAGCGGGACCTGGGAAATCAGGGTCGAGCGCTGATGGTGGAAGCTGCATCACTTGGAAACCAGTTTAATCTGGTGACTTTTTCCAATTGTTTCTGTCATAAATGTATCAATGAAAGTTTTTCTTGGCGGTATTTTCGCTCGTCTCGACTCTCTTTTGTAGTTTGATAAGTTCAGACTTCACAAGGATCAATAAAAACTGATATAACAACACTTGTGCACTTGGGCTGAGTAAAGAATTTCTTATGTAAACAGCAAAGATGGTTTCACGTGTAAAAGTACACACAGGTGGGTGGAGGACCAACAAGGTTTCAAAGCCGAAGTAATGTGGTCCAACTAGAATGGAAACTCTCAGAGCAGCGGGCTCTCCTGGATGTGTGGTGAACAGGTGACAGGGGTGTAAGGCCGCGACCTTTGACTCACAACCGTACGCAACCAAATCTGGGGGCCAGAATAGTACGAGTGACAAGCAGAGAGTCGCTGTCACAGTCATGCTGGCGCTCATAAATCAGACAGAGTGACCACTTTAGGAGGAGCCAACACGCAGACTTAAAGTTAATGATCGCTACTGCACACCTTTTAGGCCTCTAATGTTTCACTTTGTGGCTCTGTTGTGTTGCTGTGCGAGTCCATCATAAAATCGCCTGAACATATAGCACACACAGCGATAAAGCAACGTGGTTGGACTCGCAAGCTTCCCCTTTAAGGACCTGTTTTGGTTGTTATAAGAAGCCATGAACCCATGCATTTGTATCTAAGAAGTCCCACAAAAAAAAACAATAATAGCCCTTCGCTTCTGCCTGGTACCTGGGATGTTGTTGTTGCCATGGTTGAACTTGTGACATCATGACTCAGTCAGCAGAAAAGGGACATTATTTATGCTTCTGCTACATTTAATAGTCATATACATTCATTAGCGCAATATTACTAAACCAATGCAGATCTGTTTATTTCCTCTCACGCAGATGTTATATGTGCCCTCAAGGGCAGCATCTGTAATCATGCTGTGCGGGAGAGCGATAGGAAACAAGTCAAGTCAGGTACAAAGAGTATTATGGGTTAGCCGAAGACGGCAATTGGGCTTTAAATAACATGAATGTGACGACCGAGCGCGGCCCATTTCCCGGCCACCTTACGTGGTCACTGATCGGCACAGCAACTGCGTCACCTCAGATATTTACTGTTGTTGGGGAGTCGGGTGTTTCTGGTCAGCTGTTGTGAAGCTCCAGACTGATGACTAAACCATGAGCACTAACTGGAACGCTTCGACGCGTCACAGTTTCTAGCACTGATAATACATTTAGAAATGACCAACGCCCTCAACTCAATGTGGAGCCACATCAGACCAACTGAGATGTCAAAATAGTGCTTATAAGACACAGTTAAGGGTCATTAACTAATTTTCCATAGTCAGACAAGACAATTGGGAAGTTTTTATTCATTATTATTGAGTTATATCAACATGTTTCATTATGTCTGGATTTAGAACACAGAAAATGACAATATTTCATGCTGATATATATTAACATTGTGGAATGGTGACTCTAAATGGTCAATAATATATATTAAGTATTAGCCCTTTAATGTCATAATTGCTCATCCATAAGAATCCTACAGAAGTTACGCTTCATTTGCAGCACACACACACACACACACGCACACACACGTCTAAACATGACTTCGTGACATAGAAACCAAACAGAAATGCACTGAACTATCAAGTTCATGTGGTTCTGCAGAGGATGCTCAGAATAACACAGACCTCATCAGTCATACAACCATCACTCTTTATTTTAACGCCTCTGAATGGAGCTTAAAAAAATAAAAATGAGAAAGCAAAAACAGATAAACAAGATTCATGAAAGAAGCGGTTCAATCAAAGGCCAAAGACTAGAAAAGCTGTAAACTCCAAATACATATAGACTTGAACCATGTACTTCAAAAACAGCGAGGTGTGCATTTACTAACTGGGGGACATGAATGATGGGCCTGGGGCCACTGGTGAAAGACTGGAGGATACAGGAAAATCATGTAAGCACGGGGAAAGAATAATCACAGCTGGGGTGAATTGGGTTGAATTTTTATTCTTCTACATGAATTATACTTGTAAGTAAACTGTTCTATTGAACTTCTATTTATGTCATCTGACTTAAACACATATAAAATATACATGAAATGCTTTTCAGATTGGTCCTATAATCTCAAGAAGAAATTTAATTTAACTTCTTAATGATATGAGCATAGACTCTGAAGCAAAAAGAGCAAAAAAAAGGAAACTGAAAATTGCACTCAACCCTAAAAGCTGATACAAATCATTTTTGTCCATAGACAGGCAAACAATAAAGCTCCCTAAATGAGCTAATTTGGCCCCTGGATAACATGCTGCAGCACAAGCGGGCATGGCCTTCGTGTAGTCAAAGCTTGAGACTTGTCAGAGATACATGCACAGATCCCAAAGCCCCAAAAACACTGTGCAAAAGATTCACCGAGACAGAAGCAGCAGCAGAGAAACACACAGATGAGAAGAAAACAACTAAAATACTGTCAAATCCGGCTTGTCGTTACAAGGAACACTGTAGCTGCAGCTCTTCAAAGGATACATACAATTCTATAACTAGGCTACACATGCTCTATATTTTCATTTTACTGATATATTTAAGCTATGTAGAACTCAATCATATATATTTTAAGTCCCAGGTGGGGAAAAAAAAAACCCATCCCTTTTACATTAGACAAATTGCACCCTGAGATTAGAGAAAATAAAATATCCCTTTTAGGTCCACAACAGTCAACAAGTTTGCTTTTTACGACAGATAAACAACTTCTGACCTGGCCTCTTATGTACAAAGTGCTGCACAATATCACTGTGTTGCATCCTACATATACAGTAGTGAGGTGGACATAAGCAAACGGAACATCGTCAATCACACAGTGCACTTTTACTTTTGAAGCGAGGGGCAGGATTTGCACAGGAAATCAAAAAAAAAGTGACATTTAGAAGCGAGCGTCACACCTGAAGTCATGCTATAATATTCTTGCTGCATAAACAGGATGTAAACAAGATGGCCCTACAGCATCGTTTGGTGGGTGTTATTGCACGTGGGTGACGTGAGACTTTGCCGCTCTCGCTGCACTTCATCTGCGACGCGCGCGCGCATCTTTTAATGACTGCTGTCGCTCACGGTACCGCTGTTCGTGGAGCTGGTGACGTGTTCGGAGCTTAAACCAGACGTATGAGCGCTTGCAGCGACTACCAGCAATCTGACAGAGAAAATATATCCAGATATACAGACGGACTCGCCAGTCACCTTGTCTATGTCATTGAGCTGCAGGTCGGGATACACAGACGGACACGGGCCACATTTTTGAAAGCGAGGGACATCGATGCATGTGAGAGCACATATGCACTCTATCAGCTGTTTTGTGCACACGGGAACACATTTCACTCCTCAATTAAACAAAAAACTGCAGGTATGTGAAATTAATTGAAATTAAAAGCCTGAAATGTGCATTTACTTTAAGTTTTTAGCTGTTGAAGACAAGCAAAATTCCCTTAAACTTCTGGGGTTTGAGTCGAAACCACTGTAGCAGTAATTAAGTTTCCATTTTCTTATTTGCGGTCAGTCTCAACTGGGCAACCTTAGCCTGTCCCAGTTTAGCGTGGAAATCAACGGGCCTTTCAAAAAAGGTGACAATGGCCGGCTCGTTTAGAAGAGAAGCCAGGACTTGCTCGAACGAAAACGACCACTCCATCTCGGATGGCTCGGAGCCGCTGTCCTGACTGGAGCTGGAGCTGGAGGTGTTGGAGCTCCCGGGGGTGGTGTCTCTGGACGGAGGCTCGTCTTCCTGCGCCGCGGCGGCGTCGGCATGGGGCCTGGGGGACCCCTGCGGGCTGCTCGGCTCCTGCAGCTTCCGTCCCACCTCCTCCATCCTCAGAAGGAGGCTGGTCACGTGCGCCACCGCCCGGTACAGGGATTCCTCCTCCGGGTCGCCGTGAAAAATGTTGTACATGGTCTTGGTGAACTGGATAAACTGAGCCTGAGGAAGGAAAACAGGATCGTTTGTTGCGCAATATCAGATAAATCGATACGTGTGACTGCAAAGACAAAGAAAGGAATCTAAATCAGACAAGGATTGAACTACCTGATTGATACGAGGTAGATCTCTGATGCTTTCTTCTTTCTTGAGTATTTCATTTTGCCATTGTTTCAGGTAAGCCTGCAGGTCCACTTTTCCTCGGCCTGTCATAAAAGACACTTAAGAAAAGAACCATTCCTCTGAAAGTCATCTAGCGGGAGAAATTCAGGTGAAGCGCTACCTCTTTCGGGACTTTTTCGAATCACGCCATCTTCGGGGAGATCAAACGCTGAAACATGTGGACAAACTGCACTGAGAAAATGATCCGAGGCCGCCGCGTAAACATCAAGGCACGGGCACGGCAGAATTTGAGGAAGAGAAATGCAAAGGGAATTTTGAAAAGGAGAAGAGAGCGTAAAAGCGGCTAACCAGAGAGGCTATTCAAATGAGAAGGGTCTTCAGCCACCGGAACAAAGTGGGGGATTTTCTGGTCCTTTAAGTGCAAAGGACTTCCTGTGAAAGCTACCAGACACTGACAGTAAGTACTGAGAAGAAAGATACAGAGAAAAAGTGAAAAGACCCCCAGACCGCCCGAAAAGCAAGCTGTTGAAAAGATTAATAGAAGAGTGTCCATTATTACCAAAAAAGCAGCCAAATAAGAAGTTATATTTCTTTAGATACTCTCTCCTACAGATGTGTGTTGTAGACGAAGCTATTTGACTGGAGCTGATATATTCCATCTGCAGCAACGCGTGTTTGGACTGAAAAAAGCACCTCTGTCAGATCTCTATATCACAGGACTGAATTTCCTTTAATGTCATGTTCAGTCCGGGTTCGTTAGCGAGAGCCGACAGCCTCCCTCGTCTGAGGTCTCCGACGTCGCTGAATTTTCTATAAATCTGAAAGTACTTGGGAGAGGCAGAAGCAAGAGTCACGCCTAAGTTTGGACCCTGTCCTTGGTGCTGATGGGACATGCAGTCTCCCCCGTGATACAAAAAAAAAAAAAAAAAAATTAAAAAAAACAAGCTTTTGCTGTTGGATGTTGAGCGGTCTGCCGCGCCGTGAGCAGTGACTCAGTGCTCTCGGGCCTCTACGCTGTCAGCCGCAATTTGAGCATTTGCTCCCGATCACGCGTGGAGGAACGAGCTCACCGAGCATCCCCTCACGGATCCCCACGCCCGTGGTTACCATGGCAAAGTCCTTCCACAGACTATTCTCGCTGCTGCCTTCAAGCACGGACTGCTGCATCACGCAGCCAGCAGCCACGCATTGAAGGACAGGTCCTTCCCACAGGAAATGTTCTCAACTGAGTGGACGGGGGAGGGGGGGGGGGGGGGCGGTTGACTTCTTTATGGTTAGATCACAGACGGATGGCAGCTTACGTCCCTGAACTACGACCCCCCCCGGGAGAGCATGATCCCCGCAGACGGCGGCTTGAGTCGGCGATCACTCACCTGGTGGCAGGTGAAGCTTGAAGAGGAACTTCAGCTTGTTGGTGAAAGATCCACTGTACAAAGTATCTGCGGGGGGAGGTGCGGCGAAAGGGCAAGAGTGAGGATAAAGAGCGTCACGTGCGCGTCGACGGAGAACACGGGCGGGCTGAGAGGTACCCAGAGCACAGCAGAATTCTTTAAAGTTGACCAGGCCGTCCTGGTTCTCGTCTATCAGGCGGAAGATCCAGAGAGAGAGGGGGCTCTTGGCTGTGCAGAAGGACCAGGGCTCCAGCAGGGAGAAGAGCAAGCTGAACTGGTGGTACCCTAACTGGTACTGCTCCAGATAAGCCAGACTGGGGTCATGGTGGAGGAGAGCTGGACTCTTTATTGTCCAATAACAGGAGAGGAAATGCTGCCTCTTATGAAGAAACAAGCAGAAATGTTTTTTTTAATCACATGTACTTAGTAATAATTCATATTTGTACATTCATAAACCCGGATCGGTGTCCAAACTTACTTTAAATAAATTGTAAAGCTCATCAAGCAGTGAGGAGTTAAATATGACTTCTTGAGAGACCACGCGGATCTGAAAAAAAAACGGTTTGAATTCATAGTTTGAGCTACAGTGAGGGTGCAGGTTGGTATGCTTAGGAACTGAAAGCCCAACGATCACTCACGACATTTTGCTTCGTCGTGTCCTCCAGCGTCTGGATCACGTGCAGCTTGTTCCTTTTCCGTGAGCTCTCCACTTCCTCTGAACGGATATTTCCATATTTCTGAAAGAGGAGCGCAATCAATTAAGCCCACTTAAGGCTGTCAAGGCACGGGGGGGGGACGGCAATACCTCGTAAGCCTCTCGAATCAATTCGCTGATATCAACGGTGAAGTGAGAAGCCTTATCGTTAGTGCCCAACGAAGCCTGCTGCACAGTCGGAGGCAGTGGGCTGTCTTTGTTTGTGACGCTGTCAAAGAATCTGCAATAACGCCGTCAGAGAGATATAATTAACTCCACGAGGACGGTCGCGATACGCCGGCCCTCTCCCGCCCACGGTCCCACGGACTTGTTGAGGATGGTGACGGCCTCGGCGTCATCGTGGCAGCTGATCAGGGCGTCCATGTTGTAATCCAGCACCGCCAGGCCCAGCTGCAGGATGGCTTTGATGCCGTCGTAGAAGAAGCAGTCCACCACGTTGACGGCGCTCTCTATCGGCAGGACGCTGATGAAGAGGGTGAGGAACCAGGACAGCGACACGGACGAGAAGAAGCTCAGGTCGGTCATGTGCTCCACCAGCTGGGGGAGGTGCTCTCGGATCAGGTCCTCGAACACGGCCTGGTCCACCAGAGCGCCTGACGGACACGGGAGCAGGCGGTTCAGAAGGCGCGAAAACCGAGGCCGCTACAGTTCGAGGGACACCCCTCCCCCGCGTCTTTTCTCACCAATAATTCGACGGTTGAAGTAATCGGGCAGCATCCTTTCGCAGACCGCCACGAGCAGCCAGAAAGCCTCCTCTTCTTTTGCATAGAGCAGGAGAACCGAGGTGAGAATGTTCATGGCCTGCACATAAACAGAGCTCACCAGTGTGAGGATCAGCTTGCACTCTGATGCCCTCCTGACAGTCTAAATGGGGTGTAAACCTATTCCTTTACAACTTGTACCTGGCAGTAGCCGATCTTGGGGTTCCTGTATGCATAGGCGGTAAGGACTCTTCGCAGAGCTGAAATCCCTGTGTCACTCTGAAAGGCAGGGTGCTCTGGCAGAGAGCGGTGCAGGTCCCTCTCAATCTCGTCTGTAGCTAATGTGCTTGTGCCGAGAGACTGCTCGACCAGCTCAGAGTAGTACCCGGGGTGAGTGGCCATGTCGTTGACAGCGCCTACAGAGGTAGAAAACCAGCCGAATGGGGAAAAGCAGACGCTGCAGAGATCCCACATGTGGAGCGAGCCGCATGGGTAAATCACAGCTGCTGCTCCTGTGTGTGTGCGCGTGTGTGTGTGTGTGTGTGCGTGCTCTGTGCATACTGGAGCAGAAACGTGTCCCGCGTGTGTCCTGCAGGAGATGCATCTGGCGGAATTTTAGGGATTAGAAGTACCTGAAAACAACATCCACAGCTCTCCCCTGAGGGCCTCCGGGACTCCGCGAACGATCAAGTCTCGCGTCTTCCTGGTGAAGAACATGCTGGTGCCTCGCCCGTACTCGGAAAAGTGGATGTTCCACGACTGCTCCTTCATCTTTTCTTTGAGCTGTCAATAACACAGTTGGTACACGCCTCGGCGTTATTGTTCTTCCTCTGCAGCGCTTGCAAAACTGGAGCACGCATGCTCCATTTTTATTCCCTTCCACATCCCCGAACACCCACCTGCACACCCCCATCCTGCCGTTTTATCACATCAATGTAATCCAGGACAGCCTTTCTAAAGAGTGATGGCTTTCTACTAACACGCATACGGAAACATGCCGCAGTGCGCCTCGTATGACGGCCGTTACCATTTTTGGGTCGAGGTTTTCGACGTCCTGGGGGTGGAAAACGGTCATGAGGGCCTCCGTGCTCACAGCCTTGCTGCTGTCTTTCTGTCCGACCATCAGCGTGACGTCCTCGGGGTTGTCCTCAAAGTGGTTGATGAGCGACTGACACTCACCTCGTATGGCCTTGGCGATAGACACGCACATTTATTTGCACCACCCCCCCCACATCGCTGCGCTGCGAGTACCTTTTTCACACTGCGTTCAAGTACCGTACCTCTGATGAAGCGGAGTGCTGGGGGCTGGGGCTAATCCCACACCTGCTACGGATTGTGTTGGCCAGCCGCTGGTATTCCCGCACCTCGGAGAATCGCATGGCCCTCTTGCCGCGCACGCACACGGTCAAAGCCCTGGTGCTGGAATCCGGCTTCTCGACATTTACAACCTTGAAGGGCCGTGCCAGAGCAGAGAGAGAGAGAGAGAGAGAGAGAGAGAGAGAGAAAGAGAGAGAGAGAGATGACCGATGCTGCCCATCATCAGTATGCACTAGGCTGTATGAATTTTGGCAGCGCTCTTAGCAATCAAGTAACGCCGTCAGTAGTTCTCCGTACCTCCCTCATCGGAATGATGACGTGACACTGGCTTCCATCCTGGCTGGCGAAACACAGGTAGGTCTCAGACAGGCAGATCTTCCCCAGGGTGTTAAAATGGCTGAAGGGCACCCACAGAAAGCTTTCGTGCACTTCCAACAGGTTTTCCTCTCTGGGAAGCCTGAAAAATGTCCGGAACTGCTCGCTCTTTGCATGAGCCTCTAGACCTCTGCAACACAGCAAGAAATCATTTACTGATCTCATGTATTATAACACTCACAACACATTCCCTGACACTGGAACCGGTTTTAAAAAAACATAAGCCTCGAAAGCTCTATATTAATAATTAACGCTTTTTTTTTTTTTTTTAGACGTTTATGGCAGTAAACCCATGAATTTAGTGGAGAGGAAGCTCACTTCCTCCTGGGTCTGTTCCTAGATTTCTGTGTGATATAAACATCAACTCGAGAGTCATTTCTGAGCTTGACCTTGAGCTGGCATGCGTCATCCAAATAAACCGAGCGAGGGAAGTCTGAGTCTAAAATACCTGCCGCCGATATTCTCGCGCAAATCTGCCACTCCAGGTTGGGCCGACGCAAACGCAACCCGAGCTCTGTCAGGCTGCGCGTTTACTCAGCTCCTCACGCTGGCCGCCGGCGCTAACGGGATCACGTAAAGCGGCGCAGCGAGGCGGACGCCATGCCGTACCTCTTGGTGACGTGGAGCGGGTCCGAGAGCGCCGGCTCGGTATCGAAGGACTCTTTGTCGAAGAGGCGCTTGATGGAGTACGCGGCCAGCTGCTCCATGATGACGAAGGTCTCGTTTAGGTGCAGCAGCATGGAGAAGTAATGATCCTCTCCGTGGGCCAGCACGTGGATGCTCTCGGTCAGGAGAACGTTTGAGGTTTTCTCGAGCCTCCAAATCTCATCCCAGGAGATGATTAGTTTCACTGCAGAGTCATCACAATAAATGAGAGTTATTGTAAAGGAGCGATTAGGAGCGACTGTCGGGCGAACAGACGGACTGTGGAGTGTTTGGGTATAAAGCTGTTTAATGTAGATATGCTATTTTTGTCCTTGCATTTGAATGAAATGGAAAAACTGCTCACCCTCGGATCCCAGCAGGAAGGAATAGAAGCACAAGAAGTTTGTGCTGAGGTAGAGCCAGCCCTGGCACGGTACTTTCCCTTTCCAGTAGCTGCATGAGTAATAGGTGACCAGCTTTTCCTCTGGCGGCAGCTCAAACCACTTCTCAAACCTCAGCAGCGCTTCGCGGAACTTTTCGGGATCGTCTTCTAAGATCAGGGATGTTTTTCCTTCCTCTGCAATAAGACCCTATCAGACCAAAATTAAAGGTTACTGCAAGACGGAGGATCAGAAAAAGAAACCTTCCTCAAAGATGCTCCAACCAATGTACATCAAACAGGGAAATGCAACTCGAAAGGGTTGAAATGGACGTGAATGTTGATAAATGTCCTGTACTGTGTCTGCCGCAGACTAAAACATCACTACCGTACTTTACATTCCCAGTTTTGCCTGTTCTTGAATGTCATTGGGGTTGTGAATATGACTCTGATTCTGTTCTTACTCTAATCTTGCCCTGCACAAAGCTGGTGATGTCTTCACTGGAGTCGAAAACGGAGAGAGTCCGCATGATGTTCTGCTGCAGCCAGTCCCAGTGCTGCACAATTTCTTCTTGTGTGACACCTGAGGAAACATCAATAATACATTCGGGTTCAATTCGAGCTCTAGACTGTAGAATTTGTCCAAAAGAAACAACACGTTGCAAACAGAATGGCGACGTACCGCATGCTATTGTCCAATATATTTGTGAATCTGGAGTGTGGTGCAGAATACGATACGGAGCAACCTTTGATGTGGAGTCCAACACCGTATCCAGAGTTCCCACAAGGAGGCCTGCAATAGTAAAGGGCGGTTCTTGTAAACTATTCACTGGCGAACAGTTACATAAAAGCAAATGCAACGTGAGGTGGGGGCTGGCGCATTAAAATTCTCTCAATATCAAATAATATCAGCATCAAATCATGATGCGCCCCTGTGTGTCCTGAGAAAAATAAATCCCTTCCAGCAGTCCAACCTGCACAATGAAAACGTGAAAAATCTGGGTCCTCTACAACTTCTCCCTGACGTGTCCTCCATGAATAATTAACAAGGTCACAGTGAGACTGCACTCGTGCACTCCTTCTCCCTTACGCTGTCGTGCCTGCTCAACATTGGTCTATTCACCACCACCGTAATCTGTGAAGAATCAAACAGGCTTCGCGAAATAATGCTGTCATCGGCGCAGTGACACAGTGAAGGACAGACCCGCAGCCACAGACGCAAACATAAATGCAAGAGAGCCTGTCAAGTGCAGTATCCAGCACGCACTCGAAATTAAGGGTGACGTTTTCATTCTTTTGAGCAACAACCATTGCCACACAAATATCTATTAATATCCAAAGGGATGTCACACTGTTGCATAAGTTTGAAAAAAAAAAAGTGGGCTACAACCTTGCAGCCCTATGAGACGGAAGTTGGCAAAAATATAACACAATATAGGTACATTTTAAAAAAATTAAGAACGTGTTTGTCAGAAAAGACTTAAAATAAAGAATCCGTGCTACAAAACCTCCTGTAGACATTACCACCGCTAGAAACGCGTTGTGCGTTAAAAATCAAATACGATCTGTTTAAAAACACCTGTCAGGGTGTCTTTAACTCGGCGGGGGGTAGATTCAAGCAGACAGATGCTGACAGCTGGTGCTCGGGTCGGAAGGGCAGCAGTGAGGCTGCCACTTTGGCTCCAAAGCTTGAATGATCGGACCTGACCACAGCGGGGGGGGTTCTCAGGCCCCGGTGCAAAAGTGGGCTCCCAGTGGGTGCTCTCCTCATCGACCTGCAACCATCCACCCACAACAAACTTACGGAGACCTACGATCCACGCCCCCCCCCCAACCCCCTACCAACGTGCCAACATCTGGGCAACAGCTGTCCTCGGCTCGTACCTGTTGCTCTGGGGTGTTTTCTGCAGGCTGGACTACAGCACCCACCCACCCACCACACATCTGGGGACTTTGTGAAGCGCCAACTTGTGTGATTCGGATCGGTCATCGCAGCTGTCCCACACACACACACACACACGTGAGGAGGAAGAGGAGTGGGGGGCGCACACACACACAAACGCTAAGATTACCTGTCAAGCCGCCTCCACCTTCTCCGTAACCTCGTCTCCTTTGCAGTACGAAATACTCGTTATCCTTCTCGGTCACCCACAGTTTGAAGGCGTTCTTCAGCAGGATCTCCTCGGGTTTGAGCCACATGTTTCCAGTGTCATGGAGTTATCTGTTAAATGCCCCTGACATGTCACGGCTGTCGGTATTATCCGACACCAGACCCGTGGACATTTGTTTGCGACCCAATCCCTCCCTACCCACGTCGACAGGAAACGCTGCCAGCGGCGCGCTGCACCCTGGGATTGTAGTTTTTAAAGGAGAGGCGGCTAAAAAACTGTTATTTTTTTATCAAAATGGGAAAAAATTATAAAATATTTCTTAGGGTCAAATTTAATGTCACGTTTTAGTTAATACAATAAAAAAACAAAAGAAAATAAATGACCATGATTAATTATTATTATTGATCGGAGTCTATTAGAGCGCAACGCTGCATAATTAACTCATCTTCTTCTGTATTTGTCTATATTTATTATTGATCTGTTTTTATTTGAGTATTTGCATTTTCTGCTGCTGAAAGATTGCTCTATACTATTAATTTGTGGGGGGGTTTATCTTAGTTTAGCTGAGTAATTATAGCTACAAACTTTATTTGAGCGTTTTGTTTAAAAAAAAAACAACACAGTATTTATTTCGATGGTTCCCTTTGCCTTTTTTCTGGCGCCACCATGAGGAGTTTCTTACCCGCACATGGGTTAAATTTGAATCGAATGTATTAATTACAATAAAGCTGTTATGCTTACGAAAACGACACTTAATTGTGCTTGATTTTATTTTCTTAAATTGAATATTGACGACTAGTGTCCTCACCCGTATAAACACGTTCGCTTGAAAAGATGATTAGACTGGGTTCGGAAATAAAAATAGAGTTTACTGTCATTTTAAATAACAAAGAGCCTGGTGACCCTTCTCCTACTGTGAATGGAAAAATAGAGACACTTCATTTTATTCGTGACACTTAAGCATATTTGCCAAAAATAAATAAAGGTTTAGCTCTTTTTGAACAACAACAATAATAAATGTTTATTTACTAAGGTTGACGTTTCATGGACAACAGTCGTCGCGTTCGTGACGTCATCCAGTTGGTGTCGCTTCCCCCCAGCGCGGCATTCAAAAAATAGCGGCTTCGCTGCGCTCCCCCATCGACAGCCTGATTTCAGCCGCACGAAGCCTCCGTTCGGAGTCGCGCTGACGGGGGACGATTGTTGCTGAGCCGACGCGGCTCCGGTCGTCCGCTCCTCGGCGTTTCGAGGTTTTAACCGAGCGGTGACGTCACCCAGCAGCGCCCCGCGCGCGCCCTCCGCTCGGCTCGGTTCGCTCGGCTCTCTGTCAAAACATCCGGAACCACGTGAGGAGCCTCCAGCGGCCCACCGGGACCAGTCCCGGCCCCCAGTAAGCCCTGCCCCCCCCCCGGCATGTCCGGGTGAGCCTCGGCGGGGCTGCTGTTGCCGCCGATCGGCGTGGAGGAGCCCGTTAGCCGGGCGGGCTAACATGAGCGGAGCTCGCGAATAAGACGAGAAAACAAAAACAAACAAAGTCGTAAATGGAGGATCGCTCGTCCGAATCTTCCCTGGAGACGCCTCCCCAGGCTTCTTTCCTCCAGAGGACCCTGGACCGGCTGTCGTCCGCCAAGAGCCTCCGGGTGGAGGAGGCGGCCCCGGTGGCCGTCGTGGCCCTCCGCAGGTACTTGTCCGAGACCGGGTCCGGGTCCGGGTCCGGGTCCGAGCAGCCCAGCAGCTACGACCTGACCCTGACCGACGGGGTCTGGCGGGCCAAGTGCCTCCTCCACCCGGGCCTGGGCGGCCTGGTCCGGGCCAACGCCCTGAGGACCGGGGGGGACGTGGTGCTCACCGAGTGCTCGTACGTGTACGACGAGAGGATCCTGGGCCACGGCTACATCCGCGTCGAGGGGCTCCGGTGCCGGCCGGGGCCGTCCGCCGTGCTCCCCCGGGTGAGGGACGTGGGGTCGCTGCCCCTGCTGGTCAGGCGGGGGATGGAGAGGGGCGCGGGGCTGCGGGGCGACGCCCCCCTGCAGGTGAGCCGCAAACATTACCTGTCCCTGTGGAACGACGACGACCCGGAGGGGGACGTCTGGACCCCCGCACGGCCCTTCCCGGACGCGGTCCTTGACGGTGAGTCGCCCCGGTGCAGCTCGGGTGGAGCCGCCGTGATGACCCAGACCGCATCTCTCATTCATGAAATCATTCATGAAATCATTCTCTTCTAACACCCCCCCATCACCCCCCCCCATCCTGCCTCTTTCCACCCAACAGTGTCCAAGGTTGCCCTTCTGAGTCAGCTGGAGTCGCTTTTCAAGTGCACCTGGAGGTGTCTCCCCCTGCTCGTGAAGATAATACACAAGTCCAGGCTGCGGTATTATGGGAAGCACGGGCTCAGGATCGACTTCCCCTACCAGGTGAGTGCAGAGGTCGAGTCGCCCAGTCGATCTAGAGCAGCGGTCGCCCACCGTGTTTGTGAGGGGGCCAGGTTTTTACCAGACAGTCGCCTTTTGGGGGGGGGGCTCAAATGAAAATGAAATAAACATCAAATTGTGGCATTACATGAGAGTATTACTTGGTGTATGCTAAATAGGCTCTGTTTTTAGCTGCTATAATAGTGTGGACCACGTGGTGTTTTCTCTTTGATCCTCACAGTTTTTGAATCCGGTCGCGGGCCGCATCGGACGGCTCGGCGGGCCGGGTCGGGCCCGCGGCCCGCCAGTTGATGGAGAGGCTGGCTGTGGCGTGGCGCTGTAGTCTAATGGCTGTGTGCATGTTTTGTTGTTGTTCAGGCGTACTTTGAAGTCGCTGACCAGAGCGGGACAATGTCTCTTGTGCTTTGGAATGAACTTTGTCCAGAGTTTTACCAGAGACTGAGTGTCGGCACAGTGATGTACCTTCAAAACTACACCCTGAAGCAGAGCTACTCAAACCGCTCCCACCCTCAAATGGACCACCACAGAATGAAGGCCTTTAGCTCTGTTGGTAAGTACAGACATAATATACGCGGTAAGATTATAGACTTTGTGTTAAAAAAAAAAAAATCTGTCTTTCAAGGCACCGTCCACCCCGATTTAAGAGGAATCGTTGCCTTCCCTCATACCAGCTGTGGCCACTAGATGGTGCTCAAGCGGTAAAAATAGCTTCTGCCTGGAAAAGTGTTGGACAGAAATCAAACAATCCAGCAGAATCACGAATTCATTGTGAGCCGAACTGTGTCCACCCTGCTCTGCCAAGATTGCGCGGGGCACTTCATGAGTTTAGAATGAGGCTCTAATGGAAACCTCCCGGTTTTTGAACGTTGCGCCAAGTCAAAGCTTTGATAACGCCGTTCCCGTCTTTCTTAGAAATTTGCCTGAATCCTCGCAACCCAACTTCAGTCATCACTTTGATTTCGCCGAAGCGCGTACTCCCTCAGTGGGGATTGCCTGAGGTTGCTTACCACTTTGTTACAAGGTAGCAAACTGATTTCATCTTGATTTTATTTCATCCCGGGTCTGTTCTCCTGTTATATCACCTGTTCACAAACCACTTTGTGTGATGTGTCTGGCAGGTCAGAGCTGGGAAGTCTATCCAACAATGACGCATGTGACGTCATCGGTTTGGTGACATACGTCGGCCGTGTCGAACGAGTCAAGAGTAAAACCAAGGGTAGGAAAAGCCCATGACTCAGTGAGCCTTGTTCTTTATTTCAACTCCGACCGCGTCGTTGTCCGCAGGTCCAGAGAAGTACTGGACGTATCGCTGGATCCATGCGGTGGATGGGACGTCTGATCAGCCTTTTATTCTGGAGCTTTTTTCCTCTTCCCAGCCAGACGTCTTCAATCACATATGCCCCAGTAAGTGGCCGCAGCAGCTGTCGTCTGGGAGCTGTGCCGCCTCGCCGTGAGCCCTCCTCACTCCGTTTGTCATCTCTTCCTCAGTGACCTACCTGGTGTGCACCCAAATGAGAGCCTGCCACGTGGACGGCTCCCTGACCTACCTGACGAGCAGCTTCGAGACCGAGACGTTCATCACAGGTTGGTGACCCTCCCCCCCTCCCCCCGGACGGTGCCCCCTGTCCCTTGCTGTGAGCTTCTGCTTGGCGGTCGCAGGCTGCCACAAAGGCCAGCCGTACGTGAGCGACCCGAAAGTGAAGAGCTTCATTCGGTGGACCAAAACCCTGAAGGACATCGCCATCCTTGAGAAGGCCGCCGTCGGCGGTCATTACTGTTACCCTCACCCGCCACAGAAATGCCTCCAGGCGACAGCAGATTCCTCCGGTGAGGACAAGTAACGCCCACCGCTTCTTTTTTCTAATGAAACAAGCAGATATTTTTCTCGGTCTCTTGTGGTTCGGACACACCCGACGCAATTCTGCAGTTTGCCCAATATAAACACCCACATAAATCATTAAAACTCCAAACTGTAGCCTGACAGATTTGCAACACAAACAATCAGACTGATAAGAGATCCAAAATGCTTAACAAGAGCTGCCAATTCATTTATTACCATGAAGTGGGGTTGATAATAGAGTAATGTTGTTTACTCAGCAGGCCTCCGCCCTTCCTCGCGCATTGATTTGGAGTTTGTGTCGTTGAAAGCGTTTAGTATTCCTCTGCGCCGCTCGATCTGCTTGTGCTCCGTCGTCAGGCCAGACTCTGCTGGTTCCTGCGGCTGACTTGAAGAGGGAGATGGAGACGCTGCAGTACAGGGAGCACAAGCGCTTTGCCATTCAAGGACAGATCACCGCCGTGCGCTACGTGACCAGCCCGGAGACCGCGGAGCTCCCGAGCGGAGAGGTAGGGGGGGGGGAGGCGTCTTTCCAGAGGTGCTCGAATGCAGCGTTGGCTTCCCGCAGGCTCCAGATGTGTGTCGTCCAGCCGCAGACGCAGCCGGCCCTCCCTCCGCTGCTGAGCAGACCGCGGGGGGCGGTTCGTCGTCGCCGTCCCTTAAAAAGAATCCAATTAAAAGAAGACTGGACCTGAGGTGAGTCTTGGAAAAACGGTAGATCCTGTCAAGCGTAGGGACTTCTCCCGTGATGTGTTAAACGTGTTTTTCAGGGAAGTCGCGCCGTCTCCGCGCCATGGAGGTTCACCAGCCAAAAGGTAGAAACGGTCCCCCTCACCTTTGTCCTTCAGACATCCTCCCGGGTCCCTCTGAGTTGCGGTCTGTCTCGCTGCAGGAGGCCCGAACCCCAGGAAGAACAATCCGCCCCGACGGACGAAGACCTCCGGGGCGCGTCGCGTCAAAACAAAGGTGCCCCCCCACCCCCCACCCCCCCGCTCGCCCCTCTGCCCGCCTTCCCGGGGTGTCGCTTCAAACCCGCCCTGACCCCGCCCCCCTCCCCGTGTTCCTGTCAGACTCCGCCGCGCTACGGTGGGAGAGCAGCAGCTGGGAGAAGCAGCGGGGAGACGTGAAGGAGCACCTGCGCCGGGGGGGTCTCCACCGAGACAGCTTCTCCCGGGGGTTCACGTTGGACGACAAGGACGCCCTCCTCCGGTGGAGCGGCCTCCAGCCCTCGCGCTGGGCGCCGGGACAGGGCGCCGAGGCCGTCCCACCTGCAGACTGTCCAGGATATTACCAAGTAACGATACTCGGTAAAGAAACCAAGAGTCACCTCCTCTGAGTGGCTCTGTGACCGGTGCCCCGAAATCGATTTAGTCTGGAATAAACACAATCAAGGTTTTACGACACGACCGTCTCGTCAGTACCGAGCGGCTTTTAGTCCCCGCCGTGCGTCATCGGCAGTCATGTGACATTTAGACAGCGGTCTCCCGGGGGGGGAAGCTCACCTCGCTCTCGTTCGTCCGCAGGCATTAACAAGCAGATCGCCGTCGACGCCGCGCATTTCCCCGTCGTGAGCGCGGCCGATCCCAGAGCGGCGGGTCTCCCCCAGGATCCCCATGGCAACACCATGCTCTCCAGCCTGGCGTCGGGCTTCCTCTGCCCCCTCGGCGACCCCGGCGACGCGGCGCTCCCCGAGCCAGGTAGAGGAGCCGGGGAAGACAGGGCGTGACAAGAGACGGGCGGAGTCTTCGACCGTCCGGCCGGCGTGACGCGTGTCGCCGCTCCTTTCCGCAGGGGAGGTCTTGGCGACGGCCGGCGAGCTGGAGGACGCGCACGTGGTGTGCATCCTGGACCTTTGTCACCTGGGTGTAGATAAGGTGGAAGTGCTGATCAGCAAAGTGTACAGAGTGACAGAGGTCCGGTTCAACGAGGAGGTCCACGAGTGGTCCCTCCGGTGAGTGGCCTCAGCCCCCCCGACAGCAAATAATCCTTTTTGTCTTTACTTTTACAGGGCGGATATTTTTAGACTGTCCTCATTTGTAATTTTTTTTTTTTAATTCCGATTGCATACCAGATGTGTAAATATGTGTAATAAAGTTTATTCAGCGGGTTCCCAATGAGCTTCTGCTTTTTGTCAGAGCCCGCAGGCGTGACGTCAAATCAGATCTCTTGCTTTTGTCCGGGTTCACGCGCCATTTCACCGGTACGCCGCCGCAGGTTGCCGATGGATAACAGCGGACATTCACTCGCTAACCTGTTCTAACGTTTTAACGGCTTTCAAATCCTGCCGGAATATAATTTTCATGTAATCATCGTTGCTCAGAATAACAAGGAGTATGTTTAAAAATATTTATTTTTCATATATTTCACAATATCCATATTGATTTATAAATAATTCAATATAACAATTAATAGATATTAGATTGTAAACTTATTTTTTTTTTAATTTATTTTAAAACAATAGATATTTTTAAAGCTTATTTTCATGGGAAATACAGAAAGAATACAAGCCAAACGTGACTGTGCAACACCAACACAAAAAAAAGCCTCACCTCCGCTAATAAGACACTTCATTATCTGTTACAAAATTACTTTAATTTTAAAATCATGTAACATACATATATCATCTATTAGACATATAAAATAAACAACTATATAGTTTTTTTTTTACATTCTATCATACAATATATTCAATGTCTTGTTTCTGCACTGAAACTGCAGCCATTTTGTTCATGTCCTTACACAGAAAGCATTGATCCAAAGTGTCAGTCTTTTTTTTTTTTTCTTTAACAAAGCAGAAACAAAAGTGTGATCAAATCACATGCCTTCAAACACTCAAGGAAAAAAACAAAAACAAAAGAAAACAATCCGATGAAGAGGAACCGCAAGAAAGGTGCAGCAACTGTCGGGGAGAAAGTGACGAGGACACGAGAGACACCGATGTGACGTCGGTGACGGTGCACACGCCCGAGCAAACATCACCGCTTCAAATCCGAGGCCGGGGAGGGTGGGAGGGCAGGTGGGGATGGGGGGGGGGTTGTCGTGGACAAGACGCGGATTTAAAGAGTCGTGGGAAGTTTCACAGCGACTGACAGGCTGATGATGATGAACAGTTGCACCTCACAAAAACGAGCAATCCTCTCGGTCTTTGTCAGTAGTCGAAGTTAGTGATGGAGAATAAAAACAAAAAGTGTGTATGGCACCTCTGAGTTACTGGCTGAACTGTTGCTACACCGAATACAGATGTACGGGATGGGGGACTACACACTCTTTAATGAAGATGTACAATTGCACTTTTGCTTAAAAGCTAATAGAGGTTTGTTTTTATATGTTGTTTTTTTTTTCTTTTTTGCGGGTTGTGGCCGAGTCCAAACTCAGCTGTTGTTCCGACTAGCAGCAATCCCCCGTGTACAAAAAAGGTGTCTGAACTTTAAATGTACTGAATAGTTTCCTGTGGTGTGGGGGTTGGGGATTGGGGGGGGGGGGTCAAAACCTCTGCACCACATTCCCATGTTGATCCTCACAAACGCACTTCACTCAACACATTTGATACCTCCTCTACAGAAAGATACTGCTGATATCAACGGCTGAAGGAATGTTCGGTCAGTTCGTTAAAAAAATACCTCCGTATAATTTACACGGTACAATGGCTTATTATACACCTCTATATACATCATACATCTGTTGTCAAACATTTAAAACAGTATAAATTAACATTCTTCTTTTTTTTTTTTTCTTTTTTTTTCCTTTTCAAATTGACATTGCACATAGGAACGTGTAAAGCGGCACTCGTGTCGACTCTTGAGTCCACTGTGAAGAGCGGCGGCCTCCGGTCGGAGGGCCGACCCCACAGGCCCGCAGCGGCAGAAAAAATAAAAACAAACGAAACCCAAAAAACCTGCGGTTTACAAAAACGCCCCAGGGGGGAGCGGCCCGTGAACCCAGATCTGAAGGAAAAGTGAACGGTGAATCTCAAGAAAGCCTCCCGCTCAAGCAGAGCAGCCGCCGCGGTCGCTGATTGTCACTAATGGAGGATAACGGGCTTTTCGTGGATATGATTGCGACAACTGCTGGTCCGTCTGCGAGCGCAGTGACAGGAGCAGAAAAGCAGCTGAAGATTTCGGAGCCCCAAATCAACCAAAAAAAAACAGAAAAACAAAAAACTCCCAATAGCTAAAAATTGTCGTTCAAATGGAATATGGAGCACTAAATTTGTGTCTTTATTGGATGATTGATACTTGAAATGATGTCCAATATCATTTTTAATCACTGCAGCTGCATATTTACATATTAAATGCACTAGAGGTTAAAGTAGAACTGGGAAATTCTCTAAACATCTCATCAAGATGACAGAGGTGATTTTTTCCCCCCCTTAAAAATCATGAAATGATTACTAGAGTTTCTTCTCAGACGATCAGGAAATTAAATAGATAAGCAGAGTGTAATAAACAGGATTAATACTGTTGAACTAGTTTCTTAATTCCACTCTTTTTCATTTGTCTGCAATAAATAAACATTAAATGTTTCCATCAGGGTTTGAAAAAGTAATTGAACTGATTTTTTTTTAATATATATTTACTTATTATCTGTCCATTACAAATCTAGATTTTCTGTTGAAATCTGATGCAGGAAAGAGAAAGTTATGACCTATGAAAATATATCTTTGTATTCCAAACGGACCTGAGGTGGATTCTTAAAGCCGTAATCAGACCCAACCAAAGCGACCCGAGGACGTAGCATAAAGGCACAAAAGTTTTCCTGCTCTGCCGGCTTCACATTTATTCTTTTTTTCTTTTCTTTTTTTTTGTCATTCCGGGTGGTGGGAGTGCTGTGGCACCCCTTTCTTCAGATTGAGGCTTTAATAATCTAAGAGACCTTTTCCAATAACTCCATCTTCCAGTGTAGATTCCTCTCAAACGCGACTGTTTCTGATATGATGGCCGTCAACTACCTGTTTTACTAGGAGGTCCCTGTTTTGACCTTTTTACGAACGTGACTGCAGGTTCCTTGTTGCTATGGGGACAAACACTTGGGCGCCCTCAGTTAACCGTGACACACTTTGGTGTAGACTGAAGAGGTCCTTTAGTAGGAGAATATGGACTGATGGGAAAATGAGTCTTCTTCTTTTGATTAGGAGGATGTGCCGAAGTGCAAAAACACACACTTAAAAGTTAACTCTGCTAGGTGAAAAAACTCATCATTTCTTCTCAGCTTTGATGATCCGCTTTGCTCCGACAGTCGACGCGATTGGCAGCTGGGGTGACGCAGGCTGGTGGTGAAGGTCCAGCACCTCCGTAGGTCAGCGCAGGCGGCGCCGCCCGAAGCCTCCGACTGCAGTCCTCACTCCGGCGACCGGCGTTCACGTCAACAGCCGAGTCGCTGGAGCGACTCCTCCCGTACTCCGAGCATTCCCGCCCCAGAAGCAGAAGCTGGCGTCTGGCTTGACTCCCTAATGCCAACGGCGCGCACCTCAGTGCTCGCCTCGCCTCCCCCTTTCCACGGTCCACGGCACTATCGAGTCAACATGTTCCGGAAGTCCGCGACGCTGCCAGTCTGGTTTTGGGAATGTTGGTACTGCCGCTGCTGCAGGTGCACCTGTTGCTGCTGCGCTGGGGGCACTTGCTGGGTTTGTGGCTGCTGCTGGATGTATCCCACAGTGCTTTGCTGCGGGACATTAGTGTGTAAGAATGTTGATGTAGTCCCACCGTGTACAAGCCCTTGATTCATCTGTGGACCAAAAAAAAAAAAAAAAAGAGAATATGTTAATATATATTTATTCATGGAGGAGCAGAGCACCTTTAGCTTCAGATATCAAACCCATCGCTAATGGAGCTGAACATTTAGACTAATGACAGACTAAAATCAGGGTTAATGTTTGTCTTTTATCCATAATAACTGTCCACAGGTACCAAACGCCTCGTGCGTTTCGACGGCTGAGTTATTTATTAGCGGCGAGGCGCATCGCCGCAGCAGACGGCCGTCTGACCTGAAAGAACTGTTGCGGCTGCTGTAGCTGCAGGGAGTGCTGGGAAGCCTGAGGCTGCTGTGTGTGGTAGGCAGAGTGGGACTGGTTGGTGATGAAACTGTTGTGTGGGATCATTATCGGCGACGTGAAGACCGGAGAGGGCACCAGGACGGCATTACAGTTGACTTGCTGCATGGAAAAGGAAGGAGCGATGATCTGCTGCTCCAACGTGTATCTGCGCAGATGGAGGAAGGGACACTTCAGACCTATACGCACACGCGCATATGTGTGTGTGTGTGTCAGGTTAGGGTGTACCTACATGCTCTGAGAGATTCCCATGTTGCACTGGGAAGGCTGTGAGGTGACGTTGCTGGTGGGAACCAGGGTCTGCATTGGCTGGTTGAGGAGCATCCTGCTGTCAGTGAAACAACTTGTTCAAGAAAATTCATTGACTCTTCAACTTTCAAACACTGGTTCAGATTCCTCTGCTGCACAGTTTCCCAAGAGCAAGGCTATTACTTATGGAATTGTCATAAACCTCATCATGTTTTCCTGTAAATGAAGGATCTTCCTCCAGGGATAAACTCAAATCACTGACCCGTGATGATAAACCCACAGCCTCTATTCAACAGTCTTAATATTAATACATTTGTAGGACCCAAAATCAGGACTTGAACTCCCGTCCCATCCGCGGGGAGGTTTGGGAAGCGCTCACCGTAACTGTCCGTCTTGGGTGAACTCGCCGTCTGTGTGTCTTTGGTTTGTGTCCTGCAGAGATCTGGTGTTGGTCTGGGAGAACATCATGGGGTTACTGTAGAATGGCATCGTCAGGCTCACGTTAGTCTGAATGGGCATGCTTACTGTTGATTGTGCCTGCCCGCTCCTCGCAATCCTCTGCTGGACCTGCAATGAAAATAAGGCCCGGCGCATAAAGCTCTGCGCTGAAATCCAACAGACATCTGCATGAGAGTACTCTGCTCCTACTGCAGAAATCCAATCGCTATTGTACTGCGCAGCATATGAAACACCGCGCAGCAAGCGGCCATCCCATGCTGTGATGTTTCCATCTCTCATTAAGTGACAATCAAATAAGCTGCCTCTTGCTGTGTCCTGAGCACTGATTCAGGCAGCAAGTCCTTAGCTGCTGATGGCTGAAGGTAATTTAATATCATGCTACTCTTTTAACACCAGAGGGGAGCTTCTCAATATGCAAGTGCATCTCAATAAACTAGAATATCATTCGAATGTTGCTTTATTCCACTCATTTAATTCAAACGGTGAAACTCATATTGAGTTTACATGTTAAATATTGATGATTATGGCTTACAGCAAAGTAAAACCTGCAATGCTTCAGAAAATTGGAATATTTTGGACAACGTTGGGGGCCCATGGTGTCACAGTGGTTGGTGAAATATGTAAAAACAGCTGAAAAGGGTAGACTGCATATATGGGGGAGGACTGCTGACGTGACAGATGTCGGCCTGCCTGAGGAGGGTTGGACACGAAAGGTCACTCAGAGGGCTCTGCCATGGTTTCCACCATCGTGATGGTTTTGGGAACCATGTCAGCTGCCAGTGTTGGTGCACTGTTTTTATCAGATCCAAGGTCAGCGGCCGTATACCAGCAGATTTTAGAGCACTTTGTGCTTCCTTCTGTTGGTCCACTTTTATTGGAGGAGCTGATTTCATTTTCCAGCAGGACTTGGCACCTTTCTGTTTGTTTGTGGTGATATTCTAGTCTTCCGAGACACTGAGTGTTGGGTTTTCATTTGCTGTGAGCCATAATCATCACTGTTTACCAGTCTCTGTGTGAAAAAAAAAAATCTGAGAGTGAGTCTCACAGTTTGATTTGAATGAGAGATGTAAATCAGCTCATTGATGATAGTGTAACTATTGTGAGGCGCCTGTAGTTCAGATTTGGCTGTTGAGTTGTACAGGTCTGACCTGGGACGAGGGGGAGCTACTCTCTCTCAGGAGCGAGTGGGGAGAAGAGCCGTGGGCCCCGCAGGACGGTGGTTTATGGTGGCCTGTGAGTTGCCTGATCACCCCTGACTGGCCCTGCTGCGCCGGCCTCACTGAGCTCTGCTGCGGCTGCGGCTGCTGCTGCTGCTGCGCCTGGCCGTAGTCATTGTGGATGGGCTGCTGTAGCAACATCTTATGAACACAAACACAAACACAGAATATAAATCCATCTTAAATTCACCATTGAACTCCATATACATGGACATATGAATACCGTCATGTGAAAAGAAGGAATATTTCATTGATTTTAATAGGTACATAATCTGTTGTCCATCATGTTTAATTAGTACCACAAAGTCTGACGAGCAACCCTGGAAATCGGGGGAGATTATTTGAGAACAAACTCTGCCCTCTGTGGCAGGAAATGCAGAGCTCAAAAGTTCAAACCCCTCTTCGGTGTTTTACTTTGAAATTCATCACTTGATCCTTTGGTGTCCAGACACTGCAACAGCGTGTCTTCTTGGTGTTTACATGTGTTCAGACCTCTTGGTGGAGACATTCCTCCATCTCTCTGAGGTTGCAGCGTCAAGAGCTTGTGCTGATGGTGATTCTCCTCAAAAAGGAGATGCTCTCTGTATCTGCAGCTCTCTGCATGTACTGAAATCGCCTATTTTCCAAAACTGATTTCGTTTTGATTAAAGCACATCCCTTTGCGCTCGCTGTGGGGATGTTACCTGCAGGTTCGCCAGATGAAGCTTCTCCTTAATGTCGTGCAGCTCCTGCTGTTGCGTCTTGATGTCGGCTTGCAGGATGCGTGTCCTCTCCTCCAGCTGCTCCTTCAGCTGGTTCATCACGCAGAGCTGCGGCTGCTGCAGCTGATACATGGACGTCTGCTGCTGTTGCGGCTGCTGCGGCTGAGGCTGCTGCTGCTGCGGCGGCGGCTGCTGCTGCGTTTGCTGTTGCTAGACAGACAAGAAAAGAAAGAGGGGAAAAAAAAAAAAACACGTGAAAAAAAGCTACTCCAAACGGTGGAAATAATCGTCTGAATCATATAATTGGTTTATTTTTGTTTTGGTGAAAGCACATTAAGCTTTTGTGTAAAATAGGTCAGAAAGTGACACAGATGAGTGATTTCATCCTGAGGAATATATTAACAAAATGTGAAAAACTCAAACAGTGTTACAGACCTAGACTATTGAATACTTGTTTTTTCCTCATTTCTTTCTAACACTATTTTACAAGGAGGCCTGAAGCAAGGGAAGGCAACAGATGACAGAAACACATACATCAGCAGCAGTCATAACAAGAAGATATTGCGCACACACAGACTGCAGGAAGGCAACAGTCAGGAGGAAAAGTCTAAACACTGACCATTGTGGAGTGCTTGCTGCAGGTAGGAGAAAGGGGGAGGCTCATTGGGGGAATCAGGTCAAAGGAATTCTGTCTTTGTGGCAACTTCTACGAGAGGAACGACAAGGGTTTCCAGTTTAACACTTGTGCGACATTGGGTCAGCTTTGTGTGGTTGTTTCCAACTGACCGTTTTATCTCTAGAGACAGACACAGTTAAACATTGAATAAACTGACCTTTGAACTGCTGGGCTGGAGCCGAGCAGATGTTTTCTCTGTTCCAATTGAAGCAGACTGCCATGATGGCGTGCAGGCATCTGTGTAGGAATTAGCTGCTGCAGGAGAGACAACAGATTAGATGTTGAGCTGCGGCATAATCACTGTTTTTCTTGAGTAAACGAATACAGATAATTGTCCTGACTCCAGTTTATTATGCATCCTCTATACCCAAGGAAAACAGCGAGTAAAGATGATCTATATTTTCTGCCTTTTCTTCCCAGAAAGTGATATTTTATAAAATAAAATTTCTTTAACGAGTTCAAGAGCAACAGGGCTTAGCCATGATGACACATCTGTCCAGTTTTAGAATTTAACACACTCCAGTCCCTTCCCTCGTGGAGTGGTAGCCAACGCTGACAGTGATGAAGCTCAGAGTCGTTTCCAGAGAACGATCACACAGCTCATTCTGCAACCACCAAGACTGATCACTTTTTGTTTCCATTTTGCTCTGTAATTCTCCCCTGCAGCCAGTAAACACACTTTGATGTGTAAAATCCACAAATTGTCCTTTAAATGTCCCCTATTTCAAGAAGAAAAAGCCAGAGTCTCTCATTTTAAAGATGGATTGTCACCTTCCTAAACAGAAATGATACACCCTTCCTGGGGAAAACACAGAACAGTTACAGCATTCCTATTCCAGTTGTATAACAGGGTTGCTGACTCATGAGCCCCTGATTGCCACATCGTTCCACCTCTGACTTAAACCCCAAATCTGGGATACATGATCAGCTGTTACAAAATCAATAAAGCAAAAAAAAAGGAAAAAAACAGCTACAAAAAAAGCATCAGCGTGCCCTTTTCAGATGTGGGATCTTAACAGTAGGTTCACGATCGGCTCTAATGAATAAGAGGTCATAGTGTTGCCTCAACAGACGCAGATGGAAGGTGATTGTTGTAGTGCGTTTAGACGGTGGGTGGGAGAGCAGCTAAAGTCAGAGAGATGGGAGGCTCAACCAAACTAGTCTTGGAAGAGTTTCATCATAGATGCTTTGTCACCCACATGCAGTAAATTAACGTAGGTGTTCTATTGATTGCGAGTTTGCTTTGTTATACAACCTGAAATCAGCAAGTACTTTAGTTTTTATGTTATATTAATAAAAGATAAACAGATTTCTGGTACTTTCTTGCAATAAGGTCTGTGGGCCGCTGCTACAGAAAAAAAAAATCCCTCTCAAATTCCTTAAAAATGAGACAACCTCTCTGTTGGTGCTGTTATGGCTGCAGGACTTTTGTACATATTGACCTGCTGCTGAGTGACTTAGCACTTTCTGGAGCAGAGGATGACTCACATGCCGAGTCCGACAACGCCGTGTGGGAAGATTTCCGGGAGCTGTGGGAGGATACAGAACGGGCACCACTGTTTCTGTCACACGGAGGGTCCAATGTGGAGCAGATGTCCAGGTACAGCTCCTGAGCCTTGGACAAAGGTTAACAGTTACATTAGAGTCTGATTTAAAGTTGGGTGGGGGGGGGGACTGAGCACATAAACGTTTTCCTTTTAGAAGATCAGGCGAGGTATCACCTTCACTGAAGAGGGAGCGATCTCAGGTGGGGACAGCTCTTCAAAACCAAACGCTCGCCTTCTCTCTGCTCGGACTTCAGCGTAACTGAAAAAGACACAAAATAACTATTTCAGTTTCTACACTTGGTTTGTTGGCAAGTCTGAACCCCACTGGCCAACACAATACCCCAGGACACATGACCCAGGCCTACCTGACGACAGTGTGAGTACAGACGATGAACTCAGGTTTGGAGTTCCACTGATGGTACGTGATGTAGTAATGAGTCTGCAACCAAATCCACTGCTGACCTTTGGTCAGGAAGCGATAGTAGCAGGATTTCCCCTTCCCAAACTGCATTACTGAAAACAAAAGTGCCGCTGTCACCTTTTTGAGATTCCAAGAGGAATGAGGAAGGGATTGCACACAATTACAAGATTCTCTGCATGTGAGCTTGTTTTAAACAACCCAGGAAAGCGAGTATGAAGACAGAGATACTTACACTGCTTATGACACTGAGCTATTAGCTCCAAATCATCCACATGGTAGTAATCATAGCCAGAAGTTCCAAGAACCTCAAAGGGTAAGTAGCCGATGATTGGTGAGGCTCTGAGACATAAAAAGGAAGGTTGAGAAGATAACATTGAAACAAAACCTCCCGTGGGTGATAAGGAATGGAGTATTTAGAAATATTTACCTATGATCTAAAAACAGGAACTTCCATTCAAGGCTGTGTCTGGATGTGAATTCATCAGAAGGATCCTCCACATTACACAGATCCTAACAACGAAGCAAACAAAGTTGTGGCACTTGAGCATGGTGCAGTCTTCCTGTAGTGGGGCTGGTTTGTGTTATAACCGTTTTTGAAGTGTGTTATAACACAAACCAGTATGTAGCAGACGTTTTCAGAAATAGTGCAGATGGAGATTAGCATTTGCACTAAATTTGTCCTGTGTCTGAGTATGCAAAGGAAAAAAATGTTCCATGCCATATGGTCTAGACGTTTAGAGATATTCCATCTGGCAATTCATTGTAATCAGTGTCTTTTACATATTGGAATAAGTGGAGGGGGAGTTGAAGCCTGTCCAGTAAAGCTGTTTCTTCTTTCTGGTCTAGGAGCTCCAGCACATTTTAATGGCAGAAAAAGAAAAAAAAAAGAATAAATAAATGAAACAGGGCTCTCTATGCTTTGTCAAAAAACTCAGTCCAATGAACTTGCTCCACTCGTTATCCATGTAACAACCACAAGGTCGCTGCTGGGGTGAGATTAGGTATAATCATGATGATGTAACCCCCCCCCGGAAAGTACTGGACACGATCTGCGACCGTCCTCATGCCATTTGTTTGATGTCATGTACAACTTAATCGCAACCTTCCAGAGTCAAAGTGTGTCGGTCTTACCTTCAGAAACTGTGGAGTGACTAATCGTACAGTGGCGATGAGGCAGACCTGCTCCTCCAGCGAAGACTGCAGGCTGCGTGGCAACGATAGCTCGAGCCCGTTACACGAAGAAGTAGGCACTGCATCAGGGAAGGCTTTTTTTAGGGATGCTGATTTAAAATATCTATATATCGCTCATCAAAATCTCAGAGTTCTGCGAAATATGCTTACCATTTTTATATATGCGAAATATGCTTACCATTTTTATGAAACTTGAAGTCTCCAACGAATTTGACATACTCGTATACAGGCGCCTCCTTTGGGTCAATATTACCTCTGGCGAGATGACAGCAAAATTCAATATGTGCCTCACCTGAAAAAGAGAGATTTGTAGTCATCAATATGTTGATGAGACAAATAATCATAACTACCATGTTTCCATGGATCAGAGTATACTGGCATTTGTACACATTTACACAATAAACCGTGTTGATAAGGAAGACAGGGTAGTCTCAGATGTCCTTCCTCTTGTTTACTCACTAGAAATGGACTTCATTGTTAAATGCATGCATTTTTCATCCATTTTATTAATTCCTTTTCTTGGCTACAAGGAGGAAAAAAGTCTCACTGAGTAGGGACCATGCTAAAATTTTAAAACGAAAATACCAGACCTGGAGTGAAATTCATCCAGGGACCTAGGAATCCATAGTACAGAGTGGCATTTCTTTTAAAGGACAGCAAAAGAACAACTTGTCCTTCTGATTACCTGAGACGCTGATTGCAGTACTTTTACTAGACCCTAACAACTCTCTTCCGATGTATACCTGCAGAGGCTCAGACCACTGAGTCACTCACAGAGGGGGATAAAACTGTGCAAACAGATCATGGCTCTGTGAGTCATTTCAAAAGTGGACCCAACATCTATTTGACTTTTTCATCTATTTTACTTTTTTTCACAGATTTTGAAATAATTCAATCTCTTTGGGGAGAGCAACTTTATGCCTTGACAGCTGAAGCAGTCCTTGACTTGCTCTCCAAAGAATTTGATACAAACATCGGCATAAACAAACAAGAGTTTATGCATCAAGGCTGTGATTCAACAAACCTGAACAGATGAATGGAGGGGGATATTTACAGTAAAATAAAAGGCAATGACAGTTTGACCCCATGTCAGTGTGTTATTTAGGCTGAGAAAGGACCTAATAACTAACCAACACGCTTCTAATAGAAACACTGGATTAAGGTCAGTGTCTTGATCCCCGCATTCTACATTACTTTGGATTACTGTTCTAACAGAAGACTGATTTAAAGTCTTAACTGTGATACTAAGCTAGTCCCTATAATTAGCTAAAAGGCTAATCATAGGTACACACTAACCAACAATCCAATAAACTCTATTTGTAACTGAGCAGAGCAAACTATTTATATATGTGTTATGTATTTCAGGATGGCACGGACTGGAGCGTGCAGGTTTCCCACTCACATACTGAGCTTTTATTGCGGAGACATACAGAATTTAACATGCAGGGAGGCCGTTTATTGCAGTACTCACTGTCAAGAAAGTCAGAAGTAATGGGGTCAGTCATCAGCATGTGGGATGATAGCAGCTTATACACCTCCCCGTGTTCCCGCTCCGGGAGGAAATTCAAGATATTTTGGTCAACCATATCTGACTGGTGGAAAAAAAGTGGGGCACAATGGTAAATCTTTTGGGGGGGGGGTTGGTATAGACAGTAAATTCCAGTAGGAATAGCATTTTCAGAGTACAACTAGGTTTCTAAACCAACTAATGTTTCCTTGGAAAAACCAAATCAGTACAAATATTTAATGGAAACTACTCATAGGAATTTGGAAGGGGTGAAAAAAGTAAAAGATGAAAGAAGGTAGTGAGGATTTAGACACTTTTCTTACAGGTAAATGGCCGATAAGTGAAGACACGCTGTCAGAAACGTATACGATGTTGCCACACGTGGTTAATGCTACCAAAAATCCATCTAGAGCCTGTAAGAGAAGGCAGAAACAGGTCGAAATGAACACTGAATGCATAAAATTGTTTCATTAAGGTGAGTTTATTCACAGTACTCTAACAGGAAAAACTTAAAATCTGGGCTCTAACTGTGTGCACATGTGTAATTTCCTACAACAAAGAATACAATTGAACTCAAAAGTGAGCTCTCATCGTGGCATCCTGCCCAGCTCACCAAGAGCATTTCAGAATATTTCCACTCGACTGTTCTGCAAATAAACAGAATCCTCCTGAGCTTTACCTCCAGCATTAGCTGAGTGAACTCCTCATTACTGAGAAATGAAGGCTTCCAATCTTGTCGCACATCACAAGTTTCATTGCGGGCAGTGATGTCTGAAATGCAAAAGCATGAAAACCCTTACTGAGAAAAGCTGCTCTGGTTAATAGCCCCCCCCCCCTCCACATCAAGATTACCGCTGTTGTATTTTCCTACCTTTCTGTTTCTGCAGAAAGTCAATAGTTCTCTGCAAAATGGTGGACTTGTCCATTTTGCGCGGGTGGCCTTGCCCCTGCAGCATGGTGCACAGCTCCTTGATGAGCACATTAAATTGGTCTCGCCTCTTCTTTTCAGATTTGTTACGAGATGCCCTTCAGCAATGAACACATGAGAACAATTAAACCATAAGCCAGCTAGTTACCGTTCATTTATTCTGTTGGGACTGCTTATCCCATTCTACAAACAGGATTAGCAAACGATTCATAAAGAGTGACGGCTGGCCAAGGTTGATGTAATTAGTAATTCCATCCCACAAATCACAGTTTTCACTCATCAGCAATGATAGAATATTACATTACATTAGCCGGAAGCTGGAGATGACAAAAGTAAACATGGATTTACTGTAAACGCATGTTCAGGATGTGATTAACACATGAGAATACAGCTCCTGACACTGTTTGAAATGACTGGGGAGAATTCTGTTGCTGTTGGGGTTTGGTACCTTTTTGCCCTGTCCTTCTCATCTTCGTCCATTAAATCTTCCATGCAGCTGTTGGTGCTGGGGGAAAAAAAAAAAAAAGACATGTAGAAAGTTAACACAAGCCAGAAATGACCTAAACGCCTCAGCAGCTGACTACTCATGCACGTTCCACTGGTGATGCTGGCATTCTGCTCAAATAGCCCAGTCACTCAACTGAGACCTCTTTTCTTCTCATATTTAAGTCAATGTGGCCCTTAAACATTCAGCCCTACAGAATTTTACTGTCATAACGGGAAGAAAGTAAATAAAAGGAATTATATTTCTCATTACTTTATGTCAGAAGACACCTCGTGCTCCTCTGAACAATAAATGGAGGGTATAGCCCAGAGCTAATGTTGACTTCTATACAATTCCTGTGAGAAAATGTACTATCTGACACCAGGAGAGCCCAAGTGGACTTTCATATGCTGTGGCAGGTTTGTTAATAGCTACACAGATAAGCAGCAGGTTAGTTTTTGCATGTGACTAAGCTACAGCAACTGATAAGGAATCTTAAGGAGTGCTACAAGGTCTCTGATACCCAGAAGCGGGGCTTTGTCTCCTTATACTTTGGGTTAGAGATTGTTGTCTAAAACTTCAGGCACTTGTAAATCTGTTCATACGCCTCGAACCTTTGCACATTTTGTCACAGGTATAAAATTAGATGTATTGTATTGGGATTTCATGTGACAGGCAGCAAGGGGGGGTTCGGGATTTTTACAAAAAGAAGTGTGAAAAGTGTGAAGTGCGTTTGTTCCCAGACCCCCTGAGTCCTCCTCTTTGTACCTGTAAGGATGGTCATTTTTGCCAGTTCTTTTCAAAAATGGCTCCAGAACAGTCATAGTGGCTGGAAATTTTCAAGCCGTTCTCGAGTCTTGCCACAGATTCTTAACAGAATGTAGGTCTGGACTTTGCCTGGACCATTCTAACATGTGAATATGCTTTGAACGAGCCATCCCATTGTAGCTCTGACTATATGTTTGGGGTCATCGTCCTGCTGGATGGTGAACCTCCACCCCTGTGCCAGGTCTCTGAAGTTAGCTCCCACCAACTGAAAAGCAACCCCCCCCCACAAGCATGACGGCGCCACATTTCGCAGCGGGGACGGCACGTTCTGCTTAACACGTAGGGTCAAGCTACAAGTGCATGGCGCCAAAAAAGTCGATCTTTAATCTAATCTGAGCAGAGCACCTTCTTCCACGTGGTTTTCCTCTTGCTGCTCTTCCGTAAAGGTCTCGTGGTAGACATGAATTATTGTTGTCCTGTTGATCTCTGCTCCACCAGAGTCACCGTGGGACGCTTGGTGGCTCTCATTAATCTACCCATTTGTCTCGAACATGTCTCGGCACATTTGCAGTTGCACTTTCCACATTTGAACGAATAGGTTATTTCTGTGCTTCTCAGTCTTGATGCTGTTTGCTTGCCTCTAACAAACCCCCGCTGCCTTCGCATAGTCATATTAAAAATCTAATATATTTGCAAAGGAAGCTTGCAAAATGTAAAAATCTGAGGCATAGGAATACTTTGCCAAGGCACTGCAGTGCAGATAAAAAACAAGAATGGCAGTAGTGCTAGTGTGTCCATAAAGTGGGCATTCAGTGCTCCATGTTAAATTCTTATGCTATTTCACAACAGGTAAAACATCCCGTGGACCTTTAAAGCAACATTTTTATTCAGCTAATTAATTAAAGAAAGTCAAACACTAGAGAGAGCACTATTGACACAGTACAAATCAGGTAAGTGCTTCAAATATTTAATACTCACTCCCATTCCCTGCGGGTGGACGGACAGGGGCCACCGAAGTCCGAAAGGTTGTCCATACTCACTCCCTTTCCCAGCCAGGCCCTTTCTGAAGTCTTGTAAGTCCCATCCGCGCTGACCTCTTCTGAACGCTCTTTTATAGAAAGCTAGCGCGGACGGGCTGGCTGCCGCCTGGAGTCCGCCAAAGAAACACCAAATCCTGAGAAAACAGGAACACTTAAGTGTGCACTCTGCTGCCGGTGAAAACATGTGTACCCTACATAATAAAAAAACAGCGCCCGCAACACTCTCCACTTGCTACCTGGATAGAGATCTTCATCATTATGGAAGTGTTTTGCACAGGAAGAGCTCCCCTGACCTAGAAAAACACCTGAAGCAGAAGCCTCTCTTGATAAACCAGCATTTAAAAAAGAAAAAAGGTGTAGCTCAGACACCTCATTCACATGCCGTCTGACATGATTGACAATGCGGAGCAGCAGGCAAACACCTTCATTAATGAGGCCAATATTCAAATTGTAGAATAATTCTCAGCTGCAATGATACAACAGTTAGTCACAACCGCGCTTAATTACGCAGATTAAGTGATTAATGGCAAAAGTGGGAACATTTGACACCTTAAAAAGCTAAATGTGCGCAGTTTAGGAGACCTCTCTCTTATTATTATCATTATTATATCTCAATTAGGTAACCAGTAATCAGCCAACTGATGTGGTGAGCAGGTGGAGAAACTCGTGCTCATGCGTTTGTACGCAGAAAGATGTCGGTGAAAGATATGACAGAAGATATGACGCACGCAGCGTGAGTGGGAAGAGCTGGCTGAACAAGAAGATCACACAGGATGTAGGACAAAATGACGTCACAAGCTTACATCACGGCAAAAGAACCATTCCAAACGGGAGCTGGTTCAGTCAAAGAGGGTTCCGCCATTGAATGTATACAAGGAGAATAAAAGAAGAGCAAAGAAAAAGGTTATTTAGCGGAAGGAAAACATGTAAATGTAGGGATATATGTCGCTGAACGGAATGTCGCCAAACGCTCACACACCCAGTGCGGGGTGAGGAAAATGTACTGTTTTAAATGAAATCACACGATCTGGCCTGTAAATCGTTGCTTTCCCTGTATCTTTAGCTAAGATGGAACCAGCTGTCAGAGGGAGATTTGCCCTTAACACTGAACTACTGATGTGTTATAATTGACATCTTACTCATTTTAACTCATCTTATTAGCCATCAGATATAAACGGTACAGAGCGTGGCTTGTTCTTTAGCGCTGCCTGAGTTACTCTTTCTTCTCTGTCCGTCCGTATGAACATGTGAATGTGAGAATACGCGAGCGAATGCTGGCTCGTCGTTACGTGTCAGTCCTGTGATTTACCATCTAGAGCACAGAACGCCTCTCACCGCATGACAGCTGTGATTGGTTTCACCCCCACCCTCAAGGACAGGCACCTATATCTGATGGATGTGTAGATGAATGGATAGCTGAAGCACCCATGCCTCACTGAAAACGTTCTTAACCCTGTTGTTCCGCCCCTGTCTCTTTGCACAACAGCATTGGAGCCAGAGTTAATAGATCTGTGGTCAGCTTCTCTCATATCGCAACCAGATTTTTAGAGATGGATGTTTGTGATTTTCATAGAAATTACTGGAAATCTCTAAAACCAGAATACCTGTCAAATTATCATACCAGTCTATTACCACAATAACTGGTGGTTATCTGGTCCCCAAAGTAGCTGTTTCCAATTAAAGCCTGAGCTTTGAACAAAGCATAAATGAGAGATGCTGACCGAGTGTATTTTGCTGATTATTATTTTTTTGTTTCCAATTGGTCAATCTGTACGTACAAAGAGGATCCTGATATTGGTTCTGCAGAAAAACACTTAGCCATCATCTCCCGCAGATGGAGCAACTTATATGGGTCACGCAGCCCAACCTGGTTCAACGGCTCCCAACAAGACCAGATGGCCAATTGTGGGGCTGGTGTGCGGAGGCTTCGAGCTGCCTTTAATACCAATGAGCGTCGGTGTTTATGCTACGAACTCAGCACAGGCACAGCGGACGGCAGAAAGGGAAGAGATATTTAGGCCCAGTGTGAGAGGAACCCAGCATGGGGGGGGGGGCTGGAAGGGGCACCGCAGGAGAGGCAAGAAGTGTGTGGTGTGAAAAAAGAAGGTCATCAGCAGCAGCAGGAAATAATGACACTTCCTCTAATTCAGAAAGTGTCTGAAAAGTGGAAGGACAGACCGAACCTCTCTAAGTTTAATGGAAACAGTACAAATATGAACATTTTTCAGCATTTTGATTGTACGCCACACATGGGACAGCAGTGAGTACGTTTACTCACTTTAATTTGAATTTACTTGGGTGTTTGAGACATCTGGGCCTCTTCTGGTTTTATTGGAGAACTTCCTCTCGAACTACAGGCCAGCAACAAGTTAAAGCTGCTCTCTCCCTCACACACTTTTGACTTTTACCAAGGATTTACTCCTAACTACTACTACTCGTACTACATGTATAGTCCAAATTTCTGTATAGATTTTTGCCTTAAAATCAAGATATACAGTCCTCCCTTCATTCTGAATAACCTTTACTCCATTAGATGGTAAAAAGATTATCCCTCACTCTAATTTGAATTGCAAAAGTTGTGATTTGTCCATGAAGGCTGACCTCTACAAAACGTCACCCTGCCTGCAGAATGCATACGCAAACATCTTTAGATGGGTTCGGTTCCAATCAATCAGTGTAGCTGAACTGAGGCCAAATGAATAACACGATTCCATTAACTCTTAATTATCCCAAACAAATCAACAGTTTCCCTCCTCTGTCAACGCCGAGCACGCGAGAAGAGAGGCGAAAACGATTCCGACATTCTTTTCATTTTCTGCGAGGGGAACATGTGGCGGCGCAGAGGGAAACACTTTGAGATTTAATCAGAAACACAACATCTGCATTTACTGCACTGTCGTCCACGCTGAGTGCCAAACTACTGTTTCAACAGATAACAGCGTTAAACCTACAAAAACTGCCGTCCCGAGGTGTTGACGCAGCAGCAAAACGACTCCCTGACGGACATGCCGACTTGTGAGGGTGTAATTGCTTCCTGTGCAATCAAGAGGACTTGATAACAATTAAAATGAACGTCTAATTATCTGTAGCTGGGCGTTTATTAAAGGTTAATGACCCAATAGGCCGACCAAGGAGCGCATGTAGGTCTTCCCTCTGTTAAACCAGGTAAAATGACACCTCACATATCAGCCTGCATTCTTAGAATGTATTGAGGTTAAACCACACCTTGCAAGGTTAACAGCTAAAAAACAGCCGAGTCTAGTTACAAATGTGCTGCCGGGTATTTAAAGCCCGTGACTCGAACATGAACCCACGACAGTGCCGGCAGTAGGTTAAGTTCAAGTTTATGTCTAAACCGTCTGTAAACAGGCTGCTAGAAGCGTGGAGATTTGTGTTTTTCCTCACCGCAAATGCCTTCGCAAACATGAAATTCAGTGCAGTGGGAACAATTTATGTCTTTTCTGTCTCTTTTATTTTACACGTTTTAAAAGTTTAATGCGGGAACTGGAGCGACATTCTTGTAGTTGTACGCTTCCTCCTGCCAGTCGACTTGCAGACGCGTGGCCGTCCGTTCTCACATGTCAGGGACAAACGTGGAGCAGACTTTGAAATGTAAAGAGGCGTCTATTTTTGACGAAACATCCGGACTCAAGACTGGCTGGAAGCTCCGCTAAACAGACGCCCAGTTTAGTTTTCACTGGAGCTAAATTCAGATCTGGACTATAAATTTGGCCATTAACCTACACGGTTGCTGTACATACATCCTGATGTAACAGCAGACGATGCATCTTAGTAAATCTGAGATCCTAATTTAATATGGGAGAAAGGCTAAATCGATCCTGAGTTTTGTGGGCAAAATAATTTGGAGGTCACAGTGGAGTGGACTGTTGTTTAAAAAACATGTAATTATATCCAGTGGATCCTCCGTGTGGGACTTTGCCTAAAGCGGGGTACAAAGTTTTCAGCTGAGGTCAATATTTCTGCACCGGATTTAAGGAAATTCGCTCCAGGTGAGCAGCGACATGGACAAACAGTCACACCAACCTTGACCTTTTGACAACCAGAATTTAATGACTACGCCCGTGAGTCCGAGCGAACGTTCCAGAGATACTTCCAGGAATTCTTGAAGGACCTTCGCACTAATTGCGGCAGAATCTGCGCGCTGCTAAAGTCACGGTGAAGGTGAAGACATGACCTGGCGTCAAAACAGACCCTGCACTCCCCTTAAGCACAACGCCAACACTCGTTGAACATACAACTGTTTTCCACATAGTTCTGGGCCAGAGTACAACCCAGCACGCCACCTTATCAGACAGAAGCCTCATTATCGTATTATAAATGCGTGTATGTGGCTCTTGCAGCTCTAAAGCAAACACTTTGAAATTGAAAGCATTTACTTGTGAGATGATAACTTGCCATAATAATGCCTCGTAAATGTCCTGTACACATCCGATGGAAGATATTTCCTTGTACGGCTCAAAAACACGACGCTTATCTAGTGTCAGTGATGACTGTGTGGAAAACAGCCTTGTGGTTAAATAGGTTTCCTGTCAGATGATTCTTTATAGTAACACACTTCCAGTCCTAAAGGTGTATAACGTATATAATGTAAACACACAGCATCCCCGCTTACAATCTGAACATTTCAAGGAACTGCAATTGTTTCATACAGTGCAGGATTACAACAAAGGCTTGAACCAAACAAATAAGCTCATGCATAATTCAGCAGTGTTTATATTAAGTGAAATTAAATCAGTCAAAGCTACTGACGTGATGTTTTGACCTGTATTGCAAATGAAGCACTGGGACTTGTATACAATATAAGTACATGTTGCAGTGAATGCGCGTGTGTTTTTATTTGCCAGCACTTTACCACCACTCGTCCATAAACAATTACAGTAATTTTCTCCAATAAATGCAACCGATTATTTAAATCCACTTAGCAAAACTCATATGTATATAAATGCATATTGTTTGGCAATGAAAACCTACTTTAAAAGCAAACACGGATACATTACATTCTCTCCAATCGTTCCGATTTTTCTCTATTCTGACTAATTATGTCTACACTGTTTTGGCTCGAGGGAAAAGCAAATTTAAGTTGTTGCTGGTTGCAGCTTGTATTGGGATCAAAACAGTGCCAGCCTGACAACTTCCACCTGCATCAGCTTTTGAGCCGAGAGCTCCAGCTGTCAGGTAAACATTAACTGAACCTTGGGAAGCTTAGTTTCTGACAAGCTGCAAATTTGTGTTTCCACCAGGGTTGGGTACTTGCTCAACATGGGGATCTGAAAGAATGAAGGAAGGGGAGTTACCGGTCATTTGCTCATCTTTATAATCCAGGATACGATTTTTGTTGTGATGAAACAGACGGAATGCCTCGTTGACAAACAAGACCTGCGATTGCAAACACTCTGGGGTAATGCTACCCCAAGGTGGGAAACCAGAAGCACTTGTTCGAAGCACAAACCTGCAAATGGGGAAGTAGAGGAAGTCCACTGAGTGAACCCAGTGACCCCTTAACCTCCTAGTATGTCTATAGTAAATATACCTTATTCCTGCCGCATCTCATCTCCGACTCAAACGAAGGAAATCTCACTCAACGTCTCTGCAGATAATGGGCCAAATATGCCTTGAGATGACGAAAACCATCGGCCAACCATGAAACGGATCGACTCCAGCACCAGGGATCAGCCAGCAAACACCAGCACGAACCCCCGGCGTGAAATTCTCCCGGTTTTTATTTCCTTTGACATTTAAGTCTGACACCTAGTAAGTGAACACGATGAAAACCCGATGGCCAAAGTTGATGGCAGTGTTGCACAGAGGGGTGAAAATAGGTTATTTAAACCCTGTAACCAGGGCAGTTGGTGACTGTAAGCAGGATTCAGAAGAGCCCGCTGTTCCTGTTATGACTGCTGCAACAGACAGAACTGCGCATACCTTTCTCCTTTAACATGAATCTAGCAAAGATTATGGAGGTTGTGATGTGCTCGAGCCCCCTTCTGCTTGGAATTGGGTGGGTTTTAAAAAAAAAAAAAAGGGGGGAGGGCACCCGTGAACTTTAATATTTTAAGCGCAGCAAGTGAAGCTTTAATTAAATCTCACATACCTTGACAATGGGTCCCCGGTAGGAATAAAGATCCACGCTTAAGGACACTAGTCATTTTTAGAAAAGAAAAAAATTAAATAATTAAATTTAAAAAAAAAAAACGAGGGGGGGGGTAAACTAGTGAGCGCAACTACCGGACTGACCAGGAGCGAGTGCGGAAAACGTTCAATTGCATAACAGACGCCTTAAGTTGATATCGCCGCCGACAAGGACCGCGGCGTCGCCGCTCCAGCGGGGGGGCCCCCCCCCGGGGGGTTCACAGCAACGCGCACGTCGGCCGCTCCGCCGCTCCCGGTGTCGCCTGTGTGCGGGCGCCGCGCGTCTCTGCCGCGGGCGGCGTGCTCCACATCCTCCGCTGGCAGCGGCGCGTAAACAGGAGCGAGCGGCGGAGCTGCGAAAGTAGGTCAGCTGGTAGCTCAATACCGGGCGAACCAAAGCGGCACAGGCGCTTCACTGTGCGGCACAAACCGGAGAAAGAAAAAAAACAAAAAAAAACACAACAACCCCGGAGTGACCGAGGGAGGGGGGGGGCGTTTTTAGTCTCCGACACAGCTTTAAGCGCACGGTTGCGCACGGGCGAACGATTGTTTTTTTTATTGTTATTTTATTTTACGCGTTTATGCCGGTGAAATGTTTCCCGTGGTGCGAATGGTACGGTCTGGAAGGGGGGCTTGTGGCGGCTTTGCCTCAGCAGCATGTGTAGTTATTATATATTTACACAAAAAAAAAAAACTGGGTAAAAAAAAAAAAAAGGATCAAGGTCCTCAGGTAGGCTGTGAAAATGTATAAAGACTTTGGTAAATATGTGTCCCGGGTCAGCAGTGAGATTAGCCTGTCTGACCCTGCTCATGAGTTTGTAAAACTAGATTTATTTAAGTCCTGCACGGATGGACGAAAATGAGACACGCTGTGCAAAATAAAAAGGCTAATGGCCTTGTTTTCCTCTCAAGTACTTCCCCACTTCCCTTGTGTCTCTCTCTTCTATTTTTTTAACAACTTCCTGCTTGGCTTTTTCTACAGCTGAAGTCCTAAATGTGGGTCAGCAGTCTGCATGACTAATTTCAAGGGCTCACAATGGGCTGGATACTAATGTTGAGCTTCTGCGACACGATGACACACAGAACAGTCTCATGTGTCTGACACGTCCAGGCAATGACGGCCTTTCCATAAAATAAGGTGAGCGGAGAACGCAGAGCAGAGCTCCCGAGTTTTGCTTTTGTTGTGACTGACAATACCCAGGAATTTAACCTTCGTGGCTCCTTTTCTCAACAGCTCTGGGTTATCGTTTGGAAAACTGTGTTTTTGATGATTAAATGAAAACAGTCATGTCAATGTCTTTGGAGACTGCCCAGGTACCCCTACTGCCTTTTTAGAATGTGGACTGTCAACGTCTGGTTACTGTGTTTTAGAAAATACAGTTTTGGTTTGCACCAAGTAAATTCTGAAGACATAATTGAATCTGGAACACACCTCTTGCTGATGTGTGTCTCCATTTTTCTTGCATGGAATCTCAAAGTTTTACACCGCGTTTCACACAAGTGGGTCTACTACAACTGTGACTCAATGGATCAATGAATAGCAAAGGAAAAACACTATGAATCATTGGTTGAACAAACCCAAACTTGCTAAACTCCAATCCACACCCAGTTTTTTCAGAAATAATAATAATGATAATACTCCCGCCCTCCATTCATTTCTAACCAAGACAGGACACAAAAGTGCTCAAAGGGACTGAACCATCTACCACACAGAGAAAAGGGGCTCAAACACAGAAAAACCAGGTCTGCATTTGATCAACTAGGTGAATCAGACACCTCAGTCTCTGTATTTTCATATGAATAAAGTTTGAATTATGGATCCTTCAACAACGACCCATTCAACCGAGATTTATGAAACAGAGGGGGTACAAAAACATGCAGCATTGACTTCAGTTACATTTGGAGCCATAAGTCCAGATCCTCATTGCATTATGTGTCAAGGACGGTGAAAAAGGTTTGCCTGGCTCTGCAGAGAGGTGTTTTTGCACTTTATAAAGACGTGAGCTTGGAGCACAATGATTAGATGGCTCTCAATGACCATTTTAATGTAATGAGTCACATTTCCCCACAGCTAATTCAGACTGCAGCTGTTGTGGTCATCCAGATTTTGATGACTGATGTGGCCTATGATGTGGCACTACAGCCTGACGTTCTCCCCTGCTTGTGAGACACAGGAGCACAGCCAGTCAGTCTGGTTCGCCAATGAGCTCTTCTTCGACAGAAACGCTGCGCTTCTGTCGTCGGAGGAATGCTGAACCCCTGGCTCGGCAGTTTCCTCGCTGCCGAGCTCTGACCGTCGCTGCTGAACAGAGTTCGCAGAATCTATAGAGGCGTAATGCAATAAAACCTGGACTGCACCCCAACGAAATTCCAGGCAGGCAACAGAAACCCATTCTCATATTGTATAGTTGCATTAATTATTAACAAAAAAAAAACGGTTGCTCCTGCAGTTCTGTTGCTATTTAAAGTGCCACCGATGCCCCCACACAATTAGTAATCTTTTCATGCAGCATCGATCTTTAACCTAGATTGCAGTCCCGCCCAAGGTTTGCATAGATAATGCAAAGATAACAAGTACTTAATATCAACGCCAACTGGTGCAACGATATACTATTAGCACACTTCTGTTTTACTGCTATCGTCCACCAGAGGGCGATTAAGATAGGGTGGCTCCTCTTTTGAGGAATTCTGGGGTCACCGTCATCTTTATTTACAGACCCTGGCCTCTCCCCGCTGTTCCCGGGTCAGCCAGAAAGATAAGCGTGGACACAAGTAAATTAATGAGTGGTATGTTGAAAATGACATATTCCGTTGCTGCAATCCCTCATCTAGATCATTACGCTTCCAAATGTAGAAAACTTTTTTTTTTTTTTTTCCTCTGGCCTGACTGGTCATGAGTCAGTCTTTTTTGGGTGTGTGCAGCTTGTTTTACATTACAGGCCACCTTGTGATTTCACCAGTTCTGAGCCAGTTGAAATGTTTCATTTCATCAAGAGAAGGCAGAGACTTCAATTTAGAAGCCAGGCCACGCACAAACCAGTGGAAAAATCAATTACATAAATGTTTGATGAAAAGACAAAAGCAATCCTCAAGGCAGGAGTCAGCAATTTAGAGTCAACAAATCTGAAATATGCTGCCAGCATCCCCTTTGGCGTTTGGTGGTAAGTAATGGCCAAAATGATGTGAACTCTGACGTCACTGTCAAGACTATGGTTATAAATGGGCCCATTTTAACATATTATCTAATGACTTTGATGACGGATTCAGTCCCCCCCCAAGCTCCAATAAATCCACTTGTGCCAAAAATATTCTTTCAAGGATCCAGATAGTAACTTTTTATGTTTATAGACACTCCCAACTCAAACTACATGACTAAAGAAGCTTGAAAAACCAACTTTTATGTGACAAAAAAGAAAACCACCCAGATGTGGTGGCTATGAAAAAAAAAAACACCATGTTCAGCCCCGTGCCCGGCCCGCTGTGTCTCCTGGTGCAGAAGGACTGGGGACAGTCAACATCTGGCCGGGTCGTCGCGCTCAAAACCCCACGGATTCCCGCTGCACAACTGGCCGCAGAAGCTGCTGGACAAACTGGCAGATCGTCCTCCGTCCCGGGGTTGTACTATTATCGAGAGAGCAGCCAACAACGCGGTCAGACAGAACCAAAACCGTCTCACTCATTTCTGCCAATGTTTCTTTGTTGGCATGTTTTTGTTCCTCGGCATGTCATCATGTTTGCTTCGGTTTACTTTAGCCGAGTCGCGTTCTCTGCTAATTAACCACTTGAAATAATACACACATCGGCCTCCCTTCCTCCTCCCCCACAATGGTTTGTTCTTCTGCCTCATTTAGACCAAATAACAGCCTGTTAATCAAATTAGCAAAGTATCACTGCCTCTTTTAATATTCTGTCATATAAGTACACGTTTGACCCAGATACGGCCCTTTCACGCAGACAAATATGTTAACTTATGTCCAACAATGTCGAAGGAGAGAAGCCATTTGAACACATTTCTTAAAACAACAACAAAAAGAATGTTCCATTCGATACACAAACAGGATTGCCAATAACGCTTGAGGTAGTGGAAGGCCTGGCCTCCATCACAAGTAAACAGAGGAAATTAACAGCCTGGCGGTTTCCTCATCTGACAAATAACTTGATTTGAGCCAAGAGAGCAAAATGATCTCGACGCGACTGCAACGACGTGCTAAACCAAAGTGAATTTCCGCTTTTCCCGGGAACAGCTGCCGGACACCTGGAGCACCTTTGGAGCGATGGAGAAATTGTGTTTAAAAAAAAAAAATGCTTTGCATTCTAGAGACGAAATAATGAAATGATTTGCTTGTGGACTCCACCGAGATGGCCCTGGTGGTTCCTCGCCCGCTGCTCCCCCGCCCGACAGCAGGGGCAGTGCCAGGCTGACGTCAGCCAAAGGTGAGGGCATGTTTAATATTTGCTGTTGCTTTCTCTTCCTGTTGCTGGAAATCAGGCGGGTGAACCTTATCTGACAGGCAATGCTGGCATTTTACAGCTCAGCCCACAATAAACCAAACTGTTTTGAGTTTGCTCGGATTCAAATATAATAAAAACACCTTAATAAGCATCTGCACATAAAAGATACATACACATGTGTGTAAACATGGATAAATATAACCTGGTTTCTCAGTACAGGCCTACATCCTAAAATGATTAAAACCCGGATATGACAAGAAAATCCCCATAAATGCCACACCATGCCCATGAACACTGCATCCAAACAGCCCTCATGACAATAGCAAAACCAAAACCAGTGGAAGAATCTAAACAGGGCCAAAGTGCAGTAGAATCACAATGGGCTGCTACAATGATAGAAATCAACAAGTGTGAAGCATCCAAGATTAATAAGATCTCCCACATTTTACTGCATTATTCACCATCCACCTACATAGAGATTAGTTCCGCTTTTTTATGTGGGTCATGCTATTAGAAGATGAGATGACATTTACTGCTCAGAAGAAGGTCTCGCTACATAATAAATACTCATCACCAGGTGCCATGCATCCCACAGCCTTTAAAGGAAAAGGAGGAAAAAAAAAACGTTAAGACTGTTTTCATAATCGCTCCAATATTATGCCATATTTTCTGCAGCTCCGTCTGTGATGTCATCGTGGCCCTCTGCTGAAGCACTGGCTGTCATTAATTAGACTATGGCCCTGCTGTTCGCTCTGCGTTCCCATGGTAACAATGTGTGGTGTCTACTTTCCGCCAACCGAGGCGGCTGTGATCATAAAGTCGCCGGTGTCCCTTTCTCCTCAGGTCGGGCAGATTTTTCACATGCCGCAGAAAACACTTTAATCTGATTAATAAAATCAACTGGCAGGCGACCGTCGTCGCTGCTTTTCGTTCCTCGTGACAGCAACTCATGACATGGCATCAAAACACTATGCTCATCTCTTACTGGGATACAGTAGGGATAGAGACGGTTATTGCAGCAGCGCTTTAAAAAGCAGCAACACGTCGATTTGAAGCAAAAGTAAGGGTACAGGAAACTATTATTTCATAACATTACAAATGCATCAGTAAGAGCCCACAAAAGCTGCGGTATGACAGGAAAAGAGAGTTCCGATTTTTATATAACATTTCCTCAGTTGCTTCCCATTGTTGCCAGGTCTGAAATTACACAAGAGATTGAAATTTGCCTGAAACCGATTATGAAAGGAGCATTGAGTTATTCAACGGCCCGGCATAGACGTCACAGAGGGCCACATTAGGGACCTTCTCAGCCGCAACGCCGGTTTCTTCCGTTGGCAAAAAAAAACAAAAAAAACAAGGCAAATGGTCGTGCCCCTCCTCAGCAGTGTTTTCCCACGAGCGCCGTCTACGTCAACCAAGCTCCAGCTTGGCTCTAATCCCCCCCCCCCCCCCCTTCGCCCAGAACACGCACCCCCAGGCAGCAACTGAACTCTTGCACCTACTGAGCTGGACGGCGCTCGTTAAAGACACCCTCGCGCGCTGCGCGTTAACGTTAAAATAAGCCACTGCACCACCTCACCTGACATTCCAGATGGGGGGAGGAAAAAAAAAAAAAATCAATCAGTCAGTTAAATCTTCTTTTCATTAGCAGCACATTTGAATAAAAAGATCTTGATGGATCCCCTCTGTAAACTCCTATTTACCCGTTGAGAATATCCAACATGCCCTCTATATTTCCCCGGCATACGCGGTGATTTTGGTGATACTTCGCTAGCGCCACCTTGTAATTACGCGTTCACCGCTCGGCGTGGGTCTCAGGCTGGGTGGTCGCATCCTTTCAATAAGACAGAAGGTGTGCACACACAAAAGAGAAAATCCTTTCACCAGGTACGTCTACTCTCAAATTTTCTCCTAATTATATTCTTTTCACCATCCTAAATGAATCACCAAATTATTCCAAACCTGTTATTGTCTGCCGCTGTTCAGGAAAGGATGCAATTACCCAAGGCACTGTGTGAACAAATATGTGGGTCGCTATTCTAGGGCACGGGTGGAAAGGGCGCCGCTGCTGTAACGCCGTCTCAAGCAGCCAAAGGAGGGTATATCTGACAGTCTGTATTGTCATTAACGTACTCTCACTAAGGTCCTAAAAGCGAAAGAAGTTCAGGCCCAGAGTCTCCGTGCACAGACACTGAACTGAAGTAGCCTTTCCCAGGCGTTCCATGGAAAAAATGAGCCCATGTCTCCATTCCTATCTATTGCTATTCCGTTTTCCTTATTATGAAACATGCACGCGGGTCCCCTCATTTGATTTAGGCTTCTCTTCCGAGAAAATCAAGCCCCGATATGAATCTCGTATCTTACAGGAAGCAGGTAAACAAAGAGCTGTAAAAAGAAAACTGCACAGCAGCCAAATGTGTAATCGCTGTTATTCTAAGGGAGACGAACGACGGCGCAGGTATTACTGCTGCAGGACTTTTCTTTTTAAAGCTAATCAGCGTCTGAGCTCCACTGCGAGACAAACGATGCCCGAGAACAGAGGTGGGTTAATAACATTTACATTTTTAATGACAAAAGGCTGCAGCATTCTTCCATGAATGCTCCACCGCTTCCCTTATTCTGTGGGAGCCCTGGTCGCATTTTATCCACCTGATAAAAGCAAGGTTAAACACGGGGGCCCTATTTTGTCACCCTAACACCTCGATATGGAGCGGGCGGAAATGTTTGGCCACTTTGGCGATGGTTTGTTGCTGAAGTGTCTTCGAGCAAAGCGACACCTTGGGAGCTCTCTGAGACAGAATTTCCACCCTTTTCCTTTTCTCTCAAATCAGAATTTCGAAATGATTAAACCATGCGAGTCCAGGCCGATTTTTTTTTTTTTTTTTTTTTTTTTTTTAAACGTTTCAATTAACGAGATTTGCGCCGCTCTAATCTGGACGTAACCTGAAAATAACGCTTGGCTGTCACAGCCGCCTGCGAGCTCCGACACCTGCCCTGATCTGATGATCAGGTTTGGCTTCTTGACATCACAGATTGCCCATGACCTACTAAACAACAAAGGAATGAGAAATCCATCTGGGAGTGCTCTTTTCACCGGGGCTTCAGACCTGCTCCCGCTCGTCCCTGCCCTTCTGTCGCGCTCTGCACTTTGCCCCACCAAAAACAAACGCCTCCACCCTCCTCGTCTAAGGGGCAGCCACGCCCGCGCCCGCCGGGGGAAGGGGGGGGCGATGGCGGGCGCCCGTTGCCGTTAAAGAAACGCTGAAAACCGCAGATGCCCTTATATGAACGCGCCGCACAATAAAACCGCTTGAGCGGATTTTAGCCGGGATCCAAATGTAGAACAGATGTTTATCTCCTTTCATGCCGCAAATAAAAAGAGGCAAATCAAATTCACCTAATGTGGCGAGGCGCCGAGCAGGAAGAAGGGCAACTTGAGAGAAGCGCCTAATTGTCCTAATGATCCTCCAGTGGATCCGGGCCCGAAGCTACCGAGGACAATGACCGTGTGCCCGGGGAGCCGGCGACCGCAGCGGGGGCCGATGACGTCCGTAGCGCCGGTTATATAACCGGAGCAGAACATTTTATCTCTCATAGTAACAATGTGGAAGAGTGTGACATGAATGCCAGGCGGGCCTGGAGGGTCATGTGCGGCATACTGGAGCGCGCCGCTGGAGCGTCAGGCCAGAGGAACATCCACCGCTTGCGCGCCGAGTCACCGGCGAAATATGCGTGACGCGTCAAGTCACGTCGAGTTTTGCAAACAGTCGGAGAGCAACGACGGCCGGACAGGAAGTAGGTGGTGTAATTATGCGACCGCCGACCGTTTGACTCAACCTTCTTCTAACCGCGGCACGATCCCCATGGGAAAGACATTCCACCTCCGCGTTGTTTAACCCCAAAGAAATAACGCATTGGTGCACGTTGAGGCAGTCCATAGGAACAGATTTACAGCCACCTTAATGCAGGAAGTGACACGCACACACACACACACGAGCACGCTGCAGCTCAGTGGATGACATGTGGCGTCTGCCGGATAAAAAGTCTGAAATAAAAATGCTTCACAAGAATTCGAGCGAACCTTTTCTTGGAAAAAAAAACATGATTAATGGTTGCTGAGCAAGTTCATACATCTTCAAAACATGCCTGGAAGAGGCTTTTACCCCCCCCACCCCCTCACATACATGCACACACACACACACACACACACACACAACATCCATTGCATCAAAGGACACAAATGTAAAATATCAACCATATTAAAAGAAATCTAGAAATGTTTATTTTTTTATTTACAGTTTTATGTATCCATCGTTGGTACTGTATGGAATATTGCCATCTATTTTCTGTCATTCCCATGTCCGATTGAGGACTCTCACAAGCCTTTTTGGTTTAAAAAATAAAAAATAAAAAAAAAGTCAGCTCAGTCAATCCATTAAGGGAGCTTTTAGCGTAGAAAAAATATATAGCAAAAGAAGGGTTGTAAGAGACTTCATTAGACATACTGGAGCATGAGGAAAGAGGGTTGATGGAGCAGACGGACTGTTCATCACATGCACAACCAGTGAGGTCAAGCTGGAACGCGTGGCTACAGGAGGGATTGATATCACCTTCGACTGCCTTTCAGTGTGTTTCACAATAAATGAAAAGGGGGAAAAAATGAACGTGCTAGTGAAATGTCAACAGATTCCGTGCCTACAATTATATACAACTATAATAACACTAAGAATATCCATATTCTGAGGTCACGTGAATATGCACCAGCTTTGCTTTGTTCATAAAAGAATTGGGTTTTTTTTTCCTTTCTCCTTCAACACCCAACTCCGCTGTCTTTTGTGCAGGATAGCGTCATCTGCGATGCCCTCTTATAAATAAGAAGCGGTGGAGGAGGGAAAAAAAAAAAAACGAAGCGAGGACGCCAAAGAGCTTGAAAAATCAGAACCTATTGTCGTGGATGTTTGAGGAGTGGAACTCTCGTCTGGCTTCAGGGGAAATTAAAAAATACTTGAAATGCCTGCCTCGTGCGGTCAGGCTGTCTGCTCCTCGTCGTTCGCTTCTTTCTATTTTGAACCAGAAACGCTCAAAACGTTTCTGCGAAGCGTGTCTCGGATGTTGACATCATGCGTGTGCGCGCTTATAGGGCTGATCCGGTGTGTGTGTGTGTGTGTGTGTGTGCATGTGTGTTGGGGGGGGGGGGAGCAACCTTGGTAGGGAAATGTTTCAAATTCTCTCACCCGCCTGCCTTTTTCTGCAAAGCAGAACTCAGGTGAGAGGATTGCTGGTCAACCTGTCGCACTTGACTGTCTTTGGGCCTGAGCTGAATCAACACAGTTTGTATATTCAGCAGTCATTCTTATGTGGAGCGCCCTTTTTCTTTTCTTAAAGGGCCAGGAGGTGGAAACCAGCCCCTATGCAGCTACACGGGCCTGCACCATTTGTGCATGCCCGGTCACACTAAGCTGCTCTAGCAATATTCAGACTAGCGTTCAGTTTAAGCTTGCAGGACATGGCCCAGTAACCTACTTTCCTGACAACATGCTTTGTAACATCAAAGACGAGGCTGTGTGTCATCAGTTAACTAACCTTTGCCGTCACAGAGTTCCAGCAAAGAGACACGAAACCCCAGACAGAACAGCTCGGCAGAAAAGCAGAGAATCGAGCCCAGCCACGGCTCTAAAAACGGGGGGCGGGGGACCCCCACAAAGCCCTGTCAACAACAAGTGTGAAAGAACCGAAAAGGGGCGCGGACGTTAACGTGAAAAGACGAGGAAATGTCAAAGATAAAGGGCTGACGGGCCGAAAACTGAATGTCAAATCAATAAGTACAGTGAGGGCCGACTGGTTATTGTGGCTGCGACGTGGCTGTTGTGTAATCTTTGGTAACAATCGATGTTAGATTGACAGGTTATGAAATGCTTTGTATTAAAGTGGCACCAAAAAAACCCGGGTTGATGACGCCTGAGCTCAATGTCAACATGGCTGGCAGCAGGACACTGCCTTGGATTTCCCCTTCCTCTTTTAATATTACAGCCTGTAAACATAATAGGGCACACAAACAGCACAATGAGCCCATACAAAACACCAATACCTGCCTGGACTGTAATACAGTGAGCAAACAGAGCAACCATGGGCACAGGATGCACGCGCGCACTCTTTGATGAGGGTAATAGGTACCCTGGTAATATAGTGTGACCATGTATTGGACGGGATTCCGGACTTCTGGCTTGGACTGTGGACCGACTGGCTGATTTTCTGGTTACATGTCAGATGAGGTTCAAGAGGTTCAATGAGAATAAACCAGGGATAATAAAAAAGCCATTACGTTTGCTCGTCAGTTGGTCTGTTTTGATGTCGGCTTTAAAGGGGCAGTTCGCAAAACAATGAAGAATTGAGTCAGCGGCTGACCGGTGAGCACAAAACCAGACTTTCAACAGTGACATTTGGAGTCAGGGCTGAAACACGTAGCTGAAGGGAGAAGACGGAGACCGGAGTCATGAGGTTGGCTGAGCTTCCAGCAGCAAGAACGCCGCAGTGAACACCCAAGTTTAGTCACAGCCCGTCCTGGCTCGCTCACATGTCAGCTAACATCCTCCTCACTATTCCAGTCCACTGCTGGGCCGGTCCCAGCACCGGACTGGAGCGTAAAGGTCAGTATGTATGAATGGAGGTGTGTTGACCTCTGGGATTCCAGCTCCACCAGGTCCTCATCTAGATGGCACAATTGCTATGAATCAGGAGGCTTGGTAAAACTCTCATGACCCCTGTGTTGTTGTTTTCGGGTTGTTTTGTTAATTATTTGTTTTCAGCCACACACATATTCACACCTTTAACCCAATCATCCAAAAAGTTTATTAACACCTAAGCTGCGCCAATGACGCACAGCTTCCAAGTTGTCCGTGTCCATGATATTCTTATTTTTTTTGCAATAAAACAAAAAAAAATAGTTCACGTATGCTCAGTGTGTCGCGGTAAACGAAGCCAGCCCTTGAAAAAGACAAGACAAAACGAAACCAAACGACATAAATATTCGCCTGAGCAGCTGATCAGAAGCGAACCAGCAAGAAACGAGATCGATGTCAATCTGACGCCGAGCATCGCCGCGACAACTGCGGGGAAAAACTCACCTTATTCTGTCAAGTAAGCGTCAGGCGGGTGCGTGTGGAGGGAGGACCTTTAAAGCCCGGCGTCCTATATTCCAAAAAAGTTGTCTGACCGAGGGGACAGCTCGGCGCGGGGAGCCTGGCGGTGCGCGACCGAGCTGGCGGATCCAGAACCCGATCCAGAAGATATTTTTCTTAAAAAAGAAAACCGCACCAACTCCTGTCTTCACGCACATACACGCTCGCACACACGCACAGAGAAACGCGAACAGATGAAGCTGAATGAAGAGTTCTCTGCAGCCGGGAGCGCGTCCGCGCTCGGAGCACCGCCCACTGGAGCCAACACCAAATAAAGTTATGTGTGGAGGGATCGCGGGGTTTTAAAGAGAGGCTTCTCTCTCAGTTCTGCTCCTGTCGGGTCTTTTTAAAGACATTAAAAAAAGAGAGAATTACGTAGTTGGAAGACTCGGGTTGAATTGCAGGATCTACGAGTTGGAATCTGCGTCCGCGTCTGCGTCTTTTTGCGCGCCATGGTTGTGGCCCTTAGAGGCCGTCGTATACATCACCTCTGCATGCTGGTTTGTGGTTTGTGTGGACAGGGAGGATTCGACTGCCATCACAACACCACCCAGGAGATAAACACTCGCCTTAGGGCGACCTTTAGGTCGACCGGATTAGTTCAGGTAAAGGCTGCAGAGAGAATCAACACAGAACGATGGAAAATGCAAGTGGGGGCGCTCTTAAAATGTCACAGTGAATATAAACTATGCCATTTGAATCATGAAAACAAAAGTGATTTTTTTTTTTAAAAAAAAGTCTTAAAAACAGTGATCTTATGAAGATCTTCTAATAACGCGGCTGCAGTGGAGGCTGGATGAAGCGATTCCTCTCTAAACCACGGTGGTCCCCATTAAACCTCAAAAGTGTATTTAACTGCATCACGTGGCGCACGGCATGGCATTCCATCACATTTGGAGGTTTACGAAGGTTTTCGTTTCAATGACCCTTTTTGTGCCATCTGTTTTACATCTCGAGCCAGAAAAGAGCAGAGCTGGCCCATAAATGCAGCCATTCAATAACCGCACAAAAAAAAACAAAATAACAAAAATGAGACCAGCATCTCTCGGCTACGCGTCACATGAATTATTTAGAAAGGGAAAAGCTGCCAATTACTGCTTGAAATAAAATCGCCTGTGGGGAAAATCGCATTGCCCGTGAATCAGCGCGACGGCCGCCGTCATTTCCAAGCCTCATAGAGCTATTCAGGATCGTGAAAGGTGACCTTTGGCCCCAAACGGTCGATGTGCCGCCGTGACATGCCATCATTTAGAAAACGGGTCGTGATTTTTTTAGTGGCAAACCGCTCGCGCCAGTGACTCAATGCTCCCAGTGAGCCATATAGGCCCTCTCACTGGTCCCGAAGACGTTGACAGCAGAATTGTGTCGAGGTTTCCAGCTCATAATCGTCTTTTCATATATGCAGGTCGTAATAAGACCAGAATAAACGCGGCCGTGACTCAGCAGCAGACGCCCGTGTTATTCCGTATCCAGATAGGACAAAAGGTGGGGGGAAAAAAAGGGGACTTTCTTGACCACCTCCACAATCGTGTCAAGCTGGGGTTCACACTCACGGCCTTGTGCAGTGGGACACCTTGACATGCGGGGCCGGGAAACATCTCCAGATCCACGTACTTGAGTCACAGAAGGGTGCAGAACAAACAAACGGGGATGTGCTGCAACACAAAGAGGCAGAAGTCCTCCATCTGATGGAGCAGAGTGTTTTAGCCGGCGTTTCCTTCTTTCTAACGTGGTCATTTGGGTTTCATTCCTCTTTGACTCTGTCTAATAAATGCTCCCTTTATGCAGTTCGTATGTCTCCTTTGTCAAAGGTTCACTTGTGACATGCTCCTCCAGAGTGAGCGGCTCATGATAGGTCAATAACGAGAGCATATTTAACATAGAGATGAAAACATTTTTCCCTCTTAAAGAACCAGTCGCTTCCACTTGGATGGGTCCTTGATGTGGCCAACTGACAATCATGTGAGACACGAGAGGAAGGAAGGATAATTTTCTCTCCCTTCAACAAAACTCTTCTCATCTTCCAGGTGAAATTTAGGGTTATTTTTCAGAATTGACATCTTTGCCTCATCGCTGGCTGTATACTGTAAAGATTCACACCTCCGGCAGCTGACTGAAGTGTTAATTAGCCCGTCTATTTCTGTGTCCCAATACATTGAGGTCGTGCCTTCCGAACATCAGGATGAGGTAAACTTAAGAGCTCAAAAGTCATCTCACTCCTCCAGAGAACAGGAGAATCTTCCTAAGAACTGTGAAGCTCGTTGGGCTTATTCTTGTGCTCATCTTCGGAATTATAAGGAAACTAGTTTCCTTTATCAAATCCTATCTTGGATTTGCACTGGAGTCCATCTTGGTTGTTTGTTGACACTTGTAAGTACCGTTGTGTTTTAGAGGTTTTCTACAAGCACTGGAAAATGCATAAAAGCGTACTCTTCCTTCCTTTGTGCAGAATTAAGAGATTGGAATAAAATGTGGTGAAATGGCATCTATATTATAAACAAAAGTATCTGGTCAAAGGCTTTGCATGTACTGCAGTAGGAGGCTTTTATTTCTTCCACATTATTGACACATTGCTGGACATTTACATGACAGCACTTCTTCATTTTACAAATGGGCACGTCAAACGCGCACGCTTGCAGTCTCTGTAATTACTGAAAATTACATTTCAGTCGTATATTTGCATAATAGTCAGTACAATACTTGCAGATGTGTTTGGAAAGGGAGGTGCGGGGGGGGTGCGTCCATCTGCTAAAAATGCAATTGGCAAACTATTTATTTATTACACTTTGAATGGAATTAAAGCGACGGGGGGGCTATGGTTCAAACGCGACTAAAGGTGCAACCTATATGTTTAAAGAAGTTAGACTACTTGTTTGTGTCGGAGCTGCGGACGTCGGCCCACTAGAGGGCGCTGTCACAGCCGACGCTCCAACAGCGGCAGTCAGGAGGCCATTCACTAGCTTCTGTTAGCTAGCCGGCGGCTAACAACAAGCTAAAACACTAGACTGCCCCGATGTCGCTTGTTTCGCCGAGTGATGGCAGGAGAACGGTGTTCCCACGTCGAGGCCGGTGAGTGCCCGCCGAGGCGGCGGCGGCGGCGGCGGGAGGGGAGCGGCGCTAAAGCAACGGGGCTAGCCTTAGCCGAGGGGGGCTAGCGGCCGAGCTAACCGCCCCTGCCTCCCTCTTTCAGAACTCTATTACCTCATCGCCAGGTTTCTGCAGTCGGGACCTTGTAAGAAAGCGGCTCAGGTAAGCAGAACCGCAAACGACAGCGGCAACAACAATCGGTGGTTGTCGTCGCCGAGCGTCGGCGGGGGGCGGGTTAGCCTAGCCGCTAGCGCCGGCTAACCCGCGTCCGTTCCGTCCGTGTGTTGTCAGGTGCTGGTGGAGGAGCTGCAGGAGTTCCAGGTAGGTGCACCACCCGCGACGGTGGCCTCTCCCCCCCTGCTCGGGCCCCCCCCCCGGGCGGCCCCGCGTCGGGCGGCTTCCAACCCTTCGCCGACCCGCCGAAAAGAGGAAGAAGAAGCGGAGGTAGCGTCGTTCTTTCATGCCTTGTCCCCCCCTCCCTCCTTATCTTTGCACTTTAGTTGGTGCCCGAGCGGTGGAGCTGGGACGGGAAGAGGTACAGAAGAACCTTTCGGGACTGGGTGAGTGTCAGCTGTCACGTTTAACTTAACGTAACGGGGCGCTTCTCGGCGCGTCCACCGCGGCGGTTAATGCCGTTTGGAGGGGGTTTGTGGTTTTTTTAAATACGTTATTTGAGGGTTGAATGTCTTTTTTTTTTGCTAATGGAATGTGACGTTTTATTTTAAATTTGTGCAGGCCTGTTTTTATCCGTGTGTGTGGAGGGTTTGCTATTGTGCGGCTACTGGGCGGGGCCAGTGCGAGGGGGGAGGCTGTGATTGGTCGGGCGCGACTGTCACTCGCAGGCCTGAGCCAATTAGATTGCAGCTCACGCCTGCGAGCGACACCGTAAGCAGGAGGTTGTTTCGTTGAGCCCCTGTGCTCCTCCTCTTGTCCATCTGTCCCCTCCAATACAGGCTTGTTTTCTAAATCATTCGAGAAGTTCCGGGCTTCAGTTTATACCTTTACAGGCACTGGAAAACGAAACTTATAGTCCTGTAAAAAAAAAAAAAAAAAAAAAGGCTTGTGAAAAGGTCGCACACCTCCAAGACTCGTGTCAACACGATGGGGTTGACTCATCTAATGTTTTGTTTTTATTGTGAGCCCCTGGAAATTCCTGAAATGTCAGTAACATTTAAACAGCAATCATCTGGTCCTTGTCCCACTTTCAACATTTTTATTTTATTGAAATCTGTTTAGGATTTTTGAAATATTTTGCGATCAAATAAAAGGATACTTGCCGGCTATCACATCACCTTCTTTGCAGACATTGATTTTGTAGCCACGACTAAAACGTCAACATTGTGCTGTGTGAAATGTCTATAAACAATATTGAAGATAGGAATAAAATGTACATATGTAAGCACTACATTATATGTACATTTGTCCATTTGTGCTGCATCTCTGTTTAATATTATTGTCTACTGTTTGTAGATGATTGTGAATGAGCACATTCCTGCAGACTATCTGCTCCGTGTTTGCCAGCGAATTGGTCCGCTTATAGAAAAGGAGGTCCCACCGAGTGTTCCTGGAGTCCAAACACTTTTGGGCCTTGGAAAACAGTCATTGTTGCGTACCAGCAAAAGTAAGTGTTTTCCTCATATCTACATAGTTCTGTTTTTAATGCTAATAGGATATTTAATTATATGTATCTATATTTATTTTTCTTCTGCAATCTAGGCTGTAGCCACAAAGTATGCAGTGGGTCATCCGTCGCTGCACTCCACCGCGGACGTCCACCAGAACCTCCAGTTATCAATGGAGGTCCTCCCAATGTTGGTGTGTGTTGTATTTTATTATTTTAATTAATTTAAAATATTGACATTCTCTTAACCAAGTAAAGATCTAACTATCCTTGTGTCTTCATGTAAAGTGTCCACCGTGGGTGCTCGGAGGGCCACAGGAACAGCTCGTTTCAGCCAGCTTCTGCCATCTTCTTCCTACCAGCACATGAAGATACATAAACGTATTCTTGGCCACCTCTCTTCGGTCTACTGTGTAGTCTTTGACCGCACTGGCCGGCGGATATTTACGGTGAGTGATCATGAAAGCTGATTAAATGTTTTATCTGTTGAATCGCACTTAACAATCTACACATGAAAATATCACACACAACAATACAATATTCTCTTTTGTCACTTTACTAGTGAATACTATTGTAAATATTGATCATTACTGTTAGAATTCATGCACATTATGTCTTTGGCATTTAAAAAAAAAAAGAACAGAAGTCAGAGGAGAAATCTTACTCATCACAACATTAAAGTATACTTGCAACTCGTTATGAATTTGCCATATGCTTGTAGGGTTCTGATGACTGCCTGGTGAAAATCTGGGCCACAGACGACGGCCGCCTTTTGGCAACACTCCGTGGCCATTCAGCAGAAATCTGTGACATGGCTGTAAACCACGAAAACACACTCATTGCTTCAGCAAGCTGTGACAAAACCATCAGAGTGTGGTGCCTGCGAACCTGTGCACCCATCAGTGTTCTGCAGGCCCACGCTGCCTCCATCACATCCATTCAGGTGAGAATGTAGCGAATGGATGAGGAGAAACTTTTACTTAAATGAGCTCTGAGATCAGCAGCGTAGTCTCAGGCTTTGACAGAACAACTGAGATTGCCTTGGCACTATTTTTTCTGAGAGAACAGGTCAGTCATTGTTAACACCCTCTGTCCCTGTAGTTTTGCCCTGCTGTTAAAGGCACAACGCGGTACCTGGGCTCCACTGGTGCAGATGGCATGGTGTGTTTCTGGAAATTCCACTCAGTCAGCATGAAGTTTGAGTAAGTGTTTAAAACGCCCCCTTTTTGCTCTTTCAGCACTTGTAGCTTCTATTTGCAGCAAAATAACTCGAGTATTTTTGTTTCTCCAGCGATCAGCCAGTGAAGTTTGTTGAGCGATCACGTCCAGGAGTTCAGGTGTCAACGTCGTCTTTCAGTAGCGGTAGGTGTATTATTAATACCACTAAAGTAAAAAATAAGAATTCGCCCCAGATGAATAGGAAGAGATTCCTTTATTCAGAAGGAGTGGGTGTTCAGAAAGCCAAAGAAAATGTGTTATGTAGTTGTGTTCTTGTCAGTATTCTGAGCTCTTATGGCATGTTTGTTTATAGGTGGAATGTTCATGGCTACTGGCAGCACTGATCACATGATCAGGGTCTACTACCTCGGTGCTGAAACTCCAATGAAGGTTGCTGAGATGGACGCTCATACGGTAAAAAGAATCAGGCTGTAACTACTGCTTCCGCTTCACTCCATTTGTCCCTTTGAAGAATGGAGGGAGGCAAAGATAATAAATATAAAAGACATGAAATATAATGGAGAAGATGTTTAACATAGATGTAATGTTGAATATGTCTTCTGTTTTTGCTTTTAGGATAAAGTCGTGGTTGTCCAGTTTAGCAATAACAGTGACAGGTGGGTGTTTGTATTGAGTGTTTTTTTTTCTTTAAATCAAGCTTTATGTACACAAAGACAATAAATTGCTTGTTGAGTTATAGTTTTCATACATTTGACCATAATTATGTGTACATGCTTAGCCTAAGGTTTGTGAGTGGCAGTCGTGACGGCACAGCAAGGATCTGGCGTTACCAACAACAGGAGTGGAAGGGCATCTCATTAGATATGACTTCCAAACTCCCTGGGTAAGGAAGAGATACAGTGTTATCTTTATGGCTATGAACTATTTGTGTGTCCCGTCTGATGAAATGGTTTCTTCCAGGAATACCGTTGCCAGCGGTGATGACAAAACCAAACTGGTGGTGACTATGGTAGCTTGGGACCGTGCTGACACCACTGTCATTACTGCAGTCTCAAATTATCTGCTCAAAGTGTGGAGCTCAAACACTGGGCAGCTTCTGCATGTCTTATCTGTAAGGGGCTGAAGTGTTTGTACTGTTGAGCTAATTTAGGATAAAAATGAATATTTGATGAAACGTTTGTACTCTTCAAGGGTCACGACGATGAGGTGTTTGTTATGGAGGCTCACCCATTTGACTCCCGCATCCTGTTATCTGCTGGGCACGATGGCAACATTTACATGTGGGACCTGACCAAAGGAGCAAAGATTCGAAACTTCTTCAATATGGTAGCTAAGTAGCAATGACAATCAGCATAATTACCAGCCAAATGCTTTTGCTCAGCCTAATCCATGATTTTGTGTTTAACTTTTGTCTAGATTGAAGGTCAAGGCCACGGTGCTATTTTTGACTGTAAGTTCTCGACTGATGGGCAGCATTTTGCATGTACGGACTCACATGGTCATCTGCTCATCTTTGGATTTGGCTGCACTAAACCATATGAAAAGGTGAAAACTATATGAACCTTTCAATGTACTTGTTACATGTTCTTGTATTTTTTTTAATTTACTTACACTGAATTTTCGACACATCTCCTTTATATCCTCCAGATTCCTGACCAAATGTTCTTCCATACGGACTATCGACCTCTTATCCGCGACTCCAACAACTATGTGTTGGACGAGCAAACACAGCAGGCCCCACACCTCATGCCTCCACCCTTCCTTGTGGATGTGGATGGGAATCCTCACCCGCCTCACTATCAGCGCCTTGTACCAGGAAGAGAAAACTGCAAGGAGGACCAGCTTGTGCCTCAGCTAGGATACATGGTTAACAGTAAAAACCCATTCTTTCCTTCCTTGGACCTTCCAGAATGCTCGCACAAACAGAAAGGAAATGTAACTGGCAGATTTTGAACCCACGTCTGCCTTTTTGCTGCCTAGGTGATGGAGAGCTTGTTGAGCAGGTCCTTGGCCAGCAGACAGCTGAAAACAGAGAGAGCCTATTGGACAACCTCATCAGACAGTTGCAGAACGAGCAGGATGAGCGTCACAATGCAGCACAGCAGGCTGAAGAGGCAGAGGGTACGTTTTCTTTTAGGATATTTTGTCAAAGTTAAATAATTTTTACACTTCAATCTTGCCTGTAAACTACATAATTTTTGGACAATGATGGGGATTTCTTTACCGTATATTATAAATATTTACGTTACAATCACAAATCTTTTCGTAGGTGCAGATGCAGCACCAGAGGAGGAGGCGGTGGACTCTGCTCCCGCTGCTGCACCTCGCAGGAGCGGACAGGTAGATGGTGTGTGGCAGATGCAGCATAATACTCTGCGCAGTCAAGTAGCCACAGAGAGGGACCTACTGGCCTGGAGCCGCAGAGTCATGGTCAACGAAGTGCCACATGGAGTATATAGGTGAGTTGCCTGGAAAAGGAATCCCTGGTTTATGTGCAAGTTCTGATGGGAATTATTTCTTAGAGTTTTGGAGGACTGCAGAAGAGCCAAAGGCGACATGGAATGTTCTCTTTACAACGCAGAGAGGAAGAAGAAACCAGTGGCCTGCACACCCAAGGTCTAATGATTTCCACTTCAGTTAATAATCCGGAATGCTATTTGTTCCCATTTATGCACACTTATTTTTTGATTTTAAACCTCCTTTTTTGCACTTCACAGAGCGAACCACTTACCACACGCCTACGCTCCCTGCGACCCACCAAGACAAAACGGCAACGCCATGCCTATCAGACTCGCTCGGCTCAAGTCCACCGCCCTGGAACCAGGAGTCGAAATTCAAGGAATCAGCGGAACTCTGAGAGTCGCGTGGACTCAGACAGTGATGGAGAGGTGTGATCAGCCCTTCAACACAAGAAATTCAAACATTACCTGCAAAGTTTTCACGTGGATGTATTCTAAACATGAGAGGTTTCTTATAGTTAGCCATTATTTTGGTATTATTTGTTGACAGGCAGATGAACAGGCGGAGCAAAGTGAGGCCTCTTCTGATGGAGAAGCTCAGTGGCAGAGTGAAAGCAGCTCCAGGTACATGTTTTTCGACTGTTTTTTTTCCTGATGTATTTGTAATCATATAGCTCATAACCTTTTTTATCCTCAGTGACTCGTCCAGCGAGTATTCTGATTGGACAGCTGACGCTGGGATCAACCTCCAACCGCCAAAAAGGTCAAGCAGGAGGCCTGCACAGCCTCAAGGCTACAGCAGCTCTGAGGAGGAAGAAGGTGATGACACAGGAAAGGAGTCCAAGAAAAATGTGAAGAAGAAAAAGCCCAAAGAAAACAAACAGGTGACTCCGCATGAACAACAGCCTAAGTTGTGTCTCTTTTTGTTGCCTGATTAACGCCTTACTGTATGCTTTTAGAAACAGACTTCCTCTCTGGGTGGGCTTAATCCAGAGGAATGGCTTCCCCCATGCTGGATAATGGAAACGGTTCCACGTCGTTCTCCATTTGTCCCACAAATGGGTGATGAGGTAAGTGTGCTGCCCGCACGTCAAACATTGAAACAATTGCATCACATGATTTTGATTTAGCCTCTTCTGTCGCTGTGCTCCTTCAGCTAATCTATTTCAAACAAGGCCATCAGGCTTATGTCCGGGCTGTCCGCAGGGCCAAAGCTTACAGTGTTAACCTTCAGAAGCAACCCTGGAACAGACTCAACCTCAGGGTAAGTCTCTTTGCTTCCAGAACGAACTCCAAAAAAAGTAAGAGTCTGGAAACGGCAATTAAAGTAGTATGTTTGACATGACATGACATCTTAAAAGTTTAATCTACAATTTGACTTCCTAAATATTATACATACATACAATAACTTGTCTGTTAATAACTTTCAGTACAGTTACCATAATTTCCGGACTATAGAGCGCACCTGATTATAAGCCTCACCCAGTACATTTTTAAAGAAAAAAACATTTTGTACATACATAAGCTACACCTGTCTATAAGCTGCATGTGCCCATATTGAAACATGAGATATTTACAAAGAAAGACGGTACACAGAAAGAGTTTTCAAAGTTTTAATAATATACCTTAGCTTTTATTTCCAAACAGTGCCTGTGACGCGGCAGTAACACAACAGGAATACGGTAGCACAGCACTAACAGGGCTGGTTAAAAAAAAACATACCGGTAAAAGTCACTGAGAGCCGTCTTCATCTTCCTCCTGTGCACTGAAACCATGGAAGTCTTCCTCCTCAGTGTCGGATTGGAATAGCGTCAGATATTCTTGGCCACACACTCTCTCCGTCTCTCTTTTGTTGTCGCTGTCAGTGTCACTCTCGTCCTGAGGCAAATTCACTCCTGAGCTTGTGCTGTCCTCTCCGTCACGGAGCAGACCGGCTTTTCGAAACCCGTTGGCGATGGTGGATTTTTTCACACTGCTCCACGCTGTCAGGATCCACTGGCAGACTTGTGCAAAAGTTGCTCTTCGCATGCGGCCAGTTTTGGTAAACGATTTCTCGCCGCTGGTCATCCAAGCCTCCCATTCAACTCGGAGGGCCACTAATGTCAAGTGGCTGCAAATACTTAGTTGTGCCCCCAGGAATCACAGCTGGAATGGAGTTTGTCCTCTTGATGGCTTCTTTCACAGAATCTGTAATATGGGCCCTCATGCTGTCCAAAACGAGTAATGCTATTTTTCTATGAAAAAATCCTTCCGGTCGCTTGCCATAACACTCGGTCAACCATTCTTTCATTAGGCTCTCTACCATCCACCCTTTCGTGTTAACTTTTACGACAATGTCTTTCGGGAGGTTTTCTTTTGGCATAGTAATCCGCTTAAAAATTACCATTGGTGGAAGCTTCAGTCCGGATGCAGTGCAGCCCAAAACACAGGTGAAATGCGTCCTCTCATGGCCGGTTGTTTTCAGTGTGACAGATGCTTCACCTTTCTTGTTGACGGTCCTGATGAGGGGCAGGTCAAACGTCAGGGGTACCTCATCTATATTTATGATGTCATCTGGTCCGATGGAATCCTCTGCTATCTTTGTTTGAATGAATTTGTGAAAATTTGCGACTTGTTCCTCGTAGTCGGGAGGGAGTTGCTGACACAGAGTTTTCCATGTCCTGATGGATAGACCTTTTCGTTTCATAAATCTAAGACACCACGACGGTCCTCCTTTGAAATCCTGAATTTCCTTTTCGGTGGCGATTGTTTTTGCTTTCAGTCTGATCTGCACAGTGGAAACACCTCGGCCATCTGCTCTCTGTGTGTTCACCCAGTCTTCAAGAATGTTTTCTAGTTCGGGCCACCTGCTTTTATTACCTCTGAAAGCTTTTTTTCATCTTTTTACATTGCTCCAGTTCTTCCCGCTGCCGTTTCCAGCGTCTCACCATCGATTCATTTATGCCAAGTTTACGTGCAGCAGCTCTGTTTCCTTCTTTATCGGCCAGCTCGATTGCTTTTAACTTGAAAGCTGCGTCATATGCATTTCTTTTTGCATTTTCCATGATGAGGGTCTCTTCAAGCTAATTTTATTCATGGACAAAGCGCGAAGTTACATTAAACTTGCATCTTCCTTGACACATACCGTTATATTCCACCTGTCTCACTCTTACCTTTTCTGCTTGAGCGCCTCCGGCGGCCGTTAGAAAAAATGCATAAATTAGCCGCATCATTGCATAAACCACAGGGTTGAAAGCGTGTGACAAAAGTTGCGGCTTATGGTCCTGAAATTACGGTACATTCAGAGCCGCTTTCTTGTGGGTTTGTAGGACCAAGAATCTGTGAAGGTGGTTGGAATTAAATATGAGGTTGGACCACCGACACTGTGCTGCCTCAAACTGGCTTTCTTGGATCCAGTCTCAGGGAAGATGACTAATGAGTCTTTCTCATTAAAGTGAGTATCTTCACAATCCATATTTATATAACAGTGATTAAATCAGTTTCGTGACTGTCGTTTTTTTTCTATCAAAGGTATCATGACATGCCTGATGTCATCGACTTTCTGGTGCTGCAGCAGTTTTACAATGAAGCTAAAGAGCACAACTGGCAGCCAGGTTAGTCTTTAGATTGTGTGTTGTGGCTTATATTTGATGTTGTGCGCTATCTTCTAAGCTTCAGTCTTGTCTTTAATTCCCCCTTAAGGCATGCGGTTCCGCAGTATCATTGATGAAGCCTGGTGGTTTGGCCTGGTGGAGGACCAGGAGCCTTTGCAGCTTGAGTATCCAGATAGCCTGTTCCAGTGTTTTGCAGTAAAGTACGTCTGCTTCTCTGCAGCGGTTGGATTTGCATTACTTTCTGTGAAATATTCATATTCTAATTTACAGTATGGGATCTCACAAATTTTGCTTTATTTCATCAGGTGGGATAATGGTGAATGTGAAAAAATGAGTCCCTGGGACATGGAGCCCATTCCTGAGGAAGGTCAGCATTGATGAATAATTGATACAATTGGGGTTTCCTGACTTTCATTATATGGATTGTATATGTGAATATAGCTGCATTACATTTAACATCTGGATGCTGTTGTGTGTGCTGATTAACTTAAAGTTCATAATTCTCCTCCATCAGCTGCTTTGCCAGAACAGGTTGGTGATGGTGTGGAGGTAGCAGAGGAAGAGATGAAGGCTCTTCTTTACAAGCCTCAGCAAGGAGAATGGGGGGCAAACACACGGGATGAAGAATGTGAGAGGGTCATCTACGGCATCAACCAGCTTTTTACACTGGGTAAGCCCACGGACAGGTGACGTCTGGTCTGATGGAAGAGGCCTGCCCTTATTGAACCCCATGTGTGTCTCCAGAGGTGGCCAAAGCATTTGCGTCACCAGTAAACCTGCAGGAATACCCGCTGTACTGCACTGCGGTGGCATACCCCACTGACCTCAGCACCATCCGCAAACGACTGGAGAACCGCTTCTATAGGTGGCGCCACTCACACCTCGGTCCAACACACACATCACCTGTTGAAATCCCTGCTTTTTAAAATTTTTGATGGCTTTGCTTCACACGTGCATGGTCTTCTCTGCTACAGGCGGATCTCAGCGTTGATGTGGGAGGTGCGCTACATCGAACACAACGCACGCACTTTCAACGAACCCCAGAGCCCAATTGTAGCAACCGCAAAAATGGTGACTGATGTTCTCCTCCATTACATAGGGTAAGAATCTACATGTCATGTTGCAGCCTCCCATATAAGTTTCAATCAGTACTTAGTTTACAGTTTGTGCTTCACTGGCTTCAGGGACCAGAGCTGTACAGACATCTTGGATCTGTATCACAAACTCAAGTCTGATATCAGCAGTGGAGAGGAAGCCAAGGTGAGTGTTCCTCTCTTAATACTTTCTGCTGCAACTGTTTATCTTTTGAGTGAAAATATCCATTTGTGTTCGTCTGTAGGGTGAATTGGATGTAGACTCTGATGCCCCAGGAACGTCTGCAGGACACAGAGTAAGGGGGACCACACTACAGCTTCAGCCTAAAATCTGCATTAGGCTTCATCATCTACAGAAATGAGCAGGTCTTATTTTTAACTTTTCTTTTGACAGGGAGCTAATCAGAATTCCAATAAGCGCGGTGCGGTTTTGGAAGTGAAGGCATGGCGAGGTCAGTGCCGAGAGCTGCTGCGTCGAATGACCACCTCACCAGACTCGCAGCCATTCAGGCAGCCAGTGGATCTCTTCGAATATCCAGTAAAACACTTTACAACCAAACATTCGGAATCACGGCCTTACTTAAAGAAGGGTGTGAGCCTTTTTATTTGTATTTTTTTCAGGACTACAGAGACATCATTGACACACCCATGGATCTGGGCACGGTGTCAGAGACTCTGCATGAAGGCAATTATGAAAACCCGATGGAGTTCGCCAAAGACATTCGCCTCATTTTCAGCAACTCTAAGGCGTACACACCGAACAAGAAGTCCCAGGTGAAAAAGCAGCGCTGCTCGTCAAAGTAAGGGCCTAATTATTGGTGATAAAAGTATCTTCACTGCATCTCTTCTGCTTTTCTTGCTGGCTAGATCTATGGCATGACCCTCAGCTTGTCAGCCTTCTTTGAAAAAAGCATCATCTCCATCATCTCGGACTATAAGTCGGCCATGCAGAATGAGCGGCGGACTCGTCAAAGGCTGAGCTACAGGGACAGGTTACAAAATGGAGGCAGCTCACCGCCTGTTAGTCCATCCCCCAGGTACCTCATTCACAACACTCACGAAAGATGATTTTCCCTTAGGCAAGAACTTCTTTCCCTTTTCACAAAAATAACTAAACATAAAGTTTTGTGCTGAGAAGAGAGTTTGAGCTGTTGTCCAGCAGGCTCCCTGAAGGTTGTCTGCAGTTGCTCTTTTGTAAAGTTGCCATCTTCTCCCCCCCCCAGCCCTAAAGGGAAGCACAAGTCAGGGACAGCGTCAAAGCGCAGAAAATTACAGACCTTCGCAAAAAATCGCCCTCGAAGATCAAATCAGGGTACGAGCGCGGGAACGCCGACAGCGCTGAGGCTGTTCGTGGGGGGGTGTTGCTGTGCCGCTGGCAAGATAATTAAAAACCTCGCGTGCTGTCTGCGTTTCATTTGTTCAGCCCAGAAAAACAGCAGCGCAACAGAGGAAGAGGACGTCCAGCCTTCTTCTCCAAGTTCAGGGATGAGCATTGAGACCAGGAGTGAGGGGCCTGCCTGGGGGGCTCGGGGCCAAGCACCTTCAGTCAAGTCAGGTATCAGCACTTAATATCCCTCACCTTTTTAAAAAAACATTTTTTAGCTGTACAGAGTAATGAAACTATTAAAATAGATGGTAAAAGCTTTTGGTCATCTTGTTTTCCCTCAGGGAAGCCACGCAACGGTTTCAGACAGCAGCCCAGTCGGCAAGCACTGCTGCTATCTGAAGACGGCAATGACGATGATGAGGAGGAGGAGGAGTCCGGATCTAACAGCTCGTCATCCGAGTCCTCGTCCAGCTCGTCGTCCTCGTCTTCCTCCTCGTCATCTGACAGCGAGAACACTTCCGATTCGGAATTGGAGAAGTACACGGAAGGAGGCGACCATGACTACAGCAAAGCCCCCCATCTGCCTGCGCACCTCTTGGTGAAGGGTAAGGCCGTGGCAAAACGGAGACATAAAGGAGAAGAGCCCGTTACACCGATACCGAAAAGGGCTCGAGTGCAGCTGCCAGTGCCAGAGGAGGAAGGAGATGATGATGAGGAGGAGGAGGAAGAGGAGGAGGGTGAAGATGATGAGGATGGAGAGGAGGAGGAGGAGGAGGAGGAACAGGAGGAGGAGGAGGACCAGGAGGAGGAGGAGGAGGACCAGCAACCAGAGGGTGTTTTATGTAAACAGGGGAAGGATGATGAAGAAGAGGAAGAGGAGGAGGACAACGACGACGAGGAGCCCAAGGAACAGGAGGAAGAGGAAGAGCCTGAAGAAGAGGAGGAGGAGGAGGAGGAGAAAAGGGTGCAGTTTGTCGCTAGGCCAGCACGTGCCAGAGGGCGCCCTCGCAAATCCCGGGTCAACACGCGCAACCGGGGACGAAGGACGGTTCAGTATACAGACGACTTGGAGGACGACGCTCACGGCTCAAAAGAGGACCCCCTCAACCTGGGCAGGTCACGCTCGGGGCGGGTGCGCCGCATGACGGAGAAGGCCCGCGTGAGCCACCTGATGGGCTGGGGTCACTGACGACTCAGACCTCAACAAAAAAAAAAACAAAACTCAAACTTCATACTTCAGGGATTTTTTTTTTTTTTTTTTTTTGTACAAGTGTGTAAATAATATATACAGTAAATATATATAAATCTATTTGACTGCTTATGCCTGAACGCTGGTCCTTGTGTTGCCACGGAGCCTCCTCTCCTGGCCGACGTAGCACAGATCCTCTGCAACTGGACTAACTCACCTCGGCCTTATAGCTCCCTGGAAAGACGCGTTGCAGCGCTCTTCTCCTCGAAGTCCAGGAATTAACACTATACTCCTCCTCTCTACTCTTCTCATCCTTCCAGCAACTTTTCCCACTCCTGCTCGCCAAAGAAGGATGCAGAGATGCCAAAAAATGGTGCTCGTATATTTTTTTGCTTCTTGGTTTTTTTCTTTAAGAATAATTGACTCCTCTGGTCACAACCACCGTGTCACAATTTTGGGTACTTCCTCATAAGCCTTATTTTGTCAGCTCATATCATCTGTCTGGTATCAGGACGAGTGGTGCAGTCTGGGCCCTGGGAATACAGAGAACCCTTTTTTTTTTTTTTTTTTTTAACTGCGTTATCTCAGCTCCTGCAAACAACTTGATGTCTAGCTTATGAATGTGTTTTGTTTTTTTTTTGGTGGGATATTCTAATATTATGGTTGGATTGTTTCTAACTTTCATGGTTAAAATTGTTTATTTTCTTTTGGGTAGAAATGCCACTGCATCCTTTTTGTATATTGTATAGTTGCACTCCCTGATGGGGAGTCAGATCTGCATCCATACATGGTTCTCCTCACTACACGTGTACAAGGTCCCTCTTCAGAGATCTATTTATTTTTCCATTGTATTATAGTTTGAATTACATGAGCTTATTCATCAGTTTTTAATGATGAGGAAAATTAAATATTTGCACATTTATCTACACATGGCAGCTGAGTAATAAAGATATTAGGGGAAGAGAAATGACAAACTGCTCCATATTTTTGTTTGTTTTTTAGTATGTTTTTAGCGTTTTATGACATTTAGTCAGTCGACCATGTGTGTGACGATGCTAAAAGTAATGTTCTTGAGCACAGCTGGTGACCTTTGATCGTCCCTTCGTTGTCATCTCGTGTCTTTTTGTTGCCTCCCTCGCAGGCATGAATGAAATGGTTTTAAGAATGATGAATTCACTTTGCGCCCCCCCCCCCACCATCTACTTCTTCCCCATCTGCTCCCACGAGTCTAAGCCATGTGTCCAGAATCTGCTGGAATTGCTTCCAAACGATTCGATGTGTGTTTTGCGTCGTTACTGTTTACTTGTGTTGCCGGAACACCCGCCGGGCAGGAGAAACCAGGACAGTCGCTGTCCGTATCCCATCAGCAGGCCTTCTGATCCAGACCACCTCGGTCTCAGATGGGCCTCATCTGTGTTTCTTTGCATCTTTTTGCTACGTTTTTTGATATTGTGGGGATCATTGTAGGTACCTAGGGGGTAAAATTGGGGGAAAAAAAAACAAAAAAAAAAACAGATCTGCATAGATGGTGCTGTACACGGCCACAGCATTAAGTATGACAAGTCTGGGTCATTTTGCAATCTTATTTTTCATATTGTAGACGTCTTAGTCATGACTCAAAGTGATGACAAATACAATAACATTCTACTGTAGATGGAATATGTGGGTGTCTTTTATACATGATGTTTTGAATGTATGTTTTTTCTTTTTTTAAATAAAAACAATGGATTTCCAGATCTCCTTTTTACTGTGAGTAGTGGTTCTGATTGGATGGTTACTCTCTGTGTAACAGCTCATGCTTCAGCAGCCCTTCATCGGCACTGAGTCATCCTCCGAGGTGCTTCTGATCGCGGGATCATAAATGCCCGCTGAGACAAAGAAGCACAAGTTGGAGAATGGCGGGACAGCCTGTCAGCCGCAATGGATGGTCGTAACGCTGACGGCAACCGCATTAATGAACTGAAAGCTTGGGTGAGTCAGACGCGGAACAAACAAGGTTGAGGCTGTGACGCACCAGGGCTCTGCCACGCCTAGAAACTGCAGAAATGCTGGAGGATCGCGGGAATTGGTGCATAAAGATGTACAGAATTAGAAACAATGGGCATGCTGGTGTGGAGGGCTCCAATTCAATAATAATGTCTCAAGGTGGCGGGCTGACTCCTCAAGGTGCCCTTGGTTTATTAAAAATGACTATTTTTATGGAATGTTGGTTCAGAGGGTTGACAAAGCTGGGGGTCAGGGGCTGTAATGAAAGGAGCTTTTAATGTGCAAATATCAGCTTTTGATTCAAATGCTACTTATAGTTTGAAAATGTGCATAGGGACGTTTCGAGTGACCTCCATTGTTAAAGTTAAAATAGCAAAGAGTGATCCTGTCAAAAGAAGAAGAAAAAACTCCAGGCACTGAGTGGTTGTGTTAAATTTATTACTACAATAACACAACAATCTGAGCACGGACACCATCACAGGAACACTAATAATAGTAATGTCTCTACTGCCGAAAAAGTTCCGTCATTAACAACAAGTCTACAGGAACTGCGCACAGTATTTTACATCTCATAAATATTTAAATAAAGGTTCACATTCATGTCAGAAACAGCTTTATTATGTGACACGTGCATTTATATTGTGCTTCAACCTCAGATTACACACAAGAAGCCCACGTCCTGTCCTGTGCTTTAGCCACCCCATTTATACGTTTTATTTATTGTTTAAATAAGTACAGGTACTGTAGCAACACACACAATGAACCAACGCACGGGGACGGAGTGCAGGAACTGCTTCTACAACACTTTAATAATTGAAAAGTGGAGTCACATTGATTTTTCTCACAGCAGCAGCAGACTAAACCCCAACGGAACTCAAATTCACAACGTCCACTACGACACCAGGCGACACAGCACGGCCTGCCACGGATGGAAACACACACACACACACACACACACACACACACACACACACACCCTACCTCCTGACATGCCTCCTACAGCGTCAGCCTAGGTTAACAGCGGCTTCAAAGTTCAGCACAGGCTGTCGTTGTTGTGTTTTTCTAAGTGAAGGTGAGCTCAAGTTCATGCCGAATGCCACTCGAAAAGCACGGGGGATGTCGTCCGACTGATATTTTAGTGAAGCTCAAAAAGGTGGCGGACTGAAAAGGGAGAATTGTTCCTATTTTCTTTTTTTTTTTTTTAAGAAAAAAGTATATTCAGAAACAACATTCAAGGTCATTGGCTCACTTCCTTCTGGCCTGATGGAGGCCGATCACATGGCAGATTCCTGTATTTGAAATATGAATGCTCGAACAACAATATCATGAACCCACACTGGCACTCAACTAGAACAAGTTGACACTAAAAAGAAAGTTAATTGACCCTTATCTATTTTTTTTTCTCCTTGTTCTGTTATGTTTAACACAGTAATACTTTGCTTACGCCTCTGGGGTTCCCTCAGCCTGACCCCTGACCTTTGCTGACCCCCACAACGGCCCTGAGGTTCAATCACGGAACGGATCTGGTATTTCTAGTAAAAACCGCTTGTGTAACGCATCTCCTGTACAGTGAACACACAGATGTACCGCACGCACCAGACCGACAACACAGTAACGTCTATTACAAACGCCTCCGAGAGGGTTTCGCCATCGACGGGCCCACCGTCGAACGCGTCTGATCTGCGCCGGCGACGATTCGCGCGCCTCGGAGGAGCTGTGGGTGATCACAGTGCAACGTTCTCCTCGTGGACCGGGAGGGGGGGCGCCGGTCGCGAGGCTCTTAAAGAAAAACAAAGAAAGCAATCGGATCTGGAACCGCCGCAGAGTTCCTCAACTCGGGATCCGGGATCGGGATCGGGGGGGGGGTCGGATTTCAAAAGCGTGAAACGCCGTGCGCCCGTGGTTTGCGCGTCGCCCAAAACGTTCGTGCGCTCGAAGCGGAGGCCTCCCCACCGGGGCGCCGGGCCGCGGCTACACCAGGCCGGTCTGCACGTGGACGTGCAGCGGGTAGGGGTGGTAGACGAGGGGGGGCTGCGCCTGGGTGATGAAGTAGCTGCTGTAGATGGGCTCCGACACGTACGGCGCCGGCTGGTAGAAGCAGGTGACGTTGGCGGCGTTGGGGATGGCGTTCTGCTCGCCCAGCACCCTCAGGGCGAGCACGGTGATCATGTTGAGCGTCTGCCGGCGCTCGTGGCCCATCAGGCACACCGTGCTCTCGTCGATCACGCGCCGCAGGGTCATCAGGTAGTCGTACTTGCTCGCCTCCTCGCTCCCGATGAAGTGGCACTGCAGGTAGGCCTCGATCTTCCTCTGCTGCTCGCCCACGTCGGGGAAGTCGATGAAGAAGCGCGAGCACATGTAGCGCTCCAGGGACTTGATCTCCGTCTCGGACGCCGGTCGGAAGTTCCTCACCAGCAGGTCGCTGTACTTGAGCAGGCCGCCGCCCCGGATCTCCTCCGGGTTGTGGGTGGCGATGAGGCGGTGGCGGAGGTGGTCCATGGCCTGCTGGAAGTCCCCGTACATGCACTCCGCCTCCACGACGATGGCGGGCTCCGGAGGAGGCCCGCGGGGGTCTCCCGGCCCGGGGGGCCGATGCCCCTCGGCTCCGAGCGCGCTCCCGGATGAGTCCGGGGGCTTCTTTGAGTGTTTCGGTTTAACGATCTGTTCGGCGGGTTCCGCCGCGGGAAGCTCAAAGCGCGGCGTCCCGGCTGGACCGTGGGGAGGACCGGTCGGGACAACATCCTGGGCCCCCACCTTTGGGACATCTGGACCGTGAACCTGAGCGCCGTCCCGTGGCGGGCGGTTCGCCTGAGGCGGCTTGGGGATCTCGATGGGCGGAAACATCTGGGCGGTGAGATCTGACAAATCTGTGAGCAAAGACCACTTTTCCGGCTTCCCGATCGTCTTCCGGGACATCTTTCTTTGCAGTTTGGGCAAGGGGCAGTAATCCGGGACGACGTCCTGGGACGTGCTGCAGGTCTTCTTGGCGGGAGGGGGGAAGGAACATTCGAGCTGCGAGTCCGGAGGGCGCGAGGAGCTCTCGGCCCCGAGGACCCCGGAGTCCACCTCTTGGCCCTCGCACCCCCGCGGAGCGGGCGCGTCCGCGCGCACCGACGCCGCCCGGGCCGCCGGCGCTTCGTCTTCGCCGCCCTGCGGCTTCGAGCCCGCCTGCGACGCCGGCGGGACGTCGGGGAACGACGCCTCAGGAGATGGAAGGGAGGGATAATCGGCGCTGAACCCTTCCTTCTCTTTGATGTTTTCCTCGCACAGCTCAAACGCGATGTCCTCCTCCGAGGGAACGTCCTCGATGCCATCCTCCTCCTCCTCCTCCTCCTCCTCCTCCTCCTCCTCCTCTTCCTCCTCCTGCTGGGTGGTGTCACTCTTCACCACGGCTGCGTCCCGATTCCCATCGGCGCCTTCGGCTCCCGCTCCAGGGAGCTCTTTCTCCTGTGGTTGACCTTGAAGGCCTGCCGCGCCCGAGTCCTTCCCGCCGCTCGCTCCCTCGTCCCGAGCCCCGCTCGGCGCCCCCTGCTCCCTCCTCCCGTCCTCGAACCCGGCCTTGGCCTGGCCCACGGCGTTCGGGGCCCTTCCCCCTTGCCTTCGCTCGGCCTCCCAGTAGGACTCCAGCATGCGGTCCAGTATGATCTGGAAGGAATCCACGCTGAACTCGAACTGCCTGCGGAGGGAGCTGACGAACCTGAGGCCCACAGTTTTCGCCCGGTCGTTGGAGAGCGAGATCAGGCTCCAGCGGTCGTTCTCGTTGAAGACCTTCACCATCTTCTGCACGTAGGCCTCCTTCATGGTCAGGCAGGTGATCTTCCTCCTGTTCACGCCGCAGGGCAGGAGGTCCCGCAGGCTGCCGAGGACCACCTCCTTGATCACCTGGAGGTCCTCCTGCCTGGGCAGCTCCACCCCGAAGATGATGTCCAGGTCCCTGTAGCCCAGGCCGTTGTCCCTGAGCAGGACGTGGCTGGCGGTGGCGCCGTTCAGCCGCACGTCCTTCACCCGGATGTTCCGCTCGGCCAGGCGGTCCTTCACCGCGCGGATGATGTCTTTGGCTCTCACCTGCAGCGTGGGGAAGTTCCCGCGGCCGTGGATGGGGATGACCTCTGTCAGGACCTTGTCCAGCGCTCGGACCTGTTCCAGGGTCAGGTTCTGGAACCTCTTCTCCAGCGGGGGCTCCGCCGTTCTTTTCTGCGGACCGGAAAAGCAGAGCTCTGGTCAGAGAAGCGGTTTTGTTTTCACCTTTCTATCATTCTACCATCCTTGTCTTTCACGAAATGCTGAACCTGGTTTGTTAGTATTTCGATTTCAGGCCTCCAAACGCAGAAGTACATGAAATAAATATGGAAAAATGCACAAAGGACGGATGATTTCTCCCTTGGGCGGCAGTATTTTGAACTTATCCATATTTTTAGGGCGAAAATGTTTGAACTTATCAAGAACATGAGAGCCTCCTCCCCTCACACACCCAGTGTTTCTCCACAGACCCCTACGCTGCTCTGATCACTTTTAAGCTGCAGGTTGGCAAATACTGTAAAAAGCCTGTGATTGTTTTCCAGTTCCTCCCACACTCCTTTGTGGCTCTCCTGCAAGGTGATTCATTTACTTTCCTTTTTTTTTAATTGTAGGCAACACTGCCAGTTTCACATGGCGGCCACTGAAGACAAACATCCAGTGGTCGCCATGTTGAAATTCCTCCATGATAAAGCTCCGGAGTGTTAGTCACTGGCTGGCTGTCAGCTCTGAGGACAGTCAGCGAGAGACCGGCTGGACTTGTCTGGTCTTTTTTTTTTTTTTTTTTTTTTTGTCCTTTGTTCTCCCTCACAGAGAAGTGTAAATGAGCTTGATCCGTACAGTCATACAGTAGACGCACACCAAACCAGAGCGCAGGGCATGAATAAAAAATAAATCATAAAGTGAATCATGTCACATTATTAGTTATCAGGATTTAAAAGACATCAGCTGCCCCGATACACCCCCAATTTCTAGGCAAATGTTAAAAATGTAAAATACAGGATGGTGTTTTTCAAGCAACATGAAGGGTTTTTGAATTTTTGTTTTTAAATATTAGTTTTTTTTTCTTTTAAGAAGGTTTAAAGATGCAGCTAATTATTAGAAGATACAGGACACAGAAAAGGTGTTAGTAATGGGTGCTATTAATTAGATTAAATGCGTTTTAACGCATTAAGAACATTGCTTTATTTCACAAAAACAGCGGGGTGCTGTTCTGTGGGCTGTCCATGTGATCCATGCAACAGCTCCCTGCAGCCTGCACAGACGGTGCGAGGCAGCCGAGGAGGGTCAGGGGGAATCAGGGGGAATCAGGGGGCCCACAGCAGCCCCTAGTGAATCTCGGGGGTTACATCAGCTCGGTCCTGCAGCACCGTTGCTTTCCTACCACTTGGCTTCTTTACAGATAAGACTATATGAGTCACACAGCCCCTGAACGAAGCCTCGCTCCTGGATGTTTTCCCTTCTGTGCACGAATGGCACGAAATGCACCATTTATGGTGATGTTTGGGATTGAGCATTTTGGAGGAAAAAAACAAAACAACAAAAACCAATCAAACAAACAAATTAATTAAAAAAAAACAGCACGGCTGATGAAAGAGTTCCATGTTACTGAGCGTCCCCCCTTATTTCCATCTATTCAGCAAACACGTTCAGTTGACTTTTGTCTCCCTGATTCGTTTGACTTCTGCGTCCGTGCCCACTGATCCCAGCAGGCTGTCTGAGGGAGGCACGGGAGCCCCCAAACACACCTCCACACCACCACAACTCACCTGGTGCGTGGCCATGGTGGAGGCAGAGCGCGGAGCAGGAGACGGATCCAACAGGTTTATCCAACCCTCGGCGATGCTGAACTTCCACGCACAGTTTCCTCTCAGCACCACTGGAGCCCTGTTTCCATGGCAATCGGGCTTGCGAAGAAATTTACGGTAAATCACGACGCTCGGCGCACCCCCTCCCTCCCCAGCCCGCAGAAATCGACCCGAGCGGCGGCCGCTCAACTTCGGGACGCGTCCTGCGGGTCGCGGCCTCCCGTGCGCATCGCGGCCGTCCGGCAAAGTTTGGTGCGTGCGCGGAGCGGGGCCCGTCGACGCGCCAGGGCTCTCGGCTGCCACCGCACTGCCGAGGTGTTGCGGGGTGAGCGCCACATCAGACGGTGTGAGTCATCCTCTCTCCCCGCCGCGATCCACGCTGGAAATCTAATCATCAATCACCCGCCTCCTCCGCCCACCTCCGCATCCGCTTCGGGCTGACCGGCTCGAACCCGCTTCTAAGTAAATAAAAAGTTCGCCCGGCCTAACTATATTAATTAACCCTTTTTTTTATTTCTCTCTATTCATTCACGTTTTTTTTTTTTTGGCGCTGGGGGGGGCGGGGCCTGTTTACCTGTGACGTCAGACGGGGCGCCGCACCACGTGACCCTGACGTCATCGTTATTTTGGTCGGGAAGTGCGGAAGCGGACGACGGTCGAGGAGCCCCGGACGAGTTCGACCCATCCGACAGCCCGGTTCGCCGATCGCCCGAGCGGAACCGAAAGTGAGCCCGCTGAGTCGCCCCTCGCTCGCCCGAAGATGTCGAATTTAGAGAGTATCCTTTTTGGGGGGGACGTGGGGGGGGGCGGTGTGATGATGGGGGGGGGCGGCGTGACGGAGCTGCTCAGATCTGCGCGATCGAGGCGGCTGACACCTTTAAAAAGTGGATATCGGAGCACTTCGGAGGAGCCCGGAGCCCTCAGGAGAGCCCGGGTCGGGCCGGTGGACAGACCCAGGAGCTCTCACCGGGCCCGGGTGTGACTGAGGCTCCGGGCCTCCGAGGCGCCGCTGGAGACACTAAAGTGAAACTTGGACTAAATAAACACGTAAACACGCCATTTAGTTGATAAAAGAGGGGTTTTAGGGGGGTTTGGGTACACCGTTTGAATATAGGCATAGTCAAGTGGAATGAAGCGGTGTGTTTTTTTGCAAAAATTACAGTTTTATGTGTCTAATGTCCCAAGCTAGTTACAGGTAGAAGATAGTTGCCAGATTATTTTAACAAAATGAGGATTTTGGTCACACGGCGATGCTACATAGCTTCTGGATGCGGTCAGTGCAAAGTTTGTGGGGGGGTCGTTGGTGATTTTTCAAGAAAAGAAGTTGGATCATTTTGTTCTTCTTGTCTGGAGCCAGTTTGTCTTTAACCCCACACGCAGAGCATCTTTTCAATCTGAAGTTTGCCGCCAAACAATTAGAAAGGAGCTCCAAGAAATGCGACAAAGAAGAGAAAGCGGAAAAGGTCAAAGTTAAAAAGGTGAGTAGCGCCCCTGGAGCTGGTACTTCTAAAGATGAGGGGAGCTGGGTTCGTTGAGGTTGATCGTGTGTGTGTGTGTGTGTGTGTGTCCTCCAGGCTATCCAGAAGGGGAATATGGAAGTGGCGAGGATCCACGCAGAGAATGCCATCAGACAGAAGAACCAGTCTGTGAACTTCTTACGGATGAGCGCCCGGGTCGACGCGGTGTCCGCAAGAGTCCAAACTGCCGTCACCATGAAGATGGTGGGATAAACCGTCGGCCGGGAATTCGGTTCCACCTCCTTTTTTTTTTCCCACGTCGGCTGACGCGATTTTTGTCCCGGCAGGTCACAAAATCCATGGCCGGAGTGGTGAAGAGCATGGACGACGCGATGAGGTCGATGAATTTAGAAAAGGTAGCGCTCGCGGCGACGTTCCGCCGTCTCACTTGAAGCAGGAGGAAGCGAGCGGTGGTTCTAAAACGTCGTCTTCTTCTCCAGATTACGGCTCTAATGGACACGTTCGAACGCCAGTTTGAAACTCTGGATGTGCAGACGGCACAGATGGAGGACACAATGAGTAACACAACAACACTCACCACGCCTCAGGTATATTTGAACACGTTTAGCACAGATTCACATCCTGTACACATATAAAGGTCTTCATTACTGGTTTTCTTTGCTTTTCAGAATCAAGTAGAGTCGTTGATGCACGAAATGGCTGATGAAGCAGGGTAAACGTTTCCGTTTATAATACTAGATCTCAATATTGAAAACAAAAAACTACCAATGATGAATGTTTCAGGCACTATTAGTAGACATAAATGGCATTTTTTCATGAAAACTCATGCGTTGAATGGCTCTAACGTCCTGTTTAGGCTGGACCTGAACATGGAGCTTCCTCAGGGCCAGACCGGATCGGTGGGTACAACTGTGGCCTCTGCGGAGCAGGTTCGTCTTTAGATACGTTTACAGGACATGAAAACCTGGTCGTTACTTTTCCCCACTAACCACCCTCTTGTCTGGCTTCAGGATGAGCTCTCTCAAAGACTCGCCAAACTCAGAGATCAGGTCTAAATGTGGCGGACAGGCTCACCAGTGCCGAGATCTGAGACGTGCGGACACTACCTGCTATCTCTGCTCAACTTTCTATTTTACCCGTTGTCTATTTTTCTGGTGGGGAGAGTGTGTATCTCTGTTCTTTTCACAGAAAAACTCTTATTTTACTGTTTGTAGTGACCCTTTGAATCCTTTATACTGTACAAAAGAACAGGTGGAACAAGTGTTCCAAAGATACATATCCATATTTGAGGAGAATTATTAATAATTATTCATTTGTTTATGTATACTGAAGAACTCCACACATTTAAAAAAAAGCAAATTATCATATTTACAGGCTGATTATGTATACTCATACTGAAGGAAATAAGCTTCTGGGTTTGTAGGTTAGAGTTTGGCTTCTGATGCATAACTGCATGATAGCAAGTTTGTACCCATTTCTCTAAATTTGTATGCTAAACAGCCCCATCACTCCTCTTATGGTAACATCTGCTGTTGATTTGCTGCGGGTTTTTTTTCCTGATGAACGGGGAATGATTGTTTTTGTCCCTTCATCTTAAGTGTTGTCTCTGATCAGTTGGGGGGGAGTAATAAAACATGGATAATGCTTTTATGTTTTTGACTTTTTCATTACATGCTGCTATGGTGCTTCTTATTTAGCCTCAGCTTTGGATACTACCGTGTGTGTTTGTTTGTGTCTGTGAGTCTTTTGTTGTCTTTGGCACTTTAGCCATCAGGAGTGGGCGGCTCTTATTTATCAGTATTATAAAACTGCCATTGTGTGAAGATGATAAATTCAATCAGGCTGATAAAGCATCATCCATTAAAATAAATAATAGCAGACACTTAAAAGTGCACGCAAGGAATTACTTCAGCAAATGCCTTCGCTGATTGTGTTTTATGCATCTAATTGCACCGACACAAATGGGTGCAAACATAATAAACAATCCGGGGTCTTTGCCATCCTAAAGGAGGGTATCACTGCAATGTTGTGTCACAAGCAGAAAGAGTAATGATGTTGTGTAATGGAAACACCCGTTCATCATTTTCACACTGTGCTTCAACTGAATCATGCCATCATAGTAAATGGTGAAAATGGCCTTCGATCTCTGATACGAAGGGGTACTTTATCAGAACCGATACACTGGAAGTAAATATTAATGTGGTCATTTTTATTCCAGCGAATTGTGGGTTTGTGTCTTATGCAACTGCTTTAAAACTCTTTTGGGTGTTGCGTAATGATTCAAAGTGGACTGGTTGGACCAACAGGGCGCCGTGTTTGTCCTCGGTCCGAGTCTCTGCCTCCATCTAGTGGCCAACAAAGCCAACTGTCCGCTTCATGTCGCCACAAACCAGGATTTAAACAATCGTGTTCTGCACATAACACCAGTTATAGCTTCTAATAAGAAGCAACTCTTACTGTTTTTTTTTTACACCTTCTGACACCTTACCCCTCTTAAAAAAGCCACAAAAGCTTTGCCCGTAATTGATTCCACCGTAAATGATTCACTTAAATCAATCTGGCGATGCTCGGTTTGTGTTAATTTCCTTTGTTTCCGTCGATCAGATACCAGAAAACAAACGGAGCAACAGAGCGGCTCTGACACGTGAGACCCCCGCGCGGTGACGTCATCCACGTCAGGTGACTTCGGCGTAAACAGGAAGCAGCTGATCCGCAGTTCCCCGGCCGCTTTTACGCTCTGAAATACGGCCGCGCTCGCCAGGGCAAGCGACGAAATAGCGAGTCTACCAGGCGCTGCTCGGGTTCAGACCAGCGGAGTGTCCGGCCCGGGTGAGTGGGCTCCTCGCCGCGGAACTTTCTTTCGGCCCTTAGCTCAGCTAGGCTACGTGCTCAGCTGGGCTCGTGCGCCGTAGCTGCGTTAGCATTAGCTTTGGCGTCCACTTGTGCACACTTATCAGGACTTTGTGTCCTTTATATAAAGTCCGGGAGTGATTTAAACAATGCTGGATGCAAAAGCTACTCGGTGCTGACGCATAAGTTTTACTCTTTGGCGTCTGAAGATTGTTTGGTGCCGCTCGACCAAGTGGGAAACTAATCGAGAAACGTTTGTTTTGTTTTCTTTAACTGGAGAAAGGGGAAGAAAAGGAGGAGTGTTGCAGGAAAAGAGGAGTGCAGGAGGAGAGGAAGAAGAGGAGGAGTGCAGCAGGAGAGGAAGAGCAGAGCTGCAGGACCGCAGCGGTCATCTGACTTGAGTATTGCTTCACCTCACATCTGCCCAGTGGTGATGTCAAGCACAGCAATGAAGAAAAAGGTGAGGCTCCTCACTCATTCAGGGCTTTTTTTTTCTTTTTTTTCCTCCAACTTCTTATCTCGTTTGGTCTTTTAGGGCCCAGCTTGATTACCATCAAGACTAAAGATCTTAGATGAGTCTGAAACGTCTTTAAAGTAAATGTATATGAATGTGAAACTCGCAAATATATTACAATCCAATTAAATAAGCTATTAAACAATTTGGCAAAGATGCAGGTTTCCCACATGCTGGAAGGATTGCATAGATAAATATACATGATTTAATCAATGTGATTTATTTTACTAGAAACTACCCTCCATTGACTAAATGTTATAGACTAAACTACTACTATTAATATTTTTATCATTACCCTGTCACTGATGGCCATAGAGAAGTAGAACTATAAACTGTATTTATGATCCTCATTTATTAATTTTTTTGCCCATTTCAGGTGTTACTGATGGGAAAAAGTGGGTCTGGAAAGACCAGTATGAGATCAATCATCTTTGCTAATTACATAGCTCGAGACACACGGCGGCTCGGAGCTACAAGTAAGAGCTGTTTAAATAGTGAAATGTGTGCTTGTGTGTGAAGATTCCTGTTTCATCTGTTGAAAAATAATTTTCTCTTTTCGTTTCAATGTTAGTCGATGTGGAACACTCCCACGTGCGGTTTCTGGGCAACCTGGTTCTGAACCTGTGGGACTGTGGAGGGTAAACGGCAGCTGCACACGATAGATTCGTTGAAAGAACAAACAAAAAAGGTGTTTGACCAACAGTTGCTGTGTGCCCTCTCCCCATCAGACAGGACACTTTCATGGAGAACTACTTCACGAGCCAGAGGGACAACATCTTCAGAAATGTAGAGGTGCTCATCTACGTATTCGACGTGGAGAGCCGCGAGCTGGAGAAAGACATGCACTACTACCAGTCATGTCTAGAGGCCATCCTGCAGAACTCCCCCGATGCTAAAGTGTTCTGCCTGGTTCATAAAATGGATCTGGTGCAGGAGGACCAGAGAGATGTGGTAAGATCAAAGATTTGTACCTGTTGATTAACAGTAATACTGAAACACAAGATCAGAGGTGATCACAGCCTCTTTTTGAATTGCTTCGAAATGCTTTGTGACTTTTTTGTTACTTATTTTGACATCTTTTGTGTTAAAATGTGTGATTTTATGCACCAGAATGATGTTTATGCTGTTATACTCTTTATTATTGCTGTCTTAAAAATGTCAGTCAAGACTAATTGAAATAATTTCCACATTTTCACCATTTTTAGATCTTTAAGGAGCGTGAGGAAGACCTGAAGAGATTGTCCAGACCGCTGGAGTGCACGTGCTTCAGGACATCCATCTGGGATGAAACCCTGTATAAGGTGATCGTGTTCTTGTTCGCAAGTTTGAGTGCTTCAGTGTGAAGAAACAGAGTAAGAACTTGTGTTAACTGTGCATGCAGGCCTGGTCGAGTATAGTGTACCAGCTCATCCCGAATGTCCAGCAGCTGGAGACGAACCTGAGAAATTTTGCGCAGATTATAGAAGCTGATGAAGTTCTCTTGTTTGAGAGAGCCACCTTCCTGGTGAGGGCACAGAAAACACCCAAGGGGCGAGCTGGAGAAAACCTGGACGTGCTGATGGGAGTTGTTTTTTTTTTTTTTGTTTCAGGTCATCTCACACTACCAGTGCAAAGAGCAGCGCGATGTCCACCGCTTTGAGAAGATCAGCAATATTATCAAACAGTTTAAGCTCAGCTGCAGGTGAGTGCACCCTCGTGCTCACATCATCCGCTCGTTTTAGACACATCTGAGATTTTTGTTGTTTTTTTTTTTTTGACTTCCAGCAAACTGGCAGCGTCTTTCCAAAGCATGGAAGTGCGGAACTCCAACTTTGCGGCCTTCATTGATGTCTTCACCTCCAACACCTACGTCATGGTCATCATGTCAGACCCCTCCATTCGTGAGTATCAGGCGCGACCTTTCCCGCCAGCAAAGGCGTCGCCCTCCTTTTAACGAGCGCTGTCCGTTTCTGTCAGCATCCGCGGCCACTCTCATCAACATCAGGAACGCGAGGAAACACTTTGAGAAGCTGGAGCGGGTGGACGGCCCCAAACACAGCCTGCACATGCGAATGCGCTAGTGAACGCGCGCGTCCCGGTGGACACTCAATCAGCCCCGCAGACGACGTGTGGCGGTCCCGCAGCCCCCACACACACACACGAGCAGCCCTGCACTCTTGTCTGTGTCTTCATGTTCAATCAAGGCGTCTTTCCCTCTGCAGCCATCAGCAGCCCGCTCTACCTTTGCTGTCTCACTTTGTCTACAGTAGCTCCGTGTATTCTCGATTCGGGGGGGTTAAATGTTGAATGTAGCAGCAGATAGTGTTTGATTTTCAAGTGCAGTTTGCAGGCTGTTACAAAAATAGAGTTCTATTAAAATATGTGGCTTGTTGTCTCTTTCATACTTTCACCAGCTGGCGACGACATAGGGACTATATTCATATTCCTCTGCAGCTGTCCACACACAAGCACACACACGACACATGGTGGCAAATGTGTGTTGGGGGAGGGAGCTACAATGTGAGAGCGTGAGTATGTGAGTGTGGGGGTCATAGGACAGGAGGTTCCAGCAGTACATGTGCACGACTGTCGTTAATCTGATCACTGGTGGGTGGTCTTTGATCAGACGTGACTCACTGGGCTCACTTTCTTCACCCGAGCCCCTCCCACCAGTAACAACCGCACCAGTTATTATCCCAGTAATATTTCCTGGTTGCGTTACCCTAAAAAAAAACCCCATAAACCGTGAATGCATCTGCTGTAGGTTGATTGGAGAACCTAAGGTGTCCTGTGTAAGTGTGGGTTGGGGTGGGGGCCTGTCCAGGGTGTGTTCCTGACTCATCAGGAATAATCAGCACTTAACACACACACCAAAAAAACAAACAAAAAACTATATATAACTGGCCATTTTTTGAGTAACTGGAAAGTGGTAAGCAGAACGGAAGAGCAAAACCAGGTTAATCTTATCTCATGTTTAGATTTTAAATAATGGGATTTTTGAGATAGATTTATTTCCTTTAGACACTTGGATGACACCACAGGAGCTTTAATGAGGTGGAAAAGTGGCCAGTTTATTTCAGTGTTTTTTTTCTAACCACCAATCTGTATAAAATCTGTTATTCACATGGAGTCAGAAGTCGTTTTTGGCAGAAGCAGGATGCCAAAACCACAGCAGTCTCTGCTCATGTTTATTGCCATGCCGACATCTGTCTGTCCTCATCACCGAATCCATCACTGAATGGCTGTCGGGCTTGTTTTGGGCTCATTGTTCCGACACGGAGACCCATCTGCGTGGACAATGGGCCCAGGGTCCGTTTCATTGAGCGCCTCTGCACCTGCGTCTCTTCTCCTGCTCGCATCTGCGCCGCAGTCTGTCTGGTTGAGCTGCCGCTCCAGCAGCGTGATCCGCTGCTTCAGCCTTTGCTGAGTGTGCGTGTATTCGCTCAGCAGGCGGGAGAAGCGCGTCTGCAGGGTGTCCAGGGAGGACTCCAGCCGCTCCACCTTCTCCTCGGTGTCCTCCTTCTGCAGCCCGCCGCTCTCGGCGTTCTCGTCCAGCAGACCCTCTTTGATGAGGATGTCCCTCCCCCTCTCCTCCAGAACCGTCTTTGCGTCCGGATATTCGGTCACCGCCTCCATCAGGTCGTCCTTGGAGAGGCAGAAGAGGTCAGAGTAGCCCAGGCTGCGAATGTTGGCCGTTCGCCGATTCCCCATTTTGCTTCCTTTAATGTTCAGGATGCTGATTTCCCCGAAGCAGCTCCCGGCGGTGAGGAGAGCGTACTGGGTGACTCCGTCGTCAGCCACGACCGCCAGCTTCCCCTCTTTGATGATGTACATCTCCTTCCCGATGTCCCCCTTCCTGCAGATGTAGTCCCCCGGGCTGAAGACCTGTGGCCGCAGCTTCAGCACCAGCTCCACCAGCAGCCCCGCCTCGCAGTCTTGGAAGATGCGGACTTTCTTCAGGGTCTCCAGGTGCACGTTTATGGCAATCTCGGCGCGGAGCTTGTTGGGCAGGTTCTTGAGCACCTCCTGCTCGTCCACGGCTTTCTTGTTGGTCCAGAGGTAGTCGAACCACTTGATGACGCGCGTTTCCAGCTCTTTGTTCACCTTCCGGAAGTGCATGTAGTGCTTGATGGCATCGATCCGGGCTTGGAACTCGGCTCGCGTGGCATTCATGTTGGCGATCATGGAGCCGACATTTCCCACGATTGTGGCGAAGATCAGCACGCCGACAAGGAAATCAAAGACCACGAAGAGGTACTCTTCATCTCGGACGGGGGCGGGCATCTCTCCAATGGTGGTGAGGGTAAGGGTGGACCAGTAGAGGCAGTAGACGTAACTCCGGGTCAGGGAGGAATATTCCGGTCTGGAGATGTTTGGGAATACCCAAGTATCCGAACCGAACCCCAAGGACTTGGATATGGCGTAATAGATGCAGGCGTTCCAGTGGATGATGACCAGGATGTAAAGCACCAGGTTGCAGATACGGAAGATGTTGGGGTAGTTGGTGCGAGTCTCGGTGCGATCGAAGAACTCGAACATGCGCGGGAAGCGGAGGAGGCGGTTGAACCTGAGCTGCGGCGTGTGGATGCCGGTGGCGATGTAGGCCAGGTCGGTGGGCAGGATGGACAGCAAGTCCAACTTGAACTGGAGGGTCCGGACGTAGCTGGCCCACAGCTTGGCGTGGTCCTTCACCAGCAGACCTTGTTCCAGGAAGCCTGAGAAAAGAAAATAGAACACAGGCAGAGTGTCAGTGCGCCGCAGTTACACTTGAGATGGTTTTTTTTAAATAATAAACCACCTGTTCGAAGTCTGACACCAGTGTCCAAGAGGTAAATCAAGTCAGAAAGGTAGTCCAGCACCAGCCAGCAGATGTAATTCTCCACCTGTAACTTGTCAAAGCATGCCCTGTGAACATAAACCAGCAGGGCCGTAAATACCAACAGTACAACAGCACTGGGGGACCTTTGGTGATGGTGGTGGTGGGGGGGGGTTAATCCTGCTGCTAAAAAGCAGAGAGTTTATACCGGTATATGTTTTCTGCATATTATTATTAAGGGGGAAAGTATAAAGGAATATCCAGGTTAATGCATTGTCTAGATACCTGGCTACAACAAGAAACCAGTTGTAGAGAACCGCCACGGCGATGATGAACAGCCAGCGGTAGTAGGCGTTATCCGACGGGGACACCACCAGCAGGTTCCACCGTTTCCTGAAAGCGCAGGAAACAAGGACTCAAACGCGCAGAACCGAGGCTGTGGGCGCCTTTGAGTAACGTTGCTGCAAAGCGGAGAATGAGCAACAAAATGATGCTGGAATTAGTATTTTAGTTTTCAACCACTAGCAATAACGGCTCTTCTGTGTCGTTATTGGTTTTTGCTGAAAGATCATGCGTCACTTTGTCTTTTGTCACCTAGTTATTACAACATAAACAGCAGTTTAATAACAGTTTTAAATGTCCGTGCCCTGTGGGTACGCTCTATTGCTTTGAAAGGGCTAAAGTTTCAGCGGAGGGCTGATAAAGGCCAGAGTGATGGTGCCTCAGGCGTGCACACCTGAAGATCCCCCCGTTAGCGTCCGGCTGACTGTTGCTGCTGCGGCTGGGGGCCAGTTTCAGCTCCGGGCCTCGGAAGCGCTCCATGAAGGAGTCGGGCCGCTCCTCGTTCTCCAACAGACTCTTGTGGGCCCATTCCCTCAATCTCACCACCAGGTTCACCAGTCTGAGACGCAGAAACACACACACACACACACACACGCACACACGATGGAATCTACAATAATATCAGTAATTCTCAGTTCTTCACTTTGAAGTTTTCTATTATGAAGGGAACCTTTTATGCTTTCTTAACACCACCAGTCTTGGCTGACGGGTTGTTTAGAGACTGCAGCTGACAGGGTGTGACGCAGTGTTAGTTTGCTGTACCTTGAGACGGCCCCCCTCCTTTGAAACGAGTTCCTTGAGTTTCCCCCGTGAGGGTCGAGAGCAGCGACTCTTTGCAGCTCAGAGGATGTGTCATCGCAGACGGATGGGACCCTGGGAGACAACACACACACCAATGGAACAGGATGCTTCAGCCCAGAATAGTTTGATTATTGGATTATCGCATGCATGCTTGCATCTGTGTGTGTGTGTGTGTGTGTTTATGCTTGTGTGTTTGCTCGTTCCTCCGTGTTCTCCTCCATCTTTATCGTACAGGTTGATCCTGATTTCCGTGTGTGTTCTAATCTGTTTCTAACCTTCCTCCACTTCTTGATCTGAGACGTTGATAATGCTATCCCTTCCCCTGTACTGTAGTCTTCTCTTGTCTTATTGTTGCATAACGATCTGCAGTCATATGTTGTGTGGTCTGTCAGGACTTGTTATCTTGTGAATTCCTGAAATCTTTGTTCTCTCAGGTATGTTCATGGCCTTGTCTTGTTTCGTGAACTTCAGGTTAATAAACCACCAGATTAAACCTCTGCCTCATCCGTTTTACAGTACAGAGGAACCAGGTCACACCTGACGATGAAGCTTCTTGTAGAGAGTGACTGTATTTTAGACTTTAAGAACTCCAAATTAAAAAGACTTCCCGGTCAATCGATGGTGAATTCATGTTAACTAGGTCTGATTATGCGCGCCAGGGAGAGAAAAATGAATAATGATTGCTATCACCTGCTAAGAATGCTCTCAGCCCTCTCAATCTCCTCCTCCAGGGTGGTCTTCACTGACAGATTGCGCGGTGAGCAGTCTCTCTCTGCCGCCTGACCCGTCATCCTCAGGCACCTGCGGGCAGACAGACGGGTTAGACAGACGGACGGGCTCCGGTGACTCTCCGTTGGCTGTTTGGAGCACGCAGTGGCAATGTTTATGGCGCGTATGACAGAACCATAGTCAGGGGAACGAGCTGGGGGAGGGGGACCACTGGGATGGTCTGTCATAATGGCTCACCTGAGCATCACGCTGCAGACCGTTGTTGTGGTGACCGACGCAAACCGGCACAGTTCTGAATACAGTTTCTGTGAGCCGCTGTCGCCTCACCTCCGGCTCTACGTTTGACATGTGACACGAGCGGTACGCAGCCCCGCAGACGCCTGACGGGATGTTTAGGCGTCTGTTGCCATTGTGCGACTAATTGGAAGACTATTACCCAAAACACACACGCACACTCATGCGCACAAACACACACACACACACACACACAGTCAGCTCGATGCTCTGAGGCTAAAGGAGCCAATCAGCTGCTCTCCCTCAGGAGCCGCATCACTAAGGTAACCAAGATGCTCGCTGAAAGCAAAGAGGGTAATTCAACTACAAAGAGACACACATGTGTTAATGTCTTTGTTGTATTGTAATTGAATACATAAAAATATGAAATCCTTTTCATGACACTGATCCCAGCTGGTGACTAAAGACTATGAGCGTTCAGGGCGGCAAAATGTGACGGAAGATGGAGGTTTAGCTGAGAACTGTAGTGAAATAAAAGTAGGTCGAGAAGATCAATAAAATAATAGAGTTTGTGCAGATCTCACCTTTACTTTTCCTTCAGTTACTTCAGTAAAATCCACATGATGACTTCACACCTCCCCGGCTGTTCTTCCTCTGCCAGTCCTCATCCTTGGTAAAGGTAAAGAGAGGGAGCACAAATGCAAAAGCAAAGAGGGAAACATCGCTCCCCCCCCTGGTATATTCTGCAAGCTTCTGCTGGAAGTAGAAGAGTATCACCCCCTCCTCTTTAGGAGCTCGAACGCGCGGTCCGCCTGAGCCTCGGTTGGATCAAACTAATGTAGGAGGCTGCCCGGATGAGAGATGTGGGGCGGGGAGAACACAGGGGATGTCAGCAGGAGAACGTGAAGCTCTCTGGGTAACCATCTCAGCTGTGTCTGAAATACATAATACACTGAAACCATCAGTAACACACATTCATCAGCATTACTAGTGCTGGATATTTAGCTATATGCTTTAAAAGGTGTGTTTATTTTAAGCTTCTTTGTCCCAGAAACATTTAATCTGCCATTTTCATGTCAGGTACAATAAAATATCATCTATTAAATATCATTATCTGGTTATACATTTTTTACTCCACTAAAATACTTCTAACTGAAACAATGAAAATCAGTTTATAAAAGACACAAGCTGTTTCCATCTTTATAATTCTTATTTATTGTTACAAGCACTTAAGAGACGGCACACCAAAATACAATTCGGCTGTTGTCTGGTATTCTGAAAAGGCCTGGAATGCGGTTCCTGTTTATGTTTGCTAATGTCGGATACAATAGAAAAAAGGGGGAAAGCGCGGGACATCTGTGATATGACAGAAAGGCACAGCAGAAGCCAGGAGAATCCAGTCAGCCTGCTCCTCATCCACTGTAACAGCCCAGAAGACAAAAGACTACACACCCTAAACCGTTACCTTAGCTGATAATTTAAAAAACAAAACAAAACGAAAACCAGCAAAACATGACAAATTCAAGACATAAATGAAACATGGAGAGGGACTTTACTGTATTATGACATCATGGCTTGTATATACACACATGTTAATGGTGCCAGTTTTCTTTAAAGTGAGAAGAAATGCTCAGTTGTGTTTCCCACTGGCCGCACCTGAACACCATCCCTGTGACCTGCATAAAGCATTTACCCCCTCGTAGGGTATTCAGGAATGTGGGCTTGACTGAGGACATACACTTCAGCCAAGTAAAAATGTGTAAACAACCTTGAGGGGCATTAAAAAAACCAAAAAAACAACCTTAGCATTCTTTAGCTTCTGCTTGTTTAAGGAACAACATTTTAAGAGGATGGTGCATTATCTATCAGGCAGGGATTCTCACTTTGTCTTCACGCAAACAACTCTCATCTCCAAATACATCCCTTAGAAAGAGCAGCTCTTTTAAAATGCTAACGGCTTGCAGATATTAAGAGTCAAAAGGGATCCAGCCACCGTCTTAGACCCGCTTCATCCCCCGGCCCATCAAGCAGGCGAAGACCGTCATCACCATTTTCTGATTGACCTCCACCAGGTCTTCGGGGAGAGCGTAGACCCGAGCTCCGATCTTCCTCGCCATGGAGATGGCGTACCTGTGGGGGGAAAAAACGCAACGAGCTACTCAGACACTGTTGGCTTAAACGCGGGACAGATCGCTCGGTTTAAAAAAAAAAAAAAAAAAGAGGGACGGCAAAAAAAAACCAAAAGTCTCACTTTGCATTTTCCAGCTTGTCATCTTCGGAGAGAGCGCCGGTCTTCACCAGGTCGTAGTTGATGCTGTTGGGCTGGATGGCATCTATTAGCTCCAGCACTGCCAAACTGGTGCTGATCTCCTTGTCCTGAGCGACACGTTCAGATTACGCCTCCGACCGCAAGCCGTGCCACTGTGTCATCGCTGCGCCAGCTGAATAGAATGCGACGCAGGCGCGCTCGCGCGGGCTCACCTTAAAGCTTGAAATCTTGGTCGACTTTCCAGCCTCTGCTAATGTCTTGTTGACCCAGTTTACAATGATGCCATCGGCTTTGTCCCCACCGCCCAGTTCTTCCAGTACATTCAACGTGTATCTGGCGGAGCAGAGGGAGAAGAAGTCATCAACAACAACAGAGGTAACTGGAGGTTAGAAGCGAACTGGTCCGAAGCTCCACCTTCTCATCAGCTGCCACACCAGCCCCAGGGTCAGGGTCTGGACGCCCATGTTCAGGTCCTGTCCGCCAATGCCCACAACGGAGAAATTTGCCGTCTTGCCCAAATCCACGGCATAGTTGCAATTCTCCAACTAGAAGGGAAGAGAAAAGCCGGTGGGGAAAAGAGGCCGGGCTGCACGTTTCCCTCTCGGTGAGGAGCGAGCGTAACGGTTACCTTCTTCATGTTGGATCCCAGTTTGGGGTACGGTGGCTTGTTGACCTTGTTCCAATCAACGGGAACTTTTATCCTGTCGTAGAGCTGAAATATGACAATGGAATCCTGCAGATCTCTAGAGGACAAGGTCAAGTGTTAACACTTTTAAGATAAGTCCTCCACTGTTGGGGGTGCGCGCGTGCACGTGTGTGTGTGTGTGTGTGAGGTGAGACACGTACGAATAGAGATGATTGACGTGTGGGTTCACTCCCAAAGAGTTCATCCAGTTTCGGAACGTCCTCTCTTCCCGTGTCTCCTCTATGCAACAAAGTACCACGGAATTATCATCAAACATCAGAAACAGTCCACGTGGAGATGCTTCATACGGTTAAAGGCTTATTCGATTAGAAAAGGTCAGGAGCCACTTTGGAGTAAAAATATCTGACATTCAATAATTTCATCTGCGCAAGTTTAAGATATTTCTGCTCTCTTCTGGATGCTGATCCGACAAATGAAGGAAGCGGAGGAAGTGACTAACAGCATTGTAATACATTACTCATGAGCACAAAAGCATGACCAAACAAAGCAGCTCAAAAGCCCGCCCGCCGCTACCTTCCAGCATTTGCCAGTCGACGTCTTCGTTCTCCGGTTTGGTCAGCGCCGGATATTTGTTGAACAGGTTGGCCACAAAAGCCAGGTTGAGTTTCGGGTTGCCGCTGACGACGTCGGCCGGCGTGACGAACTGCCGACAGCCGAGCCTGTCGGCCTGGACCAGCATGGCCTCCGCCCTGTTCCTGTCGTCCCTCTCCTGAGCAACACAAGAGCCCGGTTAAGAGGCACCGCGCGGCCGCCGCCCGAACACGCCGAAAGGCGCTGCGAAGCTTACGCCGAAGCCCGACATGTCGATGACGATGCGCGGCTGATCTTCCTCTGTGCCTTTAGGAGAGATTTGGTTTAGGAGGTGGAAATAAGCCTTGGAGTCCTGGACAAGAAACAAAATGATTCATTTATTATATTATTATTATTATTATTATTATTATTATTATTATTATTATTATTATTATTATTATTATTATTATTATTACTACTTCACCTCAAATGATATTTTTTTTTATTTAATTTAAAATAGAACATAATGAACAAGCATCTGAATTGTTAGTATTGTGAAAAGAATGTGAAATTAACTGAATAATCTGGGTAATTTGTAATATTTATCTTTATGATACAGTTGAAAGTTTGGTGATTTAGACGGACCTTGATGTCGTTGCTGAAGTTTTTGATGGGCTGACATCCAGCATTCTGCAGGTGGAAGTTTGCCCACCGCAGCAGCAGCTCTTCTGGGGACAGTTTCATCAGGTCCGCCAGGGTCTCCCCATCCCTCAGCAACGCCGCCAAAGCTGTCGAAGGAGCGAAAGTTCAGTTTCCCCCCCCGAAAAGCGGACACGCCCCGGGCCCTAGGCCTAACCCGCACCTTCGTTTCTGCTGAGCTCGATGTCGGCGAACAGCCCGATCTTGATGATCTGCCACAGGAGGCCGAGCACCAGGTGAGGTTTCCCCTCCATCAGGTCTGAGGCGTCGATGTTTACCACGTGGCAGCCGATGGCAGAGGCCGAGTTCAGGGCCAGGTTCAGGTTTTCCTGTGAGGTGCGGAGCATCAGCGAGACCCTGCACAAACAGGTGCAAGGGACGCCCCCCCCGCCCCAGACCCACACTGAACTTATCTGACCTGTATTGTGAAGGTGGTCTTGTTCTTCTTGTTAATGGTCCTCTCGTCGATAGTGTCTGGCACCGACAGGTTGATCATTTTACTGTGCAAACATCAAAACCAGTAGCACAAAAGTCAGCCCAAAAAGTAAGGAACAGAAAAACTTGCAGTGTTTTATTAAGATGATTTTAAGCAAGCAGCGTTCGTTCCACCAGTGAGGGTTGATGAAGACCCACCAGAGCACGATACCATCTCCAACCGCCTTGAACAGAGAATCTGTGTTTGGGTCCATGGGCAGGACATGCTGGCAGTCGGGGTCCTTTTCCAGAGCGGAGTTGATCCAGTTCACAAAGGCGAATCTTTCTTCCTCTGAAGCAGTGATCACACACACACACACACACACACACACACACACACACACACACACACACACACACACACACACACACACACACACACACACACACACACACACACACACACACACACACACACACACACACACACACACACACACACACACACACACACACACACACACACACACACACACACACACACACACACACACACACACACACAGTCAGTAAACCTAGTCACACAGCGTTTGAGTCTGATGGAGTTTCTGTCGCCCAAGCACAGACTGCACCGAGCTTTCTGTCGCGCACGTTTCTCGAACTTCCACACTTCACGTGAAACAATGAGTGGTGATAAAATGACTTTTTCATACCAGAGAACGAGTGCTGTGTGCCTTCACTTGAAAGTTGTGATGTTCCTCCGATGGCCAGGATGCCTTCTTTTCTGTTGAGGACCGTCCGGAATGTCTTTGCTATTTCGCTGGCCCTCAGCTCCTGGACTATCTACAAGAAGAACAAATCACAAACAAAGTTGATGAAAAATTGTCTGTTTCAGCAAAAAAAAAACATCCATTTATTTCAAGCTACCACTCAGGAAACTGATTACTAAACTGACTAGACCTCCCAGTTAAATTTTACTGATAAAAAAAACAAAACAAATGGCTCTGAATTTATGTCACTGTGAATATTTTCTGGTTTCTTTGCTCCTCTTGGATAGTTAACTGAATATTTTTGGGTAGCGGATAGATCAAGACATGCGGGATCATAAATAATGAAAATAATCATTACAGGAAAGCTTTTATTGCAGGGGAACGCAGAGTCAGCGTTCACAATTCCATTCAAATATGTTGAATTGACAGTTGTAGTAACGGGGTTAGCTGATGGGAGTGGAACAGCAGAAGAGGACGTGCTGTGCCTATGACACACCAGCAGTAAAATGGCAGTGAGGTCCACATGACAGCCAAGGTCATTCTGCAGACTCAACTGTTCCCCGCTGGAATGAACACAAAGCTAAGCAAGAAGTAAAAAGGCTTTGGAAAAAGAGACAGGTTTTATTAGAAAGGTCACATATTGTAGGTAACCGAGTTGGGACTGTATTTAATCACAGTATACAGCTTTAACATCTGTTTTAGTCTTAAAGCACGGGTGTGTGAGTTAATATTGCAGTAATAAGAAGTCTTAAATATATATTGTGCAGCCCCGTCTACAACTGTAATCCTCTTCCACACTCACGCTTAATCTCTAATTCCAACATTAAGCAACAGATAACTATCCACAGTCTTTAAACCCGTCTACGCAGCCAACGGGCCTGCAGGGACTCGCGCAGCATCACTTCTTACTTCATGCAGCTTATCAGCAATAAACAGCTCTGAGCAGATAAAACCTCGTATTATCATAAACAAAATGTACGGAAGCTCGAGTTATCCTCGCTTCGTCTGCGACTTCGGCTCAACGGGCTGTGGTGGGCGACCGCAGCGACAAACTGACACCAGACACCAGGACGCTTTAAAACATCGTTACATAAAATCACCCAATTACATGCGATTACCGTTGTTATTCCAAAGCTTATTATATGATGCCCCTGAACAATTACAGACAAAAGTCAAACATTAACAGGAAATGCAAATAAGTGGAGATGAAGAAGGCTCTGACTGAAACTTTCATTACCACAAACAGGGAAGAACTGCTCTCTGTACAGGCTGAAAGTGAATACGGGAACACAAAACCACTTTGCCGACCTCACTTCCACATTCCTCGAGTGTGTGTGTGTGTGTGTTGTGTGTTTAGCGGAGTTTTCAGCTTTCCCGTGGATGCAGTTACTGGAAGCTCAAACACACATCTAGTCACTCGGGAGTGCGAGCTCCTTTTAGGCCAGAGACAAAATAAAAGGCCAGCTCACCGTGCGTCACGCTCCGAACTACAATCCTGCGCTGAGATTAACGTACCGACAAAAACTCCTCGAAGCTGATCTTGTCGTCCTGGTTGCGGTCAAGTTTCTGGATGATGTCCCGCACCATGTAGCCAGGCTGGGTATGCCCGACGCTTTTCAGGAGTGTTTGGAGCTCATAGTCGCAGATGTGTCCGTCTTTGTCCAGATCTGCACGAGGAAGAGACTAAAACGTCAGCGCGTACCGTACAACCTCACCTACAGCAAAAACAGGCAGAACCCTAACCTGCTGTTATTACAGCTAAAGTCAATAATAAAAGCTTTATCAAGAAAAACTAGTGAAACTCACCAATTTCTTCAAAGACCTGCCTCATCTCCTCCGTTTCTTCTTTAGTGATTCTTCCACACATTTTTTCTTTCCGGCGATTGACCTCGGGTGGTCAGTCAGATACGTGAGACTGCAGAGAAGAAACACATTTTACAAAAACACTGCATTTTCTACATCGTTCCACTCCTTTTCTGCCTCCTCGCCATCTAGTTTCCCTCTTCGAACGGGAGGAAAAGAAACTTTCTGTCTTCTGCGGGGTTTTGGCCTTGTATTCCAGACCTGGGCCAGTCCCCGCTGACCCCCACCCCGGCTGATAGTATCTACTGTTCTTTTCAGTTTCTCTCCCGAGCTCTTTTCCTTTTGCAAATATTTTTCTCTCCCATAATCAAAGTAATTTCCTGTTGGTTCCATTAAAGGGAACAAGCCCATGTTGTAGAACAAAAGACAAAAAAAAGCCACTGGAGCCGAGAATACCATCAAAGATAAACTGAATTGCTTACATTTTATTTACTTAAACAATAATTGTATCCATGTATGTATGTAATTGTATATGCCGTCTGTACAAAGAGTACATTATAGCCTTCACACACCAGGGTTGTTGTTTTTTTTGAAACTCTTTGGAACCTCCTCTAAGGTGAAGCATCCATTTAAAGGCTGCTGAAAACAGGGACTTTTCCTGAGTCGCTGCACAGACGAGCTCTCCCTCTGCAGCAGCAGAGGAATGCTTGAGGCCTGGGCATGTCGGGCTTCACTTTACACAGCAATGGGTAGGGTGTGCTGACTTGCTCTCCACGGCGAAACTGGTATGATGGCATTCCTCCCTAACACACGTTTTCAGGAAACAAAGAGGAGGTTCATACTGTGGTTTGCTCAAGATTGCACAAATTTTTCCATACAGAAAAATCACTCCCGTTTCCTGATTTGAAGCCCAGATTGTTGATTTTGAGTGCGTATTAGTCAGAAACCTGATTTTAGCCAGCCTAAAAGGCTAAAAGTGTTAACTTCCAAATCGGCCCGTGTTCCAGTGACTCCGGCAGCCTCACAGGCCCACACGGAACACACAAACAATGAACAAAAGCTCAGCCGCTGTATGTTAATGAACAAAACTATTAATAGTATTGATGAAAGACGATTGGACAAAAGCCTTGTGGTCCTGGAGCGGTGGCGCTGCCCCTTTAATGGCAAACTTTAAGTGATGAAACGATAAGATTTTGGCCAACCCATGCTCTTGTTCGCTGCATGTCTCGCAACAAACCATTGTGGAGCAGCAGAAGACCGGTTTTGGTGATGATCAAAAATGTGACTAAATGCCACAGAGAGGGGTGTTTTTCTTCAAAACCAGGCAAGCCCAAAATCCTGAATAAACGATTAGGAAAAAGCTGATGCCAGGGCTGCTATATTTAACTCTTCTCTCTAAAAGGATGTGAAATGTGGCTGATGAAGTCAGCCTGACTCTCAACTACACACATTTCTCTTTTCTTTTGCATGCTCGTGTCACACCCTTGACCGAGGGCGTTCAGACGGGGGAAAAAAAAAAAAAAAAAAAGGCTCAATCACACGGAGGCGAGGCGAGGGCACAGATGGCACCGGACAAATGGAGACGCGTCACAGGTGGTTTAGAAGAATAGAGGGCTTGTACTCGCCCGTCCAAATCTGTGGCGGCAAATTCTGCACCGCGGCGGCGAAATATGGGCAGACAGTTGCCGTCGCCGCCGACAGCTGGCGTTTCCAGAAAAGTTCCAGAGCAATTTCACTAAACAAACACCACAACAGCTTTGTCTTAAATGCAGCGGTTCCTCAAGGGGATCGGCGTGAATGTAATCTGAAAGACGATAAGAACACATGCTCGCCTAATGACATAAAGAGGTACACACACACACACACACACACACACACACACACACACACACACACACACACACACACACACACACACACACACACACACACACACACACACACACACACACACACACACACACACACACACACACCTGTCTGCCATTGTTCCTTGTGCTCGCCCATGTCGGTCACATAGGACAGATCAGCGGAGTAACAGCGATCTGCAACTTTCAGACTCCCTCCAGACACCCTCGTCGAGCCAAAACGTCTTCCAGTCACTTTAATGTGAAGGGCTGATCCCAGATGGCCGACACACCCCGAGCCTACTGTGTTTCATCCACACTGTTAGATGGGAAATGTGAGGCACACAAATAGATCGGGCAACCTTCCATGTGCGGCCAACTTCATACGCACACACCCAAAAGTCTGCGAGAACGTGGGGATTTTTTTTTTTACCCGGTCCCAATGGGCTGCAGATGTGAGACGAGACTGACTCACAGACACAACGCGGGCCCTTTTATTTCCAGTTCGGGGGGCGGGGTCAGACGAGCACAGCAACCCTGGCAGGTAGAGGAGGAGGTGATGACACGAGTATGAGGAAGTTTACACAGCTCTGACACCGGCCGCAGCTGCAGACCTTGGGCCGGGGTCCGAGACCGGTAACATCATCGCCGCAGCCAACAAAGCTGCTGCACGGAGTGGAGATGCTCAGACGCCAAAGGTCGGGGGTGACCACCTCGAGCACATCACATAACAGGCTTGTGCTTGACACGCAGGGATTCCAGGGGGCGTTCAGGTCCTGGCCGAACCCGCTGAATCACCGCGGCCGGGGCGTTGAGGCGAGACTGTAAGAGGTTTTAACGTCCGCAGAGGAGCCGCCGAGTGACCCGTGCGCTTCAGAGCGAGGGACCACCCTTCCACCACGCCACGCTAAACGTGTAATGATTAACCGCAGATGGCGCGCCTCCGCTGCGGCGGCAGGCGCGTTGTAAAACCAGCAACCTGCGTAATTAAACGTAGAAAGCGACCGACAGCCACCGTGCGAAAGTCCGCCGATTCCTCATGCCGGGATCAATGAGAAGGAAGACACCAAAAGCGCGGAAACAAGGCCAACCTGTTCACTCAGCCAGGCCTATAAATACTCGCTTCCTCTCGAAGGGCTGGTTTGTGTATTCAGATAACTTTGGTGATATAACGTCTGTGTTTAAAACCCCCGCAGAGGGATCTCTCACATGCTTCTGCAGGACCGGTTTTTGGAGAAGGTCCGTCCTTTCCCTTGAAACTGAAAATACACCGTTTGAGTTAATGACAGGTGCAGTTGAGCGGAATTACAGCTCTTTTTTGCCCGCCCCCCCCAACAAAAATCCCCATGCGCAACTTTTCCCTGTAACCAAAGGAATAATACCTTTCCTCTGGAACGGCCTCGCTTTAGTCTCTTTTCTCAAACATACAAATGAACGACCATTTAGCACTGCTGTCTACCAGGAGCAGTGATTCACCAGGAAAGACACACGTGTCACATCACACTCTTGTTTTAGTCACTTAAGCTCAAGTCCTCTTTTTTTTTTTTTTAGACTGGGAGGCACTTTTTTTTTTTTCTTGTTCCTGCACTGACTCAACGGTGAACAATACGGTGGACCTCTGGTGTAAAGATTGCTGTAGTTGCACCCAGATGGCTGGACAGGAACAATCTGGTAAATCACTCAGCCCCGAGACACAGGCCACTGTTTTAGCTGAAAAACACCAACATTAATCAGCCAGACGCTGTCGTTCCACTGTTAAAAACACCACCCTTTCGCACAATGCACCATTACCCATATGCAAACACTTGCAGTGAAATCGCACTAGATAAAATAACAACGTTTAAGCCTGCGATTCACGGGAATTTTAAATGAAAAGCCCATCAGGAATAAAACTGTGTGGTTTGGGAGTCATTCCTGAACCAGGAACTAGTTTTTTTTTTTTATTTTAGGAGCCAGATTCCAACTATACCTTCAACAGCTCAATTGATAGAAAACTAAATAAATCAATGTACATATATAAACAGAAATGACTGAGATTGCCCACCATGAGTGAGTATTGCATCGACTCTATGTGAATAGTCTTTTTTTTTTTTTTTTTTTGTTTTTTTATTCCCTGGTCCTTAAATGAACCTCTAGTTTCAGAGTTTATGGGTCCGGAGGATGATAGCTGACTCCACAGTGAAGGTGCAGCCGGCGCTAAGTGGCTAACGACAAGACGAGCAAGTTTTCCGGACAGGAAACTATCCCGTTTCCTCCCGAAAAACCCATCATCCTTCCCAAGGACCGGCTGTCACAGGCGGGACCCGCGGCGCCGCAGCGGCCTCGCTCCGGTCAACGCCGCCGGCCTAAAACTAAGCCCAAGTCGGCTGGACGACGGCGACAAAGTTGCCAGGAATTTTTTTTTTTTTTTTTTGTACTCACTGTCGATGCGCCCGAAATTCCAGACAGCGTCCCGTTTGCAGCCTTCCCTCCTCCACGTCGGGACAAAAGTAGACGGGCTGGAATGTCGCCCCGCCCCGTCTGTGACGTCACGGCCCCGCCCCCTCCCGAGGCCGACGACTGATCAGTGTTCTGTAAATTAGGATAAAAACAGGCCCGAACTAGCGAGCAAAAAACAAAAAAAAAAACAACAAAAAAAAGAAGAACGAGGGGGAGGAAATGGGGGAAACCCGGAGGAAATGTGGAAGTTTGAAAAACAAGGTGGGTTAAGATATACAGTGTAATACAAGTGTGATTGTATGTGCAGGGACACAAAACATAGTGGCACAAGCAGGACCTGGGCACAAACCACAGCGAACGACAGCAGGCGGATCGCTTCGCTGCTTGTTTTGTGTCAGGGAAAACTTTGTTTAATGTAAACTTATCTCGGGTACGCCGAAGGGCGGCCGCTTCAATAAAGTCAATCTTAAAAGCAGGGGACACGTTTAGTCAGGCTTGCACATTAACATGCGAAAATAACCGAGCATAAATGCAAAGATAAAGGAGCTTCAATTTTTTTTTTTGTTGCAAGTTTCAAGTTTCACGACTAACCTTCTTAGTTTAAAACCCGGTTTAATTCAGCACAGCTCGGGGTGTAGTTCCCCCTCCGTCCGTCGGGAGGCGCTAGTGAGGCTCCTCACGGGCTCCCGCGCTCCGTCGCGGACAATAAAGGAAGAGCGGAGGAGCACTGCGTCACTCGGCTGGTCAGAGGGAGGATGAAGCGGGCAAAAACAGGCTGAATTTAGTCTAAAATAAACGCAGTCATGAACCTATAAGGACGTCTTCGCTTGTTGACCCCGTTTGGGATCTGTCTGCGGCCATGCTGAGGTGGAAACATGTTTAAATGCTCTCGAATAGGCCCATGCGACGGTTATGTAGCAGCCGGCTAACTGTTAGCTCAAGCCTGAATCACAGACAAAAATACTCGAGTCATTAGAAAACGATTATAGTTGGGGTTTTTTTGTTTGCGTTTTATCTCGTACGAGACGTGTGTGTGGCTTTAGGAGTCGCTTTGAATGTACACCAGAGAGATAATTTAACAAACGTTGTGTCTTGCTAAGTCAACGTAGAAGATAGAATCATAAATGTGGTTTATAGTCGGTCGTTAGGCCCCTTATATTTAAACAGTTCTATTAAACTAGTGCAGTGTTACGACAATATTCAAGGCAGGTGGAGTCAGAGTCTTGACTGTTCACAAAATGTGGTCCGTGATATCTTGAAGTGTTTACGGTATTTTATAAAATGAGCCCCAATTATGTCATGTGTGCACCCGAAACTCATCACATGTTTTTAAACTGAAACTGAATTCTATTGAACACTTTCATCTTTTTTTTACATCAGTAGGTTGGATCCTTTTTTTTAGTAGCACGTTGATTTAAAAGTAACCAGTATCACCAAGTGTTTAAGTTGACATTCTGATTTCACTCAGATTGCTGTAAATCACCTAAATGATTCATTCATCAAATCAGTAAAATATGTGTAATAAACTGTGAAACTTGGTCAACATCCATATAACAGGGAAAACAAGTTATACTAGTGAGTGTCAGATTTGTGTAGACATAAAAAAATTCTCTCGATATATCCAATTGTTGGAAAAGCAGTATCTCATTTTTCTAATAGCATTTTTCTAATAGCACTGAGCTATTTAGTGCAGATACCCTGCATTTCAAAAGTTAATTGGCAATACAGACCTGAGCTGTGATTTGATGTTCTTGGCTGTAGTTTTGGTGTGGACGAAGATTTTAGAACTTTTACAACAGAGTTTTGGCCAACTTTAGAATGAAAATGGTACAGTCACCATATTTGTGACTGCATTGTGATGAGGCATCATCATTCTCTGTATTCTCTTTTGTGTAATGCAAATAATGAGCAAAAAGGATGCCCGATTTTAGTTTGCAGAGTCAAATTTTAATGTGTATTTTTTACTCTCTTCTGACTGTCTATAGAAGGCTTTAGAACCCCTCCATGTTTCACCAAAAGCTGCATTGAATGCTGCATTAAAGAAGACCTTTGACTTGTGACAGACACTGCTGCTTCCATATGAAACACAAGATTCAAGTGTTCATTGTCACATGCACAGATGAAAGCAGGTTTCACTGTACAATGGCATACTTGCCTTGCTCTTGTGCCTGCAATATCTTATAGGGAAATTATTAATGCACAAAATATACAGTGAAAAGTACATGTTCATGTGAAGAACAGCTATATTCATTCAAGTATTGGTTTGTGTGTTGTCCAAGAAAATCAGGCAATCTATTAATGATAATTGATTAACATTTATTATTATTGAGATGGTCAATAATTTATTGTGCTTTTTTCCCCTTTGATGTAGTAACTCTAGCAGTAAGCTGAGTGTGTTGGTCAACAAACTGCATGAGTACTTGGCCCACTCCTCTGAGGACAACAAGCATCAAGCAGATGCACAGGATGTGGATGGTACAGTTTTTAATTCTATTTGTGGACATGCAAAATTCTAATTTTCTTGAGACAGGAAATAATTGTTTTCCCCTTCTCAGGTCTGGCAAATAGACGTTCTCCAAAAAACCCAACAGATCAAGCTGTGACAGAGGTAAACATTTTATAATGCAAAAATTATAGGAACCTCAACACCCCATTTAACCATCTTCATGGTATTGTTTGATACTGTATATTGCTTAAAATCACTAATATACTGATTAGTCTAAATTGTGGCAAATATAAATGTTATAAGTGCAAGTGGTAGGAAATGGATATACATATGAAATTCTGAACAATGTCTTCCAACTCCAATGATCATAAATACTTTGCAATCTTAGTCTGACTTTAGTTTGTAATGTATTAGTTTGTCATTTCCAGTTAACCTTAATAAACTGACTACTAAGGTTACCTGATAACCTTTGGCTCAATAAACACAAACAGTAAAAGGCAAACGAATTACTGTTTCATTTGTAACCAGAAAAGTCTCCCACATTACAAATGCCAAGTAGCCTAATGGCCTGTCTTGTTATGTAGGCACAACTGGATGCCCGATACTCAAAAAGGTGAGCTTCCTTTCATGTCTATTTTGTTAGTATAGGTAAAGCAGCATGGTATGAAGCAAGTGAGATATGGACATATAACATGAAGATCTGTGAGCCATGACTGTTCTCACTATTCCAGAAAACCCTCTGTGGTCATCAGGCACTCTGGGCTCGATGAGTCTGGGGACTCGAATGCAAGCGAAGGTTCGGAGCCTCTCCTCAATGCAAATGGACACCCAGACGTCACCCGTTTGCCCAAAGGTTGGTCTCAATCTATTCAGATTCCTATTCTTCTATCAACTTCAGCACATTTGGTACAAAGATTTCTCTACAGATGATGCCATATTAAGTGATTATTATAGTGATCCCATCACTTTTATTACAGTGGGGCAAGAACACTTATGCATTATCTTATTGTTGAGTTGTGTTTGTCTGTGAAAAGCTGATTGAGTTGAGACTATAAGCCTCCAAAATACAGTTTTACATCTATACATATTTAAGAATATTTAACCCTTTTATCGCAGGCACAGTATTGGTACGGCCTGAACCTGTGGATAATGGAAGAGATGACTTCAGGGGTCCAGAGTTTTGCAGCAGGAAACCGGGTCTTTCCAGAAGACGTAGGGGTAAGCTACTTCTAAATTTTCTAAACCAGTATATGCTTTCATTATGGCATGAAAACCCATGTTTGCAATTTAATCACAGTTATTATTGTGGTGTTAATGACAATATTGTCATGACAGGAAGTGAACGTATGGAAATTGTCTGTTGTACTGCATGTGGCCGTCAAGTTAACCACTTCCAGAGAGAATCTCTCTTTCGACATCCTGTGCTGAAAGTACTCGTCTGTAAGGTGAGTTTGCTTATTTTATCTTTCATTTCAATATTATACAAAATTATTATTAGTATTGAGGCCATAATGGCTCATCGACAGTTTTGATGCTATTTTGTTCACATATCTGTACTTGTTTAAATATTTCAGAATTTATTGGAACTGATTATAATGTTTTTAGGTATTATTAAGCCTTAAAACGTTCTAGTAGCTTTTCAATTAACTCATCTATAAATTTATGCTTTTCCTCAGGCATGCTATAAATACTATTTAAGTGATGACATCAGTAAAGATGGGGAAGGAATGGATGAGCAGTGCAGGTAACATCTGTATCTATTTAGGTAATAAAGTTATTTTTCTTGACTGACTTGTAAACATCATACTCTTATCTTGTGTAGGTGGTGTGCTGAAGGAGGCAACCTGATCTGCTGTGACTTCTGCAATAATGCTTTCTGCAAAAAGTGTATTCTGAGGAATTTGGGAAGGAAAGAACTATCTGATAACGTGGCAAGCAACTGGTACTGCTATGTATGCAATCCAGAGCCCCTCTTTGGTCTGGTTACAGCCTGCGATAAAATCCTTGACAACACGGACAACCTTTGGACTCAGCAACGCAGGCGGAACCGAGTTGAACCTCTTCCACAGAACCTTCCTATAAATAGCTGGGATCATACTGGCATGGATGGTAACGTCATTTTCAACTACAGCACATTACAGGTTTCCAAGGAAATTACCAAAACGGCGAAACATTTAATAGACTCGACGAACATTTTAAATCGAACTTTTGTCACATTCATTCATACTGTAACAAACAAACGGAGGCCTGAGGTTCGTAATCTATACCTGAACTCTTTTTTGTCAGTAGTTAAAGGCTTACGAAAGTCACTGACAGCTCTAGAGGAAAGTCTGAAGGAAGAATTCAGTGATTTGGATGTTGCAAACAGTTGGGAGAAGTTCCTAAGTGACGACTTCAACACACAGACTGCTGTGGAAGCAGATGTAGAGTTAAATATTGCTGATGAAAGTTGCTTATGTGACTTGCAGAAATTGGCAGCTGAACAACTTATGGATGAAGATTCAAGATCTAAATGTTTCACAGAAGGAAAACATGGGCATGATTGCTCTGGGGAGAATATGGACATTCTGGAGGCTCAGGAGATTCACCCAAAATCTTCTGAAAGTGGTGTAAACATGACTAAAAAGCTAGTAGTAAAACTTACTCCTGTAACTATGAACAGGGAGCCCACTCCCGACTCCCCGAAGAAAATGAACACAAATGAAAACTCAGGAGAAATGAGTCAGTCAGAGGATAAAGAAGCCAGTGTTTGTAACAGTGACAGTAAGGTGTACAGTGACAAATCCAGTTTGTCTTTACACATGGAAGAGTCTGGGACTAGACGATCTCCTCGCCTGAAAATAACACCCCTTCGCCGACCAAGTGATATTAAGGCCAAAACTTCTGTTTCAGCAACAAACAGTGATAGTGACTCTTACCAGGAGGAAACCTCCAGCCCAGTACCCACCAAGAACTCTGACGTGCAGAGTTTGAATGGTATGAGAGACAATTCTGACTCGGATGAAGTGCCCATTGCACTGATTGACCGAGCAGCTTTAGCACAAAGCTCAGATGAGCCTCAGAGTGAAGAAGATGGTGAAAAAGTAACCTGCGATAAAGTGGCCAAGAAATGCATCTTTTTGTTGAATAAGAGCAGCTCGATGTCGCCCAAGAAGATGCACCGCAAACGCAAGCTGCTGGACCGCTCCCCCAAGTTGCTCTCTGGCAACAGAAGAGTAAAGGCTCGGAGGGAAAGCAGGGCAGAATCCTCAAGTGACGATCAAGATTCACAGGAAAACACGCACCATTCGAGAGAAAGGCCTCTTCATGTCCAAAGAGGAGAGAAAGGTGCAGGCAGGTTACAGGTCGGGATGACTAAGGATAAACCTAGTCAGGAAACGACAGAGTCATCTTCATCGAGTGATGACATCCAGGATGACAACTCTAGCAGCGATGATCAGAAGATGAGACCACTCACTGAAGATATGGCCTTAATGGGTGCAGCAGCATTCAATCAATCATCAGGTGAGGCTTGGATGAGTTTTCATGTAATAATTGTCTATATTTTATATTACATCATATGCTCATACAATAAATATACACAATATATAAAAAAAAAAAAAAGATCGATTTGTATTTTTAATCTGTGTTTTCTGGGTAGGTGATGAGCCCTTTGAATCTGGGCCCTTGTGGACAGCAGAAGATGACGACGATCCAGAAAATAGGTATGGTTCCAAAACCCTGGACGTAAAGTTTGAAAAACATCGTAGGTGTGGACGAAAGACTGCACCTTTGAAAACCAACCCCTGTGTCATATCAAACAACTTGCGTATTAAGACTAGGTTATCTAGATCAAAACGACCTAAACGTAGATGCAGTCGTGCTCCAGAGATCAAATATGTATTTTAGTGGTACACTGTGAAAATTAAGACCCAATGTGAGAGCCTGAGAACCTGATTCAGAACAAGCCTGTGAACAGAGAGCAGAACTCTGCTTGTCTATATGTTAATCATAGATACGTTTTATTGAATATTTTTATTATTCCCTCTTGTACCATACTTTTTCTCTTTGTATAATGCTGATACAGTTAAAAAAGGGAACATTTTTTCACCCATTTGAAGAATTGTGAGCATACATTCAAACGATAACTGATACATGTATATCATGGCCTTCTAATACTTTTCACAAAACAAAATTCACTACTTATCATTATTATTATTAGTATTATTATTAGTATTATTATTATTACTACTACTACTACTCCTATTGCTCAAATAACTTTTTCCACATTTATTTGTTACTGCAAGTAAGTGCATTGAAAATTGTTACTTTAAGCTGAAGTATGTAGATTGAAACACACAACTACATTTCACAGTGAAAAATTGCACAAGGGATTTTTTTTCAGCCTCTACAAGTTAATATTGAGCTGCCATTTGATTTTCATTTCTGGCATGAAAATAGCTTCTATGAGTTTGTGCTTCACCTTGTAAGCTTATTTATTTGCTTTTGTCGTGTTCTTCAAATTTCCAGTTACAGTTGTGGTCCTACGGTGTCATTTTGCTCAATTCAAAATAAAGTGGGCTAAAAGATGTGCAACAAACATATAAAATATGTGTAAGTGCGTTGTTATTTTAAGTTCTTAAAGGCACATTTCATTTGGTCTTATCTTGGACTCTGATAGTTGGGCAGATCCAATCTTTTTAAATTATTTCTCTTAATATTTGAGCGGATCAGGGTTGTGTTTTCTTGAAGGTGCTTATATTTGATCTCAGTGCTGCAGTTTTTCCAATGTGTGAAGATAAATTATCAAATAACCTGCTAATCACAGTAGAACTGTGTCTAAAAAGACGGGTGTAGCAGATCTGATTCATGTCAGTTGACATTTCTTGTGCAACATGTGCAGTTAAAGTTTTAAACAAATTGCACAGAGTGCTCATGGTTTACTGTGGTAGTGCTTTGAATGCAGTAATCCTATATACATTTATGTGGTGTTACTTTTTGTGCAACGCTGACCTCTGCTCCCTAATTGTGTATTTTAGTGTTGTAACTCCTCAATTCTATATGGAGCTTATTAGTGTGTGCTGCATTTCCAGCGCAGTACAGTTCCAGCCGGGCATGGAACAATTTGAAACTATAAAGCTCAATCTGTGTTCGTCACAGATCGCTGTCAACCGTGCATGCAATGTGAACATTTTAAATAAGGAGTAGAGACATAGTAAACAAGTGAGCCGAAGAGTAACAGAAATATGCCTCAACTCCTCAAACTAGAACAGTACAGAGAAAACTAAATGTAAGATGGTAGTCCAGTGTAGCTTTCCTCGTGCAGGATATCATTAGTTTGTTGTTGCTCATTTGTAGTGGCTCTCTCGGACCAATAATTGGACAGCAGCATGTTTGGTGCCATCATTTTGGCAATATGCTGCACTCCATTCTGCAAAAAAGTGTGCTGAAAGTGGGATGATGACATTTGACAATTAAAATATAATCGATCCAAAATTATTGCATTATCTCCGAAAAACTGAAATCTACCATTTACTAATAGGATACACCTATGGAAAACGAGGTGCAAAACACACAAGCTTTATGGTATTTTTAGAATTGTGAAACAAAGTTCTTTGCACAGCAAAACAGTCAATGGACGACAGTGTTTGTGTGATTGTTCTGAGCACTGTTAAGGCAGTATGTTTCCCACTTAAACACAGAAATATGCAACAATCTCTTCCTGTATTTATTTTTAAGTTTCTTAACCCTACTGTCTATACTCAGATTAAGCATTACTGCTGACCATTTGGGAAAGCATTTTAAATTCAATATTGATTTAAAAAAAAAAAAAAAACATCCAAGCTGCCATCTAAAAAGCACAATCTGCTTCATGAATGTTGATGTAGGGGTAGTTTGTCTGAGAATTGAAGGGGGTGGGAAGCTAGAATGCAAAAAAAAGTGCCTTTAATGACATCCATGTTTGTCTTTTCTCGTGTTTTTTGTTTTTTTTTTCCTCCAGGTTGGATTTTCTCACAGCACCGCAGTGAATGCAGTGCTGTTAGGCAACTTTCACTTTTATCTGGGATTTTGTAGCCTCTGAGCAGCGTCCAGCTGTTCTAAAGGCTGTTTTCAGCTGTGGTCGTAGGAAATGGTCAGCGGCAATGTTTACCTTGTTTGATCAGTGGGATAGAATCATGAAAAGGACTTGCACATACGACTTCCAGCAACAGTCTGTTCATTTTCTGAGTGTTTTTTCTGTCTCTGCCTCCTCCTCCTCTTCCTCTTCATCTTTGGCTGCACGCTTCTGATTTGCTAAACTTTAACACACCTTTTCAAATGAAGTCGTTCTGGCTCTTGCCGCCGTGCTCGAGGCTGCGTGGACTTGACCGCAGAAGGTAGAGCCAGAGCCGTGTCCCCACGCTTCACACTTCTTTGGCTCTCCCGTTGTCAAGGGCAACTTCGGTATATACAGACTGAACATTAGTCGATGGTAAAGGGGGATTGTGGAATGATGAGTGGGTGCTACAGACACTATGGTATTAAAACCATAAATGTTTTACGTGTTAAAAGCATGTATCATGAACTCAGACTATGTGCGTAATTTGTTTACTGACTGGGTTGGGTGGTTTTTAGCTCCTTAGATCAAAGTCGACATGAGTGAGTGGACTATTTTTCATTCATTTTTTTATTATAAGAAATCAAGAAAGAACAAGTAAAGATCTTGGATATGGTATCCTTGTCAGTTTCCCTGAGGATCATAGTAAGATTGTCTTTTTTTTTTAATGAAAAATACCTGTTTGTTGGAATAAATTCATAATCTTAAAAACGTTTCCGTCTCGTTTCTGTTCAGTCCATTTTGTATATTCACGTACTGGTACAGTTCAATATAATTGGCACTCAAAATTTATAAAGTTCAAGACAAAGATGGCCGATGGAACCTGGCATCAAAACAATGTGGTTTTTCAAGTATGTATCTATCCAGCTGAAGATGTTACTGATCATGAAATGACCTTCAGGCCCCTTTTCCTTCTTTTCTACTTTTGAAAGAATGGCTAAGAAAATACTAATGGCCCAAATCAGTGCCAACCTCTCAGCCAGCGATGAAATGTCTTGGGATGAGGAGTCGCAGGCGGCGGATGATTCAGATGGCGATCAGGAGGCCCGCGAATGCACTGATGAGGAGAACGCTACTCCTGGAGACGGTAAGGCTTTTTCACCAAACAGCACATTTTCAGACTTCATTTGACAATTGGAGATAAAGTGTGATTGGACTTTGACTAAGTCTGAAAGGGCTTTCACAGAAAACCCTTTTCAGGGGGTTGAAAGGAAGTTGGAAATATTAAATACACTTAAAAGTCCAGAGTAGAAATATTAAATACTGTAGAGTTATTGCCAAATGAGACTAAAGGAGTAATCCGTCTTTGTGAAACATCTGCCACAGGGGATGACGTCACCTCAGATTCATCCGACAGCGCGGCTCTAAAGGGCCGCTCGCGACACTGGCTCCTTCACCACAAGCTATCTTTGGATGAAGCAACGCCCCAGGACAAGGCTGCATCCGAGAAGAAAGGACGCAGGCCGGGACACGGCGAGGAGAGCTGTAAGAATTCCATGACTGTTAGTGAGTCCACATGAACAGGAGGAAGTGACGTGAGTGGCTGAATGTGACTTGTGTCAAGCTGACGGAGAGACTGATGATGAAGCTGAAGAAGAGTCCGAGCAGGAAGTTTCCTGGCTGAGTGAGGAGATTAGTCAGTCGGAGGGGGAGGCCGGTGGAGACAAACCCGAAAGGTAATGAAGAAGTCGTCTTCTTTTACAATGTCATATTAAAAAAGAGCGGCGATTTACTTCTAACCTGGTTCTGTCAAATATAACAGCATTTTGTTCTCAGGTTTCATAATCTTTCTGCAGTTTTTATAGGTTTAAGGGGTTTTTTTTTTACCTCTTCTTTACCTCTTCTCACAATCACTCTGAACACGTCTAAAAGTGGATTTAAGGAGTAAATCTGTTTACTTTGTCTACTCAGTAGACACCTGAACTCAACCTTAGGTCTAGTCTCTCTACTCCTCTGCACTTATACACCCCTTTAGGCTTCCCGCCCAAAATCAGAATTGTGAGTAAAACATCAAAACTCATCGGCTTTTGAATGCATTGACCTGTAGCCCATCCTGGATCCTGTTGGTCCCACAAAGACCTCTCTTTCCAAGCACCTTAGTTCTCTAAGTGGGAATCATAGTCTATACCATTAAACCAGCTGGGTTTTCACCAAGGCTTACCCCCGGACAAGAGGCACATGTTACCTTTCAGTCGTAACGTTTGCACTGATCATTGACAGCTGTCGCCTGCTTGCCTCCAGACTGTCCACTGAAGTGAAGGAGGACCTGAGTACTTCTGAGCAGAAGCAACAAGAGCCCTACATCCTGTTGTCTGACTCCAGTGAAGACGTGAGTGTTTTCAGTCTTTGTGTGCTCTCCAGGTTTCACCAATCCAGTGTCTGCTCATTATTCATCTTTTTTTTTTTTTAATCAAACAGAGCGTTATAGAGCATGTCGATAACCAGCCAAGCGTTAGAGGCACGCCCAGAGGTCGCAAAAAGATCCGAAAGATAATCCACGACGAGGACCTCCTGATGGAGAGCCAGGAGGCCCTCAGAGAGGAGGAGGAGAGGTGCAAGCGCTTGGCCGATCGAGACCAGCAGATGGAGGACAGGAGAGAGGTGTCTGAGGGGTCGCGCTGCATCACCACCAAGCTGATCCTGGATCAGGACAAAGAGACCAAGGCGCCTCTGGTTCAGGTGCACAGGAACCTGGTGACCTGCCTGAAGCCTCACCAGGTGGACGGTGAGTCGGAGCGCTCTTTGTCCCTCGGCGCGACACGTTCAAACTTACCCACCGCTCAGACCCATTGATGCGCGCGTCTTGTGTGTGTGTGTCCTCTCACCCAGGAGTCCAGTTCATGTGGGACAGTTGCTGTGAGTCGGTGAAGAAGGTGAAGTCCTCGCGTGGATCAGGGTGCATACTGGCCCACTGCATGGGCCTGGGAAAGACTCTGCAGGTAGCACGCATCCAGATCTAACCTTAGATTTTAGTTTCACCAAGTTGCCCCCTAAAGCGGCCTTCGGCTGTCGGTTCCCTCCTCGGGCCGTTGTCGCCCGTTCCTTATCTTCTGTCATCTTTTCCGTCTGCAGGTGGTGACCTTCTTGCACACGGTGCTGCTGTCGGACAACCTGAACTTCAGAACGGCGTTGGTCGTCTGCCCGCTCAACACTGTGCTCAACTGGGTCTGTGAGTTTAAGCGGTGGCAGAGGAACACGGGGAGAGACCGAGTAAAAGTACGCACGGTTTCCGTCGGCGACCTTCAGAGTCCCTCAGACGCGCTCAGTGGTTGTGTTGACGCGGAGCTTCTGTGACAGGTTCAAGAACTGGTGAGCGCGAAGCATCTCTCGGAACGTGTCGAAGCTCTGCGGAATTGGCACAGAGAGGGCGGGGTTATGATAACGGGCTACGAGATGTACCGAATCCTGACACAGGAGCCGAAGGCCAACAGCGAGACGTGGAGGAAGGAGCTAAGGAGCGTGCTGGTGGATCCAGGTCCGATCGCACACGGAGGGCGCCGTCTAACCCGAGCGTGAAGCCGGGCCAATGTCCTCACGCTGCGTTTCCGCCTCTTCAGGTCCAGACTTTGTGGTGTGTGACGAGGGTCACATCCTGCGCAACAGTTCTTCCCTTATTTCCAAAGCTATGAACGCGATCAAGACGAAGAGGAGGGTGGTGCTGACGGGCACGCCGCTCCAAAACAACCTGACCGAGTGTAAGTCTGCGCTTCATATCTGATCCCTCCTACGTTCTTGTGTTATTTTTTTCGTTTTAAACGACTTGTGATATTTGAAGCGGCTGCGTTCTCCGTCTCCCAGATCACTGCATGGTGAATTTCATCAAAAACAATCTCCTGGGCTCAATCGGCGAGTTTCGAAACCGCTTCGTCAACCCCATCCAGAACGGCCAGTGCGCCGACTCCACGTCGAGGGACGTCCGGCTCATGAAGAAGCGAGCTCACGTGCTTCATGCTATGCTGGCCGGATGTGTTCAGGTAGAGAAAAGAGAAAGTCGTCCCAGTCGTCTCATTCATCCCGGTCCTCCCAGTCCGTTTTGTAAATCCCGTCTCACAGCTCAGCGTTTTTGTTCCTGCAGAGAAAAGATTATTCGGTGCTGGCCGTGTTCCTGCCTCCCAAACTGGAGTACGTGATCACTGTGAGGATCACCCCGCTGCAGTACAAACTCTACCGCTACTACCTCGACCACATCACATGTAAGCTGATCTGTCGTGATGTCGCTTCTGTCGGAAACTTTCACCCCCGACGTTTTCATAAACTGTTTTTTTTTTTCCCGCCAGCTGTGGGTTCCATGTTGGCCAGTCAACAGGTGAGGGGCGCGAACCTGTTCAAAGATTTTCAGGTCCTCAGCCAAATTTGGAACCACCCCTGGTGCCTGCAGCTCAGCTATGAAAGAAAGGTCTCGGAAAACACGTCTGGATTCACTTTTTTTTTTTTTTCTTTCAAAATATTGAGGATTGAACTGAATCTCAATTGCAGGCAAAATCCAAAAAGAATGTGGACACACTACAGATGAGACACAAAGGAGCTGCAGTAGGTGAGAGGTGAGTCACGACGTACCTCAGCTCACGTCTCACTCTTATGACTTCCAGTTAGAATTGTTTTAATGCTTAAAGAATAAACTTGTCAGAAAGTCTACTTGGGTACTTTTTGTTTTAGATAAGGCCATAAATGCAAAAGAAGCACTTTGTAAACTCACTATGTTTCCTGGTTTAGTGGAGCAGGAGTGAATATGGGATTAGGAGAGCCAGGATTTCAATCTGTGTCCATTGAAGCTCCAGCAGTGGAAGGTAATAAAGCTCTGCGCGTTACTGGTGGTCCGGCCTCGCAGCTTCACACTTACATCGATTGTCCTGTCCCTTCCCGGTAAGGAGGGTCCTCGAATGTAGACGAGAGGTGGTTCCGAAATCTCCTGACCAAAGCCGACGCCAAAATCATGGAGCATTCTGGGAAGATGGTGCTGCTGTTTAGGATCCTGAGACTGGCCGAGGAGCTGCAAGAGAAAGTGTACGTCTCCTTTCAGTACCTGGTCTACGGGTCCTGCACACACAGGGGCGTGTAACCAGCATGCTTGTGCACCTCCAGGCTGGTCTTCAGTCAGTCTTTGCTGTCATTAGACCTAATCGAGGCGTTCCTCCAGACTCCCCCCAGCGCCACGGGCCTGTCGTCCTCACTCAAAGGTATCCTGAGAATGACCACCCATTTCTTTACCGCGTCTCTTTTAGGAGGCGCAAGTTTAAATGTTCTCTTTCTTGTTGTTGCAGCGTCGAGGTGGGACAAAAACGTCCATTACTTTCGCATCGACGGCCAAGTCAGACCTCAGCTACGGAACAAGTGGGCGGCCGAGTTCAATAACGCCGCCAACAGCCGGTACGGACGTTCCTCCAGCCTCCCTTGAGCCGTCGCCCCGGAAACAAACAAACAAACAAAAAAAAAAAACCCGTTTATCTCCGTTTTAGGTGCAAACTGCTTCTCATCTCGACAAAAGCCGGCGCACTTGGCATCAACCTGGTCGCCGCCAGCAGGGTGGTCATCTTCGACGTGTCCTGGAACCCCTCGTACGACGTCCAGAGCGTGTACAGGGTGTACCGCTTCGGCCAGGTCCGCCAGGTGTTCGTCTATCGCTTCTTGGCTCAGGTGAGCAGCTGCTCCTTCACGGAAGAAGAGTAGCGGTAGTCAGACCTCTTGATTGAGTGCGATTTTTAATTTCAATTCATTGGACCGTTTCCCGCTGTGCTCGTTTTACCAACTGCAGGGCACCATGGAGGAAAAGATCTACGACCGGCAGGTGACCAAACAGTCTCTGGCCAACCGGGTGGTGGACCAGCAGCAGATCGAGAGGCACTTCACGCTTCACGAGCTGACCGAGCTTTACACGTTCACGCCGGACCTGCTGAACGAGCCCACGTCCCAGAAGAGCAGAAGGACCTCCTCTGCTGTGCCGAAGGCCGTAGGCTCCGCCCCCCACCCACCCAACCAACCAAGGTGAAGGAGCGGCGATGTGGACTGACTGTGATGTTTGGTTCCTCAGGAGAAGATCATCACGGAGCTGCTGAACTCCTGCAAAGACCAGATCGTGTCTTTTCACGAGCACGAGTCTCTGCTGGACCACAAGGTGGAGGAGGAGCTCAGCGAGTCGGAACGCAGGGCCGCCTGGGCCGAGTACGAGGCCGAGGTGATCCGCCACGCCGCCGCCGCGCGCGGGAGCTCGATCCCAGCGTCGGCCTCGCAAAACGTAACCGTTGCTCTCGCTTCGCTCCCTCTCAGTCCGCCATCGCCGCCAATCTGACCGGCCTGAACCAGAGCGAGGACGAGCTGCAGAGGAGGACCGACGCGCAGCTCTTCGTAAGTCACGCTTTTCGGAAAGCCCGCGCCTTAAACCTCCCTTTTGCAAACGTACGTTTCGACGATGTCGTCGCAGGAGCTGCTCAACAAAACCAGAGCGTCCGTGACGACGGCCTTCTCCTCGCTGAACAATTTGAGGTCCCACAACCTGGAGGAGTACATGTCACAGCTGGTGAGAGAAACTCAGTAGTCACTTGGGGTTTGTCGAACTTCGGCTGCAGGAGATTGACCTCGTGCTTTAGCGATCGGGCGATCCGACCCCACCAGCGGGTCCCACCTGCTGCTTTGATGGTTCCATTTTAGTTCCCTACATTACAGCGCCAACAGTACCCTCAGCTGTCCGAGGAGGAGGTTAAAGCCAAAGGTCCCGCCTGGAAAACCTGGGACGAGAAGGAACGGGAACGCAGACAGGCATTCTACAAGGACATCCTTCAGCATCAGGAGGAAGTACGTCCCGTCGTCTGAGCGTCTGAGCTGTACGCGCGAGCGCCCGGTCTCACGTTTTTTCTGCCCCGTCCCGCCGCAGCTCACGTGCCGCATCCGGACCATACTGCACGACCGAAAGAGTCGGGAGACCCCGATGTCCACCGACACGGTGGACCAGCCCGGGCAGGCTTGAGCGCGAGGACGGAAGATCTCCGAGGAGGTCTGGCCCGTTTCGGCGAACCTGTGGAGCGAGCGAGTGTTCTTGCAAGCTCAAACTTTCAGACAAAAAGCAGGCAGCTAGAGCAGGTTGAGACGGTTTATTTGGTAACAGTTCAAGTCAGATACCTTCATGTGATCGTAGGTTTTCATGTATCTTACAGGGTCTTACAGGTAAAAATAAATCTCTAGTTCAGGTGCTTCTTAACTCCCCTCCCAAAATTTGACACGCTCCAAATCACATTTTCGTGCTTGTGCCTTAATCTTCAACAGTAGCAGCTTGTTTTGTTGACTATTTTTTATAAAGTTGTAATAAATTAAAGAGATATTGGCTCCTGGATATTTTTTTTTTGCTTGTGGACAAATATAATAAACATCTTCAAAAGTGTGCTTTTGTTGAAGCGTTTCCCTAGGAAACTAAAAAAAGAGCTTCCATTTAATTTTAATGTTATGAATTGAGGCGGGGGGGGGGTCGGGGCCCTTCAAGGACTCCTTCGGGATCCACGTCAGTTGACAGGAAGGAAACAGATCGGACGAGGATCACTGAAATCTTCAGTGACTGGGGTCTCTCGTATTTACAGTAGTCTAATGTGCATAAGCCTCTCCACTGGGATGATTGACAGTGCAGGCACGAGTCATACAAAAGTCACTTTATCAAAGGTTGTTGTTCGTAAACGTCAAAGTTACCTAAATGATTTAACTGCACAGGAGAATTCAGGGTAAAGAGACATTTAATAGACAGTAAACTCGTCATTTGGCTCTTGTGAGACTTGACCCACAGATCCTGTTATGATCTTTGGTTGTGTGTCACAGCACGGGTATGAGGGTGTATATCCCAGCATGCACTGGGAAGACGAGACCGTGGACCGGGGTTTGATGCGTTTGCCTCACATTTATGACGACTTCTTTGATCTTTGGTGCGTTCAAAGCTGATGCGCGCACACTCGGATCTCCGTTTTGGAAGAGAAGCCACTCCACAATCTCCCTTTTTTCCTTCCTTTCACATAAAGAATCAGGGAGACCAAACACAATCTGATACTTAGTGAAGAAAACATTTACAGACCAAACCGGTGGAAAAACACTAACCTAATATTTTGACTTGATAAAAAAAATTGTATGCTAAAAACGTCACTTAACAAAAAAAAAAAAAAAGATATCCTTCACAGTGATGTTTCATAAGTAGTGCTTCCTCAGTCTGTGCAGAGTAAAAAATAATAAATATGGCTGAAACTTCCTGCTAGGGCGATAACGGGGAGCCTTCCGACGAGCAGCGGGGGCAGCGGTTAGTGACCCGTGTCCAAATCTCTCATGTATTCCTGAAGCGCCTGCAGCCTCGCATCGATCTCTGACAACTCTGCGCCCGCATCTACGGAGCTCTCCAGGCCTGAAGACACCAAACATTCACAGGATTTTGGTTTTTTTTGAAACCTTAATTCTAATCCTTTATTCCTACAAAGGCGCATTACCTTTGTCTTTCATTCTGTAGGTGGGAGTACTGCTTAAAGGTTTTCTGGTCAGACGGCTCCGAGACTAAAAGAAATAGGATTTCAAAATAAGTGTAAATTAGTGTTAATTAGAGCAACTTCATTTGGTTGTTTACAAATGTGAGAACAGCAGAGGTAGTTACCATTTCGCTCAACCCGCTGGGTCCGTTGCACATCTGCATTTTTCCTCTGTAAAGACACAAAGACAATTATTAAAATGGGGGACTCAGCTGAGACGTGCCCTTGGGTGATCCCGTCACCTGTACAGAGTTTTGGTCATTTCCTCCATGTCTACTAACGAGCTGTCGGAGGAGTTCCTGCTGCCTCGACGCTCCACGGACAAACTCCTGCCCCGGCTGTTGGAGCGGACCGCCTGAGGATACGCCTCTCTTGAACGCGAGCGTCCCCTCTCGGGGATGATGGGTGACACCAGCATGTCCCGCCGCAACTTCCTCTGCCTGACACACAAAGCGGGACTCAGCGGAGCGCTTTCCATCGGATCAAACCGTCGACGGAGAAACGGCGGACACAAACTTTTTGATCTCTGCCTCTTTCTGCCGCCGCTGTCTGTCCTGGATATAAGCGGTTGGGTCAAAGCGTGGGACTCGTGACCCTGTGGGAGGTTAAACGAGCAAAGCCACGCCGTTAGAGGCAGCGGCTTAAAGGTCGGGAACACGACGAAGGGGCCAGCACCTGTGGGAGAAGGTGACGGTCTCGGTATGCTGCGGCGTGGGCCGGAGGAGTCCGCTCTCCTTCCTCTTTCCTCCGACCTTTGCACTCTGTCTTCTATCCGCTCCCTGGATCCCGAACGAGCCCTGGCCGTCCCGTACCCCAACCTCCTCTCGCGGGAGAGCGAGCGATAGAACTCCCCGTCGCCTCGTGAGCTGATGCGGGCCGACGTCGGAGTCGCTCTGCTGCACAAACAGATCGACATCGGAAATAAACGCGACTCCCCGACACGAGGGCCGCGGCGCCGCGTCGCAGGTAGACGACGGGATTGCCTAACCCCCTTCGTAGCAACGCCAGTTCGCTGGTGAGACCCTTAACCCGAACACGAAGCGCCAACTCTGACGCCCTCAGCTCCTCCAACTAGCCCAAAGAAATGGAGACAGTGGTTAAAAACGGCCGTGTGAAGACGGACAAACGCGACTATTGTTCCGCTGACGAAGAAACAAACCTGCTCCATTAGGATTCGCTGCTCCTGGCATCGCTTGGTCGCCGAGCGTTGACTTTTAGTTCGCTCCTTGACGAGCTGCTCCTCCAGCGTCCTCACAACATCTCTGATCCTCCAGTCCTCTCTCTCCGACGAGGAATTGCCGCCACTATACTGCAGGCGTTCCAGGACCTTAGCCATGGCCTCTTTCTCCTCTCTGACCAGAGCGAGCCTGCAGGCGACATCGAGAAAGGTACTATTTCTATTGAGAGAACGTTAATGCAAACGCTTCCGGTGAAAGGAGACGTCAAAGCACTCGTGGAAGTGAAACGCAACCAACTCGCTTCGTAGTCGCTGTATTTCTGCGTCTGCGGATTTGTTGACTCCGTGAGAGGCGACGGCGCTGAGCTCAGCCTTGAGGGCCCGCACTTCCTTCTGAAGCACCGCCGGGTCAGGCTTCCCCAGGTAGGGCAGAGGTAAAGGGTAGTGTATCCTGCCAGGGCAAAGGTGTCAAGACGGTTAACGACGCGTCGGGCAGCTCCGTGAAGGTGCGCGCACACACACACACGCACCTGTCAAACTCCACGGTGTATATGAGGATTAGGTATCTCTTGGCGGTGAGGGCAGACGCTTGGTGAAGGCCACGAGGACGACCAACCACGCCCGCTTTCCTGTTGCGCAGCAGCTCCAGGTCAGCATAGGTCAGGAGGTCAAGGGTTACAGAATCGCTCGTCTGCAAGAACAAGCTCAGTTCAACTACACCAGTCACAGAATAAGATCCATCTCTGTTTTAAAAAACAAGTAATACTCTTTTAGCTGTAAAATGTTTCTTTTTTTTTTTTAGTTCAGTGTCTAGTTTTGTAAGGAAAAGGCGTCAATCTTGTTCAAATATCTCTCCGCCTCCTTTCGGGCCCACGCCTGTGAATTAAATAGAGTTTGAAATATTTGTGAGATTTGCTGAGGTGGAATCGCTGAACTCGAATGAACGAGTGCTCCCACAGCCTCAAGCGAGTGTGACCGCTCAAATCGTTCTAATGACTTCGCGTGCGCTGGAAAGATTTTGCGCGGACCTTCAAAACGTACCTTTCTGACGGCAGATTCCAGCATGCTACAGAAAATGGGGAACTGCTTGAAGTTGCCAGTTTTGCGGGTGAGGTCCTCGACATCTGCACGGGGGGGGTCCAGGTGAGACCATTTGTAGTTGCAACTTATGCGACATTTAACACACGATAGGTGTGCAATACTCACACGCAGGGTCAAACTCCCCCCTCCACTGATCTGCCGTCAACAGCTCGGAGATTTCCACCATCAACACACCCTTGATCACCTCTATCTTCACAGAAAACTCCACTCCTCTGAAGACAATATCCTCTATCACTTCAGAGCCTTCCTCCATTACTGGATCTGTCGTAGGAACAAACACACACACACACACACACACGGAATGATGATTGGGATGAGATGAACTGATTACGAGTACAATTTTTCTTGGTCCACAGCGTCAGACTCGATAGAGCTATCAGTGATATAAAAACACACTATAAAACCTGGACTGCTTCTGAAACCAGTTTCAACCCGTCAACGCTGTAAACACGAATAGAATGAGACGTAACCAAATAAACTACACATGCTGAATCATTTCTATTGAATAAGCCTCTAGTGCAACTCCCTACCTTCATAGAAGCGACTGATTGTGACGTGTGTACGCATGTTTCGGTCGCTAAATCGTGATTATTCCTCAGAAGAGACCTCGACTTTGATTCCTCGCACAGCCTGTCGTTACCCAAACACGCCGCTGGGGGCGCCGGCGAGCCGCGTCCGTCTCAGAAAGTGTCCTCGTTTTTAATAGGGGAAAAAAAAAAGTCCCTCCCGGTGGGACATGTCCACCTCTGGGACGTCACCAAAGGTCTTGAGGACTTCTCCGGGGGGTAAGAGACCCACGCACGGACGATCAGCTCCGGTTCCGCGGACGACCACCCCCCCTTTTCCCTCCCGTCGGGACGGACGGACGGGGACCTTTTGACGTCTCCCGAGGCTCGAAACGAGCCCACATGTGTCGCTGGGTCGAGGCCACCGCCGGTCCGACCCCCCCCACCACCGGGGGGGCTGACGATCAGCCGAAAAAGACCCCGAATCCTGCTTTTTGTACGCGCCACCGGACGAGCTAACACCCCCACATTCACGACGGCGCAGCGACAAGACAACAGAGCCGAGAAAAAAAGCCGAGAGGCGACCCCAGACCCCCCGGACCCCCCCCCGGTCCTGCCTGCGTCTGTCGTCTGTGTTTAACTCGTTTAAAGCAGCTGAACAGACTCACGTTACCTTTGGCTGCAGCTAAATAAGGCTCTCAGCCGCTACGTGGCTACTCGTCGGAGAGGCATTTCTTTCTTTTTTTTTTTTTTTTTTTTTTTTGCTGCGTTATCTTGGCGGAGTGGGTGTGAAAAGGTCTGTTAGTGCCGGTGTTTGGTCCAGAACGATGATTTTAAACCTTCATTCTGGGGCGGGTCGACAACCGGGAACCGTTAAATTCTTCTTCGCGGCTTTTCGGAGCCCCTGTTTTTTTTTTTCTCTTCTTCTATCCCGCCTGTTTCGGTGGCTCGGCGCCTATCGGCTAGGCCCCGCCCCCTGCAGGTCGTGGAGGGTATTGCACTCGGCGCGCAACGAGGGTAAAACAATAAATAAATAAATAAATAAATACCGGATTTAAACCTCATTATTCAATTACTTTCTCATAGGCAAATCCGTGGTCTCTGCTTTTTGCACTGTAGGGCACACATTGGTATTATTATAAGCGGTGCATTTGCGGGTAATTTCCATTCCATGGGGTTGTTGTGATTTATTGCAGATAAAACACCCATCAAGTTGAACATAACTCTACAGATAAATATATGATGGAGAACAAAAATTGACCGTCACTGCTTAATGTACAAAATTGGTCAAATGAAAAGACTGAAACAAACATATCCCTTTATATTTGCAAATAAAGCATATGCATAATAAGTGTTTTGCTCATTTGGAAAAATACGACACTTTACACTTTTATGACAAATTATTTCCCTCCCAAACATCTAATAACTCAACTAACATTTCTGTGAGCACAGCATAATTTTACAACTTGGAGCTCTGTTTGGTTAATAGGTTTCATTGAAAACAAGTGCTTCTTGTAAATGTTTGACATAGTGGAGAGCGGACCGTGTCCACTGTATGTCTTCATTTAGCGGTATTGTAGGGCTGTTTCTATGGAGACATTGTCCTCCCATCAGGCAAAAAGTCAAAGGTCTGAAGTCTGAGCTCCCTGCTGTCTGCTTGTTAAAGCAGAGAAAACCAGAGACAGCAGAGACGGCTGTGTGTGGATGTCTTTATGCCCTGTAAAAACCTCCTTTTCTCTTTATCATTCTGATGCAGAACTCTGAATGGGATAAACACACAACTTCTAAGGCTTCATCTCGTTTTCCCATGACTCCTAAAAAACCTCAGCAGTGGCTTCAAGTGGTCGGACATGCAGGTTTGTGACTCAAGTCTCATTTGTCCCATGTTTTACATGGTATTTTCTTTTTTCTTTTTTTTTTTACGTGATTGACTTATCTCTTACCTGCTTGCCTCACAGGAAGCTTTCGTGTTGGGGATTATGGAACACTACTAAAGAAGTTTTGTGAGGGGGAGAGAGAATGCTACCTCAAGCTGATGGAGGACACTTTGAGGCCATTTGTTCCAGCCTACCATGGTGTGGTGCGACTGGAGGAGCAGGATTACAACACGATGGACAACCTGCTGACTCATTTCAGCACACCTGCTGTCATGGACTGCAAAATGGGCAGCCGGTAAGATGAACGGTGATGGTTTTTGTCAGCCTATCATTGTGATTACCATGCTCTTTTTACGGTCTTCTGTTATGATAGACGTTTTCCCAGGAACTGATGCGCTGTCCTCCACAGAACGTACCTCGAGGATGAGCTGCAGATTGCGAGAGAGCGGCCGCAACCCCGCAAGGATATGTACGAGAAGATGGTCGCCGTGGACCCAGACGCCCCAACAGCACAGGAGCGAGCCCAGCAGGCCGTGCTGAAAACCAGGTACATGCAGTGGAGGGAGACACTGAGCTCCACCACCAGCCTGGGCTTCCGGATCGAAGGATTCCGGGTGAGTTTCGAGAATGAGGCCAGTCCTTCCGTCTTCTACCCTCCCTTCATTAATCGTCCCACGCGCTCCATGTGTCCTGCGTAGAAGGCGAATGAAGAGTGTCACACGAACTTTAAAAGGACCAAAAGCAGAGATCAAGTGATGGAAGCGCTTGATCACTTTGTTGAATCCAACGCGCACGTCGTGGTGAGTGTCCGACCTGAGTTCACCTGAGTTAATCTCTTCTCCATCCCCCCTTTGACATGTCCATTTGGGCCGTCTTCCAACAGTGTGGCTATCTGATACGGCTGAAACAGCTACGGCAGGCCTTGGAGACATCAGAGTTTTTCAGGAGACACGAGGTCAGAGGTGCTGGTTGGCTTTGGAACACTCTGCTCAGTACTGCATTTAGAGAGCAAGCACATGTCGTTAACACATCAAAGACAATAGTGAAGTAAAATCCAAATGCCCCTGATGCTGAATGGCTGCACAAAATATTCACGAAAGCCAACAGGCTGTCCTCCACAAATACAAACTTCTACTCCCTCCTTGAAATCTGCAGCAGATCTTGTCCTTTATATAACCTAATATAGCACATTTGTCTTGTATTGGGTCCTTTTCCTTACAGCTGTCTCCCTGCAGGTTGTGGGCAGTTCCTTGTTGTTTGTGCACGACTGGTCAGGCAGGACCGGCGTCTGGATGATCGACTTTGGAAAGACGGCGCCCTTGCCCCCGGACCTCACCGTGGACCACCGGACTCCGTGGGTCGAGGGCAATCGAGAGGACGGTTACCTGTGGGGCCTGGATAACCTCATCGATACGCTGGCCGCCATGCTGCAGTGACCTTGAGCGCGTGGGCCTTTGTCCTGCAGTTCCACCGGTTTCTCCCGAGGGTGTGTTCGGACGCGGACACAGAATTGGTTGTTACAAAACACGGACAAGCGAAAGAGCACAAAACCAACACATTCTCTAGATGTGTTACCAAGCAAATCCTGTTCAGAACAGGTTTATTTCCAGGGAACCACAAAAGCCATGAGACCTGCCAACCAACCAGTAAGAGCTGTGCAGCCTCCCAGTGGGGGATCAAAGCGCCTACTGTCTTTTTTTAATCTCCCAGTCATCATTTCCATAAGCAGTGTCATAATGTGTCATTAAAATGGTGCTAAAACACTGTTGCTCAAGAGTGAAATTCTTTTTAATTTTCTATTTCTCAGACTTGAGGGAAAAGTTGTCTAAAATTCATTATGTGGGGAAATGAAAGATATTGCAATTGGTAAAACTATTTTTTTTAAATCCAAATATTAACAAAAAACCTATACATTGATAGTAATTTAATTTTAAAGTCCCTTTTTAATAACAGCATGGGGGTTAAATATACTTATCAATTGTGTTTTACAGTTTTTAGTAAATAAATATATACAAGCATCGCTACTGCATGTTTCCACCTTCATTATAAGATAAAATAGAGCAATCTCTTGCACAGCACTGTTCAGAATATTAGTGTGCAAAGATTCTCACATGAGGCGCGCAGTCTTTCACACCTGCTCACGTCTGTCATTCAGACAGAGGCAGAGGGAACACCTGCCCTTTCCCGCAGCACCAGAGGAGATTAAAGGTACGATCTGACGCTGGAAACTGGGAGTCATCGCCTCCCAGTCCTCCCACACAGTTTACATCAACAACAAAAGGGCCTCTGAAGCTTCTGGAAGCTGAACTCCAAGCTCTGATCTCTTATTTTAGCCCTTTCTAATCTGAATCCTGCCGCATGCTGGCATGTTTAGACAAACACGTTCGAATCACCGCGGATATCCAGATTGACGTTACGTCAGCCTGGCAGCCGATTCCAGGCTTGATTCACGAAAGTGACTGAACAAAGACATCAGAAAATCAAATGTTCTCTAATGCATTCAAAGTTGAATTGAGGTGAGATGAAGGCTTGTGAGAGGAGTGCTGTACTCAAAGATGGAGGAGGCGGGCCGAGGCATAATGATGTCAGCCTGTGAGAGATGGAACATCAGACAGCCTTTTTCAGGCTGCACGCAGGGGAGGAAAAAAAAAGCCCAGGAGGCTCCCTGTCGCTGGTCATTTCTCACGGACCGATGTAAAGAGCAGAGCGGCAAGAGAGCAGGTACTGTGCTTCCACTTTACTTTTGACTTCCGCTGAATGAGGTTTCTTAGTAAATACTGCCACAGTCCGGACAAAATCCTGATAAAGCAGCAGGAATTCAGGAAAGTTACACCTAAAATGTGTCCGATTTCTTCCAGATTTTCAACTGAGCGATGAAAATAAAGCCGTTGAAGGACTGATTGTAATGTGGTGTAGTCCAAATGTCTTTCTCCGAGGCAGGATGGAGACGACCCCCGCGAGTGTGTGACTGAAATGGTCCGCGTTGTCCCCGCGGCGCATTCGTCCTCATGGCTCGGACGAGGGCTGCCGCTGGCTGCTGCTCCAGGGTCTTCCTGAACGAAGACAACGCCCGCTTCTGCCTCCTGGCCGGGCTCATCCTGCTCTACCTGCTGTGCGGCGCGGCCATCTTCTCAGCCCTGGAGCACCCTTCCGAGCTGCGCGCCCGTCACCTTTGGAGACAGCAGCTGGACAATTTCACCCGGAGGCACAGGGTGAACCTGGACGCCCTCCAAACGCTGCTGCGCCAGTACGAGGAGGCGAACGGAGCTGGGATCAGGGTGGACGCGCGGAGACCCCGCTGGGACTTTTCTGGGGCTTTGTACTTCGTGGGCACCGTGGTCTCCACCATCGGTAAATCTCAAACCATTTCTTTTTGTCTCTCGTTCGACGGTGATCCAACAACCCCCCCCCCCCTCAAATCTGATTTAACTACAGCTGTAATTAAAGACGAACTATTGAGCATGCTGATGGAGGTCAGGAGGGAGTCCCCCAAGCTCTGCCGTGTGTGTGTGTGTGTGTGTGTTAAAGTTGATCCTGTGGTCGTGTCCTCCAGGCTTCGGCATGACCACGCCGGCGACCATCGCCGGGAAGATATTCTTGATCTTCTACGGCCTGATCGGCTGCGCCGCCACCATCCTCTTCTTCAACCTCTTCCTGGAGCGGATCATCACCATGCTGGCGTACGTCATGCGCTGGTGCCACGAGCGTCGCCTGAGGTACGGCGGAGTCGGCCCGGCGTCCAGGGAGGAGTCGTGCGGCGAGGAGGACAGCCTGGAAGGCTGGAAGCCCTCGGTCTACTACGTGATGCTCATCCTGGGCCTGGCGTCGGTTTTCATCGCGTGCAGCGCCTCCACCCTCTACAGCTCCATGGAGAACTGGAGCTACGTGGACTCGCTCTACTTCTGCTTCGTGGCCTTCAGCACCATCGGCTTCGGCGACCTGGTGAGCAGCCAGAGGCAGCGCTACGAGTCCCAGGAGGCCTACCTGCTCGGGAACTACCTTTTCATTTTGATCGGGGTGTGCTGCATCTACTCGCTCTTTAACGTCATCTCCATCGTCATCAAGCAAACGCTCAACTGGATGGTGGGCAAGCTGGTGTGCTCGGGCCGGGGCCGCCCCTGCTCCTGCTGCGCCCCCGGCTGCCGGTGGCCCTGCTGCCCCGACCTCCGGGACAAGAGGCGCGCCAAGAGACGCTTCCCCCCGCACCTGCGGCAGAAGTGCTTGAAGCGCAACAAGGTGCAGCCGGCGGCCCCCCAGCGCCCCCCGGGGAGGCACCGCTACACCGAGGGGTCCGTGGAGACGGTGTGCGACAGCGAGACGGACGCCGGGGCGGTGGGCGGCGGCGGCGGCGGCGGCGGCGCGGGGGGGGGACGCCCGGGCCGGCGCCTGTCGGAGGAGCTGATCTCCGTCAACGAGCTCACGGCGTCCAACAAGGTGTCCCTGGCTCTGCTGCAGAAGCAGCTGAGCGAAACGGCCCACCAGGGCCCGCGGCAGAGCTGCGGCCACCAGAACGGGTTCTCCGGAGGCGTGGGGGCGCTGGCCTTCATGAACAACCGCCTCCAGGAGACCAGCGCCGACAGGTAGCCCCGACGAGGCGCCGGGGGGTTCTAATCCCGACCCTCTCGGGAAGGTCGCGATCTTTTTTTTTTTTTTTTTTTCCCATCACCGCGGAACCATCTGAAGATAGGGAGCGCTTTGCGGGATTTGAGAGGTTTCGTCGGAAGCCCGCGGAGACCTCCGGCATCAGTCCCGGACTGACGGGTAATTGGCGCCATTTTGTTTTGAGGCGAAAAGGAGAGCAGAGAGAGCGAGCGAGAGAGAGACAGACGCGGATTGAAGAGAGGTCTGATGTCCTGAAGTGATTGGCTCATACAAAAGCAATCAGATAAAAGAAGCGGTGAAGAGCCACTCAAAGGAGACTGCTGATTTGAGAGTGCTGCACATGCCCCCAGAGATCCTCAATAAATATGGTTGTACGTGAGGTGGTCATCAGTGCTATTAAACATTCACACAATGAAAGGTCCTCTGCACCTAATTACATACACATATAAATCTATACTGTGATCTGTGTGGGGATCAGACGCAGGGGCTTTGCCTCACAGCAAGAAGGTTGCCGGTTCAATCGCCGGCAGGCCTTCCTGTGTTGTGGGTTTGCTCTCTCTCCCAACATCAAAAAGTCACCGATCACCAGCGGCTCAGGATCTGGCCCTGCATAATGGCAAATAAAGGCGTCTTTATTCTTTTCGAACCCAGCACAGCCGGAACGAAGGCGCTTTTTAATTTGGTGATTGCTCTCCCATCTTAATTCAACAATGGATGCCGCTGGGAGAAAGTAATCACAAAAGAACGCCGTGTTCGGAGGCTCTCAGTGGAGCAGATCTAATCAAACGTGGCCCGCGGAGGATGTCCTTAAGCCTGTGAGTGTTGTACGCATACTCACAGGGTCATGAGGAGAGGTTCAAGCTTTCCTTGGAAAGTCTGAGGAGATCCTTCTCGATGCAGGGGCCACAATTCTAAACACATCACGTGCGTCACCTTCCGAAGACTGATTTTCCTCGTCTCCCCAGGGACACAATCAAAAATTCTCCTCAGGTGATCGCTACACAGATCGCACACGGGCATTCAAAATAACCACAACAACAAAGGAACAAGCTTCTCCATATCAGTCAGATGTTCTTTATTGAGCTCTAAATCAGTCATGACTCTTAAAGTGCTAAGATCTATACACAGAATATTATTACAACACGATAATACAGACAAAAGATTCCATCCTGAAATATTCCCTCCTGAAGCTTTGATCAACAGTATAAAAGATGAATAAGGCAGCACAGTCCGTGTTGTAAGAAAAAAAAAGAAAAAAGAAAGAAAGAAAACAGATTTCACTTTCACTGTTTCCAGGAATTCATTCCCTGTTAAAATGTTTTTACAAGTAGAACTTATTTGTGCTGACTGTGACGATGATTTGGCCGATTTAGGTTCACTGGTTACAGTCAGACCTTAATATGATCTAGACTAGTTGTAGTTAAAGAAAAAAAAAAATCATTTTCTAAACTACGTATTTAAAACCAGACGCTAACTAAATTCGTCTTAATAGGAATTGAACTTCTTTGTGACTTTTGAGATCAGTGGTAGCACTGTTATCATTGTGTGCCAGTTTTCCTTTAGCACTGACAATGTTTAAGTCATCGTCTTTTTTCCTTTCTCTATAGGAGACAGAGGAAAGATTATTTAGGGAAAAAACAATTCTTCTTTGTAATGTCTATTACATCTATTCTTCAAACACTAGATTTAAAATATAACCTATATTCATACCCTTCTGTACCTTATTTCAACACGTTCACAGTCGACTGTTTTCAGTTTGAATGTGAGGCAGAGGTTTGTTGCTGGATCATCATCACTGAGTAGGTTTTTACAAAATGTGCTTGTACAAATATAAAATGTATCAGTCTTTATCGAATCTATTTCTTTAATGGCATTTGATAAGATCCTGCTGCTGGCAGGATGTAAACAAACATCCCTCTCTGTCAATCATCTCCCCTTTTGTCAGGTTTTACACATAAAGAAACGTTTATAGTAATAATAACGACGGGTTCCTCCCTGGATCTTTGAGAGAGAGAGACCCAGAAAAGCCTCTCAGCATCCTCCGAAGCCCTGAAAGAGAGGAGAAGCAGTGTATCACCTCTAGAAAAAATAAAAAAATAAAAAACTTTAAACAAAATTTTTACAGTGATGTGAATTTTTTTTAAACTCACATTAGGCAATGTGGCCTTGTGTGTTTCTCTTTGTTGGTAATAGGCAGATATAATGCAGTTTCTTCTGTATCACAGAAACAGACAGAGTGTCATTCCTCCACAAAGACGCAGATGCACACAAAGGCGCACTTAAAGTGGTTTTGGGGCCTCCTACTTGCTCTGTATTCCTCCTCCCGGTGGTAGTCCTGGGATGTCATCAGACGCCAGCACAGTGAGGACAGAGAGCAGGTCGGGGTCCTCGCCTCTGGCGCACAGCTCTTCATAAATCTCTGTCCAGACAGACACGGACAGCTTCATTCTGGATGAGCCGGGGAAATTCTAACACGGTCTTCTACTGCCCCTGTTGGTGGTTTTGCTCTGAGGTTTAACCTCTGCATCTATTGTCGTCAGGATTGATCATTGAAACATTGACCACATTAAATTATTCAGTATTAATAAAACCAGATTTTGGACCTACTTGCCTAGTTTGAACCTTAACTGCATTGTTCATGTCTATAATAAAGGTTTACTTCTGCAGTGCAAACGCTTCATTTTTGAACAATAAAGCTGAACAGCACAGAAGGAACTTTTTAGAACATGATTAGAGATTAACAGAAGTACACAGTACTGCTGTAATAAATAAAACATATAATTAATAATTATGCATCATATATTATATATTGTGGAACATTCATACACAGTATACTAACTATAATTTCTACTATGACATTTAACTAACACACACATACACACACACATCCTTGTACTTCTATCTTTGTGAGGACCTTCATAGACGTATTACCCTAACACTAACCATCCCAACTAACCCCCTGACCCTGACTTGACCTGACCTGACCCCAGTTCTAACCTCAACCTAGAAACCAGGTCTTGACCCCAAACAGTCCTTTAAGGCAAAACCTCCCAAATGACTCATAGCAGAATACAGATTTTGGTACTCAGTGTGTAGCAAGCACAAGAACACACACACAGGCACACACCCCTACCTGCCACTTTGGCCTCCAGCAGGTCCTCCAGCTCAGCCTCCTGGTGTAGTGCCTCTGCCGACAGCTGGGGGGCTCCAGGGAAGCACAGCAGGATGATGCTGATGTTGTCCAGGCTCCCCTGTGGACGGAGGCGGCGACAGCCGAGGTAAGTGATTAATGGGCGACCTCACAAACGCCAAGGTGTCGGCCTCGCGGGGCCGTTTTCGACGACAGATCGTTTCCACCTTAAAGCGCGCCGGACCGTGAAGACGAGCGGCGCGGGGCCGAGGAGAAGACTGTGACATTTTGAGGTTATCTAAGCTGGAACTCTGTTATGTAACTTATGTGGCATGATGGTCATAAGGGTCACACACAGCGGGAACATATGAGCAGATGTGGAGCACGTTTATCCTGATGTGTGCATCTGAGCTCACATTAAAGGCCCACAAATAACCACATATCATGACAGCTTTGAGTACAAGATGTCCTGGAGGGTGCAGAGGGAATTCCATGCGATATAAGATTTTACTATTAAAAATATGATTTGCTGAAAAGTTGAAATCTTTGTGAGGTGAGCTCAGCATCTGTGGTGGGATCATTATTTGCCTTCTCCGGAGCAAACATCTGGTAGAAGAACGGTCCTCTGGACCTTCGCACTAACCTTTAGCCACTCTTGCCGTGAGAGGGGCTGAAATGAGAAGCCAGAATAATCCCGTTTAACCTGTTCTGACACCTCCGCAGTCTATTTTAAGGTGGTCTGTCACATTATTATACCGGGCTCAGTCTAAATGAGACCGAACCGAACCTCGGGCGGACATTGGCGAAGCGTGCGCTTTTGTATCAGGTTGGACTATATGTTCCTCTGGGTATTTGGATATCGAAATGCTCCTTCCTCAGCTACTGCAGGGTCTTCGTGTGAGCTTAATCCAATTAAAATTGTCTATCTTTATCAGCATTTCATATTTTTGCCTCACATGGGAGCCCAACAAGCCTCATCTGAGACCAAACCAATTGAGCGCAGTCACAGCATAAAGGATTACGTAATTACATAAAGCGAGATCCATTGAAATTATGTAATATCTGTTTACTCAGAAAGTGAGTTCTGTTTTAATCATTTAAAAAGGATTTACCTTTTAAACTGGCGAGCATGGGGCAACACGCGCGGCGGTGGATTACTCTGTCGTTAAAAGGGATTACGGCGACACGCGGCAGGCAGAACCTGACCTTATAGAGGCAGAGGTCAATGACTTGGGTGCAGACGTCTCTCAGGTCGGTGCAGACCTGCAGCCGGTTGTGGACGAAGGCGCACAGCTCCTCGTTACTGATGGTGTCCCACACCCCGTCGCAGGCCAGCACCAGGAACTCGTCTGCCGGCGAGCGCTCCACCACGCACACCTCCGGCTCTGGCGACACCATCTGCTGGCTGGGGCTCCGGTTCTCCGCCCCCTTGTAGCTGAAGTCGCCCAGGGCTCGGGACACGGCCAGGGAGCCGTTGATCCTCTGGATGGTCACCGAGCCCCCGGCGCTCTCGATGCGCTCCTTCTCCAGAGGGCTGTAGGGTTTGTGGTCCTCCGTGGAGAAGCACACCTGGCCGGAGCGGCACAGCACGGCCCGGGAGTCGCCGCAGTTGGCGAAGTAGATGTAGTACGGCGAGATGAGCGCGGCCACCGCCGTGGTGCCCCCCCGCTCCCAGCCTTCCCGCCGGGCGACCGAGTGCAGGTGCTTGTCCGTCTGCAGGAAGCCCTCGATGATGGCCGCCTTCACCTTCTCGGGGTCGTCCTCCGGCCCCATCCCACCTGTGGACGTCACCAGGTTAGCGGATCAGGAGCGGCCTCAACGAGAACCGCGGAGGAACATCACACCAAACCTCCCGAGGGGTGAGGTCGGATTAACATCTGCGCGACGGTGCAAGCTACGAATTATTGCGCAACACAACCACAATCACAACAAACATCTGGACGCCGTCTGGATCTACGGATGAACGAGCTCTTTAAACGAAGCCGTCGGGGCTTCTCTGACCTGTGGCCAGGATGTGACCCAGGAGGTGCTGGGAGCAGAACTGCGCCACCGCGCTCCCCGCGTGCCCGTCGAACACGGCGAAGAAGTTCCAGTCGGCCAGCTCCCCCCCCAGCTGTGGCACGCAGTTGTGGAAGTCCTCCATGTTGGCCCTCCAGCCCTGCATGCTGGCCAGGGCGTAGGTGAGGCCCCAGCGGGCGCAGCCCTCCTCCGCCAGCTTGTCCAGGACCGGCCGGTCCAGGTACGGGCTGGGGATCATCTCCTCCTTCTCCCCATCCTTCGCCTGCTCCCCCTCGGCCGCCCCCCCCCCGCCGCGGCCTCCTTTGAAGAACGAGCTGACCCTCTTCTCCGTCTCCTTCACCAGGTGCCGCATGAAGGCGGGCATCTCCACGCCGCTCTTCCTGGCTGTCCTCATGCCTCGTCCGGCTCGGCCGATGCGGCGAGAATCTTCTGGTAGCCCTGCCCTGGTGCTGGTGGCTGGGGCGGGTGGGAGGCGGGGGGGGGGCGGGGGGGCTGAGGCGGGCCTGATGTTGGGCCTGTGCAGTGTCTGCAGAGCCCTGATGCTTCAGGGCTCAGAGCATGGCTGCCCGAGCTGATGGATGTTCCCGGCGCTCTCTCCCCTCTGCCTGCTCATCCTCTGTTCCCGCTCCTCTTCCTCTCAGAAGGCTTCACAGGCGAGCGCCCTCATCTCCCCCCCCTTCCTCTTGGTTTGCGATCTTCTCGGCGCTGCTGAGGGTTTTTTCACCTTCTCCCTCGCTTTTTCATCCCTCTTCCCTGATCCAGCAGGTCTCTCCGTGCCTTGTTATTTTCCCCCCTACCTCCGCTCTGATTGGCCGGTTATTTGTGTGCACCAATCCCTGCTCACTTTGCATCCCCACTGTCATACTCTCTCTCCCCACCTTCCTGTCTGCATCTTTGCCCCGCCCACATGTTTGGTAATCTCAGCCTAGATCGGCTGGGATTACAGAGCGCCATGGCGATGGATTACAGGACTGTCAGCCATTTAGTGGTCAGTAATAAAAACCCGATCAATGGCTTTCTTTATTTGGCACAGTCAGCCAGCATTGCCTTTAAAAAAATGCACACTGGGACAGCAGAGATTTTCAATTTAAAAGCATGGAGCATTAATATTATAATTATTATAATTTTACATTTGACCCTGTTTAGGGTCAAATTAACAGATCAATGGAGGTTCTATGCACTACGTTCTATCTTCTGTGATGAAAGCTGCAGCCGGAAACAGACAGCCTGCTGATGCTCCTCATCGTCATGTTCACCAATGATGAATCTGATCTTTGACCCTGCTCCTAACGTGGCTGCGAGGCCTTCGGGTGCAGGTCGGTCACCAGCTGACTGAGCCTCTGAGCCCCTGACAGCAGAGGGACATGTGTGCTGACGTCTCAGGTTCCCAATTTGTGTGTGTATGTGTGTGGATCCAAACAAGGGGTATCCGATAGAGGATAAAATTAGGCCAGGCCGGCCTTATACTGCTGACGAAGCCGAGGGTGCCAAAAAAAGCTCGGGGTGGTGCAAGCCGACAGTGGAAGCTCAAGGAAGAGTGAAGAGGAAGAAGGATCGCAGCCCAAATGGCCAGCAAACGTAAGGAAATAAACGGCGGCTATAGTGGGGGGGGTGAACGGGGGCAGCGGGGGAGGAGGTCCGGGGCCCGGCGGGGGAAGGAAGGCGGCTCGTTTCTCCCTCTTCTGCTGGTGCAGGTGCGGGTTCGGAGCCATATGCCCAGCAGCGTGTCTCTCATTGGTGGACGGGCGCATAAATGAGATGTTTTGAACGTTGCAAAGTAAAAGCTCAAAGCCCCTCAGAAGACAGGACGCTGGCGTTCCGTCGACAGTCTTCAAAAAACAGAAAAGCCGTGCAAAAGACTTTCTGTCTCAAGTTCAAATTTAGTATCACTTCTAATCTAAAAATTGTTAATTATGTGAATGTGGAGGCTTTTGGTGGAGAGGTGGTTGCAGTTCTGTGATTTATTTGCAGACCTCACGCTTATTAATCAGAATTGATTTATTTACTGTTTACATCTGGTGACTTATTTGATGTGATTTTATACCTTTATTCACTTTTTATCAAGATGAAGCATTATTAAATACGACAGTCATTTTGATGCACCCAGAGGCATCAAAATCTATTTAAAAAAACGTGCTATATTTCAACGGATGTCCTTGTTTTTTTTTTAACATGACACACTGGTGGTTTATGATTTTTGCAACAGTAAGAGCCAAAAGGATTATATATTATATTTAGCAGTTTTACCACCAAGACTTAAAATGGCGTGGGAGGGCGACGGGTCACGTTTCTGTGTCAGAATCAGAAGAGCTGACTTCGAGCAAACAGCAGGAAAGAGCTGTGCTCCAGCTGCGGCGCCCCAGCTGCTGTGCTCTGAGGTGGGCCCGTCTGTGACCTCAGAGGTGACTGACCTAACTGTCCGCACACGTGTCCAGTCAAGGATCTGGTGTACTGGCGGGACGTGAGGAAGACGGGCGTGGTGTTCACGGGCCTGGTGATCGGCCTGGCCAGCGTGTTCCAGCTCAGCGTCATCACCGTCTTCTCTCACGTCTGCCTGGCCGCCATGTGCGTCACCTTCCCCCTGCGCCTCTATTACAAACTCCTGGAGCTCCTGCGCTGGAACCCCGGGGTCCACCCCTACCAGTGAGTCTGTCCCCGTCACTCTGTTGGCGAGGCCGCCAAATTCAAGAGCAAAACTAGACGCTGCGGCACAAACTTCTGCGAAGGGAAACCGCCAAAAACAAGCGAGTCACCCCAGCGCTCTGCTCTCAGGTTGTATCTGGACTACGACAACTCTCTGACTGACAGGGAGACGGTGATGCTGGTAGAGGAGGTGGTTCTACTCATCACCTTTGCCATCACAGAGCTCAAGCGGCTGATGTTCATTGGGAGTATAACTGACTCCATTAAGGTATGTGTGCGTGTGTGTGTGCGTGTGTGTGTACTGCTGAAACAATGTGCTACTTACGTTATGGAGCATGCAGACGGCTGACGGGTCTCCAGTTCCCCTGCTGGGGAAAAGAAACATCCACACAAACATCTGTAGGAAGGGAGAGAGGGGCAGGACATGCATGCAACACATTCTACCGCCAGAGGGCAGTCGAGAGCGAGGTTCGCTATTTAGTAGCTCTCAACTTCTCTCTTTATTTATAAGCAGTGGTGTGCAGTAATTAATATTTCCATAATCCTCACAATGGTTGACCGAACGTAACCTAACCTTAAAATTTTGCCTTGTGTGTTTGTATCCCTCTCAGTTTGTTGTGCTTCTATATTTGCTGACATATGTTGGGGCCTTCACCACTGGACTGACTTTGGTGATAACTGGTGAGTTTACTCCTTCCGCTAACCCACATGGGTTTGTTTGGAGAATCAAAACCAGCTTCTCATTCACGGTTTACGCCGATGTGCCTTTGCACGTACTGACTTAATGCATTTCTGCTGAACAGCGGTCATCGCCCTTTTCTCCATTCCTCTTTTATATAAAAAGCAGCAGGTGAGTTTCAGCTCTTCTGCTCTTTTTTTCTTTCCTTTCCAACATCTTGAAAAACGGAAGCTGCCACACTTGATTAAACAGCTCATTCCATATTGCCCTCGCTGCCTTTAAGGTGCGCCTAAGACGGATGAGCAGAACAGTCAAAGGCTTTGTAAAGAAAATCACAAACCTGTGAGTACATCGTGTGCTTTATAGAGATGTGCAGTCTTCTTTTCTGGGATTTTACCGCCAACATCCTTTGCTTGGCTGTGTTTTTCCTGCAGGTGCCTCAGCCTGTATCACTCAGTCAGACCCTCTCCGGGCCCTGAACCTGCCTCAAAGTCTGCTCCTGCTGCGGCTCCAACCCTCAGACAAAAGGCCAAAGCCAAGTAACTCCAGGGACGCACTCGGGATGAGGAATTTGGAAAATGTCGGACTGTTACATCCTCCGTGAGGCCGCTGGAAGGGCACCTCATTTCCATTTCTCCACTGTAATGTTTGTTTATGGGGGCACGATCTAATTGGTCCTGACAGCTGAAACAAAGCTGCCATTCACTCAAGAAGGGGGTCTGGAAGTACATGAGGGGAAGAATTTGATTTACTGAACAGTTTTCTGTGGGCAACATTATTGAACATAAGCAGTTCACACGGTCGTCCTCTCAGAGCGGGGACACCGCGGTATGAAAGTTATGGACCCAATAATTATTGATAAAGTAGCATCGTACATATTAAACCAACAATATCAAAACCGTGGCCTTGTCCTGCGACGACATGTTAAAAGATGATTTAAAATTTGCAGGTACATTAAGAAATATAAGGAGAGTGACGCTGATTCAGTCTGAAAATGTGCAATGAGCGACATCCACACCGGGCCTCCGTCTTTTTTTAAAATGACCAACACATTGTTGCGATGAAACACTCATCGTCATCACCACCATCATCACCATCATCTCGTTAAAGCTTTACGCGAGTAGCTGTGTTTGTAGCTTTGAAGATGTTCTTCAAGGAACGCCGACCGCTAATGACAAAAGGTGATTCTGACAGCTGTGATTTCACCTGAGCCAGTTAACCAGTTTTAGCTGGTTAGTTAACCAGATTTAACTGGTTAACAGGGGGGTGGGGTGGGGGTGGGGGGTATAGTTTAACCACCGAGCTTTAGTCTGTGAAGTTTAATGTGACCAGGAGTTTAATGTTTTCAGAATAATAATTGAAAAAAAAAAGAAAAAACAGCTGCACTCATACTAACATGTCTTAATAAATGGTTTCACCTAAAGTGTGTAAAATGTGCAACAGAATAAAAGTGTAGTCACGATCCAGTGACTAAATCCACCTTTTCTCTCATGAATATTGTCTTTCTGTATCATCAATCTTTTGTTTTAGTTTCTGCTATTGTTCTGTTGCTCCTAAATAAAGTTATCTAGAACAACGCTGGATAATTATTCAGCAGGGACTGTTAGTACAGCTGCGTGATTAATCCAGCAGTAGAAGTTAAAACAGCTTTTCTGCATGAAAAACTAAACATTCCTGATGACTGTTTCACAAAAAACTACTTTTTTAAAAAAAGTGTTTCAGTGACGCTCAAGGACTTCCATATTTGGCCACTGGGCGTCGCTGTTGTAAAGCATCAGCTGCAGTCTTTTCTTAGAGAAATAAATGATCTAAATTCATATTGAAAAAAATTTAAACCACGCATGATGTCAGCTCAAAGTGGGCTGTAGCTTCTAAAACACCATTCGATCTACAATAAATACTTGTGATTATGAAACTTTTTTTTTTTCTGCTCTATTCTCGGAATCAAAAGTGGAAACCATGTAGGTGTGACCTTCAAATGATTTCCCCCCTCAAATCTAAACTCTCGAGCCTTCAAGGACTTCTCTGATTTCCAGGAGCGGTGACTCAGAGCTCCCGACTCCAGCCCGTTTGCTTGAGGAAGGCGATGAAAACCGTTTAAGCACTCAGTTTGAGCTCTCTGCTCATTCGTGACTGAGGGCCGACGACGAATTTAAACCAACTGTCTGTCTCAGCGCCATGTCACAGGTACAAATCAGGCAGAAATATGGACTTTAATAAAGCAAACAACACAACATCCTATCTAGTAACACGTAAACACTACAGCACATTGGGGAACAACACCCCGCCCCCCCCACCCCAAATGTCAATATGGCACTTCAGTTAGTTCTCCAGGCCACCATTAAAGCGTCAGATATGTTTCACATGACAGCGTAAATCCACTTCAGCTTCAACAGTGACTCCTCATAAAAAAGTACTCCCCTGATTAGTTAACATTATATAATAGGGGCTACATTTACAACTCTACAGTCACAAATATGAAGCCATAAACTGATGCAGACGCGCTCCCAAGCCGGGACAGAAATACCTTCATTAATCCTTTTATGGTTGGCGTTGCAGTTAGTACATTTGGTCTCATTGGACCTCGGAGGCTCCGTTCCTACTTGGTCTGGTGACGTGCCTGAGAGTGGAGTCTCGGATGTATGATTTTCCTTCTCTAAAGGGGATAAAAACCGCAAACGGCGCTCAGTTTTGCTGGGTAATTGGTGTACGACGCCCAGCTGTCTCTGCGTCGGCGAACAGGCTGTTTGGGGCGACTTTTGATCTAAAGGATCACCTAGGCGAGATCAGACGTTAGACACGGGGAAAACACACTTCCAACACGGGTTAGGGTAAAAAAGGAAATTAAAAAAAAAAAAAAAAAAAAAATACAAAAATAAACTGGAGGCAGGGCGTCAGTCACACGTAGTGCTCCCTGTGGTTGATGTAGACGCGCTCTGTCCCGCTCTGGTGACACACCCACTCCAGGCGGCCGGGGGGGCCGCGAGGCCCTGCCGCTCCAGGGGGGGCCGCGGGCGGGCGCTGGCCTTCGGACAGCTCGCGTCCGGGCTCCGCCCTGCGAGGCTGGGGGGGAGAAAGAGATTTGTTACCGTTCGAGTTTAAGAGGAGGGTTTTTTTTTTTTTTTTTTTATCCCCCTCAGCCCACAACAACGGCGACAAGGCCTCGGGTCAGGGTGGGGGTGGTGGGGGGGCAGATGATGTTATTGAGTCTTTGAGTAACTTCCTGTCATGACTCACTGGTCAGCTAATGTCTCGGGGTCGTGGTGGGTGAGAGACACGGGATGACTCAGACGCGGGCGACGTGATGCTACACGAGGAGAGGCTGGGGGGGGGTGTGGGGTGTGTGTGTGTGTGTGTGTGGGGGGGGGGGCTTACCTGATGGAGCCAGGCCACTTGTGATGCGTGGACACCCAGAGGAACAGCCGGTGCTCTCCCGGAGTAGGGAGGGGGAGGCTTGTGTGTCGGAGGAAGGTCAATCCTTCGGAGGGAGATAAAAAAGAAATTGCGAGGGAGCAGGAGCAAGAAAAGAGTCGGTTCTTAAAAAGGAGAGAGAGCGGCTGGTCGGAGGAGCGGCGGCGTCGTCGTCTGCATTATCTTCATTTCAATTCGGAGCAGAAAGTTAGCGAAACGAGGGCCGAGTCTCTGGATGTTTATCCAGTGAGTGTGTGTGTGTGTGTGTGGGGGGGGGTCGTGCTGCATGAGGGGAGTGATCTTCATCAGGGTCTTCCGGCCTTCTCTGCATTGATTTAATCTCCACAAACGTGACGCAGGAGCACATCAAGCAGGCGGGAGGACGGCCCGATTCAATATGCATCAGCAGATTTTTTTTGACCGATGAACCGAAATCCGCCAATAAGGCTTTTTTATCGTCACTGATTTATGACAGGAGTCACGGGTTGAGTCACGGCTTTTAAGGTTGACCTCAGAATGTGACCTTGACCATTCCTGAAATGAAACCACGGACGGCATTGATTTTTCCGACTGTACTTCACCAGATCCTGTTCTTTCCTTTCACGGAGCTGGGAGAGATTACGGCGCTTTCAGGAAACACGCCCGTGTCTGATGAAGGACAGGGACGGGGCCCTGCCCCCCCCCCGCCGCCGCCTCGCTGTCCCACTGGGACTCCCGGCCACGGTCACACTTAAGATGCTAAGTTTGTCGTGGCATTGACCGCCGAACCAACACGCCGTCAGATTACACGGTGTCAGTGTATAATGATGCGGTGGGGCCACGAGGCGCATTTCCCCCCGCGCTGCTTTCCAAGCGGCCGACGGTGACGGGCCGGAGACACTGACAGGAGGCACGCTAAAGTGGGCTCAAGGCAGATAAACGCAGCTCTGTCAGGCCCTTTCATTAAAGGCTGGACGTGGGGGAAGTTTCTGACAGCAAAATACGACTCCAAACCTCAATCTGCACCAAACCCGTGGAAATCTGATCCCACATTTCCGCCTGTTTCCGTAGTTCTTGGGCCGAGAGAAGCTTCGGAAGCAATAGAAATGGAGTTGTGTTTCTATCTTTGTGAGGACTTTGAGAGACGTAAGAGATGTACTTCAACCTCAGGGGGACCTTTAAAGACGTGAGGATAAAAATCTCCTCGGTTTGCTGGTCAAATGCATGTTTGGACCTCATGATGTGAAAAACACACACACACACACACACACACACACACACACACACACACACACACACACACACACACACACACACACACACACACACACACACTCAGCCTCAGCTATCCGTCTCTGCCGTGACATTAGGACGTCGGTGCACTACAGCAGCGGGCGCGGGCAGACTCACACTTTGTCCGTGAAGGCCGGGGGCGGGGCCTTGCGGGCAGTCAGGATGACGATGATGAAGACGGTGATGAGGAAGAGAGCCAGGACGGCGCCCATGATGGCCCCGGCCATGGCGATGGAGCTGGATCTCTGGGCCTGAGACTGCTCTGAAACGAAGACATCGGACACGTTTAGGCGCGACGCGTGCCGGGTGGCCGAGCTCTCGGCGTTCCAGCCTCAGGTTCTTTCATCGCTCCGGAGCAATTCTAGGGCTCTCTAAAGGGAGCCAGGTCTTCCTGGGTGCAAGCGTTTCATTAATTTGGAACCTTCCCTCTAATCTGAACCCACTTCGCCTCTGCTCGTCCTGTCATCTGCCCGGGGGCCCCTGTCCTCTCCCGGTTTCGTCGGGGGGCCTAAGTGCCGTTGTAATGTCTGCTGAATTAGCTTTGTTTGACCATATGCTTGCATGCGCTCCACGTCGCCCGCTGAGGGGATTAGGATTAATTTGTGATTAGGATGCATTAAAACTCAGAACGGCGAGCTTCGGCTAATCAGCAGTAATGTGTAAATCTGCAATTCAACACTCTGAAGGACAAAAAGGTGACCAGGGTGCAAAAAAAAAAAAAAAAAAAAAAAAAAAAGGCGAGATGGTCACTTGTGGTTGATTTAGCTGTTGAGGTCTGCTGGAAGGAAAAAAAAAAAAATCAATAACGTTCTGCGACGAGAGTCCTTAATAATGGTTCAATCATGATGCAGATTGGCCAAGATGGGACTTCTGAGCTGTTCCTGAAAGCCAACCTCCCCCCACACACACACACACACACTCCCCTCCCCTAGGTCGTCCTGTACCGCTCAATAAGCCTTTTATTAGCGCTGATGGAGCTGAAGTATGACGAGAGACTCTCGAGTTGATCAAAACGGCTTTAAAAATGCAGCTCATCAAGTGGCCTTCTGTAATGTGTGACGACAGATGTTCACAGCGACGGGGCTGGAGCAAAAACCGCTGAGGTGGACTCACGCTCAACATGGTCCCCGAATGTTTTTTTAATCGAGGGTAGGAAAAAAAAAAAAAATTTGCTTTGCTGAAATATCACCAATTGCTCAGTGGTTTGGATTACTGGTGTTAGTGTTGGATTATCTGTCCCCAAACTGGAATCTTGCACCAGTAGATGGCCGTTTGGGCCCCTTGGATTTAATCCCCCTCCCCCCAACCCCCACCTCTCTCATACACGCACAGGCGCGCACACACACACACACACACACACACACCCTTAACCCTGGACAAGTTCATGCCCATGCTTTGGGAGGCACAGATATGATTTCACACAAATCGGTGACAGATGCGAGGGGAGCGCCCCCCCCCCCGTTCTGAACACTTCACAGCAGGGTCAAAGGTTATCCTCTCTTCCAGACGACGGTCCCCGGCGAGAGCAGACGCTGGTGCAACAGTAGCGAGGGGAGGAAGGTCAAAGCGGGCAGCGCTCCCTCATCCCCCTCACGGACATCCTTTTTTTTTTTTTTTCCTCCTCCTTTCCCCAGTTCTGAACAAGTGACAGTTTGATCCCACCTGGACAGGGATGGGGGGGAGGAGGGGGGGGGGGGTAAATATCAGAGCGTGTCTGTGTCCCCCCCAGATGGCTGCTCGCTCCTTCACGAAGTGGAATGTCTCCGCGCTGCTGGCGGAACTCTCTGATCTCCCGCGCGAGTGTTCCATGCAAATCCCACCACCGCTGGATGACATCATCATTTCCAGCGAGCAGCCTCACTTTGGGAAGCTTCGCCTGGGAGCGCTGCTGCTTTAAGGTCACGGGGAAAAGTGCTGGCGAGGGAGACGTATCGACTGGTCAGCGGCAAGTGAAAAGATTCTGAGGGGGGGGGGGGGGGGGGTGCGTGGAGGCGACTGAGTGCGGGTTAAACGGTGTCAAGGTCACATCAGCGAGACACGTCCTCTGTGCATGCAGCAGGATGTGATAGCCGCTTCCCTCGCTTCACCCCCCCCCCCCCCCTTCACTTTTTGTGTATAGGTAGAGATGGTTGGAATACAGCCTCCATCGGCGGCTACAGACGAGCTTGTTGCCATGGGGATAGTCAATGGGCTGGAGAGTGAGGACTCCGGGCCAGACATGAACACTCAACGTTTAATTCTTCCAGCTGCTAGACGAGTGTGAGAAAGGGACACCGGGCCTGTTGGGCTGGCGGGGGTGGGGGTGGGGGTGGGGGGGGTCTGACAACGACCACCATTGGTAGAGCGAGGTGGGGGCTTTTCCTGAGGCACGCCGAGCCCCGCTAAAGGGGGTCAGCGGCCGTGGGGGACGCTGCATGACCGGAGTACCGGCAAAGAAGACCGCGGCTGTACACTGAAGAGCGAAGGAGGAGAGGCACGGAAGCATGAATAAAATCATGTGGGACGTACTGGATTGGTGGTGGGTGGGGGGGATGCATTCTGGAGCGGGAGATGATGTCATTTATACCAGCACAAAGAGGAGCAGAGTCTGAGCAGTCTGTGTAATGGCAGGCTTTAAACAAAAAAAAAATTTTTTTTTTAAAAATCCTCAGGAGAAAATAGCTCACATCTGCTATAAGGTGCTTTATTCAACTAAAGTGTCTAAATGACTGACAAAATAATGCTCCACTGCTGTGACAGACATAAATATTCTTTTTTTTTTCCCCTCCTCAAAACAAACGTACATTTTCCTTCAGCATATGTACAGAGACAAGAAAACAAAGTGCTTCTCATCAAGGATGAGGCTTTTTTTTCCTTCATTAACTGTACAGAAAAGAAAAAAAAACCCTGATATAGTACCGTTTTTATGACTTTCATAGAAAAATTCACTCACGCCTTTAATGCTCCTTTGTTTGCAAATATAATCTATCGTTACTGTCGTGATGGCAAGAACGGAAAAACTCAATATGGCACTGGAGAGTCCATCTATAGGGTGTTGTAAAAAGAAGACATAAGTTACAGAAATCTCACCCAGCAACAAAATATATTCATGCGTCCATAAATAAACAATAATCAATACTTCTAGGTATCTAAGGCACTAGCTGTACTTTTAAACTGACAGTGAAGGACCGTTCTGGCGGTACCGCGTGATCTCCATACAAAAATATCGCAGTACAAATGGACGCCGCCGTCCCAGCTGCTGCAAACCGATGAGTCAAAACTAAGATATTGACGAGCAGAGAATTGATCAGGGGGAGTTCCGCCCCGGTGCACTGAAGCAAACAACGGCTGTGACCAGGAAGGCAGCGTTCCGAGCGTTGGCCGCCGGTGGGATTCGAACGAGGGAGCCACGGCCCACGGGCTGCAGCTTCACGACGGTCTCAGTCGAATGGCAGGATTAGGCGACTGGCAGCTTCAGATAGTTAAACTGGCTGTTTCATGGTCTCCGATTGCGATAACAACTGAGAGTCGAGGTCTCTTCGAAGGTCTGGAGTCTCAAAACACGGCCACGGGTCACCAGAACAGGTTAGTGATCCGAAACTAGGAAGCTTCTGCCCACGAAAATAAGATCTAACGTCGCGCACAGTGTCTCGAACCACAGTCGCTGCAGTCTGAGGGTCCTATTGTCAAATCTCACCGTGAGAGCTGCGGTGCAAACACCGCACGATATTCACAACTGGACACACCATGAGAGAATTTGTAACATAGCTAATTTCCATAATAAAGTCCGTTACTCTAATATTCAAGTGGCCTAAAGCATCTTTTCACTACGATTTCAGGATACGAGACCCTGGATAAAACATCAGTCATATGTTTCATAATCACTTCCTAGCTAGTCTGCGATATTGGAGACATCATATTTATACATACGACTTCAACAAATATTTGGCATCTGGCGACAAATATTGTATAGTGACCATATGACTGAAGTTGGCACATATTCACAAACACAAGTGCACATGAAGAAAACCTCCTCGCTGCCAGGTAAGTAGGTGCGGTTACTAACAACCCAGTGCGTCGCGCGTGCCTGTGCACACGTCATAAACTAAATCTATTATTAACACGCCTTCACGTCGATTACAGTACTTTGCGTGTCTCGCAACGTTGGAGAGGTTCGATAAGCAATAAAAGGAAGCTGTGACAAATCAATAGTGATATATACAAGTCATAAAATAAAGAAACAAGTCTAATGATCAGTGCAACAAAAATACTCTTCCCTCTGAGCTCAGAAGTCAGACTATTTACCAAAGGTGTCACAGATGGAACGTTGTGTAGAGAGTAGTATTACATGCTAAAAAGTAAACATCTGGCACGGTGGGAGTTCATCAAAGTGCTGTTAATGCCTCACATTGTGAATGACACCTTTTGTCCGGGCGGATGACGGGGGTTTAAGCGAGTCCTGATGTTTCTGTGGTGGAGAACATTATCTAGGCTTTAGAAGGATTCCCTTGTGGAGGTGGGAGGCCAGCATATGGTGAGCACCATCCTGTAGCCTTCTCTAAACAATGCCCCGGTTGATGGCTCTCCTCTCTCCAGCCCCACTGAGCTGCAAGTTCTCAAACACAATTAATCTGGCAGGATAACGTGTTTCAGGTCGACTTAAGGGGGCAACCAGCCCAAAGCCTCGGCAAGAGTCAAAAAAACAAAAGCCAATTAATGCCGCATTATTCGTACTTCTCAAATTTTGCTAAATATCGCAGCTCATTTGCACATCAAGGCTTGACCGTGCGGTAAACCCAGCGTGTTGTTACAGCGGGCTGCACCTCATTCCTGCAGGACTCCCTGCGTGTCCTCTGTTCATCCCTGTTGGGAATAAAAGATGAGCTGAAGGCTCGCAGCAGAAGTGCTCTTAAGGTTCCCTCCCCGCTACATCAGCGTTAAAAGGACATTGATCAGACATCAGTGGTCACGTTCTGAAGCTTTCCCCTCCCATTATGGCCAGCACACAACAGGCCGACATCTAACAGTAAACAATAATTCAGTTATCTATTATAATATTTTCTATAAGGCAGTGCAGCTTTTTTTAAATTTTTTTTTTATGACTGGAACTCAAACTCGAAGCATACCCCATTTAGGATTTTTTTTAAACTATCCTGATTTACACTATTTAAGACAAACGCAATGAGCAATGTGTAAAACAAAACCTTGAATGATTCACTTTCTACTCAGCTCGAGCGCGTCAGTAGCGCCGAGTGGATGGACAGTCCCTGTAGTTAGACGGAGACGACGCATCGGGACGCCTCGCCACACAGTGATGCGCCGAGTTCCGCAGGCATCCAGATGTTTACGATCAAAAGTGGCTGTGCAAGTACGAGTCCGTCGGCAAGAACAGAAAGGTGACGACTACGACGCTCAGACCGGACAAGGAACCTACAGGACTGAGATTAGTAGTAGTAGTAGTGTGTGAGTGTGGCTAATATTTCCTAAATGGGTTTGTTTTGCTGCTCTCGCAGGACCACGTAGCTCGTCAAACGTACCACTCCCTGCGCGAGATGACGGACCCGTCTGTGTGCGAGACATAGTCACCGTCGGGCCCGCTATCGTAACAGTCGTCTGACACGTAGGGGGAGCAGTTTCCCCGCGCTTTAGGTGAATAAGTATATCTGGGAGATCTGGCCTGCCGCGGACTAGAATACTGTGTGTGTTCCTGTTGGTGGTTCTGCTGATGGCTGTGGTGACTGCTCTCTCTCATTGCTCGGGTGTAGCCATTAGAGGGATATTCCTCCCCGTTGTAGTTGCTATGGTGACGCCAGTCACGCTCCTGTTTGAGCTGGCGGTCGCCCCACTCCTCTCGGTCGTGGTCCCGACGCTGGGAGCCGCTGCGAGCTTTGGTGGGTTGGAGCTCGTGCTGCGTGGGGGCTTTCTGGAGGTCATTGTGGCCCAGGTAGTGCTTGGCATAGTAGTTCCCATGGAGGGTCTGTTGTTTGCGGAGGTAACACACGCCAACCAGACACAGCAGCAGTAGCAGGAACAAGGCCCCGCCCACCGCCCCACCGACTATGGATCCCAGGTTACTCTCAGATAGGGCCTCGAGTGTGGGGGAGCTGAAGAGTACGTGGCCCTTTTCATCCACCAAGGTGGACGAGGCAGAGCCAGTAACGACAGGAGTGGTAATGGTGGAAGGCATGGTGGGAGGATCTAATGGAGGGGGGGGGGGAGGATGAGAGGGGAACAGAGGGCAGAAGGGAGAGAGAGAGAGAGAGAGATAGAGAAGTAGAGAATGTCAACTACATCAACATTTCACTAAGACAGGAAAGGTTGACAAACATTTGGAGCACTACTGATACAGGGTAAAAGTATGACATACAGGTAAACAGTCAACTTTTCAACATACTAGACGATGGCCAAGATCAAACGTACCAGTAGGACATCCTTAGGAAGACTAATGTACTTTTTTTTTCCACATTTGAAGACCTAACTTCACACAGTACATCATTTACCATCTTTTGCAAAGTAAAAGGGAAGTAAGCGCAGTCTGAAATGAACAGCATTCTGCTGAAACCTTTGAACCAAATCTAGACTGCAGTAATCTGTGATAATCTTGCATATCTTTCACTCCAACATCTTCAATTAAACAGATTTAATGATGGGGATGGCAGAGATAAAGTCAAAGGTCATGAAAGCATGTTCAAGAGAAATCTCCTTTGATGGTGCGTAATTGCTCTGAAACTCTAAGCTCGGTTTTACAGCCAGATGTGTGCGCAAATATTCACATCTGAGAGCCAACGGTAGTCGAGTTTGTGCGCCCGAGTATGTGTATTCCACCACTCCATGCAGAGGCGATGAACAGCATGAGCACGACCACAGCAAGACACGCAACAACAAAGGATACACCGACGTGTGTAAGCTTGCAAACGAGCATACAGGTCCTCTCAAAGGAAAATGAAATATGGATGATAAATAATAAATAGAGTTGAAAAGAACTGGTTAATGTTTTATGAATCTGGGACATCATCTCACAGTCAGGCTGCAGGCATCCGCCTCTTACTGCATGGCACGTGCAAAGGAAAGCAAGGCGGAAAAGAAAATCAAATCCTAAATTAGGACTTCACTCGCTCAAAGAACCTCAAACAAGAACAGAATTTTTTTTTCTTTTTGAGGGGGGGGGTGTGGAAGTGTAGAATTAGGCTGCCGAGTCACAGGTGGAGGGGGGACAGAGCTGATAAAAGATGCCGTTTGCAGCCAGAAACTCCCCTTTTCAGTGATCTGACCTAGTGAAATCAAGGCTACTCAGCAAAACTTGATGAAATGCTCAAATCATCGATGACGGCGAACTGTTTTACGAGCCAATTCGTCAGCGAGCGGGCCGCGCGCACGCGTTGGTCCAGAGTGATCGAGTGTCAAATTACAGCTTGAAGGACAATGTCACAGGCAATAATAACCTCTGTGACGTCCGTGCACGCACGACGCTTCCTGGGGGAAAGAGCTTAGGCTCGGAGTCAGCTGTGTTCCGGGGCGCTCACCTTGTATGAGAATACGCACGTCCCGGCTGCGAAGGTTGATGTCATTGGCAACCTCACACCTGTAAACGCCCGAGTCATTCCGGTGGAGAGGTCGCAGGAAGAGCAAGGTGCTGTTTATTATCTCCACCCCTTCGGGCATTTCGCTGTCCAGCCTAAGGCACAAGTCACATGACACGCATTTAAAAAAAAAAAAAAAAAAAAGAGCATCAAACAGATATTTAAGAGTAACCTCAGAGGTTTTAGCCCGACTCCGAGCTACTTTTTTTTGTTTCGTGTGCAGTTTAGGAGCGGCGTCACGGACACAAATCCACACCTGATCCATCTGAAGTGATGAGCTGGCGGGTTCGCGTTTGCTTTGCACGTCATCTGGACGTTGTCCCGACCCACGTACCAATCGCCGTCGTAGCCCACGACCGAGATGTCAGGAGCGTCTTCAGAGGACAAGAGGAAAGGTGACTGAGAGGGGATCTCTGAGCAAACATGCCTCTCCAAACCAAAAACTACAATTTATTTATTTATGTTTTTATTATTTGTGCTGTACAAGCAAGTCTTTGCCGTCCTCCAAACATTCGCCATCAGCTTGCATCTACTCATTATATTATTGAGAGAAACGTGGACACAGTCCGTCTCACTGAGGCGTTTGTCAGCCATCTGATAAAGGCTTTAGTTTTCAGGCCACACGTTAAGAGGCACTGTAGAAAACCCGAACAAACATGCATCAGAAGAAAACACCAAGGACCTTTCTGGTTCATTAAAAATGAAAACCTATCCTTCCCTTCCTTCATTTTTAACAGCAAACCATTTCTGAAACGCTTCAAATAAGCCGCTCACAAAACAGAGACAAGGCCACGCTTAATTAACCGACTGCTTTCTAAGCTGAGGCACGGTTCACTTTTACTCCTGCGCATTCTATGGAGGAAAACGCTTTTCAAATGTTCAAGGAAATTAAAGTGTAAAGGAAAATAGCTGCCGTTAACGACCTCCTCAAGAGCAGCCGCGTTCTCCACTCCGCAGTGTTGCACCCTCTAATCTACTTTAACTTTATTCCGGCTGGATCAGCTTTACGCACGTTGAAAGACTTTTTTTTTCCTTTTTTGCGAGTTATTTCAGGAATGCCAAATGGAAGTCTTACACTGGACATTGAGCTGGTAGGGGATCCTGAAGTCGTTGTGCAGGGCGGGGTGTCGAACCACGCAGGTGAGCGTGTGGCCCTGGGTGTGCCGCGTGGGCTGCCACAGGTAGCGCACTTGGGTGCTGGTCGTGCCGTTGACCTCGTTGAGGAGCTGCACCTCCGACTGACCGAAAAGGTTGGACTCCCAGGACACCTCGGCCGGGGGCCGGGCCCGCTCGGCGATGCAGGTGGCCACCACCGTTTCGTTGCCGCCGTCGACCAGGGCGGACGACCCCGCAGACACGTAGACCTTCGGCTCGACTGTCAACGAGAGAGAGGCCGAGGGGGGCGTACATCAGTGCTACGAATCCACGTGATTAACGACATTCGAAAGTCGTGCTCGGGCATACGTACCGAGGACATTGACGGTAGTCGAGGCCTGAGTGTTCCCCAGAGGAAAGGTGGCGACCTTACAGGTATAAATCCCCACGTCAGAGAAGCCCACGTTCTCCAGTATGATGGTGGCGTCGTGGGAGGAAGGGGAGCGGAAATACAAGCGGTGGATGAACTCCGGAGGGATGGAGATGCCGTACTCCGGGTTGTACACGGCCACCGTGGCCGAGCCCGAAGGCAGACGGCGTTCCCAGGAGCTCTGGGTGAGCGTGAGGTTCGGGCCCACCTCCACCCTACACTCCAGCGTGACGTTCTTCCCCAGCACGGCGTTTATTCTCTGGGGCACCACCACCTGGCTACCCCATACACCTGTCAAGGAGACAAATACAGAGCGATTAACAGCGCTCGTTTCCGTTGCTAGACAAACGGCTACACCTCCGAGCATTTTAAAAACCTCTTGATTTGCTTCAAAAAGGGCAGATCGAGTTTTTTTTTCCATTTCAGCTGTCGGACTCGACTGAGAGAGCGAGACATCCTCGATCAAACTATTACGACCTGGAAAGTCAACACCATCGTGACTGCAGTATTTGGAGCACTTTCGGATGATGTCATTAGATTAAAAAAAAAAAAAAAAAAAAAAGGTTTATACAAGTCCAATATCATCTGTAGCTCTCAGAGTGCAATCAAAGCTTGATACCACCAGAGTTGAGTCATTGAGCTTTTTAACAAATAAAACACAGCTGACAGGGTGACTCAGAGCTTCATTGAAGAATTTGTTTGCCGCTTCTCGGCGTCCCTCCTTCTGGCCTGAATTTAGAAATTAAAAAAGCAGCCGTCTGTCTCTCCTCTGTCCAAATATAACCAACCCACGAACCCCGTCACCTGCCCTCGTCAGGCGCGCCTCAAAGGCAGGAAGCTTGTCGTGTTAAGGAGAGTCAAAAGGATGCGGAGAAAAGACCGAGAGCGGCAGGAGAAAAAAAAAAAAAAAAAAAAAAAAAGGGAGAGGGAGAAAAAAAAAGTGATGGGAAGAGAGATATGCTAACATGAGGATGACATCATCGCTGAGAGAAGAAAAAGAGGGCTGAGAGGGAAGGAGGGGGGTGTGCAGGGGCTGCAGTCACGTACCAGAAGTGAGAGGAAATATATAACCGGACTCTGGCAACCAAAAACACAGGAATTAAGTTAGCGATTTACAAAAGACAATATGACACAAGCAGGCTGCCAAAGTCTTCAACTAGATCACTAATTGGAACAAGCTGCCAGCAGAAAGACATCATCATAAATCAAAACCTGCTGTGCTGCTTGGCAACCGGCTGCAAATATTCTATTGTTGTTTTGCCAATAGCTGTTTTTTCCGATGGCCAGGCCCCCACTCAAAGGGTCATGTGCTCAGATCCCAGCGCGGCAGAAGTTGCTTGGTCCTCAAGTATGCAAATGTCTACGGGATCCCTCCTGCAAATCGGGTTCCCTCTCGGAATCAGCTGGAATATTGCGCCGATAAATGTGTTAAAGTTAGCATTAAAACTGCTCACGTGGGCCCAGGTTAAGATCTGTTATAATGCTCATGCAAAGAAAGAGCAGCAGGCGTACTTAAAGCCCCACTGATGCGCTTCCATGAGAAGAGATTGAAGCAAAATCCACAATATTCTAATATTAGCATAAAGGCTAGGCGATTTCAGCCAAATCAGGTGGATATCTTCCAGGCTTATAAAAACTTCAGAGGATAATTCACTATGTTTCACAGCCTCGCTGGCCAACTGCGCAAACCCGCTGTGGTAAAACATTTCTAAACAGTCTGTAACTTTGGATGGATGTCCACTTTATCGGGCCAACTCCGATGACTAAAGCCTAAAGTCCTCTTCAAAAGCATTTGCAGCGCATATTTCCACCAAGAAAAATGCATTCTATCCCACATATTTTTAGCCAGGCATCCACTCCCCCCCCCCCCCTTTTGGGTTAGGGATAGTTGACTGCATGTCAACTGCTAAGAAAACTACTCAGTGAAAGAATAAATGACACACTTCTGCTCGAGTGCTTCGTATGACTATGTGCTGCTTCATATCTTTTGCTTTGGTTACATGACCAGCCTCAGAACTGCAGCAGAGTTGTAGGAAAAAAAAAAAAAAAAAAAAAAAACCCTGCAGAATTTTCCTGCATACCTAATTGAGAAGGTATAGCGACGGAATTAAATTTTTATTTGTGACACGATGACAACCTTACGTAAGCATGGCCTCGTTTTTCTCGACTGAATGAAAAAGTGATGAGAATAAGGGTAAATTCTATCTGATCTTATATGCAGCCCGTCTTGACATAGTCCCAAAATGTTTTCACTCTTTCATGTGCTTTCAGAGAGAAAGAAAAGCAGCTGCTTGGTGTCACATCCTCAAAGAGAGCAGCGACTGTAGGCACTTTCGCTTTGGCTTGGAAATACCACACAATGTCTCATTCACTCCATCTCACACACACATGAAAACAGATTATAGATATCCTGGCATCAAGGACACATCGCTCCCAGGGGACACTCTGCTGCTTGTTCTCACTTTAGTCAATATTACCTTCACATGCGCCACTTTTGTGGCAGTGGCATTATTAATGCGCGTGTTCAGCCTGTGGGCAGAATATCTGCTCGCTGAAAGTGGAGCTCGGAACTTTAAATGGTGATGGGATTCAGGTGGAAAGTGGCAGAGTCAGCTGTGCAGAGAGGGCCGGAGTGACGGAGTCATTCATCAGACATTCGCATTCACTTTTAAAACGGGCTTGATGAACAGTCGTGCACATTACCAACCGAGGGAAGAGGCGAGTGCCACAGAAGTGTGGGAAAACTCAGTGTTTTTATACATAAACGCGACAGCCGTGGCCCAATTCCAGAGCTTTTTGAGCTCGCTGACGTTTATGTTTAAGGTAAATCTACACAATTATTTCCAACCCTGACAGGCGTGTCTCCAACAGCTTTGGGGTATGAAAATGCGAGTCTGGTCTCAGGAGTAGTTCAGACAGCTGAGAATCAAATGATTGGTTCCCTTGAAGACCCGCTCGTTTCTTACTCTTGAGGCTGCATCTACTGTGCATTTTAAAAAAGGCACAAGGTCGAGCCTCCTATTGAAACGTACAGCAGATTTAAACTGACACTACAAAAACGGACATCTGTCTCTTTTGTGCTTAATCTGGACACTCCAATCAAGGACAGAATATAAGAACAGATAGTAGAGTCATGCGAATTATATGCTGAGCTATGCAGCACAGATTAATATTGTGGTAGATTTAGAGGTTAAACTTTCAAAATAAAAAAAAATCATAATGGGATTTATATTGGGTGAAGATACTTTTTGAGCAGCATGATTTAATCCTGTACTTCAGCTCCCACAGGCCTCTATCAACAACAACAAAAAAGTTTTCTGCACCTAAAAGAAAGATGCTAAACAATGCCAGGCGGCCAACTGCTGCAAACAAAGTTGGCATGCGTCGTGGCCGAAGCGCCCACGGCTCGGTCAGCCCGCAACAAGCCCAGGTTCCCTCCACATGGCCGACCTTCATCCACGCCCGCAGACGCTGCCACCATCCGGGGCGAGTTCTTGGAGAAGCTGCAGATGGATCCCGATGGAGAGAACCTGGATGGGAGATAACCGGGCTGTGCGCTTTAGTGCGCGCCCCTGTTCGAACGGGCTGTTTCTATGGCAGCCTGCGGGTCGCACCTTCACTCCCGGTGGCCACCTCTTTAAAGTGAAGTTGCAATCGGAGTTCCAGCTGCTTTCCGGTCGACACGTTTCACACGCCCGAACTGGAAACTTAACGCAGATACGCGGCCGTTCGCTCGGGTTCCTTCGCGGTGCGCGTAAAAGTTCTGTGCGACGTTCACGGACCCAGTGGAAACTGGACGTCCGAAATTGGGGACTCACCTGCGATCCTGCACAAAAGGTGGAGCAAAGCGAGGCCGCCGTGTTTTCCGAGGTTACTCCCACGGGATGGAGGCAGCATTTTGAAAGAGCGGCGCGGTGTCCAGCTCCCGGAGCCGTGCGCGGCGCTGATGCCCATTTAACGGCGAACAGAGGAACCTCCTCAGCAACAACTCCGAACTGCATGAGGACTGAACCATCGCCTCGGCCAGGAGCGGGGGGAGAGGAGCGCACCTGACAACGCCGGCAGAGCCAGCGTTTGTCCGGATACTACAGCAACCCCCCCTCGGAGGAACGGTCCATTAGTATACACATTACGTCATCTCTGTTGATAACCCGGCTATATTGATCAATTAGATCATTTTGTTAATAATTCTTTGAGGATCGATCTCTGTAAAGGTAAAAAAAATAAATAAATACAATTACAGAAACGCTGCTCCGGTTTTGCCGTCGCTCCACCTGCTTGTGCGTTTTAAAATCAAAACATTTGAATAAATTTCAAGTAAGGCTGTTGGGAGGAAAAGTCACAGCTTGAAGAAATGGTGCATTTTGGCGGAGATGAGGTCAGCATGTCACCGTATGGGGTCTAAAAATACATGTTTCCAATAATAACTGTGGAGCTTCCAAATCCTCAACACCCATTTTCCTCCCAGGCCAGTCCAGCATGAAATCTGATCTCCTGGACACTTTGTAATTAACACTATTTTGATTGTCCTGAGCATGTCACGTAATGATATTTAATATGCTTTTACTTTCTCAGCAAATGTGTGAAGGTACTTTTATCGCTTTGTAATTGGTTCACAGGGAAAACAGACACCGGATGTTTTAGGGCATTCTCCAGAGGTCTGGTATTTCAACATCCAGCACAAGTCCACAAATATAAATATTAACCTAAAGGGCTCTGGCCTGTGCAGTTTCCAGGATTTTCGACGACTTGACAAATCAGCGGTCTACACGGATGGACTAATGAGCCACTCTGAAATGAACCATCATTAAAATTAAACCACAAGGGTTTATCCTGCAAAGACAAGTCAGAGCATCTGTAAGCAAAGGTCAAACTCCCTTCGTCTTCCTCCAGATCATCTCCATCTTATCATTATGCATCTGTTATTCAGGTGACAACAACGTATATCTGTTTTGTTATAAATTACCCGGTTAGAGATCACATCTGCTGTGATGGTTGGAACCACACGCCTGCGATTATTCATTTCTCTCTTAAAAAAAAGAACAATGTAGTCCTTTAAAAGGGAACCTTAAAGAGACGCAGATCGTGTGTGGTCAGTCATTGTTGTTTGGGTCTGCCACAGCCTTGTGTTGGTGATAATTAGTCAATGTTTGCAGACTGTTATGAGGGTTCGATGGCAGGGGGCAGCACCCCATTCTCCTGACAGGAATCTAACCAGGTCAGTGCTTTAATTTGAGTCTCGCTGCTGTCCTCCACAGAGTCATGAGGGATACAATTACTTTCCCACTATGCCATTCATCTGTGTCTCTATAGTACGAATGTGTGTGTGTGTGTGTGTGTGGTGTGCACATGTCTTTTTCAAAGTGGATAGAATGAGTACAGTGAATATTCCCAATGTTCCTAAGTTCAGTGAGAAAATCCAGCCTGGAGTGCAGCATGAAATACATTTGTTGCTTTGGCAAAGATTTAATGATGAAGGAGAGAGAAGGCGCAGGTTTAAAGACTGTGGCATCTTTCTGGCGGTACACCTCCAGGAGGAGGTGTAAACAAAGGTAGATATGATCGAGTCATAATAACAATTCCACGATTAAGTCTGGTTTATGATCTGCTGCAGGACTAAGAGTAAACCTGAAGCAGCTCACCGCTGCAGGCTCCATTTTGTCGGATAAGTATGTGAACAATGTGAGCACAATAACAACGATCCCATTCTCCCCTTGCTAAACCTAAGTTGCCGTAACCAGGTGCTTTCTCTCTTTGGAATGTTTTTCAACCCTTCAAGTGCTCTTTTGCAAAGGCAAGAGAGGTATCGAGAGGGCTTCAGGCCTGTGACAGGGCAAGATCGTTTAAACCAGTCCTCCTACGGCTCAAATTCTTCCTTTATTCGGTGGCTCGGTACCTCCCTCTCTGTTTAACCACATAAACCTGTCTCTCCCAGCTGTCTGTCACTGTCCTTTGTCCTGCACAAATGTGCATCTGGACTAGGAGAAAGGGGACAGGAATTTCTTCAATGATGCCGATCAGTCTTTTTTACGGCTTCATGTGGCACCATCAAAGGGGTAATTCGACTATAATAAAAAAAAAAATCGAAGAAGTTTCCTCAGGTGTCAAATGTTACTGGTCAAAAGAGAGAGAGAAAGACTGGCAGCACCAGCTGGTGGGGAGCGTCGAAATATTGTCCATCCAACAGCGACATCTACTGGCCAAATAGAGAAACTGCTCATTCCTTCATAAAACCTCAATACGCGTAATGATGACATTTAATCAGTATTTATAAAATAATATTTAAAGATAGTTTTAATTTTTTTTATACATAGATATAGTTGATGTCACACAAACATGTTAAGTAGCTTTAAAATGATAGTTTTAAAGTGATTGGTTTGTCTGTCGTCTAGTTTTGTATGTCATGATATAAGAAACCGAGTTTAGATCAAAAAGCTGTATTTGTGCCGTTTACATTTCAGATTATGGAACAATTATTGTAAGATCACTTTGAAGCAATTACTGGACGGCATTTGCTTAATTTCCAGGCTATTTACCTGGATTTAAAAAAATTCAAATTAAAACCAACAACAACAAAAAAAGAAAGAAAACCTTTTTAATGATAGCATACTAATGCCAAAATAATAACGTTTTTTTTTTATTTAATTTTCCATTTTTTTGTATGATGAGTGGTTATTTGACACAGATGTGAATGTAGGTGAACGCTTCCATGCATCTTAATGACAATTACTCCGTTTAAATAAAGGTAAACTTTTAACCTCCAGACAATCTGTGATCATGTCTACTGTTTATGATTGATCATTTTAATTAATTCACATTGACAATCAAAGAGAAGCTGCATTTTACTAAATAAAATGCAATACACAAGCAAGATAAACTTTAGGCCTTATTTTATTCTGTTTATTCATGAAATGAGCAGAAATAAAGAACATGCAGTTTGAAGCTGGGGTGACTAGAATCTTCCATACATCACCAACCTTTTGTCTTTTTTATTTAATTGAAAAATCATTGAATGAAACGTGTTGTACAAGTTTCTTGTTTGCGATTCACAGCATATAATTTCAAGAAAATGACCTTTTCGGGGTGTTGTGACAGGAAATGCTTCTTTAGAACCACAGTGAATCAGCAAACCCTGAAAGTGGGCCAATGGTGTTTGTTTCTCATCAGCGTCATTCACAGGACAGCATCAGAGTTTGTGTTCCAGGAGTTCTATTACCGACATTTCTGCAAACTGGACAACCACCATAACCACATCAACCAGTCCGAGGCCTCAGGCGCAGCGGTCCCTCGCCAGCGAGTGTTCAAAAGGCATTCACATTCTGACCTGGATCTGACACAATAGACGCTCTGATGGAAAAGAAAACTGCTGACTGGATGCTTTCTCAACGTTCCTTTTCCCCTCAAAAACCAAAAAAAAAAAAAAAAAAAAAAAGAGAGAGAGAGAGAGAGAAACCCCTCAAATCAAGACCTTGCAAATGTTCTGGGAGAAGCTCTGAAACTAAAAGGAGGGTAGGCCTGCAGGATTTGCCTGAGCGTCTGATCCCTGAGGCCGTATATGAGCGGGCTCAGACACTTGGGGAAGACGATGAGGCTAATGAAGAGGGTGTACTGGAGGTGTGTGGCCGCAGCCGGGTGGGTGTTCCACAGGTTGGTGTAGTTGATCATCTTAAACAACGTGGAGACGAGACACAAGCAGAGCTGCAGCAGGTGCAGCAGCACCGTCTTGCCCGCCTTAGTGGCGCCGTGGGCCCGGGAGGAGGCCGTCCTCACGATGACCAGGATGGCCACGTAGGTGTAGACGATGACGACGCTGACTATCACGAAGTAGGCGACGGTGAAGGCGTCGCTGATGGTGGAAAAAACGGGCAGGTAGAAGACGTTGGCCCTGCTGCAGAAGCGGGGGACGGCGTAGCTCGTGTTCCTCAGGCTGACGAACAGCACGAAGTTGGCGAAGAAGTCCAAGGACCCCGCGGTCCACATGAAGGCCACGGCCACGCCCGTGGACCTGGAGGTGACGATGTGGACGTGCCTGAGCGGGCAGCGGATGGCCACGTACCTCTCCAGCGACATCACGGCGAGGTTGAGGGGCGACATCCTCAGGGTGAGCGAGGCGAAGAGCATGACGGAGACGCAGGCGCGGCTCAGCATGGTGGTCCTGGTCAGGGCGAACAAGTAGAGGAGCACGGAGACGAGGAGCTGCAGCGACTCGGTGAGGAGCAGGTGGCCGAAGAGGACGTAGCGGCAGGACTCCAGGAGCCGAGGCTTGGCGAGCAAGGCGCGCATCATGACGGCGTTGAGGTAAAAGAAGAAGAGGCACGGCAGCACGGAGAGCAGAGCTTTGAGAGCGGAGTGGAAGAGAGGGGCCCGGGGGGGGGCGTCCGCCGTAGCGTTCATGTCTGCAGCCTCGCCTGTGGAACAGACACCCGCGTAAAAGGAATGAACAGGCACGACATCATTCAAGCTCACGGTGATGATCAGAGAGTGAGTGGTGTCTGCAGAGGTTACTTACAGCCACCTCCGCTTTGATCTGACCTCAGCGACGTGCTGGGGGACAAACACGGGGGGGGTGGCCGACCCTCGCCCATCAGCTCCTTTTAAGCAGTCGAGGCCCTGACATCATCGTCCTCTGGACCACTCATTAGCGCTGTTTATTTCGTTTCTTCGGAGAGTTTGTGCGTGAATACTTCAGTGTATTGCGTGGTGTTTTGGGGTTTTTTTCTCCACAGTTTTGGGCTCAAAGGACCAAAGACGATGAATGCGGTTGTATGAATTTTATAGTACTGGAGAGATCATTAAAACCAAAAGCCTCGGCTGCGCAGCTTCGTATTTACGCTCGTTTCAAACTTGTCAAGCAAATAATAGATCGGGGATGAGGACAGAATCCAGGCAAATAACCACAAATGTTAACACGAATTTCGTTCACAATCAGAAGTGAATCTGAATGTTTAACAGGGTTGGACACTACTATTCTGGCTGCTCCATCTGGAGTCAGATAAGAGTTTAAAGGTCAGGGACAAACAACCGAATGTACCCAGGACGAGACATTTATTGGAATGTCTTCTTTCTGCTTTTAATGGACGACTTGAGACAGAGACGGGAAGGCTGTTCTAGGGGACGAGCTGCAGCGTGTTTACCGTTTACAGTTAACGAAACACAGTTGCGTTTTTAATTGAATTGATTCTGTTTCTGTTGAGTCAGCTAACGTGGTACTAGACTTTACATTCCTCTTCGTAATAGTTCTTGACTCCAGCTGTTCATAAAACCCAAAGTGGAGTTACTGTTTCCACAATGATCGTCTCACATCTCACTGAGATCTGAGGTTTGATTATTAGTTTCATGGCTTACATTTAAACCAATACGACATCACAAAGGTGACTCGTGCTCAGTTTGTATTAATGTAAAAAAAGAAAAAACTTTCTAAAAAGAGGCTAAAGTTCACCTTACTTTAAACAGACAGTAAATAATGGAAAGATCGAGAAATTTGTCTCAAAAAGATGAAGAAAAGACATTTGATGAGAGGAACATGTCAGCATTGTTTACACATTCTCTTAATGACCTCAGAGTCTCTGAATCTTGGGAGAACAGTCATTAAAAACACATTAAAAATTCAAACATTACCGCTGCACGCAATTGCAATATATTTCTAAAGCATTGGGCTACGGAGAGCCAATTAAACCACATTCTCTGGAGTAAATAGGGCAGAAAAACATGCCGTTTCATCATGAAGACTGAAAAAATAAAAGCCTTGTTTTCCAATCGTGTCCTTGTTTACCGTTTAGAATTAATGATTCTTTACCGTTTCCTGCACCTTTTAGTGCATTTCGGGCCGGGTTAAACGATGCTTATGCTCGGTTTCACTTTTAATAAGGCGCAACGGTTAAAATGATCAAGACAGCCTTTTAATGTGCAGAGCAACTCGCAGGCGTGAGGAAGAGTTGAACAGCATCCATCTTTAATCCATGTTTGAATCCAAACATTACAAACACCAAACCGCCGATGTGAAAAACACCCAAAATGGAAAAGAAGGAAAGCGTCTCAGAGAATTAAAAAACATGTAAAACAAAAGCAAATCAGTGTTTCACACAAAAAGATAAGGCAAAGCTGAAAGGCAACATATCTACACAATAATAATAATAATAATAATTATAATAATAATCTGACAGGTCTTTAACTGCATGATGATGAATCTATTTCTTTAATGGTTGCTGGCTATGTGTCGTCTAAAGGTGGAAGTTAGCTGTGGAGAGATCGTTAGAAAATATAATTAGTCAATCAAATGTATCAACAAATGTGGAATCTGCAATAACATTTCCAGTTCACTTACCACAGGTAACCTTCTTTGAACTCGGTGAATTTGTGCCGGACCATAAACGTTGCTAGAGCATCTGCTACCTACGAACAAACAACAGATCAATATTTAGAAAACCCGACTGATTGAGCATCGGACCAACCAGAGCTTTCGCGAGCCGTACTTTTTCAGGCGCGTCTTCGTGGACTGCGTGACCGCACTGTGGGAGGACCTGCATCTGGAACTTTCCTGTCAACAAACACACACGCATGAAGCAGACGGTCTCTTAAAAGTCTTCCCAGCAGACCCCCTGAGTATGAAATCTGGCCTGGTACCTTGCATCTGTCCTATAGTGAGGTCTTTGTCAAGTCTGTCCACTCCTGCACAACGACACCAAACCAGGGGTTTCAAATTGTGTTTAGTTGTACAACAGCCTAAATAAAATGCCGTGAGGGGCGTTTACAAAGTGAGAGTGAGGTTTCACCTGCAAGCAGAAGCAGCTTTGGTACAGAGCAGGTGAGGAAAAGTGAAGAAAGGCCTCGGAACCAGCCCTCCCAGTACTTTTCCGTCTTTGACAGCTCCACTCGCCAAGTAAAGAGGCTTTCCTTCTTCACCTGCATTCCACAAATTCAAGTTAGCACCCCTTGCTTTAACACACGAAGCCGCGCTACAGCAGGAAGAGGCAGGACCTCCTGATCGTCTTCCTTCATTCTTTTCTTGTTGGATTCTTCTTCTCCTTCTTCATCCTCATCTTCTTCTATTATGCCTTCACCAATGCTATTAGACACCCCGGGGCTGCCGGTGGACTCGTCACACCTGGAAACACAGTGACAGCGTAAACGACTCTTCAATAGGAGCGGTGCTTAATGTAAAGAGGAAAAAAAACCAGGGAGACCTACTTTTTCACCTGACCCCCCATTGACACCCGCGCTGACTCAATGTTTCGGATCTGACCGCTCTTCACACTAAAAGCGTCAAGGGATGGGGGGGGGGGCAAATATATCATTATCAACAGAGATTTGTCTTTGTAAACAATTTCATCACACTTCATGTTTACCTCCACTCAATGGCATTCTCCAGAGATTTAAACGTCCTTGGCCGACTTCTGAGGAAGTTCTGCATGCTGTTCAAAGCATCCATGGCCGTACCTGAAGTGAGAATTAAAGCAAGACCGTTAACACAAATAACAAAATGAACGCCGACATTTTAATATTTCGCAAATATGTCACCTTCTACCACGTCGATGACGCAGAGACCCAGCAGAGATGGTACGTGATTGGCAACGGCTGTGTGTACGGCAATGGCCCCGCCCATACTGTGTCCAATGATCATAATGGGGGGTGGGCTCTCCCCATAGAGGACCTCCACCACTTTGCCAATATCCCTTTTCAAAGAAAACAGCCATCTTAAACTCCTCCTGAGCACATGGTCAAACTGTTTGTAATGTATACAATTAGAATTAAAGAGTGTGTGTATGTGTGTGTCTGTATGGCTCCCGTGTCTCTCTCTCTCGATCGCCCATCTACCGACTTACTTGGCCATTGTGTCCGCCGAGAGATCATCGGGTTTTTTCACTTTGGTGTCACCTGCGGGGGAGGAAAGAAAAGAACTTTTTCCTCAGTTTCTCACGCGAGGAGAGAGCGGAGCCAAACGATGCTGTCAGGGAACATGATCACATGACGGAGGATGTGCTGCGGGGTAACAGCGCGATGCACAGAGAGACTCTACTTCAGGATTTTGGCACTGTGGCCATAATTTGGACACAAAAATATAACAACAAAGTAACAAATTCCGCATCGACAAGTACAGTGCAGTAATACTGTGTGTACTGTATATGTGTTTACCGTGAGCTCGCAGGTCCATCGCCACCACTCTGCAGTTGATCCTGCTGTATATGACAGACTGCAGAGACCCAAACAGGAACCATTCAAACCATATCTAAACACTCCATAAACCCAGCCCTGGTATATTTGTGTATATCAATGAAACAGAACTGAAACGACATGCTCTGATAACAGGTATACTTACAGTAAACACTGCCCAGGAGAGTGCAGAGTGTCCTCCTCCATGGAGGAGGAGGAGGACGGGACCATGAGACCCGCTACAGTAAATTCTGAAAATGTGCAAGGTAGTCAAGGAAATCCACGTCTCAGCTCAAATCAGAAGACTCTGCTCAGAGGAAGGTTGTCTAGTGCTTTCAAAAATCTTTAAAAATCACAAGAGAAGGTTAAGGATATGTCTTTGCCGTGCTCATTTTCCACCTCAACGTCCTCCATGGTTTCAAAGTACTGACTCCAGGGCAGGGGGGAGAAGTCTCGCTTTCTTCCAGGTCTAGAGATCAAAACAGACGTGCAAAAATGCTACTCGATCTCTGGCAGGGTTTTTAAACAAAGCAGCAAGCAAAGACATTTGGTGGATTTCTAAGAAGGCAGGTTTTCTTTGCAGTACTGAAGCTTTTAATTTGAGAGATTTGCAGTTCTGAAATAAAAGCTGACTTTGGCAGAGATGAGATGCTTATAAAGCTGAAAATGTAATGCAAACTAAAATACAACTTCTCCCGATGAATGTTCAACTGTACATGTTATTATTCCGTCAATAGCTCAATAGCTATTTATTCAGTACCGACAACAGTGTTTAATAAATCATCCTTTTAATTTTAACTAGCTCTGCTCCCCTCCTTTGCCCTGCAAATTTAACGAAATGCAAAAACTAAAAAGTCATCAATTACGGGTTTAAACTCCCGGTGTCGGGCTCAGTTTTACTTGTGACCCTTTTAAGAACAGAATGATTGAAGTAATTGCTCGATCACTTTGAGGCGACTTTGACCTGAAACATCGCGGATTTGACGCGGCGTCATTCAAACCAGGCGGGCTGGACGGGGCCTCCCCCGACACCGGGGATCACAATAAGGGATTTAAAAAAGGAAAAAAAAAGCCCCCAAATGCAGGTTTGATGGGCGGGAGGGTGAAGTTTAAAGCGTGTGGAGCCGCCTGTGGGAGCTAGCTCTCACCCCATCTTCACTTTGGAGCCCAGGTGGAGCCCTCCGGCCGCGGGCGGTCTGGAGGCCAGCAGGTTCAGGTGCAGCTGCTTCTCCATGCTGACGCACGTCTGGAGGTGTCTGAGGCCGCCTTTCTGTCCAGCGGCATGTGATTCTGCTCAATCCCGAGCCCGGCAGCTAGCTTCTGCCAGATTAACAACACACGGGATTATTTTGGGTCCTCTTCTTCTTCTGTGGTCCCTCCCCCTCCCGCTGCCGCCGCCTATCGGACACACCGCCGCAATGCGTGTTAGGGCATGAGAAGCATGTTTAGATGGTTAAAATTAACTTCCATCCGTCCATCCACCCATCTTCTACCATTTATTCCGCCACAGGGGGGTCGTGGGGGGACTGGCTCTGTCCCAGCACATTGGGCGAAGGCGGGGTCCATCCTGGACTGGACGCCAGTCAGTCACAGGGCTGAGACACACAGAGACAAACAACCAGTCACTCTCACATTCACAACTAAGGTCAATTTAGAGTGATCAATCAACCTAATCCCCAGTTGTTCATGCCTTTGGACAGTGGGAGGAAGCCGGAGTACCCGGAGAGAACCCATGCAGGAACAGGGAGAACATGCAAACTCCACACAGAAAGTCCCATCCTCCATCCTAACTGGGATTAGAACCCTTCTTGATGTGAGGCCAACACACCACCCACTGAATTTAACTTGATTTCATCAAAAAAAAACCCAAAAAAAAAAACCACAACCCACAATAAGAGACACAAGGTCCATGATTCTCTTTGGAATGTAAAACGCCCAACTGTGTTTTTGCAGAATTTATAGTGGACTAAATGAGACATTCAGGCCCGGTCCTGTTGATGAGGTGTTCATCAGATCACCTCATAAAAGATGTTGGGAAATAACGGATCATGATGTCACTGGCTGCAGGGCGAGCAACGTGAACCCACTTAAAGACTACTGGTGCTGTGTAGAACATGACAACATGGCCTTAGAATGATGCTTCTGGAAAAACACAAAAGCATGCTCAAGGCTGAAGGGGCCAATCAGGCAAAAATGGAAAAGGAGGAACCTACACTGCTTTTTCAAGAGTTTACTAAATATCTTTGCTTTTAGCTTCACGTTTACATGATGCTTACAGTTTTAGGAGGTAAAATTAATCTTAACATTCACACTTAACGTTAATATCATCTCCACAATGAATGAGATGCAATAATAATTATTTTATATAGAATATTATAACTAAAATAAAATATGGTATTTATTGAATTTAGGTGTTAGACACCTTTTCAAACACATGGTGGCAGAAGTTCACCCTTTCTTCATGTAAGCAAATTTAGTGAAAGGAACACTGCGCCCATTCCATAGTTTATTTTAATCGCAAAACATTTCTATGCAGTCCACTCACAAATGGAAAAAGAAAAAAGCCCTAAAATGTGGTTCTTCAGGTGCTCTGTTGAGTTGTTGATGCTTTCATTTAACAACAAATCCAAAATGAAACGTGAGTGTGGAGGACGTTGATGTTCAGTACCAGGATGTCTAGAAACCGTACATGAAGTCAGTGGGTGCAGAAACAGGCAAACACGCATCTGCACAGGGGCACAAGTGTGTTCGACACAAGCGACATCTGGAGAAATTGTGCGCCATATGAATGATTAATAACTGGGAAATGAGCTTCATTCCTCTAATGTGAGCTGTTTTTAGCCAGGAAGACATTGAAAGGGTTGATTAATGATGTTACATAAAGGGTGTGTAGCAACAGCTGGTTGGAGACAGTTTTGGCAGTGCTGATAATTCAAATGTGATAAGAGAGATCCGAGGGTGGAAACTGCAAGACAACCCAATTGGTCACAGCTTTAAAAAAGCACAGGGACAGTCGGGGTACTCAGGTCCCAAACCTCATTTTACCTTAATAACAATTCATACTTGGGCAGATTTACTCTTTTTTAAAGCAGCAGCATGCTCCGAAGCAAATATCTTTAGTCTTGTCTTCTCTAATCTACTTTTTTCTTTTGGAGGTTGGGCAGAAGAAAAATGCATCATGGCTGGTTCCAATAAATCCCACACTGGGAATGTTCTTTTGGAGGTGAAGAGGTTGAAATCCTGTGATTCAGGTCCTGTGAATGGAACCTGGAGGAGCGACCGCCCTGTGCCCCACTGACTTTTGCGTGATGTAACAGCTAGCATTCTTGGTAGTGGTGTGAGATTTATTAATAGTGTGGCGGGAGATTAGCTGTTTCGCCACGCTGATTCATGGTCGTGGAGGGTGCAGAAGAGTCCGCCGGTGACGTCACGCGTCTCTGCAGACTGGTTGAAGCCGGTGCGGTGTTGTTTACAGGTCTGACTGCGCTCTAAAGGTTAGTCACATTGAGTTCTCAGGAAGCTGTTTATAGCAACCCATCAAGTCAGCAGATGGAAGGAGCAGCCCCCCGACCCCACACCAACCCCCACAACTTTTTTTCCCGAAGCTCTGTTCCTCACCTTTGCCCTACAAATTTTCGGAAATTCCAAAAAGTTAATATCATAGTGAGATTATTTCTACAAAGTAGCATCAATTGATGGAAAATGTATAATTTTTTTAAAAAAGTGCGGTGCATAAAAATGCATGTCGTTCATCTGAAAGCGCATCCATGTGCAGGTCACAATCGGGCCTGCGCATCTGGGCCCAAACTTTACTTTCTTCTCTGCAACTCCTAGAACCCAGACAGCTTTCACGAGCATCAGCCTTTTTGCGCGTTCCTGAGCCCAGCAGCACCTTCTCCGTGGGACCGAAGCGACGAGCATCGACCCGGGTCCAAGCTCCTAACTTTCCCGCCGCGGAGGGCCGCGCACACGTGCACCCCCGGGCCTCACTGCGAGGGTGTGTCTGCGAACGGTCTGTCGCCCCTCTGTCGGCTGCGTGTGTTTCCCACAGTGCCTCCGAATGTTTGCACGGACGCGCATAAAAAAAAGACAACCCAGCGGTCTCAACTGCGTCTTCTGTCCCCGAGACAAAGCAAGCGCTTTGTAAATAGGTGCAGCTCGCATCGACCTGAGAAAACCCTTCGATGGTTTAACGTGGCGGCATACTGAGAAAACCAGATGAAGGCAAATACGGAACCGAGAAAAGAGCACGTGGTGAAATATTAGATGCCTAACGTGATCGGAGGGTGCTGAAGACCCACAGGTGCTATGGAAAGTCACATGTGCGGGTGGCACATATACCTACTCTAACCTTCACCATTTAGAGACCTGGATTGTTTTGATCGGGGGCTGCCTTTGCCTGGCCAGATGAGGATAGTTTAAATGATTATACTCAGATGTTGCGCGCATCCGCCCACCCGCTCATCTCGAGGATTGGCTGAGAACACGTCGGGGGCTTTGTGCGATTTCTTTTTTTTTTTTACTACTTACTGAACTGTTAGGGAGGAGGGAGGAGGGAATTCCTGACATCCTTCTACACGCTTATGCATTTTGTTAGGGGCGCCAACACGGGGAAAAAGATCCGGGGCTCGAGTTGGTCAGATGCTCCAGGAAGAGATTTTAGGAATCTAGACCGGCCCCTGTGTGCGCTTGTCCCATACCAGAACTAACAAGGACACGGTGTTATGTTCTGTACCCCGATTTGCATGTGAGTCATTCCAAATGAGGCAACTTAAATCAAAACCGTCAGTGTCTATGAGGACATTTCCCAATAGCTTTGCAATAATGGAATTTAAAAAAACCAAAAAAAACCCCCACTCATACAGAAAGCCAATCAACAAGTGATCAGATATCCGACTTTGAGGGTAAACGGGGGGGGCGTGTCTTATTTTAGACGTCAACGGTCATGTGCAAACGTTGGCTATAAAGCGAGGAGCGTTGCTGGCACGGAGCACAAAGCATCAGCCGGTGCTTTTACGACTACCTCGAGGATTGGGAACTCTTTTTGCGTTCTACTGGATTAATTTTGTTATTGTCATATGTTCCCTGGAAAAATAAACACTGGGTAGGTCCCTGTTATCGTAAAAGCCATAACGGAGGACACAAACATGCTTGAATGTTCTTTTGCGCTCTGGATTTACGGCAGCACGCGATCTGAGCTTAGGACTCGATGCGGAGTGCAGAACGGTTCCTCTCTGGAGCAGAACCCTTCTGGATGCTTGTCTCTTCCAGGGAGCTGTGTTATGCTGGTTGTCCCACTTCAAACAGAGTTTATGACCCCGGACACCACCACCGCTGAGCTGCCTCCGGAGACTCGTATCCTTCCCAAGAAATCCTGAAGCCCTTCCTCCCCGTTCCTAACAGGTACACGTCCTGCCTCACGAGCATCCCTCCCTCACTGAGATATGCCCTGCTGTCTCTTTTTTTGCATCATTTGAGCATTTTAGGTGAATCTCAGGGCATTCATAGCCGTTTTGCCCACTTATGTAATGTGCCCAGGTATTAAAATGGTTGGCATGAAAGCCCAAGACGTGGTGCCCTCTGCAGCAGTCAAGTTCTTTGGAGCGGGCACAGCGGCCTGCATAGCTGACCTCGTCACCTTTCCGCTGGACACGGCCAAAGTTAGACTGCAGGTGTGAAACGCGGGGAGTTCGGCGAGGTCGGACCTCAGTTCCGTTCAGGCTTCTAACCAGCCGCCGTGTCAACCCCCCCTCCCCCTCGCCTCCCTCCCGACAGATTCAGGGGGAGTCTCAGAAAGTGGAGCGAGGCGGCGCGGTGAAGTACCGGGGCGTGTTCGGCACCATCGCCACCATGGTGCGCACCGAGGGCCCCGGCAGCCTCTACAGCGGCCTGGTGGCGGGGCTCCAGAGGCAGATGAGCTTCGCCTCGGTCCGGATCGGCCTCTACGACTCCATGAAGCAGTTCTACACCCGGGGAACCGACAGTAGGTGACCCGCCGGTGTCTGACCCCCCCCCACACACACACACACACACACACACACCCTGTGCCTCATGAGCGCGTGTTCCGCAGGCGCCGGGATCGTCACCCGTCTCATGGCGGGCTGCACCACGGGGGCCATGGCCGTGGCCTTTGCGCAACCGACGGACGTGGTGAAGGTGCGCTTCCAAGCCCAGGTACGGGTGGCCGACGGCGGGAGGAGGTACAACGGCACGCTGGACGCATACAAGACGATCGCTCGAGACGAGGGCGTGCGCGGCCTTTGGAAAGGTGCCCCGATCGCGTAACTCTTGTATTTTAATCGCTTCGATTGGCCAGTATAACATCGTTTTTTTTTTTTAACCCCGCCCCCCGTTGTTCTAGGTTGTCTTCCCAACATCACCCGCAACGCCATCGTGAACTGCGCCGAGCTGGTGACCTATGACCTCATCAAAGAGCTGATCCTCAAGTACGACCTGATGACAGGTGAGGCGCTGCAGGAACCGTCTCGCCGCTCGATCCGCCAAAGGACTCCACTCACCATCCACCCCCCCCTCCATTTTCCCGCCCCAGATAACCTCCCGTGCCACTTCACCGCCGCCTTCGGGGCGGGCTTCTGCACCACGGTGGTGGCGTCGCCCGTGGACGTGGTCAAGACGCGCTTCATGAACTCCAGCTCCGGCCAGTACGGCGGCGCCCTCCAGTGCGCCGTCGCCATGCTGAGGAACGAAGGTCCCACGGCCTTCTACAAGGGGTAAGTGCGCGCCGGCGAAGCGCCCGCCGCGCCGCTGGCGCTCACGCCTCCGCCGGCTCTCCCTCCTCCAGGTTCATGCCTTCCTTCCTGCGGCTGGGCTCCTGGAACATCGTCATGTTCGTCACGTACGAGCAGATCAAGCGAGGCATGTGCAGGGCGCAGCAATACTGGGAGTCGCCCTTCTGACACCCGCGGGACCCGACGGCGCAGACGTGGACGGAGGAAGACGCCGCGGCTCCGAGGAGGCCGTCGCCACGACAACGGGAGTCTAGAGTCACACAGGGGGAGGCTTTGACTGGGAGAAGAAACAGTCGACTGGTTCTGGGGTGAAGACGCGGTTTTCAAAGGGTAATTCCAGAAAGAAAAGGGCTTTATGTTTCAGACTCCTTCACAGAGCCGTTCATGTTTACAAGCTGAAGCCGAGCTGAGATGATTGTTGTCGCAAACGCACCAGCCTGCAACACCAGACACTTACAGACAATCCTGACCTTTTACGCTTCTAAAATTGGCGGATTGTAGATTGATTAATGTTTACATTGTGCGCATGTTATCAGGGATGATATGTTTAATCTATGAGCTGTAGTTATTGTAAAGGCCGTGAATTGTTGCTGGTCAATGAGTCACAACCACGTGATAAATGCTGTCCTTTCTGTCCGGTGTTAAATGTTGTAAAGCCTATGTACATTGTTTTGTGCTCGCCATTAAATAATAAAGCAATTACGAGCATAGAAGAGCAGCTAATTACGGGATGCTGTCTGGAGAGTTTCATTTGGCTCCTGCCCAAGCCTTCACCGGGACCCAGACTTTTGCGCAGCCTTGGAAGGCAGCGTTCGGCCAACCCTCCCCCCTCTCAAGGCTGGGATCAAAACACGCGTGACGTCACTCACCCTATCACATGACCTTGGGCAACCCCCCCCCCCACGACCACCACCACTGCACCTTCCTCGCTCGTCTTCCAGCTGGTCCCAGTTAGGCTCAGATGGCGGTTGGTTCTGACCCTATTTCTGGTGGGTGTAGACGGGGGGGGGGCCCTTGGGGGTATGAGTTTCAAACACGTGCCCGGCCTTCCTGTGGAGGACATCCTATACAATCCTGTAGATGCTGCAAAAAAAAAAAAAAAAAAAAACTATCATGGAAAGGGCGTGTTGGCATTTTTGGTCGAGAACCTCTGCGATCGGAGAAGAGGTCGTAGGTCGTGGTTCCTGGGCCGAACTGTTGCTGAGTTGCACCTTTCGTTTCTGTGTTTTCGGCATGACTCAGCACTTCCTCGTCAAGCAATCGGATTTCCCGGAGTTGCCTATGTCGCGTCCGCGTCTCGCCGGCCGTCCCGATCTCGGGCTTTATTAAACTTGAAGGAGGTTTTCCCTCCTGAACCTTCAGCTGCGAGGGAAAAAAAAAAAAAAAAAGAAAAGCGCCCGTGGTAACAAAAGAAACAACAGTGCCTGGTTGTCATGCAGATGTTTACATTACATCCAGTTCACATGTGGGGAGGATGTGGGGGTGGGGCTGGGCTCTGTCAGCAGAACATCGTGTACCGTGATCGGGCAGTCATTGTCTTTAAAGAGCCAGTCCTCGCTCCACATCCTGTCGCGGTAACTTCTTCTGGAAACCGGTTTTGACTGGAACTTTATCACGAACAGTCGGTTTTAGCTTTTATGCCACGTTATTCTTTCGCTCTCCTGACTGTATTTGCGCCCTTTTGCGTGGATTTGGAGTATGCTTTTACGGCCCATTACTTCCAAGAGATCTATGGAAAAACAAGAAAGCCAATTTATAGATGGGACCAAATTCAGTAAGAAGGACGCTTTTAGAGAATCCTGAACTCTGTTTTCTCTCCTCAAGTGCAGCGAAGGTAAGAATTGAATTTTAGTTATAAGCATTAAAATGAGACGCGAGTCACCGACGAAGCCCGTCGCGTTGCGGAAATACCGAAAATGTAATGTATCTGATGAAAATGCAACATGAGGAAGTATCTTTTTTTAAAGCCTACAATGTTTAATGAGTCGAACATTCAACTCGGATCGGGCATCGCTTTTAACTTTTTTTTTTTTTTTTTTCAGAGTTGGGGGAAACTTTTGTCCTCGGCGCATTAGTGGTCCGCTCTTCTCTCCTGGTTATCGCCGTCAGAAATCGCGGAACATGGTCGGATTTGGACCCGCAGAGGTTCCCCCCTCGGCAGCGGTGAAGTTCGTGGGCGCCGGGACGGCGGCCTGCATCGCCGACCTGCTCACCTTCCCCCTGGACACCGCCAAAGTGCGGCTGCAGGTACGCGCACCTTGCGCAAACGCCGCGCCTCGGATTGGGGAAAAAAAAAAAAGTAAAGGCAAACACACACGCGTTTTCTTTCCGGGCAGATCCAAGGAGAGAGCAAACCCGCAGGGAGGGTGTCTGCTCTGAAACACCGAGGAATGTTCGGCACCATCGCCACCATGGTGCGCACCGAGGGGCCCCGGAGTCTCTACAGCGGCCTGGTGGCGGGGCTCCAGAGGCAGATGAGCTTCGCCTCGGTCCGGATCGGCCTCTACGACTCCGTGAAGCAGTTCTACACCCGGGGCTCCGATTGTAAGCGTCGGTGAACACCTTCCGGTGGTACGTCAGGCAGCCGGGCCCGACCTTTCCCCTCCGCTTCTCCTCCGAGGTGTCGGGATCGGCACCAGGCTGCTGGCGGGCTGCACCACGGGCGCCATGGCGGTCGCCCTCGCTCAGCCCACGGACGTGGTGAAAGTGCGCTTCCAGGCTCAGGCCAGGTCCGCCGGAGAGTCCAGGCGCTACTGCAGCACCATCGACGCTTACAAGACCATCGCCAAGGAGGAGGGCCTTCCCGGTTTGTGGAAAGGTAGATTGGGCGGGAGCGCTCGTTGGCCGAAGCTCCTCGCAGGTTTTTCCACGTTAACGTTCCCACGTCTGCCCCCCCCCAGGAACTGCTCCTAACATCGCGAGGAACGCCATCGTGAACTGCACCGAGCTGGTGACCTACGACTTAATCAAGGACACCCTCCTCAAGTCCACCCCTCTGACAGGTGCTGCAGCGCTACCCCCCCCCCCAGTTTGACGTCCCACGCTAACCCTCCCCTGACCTCTGACCCACAGACAACCTCCCCTGCCACTTGGTGTCGGCCTTCGGCGCGGGCCTGTGCACCACGGTCATCGCCTCCCCGGTCGACGTGGTCAAGACGAGGTACATGAACTCCCCCCCCGGCCAGTACGGCGGCGTCCTCAACTGCGCGGCGTGCATGCTGACCAAAGAGGGGCCGCGGTCCTTCTACAAGGGGTGAGGATCTGACGGAGACAAGAGCTTCTGGCGTGAGCGGGCGGAGCCGGGCTTTATTCGGAGGTTAAACGTTGGTGCTTTTGTGCTCCTCCTCCAGGTTCCTGCCGTCTTTCCTCCGGCTGGGCTCCTGGAACGTGGTGATGTTTGTGACCTACGAGCAGCTGAAACGCGCCATGATGGCGGCGAACCGCTAGCGCCCGCGAGAGCATCAGATGGCATTTTTTTTTCGTTTTTTTTTTTAATTTTATTTTTTTCCAATTTCGTCTTTGGTTCACGGGGTTTGTGATGTATGTTTGATATCCACCTCTACGCTGAAATGCGGCTTAACATTTGAAGGAAAGGGCTTGTTTGATCAGCTGCTTGCTCTCGGGGGCCAGCTTCTCGGGGAACTGGATGTCAAAGGCGATGACGAGGTTTCCTCTGGTGGAGACGTCGCGGGACAGCGGCATTCCTTCTCCCGTCACCACTTTCTTGTATGCGGGGCTGGTGTGTTGCAGCACATCAGAGAAACAGTCAGACATGCCACAGAAGACCCCGCTGCAGCCCCAACACTGAGTTATCTGAGATGAACGTGGGCCTCGTAGCGTAAGACATGAAGATAATTCAGGCCTGTTCAACAAAATAAAATACCTACTGCACAATGTCGTTGATGGGGATGGTGAGCAGCCTGCCGTCCAGCGTCTCCACGTCCACAGAGAACCCAGTCAAAGCCTGTGGGAAGGTTTCGACGTGTCTGTTTCTACTTGAACACGACCCAGCCGTATTCCCATCACCCTAACGTACTAACTCACCATCTCCAGGGAGATTTGGATCCTGTAGATCAGGTCATTCTGGAGCCTGACGTACAGAGGATGGCTCTTCTGCCTCACTATGAAAACAATATCAGCTGGAATCTTGTTTGGTCCCTGGAGGGGAAAAACAAGGGAAGTCTGTGTGCGTTTGGGTGTGTTTCTTTTTTTATTAAGATCATATGAGTGCACTGAAATAGACTCTGCTCTCAGAAGTTGGTGGAAAACCAGCAGATCACATGGGCTTTCTGTATTCTTGTTGACCCGGAGCAAACCCAAGTTACTCCTCCAGATCATGTTGAATGTTACCATGTTACCAGCCACACTTTTTCAAAGTCATTTCACCCCCTTATCACAACTGCTGGGCCAGGCAGAACTCTGTGTGGTTCGTTGAGTTTTTGATTTTCACCTGATCTCCTTCTTTGGGGAAAACAATTCTTGTGCCTTCTTTCCACCCAGGCTTCACATCTATGGTCAGGATTTTGTCCTTGATGCTGGATGCGTGGCCATCTTCATTCATAACCTGTCGAGGAAGCAAATAAACGCATTTTAATCGAGCGCGTCTCCGTCTTCTGTCTCCTCTGCTCTCCTGAATGAGTCACGCAGCTCTCCTCCTACCCTGCGAGATATCTTAATCTTCTTTGTGCATCCTAGGTAGAGATCGTCCAGGGACAGGTGGAGGTCTCTCTCGATCTGAGGGTCTTGTGTCTTCACCACTCCGGGCTGCAGCTTTCGGGCCTGAGGTGGAACGTCGCTTGTTTGGAAGTCTGGCAAAACAAAACCCAACACACTGTAGTTTGCGTAGGTGGTAGAAGCAGGCCATTTCTTTCTCACCTGCGAAAGGATTGTCGCCTCCGAAAAACTGCATGAAGGTTTTTTCTGGTTTCCCGTGGTAGACGTATTTGGACGACCACGCCCCGGTGGCGCCAGCTTCAAGCGGGATGCCCTCTTTAAGACCCTCCTCGCCAAACTTGTCGTACGTTGCCTTTTTTCGAGCTGTTGAGTCGCACACAGACCTGCTTACATGCGGATGCTACAAATACGTGCCTTTGAACTCCGACTTACGGTCACTCAGGACATCGTAGGCTTCGCCCAGCTGAATGAATCTCTCAGCACTTCCAGGTTCTTTGTTGCTGCTGGGGTGAAACTTCAACGCAAGTCGTCGGTATCTGTTGTGGATGATAGGGGAGGGTTGTAAAAATCCAAGAATAAGCGCGCCTGGCCTCATATTTATCTTTGACATATTTTACCAGCTGATGCCTGGATACCTACGCTTTTTTGATGTCCGCATCGGTCGCATCTCTGTTAATTTCCAGCGTCTCGTAGTAGTCGTTAGCCATTCTGTAATTACAATGACTTAACTTCTCCAAATAACCATTTGAGAAAAAAAAAAAGCCATCTTCAAAATTATTTTAGCTCTGCCTATGCACATTATGAAATCAGGTTTTTAGATTTTTCTTGAGAACTTTAGATTGGTTGATTGGCTATCAAGTGGAAATATATCTTACAGAATCCAGAGATATCTTTGTTTAGTTCCAAAGAAACTATCCACGTCTTCTACATTTTTCAAAATCTCAATGATTTTTTTTAATACAGAGGAAAAGTATTGTGCACTGTGAGGAAGTGTGGCTCACATAAACCTGATCTGGGATATAAATATATTATAATTTCTTCATCTTTTCCTCAGAAAACTGCAGTAAGAATGCGGTGAGAGGTGACCGTAGAGGAGAGTAATATAGCAGAATTAAACCACTGCCCCCTCGCGGTCAAACCGCAGACCTGCAAGTCATCTCGCTGAACGTTCCGCTGTAACTCCGGCGGGTCGAACCCAGTCCGGCAGGGCTGTGATCCAGCCGGGTTTTATCACCTCCCAGACAGACACCCCGTTCCCCTGGTCCCACTTGACTTGGTTTCAGCGCTTTTCTGTCTGGCAAAACGAAAACTCGGCTGGATCACGACCCAGGTGGACTGGGTGTCGACGCCCCTGCTGTAACTCATAAGAAGCAAGCAAACGAACAACTATAAATACATGCATTTATAGATTCTGAACTCTCTCCCATAATGCATTTCCCTTTTTGTGCACATAAAAGTTTGTTTTGAACCTCAGCCCCGCTCTCTTCGCCAAGATCCTGTTAGATAAAGCTCTTTATTTTTTTACAAGCGGAAGTAAAAATAGTCTTTAAAAAGCACGTTAAAGAAGAACCATGATTGTCAATAACGCTACTGCAGGGTTGGAGAACATACCTCTCAGCTGTGTGAAGGTCTGGGTGAGTTCAGATCTTTTATTCCACACGAACCAGCACACACGGTGAGAGGTTGCTAGGCAACGCACAGACGCGTCAGGGAAACTGTTGAGCGATTCTTCGGATTAACAGCGTTACAACGACGATATTCTGGGCTTTTTCCTTTAAAGGTTACGTATATTGATGAAGATGTATCGGTTTAACAGAAGATCATTCCAGAGGTTGCATTTTTCATCAGCGCATTATTGCTGTTTTATCTATAAACATCTACATGTGCATAAATTCAGACCAAATTTACTGGTGCATTTTTTATTCTTTCATTTAAAAGCATTCCATACTGAAACATTAAAGACTACGATTTACAAATCAGTCTCTCCTCCATAAATTCACACAGAAAAATTGCACAATATTATCAGTATGATCAGATTGCAGTAGACTTTCTATTGGTTCTGTTAAAGGTGGCGCAGATAGATGCATATTTTATAAGCGATTTAGGCGTCATATCAAAAGTGAAGATATTAACAGCAATAAAAAAAAGAAAAATAATTGAAGAGAAATAAATATTACAGTCTTTGTGGATTAAGTACACACAAAGAGTGATCACTAACAAAAATCAATGCAAAAAAAGCAGAACTTTTTTTAAAGTTCATAAAATGTCACCTCAAACTAGACACACCCACGTCAAGGAAGCCCTCTATAATTAACCTCCAACAGGCAATTAACTAATGTTTATGATGTAATATATAATTATGACAATATGCATGAAACTCCTCCTTGGAGTTTTAACCTACGATAACTGTAGCCCTCAGAAATAAAAATCGAGATCTAACCAAACGTAAAGGTAATAGAAAATGAAAGAAAAGGTGTAGAGATGAACCACCAAGTGTTGAGAGAGATGCAGGACGGGTTGTTGGAGGCTCCAGCCACACTGTGGCTCTGGACTCGTGTCTGTCTGCTGGCCTGAAAGTTGCTGATGTGTGACTGTAAAGAACACGTTATAACATGCTGGTGACGCGGTGGGGACGCGGCTGCTGGTGCGGGTGATGACTGCGCACATGCACGCAGGAAGTCGTGAATGAGTCTGTGCCGATCGACACCAAGAGCATAAACCACGTTTAATGGCCAAGTGTCAATATTGTGCTTGTGAAGATTCAAGTGATTAAACTGTATAAGTAAATACTGACCTTTAGACACATAAATTTAGAGTTTTTACTTTTGTACAACAATCTAACTGTGACTTATTGTTACTCTTCTCTTTATTCTTTTTGAAGCAAAGCAGAAGCTCCGTGAAGAATTCGGAGTTCCGCCTGTTTCAACGTGTTAGTGCAAACATTCAGTTTGAGCCTATTTTTGAGCAGGTTTCCACAACGACGAGGACGTAGTGTTCTCCTTCAGGCCGAGGGTGTCGCGGTGAAGGCTACTGATACAGAAGAAAAACTGATTGGGTTTGAGTAGAAGCCAGAAAGAGAAAGATTGAAACCCTGGTGTGAGCAGCCATTAGCAGGAACAGCCCCCTTCGCTGGCGGGCAGCTCTGGGGGCTTCTCCAGTTTAATATCGATCACTGAAGAGGTTACGAGTTAAGGAACGTCATAATGCGGAAAATGTGCAAGCATACGTTTCCTCTGCCTGCAACAGCTGTGCAATTCTACGTTTCCTGTGGTTATAAACAACTACAACCCCTAGTTTTCATCCCATATTTGGTCAGTATTAAAAACATGGAGGTTGTACTCCACTTTTAATGTCTTCCGTTTCAGAGTTGCAAAACAATGTAGATGGATTAAAGGAATAATCTCTTAACCTTAATTCTGGATTGTGAAACAAAGTGAGGACACAGATCTCACGTTGCACATTCGGTGGTTTGAGAACGGGTGTTTCTGTTTGGACTGATTGGAACCGTGTGAAGAAATCTATTTTCTGTTCCACCCTGTGTATTGGCAAATAGTCTAAAGTGGATGCCCCGACAGGTAGAAACACTTCTGTCACACCTCGCAGGCACACACGCATGTACACAAAGGATACTGTCCTCTCTGCTCTTGTCCTGTGTGGTGTCCATCCCAGGAAGAGCAGCAGCCACACGGCGGAAAAGCTGGAGGGAAAACAAGAACACGTGTTCCGTCAGCCAGGGAGGGCCATGCGCTCGGAAAAACTACGATAATCACGACAACGCGGCGGCTGAGCGAGATCGAGCAGATACTGAAGCTCACACAGAGGAAGAGCACGCCAAACTCAATGTTGATTTAGAGTCTTGGAGGTCAATGAGACCGTCCAATGAGAGAGCTTGGAGCATTTTAGGTGACAAAATTACATGAAGCTTAAAGGGACAGCAGCGCTGAGTGTATGGTGATGATGATGAAGACGGCTGCCCCCAAATAAATCATACAATCAAATTTAAACACTCCACTGGTGTGGAATACTGGCTTGCAAACTCTGTCCCACCTTTAAGGACTGTTCACTCCAATACTGACAAACACTGGTTACTTCCTCCAGGTGGGAGAGTTTGGAAGGCAAATAGGCTAACAGCGTTTCATGCTGCAGTTTTTTGTTCTCATGCCAGCGTGAAAGAGATGATCAGCGGGCGCAGGCACTACGGACACACACACACACAGGCTCTACCTGTTTGACATTGTAGCCTGTCTTTGCACTCGTTTCAATAAACAGAACATTCATCTCTTTTGCTCTCTGCTCTCCCTCCTCTGTGGTTATCTGTCTGCGATGAGCCACAACCCACCATACACACACACACACACACACACACGCGCGCACGCACAAACACCCAGAGGGACACACGTCGCACGCACGGCCACAGACAAAGATAAAGAGAGGAAAGAATACAGGTTGTGATTGTACTGAAGTGGACCGACAAGTCGTGCCCTTTCCTACTGCTACTGCTGCCTCTTCTAAAGTCTTTTGGGGTTTTTTTTCCACTGATTTTGGAAGACAAATCTAAAATGAAGTCACTGAACCACCAGGTCGACCCGGAGGCCCGTCAGCTCATTTTACACCTGGCAATAAATTTGCGCCCAGACACGTTACCTCATTTACATGCTTTCACACATTCACACATCTTTGGAATAACACGTCTCACTTTTCCATCTTGTAATCCACTCCTGAAAGCCACAGGAGTGCAAGAAGCCAGTTGTTGGAAAGAGGAAACAAAAGAAATCAATGGAATGTCATCACCCCCCCACACCCCTTGAGACAGGTTGCATTTATCTGTGTTCGATGTGATCATAATACATCTCGAATCACCTTCACAACTGGACTGACAGACCGAATCACGAGGCTTCCTCTGGGATAAATTTATCTAATCTATTATATATTTATTTAGATGAGATTTTCATGCCAGGTATAAAGATAGCTGTGAAAGTGGAGCAGAGGCAGCAGCGTCTGCAGCAGGACCTCAGAGCACGACTCACACTCGCTCTTACCTGCTTTACATTGTAGCCCGCTTTGGCGCTAGTCTCAATAAACATTACATTTAGTTCTTTGGCTTTCCGCTCACCCTCTTCAATAGATACTTGCCTGCAGTGGATAAAGAGGTTAGGACACAGACAGAAAACACACAATCCATTCCATTTAAAAAACAAAAAGGTCAAACACATGCACTTTGACATGAATTATTGAAATAGATGTTCTATCTTTCAACACTGAAGGTTGAAACAAAGGGTTTATTAAAGCTTTGGCTTCCGCAAGGTACAAAGCCCCGCTGCTCTCCAAGAAAAAACTGAAAAGGCTGTATTGACAGCACGAATCAATGACTTCATCAGTATGCTTTAAAAAGGACACGCAAGCATGAGGACAGACAATTTACCTTTTGTCTGCAAGGTCTGTTTTATTTCCCACCAACATGATAATGACATCGCTTCCCCTCTCTGTTCTCACATCGTCTATCCACTTTGTAGTTTGCTGGAAGGAGTTAACGTCTGAAAGAGAGATGAGTTAGAAGCTAGGGTGATGGTTCCCGAGTAATCAGGAGAAGGATTGTACTGATTGTTTGCATGGTAGTTGAATTGATTTGAATAGGGTTTTGTTTCATGGAGAGTACACAAAGAACAGCCGCGGCCACTCACTTGTGATGTCGTAAACTACAACTGCAGCAGCAGAGTCTCGGATGTAACTCGGGATGAGGCTACGGAAGCGCTCCTGCCCCGCCGTGTCCCACAACTGCAACCTAATCTATGGTGCAGGAAGGGGAGGGAAGGAGAAATCAAAGAGGAAAAAAAGAAAACCAAAAAGAATTGACAAAAGCAAAGAAAAATGTCAAAGAAATGAAAAATGGGAAAAAAAACAAAGACAAAAATCAAATTAAAAGAAGGGCAAATAAAGTCAGACATATGGGAAAAACAACAGAACACAGAGAAAATGTTGTGCATGCAGGTAGTGAATGAGCACCATAGAGAGCAAGATGTCTGGTCCTGGAGGAAATTAAATCAATAATCACCCTTCACTTGCAATCAATCAACCCTCCTCTGTTTGAAGGTCTTTAGTTCCAAAACAACAAGGAAAACAGATGGAGGATCAAAAAGGACAGGAGAGAACTTGTGTTGAGGCAAGAAAGGAGAAAAGGGGAATGTTGCAGAGGGTAGAGGGCAACATGCTGAACAACCCTGAGCCGTCATCGCTGGAGGCTGTGTTCAAAATACCAGACGTGTTGACAATATCAGTGCTTACACACTTACAAATGTCAATAATTTCTGACAAAGCTGTGTTTACATCAAAATAGAATGGACAGAATCTGATCGGTGTTCCATTACAGTAAAAACAGGATTTGAGCTATTATTAAGGCACACGTAACCTGACAGCTGCTTAAGATTACACTATTATACACAGCAAAACATTACAGTCACTTCAAGAATCTTAATAAGCAGCAACAACACGGCTGCTACAAAAACACTTACTGTTCTGTCTTCAAGATACATGGTTTTCGACAGGAAGTCTATTCCAATTGTGGCCTGGAAATGGGTGAGAAAGAAGCAAATATGATGGCAGTTGTGATGATAACCAAAACTGATAAAATGACTCAGAGGTCGTCTCACTTGGTAAGTGTTGTCAAAGCTGTCATACATGAACCTGGTGATGAGCGAGGTCTTCCCCACTAAAGAAACCAAAACAGTCCCATTAGTTAGTCAACTCACTGTTTGATCACATCTCCAGATGAAACCCTTCTTATTTTAAATGTTGTCTAGACGGATGTCTAGACAACAAATGAGTTAACAAAAAACAGTTAAAGCCTGCAAAAAATAATACAGAACTGTTTCTCCAAATGCAGTTGCATTTAATGATTAAGAAAACGCTTTGGAAGTTTACATATAACATTATATAAAGATTTAAGGGCCTTTCAGGTAGAACATAGTTGACAAAATGTTAACTAAACAGCCTTCAAGACACTGAAATGAATAAGAGCCTGACATGGAACTCCTTCTCCCTGCTGACAACAATCCAGTGCTCGTTCTAAATTATTCAGACTATCTGGGAAGTCAGAGTCAAATAAAAGCAGATAGCACCAGTTTCCCCCCACAGTTTCTTCTTATTTAACCTCATATGTGGTTTAATGTCAGAATGAACAGATTACAGAACTAATATTTAAATGAGAAAACAAAATCACTCTCAGTCACTCCCAGAGTTGCTTCATGTGTGCACACTTGCCTTCGCTGAGGTCAGATTACATTATCAGTGACACGCTGAGGTGATGACATGGCAGGCCAACCCTGCTGTTTACTGTTTTACAAAGAACCACAGCTAGTCATAGACATCTGACAAAATCCAGAGTGGAATTACAGGGTATGGTTCAATATCTGCAGGAAATGGATTTCTTTTCATCTAGAAAGGGTCCTTATCTAATCTGTATTAACGTACCCTGTTTCTCTCTGTCTCTACACTATGCCTGCATCAATCTGGAGTTCAATTAAGACCTGACACTGATGAATTTCTGCAAATAATTTACCCTTAATTGGAAATAGACTAAGGATTGGATTTTTTTTCCTATCCTCACAGGTACTCACTGTTAAAGCAAAGACTCACCACACTAAAACACCGAATTAGACCCGACTGTGAGCAACTTGGAGACTGTAAATATCCAAACACACAACCTAGACCAACCCCACATTGTCTGTTCTAGTTGTAAAAAGAGGGGGAATTGAATAGGAAAGGCGGAATGTCACTGCACAGGTTTGGGAATTGAGCTGCACCTGAGGAGCGAGTCCTGGAGGTTTGATCTTCCCCGGCCTGTTGAGTCAGGACCGGAGACTTTAAGGTGGCCTAACGAGTGTGCCAAACAACTACACCGACCTGGGATGTTCACAGGGTGATCCACATCCCAAAATCATCTTTAATCCCCTCTGAGGAACGCTCTCACGTCGGCTCCCTCCCCTCAGAACCCACCGGCTCACCTGCCCGCCCGGACCCACCGGCCACAGACCTCACCTACCCCCGCACGACAGCCACCGACACCGGGCCGACAACGGGGCCAGGGGGCGGCGGGGCCGCGGTTCTGTCAAGTTTTACCCCCCGAGGGGGGTCTGGCGCTAGCCCGCTAGCCGGATAGCAGAGCTCAATCAGTTCTCTCAGTCGATCCCTTTCGCTCCAGCCGTCCGACTTACCGCTCTGTTCCCCGAGGAAGACCAGTTTGAATTTCCTTAGAGGGTTTCCAAAGTCTCCAGCCGTCGACATGACTATTAAACCACTAATAAACCACTATTAAACCACTATTAAACCAGCCCTGACGGTACTTTTCGGGAGCTCCCCCAGCTAGCCAGCTCCTGCTAGCGGTCCTTCAGATATATGCACAAGCGATTCCCGGGGTGTAGTTGTTTCGCCGCCCCTCTACAAGGGTCGCTCCGGCGGGCGTGCGGGTTTAGAACTAGCCCCTTCTGACTTCCAGGGACTTTCTGGGAACTCTGTGAGGAGGAGCAGAGAGTTAGCCTGACTGGCACCAGCTAGCCTCCCAGGGGCTCTTCTTCTCCTGGCCGAGGTGGGGTGGGGGTGGGAGGGGGCGGCCGCTGCGCTGCCCCCTACAGGCCGCCGCCCGCCACTGCAGCTCCGCGGGCGGCCAACACGGGAGGCGACTGACACACCAGCGTGCGTCAGGAAACCCCTGACATCATTCCTGAGTCTAAAAACATTTAAGGAACCAATTAAAAACAGGAAAAAAGTCATTACAAACATTGTCAAAAGAGAAACAAATTCAATGTGAAAAAGCATGTAATGACTCTATATTTACAGAGGATGGCGAACTAATAATAATAATAATAATAATAATAATAATAATAATAATAATAATAATAATAATAATAATAACAATAACAATGAATTACTCGAAGCAATGATATAAAGATTATACAATAAAATATTTTGTGTGATGTATGTACAATCTGAAGCAGAACTGAATAGAGCACAATGTGATGACTGTGATACAGTTGTTACGAAAGGATGCTTGAGACTGAAAGTGTAATTATTTAGCATTTTCTTTTTTATAATAATAAAAAAGGCACCGTTGCCTCACAGCAAGAAGGCCTCGGGTTTGAATCCTGGTTGAGTTTGCATGTTCTCCCTGTGCCTGCGTGGGTTCTGTCTGGGTACTCTGGCTTCCTCCCTCAGTCCAAAAACACGTGTAATCAGGGATTAGGTTAATTGGAGACATGAAATTGTCCTTAGGTGTGAATGTGAGAGTGAACGGTTGTGTGTCACTTTGTATTAGCCCTGCAACTGACTGGCGTCCAGTCCATGGTGGACCCCGCCTTCGTCCAATGTCAGCTGGGCTTCAGTCCCCCCAAGGAGGACTAAGCAGTAGAAGATGGATGGATGGATAAAGATTGTTATTATTGCTTTGAAAGGCCTTACGACATCGTATTACTTTTTCCTTAAATTCCTTGAAATTGTTCTCTTTTTAAAGAGCAGGAATACCTCGTTATTGCACAACTTTGTGACCAGTGCACACTTCATAGAGGACTGTGACTATAAAATTCTACGTGATCAGGCTGCGCACAACAGATGGAGTACCAGAGGGGACAGTATAAACTATAGATCACATTCTGACGAAAGCACAACTGATTAACACAAACCGTCTACTGCAGTTCTCACCCTAGAGAACACACCAGTGACAGGACTGGAGTGCAATTGATCATCTCAAGCACGTTACCTTGTGCACAATTTTACGGCCAGCTGTACCCCAGAATGCACGCCCAGTTCTCTGGCTCCTACATGCAAAAAAACCCCCAAAACAGCAACAGTGTTATTACAGAGGAGCAAAGGCTCCCGGTGTTGCAACCAGACAGCACTGTGCAGGGTTGGTGTCCAGCTGTGGTCGCTGCGCAGAGGGAGGAATCAGGATCCTGTGACATCTTCTCAACAGGTCTGCAGACAAAGCAGACGATGTCTGAGGAAAACCTCACACATCACCTGACTGATGATAGGTTCATTATCAGTCTTACATTGAATAGGAACAGAATATGTGTCCAAATGTGTATTAATGTAAGCTTCTGTGTGTATGTGTGTGTGTGTAATAACATAACTACGGTTGTTTATGACAAACTAAGTCAAGTGTTTGTTTTTTCAGGCTTTCTAGAAAACATAGAAGGCATCTAAATGAATTTCAAGTGCATTGATTTAAATACCAAATCTGAATTTTTCATGAGCCTACTTACATTTATTAACAATCCCTTCATATCTTTGCTGTTTATAATCGGGAACTCTTATCAACAGGATATTTCCACTCTTTCATGGCTCTTACAGACACTTGCAAACATTCTACAACCGGAAATATTGATTATTCCTATGAGACATGTATAGTGCAAGGGTTATATATATAGGGCATGTTTACACAGGCGTCTTTTGAAAACCAAATATGAACTCAGAGCAGTGTGTAATGTGAGCGTGCCACTGTTTCCCACATCTGCACTTCAACAGAAACACATTTTCAATGTCGATACAACCCGAAGCCCGGCTCCAGGATGAATCAGACGAATGACATCGAGTGTGTGAGCGCGGTGTGTGTGAGTCTATGTGTGCTTGAACTGAATGTTCTAGGTCATTGAAGACACACCTGCGACTCTCCTTCATTCATGTGCTCGCCATCCACTCTCTTCTCTGAGTGCCGAACAGCTGAGGCCAACTCTGCTGCTCTGTTTCTGGGAAATGAGAGAGCGAGAGAGAGGGATTGGGAGAGAGAAGGAGAAAGAGAGTGAGAGGGAGGTAGGGAGGGAGCGAGGAAGCCATCATCGCCCTCCCCCCGTTCTCCTCAACAGCACTCATATGTCCTTGATCAGGGAAAGACCTGACTGAAGATGCTGATCTAACAAAATCCTGGTTTGCTCCCTCCCCGCCCACCCCCACGGCCAGTCTCCTTCACATGAGATGAATTCTGTGATCTGTCTTGTTAGATTTGCAGGCACACACCAGGAAAAGCCACTTCTGAACCGCAGTACTATCTTTATTAGGTTGTTGTTTTTTTTTTTTTTTCTGCTGTGGTACTTCACTATGGATCTGATGAACATGCGCGTAGACAGAGCGGGCTCGAGCCGCGATGTGAAGTGAACTTGTCACTCCGAGCCGTGACATCAGGTTACTGCATCATTTACCTTCTGCGGGTCTTGACTTGTGTGTGACTCACAGTTCCCCCCCGTGCCAGTCCTCTTCTTTTTTGTCGCCCGCCTCTGAGACGACACACATGCATCATCCAGTCTGATGCGCTGACCGAGCGCCATGCATCAGCCTGCCCGTGCGCGCTGGAGGAAGAACATCCCAGCCTCACCAGCACTTTAATGTAAATCTAATGAATGCAGCTTCAATGTCACGGCAAAGTACAATACAGTGTTCAGGTCTCCTGAGGGGGGGGGGGGGGTGTAATGATGGAAGGCTTGATGGAGAGAGTGAGGAACAGAAGACAGGGAGTACAGGAAGGGTACAATGGTTGGGTCACGGTAAGATAGGTGTGCTGTCATTCCCAGGATAGTAAAATGGAGAAGGGAAGGGCAGAGGGGGGGTGGGGGTGGGGGGGGTGTGTGTGGGGGGGGGTGCAGCAGACCAACAATCCTCCTGTAATCTAGCTTCTGGAAGCTGGATCATGTGTGACTGGGAAACACCGCTTCCAGACTGGAACAAAGGATTGTGTTTGATCACTGAAATCCCCCCCCACACACACACACCCCCTGTTTTCTCTCCAATGTCAGACAGGATGCGAGAGCAGCGTGAAGCATCCCTGCAAACATAAAGTGAGGCAACGATTAGGGTAGCACATTTACCAGAGGATGGAGGGAAATGGTGGGGGGGGGTCGAGAGTGAGGGAAAGAAAAGATCTATGAGCGAAGGAGGAGGAGAAGGAGGGGGAGGAGGAAACGGTGTGGGGAGGGGAGGGAGGGAGGGGGGGGGGTGTGATGCAGGCTGAGAGTGTGACAGAGACAGAGCGGTTCCATGAGCAAGGCAGAGGACGCGAAGGCGACACGGGGGAGAGAGAGGCAGAGTCGGCGAGTTCCGCAGGCAGACGAGAGGAAACGAGGGGAAGGAGGAAGAGAGCGGCCGGAGGAGAGCGGGAGGAGGGGGGGAAGAGATGATGGAGCCCGGAAAACAGGCTCCATCGGACAGCTTCTCATCCGCGCTCTGTGCGGCAGACATGACTCTGAGCACTGGACTGTGCTGAAATTAACCAGGGAGGCAACGCAGGACAGCAGGTTTGCAGCCGGCACGCTGCCTTGGTTCAGCCTCGCTGGATGCAGCAAAGCAGCTGATTTATTACCGAGGGGCTGGGTGGCAGCGTGTTCACGCGCGCGTGCGTGTGTGTGTGTGTGTGAAGATTTTATGGGTCCTTGCAGCGCTCGGAGCTGCGGGAGCTACCATTCCTCCAGTCATAAAGTGACATTCAGCAGGCAGGAGCTTTGTGTGCTGGTGTGCTGCACCCGCAGCACTCAGAAGGACGCCCCCCCTTCCAGACTCAGGGCCGAGCTTCAGTGAGAAAGAGTGTGTTTACAACCAGTGAGGTGAGCTGTGTGTGTGTGTGTGTGTGTGTGTGTGTTGAAGCAAGATTTGGACCAGTGCAGCAAAGACCCTGCAGGATGCAAGGGGGAGCTCCGGTGGCAGGTAGAGCACAAGGGGCACCCTCAAGGTAGGGAGGAGGACGAAGAGGGAGGCAGGGGAGGACAGAGGGAGGGAAGGGAGAGAGAGGGAATAGAGGGGGGGGGGGTCACGACTGTCATGGAGTGAGCTATAGCATATGCTGTATCGCAGCACAGAGCGGTGAGGAAGGGGGAGGACAAGCATCACTGCACAGGAGGTGGGGGGAGGTAATCAGTTCAGTACCCCCTCCTCGCCCGGGAAAGGAGGCAGAACGGGACTGGCCTGGGATAGGTGGAGACCCCCCCCCATCTCACAGAGCGAGTGAGAGAGAGAGAGAGAGACGCAGTGAAGAGGAGCCAGGTCGAAGTGTAGAGGTCAAGGGGACCGGCGGGGCTTCGATGTAATCCCCCCGTCGACTAAAAGACCTGAGAAGTGGAGAGAGGGATCATTTCCCCCCTCCGCCCCCACGCCACTTTCTTCTGACAGAGGTGCCACTTTGCCATCACCATGGGGGAATGGACCATTTTGGAGCGTCTGCTGGAGGCGGCCGTCCAGCAGCACTCCACTATGATTGGAAGGTAAGACACCGATCCTCCGTCGTGAGGAGATGTTTAATTTTCCGTTCGACTTTGTTCAGATTACCTGATGAAACCCCTACAACCCCCCTCCACCACCACCGCCACCCCCCCACCCCCCACTCACCCCCAAGGCTTCTCCTCTATTATAGTGTTATATATAGTCCTCTACAACACTCCTCACCCCCATCCTCCTCCACACTCATCATTAGTTAAGGGATAAACTAATTGCACATAATCAATAGCGGGCTTTACTGGGTATTATGGTTAAGTCAGAGGGGCTCCCGTGTTGATACTAGCTGGACTATTGATAGATGGGGCTTGCTGCTGCTGGCCATGGACCAATAGAACAGGAGGATGAGATGGGGAGTGGGAATGAGATGAGAGCAGAGGTGCAGAAGATGAGAGGATGGTGAGCAAGCAGGTGTGGAAGGTAAAATCAAAGTGGGAATTAGCGGCGGCAAACTGTGTGAAACTGGAGGGAAGAAAGAGCGAGACGCCTGCAGTCCCTCATTCAAGCTTTTCCTCACTGTCAGAGACACGCGCGCGGCAGTTTGACTGATCCCAGCAGACGATACTTGTGCGAAAAGGCTGCTGGTGGAGGGTTGAACAGATGAGCTTTTAGTTTGATTAGCAGTGGAGATGTGCTGCGGGGACATGCTGTAAAATCCGCTGTAAAAAAACAAAAAAAAAAAAAAAAAACGAGGGGGAAAAAAAAAGCGCCCCCCCACATAATTTCTGTACAATTAATTAAATGCAAAGCAGATTTTCCCACCCATTAAACACAATCTGAATGTCAAGCTGGGGGTCTTGTGGTTTGAAATTTATCTGGGAGGGAAATGTGGTTTGGTGTGCACTGCTGCGCTCATTAACGTAGACCTCAGGTAGCCTGCATCAAGGGCACCACCTAACCTTCTCTCTACTCGGGAGCTTTGTTTTCTATGCGTGGGTGTGTGAGTGAGTGTGTGTGCTGCGCTGTGTGTCAGTTAAAGGAGTGAAAATTGGCTCACACCTTTATTGACTACATGGTGCATTGGGCACAGAGCCACGATGACGCCACATCCTTTCAAATCTGTGACATTGTAATGACATCAGATATGATGTGAGTTGCATTACCAAAACGCATGTTGATCAGGAAATGCACAAATGTGCTTTGGAGACTCTCCTTCCAAGTCCATTCCCTTTCAACCAATGAAACTGCCCGATTTAGTATTTAGGTGGAATTAAAATCTGCGTATTTTGCACCATGATAACTTGATTTAAAGATGCATTAAGTAAATTTTTGACTCCCTCCTTCTTATGCGATGAGCACTGATATAACTAAGATTAATCTCTTGGCCATTTCCCCGTTCTGTTGGTTTTCACAGCAACAAAATGCGCTAAAATTGACTTACTTGTCCAGTGTTCCACGGTGAAGAGTCAAAGTAACAACTGCTGCAGTTTTATATAGCAAAATCAACACATTTTTCTCATGAGCAGCGAGACCAAACAAGGGCTAAATGCCGGTGAATATTGGAATTACATTCAACAGGTGGCCAGAAAAAGGAGACGAAAGGGATGTCCGTGTTGGTCTGTTTCTCCTGGATTTGTAAGTAGGCAACCGTTTGTTAACATGTTAGTCATAACAACCTCATAAGCTAAATGCTAACTGTTGTGATTTTGTTCTGGAGTCTTTCTGCCCCCTAGTGGTCAATAATTTCTTAATGCAGCTTTAAAAATCCCGTCCTGGCACGAGAAGCTGAAAATGAATCTTTGGACCATTGACTGACTTTAAGCCACTAACAGTTTTTCAGAGGCACAGAAGCAACTCTCAATTTGCCTGCTACCTCTCTTAAAATATCACTAGTCTGATGTTGTTCTTAATTTGAGTTATTTAATGATCATGCAATTCACTGTTGTCAGAATGTTTTAATAAATACTTAAAATATTGAAGCGAGCAGTGGTTGCTCTGGCTCAATACATAATGCTTTTAAACATTTTTAAAAACTCAAAAAGACATATTGTTATAGCAAAAGTAGACCATGGAAGTTTTTTAAAAATCCTCCTTGTAACCCACGAGACGTTAACTTTGTGTTACTGTGCTGAAGACATGGCAATGTTTTGTAAATTATCCCTATGTGTTTTGGCTCCTCTCAGATTGTGTTTGTCCTACAAGGCTCTTTAGTTGACCCTTGGGCATCAGGTGTAACATTAGCTGATTTCCAATGAGGCTCCCCTCATCCACTGCATGCCTATGCTATGCGAGTTAGGAAACATTGATTTTTGAAACCCTTTGCATAAGACCTTGGAGTTTTAGATCCCCGAATTTACTTTTTTTTTACTGGTTTCAGGCCAACTGTGTTCTGCTAATTAAGCTTCTTTGCAGAATAATTAATAAAACACTGGAGAGTTTTGATGTAGGTTGGTGAAGACAGACCTTTAGGTAAACTAGTGATAAGTGCTTGTTCCGATTTTGGTTAATAGTAGACAGGTGTAAGACGGAATCAGACAGTCTTAGTGTTAACACAGAACTAGTTAGAATAAAGACTTGATCCCCGAGCATGTGTCTGCATGGTCAGGAAATTAACGACAATTCTAAATTCAAATCATCAGAATGTTGGATGTACGAGCAAGTTGAAGAATTGTTTACTTCTGGCACGGTTTTGTGCTGTAAAGATGCCTCCAAGATTGCTAATCAGCAACTCCACAATGATTACACGTAGGAGTCCAAATTGTGCTACTGACCTCTATGGGTTGAAAGGTTCAAGTCTGTTGCACCACTGACCACACCCAACAACCAGGTTGGTTGTGATCAGGTGTGTCCCGATGCATTTGTGAACACAATCAAATGTAGCATCGCACCATCGTGCATCGTGAAGTCCTGCACTTCACAGGGCGTGTCCGGAGCATGCAGCAGAAACGCCAGACGCCGTTTCATGTAGAATGTGTGCGGGCTTTGCATGCGCGACCTACGGCTTAGAAGACGCGGTTCCAAAGTACAGAGGAGTGACCCCCCCCCCCCACCCACACAGAACTTTGGAACAGGGTTGCATGCCGATCATCTGTCTTAGTGCCAACCCCTCGCTGCTCTGAGACGCAGTCAGGCGGCCTTGAGGATGTCCAGACTGTCTAATCCAGCTACAATTAAGCTCTCCCTTAATTGTAGGTTTTAAGCTAACCTATGTCCTGGCATAGGACACGTAACTATCCCAGCCTCACCTACCGAAATAGATCGAAAATAGAAACGGAACACCTCCGCTGTGCGGCATAGGTTAGCTTAATTTTGGCCTTCGCAAGGGACGGACGGTTGAGAGTTGCTTCTGTGCCTCTGACTAACCACTGGTGGCTTGCATATTACGACTCATTCAAAGATTAATGTTGTGTATTGTGATTTCCATATGCCCACTAACTGGGCGATGTACAGCATATGCATGAATAATTAACTGTAATTATGGTTCTGCAATGACAGAAATCATTGTCAAGGCTGCGTCTCTCTGGTTTCTCACCCAGACCAGATTTACTGTACATTCAGTTATTATGACTCATCTGAGACGAGATAACTAATGGTTCATGGGGCCAATAAAGTGTCACAGTGCATTAATTAGGAAAAATAAACTATATCTCTGCGCTTAATTGGCAGATCCTTGCCAAAAGTTGCCAGGCCTGCAGATCGTGTTTATGATAAAATGCAATATAAAAGTTCTGAGGCTCAGTTGATAAAAGATGAGATAATGAATTGTCAACACACTAATTATTGATAAATTATACTATTCAGCCTTGATAATGTTTGGTGATTTATTTTATATTTCAAATTGTACACACGATGTTACAATTCTATATTGTGAGAGGCATTTTACATAAAAAAAAAAAAAGGCTTATCGGCCGCGTGTTTGAACGCCTTTGCAAAATTCACCCCCAGGCAAATATTTGATTCATCTGGAGGACAAACAACAGCTTGTATACATGGCAGATCTGTTCAAATGTACAGCATCTTCACCAAATCCTGCAAACTAATAAATATGCAGATATTCAGCTTACACTAAACACAACATAAATCCTATCAGATATCAACATGGTTTATTTCCTGTTTCAGCAGAATCCCAGATGTTGACTACAGGTGAACATTCCTGCGTGTAAGAGGAAAATAAAAACACATTACTGGGTGCATGCACCGTGAACAGAGGAGCCTTTGGGTTAAACACCTTGCAGGTAGAAAGGAAGGAAGAAAAACAAGTGTGCTGATGCATCTTTGCCTGCACTGCAATGCTGTAGTCAGGTCAGTGCCAAAGACAAGTAGAGCGAACGAAGAGGCAGAGATAATGGAGGACTGGAGTGATCTGAGGGAAGATGAAATAATAAAGGTTGTCGGATGTGAGCTGCAGAGGCAGGACGGCAGAAGTTTTCCCTCTGCAGAGGTTCGCTGCTGAGAATCTGTGTCAGGTCTCCTCTGGAGATGTCTGCACAAAGTCAGGATGTGTCCGCTGCGTCGACGAGGAGGGGCTCCAAACGAGCACAGAAGCAGGCCTTTGAGCTCGGGAACACAGCATCTGTTTAAAGTTGTTTTTTTTTTTTTTTGTCAATCGTAAACTGCGATGAATCGTCTATTTCCTCTTATCCAAATCCCAACAGCAGCCCCTGTGCTCAAAGACTTACCACTACCGCTCAGCCAGTTCGGCCAATAAGCGGAAAAAAATGTTGCTACTTGGTGATGCTATCCGGTTTTCTTGTTTAACTGGACACGAGACACGCTGTCAGTGCTGATGCAGCAAACAACCTCTCACGCGGCGTTCATTACACCACCTGAGGGACCGTGCACGATGCAACGCACGGCTGAAACGACAGCGCCTCTGCAAGAAAGAAAAGAAAATTGAGTTAAATTATGAATGGTCATCAGGAAGAGGGAGGAAACAAGCCGGGCTGCCTCTGTGAAAACATCTCCCCTCAGCTGATCCAACAAATGACAGACGCAGCGAGGAGTCAGACCTCGTTTGGCTCGATCCTGTCAGCACGATCAAGGTCACTCATGTTAAGTTTCCTTATTCTTTTGGTGCTGCTCCTTTGTTTCTCACCTGATTTTGCATGACCTTTTTCTTGTTTCTTTTCATGGAGGTGGACAAACAGCATCACTGGCACCTGGGACGTTAGGGCAGGGATTAAAACAGCCCATTATCTTACATTCTCCTAAAAGGTCCACCTGGGTGCTCTTAGTGACAGCCCGGTTTGTTTTGCGGAGGCAAATAATGACTGAAACAATCACCTCGTGTGGCTTATTGCAGTTCTCTAATGACTGACATTTGTGGAGCAGTTTTAGCAAAAGCAATATCATAATTGTGTTTGCCTTCTCCTCCTTTGAACCATTACAAATAGAGAATGATTCCACAGCAGTGGGAAGCAGATTATTTAACCAACACATCCCATTTGATACAAATGTCTATTTGAGCATCTATTATTATTTTTGTGGGACTGGTCCTCACAACATTTTGTCTGATTTTTACAGATATTTAATACTTCATGCATTTAACATCCATCACTCTTCTGTAGATCTTATAAAAGTGCGACTAAACGTTGGAAGAAATGATGTGAGTTCATTGAAAAAAAACCCTTTAAAAGTCAGGGTCAACATGGCGTAAACGATGTTGCTGTACTTTAGCTATATTGACAGAGTGGAAAACAAATGTGAAAGTCCTAAAAGGTTCAGTGAAACCAAATATATCTGAGGAAAAGCTGGCTCCTGTGGCTGCACTTATGTGTTCTCCCTCCACCACAGACTAATGGGGTCAGGGCTCCCACCAACACGAAGGTACCCTACTTTACAAAATGGCCATCTTCTTCTCCCGAAATAATTCCGCCTGCAAGATTACTTGAGGGCGTCATCCAGTGATGTAGCATTTAGGAGAAAAAAAAACTGCCTGCACAAACTCTACAGGGTCGGTGACGGTTGCACTGCAGAGGGGCGGAAACTGGAAGCTATATTGCAGCATTTGAAGGGATTAGTAATCCATCATGCTGCAGCCAGGAGTGGAGCAGCGCTCGGAATGAAAACATTTTCCCGCACATCTAAAGTTGTCATTAGTTTATTTGTGCAGCAATCCCCCCCGGTGCTGCATGCTGTTGATCACTGCTTCTCGACAGGGGGATTTTCCCAATAAGGCTGAGCTCAGCTTTCAGTCCCTGCAGGTGATTATTCATTTGTGCAACACATCGATGGCGCGTGTGCTTCAACGGCCACAGCGCTCTGGTAGTTAATTTGGTAGATTTTTCTTTTTTTTTTTTTTTTTTTTGCCCCCCCCCAGCATTTTCCCACATCCTCCACAAAAAACACGGTGACGTACGCAGCTTTAAGATTCAGCGCGTGATGTAAATGCAAAAGTGTCACATTGGAAAAGTGAAAAATATCAGTTGCCATGGTTAATTCCGCAGCAGGGACGTGCCTCGGTGGCTTTCACTCGCGGGAAAAATAGTCAGATTTGACGATAGTCAGATTTAAGAATGAGTTCCTGAGACGGAGGCTGATTCCATTCAGAACAGGGCAATTGACATTGCTCTCCATCCCAGACTATTCTCTGCATCTTTTATTCACTTCAAGGTGGCCAAGTGGGCCAATGCTTAGTCAGCCGTGTCAGTGACCCTCATGACTGAGGAGGTCAAACTGTCAGGCGGGTGCTTCTAATTGTTGGCTTGCTTACAGTTAGAAAGTCCTCCCCACAACAAAAGATTTTTATGTGTGCCCTTTTCGATCACAGCTTCATCAACCCCGAGTTCACTATAAAAGCACACCGGTCACATAGAAAATTAACTTTTTATTTTTTTGTTCTGGATTTTTCTTTTTTCCAGAGCCCTTTGTGGCCTAAATTCCAAGTAAATGTTGCTCATAAAACTTTTAAGATGAGGCCAATTAAGTGAAGCACCTCTGTTGAAGCCGCATTAATTTAATGCATTTATCACAGCCGTGGCAGCCGTGCATGTCGGCCTGATATGGGGGCGATAAGTAAAACTATTACAAGAGTTCGAGAGAGGAGCTGCGAGAGCTGCGGGGAAAGGAATGTCTGCACTCTGATAATTAAGCTGACTAATTCCTGAGCCTGGTGAGGTCTTTATTCATTAAGCGCTGCCATCAGCAATCAGTGGAGCACGGAATTAGGAGCGTATGGACACCAGGAATATTTTTACTCCAGGTCTCTCTAATACCACACCTGGCTGTCGCTGATATGAGCCTGTATGTCTGAACACTGTGCATATATAGCAAAAGGACATTATTTACATTGACTGTGTGTGTGTGTGTGTGTGTGTGTGTGTGTGTGTGTGTGTGTATGGGTGTGAGGCAGTGGAGTGTGTGTCTGTGTGTTTACCAATCCATCTGCTGTTGTGCTTCTGGCAACGCTTGTCCCTAGTGGCTGCCGACAGCAGCTGCTGTATGAATGAGCCTGTATGTGTGTGTGTGTGTGTGTGCGTGCCGCTGGGAAAGACAGGATCCTGCACATCCAGCCAACACACCAGCTGTACAGCAGCTCTACACATAGCGCACATTCGGTCTTACAGGTCAGTCTGTCCGCGGATCTGCGCGTCTTACTTTCCCAGAGGTGAAGAATCAGGTGCTTAGAGCGTAGATGCGAGCTCATCCCTGCAGAGCCATCCGCGAAATCTAGTTGTCAGTGATGCAGCATAACTGTCACAACTGAGCTCAGTCCAGGGATATGAGGAGACACGTTTCATTAAATCTCTGGGACAGCGTTTGGGATTATGAAAATCTCAAAAAGTGCTGAGTTTAAGATGAAGGAAGGGGGTGAGAAAGAAGAAAAACCCATTTCGTTCAGGGAAATACGCGACAAAACCAATTTAATATCAATTTTAAATTATTTTGTTTGTACAAGCTCTCTGTTATTTAATATTATCAACCCTAAAAGTGCTTGAGGTTTCTGAATATATTCATTTAATAGTGTTTATTCAATATTGTGCAGCTTCAGGCCTCTATAGGCTGCCCTGACAGGATCTGCTCTGATGTACAGTATCGGCTTCTGCGGCTCTTAAAACACTGATGTTTGCAGATAACCTTGGTCCACTGCTTTGTGCTAACGCAGCGATCTGCTCCGTGCTGATTATCTTGTTATCCAGTAGAATACCCACACATGCACATATGCACACAGGCAAGCCTGCAAATCTAATGTCTGAACATAGGCTGAAGGACTGAATGAAAAAGAGTTTTCCCCCCTCTCTTGTAATTTCTTTGAAGCTATGTTGGTTAACACGGTCACCTGTGTAGATCTGAATGCTCCCCAGGAATAAAACACCCTTCAGACTGTCTGGTGGATCTAAATTAGATGTAGATCCAGTTCCACAGTGAAAGAACACTTATAAAATGAAAGATGATGAGACAAAGTGGTGATCCTATATCTGATGAAAGTTTTGTCATTAATTCCATGTATTACTTCATGTGTTCATATGAACTCAACACAGGACTTACAACCTGTCTTCAAAGCAGGGAGGATGATCGCAGAGATGCTTTGTATGTGCAGACATGATGCAAGTCAATGTAGCATGTAAGCTCACAGCTGCTCCGAGCACTGACGAGCGGACATATTTGCCATTTTGCACGAGTGGCGCGCATGAGTGACTCTGTCCTCTGTCTTTCTCACACAAAATGCCTCACAAGAGCACACTCACAGGTGGAGCAGGAACAGTCCTGCAGCACTTCGATGCTCTATTTTAAGTCTCTCAGCGCTAAAACATGAGTGCCTCTTACACCTTTGACTTTTCACTAATTTATCATGTTAACGCTGTTTCTTTTGTGCATTTTTTGTGTTTGTTTCATTACCTTAGATAAGACTTGTGCATTGTTCTATGCTGCATGTAACAGATTGATGTAAATACTGCAATACATTACAAAATGTACACAAATGTACACTTAAACAACAGAAATTTGCATGAAGTCTTTGTTTCAGCATTTTCCAACATGTTAGTTATTAAAATTAATGTTTGATTTGCTCTGTTGCCACCCGCAAGGTGCAAGGCACACTGTCTCTGGCCATTGTTAACAGGAAGAAACAGGAAGATGCAGCTCACTGGAGTTCACTGACATTCAGTGAATCCCAGTGACTGTAAAGAGAGGAATAAAAAATGCAGAAAAACACACAAAGACACACAAAGACACATGTAAACAACATGCTCACATCAGGTCAGGTCACATGTATTTTCTTAGTCATAGGCTATCTATAGAGAAGTGTGTTACAAATCTGCATTTTTTTCATCATTCTAATGCTTCCACATCCCCTCTCTCACCTTGTGCTGTTTCCATGTTGCTGTGGCAACCCACAGGTCTTTTAACTTCTCATTAAATGCAACACCATGAAATGAAAAAGCCCAAGATAGACTTTTTACTTGCATATATAATATGAGCAGGAATTATTTTGCTTTCCACTGCTTGATCTCTCAGCCATTATCAAACCACCAGTTGTCCTAACCCTCCTGGGATCAGCTACCAGCCATCTCTGGTCCCTTTGGTGGCCTTAAGTGGATCTCTTGTGTTCAGAAACAAGTGCATTTTTAAATAATTGGCCCTTACAAACAGGAAGCATGATCATCCACGATGCAGAGGCAGAACTACCAGGGCTCCCCCCCGATATACGGAGCGATCCACTGCTCATTAGAAAGAGCTGACAGTGCAGCCTGAAACCCCCAGTCCTCCTCCGCAGTACCCGAGCTGGATCAGGACCAAACGACAACACTCCTGCACACCAGTTTCTCAGAGGAAAAAGCTGCTCGATAGATCCTCCTCCTCCTGGATACCGCTGTCTGTAGCTCACTAATGATGCTCCCTGGATGCTCCCTGCGTTCTTTAGAGGATGCCACCTCGGTCAGCACTTGCGACATTAAGCAACGAATAATCACAACTGCACTGTGAAATGCGACGCGTCTTTTAAAAGCTGCAGATGTAACCCATAAATAAGATGCAACGTAGGGTCGGTGAGGCGCGTGAGAACAACAGCAATCGCTCGGTGTTTTACTGCACCACCCTGTAAATCAGGCCCCGGCCACTCTGCTGCATGTGCGCTCACGCACACTCTTGCCCATGCACAGCCCACTTTCTGCAGCAGAGTGTGAAAAGTAAAAAAAGCTCACCTGTCTCAGTTTGTGTTGATTAGTGAGCTGATGTGTGCATGCAATGTTGAGCGCAACCTCCATGATGGGGTTGTTTGTCACAGCAGTAATGAGAAGACACACAGCCCTGGACTTTGGGTACTGCAGGCAGGATTTCAACCAAATAAGCTGAAGCATTTTGGATGAAATAATTGGCTTATTATAAATAAATAATAGAAAGTAGATAGCTTTAATGATACCTGGGGGGCTTTTTTCCCAAATCTGTGAGTCCTCATTAACAAATGTTCTCTATTTTTTTTTCGTGTCCCACCATTTTTTTTTCCTGTTTTTGTCTCTTCTTCAGGATCCTGCTGACAGTGGTGGTGATCTTCCGCATCCTAATAGTCGGCATTGTGGGTGAAAAGGTGTACGAGGACGAGCAGATCATGTTCATCTGCAACACCATGCAGCCCGGCTGCAACCAGGCCTGCTACGACAAGGCCTTCCCCATCTCACACATCCGCTACTGGGTCTTTCAGATCATCTTGGTGTGCACGCCCAGCCTGTGCTTCATCACGTATTCCGTTCACCAGTCCGCCAAGGCACGTGACCGAAGTTACTCCCTCCTGCACCCGTACATGGATCACCATGGCCACGGCCACCACGGTCGCCATCACGACCATCACGCTCGCAAGATCCACTCGCGCTACATCAACGGTATTCTGGTGCATCCTGAGAGCAGTAAAGAAGACCACGACTGCCTGGAGGTCAAGGAGATCCCCAATGGACCCCGGGGACTCCCTCCAACGCACAAGAGCGCCAAAGTTCGGCGGCAGGAAGGTATTTCCCGTTTCTACGTCATCCAGGTGGTGTTCCGCAACGCGTTGGAGATAGGCTTCCTGGCAGGCCAGTACTTCCTGTACGGGTTCAACGTTCCAGGGATGTTTGAGTGCGATCGCTACCCCTGCGTGAAGGAAGTCGAGTGTTACGTATCTCGTCCCACAGAAAAGACTGTGTTTCTGGTCTTCATGTTTGCGGTCAGCGGCATATGCGTGCTGCTCAACCTGGCTGAGCTCAACCACATCGGCTGGAGGAAGATAAAGACGGCCATCCGAGGGGTGCAGGCTCGGAGGAAGTCCATCTGCGAACTGCGCAAGAAGGACGTGTCTCACCTGTCCCAGGCCCCAAACCTGGGCAGGACCCAGTCCAGCGAGTCAGCCTACGTCTGACAGAGGCTTCTCTGCCCGGGGGCCCGAGGACCTCTTCAATTTTTGAGAAGAGCTTTTCCCTGGCCCAGGATTCCGAAACATTAGGGCACAAAACTCACCACTGCATTATTATTATTCAGGAGCACAGACAGACTCTATGTAGTCACGATGAAGCATCAAGACTTGGAGGTGAATTAGAAACACTTAACTGCAAAGGCAACTGTGTTCTGTAACCAAGCTTACTCCTAAAGCTTACACGACAGTGTTCCGTACTCCCTAGGTGACACTAGGTGCCTTCAAAGAACCCAAAAAGATCAAACTTATAAATTGCTAATAATGTTGAAAAGCTGTAAAGATAGGTGGAATTATTTGAATTTCAATGTTTTACCTTTGCTGTAGGTCAGAAATAATCTCCTTAGTTTCCTTTTATGTGTGCATATGCAAGGGCTTAAGCGTGTGCATGCATACGCATGTACTAAACGAGGGGAAAAAAAAGCCAATTTCTGACTGCTGAAAATTGAATGGTCAACCAGTTTGAGATAATGTTCTTTCTTGCTGTCCATACTCTTAAAGTGAAGTCACTTGGGGGACACAAAAGCACCTTTAAAACATGTTCCAAGACATTTACACAAACGAACCAATAGAAATCAACAACACTCAGAGTTGGAACATGTCGGTGTTCGGGGATTTTTGTCCATCACTTCTCATATTTTCTGTAGCACTGCGCACCAATCACTACAGACTGACATTGCCTGAGAGCTTTTGCTCAACGTTATGAGCCACATGGTGCAATGAAGATGAGTTTGAGTTATTTTTCAACAGTGTTAACACACCACGATGCTCTCACTGCCTTGTTAGGCATGCTGTCTCCTCCCAGAAGCCACACAAAACAGTCCAAAAAGAGACAAAAAAAAAATCATGCCAGTGTTTCCACTTTGAAAAGTGTTGATAGAGTTATATAAAGGTTTCTTTTTCAAATAAACGTAGAAGTACTCACAGATATTTTAAACCTTAAGATTTAATTTCCACGAGCATATATGGTGCCATATCAAAGTTACTGTATATAGATGAGACCTAGTATTTATAGTAAACATTTTTCCTGTTCAGCATAGACAGGCTTCATGTGGATGAGGGAGCATGACTTTGAGAGCAAATGATCATAGATTACCAGCTTTAATAATATGTATTATTCATGTGCTCATTGTGAACTCTAATGCAGACTGTATGTTCTGAAATAAGAAGTGTTTCCCACTATGGACTTTAAAAATGGCATGTTCCAGAAGCGTTGATAGACAGGATAGATGATGACATGTAAAAAAAATATATGAAAAAGAGAGAGGCTTTTTATTTATTTGCATCCTATTAAATGTAATACTTAGCATGCATGAAGATGAACATTAGAGAGATATAGAATCCCAGTGCGGGAACATTGAAAGTGAATACCTGACATGCTCCAAATCTGCAGCAATAATAAAATAAAGTATGTGCAAAAAAAAAAATAATATATATATATAATATATATATATATATATGTGAATAAATTATTATGCAAACCATGACAATGGCTGCGCTGTGTTAATTGCCATGATGGCAGATTATAGTTACGAACAGTGGGAGATACCTTGTGTTATTAATTTAGCATCATACATTCTTAAGCCCCTTTAAACACAGACACCTGCTACCCCGTGTTAGCTGTGGAGGTGTAAATGGAGCTCCAATTATATTCAAGTCATATTATCCCTGAGACATAAAATAAAATAATTTTAAAACAAAAAGATTTTCTTACTTTCCACCATGGGTATTGTACATTAATTCTTATGCATCGTTTACAGCTGTATACTGTAGATATTTACAATACAGACTGCAAAATATTCTGCAGCGCTTTCAGTTTCACCAGCTTCACAGCTTCAAAAGCAGCCTGAATATTTATTATTCAACACAGAGGGATGATACATCTCAAAATGATGCATTAGTGCACTCTGACATTCCTTTAATAAATTATAGATACTCAACCTGTTCACGTCTGTGTCATCTAAACTGCTGACTAAAGCGCAGTGATGGCTCAGAACTTCCCCACTTTTGCACTGCAGATTTTGCGCGGCATTCCGGTAAAACGTCTCTCACGCTGCTGCTTGTTGGGCTCAACGTGACTCACGGCCAGGTAAGTTATGTGACTGGACCTGATAATTCCAGTAATGAGTGAGGCTAGTGAGGGAGACATGTGGGGGCGGCGAACCTTTTAGCGTTATTAAAGCATCAGACGATGCAGGCGTCGCGCAGCCGGTCCTGGGAATGCTGAAAGCCCAGTGGAGCAAGGAGAGGGAGGATATGGGTGACGTACAGGTGTGTTAATAAAGTAGATCGTATGATAGTATTTGGAATAATGAATTCTTTGGTCATTCATTCACTTAAAGGCCTTAAAGTGTTTTTATTGACACACTAGCAGTCATGATTGACTCCCTCCCTCCCTCTCTCTCTCTCTCTCTCTCTCTCTCTCTCTCTCTCCCTACCAAACACACACATACACACACACGCACACACAGCTGGTTGCTGTGGTGACAGGAGGGCCGTAATGATGTTAAGCACCACAGAGACTATAATGAAGGGCAGAAACAGCACTGCACCAACACAAAGCACTCAAGCATAGAAAGTTAGACGCACGCTGTCCTGGGCTTTATGCTGCAGCCCCAACACAAGTGTACGCAAAACCAAATGAAGGGAATTCGGCTGCATGCTCACCATAACTGGGCAAACTGGAAAAAAAGCATATCGGAAACTCTGACTGTGAACTACAACCCTTTTGAAATACGACATTACTCACAAACTGTAGTTGAGATGTGGATGAGCACAGAGGCACCATACTCCACCTTCAACTCAGAAAAACCCTCCTCTGCGCTGATATTTGTGCTGATAATTCCATAATTCTGCTCATAAATGTTGCAATCATCTCATACAACATTTATTTGCTGGGGTCATGAAAAGATTTTGGATGTTTTAATATTAATTGTTTTTTTTTTAAATTTCTCTCTTGGTGCATGGGGATCTGTTCTCTCCCTCTGTGTCCGTTTTTAGCACATGCGATATCTGCGCCGCGGCTGCCTGCTTCTGTCACAGTCTATTTTAATTCTTGGTTTGACATCTGGGGACAGCGGGGATGTGTTTCGTTGTCTTCTCTCTGAACCAGAAGGGTGCTCACATGTTTCCTTGGATCAACTGTGCTGTTGATTCTGTTAAGCAACAACATACACCCCACGCAAGATGCCCCTCTTTGGCATTTGGCTGCTCAACCGTCATCAGTGCTCCATTAAAACGTGTCATTTTTGTTTGCACACTGACCACTCTAATAAATCCACGCTGCACACAACTGGTGCTGACAGCTTGATTGACGTTAACGATCTATTTGTAGACACTCACCTAGTGAGCGCAACCTCCTCGTCGATGTTCACGTGCTCTGTGACCTACTCCTCAACAGCTGATTCATTATCAGACATAAACTAATAAAAACAGCACCGCAGGGGACAATCGTTCATTATTCCCCTCCTGTGCTCTTGCCCCCCCACCCCTACTTTGCCTATTCAACTGTTTATAGAAATTAATTTGGAGCTGGATTATTCCTCTCGCGAGCATATTCCACATTACTGTCTTGGCCCATCACTTTGTGTCAGTCTCTGCAAACTTACGTGAAAGCCCTGCCTGGCACTGACTGCCCGTCCCTCCTTCCCTCTATTTGTCTCCATCTGGTCCTCTCCTCCACCACCTGTCTCACTCCTCTCTCTTTCCACTGCGTCCCCCACCTCCACATTTTTCTTTTGCTGTCCTCTGACCTCCTCTCTCCACGTTCATGCCTGTTTTTCACCTAGGTGTCACTCCTAAGATGGATTCTAATGATTTCCTTTTATCCATAATATAATCTTTTCCTTCTGTCATAGAGCCCCCCCTTCACACACACACACTCACACACACACACACACACACCTCTCATTCCCTCTTCTCAACCCCCTTTGACCTCTAATTATCCTATTTCTCCTGCCACAAAGCACATCAGCATGTTTTCAGCTGACGGAAACATCAGATGTCTTCTCCCAGCTGCTCTTCCAGCCTCCGATGCTGCTGTGACAACATATTATAGATGCAGGCTGCTGATTGAAATATTATTAAGGGAAAAACTCTGATCAAATATTCACGTGTGAATCGACTATCTTTTCTTAAAGGTAATTGAGAGATATGTGTTTCCTGTAAAGAATATAGAGACTAATTCTTTTTAGTTTACCTCCTCATCATTTGGTGGATTCACTTTGGTAATTTTCTGCAAGAGAAAATAAAAACGGCAGGAGATTTAACCACCTTCTTTTCACCAACATCAATTTTTTCAGTTCCTTTGGATTTTTATACAAATTCCAGTCTGGGTTTTGACATTATTTCAGCACACAAATGATACTAGAGTATAACACTAGAGTACTTGTTGATATAAGACTAAAAATCAATTATTTATTAGTTCTATCAGAGTATGGTGACACACATGCTGGGAACTTGGGCAGATGCGATAATGTGGCTGTGACATTCTTGGCACCTTTTATATAGAATATAGGAATATAGAGAGCAGGAGATTTAGATCGACATTTAAGGGTCACAGCAAACAGGTCGAGAGTCAGTAATGTTAAAAAAAGAAACGGAAACAAAGCTGCAGTGTAATGCCTCCAACAGGATCTAACAACACACTGCAGAGCAGGGATGTCCAAACTCTTCCACAAAGGGGCCGTGTGGCTGCAGGTTTTTGTTCCAACCAGTCAAGCACACCCAGTTTGACCAATCAGCTGTCTGAAGACTCAGATGAGTTGATTAAGTGAGTCCAGTCTGGTGTGCTGCTGCTGGGTTGAACAAGAACCTGCAGCCCTTTGGGGAAGAGTTTGGACATCGCTGCTGCAGGGGGTTGGCGACTATCTAAAATTGGAAGTATAACCAATTATTTAGAATATCCAACCAATGCATGGAGGGAAAATGAGAAGATGCCTGTAAATGAATGAGGACATCACACAGAATTTCCCCGCCTGTAAAATCAGACACCCTAGGGTTTTAATCAAGAGTCCTTTATTCATCCACACATATTTCATCAACACACCACCCGCTGTTTGAGACTGACGGTTGGTTCCAGGCATGAAAAGTGCGAATAAAGGGTGACCCTGCTCCCAAGGTCCAGGCATTGTTGGCGTTTTAACACAAAACTGCACATGCGACTTTCAGGACGTTGAGAAAGATGCTGTCTTGATGCCAATGATCCAGCGGGTGGCTCCTTGGTGAAAAGATGAATGACGGATTTGACTGAAGATAGCCTTAATACTAAGTTCCTTGCACCAACTTTATTACATTCACAGTTTCCAGCCACAAGAGCCATTACATAAAAATATCAGTATAATCGGAACCTCAGTCACATGCATAAGATGATGAATGATGGCAACATGGTTGAGAGGAGAAGCTTTGTTCTTGACAAACATGGTGCATTCTGAGCTAAATACAAACCTACATATCTTCTTAGGACACATTACAACTTGTTGAACACAAAGCTACCATCTTCTGATGTTCTAAGGCAGTCTCTGTCTTTAATGCTGTTTTTGCAACAGCAATATTAGATCTTGCAATGTGTAACAAGTTCAGTATTTGGATAATCTGTAGAAATTGATCATTTATGATTCCTAGTAGTTATAAGATGAAGAGAAAAAACTGCACTAATAAGATCTGGTAATGGTCACATTGCTTTGCATGAATGTGTAAATGAATATCTGACCTTTCAGATGCACAGAAAAAGAAAAAGAAATGCTGATAGCGCACTCTTCAGAGCTGGGAACCACCAGATGCTGCCGCACTTCAGGAACAGCTCGAGCAAAAATGTCACCAGAAAGCCCCCCCCCCCTACACACACACACACATACATTTTGCAACTGCCAAACAATTATAACCAGTTTGGCCTTTTCATGCTCTTATTGCACAAAGTTGAAGTTTACCACTTTAAATGGTGAAAACCACAGCTGATATGAATATGTCTTGGGATTTCATCAGATATTCACCATAAAGTGTGGTAGAAATTGTACCGCAGGTTTTGAGGACTTCCAACCAGAGCAACACTCACGGCTGAATTCACCAGAATTCATCTGTGGACCACATTACAAAGTTAACAGTTGTTCCTGTGCTCATGGTTACATCTTTCTTTTTTCTCGCTGGTGCCCTTCAGCTTTGAGCTTGTGGTTATGCAGAAAAAGTCTCGTGAATTTAACCCCTGATTCTGCTCTTAAAGTCCAAACAAATGGGATTGATTTTAATCTCAGTAGATAATTTAAGAATGACCACTAGTTCAAGTTTAAATCTTGTGTTTAACTCTGCTCTCACCATCCTTATTGGTGTTCACAGAAAAATACAACCGCAACCATAAATTATTTTCTATGTACCGACATTTGTCAAGCTGCTTATTGTCATTCTTGTCGCCCTTGACTTGATAATTACTGGCTGCAGATCGACTTTATCCAAAAAAGTATTCACCTATGTGCAGTATATTAAAAATAGTTTGGGCACGGTTGTCATGTTGACACTAAAATCCCTGGAATGACTTGGGCTTAACATACAGAGCGGTGGGAAATGAACTAATCCAGAGTCACCTGATCACGCTTAAAACCGTTGAGCAACTCCGAGTGGTTGTGTTTAGAATTCCGCATGTTTGCCTTTTTGTAAAGATGAAAGGAAGAAAAAGAGTGCTGAAATCATGTTACAGTCAGGAATGAGCACATCTTTAAATGGGTGTCACATTATATTTAAATGAGGGGTTTCACACCCTCTCTCAATTTAAAATGAAATTAGCTTTTATGCATCGCAGGAAACATTTAAATGCATCTTGTAGACCAAACCATGAGCCAAAGTCTGCCCAGAGGATTAAGTAATATATCAAAAGTAGCACTTCATTAATCCATGAATAATATCTCATTAGTGTAAGACGTGGAAGTGAAATGACAGGGATTACACCGTCATCATATTTCTGACCAGGAGTGAAAACTCACACCTGAATATCAGCAGGCATTTAAATGTTAAAGTTACTCAAATCTGACTGAAAAGGTCACAACATCCTAAGGAGGAATGACGCCTGATTAGCTGTGTGTCTGTCTTGAACAAATCTTTGGATGTGAAGTTTAACAAATACCAGATGGGAAATATGATCCAGAACTTCAGCAGGTCTGAGGGTTTCTGGTTTACATCCTGGTTTCCGTTCGAGTATTGAATAGTGGGTTGGTGGTGGGAGAGGTACTGGGACAACTTCAAAGCACTGCTGAGGTGCCCTTGAGCAAGGCTGATTCTCACTCTGACACCTCTCAGTCAACCACTGTGTGATCACCTCATGTCCATACATCAGCTTGTAAAAACAGTCACTTTCCCTCTATGCCCCCCAATAAAGGATTCTTCCTCATCTCCTCTTCTGGATCAGTCATAGTTCAACGCTGCTCGGCCTGACAGGAGACGTCGCAGATGCCTCAAAGCGCCGCCAGTGCCCCGGGGCCAGTAACGTGTCCCTCCATGCTGGGGGTGAGATAAGATCCTGGGTTCAACTCCGCTCTCACCTTCCCTCGGAGGCATTTGCATTAAAATACAGCCGCCTCACAGCCACCGGGCATTCGAAAAAAAAGCTTCAAAGAAACATTTTCAAGAAGAAACAGACTCAAGAGGTATGTTGAGCATATAGAGCACAGAGTGCAGCAACGAATAAAAGTAAATCAGTTCTGTTCATGTAGAGTTCATGATGCATCAAATAATCTTAGATTCAAACTATCTGAATGACTTTAGCGCCACTTGTCTCTGGTCTGCTTCCCGGAGCTCCTTTATTCTTTTGTCTTTGCACATTTCTGCTTTCACGCCCTGCAGACGTCACGCTTCTTGTACATCACGCGGGTTTTTCAATTAGCGGCTCTGAGCGGGGGGTCGTCAACGCAGAGCAGCGTGCGCCAGAGTCCTCCAGTCCGGAGCCCGCTGACTGTGGGATAAAGGGGCTACCGCCTCCGAGAAGGGGAGGAAAAGAAGAAGAGGAAATGCGTATCACCTGCTCCGCAGTGCTGGGAGTGACCAGGCGTTCAGGAACCCAGAACATTAAAGTCAAAATGCTGCCTAAATCAGCCGCAAGTCCTTCAATGTGTCCGTTTTAAACCTTTTTTTTCCCCAACTGTGTGGGGAAAAAAAGGAAAATGATAAATATGACCTAGAACTTGAGGATGACTTAGTGGATTGGATCCTTTCCCAATGTGACATTAAATGAGCGGCCTGAGCCATTTAAAAGTTGGCTCAGGGACGGATGGTTGAGTGCTGGTTTAGACCATCGGTATGTATAATTCAGACAGACAGGGCTCGACAAGAACCTGTTTTCTTTTTTTTTTTTTTCTGGCAGATTCTCTGTGAGCTCATCAACAGCGTGTCTAAATCAGATAAACCGGTTCCAGTCATCAAGCCCTCAAAAACTCCGTTCGAGCAAATGGAATCGAGAGCACCATTTCTCGAGGCCGCACGCTGAGCGCAGAGACGGAGAAAACAAAGACAGAGAACGACAAAAAAACATATGAGTTCGTCACAAATGTTTCAGGCATCTCCGCTGCGCTGCATTACACTGAAACAGTTAACAAAGCCTCTGCAATCATTTCCCAAAAGCTGACTCTGCTGTTAATGAATCTGCTGCATGGAACTCTCTGCAGGAAGGATGTTGTTAACTCTGCTGTAGTTTTAATCAGAATTACCATATAAACTGTTTAATATTTCAACATGCATAGTTATTTTAAGACAGCAGAGGTAGGTGAGGTCTTCAATTCGGTGTGAACACCCTCAGCAATACTGTATTTAATACTTCAGCAGTCTGATGTCCTCATAAATAAATGTATTTCAGTGTTTTTGTGGTTCAGTTGATGAACGCTTTGAGACATTCAGCTGTACCCACAGTATGAGATGTAATTATAGTCATTATCAAGCCCATATGACACTTTTAGTTTCTAGTCTGGGGAGTAATTGTCTGTGATCCATCGATTAGATGCTACAGGGTGTGGAAGCCAGAGTCAATTAGCATGAATTCATTATTAACACTCTTTAATAATGGATTGGAAAACCAAGACCAAGATCGTCAGAGATTCTGGAGATCGCAGCTCACGCATCTCCCGCCTCGCGCATGTCTGTGAACGCATCAGGGGCAGGTGACGTCACCCTTTGACGTCACCTTTAAAACCTCCTCGATGTGTGAATTCACACGTCACACTTATGTTGAGTTATACAGTAAAGAGCCATTAAAATGTGCAATGCGTGTGTGTGTGTTTGTGTGTGTGTGTGTGGTGTATTTGTTATTACTAATGAATGAATATGACATGAATATTTCATGTAAATAAAAGGAAATGGTGGCCTGGAGGACCCTGTTGGGCCGCTGTATTGTCTTCAATAAAAATAAAAAAAAAACTACAAGAGAGAAACAGACTAAACTGATACAGAATGAAGGGACACGGCAGGTTTCTAATGGACCAAATTTAAACTCCCAGCCCTGGAGATTATGGAAAGTAAAGGCCTTTCAGCGTGATTATCAGGCTAGAAGTAATGCTACAGACAGCGAAGCTGTGAGGTAGACAGATTAGACCATCTGAGGGAAGTAGACGTCCACTGGCTTCCCATCAGGAATGCGTCTGTCCACCAGAGATGACCAGTGTGTCTAGTGGGCCAGTGAGCCCAATGTTACTCAAATCTGATTGAAAAGGTCACAACATACTGAGGAGGAATGACACCTGATTAGCTGTGTGTCTGTCTTAAACAAATCTTTGGATGTGAAGTTTAACAAATACCAGACGGGAAATATGATCCAGAACTTACATCCCAGGTTTGGGTCCAGTATGGAATAGTGGGTTGGTGGTGGCAGAGGTATTGAGACAACTTCAAAGCACTGCTGAGGCGCCCTTGAGCAAGGCACCAGACTCCTAAATGCTCAGAGTGCATGTCCAGGGCTGATTCTCACTCTGACACATCTCACTCAACGACTGTCTGATCACCTCATGTCTGTCAGACTGTTCAACGAGACCAACACACTTCAAGATGATGATAAAGCTGCCTGTTATAATCCGGCATTAGAGCCCGTGAGGTGTCATCTGTGCAGACCGGAGCATCCGAAACGCTCAAGTGACTTTTATTTCAGTCACATTTGCAACATCAGGCCTCCGTTTACCAGGAGGGACTGCGGCGTTTCAACAATGTACCGCTTTGTGATGTAAAAGGTTCTTGTATAACTGTATAATTGTTTGCGATATTACAAAAAAGAGCTTGCTTGCGACCATTTCTAGGCGTCATTTGTTGCTGAGGAGCCTCCATGTGCCATTTCAGGCACTAAACAGCATCCAAATCTGCTTCAGGCCCCTTCCGGCTAGAGCAGGGCGATGTCGGCTGAAGGTGAAACGATCGCCCTGGGTGAAAAGTTAATAGGACAACCTGACTTGACCTATAGAATTAGCTCTAGGTGCGAGGAAATCAATGGGTGTAAATGAATTTCAATGACCTGGTCACCAGAAGGACCTCCGGAGTTCCTTAGTGCGGCTAAACCAGCTGTCTGCGCGGCGGAGCCCCAAGATGGATGAACACAAGACAGGTGCCACGTCCTGTACACGTACAGTAGACGCTGCCTCCATATCGAGGCTGACGTAAACAGAGATTACATGCGGGAATGAGTCAGATCATAAATATAGCTGAACTGGCACCAGAAACGGAGGCGCCGTCACAAATAAAGGCGTCATTCACCCTGCCACTGGTGACACAGACTGATGGAAGGCTGCAGGAAATCCCAGGTTCATGTCACAGAATCTGAAACGCGCGACGTGTGCTTACCCTCAGAAGGGTCAGCGTGAGGGCCTATATTGGTTTGATCGAGAGGCAGGTCAGTCTTCTTCTGCGCACTCCTACTGTACGTCTGATGTTCATCACATCATCGTCTTTTGCCTTTGCAGAGGAGAATCAGGTAAAAATGGTGAAACTGTACACAAAATCATATTTGATCCTTTGTTTATATGGTTTTGTTGTATGAATTGAACCCTAAAAAGATCAGTTATCCTCGGTTGCATTTGGGTGCAGCATTATTTATTATAGACAGTAACTGATCAACATTTATCAAGGACACTGATAACCAGTATTTACTTTTTATTCTTATACACTATCTTATTGACTTTGAATTTGTAGCAGTCAGAATGAGCACGTGAAATGTGACAGCACACTGTAAGTGGGTTATTACATTGCAAATATTAATTTAGTATGAATTAAATTAAGGTAATGAAGTCCGAGTCTCCGTTTAGAGGTGATTCAATGGCTCCCCCTGCCGGTGATGAGAGAACACGACACCAGCACAACTGCGACTAGAACGCCCCCCTCCCCATTTATGACAAATTTGCAGATACAGAAACATTTATTTACAACTTGGTTTCTTTATTGTGGGTTTTTTTTTTTACTTTTATTTTTTGGAATGCTTGACTTCCATCACGTGACCAGGTGCCAAAACAGTGCAAACGCTGCATCGCCCCCCCCCAAAGAGTTCCCAGTCATCTCCATCAATCATCAAGCTACGGTCACTTCTAGACAATCATGATACAGGTGTGTCACAAAAGCTACTTGAGTTACAACAATTATTGTTTCACTTTTAATATTCAAACACTGGAGATGCAGTGCCCATTTGTCGACAAGACTCCTTCAGATTTGAGTGACATTTGTACATAAATACACATGCACATAAACTCAGGGGAAATATCAGTGTAAGCTTTAAAAAAAAAAAAAAAAAAAAAGCTCATACTCGCTCTCTGCACACCAAGTCTGTGAGGGAATTAGTGTGACAGGACGACCCACGCATCCAACTTGTGCCACAGACAGACACACATCCGCCCACGAAAAACACTTAAGGCACACACACACACGCGCGCACGCCCACACACGCTATTTCTATTTAAACAAAGCAAGTTCGCAGCCGAACACAGCGGTCCTTTCGGAGAGCACGGCGCTAATTAAGTTCACAGACAAGCGTTTTGAGGGTTTTTTTTTTTTTGTTCTTTTTCTTCACATGGCCGGCGGTTGCTCTTCGGTGTGACAGTTATCGACTACAGTGCTGTACAGCAGCTGAAAGGTGTGGCGGGTCCTGGGGTGGCTGAGAAAGCACAACAGATACAAACACTGAGAATGGAGGATAGAGAAGGGGGGTGGTGGTGGTGGTGGGGGGGGGGTGAGGAGCACGGAGAGGGAGAGAGAGCGAACGCGCCTTCCTGTCTGACCAGACCGGGCCCACTGATTTGGTTTAAAGTCAAGCGGGACAGGATGGAAGTAACGCTTGTGGGTTTGCTCTCGTTTCGTTTTGCTGAAGCGCGAGTCGCGGCCGACCCTCCCGACTTTCCCCATTCACGGTCGAACGGCAACAAGGCGAGGGTCGAGGGTGGTCGCGTGGGTCCTCGCGCAGGCCGAGAGCCGCGCCGTTTGCCTCACGGTGTTATTAACGCCTCGGGGAACGGTCTGGTCCGGGTTGAAACTGGCCTCTCTTTAGAGGAACGCTCCGTGTTGGGACAGCTGTGTGGCACATGTGTGGGACTGAGGCCACGCGCTCTCATGTTGATCGGGATCAAATGCGCTAAAAGCAGAAGACGCTACCGCTCGCTCTCCCTCTCTCTGATCCATCACGTTGACACCCCTCTCCCTCAAAGAGAACCTGTCCTCCTGCAGACACCAGAAACACGCCCACTCCCCCCACCTCCTCCTCCACGAGACATCCCTCCGGGCGAACGCGCAGCTCCGCCTTCAAACCAGCGACGCCCGCCTCTCCTCCGGCGTCTCCTCCAGGATCTGAAGCAGCAGGTCGCTGAGGGGCTTGGCGATGCTGCGGTAGCCCGTGGACGTCAGGTGGAGGAAGTCGAACATGTCCTGCGGGATGATGGTCCCGTCGGAGTGGACGAAGCCCTTGCTGACGTCCAAAAACTGAGCCTGCTGCCCGAGCCGCGGCAGCCAGGAGCGCACCAGCCCGTTGACCGCCGCGTTCTTCTCCCTCAGTGGGTTGGGACGCTCGCCGCGAGGCAGCAAACTCTGGGAAATGAGAACAGTATCTCTGAGAGTTATAAAGATCTTCCTCCCACAGTCCAAAGACAAGCACAGCTGGGATTAATTGGAGACTCTAAATTGTCCTTAGGTGCGATTGTGAGAAGGACTGGTTGTCTCCACCTCTGCCCAATGGCGACTGGGAGAGGCCCCCCCCCCACTAGCCTCTGTGGAGGACTAAGAGGGAGAAGATGGATGGTGTGAATAACATGAGCATTTCTGGGGGTGCGGCACCTTGCTCAAGGGTACCTAGGCAGGGCGATGAAGGCGTCCCAGCACCTCCCCTACTACCAGCACTCCCTTTGAACCCGCCCCCGCCCCCCCCCACACCCCGCCTCTCAGCCCAGCCCCCTACAGCCTGAGCTGGAACGTGCATGTGGAGCCCAGATGTGTTCAGAGAAACCGCTTTCTTTTTTTTCCCCTTTAAAATACGAACGCGTTACTCACCAGGACGATGATCTTTGCTTTTGGGAGGCGAGACCTCAGCAGTTCAGCGATGGCGAGGATCCCCCCCGCCACCTGTTCCGCCGTGTGCTGGTAATTGTTCGTTCCCACCCACAGCACCACCACCTGGACGAGACGACGCATTTCAACACACGCCCTCACTCAGCAGGAAAGCGGGCGGATCACCCGAAATAAAGACCCCCCCAGAGGGAAAACCTCGGTACAGCATGTTTTGATTCGAGCGTAGTCGAAGGGCCCCCCTCCTGCCTGCTTGGTGCGTCACCAACTCTTGCATGTTTCCAAATGTGTCGCAGTAAATTACGAGTTAATTAAAAGCGAGCTCATCCAACAGCCTGACGGTTCCATTTCTCCCTCCCTTTTACTCCGATTCCCTCCCTTTTGTCGGACTTCTCATGGGTTCCAGCAGTTCTACCTCACCTTACGTCGGTGTGCAGCTTCTCTTCCAAACACGTAATTGAACACAGCGTCAATAGCGTTACACCTGCGCGCTGTTCATCGGCGGAAATAGACGTTTTCCCGCAGGCTCACCTTGGGGCGGATGTTCTCCAGCTCTCCGTTCTGCAGCCTCCACAGCACGTTGCAGGTGGTGTCACCTCCGATGCCAAAGCTGAGCGCGTGAAGCGGGGAAAACAACTCCCTCCACACCTGTAGTCAGACAAGCAGTCGGCTGCGATACTCTAGTTCAGGGGTGTCCAAACTCTTCCCCAAAGGGCCGTGTGGCTGCAGGTTCTTGTTCAACCCAGCAGCAGCACACCAGACTGGACTCACTTAATCAACTCATCTGAGTCTCCAGACAGCTGATTGGTCGAACTGGGTGTGCTTGACTGGTTGGAACAAAAACCTGCAGCCACACGGCCCCTTTGTGGAAGAGTTTGGACACCCCTGCTCTAGTTGTTTTACAGGTGAACCATCTCAGCTAAAGCGGCGCCTCACCTCAAACTGTTGCATTAGTTGCACCATTGAATCCCCCACAAAAAGCACATCTGGTTCAGCGTCTTTACACTCTTGCACGAATCTGGTGTGCTGGGGGAGACACAATTATTTGTTCAGAGACCGTTAATTAACGCCGACTTTATTGCTCATCAGAGCTTTCCGAGTCGCCGCAGCTGTGGGTCAACGGCTTTCGGCTTAACACAACTATCTGTTTTTAAACCTCAGCTGTAAAATAGTGCCTGTTAACCTGCTTATTGAGACAATGAGATTTGTCTGGTGGCCCAGCTGATGGAGAGCTTGGACTACAGCAGACTGCTTCGGTCTACTTAGCTGCCCAGGATTAACCTCGCGCAGACTGAACAGAACCAAACACCTCGAACAGAGCAACAAGAATGCCCTTGTCTTGACAAATGTGGGTGCATTTACACAAACTGTGAGCCCGCTTCAGAGTTTTTGAGGGCTAAAACGCAGCCGGCGCTGGACGAATGAGGCACAGACTGAAGACTGCAGAGAGAGAGAGAGATGGAGAGGGAGAGAGAGAGAGAGAGAGAGAGAGAGAGAGAGAGAGAGAGAGAGAGAGAGAGAGAGAGAGAGAGAGAGAGAGAGAGAGAGAGAGAGAGATGGAGAGAGAGAGAGAGAGAGAGAGAGAGAGTATGACAGGTAAGAACACCTGAGAGATCCAGCGTCCATCCCCTTGAGCATCCTCCACGGGCTGGGGCGCTGCAGCCGGGTTCCCCTCCTCGCCGCTCATCCTGCAGGGCACACGCAACAAAACATGCTGGTTCTCCCGGAGAGGAAAAAAAAAACAGGGCGAAATCAGCCCCGACGACCTCAAACCACTGCCTCGACTCGGCTGCTAGGCGATTTGGGAGGCAGACGGATTGGCCTAATACGGATGTAGGCTACTTTCGATTTCCAGACGGGCGCTTATGGATCAGGGCGCAGATCGAATTAAACCCGCTAGGTTACCGCTGATCTGGTAGTTTGACTGCTAGCTACCAGGTTAAGGCGACGGGGGATGTCACGACTGCATCTCTGATCCTTAACACTTGACCATCCCGTTATAAACGACGGTATTCCAGAAATAGCTGCATCCAACGGGAATAAAATACCTCGCCGTGTGCTGGCCGTCCCCCGCTTCGCTCCTTCGGCTTCCCAGCAGTTCTTCACCGCTCCGTCGTGAGGTGGTCCACCGAGGGGGGGGGGGGGCGGGCGGGGGGGGCGCGAAGGTTAGGTGTCGGTGGGGTCGGCCAGACAACAAAAGGTGTGACAAGAAGCCGGAGAACGGAGACTCTTCCAGGGGGGGGAGAGCGCTGCACCGCCGCCGCGCTGCCGACAGGGGGCGCTGTAGGCGGGCGGGGGGGCGCGCACCACTGTGGGGGGGTTTGACCGCTGCTTTGGTCTGTCAGGCAGCCAGGCCACGCCCATTAGTGGGCAACAAACCCACGTTCTTGTCTGTCAGGCAGCCAGGACACGGTAACTAGGCTATTACGAACAAATTTAAACAGGCCCTGTCTTATTCTTTCTTTCTGTCTTTTTTTTTGGTTGTTGGCAACGTTTTTTATATTTTTTTTAATTTCCCTGAAAGGCAATAACGGGAAAATGTGCACAATCTTTCCGGCTGCAAAGCATCATGGGTGGGCCATTGTTCTGGTGACATCCCCGACCCGGTCAGTCCATTAAAGGTTTACTACTTTTAGCACAGGTAGGCACTTGGATTAGATCCACTCTGTTGTCATTGCCAGTGCAAGCACAAAACAAGGAAATTAAATCCAAACGGTGTCAGTGCTCCCAATTCACCTAGAACATTCCCGGAGGAGTCCCAGGGGAGATTTTATTTCAGACAGATGTAACACTGCCCTTTACATCCATTACAAAATGTGCCATTTAAATTTAAACGGATTGTTTTGTCACAATCTTCTCGATGTCTATGTTGTCGTCCCCTGAGTTTATGTGCATGTGTATTTAGATACCCGTAGACACAGATGTAAATAAAAAATATTTTGTCATTTTGCAACGGACAAAAAAAGTAATTGTGGAATCTCTCTCTTGTTCCCTTCAAGAAAATAATAATCAATAAATAAGAAAAAATAAACTCTCAACGTATTTGGAAACAACCGCCGATTTTTTGTTTTTACTCCAATTACACCTCGCTGGAGTTATAATAAATAATCTATAAATTAAATGAAATTAAAAACTACTAAATCATCCCTCGGCCCTCAACTGGGCACTCACCTGTATTACGTCACGGCGGCCGCCAGGTGGCGCTCGTCGGCCGGTCGTCTCAAAGGTGAACTTTAGACTCGCCTTCCTGTTGACGACGATCACCAAAAGCTCGCTTTTGCGCGGCTGTCGCCGGGAATTAAGCAATCGAGGTGTTGTCTGCTCACAGGTGCGGCAACGAGTTAAACGGGTAGGGAAGGATCGGCCTGGCCCCGCCCCTCAGGTGTGGACCTGCACTCACTCCTGCACGACCGCTGCGTTTTCTGCGGACACAATCGCGTAAAATTCCATGAAGGGAGATTCAAAGCGGATTTAAACTCAAGAGGATATTTTTTTTTCTCGTCCCGGATGTATCAAATATGGCTTTTGCTTGTTTTGGGAGGAATCATGGAGCCAGGTGAGTTTGAGACTTCCTGGAGGAGCAGACATTTCGACACGACACGAATTTGAACCTCCCTGACAGCACATCTGGAGTTCACCTGAGGTGGAAATGTGCGGGATCTAAACACTTTCCTGGGTCCTCTGACACCTGACGTGTGTACGTGTCTGAAGCCAGTTCACTGGAATGCGGACAGAGAATAAAAGCTGCACGTTCAACCTGAAGAGAGCTGGAGTAGTTCCTGGATTACTGGGGGGGGGGGTCCACGGTTTTCCCAGTGAAATGCAATTGAATTTGGATTTTTAAAAAACAGCTTTTGTGTGTTAGAAGTGAAGAAGGCATTCATACAGTTAGTTTTGATTGCTGCCTCTAAGAATGGGCATATTTTATTTACCAATACACCAGCAGGTCCAAAGTGCTTCCATTTGAAGACAACTGGTCTGGACTGATTCATAAAAGCTGTTTCATATCTCATCCAAAAATCGAAATTTATTGGCTCTAATCTCTACAACCATATAAATTGTGGATTTTTTGTTATTTTGTCATTAACTGTAAGATAAGAAACAAAATAGTTCATTTCTGAAATGAGGTCCTCGTTTTGTCTGCCCTTGCACACAGATGAATTCCTTCCTGTTCTCCATGTGCTGCATATGTATTTTTTAAAATTTTATTAGCAGTGGAGGACACGTGAGCCATGTCAATATTGATCTTTGTTAACCATTACAAACCTTTGCCAGATATTCCAGCGGGATGTTGCTGTGCTGTAACTACAGTTAAAAAGTGTTAGGGCAACCAAATGGAGCTCGTTCATTTAGTCTGAATGCAGAGGCCTGGCTGTAGTTGGCGTCGCTGGCCTCTTATTTGTAGGTTTAAGATAACATCATCTGCACCCTAATGCAACACGTGTTTCTTCAGGGCTTTTCTGACACTGTTGAGGATAATGTGGAACAGGCTTTGCCACAATGTGAAAGTAAACATATCTGTAGTCTGTTTTCCAAGTCGGGAGACTTAATGGGACAACTGAAACCAAACTTTGAATTCTCTGGGTCTGACACTTATTCATTTGCACTGTTGCGACTTGCTTCCAAATACCTGTGGTACGCTGTCAAGGTCGAATTACAGCCAAATGATTACACATGGAAACAAAGGAACGTCAGAAAATTCCCAGATATTTTGAATGTCTGTTGAACTTTAGCACCAGTGACTATTAATAGTAAAACCAGTAAAAGAGCAAGATACTAAGAGGCTCTAAAGGTTTTCAGACGTGTCTCCAGCCCCAAGCTGACCTTGCAGAGAATATTTAAACCTTGGGGCAGACAGTCACTTCAGAATTTGTCCTTTTATGCAATGCAATGCTCGTACTAATGGGTTTGGTATGGTATAGGATATCCTCCCTCAGTATCTGTCCGATCCATCCGGTCTGAGTCATTATTAAAACAGCTGAAACTTGCGTCATATTTAAGTGCTTATTCACAGAGAAACTTTAATATATTGCCATCATTGGCAGGTCTTCTAAACACAAGTGCTGTGAAACGCTGACACCCTGAGCGCTCTTTGCTTTATTTCTCTGAAGTTTTCCGGCAGGAATGTTTTAATCCTCCGAAGGAGTCTGCAGATCTGCTCATCATTCCAACAGATTTATTTCTTGATGCGATTGTGTTCAGATGAGGAGATTAATTGAAGACATTTTTACGTCTCTAAAAAAAAAAAGGAAAAAAAAAAAAAAAGGCTGTAGCGTGTCTCAGGACCAATTATCGACTTCTCATCATTCACACGCAGGCTTTGGTAAAGCTGGCTCAGCTCTAATTCTTTTCCTTTTTTTTTTTTTTTTTTGCAGGGGTGCAACGCGTCGCTGGAATAAATGTTTATACAACGAAGGAGCTGGAAGTGGTCAACGGGACGAGCGTGAGGCTGAAGTGCACCTTCACCTCCACTCATCCAGTGTCCTACAAGTCCGTGACAGTCTCCTGGACCTTCAGACCCTTAAATTCAGGAACAGATGAGTCGGTGTGTATTTCCAATATGTGCTGTTTTTCTTTTTTGTTTTTTTTGTGCTTCAGTGTCACTTCTATTATCCAAGTCACATCACATCTATGGCGAATCCCTGTCGGCCCAGAAGTTTGCTCGTCAACTCCTAATTAAAATCACATTTATTCAATTGAACACTAATCCTTCAGCGTATCACAAATTAGGAGCAGCTTTATAAAATGGGCTGAAACGGGTTAATGTCCTTGACTCTTCTGCTCTTATTTACTGAGAACACAGCTGCGTTCCTGAATGAGCAGCAGCTGTAGATTTTGATAGCTCAGTAAACAGAATTACTATGGTCCTATTCACTAACGATAAATGTTTAGACAGGTTTTTACAAATCCCACCAGTATACTGGAACCACTTTAACATGGATATGTGAGGCCTGAGTCCAGAGTTCTGGCTTTTTGAAGAGGAGCTGTTTAACCTTTCACCTAAAGATAATTACCTTTATATTTGTTTAGATGGATTAGGTGGAAGAGATACTGAAATGAGATTATGCGCCCTTTTGTAAACTCGATGAGAGCACGTAAATAGAAGTGGAGTTTTTTTTGACTTTTGATTCAAAAATATTTGATACGCTCCCTCGTCATCACTCAGTCAACAGGCGTTTCCACACAGTTTTCCAGTCTTGACTTGTTCTCATCTGGATCAGATGTGGGAACTCCACCAGTGCCAAGCTCTCTGCGGCTGGCACGAGCCGCCTCCTGTGGGAAAAAGGCGAGCTCATCCAAAGGGTGAAGAGGTCTATGCTCTCTTTGGTGAAACGAAAGAGGTTTCAGACGAGCCTGTAAAGGTTCATTTGTCCACCGCAGGTCTGAATAATGTAACTCAGAACTATGTTTTCACACCTAGGGCTGAGACAATGTGACGAGAGAGAGAGAGGTAAAAGTTTAGGATTGTCGTTTGAGTCCATCTCTCAACTGGGTCGTTTATATTCCAGGTGTTTTACTACCAAGAGAAGGCCTATCCTTCCGAACAAGGTCGTTTCCGAGGTCACACGGAGTGGTCTGGGGATATTATGAAACGGGACGCCTCCATCACTCTGAATGACGTGCAGCCGAACTTTAACGGCACCTACATCTGCCAGGTGCGAAACCCCCCAGATGTGCACGGACATAATGGGGAGATCACGCTCAAGGTGGTCAACAAAGGTCAGGAAACATTCCCCCCCCCCCTTTTCCCGTAGCAAGAGACGCTTCCTTCCTTCCTCCTGCCAACACTCCTTTCATCTGTAATTCTACCGCTCCGTGCCCGTTTGCAGTTTCTCTGTCCGAGATCGGGATCCTGGCGGCGGCAGTCGGAGGCGCCTGCGGCATCATCCTGGTCCTGCTCGCCGTCGTCATGGCCGTGAAGTACTGCAGGCGGAAGCGCACGGAGACCGACACGGAGCTGCAGTCCCGGGAGCGCGAGTGGAAGGACCCTACCATGTGGTGAGGGCCGGAGAGGAAGCTCTTCTCCTCATCTTCCTTCTGGGGCTGGTGTGGAGTCTGATGGGCTGTTGGGTTCCACTCTGCTGGAAAAGGAAAAAAAAAAAAAAAAGGATTGAAGAAGGCCTGGAAGGCATCTTTTCATCCATGTTTGCTCCTCCAAAGAAAACTCTCTGGTCCTTATTCTAGTCACCAGCAGTATTACACACCCTCACCAGCGGATCACTCTTCAGTTACAGTGGGTCCTTTTACACTTTGAATACAGTTATTGTCACTTTAAAATGCAGAGTGGGAGTTGTAAATATGGAGGGAAACGCCCCCCCCCCCCTTTAATATTCAGTTCACAGCAGCAGTTAATCTCGTTTAGTTGGTTTTACACCAGGTTGAAACTAAACGGGTGGTTTTAACCGAACCTTTTCCACACTGCTGCTGTGAAATGAGTCACGTTCTCTTCATCAGCTGATAATAGGAGGCTTCACTAACAACTGCTGCCTCACGTGAGGCCTTTCAGTACCTTCTCAGAGACCCACGAGCCCATTCCTTGTTTTTGTTTCTGAGAACGTGCCTTACAGTCGAGAGGAGGCCTTAAAACGCCCGTCGGGCTCGCTTCAAAGTGGAGACTCTGGGTAGCGTATGGTTTACGACCGTTGGCGGCTCCTTCAGGTGGATGAGTTTGGGCCACGTTGTCCGAGCGTCAGATGTCTGAGTGTCTGTTTCGTTGTGCGGCTGGATCTGTTTGCTGTCGGGGACGCGTCAGCTCGCCTGATGAGGTACTTCCACTGGCTGCTGTTGCGCTAAAGGAGGAGAAGAAAGAGGTTGATAGTTCAGATGACGAAGAGTCCGAACCCAGCAGCGGGGGCGACGGGGATGAGGGTGAGGAGGAGGAGGACGACGATGACGACGACGACGACGACGATGGCGGTGACGATGACGATGATTAAATTGACAATGTTTTGGACATTTTTTTAAATAATTTAACTCATTCCTTTTTTTGCATTTTCAATCAGTTGTGATGTGTCTGTTGTAACGCTGCACTCCTGCTTCTAGTGCTAAGATAGCAGAGTATTTTTATATTGTCTCTGGAGTGAGAAAACAAATATGCAGAGCCAGATGTATCAGATTTATTTAAGCACATTCAGAGCACCTTCATTACCCATAATGCAGTTCCACTGCAAAATTGTAATCCTCTTTTGTTTGATGAATACGACTGGTTTGCGTCGCTGGATTTCCATAGAGTGGCTGTGGGAAATGCATTCCACCTTGAGTCAAAGTGAAAATTAATGAGTTATCACGTTGAATTAATGGGCTATAGATTTTTAAAGAGAGAAATCCGTTTAATTGTGTTCATTTTGCACAGCCTCTATTTCCATTCCTGTGATAGAATAAAACTTGGCCACAAGTGCTTTGTACTTCCATTTTTGTATATAGTATAAATGTACATATTTAATAGTGAAACTTTTTTAAAAAAGTAAACTCCAGAATAATGTCTGTGTCTAGCACACATGAATAACATGAAAAACATGAATAAACAGCAGTTTTATGAAATGTTTGTCATGCATGTCTTTTATTCACAAAAGGTCACATAAAGGGATATTTTTACACCAGATGGGTGGGTGAGGACATACCTGACAGCCGCTCCTCTCTGTGTCTGACATTACAATGAGCTTTAAAACTGCTGAGAGAAGTTTCCTGAATGTGGATTGTAAAATACATTCTCATATGTATCCCTTATTACACAGGTTTCTTCTCTTATGTTTGAGATAAAGTCTCTTCTTTGAGGGAGACCTGGCCAAGAGGCAAAAACAGTACATTACAAGAGAGCAAACAATAAAAGCAGACAATTTAAAAATGCGTGTGTTTGAAAAAACAATTGAATCCTTTATCTCTTTAAATTGTAATGCATCCATTATAGGTAATGCCTGCCTTTATTATTACACTTTTTTTCTGTGCTGCGACGGTAGAATAAGCCACATAGTCAAAGGGGCCAACAGCACCCCCTAGTGGTGCACTATTTTACTTCCACAGCAAGAACAAGGAGAGTGTTATGTATGGCATGTTAAAGCTGTCATTCCCTTCTTTTCAGTACATTTATGTCACAGTTGCATCACCTAGATGCTTAACCAATGAACAGGTAATGGAAGTAACTCAAACCCTCAAATATACGTGTTTAGTGGGAACAAAATATATCTTATTATCTGTAGCACTTTACCCACAACATATAGTATCTTTTTATGTAATTACTTTTTAACAAGTGATGGTTATAGAGCTTTGTATTTTATCAAAGTGAAATTAGTCTACTATACTTGGTTGTGATTTAAAGGCCTTATCCAATGCTAATTCAAATCTCAGACAGGAGTCTTTCCACTGGAGCAGTACCTTGCATGTGGTTTGGAATGTTGCAAGTTGACCCCTGTCTAACAGACATCTCCCCTTGTACTTGTGAGCTCCGTGTGTTCTGCACAGACCCGCAGCATCATCCTGTCTTTGCAGCAAATGCAGTGGGTGTTCTTTTTTATTTTTTTCATAATGCAGTTTTGGAAGAGTTCCCATCACTGCTGCATTGATACTCCAGCGACTGCTCTGGGCCTGGAGAGGAAAGCTGTGAGCGCACAGCCAAACCGCCCTAACGTCAACAGGCACGCCCCGCCTGTGCCTTGCACCACACTAAACTTAAACTCACTTCCTCACATTTAACGTCTCGGCTAAGCTGTATATATAACAGCATATTGGATTAGTATATTGGATTGGCTGCAGTATTGCTGCACATAATGCTGCAAGAGGGAGCTCGCTTGCACGGTTAATATTTGCCCCAACACAGACGTACAATGTATATACATCATGCATTTACAACGGCTTGGCATTTAACGAGGTTTCAAAGACATACACTTGCCTTCGATTTGCTGTAGTGGCTCTTCTGTTGTGGCATACGCAGCAGGTCTGAATGCATTGAGGATTACAGACATGTTCTATAAAAGTACAAATGCAACACCACAGAGGCTTAAACTAACCCCCCCCCCCCAGAAGTGTTTGACGGCTGCTGAGGTCAGTCGGTTAGTGTTGACTGAGGCGTACGTGCATTTCGGCCTCATGCAGGATGCTGTGACCTTCCTGAGGTGTTGATTAGGACACGCTTCATCAGTGGCTGTTGATGAACCTTATCAGAAGGGAATAGGGGGGTCGAGCGCAGAGCGAGGAATTCTGATAAAAAAAAAAAAAAAAAACGAAGAAAATGCATGAAGAGGGTGACACTATATCACGGACAGGATGCTTTTATTTATGAATGGGGCGTGGGGATAGGGAACTTGTGTCTGGGACTCAATGCACCCCCCCCCACCCTCCCCAAACTGCACTGCAGAACTTTTCTCTGATCGTCACAGACAGTGCCTGACTCTGCATACACACCCTGAGTCAGGAGGGAGGAGAAGTGAATGGGGCTGATGAGGAGAGAAAGAATCAAAGGGATGTGGGGGGAAGGTGTGGGAGGGGAGGAGCAGGAAGGGGTGGCATGCAGCCAACAGAGAGGACAGGGCGGGTGGGTGGGGAGGGGGGGGGTAAAAGTTGCAAGATAGCGGGAGAGACGTTCAGGGAGCAGAGTCAGCTTCAACACAGTGCAGCAGATTTTTTTTTTTTCCTGGTGCCTCTCCTTCTGTCTGCATCCTTGTTTGCCTTTCACCGTCTCCTCTCTTCCTCCTCCTCTGGCCTGGCTTCGTCCTCCTCCTCCTCTGCCGCCGTTGCTGCTGCTGCCGCCGCCGCCGCCGCCGCTGCTGCTGCAATGTGGCCGTCTCTGCAGTGAAAGTGCTGCTTGGCGGATTCTCCTTGACTGAACCCTGACTGTGCGCAGTGTGCGCTGGGCACCGGGCTGCTGTCCTGTTCACACTGACTCAGCTGTGCAGAGAGCCGGCTGGCCTCTGAATGAGCTCCAGCTGCAGAGAGCAGGTAGGGATGACAACTTGAACTTTGTTTTTTTTTTTTTTTTTTTCTGGATCAAATCGGGCTTCTCCGATCTCTAGGACACTCACTTCCTCGTACACATCCATGCTAATGTCTACGCTGCCTTCATTCTGTCAGTTGTGTTAACTTTTCTCTGGTCTCTCTGCCTAACCTCCAGTCTGTTGGATAGCATTCAGACTCCAGCAGCCCCCTGCTGCAACAGTGCCTTGTTTTGGGTCCAGGCAGCAGTATTTGGATTTGAACCCATAAAGCAGAGAAGCTCAGCTGTGCTGCCTTCCTCTCCTGCTGGCCGCGCCACACCGGGGCTGGATCCTGCAGCGGGATTTGTTTTGGAGCGCATCTGGCTGCCATGGAGGTCCGGTGGTTTGGGGTCGAGACCCCAAAGCTGGGCTCTCCGCACCGAGCCGCCTGCCTGATCTTCTCCATACTGCTTGGTAACGTCACCTCTTCTTACTTCCTGCACCCTCTGCACGCCCCCCCCCCCCCACCCCCATGTGCATCATGTAATCGTGTTAGGATGTTGTGGCTTTTCCATAACCTGACACCGACCTTCATTCGCTTCCGACCTACGCATTTGCAGCGACTGCATCAAACTGCTGCGCAAGTTCACCTCATGTGGGAATTCAAGGATATGTGTGTTGATCTGCTGATGAAAACATGAGATGGACTAAAGTCAAATTCCAACAGTAAACAGATCCATAACTGCCGAACAGGGATTCCAGGAATCAATGATAATGACTCCTTTTATCTGGGACCAGTAAAATATAAGTAAGTATATTTACAAACTCTCTGAATCACAGGAAGGGTAAATGCCATCGGTTATATTTAACAGCTCTAAAGCAAATCCCAGATTCCACTTACATGAGGTTATCCGGATCTGTCCTGTCAGTCAGCCCAGCTGCTGTTTATCATTCCAGCAATTTTTCTTCCGAATGTCCAAAGTTGACAAGTTTTCTTTAGACTTGTAGTCTGGTTGTGAAAAGGTGTGGCTCTTGTGACAAGTTGGCACAGCTCTCCGTATTTAAAAAAAAGTTTTAGTTTTAGAGAGTAACAACACACTTACTGCACAGGGAGTGGGGATGGAGATGTTTTTGTCCCAGCATATATCCCAGTGTTTATCCCAGCATATACCGTCATAAGGATCCTTGATCTACTGCATCAGTCGATAGGCCTGTTATATTTTAGATGGTTTATATCTTTGTGACCTGCAGTATTTCACTCATCACCCCAGGCTTCAGATTGTTGGTTTCATTTTCTTTAATGGTGAAACGGCCGTGATCATTTCTTCAACTTGATCTAAAATTTGAAATGGTTCTTCAAGCAAGTTTGGTATCGTTTCGGGATGTTTATGATGTCACTGTGCTAAAGTTGCATATGTAGGACAGAAAGTGGAGCATCTGATCTCGTATAATGTGAAGCGACCAAACTTAACCTGAAACATGAAGCGGACGTGAGACCTGGCGCTGCTGGGATGAGAGAAGAGAGCTCTTCAGGGATGTCAGAGACGGAGCAAAGGAAGGCGCCACGTCACGACGTCTGAAGGGAGACGGGCGTGTTTGACAAACGAATAGCAGCAAAGTTCATATAATACCATGGAAGATGTCCCTGTTTCCCCTGTGTTGGTGTTTTAGAGGCTGTCCGGAGCAGCAGCGACGCTGAGACTGAGGTGTGAGTGAATCATAAACATTCCCATACTGCACAGCCTGTCCTTCCTATCTGCTGTTCCGAGCAGCCATCCTCCCGTTTGCTGCAGTGGAGGCTGTCACACACTGACCTTGAGCGCACGCGCATGTGCGTGTGTGTGCACGCGCGCGCGCGCGTGTGTGGGTGTGTGTGTGTGTGAGAGAGAGAGAGAGAGAGAGAGAGAGAGGATTCAGACTCGTGCCAGAGAGCAGAAATCAAGCCAAAAACGGTGGAGTTACAGATACCAGTCCTATCGTGCACTTCCCAAACTCAGATTCCAGATTTCACGCCGTCCATCCATCCGCCCATCCGTCCGTCCGTCCGTCTGCAAACTTCACCGTCAGTATTTGTTCGGAGACCACGACACACGAACCCGAGCCAACGAGTGGGAAGCTGGAATTCCTGCACGTCATTCTGGGATCAATGAGAAGTTACACCTGAAAGCAAAGGGACGCTTGTGTGACCTTTGTTAGGTGGAACTAGTTCTCCTCGTCACCCCCGGTGTACAGTTACACCTTGGGCAGCAGGTTTCATCCTCTCTTATGTACAGGAGTGTCACGGCAAGGTCCTTCTGGTGTCATCTTACGTCTGGTTCTCTGGTTCAGGGCTGTCACCTGAGTAACGATCAGAGGACAGTTTAGAAGAAGTTTCATCCAAACTTCCGGACAAATCCAGAACAGCAGAGAGAATCAGGCCTGTAACCATTAGAAACAGAACAAGACACCGGGGTTGAACCTGAGGTTTCCAGCACCGTCCGAGTGCTCTTCCAGGCTCTTCTGCTCACTTCCTGGCATTTGTGCAAAATATGCTGACTGGGCTCTGTGTGTGTGTGTGTGTGTGTGTGTGTGTGTGTGTGTGTGTGTGTGTGTGTGTGAGTCCTGCAGTGGACTGAGAGTCTGTCCAGGGTCCGTTCCCTATCCTTTTGCCCATTGACACTCCCAGGATCCTGATTAGAATATAATCGGTGGTTAACGCGTGGGTATCAATTCCTGTCTAAAAGTGCTCCTACATCTCCTAAATCTCCTCAGGCGCGTGGTCCGCTCAGGCTCTCGAGATGTCTGTGGGGAAGATCCCCTTCATGGAGGCCGTGAACGGCAGCACGGTGGTGCTGCCTTGCACGTACAGCAGCTGTATCGGCATCAAGAAGCTCTACTTCAGCTGGCAGTTCAATCAAAACGGCACCATGCACAAGGTGAGTCTCCAGACCGCGCGCGTGTCTAACCAGTCCCCCCTCTCGGGTCCCTGACGCCTCCTCGGTCTTTTCAGGTGTGCGACTCAGTGATAGACTCCATCGGGGTGGTGCCAGTGGTGAAAATATACCGACAGCGCGTGGAGTTCGTGGGCAATAACGTGAACAACAACATCTCCATCATGCTGTGGAACATCACCTTCGAGGACGGGGGCCAGTACACGTGTTTCGGGATCAACCCCAAAGAGAAGGGCAAGAATCACAGCGCTATATTTGAGCTCATCGTGGTGGACGAGCGTGAGTGGTCCCACCCAGAGAGGTCACGCCTTACCTTAGGTTACCTCCACACACACACACACACACGCAGATCAACCCCTTCTGCTCTTGGGTTTATGGAACAAAAGATATCGACTTCAATACTTGGTTTAAAACTGCGAGCGGTCTTCGGTTATTATCGACACAGCGGATGCTTTTTAGGTGTTTATCAGTGTCCTAATCTGATAATATATTCCTATTTACGCATTACTTTTAATTACATGCACACACTTTACATGAAATGTAGAAATGTAGGCCAGGTCTTCAGGGCATCATTTATGTTTGAATAACAGGCACACTCAAAGGAAAGTAGAAACAAAACAGTGAAAGATTAATTTTTTAGTCTATTGTGGAACACAGGAAATAAATCAGGATCAGGGAATTCATGATGGATGGGATGTACACTAAATCACTATTCTTTTATGTTTTTTTTTAACTCAAGTCTTCTGATCTGACTGTGTTAGTCCAAGATTAAAGGTCAAAAATAATTAGATTCCTCTACGTTAAAGAGACAAAGACAGATGTTGCTCGTCTTGTAATAATATTAACGTGATATAAGTCCCCAAATCTGTTTAATCATCGTTCACCCTCTGAGACATTGTGCCCCAGTTACTACCTGATAATTCAGTATAATTACACACATATTAAGTCTCTGTTGTGATATTTTAAACTATGGACTTAATGCCATACGGGTGCTCCCATACCCTCTTGTCCTCACCCTGTCCTCCTTCACCATCTCGTCTTTTGCCCATGCTGCAGTGAAGGCGGTGGACAACACACTGACCATCATCATCGCCTCGGCTGTGGGCGGAGCCATCGCGCTGCTCATGGGCTTCATGCTGCTCAAGAACTTTACACTCTTTGTTCTTTCCAAGCTTGAGGAGAAAAAGTGAGTTTGATCCGGGTGCAATCATTTGTCCCTGAAGCCGTTGAATTCTAACAACCCACCCCCCCCCCACACACACACACTTTTCTGTTCTATTGCAGTAAGGAGTGCCTTGTAACTTCATCAGGGATCGACAACACTGAAAACGGCCTCTCAGGATCCAAAGCTGCTTCAAAGCTGACACCAAAAAAGAAATGAGAAAGTGCATGTCGGATAACCATTCCAACAATCATGTCTGCGTACTTTCTTGATATGTTTGCACATTCATTTTATTCTCGCTGGGATTTGAAAACTGGTTGCGGCCTTTTGGGGTGGGGTGGGGGCGGGGGGGGTTAGTGTTACAATATGCAACGAAGAGTAGCTGAGCAGATGACACACAACTGAGACCACCGACCCCATCAGTGTCTAAACAGCATGTGTAGATCATGTGTGGTTTACAAATGCCTTACTTTGAACGTTTTCGGCGTTCGGCCGGACGTTTTGGCTCATCATCCACACCCGCTTCTTTGGCGTTTGCACTAACTTGAACGGGGAACCCAGGAAAGCACAGAGCGCACGAAAGCAGAGAGGGGATCGTGCTTCACGGGGACGGATTTAAAAGCAGGGGTGCAGCTTGTGGATCATAGAGGGCTCGGCTTCCATTTGTGTGCTCACGGAGCACAATAACGAGAGAGAGAGAAAAAAAAGACAAAAACGACAGTTGTATATCACTCTTGCGCAGTCTTTTTTTTTTTTTTTGCTTCGATGCCACCATATACGAGCCATGATTTTGCGGCACAATATTTGAAACTTTGACTGTTTTCTTCCCCCCCTTTTTTTTTTGTTTTTGTCTGAATAATGTAAATGCTTGAAATGTGAATTAATGACAGCTGGGCTGAATTAATCTCTTTTTATTGAATGCATCAGAAGTACATATTACATAAGTGAGCTTTAAATGTGATTGCAGCTAATCACCCGGTGTATTCAGACATTTGCAACAAAAGCCCAACATACGATTGTAGAGTTCAGCCCAGCTCCTCATCCTGGACCTTGTCTGTGCTAGCTCTGAAACACAGGTGCCTGTCAGCGCTCTGCTCCTCCGTCCCAGGGGACGTGTTGCGAAACCGCCCATGCGACTCATAAACCTGAGCAAACAACAGTAGAATTAGAAGCTTCGGAGACGATAGACAATCCCCCCCGACGCCCTCCCCATTCTAGAAAACCAATGGTTTCCCTGTTAATGATGCAGCTTTTAAACCAAATAAACAGTGCTTATAAAGCATGTGCATTGCTAGACAACAGAAATACTATTTGGGGGGGCAAAAAAAAAAAAAAAAACAAACCTTCGGATCTTCTCATACATCCATTTGATTCTGTGTTAACCCCATCCTGCTAACAGTGACTGGGGGGCGCACTTCAAGAATCAAATTTGCTTGGGCTGGAAATGTTTTAAGAGTCCCAGCATGGCTGTACCAGTAGCAGCTGATCACCATACTAGGAGATGAATGTGTGAAATACACTTTACACTTTACATTCAAAGCACTGTGATAAGTCTGAATGTACACTACTACTACTATAGTAATAATAATAATAATAATAATAATAATAATAATAATAATAATAATAATAATAATAATAATAATAATTGCTTGGGGCAATAATAAAAATTGACTTTAGACATTAGAACATATATGAGGTGTGTGTAATCTGAACAATGTCTGAGTAGAGCACAATGTGATGAATTTGATACAGGTGTTATGAAAGGATACTTGTGACTGAAAGTGACTAATGCGATGTGGTTAACGATGAGAAGTGAGTCTTAAATGATACTTGCTTTCCGGGTCTTAGTCGTATGAGGATATCACAAACACCTGCCCAATAAATATGAAGTGAACATCTGCTTAAAGCTCCCTGTGATTATTTCATGCGTTCTGTATTGTTGTCTTGATGCACTGCCTCCTGCTGGGCTATTAAAGATTAAACCATATTTAAAATTGATATTATTGGACAGAAGCCCATTATAAGGTGTGATGCTATAAACCCTGGAAAACATGGGTAATTTCTTTCCATTATGACAATATGGTTAAAGTCTTTTGTCATTCAATTGTTTCATAATTATTACGGCTGCTGGTGCCTCTGCGTGTAGGAGAGGTCAGAGGTCAACTGCATTTTTCTACACGAGGATTGTACCCAGACTTTAAAGATGAATCTATCTAAGATGTATTTATATTCTTAGCTTTGTTAAATGTGCGTACATCAGATCATAGATTATTACCAGTGTGTCGATAATACCAAGATCTTACATTCAAGGCAGGGACCTCTTTAGCAAACGAATGACAGAAAGGCACCAAAGATTGAAAACAAATACTTTTGCGCTTATATAAAATAGGAAATTCTGGAAAGAAAATACATATGTGTAAAATGATTGTTATACTATTGATACGTTTAAGAAAGCTATGTTTTTTTTTTTAAACATAAGCTCTCTTAGTTGAGCCGTTTGGCGCAGACGCGCATCAGCCTGCGGGTCCAGGTGTGACCAGCAGGTGTCAGCAGAGACCCGCGGAGGGGGTCGAGGCTGCGGGCAGTCCTGATCCCAGCGGCCCCCGAACGACGCACCGCAGAAGAAACACCGCTGCCACACGCACAACTTCGGTCCACGCAAAGTTCACTGTTTGCGCACGACTCGTGCTCCGGTGCGGCGGTGCACTCAAATCAGCCCCAAGGTTATTTTGTCAGGCAGAAGTCGCAATCTGACTTTGTCAGAGTGATAAATGATGAATTAAGTGTGTGAATTAAAGCAATTAATTTGGTAAGTTGTTTCAATCCCCTTCGAATCAAAAGCTCAATTTCAATGCCGTAAAGTACAAATCACTGCCCCGCCTCGCTGTAGGTTGCACGTTGAATTAGATGCAAAATCTTAATTCAGCACCGGGTTTTATTTTAATTAAACTGACCTGTCAGTCTTTGGTGGGCGAGCTTTAATTCCGCGTGGATCACTTTCGCGATGGACCAGAGGCATCCACAGCGGCTTTAAATATTCGATGAACGGGGAGTGTCCTCTAACTTCCATCCTAATAAACGCTCCTGCGGTGCAGCTGCTCGCAGCAGGCGCACGGCGCAGGCAGTGGACGCGGGGAAATGGCCCTGCAAAAGTTAGACACTGGCCTTTGAGGATTAACTGAGAGCTTTCGTAATAAGCTTGTTTTGCCCGCTTTTTTTCTTTTTTTTTTTGGCAATCTTACCTGCTTTTGTGGAAGTGTCGTGGCCCCACACCCCGCTACCCTCGTCTCTCCTCCTCTCTATCTGCATTGCATCTGTGCGCAAATGTCGACGCACGTTTCACGGCTCCGACAGACAAAGAGAAGCCGAGTGTGACTCCAGGTCTCCAGGATCAGTGGCCAAATTCATAAGAAAATACGTGAATGCGTTTTACTGACATCTCAGCTGCCGGGGCTTTTTTTTTGGTGTTTTTTTTTCCCAGTAGATCCACATTTGCGCAGAGAAAAGCGGAGATCTGGGGGCGCACAGGTTGGCGCGCTCAGCAAGGTGCCAAACAGATCGGTCTGCGCTCGCACCCACGGACAGTTTGGACACAACTGGACCGAACCCCCCCCCCTCTCCCCCCTCCCCATACCGCTCGGCTCACACCACCGTGACCCGTCATCCTGCGGTGTTTGATTGGGAAAGATGGGTTTGTATGCACAGTAGTCTGGGGCGCAGAGGAGGGGGGGTATGGGCGGGGCTGAGGCGCCTCTCATTTCCCCTCCACGCTTAGCGGGGCAGCAGGGCTGGAGAGACCTCCGGGGAGAACAGTCGCCAGTCCAGCACGGAGACCCGCCTGGCCATAAAACCGCGCCTCACACTTGCCAGGATTGCCAAATATTCCTGAAAAATACACCTGCTCTTTATGGCATGTGGCTTGTAACTTTACTCCTGCTGTACTCTCTCCAAGAAGGTAAGAGGACAGAAAATGCCTGAGATATTTCCCCCCCCCCTCCCTGCGCACCAGACTCTTGCCGTTTTTTAAGAAGTTGACTGAAAAAGTGAATGAATGGTGGAATTGAGTTTATTCGCGGCGGTGGGTGACATCCGCGGCTCCTGTCTCGACGGCACATCGGCAGCCTTCAGATGAGGAAGGATTCGAAAATAACTCTGAATCGAAATGTTTCCAAAACTGCAAGAAGATCGATGGTGAATTTTTGGAAGTGTGTTGTGTTTTTTTGTTTGTTTTGTTTGTTTTTTTTGCCTCTTACTGGAGGACTGTTTGGTGGTTTTATGCAGCGGCCTCAGATAGCACTGGGAGCACGGATTGTTTTCGCATTACCAACTCCAGTTATGAATATGTAAAATGGCTGAATAGGGAGAATGAGGTGCAAATGCTGAGGGAGGGTGAGAGAGGAATGAAAACACGCATCCGCCTGCAATTTTAGCATTTGTTTACCAATTTTATTTGCGGATTCAATCGAAAAGTGGCCCCTGCTGTAAAGTTTTGCATGGATTTTTGATGCGCCCGAGCCTTCGGTGTGCAGAATTTGATTATTGCAGATGTTTTTGGTGGACTGTGTTTTGCACAAGCCTCCCGGTGATGCTGTCGTTTATTTCCTTTTGGGCGATTTTTTTTTTTTTCCCGAACAAATTTGTGGCCTTGAATTCTTTCTTTCGGTGTCACAACAAATGGTTTCTATTGCATTTTCGTGAACATCTGCTTGAGCAAGAGGCTCATTTTTAAATAGATCGATAAAGGCCGCAATTACAGCATCCACATTTGTCCTCATTTCATTCATTTGCATTTTTTCCCTTTTTTTTGTCTAGATGCTATTTAAAAAGGCGGCTTTGCTTAAAGTGATTTTTTTTCCCCCAGTATGCACGCAGCAAAGCCCTGACCCTAATGCAAAGTTGATCTTCTGCTATTACACTGCATTATAATAATCCTGAACAAATCTGCGTCGAAAATAACAGAAGTTCAACACTGTCTCCACATGACAGCGTTTTCCCCCTCCCCTAGGCCTTTGTATCGCCTGCTCCGCTTGGAAGCCCTGTTTGCATGTTGTTTTTGTCATTCTTGGTAAATGTCCCGACAAGATATAAATTTTTAGGAATAAATTCTGGAGGTTGCGTTGGACGGGATGAGGAATACGGCTACGCACGACGCAAACCTCTTCATCAAACTAGGCCATTAGGTCCATTTTCTCTCATCAAAAATGAAACATCTCACGCTTTTTTGTGCCGTTTTGTGTGTTTTTAATTAACGATTAACACCTCATCTATATTTGCCGTCGGGGTTCAGTCACTCTGCCCAAATCCTCCGCCCGCGCTAATATTTATGGTTGGTTTTTAATTATTATCGTGGCTGTGAGTCCAGAGCCTCGATGGCGTCTGTGCAATCATATAAATATGCGCAAATTCATTTCACCAAATGGGGAAACTCCGGGGCGTCGGTGGGCGCAGATTATAGACTTGCCCGGTCATGTCCCTCACTAATGGCGCACCTGGAGCCCTCGGACGCGCTCCGCGCTCGCACACGTGTCGGCGCGTGTGTGCGCGCGTGTGCGTGTGCGTGCGTGTGTGTGTTGTGGGATGTGACGGGGACACCCCCTCTTAAGTTTGGTCATTTATCGCGCATTTAACCGATTTGTATATATTTTTTTACGCATGTATAAACTATTCATACTCTTTTGTCTCCGCGATTAAATGACGATGATCAGCCTGTATAAATGCGAAGTATTATGTCACACTTAGCGATATTTTCGCTGGAAATGTCATCTTGTCACAAAGATTCCGGATTTAAACTTGACTGGTAACTCTTCCAGCCGTATGTCTCAGTTAAACGCGCAGATTAACCCTACACGAGTATTAATTAGGGTTGAATGAAATTACTTTAAACAGCCAGAGCTGCTTCATTTTGAAAATAAAATTGCAAATAGGAATATGCAAAAAAAAAACAAAAAAAAAAACAAAAAACCACCCCCAGCTGCCCCCAACTCTGTTATTCCCTTTGCGAGGCTGCACAATTAAAGCCACAATCTGAGCTGGGGTCTCCATTGAGTGACAGAGCTGTGAGGTCCACAGGGGGGGCAGTCATTACTCAGGCAGGCTCAAGCATACATTTTTTTAATCAGCTGACACCTGACATTATTTCAATTCATAAAACAGCCACGTTAAAAGGCTTAAATTAAGCTATCGTGCTTAATTTCCCTCTTTTGGACCCGAGCTTTGATTTCCAGTGAAACTCGGGTGCTGGTAGTTTTTGTCTATTTGATGATTGTAACAACTTCAGTTTGATTTCTAAAATCAAGCAATCACAAATTTCAGTGGTCTTCATGTGTTTTTTTTTGTTTTGTTTTTTTTAAAAAGGGGGTTTAAGTGGGCTGTTTCTGAGAAAATGGAGCTGCTTGGCCTCTCCACCGGATCTGACACTTGTATCCGCGCGCCTTCCGGCTTCTTCAAATCAATTTCAAATGTCAATAAGATTCAAACAACAAATGCAAACCAATCTCTGCCTCCAAAAAGAGAAGTGACTGATGCTAAATCGAGCCGGACCTCCCCCAGATCTCATTGGATGCCGACGCTTCACATTTTCAGAAGGAGGGAGCGTTTGGCAAATGTCAGATCTCTGAAGCAAGTAGTAGTTGGGGTTTTTTTTTTTTTTTTTGGATCTCTATCTCTCCCTCCATCTCCATCTCTCCCTCCCTCCCTCCATTGCTCCCTCTCGGAGTAACTCCCCTCCCTCTCTCTCCCTCATCACTAGGCAGAATTAAAGGTTGGGGGAGGGGCAGTTTATGCAGACTGTGCTGGGACTTGTGATGCACAGATTTGATATTCACATTAAGAGAGAAACTGGCTGCTTTGATGTGTGTGCGTGTGTGTGTGCGAGTGTGTGTGTGTGTGGGGGGGGCAGCAGGTCCCAGGGGACTGCTGAAGTAGCACACTTTTTTTTTTTTTTTACTGACACAGCACAGTCAGCGGGGGTTTGAGGTGGAGGGGAGCACACTGTCGGGGACAGGGTGTGCTGAAAAACGGGAAGCGCATTGTAGCGATACCCCCCTGTTGATTAGACATAACCCCAACCCCCCCTCTCCTCGTGGATCGAGCATAAGTGTACACCTAACCTCATCCCCCTGCATCCACCCCTGGTGTACAATTCGCACCCATACCGATCACACACCCACCCCCCCCAGGATCAACCCTCCTTTTCAAGCTCAATTTTACATCCCCAAAATCACCTGAAGAGAGGAGGAAGAGGCTTTTCTGTATGTTGGGGATGTTTCGGTTAAAAGCCTCACTTTTGCTCCTCGGGCTTGTACAATGTTTATTTACCTTTTCAGCAATATAATTGTGACCAGTGATTTTGGCCGTGTGTGTGTGTGTGTGTGTGTGTGTGTGTGTGTGTGTGTTCACATCCTGTTGAGGCGTAGATCAGCTGCATTATGCATGATGAAACCTTGCATAGGTTATGACTTCTGCCTCCCTCACATACATATTCATGGGCGGCTCTCTGGCAGGATGTATAAAATAGTGGCTGTGGCTCTGACAGCAGCAGCAGCAGCCTCAGCTCCAGCAGCGGCGTCTGTGCCTCCTGCAACACCTTCCGAGCCCCGCGTGCACGCGCGAGTGTGTGTGTGCGCGCGCGTGCGCAAGTCTGTGTGTTTTTTTTTGGTTTTTTTTTCCTCCTCATCTGAACGGGGTTGATGAAGCCTCCCGGGTGCTGGTGAACTGCTGCAGCAGCCACGCAGGAGACCCCACAGATGTGGTCAACAGATGTCAGGGTGCAAACGGCGGTGCTCGACGCGCAGAGGCCGTTCATAGGTGTTTGCGGCCATTATAGTCGCGCGCTTTGGTACCGCAGAACCGATCTGATCTTTTTTTTTAAGCAAAAACAGTCGTGACGTTTCCATTTCTTTCCATGCAGAAAATAGATAATTGGCCCCTGATATTTCACACCAGTTGTTTCTCGATTACGTGAAAAGAAAAAAGAAAGTAATGCCCATCTATACACGGCGGAGCTGGAGCTGTGACCCTGAGTTTTTAAATATGACTTTTTTTTTATTTTAAATTATGTCAGCTTCATGTGACTGAGTGGTGGGGAGTTTGCTCTGATCCCCTTTCCATTCCACCTCCCACTCCATCAATCCCACCACTCCCCAGCCCCCCCAGTGCCCAGGCCTCCGGGCCACATAATCTACTGTACGAGAGGTTCTTCCATCGTACCGGCCTACCCCCACCCAACAAGCTCTCAGGGTGACCCCCTCGCTCCTCTACTTTAGTTCTGTCCCCCCATTGGGAGATTATAGATATTGCAATCTTTAATATGGGCTTTATGCTCAGGGGCCATTATCAGTAATCTGCAGAGGGGAGGGAGTCTGACCTGGTTTTTTCAGCCCATCACTGGACTGCCAGACACATTTTTCATATACCATCTGTAACACTCCGCCCAGCTTTATCAATCCCTCGTCTAAAATGGATAATAACAGGGATAAGGAACAAGTGCAAAAGAATCGGGAATTATGACCACCTGGAGAGATGAAAGTGTCCAGTCTGGGTTCACCCACTCTGCCTGCTTTTATTCAGTAATGTTGTCCTGGTGATCTATCGCCAAATCAACATCCGAGGCCTAAACAAAAGCTTCGTGATTGACTTATCAGATACAGTCCTGATTCACAAACTCGAGATTTGCCCTTGTTTTGGACACTTGTGCGTTAAAGCCACAGCTGCACAAACACGGTCCTTTAGTCAGTTCCAAATGAAAAAAGACAAAAAAAAAAAAACAAATGCTGAAATAGTTCAAATTTTCTGATCCGTGCCCGTGCATAATGGAGTTATGATCCAAGAAAACTGTAAATGAAAGTGGCACACACAGCCTGTCTGGAGTGTGCCCGGGGAGCTGGACCACGAGATAACAGCTAACATTGGGGGAAATCTTCATTTTTATTCTTTTTTACAAATTCATTCAAATGAAGGCCCGTGTTACACATCCTCCATTTAATCACGTTCTTTGAATCAATTATTTTGTCATCTCCTACAATTTCGTCAAAAAACCCTCACTTCTGCTTCATAACTGCACTTTCTGCAAGAAAAAAAAAAAAAAGCATCTTTAGTCAGGAATTACAATAAAGCGCACAGCTTGGCATCGGCATTGTCAATAAAATTCATATTATTAAGCTGTTATGTGTAATCACCGGCTTTCTGGCTCAACGTGTGACGCCTGTAGTCCTATTAAGTGATCCATTGTAAAACCATTCCTGTTGGCATCCACATCTGTCCACCTCCTTTCTCCTGATGACACAACTGTCACCCCCATCATCTCCTCATCTCGCTCTTCTTTCTCCGCCGGAGTGAATGTGCTTAATCTGAAGTCGTTCCCCCCACAGCGGCGAGTGTGTGTGCGTGCATGCGTCTGTGCGTTAAATATGTAAGGAGATTAAATAGAGTTAAATCTCCGCGTCTGGCATAGAAATTCCAATCACATAACCTATCAGCGCGTCCCGTCTCCGAGCCTCTGCCTGTGAATGCACTCACTTCCGAGGTAGCAGCCTCCACCCCCCCATCCGGCCCACCTAAACCATCCCAGGCTTTAGCCCAAATCCTTTCTGTGTCACATGACTGATATTTGCAGCTGGACATTTGACATACATTTGTTATGATTATTTCGCCGCACAGTTGAAGGACATTCTGACATTCCGTGTCAAATAATGTGAGCGCTTTAAATCAATAGCGGCGAAATCCCATTAGCGCCGTCGTGTTTTACTTGTGTTCGGAGCTGACCTGTGACCTCTGCGGTGGGCTGTAAATGTGGCATTTTGCTGTCTGTTTCAGTACACAGTGAGGATGTGGGCTCTACCAGGCTGTACTTTGTGAATGCCTCCCTGCAGAGGGTAACCTACTCCAGCTCGGTGGGGGTGTCCCTGCCCTGTCCAGCAGGAGGCACCCCCAGTGCCATTCTGCGCTGGTACCTGGCCACCGGCGACGACATCTACGACGTGCCCCACATCAGGCACGTGCACGCCAATGGCACCCTGCAACTGTACCCCTTCTCGCCCTCTGCCTACAACAGCTACATCCACGACAACGACTATTTCTGCACGGCTGAAAACCAGGCCGGGAAGATCCGCAGTCCCAACATCCGCATCAAAGCTGGTGAGTTGAGGGTGAAAGCACCCCCCTCCCCCCTCCCCGCCCCCTCCACACACACACACCCACACACACACACACACACCCCACCCTTCCCCGACTGATAAATGTACGATCACGACGATGAGGACGGGGGCAAACGGAGCCGTATGCGAGAGCGCAGAGCCGAGCAGATGTGATTGGCAGCTGCAAAAAGCTCAACCCGCGCCCACAATCACCTGCCCTAAAATAGACCCGCCGTGACCTGATCGCAGATTGACCTAGAACACTGTCTCCACGGAGAACATCTGCATCGCATGCCACACCGAGCCTTCGACCACACCTTTGACTGGGCGCCGGACGGCGCCACGTGTACCTCCAGAACGGTATCCCGGTTAACAAATCCAGAACACCAGCACATTCCAACTTTCGGCACAATTTCCTCCATCTGTGCCACTTTTCTGAGATATCTGATTTATTCTCCTCTTGCATATAATTCTGTTGCCAGTCGAGGTAAAAAAAAAAATGTTACTGATCTCTGGACAAATGTGTTTATTAAATAGGCATGTAGAACAGGAGGCAATTAATAAACCAGATATTATAGGTAGTCTATTTTTAGAAATTATGACCAAAAGCTGCATCTGTTGCCATCACGTTTCCTTCCTCCACGGTCCTCGTTCTCCTCCTCCCCGCTCCCTCGTTCTTCAAACTGTCCTCCTGCGCCAGGCTAAATATAGCCACAGCACACTTCTTTAATTATCTCTCATTAACAAACCTAACTGGTGCTGTTCATTGATTGGAGGCTGCTTTAATAAGCAAGACCTCATCTCCACTAAAACTGCACATCTGGGGGGAGGGGAGGGGGGGGGTTGAGCTCCTCTTTCTCTAAAATCCTACCTAGACAACCAAACTACAGCTGGATGACGCCGCACCTATCGCCCCCCCCTCCTCCCTTCCCGTCATTCATTCAGGACAGTTGTTCCCCACCCCCTTCCCTCCTGCCACCCAACAGCTGTTTTCATATTCTGCCTCCCAACACCAACCTGGACTAATACTCATATTCACTCTAATACTAATACTAGCGCCAAGTTGCGGATTTGAGCCAGGACCCTGAGCTGCATGCCAGCCGGGTGCTGCCTTCATTCCCACATGACCCTAAAGCCTGGCCCCCGGAGACAGGGGATTACCGCGAACCAAACATCCTGCAGCCAGCGGCCTCCGTCGGGGCCTCGGCTCCAGCTCGTGGCCGGGGTGCCAACGTCACTGGATTCAGGCGTTATTTGAGCCACGCAGGGGGTTTATTTTGATATACATGCGTCTCCTCCTGCGACAGAGATGTACGTGCAGGAAAGAGGTCCCAATTCAGTTCCTTAGCAACCTCATGGATTTATCCCGGAGTTGATGCGAGCGCGCTAATTGATCTCATTCCGGGCTCGTCCACCAAAGTGTAAAATCCTGCGCAAACCCGCAGGACGGACACCTTAGAATGCCCCCCCCCCCAGTCTCTCAAGATGATGTCACAGCGAAGCTATAAAAATATTTTCCGTGATTATCCCGCTTAATGGCGGCTCGCACCATTTATGTTGAGAGCAGACGCAGGATGAGAAGAGTTCAAACGGAACGCAAGAGTAGGCCGGCAATTTCCAGTGAATGAATGTGGAGTGCTGTCGTAATTGATGAAAGGGTGTTTTTTGCTCTGGAGTGTTAATGTGCTGTTTTTCAGCGATGTACAGAGAACTAAAACATTGTTTATATCTCAAAACTAATCTAGAGTACAGCATGGATTTAAATTAGAATATATATATATATACCACTTCTACATCTGTTCTGGATGGATCCGTCCGACTGTGCTCATTGTTAAAACATTTCTCGATCCTTTCCTCAAATGACATTTAGACCATCACGGGTCACCGGCTATTCAGTGATATGGAAATGATTTTGCCTTTTAAAACACATATCGGCTGTCTCAATATTTTGCGTGCGCTTGTGTAGTTTTCAGGGAGCCCTACACCGTGCGGGTGGCGGATCAGCGCTCGATGCGGGGCAACGTAGCTGTGTTCAAGTGCCTCATCCCAGCTGCCGTGCAGGAATATGTCAGCGTGGTGTCCTGGGAGAGAGACACCGTCTCCATCGTCCCAGGTAGGAACCCACGGACCACTGTGTGTGTGTGTGTGTGTGTGTGTGTGTGTGTGTGTGTGTGTGTGTGTGTGTGTGTGTGTGTGTGTGTGTGTGTGTGTGTGTGTGTGCGCCTGCAGTTGATGCTCCGCTGTCCTCCATGATTGACCGAACTCTTTACTTGTGTCTTCTGTCTGCTCACTGTTCTGGATCACTGATCTGGTCTGCTCCTCCTTCATCCCTCCTCCCATCTTCTCCATTCTCTTCTGTTTTCCCCCTTTTCTCTCTCTCTCTCTCACACACACACAAAAGATTATTATTATAAGGTTAAGAGTATACTACCTCTGCACTTCCATCCAGCTAAATCAGTCAAAGCTGAACTGCCTAGAGTTTTTATGCTTTTCGTCTATCTTTTAATCGCTTGTACTTTCAATATAACGCTTCACCTGTTATCAATCACCGTGATTGACACGGTAGCAGACGTCTTCTTTTTCTCCTGGTCAGGTCTTTCTCAGTCTCCCTCTTTGCTTGACTCTGGCATCACGTTCTTGGAGAACAGGGACACAATTACAGACAGAGGATGTCGATGGGACCGTGCCCCAACATTCATCTTCATTAACCTCATTTGCATGCGTGTGTGTGTGTGTGTGTGTGTGCCTGCGTGTGTGCGTGTGCGTTGTGTGTGCATGAGGGCATGCATGTGTTTGTGTCTGTGTGCAAAGCCAAAGAGGAGAGCGTATTGTTCTGTTTAGTGTGTTGATCATAAAGACGTTATAAGTAGGTTTATCATGTGGCGGTACACAGATGAATTCAGGCTGTGCGATAACAATGTCGCAGGAAGGGATGAGCCGAGAAATGAACTAAAGGAGAGGCAAGGAGGGTAGTAGGGCAAGAATGGCCCCAGGAGCTGGCAGATGGTGTTTTATATTATATGTATGCAAAACACTGTGTCACACATAAACATGCAATTTCATTTTCAGACATTTGGTTTTACTGTATGCTGAATTGCAGTTTTGTCTTTGTTTACCACGCTGAGAGAGTCACACGGTTTATTTTAAAAGCACCTTTTCATTGTGATTGAACCTGACAGACTTGTGGCGTGCTTCAAAATATGTAAATCCTAATAAAGCAGTGTGTAAAAGAATTAGACTTTCTTTAGTTCCATGCCTTGGTCTAACTGACAAGTAGATAAACATAAACACAGCTGATCTGGCGTGGATACAGCAGACTTCCTCGTGTGTGTATTTGTGGGGTTTCTGCATATGGGGACTGATGTGAACGCTGTCATGAGGCTGCTGTGTGTAATTAGGGGAATATAGGTCAGTAGATGGGCAGTGAGTGTGAGGATCAGATGCTGAACATGATGAGCTGCTCACTGAACTTGTGCACAGAATCGTGCACAGTCCCCACAACGCTGGGTTCTTCTCGCTGTCTTTGTGCTCAGCCTCGGCCCCGGCCTACCTGTTCGTCACTATAGAGAGCCCGTGCTCATATCTGAGACACAGACTCGCACAAAAACAACAAAAAACGATCACTAACTACAGTCGATAGTGGCATGTAAGTCCTCATGAGTCCAGTTAACTCTTCACGAGACCTTAATGGGTAAACCTGCCTTTTTAAGGCTCCTCTGTTACTTTAACATCTGCAGCTAGCAGGGCTGTGTGTTTAGGTCTAATGAAGATGTGAAAATGAAAATTGATTTTGTGGCTGAAAGCTCTCAGCATGCAATTGAGTCTTCATTTGGCTGTCGTCGGACATCACTATTTCTTACCCTCACCTGAAGAAAAAAAAAAGGAAGGGCCTGCAGCCTCCCTCCTGCGGGTAAATCCGCACTGAGAAAAGGTGCACAGGCGTCCTCTTCCCAACAAAAAGTGAGGATGAGGAGGGCAGCGAAGGCCTGCAGGGCCCCGTCAGCAGCGCGATCACATACGGAGCTGAAGGTTGGGCTGATGACATAACATACTGCAGCCGTGGCCTCTGAACCCCAACAGGTTCTCCTCTGTTAAACACACGTCCCCCATCTGGAAATATGTTATGTGTGTGTGTGTGTGTCCGTGTGTGTCCCACTTTTGTCGTCCAGCCAGGACAGTGAAGGGGGGCATTAAGAGGGGATGGGTAAAGGCAAACTGACCTATTTCCCCGTCGCCACCCCGTCCCGTATCGTCCCTTTCCTTAAGCATTGTGTGTGTGTGTGTGTGTGTGTGTGTGTGTGTGTGTGTGTGCGTGCGTGTGCGTGTGTGTGACCCTCACGAGACAATAGAGTCTGAGCAACGATCTGAAGCGGAGCTGGAGCAGAGACAGAGCGACGGAGGGCGTGTGGAAGGGAATGAAAACAGTGGGACGCAGAGAGGGTTGAGCCTGCGTTTAAGGCTGTCAGTCACCAGCAGAAAGCTAATGAGAGGCCTGGGTGGGTAGAAAGTGGACCAGCAGATGGCCGCAGCCACATGGTGGCCCATAGAAGATGCCCAACCATGCACTCTCACATCCACCTGTCACCCACTTAGTTTGTTTGTGGATTTCCTCAATCTATGTATTATTATATAGAATAACAAGACTGGATCAGCTGCATGGACTCGCCCGTCTGTCTGGATGCAGGCCCGTCAGACCCGAATGCGAAGATGGATTTTAATGGCAGCCACCGGGTGGCCAGGTCACTTACAGGCTACATTACAGATCAATCTTCTACCCCTGGGGTCTCTGCTGGATGTCAGATGGTTCAAGAGACACACAATAAGGACACACCCACCCAGGCATACACACACGGGAGGGGTTAGGTGTTAACACCTAAAAGATTCCTAGTGTTTTTTTAATCACTTTCTAGAATGAGGATGCTCAAGAGAGTGACCATCTCTGTGCTCTATTAATATAGCCTGGTCTGCATTGCCACAGTTGGTTAGGATAAATTATAATTATATTATATTATAATAATTTAGCACCTAGAATATTAAAAGTCAGGTTAAAAAAAAAAAAAAAAGGTTTTTCTACTTGTGGAAGAAAAGGCAAAACGCTAATCAGATTTTTTATTTTATTTTTTTTTTAGGTTGGTTCAATAATTATGGCGGCTTTAGTCATGATGGTGAGAATGCCTAAAAATTGGCTGGGGTCTCGGTCGCGGCTTGCATGCTGCTTTATTCATACACGCTCATGCTGCTCCGTACTTAAAAAGTTAATGAAATAAGGCCGCACACGTGCGGGGAGAGGAGAGGCGACAAAGGCAGTGGGACCTCATGGAGAGCGCAGGCATGTCGTGACACAATGTCTGTTTGTAAATCCGTGCGCTCAGAGCAGGAATACATTAATAGAGGCTCTTGTTCAGGACAGTGCAGACTCTTGTAAACACAGGTCTGACACTCTCCCCACTCTCCGACACAAATGTTCAAGCCGGCGTGCACCCGCACGTGTCATTTCAAAACAACACAATAAAGCCATTTTCTGTTTTTGCGTGAACCTGCCCGAATACGGAGCTCTCATTAAACATTAACTCGGGGTGCATTAAGGGCCCCCGCCCCCCCCCCCCCACCTCCCCGCTCCACATCCTCGCTGCGCTCGTGCCGCCTGGCTGCAGCAGGACACGGTGTGACAGAACGGGACGGCGAGCACGTGGCGTCCCCGGGGCTCATTGAACACAACACCATCGACTGTCACCCCCCTCACCCCCTCACCCCCCCAGCCCTTAAGCCTCTCCAACCATCCCCGCCCACACATCTCCGTCCAACCCCTGTCCCACGTGGGCGAGATGAGGGGTCGGGGGAAAGATGCGAAAGTTGGCGTGGAAAATGAACGGCAGCGAGGTCGGAGCGCGGCTCAGAGTCACCTTAAGAGGTGACGTTTCAGCTTATTTAGTCCTTTTTGGAATTTTTGCCCCAGTTTGTGATTAGAGCAACTCTGGGAGCAGATGGGGCGCTGGCAGCCATCTTTAACTCGGTTAGGTTGAGGAGGCACGTGGGTGGGTGTGTAAATGAACACAAAACAAGTGTGTGTGTGCGCGCGCGTGTGTGTGTGTGATGTCTATATGTGCAAGGGGCACAATAGGCATAATTATCTCTGCCTGAGAGGCCCAGCTGGGAGGGGTTGGGGGGCACCGGCTATCTTTGAGAGGCGGAGTTCAACAATGGCTCAACCACAGGCTTTGTGTGTCCGGAGCAGAGGGCTGACAAGTGTCAGCTATTATTGACTATTTACACACCGCTACACACACACACACACACACACACACACACACACACAAACACACACGTGCACATGTCGCAAATATGTACCCATTTCTGCCTTCTCTCTCTCTCTCTCACATTCACACTTACACACATGCTCACACATGCACACGGACGCACACACACACGCTTTAGTATGTTTACGGTGCATCAGTGTATCACTGTCAATCAGTGTAAGGGGGAGAGATGGAAAAGGCCCTGCGAGCACATCACTCTGACAGAAATCTGGACACCATCTCACCCACAAGCCCAGCTGACAGAGACGAGGAGATGAGCCGGTAAGGGAGCGATGCTTTGACTTACACGCTTCCAGTCTCTTGATTTAGATAATGTAGAAATAAAGTGTTCTCACCAACATTTGTACTAACGTATTATTACAAGAATCATCCAGGCTGCCCGTGATGATAAGACCCTTGTAGGGCGTTTGTTGAACTCTCTGGACTCTCACGTTTATCCTGTGTAGCATTCACGTTCATGTAAAAGTCAGGTCATATCTGTGGTAGTCGTGCAGGCGACTGACATCAGTTATCATCAGTCAGTCAGTGCACGTGTGTCTAAATCACTCAAATATAAAGATGGGTGATGCATCAGCACTTCCTCCAGTGATTCAAGTAAAGACCGTGTCTGTGTCTGGGTAATCTGGACATCCACCATCGAGATGCCTTAAAGAAAGTGAAAGCAAGAAGGCCAGTGTCAAGGCTTAGAGTAAGAGCTGGGAGGTTTATGTGGCCTGGCCTGGGTTAAGAAATAGGATTTGGGTAAAGAGGTTTTACCCCTTTTCTACTGCTTTCGTCTTCTCTTTTGTTTCGGTGAGTAAAGGCGGGATTAGCACGAGGAGATTAGAGCAGGCTTTACTTAGAAATAGTATTTAAGGAAATGCTTATTTATTCAGCTTGCCGCAATTGCAAGAAGTTCTGTTTTTCCCCTTCTTCATCTTGAGGTCTGTCTCTGTCTTGGTATTAAAGCAATCATTTGTAGTTATTGTTTCCAAAATGTTCTTCTAGATTAAAGGGAGGTATTGCTTCTAGACTATTCACAGAGTTCTGAGTGGATGTATTTAGACATGGTCTGTGCTTCCACAGCAGATGGAATTATGATTTTCCTTATTTAAGAAATAAAATCAAAACCATTGCTCACCCTTTTCATCTGACTGGATCTGGAGAATTCGGATCTGTCACCTTTAGTCCTGACTGTGGCGGCGCTCTGCTGTCCACTTGAAGGTTTTTAGATTAAGAGGTGCCATCAGTCGCGGAGACCCGATCTGGGATCCACTGGGATTGCCAGCGGTCATCCAAGTGCCATGTTCCTACATGACCTCTCAATCAGACCTATTGATCTGCCTGACTATTAGATGTCCGAACAGACAAGGGCCAGATCAACAGCGCGGGCGGTGATTGACTGCGGCGGCTGAGGCGGCGAGCTGATATCGCGGGCGGCGCTCTGGGGGCTAACGTGAAAGGAGAGTGTTTTGCGATGTTTCCCGGCCGGCCTCGGTGGACACGGATGTCATGTGTAGTCAAGTCAATAATTCAACATGACTACAGCAGTGAGTTGTTTGCTCTTTCTGTCTCTCTCCAGTAAAGTCAACAATTCAGCACGCTGTATATGCAGTACAGATTAAACTGGGCAAACATTCACTGCATTCTTCGTCGATTAATAACATCTAAATCTCTGCCTGTTTAAGCCTTGACTTTTATTTATGTAGTGTAACTAAGGATTGTCGTGTTTGTTGCATTGCCGATAAATCTGGTTTCCCTCAGTCAGCTTGGTTTCTTTTTTTAAACCCTATTATCTGAAATTATCCCAATCAACAACACAAAACACAAAAATAGAACACAAAGGGAGAAGTAAGTGCTGATATATCAGTGTAATTATTAGGCATATATTAACACCAAACTAATGGTCCTAAACACAGGCAGTTATTCCCACTAATGTTTTTTTTTTCTTTTAATTTTTTTGCCACATTTAGCAACATCCTTTGATACCCCACTTTTTTTTCTTTTCTTTTTTTTTTTTCTTTTTTTTTATTAAACCTGGCCTTTTACGCTCCCCCTGGATTCATCCTATCCAAAATCCCCCACTGGTACAGTGTGCTACTTACAGTAGAGACGGTTTGGAATAGATGGATCAGGCTTCCTGGAACGTGTGTTGTACTTTACACATACACAGCACACTCGTGTGATGCTGTGTTGTGTTTTTTGGGTAAACTGTGTTTTGTGTGTGTGTGTGTGTGTGTGTGTGTGTGTGTGTGTGTGTGTGTGTGTGTGTGTGTGTGTGTACTTAAGCTCCGTCTCTCTCTCTCTCTCTCTCTCTCTGTGCTGGGCAGTGACACGCCTCTGCCACCAGCACTCTAATAGGGAGGGACCAGGCCGCTCGCTCAGTGCCGCTAATGCAGCTCAGTGCCCCAGGCCATGGGCTAAGCTGGAGTACATCACATCTCTCTCTCACACACACACACACACACACACACACACACACACACACACACACACACACACACACATACGTCCACCTCTGCCTCTTATCCACTGTCAAATCAACAACAAGGTGGAGTGATGTTTCATTTTTATGGAACATTTTTTTTACAGTAAGAGTTGATAGTTGGTGTTTGGACCACAGTGGATGGCTCCTGCATGGTGTGTGTGTGTGTGTGTGTGTGTGTGTGTGTGTGTGTGTGTGGGTGTGTGTATAAGGTTTCTCCCTCACGAGACTCTCATTATCACTGCTGTCCCAGATGTCACCAAGCACATGAAACACACGTCATGAATAATGGAGTCCTATTTCTACATCTCTCCCCGTTTCAGTCTGTCCTCCCACCCTCCTCGCCTCCATTCCACGTTTTGTCTGATGCTTCTACTGACGCTTAATCTCCCCAGCGCTGCCTCTATGCGAGATGGTCCATTTAGCTTTATGCTGCATCGGCCTATCTGGTTAGAGAGGGTTCATGGATGGGGAACGTGGCTTCTCTGCAGCCCTGCACCGAATTATATCAAATGATGTCTTTTGCATACGACCCCCCCCCCACACACACCCCTCGACCGTCCAGTAAGGCTGCCCCCCCCCACCACCACCACCTCATCCTTCCACATCATCCCCTCCCCCCGGTGTTTACTGTTCAAAGTCACACAGAGCAAATTGGGACAGAGCAGCTAAGTGAAGCAGAAGGGACATGGTTCCATTGCGGTGCAAACTGGACTCTGTCTCAACCCTCCTCTCCGTCTCCGTCTCCTCAGCCTCCACCTCTGGCCCGCTCCTCACCACCCATCAAACTTTTTGTACAGTAACATCCCGTCCACTCGCGATAAGCGAGGGAGAGGGCAGTGTGGGGGGGCGTGATTGAAGGATGAGGTAAGCAGTCACAATTGGTTAGGAAGGAGGAGAGCAGTCCGTATTAGACAGTGGAGCGTGGCTTTTTAATGAAAACATGACAGAGTCGCAGCTTCTCCCAGCGTCTTGACACACACAACCCCCCCCCCTTCCTCCCCTTCCTCCCCCCCATCCCTTTCCAGAACACCAACAAGCGACGGAGAAGAAACAAGCGATTGAACCTCGAGTTCCAGACATTGCTCATGCAGCGTTAGCCTCGACTGCCGATGTGACTCATGCGTCGCTCGGAACAGTTCGGCGGCGCTCACAAAGTAGCTTTTATAGGGGAGATGCAGCAGGGTGGGCTAACACTGCACAATTAGTTGTTACACATCAGCCGTGCCAATAAAACCTGCTTTGAATGTGAATTGAATGGAGTTAAGAGGGCGCCATTCATGGGCGTTAAGTAAGTGCGCCGCAGAGGGAAAAAAAGGCAGGAAAGTGTATATATTTAATTGGCTGACACCTGCTTCTACTCGGGCATTTTAATGTACACAGGAGAGGAGGGGAAGCGATGGGAGGGAGGGAGCAATCACAGTGAATGCGAATGCAAGAGCCATCTTTTTTGCATAAAGGTCTGAAAGGAGTGCCGAACACAGCCGAGTTTACCCTCTGCTGTCTTCCCCTCCACTCGCTGCACTCATCCTTCCCTTAATCTTTCAGTCTGATTGTTTTTTTCTGGTTCGACTCGCTTCACCGCCGGGAAAAGACAACAACAAAAAATAAAAAAACAACAAAAAAAAAAAACTGGACAGTTGCCGTTCACCGTTTCCACTCTGCTAATTTAATGGCGCGCTTTATTATTTTTTAACCTGCCGGGATGTTTTGCTGTCCTATTTTAAGCCCGGTAGGTGTCTCAGTTTGTGTACACTCATGACACGTCTGCGGTTGCGAGCAGCGAGCATATTCCAGCAGGAGAATGTCTCCTGAATATGCAGCATTATTTCGCTCTTCGTCTTCTTTCTGTGACAGTCACAAGTCTTTGATCCTCCTCCCTTTTCTCTTCTCACCTTCTTTCAAATCCCTCCCTGCAACGTGCTGTCGGTGGAAACCGTATAAAGCCCAGATGTACAACGATGCCGTTGTTTTCTTTTATCAATTAGTAATGGTGAAAATTTTAAATTAAAGAAAAAAAATCTTTGATGGTTTTTAAGCTGTAATTTCTTTTATCATGTTCTGAGATGACATCCCTCACGAATCCTCCACCATTAAGATGTGTGACCACACGTGATGCTGTTTTACATGGTTGATTCATTAGAGTACATGCAGCCACTTGTTTGTTCTCAGTAGTGGATTAATCATAGAAACAAGTGAAGTGTTATCTGCACTAAGACTAATTACAAATACAAATACAGATATATATATTTGTACAGCCACAGATTTAAACACACACACACAGAAATTACACATAAGTGCATAATCAATTTAAACACTGGCGTCGGCATACAGAGATTCTTCATCTCCTTATCTAAACTTTCATTTTTTTCTTTAAAGTACCACTTCCTATAATTGCTTGATGATCATTTTATGTCTCGTTTCCAACTATAGCATTTTCCTCCTCTTTGTGTATTTTAATCCCATCGTCTAGACTTCTTGCGTTTCTTTCTGTGATTCTCTGTTTTCTTCCTCTTTCACTTCCTCAGTGCTCCAAAATGTCAGTTTCTCTTGATCCTTCCACCATGGATCAGAAGAGGGAAATTCTTAATTTATTTTTTGTTGCTCACAAAAACTCTTATCTCTGTGTTTGCCCGCCAAATTAATGAATCCATCTCAGAAAAAGCACTTTGTTCCCGTGGAAGGGAAATTCAAGGTAACATTGCAGCAGAGGAAATGCTCAATAATGCTTTAATCACTTTACCAGTCAGTAAGCTAATCAGGTAAATAATTGCAGCTTGCACAGAAGTGTCAGATCACTGCTGCACACTCTGCTGCACAAAGTTACAGAGGAAGTTGTTTTTGGGTGTCACGTCTGTCAATTGCAAAAGTTCCTTTTATATGAAAGCAAGTAAACTGTTCCTGAATATTCCCTATCTTCAGTTGGAGTACGTATGATAACTGTGAATAAATGATAGAAATCAAACTGCTACTTTACATCAATGTCACATTTGATGGATCCCTATTTTTTTCTTTTTACAGTCTTTTCCCCCTAAATGATCAATTTCGGAAGATGAAACTTGTTGAGCCTCAGGCATCCATCCAGAGACATTCACTCTGTGGGGGTGTGAAACCCCTCACCCTGTGCTGCAAGTGCAACACTTTTTAAAGCGCTGGTAACCGGCAGAATCCTTCAAGGCAAAGCAGCCACCGCCTTTGACCATCACTAATGTTGCGTAGGATAAAGGCTCCGCGGGTCAGACTGTAAGTGATCTGGCAGCAGAATAACAGGTTCAATAGCTCATTAGTCTTTTCAAGATCGATTTGATATCGGACCTGGATTGGGAGCTCCCACAGGTACATGGATTTTTTCTTTCCACACAAGAAAAAAAAAAGATGTATTTAATGTAGGATAATGCAACAAGATAACTCCTACTCGGGCATAAATGTGGTTGTGTCTTTAAATAGCCTAATCCAGATAGTGTGAAAATGGAAACATCAATCTAAAGCATGTAGGTCAGATTCGTTTGCGCTGAGCTAAATTTGTTTTCTGAGGATAGTGGAGCTGTGCGTAAGGCTGCCTGTGAACTGGCATCAAGTGACTTTCTCTGAGACCCTTAACCTTCAGGTGACCTCCAACAGAGTTGAGAGAATTTCGGTTTATTTTTGCATTTAAAGCCAAGTACACAGACTCAGAAAGAAAGTACCCTCGGAAGAGAGCACGGGGTTCTTATGAAAGGCTATATTTAGCATATTCATATCGAGCATTGGCTTTATGCATTTATTTGTGTTTATTTTTGCGGTAACAACAGTGGAACCTTCTGTGTTTCATCTGCGCCTGTTGAGCACACATTGTGCTCTAATAAGTGCAGAAAGTATGCTAAAATTGTAACAGGATATCAGTGAGAAGACCCTAGCAACAGGGAGAGAAGGATGAAGAAAGTGTGAGAGTGGGAGGGAGGGAGGCGGGAAGGATGCAGAACATCAATAAATAATGGCCCCACTGAGGAGGTGGAAATATGGGCCTCGTTATCTTTGCGCCGACACTTTCATTTGCATGTGAGAAAATGAGTCGGCTACGAACTCGCACACGCGCGCACCAAAACACCTTTGGATCCACACAGCCTATGAGTACATGTCCTATTTATAGACTCCTGTTTTTATTTTAGCCAATTCTCCCACACCTTTACGCTTCCATTCCTTTTTTGCCTTTTTGTTGTTATTCCTCTGTTCTCCATTTCAGAATAAGGCTCTGAATAGGCATAGATGCTGCTCTGGCCTCCGAGGCTCGTTCTTTTGGACTTAAAAAGTAAAAGATAATATATTGAGTTTTGCCAAAGGTATAAGATGCAATATACCTGAGTACACAGTGTTGCATTTTTCTTTCCTGAATGAGAAGATTATGAAGATTACACTTATTCGTATTGTTTTCCCAGGAGAACGCATTGTTATGCATCCAATAGATTGTGTTCAGCCACGAAGAACAGTTTCTGCTGTCGAATCGCATGTTTTAGGAACACATGAGCAGTTTTTCATGATGGTCTCCTGTAAACGGGTCTTATTGAGACTCTGACTGGCCTCATACAAAATCCAACAATGTTGACATCCTCTAGGCAATCCGGACTCTTTCAAAAAGCCCCTTTCTGCATGAAAGAACCATTTACAGCTGATGAAAAATACTTAAGCTGTTGAATGGTTACATTTTTTTTTTTTCATACACTGGAGTGCTTCTATTTTTTACCTAATGGTGCTTTTAGTTTCAGTTCCCAGTGTTTCACCTCACAAAATGGTCAGCTGATAGTCAAAAGATGAACGCTGGGAGAGCGGTTGCACAGAAATGTCTCCAAGAAGACGTACAAATGTATTCGCTTTTACTGTTTTGTTTTGTTTTTTGCTGTGTGGCGAGTCTAAAGGCACAGAAGTGGAAGTGGAGGCGCGGCTGGATGCAGTGCAGTGAAATAAAAAACACAGGTTTGCCTGATATCTGAGGGACTTTTCACACTTTTCCATTCTAGTACAGTAATTATTTTAAATATAATGCCTGTTTAATCTCAGCAGACAAGGCCTGCTGCTGGTGGGTATATTGAGATGGGTTATAAATAATCCCACAAACGCATTGTCCTGTTTTAGAGAGACTGGGTTCTATGAATCAGGGATCCTTTTGGTGCATTTATAACATTTTCCTAGTAGTGCTGCCCTCATGCTGTCAACACAATGGCACACATGAAGAGCTTAAGGGGCTTATGATAGGAGTAACTCAATGTGCAACAAAAGTGCACAGGGTGGGTGGAGCAGGAGCTCCACGTACGGGACAGGAGAGGTGGACTTGGACACTCGAATACCCGAAAAGAGGGTATAGGTGAATAGGCGTATGAAGAGCCCACAATAATCTCACAATAAAAATGTGTAGTTGTTGGTCACATATCTATTTGAATTCAGTATAAAACAACAGCATGTCTGCTGCCAAGAGGAGGTAAAGCAGAGGACAAGTGTCGGGTTTGTCTCAACAACAAAAATTCTCCTGAGCTTAGAGAGGAAACCATTAACAAACTGTTTTTTACTGCAGCGTATGAGGTGTGCTTGTGTATGTGTGTGTGTGTGTGTGTGTGAGAGAGAGAGAGAGAGAGAGAGATCCACATTGGCTCTAGGTCTTGTTATCTTCTCAAGTCAGCATGAATAAAAGCTGAAGGAGCACAGTGATTTTGTAATTAATATTTTAGTCTGTCTGCCACTCTGCTTAGAGACGGAGCAAGAAAGGGTGGGAAAAAAAAAGGCAAGAGACGTGATAAGAGGTTTTACACAAAGAGATGAAGCGAAGATATACTGTTAAAGAGCCGTTTCGTGTACACTCAGTTAAATGAGGCGGATAGGACGAGAAATAATCTGATGTTTGTTGTGTAATCAGTGTTGTTACTGCACATGGGATGAATTCTGCCCAGCGCTCCACACAGGAAGTGTGTCTTTGACAGATCCAGCTGACTCTCTCTTTCTTCCCCTCGCCTCTCTCTTTCTCTCTGTCCCAGCCTATGTCAGAGTGTTGTGACAGGCGAGTCGTCGGTGTTGTGGGAATAGCAGTCTTAAAGTGCTCATTATCCTGTAAGGCTTCATTCTTGGGGGCAAACAAAGGCTGCTGCGAAATTGCAGCCTGTGCCTCCTCTCTGGTTTAGCAGTATATTCCATGCAAATGCGTGCACAGCACCTGAACTGCCAACTCCACACGACCTGGACAAGCGCAGCGGACGTCGCTACAATATTCCCGCCGCACAGGTGCCCCCGAATCCAGCCGAGTCATGCCTCTCGCTTAACCTCATGGCGTTCCCATGGAAATCTGCTCCATCCAGGGAACCTCTGCATGTCCACATGAAATTAAGAACATGTCGCGCCCTGTTCAGTGGGGCAGTTCTGCTTTGCGCTGTACTCGATTGTTGCGACCAGCGCGCGTCCTCCTGGCGGTGAAGGCCGCCTGGAGTTTTGGGGGAAATAGTGTTTATTACTGGATTCGTTCCAGACTTCAACAAGGATGTGACCGCAGACTCCGCTCTATGTTCCGCCGTAGGTAACAGGTTTTCCCTGACCTCCTTCGGGGCGCTCTACATCTCTGATGTTCAGAAGGAGGATGCCCTCTCCACCTACCGGTGCATCACAAGACACAAGTACAGTGGCGAGACGCGCCAAAGCAATGGAGCCAGGCTTTCCGTCATGGGTGGGTTAAGTTTTAGTAACTTCATGGTAAACCTAATAAATCATTTTTATGCTTTTTAATTTATTTTTTTAATGAGTCAAAGGAGAGTTTTGTTAATTAATTTCTTCATATATCATGACAAATAAGAGAATCAACAAAAACCATATTCGTCTATGTTTGTCGTGACACCTATTATAAAAGTGTTTCAATTTATGTCAAATGTACAAATTACAGCACTTAATTTTAAGACTAAGCTCTAAAATTGTATTGTAGCTTGACCTTTGTGATTACAAGCACTTTATCTGACTGTTAAGTCAGGTAAAGGCCCACATGTTTGAATGTTAGGGCAAATTAAATTAAGTAAAATATGCATTTTTGTTCTGAAAAAGGTCTTTAATCTGACAGGTCTGCTCGTCCTTGCATCTAAAAACACCCCTGTTTCTCCCCTCCAGACCCCAACGAGTCCTCACCTACCATCCTGGACAGTTTCCAAGCGGGGGAAGTCCACGCGGGGCAGAGCATCGAGCTCCCCTGCATTGCGGGAGGTTACCCCAACCCCACTGTGCGCTGGCTGAAAGACGGCCGCCCGCTGCCCTCGGATGCCCGCTGGACACGGCGTCTGACGGGGCTGACCATCAGCGACCTGAGGCAGGAGGACAGTGGCAGCTACGCCTGCGAAGTCACCAACAGCTTCGGCTCAAAGGAGGTGTCCGGACAGCTCCACGTTATAGGTACGTCGGCGGACCGGCTATGCGGTGACGTAAACAAACTGGAAAAGGCTCCCACGCCGCCTTTTTTACGGATGCCGGAAGTCAGATCATGGGCATCTTTTCGTTTTGGGGCACTTCCAGTGAGTCGGTAACCAACATGTGTGAGAGACGTATGACGGCCCGCCATATATCGGACAGGGCGGTAATTCAGTGGGACTGAGTCTGTAACACAGCTGCCAGCACAATTCACCGTCAGAGAGGGAGAGTGAGAGAAAGGGTGAGGAAGACACAGGCGAAGACCCGGGGTTCACCCAAGGGACACCCAGACATTCCAGGCAGCGCTGCATCGACATTATGTGCCGCGCGCTGAGGTATTGGGGGGGCGGACATTAATGTACGTTGTGTAACTTACACAAAGACACAAAGAAGGCGCGACGCGCGGGGAGGACGGAGGGGCGGGAGGCTTCGCCACTGGGCACATCATGGCAGCACACTCTGTGACTGTGACAGGGCGAGGGGTGGGGGGAGGGTAGGGAGGCACAGAGATGCCCCCCAGCATCCACCACCAGCTGCCTTATTGCTCACTGACATTTTCACGTACACACACACACACACACAGGGACAGGCTAACACACACGACGTGGACGGAGATGTGAAGAGATATCTCCAGCTGCTTTTTTAATGAGTGCGTCGAACTGATTGAGTCGCCGCCGCTGATTGTGCTCTCGGTGCCCCCTCAGACTCTGCAAATGCAGAGTCCTCCTGTTTGTAACCATGTTCCATATCAGAATGTATTTAGAAAACCATCATTTGATCATGAAACATACATTGTAATCATAGTTATATATCCATCCATCCATCCATCCATCTTCTACCGCTTGTTCCTCCACTCAGGGTCGCGGGGGGACTGGAGCCTATATAGTTATATATATTATAGATAATTTTATCTGTTTTGTTACTTTATTAGAAAAAAGGTTATTAACACAAGAGACCATAGCAAAATCAAAACCTCATTGGAGGTAAAAGAAAAAAGAAATATATATCTTTTTGGAAGTGTTTTTGAATCCCAGCATCTCTGTGTTGCTCCCTCACAGACCCACTGCGAGTCACCTTGTCTCCGAAGAATCTGAAAACGGGCATCAGCAGCACGCTGTTCTTCACCTGCACGGTAGAAGGGTCTCCGGAGTACACCATCGCCTGGTTCAGGAACACAGAGCTCATCGCCCCCGACCAGCACATCTCCATCCAGGGACAAAACAACGACACGCTGCAGATCACCGCGGCGCAGAAGTTCCACTCCGGGGCCTACCAGTGCTTTGCATCGCGGAAGGGCCACACTGCTCAGGACTTTTCCATAATTCTGCTAGAGGGTATGTGGAGAGGGACTGGGGGGGGGGTGTTGAACAGTTAGAGGAAGCAACACTCCTTAACTCTGGAGTTAAAAATTTATCTCCACACATTTGTTTGTCTTGGAATACCCGAGATGCAGCAGCACAAACTGAAATGACACTCTTTCTCTCCACACTTCCCCGTCTCACCCCCAGACGGTACTCCTCGAATCGTGTCTTCCTTCAGCGAGCGGGTGGTGAACCCAGGAGAGCCCTTCTCCCTCATGTGCGCGGCCAAAGGAGCCCCGCCTCCCTCCATCACCTGGACCCTGGATGACGAGCCCGTGGTGCGGGACTCCACCTACAAGACCAGCCAGTACACCCTGTCGGACGGCCTCACCGTGTCGCACGTCAACGTCAGCAGCCCGCACATCCGAGATGGGGGAGTGTACCGTTGCGTCGCACGCAACTCGGCCGGTAGCGCCGAGTACCAAGCGCGCATAAACGTAAGAGGTGCCTGTCTGCTTTTCAATATAAATGCACTCTACACCTGACTCTGCAGCATACAGACACACGAGAGTAGTCAGCTCCTCCAGGATTACATTTATTTTAGTAGTAACTGTCTTCATTTCCCCTTCTTTCTTAGAAGATATATGTAAAATGGTGAAATCACTGACTATGATTTTGCTTTAAGTGACACTTATTTTAAAGAAATTGTAGATAATTCATACATCGTATGCAATAAGAAAATAATCTATGTATTTCAGAGAAATTCAGATAGATTAGTTAGTAAATCCATCATATCTTCAGTCACATTTTAATAATGGGAGCATAACTAACCTCCCTGTCCACCTGTCAACTTGCCCCAATCACTCCCTCAACCCTTATCTCGTCACCTCCCATTTCTGTGGCTGCTCGCGGCCTCCACCATGACCTCCCTCACACCACCTACTGCTCTTTCTCTGTCTCTCTCATCCCTCTCTCTCTCTCTCTCTCTCTCTCTCTCTGCTCACTCCCTCCATCCCCTCTTCTCTCCCCTGTGTCTCCAGGTCCACCTCGAATCAGACCCATGAGGGACATGACCGCAGTGGCAGGCAGGAACACCTACATAACCTGCCGTGTGATTGGCTACCCTTATTACTCCATCAAGTGGCTGAAGGACGGCATGCAGCTGCCCGATAATCATCGTCAAGTGGTCTTTGAGAACGGCACCCTGAGGCTAACGGACGTGCAGAAGGGTGCGGACGAGGGCACCTACTTGTGCAGCGTTCTGATCCAACCCCAGGTGTCGATCAACCAGACCGTTCACGTCACTGTAAAAGGTGAGCGCCTCGAAGGATCGAAGCATTTCGCGGATGTCGCGCGTCGGAAATTTGGGCTATTTGGACGTATTTTTATTTTTAGTATTTACTTGTGTGTCCAGACTGTGTGTGGATGTCATGCATGATGGCCTTTTAAAGTTGTGTGGCGTGGATTCATGACAGAAGACGCGTCTGAGTGTGTGTGTGTGTGTCTGTGTGTGCGCGCGTGCGTGTGTGTCCTTTGAGTGGGCTAATGATGGTAGTGGGGCAGCTGCAGAGGTGTTTGAGGGTATGTGCGTGTGCCTGCGTGTGAGTGTGTCTCTGACTTAATTAGATGAATAATAATGAAGCCTAGATTAAATCCCCCAGATGTCTCAGCTGTAGTACCCCCACCCCAACCTCCATTGCTATGGCAACGGAATGACTTCCTCCTGCCAATTGGACTCTAACCAGAGCAGCTATTATGGGCTGCAGAGGATGGGGTCTCAAAGGGTGGGGTGGGGGGGGATAAGAGGGTTCCACTGGCCAATAACCTTCTATCTGTCGTAGCATTGCTCCAGATGGCCGCGCTGCAGCTCTTCCACGACTATGGCCGCTTTTATTCCGCTGATTCCCTGCGCTCTCCCTCTCTCGCACTAGTGCCGCCGCTCATCCAGCCCTTCGACATCCCTTCTACCTCAGTGGGGAAGCTCATTTACATCGCCTGCGTGGTGTCATCTGGGGACATGCCCATACGTATCACCTGGCACAAAGACGGCCAGCCCATCGTGCCAGGCTCCGCCTCCGGCGTGGCTATAGAGACCAAAGACTTCATGAGTTCTCTGCAAATCACCAAGGTGACGCTAAAGCACAATGGAAACTACACCTGCATCGCCAGCAACACCGCCGCCACAGTCAGCTGGGAGAGACAGCTGATCGTTACAGGTGAGGGAGTGGCGGGGAACTAGATCAAAATTGGCCTCGGAGGGAGTCAATGAAATAAACTCTTGATCGCATCGTTCTGTGTCGCAGTGCCTCCACGTTTTGTTGTGCAGCCCAACAATCAAGACTGTATCTATGGCAAAGCTGGAGTTCTCAACTGTTCTGTGGAGGGCTACCCTCCCCCCAAAGTCATGTGGAAACATGCCAAAGGTAAAATCAGCAAATCTTCCAGATGCTACCTGCGGTAGGAAGCATGCAGAAACTGTGCAACCATACTCCCTGTTGCAATTTCAGCGTGGTATTTTGAGTCCTTGACCTTCCAAGCATACGCCAGGGATCTAGTATATCTACCTTGATGTATGCAATGGTGAAGTTATTCCTGTCAGACAAAACTCCAAACGACTCTCTCTTAATAATTATCTTCCTTTAAGGAAGCCCCACCGGTGCTGTAACGCGGGACGGTTGGAGAAGCGGGGTGTATTTCATTTCTGTTTCGCCTTCCAGGCGTTGGAAACCCTCAGCAGTACCACCCGGTCCCTCTCACCGGCCGCATCCAGATCATGTCCAACGGCTCGCTGCTCATCCGCCACGTGCTGGAAGACGACCGAGGGTATTATCTGTGTCAGGCCTCTAATGGTGTGGGCTCAGACATCAGTAAGAGCATGATCCTCACCGTCAAGAGTAAGTGTCAGTCATCCTCCCTTCCTGTCCTGAACGCACCTCCTGTATTGCACATACACACACATATACACACACTGTATGCAGCTTTAGCTTTTGGAGGAGAACCAGATCTGCTAAGATGTACTTTTGCCCCAGGCGAGTGTGACTTGCACTGAACCCGACTAAAGCTCCATCCTGCACTTTCGTAAGTGAGGGTATCTCTGCTATTGATTGATGTGTTCCGGCTGCTGGCCTGCGTGTTCTCTGGTGTTTGGCGGGCAGAAAGGGTTGATGAATTAGTGATGAAAACAAAACCACAGGAACCCCTCCAATCAATAATCTATGTCTGAGGAAAGGAGCTGGAAAAGAATCAGGAGGACAAGTAAAAGGCAGGACGGGAGGAGGCGGAGTCAGAGGCCTAGCAGGGCTTGAAGCGTGAAATGAAAATGGAAAATGAAGCGCAGAAATAGAGATGTCTATACATCTGTAATATATCCTCAGTTTCCAATACCACATCCCCCGCTCCCCCATCTCATTACAACATATAACACGATTCGTCACGCTGACGCCTGCTCGCGTGTCTCCTCAGTTCCTGCCATGATCACCAGCCACCCGAACACCACCATGGCGAGGAAAGGCCAGACCAAGGAGCTGAACTGCACGGCAAGAGGCGAGCAGCCCATCATCATCCGCTGGGAGAGGGGAGACACCGTCATCGACGCCGAGAGGAATCCCCGCTACTCCATCACCATCAATAAGAAAGGGGACGAAGTCATCTCGACCCTGAAGGTTCGATACAGATTCTAAGCCTCAACATGAGTTTGATGCTGCCGAGCGAGAGCAGAGTAAAGCAGAAATATAGATCATAATCAAAACATCAGTAGAAGTTATTTAATGAGATGATCAATTAAATAAGGTCGCTCTTAACAGCTCAACCCAGCTGAGCGAGGGGACTCCGTCTTCTTCTCCTGCCATGCCATCAACTCCTATGGAGAGGGTCGCGGGCTCATCCAACTCACTGTGCAAGGTTCGGCTACCACATGCGGCGCATACGTGCCCCACATTCGCCGTCAGCTCAGACAAAAGAGCAGCGCAGAGCCAGATGTTCAGTTAAAGCTCTCGCCTGCTAATTACAGAACCACCAGACCCGCCTGAGCTGGAAGTGAGGGAGGTCAAAGACAGGAGCATGAACCTGCGCTGGATTCAGAGGTTTGATGGAAACAGCATCATCACCAGCTACGACATCGAGTACAAGAACAAGTCAGGTGGGGGTCTTTGTTTTTTTTTGTTTGTTTTTTGTTTTTTTTTAATTATCAAAAAGGGATACAATCACAACAAATGCTGGAATCTTTGCTTCCCAGATTCTTGGGACCATATGTACACGACCAGGAACATTTCACCAACCAACAACCAGGCCAACATCGTGGAGCTGCACCCGGCCTGCGTCTACAGCATCCGCATGTACTCCTACAACAAAATTGGCCGCAGTCTTCCCAGCAAAGAGCTCACAATTAGTACAGAGGAAGCACGTAAGTTGTGTCCTCCTGGATTTACCTGTCCCTTTTGCATTCTCTAATAGTTTCTCTTTAAAGCAGAGGTCTGTTAATTTCATTTCATGTACGCTTTGTGTGACACAGCCCCTGATGGGCCCCCGATGGATGTGATCCTTCAGCCAATGACGTCTCAGAGCATACGTGTCACATGGAGGGTAAATATAAAATACAGTGCAAATAATTAACCAATAATAATTTAACCATAACCCTTCTGAACCAGTGTTCATGAATATGTTAGATTCTAACATTAAGGGTATGTTTTAAGGGTCAATTAAGGACCTTTGCTTTCTTTTCTTTCTAACTTTTCTGCACACTGATGATTGATATGCTTGAAATTATGGTTTGCTCATTGCCAGACTGAAGCTTACATATTTTATTACTTGCTGAAAATAACCTATAAACCCATATCTTAGCTTCACAACAAAGCATTTATAATTAATACTTGCCCCAGGAACGAAGTATGATTTCTATTCAAGAGGAATAAGTAGTTATAATATCCTTAAATGGTGATCGCTGCTCTCTTTGTTTCAGTACAGCTGAAAAGTATTTCTGATTGTAATCGTGTCAACTATTATGTCATTCCTCCCAGGCCCCTAAGAAGGAACTGCAGAATGGGGTTATCCGAGGCTACCAGATCGGTTACAGGGAAAACGGTCCAGGCAGCAACGGCCAGTACAGCATCGTGGAGATGAAAGCTACAGGGGACAGTGAAGTGTACACCCTGGACAACCTCAAGAAGTTTGCCCAGTACGGGGTCGTGGTCCAAGCCTTCAACAGAGCCGGGACAGGCCCGTCCAGTACTGAGATCAATGCGACAACGCTGGAAGATGGTGGGTGCACGCGTGGTAGTAAACAGAACACGGATCTGTTAAACACGCAGTTTCGTTTCATCAGCAGCAGGATGGAGCGCCGTCGACACTGCTAACATATATAGATGCATATGACCTCAAAAATGGAAGGCATGAATTTGAAGCACATCCCCCATTCCTCATTTCACTTTAATTAGCACCCTCATTAGGCTGGTAGAGAGCAAGAGAGGAACAAGGAGGCCCATTACTCTCTAAATGTCTGCCCACTCTGCTTCTCTTATTTCCCTCGGCCATTTATTGGCACCTCATTACTCTTATATTTTACAGCATTTTATTCCTCAAATTTCCATGACACAGCCTACCCTAATTTGTACAACATGAATGTATTAACGCATCTGATATATGGGCATCCCAATAATATATCAATATAAGTAATATTGCTGATTATAAACCGCATAGGTGCGGGTTTTATCCTTAGCATCTCAGCTCAAACCCAAACTCATATCTGTGTTATAACGCCTTAAAACTTCAGGTTGCTGGTCCCAGGTTTACTTCCAGTTCTCATCTGGCAACTATGGTTGAACTGTGGCTGGAATGTAGCTGTAGAAACCCAGGTTGTGATCATTGCAATGATCATTAAACATTAGTCACCACAATATCTGCTTTACTCCCTGCATGGTACCTACTTGACTCACCTTCCACTGAAAAATAGTAAGCAGTGATCATCCCAATAGCTTTTTCCCTTTTATGAAAATGTAACTAAACAAGAGGACGAGGGTAAAGACGTCCTTACAGTGTTGCTCCTCCAGCTGATGGCTGGCCCTCCTGCTAAAGCTCCCATATGGGACTGGTTCTGCTCAAGGTTCCTTCCCCTTTAAAATGATCTTATTTTTATCTCTGTTGTTATAATCTTCTTGCTCTTGATTGTAACTTGACAATAACGTACGAGTGGTTTAGCAGTAGAAGCAGCAGCAGTCCTCTGTCACTCACTCCCATCCTCCGCTCAATCCAGTGCCCAGCGAGCCCCCACAGAACGTGCGAGCCATCTCCGTGACATCAGACGAGGCCGTGATCACCTGGTCGGAACCCCCCCGGCTCACACTTCACGGTGTCCTGAAGGGCTACCGGGTTGTGTTCTGGTCCCTCTTCTCCAATGGAGGTGGGTGGTTTAGAATCTATAGGCCCCATCGGCCTCAGTGATGTCATTATCACAGTTATGTCTCTGCATATTTTCCTTCAACAACAAAAGCGTTGCTCTTTATAGTTGAAATAGTTGAGATGTTTATTTACGTTCTGTGCTGCTCAGAATGGGGGGAGATGCAGAACATCACCACCACACGTGAGCAGGTGGAGCTGCGGGGGCTGGAGAAGTTCACCAACTACAGTGTTCAGGTGCTGGCCTACACACAAGCTGGAGATGGGGTCCGCAGCAACGTCCTCTATATACAAACCAGAGAGGACCGTAAGTATTCACACACGCAACCTTGTATTTCTACCCTCGCGAGGACTTTCGTAGACATAATGTACTACCCAGCCCCCCCCCAACCCTAACCATCCCAACTAACCACCTTAACCTAACCTAAACCCAGTTCTAACCTCAACCTTAAAACCACTTCTTAACCACCAACTGTCCTCACTTCCCAAAAATGTCCTCACTGTGTAGAATGTATTTGTAACAAATACAACACACACACACACACACACACACACACACATACACAGCTCATCTTCAATTATGTTTTCCTTTATTTCTTTAAAAAATATTTTGCAATTAACTTCAAGACAAAACAAATCAAAATGTAACTTTTTTTAACCCTCAGAATTATGATGATGTTGCTGAATTTTGGGTTCAAAATGGTCAGAATTTAGCTTTAGAATGTTGGAAGATAAACCATCAATATCAGACAGATGAAGTCACAAAAATGTCACTTTTTCAGTAGGATTCTTTTTACTTAAACACTGTCACTTATTGATTCATTTGTGCACAAGTGGGAAAGGCCTAAACGGTGTGTGGGAAAAGGGAGAGGGGTTACATCAAAAAAGAAGACTGGCCTTTATCTCAAACCCATGACAAATGCTTATTTATTCTGGGGAGCTCCATTAGCAGTGCTAATAAGAATTAAGAGGCTTTAAATCCGCAAGCCATGGCAAAGGGAGGGAGGAAAGGAGTCAAAGGAGGGGAGGGGGGGGGTGCTCTGCGGGAGCTATAGCATCCAGGAGTCAGCCATCAGTCCCAGCCTGCATCCTCTCTCTCTCCACATCTCCTCTTGCCACAGGCACGGGGATTAACTCCGCTTGGATTAGAGAGAATTAATTTTGTGCTTACACCATTGGAGGCGGGATTACAGGCAGATCCATGTCTCTTCCTGGAGTGGAGGGAGGGCATGGGCGAGGGTTCAAGATGGAGAAATAAAAAAGTGATCAGAGGGCCTGAAGAGAAACAACACTAATGACAATTGAAGGTGGTTGGCAATGAGGAACACTGTCTGTCTGTCTGTTTGTCTGTCTCTCTGTCTCTCTGTCCTGGGTAGATTTTGGGCACCAGATGGGACCCACCCCACACCCCCCCACCCCCTCCCCAGTCTTTACCCCTCCCAGTTTGATATGGTGGTCTAGTTATGCTAATGAGTGCTGCCCCTCCCCACCACCACCACCACCACCATCTTGGCTCCTGCAGGAGCTACAGCTATCATTCTCGCCCTTGTCTCATCTCCTCCTCTTTTAGAACCAGCCTCCGTCCAACCTTTTTGACTTGTTTTCGTCCTCGTCCGTGCAGTGAACAAGCACAAGCTGCACACACAACTAAAAAGGGGCCTCACATAAACGGGAACAAAGACTCGGGGGCTCTTTTGGGAACAGGCTCTTAAATTGCCTTAGCGGCCCTCTATGGACCCCTGATGTGGCCCTTTTGTCAAATGCAAGTTATATTTATGGTTGATTTGAATAGCTCTGACACGGTGAACCCCTACTGTAAGGCCAAAGCGACAAAAGGATTACTCATCGCTTCAGGAGGGTTTCTTTTTTTTCTTTGACTTTCAGTTAAAAATTATAGATTTTGTAGCAGCTTAAAAAGATTGTGGGATCCAATGATAACACAATAACAACACACAAAAAAAAAAATCATTACCTTTCATCAGACCACATACTAGACAGAATTTGAAGCAAAAGACTGCTGGTTGTGTTGATGCAGTGTTTAGGATTCAGTGTTATTCTTTCAAAGATTGTTATTGCAACATCACAGATTTGTCACAGCAGTGTATTCCTTCCATTCTGAAGGCTTCTTGCACCTGTAACAAGGGTTTTACGTCCAGCGCGAAGCTGAAGTGGCCAGCGGAGGATCAGACGCTGGACTCTAATCTGTTTATGGGCCGGAGAGTTAAGAGAACGTTGGGTGTCACAGAGTTAGAAGTGCTGACCAGTGTCTGCCTGAACATATGTCACCCACATCCACGCAGAGGGACTTCTTCCAAGTCCTCATAGAGCGGCTTAGTGCGGGATAAATCTAACAATCTCCAAACAAGCCTGCTCACTTTAACAGCCATCTAACACCCAACATGCTCACACACACACACACACACACACACACACACACACACACACACACACACACACACACACACACACACACACACACACACACACACACACACACACACACACACACACACACACATACATACACACACACATGCCTTCTCTGCTGATGCTGATGCTTCTGTTTCCTTTAGTCCCTGGACCACCAGCTGGTATCAAGGCAGTTCCCTCCTCGCCCAGCAGCGTGGTCGTGTCCTGGTTGCCCCCCTATAAACCAAACGGTATCATCCGCAAGTACACCATCTACTGCTCCAGCCCAGGGTCCGGACAGCCGGTAGGTTCCCTCTCGCGTCTCGGTGACTCATGAACTGGAAATATTCCAGTAGATTGAGAATCAAGTATGCGGGCGTAATAAAAACGTACCGGTGGAAATAAATCTTTGGTAACCACTATTATTAATTAAACCCACGCGTGTGTGTGCGTGCGTGCGTGCGTGCATCTCTCTCACTGCTTTTGCACCATCGCTTTATTTCCTGCCCTCCCAGATGAACAGATGAGGTTGTCTTGGCAACGTGATGAGACGTAGATATGCAAATGAAGCAGAGAACAAGCTCACACATGCACACTGCCGCATAAGGAGCACACAGACACACACACACACAAACACACACACACATGCTTTGCACTTTCACATGTTCTATTTATACTTGCATTTGCGGCATTTCAGTTGTGGTTAGGCTGTGTGCTCAGAGTGAAATGTGATATCAGGATAGAAGCTCACTTTCTTATTATTCACAAATTCTCTTCCCTCTCCGTGCATGAGTGCCATTTAAATGAGCACGGGCAAGGGAGGGAAGAGGGAGGAAGGGAGGGGGACTGGAGGTTGATAGAGAGAAAGAGAAACACCATTAGAGGTGGGGAAAGACCAAGGGGAAATGAGAGAAAAAGAGAGAGACGAAGGGGAGGAGGAAGTGAGGAGAGGGGGGGGTACAGGCTGGGAGGAGCAGAGGAGGGTATCAGTCACATCGAGATGAGAGTGCTTTTGTCCGTCTTTTCATTATCTCCCTGTATCACTCCCTGGATCACCACAACACCACCGCTATGCCGGAGGAATTTTCAAACGCACCCCCAACACGCGCACAAACACACACCTCCCTCCCTCCTGCACATCCCTCCCTCCCTCCCTCACTCCTTGCCTCCCTCCTTCCATCCTCTCCTCTTCACTGAACTAGACAGAGAGGGATTGAGGAAAAGAGGGGGAAGCAAATGGTGAAAGAGCTGAGGATGAACATGGAGAGATGAACAGATTAGAACTGAGGAGCCAGTTTGTTTTTGTCTGGATGTTGCTGTTTGTATGCATGTGTGTGTGTGTGGTTGTGCGTGTCTCCACATATATGTGTTAATCACTGATCAAAAAAAATTAGTAATAAGTAAATTTGTTTTTAACCTAATACCACAAAATCCTCCTCAGGTAAGAATCTTAAATCATTCCAAATTACATGAATTTTCTCTAACATGATTGGCACAGGCTCTGTCTGTCCTTCTCACCTAAGTTGATAAAGCAACAACAGTTGTTATAATTTTAAAAAATACAGTTTTTTTCCAGCATGATCTGATGTCAAAATAAGAGTATGTTGACTTTAATATGCTGTATTACATAATTTAAAAAAATCTGATTAATACTCAAACAAAAGTGGAAACATTATTTAAATAAATTATTTTAAAACGTGTGATAACAGTCCCCAGACGTCTGAGAGAGACGTCAGCATGTTGCTCCCGCTGCTCCCTCATTTTTGTGTGCTGCAACACAACACACACACAGTGCGCGGGTATCACTTCCCGTCACGACCAGCACGGTGTCGCTCAGACATGAGTGTTTACTAACGTGCCATTCGTGCCCTTTGTCGCAGGCGCCCAGCGAGTACGAAGCCAACCCGGAGATGCTCTTCTATCGTATCACGCACCTTTCCCGGGGTAAACAGTACCACATCTGGGCAGCGGCCGTGACCACTGCAGGCAAAGGCAACTTCAGCTCAAAGGTCACGGTGGAGCCTGCAGGGAAAGGTGGGTCATCCAGCGGAGGAGAAGAGCACTAAAGGGATTCCGGGAAAGGTTATGAGGCAAATTGCTCCAAAGCTCTGAAAATTTTCAGCAGCGATCACTTACGGGGCTGGCTCTCCTTCCGGCCCTGTCCACTCCAGTTATTGATTGACAGCTGTATTATTGATCGGGCCGCAGCTTTGTTGCAAGGAATGCTGTTGTTAATTATGTGGTGATGAACAGGGCCTATCCTAGTAAAATGACCCTTGGGGAGAGAGGTGGAAGGAAAGAATCAATAGAGGGCAGGATCTATGGAGAAAAGATAGACTGGAAGATGAGGAGGGAGGGCCTATTAAAAACTACAACTCATGAAAAGCTGAAACAGCTTTCTGGCCATTTATAATTAAATATGAAATCAAAATGCCTGTTTCAATAGGGTTAAATAAGATTTTGTTTGGTTTTGTGCAGTCCCTGCTAAAATCCTGTCCTTTGGTGGGACGGTCACCACCCCGTGGATGAAGGAAGTGCGCCTACCCTGCAGCTCGGTAGGAGAACCAGCTCCCACAATAAAATGGACCAAAGACAGGTACATTTCTCTACTAGAATAAAAACATTGGTGGATCAGATTAGAAACTGTAACCCGGCCCCTCCTGTTCAGTGAGGACTCTGCTATACCAGTGACATCTGACAGCCAGCGGCAGGTCTTATCTAACGGAACCCTAATCCTACGATCAGTCAAAGCTGAGGATTCTGGGTACTACACCTGCACCGCCACCAACACTCTGGGCTTTGACACTATCATAGTCAATCTGGTGGTCCAAGGTAAGACAACTCAAGGATCTCAAGGATTTTCCATGAGCCACCTCTGCCTTGATGCTCAGCCACCGCGTCTGTCTTCACACCCAGTTCCTCCTGACCAGCCCCGTTTGACCGTCTCCACCACCTCAACCTCCTCCATCACCCTGGCCTGGATCCCCGGGGACAATGGTGGAAGCTCTATCAGAGGTACATCCCTGAAAAGCCTCCTTCGCGTCCAGAGAGACCCTGACCACCGTGCAGTTTTCAGAAAACGACAACTTGAACTTCTTAATGCTGGCGTTGGAATGCTGGAAGTACAGCCAAAAGAGGCTATTTGTTGCCCCCTGGTGTTAGAAAGCTGTAACAGCATCACGTTTGGTTTCTCCAAAACCCAGACGTTTGATGTAAAGCTGTTCTTTGTGACTCTGCAGGGTTTGTGCTGCAATATTCAGTGGACAACACTGAGGAATGGAGAGATGTCTTCATCAGCTCCACTGAGAGATCTTTCAAGTTGGACAATCTACGCTGTGGGACCTGGTACAAGGTCAAGTTGGCCGCCAAGAACAGTGTGGGCTCAGGACGCATCAGTGAGATTATCGAGGCCAAGACCCATGGAAGAGGTGAGGAGTGGGTAGCGAATGAACCTCTGGGGGGGGGGTCTCGAAACAGAGCCACACAGTAGTCATTTAATGTATCCGTCATCCGCCCTGTGTGTTTCTCCTCTACAGAACCAGTGTTCAATAAGGATCAGCCTCTTCTCACGCACATCAACTCCACTCACGCGGGCCTCAACCTGCAGGGCTGGACCAGCGGCGGCTGCCCCATCACTGACCTCATGCTGGACTTCAGGCCCAAAGGTACCTGGGCCTGGCAGAGCCTCAGGGCCAACTCCACCACACAGCTCTTCCTCAGCGAGCTGCGCGAGGCCACCTGGTACGAGCTGAAAATGAAGGCCTGCAACAGCGCCGGCTGTGGAAACCAGAGTTCCCAGTTTGCCACCACTGATTACGACGGCAGTAAGTGTCTCTTGCTTTTTTTTTCTTTCTTTTTTTTAGTTTCCATCTTTAGTTTTTCAAACTATAAATCTGCTGCTTCCTAGGCACGATACCCCCCATCAAGTCAGCTCGAGGAGAGGGTGATGACGTGAAGAAGCTGTTCTCCATCGGCTCTCCCGTCATCCTGGTCACCCTCGGCGTCGCTCTGCTCTTCATCATCCGCAAGAAGCGCAAGGAAAAGAGGCTCAAACGGCTGAGAGGTGAGAGACGATCCAGCCCCCCAACGACAACAATGAATCCAATGCTAAAAGTGAAATCCATCCTTTTTCAACATGTTGAAAATCTCCTGGACTTAACTTAAGCCCACGTACGCACGTCTGCATTAAAAAAATAAAAAAGCATCTAATAATCACTAACCAATCATCACTGCTCTTTCAGATGCTAAGAGCCTCGCTGAGATGCTCATCAGGTGAGAATCAGAACTCAGTTCCTCTTCCTGTCATAACTTACATTGATCTTTTGAAACGTTAGAGCACAGGTCAGTTTCCGCATTTGTGTTTTTTTTCCACGTGTGTGCAGCAAGAACAATCGCAGTATCGACACTCCGGTCAAAGGGCCCCCTCAAGGGCCAAGGCTCCACATTGACATCCCCCGTGTTCAGCTCCTCATTGAGGACAAGGAGGGCATCAAGCAGATAGGTATGGAGGGGCTAGTCTGAGGGGATCGGTGTTGTTTACGTTATTATTTACGACCTGTTGCTTCTCTGGCCTTTACCAGGAGAAGACAAGGCAGCGGTTCCGGTGACAGACACAGAGTTTAACCAATCTGTGAACCCACAAAACTTCTGCACGGGCGTGTCGCTGCACCACCAGGCCCTCATCCAGAACTCCGGGCCTTTGATCGACATGTCGGACATCCGTCCTGGGACGAGTGAGTTATTCCCTCGCAAACAAGCGCGCTTTTTTTTTTTTTATGAGATGCCGTGGGCGCTGGGTGAAACCTGGGATTTCCCTTTCCCAGACCCCGTGTCCAGGAAGAGCATAAAATCGGCGCACAGCTCCAGGAACAGATACTCCAGCCAGTGGACGCTGAGTCGGCCGAGCGTCAGCCAGTCCACGGCCTCGGCCAGGACCCTGACCTCGGACTGGAGGACCATGGGCTCCCACGGCATCACCGCCACGGAGAGCGACAGCTACAGCGCCAGTCTGTCGCAGGACACGGGTGAGTTATCCCGTTTCGGGGTTCGGAACCCGCCGTTTTTTTGTGTTTTTTTTGTTCCCCCAAATCAGGATCGTAAGTCATGTTTATGTTCCAGACAAGGGTCGCAACAGCATGGTGTCCACGGAGAGCGCCTCCTCCACCTACGAGGAGCTGGCGCGGGCCTACGAGCACGCCAAGCTGGAGGAGCACCTGCAGCACGCCAAGTTCACCATCACCGAGTGCTTCATCTCCGACAGCTCGTCCGACCAAATGACCACCGGCACCAACGACCCCGCCGACAGCATGACGTCCCTCAGCACGCCGTCGGAGCCAGGCATCTGTCGCTTCACCGCCTCGCCCCCCAAACCGCAGGACTACGACCGCGGGAAAAACGTGGCCGTGCCCATCCCCCACCGCGCCAAGAGTGAGTGGGGCGGGGGGGGGTGACGCTTTTAAAATAACCCACAGCGACAGTTTTAACCTCCAGACCTGGTGTCCACATATGTGGACGTTAGATTTTGGGTCATCTATAACAGCTAATTCTCCTTAGTATGGGGTCAAACGTCCACATACAAGGACAGTTAAACATTATATTATTACAGATTTAGATTGTTTGTCCCTGCTTGTGGACATAATGTTCCCCAAAAAACACTCGTTTCAAAATATTGTTAAAATATAATATCCTTGTCTTTATACTTCATCAGGTCCCAATAATCCCAGCTAGCGAAGATAATTTAAGAATGCATATCAAAAAAGAGCTCGGGTCTTAAGAGGTTAAATAACCCTCCCTCTCCTTCTCCTGTCTCAGGTGAATTCTGCAACCTGCCCCTCTACATGAAGACAGACCCGTTCTTCCGCAAGCAAGGGGAGCTGCACGACCCGTGCCCGGCGGTGCCGCCGCGGGAGGCCTCCATCCGCAGCCTGACGCAGCGAGCGTACCACACCCAGGGGCGCCACAAGACTCTAGACTCTGCCAAGCAGCAGGCCCTGACGCTGGGCCACTCCGGGCTGAGCAGCCTGGGCTCCAGCTCGGGCACGGCCACCCTGCCCCAGAGGACTCTCACCATGCCCAGCTCCAACGCCGCCGCCACGGCCTCCACGTCCAGCACGGGCAGCAACCCCGCCAGCAGCGGCAAGGTGGGGGGCTCCAGGGACTCGCTGCTGGAGAGCAGCTCCTCGGCGCTGGGGAGGCTGCAGAAACAGAGCGTGGGGGCCTACTCCAAGTCTTACACGCTGGTGTAGCTCGCCCCCTCGGCACAGGCCCGCTGCGCCCCGACAGCTCCTCGGTCGGCCCGGCTCTGGTCCCCCCCCCCCGTCAGTCTGGGGGCCAGAACAGGGATGCGACCGTGTCCGTCTTTAAAGCTAACCGATGGCGAACTGCCCAGCGCTCCGTCTAATACCCTTCGGGGAAACGGCGCCCTCCCCGGACAGAACCCCCGGATAAGCCTCCTTTTCGCGTTCATCCGGGACTGAATTACTAACTCCAACTAACAGTTCCGGCCGGCTGGTGCTCAGCTCTGCTCAGATCTCACCGAGACTCACGGCGACGAGGCAGGAGGCAGTCGCGTGGTCATTTGGACTGGTTAACCTTGATTTAGGAGCCGAGGCTCCGCCTTTGTGATGATGAAGACTACGATAGCCAGTATGAAGCTGTGTGGTCATCTGGTTTCTCATGCACACATGTACTGTCCTCCATGAGTATTATTGTCAATATGCAGGACTTACAGTTAAATCCCCCCCCATTCCTCTACTGTACCTATCTTTTAACACCCCCCCGCCCCATGTGTCTCTAAAAGCCCCCAAATGAACTAATTCTCTCTAAATTCTAAAAGGAACCATTTAGATTCACTTAAGGACAAAAGTGATTCATGTTCTCCACTCATCTTCCACACTCTCTGGTAAAACAGCATCCAATCAATTCACGGCAGGCTATAATTTCACATTAAAATAGAGAATATTTGGTATTATAAAGAATTTACATATATATTTCTATGTAGGTATATTATTGACATTTAAGTGAAATGATGACAAAGTATAAAATGTATCTGCTACAGCGGCGTGGTGGTATATCCAGCAGTTTAATGTTCATGTCACATTTAAGAATGAGACAATCGCTCAATCACTCAATTTAAAAAGAACATTTAAAAACATGGACTAATGAAAGTTAAAGAATAGTGTATACTGTATCTGGGATGATGTGTGTGTTTCTACATGAAGAGCGAGACCAGTGTGACCGTGGAAGAGTGTGACCGTGGAAGAGCAGGCTGGCTGAGTTGTGTGTGTGTGTGTGCGCGCGTGTGTGTGGACTGTGTTAAATTGGTCTCAAAGCCCAGCGGTTGGTTAAAGATAGAACCAGGCTCTGCTCCACCCCACCCCCCCCCACCCAGCCAGACCTGGCGTCGCTCTCCCTCCGACCTCTGCCCTCCACGGGCAGCTCTCTGAGGTGGAGTCACCAGCGAAGGCAGGTACTTAAATATTGAGCGACGTTACGTGTCAGGGAGTTTTGACATTTTAAATATTTGTTGTTGCCCTGTCTGAGGTTCTGTATATGTCCCGCCCCCTTTATCTCCATGCTCTTGCATTTCACGCACGTGTACATTCACACAAGAGCCTACTGGACCGGCTGCTGAAAGAGTCTCCTCGTGTTTTATGCTTTATGTTTGTCCATTTGCATTGATTCTTTGTTTGTGTGAGGGAGGGGTACCTGTCAGTCTGATATTGATGTATAACATCCGTCTTATTTGTTTAAGATTCTGACGGATATTTTGGTTCCGGGGTCCGGCAGTGTGCTTCAGCCAGGTGAAATCAGGGACCGGTAGCTCTTTTGGTCACACAAATCCAGACAGTCGTGTAAATACTGGGCATGGAGGTGGTCCGCGAACCCAAAAACATTCGGGCTCCCGTCCTTTTTCTGCATTCTGACACATTAGAGTCAAAATTCAGCCCCCCTCCCCCCCCAATCATGCCAGATCTGCCATCTCTACCGTCATTTGTGTTGTTTATAGATTTAAGTCTTGTACATAAAACACAGTTTTGTATGAAGAGCTATTTTCATCAGAATAAATCAGGGGACACATCAGGGTCGAATGCCCCACGTTCACCATTGAACCCGTATCAAAAGAGTGAAATATTTTCCTTCTGAAATGGGCAAAACTAATTTTCTTTCCCTTTATGTTTTTGATACCAATCTTTTGGATTTTTTTATTCTTTTTTTTAAAAGGTCTTTTGATGTTGTCATTTGTCCTATTTACTTTTTTTTAAAAAAACATTATTTTGTATTTTGTTGATCCTAAAATGATTGCATGCTTGCTAAAAGGGAAAATTGAAGGGAAAAAAAAAAATCAAAAACCAACAAAAAAAAAAAATGTGGAGGGTATCCAAAACATTTGTTTGAGTTGCTTGTTATAGCAATTGCTTGTGTTCAAAGGTACATTTTCTATGAAAAGAAAGCAAAAACTAAAAAGATCATTCTAACACCTTGTGCAATAAAGCTATCTTTCATATGCCACGGCTTCTGTCAATCAATCAAACAGCGGAAACAATGACAGTAATAATGATAAATCAGGTGGTCAGGTAAAAGGGCGGTAGCAGAGGTCTACTAAACTCAAAAAACATTGATGAGATATTTTTGTGTGCATTATCACTAACCCTCAGGCAAGGAGAACACGTCAACACACTCTGATGCCTCAGTTAAAGTTAAAACGCCCATGGCCCAGACTAAAAAAAAAAAAACAAGGAGTCCCCCCCCCAGGAAGACACATAGGATGAGCTATAGTGGAAAAGATATGCAGTAGGGGTGACGGAGTCCAGTCCTCAAGGACCGTGATCCGGCCGGGTTTTTTGATCTACCGGGTGTGGAAAGCCGCTTCTAACGGGCTGGTGAAGGACCGGGAGGCCCGAAAACCCGGCCGGATCACCGCCCTTGAGGACTGAACTCCAACATTCCGGATAAACAGGACCCACAGACAGGCTAAGTGGACTGGTTACAGGTAATTTATTTTAACACTCCCCACATTCATTAAAAGTTCGCTCCAGGGCCCAGACTCACAAGGACCATCCATTGCTTGTTTTTCACCGGCCTGTATTATGCAGCTCATAATCCATCCTCAAAGTGAAATGCCCATGATTCCTCTTTCACTTCAGTGCTGCAGGCTGTTTTCTCTTTGAAAGGTCACCTGTCTTGAAATAAAGAGCCTCATGTCAAAGAGCGTGACCAGATTTCATGTCATATTCAAATCAAAATAGTTTGCACACTAAACTTCTGCAGTGAGGGTGGACTATGGCTGTAGAGATATTTAGAAGGGAAAACAAGTGTTTGCTGCAAGATGATGACAAAAAAGGTACAAATTAAAGCAAACATTTAGCACGACTGTTGTTCCCTCGCTTGGCCTTGTGCGTTTGTGTTCTTATATCATATATTCCATAATCAACTAGAAAGCACTCGGAGAGCGCAGACCTCTGCCAAGCGCAGCAATTCCTTTTGGCCGCATTTACCACAATGTTAACAAAAATTTCAAAGTGATTCAGAATCCAGGATTTCTTCCGGGTCACCTCCAAAATGAAATCCGTTCTTCCTTTTCACATTTCCAACAAATCCTGAAAATGTCATCAAACACGGTCCATAACCTTTTGAGTTATGTTGTTAACAGACAGACATACAGACAAACACCAGCAAAAACACAACCTCCTTGGTGGAGGTAATGATTTAAAAACCTGTACCTAGAGCAGGGGTGTCCAAACTCTTCCACAAAGGGCCGTGTGGCTGCAGGTTCTTGTTCCAACCCAGCAGCAGCACACCAGACTGGACTCACTTAATCAACTCCTCTGAGTCTTCAGACAGCTGATTGGTCAAACTGGGTGTGCTTGACTGGTTGGAACAATAACCTGCAGCCACACGGCCCCTTTGTGGAAGAGTTTGGACACCCCTGACCTAGAGAGCACGCAACAAAAGAACTCACCATTTTAAGGGGTAAAGTCCTGTCAGCCCACTTTAACTTTGCAGCCATGTGGCCACAAGGGGGAGACATAACACCATAAGCGCGCAAACCCTCAGCACAGGTTAAAAGATACTGTGACGACAGTATTGGACCAAAAGAGGGTAGTCAGTCATGACGGATATGCTGTGAATTATTGATGCACTCCAGAGTCACCTGCGCCACTGCGTGAATGCTTGTGGCTGCTGTAGCAGAGGCCCTACAGCTCTGTTCACGAGTGTAAAATTCTGCTCGTTCATGAGGACGCTTCATGGATTTTGAGGCAAAAAAAAAGAAAAAAATAGAATGCATGCTTAATTTATTCCACACCCTGCTCATCTTTTGGGAGCGGCAATCATACATCCATGCCTTGTTTGTTCGCCAAAAATGTCAATCAGGATAATGATTAAACCACACTGCTTATTCCATGGTGGAAAATGTGGATAATAATAGCGAGTCTAATATTTTGGCAGATGACAGCGGCGTGCAACAAGGCTTTTCAAACAACTGTCAAAACCCTTAAACCCAGAACCAGCAGAATTACACTTGATATTCGACGTTCCCTGCTGTGAACACACCATTTCGATAATAATAATTATACATAATAGTTGGAGAATAAACTTTAAATGCCAGTAGAGTCCGACACGTTCATGGCCAGGTTGAAAAAAATACACATTAAACAAGCAAGCAGGGGGCAGTTTTACAAGATTTAATTTATTAACTATTATACAGTTCACATAAGGCCTTCATCTTCAAACACTTCTCAGTCAAACAAATTCCATGGTTTTGCTCTTGGTGCACAGTACACAAATGTTCACACTTCACCTATTTGACTCTGGTTTGTTCTTGTAGTCGTGTTTTAAACCAGGAAGAGGTTTTAATCCCGCCCCCCCTCGGTGTGTTTCTCTCTTGTGTTTTTTTTCTTTTTTCCTTTTTTTTTTTTTTTTTTTTTTAAATCATGCACTAAACTTGTGGCCTTCACAAAAAAATGTAAAAATGGACTTTCAATCATTGAAATACACACTAAAAATGTCTTCTACCATTGACTAAAGGGTGCTGTTACCCAACACACAAATAAACAACCATTACAGAGTAGTACGCACTCACTTTTCGCTCACTGATCGGCGCGCTTTGCCGAGGTTGTGTTAGAAGTCAAGTGACGGACAAAGAACATATTCTCCCAATAATCTCGTGGTGGTCGGGCGGCTTCGCCGATGGTTTCACGCCCAGCTTTTAATTCCGCCTCCCAGCTCAGAGCAGTCTGACATGCGGTCCGTCGCGTCTGACAAGCGCGTAAACATCACCGACATCCGACATCGCTCCCGAAAGTACCAGCAAGTGATGACCCCCAGTTAATGCTACAACCACTGATCTAACTCACCTGGCCTTTGTTCTTACAACCAAGAACCCAGTCAAATCCAGAAGTACGGTCTGGGGGTGGGGTGGGGTGGGGGGGGGGGGTGGGGGGGTTTCAGTGCTTTCTGTCATACAATTAAAATCGTCACGTCTTCATCAACAGTGCTACCACTGAACGTGTGCTGCTTGCTTTCCATGAAGAGGGAGGACAACGTGTCAGCACCAAACTGACTGAGTAGAGGGGGGTTAACGGCCAGTTGCTTCCAGAACGTGTTCACAAAAATGAATCTTCTCGCAGTCTTTGTAATTGTATAGCAGGACTAGAAGCAACAGTGTGTCAAGAATACCAAACCTTCAGAGTTAAAGGTTCTCAACGTTCGATGAATACAAAGAGCCTGGGCTGATAGACAGCAACAACACATCCAGCAACCGATCGTGTTTCAAGCGTTTGGTTTCCATGGTCACCAGACTGGTGAGGTGGAGCCGTGTTATGACAAGGATACACATTCAAAAGTGGCTAAATTTCTCCTTCACTTGATGGCAGGCAAGGTCCACATTACATGACTCCAAACTTCCCTAAACGTCCAAGTGGATCGACCGACAGCTAGAAAGAGGACAGACCCTTTAAAAAAAAAAAAAAATGTCTTTACGTGGCTGCATGGATGAAAAAAAAAACAGGAGCAGATTCAGATTCCCCATCAGCCTAAAATGAGACCTCTGGATCAAATTGTGTTGATTTTTTTTTTTTTTTTTTTACAAAAAAAACAGTCTTGTTTCACAAGCCTGCACTTGATGCCGCCACGCTCCACCACTAAAAAAAAAAAAATATATATGAACAATTTCTCAATGTGGCATTTCTTCTAAAGTAACACTACGCTATCAAAAAAGTGCTTCAAATAAATCTGTGGATACAAAAGCAATGCTCGATGTAAACAAAGTTTGATCTGCCAGAGCTCTGTAGAGGCAATGGGTATGGCTGTCTGAGCTGTGTAATTAAAAACACTTACGAAAACAGTATGTCAAACGACAACGAAAACGCACCCTTTCCGAGGGTAAAACGTAGTGATCATTAAAGTGCATCCCTGGATGTGAACCCCTCCCCGTTTCCCAACCCCACGCTGACCCCCTCAAGTAGAGCTGCTGAGGGAAACCCCCCGAAGACAGACAGAAGATCCCCGTCTACAAGGAGAACCAATGTCGCCCGAAGGACCTACAGTCTAAAATCCAGTGGCAGTACTTTCATGAGGCAAGAAAAAAAAATGTCTTAAACAAACTAAAAAAAAAAAAAAAAGAAAAAAAAAGAAAAAAAAAACAATTTATGCAGCTAAAAGCGCCGTGGCCGCATATCAGCTCTTCCAGCTGGGCTTCGAGCTTCCTCTTTTGTGGTAGTGAATGATTTAGTGGTTGACGTTAACAGAGAGGTGACCTCTGACCTCCGCTTCTGACTTGATGCCCAATCCAGATGAAGGGTCGGTGGTAATGACGGCCTGGACCGATGTGCACAGATGACGGGTCGGGAGAGGCTTCTCGGACACTTCCGCTCTCCCTGTTTAAGTCTGTCCATGACCAGAACTGTGGTGTGCAAGTCTATGTTTCCGATGTGTGTGTGCGTGCGTGTGTGTGTGTGTGTGTGTGTGTGTGTGTGTGTGTGTGTGTGTGGTGGTGTTGGTGATAAGGTCCAGCATCATCATGGGCACGCGCGGCTTCACTGTCTCTCTCACAGTGTCTCTTGTTCAGCGGGGGAATGGTGGGAGTGGGGGTGCTGATGGAGGGGAGGGAGCAGCGACTGCAGGGGGGACTGGGGCGTGGTGGGCGGGGACTGCTGCAAGGGGCTGAAGTGTACGGTGGTGTGGGGAGGGGACGAGCGGTAGCAAGAGTAGGCCGAGCTCCCGCCGAGGGTGGTGGTGGGCGAGGCGGGGAGGCCCGCCAGGCCGGTGGGGGAGTCGAGGAGGGGCTGGTTGTAGAAGAAGAATGCACACTGGTGGATGAAGGTCTCGATGATTGTCTGGTAGGTGCGCGTGGCGGTCAGGGCATCCATAGTGGTGAAGTCTGGCCTCATGAGGGTGGGCCAGAAACAGATGGAAAGGTTTTCACTGGTCATCAAGTTCAGCCTGCTCAGCTGACTGACCCTGAGGAGGAAAAACCCCGCAAATTCAGCCCCGCATTAACACGCCTTCCACTGAGGATACACAAACACATTTACACAGAGAACTCACTTGTGCAAGTGGCTGAGTACATATCTGAAGACTTCATAATTCTCCCTGGGGAACCTCCTCAGGACGTCCTTCATGGAGTACAGCCTCTGTTCTCTGTCATTGATTTCTGCACACACATCAAAATTGCTATTAAATGTAAGAACGCCCCCGTTAAACGCAGCGGTTTGGTAATAAATTCCCTCTCTGTGCTACCGGGAAAGCTATTCGCGTCTTTCCAGGGTCGGCTTTAACGCTCCCTGCCTTCGCGTTAGATAAAGAAACAACCTTTAATGTTCCGGCCAAGCCCCTCCCAGCCCAGCGGTGTTTGCTTACTGAAAGCATCCAACAGGTCCACCTGCAGAGCACAAGGCACCAGGGGCTCAGGCAGCTCGGCGAAGAAGCTTTTGAGGGCTCCCGCCACAGTGTTTATGGAGAAGTCTTTCTCCACCAGGTCTAATCCGTGGTCTGCGTGGCGGGGACGGCGGCGTCCAAGAGATCAGAGAAAACAAACCCATTAGCGACCGCTATCATCCCAGGGCCAAACAGCCAGCGGCGCTGCAGGTCCCTTTGTTAAATCGAATAAGACGAGACGGGCGGGGCGATTCCGGAGTCGAACCGCTGCTTCAAACAAGTCCGACGGTCGACTCACCCTGCTCAAACTGCCTCTGCATGCTCTCCATCTCCGATTTGTTGCCACTTACGCGGTACAAACCCTCCGTGTTCAGGCCTGGGGGGGAGGCAGCAGAGAAACGGAGTGTGTGGGGGGGGGGCAGGGGGTGAAGTAGGAGCACAAACACTACATTAGTCACTGCAAACAGACGTGACAACACAGGTGCCCGCAGAGGCACGGGGGAAAAAAAAAAAATGGGATGACTCACCCGTCGTCTCAATGAAGCGGACGCACTTCTCGATGAATAGTGGAATAGGTCTGTCTGGAGAGACCACGTTCACCAGGGGGACCCCGAAGTAGTTGCTCTCTGGGGGCTTGGGAATAGCTGGACGGGGCTTTGGTCTTGTTTTCTGAAACGAAAAAGGGACGAGCAGAGGTGACCTCCAAGCACCGTAGACCCGACTTGCGGACGCGGCCGCGGCATTCCGGCCGCGTCTCCTCAGTGATGATTCATCTCGGGTCTCGGCTGCCAAAGCCCTGTTAGACCCATCGGATATGCATGCGCCTGTGCTTAAACGCGGCGAAGAATTAAAAGGAAGTTCTGAATGAGCTGAAAGACGAGGAGGTCTTGATCTTCTCCCAGATTCAAGTAGAACACAGGGAGAGACCCGACCTTCCGGGAGCGTACCTTGGCTGTTCGTCGCAGGCTCTTCAGAATGTTCCTCTTTTTCGGATCTTCGCTCTCCTCGTTGGCGAGGCTCTCGCTCTTCAGGGTCCCGAAGTCGTCTTCCTTGGACTTCGGCAGCGCGCCCATCTCGTCGTCGCTGCCTATGAAGCTGGTGCGGAAGCTGCTGAACTTGCCCAGCCTCTTGGAGCGGTCCCGGTAGAGGCGCGGCTTCACCCCCACCGCCGAGAACTTCCTCCGCCGCTCCAGGGAGCTGCTGTCCGCCTCGCTGTCGGAGCCGTTCCCGTTGGAGTGCATCCTGTTGGAGTTGCGGATGGTGATGATTTTGCCCTGCGTGCTGTCGTGCGGCACCGAGTAGATGATCTCTTCGTTGCTGGGGCGAGGCTTGGAAACGGCGTCAATGGGTTCGGCGTAGTCCGAGGGGTCGTAGCCCACGTCCCCCCCGGGGACCCAGGTGACGGCGGAGGGCAGGGAGCGCCGATGGCCCAGAGTATCGATGTACGGGTTACGGCTCATCTTGCGGAAGTCGAAGGTGACGCCCGGCTTGACTCTCAGGTGCGGGGGCACTTTGTTGTTGAGCTTGTTCTCAAAGTCCCTGATGTCCGAGATGACCGAGATGTCGCTGGAGTCCAGGTCGGGCAGGTTGTAGCCCACGCTGTGGGACGTCAGCGTTCCGTCGTAGTACGGCGGCGACGGCTCCACGTCGTCCTCCGAGTCCAGGAACATGGTCACGGGGCTGGGCGAGCTGCAGCGCGGCGAGTACACGTTCTCGTTGGTGCAGGCCTCGGCCACGTTGTCGTACATGTGCGTGGCCTCCACGATGTTGCGCTTCTCCACCACTTCCATCAGGAAGGAATGGAACATTTCTATCCTGTGCAGCCCCCCCACCACGCCCCCGGAGCCGCACACCACGGTGTTGAAGCGGCCTTCGATCTCGTGGGCCAGCTCCTCCCCCTGGATCAGCTGCTCGCAGGCGTAGTCGCTGTCGGTGAGCTCCGCCTGGCTGTCTCCCACGGCCAACAGCTGGACGGGAATGATGTCCTGAACCTCACACAAGAAGGCACACAGGGTCTCCAGGGAGGCTTTTCGGGAGACCGAGTACACGGCGATGTACCCGTGCACGAGCCTGCTCTTCCGCAAGGTGAAGGAGGCGTGGTACGACAGGAGAGACAGCTCGATGGCCAGCTTGTGGCCGCCCACCGTTTGCTCCAGCAGCACAGATGTGCCGCTGTTCGGCATGGGCCTGCAGTGCTGGGGCAGGAGGAACGGGGACAGGAGCTGCTCCGTGTCGTAGGAGTCTCCGCACATCAAGCACATGACGATGCGCAGGTCCGCCTCCGGGACCGGCTGATGAGGAGAGTCCCGCAGGCCCGCGGGCTCGGGAAGGAGGGGAGGGGAGCTGCTACTGAAGGATGTGCTCCTCCTCGTATCCAGAAGGCCCCTCAGCACTTGGTTGATCTGGGATTCGTTGACATTGTGACCGTAGCCCACTCCAGGGGAGGCGGGGTCTAAAAAGCTACACTGTAATCTCCTTGCGAACTGCTGTCCCTGCGTGATGAGGTTTAAGGCGGTTTCCCCTCCGATGTCCGCGTACGACCCGACGCCTCGTTTGGTGACCAGAAGCAGAGACGTGGGCAGCTGCGCGAGGTGACTATCTCTCCGTCCCAGAGTGGATTCTCGGAGTCTCTCCAGGCTTTCCACCACGTACGAGAGGGACTCTTTTGAATTATACAGACACAGGCATCCGTGGGGCGTGAAGGTGGGCGTGTGGAAGGAATTCACCGGAAGACGCACGTTTCCCTCTATGGGCCGCAGTGTCAGTTCATACATCTTCCCGTCCAGCACATACCAGTCATCGTTTGTGCACAGCGCCCTGATCTCATTCGCAAACTCTCTTGCCAGTCCATCTTTTCCCAGTATGACCAGGTTAATCCGGTCCGCCTTCGTGTCCCCGAAATGGGCCTTGACGTCCAGGAAGGGGTAAGACATGGGGAAACGGGACACCAGGGTTTGCTCGATCTTGGAGTCGACGCAGTGAGGGCTGTTTGGGCACGTCTCCTTGGTGGGATGGTAAACGAAGTGGATGTGCTTCAACACCAGAGCGTCTCTTTCCGCTGGAAGTCTTTGCAGCGCTTTGAAGCGCTGTTCCTCCCCCAGGACCTCCTGAATGGCTCCCATTTTCTCCTTGCTGGGCTTGGCGTCGACCTCCAGCTCGTAAAACAGCTCGGAGTACTCCAGGAGGAGCTCTTGGAAGTCTTCCTTAGCGCGGTCGATCATCTCCTTCTGGTGGCGGTTGTACAGGTCCAAGTACTCGGGCTCCTCGAGCCACTGGTAGAACTCCTCGTTCATGATGAAGCTGCGCGCCTCCTCCCACGGCTTGCCGGGCGTGACGAAGGGAGAGGAGGCCAGCTTCTGTTTGAACTCCAGCCTCATCTCCGCTCGCCTGCACTCGTTGCGCAGGTGTTCCAGGTGAGCGTTGAAGATGTCCTCCGCTTCGGCGGTCTCCAGCAGGTCCGACGGGATCCGCTCGTCCTCCATGTTGTCGATGTGAGACGTGTCCTCCCAGGGCGAGTCCTCCAGGACGACGAACCAGTGGGCAAAGTGCTGCTTGGACTCCAACACCTTCTGCACCCCGGACCAGCTCAGCTGATCTATCTCATCCAAGTCGGGCACCAGAGAACTAAGTGCTAAAGGAAGAGTGCTTAAATAGATTTTCCGACGCCTCTCGATATGCTCCTGCTTCAGACGGTAGACATGCTGCTGGAAAAGCTTCTTACATTTCGCGGTGCCCTCCAAGAACACGTACTCTTTGTACTCTGGGGAGGTGTTCATGCGCCGACTGGTGTTCAACCAGGTCTCGTTGTGGTTCTTGACTATACGGTTGATGAGCCACTCGTAGCGATCCTTCGCGGACGCGATCTGCTGACTCTGGAGCTTCAGAGCCTCGAAATAGGGAATAATCTTGGGCTTGCCCCTGCTTTTGTCGATAAGCTGGACCAAGGTGACGAAGGCGAGGTCCACGTTGATGTTGGAGCGCGCCGAGGTCTCCACGACGGGCAGGCTCTTTTTCGTGATGGCAAACGTGTGCGCGTCCTTGATGTAGCGCTCGACCCCTTCGTCGCACTTGGTGAGCACCAGCACGATGGGCTTCTTGGTCTTGCTGAGCTGGCCGTACAGGTTGGTGACGAACTTGAGCTGGTCGTCGAAGTTGCGGTTCATGCCCCGGCTGACGTCCACGCAGAGCAGGAAGCCGTCCACTTGGAGCTTGCCCTCCGGCATTTGCTTCTGCTCAAAGTCCTGCTCCAGGCCCAGCTGGTCCGTGCAGAAGTACATGAGCTTCTCGGCGGACGCCAGCTTGGTGGCGGCCGCCCGCTTGATGTACGGCTGCATGGCGGTGCTGCGGTGCGGCTGGAACGTCTGGTCGTCGATGAACTCGGTTTGCTCCACCACATGCATCCTGCACTCTTGCCCCTCCTCCAGGACCCGCGACACCTCCCCCCAGAAGAGAAAGTGATCATTGTTAACCACTCGACCCCCAAAGTCACTAGTGCTCAACACTGACGTGTGGTCCAAGTAGAATTCATCGGCACTGGGGCGCACAAACCGATTACACAGGCAGGACTTGCCAACCCCGCATTGCCCCTTCTCCTTCTCTGTTCCTGACAATCCCACCACAATGAGGTTGTAAATGGGCAACCGGGCATCTTGCTTTTTGGCCATCATAATCTACTAACTCTCATCCTGCCGTAAATAGGCACTGCAGAAAGGGATTCACTTGATTTCTGTTTGTCCATAAAGTTGCTGATCCTGGAGGGGGGGTGTTTGTGGATCAGATATCACTTTCTTTTGTTTTCTTTGCAGGGCTTTAAAGAACGGCAGCACAGTGACGGGGGGCAAAAGACTCTTTCAGTCACTCCTCAGATCAGCTGGATCCTGCAAAAAAGAAAAGAAACAGGAATTATGGCAAAGGATTCCAAAAGAAACCTATATGTAGGGTGTGTGGAGTGAGAGAGGGACAAAATGTCAAAGATTTCACTTCAAATAGGAGAAATATTTCCATATCAGGAGGTCATAGCTCCATTTCTGCCTTTTCCAGAGTACACGGTGTCATATTGACAAAATGGACCCTTGTTGTTGAATATCGCAGCAACCACCGGCGCTTCTCTGACAGCCGATTCAGATTTCAGGCCCCCCCGCCCGGCACCTGAACGCTGCATTGGGCCTGGCTGCGTTTCCCCAACGCTTCCCCTTTCGGCGTGCGCGACGTCGCCGCTTTCACGCAGCAGGCGTGCGCGAACCGATCCTGTCATGCTAACGGCCCCAGTGAGAGACAGGAAAGCCGGCTCACGCCACCTTCCTCGCCATACCTTTTAGTTTATGTACAAGTAGCTTTAAAAAAAAAACAAAAAAAAACAAAGCCGGTCCACCCTGATCTGGAGATTAATATTCTCAATTCGCCGCAACTTATTTTCCCCTTTTGTAAGGCTCGCCAGTCTGGTGGTATCGTCAAATTATAACAGTGGTGCAAAAGGTTCAATAATCTGATAGGAGATTAAGAAAGCAGCAAATATTTGCAGGTGAGATGTTAATCTCGACCATATAGAGATGCAGTCTAAAGGACCCAACCTCAGTTGTTGCGCGAACCATATGGGAAATGTTGGGAGTGGTGGTCTCAGAATGACAGTGTCAGCTGATGACCGAGTTGAGTGACAGGCGTGGAGAGATGACTTTCACACAATCTGCAGAGGCCCGAAATAAAGAAAGAAAAGGAACAGCAGACGCAGGCCAATGCCGACGGACCCCGAGCTCGGCCAGCGCGTTTACAGCTCCGACACCAAGGCTTCTGCCCTAATGCGCCCATTGTTGACGATCCGGAGCATCTCTGCTGCTTCGGCTGGAAGTCGGAATTGCTGAAATTTCACTTCTCCGCCACATGATTCGCACAACGGGGGATCAAAAAAAAAAACGCACGCACGCACGCACGCACAAAAGGCAGGACTGTGGGCTCGCCTGTCTCACCGAGCGACCACGCAGCGCAAACAAACACCCTCCGACAGGGTCAAAAGCAACCATGGGCAGTCCGGGGCTCAGCCGCGCTAGGCCTGACCACCCGGCCGACGCGCAAGTTCCCCTCGGACAAAATTGGAAAGCAAAAAAAAAAACCAAAAAAACAAACTCACGGGCGCATCATAACACACTTTTCAACCCCTCCTCCTCGCCGCCGAAGAATCGCTTTCCCCATAACGCAGATTCTTAGGTAGGGTTTAGCAAGCCCGTGCGTTTGGCAGAGGATTAGGAGCGAACATGGGCGCACGGAGGGGCTGCTGACCACGCTAGGCCCGCTCTCCATAATGGAACCGGCGGGGCCGGGATCTTGTGATTGCCTCCTTCCACCGCTCCGTCGGACGGCGTCTGGAGGCTTCTTTTCGCTCCAGCCGGCTGTCCGGAGGGCAGCGGCGGACGGGTTACGCCGGCAGATCGCCCATTACGCGGGGCTGGAGGCGGAGGAGGAGCGGGAGGAGGGAGGAGGGGGGGAGTTGAGCATGGAGGGTACATACCAGCGCATTTCTCCCTTTCTCCTCTTGCATCTGTCAGGCCAGCTCTTGCCGCAGCCCTCACCGCCTGATGTGCATAATCACAAAGGCGCAAGAGCAGCAGACACGCCGCCTCCGTTCCCAGATAACACCGATTAAAATAAACCACCCCCCCCCCAAAACAATACAGATCGGCGGAGGTGACTGGATTTTTTTTTACAATTCATTTACCATGCCTGCGTCCTCCTTTGGCGTCGCCGCGTTCGCTGCAATAAAGCACGGGGGGAGGTAGAAATAAATATTCCATGTGCTCGAACAATCCGGCGCTGTCCATGCAAGGCTTCTTTTTTCCTTTCGGAGAAATTCAGGCGCGTTTTTGAAAAAAAAAAAAGAAAAATAATCTGCTCAGCCGTCTTCTTCACCACGTTGCTTTGGCAATAATTATTCTGTCCATTGTTGTGGCCACATAACGCAGGGCCGGCGTCGCGCACGCCAGACAACGGTGACTTTAGCGTTTTTTTTTGTTTTTTTGGTGGGGAGGGGAGGGGAGGGGGGGGCTCAAATGTGTTCCGAGCGCGGCCGAGAAAGGGATTCGTGCGCCGCTCGGTTCCGGGAGGAGATTGCGTGCGCGAAAGTGGTACTTCTGCCAGGTTTCCGATAATGGCGGCGGCCCTCCTCCCCGGACCTAGTTTTCTCCTCTTCTTTTCTTTGGGAAAAGGGAGCTGTGGAGACAGAAGCGGCGGAGAGAGGGACTCACCCAGCGGCGCCCTCACACAACTGCAGCAGGTCGGCGCGCCGCCGCCAGCACCAGCCTGCTGCGTATGCGCCGCTCCTCACTCACAGCCAGGCTTTCTTTTATTTATTTATTTGGGTTACCAGACATTGCACATCACCTCCTGCGTTTATCTTACTCCTTTCAAGGGAGAGGGTGTATTTAATACGCAACTATGCGCTTTTGTGTGTGTGTGTGTGTGTGTGGGGGGTTACGCCTTAAGGGACTGCTTTGTCATAAAATGAAATAATAAAACAGATATCATATCAGGGATCTGATGTAAGTTTTCATTGGGGTCAAGGATGGATTCAAACCTGCCCTTCCTCTCAGAATATCATTGGAATATTTGGTTTGGACAGCGGACATGGGGGAGAACATGCAAACCAGTGAGCAAGCAGCAGCCATCTGAAGCTGATGGACTTTGTGTGTTTGAATAATATGAATCTCATGAACACTTTAACTCTGCTCCATGTGATTTGCTTTTGTTGTGATCAGATTTGGAAAGAACTTCCAAAAAAAAAAAAGCATCTAATTTGTCCAAATTTCATCTTCTTGTTTGACGACACACTTTGGCATATATATATATTTATATTGTTTTTTTGTATATGCCATGTTGCACCAGTCCCCATTTGTCAAGGCCTCATCCTCTGGTGGATTAGGCTGGTGAGTCTCTTCTTCAGTGATTTGGTAGTTTGGTTTATCGTCACGTTGCAAAAAACATCGACAGATGGGTCAAATTGTGAAAGGCCGTGCCGTGAGGCGACTGTTTCTCTTGTAGGGCGCGCGGATGAAGCGAGGATCATCTCAAAGACAAAGCGTGCGGTTCGGAATCCTCAGTATGCGACCGTACGTGCTGAGTTTCAGATGCTTCCGTCAGGAAGGAAAAATGGTCTTCCCAAGAACAACGCAAACAAACACAGACTGACTTTTATTCCTTCTGTCACTGGCTTTTTAAACAAGTTACACAGGCGCTCTGATCACCACTACTTTTGTCCATATGGAACATAGTGGAAGAGAAACTATGTTCTTATAATTAATTCAAATAAAATGTGTCCACATCCGAGACAGAACTAGTTCCTTTGTTCCATTTTAAGCCATCGCAGTCACTGGCATGTGTCATGTTCATCATTGTAATGTTTTTTTCTAATGCTCGGTCTGACAGTGGTTAGTTAATGGAAACACCAAGAAAGTGCAGCGTGGATGATTAAATAATGAGATGCAACAGGATTAATCATGCCTTGATGTCATGAACCTCCAATGAGGTCAAAGGTTAGTTCAAAGGAAGAACTTCTTTTTGTGTAATTTTTTTCTGTGAAGTTTTGCAAATCTAATTTAGTTCTCCACCAGGCACTGACATTTCCATTTTCTCATAATAATAATAAAAAAGGAAAAAGAATAATGCGGTTGTTTCTCCTGGAATGGCTGCAGCAACCAAACCAAAGTGGACAGCAACGCCTGTAAACACAGGACACAACATTTTCACCCATCAACAAGTTGATCTAAATTAAAGCCAAAGGTGTCAGAAACGAATAGAAGACAAATAAGGATAACAGAGGATGATAGCACTTCAATTCTATTAACCGAGAGCACTTTAGTGTAAATAGTTGAGTATTAATGATAAATGTCTAAGCAGTGTGTATAGTTGTGCTTTATAAACTGGCCCTGACCTTCTGCTACCTTCTCCACTCATATCTGATTACTGGCGGTGAACCTCAGCAGCAGCGCCCCCTACCGGAGCTGCACCCGTATGAAGACGCGTGCTGGAGGCTCGACACTGTCCCCTTTTACCTTCTGAAGATTATCAGCGTTCTCCCTCTCTTTGTTCCTTTTTTGTCTTGTCAGAAAAAGGGCATACTGAGCTGTGATTTTCCATCTTCTGAACACATGAAGGAGTTTCTCTCGGCTGTGGATTTAGTCCAGACTTTAAGAAAAATGAAATCTGTAAATGGATCATTCCAGCTTCACCTTGTTGCTCCCCACCAGAGCGCTGCCCGAGGAGGAAGCCTTTAATCCAAATTAGTCCCCTCATCTAGTGATTTGGTAATATTACAAGGTATGTATAATTATGTCTTATAGCAGCATGTGTGTTACATCCTCACAAACGCCCACGCTCTGTGTTAACTAAAATCCTGGTGGTTTTAATGAGATGCATCTTATTAAAATTCAGTCTGTGAGAATTAACCCGATCTAACATCTACCTTGGAAAAAGAGTCGTCCATTAATGGTAATTGATATTATAACCACCAGGCTGCGCCCTTTCTATAGCCGTATTAAGAATATTAGGAGACAGGTCAGGTAACTCTACACTCTAAAATGTCATGTAAATTACCCTAAAACCTTTTTAATTCGGACTGACTTTACACCATGACCAGTTTGTAAATGCGTTTCTGTGGGGGATCCACTTTATGCCGTCAGCACCAACAACAGATATTTAGATTTTACAAGTGACATTTAAATCTTGTTAACTTCCTGTAAAAACAGAAAACAATTGACAGTATTAATCACAAAACGAAATGGTTTTTTTTGTGTTTCACAGAATTCAAATATTTGTGGTGTTAAAAAAAACACTTTTATTCATCCATACTTGTCTCTGCTGCAAGACTTTATTCCCTGATCCATCAGGGAAAGTTGCACATTTGGTTTGAAGCATTGATTTGTGTTGTGTATCCAACGCAATCTTCGTTTAAAGCCATGTAGCAGAAAGGAAATCAAGGAACACAGGTAGATTTTTCTAACCGGTCATAGAGGAAGACCGTGCACACCAGGAAACAGCCAGGAGGGAAATCCTTCTCACAGGAACTGGCAGACAAAGATAGGAACGCTTACTAAAACACACACACACACAGACACACACACACACATCTCTGCTGGAAAAATCAGGCAGGGGGAGGTATTAGGAGCTGAGGTGGCACTGACGTGTCTCCAGCCTGGAGATGTTTCCTGACTGACTTCTGACTCTCTGCTTTCATCGCTGCCTTTGCGCCAGATGCTCCAACGTGTGCGGAGCGAGGGAGCGCAGATGTGTTCGGATGCTCTCCACGTGTACGCGGCCGCACATGGGGCGTCTTTAATACCCTCCAGAGATAAAGAAACCACCGGTCCTGTTTGCACCACACAGATTCAAACGCAATCACGCTGACCCAGCCGCTTTCTCCTTTAACTTAATTTAGCCTTAAAGTCGTCATTTTGGTCACTGGCACGCCACCATTTCAGCGGAAAACGCCTTTAATTCAGTAAGAATTCATGTTGAAATCTTTGAATAGGTTCAAGGGTCCAAATGGTGTTTATGATCATTTTTCCATATATCATGAGTCAGTCCCAAAAGGTCAGCAAAACAAATCATGAAATAAAGTATTAAAAAGACTAAGAATAAACTGTGCATGTAAAAAAATATAAAGAAATCAACCCTTAGAACTGCCTTTGCACGTAAGCTTAACTAAGCATAGACATGATGTGTTTACTTAGTTCTTTACAGACTGTCAGGGCCTGAGACTGTGCACAGACGTGCTCGCCACGAGCAAAAACAATAGGTGCGATTGTTCGACGAAATGTAGACATCTCAGATGTCGGCATTGAAACAATGTACCCTGCAGGTATGAACCGCCTGAGCCCCGCTGCAGAGTGTTTTGAGGCCCGCGCGCACTCGGGGTTTTCTCGATGTTAAAGACAGCGGGCGAGCCAAAAGCGGAACAAACGCAAACGATCGGCCGCCGTCGATCGGCCGCGCGTGGCCGCGTTGGTTCCTCGGCCCCGCGCGAGGCCGACCTGTGACCTCTGCGGAGGGAGGCGGCGCGTCTTCAGGGAGAGAGACGGGCCGCAAGTTAAAACACTCTCCACGTACAAGAATGCGGTCCTGGGCGACACCAGTCGGGACAGGATCTTACAGAATGTTGGATGAACGAGCCTTTCACGTATACGCGGGAGCGGTGGGTGGGAGGGGAGCGTAATTTTTCCTACTTTTGGAAATCTGGAATCAGAGAACGAGAGCAAGGACCCATCTGTGGAGCAGATCACTTTGATTCCTCAGCGTTGGATGTTTAAGGGGGGGGTTTGGGATGGAAGAAACCAGAGGGATGTTGTTTGGCCATGTGGCTTCGACTGAACTCCCCCCAAAAAAGCAGCGTGGAATGAGTTAAAGCCAACGTTGCGCAGAGTTATTGGAGGGGTCTGCAGAGTGGTTTCAGGAGAGGGGGGGGGGTTGGGGGGGTTGGGGGGAGGGGGGGGGGGGTTCTTTTCATTAGTAGTGGGAGACCTGCAGTCCTACCTGTGGAACACCTCCATAACTCACATCCCTGTGAATCTGCCCCGGCTTGTGGGGTAAAAAGGGCGGGAGCAAACCAAACAGGGAGGGAAGGAAAGAAAGAATGTACTGAGATCTCATCATGTGATGTCAGATTTTTTTTTTTTTCCTCTCTTTTTTTAAATCGCTCCAGAGCGATTACATGTTTGCAGAGTGGGGCTCTGAGCAAGTTTTTCCAAACCCTCATGGCTCATGGTTTCCCTTCTTTCTCCTGTGTTATTCAACAGCTTCTCTTTGCTTTTTTTTTTTTTTCTTTGCCCACTGGCGTGACGTGTAAGAGGAGTTCCTACAGTATAGAGGGAAGGAGAGGCGGACGTTTACTTGAGCTGTCAAAGGGGAGACAAATTGAAGGTGTAAACAAGGGGGAGAGGCTGCTGGCGTCCTGGCCCTGAGCGCGTATGCTTTGTCGCCACGAGAGAGCCGAGGGAGAGGAGGACGATGAGCGTTGGGGAGAAGGACACGAAGGAAAAGAGAAAGTGAAAAAAAAAAGGAAAAAAAGTGACCGGAGGAGGGGGGACCCGAGGAGAGACTGAAGCTGAATCTGTCGCCTGTAGGGGAAAAGTGGATGAGAAGTTACAGCTGAGGATTCTGTCGGACACGGGAGGAGGAGGAGGACCAGAAGTCTGGACTTCCTGCAGTGACTACAGGACAGGATGAGGTACCACGGCAGGGTAAGATCCCACTCTTGGTTTAAATTATGCTGTGACCTGCTCTGCTGCTGCTGCTGCTGCTGTGGACTGTTGTTGTTGGCTGCCTGTGCCTTTCACCTTTGACGTTTGACTCAATCAGGCCAATGTGGAAATTGCCTCTTTTTTTTCTCTGTTGTTTCCCCCCCCAGCAGTTCCAACAGTTTCTCATCAGTTGTGGGGAAGCAGCTGTGGTAGCCGAGCGTTTTGCCTTGATAGAGTGGTGGGGCGAGCCTTATAAGGAAGACAATTCGAATGGAGTCACCCCAGAGGGCTTAGTCATGCAGCCCGGTGCCAAGACCCACTGCTATTAGGCTGGGTGCTGGCTGTCACTGCACCCGAACCTGGAGAGTTTCACTGAGGCGCCTTGCTGCTCCCTCACAAAGCTCGTAGTCAACATCTGCGAGCCCCAGAACCCTGGAAACCGCTCGCGCGCTTGTCCGGTTTTAGTCGCATTCCGACAGTTTGATAGCAAGTAAGTCATAATTAAAACCCCACGCCCCCTCGCCCCCACCCCCTCCCCTTAGTGCGAGGGTGATAAAATTCCTTGGTTAAAAATACGAGATGTTGCTCATGACTCCTTTTTGAAAACAAAGTCTGCAGTGTTTCAGGGTTGTTTTCTGCTTTGTTGCTAGGGAAGTCTGAGCTTTCCCTGTGGTTTTCATCTTAAAAAGAAAAAAAGAAAAAAAAAGCAAGTGAGTTTAACAAGGATAGAACACCAACGTGCACGTTTCAGACACACCTATGCATCAGAAAATATATCTGAGCATAAAAGGCACGAGACGCCAATGGAATGAAAGATCGGAGCCAAAGAAGCCCAGAGCCAGGTGTGACGGGGCAGCATCATCTAGCATGAGAACTAATGTGAAATAAACGAAACGCACTTGTGAGTATTAATGATCACCGCTGCCTTCCGCCGCAAGGCTCAACGCTGATCTGCAGTCCTGAGTAACACACCCACATTGCGGATGGCAAACGCGCACAATGTATCACCTTTGCGAAGCTGGACTTGAATTCGTTCCCGGCTGCTGACAGCCACATAGAAATATTCAAAAACATCCACTGACTCTCCGACCCTAACCTGACCCCAACATTCCTTTGTTGTATTCTTTGGAAAATCTGACTGTGAGCCACAATTACTGCCTGTAGGACTTCCACCTGCATGAGTGGGAGAACAATATTCCTGTGTGGAGCGGAGAGGAGGTCCCGCGGTGGAAGTGTCCAGCCACTTTCCTCTGCTCCCACTTCTTGGCCGTATTCCACTGTTGTATTTTTGTAATTTTCCTGCTTCCAGCGCTCGCAGATAAAGGCCTTTCACCAGCGCTGACCAGCCAAACGAGACCCTTGAGAGGCTGTTGCATTAAAAAGAAAACAGAAACTGTTGGAAGCGTGACCCTATTGTTCCATATTCCGTGAACATGTAGAGAAACGCAGCGGGGCTTTTCTCATAGCTGTGACCGAAGAGCGAATGTTGTTGCCCATGTTGAGATAGATTGTTGATTCTACTCTTATTCTCATGCCTGGACAGTTGTTCTCCGTAAGTATGAACCGCTCAGCCTTTAGAATCTATTCCTGGGGTGCATATTATTGTGATGATGTTCAGGGTATAGCCCTTCTACTGACGGATGATAATTCTTTGCTGGTGTGTGTCATCCCGGCAGGGTTGACATGTACACACGTAAATCTGGTGTGATAGAGGTGTATGCACTGTAAACACATCACAACAGGCTAATCTTACTTTTTACTAACAAAGTCTGTCCTGTCTGTTTATGATTCCATTTCTCACACGTCCGCACAGTTTTACTCCGATACATCTTACCGGCCTTCTTTTCACTTTTTGTCCATATATTGAGATGCTCAGATAATATTGATGAATTTTAAAGATGTATTATGTATATGTAGATGGATTATTATGGTCTAGTAGTTGTTCTGATACTGGTAATATTAAACGGTGGTTTTGTGCTCCCCCTGCTGGCCAATGTGTATCATAACAATTGGACAGATGGTAGGGATAGGAAACTGTTCTCTTGGTAAAAAAGTTATGGTTTCCCCAAATCAGACTGTGATCCCAAAGACTTCCATCATCAAGTTGTTGCTTGCAGCACTATTCACTTGTCTGATGCTACTTTTCTCCTGCAGGAGGTGGATATTGAAGGGAGAGTGCGTCTGGTGATGGAGAGCACCCTGACGGCCCGGGACAGGGTCGGCGTGCAGGACTTTCTCCTGCTGGAAAACCACAACAGCGAGGCAGCCTTCATAGAGAACCTCCGCAGACGCCTGCGAGAGAACCTCATCTATGTAACGAAGCCAGTTTTCTTCATAATTGTGTGACAAAACGTTTCAGTTTGCGTGATGAAGCCGGCTTGAATATGTTCTAATGTGTTGGCTCAGACGTATATTGGCTCTGTGCTGGTGTCAGTGAACCCATACAAAGAGCTGGAGATTTACTCCAAACAGCAGATGGAGCGCTACAGAGGGATCAGCTTCTATGAGATCTCGCCTCACATGTGAGTCTCATTATGGTGTTTTTTTCCACCAAATTGATTTCCCATGATCACACAGCCTTTATAAAAAGCCCCATGTAAAAACACCGCGTGCATCATCTGCTTCAGATTGCAGATGATCACACACAACCTTATAACTCAAATACAACGTCCTAACCACGGTCATTATCTTAAATGAACATGTTGTTCACCCTCAATTATAATGCAGTTGTTTGTCCTCAAAAGTGGCTCAAAGAGGATCAAACAGGAACAGGACTCTTCCTGGAAATGTGCTCAATGATGCTTCCTCGCTGCTCTCCTTCCCCAGCTACGCCCTGTCCGACAACACGTATCGGGCCATGCGGACCGAGAGGAAGGACCAGTGTATCCTCATCTCAGGAGAGAGTGGCGCCGGTAAAACCGAAGCCTCCAAGAAGATCCTCCTCTACTACTCGGTGACCTGCCCCACCAATGATCGCATGGCTTCCCTGGGAGAGTGCCTGCTCCAGTCTAACCCTGTTCTGGAGGTATTTCACTGTCTGCATTTGTGTTTTCATTTAATTACCATCACATATTCACTAATAAGATATCTGATTATTGTTGTGAGTTGTTTTGGTATTTGAACGCATTTCACCTTGTCGGCTTTGCGCAGGCATTCGGCAATGCCAAGACCCTGAGAAATGACAACTCTAGCCGCTTTGGAAAATACATGGATATCCAGTTTGACTTCAGGGTAAGAACCTCTGTCCTTCTATCCCTCTGTTTATCTGTCGGCATGCTAAAAATCGAAAGATTAAAGTGGCTCATGATGTCATAGCTCTTTCATAGTTTTAGAAAGTAATTTGCCATAATTTTGTGGGACCCAGGGGGCCCCAGTGGGCGGGCACATCCTCAACTACCTTCTGGAGAAGTCCCGCGTTGTGCACCAGAACCACGGCGAGAGGAACTTCCACATCTTCTACCAGCTGTTGGATGGAGCAGACAACAACCTGCTGAATGAACTGGACCTCGAGAGAAACCCACAGAAGTACCAGTACCTGGTCAAGGTGCGCGTGTGGCTGATGTCCATGACTGTACTGCCCCCCCACCTCCTCCCTCCCCCACTGATCCGGCTCTCCTCAACTCTCTTGTTCAGGGGAACTGCCCCAGGATCAGCGCTGTCAGCGACAAGAATAATTGGAAAGCTGTGATGAAGGCTCTGTCTGTTATTGGGTTCACAGAGGAGGAAGTGCAGGTGATTATTCAACACGTTTGTGAAAAGCACAACTTTTGGGACAACAAGTTTTTCTCATCTACAGCTTGAATTAGCATAAAAACATAGTTAACAGTTGTCCTGATGTGAAATATTTTCTTAAACCTTCTATCCTACATTGTTTACATCATCGTGCTTTCACTTAATTAGCACTGTTCTTTAAGCTTTGGTTTTTTAACATTGCTTATATTATCAGTCTTTGCCTTTTTCACTTAATTCATCACTTGCTGTTATTTTTTTTCCCCCAGAACTTGCTGAATATCGTCGGCAGTGTTCTCCATCTCGGAAACACTCAGTTTGGAGAAGGGGAGGAGGGAGAAACTTATATCACCACCGAGCCTCAGATCAACAATCTCGCAAAGGTCAGAACAGTCCTGCTTGTATTACTCGGTGTTCAAATATGCACAAAATCCTGCGAGGAGGTGCAGCCAAGAACAGATGTGTTGTTGTTTTCCAGCTGCTGGCTGTTGATGGCTCTGCCCTTGGGGAGGCGCTCACTCACAAGAAACTCACGGCCAAGGGGGAAGAGGTCATATAAAAATAGATATTTGTTTATTTTTTATTTTTTTTGAAATTTTTGGTCATCGCTCGTGTTCAAATCGAAACACTCGTCTCACAGATGATCAGCCCGCTCACCTTCGAGCAGGCGGTTTCCGCCCGTGACGCCCTGGCCAAGGCCGTGTACGGGCGCACCTTCACTTGGTTGGTGGAGAAAATCAACCAGTCTCTGGCTCCAAAGGTGCAGCTGATGGGTTTTTGCTCTTGTTTTGCTTGTTTGTTCTTCGTTCCCCTCTAATCTCATGCCAGTTTCTAATCTGCTGCGCAGGACGAACTGCACCGTAGCAGCAAGAGCTCCACCCTCATCGGCCTTTTAGATATTTACGGATTTGAAGTCCTGCAGCACAACAGGTTTGAGTCATTCCAAATCTCTTTACATTTCATGCTCAACGAGTATTTGCAGCAGTTTTCCCGAATGAATGAAGACACATGGAATTAAAAGATTAAAAAAGCCTCCTATGCAACTAGAATACCATGTGTCAGATTTTTCCCTTATTTACATTCCTGCCCTGTGCACAGTTTCGAGCAGTTCTGCATCAACTACTGCAATGAGAAGTTACAGCAGCTCTTCATCGAGCTCACCCTGAAATCAGAGCAGGAGGAATATGAGACAGAGGGAATCGCCGTGAGTCATCCCTTTAGTCAGCTTTCTTTTTTTAAAATGCATTAATAATAATAACACTATTATACCATATTAAACTATTATTATACCATAATATAATTGTATAATATATTATAATTATGATTGTTATACGATGTTATTATAGCAATAATGATCTATAGTTCTCTTCAAATACATTTCTTTGTCTCCAATTTCAGTGGGAGACAGTGAAGTACTTTGACAACAAAATCATTTGCGACCTGATTGAAGAGAAGCACAAAGGCATCATTTCTATTCTGGTGTGTAAAACGGGTTGGAAGTGTGTGTTTGTCCGTCACCTCAGCTCAAGTCAACCGCTGTTGCTGCCGTTTGCAGAATGAAGAGTGTCTGAGACCGGGAGAAACTTGTGACGTCACTTTTCTGGAGAAATTGGAAGACACGCTGGGCAACCACCCCCACTTCATCACGTAAACACCAGCTTGTGTTAGAAATCGCAACTGCGCCGCGCCTTTCTCATCTCTGATGCCCCGTGTGCCCACGTCTCTTTCAGCCATAAATTGGCCAATGGAAAAACGCGCAGGGTGATGAGCAGGGAGGAGTTCAGACTGCTGCATTATGCTGGAGAGGTCAACTACAATGTCACTGGTAACTTCCCTGTTCCATGCTTCCTGGTCTCAGTGTAATCAAGAAGAAATCAACTTTTATTGTCTCATTAAAGACGAGCTTTTCTGCTTTTTTGCGTATCTTTTTAGGTTTCCTTGACAAGAATAATGATTTGCTGAATAGGAACTTAAAAGAGGTTAGATAATAATATGAATATTATTTTTTTAGAGTTTTCTACACTCCCCTGCACTTTTTCCCCTGTTGTCCTTTGGCATTGGAGCAATAACAGGAAGTTGCTGCGGTTGTGCGGTTTTCTCTTCAGGTTATGTGCAAATCAGACAACCAGATCCTGAGAGACTGTTTCCACAGAGAGGAAGCGATGGACCAAAAACGACAGGAGATGGTGACAGTCAGCTCCCTCACACAGTCCTTGATGCTGCTTCACGGTTAAAATGACACATTTAAGTATGTGTTTTCATATCTGCACCTGCAGGCTGCAACTCATTTTAAAAACAGCCTGATGAAACTGATCGAGATCCTCATGTCTAAAGAACCATCTTATGTGAGATGTATCAAGCCTAATGATGCCAAGCAACCAGGTACATCTTCAAAAAAAATGTTCAAACCCAAAGTGAATTTAGTTAGCATTTACTGCATGATTAAATCCTAAATAATGGTGGAGTTTTCATCTCCTGCACAGAAGATATGTTTAAAAAGTGGAGGACTTTATCACTAAAAAAGGGCAGAATATAACAATACAATCCTCATAGTCACGACTGCACTTGATAATGGGTAGTAGTGTGTCATGCTTTGCAAGGACAGGTGTGTTATGAGTGAATTTGATTGCACTGTGAATAAACACAGCTTCTTTCCATAGGCAGGTTTGATGAAGTTCTGGTCAGACATCAAGTAAAGTATCTGGGCCTGATGGAGAACCTGAGGGTCAGGAGAGCTGGTTTTGCCTATCGGCGCCGCTTCGAGGCCTTCCTGCAGAGGTGACTGACTGTCTTGCTCTCCTTGTCCCTCAATGTTCGGCCGTCTGCCTCTGTAACTGTCCACGAAATGATCTCAGGTATAAACCCCTGTGTCCCGAGACGTGGCCCAGCTGGCACGGCCGCCTCGAAGATGGCGTCTCCACTCTGGTCAACCACCTCGGCTACAAAGAAGAGGAGTATCAGCTGGGAAGGTATCGTGTCATTGGAGGGAGAGGAGAGTGTGCAGTTGGACTGATTCACTCAGGAACAATAAAGGGGTGCAGACTACTTGCGTTTAATAAAAGGGTCTGAGAGCGCTTTCTGTTTCCCGTTTTCTGCAGGACCAAAATTTTCATTCGCTTCCCAAAAACGCTCTTCAGAACTGAGGATGCACTTCAAGCAAAGAAGCCAGACATAGGTCAGTAACAGGAATATATATGGTGCGGAATATAAACAGCATCCGTCAGAATATAAGTGAATGTACCTCTTCCCTCTGTGGCTTTGTGCATTCCAGCTTTGATCCTGCAGACATCGTGGAGAGGTTACAGGGAACGATCCAAGTATCAGCGGATCCGACATGCAGGTCAGCCCCTGCACGGCTCGGTGTGCTCGTAGATTCAAAATGAACCGGAGAATAACAGCCTGTCAGATATTCACACAACGCAGACTGCCTGTAGATAAATGTATGTGCAGCATCAGTGTCTATTATTCATGTTTTTCATGTTGTGCATGTTTAGTCATCGTGATCCAGTCTGCGTGGCGAGGGATGAAAGGGCGCAGGAGGGCTAAGACGCGCCGACAGGCCGCTGAGTTGATCCGCAGGTCTGAGGCTCTTCTGCTTTTCGCTGCTCTCATGGGTGCTTTCACCTTGTGTGTGTTTACTCTCCCTTCTTCTTTTCAGGTTCATAAAAGGTTTCATCTACCGCCATGAGGAATACGGCCCTGACAACGACTATTTCCTCGATCATGTGCGGTGCTCCTTCCTCAAGAAACTACGTCAAAACCTGCCCAAGAGCGTTTTGGACAAAAGCTGGCCAGCGCCACCGCCCTCCCTGTTTGAGGTACGACAGAGATCATGTTATTATTATAGATTTCAAGTCATCTTCTCAGAGCAGCACATTTAAAGTCATTAAAAACACTCCCATGACCCTACAGGCATCTGAGCACCTGAGGAACCTGCACATGAGGAACATGGTCATCAAGTACTGCAGGAGGGTCCAGCCTGAATGGAAGAAACAGGTGAGTTGAATATAAATGTTACTGCGTAAATAACTTGTCAGTGTTTTCATACATGTTTTTTTTTTTTTCCTTTTACTGCAGATGAAGCAAAAGGTAACAGCCAGTGAGATCTTCAAGGATCAGAAGGACAGCTATCCTCAGAGTGTTGGAAGGCTGTTTCTGGACTCCAGGCTGGGTACGTGATGATAACCCATCTAAAACACATATCTGTACATGAATCATGTGACTTTCCCAAACCTGCCCCCCCCTTTTGCTCTCACCAGAACGTGAGCAAATCAGCCTAAAGGTGCTGCAGACCCTCGGCAACGAAAAAGTGCAGGTAAAGTTTTACCTGAATCCCCTCGCTGTTAAAAAAAAAAAAAAAAAAAAAAAAGGCACTTCACACCAGCGCTGTATCTCTTTGTGCTCTTCAGTATGGTGTTCCGGTCATCAAGTACGACCGGAGGGGTTTCAAGCCTCGCCCTCGCCAACTGCTCCTCACGAACACGTTCGCCGTCCTGGTGGACAGGACCAAGATCAAGCAGAGGCTCGATTACTCGGCGCTAAGAGGTGCGGCCGCTCGCGCCAGTTGACCTTTCACGTGTACGGGAAAGCGGGCGGCGACGTTGTGTTCAGCTTGGAGCTGAAAGCGAGATTGCGAACCTCAGTATTTGCGAAATCGGCGGCGAGGTTTCTCCGAGTTTCGTTGAAAAGTCCGAGCTCGTCTGACCGCGTGGGTTTCCATCCCTGCAGGTGTCTCCGTGAGCTCTCTCAGCGATGGAGTGTTCGTTCTGCACATGCCCAGCGAGGACAGGAAGCAGAAGGTACGGCGAGACCCCCCCCCCCCCCGTGGTGCTCTGTGGTGCGCTCTAAAACTCAGCTGTGCCTCCCGATCAGGGCGACGTGGTGCTGCACTGCGACTACGTGATCGAGGCGGTGACCAAGCTAGGCCTGATGGCCTCCAAGGTCAACTACGTCAACGTCAGCCCGGGCAGGTAAGGCCCCCGCCGTCCACTTCACTGGGATCGAAGGTTCCCAAAGGGCGGAGAGCGCTCGCCTGATCCCGCCTCGCTTTTGTCCCCCCCCCCGCCCCGCGCGGCCTGTAGCATCCGATTTGCCGTGGCGCGAGGCAGGGAGGGGATCATCGATTTCGTCCGGGGCTCTGAGCTAAAAGTGGCCAAAGGCAAGCGAGGACATCTGTTAGTGGTGAGTCAGCAGATGTTCTTGAAGTCATGTGCCGAGCCAGCGGGCAGGAAAGAACTTTTGTTCATCAAAATAAAAACACTTCAAGAGCGTCCATTCTGCTTTCACTCTGCAGACGGCCCCTCAGGTCAACAGCACATGAAGGAACCGAAGACAGGCGAAGCTTTTAGCTCCGGCGGAGGCACGCATAACACACTTAACGGAAGGAATATCCACAGTTTATTCAGCTATGTCTTCATTACTATGTGTGTTTTTGGTATTGCAATAATTCTTCTTTGAAATCATAACATGAAGTCACCAAAGTTCCAAATCCTTCATCTCTTTATTGTCACTCATTAAATACATAAATAAATAATATTCAGCTATATCAAGTATAAAATGACACAAAATGTTTAACAATTTGTCTTGCAAATGAAATAAAATAAACCACATGGAAATAAATAACTTTAATAAATAAATGAATAAATAATATAAAAATAAGCTGGAAAGTCCTGTAAATTACTGTAAAGGGCTCATAGGTAAAAACAAGATGTTGGGAGGTACTCTCTATTACTGGAGCTAAGGCTCAGATGGAAAGTCTCGGAAATACCCAAGAATGTCTACCTACAGTAAATCATCATGCAAAATGAAGCTTCAATCATATAGTGAGTGAACCTATTAGAGCGTACTTTGCCCTTGAAGGTGCGGTTACACACTTCTTTCAGTACACGTTGCTGTTGTGTGCGGGCACCTCTCTTTTTTTCCCCTGCTGAGTCACCTGTGTTTTGGAAGCCAACAGGAGGAAGTCTCTGGCCAGCTTGGTGAGGTAAAGGTCCAGATCCCTCAGAATGATATAACCCTCGACACGGAGGTCCCACACTGTTTTTGAGTCAGTTTCTCTGGTCACAGTTGCGCTTCCTGGAGGTGGAGTCGGCTGCATCGGCACGCCGTCGATGTTCCTCATCTGCTGAGGAGAGCGAAACTGTTTTTGCTGTGTTGATGTATACTAAAACAGGAAGGAGCTATGAAGACCGTGGGTACCTGACTGCGAACTTGGCCCATCAGGTCCTGCAGATCAACCTGGATGTGTTTAATGTCCTGATGCAAAGTGTGGTGGCCCACCAGTCCCATCTTTGCTCTCTCCTCCTCCTCATCCTCCTCCAGCTGTTTTCTTTTCCTCTCCAGCATGACCCAGTAGGTCTGCATGTCCAACATTGCAGCACGCAGCCTCTCCGAGTCCTGATAGGCAACAACAGATTTGTTAAAAAAAAAAAAAAAAACACTACTTGTAAAAAATAAAATGGGGAACTCCACAAAACATTTCCCCAACAGCATTTTTTCCCTGACAGCATTAGCATATGTAGGCAGAATGTCACAGAAAACATTCAGACTAATGTAGGAAAGGAAAAGCAGGCTGATACGAACCGTCAGCTTCAACCAGATGTTGAAATCTGTGGAAAGTATTGGCAGCTCCTCCAGCCGCTGGCTTCTGTCTTCAAAATGCATGTCTCCCAACTGCTGCTCCTTCTGCACGGGGAAAACACCAGGAGAGCACAATAAGGGCTCAAACGCCTTCACTGCTGTTTATATTTAGCGATTTGAGGTGTAGCGTCATCGGGTGCTCACATATTTCTTCTCCAGCTGCTGGACGCGGGTTCGAGTGGAGCGGGTCAGATGGAAGGAGTTGTTGTATTTGTTGTGGAGGACCGACGAGGGTGCAGACGATACCAAAGAGTTCAACACGCAGCAGAGGATGACGGTCTGCAACCAAAGAGCCATCTGCAACACAGCGTCATGGGAATCAGTTCTGACAGCTTACTCTCTGGCAGAAGAAATAGTTTGAGAATTTCTGAGGGCGAAAAGCTCATGTTAAATGTTTGATAAATGCCGTCCTACTGTTTTCAGTTAAATTTCAGAATATAAAAAGGTGCTTCATGAGATTCTTAGGAGAAAAAATTCTCTGAATTGTCGAATTGTAAATGAGGACAGGTCTCACATTTAATGGTTTGTAAAGTTCCCCCAGAGAACCCTAGAAATCTTTCCTGGAGAGTCTAGCCTTTATTTCTTTGTCACTATCTCATTTCTTTGCACAACCCTGTAAAAAAAAAAAAAATTTTGATCAAATTTCCCAAAAAACAAAAACAGATTCTTGTGACTTTAACTATAGCTAGTCAGTGCCCACATTGCCCAAGGCTCGCCCATTCTCACACAGTGAGGTTGCACCTGCACGGAACTAAAAAAAGCCTCTTGATGGTTTCAGCGGAGACAGAGGTACAGTTCTCGTTCTGGTTTGTGGTCTGGACTCAGACAGCAAGCAACTGGTTACAGCACAGTTGACAGTGAATTACTACAGCTTTTCCTCTTTCTTCGTCAGTTTCTTACCTCACATATTTACTGGTGAAACAAGAACTTTTCATATGTACCTTCGTAAAAAAAAAAAATCTTTTAACTAAATTAATTTTATTATTTTCCTTTTCACTAAAGTTCTGCTAAAAAAATACAATTAACCTTTTCTCTGATTCTAGAAGCATCAAAGTGGATCGGACACATTACTAATTTTTTTTTTAATGCACATTTGCTCAACGACACTAGATCTGTCTGAATCCTGTATTTTTGATACAATGGACAATTCAATAAAAAGTACATTTTTAAACAAAATCATTTACAGAACACCCGCAACAATTTCTTACAAGTCCTTGTTCATATTTTATGTATGTCTACTTTTTAAATATTTGCCCTGTCCTATTAAAGGCTTACCTTGAAGGAGATGCACACAGCAGGGAATCAGGAGTGATGTGCCATTCTGGAGCGCAAATTCCGTTTTATATATCTGTTATAACTTTCAGTTTCAAAACAGATCTGGGTTTTTTTTTTTTTTTTTTCTTTTCCCCTCTACTTTCTATTACTCTTTGCTGTCTCAGTATCTTGTGGTCACAAGAACGTTTAGTGCAGAAATGAGTAAGCAGTCGACCAAGAGGATTGCAGCACTGGGCCCTCCGCTCATTTGCGTGGAGGGCCCAGTTAATCTCGTTTTCAAACTAAAAAGACTAACTTGTGCTTCATAAACGGGCAGCTGGGTCAAGATATCATTGGCTTTAGTAGTAGTGTCATAGTAAAAAGTGCCGAACTGTTAGAAGAAGAAAAGAAGAAGAAAAAAAAGGACTTTTCAATCTTATGGGAATACTTCCCAAATTTAACAATTCCCAAACTTATAAGTCTCATGATGGTTATGCAAAACACCCACACACACCCACACACACCCACACACCCACGCGCATGCCGTATTCTGGCAAATCTCTTGTCTAAAGAGGGAGGCCCCTTGAGATCATAATTCATCATAATACAAATGGGAAAGAGAACCACAGACGGGGAAAAACAGAAAACATCATATAAATTAAGCAGGAATACAAATGTTGAAGTATGGATTAAATATTCCCAGGAAATTATGACCGAGTTGTGATCTGGGGTTGGCATATTTCCATCTACTCTAGTGAACAGCTACACTGCCATCGCCCTCTCGCCACCAGACCTGCTGTAATCGAGACTCGTTATGTCCATCCATCCATCCATTTTCTACCGCTTGTTCCTCCACTGAGGGTCGCGGGGGGACTGGAGCCTATTCCAGAGCAACAGCGGGGGCAGGGTACACCCTGGACTGGTCGCCGGCCAATCGCAGGGCTAACACAGAGACAAACAACCATTCTCTCTCACATTCACACCTACGGGCAATTTAGAGTATTCAATCAGCCTAACCCCAATCGTGCATGTCTTTGGACTGTGGGAGGAAGCCGGAGTACCCGGAGCACCGTGCCGCCCCGACTCGTTATGTTTCATCTCGATTACAATTACTGCTCCCTTCTCACTTCTGCTGGCTTTAAAAATTCTCCAGTTCACATAATCACTGGAATCCTCTCAGGTCACTGCATCGCTGAAGTCCTGCAGCAGCTTCGCTGGAGCCCACTTCCAAATTTTTCCATATCTATATTGATTTAAAAGCCTGCTCTCTAATTCAACCCCACTTATCACTAAGTCTTTATGCTGTATTTAGATTTTAGATTTTTAGATAGTAGTAGTAGTAGTAGTATTGGAACTATTTGGAATCCAGTTGGTTGATATGAATACATGAATGAATACAACATGGAAGCCACCTACTTTACCCTTATATGCTGTCATGTTGAAAGTGAAGAACAGTTTCTGCATCTACATGAAACCAACATGAACTTGTGCATGAGCAAAATGTTAGACGAATGAAAAATAATAGTCACTTATGATGCAGCTATTTATGGAATAAATGATTTATGGCATTATCTGTTGATGACTCTCACTGTTAAATAACCGACAGAATGACATATATCAGAATCAACACTGACACAATGGACACCCACGTACTGAAAAATATATAAAATACTAAAAAGCTGTCAAGCATTGTCCTCAACAGCCATTTACCCAGACACTTATATTTACTCTTTCCATTATTACTAGAGTAGTGATGACAGCTTTTATGAAAATTCCTCTGAGAAGGCCTGTGAAATCAGTTTCAAAATATCTGAAAATCTGTATGAAAATTCTCTCACTTAAGACTAAGTAACCTGTGGTATGTCCTACCTCTTTTTGATTTAGAAGTTCTGCTTTTGCATTTCGGAGTTGGGTTTTTGCAGTTTTGTTGGTTTCTTTGCAGCTGAGGTCATAGGTTGCCCGCTGTGGAACTGTTTAAAGTTCACTCTCCAACTATAAACTCTGAGAGGATATTACTTTCTTTTTTTTTTTTTTTTTTTTTTACTACTTAATGGTTACAGCTGTTCAAGGAAAATCTTAAACAAGTCTGATGATTTGCAAAAGGTAACTTCATTTAAAATAACCACAGAGTCCTACTTGAACTTTTATTGAGACGTCTGGAGAGTTTCTTCTTTACATAAATATAGTTCAGAGTGAATTCTTCTTTTCAAAATTAAGGTACAGAGGTCCCAGCGCCGTCTCTGTGAACAGGTTCAACAGTGTCAATGAATGCCCAGGTAGCAGAAGGCGCTTCAGATAAGAAAACAATATCAAAACAAGCTGGAAGGAAATTTCAGAAGCTTGCAACTATTTAGTTGTGAATTGAAACAGGTCAACAACCCCTTCTAAAATTAAAAGGGATTCCTTTACTTTCATCAAAACGAGGGAATCCCTTCTAATTTCAGTAATATCGAAGTTCCCCTTATGACGTACTGTCTTTATTTTCAGTCTCGTTTATTGCAGTTTCAGACATTCAAAAAAAAACAAAAACTATGCACTTCCTTCCTGCTTGCGTGCCTCAGCATGAGAAGAATATGCAATGCTGAAGTGATGCTGAGTTCTCCAATTTAGGTTATACTAACCTATGCTTCCATCACTTGATGATGAAGATATTACTTTGTATACCCTCATAAAAGGCATTTAAATAAAAATGGTCACAGCTCCATCAGAAAGCACATGCCAGACAAACAGGGTGCCCTTTGTTTTTGACAGCACAGGTTTAAAAGCGCCAACACAACAGGGACGTTTTCTGTGCAAAAGAGCAAAATACAGCTGCACAAAGTGTACTCGTGACACCACATATCTGGCCCGGCTCGTGCAGTTGACTTGGCCTAAACAAAACTGGCTTTTCTATTTAGTTTGGAGCAAAATGAGAGCCCAAAGGGCCTCTGAAGCCTCTCCGCTGGCCACCACTCTTCAGGCTGCTCCACACTGGCTTTTGACAAAGCTCAAAGTTTCGTACATGTTGTGATGGAACCACATTTAAAACCGCAACGTTTCCCTCACTAAGTGGGCCGACAATGCACGATAGTGCAATTGGCGTCGTCATAAAACAGATTTTCAATAATTCAAATACACTTAAATAATGGCGTGGCGATGGAGTGAGACGGATCCTGCACCTTGGCACCAAAATTCAGGCTTGGAAATGTTTTTGCAAGTCATTCATGCAGTAAATGAGCATCCACCACCATGTAGACGACACTGAAAAGTTTCTGTTTTTGAGTGCTGGCACCTTCTGACCCAGCAAATGAAGCATTTTTTAAACATTTCTGTAACATACGACGTGCACTTCTTAATCACGCAATCGTATTTTCGTATAATGATTTAATAGTCATTTCCATTTGACCTCTTCCTTTCATGATAGTTTGAACTGTGTTTTCATAAGCAGGGGGACGAGCGGGGATAAATATTGCTGAGCAACATGTCATTACTGTGTCACCGCCTGCAGTGATGGGGGCTCATTTGTTTAGACAGCTTGATGTTTGAAGTCCATCCTGGGTGTTTTTGCGCAACGCTTACTAACAGAAATATGCCACAGTCCCTATAAAAGACGCCGGCATCTCGGTGAGAGCCAGATGTGCCTGGAGTTGTTTTTGCCATCTCGTGTTTTATTTTGTGGCTGTCTCTGGATGGGGAAAATGTATGCAGCTGCAACGCTCTTCGTCTTCATGTGCTTGGCTGCTGCCACCCATGCAGATCATCATCATCATCCTTGTCGTAAGGCTTTATTCTTTCCCATTGGGTCTTTTTAAAAAAAAAAAAAAAAAAAAACTTGTTGGGGTGTTAATTAGTCTTCGAGGTTGTCGCATTAAAATTAAAAAGTGTTAAACGTAACTCACAATTCAACAGTAAAAGTGCGTCAAGCATCCATTTAAGTAAGAACGTCTTCTTGCAGATCCTCCCAACATGACTGGAATCATGTCTGTGGTGAGCCACTCAAATCGCAACTTTATTTGCAAATCACCTGGTACTTAAATACAAATTTAAACTCCATTTGTTTGATTTGGTTTCTGCATTTGAACCAGTTATCCATGAAGGCTGAAGTAAAAGCATACGGCGCCATCACCTATGATTCCATGGCAAACAAACTCCGCTTCAGGTCAAACGAGAGCCAACCCACCAACGGATCACTGGGCTTGGATCTGCTGATGTTCTTCAATGAGGTATAACTCACTTTTCTCTCCCAAGGACCCAATGTCACTTTTCGTTTTCCGGCCCTGACATTTGCCCCTTCGACCACACCCCGACAGGGCATATTCTACGAGATCGACAGCAAAAATGGGAGCTGCGAGAAAAAGAAACTGCACTGCTCCATGCACCCGCTGGATATTCCTGACAGTGCAAAGTTTTACTCCTTAATGACTGCTGGAAATCCATCCATCAGAGGGGAGGGGATAAAAGTCAATATCTGGACGGGGCAAATGCCAGACTCGAAAGGTAAGAGAGGTGCTTTAAGGTGGGCATTGTATTATAAAAGTGTGGTGACACTGATTTTTTCTCATTTGTCAGGCTACTACAGCACATCTGTAACCATGGGATGTCTGCCTGTTAGCACATTCTACAGTACTGAGTCTGGAGCAGTCTTAATCAAGTTGGTGTTTTTAATGTTCATTACAGCCAACATGCTTGCATCGTTCATCTGGTGAGACTAATAATCGTGCACTATTTGCGTGACTTCCTTGCAGCCTGCTGGAGATAGAAAATGAGATCAAGGATCCTGATCTCCTGATGGTGCCTTCAATTTGCCTGGGCCAACCTGTAGAGGAAACACCTGAAGGAACACAAAATAGTTTCCTCAGCGAGTTCATATAGATGAAGCATCACTCACAAACCAGCCCCGCCAGAACTTTACACTCTTCCCTCCGCTTCATGCATCATGACTCTCACTGCACAGTACTGCACCTGTATCTATCACATCTTCCACTCTCCTATGAAGAAAAGGCTTTGGATGGATCATAAATGTATGCATTTTGGTTTAAAAAGAAAGTCTCGTGGATCACATAGATTTAGTCATTACTACTAACAGTCGGTGGCTTCTCAAGATGGTACTGCTTACAAAACATGTAAGATATTATTAATGGAACAATAAACTGTCAAAGCTGTCAAATGTGTGAAGACAAGTTTGCTTTTCTCATGTTTTGTGCTAAATTAACATTGAAAAACTGAACAAATTAACTGCTGATAGGTCAACAAGTATTAACAATGTGTTGTAAGGCCAACATGTCTACTAAACAACCAACATGCAAAACATTTGCAGATTAAATGTAAATGTAGAAACTATAAAAGAATAATGAAGAACATTTTACCATATTAAACTAAAACTATTGCTAAAAAGTAAAACTAATTCTACTGTAAGGCATTCTCCCCATCCAGTATGAACACACTAGGTTATTGTGACAAGTGACGCTGTGTGCCTGTATTTTTAGAAGATATAATCATTCAAATGATCATGTCCATAATAATTTGTCATTATCATATCCATAATAATTTGTCATTATTACATATAGGGTCAGGGTTGGGTTATATTTTGTACCAAACATAGCTATAAATTATTTCTGAAATAAATTTGAGTTCAAATCATTGGCTTAACCTAACAATCCACAACCAAAGAGCTTTTTTGGACTTTTCCTGATAATAAACACACAATACATTGTCACATGATTTTGCTTGTAAGGAGCTATTGCTATGAAACTGTGTTCTTTTATGTTTCATTGTGTTTATTTCATTATTAAGTTTCAAGCATATTCCCTTAGACTTGACCCCCCCAAAAAAGCGCAAATTGAAGTATTTTTTTAAAATAAAATCTGGGTTTAACCTTGGCCAGGCCGCCTGCCCTCGGCTGCAGTTCACCGGGCCGCCGACAGGTGGCGCGGGTGCTGCGCGAATAGCAGCGAGAACTGTGCCTTGTTGTGTTAGCCACCGAGGAGCTTCCTAATGTTAGCCACCCATCAAACCACTGCCTTCCAAAATCGGAAAATGACAGTTTGTGCAGGACACTAACGAGAATATATCATTTGGAGAGTGCCCAACTGCGGGGGCGTTTCACTCCGAACCGCCTTTGATTTTTAAACGAGGTAAGTTGTAAAATGGCGGATAGCTCACGTTAGCCGGGGAGTTTGCTCCTAATGCTACGTTACCAGGCGACTGCTTCGGCAATTGCCCCTGGTCTTAATGGAAGTTGTGAATAAAAGCGAGCGTCCTTCGAGGTAAACTAGGACCAGCAAGCGTCGACGACCCCCCCCTCTCGCCCCCCCCCAGCCGAGCGCTGTCACCAACAAACTACTGCTTGTTGTTAGCCTAGCCAGCTTAGCAGCCAAGTCAGCAGCGCCGCCGCCGCGGACAGGCTGTTTCTGCGAGTCTTCCAGCGGCTTATTCGGTCGGGAGACTCGTCGCGGTTGGGGGGCGGGTGGGGGTGAGCCGGGGAGCCCCCTCGGCCAGGGAGAGGCGAGGGCGGGACGGGAGCGCTCTTCCCCCCCCCCCACCCCGTCGCTTCCTCCACCACCTCCCCCATCACCCCCCCGAGCCCCGTCGACGGGCAAGCCGCGTCCGGGAGCTCGGAAGCGGGCGCGAACTGCGCCTGCCTTCGGCCCGGCTTGTACTGCCGCTCAGCGGCGTGTGTGTGTGTGTGTGTGTGTGTGCGTGCGTGTGTGTGTGTGCGTGTGTGTGTGTGCGTGTGGGTGTGTGCGTGTGTGTGTGTGGGTGTGTGTGTGGGTGTGTGTGTGTGCAGCGGGGAAACTCGGCGTCAGTCTCGACCGTTGGAGGTCAACCGTTAGGATGAGGCGCGGGGACTTCCCGTGAGCGCGTTTCGTTCTTGTGAAACCACGCCCCCTCGCCCCCCCACGGTGCATGATGGTTAAGCCGGAGCCCCTCACCTCCATCACCTCCCTCTGCAGACTCGTGATGCAGGCTCTGGTAATCAGAAAGTACAGGGTTTGACTTTGAACGGCACATGTCGTCATGGATTATGCAATGTGAAACCTCTGTTGGGTTGGTTTTGTTTTGGTTTTTTTTGTCATTCAGGGCTATTGGTGGAAAAATGGCAGCAGTCGATGTTGGTATTATTTTTGTTGATGGACCAACAGTGGCACATTTTTGGTGTGATTCAGCATCTTTACACCATCTCTATAGCCATTTAAGGCCATCCAGTTAGAGTAAACCCAAACATGAAATAAACTAAAGGGACATTTGAGTGTGATCCAGTTACATTTATTCAGTAATGAGGTTGTATAATGAGTGTAAGATGCACCAGAGTTCGTTAGATACTTTCTTAAATTTATGTGGGTCAATAATACCTGAATGTGGGTCAATAATATCTGAAGAAATACCCAAAACATCAATGGTTTTGAAATAGTAGTAATTGTTCTAAATTTGGTGTGTGTGTATTTGTATGTTAATTACAGTTCAATTAGATGTGTAATTACACATGGATCCACATCCATCATATTTATTTCTATCAAATATGCCATCAGATGTCATCATTTCAAGGATGAATTAATTTTCCTTTGTTTCTTTTTAAATCACTGAGATTGTCCACATATTATTGATTTGCTGTAACTGTGTCATAGTGTTTTTTTTTCTTCCGTTCAGAAGAAGTTGCAACACAAGGCATCACCAGATTTCTTACACAGGAAGTGAATATGAGCTTATCTTGTTAACATGTCTTCCTTTTAGTGCGCTGTCAGATTTGTGTGATTTTTTTTTCTCTAAAAATTACTCTGTTGATGTCCTGCTGGCTATATTTTTTAACCACAGTTCCTGAATTGTAGTGGTTTTACAAGTTTTTTTTTTTAACCTGTATTGGTGTTCAGTGAATGAAGCAGATGAATGAACTGTCCATCTGGTCTATTTGTCTTCTTTTCCAGGTGCAAACACGCCTTCTGTTTGGTGTCCAGAGCAGTAAAAGCCACCTCCTCCGGCAGATCCAGAAAATGTTAAAGAAATGATAGCAGCACAGGATTTGCACACCGAGATTCAATTTCCTCAGTAAGCACTACATCCCAGAGGTTTCTGAATGGAAGTGGAAGAGCATATGGCACTAACAGAAGCAACTTGAATCATTTCTTTTCTCTGCACAGAGAGACTGAATCTCAGGTGTCTTCAGATGCTGACCTGGAGCATTTTGATGGCAAAAATGCTGAGACGGGAAAACTTCAGGTGCGTTCAAGCCTGTATTTGTCTTTTCCCAACCCAGGCCGATGACGAATCAACTTTCTCAGATTTGTTTTTCAAAGAAAGGCAGATTTGACAGATGCTGGTTATTTAAATAGCACCAGATGATGGCTTGCATTAGGTGTTCTTTTGGGAGGGGGGGGCATCTTGTTAACATTCGCAGCAATGTGTTCAGCAGTGAAAACAGAGTTGTTGGATTTGTGTGTTTTCCACTAGAATGACTCATACGCCTCTTTGTTTAAGAAAATGTTTTGATGATATTGAAATATGAAGCCTTAAAGCCAAAAAAGTGTGTTGGCAGCACACTGAAGACATGCTGCTCTTGTTTTATTTGCGTATGTAAGTGTGCTGGTTCTTCCATTTATTTTGAATATTTATGACAAATATATTAATAATTAAACCAGAGAAATAAATAGGCTGACAGTACAATTTTTTAAATTAAATGTCGGTTAAATATATTGTTCCTTTTATAATTCATATGATATAACTGGGATAAGCAGCTGTTTCCAGCAGCTCTACACAGCAGTGCCTCGGCCGTCTCAGGCCAGATCAGAGATGTAATCTCTCAGCGTGTCTCTGGTGAAATGCTTCCTTATGAGGACTTCCCACGTACATCATGACCAGATTATTTGGGGCTTTTCTTGTCTGAGGCTACACTCTAGATGGAAATGTTTAAATGCCTAGACAGTAACAACAACTCCGTCTGTAGGTGTGGCGTTACATTGTCAGTTGTACTGAGTAGATCATCTTTAATGTAACCACTCTCTGGCTGGGTGATTCACCTTACATGTCTCCGGGCCTTTGGCCTAGTTTCATTAAAGGCATTAGTGAAATGGCATAGCAATCCTGAATCACTTTTAATTTCCAATTTGTGCTGCTTGTTGTCATTGATTTAATCCAAAGCGTGTTGAAAGGTGGGACAGTAAGAGTACATTTTTGTTGTTGGTGTTGGGCATAACACATTATTAAGAAAATCCCTGTGATGCAATCTGGGTTTGGAATCTGTGCTTCGAGATTGTTCATCTCTGTTTAATTGATCATTTTTAACACAACCCTACCAGAGTACGGCACATTCTCAGGTTTTTCTTGAGGAGTGTCCAACCCAGTCTGATGAGGGCCGTAAACCATCAGGGATTTCTGTCCTATCGGGTAGAGAACTGCTTTCACCAAGGAAACATAGATCCCAGGTGAAAGCAGATGTCTTGCCTGGAATAACCCTCTCTCTGTCCCAGGTAGAGCCCCCCCTGGCTTTAATAACAGGGGTTACAGAGCAGTTGCCTCTTTATGCTGGTGCTTGATGCTGTTGCTATCGTCTACGTACTTGGTGACAGAGGCGTCACTGGTTGCATGTGTGCTGATCATGGGTGTTGGCTTTGTCCAGAATTTTGCGTATGGTTTCCATGAGGGAGTGTGTGATATTTTCAGCACCTCGAAGATGTTGATAACGAACCAGGAGGAGTCAAGGATACAGTTGCACAGGCCTACTTCACAAATAGATACCAATTTTGAAATTAGAGGTATTCCACAGTAGTCACAGTAGAATTGGGACTTCATACAGACACTGCTGGGGATGACAGGCATTCCAACTCTTCCACTGTCGGCTTCATTTTATTTTATTTAAGCCAATGAAATAACCTGCATATATCTTGCTTTGGTTCATTAGATAACGTCTCCGTTAAGGGAAGAAGATGGATTCATGGATCATTAGGCTCACAGTGCAGCTTAAATTCCACAGCATGCCTCTGAATTCATTACAGAATTAACGGAATTGAATTGTAGTGGAATTATGCAGCTGATACTTTTGATCAGAAACTAACTCGCATCAGAGCTCTGCAAACTAACGCATTTGTCTTAAAGTCACATTTTGGAAAGACTGTAACACATTTGGTCCATCCTGACACAGTCTTTGTCTCCAGCAGGCAGGCAGGAAGGGCAGAAAAGCTGCAGACAGAGCCAAAGGTGGGGGAGCAGGCAGAGTCCCTGCTCAGGGCCGGGTCAATGGCCATCATCAGGAGAATGGGATGGAAGTCACAGGCCTGTTTGAGGTGATTAAACTGGGGAAGAGTGCAACACAGGTGGGTAAACATTCAATGAGGGGATTAGCTCCAGTTTCACTGTTTGTGCTGATCATAACATCGAAGATGCTGAAGATCACTTTTTGGTTTTTCAGTCTGTTGTTGATGACTGGATTGAGGCGTATAAAAATGATCGTGACATTGCCCTTTTGGACTTGATTAATTTCTTTATTCAGTGCTCTGGCTGTAAAGGTATGTAATTGACATTTCTTTTTCTGCAGAAAATGTAACTGGGAAAAGTGCGTCAATAAATGACAGCAAGTGTTTTTCTTTGCTGCCTTTGTGTGATTTGTAATGTAGGTGCTGTGAGTGCAGAGATGTTCAGACAAATGCAGAACTCTGAAATCATCCGTAAAATGACGGAAGAGTTTGATGAGGTGATGGGGCTTTGACATCATTTTAATTATTCACAAAAAAATCTTTTTTTTTTATGGCATTTTTTTTAAGCCATTTTCCTTCCTCTTCCTCTGTTATTGTGAACAGGACAGCGGCGATTATCCATTAACATTATCAGGACCTCAGTGGAAGAAATTCCGGATAAGCTTCTGCGATTTTATTTCCGTTCTGGTTCGTCACTGTCAGTACAGCATCATCTACGATGAGTACATGATGGATACGGTCATCTCTCTGCTCACTGGCCTCTCTGACTCCCAGGTCAGAGCATTTAGGCATACAAGCACACTTGCAGGTAATTTTTAGTGACCTTGCTTCATTGATCTTCATGAGCTTTCCCCCTGGGCATCATTCTCACCTGTCTTCTTTGCCAGCTATGAAGCTGATGACAGCCTTGGTTAATGTGGCTCTGAACCTGAGCATCAATATGGATAACACACAGCGGCAGTATGAAGCAGAGAGGAACAAGGTCATGGCAAAACGAGCCAATGACAGGCTGGAACTCTTGTTACAGAAGCGAAAAGAGGTGAGAAATCTAAACTGTCCAACTTTACATTAGCTCCATATGTTTTCACATTCCAAGTAAATTGATCCCTTAATAATCATGGCCTAAACTCTCTTTTAAAAACATGTGTTGCTTGGTCATATGCAACTATTTAAATTGTTTTATCCATTCTCCAGCTTCAAGAGAATCAAGATGAGATTGAAAACATGATGAATGCCATTTTCAAAGGAGTATTTGTTCACAGATATCGGTATGTGGCTCCTTGTCTTCAGTCCCACTCCAGTCTCACAGCATCGACCTCTTTTTAGCTTTGTGTCGCCCTCTGTTGGGGGTTAAGCGTCATTACAGAACAAATCAGCTTGGTTTAAAGAAACTGCCCTCATCTGCTCTCGTCCTGTCTGAATAATTTTGCCGTTTGACAGGGATGCTATTGCTGAAATTCGAGCAGTTTGTATCGAGGAGATCGGAATGTGGATGAAGCTGTATAGCGATGCTTTCCTCAATGACAGTTACCTGAAGTATGTTGGCTGGACATTACATGACAAGGTGAGCTAACAAAATTCAAACTTAAATCAGACCAACTTTGTGAGATGTTTTAGTAAAAGCGTTAATTTTATTGTCTGTCTGATTTGACTCCAGCAAGGTGAAGTGAGGCTGAAGTGTCTGACCTCTTTGCAAGGCCTGTTCTATAACAGAGAGCTTGGCGCACGATTGGAACTTTTCACAAGTCGCTTCAAGGTGAGCTAGCAGCTTCACTCTCTAATCATCACTCTCTTGTTTGGGGTTAATGTGTCGCCTAATTATTTCACACATTATGTGACAATCATATGCAGAGATATCATTTGAAATTTCCCTTCACTCCTGTGTTACAGGACCGCATTGTGTCTATGACCCTGGATAAGGAGTATGACGTTGCAGTGCAGGCCATTAGACTACTGACACTTGTGCTACAGTCAGTATTCACCTTCCTCCACTCTTCTTCAGCAGTATCTGATATGCAAGGCATCTTATTTGAATTTAAGTACATCACACATGTACATGTTGTGACCCAGACATTTATCCAAAAGGGCTCTCAATTATCAGATATGAATTGCAGTATTAATTTAAAACCCTGTTAATAAGTGTTTTAATTGTCAATCACCAGTTCACTACACTAGTCATTATCACAGCCAGTCTGACTCTGCATTGCTTCTAACAGGAGCAGCGATGAGGTTCTGTCAGCAGAGGACTGTGAAAGTGTTTATCATTTGGTTTACTCGGCACATCGACCTATTGCTGTTGCAGCAGGAGAATTTCTTTTTAAGAAGTAAGTCTCCTTTCAAAATTTAGTACATTTTCCCGTTGCAAAAGTCATTTTTAGTGCTGTGTAGGTTACACAATTAATCTAAGTGAAATAAAGAATATTAGTTATGCTACAAGGATGACATACAACTGACTTTTTTCACTGTGTTGATCAAAGGCTCTTCAGCCATCGAGGTCCTGAAGAGGAAGGATTACCCAGGAGGGGCAGGCAGAGCCTCAATGGCAGCCTCATCAAGACTACTGTTTTCTTCTACTTGGAGAGTGAGGTAATCGCTTAATTTAATCTCTGTGATCATCATAGTAATGTTCCTTTGAGTAACCTTTACATCATAAACATTCTACTTCTGCTGATCTCCAGCTGCATGAACATGGGGCCTATATGGTGGACAGCTTGTGGGAGTGTGGATCAGAGCTGTTGAAGGACTGGGAGACGATGATCAGCCTGCTACTGGATGAGCCAGCAGCAGGAGAAGAGGGTGAGTGTCTGTTCTTAAACACCATGACTGCCTTTTGTTTCCCAGTATAAATAAAGCCTGAAACTTGTTTTAGCCTTGACTGACCGCCAGGAGACGGCTCTGGTTGAGATCATGCTGTGTGCCATTCGTCAGGCTTGTGAATGCCACCCTCCAATAGGCAGAGGCACGGGGAAGAGGGTGCGTGTGTTTATTCATCATGTTGTCCTATAAGAAGATTTGCTATTACTAATATGAGAGGTGTTTTTGTGCTTGGAACAGGTCCTGACTGCAAAGGAGAAGAAAACACAGCTGGATGATCGGACACGGGTCACAGAGATGTTCGCTGTTGCGTTGCCTTTGTTACTGGCAAAGGTAATTTCTGCACAACTACAAGATGCTGACCGAGCTGGCTGCATATTGACCATCCATGCTTTCATTTCTTTTTTCTTGTCACAGTACTGCGTTGATATAGATAAGGTGACCAATTTGCTTCAGATACCAAAGTATTTTGATCTCGACATCTACACAACTGGCCGGTTAGAAAAGGTACGTTTTTAAATACTTGGTTATATAAGAATAGATTAAGCATTGAGTCACTGGACTAATATGTTCTCTTCATGTCATTAAGCATTTGGATTCCTTATTACGGCAAATCTGGGAGGTCCAGGATAAGCACACAGACACTGAAGTCCTGGAGGCGTGCTCTACCACCTACCACTATCTCTGCAATGAGGAGTTCACCATCTTTAACCGTGTGGACATCGCTCGCTCCCAGCTTCTAGATGAACTCGTAGACAAATTCAATAGGCTCCTGGAAGACTTCCTCCAAGAGGTAGGTGGTGTGTTTGAATTTTCCTTAAGATAGCGTGTACGGTGTCCCGTTTCACACGTGTGTTATGTTAAATGTTAGGGTGAAGAACCGGATGAGGACGATGCCTACCAGGTTCTATCAACACTTAAGAAGATCAGCGCTTTTCACAAGTAAAGCAACCGTCACCTTTTTCATATATTAAGAGCAACAACACACGTACCTGAGGCTGATTTTTTTTTTTAAGATTTTCTTTATTCAACAAGGTTATAAATGAAATATACATTAATTACAACATCATGCATTATTTATGGTTATTCCCCCCATCCAGTGCACATGACCTGTCTACGTGGGACCTCTTCACCAGCAACTACAGGCTGCTCAACACCGGTCTGCAGAATGGGGATATGCCTGAGCAGGTACCTGATCAGTCATGGAATGCATGCGGCCTGTCAGATGAACAGTATTTTAATCACAGATGATCCTTCTCAGTGTTTTACATTACAAGACAGCGCCTGGAACAACATGTGGTTGAATATCCTGCTCATTTTGAACCAACAACCTTCGTATTAAGACTCTGCTGCCTGTGTTAGACATAAAGACAATCAGTGTAAGAATCCTGACTGTTCTTTTGACGCGCTTCTGCCCACAGATTGTGATCCATGCAATGCAGTGCACACATTATATCATCCTGTGGCACCTCGCAAAGGTTTCAGAAAGCAATTCATTAAAGGTATGTAAATTCTGAACACAAGTAATTTCAACATTACTAAACATTGTGTCACTACATTACTCGATTAGACCTACTGATCATGTCCTTTGTAATAATCAGGGTAACTGGTCAGAGATCTGTCTAACCGAATTTTTGCTGTTGTCAGGGTGATATGGTGACATTAAGAAAGCAAATGAGGGCTTTCTGCTTAATGTGTCAGCATTACCTGACCAACATGAACACTGCAGTCAAAGAGCAGGTATGATCACAGTGGCAGGAATATTCTTTTATCTCTACATACAGTTTAACCCATTCTCTTCACAATTCACGTCCATTGCAGGCCTTCACCATACTATGTGATCTGCTGTTGATCTTCAGTCACCAAATTATGTCTTCTGGACGGGAACACCTGGAGCCCCTGGTCTTCACACCAGACTCGTCTTTGCAGGCGGAGCTGCTCAGCTTCATTATGGATCAAGTGTTCATTGATCAGGATGATGACACTAACAGCACAGGTCAGGCTCCAGCCCATCAGCCTCGCTTGCTCTGAGAGGAGACGATATGTTTCATGTGTGTCCCTTTCACCTTTTAGACGGGCAGCAAGAAGATGAAGCTAGTAAAATCGAGGCTCTGCACAAGAGAAGAAACCTTCTGGCTGCATATTGCAAGTTAATCATCTATAATGTTGTGGAAATGAACACTGGAGCAGATATATTTAAACAATATATGAGGGTAGGTTTAAATGAGTTCATTGACAAATTTACTTGAATTTGCTGCCTCTGTACAGTACATATTCCTTCTCTTTCTTCTTAGTTTTACAATGACTATGGGGACATCATTAAGGAAACAATGAGCAAAACAAGGCAAATCGACAAAGTCCAGTATTCAAAGACACTTATATTGAGTCTTCAAATGGTGAGATAACGCCAGTATGTCGTCAAAAATTTTTAAAACGACATCTGTGTTCGGGCTCATGACTTTCCTGCGCTTTTCTTTTCCAGTTATTCAATGACATGTTGTCCGAGCACGGCATTAATATTGACCGCTCGTCATCAGCCTTCTGTGGCATCAAGGAGCTGGCCCGACGCTTCGCTTTGACTTTCGGATTGGATCAGATGAAAACCAGAGAAGCTATTGCTATGCTGCATAAGTAAGTAGGTTGTCTTTCTATGCTTCCTTCCATACATTCTTATGGTGTCATCTTTCTTTTCATGCTGTGATCTTTTTAGGGATGGAATTGAGTTTTCTTTTAAGGAGCCCAGTCCTCAGGGAGAGGGGGGTCCACCTCTCAATTTAGCCTTTTTGGACATCCTGAGCGAGTTCTCCAGTAAATTAATTCGCCAGGACAAGAAAACAGTGTAAGTTTGAGCAGTAAAACACATTTATGAGTCTGAGGAGGGAGTAGACAAGACAAAGTGGAAAGTGTCTAACTGCAGCTGCTGTTGTTCTGACATTTTTACAGTCACATGTATCTGGAGCGATTCATGACGTTTCAGATGGCCCTGCAGCGAGACGACTGCTGGCTGCCCCTCATCTCCTACAGGAACTCGCTACAGGTGGGAGGTGACGATGACACCATGTCTGTCATCAGTGGGATCAGCAGTCGAGGTTCCAGCAGGAGTAAAAAGTCAAAGCCAGCCACTGCAAATAAAAGGAAGCTGCCTGAAGGTGAGAATTTGGCCCGGCGTGCATTGATGACACTTTAATGCCCGTTAATGTTTATTTCAACAGCCTGTGGCAGTCGGGAGTCCTCTCTTGATCAGAGTTCTGATATTTGCTTCTCTGTAGTGGAAGAGAACAGCTGCAGCAGCAGCGATTCACCCTGGTTGAACCGGGAACAGAACGTGCAGACGCCAGTGATGATGCATTCGCCCCACCCGAACTCCAACGTGGCGAGGGACCCAAAGAAGATGAGGCCAGAGGATGGGTACATGGTGGCGTACACCATGCCAACAGTGCAGCATCCCCATCAGCCTGTGCCTTCGCAGCAGCAGCAGCAGCACCAGCAGCACAACCAGGCTGCTGTTGATTACAAGTACAAAAAAACTCATAATTCACTCCTGACTCAGATGTATTGCTTTATTATGAAGTATAATCTAAACTCTGCTGTGCAGTACCCAGGTAACATGGATGCTGACACAGAGGCAGCAAGCTGAGGCCCGCCAGCAGCAAGAGAGAGCCAGCATGAACTATGCCAAGATGAGAAACCACATGCAACAAACGATGTGAGATGGTTTCCTGCTTGTCCTTGTAACCAGTAATCATCTCGAGAATCACGCGCTGATGTGCATGTGTGCGTGCTCCTCAGTCGTCGAGGTTCAGGACTCCTGGAGGATGACGAGGAGCCAATCGTGGAGGATGTGATGATGTCATCAGAGGATCGTTTGGAAGACATGAATGAGGGGATGGACTTTGACACCATGGATATTGATCTGGTAAATGACTCGACTGTGCAAGTGAAATTCATTGTCAGTGCTGGTTTTCAGGGCTCTGAAGATAAGTCACTTGTTAGTGAGGAACACTGCCACGGTAACGTAAGCTGCACTGATAAAATGAAATTAGAGATAAAGCTGTTGTTCATCTATTCGTGGCATAACATACAGTATTCATCATAAAATGTGCCAATTCAATCAAGCTGAAATTGTGCATGTTGCTTACTCCAGTCAGTAAACCCATTCCCCTTCTGTAATTATGGTTACCAGGGCAACAGTCTAAGTCAAGCGTGTCATGAATTAAACCCCTGGCAGATGTGTGTTTGAATGACACCAATTTCATTTAATTTTCTTAATTCATATTTCATACTTGTTTTCAACTACAGCGTAGCCTCACTTCTTTCTTCTTTAGTCCTCTAATCTCGCTTGTTAATTTTCAGCCGGCATCAAAAAACCGCAGAGAAAGAACTGAACTGAAGCCAGATTACTTTGATCCATCTTCCATTATGGATGACTCGGTAAGGATTCTGCATTTGCTCTAATACCATTTTATGCCTTTTTCCCCCTAACTGTTCTCATGTAAGGATTCATTCGTTCAAGTCTCCCGCCTGTTACCTTTGAGTGACTTTTTGTCTTTGTTTAGGTTCTGAACGTTTCGATGTTCTAAAAGAAATGTTGGACCAAGAACGTTTTTTTTTTTCCTCCTAAATCCCGGGAAGTCGTGATGGTTGGCAGTTCCCTCTGAAAACAAAATGGACTTGTGAGAAAACCAACGTTTGCCTCTTCAAACTATGAAATTTTGAGAGAATGCGTGAATTAGAGATTTATTTTAATATTTTCACACACTAGACTCTTGTTGGACTGGAGCAGACAAAGACTCGCCAGGGGAGGAGACAAATCCAGTTTGTGAACATATATTGTAACCTTTTTTTAGACAAATCCTGTCTGATATGAATACAAAATGGTCAAAATAGAGAAGGGGGATACAGTTACATGAACACCAAGGAGTCCTGCTACAAATATGCTAACTTGTTGATGCTTCAGTTGTTATTTAAATCTAAAACAGGAGTGTTCTCTGGTACAGACCTTTAACTACCTGATTTGTCCTCAGCTACCAGTCCACGCTTCTCTGATGTAATCAAAAGAGACGATATATGAGCATGGTAAAGATAACATGTGTCTGCAGCCGGTGTCTGAACCCGTGTTCACCTGCTGACACAGCATGTAGCCATATTTAAAGCACATACTCTGTAGAACTATAATGTGAACTGGTGTCTCATAGTGTTCAAAGGCCTTCCTGCAAACAATGTACAACACCCTGAGACTCAATTGTGATGGTATTTTTTAGAGAAGTATTTGTTCTGCTTTTATACCTTATAGATGGCTTTGATTTATAGCTATTTTGTAATGACAATCAAATGTAAATGAATGGTTTCTAATCATGTTCTTTCACATAGATGCTGAAATAATCATTTCTAATGAAAATGTTACTGTTGATACAGCCAAATGTTTGTATTTTCTTTTCTTCTCTCTTTGACAAGAGCAAGCGTGACGCTCTAATGTGTTGATTGATGATTGATGGCTGGGTATATGTTTTTAATAACGGCAAGAATTCACTGTCCCACATCAAGTTTCAAACCAACTTTAAATGTTTAATATCCATGTTATACCATGTATATTTTTTTCCTCCACTGTACAGTATCTGATAATAACTAATAATACAGGCTCATAATCGTCAGGAGGTTTGATTTGAATAATGTTTATGGAGGGTGTATGTTTTTCCAGTATGCTCATATGTTGAGGGTTTTCTCACAAAACCAATGTATTTTCTGTATCACTGTTGCGTGTTCAAGAGTTATAGATATATCCTGGAATACAAAGAATGAGAATTCTTTAGTCAATGTATTGTATCAGAAGTGTATATTATACAATGGAAAATGTGTAATATATTGTGAATCGGTGCTCATTTTATATTTTAAGTTTCTGTTTGCTTGAAACCTTAGGCCAGATTACAGAAATAGAATGTAATTTTCAAGTTAACCTACTAACTTGCAGGTATACAGTACATTACTTTGGTGGCATTTAAATGCATTGTAGTGATATTTCTTTACCTCTAATGGGCTGGCTGGCAGATTCTGATTTGATGGTAAATGTGTATTTATGTAGTTTAGAGGCAAATCCTCAGGATTTTCTCATAATCCCGCAATGATCTGGAGAGCCCTGTTGTCTTAGACACTATCATATAAATGCTCTTCATTTTAAGTAGATAAAATATATCTTAGAATTGCCTATAAGGTGAAAGAAATCATTTCATTTTGGAATTTTTAGCATTAAACTGCTGAAAATGTGCATACATTTGTATGTTTACTCATATTTAAATATTTGTGCATATTACATTTATTTGTTTTGCACCCTTTATGGTTTGTACTCATGTCTGGAGGTGTAACATTACCAGAATAAACACTTTGCGACTATGCTGTTCTAGAGTCATCGTCCACCAGAGGGCGACATTTATCACCTCATTTGACTGGTGAGTCGTACCGGCGGCTCGATCTGACCACAATCTGTCTTTGGTCCATTATAACCATACGGAATTCACCCAACAGTATCGATAAATTGACAATGTATTCAGTACTGCTCTCTTGGGGAATAGCATGTACTGACAGACCGTCAGTCAATTACATTGTGATGTCTGAGTTTACACAATATATATCTTTCAATTTAGTCCAGAGATTAATAGATTGCATTGATATAATTCGTGTATTAAAGTGTCAGGCTCATTATCACATAACTTGCATTTACTGTCGACATCTTAATCTTTAAAAAGATATACATTAGTGGTATATATATATACTGTGTATACTATTGACTTGAATCTCTCCCCAATCAATATACATATTGTCCCAAAAGGCCTTCCCTCGTTATTTAGTTGTTCTCCTTCTTATATATTTATTCCTCCATTTAGGATCATAAATGTCAGCGTCGTTAATACTTTAATGCGATTCTTATCACTTCATGAAACTGGAGGTGACCTTTCATGAACCCTGAGGGATAGCGTGTGTAACCATAATAACTGCATGCACTATTTGTTGCAGGAAAAGATTTAGTGAGAGGAAAACGCGCATAACTGAGCCTTAAACCATTTTTGGTGGACCATTGTTGTCGAACAGATCTCACACTGAACAAAGCCCCCGCAACATGAAGCCGGATGTGACGTTTTTTTCCTGCCGGCGCCATGGCAACGGGCAGTTCCACTGCAAAAGCTGGCTCATTTGGAATCCTGGCACGCTATAATCCAACACGAGCCTCTCATGAATTAAACCAAAATTGCGTCTATAGAGCAAAAAAAATTAAAAAAAAGATTTAATGCGCAGTCGGGGACGCTAAAAACCTCGAATCGACGAAGGCCGACAGGCGGACTCCATGTCCCAGAATGCCTCGGTGCGCTATCGCTAGGCGGCTAGCCGGGCCACATTTGACCCTGTGTGTGCCATGATGAGCTAGACATCCGGGACGTGCGTGTGGAAGATGGCGACACTTCTCATCCCTGGAGAATGGATCAAAAACTGGGAGAAATCCGGAAAAAACGAATTGTGAGTGAAGCCGAGCCCAGATACGGCGTCGGGGCTGCAGCCGGTCCTTAGTGGTGAAAGCTAATTCGAGAAATACGCCGCGCAATTTGCGTTGTGGGGTTACTATTTTAATTGTGCTAGCCGCGGCTAACTAGCCGCAACGCCAGCGAGCTAAAATAAAAGGTTTAAATGGCAAGTTATTCCCAACCGGGCCACCTTTTGGGAAATCGATGTTAAGTCGTTGTGAAAGGGGAACAGCCACCCCGCTCTTCTGTCGGAGTTTCTACGTTATTTTTGTGTTTTTCCTGGGCTAGCAGGTCGCGTAGCTCACGTTCCCTCCAGACCGCCGACGCTGTTGTTCAATTTGTAAACAGAATAGCTCCCAAAAACTACCCTCGGCTGTCGGCGTTCGTGGTTTCCGCCGTGCGTGGATGCGGCTAAACGTGTGTTTATTCGCCCCCTGTTGCCCCCCGCCACAGCTGACGCCTAAATGGTGTTGTGTAATGTGTTCACAATTGGGAGCTGAGCGGCATTTGCGTGGTTAGCCTCGTCTTAATGTCTTAAACTCCGTCTCAACACCAAACAGCCGATTGTCGGAGTGGTCGAATTCCACCGACCAGTGGTCGAATTCGGACGAACGATTTAAATGTGGTCGAATCCGGACCCTTCTGTGATCATCTTATATTTGCGTTGACGTGTATTCCATATTCCATCTCAGCAGCATATAAGGCTGGATGGCTCACAGTTTCCGGGGTTCGATGTTAAAATCTAACGAAAGGCATCCGAACTTGGAGCAAAACGCAAGTGGAATTCCGCAGCGAAATTGGAAGTCGTCGTTGTAACTTATCTAATCTGGGTTCCACTTCTTTTTTTTTTTGTCTTTTCAAATGCAGAACAAAGACTTTCACGTTTTCATGATCACAACACATTATAGGGGGATCCCTGATGGTGCAAGGCCTCACACATGTACACTAGATTAGGCCTGTGGTGACGTTAGGGAACGTTTTCATGAAGCCTGCACATGAATCTGGAGCTGAGAACACTGGACCGGTGCATCGTTTAAGACATGGCACACCACTAGTGAATTATTCAGGGGGGGTCTAGGAATACTTCAGGAAGATTCAATATGTTGGTGAAAGTTATCAATCATCCCCATCGAGTGCTTGAATGAGGGTCGAGGCTTCTTCAGTTCAGGTCTTTACAACCATGCACTATATTTATAATTTGTGCCAACAGATCAATTGGGACACAGAACAAAGTGGTTTGTTACATTTTAAGCACTGTTGACTACATATGATTAGTAATTATAGATCACATTTGCAGCTTTGTTGGTTTGTAATGGGTCTTTTTTATCCTCACGTTGTTCAACAGAGATTGACATCAGTGATTTGAAACAGGCCTTCACTGATCAGGAGCCGAACATCTGTATTGGACTGAGGCAGTCTGGTCTGTCGGCTCTCATGTTTTCACACTTACTGATCTGGCTTTTGTTTCATTCCAGTGTGCAACTGTGCAAAGACCTTACAGAGAAAACAGAGCATGGAAATGGAAATAGAGGTAAGATCGAGGGTTCTTTTGTCCACTTGTGTGTATTGCTGCTTTATGTGTATGAGGTTATGCACGATTATGTGTAAATTGTTAAAGGGAGAACTGCAGGTCCAATTTTATGGTCCCTTATTCACAATAAATATATATTTGAACAAAGTGAACCTTTCTGTCATCAGATTATTATGTGGGGAAAAAATGAGTTTGTTAAAGAGCAGTTCTTTAAGGTTTCAAGATGTTGTCAATGTTGACGTCACACACAGATGAAAGAAATTATTTAGAGTGAAATGTCGATCTTACTTTTCTCTGTTGATGAATTTACCGCAAGCCTCATTGCATGACTTGTTTCGTACTGTTGTGGCTGCTCAGGAGGGTTTAAAATACAGAATCATACCAATTTTTTTTTTTTTTTGTGCTGGGGCAGTTCTGACCTCCTCTGCCTGCCTGTACTGAGCTTCTCATTGACCAATGACACACCGTTATGTTTCTGTGTGAGAGTTTCGATTGTGAATCTTTTGACCAATAGAAGATGTTCTTTGAAAGCATCTGTTCTTTGGCCCATCATCAACATTTCTCGAAAACTTCATTAAAATCTGTTCAAAACTTTTTGAGTTATTTTGGTCACAAACAGGCAGATGATCGCTGGCTGCTACATAACTTCCTCCCTTGGCGGAGATAATCATAAATATTCTAAATTATTGGCCAGCATCACCAAAACTGTCCAACATGTTATTAAAACTGGAAAGGGTGTCTTTTCCAGTTTCCCAGTCTGAAAATACCTTGCATGAGAGAGATTTGCTTTAAACTTTGCTGAAATAAGATTTAAAACAGTCAATTGTAAATTTAACACAAGTGTGAAGATGGGTCACGTGGTGTGATTAGTTTAGATTTGTCCTGTTCCAGAGACGCGTCTACATCAGGTGAAGGTGAAGATGTGAAGGGATGCGCGGTCAGGTGTGGTACCTGTCGATGTAGTTTTACATTAATTCGTATTGTCAAAGTTACGTGTTAAGAAATGCCGGCCTGTTCCGGAGGTTACGCCCTGATCTGGATCATGGCCAGGTGTGTAGGAATGAAAAGGTGACCTCTGATTCAGAAGTACTATGAGGTCATAGCAACACAGCTTTACTTCATCCACAACACTTTTTTCATAACTGTGAACGTAATCCTACACTTTCTGTATTCTTTGAATCGAATGCAAACATATTTAACTACTCTTTATGACATGAGTTTATCTGCTTTTTCACGAGGGAATGTTACTAAATAATTTGGTTCTACCAGATTTTTGTTACTGTTCCATCAAGGTCAGTCATTGGTCAATAGTTGGGATTATAATGGGTGTGAAGAGAGGGGACGTGACCCTGGACAATATTTTGCGTCTTGTTTATATTTTACTAAGTGAGCCGGTGGAGTGTCATCTCCCGTTCTTCTGTGTCTCAAGTTCTTGTCAATCTATTGGTTTATAATTATCATGTCCTGCTGTTTGCGTCAAAGCCACCTCTGTCATCGTCCTGTGATATGGGAGGCTTTACGGCATCGTTTGGAGTTATGCTGGAGTTATGAACTCTAAGAATAATGCTTTCCTGTTCCCCCCCAGATATACAGACGGCCTTATACGAGCTCTGCTGGCAGGTTGTACAGGGAAACCTCAAGTTGGATCTTGCCACCAGCGTGCTTGGAGACATGATGGTAATACAGGTTTATGTGTCATTATAGTTGTTCAATATTTGATCTCATTCTGAGATTACAAGGAATGCTGTTTGTTGTGACTTTAACAACATAATGATTTAACAACAGTTTAATAAAAGTATGAAAAATAACATAATTTCCCTGTTTCTCCCTTCAGGAAATTCGAGACGACATGTCATCCATTTTAGCAGACGTGTTCTGTATTCTCGGTAAAATTGCTGATTTCTCATAAAAATATCACAATGATGGCTTTTAGCTTTTTAAGTGACTTGTATATTTAAATGTTCATTCTACAGATATAGAGACAAGCGCACTGGAAGAAAAACACAGACGTGACCATTATACACAGCTGGTGGGAGCATGTTTGGTAAGAGCAAATCAACTGGAAACACAGATTTGATGGTCGGTTTGGATGGAGTTCTCTGGCGTTGCTCAGGCATTTCTGCCAGTGATAGCTACTCCTGTTCTGCAGGCATGTGTTCCAGAGGCCATCCTGAAAGAACGACTTGATCCAGAAACTCTAGAATCTCTTGGACTGATAAAGCAAGCCCATCAGTTCAATCAGAAAATCGTCAAAATTAAAACCAAATTGTTGTAAGTACACATCATATAAGAGTAATGTATGCTCTCTTTACATATCAGATTAAACTGTTGTTTTTTCCTAAGTTACAAGCAGCAGAAGTTTAACTTGTTACGAGAGGAGAACGAGGGCTACGCCAAACTGATCACTGAGCTTGGCCAAGATCTGTCAGGCAACATCACCAGCCATCTGGTTCTGGAGAGCATCAAATCTCTTATAGGTAATCCTCTCTTTTGAACACAGCACATGAAATACATGAGCTTTGATGTACAGTACCGCCTGGAAGCTGATCCAGCACCAATGGAAATATTTCTGCTGTTGCTTGCATGTCTGAGGAGCTGTGGGGTCTGTTTCTGCTGCAGATGCAGTAAATATTGTTCTTTATTCATCTGTTGCTGTTTGCTTGCTCGTTCCGCCTGCAGGATGTTTCAACTTGGACCCAAACCGTGTGTTGGACATAATCCTGGAAGTGTACGAGAGCCGATCTGATCAGGACGACTTCTTTCTGTCACTGATTCAGTCCTACATGTGTGAACCTCTCACCCTTTGCCACATACTTGGCTTTAAATTCAAGTTCTATCAGGTAGTTAAATCAGCAACTGTTCACTCAAACATAAGTAATTTTAGCAACTCACTTGTGTATTTTATTGTGCTTCTTAGAGTTTAATATATTGATACACTGCTTCAGAACTTTTAGAATGTGATCATCTTCATGCACTTTCAAATGATTATTCAATTGTATATCAATGAAATGTCAATAACAAAATAAAGTACTATTGTCTTTCTCCAGGAGCCCAATGAGGAAACCCCAAAGTCTCTGTACCACATTGCTGCTGCTCTTCTTCACCATAACCTGATCGAGCTCGAAGATCTTTATGTACATGTAAGCAAATACCAACAAATTTCATTGACAGAAATACAGTTCTGCGTCCTTCTCATAAACGGAAAAATGAATTGTGCGCCCTGGGACACTGAAGTTAGATTTCTGGAATTAAAGGCAGACCGGGTGATGGAAAGGGTATTTGTTGGCCGTGCGACAACAGGTTTTGATCGTGATAAATCTCAATTTTGTTGAACAAATTTGAAGTCGTTGGGAATAGAACTTCTATTTGAATTTAGATCTCCATCTCAAGAGGTTTTGCAGCTTAGAGTGACATAAGAAGTATTTTGTTTTCTCTATTCTGTTCCACAACACCTAAAAATTGAATATTTAATAATCTTGCAGTGTTTTCAGAAGGATTTATGTGGCAAATGCATTCATAAGATCCGGCATGCTGGATGACTTGAGATCCCCAGTGAAAAAACTTGTTGTTGTTCCAGCTTTTGCCGCCTGATGTCACTATTGTAGAAGAACACAAACGAGACATCTCAGAGTCGAAGCAGCTTGCTCGCAAGCTGGTCATGCTTGTGTTGCCCACAGACAAAAATGAGGACAAGGACAAGGACAAGGAGGATGATAAAAATGACAAGGTATTAGTGCATTCATAGACCGGGTTCAATGTTGAAAATGTTCAATTCTACTACATAGCTTCTTTGTTCATGTATGCACTCTATGATAACATGTATTAAGGTTCAGCTGAAAAGTACATTATTTATTTTGGTCCTGTCTGTGCTGTGAACAATATTACTTTAAAATCCAGAGATGCTCACCTACTGTTCTGTACCCGCAGCTGTCAGATAACCAGAAGCTTGGTCTGTTAGAAGCTCTACTTAGACTCGGAGATTGGCATCACGCCCAAAGCATTATGGACCAGATGCCACCTTTTTACACTACTTCTCACAAGGCCATCGCCCTTGCACTCTGCCAGCTCGTGCACCTGACTGTAGAACCTCTTTACAGAAGGTGCAATTATATTTCCCGCTTTGATTACAAATTTCACGTCAAAAACAAGGGAAACAGGTTGTGATACTACTGTTTGTTCCATAAAGGGTTGGCCTTCCAAAGGGGGCAAGGGGACACCCATTGCATGCTCTGAGGAGCAAAGGAGCCCCTCAACCTACAGAGAGCTTCGAGGATCTACGCAGGGACACATTCAGCATGCTCGGCTACCTGGGCCCTCATCTCTCCAACGATCCAATTCTTTTTGCCAAGATTGTGCGTCTGGGCAAGGCCTTCATGAAAGAGGTATTAAAAAAAAAAACAAAGACATTCTCACTACAATTAAAATGTAATTTTCACTGATTTATTTTTCTTTTTAGTACCAAAATGAAAACAGACCTGATGCCAGAGACAAAATGGTGAGAAATAAAGCCTCAGAATTTATTCATTATTCATTAAGTTGTTTTGCAGTTCCTCATAATATTCCTATATTTTACTCAGAGTAATTTAGCCATTGTATCTCTTATGTATTGCAGGATACACTGTTGAGTTGTTTCCTGAGCATTGCGGACCAGGTGCTGCTCCCTTCCCTGTCACTGATGGAGTCTAATGCGTGCATGTCTGAGGAGCTGTGGGGTCTTTTCAAACTGTTTCCATACCAGCACAGGTAATATACACACTGACACTGTTTAATTGAGTTGTCTGATAGAAACCTCCCCTCCATGCAGACCTCCAGCAGTGTGCTAACAAGCAGATACTGAAAAAACAGAATGCAAAAGTAGAACCTCAGAGAACATGCACGATTGAAGTTCTTTTTCCCCCCTGCATATAAAAACACTACCGATTGTTTTTCCACTGTTATCTGTGGCAATTCAGCCAACAATGCAAAAATTTCAGATGCTGGGCCAGTCATGGTTCGTGAAGAATTTCTCCATCTTCACCAGACTGTGACATTCTCAAAGGAACTATTTGATATGAACTGAAAATTGACAAATGAAGCAGTTTGCTCACGCTCTGCTTTGCTATGCATTTCAAAGTGGAAGAATCTTTTTGCTGAATGTGTTGATGGATCAGTTGTGCCTCAGCATTGCTTGCTTTCATTGGACAACATTGTGCAGATTACTGAGAGGGTTTTCATAACATTCACTAAGTAATGGTCCTTTCAACAAATATTCTTCAAATGGGGAGTATTTATAAAAGTGATGCTTTAGTATAATAATATCACGTTAACATCGCTATTTTACTTTAACACAGAAATTAAGATTTAGTCATTGTTGTTTAGGTATCCAAATGTTTGTCTATACTTTCTTTGTTAGCTCTAACCTGTGCTTCTGACATGAACCTCTAATCCCTCAGGTACCGGTTATATGGACAGTGGAAGAATGAGACCTATCTCAGCCATCCGCGCTTGGTTAAAGTCAAAGCTCAGACTATTGAAAGAGCCAGATATATCATGAAGTAAGTCATTTTTCCTTCTACCGTTTGCTGTGATTCTATATACACCGACAGACTTCACGCCTGATTTACAGTACATGGACATGAGTGTTAAGGGATATGGGAATGTAACACATCTGCTCTTTGGTAGAAAATTATTTCCTCATCCGTAGACCCTCGACAATTGTTCTATTAATCACAGTTTGAGTATGATTTCAAGATAACAGTGTATCCGTTAAGGTTATATTGACTGAGTGAACTGTTGCTGAGTCTTTAATCTATTTTTCTTTTTTTTTCCTCCTGTATTTCTTCTGTTTCCCCACCTCTCAGGCGACTGACCAAAGAGAATGTGAGACAATCTGGAAGGCAGGTTGGCAAGCTCAGCCATAGCAATCCCACCATCCTCTTCGACTATGTAAGTGTACTCTGCTGGGCCTCTTCCACTGTTCAGTTTTCTTATTTTGAAATGTGTCAGCTGGATCACAACATTCTGTTACTGTAACATTTTGTCTTTTATAATAATCTCCATAAGAGGCTGTATCAAAAACTATTTTTGGAATGGAGTTCACACCATCACCTGTAGGTGTTGCTTTGTTCAACACGTGTGCACACACATGCTTTAAGGATGATTGCATATTGGTTATACAATGATATTATGTAAGAACTGTGTCCAGAAAGATCTACACGTTCTAAATGCGGGGATACTTGATCCATCATTCTGTCTGATTGTATTATAGATGCTGTCTCAAATCCAGTGGTACGACAACCTCATCGGTCCAGTGGTGGACTCATTAAAATACCTCACATCTCTCAGCTATGACGTCTTGGCCTGTATCCTACAAATGGGTGTAAATGTGGTCGGTGGTGGTTGTTTTATATTACTTTTCTCTGCCGTTATTCTTAACTGTGTCTATAGATTGCATCATTGAGGCTCTAGCTAATCCAGAGAAAGAGAAGATGAAGCATGACGACACAGCTATTTCCTCATGGCTTCAGAGTGCGTTTTTACACTTACCCGACATTTTACTGTGTGACAACCATATTATCTAATGTATGCTAAAGAAGAGAGTTTGGTGTAGTAAAGAAAATAATGTTTTCAACTTGTCAATCAAGGTCTGGCATGCCTGTGTGGAGCTGTTTTCAGAAAGTATTCTATCGAACTAGCTGGGCTTCTTCAGTATGTGACCAATCAGCTAAAAATGGGGAAGAGGTAAGATCCCAAGAGCACCAAATCTGCACCTCACCCTCTGGAATTTTCATTTTGAAATTCTTTTTTTTTTTTTTCTCCCAGTTTTGACCTGTTGATCCTAAAAGAAGTGGTGCAGAAAATGGCTGGCATTGAAATCACCAACGACATGACTTCAGAGCAGTTAGAGGCCATGACAGGAGGCGAGCAGCTCAAGGCCGAGGTACCGTGGTTTCAATTTGCATTCTAATTTCCCAATGCCGTCGTCTCGGTCAGTGCTGCAACAGGCTACTTACTATGCATCTCTCAATAGGGTGGCTATTTTGGCCAGATCAGGAACACTAAGAAGTCTTCACAGCGTCTCAAGGATGTGCTGGTGGATCACAAATTGGCTTTGCCACTGTGTCTGCTCATGGCCCAGCACAGAAACGGGGTAGTGTTCTTGGAAGGCGGAGAGAAACACCTGAAACTTGTTGGCCATCTTTATGATCAGGTATAAGGCACCCATTTATGGCCATCTATGAATGTGAACCAATGCCATTTTTTTCATATGGGAAACATAAAGTATCCCCAAATTTGAATTCTTGATCTGTTTTCTTGCAGTGTCATGACACATTGGTGCAATTTGGTGGCTTTCTAGCCTCCAACCTAAGCACAGAGGACTATATCAAGCTGGTTCCCTCCATTGACATTCTTTGCAATCAGTTCCACACTCCACATGATGCTGCCTTTTTCCTGTCACGGCCAATGTATGCACATCAGATTTTGGTGAGTATTTATTCTTTTGTTATTGTGCAAAATACAAATGGAGCATCTTTAATCCCTAATTTCTATATAATTATTTCTATCTCTGTATGGATATTTTCTAAAAACATTATGATCATTATATTTCCATTTTTGCTAAAATACAAACCTATTGTTAATTTATTTTACTTACAGTCAAAGTACGATGAGTTGAAGAAAGCAGAGAAAGGCAACAAGCAGCAGCAGAAAGTTCACAAGTACGTTGCAGCCTGTGAGCAGGTGATGACACCTGTGCACGAGTCTGTGGTATCCCTCCACCCAACCAGAGTCTGGGATGACCTCCGCCCTCAATTCTATGCCACCTTCTGGTCCCTCACCATGTATGACCTGGCGGTTCCACATTCGGCCTATGAGCGTGAGATTAACAAGCTCAAGGCCCAGATCAGGGAGATCGAGGAGAACGCAGAGATGGTGAGAAACTCTTGACCTCAGGTTGTTTTCACACATTTTGCTTACATGAGTGAAAAACCTGTATGTTTTGTGTGAATATGAAGAATAAATCTTTCTATTTTCAATGTAGCCTATGAATAAGAAAAAGAAGGAGAAGGAGCGCTGCACTGCTCTTCAGGAAAAGCTGCAGGAGGAGGAGAAGAAGCAGATGGAGCATGTCCAGAGGGTTTTGTACCGCCTTAAACTAGAGAAAGACAACTGGTTGCTGACCAGTAAGAAAACTACATTCATACTGTGACAAAGTCCATGAATCTGACAGATACATTTGTTTTGATTTCTCTGTTGTTCAAGGAAAGATATTTTTATAATTTTTAATCATTGACCTTATAAGAGACAATGCTACAGTGTAATTATAGAGTAACTATTAAAAGCAGAGTTTAATTTGACCCAACTTCAACATTTTTTTCTACAGAATCTACAAAGAACGAGACGATAACAAAGTTCTTGCAGCTTTGTCTCTTCCCTCGTTGCATCTTCTCTTCTATCGACGCTGTGTACTGTGCCCATTTTGTTGAACTGGTCCACCAGCAGAAAACCCCTAACTTCTGCACGCTCCTGTGTTATGACAGAGTAAGATGCACATTTTAAAGTTTGGTTATTTCATCATACTTTTATTGCTTAAAAGAATCAATTAAGAACCTTTAAGAATATTTCCAACCTTTGTTAATCCAGCCATTTATCAACAAGAGCTTCTATTTACAAGAAACATTCTATTGTGTCATTTTTCAGGTGTTCTCTGCGATCATTTATACTGTGGCGAGCTGTACAGAGAATGAGTCTCACCGCTATGGGCGCTTCCTCTGCTGTATGCTGGAGACAGTGACCCGTTGGCACAGCGATCGTGCAATTTATGAAAAGGTGTCCCTTCCTGAATGCTTCTGTTTGCCACTCTGTTGTTGTAGGGTTTCTAACTTGAAATTTTCCTTACAATTTACTTATGTCCTTCTTGTTATTCCCTACCAGGAGTGTGTCAGTTACCCAGGCTTCCTGACTGTCTTCAGAGCCACACATTTAGATGGAGGGAACAAAGCTGATCAGCTAGATTATGAGAACTTCCGGCATGTGGTGCACAAGTGGCATTACATGCTAACAAAAGTGAGCTGTCTTCTTGTATTTTCTTCAACAGGAATTGATATCAGTTTCAACAACCTTCTTATGTCCACATCTCTGCTTCCAGGCTTCAGTTCACTGCTTGGAGACGGGAGATTACACCCACATTCGGAACATCCTCATCGTGCTCACAAAGATTCTGCCCTTCTACCCCAAGGTTCTGAACCTGGGCCAAGCACTGGAGTGCCGCGTTGACAAGATCTGCCTTAAGGAGAAGGACAAGAGGCCAGACCTCTGTGTCTTAGCAACGGGGTAACACAGTGTGCTGTTAGCTCTCTTTAGAGCATAGAACATTGGTTCCTACATAAGTAGGTCGTTAGTGGATAGTTTGTAATTGGTTAAGTGTAGTGGCCTTATTATGCCCCTGTAACCATTGTGGAAGGGAACATTGTAATTTTTTTCCCATCCCATTTGAACACCTTTTCACAAAATTGTCCAAAAAGTCTATGTTGGAGCATAGGTCTTTTTTTTTTTTTTTTTTTATTTGGAAAGGTGATTTTGTTGAGAATCAAGACTATTGCAATAATAAGGATGGAGGAACATGCACTTTGGAAATATAATACTCTAAACTTGATTGGCTCATATTCAGCACCATTGTTGAGGAATAGATTAGAAGCCTACACACTTGAACTGCAAGGATAAAACTAAGTGTGAGACAATCATGTTTAACAGTTTGTAGCTTTTTAGCAGCAGCCATAACTGGTGCAGGGTGGTCCATTGATTTTGCTGATAAGTCACTCTCTCAAATGACTTGGATAGAGTAACTTATAGATAAAAGTAGCATCCTGACTGGTACAGAGGGGCACAATGCTGCTTGGGGATCATTTTAATGTATTTTTTTTCTGTCAGCAGAGGATGATAGCCCTTAACTTTCAGCTTCGATATTGAGATAGACTTTATTTTTGGGACTCAGACTGTCAGGCTGTCCATGTTTATAGGGAATCGACTAAATACATGGGGGGATTTTTAATCACAGGCAGATACTGTGTTGATTTAAAAAGCTTTTTAAAAAGTGTGACACTCAAGAGTTCAAAAAGTTCTGTTTCCGTGTTTTGCAAACCTTCTCTGCGTCTTACAGTTATTCAGGTCGATTGAAAAGCCAGAAGGTGCACATGGTCCCCGAGAACGTGTTTCACCACAAGGAGCAGTCGGCAAGAAACGCCACCCCTGCTAACCAGCAGAACGGCCCCGTGAGCACAGGCAAGCCCGCCTCCAGCACCAGCAAAACAGAGGAAGGAACGTCAGAGGATAGTGGTGGGTGAAAGCGTGACAACTTTTTTTTTTTTTTTTTTTTTTAATTGGAATATTTAGCAGGCTAGATTAAATCTTTTGCCTGCAATAGATGTTTTTTCCACATTTATATTCCTCTGATAGTGCATTTTAAAATGTGGAGCCTGTAACAGGTATTCATATGAATATGGAGTTACTTGATAATACAAATGTAGTTGGAAAAACTCCTTTATTAGATAACATTGCCAGTCACACAGCCTGTAGCACCAACCTACAACATGCTTCACAATAAGTGAAGTGAGCTTCTTTCCAATACACAATAATAAACTGAATATATTAGAATCGTACAACAGTATACTGTTGTATACTGTATAATTTAACGGTATTTAAATAAATCTTGTGCTGATATTTCACTTGTGTTTTTTTTGCAGATAGGGGCAAGCATAAGTCTGATTCAGCCACCAAGCTTGTGAATAAAGCCAACAGTGCAGCGGCCAAAGTGACCACCAGCAATGGAAATGGTGCTCTCAATAGGTATGAATCTGTGTTGCATTTCTGTTCCTCTAAACCAGGCATGACAACTTGCAATAATGTTACTTATTTCAGTAAATAGAATTTAGTACCAAAGAATAACTTTTGTCAAAACACAAGAGTTAAGAATTTATCAAAGTGTTTGTAAAGGCTCAGTAGTCGCAGTAGTTTTTGTAAGATAGAAAATCCTATTTGTTTGCTTTTTGTTGTTACAATATTTCAATATGAATTATTTTTGCAGCAGCAAAGCCATCAAAGAACGAGATGACAAAGAACGGAGCGGAAAGGAGAAAAAAGAGAAAAAGGAAAAGACACCAGGCAGCACTCCCGAGAACAAGGTGGACCGTAGGGAGAAGCAGAGAGATGAGAGAGCAGCCAAGGAGGAGCGGGTGGTCCGCGAGGGTAAGGAGAAGACTCCAAAGGCAGACAGGGAGAAAGCAAAGGTCGAAGAGAAGAACATCAAAGACGACAAGGTCAAAGCCATCAGCGGGGAGCCTGTGGAGCTGTCCAGAGAGCGCGATGTCCTCAAGGAGCCCAAGAGCAAGGAGAAAGGTGATCGCAGTGCTGTAACCGGAATCCGCAAGTCACCCATTCCCAGATCAGAATCAGCCGAATCCGAGAGGGGTAAGAACCCAGTTGTCCCGCCAATGATTTGGCTTCATGAATAAAATAGAAACTGAAATATTTATTAATATCTTGAGTCACACCAGCTTAATGGCACAGAACGCTGCATGGTCACCTGATCCCCCGATGCGTAACTAAGAACAGTTACACCTTGCACAACCTTTCTACCTTAAAAGGACACCAGCTAATCATCAGCTAATGTATAATTACAGTTGAATTAATCTGAATGTGAGAGTAGCTTAGTATTTCTGAAGCATACCAATTCGGGAAGAATAAATATGAAGGTCTAACAGCTCTCTTCTATTCTCTGCAGATCACAAAAGACGAAAGCTCGACAGTCATTCTTCTCCGTCCCACTCCTCATCTGTTAAGGTTAGTATGGCTTGAGGAAGGCTGTACCCGTTTCTTCTCTATCTGCCGGAGCGTTCCCTGCCGTTGCACATTCCAGCAGCCCCGAAGACCACCGAGGAGAGTTGTCATAGAAACGCAGGCCTCTGGAAGTCCCAGGCAAATCCATGAGAGTTGTCAAGAAATCTATGGACTTCAACAACATGTTTTCCAGAAAGGCGGGGGAGAACCCTCAAGGACTTAGCCAAGGGGATGCTGTATATATTGAATATTTTCATATTGAAATATTAATCTATTTTCATAAAATGAAAACAGTCAGTGTGCCTTGGCAAAAAAAAAAAAAATCATTTTTTTTAAAGCATTTCTATATTGCTTGTGGATTTTTTTCTTTTTCTTTTTTGGCTTTTTCAAAATAATACCCAGCTGAAGTAAGATGGCATGTCGACGAAAGAGTTCTCACAAAGATTTTTTTTTTTTTTCTTAAAACGCCGACTGCTATGTTTCATCGCCCAAGATTGTTTTCCCTGTTTTTTGCAAGATGGGGAGAAAGTCCAGCCTTTTATTTTAAATTCGACGCACCACGATCCATTCGGAGGGTCTCCGGGGGGGGGGGACCCCACCCCCCCCACATCTGTGATCCAGCGCCCTAACCCTGCATGCCGGTCTCACCTCACGGGATGCACGTCCCTCCATTGTCGGCCCCTGCAACGCTGTCCCCACAAAGACCAGCCGTCAGTCGTCGCAGCCCCCGGCAGGCGTTCGGTGGAGCAACACCAGCAACCACGATGATGTGAAGAAAACGAATGCCGCAGCTGTCGAAACCAAATAAAGGAATAAAATGCGGAGGGAAGTAAGCGGCCACCGCACAGAGAGGAAGAAGGAATGAGTGGGCGACGCCCGGATCACCTGGAGTGTTGCCCAAACCGCTGGAAGCTTGTGATAGGTCTTTATTTTATCCCTCCACCAGAGAAATAGGCTCCTGTGTCTTATCCATTCCTGAACTGTAAGTGACAGCAAGTTCTCTATGTAGGGATGCAGTCAAGCACATAAGAATGGAGTGATTTGTCTTACATAGGCACACACACCAGAGCACTTGCACTTTAAATATATTGTACCAGCTGTGCTGTAGAACTTTTATATAATGCTGCGTGAAATAGCAGACATGACTGTAGTTATCTGACAAGTAGTTATTTCACATCTGCTCAGGGTTTCTCTTTGTAGAATTGACATTCAAGATGTTGAGCCCATCAACTCTCTTCTGTCATAACTTTGTCAAAGCCTTAGCTCTTCAGAAGTCAAGGGAAGGAGTCTCCTGTTCGTCCAGCCAGCCCCCCCAACCACTCCTTCCAATTCTCTACTACTGTCTGACAACCTCCTCCCAAACCCCACCCACCCCCTCCCAGCTCATCTGTCATCTCCATTCATCCCCACAGGACAATAGCAACGAACCCAAGGATGCCACGTTCAAGGTTTGAGACAACTCTGATTCTTTAAATCTCCGTCTCCTCTGTCAGACTGTCATGTAAAACACACAAGGATAGATGTAGCTCAGTAATCCCAGCAGCCCCTCACACTTATTTTTGACTCGCCCACAGAAAAACAAGGATCTTGCTGTTAGAAACTTAAAGGGGACATATTGTGCAAAAGTCACGTTCAGTGCTTTAGTTTATATATTTTCGTATCCAGAGTGCCTCCCCACCCCGTAAATGTCAGTTTTGACAACTAATTAAATGTTAAGTAAACTGTCTGTAAACGTGTCTCAAAACGGTCCGCTTTGCACTTCCACCCTGCTGTGATGTAACAGTTGGGGTGATTTGAATAATCCTGGCCTTGCTGGGTATCTCCTCCCATACACCCACAGCTACCTGTGCAAGGATCCGCCTACGTGAAGCCGTCCTCACGTCTTCTCCCCCCGGCAGAAGAAACGGGCGGGGCAAAGACCGGCTGTGGGTGGAGCAAAGAGCATCTGTGGGCGGAGCTCACAGTAGCTCATTAGGATTTAGAGGGAAAGGCAGTCAAACTGGCCGTTCTGAGCAGGGCTGTGAAGCTGGTGTGTTTAGAGTCCGACTGTGCTCAGTCCTTTGGGTTTTTGACCAAAGTATATCACTAATATTTCATTTAGACATCAAGGAACCATGTTAACATACAGGGGAAAATAATCATAATATGTCACCTTTAACAGATGAGTAATTTGATTAATAGTGTCACTAAAGAGCAGCTCAGGAGCCGGTTGGTGTTGCTGCCATGTCTGCACACTGTTGTTTAAGCGTTTGTCAGTCATCATCTGTTTGTGTGCACAAAGAAAACACCGTGAGCCAAAGGGGAGACAATCCTATTCAACATATAGCAGCTTTATTCCGTCTCTCCATTTCTTCTTGACTTAAAACCGTCATTTATTCAGGTTTTGTCTCTTTCCACAAGTTGAACAGGGACAAAGAACAATAACAGTCTATCTAATTATAGCCCGCTCTCTCTGGGTCTCGCAGCCGCTGTCTTAGCAAACGGCTCCAGTGTTGAAACAGGAGAAATGAGTCAGCTGCCATGTTGCAGGTTTATTACAGAGATTTATTACAATGCTGCATAGATGCTGTCAGTCCCGGAAAGATCAGAAAATTGCGACTCATCAGAAGATAGATATAGAATAGATATTGACCAAAAAATAAGCTCTCGATCACATTTAACTATTTAGGGTAAGAATTCCCATCACACAGCGTGTATTAGACATTATTCTTGCCAGAAAAGATGGCACGATTTAATTAAATAAAAAAGGCAATACTAGCTGTGTTAGAGGCCCCTTTGCTTGGTCCGCTTTTAAGATCTCAGAACGACGTGAGGAAATGTTGCGCGTGCTCTCTCGTGTTGATGTGCGCTTGTGTTTGCAGCAACATGTCATCTACAACTCGGTAACCCGGTCGAAGAGCAGAGAGAAGGAGATGGAGAAGAAAGAAACTGATGGCATTCAAGTCCGATCCAAAGAGAAGAAGGAAGAAAAGGATCGTAAAGACAGGAAGAGAGTTAGTGTTTAAGATTACCAGCCTTCATCTCCCCCTTGTGTTGGTTTTAATGGGACAGCACCCCTCAGCGCGGCAGTGAAACAGGTTTCGTATCGCAAGCCCGGCTCTTACGTACTGTTTTTTTTTTTTATCCTCCTTTCTTTCAGGACCGTTCTCTCAACGATTGCGAGACGAACCTAGAAACCAAACGTAAAAAGGATGAAAATGGCACCAGTACGTCTGCTGTCTAATAAGAGCCGGTCGTCACCCAGTACAGCACCGCACGGCGCTAAACTGCAAACTTCTCTTCCCAGATTCGTTCAGAATCAGCGTGAGCCCTCCCTCAGACTCCCCGCTCTCAGTCGAGAAAGAGAAGGGCAAAAGATCCAAATCGTCCAGCAAAGAGAAGGCCGAGTCGGTGAAACCTGAGCGCACGTCCTCCGGGGGCAAAAAGGTCACCCACCGCCACCGTTTGTAGACAACCGCCCATCACTGTCCCGCACACGCTGATCTGAACTCGTCTCGTCTCTGCTGCAGGAGTCCAGGCACGAGAAAGAGAAATCTGAAAAGAAAGAAAAGAGAGACAGCACCGGAGGAAAGGAAGAGAAAAAGCAATATCCTTAAATGGGACAGAAACCATAATTCAGCTTATCTTTTCCTGATAACTTTACATTTTAACATTTACCTGACCGCCGCCTGTTGAGAGGCCCCGCCGCGCATCGTTAGGACACTAAACATAAGCTGTTGTCGTCAGCAGTGTGATTCTAAGTTTGGAACAATCAGCCTGTTGGCACATTTCTTCACACCCTCTGTCTGGCACAGGCTGAATAAACTGAGCCAGGATCATGCGTATGTGACAGAGATTCATGTTATTTACGCGCCGAGAGCAGCGATGGACTTTTTAGGAATGTCTCCATCTTATCAACTCATTTTCTTTAACGCTCAAACTCATAAATCTTCTGACAAGCACAGATAATGTGCACTAATCACTGAAGGTAAGACTGCTCCGTCCTCTTCTGCCACTGCTCAGTGAAACCCGACTATCTGATCTTTATTCACGGTGGTTTGTTTTTTTGTTTTTTTTTCCTTGTTCTGGTTTTGCAGACCTGGGGAAGCCGTGTTTTTAACTGCAGGGCAGCTGCGCCTGTACCATGCTGTTAACCTTCATTTCTATGTTGTTTTGACGTAAACGTCTCTCCCGTGTTAATTGTAGTAAAGTCATATTTCCTGTCACCTCACAGTTTCATATTTTTTTCTGTTCAATATTGGTGCAGGATGCGCTGCGCTGAACTGTAGGTAGTTACCATATGAAATGGCCCGTTTGTAACATTCATGGATTCAGTAATCTTTGTATTTTTGTACGTTGGCACAGGCTTTGCTTTTTGCTCGTTTTATTGGAGTTAACATTCTTTCCACGCTCACTTACCTCAAATCCCTTTTGAGATACTTAGATACATTTTATTTATTTATCTCCACCTTTTAATCCAAGTAGACAATAAGAATAAGTGATGCTAATAAAAAGGACCAGTTTGTATATTGTGTACAATAATAAAGAGTAACGTGGAATTCAAATGTTATTTCTTTTTCATTTACATCTCTTTCAGTTTGTTTTTTTTTGTTTTTTGATCGGCTTTTTACATAATTTGTATATTAAAAATGTCACTCTGTTCCTGAAGTTTCCAATTGTAAAGAAAAATTCGAAATTCTGAAGCTTTTAAATGCAAATATCGTCTCAATGGAAATGAGTCTGGGGGTTTTATCTGCTGTAATTCGGTGTAAGCTTCTTTTTTTTAAAGAAAAGACAAAAAAACAATAAATCATAGTTTTCCTAGTGTGTCCCTTTGATGTCTGTTATCTTTCTTTGCGTCTTCCCAAATAGGAAGTGGAGTCCAGTTGGAATTTTTGAAAATCACACAATCTCAGTTCTGAATTTAAAAAAAAAGGTCAAATGCGAAGTTTGAGCATCAAACATTTTCATTTATTAATAAGTTAAAGTTCTAGAAGTTCTAGAAAAATGTTCATCAGTCTCTAAAAACAGGACTGAGGTGAGAATGTGTTAAAAATTGTTGGCAATTACTGCTTTACAAACCAGAAAGCTGGTTTTCATGACACAGATTAAGTAATTATTCTTAATAATATATTTTTAATAGTATATTTTTCATTTATTAAATTTATGACTGTGTATATAAACCTTAAAAGTGCACACAGGATTGTCCAAAAGGTGAATAGAAACTTTTTTATTAAGTAAATGTAATAAAATTCTCTGTACATGGCCCCTCCACAGAGGCTGGATGTGTCCATACATGCGACTCATGGCTGAGGTTCTGTTACAAATAAACCGGGAAAAATAAAAACTACTGGAAAACAAATGTTAACGGAGCCCAAATTCAACTTTGGAGCTGCAGCGTTGAAACTATGAGTTCACCAAATTCACATGCACGTCATCTGGGGGCTAAAAGAATGTGAAGGGGCTGATGTACAAACAAACGGAGGCTTACATGGTCTGTTTTTTTTTCTCCATTTTTCTACAATTTCAATTCAATATGGCACTAAGTGATTAAAGTGAGCCTCGTTTTAATGTTTAAAAAAACAAAAACGGCTTATTCCTTAACAGAGGCTGCAGAGACAAAGGTCACCTCAGGGGGCGCCAGAGCAGCCACGAGTTCCTTACTAGCCATTCAAAAAGAGCTCAGGTACGAGGTTATCACTCATTAACGCTTAACCCTAAATGGTTGATCATCTTCTTAAATATTATAACTGAAAATACTTCATAGTAAACAAAAGAATATTATTGATGACTTTACTCCACTGAATCGAACATTTACCCAACTTAAGATTTCACCACAAAAGGATTGAAATAAGTACTCCGTTGATTGTAAGTCATGGCTATTTTTCTTTTCTTCGTTTAAATATAAAACAACTGAAGTCACAACAGTTCTTATCGCCGATTCTCTCCTTCCGCAGACTTCCCTCCCTCCTCGCTCTCCTCATCTGCGTTGCCGTGATGCTGAAATGCTCCGTAAGGCACTACGAGAGGCAAATCTCATGTTTTCTCATGTCGCCGCACCCACGATGAGCGGCTTGTTTGACTTGTGTCCGAGCTGGTGGCGAAGAAGGGCCGGCGGGTCGGTCGGTGAGGGGAGGGGTGAGGGGACGGAGGAGGGGGGCGGGCGGGCGGGGGTGAATCACATGGAGTGGCTTTTTATATCCAGATGCTCCAGGGGGGGAATGGACACATTTTCCTGCTGCACAGATGTGAAACAGATGTTAGATCCCGGGGTGGCCAGTTTGTTAGCGTGCTACCTCCAGCAGACACATGACATCGCTGAAATGATGCATGGACAGCAAACGTTTGGGTTCCAAATTCAGACTTTTACGGTTGTGTCGAGTTTTCTTATGGCATCAGATAACTAATTACGACTGAACTGCTCAGAAAAGTGAAGCCTTTAGGGGCTTGGTCGGATCACTTTCCATTCAGGGGGCATTAAAGGTGCCTCGTCCCCGTCTTTGAAGAGCTTTTGTGGCTCGTTTCAAATGTTGTCTGGCCTCTGGGGCGGCCGGGTTAAAGGTCAAGCACGCACCTCGGAGATGCCTGGCTAGCACGCCAACCCCGGCCTGGCGCTGACATTTAATTATGTCAATCTGAGAAGAGTGAAGGACGTACCCTCTAGATTTTAACGCTCTCTGTCCCGTACACGTTGTAGCCTTCACGGTACGTGGCGAAATTCTGGGTGTTGGCCGGAGGGGCTGGCTTAAAGTTCTGAGCATTCTTTGCCAGCTTCAGTCTTTTGGTCTCTTGGCGTGATTTATAGCAGAACTCTATCAAAGCCACGGTCATAGCCAGGCCAAGCCCTCCAACCAGAATATAGAAGACTCCCGCCACATTGCTCAGGCTAAGTGCACTTGTCTTGTCCTGGGGGAGGTAGAGACCACCGTTAGGGATTCTTAAATTAGCACTGTGAGGCCTTACACATGAATCCTAGCAGACGCTACATCCTGCTACACTACAGCTACACATCTGCACTCGTCAAAATGGCTTTCTACGAGAAAAAACAGGCATGTCTTCATTAGCTGTCGGCTTAGCTCTGCTCTGAGGAAGGGGAATGTTTCTAGGCGCTGTCTGTCTACCTGCTCTGCGCTCTCTCTGAGAGAAGACGCGTGGCGGAAGGCGGTCGTGGTCGTACAGGTCTACCGATTAAAACCCTCGATTGACTCTACTGGCTGCTCAGCTTTCAACACACTGCACTTGTACAATCAAAGTATCACTGTGGTAGGGCGAACTGAACCATTTTACTGCCATCGGAATGCCAAACGGTGATATTGAAATGAATTTATGTGAGTTTTACCATTTGCATGCCAAACGCAGGCCGTGCAAAAATCTAGACTGAATCCATTCTAAGGTCAATAGGCTGGCTTCTAAACTCCTTTCCGGTGGTTTCACATTCTTTTCCCGTGACGCTCCGCCCAGGAGACATGACTGTTAAATACTATCGGAGCCCTTTCTGCTCGGACGGTATTTAAGGGTCAGTTTGGAGCATCCCAGCGGGGACGCCTCCGGGAAATTAGCCTCGGAAATAGTGTCTGTTTGCATACAAATGAAAACCACCCATAAAGTCCATTGCAATAAAAGGCTTGGGTGTGGACTAGAACGGCAGTATAATGGTTACAATTCCTTGTAAAGAATAGATGGTATGAATGTGATCATGCTGCAATTTGATTTTTAAAAAAAAATCTGCAATCGTCTGCATAGAGTAGTGAAAACTGGGGTGTGGGTAAATCCTGCTATGTGTGAGGCTGCGGTTACTGCCAGTCGTGTGTGGCGTGTCCTGATGGTCTTTACATGTCTGTATGTGAACAGTTGAGTCGTAATGATAATCAGTAGAGAAAGACCTGCAGCGACTGACCTTACTTCCAGAGTCCTTGGTTCCACATTCACCCTTATCGTACCACCATTTGTTTTTCAGCTTGTCTAAGATGCCTTGTTCACTGAGTTTCAATACTGCAAGGTTTACAGGAGTTCTTCACGTGGGAAATAACATAAATAACATTATATTATGTTATTTTATGTTATTCAACTTTTTTTTTTTTTTTCTTTTTAAAACTACTTTGTAAGTGCAAAGCGATAACGTAGGGTCCTGGCCAAAACATCACAGATAAGCAAGCAACACTACAGTATAAACAGTGGATATGCTAGTAAATATATGACCTGTCGGCTTCCGCGGCTGCCCGATCGTGCCAGACCCCACCGATATCGCTTTGAGTAATCGGCACACACTGATCACAAGAAAAGAGCTGAACTTGCAGGATCAAGCAGCTGCTGCGTGGCTTTGACAGAATGCAAGGGAACAGGCGGTAAATGCTGTTGTTTTTTGTTTTTTTTCGCTCAGCGAGGCAGATCAAACAGGAACCCCATCTCGACCTACGTTCACAGATATTAGAAGCTTCTGATCGGGGGGGCGGTTCTGGGCCAATCACCAATGGCTGTTTGTTGTTGTTTTTCTGTAATCACCCCGGACAGAAATTTCTTTTGTCTTCACTTCCAGGCTGATTTCCACTCAGAAGGAAAGATGCGCTCGTGATCCAACATCTTCAAATATATTGTATTCACCACTGCGTTCTGTGCAACAGCGTTCCGATCGATCCTTCCTGCTCGTTTCTCCAAAGAAACGTGAACGGGTCATGCGTGACGCCGCTGCAGTCCTGTTCTCCAGTCAGAGGTCTGACGTCAGTGTGGAGCAGCAACGCTGAATTTACTCTTCACTTATTTTGGCGGATTTTAGGGCCAATGTTGGTTCATTTATTGTCATTGACTCTCCAAAGTTGCACGTTTATTACAGTGAAATGCAACGAGGAACACTGTTTTTGATTTGTAAATTAAATGCTTATTCTTTTATTTTGCAGTAAAAACTGCAAAAGTCGCGGTGATCAAAGACCCAGGCCAGCAGAACACCAGTGTGTGTAGGGGGGGGCGTCAGCTATTCCTAATGGGGCCAATCATGTTGGAAATTCTATCAGCACTGAGCCAATAATCAATAATGATCGGCTCTGCGCTCATCGCCACCGCCCCAAGGGTTCGACTATCCCGTTTCTGAGCCTGGCTGGGATGTTTGAACTAAACGTGTCGGGCTGGAGGTGTGCGTCGTCCTCCTCCCCGACCGGGGTCAGGGTTCGTGTGTCTCACTCGTGTGTTTCTCTGCGCCGCCATCAGAACTACAGTCAGAACTTTACCTGTTTCTGTCTGCAAAACAGGAAAACAGGGTTGAACAGACACACGAGCACACGGTGAGTTCGTTACAAAAAAAAAAAAAAAAACAACATGCAAAAGGGTGAATCTAGGGGCCAAATTAAAGAGGAGTCACAGTTAGTAGGATGACATGTGAAGGACATATCACTTAAACTAACCAGAAGAACCTAAAGACCCAAAAGGAAGTGTTAGTGAAACAAACGCTTAACGAAACAAGTCTTCCTGCCTAAATCTGATTTTCCCAGTGGTAGTTACATACAATATATTTCCGCTCCATTGTTCAATTACGTGCGCGTGCTTTCCTCAAAGCGTGGAAATGTGTCAGTGGTGTGATCGTCTGGGCTCTCGCTACCTGAGGGACGTTGGCAGCGGGAGGACGTGGCGTCTCGGGGAGAGGCGACACCCTCCCCGCCACCCCCTACCACCACCACCTCCCCACCCGCGGGCGACTGCTGCAAAGTCGATGCTCGGGGCCGGAAGTTGAGGTCAGGGGCCTCGTTTATAGAAAAGACTGAGCAAGAGATTGGACTGGAGAAGGAGGTCCTGAGTGTGGAGGTCGCGGCGCTGAAATGTTTCCTGACAGCCGTCTTAGGAAACAGGAACTCCCTGGAATCTGATTGATGTCCATTGATTGTCGTATTGGATGTTGCGGCTCCCAGAGCGGCCGGGCTCTGCGGGCCTCGCGCTCCAACGTCGAGGCCCGGATGCGGCGGGTTTGGGTTTTTAAGCCCCGCCCCTGCATCAGCTTCAAACGTGCGGCAACAAATGTGACAGCCAGTCAAATCCACTCGCATAAACGTGGCCCCCCCCGCCCCTGCCGGATCGCATCTCACACTCCTCTGCTTCAGCGTTTACCGGGTCTGGGCCGCCGTGGACACCCTTTGCCTGGCCTTGGAATCAAGGATTCAAGGATTCAAGGCCAGCCAAAGGTTTCTGTCAGTGGTTTCACTGGGTTTCAGTGAGGATGCTTTGAAAAAAAAAAAAAAAAAAAGTAAAAAGGTTTGGGTCATTAGTCGACACTCTGTGATTAGAATTCTCACGTTTGCCTGCGATGCTTAGTCCCCTCAAGACAACGCTGTTCCCCGTGCCTGCCCTGACAAGACTGGAGAGTGCATCTACTGGTGAGAGCAGAGCGTCTAACCTAATCCCGTCTAAGACCAGCTTCGGGCTGGCCTGTAGGAATGAAAAACAGAGAGGAAGACGGCTTCCGTCTTTCAAAAATACAGGCCACAAAGCACAGGAAAACTACCTCTATCTCTCCGTAAATCCTCTCTCCCTATGGCTTTGTCTAACGATTGGTCTCTCTTCCATCATCAGCCAAGAAAAGGGTTCCCAGTTGATCCCATCTGTGCAGGAATAATTGAAAACAAATCTGTATGGGCAGTTTTTTTTTTTTTTTTTTTTGGATCTCGCCAGCCTTGCCGATTACTCTGTTCTAGGATACCCGACTTTGGTGACATTGAGGCTGACCTTAGAGTCACCTCCCCCGCTGCCGCACTCTCCCTTGTCGTACCACCATTTGTTTTTCAATTTGTCCAAGAGGCCTTGCTCATTCAGTTTTAACACTGCCAGGTTAACAGCATTTCTTGAAACGATAAAACATAACTTGTAAGAAAATGAACAGGTCCGTGAGAAATCTAATAGAGAATATTAGTGAAAAATAGTGATAGATCATCAATGGTTCATCAGGGGAGCACGGAAGGGAGTAATTGGTAAAGAATTCCACTGGTGTGGGAGGGTAAGAAGCATTTTTACAGCAAAGGAAACACTAAATATTCGAGAGGTGGCATGGAGGGTTACGTAGTTCTTTAACTGAAGTGTGCGGGATGGGGACTGTTTTTTTTTTTTTTTTTTGTATCACTGTTGAATTAGAAATAAGAACATCCAGCATGCATCTTAACATCCATCACAACCGACAGATCAGCGTTTTAACTAGCAGGAAAAGAAAAAGAAAAACGGGGTTTCTGTGCTCAGTTAGAAGCGATGCAAAAAGGGGGGAGACCACAGAAACTGCGAGGGGGGGGGTGGGGGTGGAGGGGAGAGATGAGAGTGCACATCGACATTCAGATGGATTCAGTGGGGAGGGGAGGGGGAGGCATACTGAGAACCTTAAAACAGAACGTGAAAGAGACAGAAACCAGAACAAAAACCCGAACTCATAAATATCAGTGATGCACTTAAAAGAACAGAACAGTTAAAAAGTAAAGAAGAAAATGGCAAAGGAGACATCAGGGGAGGTGGAATACTATAACAACATGGAGGATATTGTTATGTTATCCCACCCACCCTAATGCGGAGCCTTTAGGTGTGGCCACGCCATAACCCTTAGAGTCGAGGTTGCCGCCCACTTTCATGGTGTCACATGGCTTCCGCTGCTCTATGTACTCGTTCATAGTGGATTCGAGAAGAAAGGCAAACTTCCCTTTGGACTTCCGGACCCTGGAGACCCCGTCTGGTGTCGTCTTGGCGAACACTGAGGGCTCGGCCGATTTCATGTACGACCACATTTTCTCGTATACGGCTATTTTGGAGCGCTGCGTTCAAGGACAGAGAGAAAAGACAGAGACGGGTGGAGTCAGCTGTGGAAACAAGGGCGGATGTTTAATCGTTACAACGTCCTCCCTGAAGTCTCTTCACGCAGGGAGCCATCGGCAAAGAGGCTTTCTCCGGAGCAATCGGAACTCCGGGAACTCGCCTTGATCTGGGGAAGCGTGACACGAACCCCCCTCAACCTGACATCGGGAAGCGAGACGGACGAATCGACCTCAACGAACGCTCAATCTGCCGCGGAGGAGTAGCAGGATTACTGCCAGCAGCCCGAATCCGACAATCTGGCAGCTCAGCGGAGGCAAAACGTCGACCCTGTCGGGATCCGATGTTAACAGACAGTCCCGTCCCGCTCCTCCTCTTCCTCCTCCGTGCTCTCTGTCACGACCAGCGGGTCACAGCTGGGGCCAGGTTCTAGTTTTGAGGGCGGGGGGGGGGTGGGGTGGGGGCTGGAAGAAGATGCCACAATGGGAAACGTGTGACCCTTTGAGGTCGTTTCATGGCTTGAAGGAGAGCGGAACAGAAAGTTTCCCGCTGCGTTCATGGAAGGACGGGCAGCTCATTCTTCACCGGCTTTTAGAGTGAATTTAAACTAAAGCTTGTCCTGAATGGAGAATTTTAATGGCTGCTCCATCCACTTTAAAAACGTACTCTCCGCATCGTTTTAGTTTTCTTCACTCTCTGAGGCGATAAAAAGAAAATGGTATTAATATAATGCATTTTTCAACCTTTCTTTCAAAATAAGAGCACCTGCCGGCCTTTTCCGCCCAACACGTGACGATCAATGACCGCCCATCCGTATTCATCGACGCTCTTTGACCCGCCTTCACCTCTGTGGTCCAGTCAGCCCATTTGTGAACCAGTCCGCTGCTAAAAATGGCCAGTGTGAGGCTGATCGCTGGTCACCAGGGAGCCGGAGTACACAGCTGTCGACAGCGCCGTGTGCCTGTGTGTGTGTGCCTGTGTGTGTGTGTGTGTGTGTGTGTTTGTGTGTGTATTAAACTGGGCTAATGTGACCTTCTGCTGAGCTTCAGAGGGAACTTTGGGTTCAATCAGCCCCTACATCTGCTCACTGGGCGCGTCTGGGGCGGGTTAACCATCACTCCAGCCAGCAGGATTCTGATCTGGCCCAAACTGGCAGGAGGAGAGTCGGCGGATGGGCGGAGGACCGCACGGAAGAAGGAACCAGGGCAGCGGGACGGCTTTAGTCTCCAGCGTGTTTGGGCAGACGTGACGGCTGCGTCTCCTGTCGCAGGTGAACGCAACAGAGAGAGAAAGAGAGAGGGAGAGAGAGAGAGAGAGAGGGAGAAAGAGGACAGAGAGAGGTAGAGAGAGGGTGAGGGAGAGACATAGAGACAGAGAGAGAGGGGCAGAGAGAGGGAGGGAGAGAGAGAGACAGAAACAGAGAGACAGAAACAGATAGAGGGAGGGAGAGAGGGAGACCTGTGGCGTGTGCATCAGTGCAGTGTAAATAATTCAACACAGATGTAATGGATTTGTAGTCTCGGGCCAGTAAGTGAATCATGTTTGACATATGCACAATTTCAGCTCGGGCGCGTTCACGTAAACGGCGCTAACGTGACAGTAAGGGCGGATGACAGGCGCGGCCGCGGCGTGAATACAGCCGCCCGACTCTGGGTGCAAAGGCGAGGCTGGGCCGGCCACGGAGGGGTGTTGATGCCCTCAGCTAAGGGGGGGTGGTGAGGAGTTAGGATCAACATAACCGAGGAGGGACGAAACCGGGCGCAATTACGCAATTGCGTAATCTCCGTCCAAAGTCGGCTCCGACAACCGAGTGGTTTGCACGGGTTCTTTTTTCCCCCGACTGTATAAAAATGTTATGGTTGAAAGCTTCTGCAGCCTTTAAACCGCGTCCACGTGTCCACTAGTTGAGATTTCCAAGTCTTCTGGACAGATTCCCTCCTACCCGGTATTGGAGGCGCGATATTAATGCCACCAACTCCCATCTCAATTTGGCTTCCAGTCCCCGCTCCAATAAACCTTCCTCCTCTGCCCTGACATTTCCAGTTTGGTGGAAAAAGCCGCACCTTTTCCCGCACCTGCCGCCAAACACGTGACCTCACTGATGAGCGCATCTGGCGCTAATTAGAGGCGCATTTAACGCGACGCTTCCACAGGAAGCCGATCATCCGGCTGATTAATTCTTCTTTTAGTACCGAGGCATCGAGTGTTGATCACTTCTTAAATTAGGCTCTTTTATAATTTATTCCACCCTCGTCCTTTTTAATCAGGTCGTATAAAAATATAGCGTTCGGTAAATCTCTCAACACCAAGCGACGGGAAGCGTCCTGGGCACGTCTACCTTGTTAGGAATCGCCTTACAGCTCTTGATAAATACCGGTCCCTGGGCCTTCCAAAGCCCCTCCGTTACGCACGCTTTCTTCTCCAGCCGTCTGGTCACACGCCGCTCCCTCTGCTGATGATGGCGATTGCGCCGCGCCGAGCGTAAATTTCTGCCCGAGCGCTCGTAAAAAATACGTTGGACCCGATTAAAATCATCACTGAGGTGGGTTTTTTTTCTCTCTCTCTCTCTCTGAGCGGAGGCCGAGCGTGTTTGCGCAAATCTGTCTGGAAGTCTCAGACGTGAGTGGAAAGCGCGGCGCTCCCACTTTCCACTCCCAATCTGATTCCGCGGTTTATATTTATTGTGCGTCTCGGACGCACTCCGAGCAATCACACTCGGAGACAGACGAGCTCTAAAAATAGCCGCGGCTCAGAGATGGACGTCGAATGTGACTGACATTTCCATTTCCGAGGAAGAGGACGCCGTCTTTTGAGATGGCAGCTTTGTGACAGAAGCCCGTATATATTGGAATTATGGTGACATCTCGTAATTGTTCTTCGATGCCCCCCTCCCTCCTTTAAGTTTGGGGAAACTCGCTGACCAGCCTGAAATTCAGACGGCTGATTCGATTTTTCTGTGCGAGTGGGCATCCAGTTTAAATCAACCTAATCCTCACATTATGATTGAATACGGACTGAAAACCGACTTCCGCTGAAGCCCCCAGGATTTCAAATTCAGTTTCTGTTGTGACTTTTATGAAGCCTTGATGACAGCCTGTTATTGCTTTGGCTGATGAAGCCAATACCGTTTTTGGGTTACGACTCTACTGATGATTAGACTGTTGCCTAATGACTTGACTACATGATTAAGTCCTTAAAACGCAACACACCAGCACTGGTGTAATCAGGACAATTAAACCCACATTTCCAGAACTAGAAGATCCGTGCTGTCCGGTCCCGACCGTCCGCCCGCAGCACCAAGCGGCTGTTTCATGACGCAGTGAATCAACCCCATCGGCACTCGGCACCCTCAGACCTTCAGCGCCCCAGCAGGGAGCATCCAAACGGCGCCTCTCTCACTCACCCTAAAGAACTCCTTCGTGGAGCCTGAGTCTAACGTTCCGTACGCGATCTCCGTCTGCTTGGCCAGGTCCTCGGCGCTCTCGATCGGAGACACCATCCTCTCCACGGTGAGGAAGGCCGCCAGGTTGGCGGTGTAGGAGGAGATGATGATGAGGGTGAAGAACCACCACACGCCCCCGACGATGCGCCCCGACAGAGACCTGGGGGTGGGGTGACAGGGTTCAACCTTCACGAGGAGCGATCGCGAGGAAGAGCGATCAATCCCCGCAGCTGCAGAAGCCTCACAGAGACGCGGAGGAATCAAAGGGACTTGGTAAATGTACTGCCATTAACTCCACGTTACCTTTGCAGATCAACAAGACAGTGAAATTAATAATAAGCTTCATTACACAACTCTGCTGAACCATCTCCTGCAACCATCAGCTCCAGCAAACTAGGTTAAATGCGGATGAAAACAACAGTGCTGTGTGCATTTCTGCCTTTTGGTTAAATAAAACAAAGCAGATGCGCCTCTGTTTTATGATAACAGGCTTGACAAGTCAGTGTTTCGCTGCCTCGGCTACTTAACGTGCAATTAATTATCTTCTGAGAAGGAACGCGCGGGGCAGAGCGGGCTTGAAATAATTAATAAACAAGACCTGATGCTCAAAACCTGCTTCACAGGTCAGGTTGTGGTGAGGCAAACTGCCCTGACGCGCGGATATTTCCATCCTGCTCACTGGTGCTTCTCTAATTCTTCATACATTTCACATCAGCGCGAAGGCTGCGAGCGCAAATTTGCTGGATATTATTAACTGATATTAGGAGTTTCTGCACCGCACGCACGTCTGAATTCAATCTCATATTTTTCAATGTTTTATGTATTTGTATATACCCCGTATATAAATATATTAAAAAGATATTGCGTTTTATTCCTCATTCAAACAGAATCAACATCTGGAGGAAATAAAACAACCTTGAGGCAGTTTTCAGCATCCCATTAATCAGGATTATGTCTCGTCCCAAATTGTCTTCAACCTTCAGTCCAAGAAAAAAAATGGCTGACAGTCCAGACAAGGATCCTTGAAGAAGAGGTCAGAGGCGCCACACACAGCGATGAGTAAAGAGGAGAATGAAGAAACGAGGTGGCTGGAGGGTCAGAGCGTTTGAGGGGGGGGGGGGGGGGGTGGGGCGGAGTTACGGTGCAGTGAGGATGCTGATGACACGTTTTCTGTGCAAAATAGCTTATATGCACCAAGTTGATGAGCGTAAAATGGAACATGCAGCAAAAACGCGGTAGCCCTCCAAGAGTCGCGGGGAAGTCAAGCAGCTCGCCCGAATGAAATGTAATGACCCCTGTGCATTTTACAGCCCTCAGCATGGTGGATATAAGTTATTCTGTGGATGCAAAGCATCACTGCCAGCATGCCGCCTCGAAAATGAATGGATGCGCCGCGAGCCGAGGTTTCAGAGCAGAAAAACGGAAAAGAAAGTGCGATGAAGTGGAGCATGAGGTGAGGTGGACAGCAGCAAGAGCAAAGCTCAAAATAACCTATATGCACCATGGCAGGACACGGATGTGCGCAAAACAAAATGCAGAGAGATGATGGGGGGGACAGCTGAGAGTTGGCGGAGAGTGAACACGTCAACCAACCTTGGTGAGATATCGCATCCTTGCTGCATGAAGGCGCCCAGCGAGAACCACAGGCTATTAAAAATCCCAAAGTCGTTAGGAGGGTCTGGGGGACTCTGCGGGTCTTTGAACTCATCATTCTCATCCAGGTGCCACTCATACGGGCTGAAGCGGCTCACGAGGAAGAGCACCACGCTCACGCCAATGTAGGCGAAAACTATACACATCCAGATCTCATAGGCCAGCGGGTCCAGAAAAGAAAACACTCCGGGTTTGGACTTCTGGGGCTTCTTAATCATAATGGAGATGCCCAAGCTCATAAAGGGCTTAGAGAAGTCTATCACTTCCTCCCGAACCAACGTTATGGTAAGAGGAGCCACGGCTATGTCAGCTCTCTGCAGAAACAGGAACAGGCACACACCAGGTTAGTCTGACAGAACAAACCCACAAAAAAGCCTCAGTAAGGATTCAGTAAAGGGAGGAGCCTCAGTGAGACCCCCGGAAAGCAAGTCAAGCAGGGGACTCAGCTTCTAAAGCACGTGTGTCTGGAAGATTTTTTTTTTTTTAAAAAAGTGGTGAACCAGACAGCTCGCGCACGCTGGAGATGTGAAACCGAAGAGCGGCCCTGTGATGATGCATGCAGAAGGGGGAAGCTGCCACTTCGGAATGACTCAGTGAGAATCTGCGTCGGCTAACGTCTTTGTCTCGCCGCAAATCTCCCGCGTGAACCGAGCAGGAGGAATGGAAGACAGAGGTGGAGGAGCTTATGTAAGCAGCTCATGAAACGTGAATCAGCCTTGTTAAATGCACCTCCATCAGACCCTCTTCTCGGGCAGAACGCCGTGCTGCTGCCACGGAATAGACACCCCGTGGAAATATTTGCGGAGGATAACGACAGGAGGACGTCTTAAGGACAATAAAAAAAAAAATGGTGTTTTTGCAGAAATACAGCCATGGTAGCAATTTCAATTACAGAGAGGGGCCATTAATGCCGCAAGCTGCAGGGGAGCAGCTCTGACTATAAAATAGTCATAAGTGAAGCAACTACAGGTGTTAACGCGGAGCTGCACTGAGGCGCGAGCCGAATGCAGATTTTCTTACATCTCAGCCTGCCGTGGGTGAGATTTCCATTCGGCAGCTGTGCTCTCATAAAAGATGCAAATCATCTTGTTAAAGTCGGCTCAAGTGTGAGCGAGACAAGGCGCGCGATGAAAGCCCGGTCCGCGAGATTTCGCGGCCGATCCGAGGCGCCGCTTCCTTGTTTGTTTCCCCCGAGCGGATTTGTGAAAATGGGTTGGTTGTTTTTTTTTTTGCCACAAAGTGTCGTCGCGTGTGGAGACGGCTGTATGTCGATGATGCAGCGCTGTATGTTGAATGAGAGTGACAAGAAAGATGCACTCACCCCATAAACCAGTTCACCCACCATCCCGTTCCACGTCTTGGTCTCTGGATCTCTGGCTCCATATTTCCCATCCGGAACTATGGACAGCTTATATCTTATCCCCACATGTTTAGCAATTTCAGAAGCTAAATCGACACAGTAGCCTTCATATCTGTCATTTCCGTCCATCTGCATATAGTTTTTCTTGTACATCACGTACGGAGCTTCCTGTTAATTAGACATAATTTTTAAGTTCACTGTTAAGGCAGAAAACATCCACAGTGGCCAGACCCCAGGGGTCACAGAAGGCCTTACGAAGCAGACGGTAGCATGCACACATGCTCATGATGAGGAGCACAGAGGCAGACGAGCACGACGAGGGGCTGCACAGACATCAGCCACGGTCAGGTTACACAGACTAAAGCGTGGGCGGCTGAGGGAAAGAAAGAAAACGGGAGTCGATGCGCTTGCGGGGGTGTAAAGCATCTAACACATATATAGAGGGTGGGGGGGGGGGGCTGTCTGGACACCCTCCAGCTAATCTCATCACAATCTAAATACGTGGGATGGAGCGACAGGCAGGGGTGGAGTGTGCTCTGCATCACCGTGGCACAAGGAGGGGTCGGGGGCGCAGGATGAGGGTGGGCTGAATGGATTACTTTTCCAGTTCATAAAGTAAACGTCAGCAACAGCAGAGTGACGGAAGGCATCAAACACCTAGCACTGGAGCACATCCATTAAACAACTGCTTTTAATCCAGTTGAATCGTGTGAGCCGCATTAGAGGAGCAGGCGCCGAAATACCACACTGGTTCTCTTCTCATTTATCACTATGGCAACAATGAGACAGTCTGCTTGTTGTCTTCTCCACTCTGATCACTCCACATCACCTCTGTGCTTTGGATTTCAATGTAAAAAAAAAAAAAAAAAACCCAAATGAAAACATGTTTGCCAATATTTCAGATGAACTAGCGTCGCCTTAGCGACATCAAAGGAGGGTGATTACTGTTGTCAACAGGCAAGAACATGTTTTTCAAAGGTTATTTGACTTACAACTGAAGTCAACATCAGAGGGGACTGTCACATAACACCTTCCAACAGTCTGACTTTCTGTTTTGTTTTGTTTTTTTTCTGAAATTGTTCTCTTCTGTCGCTTCCAATTTGTGCCATGTGCAATAATCAAACATAAAAAAAAAAAAAAAAAACCCAAAATGAAAGATCCCCAAAATGAGAAAGACCTTTCATTTGAAACACCAAACATAAGATGCCAAAGTTCTAAAACATGAGAAAAACAACGTGGCGTGACCGTGATGGACCAGCCGACTCGCTGTAAAGCAGAAACAATAAATCAGGATGTGATGACGCTGGCCTGCAGTTCCTCACTGTCTCCTCTACTTCCTGTCTGGCTGCCATGATAAAGTGCTCGTGGACGCTGAAATGGGAATGCATGATCACTGAATTCCGAATTTGTCTAAGATGAACACATGTTAGACAAAGTCAGAAGGAGGAGCAGGCCATGGGTTTAAATGTACGATAAGGGTCACCTTATCGTACATTTAAAAATGGCTGATGGTGACTGTTTGTGACTACGCTGACTAACTCTGTCTTTGACCGCTGACACTGATATGCTGAGTCGAGAAACTCATTTTAGAGTCACGAAAACATATTTAGATTTTTGGGCAAAGAAATAAACAGCCGAAGGTTGCAGCCTTCGGCTGTTTATGTCCTGTTTATGTACAGTTTGTTACTGGTTTCCTCCACCGTCACTGACACTTTACTTAATGAGAGGGAAACACTTTTACTTACGTAGGCACTGAATGTGAATACAATGGTGTTTATCTACATAGTTGTTTTCTTTTTTTTTTTTTTTTTCTTTTTTTTTTTTAACCAAAGCCGTTATTGTGATGTCACTACTACAACAGCCCTCCGTGATATAAAAAAACCAAAATGCTTTGACACCCACACGGATACAGTTGAAACACTCTTTGTGTATCGACTGTTTCAACATGTAGTGAGTGGATGGAAAGCAACTGAAAATGAAATAATTCTACCCTCCCAGGACAGATTGCAACAATGGACACCTTGACCTTGAGTGGCAGAAATCTTATGGAACATTTAAAACCTGCTTGAGAGTGTACCATAATAGTAGTGACCACAATTGTTCGGTTTTCCACAGAAGAGGACTCGTTGGTGACCTGCTGATCCATAACATATACAAATTTTTCGTACTCATTCCAGTAGCCGATCTGAAAAAACGACACAAAGGCAGAAAAGTTAACGCAGGAAGTGGGAGAATTCCTCGGTCGGCTCTGACTGCGCGGCTAAGGCTGATGTTCCTGGTGTTGTGCTCGTATCTGAAGCTTGTCGAGGTGCCTCTCACTTCGCCCGGGCTTGAGCCGAGTGGGCGTGAGCTATTCCAGGCTCAGTAAATGTTCTCTTACATAAGAAGACACCGGTGCAGCGCCAAAAGACGTTAAACCAAGACAATTCTAATAAACACGCGGTAATGAAACGCACCGCGCGGCCTCGACGCCTTATATTGCTTCTGCTTTGTTTGGCTGTTTAGAGCAGGAAATAAAAGAAAAAAAAATGGAGAATGTCACCTCTGCAGCTCAGCGCTCACAGCGCCCTCTCCCCGACTCTCTAGGACACCAGGGGGAGTCGGGTCAGACGATCTATGACCCCCGAGTGCTCCGTTAACCGTTCACAGCCTGTGTGGCAAAGTTTGGCTGATGCTGATGCTGCAGCACCTACAGGTCATGTGACTTCCTCCTCTATGTTTCAAGGGACTAATATAAGTTCAAAAAGCCAAAGAGCTTTTCATATTTGATGCATCCAGCAGTTTAGATGGGTTCCCTGCTCCTAGCGAGCCGTGGATAGACGGTGTTTTGTTGGCCGGGCCGAAGAATAATCTCACGGCAGATAAAATAAGGGAAGACTGACTTTAGCGAAATTACTTTTCCAAGCCAGCGTTCTTCCGGCACGGCTACAGTTCAGATGTGATCGTTCACATGGATAAAATCTGCCGCGCGCTGCCGGGGAGCCGGCGCGGCGGCTCACAGTCGCTGCTCTTTTCCGCCCGCCGGCTGTCAAACGTGGTGCAAAAACTAATTTCTGCGGCCTCCCTGTTCCTCATTGTTCTGATGCCGACTGATGCTGAGGGAGAGAGCGTTTCAAAGTCACAGATCAAAGCTCACATATGCAAAACGCCGGTCGGGTTCACATTTGCAAAACAGGCCCAAAACTCTCGCGATCTGTGGCTGGAAGAACTTCTTCTCCTTCTTCTGCCCTCTCAGGGTTTTGAATGGTGCACTTTATTCCAGCTTACACAACAGTTTATAGTTCATCTGAGTCTGCAGGAGTCTAACAAATACTCTAATGTATTCCAGACCTTTTGATTCGCTCGTGTGTTTTGGGCTGGTTTTGCAAGAGCGGCTTTTTGTCGAAATCAGAATCGACCTTTCTACTCACCAACGTGGCAACGGCAGGGAAAAATATGAGCTGCTTGCGAGCGATCTGCGTTTACAGCGCTTGGAAATGTGCACGGGAATTTCATTTGGCTTTCATTCGGACGGTTCCGAGCCCACATCCAAACTCACCCTCCTGGGACCTCCCGACTTCATCTCGTACACGTCGATGGTGTAATTAGCCCGTCGGCCAAACGTGTCAAACTGGATGTTTCCCGTCATGCCTTGGACTTGGACCTGTTGTTCGAGAACGTCCTTTGGTCGTCTTCAGATCGGTGGGGGGTGGGGGGAAAAAAAACGAGACATTTTCTACCATCTTCAAGGCCCTTTCGATGTCGATGCCTTGGCTCCAGGGCACGGCAGGATTAGCGAGGCAGTCGCCCGCGCTCCCCCTGCGGGACACGTCCACGCGCTGACGTCGGAGGTAACGGAACGCTTCTGCGATCACGAGGATGGCGTCGTGGGTCAGCGCTGATGTGTACTGAAAGGCCACAAGGAACCCCAGTGAATCAGTGACATCATGTAAGCATTGGCAGAAAAACTGGTGCATGTGTGCGCGTGTGCGTGTGTGTGTGTGTGTGTGTGTGTGTGTGTGTGTGTGAAGGCCACCTCCACTCAAGGACAAATGTGACGATTCAAGCAACATCTCAGTAAAAAGAATCAGGCAGACACATTATTCCCGGGGAAGGCGGGAGGAGGACGAGCGTGTGTGGAGACGTTAAAGGAAATGTAAGTGCAGCAGCGCAGCAAACGCCTCACTGACCTTCAGCGGAGTGTTTTTGGCTTCTGGAAATTCTCTCTCATCCAGGCGCTCCCAGCGCTGGAGGAACTGCTGGACGATGGGGCTGTCCGGGCTGATGATCTGGAAGCCCGTGATGTTGGCTCCACCAGAAAAAACTCTGTCCAGGCTCATGTTGGAAAAGCCCTGAGAGCAGAGAGCATCATTCCAGCGAAGAAGGACCACTTCACCTGCTTCAGCAGCCCGATGGCTGCTGCGTTCAAGGACTCTCTGTAAATACTCCTATCCCTGACGACACTTGCATTTCTGTACACTTTTTTTTTTTTTTTTTCCCCCTTTTCTTTTTCTTTCCCTCAGCCGTGTTTCGTGTTGCGCGCTCTCACCAGGTTGGCGAGGATGTAGTGGTATCCTCTGCTGTTTTTTCCTGAGGTCACCACCTACAAGACGCAGGAGGAGACGCGCAATGAGTCACATCCCGCAGCAGAGAACATTCAGAGGGCTGAGATTCAGCACCGACAAAGACCTTCGCTTTCACAGCGCAGAATATTCTGCAGAAACAAGAGACATTTTAGAGCGACATTTGCAAAGGCAAGAGGGAGCGCGTGAGCACATTTGCACGTGTGCATGTGTGTGTGTGTTTATGAGGGGGGGGAGAAACTGTGATGACAGCGCTTGTTCCTTTCCATTAACTTCAACATGCAAAAGAAGGTCAAGGCTCTGCCTCTTGTGCTCATTCTCATTCTCCCTCTCCCTCCCTCTCTCACCAACGGCTGCCTCTTCCCTCTCTGCGTGGCTCTGTCGCACACTAGACTTAATTAAATCCAAAATGCAGAGCAGCACCTGTCTGAGCGCGCAGACACACGCAGGGAGAGCGCCTCGTTCTGAATTTAACTTCTCCGGCCAAAGCTTCCTCGCACTCTCTCACGCGCTTTCGCTCCACAGTTCAGAAGAACTTAAAACACACACACACACACACACACACACACACACTCAGCGGGGGAGGATATTTTTTTCTGTCTTCCACTCTCCTGCACAGCTCTGAGAGCTCTAAATGTGCTGAATGATAATGATGACATCATCGATCATGATTTATCTCTTTTTATGTCCGAAAGCTGAAGATGTTCTGCTCACTGTCAGTAATCAGCACAGATAAAATTAGTCAGATGATCTGGACACTTTGATCTGTGAAAATATCTGGAACCAGTGCTTAATTCTTAAATGAAAACCCCCAAATCATTTCACTAAATGTCTGGAATTGTATGTGTTTATTATTGGCTGGGCTCATTCTGCTGATTGAAAAAGTATCAGATATTCATATTTTAGGAGCTAACTCTGTGTGTTTATGTGACACCGACTCCCACAGCATTTACTGACAACACAACCGTCCAGTTTATTTTTAATTTGCTTCTATTTGCCTGCAGTCTGACATCTGTGCCTCTAAATCTGCAAATCCCTGTAAATGCACCTAGCTGGGGGAACGTCCTTGACCGACTTAAAGGTCGGCCCTTTCCTGGTCGTACACTTCTCAAACATTTCAACAATAAATCTAATTACCTCCCCCCAGAACAGCTGAATGATCCCATTGTGTTCGACATTCTCCACCTCTGCCTCTGCCTCCGGAAGCCCCTCGGATCCCCCTTTTTTTTTTTTTTTTTTCCCTATAAGCGCAAAAATTCCTTGGAGCTTTTCTGCTGATTGTCCCCCTGAAATTGTCTCGAAAAGCTTTCATTTGCCATTCATCGGCGCGGGCTAGAGCGACCGAAACTGGAAGACCTTAATGAGGCTGCGGTGCCTGGAGTGAATGGCTACAACTCACAGTCAGGCGGATGATTTCACACTTCTATTTACATCCGAACCCCCAACATAACTGCTCATTGTGACAGAAACACATTCAGCTGCTAGATAATACCAACATTTCTCACCTAACATAAAAACACATAACGTGTGCCTTCCTTATTTGTCTGTATTCCAGTCATGGATGCAGAAGACTGCTGAGGCTCTTAACGCTTAAACGACAGTTTAATGTCAAATACGAGGACTTTAATGTTTCAACACTGTACTCCAAAGTCGCACATTGACCTTTGGTCAACAATGAGCCTCATTATTTAAGGGCTTTTTGTCTTCGTGTCTGTGATTCTTCAGTCATTATTAAAGGAGATTGTGGCCTTCTTGGGGTCAGAACTCCACTGGTGAACGGTGGAGACCACTTAATGACACAAGGTTCATTTTTGCGGCGCAAAACTTTAATGTTGGGATGCTTTTAAAATCCCAAAGAACTAGCATCACTGTCAAATGCAGACAGGTCGTGCTCACTACACATAAATATGCAAGATAACAGGGCTGTTTTTTGGCTATTGGTTCCCCTGAAGGGTTTGTTAGAGTATAATTTATCTTCGTACTTTTTCTGGTCAGCTGAGGGATTTGCTCCGTCCTCCCGCTGGCTGTGCGACACTGAAAAGAAGAAGCATCTGGGCAGAACAAATATTTTTAGGATCCCGATGCTCCAGTTATGCGCTCCCCTGGGATAATCGCATTTGGTGAGAAACCACCAGGAAACTTGATGAGGTCAGACGCGCCGGTCGCTGAGGCGGGGTCGCAGCCGCACGAGCGGAGTCTTCCTCCCCGCAGACGAAGGCCAGCCCTCGCAAAAACAAAGGCGCTTCTTCAAACAGCTCCGGGAGGAAAAGCAGACGTGCAAGTGAGCCAGAACCTGCGGCGCTGATTCTGCCTCCTACATATTTAATGTTCATCGAATGAAAGGGATAGTCTTGGAGCTGTGCCCTGTCAAACGCTTTCTCCGCTTTATGTTCACATGCGCTGACAGTCCAGAGCCTTGTGGACTTTGACCACGGAGGCACAACCTTATAGAAACCAGCCAGAAACTGGAGACAGACTGATGCGGTACACTTATACTTTCATTTCATTTAGAAATGAAAGTGCTTTTTTTTTTGTCTCTTAATGCAAGTCGACTTTATCTGCTGTCTTTTATTGACTTATCAATGATGAATACGGGTGGTGGAGCTGGGGAAGGGGGGGGGTTCTCCATCACTATCAGAGGGTAGATCGTGGGATGACGGGAGGAAGAGGCGACGCGTTGTCGCCTTTTGATGACCCGGTGGAAAGTGATTAATCCAAGTAAATAAATAAATAAAAAAACGGCGCGCCTCTTCAACGCGGGGCTCCTCCGCAAAGGTCAAGGAGGGTGCGAGGCAGACTCCGCTCCTAATTATCCGTATCGGTCCGTCCTCCTGGCTCTTCCTGCCAGCCCGGAAACCGCGTCTGTGCCATCTGAAGCCGTCTTGAGCTGGAGGACAATCAGTCCAAACATTCCTGCGGGAACCAACTCTAATTAAGCGGACTGGAGCGGCGGGCCTGCGCAGAGCTGGATATCTGCCCGCGTGCCTTCGAGAGGATTTGACGCTCTCGGCGCCGGTGGAGGCTCCTCTTTGTTACGCCGATTGTTATCTGCGTTACTCAGCCGGAGCAGGCGTCCTAAGGTTGATAACCGTCCTCTTTAACCAGTCAACTAATTATTCTCACACAACTTGAAACGGGGCAAAGCGCAAGGAAGGATTTAGCTGTCAAAGCGGCGCATTAAAGAAGTCCAAATTTAGCAGCGGCTGTGTATCAAGTTGGGATTATTGTTGGCCAGTTCCCACTGCCGCTGAATCTGTAAAGAGGAGGCACTCGTCCTCAGTGCTTTTGTCTATTTTTTAATTTTTTTTTTTTTTTTAATTTCTGGGTATTAAACTGCACAATATGGAAACAAGCTGTAGTTGAGGCGAAAACACAGAAATTGACATTTTCTTTTGAGCTCTCGGTGGGCGTCAGCTGCACATTGAACCCATAAAGTCTTTTTACTGAATGCCAGTTTACAGAAAAAATATATATATAAAATAATAAAAGAGAGAGAGAAAATATGTGTTTGAAGTTGTGTCCTGACTATCCTTGCTCCCGTTGTGCAACTGCCAACTTTTGCACATTTGATGTTGTTTTTCACTTTGCGTTGCTTTTAAGTCAGACTTCTCCTGGGCCTGTTTTTTTTTTGATGTGCGGCCTAAAAAAGAAGACTGCGCCTGCTTTACAGCCAACCTTTTTTTTTTCATTTTTTCAGCAGAAACGTTTCTCTCTTTGGAGCCACGGCGAAGGAAAAGGATGGTACAGGTGTAGCGCGGACGGCTGCGCAACGTTTATTTGGTATTTATCTGCGGGGCAGATCTCCAGGTTTAGGTTGCGAAGTTGAGTGTTTATTTATTTGCTGATGATGAGGAACGTCGTCTGCAGTCAACGTCTGCAGGAGGACTCTGATCTCAGTTGTCAATAACGAAGGCCACAACTCACACATTCAATATTAAAGCTGAACGGAGATTTTGGAATCATCAGCGCGATAAACTACAGCGTTCAGGATGGAGCCGCTTAACCGGCTGACCGTCTTCAGCTCAGAGAGGAACAGGTCTCCACCCCCGTGCGCTGTAATCTCATCCAGCGTGTTGCTTCACTATCCATCCTGCACGGGCTGGAATTCCAGCGCTCCTCCGGGCGCTCAGCTCCTCTCGTCTTTCCCCGTGCAGTCGCGGACAGGGAGTCTCGCGCTACATGGCTCAATTCCCACCAACTCTCCCTGGGTCTCTGGTTCTCCAGCAGGTTGGAGCTGACTGGTCCTCTGGCAGGAGAGTGCATGGAGAGTAAAGTTTGTTTATCGCAGCAGGAACCCTGCTGAGCCCCGTAGCCCAAAATGGCATTTGCATATAAAACGACGCGCCATCAACAGTGGAATCCAGGTGTGATTTTGATAATGGCGGAGTTTCTTAGGTGATCTTCGCTCCCGTCTTTGTGCGAGATCTTCCCTCAGGCGAGGAGGGTAGGCTATTTATAGTAGGCTCATTGTTGTTGCTGTTATGGGACAGCGTGTCCTACTTACACTGGAAGCTGATATTACATTAAAGGAAGTGTTGATGTCACTGCTCACATAAGGAATTCATCCCCAGAGACGCAGACTCATCTCGAGCACCTGCAGAGACGGTCATTTGACAGTCGTCGCCTGCGAGGGCTCCGTTCTCAAGATGCCGAAGCAATAACGAGATTAGGACAGGACCGTGACACCGGCTGACCGCCGCTATCCGAGCGGATAACCGGAATCTAATTTGGAGGCAATTTAGAAACAATTGAGCAGTTTCAAAAGGGGATGGAGAAAAAGGGAACTTGGTTTTAATGTGAGCTGGCAGTGAAATATTCATCTGTCCCAGAGGAAATCTGAAGGTCAGAGGAAAGATGAAAATGCGTAATAATGCCGAGGATCATTTGCACGAGTTGTTAAACAGAGAGCAGGAGGTGAGGAGAGGCTTAGATTTGGGCTCATTTGGCCGTTTTGTTCATTTCAGTCAAACTATTTTTTCACTTTTATTCTGTGCTATAATTAATCTGTTGTGGCAGGACGAGGAACGACTCGACAGAGACACTGTTATAATTAATATTCAGAAATATGATTTACTCTTTGAGCCAAAAACAAACAAATTAGCATAGCTTTTATATATACAGTATATTGTGTGTGTGTGTGTGTGTGTGTATTTATTATCTTTAATTCAGTCAACACAACAAAGCAAAAAACGGTTCCTTCGAGCAGATTATGTGTGTTTTGAATGTCTGCTGTCCCCTCAACATTGTGATTTAAATGTGCGTCGATATTTGAGCTTTCATCTTCACTGCTGGAAAATAAAAACCGTAACAAGAGACCTTGGAATCAGTTTTAACCTGTTCACATTTCTGTCGCTGCAACAACGGCGAGTCTTCTTCCAAGAAGAGCGAGACGAAGTGAAAAGAAAACTTTTGTGAGTCGCTGCATACTAATGTTCTTAACACCCCCGAGCCTCGCACCTTCAAGCTGTCGCAACTTTTTTTTCCTAAGACAGAAACGCTGTCAGCTGTGACTGACTGCTTATTTCAGTCCTCGGTGTCATGATAAATTTAAATCATTCCCGCAGGAGCAGGTATCAGATGGTCTGTATCATCAGAGCCGACCTGATGTCCCCGCGAGACACCTGCAACCATCCTGGTGAGGAGACTCTCCGTTAACTCAAAACAGGAATGAACAACACATGTATGAATGAACCCAACTGTCATAGTACGCGGATGACCTCTCTGAGACAACATGTGCAATGTCATTTCGCGAATTTCCAAACGAACACAAACGTTATTCCAGGTAAATCGCAACGAGCCGTTAAGACCAACAGTGTGTTATTAGAGGGTCCCCCTGCTGTGATGACAGCTGTCATCTGCAAACACAGTCTGAATCAAGACTCAGAGGGGAGAAGTGTACCTGATCGCCTAGGAAACAAGGATGAGGTGGGTGCTTATTGCAAATTAAGACAGCCACGCACACACGCACACGCCTCTGTGCATGCACAGATAAAATAATGAGACAACAAGCCTTAATTGAATGTGTCTGTCATACATGCTGTAACACCATTTACTAAATGAGATCTGAGGCCTTGGTGACAAAGGGAGTGTGTGTGTGTGTGTGTGTGTGTGTGTGTGTGTGTGTGTTTGCTACATATTAAATACTCTCTCTTCTACAAGCCAAGTGGGGACATTTATGGGAAGTGAGGACATTCTGGCTGGTCCTCGCAAATTCAAAGGACTGTTTGAGGGTCAAGGTTGAGGTTAGGGGTCGGGGGGTAGCTGGGATGGTTAGGTTAGGGGTTAGGGACTGGGAAATGTGTTTCATCTATAGACGTCCTCGCTTCTATACAAATAGTAGAAGTAAAAGGGTGTGTATGTGTGGGGGGTGGGGGCTTTGCACCTGCTCCAGGATGGAGTTGATCCTGTCCACCTCACAGTCGATGAGGAAGCGCTTCTCCTGGCGGCGATCCATCTCCTCGATGATGCGTCTGTACTCTATGGGGTCCACGATGTTCCCCACCGAGCGAGCCGTCACCTGCCAGTTATTGGCTACGGCTGACTCCATGATGGCCTGGAGGATGGAAAAGCCTGGAGGGGCAGAAGGCGGAACGCTACATCAGACACGTTACTGCAAATAAATATGCAAAACATATGCGTGTCCTCCACACAGCGACGTTTGACTTGAAACGGTGACAAAAAGAGAGGAATGTTATATTCAAAGTAAATATTTTCCTTTGCAAAAACAGGTGGAAATGTATAAATAAAAAGGCTGTGATTGCAATGCATCTGAAGGATGATGAGGATGAGGACGTTAAGGCACACTCGTGTGCAGCTCACGCTGCAGCACTGCGGGGAAGCAGACCTGGAGAAGCCGCTCAGAAAACACACCGGCATGTTCAGTGGTGTTGTGTGTGTGTGTCATGGGATGAATCAGGGGCTTCTGAAAGAAGAGGCTGAGCCAACGCTGAGCAACAGCACCGAAACGTTTGAGCAGCAGGAGTCAGGAGAGTCCCACCGGCCCTCCAGTAAAGTCCTCTTTAGAACCCGATGGGTTACTCACTGCTGTCTAGTCTGGTCTCATTGAGTCCTGATCCAATGACTAATCCTCCGATCAACCGTGATGACGACAAAACAGCTTTAATGTTTCTTTTTAACTGAATTAATTTCTTCAGTTAAGAGAAAGCTAAATCATTGTTAATCAATATAACATACAAAAATCCATCTATCCATCCATCAGGTCGTATCTACCACGCCAACAGGAATGAGGCACTCTGGCGAGCCGGACCAAACGAGGGAAGAGCAGCGTCTCGTGCCGCGTGAAAGTGCTGAGCTAAGACAAAGGGACGCCATTACAGGTGCTGAATAAGCTAAAGTAAAATGTGTTTGTGGGGTGCTCAGCCGCCGGCTGCACTCCAGTTAAATCGATGTTGGTTTTCAATCTGCATCCCAGTCAAGGGATGCCTCGCCTCTGAATGTGAGCCTTAGAGAAAACCTATGCATGCGTCTGATTTCTTAATATTTAAAATGATATTTTAAATCCTTTGCAGACCCAGGATAGCTGGATATAGCATAGCGGGCAATGGAGAGGGTCAATTTGTACTCAAATTTCTGATCATTTAGGGTAAACAAAGAAACACCACAGCAGAATTTTAGAAAAGAAGCCTACTGATGGTAATATAAAAGTTTCCTTAGGTATATTTCTGCTGTCCCGAAAGAGCTGAATCTACTGACCTCTCAAAATACATGCACAGTTCGTACTATTAATCGGTTCGTTTTCTGTTAGAAAGACTGAAAATGGGCCGTGTTTGTGTCTATAAATTCTTGATATGAAAAACAAACTTGCAGAAAAGCCTCAAATTAAAATGTTCACATCCATTCCTCGCAGATTACATCGCACTCAAAACCCTAAACTAAAGCGATTGTTGGGATTTCAGACCAAGAAAAAGCGTAAATGAGAAACATAATCGGAGAAAAATGCAGATTCACTTGTAAATATTTAATCAGAGAATCTGGATTGAGCAGCGACAGTGGGAAGAGAGTGTAAGGGCTGTGACCGGAACTCGGGTAGCTTGAACATAAACGCCGTGGCCTGAATAAAGTCGCCGTCCTGGGCGTCGTTATTACGTGTTGCCTGGACGAGCCTGACATCGAGCTGGAGATGACGACCGTGTTTACAGACGTTGCTCTGCCCTCCGTAGTGAAACCGACTCGCTCCGCTTCATTCAAGCATCCATCAGTAGTAACTGTCAGCTGTTCGCGCTGACAGCCACCACGCTCCTCCGTCTGGAATCTCAATTTAAGAGCTGCCCGTCACGTATATCCCTGTTGTGCATTCCTTATAAATAAACTCAATATTCCAAATATAGACTCGCGCAACAGCGCGGTCTTTCTTAATCGTGAGTAAACCAAGTGCATGGTGACAGGTGACCGCGGGTAACGGACACGAGAGCTGACGTGTTCCCGATAGAGCTCGTAAGTATTCCGCGCACAGAGACGGGGGCTGACACGTCCGCCCTCCATTCCCCTGCCGGTGACCTTCACAGTGAAGCGCTAGGCAGACAGCGCTCGGATCAGGCGTGGCCTTTAAAGACAAGTGGCTCTCGCTGGGCCCCCCCCCCACCCACCCACGTTCGCCCACTCGGGAGTCCGACGCGATGCGTGTCCACATGTCCGCTACCGGGGGAGGTTTACGTTATTGAGAGGGTGGTGGTGGTGAGAAGGGGGGGGGGGGGGGCGTTCTCGGTGCATCTGTCCCGTCCGAACAGATAAGGCGCCGCGGCGACGACCTGACACGATCGGCCTGACTTTATCTGGTCAAGCAGTCTGGAACATTTCTTATTAGCTGGAAGGAATCAGGGGAAAAAAAGGATGGGGGGGGGGTGTCCGGGGGGGTGTGTGTGTTTGCGGTGGCAGAGGGGAAATGAAGCTCTCCTCCCAGCGCTCTCTCATAAACCATCTCAGCACCATAAGCCGGGATGTAACGCGACATTCTGAGACGTGCTACCAAAAAGGATTTGTGGGGGGGGGGGATTTACAAAAGATTCCCTTGAGAGTTTTATTTTGGTTTCTTTTCCGTCACTCCGCTAAGGAGGAATTAAGCGTTTGTCCGAGCGTGTCAACGGCGCTTTATTGAAGCTAAACCGATGACCTGAACCGGAGGAATTATGGGAATGTGACATTTAGGTGCAACTTCAATAACTGCAAAGTAAATGTGAAATCTGAATGTTAAAGGACATCTGGGGGGGGTGCTGTCAGTGAATACTAACACCAGCGACTTTTGGTCGCACACTTTTAGTTGACTTTGTAAACAGATGGCCCGTTTCACACCAGCCAGCAGGCAGGGCGACCATCAAGGGTAATTTATGAAGTCAATTATTCAGCAGGTCGCGTAACAAGAAATTATGTTTCATTTTTCACACAAATGCGAGTGGAGCTGGAACCGAGAGGAGCCTCTACCAAGAGCTTACATAAAAACAACTGACAAGACTAGACTACATCTCTGCTCACCGAGGGGTCAGGGAGGGGTCGCGGAGGGGCTGCAGAGGGTCGCGGAGGGGTCAGGGAGGGGTCGCGGAGGGGTCAGGGAGGGGTCGCGGAGGGGTCTCCACTCACCCTAATATTACACACCACACTGCACACTCCAACTAGCGCACCGCTGAGCAGGTAAAGAAAAGGGAATCTCGCTGAGAAGTTTTAAAAAAGATGGATGTGTGTGCACTTTGCGGTTATAAATACACACCTGACGAATACATGTTTGCTTCAAAAAAAGCTGCTAAAAAAAAAAAAAAAGCACATGTTGTCTAGAAATCTGACCACATCAGCTGAAGTTTGAAAAAGAAACACTCATACCAACACTGAAAACTGGGAAAAGCCTCAAAAAAAAAGATCTATAAACCTAAAGGAAGCTTTAAGGTAGAAGCACGCACACACACACTCTCACACATACACACACTGAGGCAAACAACAAAGGGCAAGAGAAAGCTTTGAATTATTTCAGCATCAGACTCAGTTGCTGCCGTTAACTCTGCAGGAGCGCTGAATGAGACAGCTTTGCCCTTTTATCAAGTCACAAGCGAAATCCATTTAGTTGCAACAGAGGACAACGTTCCTCTCGAAGCCCTCGGACGGGGCCGGACCCGCGGCACGCCGACCAGAGTCACGGCGCTTTAACACCAGGCCTCAAACAGGGAGGTTAGTTCAGCCAATGCAAGCGTGTGAAGACGACGACAGTTGTTGGAGGGAGACGGGGAGCGGAGCGGGACTGTGGTTATTTTCTCCAGCGTGAGCCGAGGAGCCCACACAGCACGGCCCAGGAGACCAGCGTGTGCTCCGCCGATATGCTCTGGTTTGCAGCTCGCAGAGCTGCTTTTAAAAAAAAGCTCCGCTCGCCTTTGCTGCTGGATTCGCCCTTGAGCTTGAGTTATCAATGCTGCTCGATAACATTTGACTCCACGAGGCCTCTGCTTTAAGTCCCCGAGGAAAGAAAATGAAAATCTGAACTTATATCTTTACGAAGACGTTTAATATTCCCTGTTTCTGCGGACCGAGGCTTTTCTGGCCGCGCTCCTCCTTCTCCTCTCCCGCATTGTGGTTGACACCAGGGCCGAGCGTGGTCTCCTCCTCAGCTGTGACTCAGTCCTCACTCCTCCTCCTCCCCGCATCTTCCGATTCTCTTAAAGGGATCTGAGCTGCGTGTGTGTGTGTGTCTGTGTGTGTGTGTGTGTGTGTGTGTGTGGGGGGGGCAGCCGGGTCGACGGAGCTACCTCTGAGAAGTCCGCGCCCGTCCGCGACGAAGGCCCGGGCTCGCCCCGCCAGATGAAAGCGAGAGGACAATTACCCTAGCGACGCCCACTACTGCTGCAGATAACGGTGGCCTGCTCCGAACGAGCTGAACCGCAGAGATCAGCGCTCCCCCACACCTCCCACTCCTGCCAAGCTCGTCAGAGCTATGCAAACTGATTATTACTGATTCGCTGCAAACGGCGCGGCTTCGCCTGCCGAAGCCTTCTTCGACGGCTATTAAGCATTTCATTAAAATTTCTTTATAAGCTCCTTGCGAGGAGGCGGGGGTCCGGAACATCATCACAAGAGGTCAAATCGGGGCCCTGCAAAGAATTCCGGCCCCCACAACTGCTGTGCCTTGAGGAAACACAAAAGCGGTTTTCTGCGGGGCAGAGAGGGAAGTGCACGTCCCATCAATCTCCTTCATAATTCAAACAGACCAGCATTGTAGCAGCCTTGTGTTGTCCTGACAGCACGTGTCCCGAAATAGATGAGAGACGCTCGAGCAACGCGCAGACCTGAGCTGAAACACAAACAGAGCCCAGCTTCTGAAGCAGAGGGGTGCTCGGTTAGTCATCGGCTTTGTTACTGGGCCGTGCGAAGTGGTAAGGTTAGCGAGGACTGGATATGACAATAAGGAGGGGGGAGGGGGGGGGGCATCTGGCCCTCTGTGCCATTTTGATGTTTTGTGATGCAAGAGAGGTTCAAAAGGCCAGGCTCGCTCCTCTGCGCCGTCCTCCCGCTCCCCGTCTCTGCACGAGCTCGTCGTCCTCTTCGTTCGCCGGACGATCCGAGCGGTTCTTTATCTGCGATCAGCTGACAGGAAGCGGAGCGGAGGGAGAACCGTCGCCTACAGGCAGAATAAAACCTGCAGACATTCAGGAGTCTCTCTCTCTCTCACACACACACACACACACACACACGCCTAGCGGCTCTGCAGCGGGGATATTATGTTGCTCTTATAGTAATGTGCATCAAGATGTTTAGCAACCGTGAGCAGCTGTTGTTTCGGGAGCTGTTGAAAAGCTCGCACCGTCAGGACGCTCCCTTATTGGCGTTCCGATCCTGGTGCAAAGAAAGCTGTCTGACGCTCCAGAGCCCCTCAGACCCCTGAGACGACCGCCTGAGTCTCTTAATCGTCACACCCCGCTCACTTATTAAAGTTCGCGCGTCCCGTTAATCACGCAAACGCGTGAGCGGGCGGAGGAACGACGCGGTCTGAAACCATCCCCGTAATGACAGAAGCTCAAACACCGACGCCTCTGTTTCCCAGGGATGCAGGATACGTCGCCATGGAAACCAAGGCACCGCGCGCAGAAAGCTCAGGGGCAGGTAATATGTGTGATAAGACATCGGCGGGTATAAAGAGGGCTGCCCGCCAAGCAGTCGCGGCGGAAAACTCCTTCGGTGTTTTCCCTCTTTGCATTTTTCCCGTCACATCTGTTTACTGCGCTGGCGTCCCCCCTCGCTCTGAATTATATTTAACGTGGGAATATTCGGCCGCGTCCTAGCCGGAGACGCTGGTTGCGCAGGGATGCTCGGAGGACAGACTCTCTAATCGGGCCGAGCGCTGCGGCTCTGCCTTCTAAGCAGAAAACAAACTGATGGGAGTTACGTGTTCTCTTGAAGAGCGCCGTAGCCGCTCCAGCACGTTTTCCTTCTCTGCAGCGAGGTTTGTTTGATATTCAGACGGGTCCGGGCTTCAGTGCAAGGAGTTGCTGATCAAATACTACAGATCAGAAATGGGCTCTGGGGAACTCCAGCATCGGCATTAATAAAGCGGAGCGGCCGCATCGTCTCGCAGATGTGGCCCGCATACCGGAGCAGAGGTGTTGAGGCTTCTTATTTATTTTTTTTATTATTTATTTATTTTTTTCGTGTTTGTTGTTTGCATCTGCGTGACTGTCGGTGCCATTTCGAGCGAGCGGCAAATAACGAGGGCCCGTCCAATCGATGCAGCCTCTCTCATCTTAACTGGATCTCCTGACCGAGCACGCCCCCGCCGCGGCTCGAGTCGCCTTTCAAAACACGTTGCGCTCCCGGTTGCAAAGCGAAGGAGGTTCCTTTGTCCTCCGTCCGGGCTCCATCTCGGCGTTTGCGAGGACGGCCTGGACGTCATCTTGGCTTCTGGGGAACCGCTCGCCTCGCCTCTGCGTGTTCCATTTACGACCTCCCGTCCTCTGAATGGGTTCACTAAGTGGCGTCCCATGGCCGCACCAGCGCAGAGGGAGGGAAAGCGGCTCTGGCGCAACAGAGAAGCTTAATAAATCTCAACCTATGTCTGTATATTGTAGCCCAGGGGAAACAACATGGGGGTCAAAGCTTATTGATACGTGTCCCACCGAGGTGTCCGCAGAGCAGAACAGCTGCTTGGTGCCACTCGCTCTATCTTTCTCCCACTCTTCATTAATGAGACTGTATGCCCGACTGCTGAGAGCAGCTCTTTAGCGGCGTGCTATTAATCAGACCTTTCCAAGCAACGATGAAACCAAACGGACACTCAGCAGCCGGGCGGCTCGCCGCTGAATGCTAATCCTCCGCCGGGCCGAGCGTCCTCCTCATTTGTCAGGAGAAACAAAAGAAAGGAGGTTGTCGGGTCGCTGAAAGACAGCGGCCCGACAACCTGGCTGCTGCAAGCGAATCATCGTACTCAGTCAGTCACGATTTGTCAGGAGCGTGGAACGCTGCGTTATCCTTTTCCAAACTCAGGAGGCACTACTGAGCCGCCCTGGCCTTACGTACACATGTTTGTGTGGAGAAAAGCTGCTCCGAAGAATCCTCAATCGCGTAGAATCGAAACGTTTTCACAACTTTCATTTGCAGAAGTAGCCATTGGAAAGTAAAACTTTTTGCTGCTTATCTTTGTATATTTTTGGGGCCATCGTGTAAATCGTACCATCCTTTCATGAAGAAAAACACTGCCGAGGTGATACAAAATGAGTTGTGAAAGGCTGCAGCGATTCATTACTCTTATTTTCTTCCCCACAGCTGACATCATTAAATATGCAGCGGCTGAAAGTAAATCAGAAGGTAAATGTGATGAGTTCTTACACTCTGGAGCCAGCTGTTAATGCCCAGATGGTCCTCAGTTCAAGAGGTCTTTGCTGCCAGCCATTAGCCACTTTAATGAGGACATTTCATGTACATCAGGGAGGAATAGGTGCAGCTGATAAACGCGTCCTTAATGAGCCATATGCGAGAAGCCAGATTTCTTTGATTTCTTTTTTTAGTTAAAGCTGATATGTGTCAAAAAAAAATCCCTCTAATGACAGTCATGCTGCAGGAAACACTGCTGGCTTCAAGTTGTGTTCAAAATCGTGCAGATCCGAACCAATAACACTCATTAGGAAATGTGCCGCAACAATGCTGTTATCAGAGGAAAGCATCTGCAACATTTGAGTAAAGCCGCAGCACACAAATCCTAAAAGCGTGCTTTGTGCGAGGCCAAGTGTATCGTTTGGGCTTTTAATTTCTACTAAAGTCAAAATCCATCTTAAGGATCCAGTTTTTATGGTAGTTATGCCTCTGGGCTATGATTTAAAAACTCTTCTTTCGCTTTCTCTGATGAAAGCGAAGACACAGTTCACCTTTTCCAAGATGTACAGCAGCCGATTTGATGTTTCATTACAACAATTTTTCCAATTTCAGGCTCAGTGCGAGAGGCCTTTGTTCTTGTAAAAAAAGAGCGGCTCCACTCAGATGTGGCAAGTGTCTCGATAAGAGACAGCCATTATTCGGTGCGTGTCTTTTAAAGTGCCTCATCGGCTTAGTTCGGTTATATTTTCCCACAAGCAGAGGCCTTCCCGAGTCCCTCAGTAGACGTAAATAGAGCTCTTGTGTTATAATGAAGATTGAACTGACATTCAGAGGCATGTTGGCTTTACTGCACCAGTCACTGCTCAGAGGAGCAGCCTGGCGGAAACCAAGACGGGCTGAATAAATATCCTTTCAAATGATGCAGCCTCTCCGTCCTAAACCTCAAAGTCAGGCTGTGCTCGGACCAGCGGCCCACTGGTCCGAGCACAGCAGGGAGCAGCGAGGCCTCAACAGGAGGCACACCGAGGCCCTGAACCGCTTCATAATTCTTCTGATTATCAACGGAAGCCTCGTCCGTGATGTCACAGATGGCGCCATGTGAAAATCAGGGTAGAGAAAGAGGATCTACTGAATCAAACTGCCCGGAAAGTTTTGGACCGAGCGCAAAATGGCTCTACGAGAAGCCTTTTGAGAGCGAGCAGCAGCTTGTACACCCACCTGAACTGAAAATGTAAAGTGAGGCGGAGGATGTGATAATAAAAAAATAAATAAATAAATAAAAAGTGCACTTGTCCTAGAAATGGTCCATGTCAGTTTAAAAATACTTGGAACAGCTCTGAACAGTTTGGCACGCTTAGCGGTCGAAGCTGCACCCAGAAAACCTCTAAATCTGAGGGGTTTTTTGATAATGGAGCCACATTTCCTGGCTCCGCTGGCGGAACGCTGCGCAGCTTCTCCAGATAGTGACCCTCGGAGGACGACAAAGACCCAAATCTGTAAATAGTTGGCCTACATGAGAGGAGTAGGAGGCCGGGAAGCGCACATAGAAGTTACAGTATGTTGCGCCTCTGACTTGATATAATCCAATTAGAGCTAAATCATCATCAGAGTGGCGAGGATTAGAGGCTCAGACGGCTGGAGTCGCACTGTGGCAGCGGATCAGTGGCACCTGTGAATGAGTCACTCCTTGGAAACGCAGAGATAGTGACTGCCTGTGAGTGCAACATTCGGCGACGTAGTCGAGTCATTTAGGATCATTAGTAGCACAGATTAAAAAGGATCACACAACTCAGGACGAGGTTGGGAATAAGGGATCAAATACAGTGTATAATAACACATTTGCATGGATGAGGTGGCAATTACTTCCTCTGCTTTCTCCAGCAATCACAGCTTCTGTGTGTGTGTGTGTGTGTGTCATTTCCCAGAGTACCTCTCTTACCTCTATCGGTGTCGTAAAGATAAACAAACTTCTCCCACTTGTAATGGGCCAGCAAGCTCAGAATGGCTCCCCGCAAACCGGGCCTCATCTGGATGACGAACTGCACGTCTGCGTCGATGGGGAAGCTGGGGGTGATGAAGGAGGTGTGCAGCGCGCCGCAGAAGGAGGTCAGCGTGTTCATGGACCTCCTGTCGTAGAAGCCGAAGATGGCGTAGACCCCTCGCGAGAACTGGGAGCAAACTGGGGACGGGGGGAGAGAGCAGAGTCACGTCAGGCAACGGAGCTGGGGTAGGGCGAATCCGCAGAGTCACCTGTTTTTTGCTTTTTTTTTTTTTCCCAGGTTAACAGCGGCGGTGATGCCAACGTTCTGAATGAACAACCATGTGGACCCCCCCCGAGGAACTGCCCTTCATCTCTCCTTGGTCCACACGCCAGTGCTCGGGTAATCAACCACACATAATGGGGGAATCAGGGCGTTGGCCGCGGTTCCAAACGGACGAATGGCGGGACGGGGAAGCACGCTCCTGCGCGGTCAACGGCCTTACGAATGATTAATCGCGACAGCTGAAATCTGTCGCCATCTGCAGGCCCGTGGAACCGGATGCGGTTGTAGCTCGGGTTCACCTTTGCGGGGGTGTCGGCTGGGGCCGGATCAGGGAACTGGTGCGTTAACGACCGAACTAAGGAGGGCAGAGGTGAAATAAAATCAAGATGTCCGCCTCGGCAGCGCTTTCAAATTCCCGACAGTTACGCCGACATAAAGTGCTTTTTGTTCCCTTTGTCCGGTTTTCCATTAGGACTCCATTCAGACGTTGTTGCAGCATTAATGCAGCTCGTTTCAGCCGAACGCGCCACAGTTTTATTTCTGCTGAGTGGGAAAGACGATAAACATAATAAATCTCAAAACAGAAATTCAAGCGTTAAATGTTAAACATATATATATAAAAAAAAAAGACCAGTCTTCTTGAAAGAGAGTGATTTTAAAAAAAAAAGACCCAGCATTTGATAATCAAGAGATTGCTGCGTCACATGATGCACAGGGAGCCAAGAGGGAACTTTGTCTGTGTTGTCAGGGTCAAAGGTCAACGGGGGGGGGGGAGGGGTCCTTTCTAGTCTGAGCTCCTCGATGGGAGGATCCACCTGTGAGCTCAGAGGGAGACGGTTCGGGCACGTTCTCGGCACAGCGAGAATATCTAGGACATGAAAGACGTGTTTCCTGTTGCAGGATGATCAACTTGTGCGCTTGGCAGATGAGATATTCCCCGTGAACACGATCCAGTCAACATGTGGGATTACGCAACCTCCGAGTGAAGGAGGGAATGTGGGAAGAGCGCCGGTTCCGGTGACGTATTCCTGCCAGGTTGTTCCGGGTTGAGGCTGCGGTGAACCAGTCTCGCCCAGTTAGCATCAACTTCTGGCGCTACAGAACGGTTAATTATCGCGAGGCCCGGATCTGAAAACCCGTCCCTCGCGGATCCGTCGACCCCAGCGCTTCCATTAACACTGTTTCAACTCTCTCGCTGCGCCGCGTCAATTTAGAAAAGCACAACTTTAAACGGTGGTTTTCGCGGGTTATGGACGCGCGTTTTGTGCCTTCGCCTGCTACGGCGGAGGAACGCAGAACACGCCGGGATTCATCACGAAGACGCCGCGCGATTCCTGGCAGTCCGTGCCGAGGGTTTTAAAATAACCTGGCACGGACGAAAATAGAGCGACTTGGTCCAGTAAAAGCTGCCGAAGGATGCAAAGCGCAATCCATTAAAATGATCTCTGTGTTATGACATTTAAGTTTCTCGCATTTTTATGTGCATTGTTATGCAATTCGTCCCGGTTGACCGACCACGGGGGCAGCGGCGAGGGGCGGGGGGGGGCATATAGGAACAGAAGCCTGAGTAGGTGTTTCTCCTCAGGCTGTGGAGCTGCGCTGTTTCTACAGGCTGCAGCTTTGTTTAAGTGCACGTTTCCTTCCCCTGGGACACCCCGGGCGCATCGATATTCCACACAATAAACAGCTGGATTAGCCTTAATCTGAGAAGCACAACTGGAATTATCCCAAGTGCTGAAGCAAGGCGACGGGAGGGAATCTACGACGGCGATGGAGACACAGGGCCCGTGGCTACTGGAGTCTTGTGCTGGAGAATGCACTTTAATATTCCACTGCAGCACAGCCGCTTACACGACACCTACACACACTTTGCATATACGGCGCTGCGAAAAACATCATCCGAGGACCGATATTGCGAGGAGCGGAGGAATACATCACACTCCTTTGGAGGGAAAAAAAAAATTAATAAATAACTTAAAAAAAAATAAAGAAGAAAATAGGCTGGAACGCTGCAGAAGAATCCAGCCTGGCAACAACAAAAAAAAATCCATCAGAGAAATGCAGCGAAGTGGAAAATCTGATGAGCCTGCATGCGATTTAGCGAGATTAAATGTCAAAACTTCATCTGTGTGGTTTGTAAAAATCAATCACACAAAAGCAGCATTTCAAAAATCCACTCAGCAAACTTTTTACAGGTTATTACTCTAATATAATATCCATATTAAACCAATAAGAGTTTAATTCAATTTCCTCTTGTTAGATTTCGATCTATTATTTTCCCTAATCTGCTAAACGATTTTCCTCCGAGCTACTGTGTTGCCCTGAGATTGTCACTCTTGGATAATCCCACATCTAGGCTGTGTTTTTCCTGCGTTTAAGCGGAGCTTCTCTGCTGCAGCCTCGCTGAAGGACACTGGGCATGAGCGCAGCAAACTGCTGCAGCATCACTGTAGCCTGTCAGTAGTGATCACCGTCGCGCCGTTACAGCGGTGACAAGTAAGCACATTCTGATGCACAGGATGAAAGACTAACCGCACGTCTCCAGTGGCTTGCCCCTGAACCTGTTCGCTGCTGTTCCGCCATTTTGCGGCATCGCGAGCGGCCACGGCTGAGCAACTCGCCAAGAGAAAAAGCCGGGATTCTTTTTTAGCCGCGGGCCAGTTTTAACCAAATGCGTTTTGCACTCGTCAGCTAACTTCTGAAAGCCTCTGTAGTCCTGTATTTGACTGTAACTCCACCACTAATGGTGCTCCCCGGCTCTCTGGTGTCTTGTCTTGCCCCAGAGCAAAGGGCGCTGAAATCCTCTTTTTAACTCCCCGACCACTGTGATGTCAATCCTTAACGACAGAACGGGCGACACCTTGGACCGAACTAACTACCGTTATAACGCAGAGGCCGTTTATGTGCTTTTGCGTCACGACAGTCGCGAGGATGAGTCCTCGTCAACTTGGGCCGGGTCATCTGAACTGACAGGTCTCTGGCTGCAGTAACGCAGATATTTTTATCGGTTTGTAGCGGTGGAAGGACAGGCGCTGGGCCGTTCCCTCCTTCCGAAGATTCGGACGAAGAGCGGACTCCAAAGGCCCCAAAAAAAAAAAAAAAAAAGAAAAATGCAACAAATCGCTGTGAGATCGGGATTATCGCGCTGGACTCGCGGTTCTCGAACGTTGTCCACAGCCGCGCTACAAAGATGGAGACCTTCGCGGGGAGCGCGCCCCCACCAACCCCCCACCCCCTGGGCCAAACAATTTGACAACCGTGTCTGTTGTGCTCATGCATCATTCATAGCGTGTCGCTTTAAATGAGTCCCCAGTCATGATGGATGCAAGGCCGCGGCGCTAAAAGCCGCAGCTCGACTCAGCACAGGACCGCAGACAAAAGGTGGGTGTCTGTCTCCGGAAAAAAAAACAAAAAAAAACCCCACAAAAGCCAAACAGCACAATCTACCTGACAGCAGCACAAAACCCAGACTGGTGCGCTGTTGTCGGCGGTTGCTCGGAGACCTGACGGGGACGAGACGCCGGGAAGTCATTGATCCCGGCTCAGAGGAGGGACTGGACGTAATCCTCCGCTAATGCTACAACGGCTTCCTGTCAAACTGATAAAGCGGGATAATAATTTCCCCCCATTTAAGATAAAGGCTCCGAACAACTGACCGCAATATCGCGCTGCCGGAGAACGAATCCCGCTTCAGTTAACGCGTCAGCGGCCGCGAGGTCGCCGGCGTTTGCGGCGCGCGTGTCACGCGTGGATGCTCGAGGGTGCAGCGGAGCGGCCGCGATAATGGGACTTTTTTTTTTCTCCCACTTTGCAAAACCGGCGTTCCCGCACAACGCTGGACCGGATTATGAGTCACCCCGGTCAGCCATATTTTTCATAAAGGAGAAGTTACACAACAGGCGGTATAAACCGGTGTGTGCTGCGTGAGGGGGACCGCGCGCTGCCTCCACACTGGAGAGCTCTAACATTAGCCTCTGTCTGTGTAGCATCACACCGGTTGAGTCACAGCAGAGGGAGGACGGGGCCGAGAAAAGAAATAAACACTCAGAAATGCTGAAGTACCGCCACGCCGAGCCGTGATTAAATCAGCCTGATTGGAGCGTGGACTTTAAATCCGAGCGCTCTGAGACCGCTTCGGCGAAAAAGCAGCCTTAAAAATGCGTAACAGCGGGCTAAACTGCCCCCATGTCTAACTATGTCCTCTTTAAGCTTCTTCGTCTTCTGGTGGGAGTCTTAATGGACGCAGCCTTCCTGACTCTGATTTATGCAGATTTATCTCTGCCCGGGCCTGGGGCGAGGTGTCACATCAATACATCCCGTAGCTTCACTCCAGCCAGCCACAAATTGGCGAGATAATAAGCACAACGGCACAGCGAAGTTCTCTTTGTCGGAATCAATTCCGTCAGGCTGCGGTGACTGGAAACTGCCTGCTGCTGATGTATCGCCGCTGACGTCCAGGTGTTGTTTGTCTCTCAACTTCCGCGGCAACAGCGCGAGCATCAAAGTGAGGATTCGCCGTCCGGGGTCAGCCGGAGGAGCAGCCGTATATTAACAACGCGGCTGAGATAAAGAGAAATAAAAGCTCGGGGAGGATTGATTTTTTTTTTTTCTTTTTTCTTTTTTTTTTTCCACAGCGGTCGACAAAGCGAACCACACACTGGCGGTAGTGAACTCTAGCCTTGGACCTATTGATTCACAGTGCCAATAACGCCGTCATCTGCCATCAGGGATTTGTAACAATCATTATATTCTGACCCAGCTGGAGGTCAACAGGGTTGTCCTGCTTTATTCCAGTCAGAATGTTAACAGCGACCACAGCAGATCCGCTCGGAGCAGAACGTGATGTAACTGTTTATATAAAACACAAGCTGCAGAGAATTACCGCCATGTTAACGTCAATGGCGTTGCACCGGGATGAAGATGAGTAAAAACAAAAAAAAGGGGGTTCATATCAAATCAAGATGGAGGAAAGATGAGTGGTAAACTAGCAGAGGATGGTTAATATCTTATGAAGCCACGATGTTTTGCTGACAGCCTGGAGAAAAACAGGTAAGATTCTGCATTTAAAATGTGTACTCATGTCCACACCAAAGACAAAGTCTCACACCAACACACACACACCAATATCTAACCAGGATATAAAGCTATCAGGATGGAGCCATTATCACCTCAGCTGCATAAACACTTGCTTGGCGAATCCAATCCAAACAAATAAAAGCGACAATTTCTGTGTTTTCCAAGGCCGTCTTTGGTCACAGGCTGCAGTGCTACTCATTTCTTGCCAGTTTAGTTTGTAATAGCTCAGCTCCCCCTGATTGTCTCTATCGCTGCTGCTCCTTTCAAAAGCAGCAGGTCTAGGCTAACCCGACGTGCACTTTCCCCGAGCTTAAGATGAACAACCTTTGGAGGATGAGGATACGGGAGGTCACACCGCTTCCCTTTCTCACACATCTGCGTCCCCAAACTCAGCGTCATCCGTCGTACGTCATCCAAAACCAGTGGCCTTTTTTCCTCCCAAGGGAACTAGAAACGTGGCGGAGGTGGGCGTGGACCAGTAAAAGTAAATTCATCGAATGTTAAACATCCGACCAAGTTTGCGCGACGTTTCGCCGCTGACCTCCTGGAAGTGAAAAGCAGACCTTAGGTAAACGGGCGTGCGCTTTAACCCTGATCCAGACAAGTCAAGCATGTAATCGCTCCCTCGCTTCCTCAGTAACAAGTGCTGAAGCGCCCTTGAGCTAAACACTGACCCCTCCACTGTGTAATCACTCTGCGGCGGGCAGAGCGAGACCACGGTTAGTGCGCGCCGGGGCGACTGAATCTGCAATCACAACAACCGCCGCATCGACGGCGTTTCCATTACAGCCAAGGTTGAGATGCGTGAGGTGATATTTGACATTCTGCTCTGCTCACTTCATTAGTTACGCACCCCCCTCCCGTCACCTCAACCCCCCCCCAACCCCCAACCCCCACCCCACACACACAAGCATGCACACACACACAGCTGAGTTTGGAGAGCTACAGCTGATCTTTAAGTGTGAAGAGCAGTCGATGGGGAGAAGGGAAACAAATGAATTCTCCAGACAGAACCTGGTGCCCTACATGGCAGATGAGTGACTGGAGGGCCAATTATGAAGCCATCTCACACCCCACAGGCCTCCTTATCAAAATCCATCATGTTTGTGGGGACGACCACACGGATCGCATTGTTAGCGTGGGCCCCACCGCTCTGAACCAGCGGTGAGGGGACCGGGCTCTGGTGTGTTGATGGGCGGCGCGTGAAGCGTTACTGGTTGTGCCTTAACCGCCATCGGCCTTCAGCTCATGTCAAAGCCGACGTTTCATTTCCTGTATCGTCTGTCTTCATCTGCAGATCCGCGGCGGCGGAGTCGCCCAATTATCCTGTTGACAAAATCCCAGTTTCGCCAATTACGCACCATCAGCTCCAACATCCAGCGGGTCAACTGAGTGAGGAGCTTCCTGGAGGAGCAGCTGCCAGGTGTGTGCGTGTGCGTGCGTGCGTGTGCGCGCGGGCGGGCGCATACGCGTGTGTGTGTGTGCGTAAATCAGGGATGCATTTTCCTGAAACCAGTTTCTGCTACAAGGCATCATTATGCGTAATGACTGGATTAAACTGGCAACAGCACAATTCCGGTGACACACATTCGCTGTGTGCGCGTCACAGCTCCGTGATAGTTTATGCGTTTCTTGGTTCACGGGCGCCTCGAACCCACATTCGGAGGAATACTCACAGGCATGCGTGACAGAAAAACTGTTGGAGGACTCCAGGTTGTCCACATTGTAGTTGAGGTGGAACGGTTTCTCCGTCACATTCTGGTTGGTGTTGTAGAGCTGGACAGCGAACCTGAACGCGCTGTGCTCCTGCACCGTGGAGCGCATGAACAGTCCGCCTGCACCAAGAGAACCATCCACACTTGTCACTCCAGACGCATGAAGAAATAGTGCACGGATAAAGCGCGGGGGGCAGGGTACAACATTTGGGTTAGAGAATTTAGAAAAAGGGGCAAGTGAATAAATAAATGATGCGCTACGGGTGTTGGAACTCTTAAAACGAAGCAAGTGAACTTTGCGCTCAATTAATGGGTCCGACCGAATTAGTACAAAGTGTGTCCTATTTAGTCCGAGTGCGCGAAACGAAAGGAGAAGCGAAGTGAGGAAAGGTCTACTTACCGATGTTGATTTGGTTGGGAAAACCGGCGAGCGAGTCCCCCCAAAAACGCAACAAAAGCAGCACCGTCGCGACTGTGCGGTGCCACATTTTCCCCCGAGCAGTGAGATCAAGTCCTGGCGCCGATGTGAGGGACGGAGAGCGGCGTGAACCATGTACACGAAGCTCGCACACGCGAAGAAATCCACAAGATCGCGGCGGCTCCTCGCTCCGCTCCGCTCGCTCCGTGCGCCCACGTTGAACGCGTGCCAGCGCAACCGCAGCGCGCCAGCCCCCGGTCCTCCCCCCCCCCACAGCCGCCGCCGCCGCCGCCGCTGGTGCTGCTGCTGCTGCCGCCGCCGCCGCCGCTGCCCAGAGAACCGGAGCCGGCGTTTGTGGCTCAAATATGGGTGATGGACGATGGAAAAAAAAAAATCGGAGCTCCTTTAGTGTGGAAATTTGAAATGGGCCAAGGGGAGAGAGAAAGAGAGCGAGGAAGAGCGGAGAGAGGAGAGAGGGGTGGCGTTTATCAAACTTGGGCTGACGTTGAATTCTAATAAGAGCAGCCCCCCTGCCTTCCTCCTCCGTCACTGCAGAGTTGGTGTGCAGCCTCTGCTTGATTCAAAGTGTGTGATGCAGCAGACACCATCACATCCACTTAGCGCAAACCAACTCCATCCATATATCCATCCATCCATCCATCCATCCATCCATCCATGCCACCGTCTGCATCAGACTGTCCCCTGCAGGCGTGTGTGTGCAGAAGATGTAGGTGTGGCGGTTCAGGCGCAGATTAGATAATCTCATCTACCCAATATCAACGCTCTCGCTGATGGTCATTAGTGCGTGATAAAAACCGTCACCCCCCCCCACACACACACACACACACACACACACAAGTGTCATGTTGTTGTCGGTCAGGCGCCTCCCGCACCCATCCCATCACATGTGATCTTTTGGAACTGCAGCATGAGGTGGTGATGCTGAGAGCTTGTGCTGTTGTAAATGTGCAATTGATTATTGATGATCTGCACCACTGAGCTCGACACGCTTCCATAAGCTGCAGGACTGTGAACTTTAGTGCATTTCTCGTGTGTATTTAAATGGGAACTGTGGGCTGCATGCAACAGTTGATACATAAACTCAATTTGGGGAAAAGCCTGCTGAAATCTTGATGAAAAAGTTTTAATCGCCCTCAACAATTTTCCACTTCACTACCTTTAATTGGCCTCTGCTGATTATAAAATAGATTTAGGCCCAACCCCACACCTTCAGACGAATTTAAGAGCAATTTCTAGTCTTTTCCCTTTGTTATAAAACCAAGTAGACTGTAAAGCCAGAGGTAAATTACACATTCAGATTATTTGCAGCATCAAAAAAGAAACTCTAAAGCCATTAAATGAATATTCTAAGGTGAATAATACAGATCCTCACCAAGTTTGATGGTTCAGCAGGTCAGCTGGACAATGCACAAATGTTATTGCAAGTGTAGTGTGTGTGTGTGTGTGTGTGTAATCATTCCCTTGTCGAGGCTGCTGTGAAGCCAGCACAGCAGAACGGCCCACAGAGTCTGCGTGTATTGATCAGTGTGTGATTGAATGCCTGCCACGCCGCTCTAATCTCCCACCGAACACGGGGAGCGGAACTGTCGCTCCATAATTAAGTGCAGCGCCTTCCAGGAAAACAACCTCGGCGCGACGTGACCTTTGCTAAGCCCCGTGTCGCAGGTTGTTCCTACACAACGCCGTCCTGCCACTTGGGGAGCGATCCAGCGAGTGGAGCAAAACTCACATTTAGTCCACAGGTGATGTGAAACCAACCAGTAAGTGCTGCTGGATCATGAACCAGACTGGTAGCACACGCGCACACACACACACACACACACACATGCGCACACACACAGGAGAGTGGTGTTTGATGATCAAAAATAGGACTGGAAAAAAGTAGAAGTAAACACGGTAAAAGTGGAACAGCCGATTTATGTATGAATCTAAAATCACGCAGAGGGTTGTGAGCGGCCCCGGCTCCATCATTTTCACACAGTTCCTGCTGTGTGACAGTCTGAAGTGAGGACATCTCTCACCAGGCATAAGCTTCTGTGTCAGGCGGCCTGAAGAGAGAGACATGAAGAGGAATAAAAATGGCATTTTTGCCTTTTTTTTTTTTTTTCCCCCTATCAACCCTGCTTCTGTGCCAGTAAGCAAAGTGGCTGGATTGGGCAATTTACACCAGAATATTAATTTAAAAAAAAAAAAAAAAACCTCTCAGGGTAACAGTTTCCCTCTGTGAGGAATGTGTGACTGCGTGTCTGGGAGCATTAGACGCCACGCTGCCTCTTCAGCCACCTTGGGCAGGTTTCTCACTCCCCACTGTGGCAAATGAGCTCAGCTCAGGGGGTCTCTGGCCCTCTGCTGCACAAGCGCTTCAGCAACACCCACGTCAGCACCCCCCCCCCGCAGAACTTTGAGGACACGTGGCGGCGGCGGCGCTTGGTTACAGCGGGGTTACAAACGATTCCCTCCGCTTCGGAACCGAGGTGTTCCGTACCAGCCCGCCAGCGTTAACCCTGCGCGCGCACAGCACGCTGCAGCAAATCCTCCCCACTACCAACAGAATTATGCACACAAGTTGTGAGCCCGAGGGGGCAGAGTGGCCTAAATACAGACATATCCAGTGTTGGAGCACACAGTTCCAGTCACAATCATCAGCCATCCACTTTAATTAAGTCATCAAAAGGCCGATGTTTTTACTCATCAGTTATCATCACAAATGACTTCCTTGATGAAAAGCTCCTGACTGCAGTTCTATGGCAGAAAGAGAGGTGGCTTGTTGCTTTCATTTAAACATTTAACTGTTTATTCATACAACACAGGGGTCCAGGGATCATGTAGTTGCAGATTTAATCAAAGTCTTTGCTTTGGTCTCATTACACAGTGTCCAAACGTGTGAAATGGGATGTGGAGCTGGACGCGTGGCTTTGAGTTTCACATTTAAGACGACATTAGAGCCAAAGTCTGCTGGGAGAACTGGAAAGTGCAGAGCAGAAGTGCTTTGATGCGCGCGCACCCGCACGCGCGCGCGCGCACACACAAACCCTCTTCTTCCTTGAGCGGGCGTAAATGGAGAGGCCGGATAATTAAAAATGATAAATTCAGCCACAAAGCCTTCAAATGCTGACAGTGGAATGCGTTTTCAGTTGCAAACACATAAATAAGGGGATGCTCGGGCTGCAGACGTCGCATCATCCGAGCCTTGACTCGCTTCGGGCCATTTACAGAGAGAAAGCCCGGGGGGAAGAGTGTGCACTGAATTAAGTAAAATTAATACACCAGCATAGCACGCACCAGTAACCCACCCGCCCATCGAAGCAGCTGCTTGGAGAGAGTTTCCCCCTGCATGAAATGAACGAGAGGCCCATTCGCCCATTCTGGTGAAGAAATGCTGGTCTTATACCCGGTGTTGTGCTTCCTCAAGGTCAGGCCTGCAATAAGTGGTCCCACGCTCCCCAGAAACTACAGATGAGGAAAAAAAAAAAAGAAAAGAAAAGAAGCATCCTGGCTGTCCAGTAAAACCTTTCATGTTTGTGCTGCTGCAGGCTTCTTGTAAAATGTCTCCATTTATGGCTCCGTGTTGTTTCGGGTCACTTAGCGGTCTGAGCCGCGCAAGAAGCCCCATTTCCCACCGCAGGCCGGCGTCTCGCTGTCGCGTCACCGCCGGGCGATCCGTTTCGTTCCCGCAAAATCGGATCTGGCGCGGTTCGTCTCGCTCCCGGGTCTCCCGCCAAGCTGTCGGCGCAGACGACGCCGGACCTGCAGCTAACGAGGACGGAACCTGCTGGTGGAGGCCGAACGGGATCGCAGGCACGGGCTCCAACTCAAACATCTAGAAACCTTCCCCCCCCGACATCTTTTTTTTTTTTTTTCTCTGGACGCTTTTGACGCAGAGGTGCTGCAGCGGCGGCAGCGACGGACTTTTTAAGGCCAGACAGGTCGCCAGTCCATCACTGCACACACGTCGCTCACACACTCACAGAGAGGGGCAATTTAGCATCGCCAGACAAGGTCAGATTCATCTATGAAGCCCATTTGAAAAGGAAGGAGAGCGGATAAAAGCACTGTTTGAAGAGCCTGGGCAGATCTAACCTGCAGTGGTGCGTCGGTCCACCGGGAACAGAACCAGGACGCGACGTCTGAGTCGTTGGTGCACGCAATAACGGGCGGTTTGACCTCAGCGGCCTCGATGGTTTGTGACTGTAGAGACGCTGGCGCAAGAGCGAGGATGTTAAAAACAACGGCAGTCTGTTCAAATTGATACCATGGAGTCTGGAGCCGGAACCGGGTCATATTTTCTCACACGCGAGTTCTGAAGAAAGCCCACGCAGGCACAGGGCCAACACGGAAGCATCACGTTTAACCTGGAACATTCAGAACCACCAGCAGGTTTTTCTTTTTCTCCCCTTCCCTCTTGTTATAGGAGCAAAATAATCCGAATTGAACTTTAACGTAAGATGTGAACGTTAGTAACGTATCAGACAAACTACACTCGTGACTTGAGGTTAGTGGGAAAAGAAACAAAAAACAAAAACAACACAACTTCCTCTGCGGTATAAAAGGGTGATGAAGGAATTGATGGGAACCTGCAAAAAAGCTCTTGTTGTCATTAAAAACGAAATATATTTAACGCTGAATGAACTCAGACGTCCGTTGGTTTCATAATGGTCCCTTCCAGTCGGGGCAGCAGAGCTGATTTAGTGAAGCAGTAAAATAAAAGGCAGCATAACCTCCTAAATACAGAGCAGAGTGTTGATGCTGGTGATTATGGAGAAATTCAAATGTCCTGGGAGTTTACTTCATAATCATCAGCCCGCGCATTCTTCTGCTCGAGCGCATTATGGGCTGACTGTTATATGCTGTAAATCATTCCGAAATACAAACGGAGCAAACATTCAGGTGAATGCAGATTTGTTCTCTCCCGCAGAGCGCTCACGGGGTTTTTAAATCATTGTGAAATGTGCCGTGAGAGCAATCCCTGACTTTAACAGAACGAGTCTGAGTAAGGAGACGTTGCTTGGAGGCCCGGAGGCGGGTGAAGTGAGCATGATTTAAGGATGACTGTGTTCTGCAAGGAGAAAGTGCATCACAATAATCTAAACAGGTTGTGACAAAGACGTGAGCACCAATGAGGAATCCCAAAATAACCCGACGACTGTAACCTCTGAAAAGCTGACTGATCGAGCTCGCTCCGCCGCCATCTTCACTCAGCCCGGGCAAATCGGGAACGCGTGATGGGGGTTTAATCCCCCTCCCCGAAAAAAACTCCAATATGGCAAACACAAAAGACGCAGATCGGCTTCCAAAGGGAGGAACCGCAAGCCGAGGCGCCCGCGGGCCCCCGCGTGGATGGATCTCAGGCCCCTGATCTGTATCATTAGGCGAAAGGTCGACGCTGTTCACAGTTTGCAGATGGTAGAATCCCTTCAGAGAAGCAGCACGACGCTGTGATGATACATAACTGGAAACAGCGCTTAATGGGAGTCATTTAGCTGCCAGATGAAAAGAAAAGGCAAAAAAAAAAAAAAAAATGGGGGGGGTGGGCAGAGATTCCTCGTAAACGGAGTAAACGAGAGAAATGCAGTTGTTGGGAAGGCCTGACGGAGCAGCATGTCAGTAACCAGAGGGAGCCAAGGTGCAGATGCGCGCATGAATTTTAATGGGAATTTGATTAAACATGCCCACATCTCTAACTGTGTGTCCCTCGGGCGAAATGCTTACAGACCAAAACAAATTAGTCCTGCAATTTTAATTATTGATGTTCTGCGTTCTCACATTCTTTGCCTGATGAGATCTCACCAGCAGACGTTTCAAAGGCCAGAGCTGACATTAGGCTCTCTGCCTCTCGGCCCTCCTCCCGTTGGCTGCGACGAGAAATGGATCACCGCGTCCCGCCGCCGCCGCCGCCGCCGCCACGGGGGGATTCTCTGTGATTTATGTCAAATATCGAAATAACATTCCCAGAAAGCTGCCGTTGAATGCACCTTAACGAGGGCAGCCTCCCCCCCGCCGCCCCGCCCCCCCGGCCTGCCGGTGCCAGCGCTCCCAGCGGAGGTCGATCCCGGGCTAAATTGCTCGCAATCACCATCCAGCGGCGTCGTTTGGATGTCGCTGCCAACACTCGCCGGTGACGCGAGCGCAAAGGAACCCGAGGCTGTCTTCCTTCTGAAACGCGTGTTTGATCTCAGTGGGCCACCACCTCACACACACCCCAGATCGGCTGCCGCTCCTCCTCCGAGCGCACCGATGCGAACTTTAGGAAAAGGGCTCGGAGAACATCAAAGCCTGGCGCTCCCCGGGCCTGCAGAGGAGCACCCGAACATCACCGCCCGCGGATCACGGCTGAGGTGGGAGGGTGTGAAAGACACTCGGGGGGGGCGACCTCTCCTCCCTTTGTTGTTGATCTGTTCACTCCTTCTCTTTGAGGGTAACAGAGAAATTAGAATCAGTATTTTGGATAATCCTGTCTGAGGCCTGGACCCCCCCCCCCACCACCCCCCCACCACCCCCCACCAACCCTGGGGACCCCAACCAGTTTGCTTTGACCTCCAGCGAGCACAGGAAGGAGGTCATTCAAATATCACGCTGGTTAGGAAGAACTAATCGTCAAGAGGAAACCCAAAAGAAAGCGCTTCTGCCCCCCCCCCACACACACACACACACACACACACACACACGCATTCCCACACATCTGCAAGATTCAAAGAGGTTTCAGCGGAGAGCCGCTTCTGGGGGAGAGCAAGACGGCAAAAGAAGCCGCCGCAGCACCCTCCAAACCAGGAAGGACCGAGCGGGCTTGATGAGGTGCAGCAGGAAAGCAGGAGAAGTGAAGCTTGACGCAGACTCCTGATGACAGGCCCGGATGATGGCGGCAGATGTTCTGATTTGATACGCTGAGCTGTGACAGGGCCGCATCATCCTCACAAACACTGGGGGGGGGGGCAGGTACACACATCACAAATGATCGACAAGGAAACAGGTCAGTGAAGCGATCGGTGAAGGCAACAATTCTGGACGACCTTCGTTGGGAATTATTGATGGAGAGCCGCTGGCAGCTGATTGAGTGGGTTTGAGCACCTCTTTTATTTCACATCTCACTTGGATGAATTATAAATTATTCATCAGTTAACAGCTGATTGCTATTCTCTTCAGACTACGGAGGCAAGTGCTGTGATCAAACACATTCTTATTTAGATGGACAACAAATACAGAGGATGCTGCTGAGAGTTAGGGTGAAGTTTTGACATAGAAGCGCACATTCCTCAGGATTTAGAGGCTACAGGTGAGAAACACCTGTATTCCTATAGAACATGTAAGTTCTTCACACCCTAAGATCATCACAGTAGAGGATGTGGAAGCCTACAGCTTTGGGAACATCGCCCTCTGCTGGTTAAAAGCAGCACATGACGCTCACGCAATTTAATTTTAATCCCTGCTCCTATTAATCCCATATTCCACTCCAATCTAGATGTGACTGAATGTAAGACTCTGACAGACCCCGTGAATCCAGAGTTCAATGTTGAATTTCAGTAGTAGTTTAACATTATTACTGTTTTGTGATGGATTTTCTCTGCTGCTCTGAGTGCAAATTATTTTTGTTCTCCAATAAAATCCAAAACTGATTCTCATTTATTCTGCTACGTTCTTCATGAGGTGGGTTTTACCAAGAGGGCAGAAAATGCTGCAAATTCTATCATCGGCACGAGTGACAACATGACAGATTGCACAATTATCTAGTTCACAACAGTGTTTAATGTCATCCATCCTCTGCAAACAAGCTTTACAATATTCAATAATTATCACAAATGTGACAGCGGCTAGCCACAAACTGAAGTACAGTCTGAATTTAAGTTGGATTTCTATTAAAACAAACAAAGACAACTAACAGTTCAACTGAGATTCCTGGTGATCATGAAATGTCTCAAAATATCTCACCATAATTTGTAACAAATGTAAAATACAAATACTTTATTAGGACACAGCGAAATCGAAACATCAAGTTAAAAGCTACAAACCAAGCACAATCCTCACTGCTTGTCTCTTGTCTCAAATGCGTTTAGTTCATATCCCTCATAGAGTCAAGGAAAATAAATAATTTCTAGTTTAAATAAATGGAGAAATGGTTCGCCTAAACCTGAGTTTCCACGTTGTCCACCAGATGGCTGCATAAACGTGACACATATTCGGACAGAAAAGGAGTCGAGGGTTGCGGTGGAACCCTCAGCATCCGATTACTCACATATCGGCAGTGACAATTCGATTTAACGGCGTGAGCTATCAGAAGTGAACGGCCTGTCCATCACCCTGGCCTGTCAATATGTCCTCCTCTTCCTCCTCTGTAGAGTCCTCAGAGCTGCTTATCACTGCAGCACTGAGGGCTTGGAGCTCCACCAGGACAGACAGGAGCCTCTCTGACAGGAAACAGACCTCTGGTCAGATCAGCCACGCTGCTGTGAAGGTTTTGACTCAAATTAGGACCTAATAGACTAATTACCATGTGCAGACTGCTGGACTTTGTCTTCCTCGTGGTGACTCATGCCTGAAGGAGTCCCTGCAGAGTTTGCTGTTTGAGCTCTTGTGTACTCGCTCGCCAGTCCCGCCACATCAGCGCTGGGCTGGAACAGATTCAGCCCGATGTGAGAACACGAGGAACGCGCCTCAACCCTCCCGTCTTGCTTTTTGAAGTCTACCCTGGCGTTCTTCATCTCTTTCAGTGGCTCGTCCTGGCTTTCCCTCTGCTCGGGCTCCAGCTTGTCCTGCTTCCACGTCGCTCGTCTTTCAAACTGCCGCAGAATCTTAACTACGAGAGATGACACACACGCACGCACACACTGAAGCCACAGGGGAACGTTGTGATCTTTCACTGTGTTGACATATTACATCACAGCCCACATGTGAGATGTGACTTCAGCCTCCTGTGTTAAGCTACCAAGGGCTGAGAAAGCATGCTGCTAATCCCGGTACCTGCTTTGGTGTGCTCTTTCTTGGCTGTATTGACTCGAAACTCCATTTCTCTCAGCTTCTCAGCACAACGGCTCTCAATCTCAGAAACTCTCTCCAGCAGTGCTGAAGTGGAACAAAATAAAAAAAAAAAAGAAGAGAGACACACATACCACTCCTCAATGAAGGGAAACAAGAGCAACCCCGTACCGGCACCACGGGAGAAGAAACAGGATTTTATTGCATCTATCAGCACATTTTCCACAAACAGCCAAGTCTCCACAACTGGGGAGCTGCCTGGATCAATTAGAGATTCATCGATAAAGATGTAACCAGTGTACACTAACGGAGGTGCTTTAGCTGTAATGGCTGGGGAGAAAACACTTCACTGATGAGGAGGGGAGGGAAACAAAACCCTGTCCTCTGCTTTGCAGGAGTTTGGCTTTGATTAAACCTCAGTGCAGCACTCTCATTTTAAGCCGCAGCAGGCGACAGTTTGGAAGAGGGGAATAAAAAAAATAAAAAATGAAAAAAACAAAAGGAATCTAGTCGAATAGGACTGATTCTGTGAGCAGCTGGGCTTTAAGCGTTATAGTTACTATCTGTTATCTGTTCAATAACTGTAGACTTAGATTCATATCAGTCGTGATAAAAGCTCCTGGAGGAAACTTGCTACGTAGGACTACGTTCAAGGTGATCTTGAAATCGTAATCTCCAACTGTTCCAGCGATGACATTTTTGGAAAAAAAAAAAAAAAAAGGGCCAAAGACTGCATTTCCTGATAAGTCAAGGTTGAAAAACAGACACGGTGTGGGTTGCCTCACCGCGGTCGTTGCGCTCCTGCTGGCCGAGCAACTCGCGGGAGACTTCCTCCAGGTTGCCTCTGCACTCTCCCAGTTGAGCGCGGACCAGCTGCAGGCCGCGCTCGGCCTCCTCTCTGCCGGCCGCGGCCCTGCGGGCCTCCAGCCGGCTCTGCTCCAGCTCCCGCTGCCGGCGCATCAGCTCGCTCTCATCTGAGGAGGGCGGTCAGAGGCAAAGCGAGGTCTTAAAAAGCCGCTGCGCGTGGACCTTTGACCGCCGAGGCGAGAGGCGTGCGGGCGCTCACACTGTTCTCTGAGTTCAGATAGAGCCCTCTCGATGAGTTCAGGGGTCCTTTTCAGCTCCTTTGTGAGTTTGTCTCTTTCTTCATAAACCAAACGCAGTTCTGTTTGGAGCTTTGCGACGCTACGGCAAACAAAGAAGACAGACGGATGGAGAAGCCACTACAAAGCCAAACTGACTGAGGATATACTCGAGTTTATCCTAAAATCACAGAGTTCCTCTTAGCGAGATTTGAGGAGCTTCAGAGATATCGGCTGCAGCGTTTTCCGCTGACATTTATTTCGATTTATCTATTTATATCTATACCACTGAACTGAGAACCGCAGGACGTGCAAAAGTAAACGAACGAAATAAATCAGATTAATGGGTGTACGTGCACAAAGACATCAGAGTATCGGGGAGAAATCTAGGTGGGTCTAGAATCTGACGTCTCCTAATCAGGTCGCTGCCGTTATCTGATGAAACAGATCGCATTACGCTGTTTATGCGACTGCTTGAATAACGTGATCGCTCCAGACATCAGATAATGATCGGACTGTGAACGGGCTCGCGTGATTCAAAGTCCGCCATGTAAATTGACGCTTGTGGACTCCGCTAGCCGGCGATTGTGACCACCCTGTTGCAAATAAAGCAAGAAGCACTCCATGACGGGAGACTCCCCTGATTAACAGTCCAGGTTTAACAACTGCGGACTGTGGACAAACTCCAAACACCCTTGTGTACATCTACGGCAGCTCCTAGTCACTTGTGCCTTCTTTTCTGCTTTGGCACTCAATGCGGCACTTTTACAATAGCATCAGCTTGTAGCAGCAGGGGTCTGTCTGCCGCTCCGAATAATAAACATCCGTTGAATCTTATTGTCGGCGACTGCTGCAAATTTTAAACCGACAATAAACCGTAACCAAAACATACAAAGTTCCTTCTTTTGTGTCAAAAGCGCTGCACGTCTGATGAGGATGATCAGGAGCATTATGAGCACAAGATTCATATCTCACTTTTCCTGCCTAAACAGCCCTGATCCACGGAGGCTGGGACTCCACGAGACCACTGGAGGGTTGTTGTGTTATCTGGCACCACGGTGTCAGCAGCGGATCCTTTAAGGCCCGCTGCTTGTGTGGCCGGGCCTCCGCGGTATCAGACTTGTTTGTCCGGCACATCCCAGAGATGCTTGATTGGACTGAGATCTGGGGAGTTTGGAGGTCAACTCAACACATCAAAGGCGATGTTGTGCCTCTCGTACTGTTCCTGATGCGCTTTCGCCACGCGTTATTCTACTGAAGGCAGCAGCCATCAGGGAATATGGTTTCCTTGAGAGGGTGGACATGCTCTGCATGTGCAAGCTGGTGGGTCTGTGACTCTTCCAGCCAGACACCCCCCTTCCTTAGATCACGTCTGATAGTGACAACTACTCTTCGCCTCGTATGATGCTGATGATGAAGAGATGCTCGGTGTTATTCTCAGTGGCCATGATGCTACACCTGCTCTGTGTGTGTGTGTGCGGTCTCGTACCTTTCGTTGGTGTGTTCTGACTGTTTACCGGCTTGCTGAACTTTCTGCAGAGCATTTTTCCTGATGATCAAACCTGAAAGAAAAAAAGCTTAAGCGCTTCAAATAAAAAAAAAAACAATAAACAATCTAAAACGGATGGTGACTTGCACGTTAAGCTACACTTGGATCACACCTTGGATCGTCTCCACCCGACCTTTAGCAAAAGCCAGCCTCTGGGTTAAAGCGCCGAGCCGCGCTGAGGCAGAATCCACATCTGCCACCTTGCTTTCAAATGCCTGACTGAACCTGAGGCAGAGGCAACATTTACAAATGCAGCATCAGGTACAATGAGACTAATGAGCTACTTTAAAGAAACTGTTCTAATTTACGAGGGCCTCCACTCTTGACTGATATAGATCGCTCTCACCTATGCACTGCCTCCCTAAGGACGGTGAGTTCAGCTTCGACTTTCTTGTTCTGTGATTTCAGGTTGGAGTTCTCCTTTTGACCAAAGACCAAGTCTTGTTTCAATGTCTGCAAAGAAAAGCAAACATCCATATAATAAAGTACACAAACATCCCGCAACCCTCAGACTCAAGGACGTCTGTGTGCCCATGTGCTGGTGTTATTAAAAGTAACAGAGCTCCTGTAACCTGGCAAAGTTTTAATATAGTCAGCATTCTGTGCATCAGTGCTAAAGTATCAGCGTGTTATCACGTTCCAGCCGCAGATTTCCCGCGCATCATCACAATTTCAGACAGCCGCGTGAGGCTTCATTTGCTCTGATACTCACTTCCTTTGCGACTCTCTCCAGGTCCAGCTCAGCTATCCTGTCATCCAGGCTGTGTTGGAGAACACACGCTTGATGCTGCACCTGCTGCAGCTCCTGCTCCATGGATCTCATCTAAAAAGCGGACGCTTTTCTCAAGATTCTCAACCGAACTGGGCACCGTCGTGTGTGAAGAGGCGGCCATTTCATACTTTTAAAATGAGTTCATCCTTCTGCTCTTTTATTTCGATGTCCTTTGTGCGCAGCTGAATGCAGAGTTTGAAAACTTTCTCTCTCCAGAGGCGAAGAACTTCAAGGCCTTCAGATGAATTCTTCACAACTGGGTCAGTGAGGGTCTAATAAAACACACATACACACATCTACTGTTTTTATCTGAACTTGGGCAGTTTGTGATAGAAAGACTACTTCTTTGTAAATTATAAACATGTTATTCTTCCATATTACAGCTGCACACACAACCCAAAGGATACAAGTTGCTCACTGTGATGATAATTGAGCTAAAAACTACAAATACCATATTTCTCAATGGCTTCGTTTTCATGTTGAGGGCTACTCAATCATCATGCAGTACTATTATGATTAACACAAACTGCATTACTCCATGCTGTGTATCAAAACCAGACAATCTTGGAGATCTTTTGATCTACAGCTGACGCTGTTCTTTGACCATGTGTCTAATCACACTGTTTAAATTAAAATAAACCACGTACCTTCTTTGCCATTTTCTCTTCTTGAAGGGTGAGTATTTCATTCACAGACTTAAGCCTGACTGTCAAGAGCTCATTTGTCATCTGGAGAGCTGCTTTCTCTTTGTTCAGTCTCTAAATTCCAGAGAAAATATTTACATATACCATAATTTAGTGGATTATTTAAAAAAAAGCCATGTTTTGTTTCTGTAGCCATTTAGCAGAAATGCATTTCCTATTTTTACAAGCTGTGCTAAACACACCCACATTTAAAGTGTCCCCCACGCAATTACTCTAAAGTAGGCCGATTTGCAATCAATGGTGTTTGGATTGCCTTCACCTCAACAGTGTCATTTAATCGCTCCTTCTCTCCATTCTCTGGGGCAAGCTGGCCAATGTAATTTCTGAGGCTGTGCAGTGTTGCTGATTGTGTCTCGAAAGCTTGTCCCATTTGGCTGAAAAATAAGACAAAACAGTTAATCTGACTACAAAGCACTATGGCTTATGCCTTTCTGGAGTTTTGAATTGAATGTGGCACCTTAAATGTTGTTTCAGGCCATCTCTCTCGGTACTTATCTCCATCAGAGTACTTTTTAACCGCAGCAGTTCAGAGGTCATTGTCTCAAGTCTGTCCTGGAGCTCGCCGTTTGTTTTCCTTAGCGTGGCCAACTCTGCTTGATGGGAAGTGTTCACCGAATGCAGCTGAAAGAGTGAAACAGTGGGAACTATAAAATATTTCAAAACGCATTTAATTCTCAATTGTAATTCCTACAGCTTACTTCCTTTAAACCTTCACTGCAAACAAGGGGAGATAAAAGAATGCACAATTCAGTATTCTGCTTAAAGACACTTCACCAGTATCCTGGCCGTAACCATTTGTCGAACACAAGGCTAAAGTGAATCACAGTTCTAAATGGTTATGTTTCTTCGTGAAGGCTGTGCCACAAACCTCCACATCATGCTTCTTGTGTAATTCTGACAGCTGCTCTGATAGTGTCAGTGCCTGCTGTTTTGCTTCTTCCTCAGCTTGTAATCTGCACATTTCAGCCCTTAATGCACACTCCCGCGCCTCTTCCTTGCTCCTCTCGGCGTCTCTCCTCAGTCTCGTGTTTTCCTCAGCAGACTCTCCCCCCAGTCTTTCCAGCTGACCAAAGCACAAATGTTAATCACAGAATAATGTTGATGAAACTAATGACAATGAGGCTGCGTTACTATTACAAGCTGTCATTATGTTAAGACTGCAAACCAAAAAAGAGATGCTCGTTAATCTTAAATGAGCACTAAATTAAATCTTTTCTCTGTAAATAAAATTACCTGGGAGCTTATTGTTTCCTTCTGCGCATTGCTACGAACAAGCTCCTCCCTGGTTTGGCTGAGTTCAGACTTAGTTTTAGTTAATTCCGTGAGCGTTGCCTCCAAGTCACGACTCTGTCTGTAATGCAAAAACCTTCATGTTGAGTTTGCTTAACATGATTTGTTATTATTCTCTCAAGGACCGTACATGGAATCTCATTACCGACTGTGCCAAAGATAAAGCTGCACGCGCACAAGCGCAGTCACAAATCTCCTACCTCTTCATTGTGCTGTCTCTGTCTTTAATCTCCTCCCAGTGTCTCTCCACGGAGGTTTTTAAGACCTCCACCTGTCTCTTCAGACCCTCAGCTTCTTCCTTGTGCCTCTCTGCCTCCAAACGCCAATCTGATTCCCATCTGAACCGCTGCTTACTTCTGTCATCACATCTGTTTGTCAGAAAGGTGGTATCCTGTAAACAATCCACACAAGTCACTCACAAAATAAAGTCTTTACTTTGTACCTTGTCTTGGAGTCTGATGAGGAAGATACCGGTAAGCTTTCTCTGGACTTTTCTTTTTGCAGTATCATGAGCCTCTGATTTTCTTTTCTCAGTTCCGAGATTTCCTGCTGGCTCTGACTAATCGCAAGCCATGGATTGGGAGATCTGGGGTCCCCTGACGTTATGCATGAGTTTATCCTTGGTGAAGCCTGAACTGTCCCAGGGATTTGGACAGCTCTGTGGCCACTGGACTCAAAATGAGATGGAGGCACCAAGCCTTCCTGGTGATTCCCTAAAGAACAAGGTCATGCACACATGTTGGTTTAATCCACACCTGGCCGTGTCATTCTGTCACAATCATGCCCTCAGGTTAGTTAAAGTGTCACTGCCTGGTGTAGATATTAACGTGCTAACGCTGACTAGCACCTCGCTGATCTCAGGTCAGGAAGAAACACCAACCAAAACACTCGAACCAAAGCCACAACTTACTTGGGGTCCCCGCAGAAGTGTACTTATCAGGTGCTACGAGTCGTTCCTCCCCGAGTTTATATCGATCCATGTCGGTGCGATGGTTCCAGGTGAACATTAAACTGATAAAAGCAGCCTGTTTGCGCCCTTCATTCTCCCGCGAGCCGCTTGACTTGTTACCTTAGTTACGGCTTACAGCACCCGGAAATCTAAAGCGTTCCCGTCGTCAGCTATCTTCTAACTACTTAAAAAGTCGCCCGTCGCATTTGAACAAGCCTTAAAAACCTCCCCGGGACGGAAAACTTTGGTAATATTGATGTTATTTTGTGATTATAGACGTTTCCCCCCCTCGCATTGCGCGCGGTGCATCACGGGTAGCAGAGCGGGTGTGATGACGCTGAGTTCACTTCTGCTCAACTCCACTGAAGATTTTAAAACTAACATCCTGAAGATTTAAAAACTAATATTCTTCATCTTAGTAACAGTTGCACTACATTTACCAGAGCTGCATTAAAAACCTGTTTGTTTTGTTCTACCGAAAGGGGGAAATTTAAATTGAATATTCCGTTTCACTTTTGACAATGTTGACCTCAAATATTTTATTAAATTCTGTTAATTTGTTCCTCTAACATCATTTCATAGCAATAGATTGTATCTTGTCTTAATGTGAAATACAGTTTGATGCTATCATATAAATATATATAACATACATATTTGATCCTATCATATAAACATTCTTGCTGATTATAACATGTCATCAAATCATTTTATTTATTTCTTTTTTGTTAATTTGGGTTCCCCCCCCACATAAGAACATATGCTACCACAGTGTGGAACTATTTATATAATTGCCATGGCATGTGAGTGTAAAGTCTTAATTACTGGACCGAATGTTTGAAAATCATCTGCGCTTTGCTCGGGGCTCATTTTTAAACCCAAGGGTATCTGTCATCCAGACGGTTCTTGAATCAGTTTCCCATTTGTGCAAGAAAGGCAGCGTCAAGCATGCCTCTTGGGATGGCCAATGACTAAAGGTTTGAATTGTAATTAGCAATTTATTGGCCACGCAACTTTAAAAACTGCGAGGCTTATCCACAAAAGCATAATTAGCGGTGAATAATTTACACTGAGCAAGCATTTCCATAATTTGCAGCATCCTGCATATTTATTTTCCTCTTGTTGCAGTGATGCCTTTTGTATACATTGTGTTTATGTCGTAGATCTCTGAAATGTAATTAAGCACTTAAGGACCGTGCCAACTGCTTTCAATAAGCCATATTCCCTATTTCACAAGCTGCACTCAGCCACCATGTTTTCATATCCCGCTGTTCCCAGCAGCCCGCATATTTTGTTTGCTCTTACCTTATATTTTGCAATGACCCACTTTTCCCCAGGGATTCATGAAAAATTCATCTAATCTTTAGCGTACTGAGAAATAGAATGACACATGAGTTAGTTACGTCAATGCTAATGCAACAGAACCTGACACTACATGTATGACAAAGAGAGACGCTCCTGTAGGTGCGCGCAGTCATCTCAAAATGTCAAATTTGCGAGTGTACAGGTAGACTGGAAGGCAAGACAAACGAGGCTGTCATACAATATTAAAGAACATGTTGGAGGACAGCATGGCAGAGCGCATATGTTGATGATGTATCCGCTCAGCACTTGGCAGGTCCTGCAGCAGGTCCCGAAGAGCACAGCGACTGAAAGGCAGGATCGAGAAGGAGCCACTGGGAATCTGGAAAACAAAGGCAATTCTGACCCCTTTTAGAAAGAGGGCAGCATTAAAATGCAGCTCCATATCTTTAGAAGTAGTGCCTTATTGAACATTTGGAGCTATAGGGGGAAAAAAAAACATTTTCAGAAAGGCAGGCAGCGCACTGAGCCAATTTCACGAATTGGCTCAGAGAAATGTTGATCTGGAGGTTGCAACCAGGGACTGGATCCTCAAGCTGCCATTACCACTGTGGAATATCGGCCTTTTATTGATCTGTCACTGCATCTATTGATGGCATCGGTATTTTTCCAGTTACTGAATTCCAGTAATTGGGCTTGATCATCAAGCATTTATTCCCTTCATATGATATCCTAATGAAACATTAATGCAGGTGTTTCTGCAAAGCTGCTGATGCACAATTAGTTCCTCATTTATGATAAACTATTCTGTAAATTCATAGAGCCTCTTGTGTTTTTGGTGACACGTCTGAGCAGAGGTGCCTTATTTATAAAAGATTCCAGGCTCCATCCCAGGTGCAACCTTTTCAGAAACACACAGGCACACAGGTAGACCAGATCTCCCGGCTGACAGTGCATCCCAGAGTAAACACCGCCACACAGATCAGGCGAAGGCTGCAAAAAAAAAAACAAAAAAAAAACCGTCTGCCGCACGGAGGGTGAGCACACATGGCCTCTTATCATTCTGAAAGACAGCAGACGGGGCTCTACCCGGTGGTGCGCTGTACCTGGAGTTTCCAGGCTTTTACTCCAGTTTCCTCCCACAGAGGGGTTGTTTGAAGGCTCCGACTTGCCCCTAGTTGTGAGGAAATGGCGCACACGCAACGGACTGAACCTCTCTAGTCTCTCGGTGACCCGGTGACCACCGAGGAGGGAGGATTCCACCACCCGTGATGAGCCTGAACAAAGAAAGCCTGGTTGGAGCATCTCGTGTTTGCTATTGTATCGATGCTGAGGTCAGGTTGGCCACTTAAAGCCTTGTATATATCGAGACTGAAAAATAACCCGCAAAGGTGCTAGATGCAGGAGTAAAGACATCTAAGAGAATCATCTTTCCATTCCTTCTGAACCTCTTCATCATGAAAGGGAAGAGAGCCTCTCCTGCTGTTACTCCAGGACATCGGGCATCCTAGCACACCAAGCAGAGCGGAAGTTTTTTGTTTTTTTTTAAATCTCTCTTCCTATAATCAAGCTGATTCAGATCACACTTTAGGCTAAAACCGATTGCAAACATCTGCTGGAAACCTTCTCTTCCTTTCAGGATGTGCTTTTTGCGTCACAGGGATAAGAGCATTAAGAGGGCTTCAGGAATGCTCCGACCTCTATCTGGTCATGGGCGTCGAACAGCCGCTGTTCGCTGTGCATGCACGAATGTGTGCAAAAGGTTTTTGGTTTTGTTTCTTAATGCAGGAAACAGGAGCTCACATGCAGACTGTGGAGCGGGGCTCGCAGCTTCTACAGTTTGTGCAAGCAACACATCGCAGTTATGACCACCGGTCATTAAAAAAAGGTGTTGGGGGGGCACTTGCACTGTCAGCAGCTAAGCAGCCAGAAATCTATCCAAAGGAGCGCAAAAAAGCAGCCACGCATTCGTTTTAATGATTTCTTGTTTAAGACTACTCCACGTTCATAAACTGCCCATGTATTTACCCACTGTTACCTCGACGCGCGTTAAGAACAGCTTTATATAAATCAATCAACCATTAAAACAAGCGTGTGCTCCGTCTTTTTCAGTCACAGAAATTCTTGTTTTTTTTTAATCACACAATACCCCCCACCCCCTCCTTGAGAGAAGAGGGGGCTTGATGAGTTCACTTGTTCGGGCTTTGCTACAAACATTGATTAAGAATCTAATTCTAAAGGCAGACTATTACGGCGAGGAAACTCCAAGAAGGACGTTTTGTGTTTTTTTTCTTCTTCCCCGGCCTTTCCTAGAAGTAATTCTAGCCAGTTTGTCATGCTTCTCACAGTGGAGCCACTAAAAGCCCCACGCCAATTAAATGCAATGCATTGGAAATGCACATCTTCTCGGCGTGCGCAGCGGGAGCACTTTTTTTTTTTTTTTTTTTTTTGGTAAACACTTTATCTGCCACACGCGTTTTGCGCAACGAAAAGGCGCATGAGTACGTGCGCGCTGTCCGGGGTTAAGGTGGTTACTTAATGGTTTCTAAATTAGGATTTTGTCGGTTGTTGGAGGGTGAATTTAATGCACTGGCGTATCCCGGCGGTTGCCTAGTAACGCGCTGGCAGTGAGATCTCTATGGTGGGCGCTCCATTAAAACCGTTGGCGCTCCTGACCTTGGCGTCGTGAATGCGCAAAGCACACAGACTGTGCAAAGCAGGAGATAAGAGTAGTAAAGATCCGCTGGTTTGATACGGAAACCGTGTGTGTGTGTGAGGGGGGGTATTTAAGCCACGGCTTTTCGCCTGAAAGCGACACTGAGGGGTGGAATATGGATGGAATCTCTGCGCGGAGAGGGTGTCAGCGTCTGTAAAAGCAGGTGAGTAAACCTAAAGGGCTTTTTTTTTATTATTATTATAATTTTTCTGTCTGTTGGGACGGAGCTTTGTTCGGATTGATCACTGGCGCCGGGACAAAAATCCGAGCAATAAAAATCGGTCGAGCATTTGTTGTTTTTTTTTTTTGTTTTTTGTTTTTAACCCCCCCTCTTTAATTCAATGTAACGACGTCCTACCTATTAAAGCTGCTTCTCAGTCACAACGTGACACACACACACACGCACGCACACACACACGCATGCACACACACTAGAGCAGTTTGCCGACGCTATCTGGGCTGTGGCTGTGCGTCTTCTCCCCACTGATCTGTCCATTTCTTCCAGAACGCGCCACTGGTCTGTGCTCAACGCTACTGGTGTGTTATCTGATGCGGTCCTCTTGTCTTTGTGCGGCTCTAATGTGGCATTCTGGGGAATCCGTCAGCCCGTTTTGATCCACGCCAGTCGATTTTTATGTTGCAAGGGCAATTGGAGCCCGGTTTGGAATCTGATGTAGTGCGTGTGCGCCTTCACAAAAGGCTTCATGTCTGAGGACCCCGGGCTACACTAGAACCGGATCAATAAAATGTTGTGTCGTCCCCCCCCCCAGATTTTTATTAGTGTTGAATTGGTGTTGAATTGTGTGTCTGTCAATGATCGGCGTAGAGAAGGGTGAGCGAGAAACGTGATTAGAGCAATCATTCTAATGGCTCTATAATTGAGATCAAGCCAGTCAAATGGGAATTAAAGTGTTAGGTTCCGGGAAAGCCAAGGTACCCCCCCACCCCGATCCACCACCACCCACTCCAAATCACCAGCGTAAACATCTGCCTGGTGCAAAATAGGCTGGAACAATAATATGTAAAAGCTGTAAAACTCTAAAGACTTTGAAGTCATTTTTGCATGGCAAAAAGGCTTAAACTTTCCCTGCTGCAGTCTTGCTATCAGTTTAAATCAGAATCCTCCAAATATTATTCACAGTTGAAAAGTTATGGGGGAAAAAAAAAGCTTTATCTGCAGGTCAAAGACTGCGTCCTAAATTATTTAAAGTAAAATCTCATGTCCAATAGCAAAATACATGCAAACCCCCATCGAATTAGACTGTTTTAATGTGTAATTTAAAGGGAATATCATATCGCCCCTTTGATCTACAGCAGCTCCAGCATCTTATTTTTTTTTCACCTCTTCCTCTTCTGTTAACATCAACCAACTTTGGAGAACCCAATAATAAAAAAGGCCCCTGAATGCTAATTGTTGTCAAGTCCACAACTTCACAGCACAGACATGGGCAGAGACACTTTTTTTTTTTTTTTTTTTTTTAACCTCTGAATGATGAATTATCACTGTCAGTTTCAAAGCAGAACGTGCCCTGATCTACAGGAAAAAAATCTTGTTCCCTCTCTTTCCCATTTTAATGTCCCAGGAGCCGTACATCACTGTCACACAGCAGATAGGACGTGGAGGGAGACAGCATCGCCCTCCTTTGGTTAACGGGCACATTCATTAACACGGACAAAGTGGCCTGTGGCAGCAATAATTCTCAACTAATTCTGCATGATATTGGGCTGCCCCGCCCCCCGTTCTTTAAGGCGTCCCTTTTGCACCTGCACGTGAAAGCGAGATTTGCTGCATTTATTGGTGTTAACATTTTTGCCAGTGTAAACACAATGCTTCAGGGAAAAGGGGAAGCCAATGCACCGCATCTCTGCTTAATTAGTCGGCTGTATTAGAAAGGAAGGAAAGTGTCCTTGGTCTTAATAGATAGGTTCATCAGACTGAGGGAAAGCTGTTTCACTGCAGACTTTGACAAAGCTCTAGGCAGCACATGTCAATAAATTTGATTAGGGTAACAAGCTTGGTTTTGCTTGTGTTTCAGCGAAGAGCCTGGTGCCGAGCATACTAACAACGGTATCTGGAACCCTCCGAAACTATGCATTTTTGATGACCGCTGAATTGGAATTAGCATAGCTCGCTTTTTGAACACTTCATTCTTTGACAGATGAGAATCCATCAATTAAAAAGGAAATTATACAGTCAATATTGACAATGGTTAACAATGATGCAAAGCTATGCATAACAATGTGATAAAACAATAGGGACGAGAGGAAATATGCAGTATGCAGATAGGCCGCATTCCAGGCTAAATCGAATCAAATTCTAAAAATAAGAGCAAAAGGATCCTTTTCCTCTGATATTAAACACAAACGGTCTGCCGCTGTGTATCGCTGCCTTCCTCCAGCTTTTCAATTAACCTGCAATTACTCTGCTGTATGGTGGGGGTGGTGCGAGTGCAGTCCCATCAGACGTGCTGGTTAGTAGACATTTCCATTATGTGCCAGACAGTGTACCTGGCATGTAATACACAAACAACGATGTAAACAGCATGAATATTACCTCCTCTTGGCGTGCCTTTTGAAAGCGCGGCGTATTGTACCCACAAATATCACAGCAAATTCCCGTCATTAACCTGTCGTCAGGTAAAGATGGGACGCTCTCGGTGTTCATTTTGTTGCCGTTAAGGATGAACCAAACTGTGTTTAACACCTTCGTATCTTGAGATGCATTTGCCACATCACTCCAGCATCAGAGCAGATGGATTTTGCAGAATCCTTCATCACCTCCTCTTCTCGGTGTTCGGCTTGCGCCAGGAGATTAAAATCGTATAAAAGTGTGTCATCGGAGATTCAATCATTTTGTCAGCTGTAATAACAACATTCCCGCAGTCACCCTGGTTTCTTTCTTGAATCTTGTTTTTTTTTTCTTTTCCTTCTTGTTTACAGGTTTGCGTTTACTGCGATGAGCAGTGGGAGTTGGGGCGGTCCGTACTTGGCTGAGGCGTCTTTGGGCTTGATAAAGGTGCCGTGGGTGATGCCTGTCTGACAGGGTGGGCGCAGAGGGGCTGAGCAGACACTACAGCGTGCGTTCGTGCTGTTGCGGGGCACTTCCCAGATCATGTGGCTGGCTACGTTCAGAGACCATCTGTTGCCTTCACACCTGCTACATCAGCAAGGGACTGTGACCATCACCCACTGTGCTCTTCTTTGGTGGATACTATGTTCCTGCTGGTCCTTCACAAAGACTACCAGCCAGAAATTCTACCCAACAGTGACCACCCAGTTTGGGAAACTGCGAGGCCTTAGGGTTCCTGTGCCCAGCGAGGTGCTCAGACCCGTTGATCAGTACCTGGGGGTCCCTTACGCCGCCCCCCCCGTGGGTGACAAGCGCTTCATGCCGCCTGAGCAGCCGGCCTCGTGGTCAGGGATCAAGAACGCCACTCACTTCATGCCCGTGTGCCCTCAGAACATCCACAACACAGTGCCCGAGATCATGATGCCCATCTGGTTCACCTACAACCTGGACACGGTAGCCACCTACATTCAGGACCAGAGCGAGGACTGTTTATATCTAAACATCTACGCTCCCACCGAGGACGGTGAGTTACTGTGCTCCGTGTCTGCTGGGCAGCTGCTCCTCGTGGCTTCGGCGTTGCTCTCCACCTCCTCCCGCTGTCCTCATAGAGCATGCCTGCCACCGCTTCTCATGCGCTGCCACCAAGGGCTGAGTCACCATCAATAGCACTGTCACCACTATTTTATTTAGTATGAATTCTTTCCAAATAACGAGCCCTCTCCCATTAATAAGCAGGAATCTATAGATTTTTATCTGGTAGTCATGGCTACAGAATGTATGTACGTGGATGCTGTTAGTAAATAAATTCTGATTCAATATAATTTAACCTGGAATTTTTTTATATATCACCTCCCTCATTAGCATTCAGCTTATGTGATATTTTCCTTTGTGCAAAATTAAATTGCAATCAGATTTGCATGTGGTGCAGTCTTTAAAGTTGCTGTGGTAGCATAGCAACAACAAACAGCACGCTCAAGAGCTAGTGGTTCAAACCGGTGCAGCCCAACATCTGACCAAGCTTCTGAGTGATTGCCGCCTAAAGGGAGAACCCCCCCCCCCCCAAACAGTGCACAAATAGGTTGATTACATTTCACATTTGTATTCATGTTACATTAGAAATGGCACAACCCATCACTGTCTGTTTACTCCTTCAGACTCGGTTGTTGTTTATTTAAAAGGCACCCAAGGCATTTGGCATCACTCGTTTCACCGATGTGATGTGCCTCTGCAGCACCTCTAACCACACATTTCTGTAAACTTCAAATGACAAATTATTCTTGCCACCAATTAATATTTTTGGCGCCGATAAATCACGTACAGGAGCTCTTAGCCCCTGAGACTGTTCATCTGCTAAAATGACTTTTTTTTTTTTCTTTATGTGAATCCCAGGGAGCCAACACAAGAAAAAGGGGGCGGCTTTCTCACATGCTGAGACTCATATATCTGAAGGTATTTCTCTTGATGCATGGATTGTTTTAATTTGAGATTGTAGGATTAAGATCTTTCCATGACTTCTTAGTTTCCTGTGGGGGCTCTGTTATTTTCAGCATAGAAAGAAAAAAAAAAAACCAGCCTGATTTGTGATTACATAAGTTTGCTGTTCCTGCTCCTCTTGTCTTGTGCAGTGCTTACAGTACGAATTACATCTCCACTGACTTGCACATCGATCACTGCGCTGCGTTTGATGCTCATCCGTCTTATCGACCCTGTAAAAGACAGTCATTGGTTAATATAACAAATTGGTCTTCAAGCATGAAATATAGATTTTCTACTTTTATTGAAGTTTGTAGCTATAGATGAGGAGCCCACTATGGTGGAGTGTGGCCCTTCACCTAAAACTTAAACACGACTTTAATGTTTGCGCATGTGTCATGTCATTCAACTGTTGGATCAAGTTCCACAACTTCTACTACTTATGTATGACATCCTTTCTCATATAACACTTGTGTGTTTTTCATACATTTCTGGAATATCATCGCAGCTTGCTCACCACAAGCCTATCACTGCTTCCAAGCACCTCTTCTAAGCAGTCTTTACCCTCATGTCACAGTGACACAGTGTGAAGCTTAGTGATGCTGATGATGCTTCATTAGTGTTCTATCCTGTCAACAATTGTGTTCATGCATGCGTGTGTGTGTGTGTGTGTGTGTGTGTGTGTGTGTGTGTGTGTGTGTGTGTGTGTTGACGTTGCAGACATAAGAGACTCTGAAGCTCGACCTGTGATGGTGTACATCCATGGAGGCTCGTACATGGAGGGCACTGGGAACATGATGGACGGCAGCGTGCTCGCCAGCTATGGGAATGTTGTGGTTGTCACGCTCAACTACAGGATTGGAATATTAGGTGATGGCAGTTTCTCTTTCAACGGAGCATCAAATGGGGGTTTTCATCATTGCTTAGTCCGACAGGTTGAAATAGTGTCTCGTAATAAACCATGAAAAGAAGACCTGCGACCAAAAGACTTTGGTTTTATAGTCTTAACTAAGAGTGTAATCAGGAGAAACTAAATCACGTATGCATCAGTTTCAATACCAGCTTTTATAGATCCCCTTAGATATATCTATCTGATCTGATTTGGGTTGCAGCATTTTCAAGGTCAAGACATTTCATATTTTTTTAAATGAGACTGGGAAAAGGAATAAATAATAAGATCAGTTGCTAGAGCTACTGTGACTCCTGTGAAGATTAATTAAATTTCCTGCAAAGAAACAAGAGCATTTATTTATTCATGCACTCCAAATTATATGAAGTTATATGTGCAGAGAGCTTTCAGATTTGTTGAGCAGAGCTGCTGTTGCATGGAGGCTAAACTAAAGCAGTCACGACACCATCAGAGAGACCAAAGGCTGATTCTCTCTTCAGGGGAAATGCTGTCAGTTCTTTTGGTTGCCCTGCTAGGCTACAACTTCAGATCAAAGCTGTGACATAAGCTGAATATCTGGACTTCACCACTGGTTCTGCTTCCTTTCTGTGCACCTCAGGCTTCCTCAGTACTGGAGACCAGGCGGCCAAAGGAAACTACGGACTCCTAGATCAGATTCAAGCACTCCGCTGGATCAGTAAGAACATTGGTTACTTTGGAGGAGATCCGGGTCGCATCACAGTTTTCGGATCTGGAATCGGAGCTTCGTGTGTGAGTCTGCTTACTCTGTCCCACCACTCAGAAGGTAAGAACGTGTCATTTATCTCTGACGACACAGTTCTGCGTTTAGCTGCATTTGAAGTGCTTATTAAGGCACACAAGTGACAATGTTTTCAGCTTTTTGAAATGTTGGTTCTTTGTTTTAACATCACCTTTAATTAGTCTGTCATAGAGACGAAGTTTGACACAAGAGCAAGGCAAATGAGCGTTCAGTAATTTATTGCTTTTGTCCGTGTCTACTTACTTTAATCAGCCTAAAAGCTTTACCTCTTAAAATGTAAATCTCTTAAAAGTTTCACCATGTTGTTGAGTTCACCTCTGGCCTCCCTCAAACTGACTAATATTTCAATCATTCAGGCTCAAATGGAAAGTAATAAAAACATTTCAGCAAAAAATTTCATTACAAAATAATGTTTTATGTTATCTAAACCCCGATCAAACACAACTTTGCTGCATGGACCTAAAATATGAAATATTTCATACACATTACTTTGCTTGAGTATGATTATTATTGCATATTTTCCCTTGCTTGTGCTCGTCTCTGCAGGACAGAAATGACGTTGTTTTATTAATGCAAGGGCAGCTGTGGCAACTGTCCTTTTTTTGTGGTTTGTGTTTGATGCTCTCCCTGGGCTGCAGTGAATGCACAAAGACCTCTGGCTGTCTTTGAAGTAGCCTAGCTAGCAGTTGCCCTAAAAAAAGAATGAAATAAATGACAGCGACGAAGGAGGAAAGTGACACTGCCCCAGCGTTCTTCTTGTAGGCACTGCTGCGCTCAACCTCAGCAGAGTATTTCTTGACATGATTCATATCACTGTCACTTTTAGGTGTGGGATGCAAAATCCACAGAGACAGAGCGGATGCACAGCGCAGAAACAATTCGACCGAGCGCTGTGTTTACTGTATCAACAGTGAAGGATCAGGGTTACTGCATATTCAGCTCTCTGCACAGTCGGCATCAGCAGTCTATGTGCACACTATGTTGATTTTTTTTTTTTTAGAGGGACTCTATTAAGTGTTCTACAAATGTTGTGAAATAATTAGAAAGTAGACCTTTCCTCTGAGTTTCTGCTGCACTTTTATTCGGTTGCTATTTGATTCTGTATAAGGGATCAACAATAAAACGAGCTTTTATCGATTGGACCAGCACCTATTTTATTGAAGATCTCATCGCCAAGACTCAATTTAAACTGTCTCACTCTTATTAATTATTTACCTAAGATATTCCGTCTGCACCTTATCCAGATTTTTAAGTTTGTGTGCCAAAGACTGTTGTAGCTGGATGTTTGTAGAAGATGGATTGTGTTTTTACTTGAAGTTATTTAAGGTTTCTAGTAAAAACCATTTGAATTAATTGGCTTTTATGGGCACGAGTGGGAATAGCTGTTTATTTCAATTGTCTTCTCTCTCCCTCTCAGGTTTGTTCCACAGAGCCATCATCCAGAGTGGCTCGGCGCTATCCAGCTGGGCTGTTAACTACCAACCAGTCAAATACACCCGCATGTTGGCTGAGAGAGTCGGCTGCAACGTGCTGGACACTCTTGACATGGTCTCCTGCCTGCAGAAGAAGAGCGCTAAAGAGCTGGTGGAGCAAGACATCCAAGCTGCCCGATATCGCGTGGCTTTTGGTCCCGTCATAGATGGAGATGTCATTCCTGATGACCCGGAGATCCTGATGGAGCAGGGCGAGTTCCTCAATTATGATATAATGCTGGGTGTCAATCAGGGTGAGGGACTTCGCTTTGTGGAGAACGTGATGGATCTGGAGGACGGCGTGTCCGGGAGTGATTTCGACTTTGCGGTGTCAGATTTTGTAGACAGCTTGTACGGTTACCCAGAAGGAAAGGACACGCTGAGGGAAACAATTAAATTCATGTACACAGACTGGGCTGACAAGGACAACCCAGAGACCAGGAGGAAGACCCTGGTTGCCCTCTTCACTGACCACCAGTGGGTGGAGCCCTCAGTGGTGACGGCTGACCTGCACGCTCGTTACGGCTCTCCAACCTACTTCTATGCCTTCTACCACCACTGTCAGAGCCTCATGAAGCCTGTGTGGTCAGATTCGGCACATGGTGACGAGGTGCCTTACGTGTTCGGCATCCCCATGGTGGGCCCAACCGATCTGTTCCCATGTAACTTCTCCAGGAACGACATCATGCTCAGTGCTGTGGTTATGACATACTGGACCAACTTCGCTAAGAGTGGGTGAGTGACATCATGGATACAGAAAAGTGAATGGCAGGCGAGGTCTGTGATTGGTCCGAAACACCACACACCATAATTCTGCTTCCCAATCACCCCCGCATGGACTCTAGGGATAAAACAGGCTTTAGTAGCGAACCATCATGTGTTTTTATGAATTATTTATTTAACACTCATTAAATATCTATAGAGGATACAAGCACCTCATACAACGTAAAGTCAAAGCTGAGTCTTGAAAAGACCGTTCAGGCTTTGGGATAATCTTTCCTCATACACATCAAGTTTTATCTCTTTGGGCAGGCTTCCTAGAGGAGATGGATTTTAAAATTTACAAGGAAATGCTGATAAATGCTTACAGCATGTTCAACAAAAAGGTTGTGTTGACAGGAAGACTATTAAGGTGATACTTCATAAATCTCTGTCATCTTTACCATGACAAATATTCCATATACTGTAGAGCTGAATATCCTGGGTTGCTTGAACAACACAGTATTGATCAGTGACACCCCACATCATGTGTTTATTGGACAGTAAATGTAAAGCCTTTCAATAAGTGTGATATAATTGTTTTGGAATATCCTGTATATTTGTTCATTAATCAATATACACCTTTACAACTACGTGTGATGTGTCTCCAGGGATCCAAACAAGCCTGTGCCACAAGACACCAAGTTCATCCATACCAAGGCCAACCGTTTTGAGGAGGTGGCCTGGTCCAAGTACGACCCTTACGATCAGCTCTACTTGCACATTGGCCTGAAGCCTCGGATTCGTGATCACTACCGGGCCACCAAAGTGGCTTTCTGGAAACACCTGGTGCCACATCTGTACAACCTTCACGACATGTTCCACTACTCCTCCACCACCACCAAGGTCACCCCGCTGGATCCCACCCAGTCCAATGGTAAGCGGTCCGGCACCACCGGCCGGCCTCCTGCGTCCGCTGGCCACAACGGAGAAAGTGGGAGGGAGATGGGTCCCCTCATCATGCCAAATCCGAGAGATTACTCCACAGAGCTGAGTGTTACCATCGCTGTCGGCGCCTCCCTGCTTTTTCTCAACGTCCTGGCATTCGCAGCCCTGTACTACCGCAAGGACAAACGCAGCCGGCAGGACACGTCCCAGCAGCCCAGTCCCCAGTGTGATACCAAGGGTAACAACATGAGCCACACCAGCACCATAGACGAGACCCAGTCATCCCAGCAAAGGAACCAGTGTGAGGCCCTTCACAACCCTCTTCACGTCTCACCAAGTATGGACTACTCACTCAGCCAGCGCCACTCCCCTGACGACATCCCTCTGATGACCCCCAACAACATCACCATGATCCCCAACTCACTGATGGGCCTATCCAACATGAGTCCATACAGCACCTTCCCTGCTGGTTACAGCTCTAAAGGCCTGCCCAGCACCCACTCCACCACACGGGTATAGCGTGGCAGAGGGAGCTGATGGGCGCTTAAACTTAGACAACATGAAAATGTATAGCTGTATTTAGGGTGCATAGGTTAAATAGGAATCCAATATCTTTGTTTTGTCTTTTCCAAAGATGTACAACCGCTGACATCCTGCCTTTGCTCTCCCATGATAGGAAACCTAACTGCAGTCATTTTATAAAATCATTCTCAAAGGCAGTCGAGAAGGTAGAAAGTGCATTTCATGTTCCACTTTGGCTTTTTGGGGACTTTACCAAGTAAGAACTTAGTATAATGTTTATACAGCTGGATTTGTATGATAAGCTTTTTATTATTCTATCACTTTGATCAATTCATTCATCTCATGGTGGAGCCCATAACCAGTGTTATATAATAACCATTATTATTATTATTATTATTATTATTATTATTATTATTATTATTATTATTATTATTATTATTATTATTATGTTTTATAGATATGTCATATGGCGCATTGCTTCTAATTAAAATGAATTTTTATGCCGTTTTAAAAAAGACTGTAACTTAGTCTTACTGCAGAATCACAAATCATCAATTCCTGGTCACGTTCAAAATTTTACCAAGGTATACGGTGAAATACCTGGTACTGCAAAGAACAGCAGCTGCATGTATGACTGAGCGCGTGCCTGTGTGCGTTTGCGTGTGTGTGTGTGTGTGTGTGTGTAAGAGAATTGAGCTTCACAAATGTAAATGATCCATTGTTTTAATGATCCATTACGTTTTGCGTACAGTACGTGTTGTGTAAACTAGATTCTAGTCTTATTTTTCAGTATCCTTGCACTATCTTTATTTTACGTGTCTATGATTTGGCTAAATATGTTGTACAAATATAACTTTGGCTTTGCTATAAAATAGAATTGCTTAAAATGTGTTTTCCTATTCAAACCGGCTCATGGTTCTTTCAGCTTGGCTTCTTTGTACAGAATAAACTTAGACTTACATTTGATTTGTCTTTCATTTATGAATACTGTAAAGAATCCAGAACAATACCTGTAATTACATTGTAACTGTATGGATACTGACTCAATATCCTCATTTTAAAAAAAGGTATGTCAAGTGGTTTGGGCAATTTAACGAAAATATAAGCTCTATATATGGGTCAGTCTGCGCAGACATGATGAACAACTTTGATTAATTTGAAACGATCCAAATGTTGTTTAAAGGAAAACCATTAAAAGACTTTTGGAACTGGTGAGTCTTGTCCCATGTGGAAATTCTGCTGTGTCTGCAGGAACACTAATGTGACTTTAGAACTTGTGTGGGCCAGCACATTTGCTACCATCCACCCAACTGTAAACTACCCGGGGAGAACCTCACAGGGAGCACACGCAAACTCAAAAGAGAAAAGAGCCTTGCCCTTCCTGCTGCCAGGCAACAGTGCTCGCCACCGTGCCATCCTGTATTTGGTACCAGTCCACCCAAATGTCTGGTGACTGGACTTATCTGGGAATCCAGTTAGATATAACCGAATACAGGTCAGGTGTAGGCACCATCACTGTTAAACCCATATATCCTTCTTCAAAGAATAAGTAAATAAATATAGTTCAGACTTGTATATTATCACTATTACATCATGTTCCTCCCCTGACTGTTGTCCATTCAGTTCAGTTTGGGTAATCTGACTTGGGGCAAAGCTCTAAGTCAAGCTTACTGGAGACAAAACAGCAGAAATCTTATCTGAACTTGGGTGGGCTTCAGGAAGAGACAGAGCTGGGTGAGTCAGGGAGATCACCTGACACCGTCGGACCAGACCCGACGACCTCTGTCGTGGAGGGTTATGGCGGTCGACTCCCGCGCTTGCAGGGTTAAGCTCCACACATCTGGAGCCGCCCTGCAAACAGCCCGCGGAGCGTTAGATCATCGCAGGAGACAATCAGACACACAAGCAAACACGCTTCATTCCTCTCCTCCGCTGTACGGTGACACAAATAATTTAGGCTTTCTCCACGGGAGGTCGTTGCCACGTCCGCCTGAGCCTGATGCGCTCCTGTCCTCCAAGCACATGCTTGTTTGTGTGACACTTGTTTGCCAAATGACAACACAATAGGCACTATCCAAATGAGGAGGGAGGTGCTGCAAATACTTTTATAGGGCTACCTTTCCCCCAGTATAAACACACGCATACTACCGATTTCCATGGGTAAATATTGGCAAGCGCATCAGTGTCACAGTAAACAATTATGCAAACTCGGCGCGCTGTGCAATGTTACCAAAAATCTAAAAGCAGTGTCACAAGGCGTTATATAATGCAGATCAGATTGTGCAGGCTGCTTAAGTATGAATATGCAACAGTCTTTGTTTAAACTCACTGACAGGGATTATTAAACACATGACTAGTATTTAATAATTCCAACATTGCATGTGCTAAAATCAGTGTGCAGAAATGGCATGACTGCCATCTGTTCAAAGATAATGCACACAAAGAGCATCAGTGCTATTATACTATAATTATCACAGCTGATACAATATTCCAGTTGCTTATGCAAAACTCTGTATTCATATATGCATTGGGAGGATACTTGAATATCAGTATTTATGTTGCTGAATTACTTCTCACCTCAGTCACACATTTTCCTGTCATCTGGATGAGCTTTTGAAGCTTATTTGAACACCTAAATGAACGCATTTTTAAATCACCCACACTGGTTTGTCCTTTGAGAGTCCTCTATCCTAATGCGGTCCTTTGAATGTCCACATTATCGCTATTATCACATTCTCAGAGTAGAGCTGACAGCACTTCTACTTATTCTCACCCAGTATGGGTGCTGATTAATAATGCTTCTCACTCACTTCGCCTCTGCATTTTGCATGTTTTGTCAGAGATTTCAAAGGCATCAGTCCTCTCTGTGTTTTAGGTTATTCATTACATTTGCATTTTCCGAAACAACAGCTGGAGGTTCTATAGTCATTTGATGTGTCCGATCCCACGGCGCTATACAATATCTTGTGTGACACTTTAAAATTTTATGTAGAATGTCTCGTGAAAAAGAAAAATGTCTCTCCAAAGAGGGGAGAAAAAAAAAAAGACAACATGGTGTTTTCTCCCTCTCCACACTGGCTGCTTTGTACTGAACCCAGCTTTGACATCAACTGGGTCAAACAAGAGGGAGGGAGGGAAGGAGGGCAGCAGCTGGACCCGACGGTCAATGTCACCCTTGTTGGTCAACTTCATCCATGTCAGTCACTGTTCTTGTGTTTGTTGTTGTTGTTGTTGTTTCACACACACCCCCTCCTCTTTTATCTATTTACACCTCTCAAGCCTGTTGTGACGATGCTGCTCTGCGGAGCCAGAGGTGTCACCTCGCTGACGTCGTGCACCTGATCGCGGTGGCGACCAAGCGGTGTCAGTTTCAAAGCCTCCAAAAGGCACGCAAGATGACGTGTTGTGGGATTTGTAAATGCAAAATAAAGTTATAAAACTCACAATAATTAAGCTACAGCTGACCAAAGACTTAAATCCTTGATTCTGATTTTGACACATTTCATCATGATTTAAAAAAAACATTTAAACTCAAAGGGGTATGAAAATGAAAATATGAAAACAAAAATACCAAGAAAAATAAAGCGCTATCAGAATGTGCGTGCTCCCCTCCGTCCCTCGTCCTGTGGCTCTATAAATAATGACTGGCAGCTGAAATGGGACTTTGTGACTTTAAGATGTGACTTGGGGAGACGTGGTCCCTCTATTGTTGATGAGACAAAAGCGCGGGGCAGATTCATATAGGAGTGGCGAGGATTAACTTCTCATATCCTCATATCACCGTCACAAGGCCGCCCGGCAAAACTTCAATAACCCCCCACACCTCTCTCTGGACATGGGTGAGTGCACCAACATTTTAATAACTAAGTCATTTATCATTAATGTGATTTGAAAATGTGGCTCTCAATAACTGACTAATCTTGGCTCTAATACATCTTTTCTGTCCTCAGACAGCATGTTGCCCTTGTGCAGCGAGGGGCAACATTTTATGATTTATATGCTTTCATTCATCAAAGGTATTTTAATATGCAGATGTGGGATATTGATTTATCACCCAGTCACCCTTTGCCCTTGTATTTTCACACGCACTAATGATTTTTTTTTTTTTTCCGAGGATGTTTTTGGACTTTCTGTACACAGAGGCCACTCAGTGTACACCCCCCCACCACCACCACCCCCCCGCCCTCTAATATATTTTAATCATCTGGCACGCTGGAATCACAGTGGCAGACATCAGACCAAGGCCATGCCAGGTCACCCATGTGGAAGAGGTCAAGATATCGCCACATGGGTTCCGGGTAGAAATTAACAAGTCTGCGCGAGACAAACTTTCCCCCGCGTCTGGTTTTGCGTTCGCACGTTCGCGAGCGGCTTCTCGACTTCGCTGCCGAACTGGCACCGGCGCCGGCGCGGCGAATTTTCAAACCGGAGGACTCGGGTTCTGGCAGCCGTCCTGCTGTTGCTGTTTATATTTAGCAGCAGCCTGGCTGACTTTAGCCAGACTGCTTCCTCCCTCCGACTGCAGCCCCGTGCTCACAGATGCATGTTCAAATGTTGACAAACCCCCCCCCCCATTGCGGGCCAATAGTCCTGTATTTTGAATGTTGTTGTTGTTGTTATCGTTGTCATGGTCGCCATGGAGATATTCAAATGCCCCCCCCCCCCAACGCTCAGGGTTTTTAACTCGGTGTCGTGGTGCCAGGCTCAGGCAGCTGTGGAGGGAGGATGGCCTCATTGCCAGCGGTGTTGAGATGATCCTGGTGACCCCCGGGCTGCCGCGCACCGCTGCGCGCGTATGCGCACGGGGCACTAGGTTCTTTGTTCCTTTGACATCGCTGCCCTTTGTTCGTCCCCTGGTCGTGGCAAAGACAAAGGGCGCTGTATCTGCGGGCCCACAAAGGGAAGCTCTTTCTCTGGGCTCCTGAACTCGACGTTTCAGTCCCATCTCTCGATCGCCACCGTGACGCCTGCGACCGCCGGACAAAGAGGGCAGGGCCAGCGACAGCAGGGAAGGAGCTGCAAGGTGCCGCTGGAAGCAGAGGGGCTTTCGCGAAACATCTGCGCAGAGCGGGCTCTCTTGCCAGGGGGGGAGGAAAAAAAAAAAAAAAAAAAAAACACACCTCGCAGGAGGCGCCGATTGCCATCTTTCTCGTCGTGGAGCGCAGGATCAGGAGCGGCAGATGTTTCCCGTCAGACAGCCTTGGCTTTGCAAAGCGCTAGGTGCCTCCCTCTATCCCGTTTCTGCGCCTGCATGCATTAACCCCCCGCGGATGCTACCTGCTTCAACAGCGCTGCTTACGCCGGGAGGAGCGCCGTGGATCCGCCTGGACGCTTGACCTGGGGTCGCCGCTTTGAACATGCTTCGCGGCCTCTTTCTTTTTTTCCTCGCCGCTGCTCCCTCTCCCCGCTCGTGGAGTTCCGGCGGGCTTGCGGCCGAAGTAGGGCTTCGCTCGCGGCTCTGAAGAGGCCTCCTCCGCGGCGTGGATGTGCTGTGTGCTTGTGTGCGCGGTGTGTGCCGCCTGTGTGCTGATATATTATGCCCCCTCAGGTTGTTATGATTCCTGTATCCGGTGCATTGGGGCAGTGCCCTACCCGTCCCTGGTGGCCACCTTGCTGTGCTACGCTGGCACGGCATTATTTTGTGGCTGCGGGCACGAAGCGCTGACCCAAACCGAAGTCCTGGTGGAGACCTATTTCGCCCGCAACGCTCAGGACTTTGCGGTCATGGCCGCCTTGTGAGTGCAAAAACGCGTCCGTCGATGAAAATGATCTGACTTGTGACCTTTCCCGTCCCCAGTTTCCCGTTTGAGCCAGTTTGTCTCTGTGTCTCAGCATCCAGTACTTCCAGTACGTGATCTACGGCCTGGCGTCGTTTTTCTTCCTCTATGGAATCTTTCTGCTGGCCGAGGGTTTCTACGCCACGAGCGCCGTCAAGCAGTCCTTCGGGGAGTTCAGGAGCACCCAGTGCGGCCGATGCCTCAGCCTGACAGTGAGCGGGGGCGGAGTCAAAGAAGGAGAGGGGGGGGCGTGGCTTCACTGTCATTGCCACACACTGGAATGATTCTCAATGAAAAGCTCCCCGGTTCATGATTTCTCCAGGGAATTGTGAATTATGGCCCATGGTTTATTTAGCGACACATTTATCACACTAAAACCTTTTTTCCCTGCGCCACGTTCGAGTGACCCAACAAACTGCGCTCTGTCATTCCCCCAGTTTATCATCGTGACGTACATCCTGGCCTTCATCTGGCTGGCAGTGTTTGCCTTCAGCGCCATCCCGGTCTTCTTCCTATTCAACATGGAGCAGACCTGCCACAACATCAACATCCTGGCTGAAACGACCCCCAGCATCAACCAGCACGGCTGGATCTGCATGGATGCCCGGCAGTTCGGTGCGTTGTTCTCGAAACGACCGGCCGCGCGTCCACCTGATAAGACTGTTAATGTCTCCATGACAGAAATGAATTAATCATCAGGAGGAACATCCCAAGCCAGTTGCTGCATTAGTAGCGAAATGATGAAGATAACCGCGCCGCGGTGTTAATCAGTTTACTGATACGTCCCTGCTGTGTCTAAGCAGGTGCTCGAGTGCATCATCACGACTCAGAGGCATTTAAATTAACCTGCGCGCTATCTTTTATTCCAAGGTCTACTCCCTTGGAATGCAATGCCGGGCAAGTCTTGTGGGCTGACCTTGGCTTCTATTTGCAAGACCAGCGAGGTGAGTGCATGAATCAAATATCACACTCGTGCTCTCGTGTCAGATTAGCATAGAAAATGTTAAATCTGGCCTTATTTATCGAAAGGTGAGACAGAAAGTGAGCATGTTTGAGTGGCAGAGGGGCACCTGAGAAACTGGCTGATGTTTTCCTACACGTATTACACTCACGTCTGTTCTCCTACAGTTCTACGTCACCTACGACTTGTACATAGCTGCTTTCGCCGGAGCAGGAATCACTCTGCTTGCACTGGTGAGAGATCTGAGGGATCCGTTTATGCCTACAAAAACCCCAAAAAACATACAGATCAAACTTTAAATCTCAACGTCCTCTTCCACAGTTTGTGTATATGATCGCCACCACCTACAACTACGCAGTCCTGCGGTTCCTGGGTCGAAAGGGCATCCGCTAAGAGGGGAGCATCTGGAGCAGGTGGCTGCACCTTTATCTCCTGGGACCGCCCGCTATTGTAATTGACCTGTCTGATTGTGGACACGCGCTCCTCGTCACTTTTACCCGAGAACAACAGCGAGAGAGATGAAGATGATCCACGCCCATCATCAACCACACGGTGCTCAGATGATTCTCTTGGCTTTGTTGTGCCATTTTATTGTTCCAGTGACGCTTTAATGGCGCTGATGCTGCTGCCAAATTGTTGTCTGATTTTCATGAGTAATTAAGACCATCTCACTTTAACTCTCCAAAGACTTATGGTTCATATATCAGTTCTGGATTTGAGTTTGCCGCCGATACATCCTAACCATAAAATTCTGTGTTGTAATATACATTAGTCAAGAATGTGTTTTTACGCTTTATAACTCCTCAAGGCAAGACCAAGAAACTCACTAATGGTGGTTTTTAAATCACTTAAAATGAACTTTTTTTTTCCTGACTGATGTGTTGACGCTTCAATAATTGTGTTTATTTAAGATCAGGGCCAAATAAAATATTTACAGCAGGGTGTGTCCTTTTAATTTCCCCATAATCAACATTTTATTTTATGCCCATCGTACCTCATTCCAGCAACAAAGAAATAATCACATATTTTCATTAGACTGCCATAAACCGTAATTAGACTGAGAAACACTGGGACAGAACAGACAGAAAACAGAACACGACAGGAGGATAAATGCTGTGATGTTGAGTACCATATCCTATTATCTTCCCATAATTCAATCACACTGGGCTCGGGTCTTATCTAATGGTATATTTCTCCCAGTTAGGCCTCAGAGTGTTGCGAAAAAGCAGTCATCACATAAGATTCTTTGCTTGTGTGAAAAGATGGGGGTCAGCAGATCTCCCAGGAATTTAGAGCAAGCGCCACACTGGAATACAAACAAAGGCAAAGTCATTCAATTACAGCAGTGTGGCATTGGAGGAAAAAAATACATATGTAGCATAGTTGTATATTAAAAAGCAAAACCAACCTTCAGACAAACAGGATGGCACTTAAATGGAGGTTCACTCATAATGAGCTTGACATTTCCGTCAAAGATTTTGTCGCAGAATAAACAAAGATCCTGTTTGGCCCTGCGGTATAGAGCAAGTTCACACCTTTTCATTGAGGTCTCACGACCCAAACATCCCTGCTTTGTGTATTTTTACATATGCAACATGAAAACCCTCTTTTTTTCCACAGGCACATAAACTCACACACTTACATGTATACAGATGGTGGGGCCGCCTTTACATCCTCGGGGCTGAACTGTTCTGCATCGGCCACCAGCTCAAGAGCAGCTTCGGTCGCGAGTGGGTTTCCATGGAACGCATCTGCAAACACAAAAAAAAACTGTTAGCAACCCTATCCTAATGTGTTCCTTCCTGACATTTTCACACCCTCGTTGGGTTGGGATGGAAGTGGTTTCCCATCTACCGTGTCCAATAGTTCACTCAACTGGTTAGCAACACTAACATAAATATTGTGAGTCTCTAAAATTTTAATGTACTGAACATTCTTCAGAATAGGATCAAGTCTGTTCTGGGGGAAGCCCACACATTTCACTTTACAAAACAACTTCAGGAGGTGATTCAGACCGAGGCTCAGGTTGTGATTGGAGTCTAACATCCTCACCATCTTTAATTGCAGACACTCCTGCCGATGCATGGCTCACAGCTGGGGTCTCCATGACCACTGGGTCCCCGTTCTCAGTATCTTTTCCCAATGCATCAGGAGGTGGGGGGTAGGTCAGAAGTGGGTCAACAGGCGGTGGTGTTTCATTATCAGTAGCTACAGTTTCGTCAGGATTCCCATCAGTATTTTCTGGGGGAATCGTTTTATCAGCTTCGGTTTCAACAGCAGACGTTTCACACTGTGTTGCAGCGTGTTCAAAAGACAGCACGCTGCTCTGTGCCTCTGTTATGTCAGTATCGTTAGATGAGGACTCCATGTTCGATTGATCAGGAGGAACCCCGTCTGCCTCCCTTTCAGAGGCAACTTCAGGAGCTGGTTCCAATGGAGCCTCTTCGCATGAGGAGGGGGGCAAAGCTTCAGCATCTTGGGCAGTGGTATCAGCTGGTGTCTGAGGCAATAACTCAGAATTAAATTCTGCAGCTTTGTTATCTGGTGTGTCAGCATTTCCAACCGCTTTTTCCACCACATTTTTCTCGAAGACAGGCTGGTCTTCAGACCTGCAACAGATTAAAATGTGGAAGTGTTTAAAAATGAATAAACAAGAAAACACCCCGGCAAAATCAATATCTCTTTACTGTTCCAAACAATGTATAGTCCTCTGTCTCTACTTTCAGTGATTACAACTGAACTACATTTAACTATGGTCAGAGAAATAAGGAAAAGTTGGTATATCAAAAATCAACATTAAACTATTAATAAGTAAATATATTTTTTGGATCGTATTTATGTTACATAGCTGGGACTTCATTTAGGGGGGGTTGGTTCTTTGCTCAAAGGTACCTTGGCAGTGCTCTGAAAAATTGAAAGCCTTTGTCTGACATGGGATTTAACCAAGAACCTCCAGCATCTTAACCCAAGCCCCTACAGACTGAGCTCCAAACCACTCTAGGTTACGTTTTTGTATTGTTTTTTTAATATATATATAATATATTATTATTGTTGTTGTTGTTGTTGTTGTTGTTGTTGTTTAAATACAGGACTGTATGCCATTGTAGCTATTATCTTAGACCACCAGGTGGGGGTTGTGCACTGTTACAGTTTGCTACGGCCGCATAAACTCAAAGAAGTAGTAGTAGAAGAAGAAGACTTTTATTTTGAAGAGGCAGCCATAACATCCGCCCTAAACTCTAGCATATGTAATTCAGCGTTAGCCGGTTTGTGGTTAGTGAGGACTTTCAGGTTCCGTACCGCGGCATAGAATCACTGTTTCATTGGCAGACATGAACCGGCGAGTGGAGAATAAACAGCGCCGCCTGGTTTGCACGTTACATGCTTGAAGAGCGAGACAGATACGACAGCAGCAGCGCCGGTGCTGCAAAAGTGGTTCAACCTGCCGGTGAGCTTCTTCACGATCAACACGGCAGAAGTTCGACCACCCCGTCAGAAACAAGTAAGACGTGCAGTTTTGAGGCGACAGGGGAAGCTGGAAGCTTGACTTTCGACTCTTTTCTCATGCACAGCTGAGGCTTTCCCCGCAGGAGGGTCCAGCTCGTTTGTGCTGACTGACAAGAGATCAGGCACAAAAGACATGCTGCTTCTTCATCTCGAATCATTTCACTGTACACGCTGCTGTTGTTATTAACCTTATCTCGATTTAGTTTCTGTCTGCCTTTCATTTAAAGTTGGGCTAAGGCTGCATGTCGTCTGTAAATCACTCAGAAGCTGTTGTAGATCATCACACTGCAGCAAAAGATTCATTCTCTGAACTAAAAATCAGCTTTGTGTGTGTGTGTGTGTGTGTGTGTGTGTGTGTGTGTGTGTGTGTGTGTGCCGTCGTAGAAAGATGCCATCAAGGAATCACCTTGACAAAATTGGGAGGAAAAAGAAGAAATGGACAGAGGAGGCCATGGAACGCGCTCTGATCGAGGTGAAGTCGGGGAGGTGCACCGTCAGACAGGCCGCCAAGGATTTTGGGGTCCCCAAGTCTTCCCTGGGGGACAGGGTCAGCGGACGCGTGGCCCCGGGGAGCCGCAGCGGACCGGCTCAGCTCATCACGTCCGCCGACGAGGAGCTGCTGGTCGAGTTCTCGCTGTACATGTCCAGCCACGGCTTTCCGCTAACCAAGCAGCAGCTCGTGTCCTTCGCCTCGACCATTTACAAGCGGCAGCATCGGAGGGTGGCCTTCTCGAAGCTCGGCCAGACCTGGTGGCTGAATTTTCGGAAGCGGCAAGAGAAGAAGATCACCATTCAGCCCGCAGAAAACGTGGTCCGAGGGCGGACTCTCTGCGCCAGGAAGGAAGCGGTGGATCAGTTTTTTCGCCTGCTGGGCGCCGTCGCGGACACTCACGCGCTCGGGGACAAGCCGCGGCGAATTTTCAACTGCAGCGAGGCTGGCTTTCATCTGGGGAAGAAGAGGGTGGCCCTCTCCAAACCTGCCAACGTGGGCTTCAAACCAGCAGCGGGGCTGAGGGACCACATCTCCGTCCTGGCCTGCTTCAATGCAGCCGGAGAGGACATCCCTCCCTTCATTATCTACTCAAAGGCCTACCCCGGAGGGGTGTGTTACAAGACGCACGGTCCCCCGAATGCCATTTATGGGTGGTCGGACTCGGGATGCATCAACTCGGACCTCTTCAAGAAGTGGTTCCTCAAACACTTCCTTCTACACGTGCCAAAGGAGCGGCCCGTGCTGCTGATTTTCGACGGTCACAAGTCTCCGGTGAACCTCGAGGTGGTGGAGGCGGCCCGCAAGGAGGCCGTCATCCTCCTGTGCCTCCCGCCTCACTGCTCTCACATCTTGCAGCCGCTCGACGCGGGATTCTTCGTCCTTCTCAAGCAGCGCCTCGCGATGCTCGCTGGCGACAACCCCGCCAACGTCACGCACTTTGCGGTGAGCAAGAAGGAGTTCTCAGGTGTTTTTAAAGGGACGTATCGAGCAGCAAAGGAGGAGGAGGGTGTGAGGACTGTTACAGAAGGCTTTAGGAAATGCGGCATTTATCCCCTGAACCCCTTTGATATCAGTGACGGTCATTTAGCTCCCTCAGATGGTCTGAAATCAGTTGCAGACGCATCTATGTCCACAGCCACGCAAGAGGGGGACACTGTAGGTGAAGTCACAGTTGCTGGACCCTCGTCCTAATCCATTGATAATATATTTGTGCTATTTTACAACATGACATTGTTCAACTGCCTCTGTTGTCTCAAGTTTTAACTTTGGAGGAACTTGGAGGTTATATTTTTCATGGACTGAAGCTTTGGGGTGGCAAAGTCACATAAATCTGATTAAGAATAGATTATTATTTCCTTATATTGACTATTGCAACGAATGTTCAAGTTAAAAAATGATTTTGCTATTCAAGTAGACAGAATAATTAATTAGGAAGATTAGTGTCTCATTTCTTATTTCATTAAGGGGTTTCTTCACCGAACTGTGTATGAGCCAGCGTATCATGTTTTAAATAAACAACTACACACAGATGGTGAAGAGGATATATGATATCATATATGATTCGTAACTACTGTATTTATAAAATATAGACATCCATATAGTCTTTTTTTTAAGTAGACTGGATGTTGCTTTATTTATAATGCAACCTTTTATGCAGCCATATTATAAGGTCAGAGTTAGGGTACCTTTTCATGTGATTTAGTATGTATTAAGTTCAGAATCCTGAGATATTGAAATACAGCTGTAGAAAGAGGTTTTCTTTTATTTCCAGTCCATTTATCAGGCTAAAGCGCAGGCTGGAACGGACATCTTAATTTGCTGTTTTCAGTTTTATTATAAATGATGCTTTACTCCTTAATGGTTTTATGTATGCATTCGTTTTGGGGGGATTATCCACAGATATCTAATTGAATTTTAAAGCACAATACCTGCTCCTCATACTAAAATGAGTTGCAGCAACATATTTGATAGACACTGCAGGGTTCAGATGCTGGGGTGTGGTGTTCCACATGCTTTTAATTTATGTTTCCATATTGCAATTCCAGGCCAAAAGCAGTAATCTACATTGCTGATTTGCTCTATTAAAATCTATGAATTTATCACCTGATAACTGGCCAAAGCGCAACTAAGACGTGCCTACAGACGAGATCACGGCCATCAATCATGACAGCGCAATAATATAAATTGCGCCATCTGCTGGCCAGAGTCTGCACCGCGATTGAAAATAAAAGAGTAGTTTTGTTTCTGATTTTATTTGGTGCAACGGAAGAGCCTTGCTTCCGGTGGTCTCGGTGTTGATAAATGTTTACCGCTTTTTAAACCCTTGAAAGTAAACTTGACATTTGATTATTGATGCATTGACACTTACTCAAATTTCTTGGCTGTGGAGAGAACATAAGATGAGGCAGATCTGCTGTCCACAGCCTGATCCTCCCTGTTAGGCAGAAAGACCAAAGACTGCATCATTTCAACTTCAACTTTCAAGGGGAAAAAAAGCCTTATTTATTTACTTTTTTTTTCAACGGCCAAACCTGCAAACATATCCACAATGCTTAACACAGTTTCAAGTCTTATGTGTTAAATATTCCAGCTTTAAAAAAAAAAAACGTCTCAAGTGTCTCCTTTAAGATTTCTGTTCTTTTACACAGTTGCATCATGCCTTATTTCAGTGTGCCAATGCTCCTCAAAGCCCTCAGGCCTGTCTCAGTGATGGCGCTGCCACAGATTTTTTGCATACCTTATATCTTCTTGCTCGCTATTTTTCTGATCTGGTACCATCTGGATCCAGCTGGTGTCGTTTTTCAGAGTCTTCCACACCCTGGTGCTCGCAACTGCCTGCTTTCTGTCATCATCTGTAACATACACTCATGTTATTCCCGCTATTTGTAAAAATATATATATATCTTAGCACGAAATGTGTCAAAGTTGGATTAGGTTGCTTTGAATGCGACTTGCCTTCTGACATGTTTCTACAGGTTTTTACCCAAAGGAAGTCAGCTGAGATCAAGACAGACAAGCACAACAAAACATGTTATCACTGAAATAAGTCGATGCACACGCATATGTTTTATGACGGTTGAGGCTGTCTCCCTGGCAGAACAACAATCTGTTAAAGTAAAGACGAGCTTTTCCTTGCGGTTACCTCCCGGTCTTTTCCAACCGCGTGTCGACAAATGCTGAGAGCTTCTGTTAAAACTCTCACCTGTTCTAATCTCGGATGATGATGATGTCCAACGACAGCGCGTACCCCCTAGATCATCCGGGTCAGACCCGTTTTACCAAACAGAACACAACCAAAAGCAATTGTAATGCCAACTGCAATGACCCTTCGTGGTTGAGGTCTCACCTGCTCCGGCCCGCGTCGGCGTCGTAGGCACACGATGTTCTCGGACCTGGGTTTGTGCTTCAATTAAGCAGATAGGTGCCTCAGCCTCCTCACCACCCCGTCACGTCAGATTCCACCCATGTTTGTCATATCTGGGTGATGACATCTGTCTTTGGGCTGGGAGCAGTGGTTGTTTCAGAAATGTGCTTTTGTTTCTTGATTAGAACCATTAAGCTGGCGCGTTAAAACACCTCCTGTTGTCCGCTTCTCGAGAGCCCACCATCAATCACTATTAAAAACTGCCTCTTCAAACTAGATTTACTTTTATTATTTTGTATGCATTTACATAAATACACCATTTTGTTGTGCCTTTGATATTGACTGATCAAAGTGAGACCTATGTGTGTGTGTTTGTGGGGGGGGGGGTTTAAACTGAGAAGTTGACAATTGACAAGTTCACTCGTTTTATTCAACAAAACACGAGTTGACACATGGAGGATGGTTCTTTGATGTTTGTCAAATACCATGTACATCAGAGGAGCTTCTACCGTAGAAAAATCAAAGGGCTTGGAACATCAAAGCCACGCGTATAATATACTGATACATGCAGTTGTACAGGCTACCAAAGCTTGGTTTTGCAAGGTGAGTGACTCTGCTTTTCCACCAGCGAATTGACACGTGGTTTGGAGGTTTTTCCACTCGGGTCAAGAAGGTATTTTAGGAATAACCTGATTGGTTTCTAAGGGTGCCGATTAAGTCCAATTACCTTAGTGTATTAATGCTCTGATTGGCTAGGGGCGTGAGGTCACAGACGGGTCACGCAAACGGCGCAACAACATATTTTCTTTATATATATTTCTCTATATACACATTACCGGCTGCAAACGACGACGATGTTCCAACGGGTCAGGGTGAGAAACGAGGTTTAGCTGGAAGTCTCTAATGGCTGCATATAAACGAGACATCGACTAAAGCTAAAAGACCAAAGACAATGATCATAGCATCAAAGAACAAAGGGACATCAACACATAGGACTGGAAGTGTGGGGTTTTTTTTGTATTAAAAGGGACTGCAGAAGCTGGCCAGTGTTTTACAATTGTTTCATTACTGAAGAAGAACCCACATCTGTACTGACAGTATCATTTGACGAACTAATGTGAGACCTGCTTGAAAACGTGACTGTTACGTTTGTGTGTCGAGAGCAGATTCGGTGAAGCTTTGCATCATTCTGGACTTTGCACATTAGATTCAGACCCTCCCCCGAACCCCAACAAACAGCTGGTTGTATCGTGATTTCTGTCTTTTCTGTGAACACTGGCGTGGAAGAGCCAACGGGGCGAAATAAATCGCAGCGTTTCCATGGTAACGGCAGGTCGGGACCACCTCGTGTGCGGTGCGCGGTCTTAAGGGGCGGAGTCTCAACGCTGCCTCCACGTGTCGAGTCGATACAACGGGAAAGCAGCATGAGTGTTTCATTGAGACGATTTAGCACATTCGTGGATGATTATTTCCATCTGAAGATGGACAGCAGCACTAACAGATGTTGTTTTCTCTTCCAGTGAAAATCCCACCCAATGGGCAAAAAAAAGGAATCCGTGACACAAGACAGAGGGAGTGAAGCCTCCAGGTAGATACAACTAAACATTAATTTACTATAAGAAGCGATAGATGTGTTGTTTCCATGTAATTAACAACGTTTGGGGTAATGCTAACTTTAGCAAAGATTAGCAAAAACATCAAATATGAACTGGGTTCATGTCTTAATTCTGGTAGTAAAGTTCAGGCCATATTTTATTTACTTTCAGTTATTATCTACACATTTATGGTGTTACAAGTTTTTATCACTGCTATTGAGAACCAACTGTATTGAGTTTGTTTGCTGAAAAAGCCCTTTCAGAGATGAACACCGCAGCTGATCGTTGTTCAGTATTAGTTTAAGTATCTCTCTGTGAAACATTTAAAAAGACATAACTGGTTGTGAATATAAGATTATATATTATTTAGGATTATGAATGTGATACACTGTAGCTTGACAACTGAAATGCAGTATTTAATTTCTTGTCTGCGTATATTTCAACATTAGTGACTCAAATGACACTTTTTTTTTCAGCTTAAAAGAGGAAAAAACAGAAGTAGTAGTAGAAAAAGAAGAAAGGGGAGAAGAAGAAGAAGAAAAAGAACCCCAAAATACAGATTCAAGATTCCCATGCATCTATAGATGTATCAAGACCTGGTGTTGGATTTTTGGTTTGATTATAATTCTGGTTTTTGCTTTGGTCCGTTGGAGCAAAACCCAGAATAAATTCACCGTCAAAGCCCAAATCACGCAGCCAGAGACGGAAAATCTAAAAGGCTACTATTCCTTCTTAAATTCTGAACAATTGTCCTTCCTTTGGAGATTCTGCAACAGGACTACCTTTGAGTGCTCATGGTGCCCGCATGGCTGGACCGAGCATGACTCGCGGTGCTTCTACTGCTTCACTGACCCTCAAACGTGGGTAAATGCTCAGGCCACGTGCATTCGATACCACGGTCACCTGCCAATTGTTTTAACTGAAGAAGATCAGAGGTTCTTGTCCAGGATCGCCATTGACCATAAAAGGCACAACTCTAAATTCAATGCATTATGGATCGGTTTGCAGGACATCATAAAGGAAGGACACTTTACCTGGGTCAATGGAAAGGAATTGGGGAATACTACTTTCTGGAAAGCAAGGAACCCGGACAATGTGATCCCCTCGTATGACAAGCGAGGAGAGGGACAAGACTGTGTGGCAATTGTTCCATGGATACGTGACAGAAAGGACTGGTACAATACATGGGATGACATCCTTTGCCGTGGTAAACGGCATTTCATGTGTGAGATTCCAAATTTCCCTTTAGAGGCAGTGAGGTATGTGGGTGGACAAAAAGTGACACCACCCCTATGGTAACATAAGGTCACGCCGAGTACAGAACAACAGCGGAGCAGCATCTTCCAAATGGTATCATCATCACAAAATCTACGCCATCGCTCACTGGATTCCTCGTTTTCCAGCTTCTCTCCAAGGCGCAAACCAACAAACGGAGCAAATATAGGCAGACTTTTGTTCTGCTTGAGCATTCTAGTGTTTGCTCTCCTGCCCGAAACATTCTAGAAGTCACATTGCGAGACCAACATGGAGACTTTGATAATACATCTTTCCAAATAGGTTTGCCTCTCCGGGATGGTCATCTCCACCTCTCGCTCGAGCATGAACGCACCAGCTCACCCGTCACCCAGGCTGACTATGAAGTGAAAAAGAGCTGACATGCTGGACATGACGGCCAGATGATGGTGGAAGAAAGAGTTTGGAGCCCAAAATTAATGCCCTGTTGTCCACCAGACATGGATTGTATTGATTGGGGGGAAAAGTGAAATGAGCATCTGATATGCTAATTACTAATATATACTTATTTCACTGTGGATTCTGTGTATAATAGTGCATGCACAATAAATATGTTCTACTTAAATCCAGTTAATGTCATATTTACAAAAAACACGATGAATGCTCACACTGGCAATGTCCGTGTAGAGTTCCTAAGAGATTTGGTGAGTTTGAAGAACATCCCAAACTGGCAGCAGATGCGCGCGGTCGGCATCTGTGTGGTTCTTATCGCCGTGTCCAATACGCTCGGAGAAAACGTCAGATATGTGGAGAAGCAAGATGCGCAACGTGTCACCGAAGGTTCAAAGCTCAGCCACTCTCTAACCACCGTCCAGCATGAGCACGCTTGGCGCGTCCGGCCCCGGCCTTCGCCGCGGTGCACCGCAACCTTGTCTGCAGTCCGCAGCGCTGCAGCGAGCATCAGATACAAGGACAGAGAGGGGATGTCGGGGGCTTTGAGATCTGTCAAATGCAGCATCCATCGCTAAACCCTCCTCGGTATGCTCAAGCCAGTGAGGACTCGGGACTGGAGAGCCAGTGGGAATGCTGGGGTAGAGGATGTCCTTCGACCTTTGCAGCGACCCTCTCATCACACAGGTGTTGGGAACGCTCAGCATCCCGGTGTGCTCAAACCACTCTCTTGCGGCCTTGCATCGAAAGTGAAGAGTGTATGGGGCAGCACTAGCATCCGTGGTCTCCCATTCACCCCAACCATGGGGACCTCATCACCCCGTGACGAGTGACTCCGGCGTGGGTCCTCCCGGCGCACATGTGCGGATCATCCCCCGGAGGAGGCGCCGGATACCCGGGCCACCTCAGCTGGAAGGGCCGCCTCTCTGCTCCGGGCGCCGAATGGTTTGCCAGAACTTTTTTCCGAGGCCGACTGGTACCCCCCCCGCTCACCCCCAATGGCCTCCTCCCAAACCCGACTTATTTATTTTTTTATTTATTTCCTCCTTCGGTTCGAAACGTGTTTTCCTCTTGCGCATGCGCAGCAGCGACGCGGAGCAGCTGTAGTTCCGGAGACCTGAAACTTGTGCCCGGTTCGGCACTCGGTGTCGGCGGCTTTGTCGGCGCAATTCCCTCTCTTCTCCTCAACTCGGTTGCAATTCGCGTTTGTTATCTGGCGATCAACGTCGCCGGGGACACGTTTGGACCCAGAGCTCCGGTAAGAGCACATGTGTCGTCCGGGAACCTCGTCTGACCGCGTTAGCACGCTAGCCGTGTGCTAGCGTGGCGAGCTGTTGTGTTTTGGCTTTAATAAGCGAGAGGGAAATTACTCTACCCGTAATATCTCGGGTGGTCATTAAAACACGTTCAGCGGTCAGCAGAACGGGGCTCTCTGTGTGCCGTAGTTACAGGATTGGACGGTGTCTTCCAGAGTCGATCGTCGCTAGCGTTAGCGCGTCAGAGCCTGTCTGAGCCTGTGTTTACCTCAGGTCTTGGTTCGTTCTGCCGTAAGAATTGCATTTAGAGCGGTGAATCTGCGTTGATGTGCGTATTTTATTCAATGTGCTTTATTTTCTATTGCATGTAATAGTTGTTTTTTTTAAAAAGAAAACCATTTTCCCCCCGACGCAGTAGATCCATCAAGGATGACTACAGCCGCCAGACCGACGTTTGAACCTGCAAGAGGAGGGAGAGGGAAAGGGGAAGGGGATCTGAGCGCCCTCTCTAAGCAGTACTCCAGTCGAGATCTCCCAGGCCACACCAAGATCAAGTACAGGTAATCATGGCGAAATTGGAACTCGTGGTCTACTGTGATCCCTCTCGTTCCTTTCATGAACTAACTATATATAATTGGCATCGTTATGTTTCTGACCTCAGGCAACCGACACAGGATGCCCCCGAGGAGGTGCGTGCCCGTGATTTCCGTAGGGAGCTGGAGGAGCGTGAACGTGTGGCTGCTCGGGAAAAAACCAGAGAGAGGGGACCAAGAGGTTTGTTGATTGCCCGCGTGGCTTTGTTCAACTGTGGAGGATATTTGAAATGTCCACACCTGCATTAAGTAGAATTCACCGCACTTGGCTGAATCTTACCTGTCCAGGAGTAAATTGGCAATGCTGTCGGTCTAGAAATTCTCCTCAGCTTTCGGCTGTCTCCATCTTTCAAAGGCAGATGTGCGACCTAGATCCTTGTTTGTGTCTTTGGGAATCACAATGAGGCCTTTTGCATTAATGTCAGACGTTTACAATGGAGGAAACATTTGTAGTTGAAGCTCAGTGGTAGCTGGCAACCTGGAGGGCGAAATGCTTCTGACTGTGATTGATAGGAGGGTGGTGCAAGAGAGCAAAACACAAAATGTAAGCATCAGCATTATTAACTGGCTGACACTTTGCTTTTGAGAATATTCTGGCTGGACTAATCTTGTCAGTGATCGTTTTAAATGAATTTGATTCCTTAATGTAAGGTGACATTTCTGATATATTGCTCCTTTGACTGTTTGGCTTTACTTTTTTTTTACGATTTTATTTGTCTTTACTGATTACCCACACAAGCATCTATTAAACCCTGATTTTCCAGAGCATACCACATCATCATCGTCGTCTTCATCATCATCATCTTCAAAGAGGCCCAGACTCGATCAGATCCCAGCGGTCAACCTGGATGCTGATGACCCTCTCACTGATGTAAGAGCTTCTGCTGCAGGAGTAAATGGCCACTTTGTGTTTGTGAGCTCGGATTAAGTTCTCGCTCAATGGTGGATTTTTGGCATTCACAGGAAGATGAGGATGAAGACTCCGAGGAGGACAGCGACGATGATGACACCGCAGCTCTTCTGGCGGAATTGGAGAAGATAAAAAAAGAGCGGGCGGAAGAGCAAGAGCGCAAAGTAAAGAAGCGTTTCAGAACATCGTGTTTTAACTGGTTGTCTGACAACAAAGCAAATAACTGAGAACAAAAGTGCTGACATTTCTGCCCCCCTGTTCTAGGAACGGGAGCAAAAGGCAGAAGAAGAGAGGATTCGCATGGAAAATATCTTGAGTGGCAATCCGTTAATTAATCTGGCAGGACAACAACAGCAACCACAGGCCCAGGCTCCGACTACATTCAAAGTCAAGAGAAGGTAAAACAAAAACACAACATGATGTATTGAAGAAACCTGTTGATTCCTTTTAGCAAATGAACCCTTTTTGTTAATGTTTTAAGGTGGGATCACGATGTTTTGTTCAAGAACTGTGCCAAAGGAGTAGACGAAGCACGGAAAGAGAAACGCTTCGTGAATGACACGCTGCGCTCCGAGTTCCACAAGAAATTTATGGAGAAATATGTAAAATAAAGGACTGTGAAGCTTTTTATTTTATTGTTTTATCATTTTTTTCGGCTCTTGTTAATGTTGTCACCGCCCTCTTTTCTAAGAATCGTGGAAGGCATTTAACTAAAATCTTGAAAGCATTGGTTTCCTGGTGCTCATTAGTTTCCATTGATATGTTGTATAGAAATGTTTTGAATTACATTCTTTGAATAAAGCTCACAAAAAGTTTGTTTTCAGTTTTATTTAAGCTTACAGGCTTACTTTTGTCAGTTTCTTTAAATAGACAAGTGTGCCAGAGAATAAACAGATATACAGAGCATACATAATTTTCAATTCGTTTCAGTCAATTACCAGTCACTGAACATGTTTAATTAGATTTTGTAAACCTGTCACATTCAAATTTTGTGCTGATTTCATTGCAATAATTAAAGAGCGAGGGCTGAATTAATTATACTATTAATTGCAATAGCAATTAGTTGCTTTTTATTTTTAATTGATTTAGGCAAAGTCAAATGTGAATCTGACAATTGGTCCCCGATCCCTCGTCCATAAAGGCATTTCAAATAGAGTAGCATAAATATACCAGCGTAAACATCCGTTCTAGCCACGTTTGTGTTCACCTGATAAATAAATGTTCGGATCCTTGATTCAAGTGAAAGTCCTCGACTCAGCCGGCGTGGAGCTGCATGCTTGATGGTGCTGGGATGATCTCATGGGTCCCAGTCTGGGCTGTGGGCCGGGGTGTCTTTGTCTCGTGTGGGTGCAGGCGCGTCTCCGGGCCTCCGGGTGGCGCTCTTCTCGGACCCAGGAGCTCCTCAAGCCCGACGCGACGGCTGCTGGGGGGGAAAAAATGGCAGCTTCCTCTCGGCCGTGGGGATTTAGTGTGGCCCGGGAGAGGATTTAACGACGATCCGGGGCACGGGAAGGTCGAAATCCGAGCCGGTGCGGTGGGGAAACATGGAGAAGAGCGGGAGTGTCGACAGCCTGGGCTCGAAACGGTCCTCTTCCCGTCAGCCGAGTGTGGATTCATTATCCAGGTAGTCCTGATCCAAGCGTCCCGAACGGTCCTAAGTCACCACTAAAGTCTGACATTAGACTGCTAAAGCCTGATTAAACTCTTACAGTGGAGGACAGGTAACTAGTAATTGAGTAAGTTTCTCCTGACAGCCACCAATGACTCAGCTTCATGTAGCTTTAAGCCTGAATGTGTAAAACTGTTATACTTTTTAAAAAAAAATCAAGTGAGACAAGATATCAGATGCAAAGGTGTTATTATAGTAATATTAAGATGTAATACTGGCGTGGGGAAAGTGTTAAACTTGCATATTTATTTTTAGAGGTTAAATTCTTGCTTGTCAAAAGCTTCAGGGCCTTGAAACGTACAGATTTTTCAGGCAGCATGTGGATATTTGATGAGTGCATATTTGGCTCAAAATAAGGATTCTGTCTGATCTTTGTCGCTCCTCAGCACTTCCACCTCTCGCTCCGACCGCTCTGCCCAAACCAAGCCACCCTCGGCCATGTCCTCGGACTCTGTGTCCACCTCTACAGAGCTCTCCCCGGAGCTCCGGGTTAGTGGTCTGCACCGAGACCTGCGCTCATTGTTCACTAGGTAATACTAAGCACAACTCTTGTCTTTTCTGCACCCTTTTAGGTGAAGCCTAAGGCTGTTAACAAGGTATGCCCTCAAACCCATGTCAGCATGTGCTTCTAGAATTTACGTGAGAACGTTTCAGGTTGTTGAATTAAAAGTTGTTCCCGTATTTACGTATCAATTGTATATAATGTCTCCAGAAGGTGCTAAGAGATTCTGACAAAGAGGAACCGCAGTTATTACCAAATGAAATGCTGCAAAACATGGGTAGGTTCTTTTGCAACCACAGCCGTGTGCGGACACTTTCACCTGAGCCTGTTTTTATGTTTTTATTTGTGTTTTAATGTCCAGCCCAGGATGTCACCTACTTCTGTCCTTTTATTGGGGCACTGAGGGGGACGGTCACAGTTACCAACTACAGGCTTTTCTTCAAGTGTATGGACAGGGTATGTCAAGAGGGCTACATTTATGTTTGAAAAGGTTTTTTTTTTTTTGTAATTAATTTTTAAAATGTGACGAATCGTCGTCCCCTGTGCCATCCAGGATCCGACGTTTGTACTAGATCTGCCCCTTGGAGTCGTGAGCCGTGTGGAGAAAATAGGTGGCGCTTCAAGTCGTGGCGACGTATCCTATTTACTGGTTTGCAAGGTAATCACCTGGTAGCCATCCGTAGTATTATTTATTGGCAAATTAGATTATTTATTAAAACAGTCGATGCAAAGTTATTGAAAATAGAACAACCGTATTAGCGTAGTGTTCACTGGCAGTCCACATATCAGTGCTTGACCATGACCTGCTCTCCCTCTGTACAGGATATGCGTCACCTACAATTTGCACACAAACAAATAGAGGACACGCTCAGGAAGTCCATTTTTGAAGTAGTCGTGAAATTTGCCTTTCCTGTTTCCAACGGCCTGGTGAGTGCTCATCAGTCACGCCGCCTCTGACGTCATAGCTGAATAATCGCGGGTTCCCCCTCTCTCACGTTTGGACCCGTCTCTCTTTCTCCGTGTTCTGCATAGCAAATCTTTGCCTTTGATTATGGACAAGTCTTCCCTGAGAACGGATGGAAGGTGTACGACGCTGTCTCGGAGTACAAAAGACAGGTGCGTGAAAGGGACACATCTGGTGGGCATAATGATGTTTGTTTTTTTTTTTGTTTTGTCTTTTTTTAAACATGCGCGTCTCGCCTGTGTTTTAAAGAGCATCCCCAATGAAAGCTGGAGGATCACGAAGGTGAACGACCACTACGACCTCTGCGACACCTACCCGTCAACCTTAGTGGTGCCTGTCAACATACCGGACGAAGAGTTGAAGAGAGTGGCTGCCTTCCGTGCAAAGGGAAGGATACCCGTGAGTCTGCGGCGCCGCTCCAGCCTCTTCCTGCGACGGGGCGCGCCCGTGCCGATGTTGCGCTGTCCTTTGCGCCGCAGGTGCTCTCGTGGATCCACCCGGAGAGCCAGGCGACGGTGACGCGCTGCAGCCAGCCCATGGTCGGGGTGAACGGCAAACGGAGCAAGGACGACGAGAAATACCTCCAGGCGATCATGGACGCGAACGCCCAGTCCCACAAGCTCTTCATTTTCGACGCGAGGCCCAGCGTCAACGCCGCTGCCAACAAGGTTCGGGGTTCCCGGCTCGAGACAGCGCGTGCCTTCGACGGGCTTCCCTGTGCCGAGCTCGTCGGCGTCACTCTGCTTCCTGCGTTCTCAGATGAAGGGAGGGGGTTACGAAAGCGAGGACGCGTATCAGAACGCTGAGCTGATTTTCTTGGACATCCACAACATCCACGTGATGAGAGAGTCGCTCCGCAAGCTGAAGGACGTGGTCTATCCCAACATTGAGGACTCCCACTGGCTCTCCAACCTGGAGTCCACTCACTGGCTGGAGCATATCAAGGTGCGCGTAACGACCCCTCCAAATGACAGAACCCGGAGGAGGGCCTTGATTTCATTGTTTGTATTTCTTTATTTCTTATATCCCTCTCTTTCCTCGTAGCTGATCCTCGCTGGAGCGCTACGGATCGCGGACAAAGTGGAGTCCGGGAAAACCTCGGTGGTGGTGCACTGCAGCGACGGCTGGGACCGGACGAGCCAGCTCACCTCCTTGGCCATGCTCATGCTGGACGGTTATTACCGCACCATCCGTGGTTTCGAGGTGCTGCTCGAGAAGGAGTGGCTGAGCTTCGGCCACCGCTTCCAGCTGGTACGCAGGCGTCGGGCGCTTCCGGGCACTTTCGGCGGCGCGTCAAACGCCTCGCTCCGCCGCTGATTTTTCCTCGTCTCTGATATTTTCTCCAAGCGCATTGGACACGGCGATAAGAACCACACGGACGCCGACCGCTCGCCCGTTTTCATCCAGTTTGTCGACTGCGTGTGGCAGTTGACTAGACAGGTGAGAAACAGAACCGACGCGTCCAGACTTCTCCAGAATACGACATTTAAGGGTTCTAAAGGGGCCGTTGTGTTTGTTTTTTTTTTCTGAAGTTTCCCTCTGCGTTTGAGTTTAACGAATACTTCCTGGTCACCATCCTGGACCACCTGTACAGCTGCCTGTTTGGGACATTCTTGTGCAACAGTGAACAGCAGAGAATGAAGGAGGTGAGTTTATCTGTACCACCGCTGTTGCTGGACGAGTCGAATGTCAAAGATACCAAAATGTTGATCAGGCCTACTTGGCTCTGGTTGACTGTGAGGAATGTCGAAGCCAGAAAATATTTCCCTTGAGAAACTAAGTGTAACCTGTTTAATCCATTAACCACGGTTGGTACATGCTTTTCATGTTTATCAAGATATCATATTAACAAAGTTCAGAAGGTCCTCTGGGATTCTGAAAACATTGACAAATGATCCAGTTTTGCCTGCTTTCATTCTAAAGCGGCTTCACCTCATTTCACAGGAGATCCCGAAGAGGACGGTGTCATTGTGGTCTTGCATTAACAGTCAGCTGGAGGAGTTTACCAACCCCCTGTATGTCAACTATTCCAACCACGTGCTGTTCCCCGCCGTCAGCTTACGTCACCTGGAGCTCTGGGTCGGCTACTACATCCGCTGGAACCCCCGTATGAGACCTCAGGTGCGCCGCAGCTCTCTCTGACATGGGTGTTTCACACATATCTCACATATTCAGACCTGCTGTGATACCCCCCCCCCCTCTTTTTCCCTCGCCAGGAGCCCGTTCACCAGCGTTACAAGGATCTGCTTGCAAAACGCGCCGAGCTGCAGAAAAGAGTGGATGAGCTGCAGCGGGAAGTCACCAACCGGTCGGCGTCGTCGTCGTCGGAGCGGGCCGGCTCCCCCACGCGCTCCATCACCCCAGTGCAGACCTTCGTTTGAAAGCAACCCGCGACCCCTCGCACGTCCAGGAGCCGCCTAAACCTGTGTGCCACTCTGGTGACTGACCACATCCATGCACTAATCCATGATGACTGTATTTACACCTCTCACAGGTCCTGTAGCACCGGGGAGGGGTGTGTGTTTGTGTGTGTGTGTGTCACACAGCTTTACTGCAACCATTTTGTGCTACAGGGATAAGTAACCGGTGTTGTTAGTTTTACTTAGAATATGGACCAACCTTCTGTCAGTGTTTGTTTTGCAAGTACACTAAAATGTTGCACTTCATTCCACTACACAGTAGATGTTAAAGAGCAATAACAATATTGCTGTGACATTATCTATCGCTGCAAAACCTGAGCACAAACTACCACTAATAAGAAATGTAGCTTAAGGGCTTTGACAATAGCATCTTAGTATTAAAAATACTATGTTAAAAAAAAAAAAAAAACCCAGCGTGCATTAATACATGTTAGGAGTTCCCTTTGTACTAACAAACCTGTACTTTAAAAAAAAAAAAAAAACTTAAATACTATCATGTATGGTAGTCTTCCAGTTAAGATTGTTGACTTTTGTAAGTTTAATTTTTCTAAACAGTTGACGTTATTTATTTTCCATGTAGTCTAGTCATGTATTTATGGATGACAAACACATCGTAGTTTCATCTCATTTTAATTGACATTCTCTTGCGTAACTTGATCATTCATTCAGCGTGTGCAAACAGCTCCCGCAGATTTGTCTTCTGATCTGGAACGCCGCTGTTGACTTGTGTTGGCGACACAACGCATCAATCATCTGTGCCTTTGACCTGAACACGGACTGACTAAGAACTCGTCTCGATTAGCCTTCCTTCGTGGCATCAAATCAAAACTCTAGCACGTTTCCACTAAACACTACACTATATCATTGAGGAATGTTTCCAATCGTCGCGTAACCATAATATCAGTGAATATATCAGTAATGAATACGGCATTGTGAGGGCATGTGGGAAAGAAAGTGCCTTTCAATTATGATTAAATGAATAAAAGGACATTAAAGAGCGAGCATGTCAGTGTGAACTGAATAATGTTATGCTGCAGAATCTATGAAAGCATTGTTGTAGTGGTAAAACAGACCCCCTTCTGAAGTATTTGCTTTTATAGAAACAATAGTTAATCCCTCTGGGATCTTTTATTGCCTCCTTTGGCAACAACGGAACCTGGACCGCAAGAACCTACTTTGCATTTTAACAATAAGCAATATGCAATGTAATTTAACTGTTTTTTAAAGGGGGTTTGGGGCTTTTCTCGTCCCTCAAAGCGGTTTAAAAGCGGCGCTTGTCGCTCGACGCTCCCGCCGGCGGGACAGCCTGCCTTTCTTCTTCTGCGGAAGCGCCGGCCGCTTCCGGTCACGTGACGGCGTCGTTACCAAAAAAAGAGAAGGAAAACAGGAAAATACCTCGAAGAAGAAGAAGAAGGAGGAGGAGAAGAAGAAGAAGGAAAATACCTCAAAGGAGGAGGAGAAGAAGAAGAGGGAAAAGACCTCCCTCGGCGCTAGCTGTGGAAACTTCACACAAAGGCACGAAAGGGCTCGGCAGCGCCGCCGCATCTCGGTCGACGGGCCTCGTGTCGGCTCCGAGCGGCGGACGACCCCCGGACGTCTGGACGGCATTGTTCCTCTCCCTGCCTCCCTCCCTCCCTCCCGAGCTCGGCTAGCCCCGCTGCTGCCCCGCTGGCCCGGGCCGACGCTGGGTGCGAGGGAGCCTCCGGTCCTCCGGAGACACTCGGGCGAACCCGCCCCGTTTGCAGGCGGACGGACGTCCTCCGAGCCCCGCTGCGGTGTTCTGTGACGAGGGGGGGGCGATGGCGACGTCGGCTCTGTACGCCTGCACCAAGTGTAACCAGCGGTACCCCTTCGAGGAGCTGTCGCAGGGCCAGCAGCTGTGCAAGGTACTCCTGCGTGTGTGTGTGCATGCGTGTGTGTGTGTGTGTGTGTGCGGGGGGGGGGCAAGCACCCAAAAGAAAACAAACAAACAAACACTCGTGGGCACGAACAAGGGCCGTGGTTATGTAATGCGCGTTTGAGCAGCCTCAAAAACGACATCTCGTCGGGGTTCTGGTGGATCCAAGGGGGGTTGCGTGTGTCTGTGTGTGTGTCTGTGTGTGTGTGTGTGTGTGCGTGCGCGTGTGTTTGGAGGGTGGTTACGCGTCTGTGGAACCTGTTGTGCAACGCGCCTTTGCAGGGTGTGTGTTATTACTCACTTGACAACTTGTTGCTTTCTGCTTTTGATCTCGACACTCTTAAGTTCTCACGCACCTCCTCTCGTCCGCGTCCACGCTGGCGAAGGCGCCGAGTTATTTTAGGGAGCACGGTTATGCTCATCACAAGTGGATTTGAAGCTTTGGATATTAAACAAAGGCGCTGCGGCTTAACAAAATAAGGATTGTATCGTTTTTCAGCCGATGACATTCCCTTTTTTTTTTTTTAAATCTTTGCAGGAGTGCCGGATCGCACATCCGATAGTCAAGTGCACGTACTGCAGATCTGAATTTCAGCAGGAGAGGTAAGAAGTGATGCACCACAACAGCGACTGGAGCTGCATCTCCTGCGGTTGGTTGTGGTTTGATAGTCCGTCTTTGTCTTTGCAGTAAAACCAACACTATCTGTAAGAAATGCGCCCAGAATGTTAAACAGTTTGGAACGGTAAGTCGGTCTAATCCAACCTCGCACCTTGTTTCTCCGTGTTGCATTTGCATTATTTCCACGTGCGTTTGTCTTCCAGCCCAAACCCTGCCAGTACTGTAACATCATTGCGGCTTTCATCGGAACCAAGTGCCAGCGTTGTACCAACTCAGAGAAGAAGTACGGACCTCCACAGACATGTGAGCAGTGCAAACAACAGTGTGCCTTTGACCGCAAGGAGGAGGGTAGAAGAAAGGTGGGAGACATGCACACGGACCTTGTCCCGCATGACCCTGATCCTTTTTCCTGAGCTTTCAACCGTCTTTCCCGAAGGTGGACGGGAAACTGTTGTGCTGGCTCTGCACCCTGTCCTACCGCCGAGTCCTGCAAAAGACCAAGGAGCAGAGAAAGGGCTTTGGCTCCTCCAACTCCTCGTCCCTGAACGAGAAAGACCACCATTCCAGATCTCACCACCACCACCAACACAGACAAAGCAGCTCGCACCACAAGTACGTCATCTGTCACGTCAACTCGCCCTCTCGTAGTTCTCGCATCACTAACACCCGCGCACACACACAAACATTTTTAGCCATTTGCATCTGTTTTAACCGTAGAAACGTGAATCCGCCAACTGACAGCTAACATATCTTTGACAGGCTGAGTGGGAGTTTAAGTCCTGAACAGGAGCAGGGTCTTTGGAAGCAGAGGTAAACATGTTCCTCTTCAGTAAATGGTGCAGTTTTTAAGTCGCAGGTTGTACAGGTGTGTTTATTTCTCCTTCCAGCCATAAATCGTCTTCAATCCAGAAGGAGACTCCAAAGAAGAAACCAAAACTGGAGTTGAAGCCATCTAACGGGGACAGGTATGATGAGGAGATGGTGGATTTATGTTTATAGTGTCTGTAAACGCATCGCCGTACTTGCTTCACGGTCTTTCCGTTTTGACGCCAGTAGCTCCATCACTCAGTCGATGGATTCTGGAGGCACAGACAACTTCATTCTCATCAGCCAGTTGAAGGAGGAAGTGATGTCACTGAAGAGACTCCTGCAGCAAAGGGACCAAACCATTCTGGAGAAGGACCGCAAGGTGTGCATTGACCCATCATCAATGACCCTTTACTTATGGATTTGTATTTAATCAACGCTGCTTTATACATTTTGCCTGTAGCTCACAGAGCTCAAAGCAGACTTTCAGTACCAGGAATCCAATATGAGGCTGAAAATGAACCAAATGGAGAAATCACACAAGGATTCTATGGAGCAACAGCAGGTACAGTCTGAAAGGAGCATGTGTTGTTCTATATCAGACGCCTTCCTTTCTTCTAGTGTGTTTCATAAAGTGACTCAGTTGTTGCAGTCTGTTGCTATGGATACAGCTGTGGCATGTTCTAAGCCGTTTCCTTTCAACTATGTGGTCTAGTATTATGAATCTTGATTTTAACTGTTTCAAATCTCTGTGCATTAGCGTCAGTCAGAATTCTTAATGTGGAAGTACCAAAGACAGCACGGCGAGCTGCTTTAAACAGACGGAGGAAGCTACTGATCGATACGTTATAAGGATTGCGGCAAAGATAATAGAGAGGTTGAAGATCCTCTGATGTGAGGAAGGTTTAACACACTGTGGATCTTCACCTGACAAAAGCCAGAAAAGGGGGGGGGATATTTGCCTCCATCAGAATAGAAACAGCGAAGTTCTTCCCGACACAGGACAAAAATGCTCCCACGAAAGCCACAGGTTTTCACCCACGCGTCTCTTCTCACGTTTGTCTCCACAGGCCAAGAACAGAGAGCTGATGAAACAAGTGGCGGCCCTCTCTAAAGGAAAAAAGTTTGACCGGACAGGAAGCTCCCTGCTCCTGCCCTAACGATAGGTCGGGCAGCGGGTCACGACACAGACGGACTTCACTGTTTCAACACTGTGAAAGTCTCCCCTCCTGTGTTTCCTCATCGTCATCGACAGCGATCGCTCCGTAACTGGTGACAGCCAGAGACTGTGGTGGACACGGGGGATCAGTTATTCAATCAAAGAATTCTTTCTCTGCTTCTCAACATCTTTTCAATATTTTCCGGCAACTTTTTCCCACTGGATTGACGTGACCGCGGTTGGAAGACCGAGCCCCCACCTTTACAAACTGCCAGGCCAGAACAGAATGCATCACATGCAAACGTGGGTAGCTTTCTGTTGCCTTGGTGCATCCGCTTCATTTTTTTTTTTTTTTTTTTAATGATGTCACTCATCTTATTTATTCAAATGTATTTCTTAGCTTTTTTATTCCATTATGATGAACTAGAGGGATATTCCACCTGTTGGGGTTTTCTTCCATAGAAATCAGTTCTATTTTTCTAAATTGATGGATGGAAAGTTCTCCCTAAGGGGAGAGCCCGTGCAACTCAACATTTTATGCAAACATGGGATGGGTGACTGTTGAGCTGCGGCTCAAATGTAGATGACTCTGCAACAATTCAGAAATCAACACACAGTTAAAGGCTGTCTGAGTTTTATAGACTGTTTCCCTTTAGTGGAACGATTGTAGTACCGCATGATTTACTGCCAGACACGGGTTGACATTGTGGACAGACATGCATCTCCCTCCCATCTTTCCATTGTTCTTTTTTTTTTAAAGAATCGTGTGTAAAAGTATTACTGGGGTCAGCCATTGTATTTAAACTATTGCTTGTTTATGTTTTAGTGAAAACAGTATGTGTCTGGTAAGGCCAGTTAAGATGAAATGCCTGTAGATGCTTTTTAAAGGAACACACCATGCATTATCGGGCTGGTTTCATACTGTGGCATCCACAATCTCTTTTGTACTTTTTTCCAAAACAAGTGTTTAAAAAAAAAAAAAAAAAAGAATTAAAACTGGCTAAATGTAACCATTTACTTTTTTAAAAATGTTTGTTATTCAACACATACTCCAACTGTTGGACATTAGAAATTTAAATGTTTCAGCACTAATGAATTTCTGCCTTTTTGTTTCCTGTTGTTTTATTTCACAGTCCCTGGTGTCAGGTCGATTGAGAGGTCTGTTTTAGGCCTTCAGACTTTTATTACTCACTTGTCTCACATGAAAAAAAGAAATCTTCCATCTATGCAGATGGCTGAGATAAATCTATCTTTTACAATCACAAAAAGTACAGTTCATAGAAATTCAATTTATACGGTGACCTAAGAACAAAGCATCAAGGGATTTTCACCTCCGCCAAGGAGGTTATTTGGTGTTTGTAAGTGAAGAAAATAAGTTAACGCATTTTAACGACGTTTTCAGGAAATGTTGATAAGGGGTCAATGAACAGATTAAATTTTGGTAATCTACTATGACAGTAACCTTGTATTACCTGTAATTTAGTCCACACTACAGGTGTCAGAGGATGTGGGAGAGGGACCTGCTTGGCGGAGGTCTGTCCTCCACTTCTTTTCTAGGTATTAAATAAAAACGCTGAAAGCATCAGTGTGCATTGAGGAAATTATCAATTATAAAATAAAGAAAATCACATTTGGGCAAGATATGAGCATATATTCCGTGAGGTACCTATATATAGCAGCGATGCGGCGGTAGAGTTCAAATTTCCCACGAATCTAGGAGCACTTGAACGCCTCACGATGCTCTTCCGGGTCACCAGCTAGCGCTCTAGCTTGACCCTGTGTGGATTCCCGGGTAGCTAACAAACAAAAACAAAGAGTTTTACCGAGTTTAGGGACAAAATGCGACGTTAAACACGTGCAGATGATAATTTCAAAAGCAATTTTACACAAGATTCCGATAGGCGGAGAAAAATGTCTCGATAACGCGAGTAATCGGGGTATTTAGCTCGCAGCTAACTTTGACGAATGAAACGTACATGAAATAGTCACATCCAGGCTCCGTAAACACCCAAAGTAACGTCCTGCAAGGTGAGTTTAACCCGCAGCCGTGAGATCATTTGCGTCTTCCTTGTTCGGGTATTGCTTTATCAGCGGGGATCACAAACTCGGACAGCACCAGCGGCTTAAAAGAGAAACATCGACCTGTCGGGGGTGTTGAAGGGTCAAAGCAGCTGTTCGGGGGGATGTTACAAGTGTGTGTGTGTGTGTGTGTGTGTTTGTGCGTGTGTGTGTCGCCAACAGGATGTCGGACTCGGACAGCGACGAGGACCAGGACAGACCTTTCTCTCTGACTGGGTTCCTCTTTGGAAACATCAACGAAGACGGACAGCTGGAGGGGGACAGCATTCTGGACAATGTAGGACCTCTAGCTGCAGCTTTAACCGAGGTGATGGCATTTACTGATCTGTGGTTATCACTTGCAGGAATCCAAAAAGCATTTGGCGGGTCTGGGCTCTCTGGGTTTGGGCTCACTCATTACAGAGATTACAGCAAATGAGGAGGACAATCGAGATGAAAGCAAAAATTCTGGTAATGAGAAGAGCTGATGGAGTACTCAGTTTCACCAGGGAAGTGAGGTAGAAACTTACAGGTGCTCCACTTTGTCCAGGCTGGGTCAAGAGCACTGAAGATGCTGTTGACTACTCCGACATCAGCGAGGTTGCTGAAGATGAGACAAAGAAGTACCACCAGGCCATGGGGTCTTTGCACCCCAATAGGAAAACCGGTGATTGACACACAGGCACTTCTATACGTTTATCTTTTGATAACACAAATAAACATGTCCTAAATGATATTTTCACTGTTTGTTGTAGATGATGAGGATGACTACGATGCAGACTGCGAGGACATTGACTCCAAATTGATGCCTCCTCCGCCTCCGCCGAGCCTTCCTGGATCTATCAAGAAAGAGGAGCCGAGCCCCCAGAGCACAAATGGTAACAGCATTTCTAAACAGGAGTATATTTGAAGTCGGTCTAACTTTCTATAAAACTGCTCTTCTGTTGATTATTTTATTCCTCGTGGTGGTGTTATTACACTTAGGTTTCATTAGCTGTTAAACCCAGTGCCGTTATGTCCCTGTATTGTAACTATGAAGTTTGTGTGCAATTGTATGTGTTGCTGTTGTGATCTGTAACCACCTCTCCTTACAGTTGGGGAGGAGGGTGATGGCATTATTCTTCCATCCATCATTGCACCGTCCTCTACTGGTGATAAGGTCGACTTCAGCAGCTCCTCTGACTCAGAGTCAGAAACTGACCGACCTTGCCAGGGTTTGGGGACCCGGGGCGCCCCAGATAGGCTCAACCTTCCTCTTGCGGGTATCATGCAGAAAGACGCTGCCAAAGCATTACCAAGTGTTACAGAGCTTTTCCCAGAATTTAGACCTGGAAGGGTAAATCCTTCAATCCTAACACAGTGAAAGTATGTCTTCTTACCAGTATCTTCAACTGTTTTGATAATCCTTTTTTTGCGCAGGTGCTCAGGTTCTTGCGGCTTTTTGGTCCTGGAAAAAACGTGCCGTCTGTTTGGAGAAGTGCCCGCAGAAAGAAAAAACGGAAACACCGAGACCCTCAGCCTGGGACGCCTCCTCCAGACGCTGAACCTACAGAGCAAAATCCGGAGAAGAAATCCGGATGGATTTATGAATATGCGGCCCCTCCTCCCCCAGAACAGTGCCTCTCTGACGACGAGGTACGTCTTTAACAGTTCAGACCAGAACTAGACTCTGATTATTCCAGGAACCTTTTTTTCTAGAAGCTTCAAATTGCATTTATCACCTGCCATACTCTTTTGTCCAGATAACCATGATGGCTCCAGTGGAATCTAAGTTCTCTCAAACCTGTGGTGATGGAGACAAAGAGACTGAGTCTCGCCCCAAGATAGCAGAATGGCGATATGGTCCAGCCCAGCTTTGGTACGACATGCTGGGTGTCTCTGAGGATGGTAGCAACTTCAACTATGGGTTCAAACTGAGAGAAAACCTGCCCAGTGAGCCTGAGAAGCCAGATATGCCTAAAGAAATAACAGAGCCTTCACACAAGGTACACAGATATGGAGATACTTGTATGGACATATTTTCATATTTGTATTTGTAAATGATAGATTGATCATTATTGTAATTTATTTCCTAAAATTGTAGCTACATGAGGAAGAAAGCCTTGACGGAGCTGATGAGGATGATGATAAAGAAGCACCCATTGACAAAGCAGCCCTTGAGGATGAGCTCTTCATGATGGTCACTCAGTTGCAGTGGGAAGACGATATTATCTGGAATGGGGAGGATGTAAAACACAAGGGCACCAAGACTCAGCGGGCCAGCCTGGCTGGGTGGCTCCCCTCAAGTATGACCCGTAACGCTAATGCTTACAATGCTCAGCAGGGTAAGAAAGCAAACATTAGAATGACCAGTAATGCTAAAACAGAGTGTAAAAACAGAGACGTAATTACAAAAAAAAAAATCTTCCAGGTCTGACGAGGAGTAATTCCCAGATCGTAACACCTACGCCTCCACCTATGCCCAAGGTTCCTTTGATGTCTAGCTCCAAACGTGAGAAAAACAGCCACGATAATCACGGTTAGTGACATTTTTGAGATTAACTTGCAGGCAATACATTCTCCAGGCCATTTTTAAATAGGAACATGACTTTTCATTTAATGGATGGACATTTCTCTTGTTTGTCTGCAGCATCTCATGATGACGACCCTCCCTGGTTCTCCATATTCCCCATCGATAATGAGGAATTAGTGTATGGACGCTGGGAGGATAACATTATCTGGGATGATCAGGAGATGGATCATATGCTTTCACCGCCTGTTCTTACCCTTGATCCCAATGATGAAAATATTATCCTAGGTATATTTACAGTTCAGTTTCTTTGGGTGACAGTGTTTGACATTACCTGCTAACTCATATTTGCCTTTCAATTCATATCTGCTTCCTTGTGTAGAAATTCCAGATGAAAAAGAGGAGATGACCTCTCACTCACCATCAAAGGAAAATAAAAAAGAAACCGCAATCAAAAAGAGTCGCATCCTCTTGGGGAAGACTGGAGTGATAAAAGAGGAGCCACAGCAGGTAAAGTGTCAGTGTAAATGGGGACTTTAAGTGGAGGCAGCCATTATATCAAACTGGAAACAGCAGATAGGTTTCTGAAATCAAATTAGAATACCAGTGTGAGAAGCTTGATGTCTGTGTTCTCAGAATATGTCCCAGCCTGAAGTGAAGGACCCATGGAACCTCTCCAATGATGAGTTCTACTATCCAAAACAGCAGGGTCTCAGGGGGACCTTTGGTGGTAACATTATTCAGGTAAACTATAAATAAATGATTTAAAGATATTCTAACTTCTGAATCCATTGCTTACATATACTGTTTATAAAGTAACCATCAGCCATAACATACAAGGTCTGAATATACCATATACTGAATCTAATTACTCTCCTCGTAACAGCACTCCATTCCTGCACTGGAGCTGCGTCAGCCCTTCTTCCCCACTCACATGGGTCCGATGAAGCTACGCCAGTTTCATCGACCGCCTCTGAAGAAGTACTCATTCGGAGCTTTGGCTCAGCCAGGACCTCACGCTGTCCAGCCGCTCCTTAAACACATCAAAAAGAAGGCCAAGGTGGAGCCCTCCTTTAAAACGCACCGGTGCTGTGTTAAAATGTGCGCCGGCTCTAAACGTTGGTGGTTCTCTGTTGGTGTAGATGCGAGAGCAGGAGAGGCAGGCTTCAGGAGGAGGAGACATGTTCTTCATGAGAACCCCGCAGGATTTAACAGGCAAAGATGGAGATCTGATCCTGGCTGAATACAGTGAGGAGTACCCACCTCTTTTCATGCAAGTGGGCATGGCCAGCAAGATCAAAAACTATTACAAACGGGTCAGTGTGTAGATTCTTTTTTTTTTTAAATCAAGATGCTTTTTTTCTGCTGGATGAAATAGTTAAAAACTCTTTGTGACATGTTGCTCTAGAAACCTGGAAAAGATCCCGGAGCTCCTGACTGTAAGTATGGAGAGACCGTGTACTGCCACACGTCACCTTTCCTGGGTTCTCTCCATCCTGGACAGCTGCTTCAGGTCAGAACTTTTACCATCAAAGACTCAGTCTATGGATAAGATCAACTATTTGGTCTAAGCTATGTGGTCGATCCTTTTCTCCAGGCATTTGAAAACAACCTTTTCCGAGCTCCAATTTACCTGCACAAGATGCCAGAGACGGATTTCTTGGTTCTACGAACACGACATGGCTACTTTATCAGAGAGCTTGCAGACATTTTTGTAGTGGGCCAGGAGTGCCCCTTGTTTGAGGTTCCGGGTCCTAATTCCAAGCGAGCAAACACTCACATCAGAGACTTTCTGCAGGTATGCTTCACTCTTTCATCTGCCTCGGGAAGCTTACCCTTGATCAGTGCTGATGCCTAACAGTCGCGCCCCTGCTCTGTAGGTGTTCATTTACCGTCTGTTCTGGAAAAGCAAAGATCGGCCTCGCAGAATTCGCATGGAGGATATAAAGAAAGCCTTCCCCTCTCACTCAGAGAGCAGCATCAGGAAACGGCTGAAACTCTGTGCAGATTTCAAGCGTACAGGTAAACTGGGCCCCTTCGTCAACCCCAGTCAGAACAAATCTAGAGAAGCAAGCTGCTCAGTGCTGCATTCTCATGCAGAATGGCTTTTTCAGTAAGAGTAAATGTCTGTTTCCTCCGCAGGCATGGATTCTAACTGGTGGGTGTTGAAGCCTGACTTCAGGCTGCCCACAGAAGAGGAGATCAGGGCAATGGTGTCTCCAGAACAGTGCTGCGCTTACTATAGCATGCTTCACGCAGAGCAGAGGCTCAAGGTAACCTCTACTGCTGCTTCACTTCACACTGTGTAACAGAGTCTCATCACTTCATGAATTTACCCACTTAGGATGCTGGATATGGTGAGAAGTCCTTCTTTGCACCAGAAGAGGAGAATGAAGAGGACTTTCAAATGAAGATAGATGATGAAGTATTCACTTCCTCATAAACGAAGGTCTTCTAAGTTGTGAGATTTGTAGCATGCTGATGATTTTATTACCATTCTAGGTACGGACTGCTCCTTGGAACACAACCAGAGCTTTTATCTCTGCCATGAAGGGGAAATGTCTGTTGGAGGTTACAGGTGTAGCGGATCCCACAGGCTGTGGAGAGGGTTTCTCCTACGTCAAAGTGCCCAACAAACCCACACAGCAGAAGGTCTGATCATCTAGATTAAAAGCCCACCACCTTCTGCCAAAGTAAAGAAGTTGGAATCTGATCACGTGTCTTTGCTCAGGATGACAAAGAGCCACAGCCTGCCAAGAAAACAGTGACGGGGACGGACGCAGATCTGAGGAGGCTGTCACTGAAAAACGCCAAACAGCTGCTGCGCAAGTTTGGTGTACCAGAAGAAGAGGTACGGACTTTTGTATGAGACTAGCACCCTCTTGGGTAACAAAGTTGTCATTACCGCTGCTTTAATCGATCGTTTGTGAACTAGATCAAAAAGCTTTCGCGTTGGGAGGTCATCGACGTGGTGAGAACTATGTCCACGGAGCAGGCGCGCTCAGGCGAGGGCCCCATGAGCAAGTTCGCCAGGGGTTCTCGTTTCTCCGTTGCGGAACACCAAGAGCGCTACAAGGAAGAGTGCCAAAGAATATTCGACCTGCAGAACAAGTGAGAGCGGTGTTTGGGTTTCAGCGTTATTAAAGCCCCGGTGGGACCGCATGCGGGATCAGTTTCTTTGTTATTCCCTTCTCAGAGTGTTGGAGTCCACAGAGGTGCTGTCCACAGACACTGACAGCAGCTCAGCAGAGGACAGTGACTTTGAGGAGATGGGGAAGAACATTGAGAACATGCTGCAGAACAAGAAAACCAGTTCCCAGCTTTCCCGTGAGAGGGAGGAGCAGGAGAGGAAGGAGTTGCAGAGGATGCTGTTGGGCGAGGAGAGCGATCGTGACCACAAGGGGCGCAAAGAGAGACGCAAAGGCCTGTGTGAGTTTATAAATGATGGCCCGCCTCTTATTTTTCATCTGACAAAGCTGATCAATGAAGTAATAAATTCTTGCTTTAATGTTGTGTTTACACCCACTGCCACGTCCATTATGCTGGTTTGACATTTATAGGACTAATTGCAATGTGTCCTTTGTTGGTCTCTTTACAGCCAGCTCTTTGTCAACAAGCTCCCACAAAGATGATGACACGTCATCCGTCACCAGTCTCAACTCCTCGGCCACCGGGAAAAGACTCAAGATCTATCGCACTTTCAGGGACGAAGACGGCAAGGAATATGTCCGCTGTGAGACGGTGCGCAAGGCTTCAGTCATCGATGCCTACACCAGGATAAGAACTACCAAGGATGATGAATTCATGTGAGTCTTTTCCTCAAGAAGCTCCAGAGGAATAATTTGTATTTAGTTATTTTAGTTTGATGATGCTGTTTAACACCCATGGTGATTGTTGGGTGATGAGTGTGTGGAATATTAGGTTTCTTATGCTACATTACATCATCAGGACTGAACGTGTGAGCATTCATCAGCTAATATTGTGTGTTATTACGGCTGCAGACGGAAGTTTGCCCTCTTCGATGAGCAACACAGAGAAGAGATGAGGAAGGAACGACGGCGTATTCAGGAGCAACTGAGGAGACTAAAGAGAAACCAAGAGAAAGACAAGATTAAAGGGCCTCCAGAAAAGAAGACCAAGAAGGCCAAAGAGAGACCAGACCTCAAGGTAAAAGTAAGCCTGCTGAATTACTACTAAACTCTACATGCTTACGTTTGTTGGCCGGCCTTGTTCTACCAAGCTAAAGCTGTTGCTAATCATTTACAAAAATATAAGGCCACATGTTGACTTTTAGGGTTATGGTGTAATGCGTTCTTTAATTTTCGCGTCTTTTCCCTAGCTAAAGTGCGGCGCGTGCGGTGCCATTGGACACATGAGGACCAACAAGTTCTGCCCACTTTACTATCAAACCAACGCCCCACCTTCAAACCCAGTCGCTATGACAGAGGAGCAGGAGGAGGAACTGGAGAAGACCGTCATCCATAATGACAATGAGGAACTGATCAAAGTTGAAGGCACTAAGATTGTGCTGGGCAAACAGCTCATTGAGAGGTAGAACAATGACGTAATTTCTTCTCTCAAGATTCCTAATTCATCTTTAGTAATGGCCCTATTGTTCATCTCGTGTGATGTGATGGGCTCTACCCACTGCAGATTTCATATTTTTTTTTCCTTTTTAGTGCTGACGAGGTGCGCAGAAAATCTTTAGTGCTCAAGTTTCCCAAGCAGCAGCTTCCTCCTAAGAAGAAGCGGCGTGTCGGCAGTGCTGTACACTGTGACTACCTCAATGTAAGCACTCTTTTGTTTGGGTTAGAAATATTCAGAGCCAGCCTGCGTGGATAACCTTTGAAACCATTTTTACAGAAGCCACACAAGGCTATCCACCGTAGGCGCACAGACCCCATGGTGACGTTGTCATCCGTGCTGGAGAGCATCATCAATGACATGAGGGACCACCCCAATGTAAGATCTGCTGGACACACACTTGAATGACAGACCTTGAATTATGATTTGTTCCTGTTTACCTCTTCTGTAATCACCCCCCCCACACACACCTATGTATTCTATGCAGACTTATCCCTTCCACACACCAGTCAATGCCAAGGTTGTAAAGGACTATTATAAGATCATCACCCGGCCCATGGACCTGCAGACGCTCAGGGAGAATGTGCGTAAGCGAATGTATCCATCAAGGGAGGAATTCCGCGAAGCGGTGGAGGTCATTGTCAAAAACAGCGCCACCTATAACGGTAATGTTGCTGGAGAACGTTAATTTATCTGCCATACTTGAGTTTAATGTCGCTTTAGTTTCAACGGAATCTTATTTTTGTCTTACCAGGTGCAAAGCATCCAATAACGCAGGTGGCTCAGTCCATGTTGGACCTGTGTGATACCAAACTGAAGGAGGTCAGTGTTTCTGTGACTGTTTTTGTTTTATGGAGGCCCGATTTACAGTTCAACCTGTGCGTGTGCGTGCAGAAGGAGGACAGGTTGGTGAGGCTGGAGAAGGCCATCAACCCGCTGCTGGATGATGACGATCAGGTGGCCTTCTCCTTCATCCTGGACAACATTGTGACGCAGAAAATGATGGCCGTCCCTGATGTGAGTCGTCGCTCTTCCTTCTCAATTCGCGACCTCCGGCTCACGCGTGCGTAAAATTAAAACCCTGCTTTCACCACAGTCGTGGCCGTTTCACAACCCCGTCAACAAAAAGTTTGTGCCTGATTATTACAAGGTCATTGTGAACCCCATGGATTTGGAAAACATCCGCAAGGTGAGTGGAATACACGGTTCAAGCGCATGCAAGTATACGACAGAATGGGTCATTAAAGGTCTCTTTGTGTGTTTAATGGATCCACAGAATATCTCCAAACACAAATATCAGAACCGAGATACGTTCCTCTCTGATGTCAGCCTCATCCACACCAACAGTATCAAGTACAACGGTAAACGTGTGACCTTTGTAGTATCTTTAAAGGGGTCTCCGTCAGAAGGTGCAGGCAGAGCCAGACGCTTTGTCCTTATTTTTCCACAGGCTCAGACAGCCCTTACACAAAAACGGCTCTGGAGATCGTCAATGTGTGCAAGCAAACCCTGGATGAGGTATGTCGTCTCTCTTCCAGAGAGAGTTCTTGGCTGTAATGAGATCTTTAAGAGCAGGCGAACATCCTGTTAATGCTGCTATAACGGTCGTCTCTGCGCCACCAGTATGACGAGCACTTGACCCAGCTGGAGAAGGACATCTCGACTGCTAAAGAAGCGGCTTTGGATGCAGCAGACCTGGAGTGTCTGGACCCCATGACCCCCGGGCCATACACGCCACAGGTAGGAGGCCAGCCGGATGTTTTCTGGGATTTATTTGGGAACGCTGAGCAGGTTTTCGGGCTCCGCTGCTCGTGATCTGCCACAGCAGGTAGTGTGAGTTCCTTCCTGGCTTCAGTCTCCTCAGCCCTCCCACGCCTTGTATTTCTTCATTGTACTAACTCTCCTTTTCCTGACTTATGTGGCATCTCTTTAGTCTGATTTCCTGTCTGTAGTGTCTCCTTTCTCTAAGGTTAATATATTTCCTTTTCCCCTGCCACTACGTCTCGTCCCGTCTCTCCATTTTGTGTGTGCTTCTCTGTGTGATGTTGGCCAGCCTGCTGATCTCTTTGAGAGCGGGGCTTCAGGGAGTCTGCCCAGAGAGACCAGCAGCCTTTTCTCTGAGGGACCTCTAGTGGTTGCTCCCGAGAAGAGAGGGGGGCAGGTATGGAGAGAGAGAGAGAGAGAGAGAGAGAGAGATAAAATGGGTTGGAACCCCCTGTTGAATTTCCTCCAAGCACCTGGTTTCATCCTTGTTTCTAACTCCACAACACTGCAGAATAGACACTTCTCTCCTCGTCCACGTGCTCTCAGACTTTTCACTTGCGCACCGCAGGGACGCCACCTCAGAAGACCTGGGGAGGAAGAGTCAGATGTGGACATCGAAGGCTTTGAGGAGGAAGACGATGGCAAACCAAAGACTCCTGCTCCTGTAAGAAAGAGATGCGGCTTCTGGGTGGGATTTCTACGAGCTATCATCATAGAGGGAAAAGTTGTCGTCAATGGCCTGAAAAGCTTAAAAAAAAAACAACTTTTAATATCCTTCTTTATTGTCATAAACAAAACTTTTGTAGTTTCAGTGTTTTTTTTATTTATTTTGGATTACCATGATGGTCAAATCTTAAATTGTGATTTTCATGACTTATTTATTTTTTTTAGGCAGAGGACGCTGATGGAGATCTAGAAGACGACGATGACGAAGAGGAGATGCTATTGCCGCTTCGCAGGCAAGTGCACGACCAAGAAGAAGAGGAGGAGGAGGAGGAAGAGGACGGCAGTTCCAGCCGCCCAGCTCATTCCAGCGTGCTGTACCAGGACCTGCTCATGTCTGAGGGAGAGGATGATGCCAGTGAAGAAGAGGGGGACAACCCTTTCTCATGTAGGAACCCCTTCTCACGTTTCTCACGAAAGAAACTCTAAAGTGAAGAGAGGGCGCGTCCCTTCTGTCCTTTGTAACTGTCCACCGTCTCACCGTGTCTCCAGCCATACAGCTGTCGGAGAGCGGCAGTGACTCAGACAGGGAGGTGGACATACGACCCGCCCCTCCACGGAGAACCCAGGAGACGGCTCGCATGGGCATGGAGCAGGACGAGAGCATGATGTCATACGAAGGGGACGGGCCCGATGGACCTCACATGGAGGACAGCAATGTCAGGTAAATAAACCTCTTAAATACTTGGATTTGGTGATTTAATAACACTCACCATCCAACTCGTGGTTCAATGTGAGGTTTACATTATATTAACAACCATTTCCAACTGAATATTGAATAAATCTGGATTATAAACTACTCGATTTTTCCCTGAAAATGAATTTGAATTGAATTACTAAATGTGGTACAAAAGGAACGGCCATAATTAAAATATCGCCAATCATGTCCCCGATCAGTTACGGCAGCTACGAGGAGACAGAGAGCCAGAGTCAAATGCCGCCTTCTAGTATGGGAAACGGAGAGGAGTATGGCATCAGCGACGAGGAGGAGGAAGACGAGGAAGACGAGGCGCGGCGGCGAGGTCCTGCTGTGCTCTCTCAGGTGCAGCTGAGTGAGGATGAGGAGAGCGAAGAATTCAGATCTATAGGAGACAGCGACATGGACTCTGACGGCTAGCCCAGTCTTGACCTGCGTTTTGTTTTTTTTTACTTTTTGGTTTTTGTTTTTTTTTGTTTTTTTTTATACAGTATTCTAGAAAACAATGTTCAGAACCTTGACAACAGGAAATTTGGATCAGGTGTCTGCTCCAGTGATGTGACTGTGTAAATGATGCTAAATGTATATAGCTTGCTCCTTTAGCTGCAGCACAACAGATCATGCTGTTCACTCACCAGGAGGTGTCCGTCGTTTTCTTCTGATTAAACGCGGCCACGTCCTGCACTTTAAAAACATTCACCGACTAGTTTGTGACCAGATGAGCACAATAAACCCACTCTGTCACGTTCGGTCAACTCTGTCGTTGCTTGCGAGTTGATTTCAGCCACATCTGATAAGCTTCAGTCTAAAGCAGTTAAAGGTCCGTTTAGTGTCACGGATGGTGGACCATTACTAAAGGCACCATTTCATTCACGCCAGGCCCGTCTGATGTACGTCAGGTATCTGCTGCCTCTGGCTTAGACTCGTAACCGGCGCAAAATCTGTGAATGTCAGAACCCCCAAAAAAAGAGCCAAGATTCAGCTGGAGTTTATTTTCATGTAACTGTGATACATAGCGGCGCCTTCAGCTCAGTTTCGACTCCGGTAAATGTGGCGTTTTCTCTTACGCCCTTTAAAAAATGATTAGTCAGATCAGACGGAAGTGGTGGCTGAAGGTATCCACTATTATAACCCACCGAGCCATTGTGCTATTTAACGTGGTAAATGCACCAGGATGCTCCTCAAATATTTGTCCTGTGCACAGAGCGAATGGATTATTTTATATATATATATATATATATATATATATATATATATATATATATATATATATATATATATATATATATATATATATATATATATATATATATATATTTTTTTTAGGATAAAGAGAGGATGGGGTGAACAGAACAGGAGTTTCGTTTTGATCACCACTGGCGAGGGTGTGAGTGGTTCTTCGCGGTGGTAAATACCAGCGAACACGCTGCAGGAGGAAACCACATTAATATGTCACCTCTTATTTCTGCAAGCGCTCCGCCGCTGACGCATCTATTGCTTGCACGTTTCCTGTGCATGACAGTCGTGCAGAAAATATCAGCGAGCTGCTGTTGACGCGGATCAGCACAGATATCTATAGGCACTACTGATAGATTTCCGCTACGATTTAAACATCGGCCTTTATGCAGCACGAGTATCAGCGACGGGGACCTTTTCCGACCGCCCCCCCCCCAGTCGACTTGTGTATTTCCGCCTCGTTCCCGCCACCTTTCACCCCTGGTAGCTCGGCCCGCCCCTGGCCCAGGCCGGACTGGTCCTTCCCTCCGGCGAGGCGAAAACGCGCCCGCTGGCGGTCAGGTGTCCCCCGCGAGGGATCCTGCGCGGGCTGGCCGACTGGGACCTCTGCAGTCTCTTGCCGGGGTCTCTCGCCGAGCGCAGCGCGGCCACGGGCCTCACGGTCAGCGACGGAGACCAACAGCCGGACCCCGGCTCGTCACACGATCCTCCTGAGGACATTGAGAAAGGTCGTTGGAGACCCTTCAGGCCGCCTGTTTCCGTGATATAGGGTCTGTTTGATTTATCTGTTTCGGCTGATGTGTCTTTTTTTTTTTTTCTTTTGCGCACCTGATGGGGGGTAAGTGAAGTGAGGCTCAGCAGGCTGGTACTCGTCTGTGTCCAAGCTCCGGCTGTTCCTCACAGCCTGGAGGGAGCGCAGGCTCGTCCTCAGGGGGGACCTGGTCTGGACCGTGGCGTTTCCTGTCCAACATCACCAGGGTTCAACAAAAGGTCCAGGTTAAACGCTGGCAGCAGCACCCACCCCCCCCTTCCTCCTTCACACCAACGCAGACAAACATCTGGAACGCCTGGAACTCCTACCTTGATTCTGAGCGAGTTTCAGCAGCTTGAACTGGGTGACCTGCTGCTGGAGTCGGGACAGTTTCGGACTCTGGGAGCCGTGTTTGGACAGCGAAGGCTGGTAGGGGGGGCTGAGCGAGGGCGCCGCAGGCTTCCAGCGCGAAGGCGAAGGCCCCGATTTGAGCTCGGCGGTTTCGTCCGAGGCAGCAAAATATGACGGGAACACCGCCGACGGCTCGGCGCCTCGTCCAGACGCGGGCGCGGAAATGTAGTCGTGCCTCAGACCTGGAAAGATTGGGAGAACATTCACGCTGCGGCCTTCGAGGAAGTATGCGGCGCACGCTTTGGCCTCTGCTCACTGGCTTCCTGCATGCGAGCAACAATGTGCACGTCTGTGATGTCCTGGAGCTTGTAGCTTGAATTGGTGGCGTCGCTGCAGGGGGTCAGTCCAGAGCAACCTGCACCGGTGAACACACGGAGGACACGCCGTTGAAATGTAGATAATAAATGTGAAGAACATACACATTTCGAGGCGAGCTTTGAGGGCGAACCTGTGCGGTCGGAGATACGGCGCGCTGTGCTGGCGGGTGTTTGAGGGGAGCCTGCAGAACCCCTGGGATGGGAACCCGCAGGACATCTGTAGAGGTACCTGTTTGAACCTGACAGCAGAGAAATCCACATCATAAGAACGCAGGAGCTCTACTTCCCTCTTGAGGACTTTTTTTTTTCTGTCATGTCAACGGTCTCGCAAAAGGAACACACATCTACTTGAAAGAGGGGGGTTCCTAAATGTAACAGGGTGCAAATATGACATCAAATCTGCCTCTGCTGAGCCGAGACACATGACATCCTCAGAATCTTGTAAATGTAAGAGTTGCAGGTGAAGTAGCAGCAAAAAAAGGGAGGAAAGATGAACACTTGCGATGCTTTTTTCCCCTTTAAAAAAAGAAACATTCCAGTCAAAAAAAGCCAGAGAGTGTATGAATCTGTGGTTACAGTGCTGCAGCTTATTTCTCAGGGAGCGACATGCTGCCTCGGTCTCAGGGCTGGGATTATCCAGGACGTGTCGGCACCATCCGAGAGCAGACTGGCTTCTGTTCCCGAATCTCTTTGAGGACCGATATAACCTGTCAGGGAGACAAAGGCGTATTGTAAAATATACTTGTTTCAGACAAGTCTTTTCTTTTTTTTTCCCCAAGTGACTGTCTGCTGGCATTTACCAGCTCTCTTCATCCTGAACGTCGTCCTCCACATCAAGGAGCTCCACCGAGTCCAAAATAGACTCTTCCTCGTGCGAGTCTTCGCCATCACAGGGCCGCTTATATTTGTCCAGCACCCCGCCGATGACGCAGCGAGGCGAGGCAGAGTTGTACCCCGACTTCAGACTCTCCAGCCTGAGCCTCGCGTCCACGGCGAACGAGCGGTTGCTGTAGTTCCTGAAGGCCGCTCGCTCCGCTTCCATCCACGCGCCGCAGCACGGCTCTGCGGAGCCGGCCACCATCTTCACGGGGCTCCCGTGGAGCTCTGCGGGCGGACGGGTGTGCAAATACCTGCCCCAGTCGCTCGGCAGTTGGTCCTGGAACTCCATGTCACCGGCAAACGTCACAGTTCTTCACCTCATCTCCAGGCGTCCCACTCATTCCAACTCATCGGGGTACAATTGTGCTAAACGGTCATCTTCAGCTGCACCTGACGGTCACCCCACCTCCTGCTTGTGCAGCACCAGAGCATCTAATGACCCAGATTGCTGAGTTGGCCTGCTAAGCACAGACACGCAACAGATTGGATGGATTAAGAGAAGCATCAGAAGCTTATGTGGATTAAAGTCCACAAGTGGCAGAGAAGGTAACGCAAAATCACACCATCAAGTTTCGTGTTTAAACAGATCAAAGTGGGCTCCCCCCCGGTTTGTTTTCGGGAACCAGGGTCTCCTGGCTGGTACTCGGCGGCTCATGTTTATGGAAACGCAGGCCTGGGAGTCCTGAAAGGTCCTCGTGTCTCTGGCGAAACCCTTTCCCTTGAAGCCGTGAAGTGAAACCGATTCTCCCTTTCTCTCCTCTCCAAACGTGTTTTATTGTCCTAATACAAATGTCAGTGAACGAATTCAACCGCATTTCAGAAAACAACCACAATCCAGAAAGTCATTAAAGAGGAGCACATGCAGCCGGCTCCAAACTTGACTTTTTATCGTCTTAAGACAGTCCTCACTGTCATTTACAGGTTTTGTAGTTTTTCCTAGAAGTTTCTGGAAGTTGGAATGCGTGTTACCACGCTGCGTTGCTGGATTTTTTTATGATTACTATTATTATTAGATGCTCAGACTCCGCCCCCGCCCTGCCCTCCTCTCCCAAAGGTGAGGCGAAGAGGCGGCATTGCGCTTCAGCCCCGGCGCGTCGCCTGTTTCCTCGTCGTCACCGCTGATGTCACCATTCGTGCGGTGAAAGCGAGAACCCAGGGCGCCTCTCCAGTTCCCACGGAGGACCAAAGAACTCACGGCCGGGCTCTGCGGTGGAAAATGCGGATCGGCGGATGAAAGAACGAAGAAGAAGCAGAAGCAGCAGCAGCCTTTGACGCGGGGGGGAAATGCGAGACGAAAGCGGCGACGCGGCACCGGAGCGCGCCGCTGCCGCCGGTGCGAGCGCAACGCAGGTAGGAAGAGAGCGAGGGGGGGGGCGCTTTTCCAGGACTGTGTCCACGACAAACACACGGTTCTGTGTGGATATATTATACCGAAGATAACTGACGACCATTCCCCGAGGCTTTACATTCGTGATATGGAGAGCTCATTCTTCAGGTGAAGGCGGCGGTCCAACCTGTCCGACCGCATTGCTCTCGCCTTTCAGGCTCTTCTTCGATACAGAAACACGACAGGGATCACGCCTGAAACGCCGTGTTTACGCAACACGTGCGAGCCCAAAAAAAGAAAGGCTTTCCCTCAGGATTTGGGTTTTACTCTCCATCTCTGTTGCGCCCTTTTCATGATTTCAGCATTTGAAGGAAGTTCGCGCCCCCCCAACAGCGCGCCGCTTTACGCGTGACCGAACCCCTTGGACCAGGAATAGACATCAGAATTCCTACGGTTTCTGCTATTTTCAAGCCTTTATCCTTTATTTTAGGATCGGAGAGCAGCATTGAAACAGCAGCTTATCGGCGGCTTATCTGTCTATCAATAGAGGATGATAAAAACAGCATTCTTGTTTGCAATAAATACAAACATTACCTAACAGGAGTTTGAAGAAAGGGTTCCTGCCCATGTAATGAAAAATCAAGTTTTTAATGGATTTGATTGCATGTATTCCAATATGTGTATTATCCAGTAAATCCAGGTAAATGAATTCATATCACTCTCCTTTATTACTTGATACAAGAGAAGTGAGATTCAGTTTGTCTGACTGATCTAGGTCAGCTTATCATGTCAGGGTGTTTATTGAATCTGCCCTAATGTTACTGGGAGGAGTGGGTTTCATGTAAAAGTGTCTGACAAACAGACTGGCACCTCAAACACTGGCGAATGGGAGTGTGTGTGGTTGTGGCGTGTGTGTGTGTGTGTGCACAAATGTCATATTAATACCTCGTCAGAATGTCTGGAATGCCGCGCTGCAACGCTGCTGTGTTTGTCTCTTATTGCCCCGGTGATTCATCTCTGAACGCTGGGCCAGCAGTTACAGTTAAAGCAGAAGCCGCTCCTCTTATACAAGTCCGACTTCCTCCCCGGGTTTGAAAAAAAAAGAAATAGTTCCTCTCAATGTGTGGCCCGACAACCCCCCCCCCCCCCCCCCTCCAGGAGGTGAAACTGAAGCCCCTGTGTTTTGTTTGTGGGGCTCACAAATCTGTTTCTCCGGTATTTGTTCTCCCACTTCCTCTCTGCGTCTTCCCCCAGACTTCAGCGCTCCCCAACGGGCACGGCGGCGCTCAAAATGGCCACGGCTCGACGGCGGCGCCGGAGGCGCGCTGCGAGCCTTCCGCCCCGCCGCAGCGGGAGCAATGGGGGGGCAAGTACGAGTTCCTGCTCTCCTGCATCGGCTACTGCGTGGGCCTGGGGAACGTGTGGCGCTTTCCCTACCTGTGCTACCGTAACGGAGGAGGTGAGCTTCAGCCGCCCTCAGAATCCGCCCACGCCATCGTCTGCCCCCCCCACTTGGGGGTGGGGGGGGGTTAGGGTTAACCTCACCAACCATTGGCCCTGGAAGTTGCGACAGAAACATTCCATAATCCCGCATTAGGGATGTACATCCATCTGGAGATCAGACGTGTTGGAACGCATCAGAACAACATCAGCAGGCCCGCCCTTCCCCGGCAGCACCCCCCCCCTTCCCTCCCTCCTCCCCCCTCCTCCCCCCTCCCTCATCCCGGCGTGTTTGTGATCTCCGCAGGTGTGTTCCTCATCCCGTACTTCATCATGCTCTTCTTCACGGGCGTTCCCCTCTTCCTCATGGAGCTGAGCCTGGGCCAGTACGGAGCAGCCGGGCCCATCATGGTGTGGAAATGCTGCCCGCTGCTCAAAGGTAAACACGTCGGGGGCCCCTCGGGGGGGTTTAAAACGTGACTGAGAGCGGATAGTGATGGGGTTCAACCTCGTTTCCTAAAGTAACAAGATGTCGCTTTGCGTTTGGGAGCGAGGCCCGGAGAGGAGCTTGAGCGGGCAACGTTTTCAAATAGGCTCGGTTTAGAAGTTTCAAAGAGATTTAAAGACATTAAGCTTTCACCGAAGCGCTGGTTACCCATGATGCACCGCTGATGCCCTCCCGATCACTTATTCCGTCGTCTCCTTAAAACAGGTTTGCGTTGTTCGATCTGACATAAGTCCCTCCATTCAGAGCGCTAGCGTAACGTAGTTGGAGCTCGCCGGGGTTGAACGTTGGTCCCGACACGGCGAGCAGGTTAGTCCGGCGCCCCGCTGGCGTGGAAGAGGAAATTCCAGCGGCGCGCTGGCAGACGCTGAAAGAGCGCCGACGGGGAGCGTGCCTGAGGCTCCGCCCCCTGGCTCTGCTCCCTGCTTCACCCCCCCCATCCTCTCCCTCCTGCAGGCATCGGCATCGGGATGCTGTGCGTGTCCACGCTGGTGTGCCTCTACTACAACGTGATCATCGCCTGGACCTTCTACTACCTGGGCAGCTCCTTCCAGAGCCCCCTCCCCTGGTCCTGCGACGCCGCCGCCAACGCGGGCCTCTGCGGCAACGGCACCGCAACGGGGAACGGATCCAGGAGGCTCCTGAGCCCCAGCGAGATCTTCTGGAAGTACGTCCCCCCCCCTTCCCCCCTCCCGCTGTTAGCGTCTCGGTTCAGTGACTCCAGCTCTCTGTCTCCCCCAGCGAGCGCGTGCTGGGCGTGGTGAACAGCGGGGGCCTCCACGACCCGGGCCCCGTGCGCTGGCCCCTGGCCCTCTGCCTCCTGGCTGCTTGGATCCTCATCTTCCTGTGCATGCTCAAAGGCATCCGCAGCTCCGGCAAGGTGACCCCCCCACATATCTCCTCCCACCTCCCCCCCAGCGGCGTTTTCATGCTGCCCCCACCTCCACCCCCAGATATTGTATTATGTATATGTATATATATATATATATATATATATATATATATATATATATATGCTTATCATATATGCTGTATATATGCTTATGACGTTCTCATCTTATTTGTATTTACTTATTCTCTTTCTATACTTTGTATATGCTGCTACTACAATTAAATTTCCCTACGGGGTGAATAAAGTAGATCTTCATCTTAATCTTAAGGTGGTCTACGTGACGGCGACCTTCCCGTACCTGGTGCTGATCGTGCTGGTCATCAGAGGAGCCACGCTGGAGGGCTCCCTTCAGGGCGTCGCCTTCTACCTCACGCCGGACTGGGGACGCCTGTCCAACGCGCAGGTGAGGCTGAAACACCCCCGTCCCCCCCCGTCCCCCTTGTCCCTCTTACGCGAGCGGGCGATCTCAATCGGGGCGTCTGCGGCCGTCGCAGGTGTGGAACGACGCGGCCTCGCAGATCTTCTACTCCCTGGGCATCGGCGTCGGGGGGCTGCTCTCCATGGCGTCCTACAACAAGTTTGACAACAACGTCATCAGGTTTGTTCACCCCCCCACACACACACACACACACACAAAGGTCACCCCCACACACACACACTGTTGAGCTGACCCCAGCCTCTCTCCCTCCTCCAGGGACACTCTGATCATCACCATCGGGAACTGCAGCACCAGCTTCTTCGCCGGATTCGCCATCTTCTCAATCCTGGGTCACATGGCCTGGAGGAAGGGCGTCCCCGTGGCCGAGGTGGCAGATACGGGTACGCTGGGGGGGGGGGGTGCACCTTTTATCTCTACGGTGGTCTTATATAAAAGGTTTATTTAAACAGACTTGAAGCTTTTCTGAGCTTCACACCAGTTTATCGTAACAATATTAAACACTTTAAACACTTTTCAAAGACTTCAGCTTCATGTTACTGAACGCACTGTCAGCTGTCTGTTCCTTTAAAAGATTCCATTTCTAACTTGTCACTTAAATTCATATTTTGTTAAACGCTCGCTGTTTGCTTTATTTTTTTCAGGGCCCGGTTTGGCGTTCGTTGCTTACCCAGAAGCCCTTGCTCTGCTGCCAGGCTCCGTGTTCTGGTCCATCATGTTCTTCCTGATGCTCTTCATGCTGGGCATCGATACCCTGGTAACCCCTCACACACACACACGCACACGCATGCACGTGCGCAGGGGAGGGCGGAGCTCCATTGACGCCTCCTGCTCTGGCCTCTCTCCTCTCTCTCACACACACACACACACACACACACACACGCAGTTCGGCAACATGGAGGGCATCACCACGGCCGTGCTGGACGAGTTCCCGCAGCTGCGCCTCAACACCCTCCACAAGTCCCTGTTCCTGGCCGCCCTGTGCTTCTGCTTCTACCTGATGGGTCTCCTGCTGGTGACCGACGTGAGTGCGCCGAGCGCCCCTCCCCTCGCGGGAGCGCCCCGGCCCCCCCGCCCGCCCCCGCCCCCCGCGTTCACGACTCACCGTCCCGTCTCTGTACTCACAGGGTGGGATTTACTGGTTCACTCTCATTGACTCCTTCAGCACTAGCTTTGGCCTCATCATCATCGCTCTCTTCATGTGCCTTGGCATCTCCTTCTTCTATGGTATTCACTTTCACACCCCCTCCCCCCCCCCCCTCCCCCTCCCCCTCCCCACCGTCATTCACAGGAAGACGCCCCTCTTAACGTTGTCCACGCCGTTGTTACTGTTTTGCATTCACGTTGGCGTTAATGCGTCTCTGTCCCTGACACCCGCGTTGCGTTTAGGGGTCAACCAGTTCTGTCAGGACATCGTGGACATGATCTGCCACTGCCCCCCCTGGTGCAGCAAAGTGGTGCTTTATTTCAAAGCCTGCTGGATTTTCTTCACTCCCTTCCTCCTGCTGGTGAGTAAGCGCGTCTCGAACGACCTTGACTTCAGAACCGCGGCGGCGCGGGCGTGTGAGCGCTCTTTAAACTCTGAAACTCACCGGCGATGTTGAAGGTCATCGGTCTGAACCTCCGGTTGAGAATCTTCGCTTGGCGGGTTTAATCAAACGCATCGGTTCGTGGAGACCGAGCACAGAAGAGAGGAACCCGATTTTAAAAGACCTGAACTCATTAGCTCTCGGGCTCCGATTGGTTTTAGAGGTTAGATTTTATAGATTTCTAATTCTTTACATCAGATGATTTCCAACGCTGAAGAGTAGATTTGTCGCTCGGATGTGCACGACAACGGTCGCTTCCTCGTTGAGGTGTAACTCAATAGGGGGGGGGTCCTGACACGGAGCTTCTGTTTCTTTTCTTCATCCTGTCACATCCCCGGCTGCCGTGCGGCTCCAGTTCATCCTGACCTACATCTTCATCGAGATGTACAACACGCCGCTCCACTACGGGCCCTACGTGTATCCGCGCTGGGGCAAAGCGCTGGGGGTGTGCATGGCCACCGTCAGCTGCTTACAGATCCTCATCTGGGCCATCGTGGCCATCAGCAAGGAGACGGGGACGCTAAAGGAAGTGGGTGCCCCGCCTCCTCCGAACGCCTCCGTCTCTGTGAGGCCGAACCCCTCACGCCACCTTTTTTGTTTTAATGTTTTTTGTCCCCCCCCCCACCCCCCCCGCCTGCTGCAGCGTTTCAAGAAATCGATCCGACCCCTGAACTCGTGGAGGGACAACAACGCCAACAGCGGCGCGAGGATGGCGGCGCAGGCGGAGCCGGAGCCGGAGCGAGTGGAGGCCCCGTTCACCGTCACCCTCACGGACATGGACTTCAACGCGCTGACGTGGGAGGCGGGGAGCCAAGCGTGAGGCGGAGACGAGGAGCACAGCGAGCAAACGACAGAGCCACAAAGGCCTATGAGTGGGTCACCCCAGCGAGGCTGGAGGGCAGACCGTGTCCTGCAGGGCAGTGGAGATTCGTGGTTTATTTATACGGTTGTGTATATTTCAGTTGTATTTTTATTTTTTTATACGGTGAAGAATGTAAGCACAGCATGGGGAGGGGAGGGGGGGGGGGGGCGCGGAAATAAATCTCCAGCAGTGATGCTCTCAGGCACAAGAACTCGTAGCAGAACTCGGGAAGTGACTCCCGATCCCACCTTTGTCGACCACAGGCGGAGCTTCAGACGTGACCTAAATTCAGCAGCCGGAATCAGTTTTCACAATGGCTCAGCCACACTGAGGTTCACTTTTGTTTGCTTTAAAAAAAAAAAGAACTTAAACAAAGGATTAGTAACAATACTAAACCAATAAATCAAGTGATTTCAACAAGCAAACTGTTTTCCGCACTGCGGGTCAGACGTCTTCATTTCACTGTTATACTGAATTTTGTTGCTTTGATTGGACTTATAATTTATGTCATCCCCTTAGTGAAAGTTCATGGTTTGATACAGCCGACAAATACTTGGAAATGGATGGAGTATAAACCAAAGAATAGCAAATAAAAAAGCCTTACTTGGATTTGGGGACCCATTAATTTAATTTTAATTTTTTTGTGCGCATCTGTGCTTTTTTTTTTTTTCCTGAATGATTTCCTTCACACACAGTATCTGTTCTTTGTTTTAAATCTCAAAATGTTGACGTGAAATGCAACAAAAAACATTTCTTTCAAAACATTAAAAAAATGCAATTTTTTTTTTAATGGATAACATATTCCTTTTGTAACTGCGTAATAATCATTAATATTTAATTCTCCATAGTATGTGTAACATGTCATGTTGTTGCCGTACTTAAGTAATATTGTTTTAAATATTAAAACTACAAAAGAGAAAACCAGGAAGCGCTGCTTATACTTTATTGTTGCTAGTAGTATATTTTTATGACCCACAATAAAAATATTAATTTGCAAAAAGCGACGTACAAAGTCTAATCCAAGTCCAAAGTTGAAGGTGCAGTGCGGGTGTTTAACCAGCGGAGGGCGCCATTCACCGCCACTTCTACTGTGTCCCACGTTGCGCAATATGTGCCGCTATTTCGCCCACGTATTAAAAATGTTCTCTTTTTAAATATGCGTTTATTTTCTTTTTTTCAGTTTCTGTGGAATGAAGGGAAACAAAAGCGTCAATATGTCAATATCCTGTGTGCAAAAAGAACGGGAGGCGTTATTGGCACCAGTACTGTTTATAAGGTGTTTATATGCTGTGCAGAAATGTAGAGGGAGCAAGTCAATTTCGGTCTAATTTATCTAAAAGTTTGCGCGGTGCATGAGCGGGTTTTAAGCTTGTTGGAACATTTATTTTCGAACAGATCCACTTTGTTGCCGGGACCGCTGGAGCACTGACGTCACCCCGCCGACTTCCGACTTTGAACGCCAACAGCGGATGTGACGTAGGGGTTTTCCCGCGGTTTTTAATCGCGTGGGTTTGGGTCGGCTCGTTTCGTGACGTCGGGACGTCCCGATGACTCGACCCTCATTTTTAACGCGTGCGGCGGGCGGCTTTGGAATGGAAACGCACCGAAACGCCCGCTGCAGCCCCTCCAGAAAACTCGACTGATTAATGAAAACGCTCGAATCCGCGGGGTTTAGGGCTCCTAAGACGCACATAAGAGCCGAGACCAGGCGCATGCGCGTCCCCGGCGCCCCGCGGCGCGCCCCCGTGCCTCAAATCGAGCGCACTCTCGGCCGCTTCAGGAAGTTGGGCTGTGTTGTATTGTTGTCCCGCAGCTCGGCGCAGGGCTTTTAAAGTTGAATTTACTCTTTCCCAAAGTCGCGTTCGACCGACTTTATTTGGCCGTCGGCTGCGTTGACCGGAGACCGAGGATGCCGCCCAAGAAGCGCAGCGCCGCGGCGAGCAAGGAGCCGAAGCCCGAGAGCGTCTCCCCAGACAAGAGGGAGAGCGCAGAGTTGTCTTTTAAAAAGTAAGAACCAAATCAAACGAGCTCGCCGACGACCTCGGTGACTGCTGTCGGGGTGCCGGGGGCTCCGCTTTGCCGCCGGCGCCGAACACGTGTGGGTCGGCAGCGGCGGTCCGACGACCCGGCCCGGCTGGGGCTGCGTCGTGTTTTGCGGGTCAGACTGGGGAAAGAGACGACGATCCGAACACGATGAAGTTATTAAAGACTTAAAGTCACTCGGATCTGGAGGGGGGGGGGGGTTGCAGAAGATGCGCTTAAAACGTGCGGGATGAACACGGAATGATGTTATGAACGAAGTGTCGGTGTCTCACCTGTGACCGAGAGTCCGCTCCTCCGGCTCAGCGGCTGCGGGGAAAAGTGTGGATCTGCTCTTCGCTCCCGCAGGACCTCCTGTGGCGGAGAGTTCAGCTGCGCACATGTGCCGGACTCTTTTCTTGCGCTCCCTGATGTTGATTTATCGCCTCCATCCTCCAGACACAGAGACAAGGACACCGAGTTTGTGACCTTGTGCAAGAGTCTCCGTGTCACTGATCTGGTGTGTGACCACGCCTGGATGCTGTGGAAAACTGTTCAAGACTCGGTGGAGGATCTCAATGTATGTATGATACAGGGGGCGTCGTCTCTGGGGTGGAAACCTGATGTTCTGTTGGTCCTTCGTGATTGTTGTCGTTGTAATCGTGACAGCAAGTAATCCATGCATATGCGGCGTCCCCTCACACGTGTACAGGAAGATCTTTTTCCTGGTGACATCTAACGAATTTGTTCGAAATGTGTTTGTTTTAATTGAATTTCAGGACAGCCAGAGAAGCCTGTGGGGGTCGTGTTTGTTCGCGTCAGTGACGGACATGGACGTGGCCTGTTTCACCCTGACTCGGCTGCTGAAAGCCGTCAGTCTGAAGTGAGTGCTCCCCAAACACGATGGGCACTCAGCATTTTAATAAAAAATAATGAGACCGGTTTAATGTTTATTCGTTGTGTTTGGTTCCTTTTGTAGTGTAAAGCAGTTTTTGGCTCTAGTGAGGAAAATGGACGTCAATATGGACACGATAAGCACAAAGGTGAATTCGGCACTGTCGCATTTGGAGAAGAAGTACGACGTGATGCTGGCTCTCTACCAGAGGTTTGAGAAGTGAGTGAAAACATCCACAGGTGCTTGACACATGCAGAGGTGTCCAAGGAAAAGATTCAGATCGATATGTTTATTTTTTTTTCCCCTCCAGAACGTGCAAAAGCGTCTTTGTTTCGGTTTCTGATAACAAGTAAGTTGGATATTGCTTTGCAACACGAGAGTCTGTACATGTTGCACTTGTTTAGTATCTAAAAGGTCTTGTTTTGACAGATGTGTGCTATTCTATATAAAATGTAGATGCCACCCTGATAGTCTACTGTCTTTTTCCAGGGAGAAGGAGACCATTCGGACCTGCTGGACAATGTTTCTTTTGGCAAAGGGTAGGTTTGGCTTTAACACACAACAAGATATGTGATGGTGTGGTTTTCATGCGCTTCCTTCCACCTTCACTTTCAGCCGTAGAGAACTCAAATCAGTTGGAAAAACATCTTTCTTCCAGCTCTGTTGTACTGGTGCATCTCATGTGCTGTGTCTCTGCTTTGTGCAGGAAGAGCCCTGCAGATGGAGGATGACCTGGTCATATCATTCCAGCTGCTGCTCTGCACTCTGGAGTTCTGCATCAAGCGTTGCCCTCCAGAACTTCTCCAACCTCTTTACAGTCAGTTTCAGTGTCGCTGATTGTTTGTGTCATAGAATTTGCGCATGTCGCGGAGGCTGACGGTTCCTTTATCGCTCAGAGTCGGCGATCAGCAAAGTTCAGAGCCCTCCTGCGAGAGCAGCTCGCCGCAGCCAGAGCAAAGCTAAATCCCGACCTCCGGAGCCGGAGGTGGATCTGCAGCTTCTCAAAACCCTGTGCCAAGAGAATGATTGTAATTCTGAAGAGGTACGAGCCCCACACCCTGTTTCCTATAGATATACTATAGTCAAACTTTTGGCCTTGACACACTGTGTACCTCGCCTCATTTACCTCCTTACTGTGGTTGCAGGTGAAGAATGTGTACCAGACCAGTTTCTCAGCTTTCCTGGATTCACTCGATCTGTCAGGAGCCACACAATTTCCTCAGGTCGGGAGGTCGATCATCCCAACACCTGCCCCGCTGTTTGTCTTGCTCTCCACTTACATTTCCATGACTAACCTCATTCTGCCCGTCGTTGCCACCATAGAATGAGTGTGTGACAGCTGCTGGCTGCCCCCCCTGTATTTCCTACCTGTTTGTTTTCACATATATGATGTCAGGAATATGTGTGCTCGGGAAGAGGATTACTTTGGTGTGTCAATAGCACATTTCAGAGTTAGGTATGAAACAACAGAGGACAGGATACTACTGTTTGCTTGTACAGAAACACCGCGGTGACATTTGTTTTATGGTGACACTGGCAGGTGTGTACGTTATTTACACAACTGTACTGTGTGGATATTGTGTAGGTCTCACCACATCGATCTGACGCTCAAGGGAGCAGCGTGTATTGGAAAACCTTTCTTAGAACTGGTCCCAAGTCACTCTGTCTTGTAGCAAGAGTATGGGGACGGTAATGACATCCAATTACCTGCCTCGTAATTGGATCTCCAATAAGTAATCTGATTTGTCACAAGTGCGATTGTAATCACAATGCTGATGCTAGATATAATAATGAGCATTTAGCACCTCTGGCACTAGAGATAACAGGAGAAATGTGTGTTTGATTGTTTTGCACAATGGGAGCATAGAGAAGGGTGCCACAATGACGGCGTTTGTATGTGGGGAGTCATTTCGCTACATGTGACTTTAGACTTCATTTTCACCGCAGGGAAAAGACCTCGACCAACAGTATGAGGAACACTACCTCCGGAGCAGAGACTTTGATGGACGGCTGTTCCTGGATGGCGATGAGACCATTCTGCTGCCGAAAGTTGACATGTAAATCCTCATTCTCCGCCGCGCAGCAAGTTCAAGCGACTGTTGAGTTCAGATAAAGGCGTTTAAACTGCTTCCCTGCCTCCAGATCTCAGGTAGAGAGAACGCCAAAGAAGATGTCAGATGAAGACAGCGCTCTCATTCCTCCTCAGACTCCAATCAGGTAAGCAGGTAGCAGTCTGAAAGTCACTGTTGAACCCAGCTTTTACCAACAGAACAACAGATGGTGCAAGAGTTTTATTTTCAAAAGCTCTTAACAGCATGTAAACAACGGAATAAAAAGTCTTTAAACAAGACTTAGTAAAACTTTGACTTGTGTCCCCAGAGCTGCCATGACATCCATTCAGCAGCTGAGGGGAGACCTCACCTCCAGCGGGGACCAGCCTTCTACTAACCTGGCCACGTATTTCAAAGTGCGTTTTGAATTTCTTGCGACCAAAAAAAAAAGAAAAGAAACGCGACCGATCGTTACAGTTTGACCGCCATGGTGTCCTGTCGATAGAATTGCACAGTGGACCCAACTCAGGATGTCGTGAAGCGTCTGGAGACACTCGGAGAGACGTTCAGTCAAAGGTTCAGCCAGGCCGTCGGCCCCCACTGCGTGACGCTCGGCAGACAGGTATGGAGCATAAAGGGGATGAGCGACGGTGGCAGCATTGTTTGTTTCATGCCTGATTCTACACTTCTTTTCTCTTTCAGAGATTTAACCTTGGAGTGAAGCTGTATTACAAAATCATGGAGGCAATGTTGAAATCGGTACTTTTATTTAATTACACGGCTGCTCAATCAGTTTCTGCCAGTTGCTCAATAAAACGCTTCAAAATAAATTATTTAATTACTCCACTGAGAAACGCTTTAGATAATTATCGCGCACGGAACCAGCAAATATGGTTTGAGCCTGAAATAACTCGCTGTTCTTTGCTTTTTGTAGGAAGAGAAACGTCTGTCGGTCCAAAATTTCAGGTATGTATTTAAATCAGATTAATGGAGGATACGACCGACGGGCAGCTGCTGTTTGCATTGATTGTGTATAATAGATTTTTATTGTTTTAATGATGACTGGTTGGGCTGATATGATTTTTATTCCAGCAAACTGCTCAATGACTCCACGTTCCACACATCACTGCTGGCCTGTGCTCTGGAGGTCGTCATGGCAACATATGGAGGTGCGCCCTGTAATTATTTTATAGGCACCCTGTCATCATAATCAAAACAATAAATGTCACATGAAAAATTGTCCCATGTTTGCTTTTTGTGTTTAGAGAGCAGTTTTCAGACCGGAGGATACAACCAGGGCGCCGGTGACGCCACCGAAAGAAACATGTGCTTCCCCTGGATACTGGATGTGGTCAACCTCGCCGCCTTTGACTTCTATAAAGTCATCGAGAGTTTCATCAAGGCCGACCCCACTCTGAGCAAAGACATCGTGAAACACCTGGAGACCTGCGAGAACCTCATCATGGAGAGGATCGCATGGAGGACGGTCAGTTTGTACCACCAACACGACATCTACCACAATGTGAAAAGATTCCGTGTGACGTGTGAATAACATACAGACTGATGTACAGTAGAGCCTCAATCTAATCTGTCCTAAATACATCTATTTATTACCACATATCTGCAAGAGACTCGCCATCAGATATAAATACAAGACCCACGCACTCGACAGAAACATTTGATCATTATTATAAAATGAGTTGTTCTACGTGAATTCAACAGAAACGATCCCTTTAAATTGTCGGACTCGATCACTGGCTCCCGCTGCCTTTACGGGGCGTCTCCTTGTGCACCAGGCTGCTGGAGAAATAGTAGATGAGAGGGTTGAGGCAGCAGTTGGAGCTCGCTAAAGACAGCGCCACAGGGTGCAGGGCCATGGTCGCCTTGGCCAGGCCACAGTGCTGCAGCAGCCCCACGTGGGAGAGGGTGTACACCAGCAGGTTGACGTGGTACGGGACGAAGCACACCAGGAAGACCCCCAGCACCCAGTAAATGACGGTGAGGGTGTGCCGGCGGTTGCGGAGCTGGCTGCGGGAGCGGCGCCTCGGGTGGCGCAGCACGCTCAGCACCCTGCAGTAGCTGTAGAGGAGGAGCGCGGCGGGCAGCAGGAACAAGCCCAGGACCAGCCCCAGGACGACCAGGATGACGGTGTGGTGATGGGGCGAGGACGGGTCGAGCAGGCAGGGGTGCTGGGGGCGGGCGGCTGCCGAGCGGAGCAGAGGCAGGCCCAGGCTGATCCCCAGCACCAGGAACCAGATCCCCCCGCTCACCAGCTGTGCAATACGCATCCGGCGGTGTAGCGACACCAGGGGGTGCACCACAGCGAGGTAGCGGTCCACCGCAATGCACATGAGGAAGAAGATGCCCCCGTACAGGCTGATGTATTTGAGGATGAAGGTGAGGTGGCAGTAGACGACGCCAGAGGTCCAATCGGATTCGTCTGCTGCCTTTGAGGACAGAGCTCTGGCCTTCCGGTGGTAGAAGTAGATTCTCAGAGGCAGGGAGATGACGAAGAACAAGTCAGCCGCCGACAGACTGATCATGTAGACGGCCGTGCTGCTCAGGGTGCAGGCAGAGAGGCACAGTCTGTGCAGGGCCATGCTGTGGGTGACCACAGCCGCCAGGAAGATGATGCTGTAGGACACTTGATAGAAAGTGAAGCGGTAGCTGATGTCTATGGTGCAGTTTGACAGGGGCGCCTGCGTTACGCCGGGCTTGTCGGTGGCGTTTCCCAGCGCCATGGGCTCACGCGGCGCACCTCTCCAGCCCTAAAAGATGCAGATCGGTCCTCATCAGGCCGGTGTGAAGTAAACTTAAGGTGGGAGTTGAGGTTGTCTTTCGCTGCTTCTGTTGGAGCAGTTAAACCGTGCACAAGTGAAAACCTAATAACTTCTGCTTTTTTTTATGAAATGTAAATTTACTGAGGCGCCACGGTGCTACCGCCAACACAGCTGAACTCATATTTGATGTGCTGGGCAACAGTCAACTGAATACTGTAAATGATCATTTAACTGCAAATTCCTGCTCTCATAAAACAAGCAAACATTTGGTTTTTCATTACCAGTTTGATGAGGGGGCAAAACCACACACGGTTATGCCGCACAATTACTCTGCTGGTACATTTATTGGTGCTCATAAACTCATATGTATTTCAGATGTTCACCTAGAATTCTTTTGGGTGTACGTTCTAAACAGATGTCTGTTTTATATTATTTACACCCACTTTGAACACTCTCCCTCACAGTGATGAATCACAAATTACGAGAGACTTGAAACAAAATTGCACTAATTTGGCATTCATAGCTTTATGAAATTACCATTACAGTCACTAATTTATCATAACTACCAGTATCCCTCCTGTCCTGACTTTTTACATTTTTATAACTAAACTATATTTACTTTTTTTTTTTTAAGTCATTTTATTTCAAGGGCATGATTATTGCAATCTAAAAAATTAAAAATTATCCACCAAGCTTTGAGGAAAAATTCCATTAACTGCTGCATTTTTTTATGGATATATACATCTTTTTTTCCACTGCTACATACAGTAGGATTGAGAATAAGCGTTAGAATTACTCACCAGTTTCAGGATCACGTCCAGGCAGTGACGGGATGTTACAGGCTGTGGCAGTAAACCCAATTGGAGTGGTTCACGCCTACACTCACAGTATAGTCCCTGTCAGTCTCTCCCTCTCTTCCTACACACTCTTCAGCCAGGTTGTCCACATCATCCAGCTGAGACCGACGGACCAATGAGCTGGTTGTCCAAGTGACAACAATTATGAATGAAATCCCTCTGTGTCAATTTAACTCCTATTTGTATGCAAATTGATGGATTCATGGAAACAGTTGTCCAAAAAAGATCAGGGTTGTGCTTTATTTTTGGCTGCTAGTCAGCCCTTATTTGTAAGAGCTCAGGAAAAATACAGAAGGAAATAATGTGCCTGGGTAATGAAGCTAAAAGTAAGGAGCTCTCCATCAGATAACATGGTTCGTACGTTTTGATTTTATTCTCCGTTAATGAGCAGGTTTGTCTCAGGATTACGCACATCTTTAGTCTCCTGTCTTTTATAGACGCCCTACTCCCAGCAGAGGCAAGTTGTCGCTCGCCTGCTTGGGTTTCACAACACGTATCTGGTGATGAGTATTGGCAGTGCAGACCCTCAGGCCAAGTCTCTGTGCTGGAATGTAGTTTCAGATGAGCTTTTACAAGGATTCTGCTGTGTGACGATGTTCTGTTTTTACGTTACACTGCGCGGCGTGATCGTGTAATGGTGTATTTGAATGCGGGTGCTTTCATTTCCTGCCACAAACTGCAGGATGAGTCAGGCCATGTTTCTGCAAGTGATTCAGAATGTTATTGTCTTTATCTTTGTGGTTCTTGCCTGTCACAGGTAGTATGTGTAATAGCTATAAAAATCACATACAAGCGCTTTATTTCAATTAGATTTGATTTGTGCTGACAAAGACCAGTGACATATTAACACTGCCTTTCTCCACTCTGTTAAACATGAAATGAATTTTAGACTCCCAAAACCTTTAAGATGAGAACAATTTTATTTGCTTGTTCAGTAAAAAGGAAAAAAGTTGCTATGCCTACTTATTATAAAGTGCTCAGAAGCCTTTTTGAGGCCACAACTATTTTAAAACGCACAGTTCAGTACATTACAACAGTTGCAATACTGGTTCATCGTTGCCAAAGCAGCATTCTGCTTTCATTTAATCAATGGGTAGGGTTATCAACCACTGTGTCCTATACAGCCGTCATCTCCTAATACACACAAAACACATTCTTGACCGAACAAATGGTATTAAGAAACATGGCCAAGTTGCTGCTGTTACAAAGATTCCATCTTTGTGGTTTTATGTTTGATAATCATCAGGGTTAAATTGCATCTGCCTCAGAAAAATGTCTGAGCTCCTGTGGTGTCACAGAGTGAACTCTCAAATGTCTTGTTTCGCCATGCTCAAACTCAGTCTTTTGTGAACCACATTTGGACTGTTTTGCACGCTGTCGGTCTGTATCCTGTCAAACAGCCTGACACCGTTGTACCACACGGTGGACTTGCGTTTGATGGAGCTCTGAATTGTCTCTGAAGTGAAGTAATAAATGACGGGATCGAAACAGCAGTTGGTGACTGCCAGGCACAGAGCAATGGGGTAGATGGTCCTCACCACAAACTCCACGTAGCATCCCTTCAGAACGTTGGAGCGGACCAGGGAGTAGAACATCAGGTTAACGTTGTACGGAATAAAACAGAAGCAGAAGATCAGCAAATGTACAACGATCATCCTGAGGATTTTGGACTTGTTGAGGCTCCCCCCACGGCTGAGGGTTTGAGGTTTCCTCAGCTTCCGTAACACCATGATGGAGCAGAAGACATTGAGCATTAAAGGGATGATGAAGCCCACGGTTTCGATAAACACCACCACCTTGGACAGCTCAGACCTCCACTGTTTTCGGGAGTAGTTTTCAAAGCAGTAATGTGAAGACATGTTGGCGTTCTTGGGCGAGGTGGTGTCCAAGAGGAAGCCGGTGGGCACGCTTCCAGAAAGCACCATCACCCACACTGCACAGCAGGCTAGTTTGGCGTTCCTTTTGGTGCGTATGCCCTGCGACCGGAACGGGTGCACGATTGCCAAAAACCGGTCAATGCTGATGCAGGTAAGGAAGAGGATGCTGCCGTACATGTTGGTGTAAAACAGAGCCACGGAGATCTTGCACAGCACACTTCCAAACAGCCAGTCGCGTTTGACGAAGTAAAAAATCCGAAAAGGCAGGCTGAGGACGAAGAGAGAGTCCGAAACAACGAGGTTTATCATGTACGTCGTGGTCTCGTTTCGCATCTTCAGCGTGCAGGCAAAAATGTATATAGCCACCATGTTGAATATGAGTCCAATTACAAATACGATGCTGAAAACTGAGCTGTACAGAGGGTACTTGAAGTCATCGTTCTTGTCACAGCCCATATGAATTTGACTAGCATTCGGGCTGATGCCAGGAATAGGAGTAGTGCTGTTATACATTTTTTGATCAAAATCCCCAAATTGGAACATTTAGTGACTGAGCATGGGTACTTCCTTTGTTTGTGTGAACCACAAAAGTCCTCTCCTGGATTATTGCAGAGCGCTCCTCATGTCGGTATAGACCTGGTGTAATGAAAATGGAGGCAAAGAGCAAGTCTATAAAATACCTGTACAGGTGTCCAAAGCCTTCAGCTTGAGTATTCCTTGTCCTTGTCCCATAATCCTCATTTACATGAAGTTTTCAGTCTGTCCCGGTGGCGTTTCTCAGCTTAAGCTTTTGTCCTCTTTGATTAGAATCTCCGCGGATGTGTGAACAAGCAGCTGGTCCCTCTTGTTCTCCTGTTTATTCCTGCAGCAGCCCTGAGGGAGGCTCGTGATCGCTACTTTCGCGTTCCAGAAGGTTTTCTGCTGCCTGCCATAAATCAGAAACCTAGTAGAGTGTCAGGCGTAAACTCGATGGTGAGACTGGAAGGGAGGAGCCTGCGCTGTAACGAAAGTCCACCCATGGTTTCTCTTTTTTTGCATGTCTGTTAATGTCACCCTGTCTCAAGTGAGCAGTTTTTTTTTTTCTCTATTTGAAAATTCCTCTTTATTTACATGTGTTTTGTTTGGGGGGGGGTACTTCTCTTCAGACAAACACTAAGCACTATGGAGGTGGTAGCAGGACCGCTTAAGTTTTCACTCCTTTTGAAACTCAGCCGTGGTGTCACTGAACGGTGTCAGCCGGTGGCGTCAGCTAGGTGTGTCAGGTTTGGTATTAGACTGAAGGAGCAGCAAGTCAGTACCTGCAGGCAATGTGGAAATATCCCAGCAGTAAACCACACCCACTCCTCTGCATGAACACACAACATGTGAATTGTTCTCACCTGTTTACACTGGATATCAGTAAATGCACTATGAACTGTTCGCTCAAGGTAAATGCCTTTGTGTTTCCGCGCAGGGCTCGCCGCTGTTTGATTTACTCAGACAGGAACACGAGGGGGGAACAGCAGAACATGTGGAAACTCCAGCAAATTTCAGCCAGCCGCTTCAACACAACCACACGGCAGCTGACCTGTGCGTTTACTTTTCACTTCCTGATTTTTCACACACGCATGTGAAGTAATCTTTTTGTAACGCATATAAAACTGCTTTGTCATGAACTCACAGACTTGCACAATATGTCTTATTTTACTCGACATTCAACTTTCAACCTTGTTATATATTTTATTCGGCCTTATTTTTAGTCACAAGCTATAAAGCTCATAAAGTGAATGATTTGGCCAGAATGTGAAAAAACTCGCCTTACATTTTTTATTTCAGAATATTCATTCTAACTATAAACTCATGGTTACAACAAAAGTGGTTAAATCACGAATACATTTAATTTAATCACATACTAGATATTATTTTGAACAAACTGTAATACCATTTAAGTTGTATTATTTTGATATTTTTAGGGCTCCTTGTGAATGTTTAAAGGAGCGTTGATGTAGAGATACTTGACAGAGTACGTTGTGTTTAGATATCTGTCCCCAGTGCGTCCGGGTCTACGCATTCTCCCTCCTGAGGCCGGGGCCACTCCCACCACCCAGGCCTCATCTCAACCTCCGACTCAGCCTGCCAGCCAGCCTGCACGACCCCTCAAATCGAACTCTCTCAGTCTCTTCTACAAGAAACGTAAGACGGCGATCGCCCCGTCGAGCTCGTTTTTCAGCACCCCGGCGCCGTTGAGCTCTTCAGGCTGGCAGACAGAAGCAGATCTGTCACTCATCCCGTCTCTGCAGTGTACCGGCTGGCCTACACGCGGCTGAAGATGCTCTGCTCCTGCCTGCTGTCCTCCCACCCTGAGCTGGAGCCAATCATTTGGACCCTGTTCCAGCACACTCTGCAGCACGAGCACGAGCTGATGAGAGATCGTCACCTCGACCAGGTAGCCTGTCTGAACTTGCTGGCTTCGTCTCGGTGAATTGCTTTCGTCTTATTGGTCTTATTGTCTCCTCGGTCCCGCAGTTGATGATGTGTGCCATGTATGCCATCTGCAAAGTAAAGATTGTTGAGCTGCGCTTCAAGACGATCGTCACAGCATACAAGAACATGCCCAACACCAGCCAGGACGTAATGGCTTTTTTTTTTTTTTTTTTTTTTTTTTTTTTAAACTACTATTGCTGTTGAAATGTGTTAAGGAAAAGGAGGTGCCGATCTCTCATGACTTTTTACATGTCCATACTGTTCACTTCAGACTTTTAAGCATGTGTTGACCACTGAGGGAAACTATGACTCCATTATTGTCTTCTACAACCTCGTATTCATGCAAAAACTGAAAACCAACATCCTGCAGTACGCCTCGACCAGGGTAGGACATGCCCACACTGCAGTCACATTTTGACTTAAAACGACCCACGTGCATCTCGTTAACCTCGTTTCCTTTTTCTCTATTTAAAAGCCACCCACGCTCTCTCCGATCCCACAAATACCTCGGAGCCCATACAAGTTCCCCAACTCACCTTTGCGGGTCCCCGTCAGCAGCAACGTCTACATCTCTCCCATGAAAAGTCCACGTATGTCTCCAGGCATCATGACTCCTCGTTCTCGGTGAGTTTGAGTCACAAACTGAATTGATTAGTGTGTGGAAAAAAGGAATCTTTTTCGTGTGATTTTTTTGTTTGTTTGTTTGTTTTATTCATTTATATATATTTTTTGCATTTGCAGGATGCTGGTATCAATCGGCGAATCCTTCGGGGTATGCACCACTTTGGTCTTCACCAAGTTCAGAACGCAGCCATTTTCCTCATGTGGTTTTGTTTCCTTCTGTCTTTCTGCAGCTCTCCAACCGGTTTCAGAAGATCAACCAGATGGTCAACAGTGGCGACCGCTCCTTTAAGAGGAGTCTGGATCTCGGCTCAACTCCGAAACATCTTAAGAGGTTACGATTCGACATGGACGGGCAGGATGAAGCTGATGAGAGGTTTGTCACAGACGTAGATTCCCACAAAACAACCCAGAAATGATATTTACCCCTTTTTCCACTTATTCTCCCTGTACATTCTTATTTATAGCAAATCTGGAGGAGAGTCCACACTGATACAGAAACTTGCAGAAATGAGTAAGGCAAACCAGAATTGTGCGTTAAATTCCTATTTTATGTTTTATATTTGCAAGGTTTTTTATGATTTTTATGATTGATTTTCCATCAATCTCTGGGCCGGTGCTAAGGTTGTTCCTCACACGTAACAGTTACTTTTGTTGATTGTAACTTTCTTTCTTTTCTTTCTGTCTCATAGGCTCTACTCGGAGTCACATGCAGGAGCAGAAAATGAAGGAAGACGCCGAATCGAGGAGGGAGTAACTGGAATCTACTCGCCTGTCCTGCACTGTCTGTTCACTCGAGCCTGTTTTCTTTGTACATTTAGTGTCCTATTTTAGTTTGTATTTAACTTTGCGTGAGGTGTCACATGTGAATAGAGGACTCAATTCTCATTTTTGAAGTTTTAACTGAATTTTGTTAAATGTCTTTCAATTTAAACTCTGAGCTGGCGGACATTACGTTTGTTTTTACAAGTGATATTGATTTGTGGTTAATGTAAAGAATCATTGTTTTCATCCACAGATGAGAAACGACATTGATTATTGATTTTCACGGTCTCTCATCTCTGTTTTCCGTGATTTAAATCATGATGCCACATGATTGTGAAATCATGATTTGTCATCATAAAGGCTTTAAATACTATATTCAGAGGGTAATTCTGTCTTTACATCATAGTTTTTATTTTCAAAATGGCAAGGTTCTAGCTATAGAAGCTATAGCTATAAAACAATTGGATTTCTTTAGAGAAGAACCTCTATGTTTGCACTCAACTATTGATACAGGTCTAAAGGTTGGTTAATGTCTCTTTGTTGTCATACAATCTGTGTTTATGTACATTTAGATACTTTGTTTTAAGTATGGTTGTAAAGGATTTTGGCAGTCACATTTGCTAATTTTAATTTTTGAAATTGGAAGAGCCTTTCAAAAGATATGCAAAAACAAAGAACAAATATGTGTTAGTTGGGGAATTATTGATAAAAATGTTGATTATTAAAGTTTTTAAATAAAAAAAAAAGGTATACTATTCTTTACTGAAATATATATCATGTGACTCTGTAGGAGGATAATTATGCAGGAAGATAATCTAATTGTTTCAACAGAAGAAATATGAAGAGGGAGACCTGTTTCCATTAACACAAATGTCATTAAGGCAGTGACGTTAATCATACAGAGAAAACTACAGGGATGTTTTCGTGCCCCCCTCAAACACACACACACTCAATACTGACAATGATGAGAGAACTGAAAATATTGCATCAAAAAAATACATTCAATAGAGAGAGCTCATGTTTTACTAGATAGAGCAGTAATTTGTGTTTACTTTAGAGATCAATGTGGCGGTTCTTTTTAACTACAGTTATATACCGGTAGTTAACATGTATGACCTCCCTTTATATAGTTATTACAGAGGCTCTTTCAAAGAACATTGATATAGAAGCGCAAGATTAAACTGGAATGGTCATTTCATGTTGCATTTTCAAAAATCCTTGTACATGGAAAATGTAACTAATCAGCATCTCTCCCCTTGTTTTTCTTATCTCCCTGCATCTCCTCTGGGAAGTGATGACAGCTGCTGCCTGTTCAGTAACAACTATTTTAATTGTGCTGTGGAGCTGTTTCCACTGGGGAGAGCCAGGCTTAATTCCTGTTTGAACACTGAAACAGTTTAGTTTTGGCCCAGTCGAGCGGAAAGCACTTTGAACGGGTTACATTTTAATTGGTTATGCCCAGGAGGGACTCGAGTGAGGCTGTTGGTCCCGAGTCCATCCAGTCAGCAGGCAGCACATGATTGTGGGACGCCGTTGTGTCCGGGTCCCTCATTGAAGCTGCCTGTGGATTCTATTGATATCCGTCCTATTCACGAGACAAGCGGCAAATAATTAGCAACAGCTTCTTTCCCACCTCCAGAGAGCGTGAAGGGGTTTTTGTCAGGACTCAAACGTGTGCTCCCTTTTGACCAGGGATGGAAAACCTCACGGTAAGTGTCGTTTTCTGTGGAAAAAATAGTCACAGTAGATACTCTAGTCACTTTTCTAAATGTATGTTATTAGCACTTATTACTGCTGCTTTAATCCCCCCCAGCCGGAGCAATGGCGAGAGATTATGAACAAGAAGATGCGGTTTCCTCCTCAGCTCATCAGTGCCATTCAGGAGGGGAAAATTAAGCTCCTGAGCGGACTGTTGAAGACCGGCGATGGCATCATCCGCCAGCTGGATGAGTCTGAGGACCGCCAGTGGAGGGAAGCTCTTAACCTGTCCATCCGTCTGGGCAGCGAGGACGCCATGGACGCCCTCCTGCAGGGGGTCAAGTTTGACTTCCGGCAGATCCACGAGGCTTTGCTCGTTGCCGTCGACACCAATCAGCCCAGAGTGGTGAAGCGCCTCCTGGACCGCCTGGACCAGGAGAAAGGCAACAAGATGGACGTGCGCTCCTTCTCCCAGGCCATTTTCGACCACTCCATCGACAACTCCCAGTTCGCCCCCGGGGTCACGCCTCTGACCTTGGCCTGCCAGAAGGACTTGTACGACATCGTCACCATGCTCACGCAGAAGGGTCACGTCATCCCGTGGCCGCACAAGATGTCCTGCGCCTGCCTGGAGTGTCGCAACGGCAGGCAGTACGACCTGCTCAAGTTCTCCTTATCCCGCATCAACACGTACCGCGGCATCGCCAGCCGCGCTTACCTGTCCATCACCTCCGACGACCCCATGCTCAAAGCCTTCAGCCTCAGCAGAGAGCTGCGGAAGCTGTCGCAGAAGGAGCCGGAGTTCAAGGTGCGAGGACACGCGTGGGGGTTGAAGGGGAGGGGGAGGGGGAGGGGGGAGGAGGGGGGGGCTGTCCTTTGACCTCCTTCCTCTCGTGCAGCCTCAGTACCTGAGCCTGGAGCAGCTGTGTCAGGACTACGCCGTGGAGTTGCTGGGCATGTGTCGCAACCAGAGCGAGGTGACCACCATCCTGAACAGCTGCGCCGAAGAGAGCCAGGACTCTTTCGAGGGGCAGGCCTTTGAGGAGGGAATACCGAGTCTGTCGCGCCTCCGGCTCGCCGTCAACTACAACCAGAAGCAGGTGGCTGATGAAGAAATTGCTGTAACCCCCCCTGAGTGTTGAAGCCGTTCAGTAAATACCAGTTTCTAGGTGATGGATCGTTACTATTGGTTTTCCACCTGTGTTTGTGTTTTGTTTGTTTTGTTTTTTTGCAGTTTGTGGCTCACCCGATCTGCCAGCAGGTGCTGTCATCCATCTGGTGCGGGAACCTGGCGGGGTGGAGAGGCAGCCGTACGGCCTGGAAGCTCTTTGTCTCAGTGGGGATCTTCCTCACCATGCCGCTCCTCTGCCTCATCTACTGGATCGCACCAAAGTCTAAGGTGCCTGCCGGGTCCCAGATTTAGGACGGGAGATGAATCCCAGGACCAAAACTTATTTTTCACGGCTCCATCCTGTACACAAACATCACACTTTGAGATGATCAGATTGAGCTTTATTTTCTTATTTAGCGTCACATAAATCCACAAATGAGCGACAGAATGTCTTTTTTTCGCCAGGCCGGAAGGATCCTGAAGATTCCGGTGATCAAATTCCTCCTCCACTCCGCGTCCTACCTGTGGTTCCTCATCACTCTGCTCGGAGAGTCCATAACGATGGAGCTGTATCGAGACAAATTTGCCTCCCGCCAGCAGAACATCCTCCACAGCTCCTTCCACATGGTGTGGGTGGTCGGTGGGTCCCCCCCCCTCCCCCGCTTCCTCCTCAGACACGCGGAAGTGGTTCAAATCCGGCTTTACTCTTCACTCTGCTCTGTCTCCTGTAGGGTTTTTCTGGTATGAGTGTAAGGAAGTGTGGATCGAGGGGCTGCGGAGCTACTTCCTGGACTGGTGGAACTGCCTGGACGTGATGGTGCTCAGCATGTACCTGGCATCCTTTGCGTTACGAGTGCTCATCATGCTCAAAGGCTACTTCCTCTGTCAGGATCACAGCGGCACAGAGGAGTGCGTTTACTTCACCGAGACCGGTGAGAGCGACGAACAATTCCCATCAGTCTCCCGGCAGGGTTTGCGGAGCTGGATTTGAGCGGCGCGAACTGTCTTGCAGTGCGTGAGAACTGGCATCAGGAGGACCCACAGCTGATCTCGGAGGTGCTGTTTGCAGTGACCAGCATGCTGAGCTTCACGCGGCTGGCGTACATCCTGCCGGCCCACGAGTCTCTGGGAACTCTGCAGATCTCCATCGGGAAGATGATTGACGATATGATGAGGTTAGAGCGGTGTCACTTCAGCTCCCGCAGTCGATGTTGGTTAAGGCTTATTAAGCTCTTCTTTTTTAGATTCATGTTCATATTGATGATCATCGGAACAGCCTTCCTGTGTGGCATCAATAACGTCTATGTTCCTTATGTCATCTCTCCACACCTGGGAAGGTAAGTTGGTTATTCCTGCTCGTCCTGGATCCAAAAACGAGAGGTCGGTACTGGGGCAGACAGTCTCATGGTGGTGCCATCCTCATCCCTGCTGCTGCAGGTTCAACGAGACGTTCCACTTCTTGTTCTGGACCATGTTCGGAGTGGCCAACCAGGACTACGTGGACATGCCTCAGTTCGTGTTGGCTGAGTTTGTCGGGAGGATCCTCTATGGCATCTTCACCCTCGTCATCGTCATCGTCCTGCTCAACATGCTCATTGCTATGATCACTAACTCCTTCCAGAAAATTGAAGTGAGGGGCTCTCGTGGTCTCTGGAGCTGCGGTCGGGGAGGGGGGGGTCTGGATGGTTTCACAGCTTGTCTTTGATTTCAGGACGACGCAGATGTAGAGTGGAAATTTGCCCGATCGAAGCTGTACCTCAGTTACTTTAGGGAAGGCCTCACCATGCCTGTACCCTTCAACATCATCCCCTCACCCAAAGCTGTCTTCCATATCTTAAGGTAACCTCTAAAAACCACACTTACTCAACAGAAATGCATGATATTTGCATTCATATTACTTTATTTCAATGTCCAGGGGGATATTTAAACAACTTTGCTGCTGCTGCTCTTGTAATTCTGAGCACAAATACCCACCAATCACATCTATGGTAAACAATTAAACCATTATACTGAAAAAGAAATCGACAAATCTCCCCACAAAGTGTTCAGAACAAAGAGTGTTCTGTTAAATGTGTTCTAGACCAACGGTAAGGGATCTGAAGATACTCAGCTGTCATACCGGCAGCAGGTGACCAGAGCTCTTGTGCAGCGCTACATCGAGTCGGCCCGCAGAGAGTTTGAGGAGACCAAGAGAAAAGGTAACCGTGGTAACCATGTGCAGGGATGCACAATAATATACGTGCGCTAGAACATGCTGCACTGACTGGAGTCCTCCCACTCAGATATCGGTAATCGGATCACCGAGCTGAACAAAGTGGTCTTCAGGATGCATGGAGATCTGAAGGTGGTCCAGCAGATCCTGAGGGATGACGTGCCGAACGTAAATGAAGCAATCAAGGACAGCTCCTCGGTGCTGGGGAAGTACATCATGGGCGCAAAGAACAATTTTAGAGGATTCAACGGCAAACAGGACGATAAAAATATACCGCTGAACGTGACGGTACACCACAGAGAGGAGGACGCGGATAGTGACGTCGGATCAGGCGCAGCGGGGGAGTCCGGGGGTGGGAGACAGGCGTCAGACTGCGATGTGGTCAAAATGGAGGAAGGTCGAGTTCAGTCAGAGCTGGGAGGTGATGAGGAAACTGACAGCAAAGAGGAAGTGGAGGAAGATAGAAAGAAAAGCACAGGTACCGGAGTGAAGGAGGAGGCACGAGCGGGCACTTGCTCTATTCAAGCAGAAGTAAAATTAGAGCCCGCGCAAGATGAGGCGAGCAGGGAAGAAAAGACTCCTGCAGGGAAGACAGCTGGAGAGAAATGGACAGAAAAGAGCTCCGAAAAGGCCGATGAAAGTACAGACATAAAGAGTACAGTCAAGTTCAAAGATATAGAGCTGCAAGAGACCAGAAAGCAGAGCGACAAACGACCTGGAACCAATAAAAACATCCCCTCGCCAACGGGCAGCAGCAGCTCCCAGGACACAGGGTTCGGGTCACAGGAGGGGGAGGGATCGATAGATGGGGTAAGAGTCAAACCGTAACTACAGCCACGACCTGACTGGGGAGCTGCAAGACTGACATTTGATGGGTTTTTTTTTTGTTTCCATTTTAACCACAATCTCCTCCAGTTTAAGTTTTCTATTTCACTACAACTATTCCCTGAACTCTTTTGACATCGTGTTCCAGCTACTGAAGTTAGTTTGAGCTTTGTTACACCACAACTAAACATTTACTCAACTCACTGAATTAGCGCAGCTACACCAGTCTTATGTTACATCCAACATAATGCATCAATGTGACACAAAGTACAAGATTACAGTTAGAATACAATATTCTGATGTGACCTTATTGTGAGAGCTAAAATGCATATTTCAGCATCTTGGTGTTGTTCGCACAACTTTGCAGGTTAATAGTTTAACCTTTCAACCAAAGGCGTACATTCCTCATCGCACGGTGGGATGTTAAATATGATTGATTGTTAAGTATCGGTTCAAAAGGCAGTTAATTAATAAAAATGTGAGTTTTTTTTGGCTGCTGTTGTACACACTCACGTTCTTTAATCCGCCCCTTCACGCTCAGAAACAGCATTGCCACCGTTGTATTTACGATAAACATGCGCTGTGACTTGTATTCGGTTGGTGCAGCCGTGTTTTCCTGTGGCGTCAGACCTGCGGTGTCTCAGCGCAGGTCTCGGCTTGCTTTATGCATACTGTTCTCATGAGGCCTCATGGACACAGCACTTCGTTAATTCATCACCTGCAGCCTCACCTGTCCCCAGATGCTCATCCAGAGCTTCCTGGAACAACACGAAGCCTTCAGTGAAAAACTATTTCCACTTTCATTTCGGCAGTTTTGAGTCTGATATATAACCAAGCATAAATGATTGTATAAAACAGTTTAATTCCAGTCATCTACAATACAAACGATTAAAATAAGACCTTATTTAATGTTGCCCACATATTACAAATTATTATGGAATAAAAAAAAGGAGGAATATTATCTCCTTGTACACCATCAATTCTGTACAAACATGCATACATCACACCCGTAATGACAAAATGGAATCAAATATTAAATAAAAAATTGCAAACACCTGTGATTTAATAACAGAGGAATATGTTCAAATAATAGACAACCTGAATTCCATATTTAGTTTAAAAAAAATTGGCACATAAATGTGCATCTGAAAAGAGGACAGCTCATATTAGCTAGGAACCGCACATCAGACAATCGTCCTTGTTGGCTAAAGAGCAGACCACAGCCGCGCTGTTGCGCTCCCTGCTCTCCTCCTCACTCGTGGCCGGCTGGGCCTCCTTCAGCTTGTCCTTGTTCAGGGTGAACTGAATGGGGTTCGCGGCTGGTTTTGTCCTCAGGTAGTACATGCCTGTTTTCAGGCCCTGCGAGGGAAGAACAACTCAGGAGTAACGTCACGCTTTCCTCCCAATATCACACAGTAAAAGCCCCCCCCCGGCTTACCAGCTTCCAACCATAAAAGTGCATGCTGGTCAGTTTGCCGTAGTTCGGCTCTGCGATGTGGATGTTCAGCGACTGGCTCTGATCGATGTAAGCGCCGCGATCTGCTGCCATCTTGAGGACGGTCTTCTGGGAGATTTCCCACACGGTTTTATACAGCTGCTTCAGATCGTCGGGGATCCCCGGAATGTTCTGTCGGCCAAATCGAAGAACTGCTAAAGCGCAAACCTTCCCCGCAACAATCCAATGCCGTTGGCGATGATCTGTAACCGATACGTTTTATTTTTAAGTGTGCCGTTCACCTGGACGGAGCCGTTGTGAGCGATCAGCTGATTCTTCATGCCGTCGCTCCACAGTCCTCGCTCCGTGAGGTCTTTCAGCAGGTGAGGGTTCACGATCTGCGGGCGACACCATAGTTTTGCGCTCAGCAACTTTTCAAACCGCTCTCAGGGTCACGATGAAAGCCGAGCTTGTGCCCACCTGAAACTCCCCTGAGAGGACCCTGCGCGTGTAGATGTTGCTGGTGTAGGCCTCGATGGACTCGTTGTTCCCCAGGATCTGGGCGGTGGAGGCCGTGGGCATGGGAGCCAGCAGCAGGCTGTTCCTGACGCCGTGCCTGAGGACGCAGAGGTGAACACGAGCACATTCAGAAGGACCCCGTTAACGGTAAATAACTGCTGATATTCACAACTTACTTGGCGATTTTGCCCTTTAGAGCTTCCCAATCCCACAAATCTGTTGGGGTCTTGCCCCACATGTCGTACTGGAGGACCTGGCAGAAGAAACCCCGATGAGCTCAAACGGTTTCAGTGATCTGAGGCATCGGAAGAAGTCGCTCACCCCCTTGCTGACAGGAGAGCCAGCGTAGGTTTCATAAGGCCCAAGTTCAGCAGCCAGCTCACAGCTGGCCTCCAGGGCAGCGTGGTAGATGGTCTCAAAGATCTGGATGTTGAGCAGCTGCGCCTCGGGGCTTTCGTACGGGTGACGCATGAGGATGAAGGCATCGGCCAGGCCCTGCACCCCGATCCCGATCGGCCTGTGTCGCATGTTCGACCTTTGAGCCTGTGAACGGACAAGGGTGAGCAAACAGCGGGGACGTGCGTGACCCGGGAGCAGCACCGGAGATGACGACAAACCTCGGGCACAGGGTAGTAATTGATGTCGATGATCTTGTTCAGGTTCTTGACGATGGTTTTAGTGACAGATGCCAGCTTGTGGAAGTCGTAGGTCCTTTGGGGGGTGACGTACATGTTGAGGGCAATGGATGCCAGGTTACACACTGCAACCTGAAGAAGAAATAACCGCGTCCAAATCTCTGTTACCGTTCTCTTGAAGGCGAGTCACAGCTACGAGGCATCAGACAGTCACCTCGTCTTCGCTGGTGTATTCTACAATCTCCGTGCACAGGTTGCTGGATTTGATGGTGCCCAGGTTCTGCTGGTTGCTCTTCCTGTTGCAGGCGTCCTTGTAGAGCATGTATGGCGTGCCGGTCTCCGTTTGAGACTCGATGATGGCGTACCACACCTGCTGGGCCTTCACCACGCGCCTGGCTCTGCCCTCCTTCTCGTAACTGAGGACAGACAGGAGACGGCCGAGGAGATCGGGAGATTAGCCCCGAGAACGAAAGCAGATGTGGAAAACAGATGAAGGTGTGTGTGCGGGTGTTACCGAGTGTAGAGCTCCTCGAACTCCTCACCCCAACAATCCACCAACCCAGGGCACTCGTCGGGACACATCAGAGACCAGTCCTATAAACATCAATGCGAAACTTAGAATCATCACATCGAACAGAACCAAATAGATATTTCAGAAACAGGATCCCGGCTGATTTTTTTTTTTTTTTTTTTTTTTGGTCACCTGATTGCTTTCCACTCGTTTCATAAAGAGGTCTGGGATCCACAAAGCAAAGAACAGATCTCTGGCCCTCTGCTCCTCTTTGCCCGTGTTCTTTTTCAGCTCCAGGAATTCAAACACGTCGGAATGCCACGGCTCCAGGTACACGGCAAAGGCTCCGGGTCTCTGTCCCAGAAGGAGAGTCAAGGGTGAACAAACCCTCTCATGGCTGTAGCCGCCACATCATTTCCTCCCTAACCTCTTACCTTGTTACCCCCCTGATCAACGTAGCGTGCCGTGTTGTTGTAGACTCGAAGCATAGGAACAAGCCCGTTGGACTTCCCGTTTGTCTGAAAAGCAACAAAAACATCAGTCATACCAGAGAAAAAAAGGCTTTTCCACTTCTTTTCTTGGCCAATTCACTCACCCCGGCGATATAGCTGCCCGTGGCTCTGATGCAGCTAACCGCCAGGCCGATACCTCCGGCTGATTTAGAGATGAGTGCACACTGTCTGAGTGTGTCATAAATGCCCTCGATGCTGTCGTCCTTCATCGCCAGCAAGAAGCAGCTGCAAAAAAAATAAAAATAAAAACTCAAATTAGTTGACATAGTAGATGAGGCGTGATGTATTCTCTGACCTGTGCCGACGTCTTACCTGGACAGCTGCGGCTTGTTGGTTCCAGCGTTGAACAGAGTGGGTGAAGCGTGGGTGAACCACCTCTCCGACAGCAAGTTGTAGGTTTCGATGGCTGCCTCGATGTCGGCCTGGTGAATCCCAACGGCCACCCTCATGAGCATGTGCTGCGGCCTCTCGGCGACTGCAGGCGAAGGAGAGATTAGTTGAAGATTCCACACTTAAGGACTTGACGTTGTCCCTGAACCCGCTTAAGGAGCCAAACTCCGCTCACCTTTTCCGTTAATTCTCAACAAATAAGACCTCTCAAGAGTCTGTTGGAGCAAAGAACACGTTTAACTGTTGACAAAGTATGTGTGCAATGTGTTAAAGTCAAAATCCTTTCGTTTGAATATCACCTTAAAGCCAAAAAAGTTGTAGGAGAAGTCTCTGTCGTAAATGATGGCAGAGTTAAGGTGCTGCAAGAAATAGAGCATATAGCATATTTTGTTAACAAACTGATTGTGATGATTTATAGGAAGAAGCGGCTTCATCGTTCGTGACTCACAGCTTTGTTTTCACGGACAATATCGAGGGTTTCCTTTGAGATCATGGGAGAGTGACGCTTATTCAATGGGTTCACATAGTTGTAGAGGTCTTCCATCACATCTGTGACAAAAACACTTTTTTTAAATATCAGGCTACCTGCATATTTAACCCAGGTACTGCATATGAAACCTGTCTCACCACTAAAGACTTTCTTGGTCTCTTTGTGTAGATTAGACACTGCGATCCGTGCGGCCAGGATGGCGTAATCCGGATATTTGGTGGTGAGAGTGGCCGCGGTCTCTGCTGCCAGGGTGTCCAGCTCCACCGTGGTGACTCCACTGTACAGACCCTGGATCACCTTCAAGGTGATCTGAGCCTGGCGGAGACAGGGGGGAACGTGTCACAGACGATGAACGGCGGACGCGACCGCGCGCCGCGTGTACTCACAGGGTCCACAAACTCAAGGTTGAGCCCGTAGCAAAGCTTCTGGACACGAGATGTGATTTTATCAAAACTGACTGCCTCCTGGCGTCCATCTGAAACAGAAAACCATCCAGAGGAAACCGGGTCATAAAAATGGGCTGTTATGACAGTTGGGAAATCAAAAGTCAAGTAGCCTCATCTAAAGTAATATAATAGTCATAATATCGTTCACAAAGAGCACAGGGAGTGAAAATATCTGTAATGGAGTCATGATTGTAGATGACTAAATGTTGTGCAAGCAAAACTGTCAGTGGATGAAGGTCGTCAGATGAAGCCTTGAATCTGTGCACTCATTACATTCCAACAATGGGAGGACGGGTTGGCGCCATTCGCGCAGTAATAAAAGATATCGCTTTATATATTTAAATCACTGTATGCAATTATCTTGTGTGGAAAGAGTTTTTTTAAAATTTTTTTATTAGCAGCTTTACGCTGCAAATAAACCGACAGAAAGCTCGATCTTCAAAAGCTGACGCACAAAGCCAGCTCCACTACCACAGTGGGCTTTTTGTTCTTTTCTTATATGCGAACATTTTAAATACATGTATAGACCTATATACCGTTATTTTAAACTCTGATTTAAAAAAAAACAAAAACAAAAAAAAAAACAGCATACATGCGGACATCCAAGGACAAACAAATGCTCATCTTTTGTTGTTGCACAGCTCAAGTCTTTGTCTGACAAATGAACATAAACACGAAAAGAAAATGGGGGAAAATTTTAATGCGAATGCAAACGAGTTATGCGCACGCATTAATGTAAGCTTTTTGGAGCATTTTTATCAGTTTGCCGGTACCTTTACAAAAGCACTGCGGACATCTGACAGCACCAATATTTAAAACTCTCCTACCCCTCTTGATCACATGCATTGTGGCGATGAGACAGCTGTCTTCCGAGGTGCAGCGGTGGTTCACTTTGTCCCCCTCTCAGTGGGTCCTGAAGGTCCAGTAAGCTGTGTCTTGTGTTGTTATGAACTCCGCTTAAAGTGGGGGAACAAACCAGTTTGTCTCTGGTGGATCTTGAACGGAGCGCGCGAACAATTTATAAAACCAGTCGCACGAGTCCGACTCTGAGCTTCAGCCAATCAGAGGCGAGCTCCGCGGGGCCGCCGACCAATCAGAGGCGGCCTCCGTGACTCATATGATTGCCACTTCCGGCTGAATGTGGCGGGATATTTACAAAACAAGTTTACCTCTTTTATTGTTGCAGCCCGGCTCTCTTAAAAATGAACAAAAATAACAGCTACAGATTCAGCGGAACCCCCCAAGGACACACATGAGTTGTTGGTAATGGGATATTTACAAATGTTACGTTTAACTACGCCTCTGACATTAATTATGTGGAGAGACAAATATAGACAGATATTATTAAGAGGACTGCGTCATGTGAAGCCCTTAATATAAGGATAGTAACACAACTATGAGTATACATTCAAACAAATATCTGCCAGGGGAATGTAGTCAGGAGAAGCAGAGCGCATAAAATAATTGTTTAAAGAGAAAAGTTAAATAAGCAGAACAAGAAGAATATTCGGAACCTGCTATTAAAATATATTTTATAGCATATTAAAAGATATTTAGCTATTTTGCATGACTTATGGCGACTGTTTTGTTTCTCTTTCAGACCTGGTGCACAGCTTTGACCGTGAATAAACTATTCTGGGACCAAAAGGCTCCACCTGTCACGTGTGACCTACATTCGGGAGTTTTATTTTGAAAAGGCGGCCGCCGGCAGGGGGCGCTGCCGCCCCGCCGCAGAGAAACCACAGAAGAAGCGGGGGCGACGCCAACGAGACAGGAAGCGAGGGCGTGCGGCCGAAGCTAATGGCGCCGCGGCGGTAGAGCAGCGCTCCGAACATGGCCGGGGTGTTTGAGGTGGAGCTGGACGGAGCCGAGCACGCAGACCATGGGCCCGGGAACCACGACGACGCTCCCCAGGTGTGCGCGGGTGGGACCGGAGGGCCTCCGGGGGAGGGGACCCGGCTCGGTTTGAGGGCCGGGGATCCACCAGGCTGCAGCCCGGAGGAGGCCAGGCGCTGCTCGCCGCTCCGCCTGCACACGACAGCTCCCATCTACGTCCGATTGTCAGATATCTTGCCCCCTTCGGAAGAGAATAGCGCGTCTTGGATCGTCCGGCAGCCGACCTGGCTGATGCGGACGCTGCGAACGACGCGATCCAGTTACACATATCCGATTATAGTATCATGTTTGTGGGTTTAAATCAAGCCCTATTCAGCCCGTCCTGACAGGCCAGGTGCACTTAAAAGTGCACCCAAGGACTTTTAGGTGCGCCTGGCCCGCACTTAAAAGTGCACCTGGTTTGCGTCTACGTTGTAAATCGCGGTGATGTGTCCGCTCGGGTCAAAGGTCGTGTGTTTTCGTCGCTGTTGTGGTCTGCCTCGCTCGTCTACGTGCGGATTTTCACCAAACCTCAATGTCAAAGTAGCAAAATGGCAAGACACAGCAGTGGCCCGCATGCCAGCACCATGCACACCGAGGTGATGTGATAGTCACCATTTACCTGTTTGGTTGTCGGTGAAAGAGTGTAAGTGTGTAAAGAGAGCTCAGTGTGTGAGCCTGTCTGTAGACACAGAGGCAACCGGGCCGGTTTTTGTTCTGGGGGGTGTTTGCCCTCCTATTTATGCCCCTACTATTCAACCATCATTAAAGGTTCCATTTAAAACACTTTTTTTTGCATGTCTCTGTGTATTTCTGCAGTTAGCATGCAGTACTGGATAGAAAGCAGGTTGTTTGACAAGGTGTGCTTACTTTTAGCTTTTAACTCTGTAAATGTCCTCCTGTTTGTTCAAAGGCTTACCCTTCATTTGTCCTGTGTTTTTGTTAACAGTTTGACGTGTCCAAACTGTCACCAGAAGAGAAGTGGAGGCGAGTATTCCCCATTTGCATTTTTACCATTATGCATGCATATGTGAAGCAGGCACCTGTTTGATTAAAAACCAGTATTTGCACCTATTAAAGTTACTGACAAACAGTTTATTCATTATAATTCTTGGACCATTTGAATAAACTGACCGTTTCATCAAATTTACAAACTCCACAATGTCCAATCACTGTATTTTGATGGTTGCTGGGCTTTGACATCCTCAGAATTAAGTCAATATAATTAGCAACATGTTTCCTGCATCCAGATCTGTACCTTGATATCATGTGTAAATATGAATAGCTGGTATCTTGGATATATATTTGTATTTGAATATGATGATTTTGTTGTTTCACAGGGTCGAGCATGCAAGAATGCACGCCAAACACAAAGGTCACGAGGCAATGCACGCAGAGATGGTGCTCATCCTCATAGTCACCCTTGTCATTGCCCAGCTGGTCCTTGTGCAGTGGAAGCAGAGACATTCAAAGTCCTACAATGTAAGCCACAAAATACATGTGAAAGTATACGCTTCTGTATATGAATTTGAGAAATATGATGATGTGAAAAGTTGCAGTTTAACGTTGTGTTTTTAGAAAGAATATAGCCTGTTTACTGGGTATCCATGTGTCAGACTTGAGTGTGTGTGCATTGAGTGGGTGTGTTTTCTTGTGTGTTTCTTCTAACACTTGCCATGCAACCTCTTTTTCTTGTAGCTGGTGACTCTGTTCCAGATGTGGGTAGTACCTCTCTACTTTACTACCAAACTTCACTGGTGGAGGTTTCTTACCACCTGGTTTATCTTCTCTGTCATCACAGCCTATGTCTCTTTCCGTGCCACTCGCAAGCCCCTGGCCTGCACCACACCAAGGTAATGCTCTCCTTTTCACCTCATCCTCTCACATCGGGATATTTGATTAAAGCTCTAACACGGCACTAAGCTATCGTGTTTGTCTCCTGCAGGTTGGTGTATAAATGGTTTCTCCTCCTCTACAAGATCAGCTATGCCACAGGAATAGTTGGCTATAGCGTCGTCATGTTTACACTTTTTGGTATAAATCTAATATTCAGGTATGTTGCGAAATTACCAATTGCGATGTTAATGAAGTAAACATGATGCAGTTGGGTTGAAACGTAATTTCCCTGAGTTGTGGCCTTTTTTCATTTTAAAATTGTATTTGCGCAGTTAAGTCTGCGGGGCGGGGTCACTTTCTTTATTTTGTGATGTGTGACGTTTCCATCAATGTGTATATCTATAAGGTCACGTAAACTTTCTGTAGTCCGGAAATATAAAGTAGCCGTTAAATAAAAGCTGATGTCGAACCCCAGCTGAGCCTCGGTTCTGTTGTGGCTCCAGGATAAAGCCAGAAGATGCCATGGACTTTGGAGTGTCTCTGCTGTTTTACGGACTCTACTACGGAGTCCTGGGGAGAGACTTTGCAGAGATGTGTGCAGATTTCATGGCTTCTACTGTTGGGGTAAGCAAACGGCTGCAGATTTTCTTTCATCCGTTTGCCTCTGCTATTTTTAATGTGACTTCTGTTTTTTTTTTTTTTTAAAGTATTACAGTGCGTCCGGGATGCCAACCAAGCACCTCTCTGACAACATCTGTGCCGTGTGCGGACAGCCCATCCTTGTAGACGTTAGTGAAGAGGGTATTATAGAGAACACATACAGGTTATCCTGCAACCATGTGTATCCTTCCTTCAGCTGCAGATTGATTTCTTTCACAAGTTATTTAGAAATTGACATCACTAAAGGTTAAACTGGCTGATTCTGTCAGCAGTGCAAAGAGAACTTGGTGAGTATTTAACCTTTTAGATTAAACAACAGAGCTGTAAACGAGCACTTTCATATAAATCACTTCCTTCACTTACATTGTCATGTGTACTTTAGCGTTTGGTTTAACCTGTGATTGTTAGGTCTATTTCCTCAATCACATTATCACTCATGGCAACCAGTCACAAATTGTGCTCCAAACAGACAAGAATCTTTTGTTGTCTCAGTTATATTATCTCAGTTATATTATCTGCTTTAATGTCCATGAGTTCGTCCAATGCTCAGTCCTTCCCTGCTGGGCCTTAACTCCAAAGCCAGGTTCCACGAGTTCTGCATAAGAGGCTGGTGCATCGTTGGAAAGAAGCAGATGTGCCCGTACTGCAAAGAGAAGGTGGATCTGAAGCGAATGTTTAGTAACCCGTATCCTTTTTGACTTGTGTTTCATGTGTGAGTTGTGGAAGGGAGCTAAAATGTGTGTGTCAAACTATTTTCCATGGGAAATATCCCAGTATTGGCCTGTTTGTATTCTGCTTTATAAATGTGTAATATGTAGTGATATCATCACCCTGGCAACAGTAATGTTAATTCAAAATGAGTCACCCTTCTGGCAGTTCCTTCTGGGAACCAGTGTCTGTTTCACTTTTTATGTACTATTGAATTTAAAATATTCACAAATAGCAGTGAGTAAAATCATGCAGCCTAAAAATTGAAATTAAAGCTGCTTTTGAAGTCAGTGGATATATGGCAACAGGCAGTGTTGTAACCTTGTGATTACTGGTTGTCAAGGGGAACTGTTGAAAAGAGATTATCGAAAATTTTTAGGTGGGTTACTAATGGGTATTCACACAAAGCCGTGAAACGTGGGTTGTATGACAGGTTTCTGTTCCTTTTTCAAGGGCGGGGATAGTATTTCTGTGGAGACTTTGAGTTCAGGAGTGGTTTCCTTAACTTGCGTTCCAGCTGGGAGCGGCCGCACGTCATGTACGGACAACTCTTGGACTGGCTGCGGTACCTGGTGGCTTGGCAGCCAGTCATTATTGGATTTGTGCAAGGCATCAACTACATTTTAGGTCTGGAGTGACCCACCCCCCCCCCCCCAACTGTCAGGAATGGACATATCTTGTAACGTGGAGAAGATGTGCACCGACTCCAGACTGAGGGCCGGACATTGAACTAAACACCAATTCAAAAGTGTCTATATTTTTTTGTATATATTTATAGGCACGTGTTATCTGTATTTACAGTTTATTTGGATTTTATTGGAAATCTGTCAGTTTCCAGGGATTTACTTCACCAGTTTAATAATTAAAGAGTTGTCCCCCAGTAAAGCAGCAGTCAAAAACAGTAGAAAAGGTGCTTTTTACTAATTTATGTCTCATGTGTTTAATATTAATTGAAACGGTTTTAAAACGTGTGTCAAAGGGATCACGTGACTATTAAAGATCTTAATGAAACCTAAATATTGCCTTCTGTATCAGGAATAACCTAGCCCGTTTATCATTTGCGCGGTCATCTCTATGACTGGTCGCTGACACGGTCATCGTTTAGGAGTGACTCGAGAGTTCCGCAACAGTCACGGTCATGTGAAACCAGGAGTTTATGTTTTGTGGAAACCCTTCTGTGACGATCATATAAGACCATTGATGCATTGCTTGTTAAAACTTTTTTTTTTTCCCCACCCCATGGACACCCCAAAGGTGACAGGTCATATTTTCCTCTAGATTTTTTTATACAATAGTTCATCATGAACAGTGTCTTTCAATACTGTAAGCAATTCTGTATCTACACGTGGTTTGGTTTGGGAGGGCTTGGTTTTACCTAAATTACAGGACGTATCAACGGAGTCTTTGCTTTTCTGTCTTTTCTGTTGTAACTTTCCCAAAGAAATGCATAAAACCGCCCTCTGATGAATCAGCGTTGAGAGCTGGAACACACGTTTCCCTACTGGAATTGAAGTGAGTCTGCAGCGTGAGCTTGCTGGGATTCCTGGGTATCTCTTAAATATTTGAAACCGGAAAGAAAACCAAAACTCCACTTGTGTCAGGACTGGAGAATTAAAAATGATTGTGAGTAATAGCTGAATCATTGACCCACCTTTGAGGTCATAGATGCTGGGATGTGAGCTGTCATGTTAGGGTTAGAAAGTAAAATAAAACCTGTGTGTTTGTGAGGAAATCCCCATCTTGTGTGTTGAGTGGGTGGAGGGGAAGTGACCATTCTATATAAATCCAACCAGCAGCACAAAGCAATAGTCACTGGAGTCACAATGAAGCTGTTGACGATCATTGAAGGTCTGTGACTGACATCCATGCATCTGCACTGCGCGTTCTCTTTTTGAAATGTGTGTCTCTTCTACAGCTTTGGTCCCTCTGTGCCTGCTGCTGGCAGAAGGATTTCCAGGTAACGGCATGCCGTCGGGATGATGTAAACGGGTTTATCTCGGTGCTCACCAAGACTTTAATTTCAGTTTTGGAGGATAGGGCCCCGGAGATCATCAGATTAAAGTGCGCTGAAAAAGAGGACCTACCAGGTTTGTGCATTTCAAATCGGTTATTGTGCCTCAACAAGAGCATTCTGCTGGCAGAATGTGGCTCTGATACTGACAGATCCTGTTTTTAGGCGGTGGCTCGGATCTCTTCTCCGGCAGGTTCTTTCACAAGCGCCATAATTACATTGGTAATAATGGGTTTGCTCCACAGGGCAGCAGCTCTTTCTTTCCTGCGAGGCGTATGCCAACTATGACGTGGAGGAGACGCTCATCTACTGGCTCGTGAACGGCTCTTTCCCCCGAGGATGCCCCCAGCAGTGACAGGATAGAGGAAATGGAAGAGTGAGTACCAGGAGTTTTATTTGGGTGGCAGCGAGCTGCTCACGGTAGAAAAGGGCTTGTGAAGATAACGATCCCCGAGGTCAGATCGGCAGACCCAGACGGGGCAGAAAAAAAAAAAGGCACAAAGCTGAGGTGAATGTTCATTTTCAGGCATCATTTTGAGGACGAAGCCATCCTCCAGAGGAGTCTGTGGTTGAAGAATATTACTAAAGATGACCTGACATCCACCTTCACCTGTGTGGTGAAAAACGCTGCAGGAAAGGCACAGAGACACATGACCTTAACGCACACAAGCGACTACCTCTGTGAGGAAAACGCCTAAGTATTTGGAGCCATAGTTGGAAAATCAGCACAAGGTCTCCTGCGCTACTAAAAAGAAGCACAATGTTTGGGTATTTGAAATAAAAGGTATTTAAGCAAAATGTTCAGAGGGATGTTTAGACATTGAGGAATTGATCATAATCTTGACACAATAAAATATCCGGATTATTGTAATTCATCGATTTATCCACACAAGTGTTTTCTGATGTACTATAATTTTTAAATGTGAAAAGTTATTATTCATATTTCATAATTCATTTTGTTTCTGAACATCCTAAAAGTAAAATAAACGTCCTAAAGTTTTAACCTTTAATCTCTCATTTTTTCTTTGGCAAATGACAATTCCTTTTCCACTCAATACATCAAAACACCTGGTGCATTATGTTTATAACTACCCCAGAAAAACCTACAGATATAAATCCAAATCCAACATCCAAAGACAAAAAGAAAATTTAAAAATTCCTAAAGAAATGACACAACCTTCCCCCCTCCACTCTTATGGTGCATATGCTCTTTGTGCAAATATACATGCGTGTTACTTACGACTTAAATTCATTTCCTTCTTGCAGCATAATAAAAAAGAGCATCAGGATGCTGCCTCTGTGGCTCCCACACCTAACTCTTCCAGGCAGTGCTGCAAGTTGCTCCGTCTGTCAGACTGTGGATGTTCTCTGATCATCTTCCTTAAGAGCGCTGCGGCGTCCTTGGTGAATGAGGCCGTGCCCGAGGGCGTGTTCGAGGACGTGCACAATGGTTGCAGGAGTTTCAGATTGGCCTCCGTCGCCATTCCAAACAGAAACCTCAGGAAGACGTCCAGTCTACCGTCCGGACACAGCAGACTCCTGTCCGCCGCACACTTGTACATCTCCATCACACTGTGCCCGTAGATCATTCCCTTTAATTTGTGTTTCACCTGACTTTCAAAGATGTTCTTCCCCAGGTCTCTAAAGGACAAATAAGTGTAAAGGGCAGCCAGGTACTCCTGCACAGTGGGGTGGATGAAGCTGAGCGCTTTCTCTTGTTCCAGGATGAAGGGCTTTATGATGTACTGCGTGCAGAGGCCGCTGTTGATCACAGCCTCTGTGTCGCTGATTCTCCCTTTTTTCCAGTCGTCTCTGCTGATCTTGAACTGGCCACTTTCCAGCATTTGGAACGCCAGCTTCCCGAGTTTCATGAGGAAGTCCTTCTGTTCACCTGACCTCCAGTCTGGAGCTCTAAATCTGCGATACTGTAGTGTCAGAGCCAGAATCAGCTTTGTGTACAGACAGGTGAGGCTCCTGGGCAGCTCTGCCTGGAGCCCCTTTTCTCTAAATATGTCCTCGTACTCTTTTGCCACCAGTGAGCAGAACAGGGGCAGGTGGCACATGATGTGTAGCGTTCTGACAGAGTTGATGTGTGCAAGAACTCGGGTTGCTTGGTCCGCGTCCTTGAACCTCTTCTTAAAGTACTCGTCCTTTTCTGAATTGCAGAAGCCTCGCAATTCTATCTCATCGTATATTGTATCCCAAGGAATGTAGCGCTTTACCTGTGGCCGTGAGGTGACCAGAAAGAGGCCGTGGTGGTAGAGTCTGTCTCTGAGGAGGTTGACAACGATGTCGTTCAGGTCAGTCGTCTCAGTGTGGTCAGTCAGGAGCTTAGTGTTGTGGAAATCCAGTTCCTCGGTGTACTCGTCAAGACCATCGAAAACAAACATCATTTTGCAGTCTTTGCCTCTGAAATCATTGTCTCTCAGTTTCCTCGTTTCTGGGTAAAGTCTTTGAACGATTTCTAAAAGGGATATCTCAGTGCCCTTAAACTGTTTCAGTTCTCTGAATGGCACAGGAAACAGAAAGGACACGTGTTGATGGGCTCGCCTTTCGATCCAGTCAAGTATTAGTCGTCTGACTGCCATTGACTTTCCCGACCCGGCCACTCCGATCAGCACTGTGAGTCTGCTGTACGTTTGCTTGATCCTTTCGGAACTCAAAATGTCTTTAGTTGAAAGCAGTATCCCCATGTCCTGATTGCTGTCAAGCTTTTCTATTTGCATAACTTCGTGTTCTATATTTGGACCATTATCGCACGTTGATGTAATGTGGAAATCGGTGAATATTTCGTCAAAGGGCCTCGTCTCCTCCCGCCTTGGTGAATCATCACACACTTCACCATAGATCCTCCTCAATGTCTCACACAAATCGTGACGTACCTCATCTGAAAACAGAAAAGAGTGCATGTGCTTTAAGACTGAGAATCATTTAATTTAAAGTCACAACAAATTGGTTGGAGCTGTCTACATAAAATCTATCAATTCATTGTGTCTATGAAACATTTCACCCCCATAATAAGAAGAAAGTGTTTTGCTCCTTAAGTGGTTCTACACTTTTAGAACCAAAATGCCATTTGAAATGTCTGAGTTTTCATAATTTGGTGAATGATAATTTTCCGCTTTTAGACAAGGGGAGCGACTATGCAGCCACATATTCTGTCCTCCCAGACAGAAAAATCGAGGGGAAAGAGCTTTCTATCTGCTAAGTCAGAGCATCAGCACCACAAAGTCATTGCAGCCCTCGAGCCCTGGGTTTCAACACAAAGGCGAGTTCTTACTTCTGAGGCGTAATGTCTGGACATATGCTACTGCTTGCTTTTGTCCAATTTCTGCAAGCAATGTTTCGGTGATCTGCAGAGAGGCCTCCAGGTCAAAACGCTCCAGAAGTCGGTCCACGAGGTCCAGGGTGTCCATGTGTTGCGGGGGAGTGTTGAATGATCGTGGGTAGCGTTTCCACAGCAATAGTTTGACTGCATTCAGGTCATCGATGGGCAACTTCCCAAGGGTGTCACAAATAGTCTGATTACAGAAAGGACCGCTTTAACCAGAAGAACCTCAAAAGTGTATAAACACACAAACAGAAGTAACAGAATCTGACCTTTAAAGTGAATGCCACTGTCAGGGAAGGATGTCTTGGACCAGCTGGTTCTGGAACTAATCCTGGTGTGGTATTTGTCTCTTCGACATCATCATCTTTACTTTTAATCCTGGTGATGCCAGTAGGGAGATTAAATAGATTTTAGCATCATAATCACACACATTAACATACAAAAGTGCTCACATTTCTTACTTTTCCATTCTGTCATCACAGTCGTCGCTGTCAAAGGAGCAGCAACTGGAGAATGATTCTGATCCCTTCAGCTGCATGCTAAAGCCAGGACGAAACCGCAGGAGGACAGGTCAGTGTATATGCATGGGATGCAGTTACGGTAAATGTAGCAAAAACAAACAAGAGCCATTTCAGTTTTCTTTTCTGGTTTGTACCTTGTGTAATCTTCTTCATCCATGACGCTCAAGTTCGGGTCACTTATCAAGGACCCATAGCTCAGCGCCCCAGGCATCTCTTGTTCCACATATGGCCTGGGAAAAAAACGAAAGATTGCAGAATGGCAGGTTATTACTTGTCACAAATATGTAATAGCAACAAGCTTATGGTGCAAGTCAGGTAATGAGCATGTCCCTACAGCAGATAAACCAGGACATTTGTAAAATTTTCTTTTCAAGCAAGACGACATAGGATAGTAATTCAACTTCACAATTTCAGTAATTAGAGTACAGGGTCATTCAGACAACACTGATTCATGTAAGATTAAAATGATAATTTCCTTATAAAGTAACACGTTCATCAACAGAAAGCAAATGACACTGATGGTATACTGTTAAAATCTTTTCCCCACATCTTCATAATATTATTCAGATAGAGTTTAAATGCAAGAACACACACCAGAGATGACATGGGTCCATTACATGTGGGCCCAGGTCCAGAGAAGGTCTCCTCTCAGGGATGTAGAAGAGGTCGTCATCTTCAGGCAGATGTTGTCCTCTGGCAGAGACAGCGTCTCCAGGTGAGGAGCTGCCTGAAGTGTCCACCATGTCCACCACCTCAGGGTTGGCCATCGTTAATCAGCTACAGAAGAGCAGGGGAGGCCCACAGCCATCGCTTCCTTCTCTGCAAGACAAGAGAAACGATCAGTTATAGGAAGAAAACAAATTAAAGTAATCACACCCATATGCTCATGTTCCCCCTTTACAAACCTGTTATTATCAGGTCTTAAATAGAGTCGAAATGTCCCCCCTACGGGAACCTTTCAACATTGATAATTTGGTAGAAATCAGTAGAAAAAGTCAGAAGGGGAACGATTTAAGAAGCTGATAGTAAGAAAATAAAACGAGTCAGTAAAACATAAATTTACCGCAGAAGGAAGCTTGAGGAAGGAACTTTGTTCTGGAACGCTCTTCTTCTTCTTCTACTACTTCTTTCTCTTTCCCTCAAATCAGACTTAGCGCCACCTACTGGTGTTGCCTAGGACAAGATATTAAAATGTAATTCAAACAAAAAACTTTTTTTTTAAAATTGATTGGTTTGAACTGGTTTAAGTAGCTGTATTTAAACAAAACTATCTTCTCAAGGGCCTATTTTGCTGAAATATGTGAATTGTTTCCATCTTTTAGTTCGCTTGTGGAGTGTCAGGTCATTACGCAGCAGAATCTGCCACCTAGCGGCCGGAGGTGAGAACAACACACAGTCATAATTAAAGAAGAGCTTTTTATAATAACACACTGAATATAAATCAGCTATTTTCTTAAGTAGACCCTATATTATTAGTATTATTAATGATAATAATAATTTATAACGTTGTTATTAATATTATTATTTAATATTTGTCTGTTTTTTAATCAAATCCAAACATTTTAACAAAATTAATACAATAATCTTTCCTTCCTCCTTCAACGAGATGTCTCGTTTGTTCTTTCTTACTTTCTTACTCGTTCGAAACCCAGAAGTACAAAATGTACTGCGGCTAATTGAAAAGGAGCACTGATTTTATGGTACCCAAAGGCAATGTATTATTTTATTATACATATATTGATTGTGTTGATTATCATCACAATTCCCATTTGTAGGCAAAAGGTTAACCTACAGCAGTTTAATTCACATAAAATGGCTTCATATGCCTGTTGATTTTTTGAATGTCAGCGTCCCTGATTGACATTTAAATGTCAGGATTTCTTTGGCTGTTGTTGAGGCTCGTGTTGTTTTAGTTTGTAGAGAGCTTATTTAGATTTAAATGCCTTCCACGACACGGATCATTTATATGGATCCGCCACATTTATGGAAAATAATGATCAAGCTCATGAGACAGCGCGCAGACGGTTTTGCGGCCTTTCTGGACGGAGGAGCCGGTGGTTTTATTTCTTGTCTCGATGGTGGCCGAGCGGGCCGCGCTCGGTTTGGGTCCAGTGCGTCTTGGCCTGCAGCCGTGCGCCCCCCCGCCTCGGGGGTGACCCCTACCCTGCGCGTTGTGCGACGGAGGCGTGAGCAGCGACAAAAGACGACGGGCCAGATGCCCCGAGCAACGATTAGTGCCCGCAGGTTCCCAGGACAAGTGACGGAATTCCTCTCATCCAATTAAAAGGCGGGATGTCCGGATTTCTAATCTCTTTTACTTTCTGTTTTTAGGTTATACATCGAGACCCACCTTTCATTATATTATTATTAACATATCACAATCATAAAAATCCAACTTGATCGATTTTTTTTTATTGATGATGGATTCGTGTATTGATCTTGGTGTTAGTTGTGCTTTAACTGGTCCCCATAGCTCTTAAGATCCAACGTCCTTGTCACTGATCCGACGCTCGGACCGCTTGGTCTTTGGATTTTAATGGATTCCTCTTGGGCGCCGTTGTTCGTCCAAATCACCCGATAGCGCGGGGAGCCGTCGAACCCCGCGTCCCTGTGGCACGGGCCACTCCTCTTCCTCCCGCACACGCGCGCACGCACACGCACACGCACGGTCGGGGGCTATGACTTCATGTCTGTGCGTGAGGAGGGGGGGGGGTTCTCGGAGAGCGGCCGGCCTCTCCTCCACTCAGCGGCCGGTCGGCGCGCTCTCCTTCTCCTCCCTGCTCCGGATGCTGCTGGGATGGACGCGTTTTGGAAGAAGGGGCGCCGGGCAGCAGGGACCCACCAGCACCACTGAGCCTGACATGAATGACAAGTGAAGGAGGTGTTTGAGGAGGAGGAGGAGGAGGGGGGGGGCGGCTCAGCACCGGAATGTGCCCCAGTCTGCTGCGCAGCGCACAGGCTCCCTTCAGCGGCGTTCCTGCGCCTTTTCGGACCTACCTGGTTTCATCTGTGACACAAGAAAGCCGAGATTGAATAGGGGGGGGGCTTGACTTGCATGTGTTTTTATTTCCTCCGCCTTTTTTCCCCCCATTTTCTTGAGGGGCGGTGGGTGGGATTCCTTTTGTCAAGCCCGAAGGAGACAAACTTCTTAGCATGGCACTGGTTATGGAGCCCGTGAGCAAGTGGAGCTCCGGTCAAGTGGTGGACTGGATGAAAGGTAGGACGGAACCTTTAATGGGAAATGTTTTCAGCAAAAGTATCGCTGCAGCTTCTCGCAGAGGTGTTGCGCTGCGACCGCGCGTCGTAGATCCATCCAAGATGCCCAAAGAGAACAAAAACACCTGCTGAGCCTCGGCTTCCTGCCTCATCGAGGCTTTCAGCTCCTGAAATCTTTGGATCCTTTTATTCCAGGTAGTTTCGCGTACTCTTCTAGACCCGCTCGCCCTCTGGATTTTACGGAAAGGGTTTACGTCTATTGTGTCCCGCTATTGTTTACGCGGGGCTGAGAAAGGCAGCGCAGACCCTATAATTAGACGCCTATCATTGTAATTTTCAATGGATCCCTGCTCATATTCTCTATTATAGGAAGATGCTTCCCGTTGGAGATGAAGATATATGTGCGCAGTGTCTAAAAAGAGGGATACGCACTCCAACTTGTGCAGCTGTTTGCGATCACAGATGATGGAAGTCAATAAAACTTGGATTAACCTCATAGAAATGAGGCTTAAATAGATTTCGTTAGATGTAGCTCTGGCTTATTGTCTCGCAAATTCACCGGTGAAGAGTTCAATTTAGGAACTAAAGGATGACACAGAGATTCACAGTGGCTCTCCAGAGATGCCTGGGGGGGGTGGGGGGGCACAGATCTTTACTGTTGGGCTGTTTGTTTATTTCTCAAAGCGGTAAGAGCTGCAAAAAAAAATCTAAACGCATAAGATATCCACGGATGTCCTGAACTCAGAGGAAGGACGCTCATGATTGTGCATTTTTCTGTCGTGTCTCAATATTATGTGTTGTTGTTGTTTTGTTTTTTTTGCATCACATGCTCACGTGTCAGAGCCTTCAGCACCGAGCGTGCATCTTTACTGCCCACACACACACACACACACACACACACACACACAGAGTTTCTTAGTCATATCTCTAAGCCTAAAGGCCTTTTTCTGCTGGCTCAGACGTATTACGATTGCAAAGATCAGGCGTCCTCTTTAGGCTTGTGTCGAACATTTCCTACCTGACTACAATGCCGCCTGCGAGGTCGTGGCACAGCTGTCTCACAAAAACGTCAACCGTACACTATCCTGGAGGATGTGCAAAAAAGGAGATGCAGGGTGAGGACGCGGAGAAGAAAAAGAAGAACAGATCACAACAGGGTGTATGAGACCTTTGTTGATCTGTAAACACAAACAAGTGAAAAGTATGGCGAGCGAGGGGCAGAGACGGGACATAAGACACTCCAGTGTCCCACATCTGACAAGTGGAGCAGAGAGGATGGAGTGCCCCGAGCCCAGGAATTGTAATTTAAAGTGAGGGACGCTGAGGGAGCGGGATCAGCCAGAGAGGAGGAGGGGGGGGGGGGCTTTCGTTCTTGTCTTACATCTGCTCTCAGTCTCGTGTCGTTAGCATTCACGGGTTCCATTATTAGCACAGAGATCCATGATGTCACTGGAGGCCAAATGGGGGCAGCCTGTGACCTTCCCACAATCTCTTCCTCCACCCCCACGTTGGTGTTTTGTGCGAGCGAGATGCTCTATTCTCACTTGCGACAAAAGCTGCTTTAAGGAAGAGATTCTTGTCTCACAAAAGAAAAAAAGAATTCCAGCTTTGACTGAAAAGGCCGCCGCCGACGGTTGCACGGTTACTGCTCAAACACATATGAGCGGTGCAGTTATGAATTGTACCAGATACAGGCCTAATGCAGGCTTAGTGTAATCTCTTGTTCGGTGTGTGCATTAACATAATTCATGTTTTGTGAAGTGCATGAGTTTTATCGTGGCTCTCCGTTGATCTTTCTTGCTTTCTGTCTTTGCCGAAGCAAACACACACCGGGATAAGTGACACAAAGCATCGTACGTTCATGTGAAAAGTGCTAAATATCTGTTTTGCCTCACATTCCCGTGGGAGGATCTGCGATGGAGGTCAGGATGTGTCCGTGCCCGTGCTTTTATATTCCGTTCAGATCGGGAAATGAATGAATAAACCGTTCAGGGAAATTCATATAATGGAAATTAGACAGTGCAAATCGACTTTGTCAAGCGAGGACCGCCCTGCGAAATACAAGATGAGATGAGATATGACATTTCAGTTACAAGGAGGGAATGTGCCACTCTTTATCAAATGTCATCTCCTTTGGGTTTGATGCGAGTCTTAACTTATGACATTTAATGAGAGACTACCATCAAAATATTGCCAAATGGTCGTGCAAATCAGATCCTTTGAATTATTCCTGCTTAGACGCTGCATGTTTTACAAATTGTTATGTCCCCACTTCACTTATTTCTTTATTTGATCCCGTGGTCAGGGAGAATCCCTTCCAAAACCCTCTGTCATGGTTCCTATGGTAACGCAGGGGATCCTTCGTCGACATAATGGGTCTCAATTAACTTGCTAAAGAGGCTGATTAGTTAAGCCCCTCAGTTTTCTGCAGAACCATAAAACTTCCTATGTTTTCCTTTCCACCGTTCAGCTGCCAGCTAAACCCGGTCTGAATTCTTGATCAGTACCACGCTGAGCAGCGAGTCACTTGAGGATGAGCAAACAGTTGTCTGTGTTTGTGTGAACCCACTCTCATTAAGGAGAGACTGGGCTATAGAATGTATAGAAAAAACATCACAAAAGGCTACTCTTAAGAGGTAAAAAGGACATTCTGTTAGTATGCAGAGCACTTTATCTCACACATTTGTCTTGTCTATATATTAGATATGTTATTATAGATAATTAGCATAAAATAAATACATTATGCAGAAGTTCTTACCTTTATTTCATATGCATATAAAATATGCAGAGTCCAAGATGGCAGCAGCCATAATTTCAGTTGATAGCAAATGGGCTTTATTCTTATTCTGAGGGTCACAAAGGCTTATCAGAATTATTCAACGAGGGGAAAAAGACAGCTGAAGAATTGTCATTGTTGCCAAACTGTGAAGGCAGGTTTGTGGCCCAATAACCAGGCATAGAGAGCGTGTCTTTATGTTGTGTGCTTCTGTCAAATTGAGTCCAAGAATCATCACTTGAGCAGTTTTTTATCTCAGCGATTCAGTTTCCATATCGGCTCGTATGTGCTCAGCGAGCAGGGGTCAGCCGCCCCTCTCCAGGTCCTTCTGGAACTCAGCAAATAAGAATGCTATTAAATATCTTCAGCTTTTTTTTGTCTCATTATTGTGGCTTTTTGGTTCAGTCTTTTTTTTTTTTTTTTTGCTGCAGTTGTATTCTCTCCTTGGGATAGTTGCACCACAGGAACTAATAGGGCCACTGTTTTTGCACCTTAACCGTGGAACTGCAATTACTCTGTTCTGACTGGCCTGACACATCACATTCCAAACAAATGCTCTGCACCCAGCTGACAGCAAAGATAATGACTGCTGCACTTTAACAGTGTTACAGTGTTATAGTCGATGAATATACAGTATATTAAGGATGAGCACTTAACTACAAACTAATGCTGAGGTAATATAACTTCTTCTAGAAGATAAAATAGCCAAGGATGCGACAGATGGAAAATCAGAAGAACAGATGGACGTATGGATGAATAAACAAATGGGAGTCAGAGTGAGGAGAAGGCATTAGAAAGCTCTTTTCGGTGGTTGCAGCAGGGCACAGCTGAGGAGGGAAAAATGAGAACTGGCTGAGTGCACACGTTAAGTTTTACACGAGATGATTTTGGAAAAACTGTCCAGGAACACGGACTGACTGTGACTGAGCGACCAGGTGCCGCGTTTCCTCTACAGTACATTGTACGACCTGCAGTGTCATACAGCCATATGCTGTTGTGGATGCTCTTTCCTTGGTTAATGTCCTGTTTTTATTGTCTTTGTGTCACTTTATTGGCGTGGGAGTCAGAGAAGCCTCAGTGTTGGTGAAAGAAGGCTGGTTTCATTACAGCTGTGTCACAGCACCGTTTAAACCTGCACTCTAATTCTAATGTGAAGATGCTGTTGTATTATGTTGGATTCTGCTATGAATATTTAAAATATCCTTGCGTTGATGTGCAGTTCTGCAGACTTTACCCGCTGCTGGAGTTGGAGAATCACTTGTGTTCTTGTGTTCTGCGGCACCTCATCGGCTGCTTTATGAAAAGACTTCACACCTACAGCAGCAGAGAAAGATGGAAGCTGAGCAAAGACGCACATTTCTTTTTCAGCTGCGCGTTTATTCTAGTCTAAAGCTAACAGGCACATCACGGCTGTAGGTGAGGTCTAATCTGTCAGATTTCCCTTTGTGAAACGACAAAAGGAAAACACAATCTCTGCACAGTCTAACCTATGTTTAAGAGAGAGAGAGTACAGAACGCATCACATACATGTGAGATTCTTATGAACCGTGTTCTCACTGTGTGGTTCCCAAGGTCTGGACGACTGCCTCCAGCAGTACATCAAAACCTTTGAGAGAGAAAAAGTCGGCGGGGACCAGCTGTTGCGAATCACCCACCAGGAGCTGGAGGACTTGGGAGTGTCCAGGATCGGCCATCAGGAGCTCATACTGGAGGCTGTGGACTTACTCTGTGCTCTGGTGAGTTCTAGGTCCCCATCCAGCGTTTCTATTTCAAAGCTTTCCTGCCGTTGAGCCCCCCAAAGTGTCATGTTTGTTACATAAAAGGATTTAACTCAAAATGATCCCCGTTCGGGGGCCAAGAGATTGTCAAAACAAACACTCATGTAAACTTCACAACAGGGAAAAGGGCTTTGCTCTGCCTCCGCTATTAGACACCAACACACATCTACCAGATTATCTTTCGCAAATAAGCTTTGCAGACAAATCTTAAAGCTGTCATTAGTGCTGACATGGATTAAAGAAAGTGATTTCTGCTCTTACCAAGTTTTTGCATATATCAGCGTGACAAACTTCTCTTCTGCTGACTAAAGTGCTGCTGGAACAGTGCCAAACTTATACAGCACGTGTGTCCCGGCGCGACACGTGTGACACCGTGCAACTTCTGCTCTCTTAATAATCCTGATAGAAACATGTCAAGTGATTTAATATACAACTAGTTTGGAGTTGGTCCAGTGGCTAATACAGTAATGGAAAAAGAAAAAAAAGATCCAGCTGTTATCCCGTTAGGATTGATTTTCACGGATCCCTTTCGCAGATAGAGAATATTTGTTAAGGCAAAAGACGGACCGAGGGCTTTCTGTCTCCCTTCCATTTGCAAGCAACACGGGGCAAATGTGGGTTTCTTCACCCATTTGGTCGTAACGGTGATATGAAAGCAGATCAAGGTGGCGCCAGGCCGACAGCCTGTCTGGCTCTCAGTCAGCCTCCGCTTCCCTCGGTCGATTCATGCCTGGTGGCTGAGAAATCAGCTCTGATACTGGGACTTTAAGTGATACCGCGCAGTGTGCTTTGTATTAATCAATAATTTCTCGCCACCGGCGGTGTGTGGATATCAGGGACCGTTAGTGTCACACATCAGTCCGTTTTATCTCTCAGAGAGAAGACAGGGAAACTTTCTACGGTTTCTTTCTCCTTTGCTGTGTCTGGAGTTTCATTTAAAGGAAATATCTCCTCTCTTCCAATCTGTTTATCTTAAAATCTTTTAAAACTGAAGCATGTTGATAGGGTTGTGGAATTTTAAAATCAAATTTTCTAAAAAAAAGTGGAACTGGGGTATTTTTGGTGCTGTTTTTTTTTTTTTTTTTCTGGGTTGTAGGTGAGTCTTTCCATGTGTCGCTGGGCTGTTTTTGTGCGCCAGCCGAAGCACTGTTGATATAGGGAAATGCACATTTGTGAGCAGTTCAACCGAAGCAGCCTAAAAGGAGAAGACGGCGAAGGGTGAATAAGCAGTGGGGAGGAAGGATGGCATGAAGATGAAGATGTGCTGGCCTGAGAGACAGAGGCTGGATGGAGATTTAGTGGACTGAGGTCACAGATGCAATCTGAATCCAAAGTCTTCTCATCCTCCATCTCTGCACGGGGGGGGGCTCTCTCCAGCCTCAAAGCTCTTTACGTAACTGAGATTTAGTTTTAAGTCTCTCAGCTACTGCTGTATTAAATATGATTAGTGGACTCCTGTTGCACTCACCCCCCCCTGCAGATGCCCAGATGCCCACAGGCCTTCACATGCAGGTTGTTGAGGGTAAGGATGGTTGTGCCTTTACTGTACTACACATGTAAAGTGACAGCTGGTGGAGGGGGACTCATGGAGAGGGCAGGGGGGTTTCATTCCTCTCACATGTGTGCTGCACATTTTATTTTTTCAGTCTCCACCTGCACATTAAAGAGCTTTCTTGGACAAATAACCTCGTTAACCGGTGAATTTGTTCCTCTTCTCTAGAATTATGGGCTGGAGACTGAGAATCTGAAGACCCTCTCTCACAAGCTCAATGCATCAGCCAAGAACCTGCAGAATTTCATCACAGGTAGGCGGCGCAGCGGGCACTACGATGGCAGAGCCACTCGCAAGCTGCCCAACGACTTTCTTACCTCCGTGGTGGACCTGATCGCTGCGGCCAAGAGCCTCCTCGCCTGGCTGGACAGGTGAGATTTGCAAAACGCTGCAGTTGCAAACAGAAAGCTGTCTGAGGCTTCAGTCTGTACATTCACATATAAATATGTAAAGCATACTTGGTAGTCACATGTCGACATTATTGGAATATCTGCAGAACAGCAGTCGTTCTCTGCTCATGCGGCAGGCATGCTGAAGACACTCATTGATTTTTAGCTCAGTTCAAGGATTTGGGTAGATATTTGACCCCTCGATCCAGTTAATGGGGAACGCTCCAAACCTCAGAAGTTTGCATTTTCCTCACATAATTGTAACTAGAAATTAACAAAATGATCTTCAGATATAGATATGCTCATATAGTTTGCTTCTGGAGAATTCTACATTTCATTTTATGACCTACATGATTATAATCTGCTCTGTTTTATGTCTGTACCTGTCAGCTGACAAAGAAAGATTTTGACAGGATGACAAAAAAGGCACAGAGAAAGTCTATTTTTACTTTGCCTTTTTCCTCTGGTTTTTGCAGGATGTGTGTGTTTTTGATGTATTTTGAATTTCAAAGAAACAGTATTTAGCACTGCCTTTCTGCTCTGTTCCCATATAAATGTCATCTACATATATTCAGATTTAATACTCATTGTTTTTTTTGTTTTCTTTTTATTTGAATGCATTATTTCAATAATGTCAATAATATTAGCTTATTAATTGAAAAGAATATTGAAAAAAGTAACACAATCTTATGTAGGCTGTATGTCTACACAATGGTTGAATATCTTTTATATATATATCCCTGAGAATTAACCAGTTACTTTTATTATATCTACTAAGAGCCATCAAAAACATTTATTCTGCAAGCTGTAATCTCGAAGGATGAATGTTCTAATGGTTCATTCCAGGTGCTCTTTCTTTTTCAGGTCCCCATTTGCTGCAGTGGCGGATTATTCTGTAACCAGAAACAATGTGATCCAGCTGTGTCTCGAGCTCACGACTATTGTCCAACAGGTACACAACCAAAAAAATTCAATAATGACTCCAGTTCCATTTGTCTCCATTCAAAACTGACCTTTGTGTTTTGAAAATGTCCTTTAAATGCAATCTAAATTTGGCTTGACTTGGTGAGCTTAACTGGTTTTGGATGAACCGTGTTGCTGCTAAACCACAAATGGTTTTCTCTTTGAAAAGAAGTTCCGTCTCTGTAGTCCACAGCAATAATCTGAACATGGGCACCTTTACAGGCATGTCAATGAATTCATACAGCAGCATAAAAACATTCAGTGGTATTATAATACAGTTTTTTTCCTTTTAATTCCACTAGGTTTTGTTGAAATGTTTTTATATAAAGAACTGCCTTCTTAAGCTTAAATAAATAAAGATAACAGGTCTGATCAAAATGAGGTATGATTAGATTTTCGTGCGTTTTCCATTTTACTGAAATGTTGTCAGTGTCAGCCTTGATCACCCGTCTGAACAATCAGCAAAGAATGATAAAAGCTGTTCTTTTCGCAACAGCCTCTCTGGAAAATAATATTTAGAGTAGGTGAAGATGAAAATGCAAATTGCAAAATTGAAAGGTGGGAGTGAAAAAGGTGAGTGAGAGAATTAAAGACAGAGAAAGCCTGGCAGAGAGAAAGAGAGAGAGAGAGAGAGAGAGAGAGAGAGAGAGAGCTCTGCCTCCGCATTAGTGATTCATTTGTTTGGTGTTTGCGTTTGGTTGGGCATGTCTGTGTGGGAGTGTTGGGGGTTAGAGGTGCCAAGCTTATATCCACCTACTGCAGAAATGCCAATAATAACCAATTTAACACACTCTGTCACCCTGCAGGACTGCTCTGTGTACGAAACAGAAAACAAAATTCTGCATGTGGTGAGTTTTGTTCCGCCGCTGCAAATGTAAATAAGGTGATAATACTCACGCGGCATGGCGGCAGCCTTTTCATCTCTGAATTCTTTCGCAGTGTAAAACTCTGTCTGAGGTGTGCGACCACATCATCTCTCTGTCGTCGGATCCCATGGTGTCCCAGGCTGCACATCTGGAGGTTGTGCAGCTGGCCAACATCAAATCCACCGAAGGCCTGGTAAGGCTTTACAGAACAGTCACTGACGTTTGGTTTCACAATTAGTATAAATACATTGATTTATAATCATATGAAAAGATACACAGTTATAGTGTACTGTAATTATTTGTGTGCATTAGTTTCCATATAAATAAGAAATCTGCAGTTTTCTCTAATGTGTGTGGAGAGTAAAACATATTAAACCTTAACAAATTAAGATATTCATCATATATAGGCCTTATGTATCTCAATTGTTGTGAAATGAGCACTATAAGTGTGTCATTGAGAGGGGACATTGAGACACTGAGAGGGGTCAAACGCTGCATGTTGCTGTGCTGACCAGGATAACTACAGCCGACTGCAGCTGTCCAACAACTGGGTTTTGCTGAGCTTGTGGGCATATGACTCAGCTGACAAAATGCAACATGAAAAAAAAAAATGCACAGCATGCACAAACTATGTGGACAATATGAGCAAAGTCTAGACTCAAAGAAGAGGCATATTTGTGACCGCAGTGTAACCGTTTGCACTTTGTCAGACTCCATTCTTGTACTGACCTACACTTACACACCAGCATCCTGCCCGGGGCCGCAATAGATGTTCAACCCCCCACTCAAACACAAGCAGGGGGCATGAAAATTCTCTCATCCGTTCAGTAAAACCTCAGCACAGTAGGGCGAGGGGCCTAAGAATAAAGCTCTTACACTCATCCTGAAGGTTGGCGAGCGTCGCCTGTGTATTTGTGTGTGTGTGTGTGACTGCACGTCTGAACGTGTTTGCGCTTTGAAAATGTCCTTTAAATGCAATCTCAATGTGTTGAATGTGTTTATTTTTAGGTGGGAGGCAAAACCAAAAACCGCCACGTGCAATTCAATTAGCTTTAAAGAGCATCGCATGATGTTAAGTCAGATTATACTCAGACTATACTGTGTCTTTGGAAAGTAACACCTTGGAATTGTGTCTCTCGCTTCTGCTCAATCATTAACTAAAACAAGTTCCGCTTTATGCTGCACTGCATATATGAGAGCAAATAATTCTCGAGATATATATGCACTAACCATTGTGTTAACCTCTCACAGGGTATGTATATCAAATCAACATATGACGGATTGCATGTCATCACTGGGACGACAGAAGGTGTAAGTGTAAACTTCGCTGAGCTCCCATATGTACATGGTTTTCTCGCTGCATATTCAGGCCTAATGTTCCACACAGTTGTGTCACACTCAGCTGTGTGACGGGCTGATGAGGACCAGCGGCTAATGGTCACGTTTGTCTGCCTCTCCATCAGTCCCTCGCTGACCGCTGTAAGAAAATCCATGCTGGAGATGAAGTCATTCAAGTCAATCATCAAACAGTGGTAAAAATTTTCTGCATGTTTCATCTGATCGCTGTTTCTGTCAGAATACTAATGATATTTCCACATGCCAAGTGAGCGGAACAGATCGGTCCGATGCCACCAATGTACATGTTTATGCATAGTTGTGACCTTTCTTTTAGCACAGTCACAGCTCGACCTGCACTACCTGTGCCAGTGCCGCAGGCAGCATTTGACGATGTAACATTCTGACTGAATGGGACCGTAGCATCACAGGGTCAATCGGATGGTCGCGTTTGTTTAACTCATGTCACCGCAGCGTTTCATCTAAAGTACGGTCTCTGGCCCTTGGAGAGATGCTTGGTTTTAAAATGAAAATGGCCTTATCTGCTCGCTGGCATGCCGTTGGACAGCTGAGTGAAGCTGACCATCCCACAAAATGCTTTTGGACCTCCAGCATCAACTAGAGTTGCAGCCAAATCTCGTTCGAATGAAATAAGTGGCAGCTGCCTCTGCAGACTCTGCTGCCATGTGTCCATTCAACCGTGTACAGCTTCCTCTCTGTTGTGGGCAACAAATCCTGATAATCACATGCACATGGTGAATATAAACATGGCCCTGACTGGGTTCACTAGCTATTTATACCAGTTATTTATGCTGGCTATTATATTTAGACCACAATGACAAAAAAGCACAAAAAGCACGTTGCTATGAGTTGTATTCAAACGGATGAAAGTGAAGAGCATTTGTCCCAAAAATATATATGTTTCACTCTTTTGTTTTTTTTTATTGAAGCAGAGCATATTGCCTCTTGCTCAGATATTAATACTAAACTCAGAGTAAATGAAAGCAAAAAACTTGCAACATTTAAATATAGCACCCTTTGTCTAAAATAATTGCTACTTGCATATGCAACAGCGAGATGTCGCTCAACTCGCCCACTGAATGCTGCCAATTCTGTCGAGACTAAGTGCAGAGGCAGAGTAGATTTCAGCAAAGATGGATTCAGATTAGTTAGAGTGGTGTGCTTGTTGTGTGCCATGCAACCATAACAGCTCTAGATATTTACTGTGTATTATGCGTTATGGTACACACATGGGAGCTGGTGGCTGGTGGTCTCATGCATGAGAAAAGGAGCAGCAGCTGAGTATATTTGACAGCTTAAGTGGGTGATGGCAACATGTAAAGTCAGATGACTCAGATGGTTGCTGATCTAAAATGACACTGTCAATCAAAATGACTGCCTTAACCAATTTCAGCACTGTGAGTTAACATAATTTACTTAAGCCCGTAGGTAAGAGCGTATTCGTGTTGGAGAGTCCCTGGTGAACATGTCATTGAGAGCAAATCACTGTACAATGTAAACTGTATGTCATATTCATGTTATTCACAAAGCAAGATGGTTCCATTCCATTTTAATAATGTGGTGTGGTAATGTGGGTGGGTTTTCTCCTGGGACCCAAATTTCGTCCCACCGACCAAAGGCCAGATACTTTGGGTTAATTGGAGACTCATAATTGCCAGTGATGTTTTCCCTGTTACACTGATTGGGAATAGAAAAAAATTACATTTATATAAAAATGATGGATAGATGGATGGACGGATGGATGAATGGAGGAAGAATAAGGATGGAATGAGCTACAATAGACATTACTTTGCTGCTCTCAAAACATTTCTGATAACTTCATTAAAAATTGAAAGTCACATAAGAATGATTCAATCTGATGAGCGGTAAACATAAACATGCAGGTAAGATGCAAAGCACATGAAAAAGGCTCGAAATGTAAAGTCATTACCACAAAGTAATTATTTACCTAAGCACAAAAAGCAATAATTGAACCATTAGGACCATTTAGGAGTTTTATGCTTTAAATTAAGCTTTGTGCTTGATGCTTGTTGGTTAAAAAAACAACAACTTTTCTTCCTAAAATGAATACATGCTTTAAGTTCTAAAACCTATCTGTCTCTTTAATGTATTTTCTGTGTGATGGATTCCTGTGTAATAGTTGTCAAGGTGAAAAATTACTCGGAAAGGAGCCGAGTGACTGCAAGGTCACTGCCTGAAAAATGCCCTTGTTTCTAATTCTGTTCGGAATACAGCAAATCTACTGAAACTCCCTGCTAGCAGCCAAATGAGTGGGTATTTTCACCCCAAACTGGATGTGGCATATTTGGTTCAGTTGCAGCCACTCTCTGGGCGTGAATGTGCGCGCGTGCGTGCGTGCTTGTGTGTGTGTGTGTGTGTGTGTGTGTGCATCTGTGTGTTAAATGTCATCAAAACTGGGTTAGCAGTTATTTGTAAAGCGTGCAGCTGTTCTGAACATCCAACATCACAGGAGTGCCTGCAGATTGGTATCACAGGAGGATGCACAAGATGCCCTTTGGCATCCAGTGCCATGTGTGGCAGTCTCGCCAGCTTTAGTCTGCGGGCTGTTGTGAGCAGCTTCCAACCATCGGGATCTGCGTGTCCTATTAAAATAATGACCACCGACCATGTGTGGGAAAAAAAAAATCCTTCTGTCTTACTGAGCTGAGTGTTCACACTAACTCATCATCTTATTAAATTGGCGGTCGCGGTCACGAGGACGTCTGCGTGTTGCCGGACACCCTGACCGCGCTGTTGCTGTTTCACCAGGTGGGCTGGCAGCTGAAGAACTTGGTGAACCTATTGCGTGGGGATCCAGCGGGCGTGACCCTGACACTGAAGAAACGCCCGCAGAGCACGCTCACTTCAACCCCCGCTCTGCTCAAGAACATGAGATGGAAACCGTTGGCTCTGCAAGTAGGAAGACGCTTCATTCGCTTTCATCCTCCGCAGACGCTGTGTGATGTTCATGTTTGTCTGTTTGGGTCAGGAATGCGCTCACGTATATATGGATCCTTGAAAGAATCCCAGCCGACTACACACAGACCGATACCCCGCACTAGGCCGTAAATAGAAAAGCCAAGAGTGTGGATGTGAAGGTCGGGTTAAATTCTCGCAGGGATCAACTTTTTAATGTGCTCTGTTTGTAGCATTTACATGGAGGCTTCTGTGGCCATAACAAGCACTGGGTTTACTTTTGGCTTCCTCTTCTTAAACTTTCTGTTTAGTAGTTTTTAAATCGTTTAAACGCAAGTTGACGTATCAGCCCTTCGTAGCATCTGTTGTCCTACTTTGGCCAGTTTGGCGAGGATGGAGTGCTTGAGCCAGATTGGTATTAATGTAGCCCAGTCTTACTTTCTTTGAGCACCATGCCAGAAAAAAAAAAAGTGTTTTCTCCTCCCCCGGGGGGCCTGTAGCACAGTTCTACGTAGGTTCCTTCTGCTTCGTCGCTCACCCCACCCCTGTCTTTCTTCTCCTCCACCCAATTCAAATTTGCTACTCTGATGGTGGAGGGAAATCAAAACACTAATGTTTTGTTCTGACAGTGAGACGCGGTTTAAATCAAGACCATGGGGGAGACTGTTAAGTTGTTAAAAAGGACATTGGAAACCTGCGGGAACTGTGTGACACACACAACATGATTACATGGAGCAGATCTCCCAATAACACAGTGTTGATGCTACTCCGCTTTGAATACCTCGTCTGACATATTTAATAACTTTCAAATAGTCTAGCTGGTTTTTAGAGTCTTCAGGTTAAATGCATTTTGGATTTGTCCCTTCATAGTTTGATAAGTGATTGTAACTACACCAGAATTCTTGTACTGTGTAATGAGTGTCCCTAACCTGAGTGTGAGGTCTGAGTGGAGTGCACCACAGCCTGTCTCCCCGAATGCTCCAGTTAGAGCTGAGAGAAAAGAAACGTACATTACACTGCTCATTTCACGGATGAGCAGCTCAGCGACACAGCCTGAGCTGAGCAAATGGTGTCTGACCAATTGTCTGAACTCCAGATTTTCAATGTGTCACTCTCTGTATCCATCTCTCTCCCTCTTTTTTTCCTCTCCCCTCTCTGACTGTCACTCCTCTCCTTCTCACGCGCTCACGCATATTCTCACTCACACACAGCCGATCTTCCCTCAGAGCCCAAGCAGCAGCATCACCACACCGACCAGCACTTTAAGCACTCCGTCCAGGAGGAGCAGCTGTGCCCTGAAGGACCTCTACATCCCCCCTCCACCCTCAGAGCCCTACACCCCCAGGTGAACCCACAGAAACACACAACGTTCCGCACAAGTTCACTCACAATGTTACCTTTAAAAAATACTCAAGATAACCTCTGTACTTTTTAGAAGAGTATATAAAACCTAGACAGTTGTTACCTTTGTGGCTTGTTTTGGGTTGTAGGAAGCACGAGAAGAGTGAGATCAAGAGGCAGTAAAACAACCCATCAAACATTAATAAGCAAATTTCAAATTACACTAAAAAAAATCATCTAATTTCAAGCCCGCGGTTTAAAAAATTTAAGTTCATTTCATTTCAAGACTCAAGGTTAATTCGTAGCTATGAAATGTGTTTTGAGTTTAAATAATTTTTTCCAATGATAAAAGACATGTCAGGCAATTGGGTCCATTTGATAGTTAAACATTATGAATAATGACGTGGTCATTTCTTCCCGGAGAAAAGTGAATCCAGCTCAGAGGTGAGAAATAAATGTGTCATTGCTGATGAAACCATATATTGAGCCTGATGGCTGATGGATTTATTGAAAAGTAAGAAAGATAAAGCTGGTTGCCTCCCACATCCATCAACTCAAAGTGATTCTTGTTCCTCAGAGATGAGAAGGGGAACATGCCGGGCGAAAGTACCCAGTCCGACATCCATGTTGTGGAGAGATCGGAGTCACCAAACTCGTACCTGGACCAGGAGTGTCGGGGGCGATTCCCTCTGGTGGAGGAAGACTCCATCCTGTACTGTTACGAGTACGACCAAAACCAAGAGGTGCCATCGCACCGCCGGGACAGCACACCCACCTATGGTAAGACTTTGTGTGTCTGTGTGTGTGTGTGTGTGTGGGTTGGGCTGGTGATGTGATATTGACATTTCCCGCCACGCCTCCCTGTTCCAGGCAGGCTCAGGCCCATCTCGATGCCGGTGGAATACAACTGGGCGGGTGACGGCGAAGACCTGGTCAAGTTGAAGAGAGAGAGCAGGAGAGGTGAGTGGGAGGCAGTGGGCGCGAGGAGAAGAAGAAAGGGAGGCAGAGAAAGGATGGAGGGAGAGAGAGAGAGAGAGGGATGCTGAGGTGAGTGGGTGGATATCTCATAATATCCTCACCCTCTCAGATCTCCACGCCAGAAAATCTAGAAGGATGAGCTGGCCTGTCAGAACCGATAACATGCTGGATACCAATTTCTGCCTCCGTATCCTCCATATGTTCGTCATCCGTCACTACTCCCTTTCCCCCTTTTATCCCGTGCTGTTTCGCGCTCTCAGCCTTCTCTCTGTTTATCTTTAAATCATGCACTGTTGCTTTGACAACTGTGGAAATATATCTGGAGGTTTTCACATTCCACCGCTGACTCTTGATCTGCAGTAGGAGGGAAATGTATGAGGAGTGAGGGTCACTTTATTTCAATCTCAAAGAAGGACATTGAGTGATGTGTTTGTTTTCCCCCGGGGACGTTGGCGATATGTTGCTTTTTCCGAAAAACAAATGGGATGGTGCTATAATTAGACAGCAGTTTGAAGTTTTGAGGCGTTTGTCCTTGACAACAGTGTTATGAAACTCAAAAACTTAAAGGGAGGCACCTTAAATTGTGTGTCTTGATGAGTTTTATTTCGCCATTTCTGTCCAGCGCTGAATTTTCCTACGCTCTGTCCCTGCAGAAAACTCGCTGATGCGTTTTGCGAGTGAAGATAAATCCCCAGGGGAGGACTTTTTACTGGGACGGAGCCTGAGTCAAAACAGGAGGAAGACGGAGCGGGGAGGGGGCTCCGCCCATTACACGCTCATCCCTGCGCTCCAAATGGAAGTGTCCACATCCAGCTCTGACTCTGCCTCCCTCTACCACGTAAGTCGGCCCTCTCTGACGCAACAGCTGTCGGTTGCCCCACATCCCAGCATCATCATCATCATCATCATCACCATCATCATTATGTCCTGGTTTCATTGCAGGTGTTTGAACGATCTTCAATGAGGTCAAGGTCAAAGAAAAAGAGCAAAGGTACGAGGGCCTACTGCAGGGTTCAGGCTCAGCCGGGTGTTTTTTTTTTTGTGGAATCTTTCTGAAGCTTTTGTGCCACCTGCAGCTGGAAGCCCCGTATCGTCCATCAGTAAGCGGCGGATATCCTGCAGGGACCTGGGTCAGGGGGACTGCGAGGGCTGGCTGTGGAAAAAGAAGGACGCTAAAACCTATTTCTCGCAGAAGTGGAAGAAATACTGGTTCATCCTGAAAGACACGTGTCTATATTGGTACATGAATGAGGAGGTGAATACATGTTCTTTAAATATATTCATTCGTACCCTCAGGCTTTTTTGGTCAATGCCGATTATTTATGATCCTTCATAGGATGAGAAGGCAGAAGGCTTCGTCAGCCTTCCGGAGTTCAAGATTGATCGTGCCACTGAATGTCGCAGGAAGTAGTGAGTACTGATTTTAATTAGGAAACAACACCGTCCTCCTGTTGGCATGTTTAGAAGCAATCATTCAAATGCATTTCAGCCATGAAAAGAATGAATTATGCAAAGATCCGTCTTTATTTTGATCTGTATAATGATTCATGAATGTCTCAGCATTGAGCTGGTGATTTATGGATTGACGTGTGGGCGGCAAACGGAAAAGTGACATATATGATACATAAAAACGGCTGAGATGGGGAAATGCAGGACATAATTGTTTGTATAATAGATGCAGGATATATGATGGGTCAATGCAGACATTCTCTGATGTGCCAACTGACACCCCGAGGCAAGGTGATTAAGATCAACCATGCAGGAAAGGAATGATGGCAGGACGATGCAGAAATATAAAATGTAGCGTGATCAGACTAAAGAGTAATGCTCTTGTCAGGAATGGGTTCATGGAAATGACTGCATGAAATATACAGAGATCATTTACAAGTAGTACAGCACTAGAATTGATTAGTCTGGAAGATATTAAATGTCTACATTAAAGGCATATTTAATCTTCTGTGCATAAGGTATTAATTTCAATGTGATTTTGCATGCATCCTTTTTTTAACCAGAAAAGTTATAAAATTATCCGCCTGCTGCAATGACTGGAAAGCAGAGCTGAAAGTCGCTTCCATTACAAAAACATTGTAATCTATTGTGGTTAAAAGACATACATTTAGCTGTACAGTGTATACAGTTCACATAATGAATGTGCTGTTTTACTACACTTTGTGGTAACTGTAAGCACTCAGAGGGGATTTTGAGCAGAGTTATTTATATATTCATCTCAATCACTGAACTCATATGCTCTGTAGATGTATAGGTAGAGCTTTCAGCAATAAGTAGGAGTGTTTATTTGACAAAGTGAAATCTCGCTGTTTATGCGCCACTCTGAGATAATGAATGTGCACTCTGTTAGTCTCCATTCATATGCTAATGCCTGCTATACGTCCTGGTTTTTGCGCTTAAGTGTGACTCAATGTAGCATTCCTTCCCTTTCAGTGCTTTCAAAGCGTGCCATCCAAAGATAAAGACCTTCTACTTTGCAGCGGAAAACGTAGACGACATGTCCCGGTGAGTTAATGAGGCTGCGATAGCGGGAAGGTAAACTCCCACAGCCCCGCATCTGCGGCCGTTTCAATTCGGGGCAGGTCCGAGATTGAACTCCTGCCCTTGCTTAGAGCTGAAGCAGAGCAGATTCAAACCAGGAGCACACACACACACACACACACACACACACACCAACATGCTCACAAGCAGAAAGCTTTTACACGCTGCCTTCCCGCTGTGAGTCACGCCTGTTCCTCCCCCCTACAGGTGGCTGAGTCGCCTCAGTATGGCGGTGGCAGGCTACTCCGAGCAGGAGAAAATTTGCCAGGACCAAGGTGAGATTAGTCAGAGATGTTGCTGCAAAGGTTTCTTACTTTGCTGCAGGCAGCCGGTCAGCAGTTATATAAGGAGGCTGCTGTTAGACATCAGGACATCACGCTGTTGCCTTCAGACTGCAGGGAAATGACGAATGTATGAATAATTATTTTGCTGGGTCTTGCTATCGGAGGGTCACAGCTGTAATTTTCCGCCACAGTTTGCTCCCACAGCTGCATGCCAGCACAATTGCACGAATAACGAAGCCCAGACACGAAAGGCGGGGAAGAGAAATGCAGTATTCCTTAATGGCCAGGTCTGCTGGCTGATTGTAACTTCAGTGCAGCGATGTAAAGAATAACAGGACAGCAGCAATGAAAGGCCTGACGCAGCAGATCCAGGCAGGAACCGCAGGTCTCCTGGCATCAGGTTGTAATGGCAGTGTGTTGTAAAAATTTGGTGATGATGTCCAAATATTTGAGCCCTGAAAATACTAATTAAAAAAAAAAAAAAAGAGTCCTAAATAATTCCCAAATGGCACCAGTCGAGAAATGAAATTAAGCTAAATGTCTGCCCTTTATTTTAAATCCTGGTTTAAACTGTGATTGTCAAAAGGATTTGGGGTTTTACATTCAAGCTACAAAACCAATCAGTATCACCGCTGATGTTTATTCTGTGTGAACTCCGTTGAGTTGCAGGGTCATTAGCAAACAAACAGAACACCAAATTAAAATTTCTCAAAGGTCATGTTTAATCTGATGCAACTCTCTGGGAAGACAATTAATAGATCTGATTTGTAAATCAGCGGCGGAGGCTTTTAACACCTCTCCTGCTTTCACATCTCCTTTGCAATGAATTCTTCTCTCTGAATATTTATGCTAATTTTAGGAGAGGAAGGTTTATTCTTTCATATTGTGTTGTTCTTTACGTCCGACAACAGGATGGGAAATAATGTAGCCCTGGTGGTATTTTGAGGAGCTTACATAAAATCCTTGCAGTGGGCGAGTGAGATGAGGTTTGTCACTGGTTGTACACAGAGGGGGCTTCATTCTTCACCATAAAGTTACAAAATTGGACCATTAACACCCCCGGAAGACAGAAAAAGGAGACATTCTCGTCTTTCTTGTTAACCGGCGCTGTCTCATCACTCCCACACCGCACCAACATGCAGGCAATGGCACCTTTCAAAAAGCATTTCCACGGGGAGGGATGATCTTCCTGACCTGGAGCATCGGCTCAAAGCAAGACTGATGATAAATTGCGCAACGGCAATTTTTAGATTAGCTGCAAACTGGAAACTCCCTGCCTCTGTTGATGGATGGCTTCTGCTGCTGGTGTTTAGGCTCCTTTGGTTTAGCGACTGCTGTTGGGCTTTTCTGGTGTGGGTTTTTTTTTTTTTTTTTTGTGACACAATGAACATCGTAACAAAAAGGTCTTTATATGTAGCAATATAAAATATAGAAAGCTTTTAAATGTTATGATCCGGAACCTTTCAGTGTCCTGTGCTTTTATCTGTTGTAACTGATGAATAACAGGCTGTTTGTTCACGACAGAATATTGGAGTGAGAGCGATCACGAGGACATGGAGATGCCCTCGATGTCCAAACAGGACAGTCCGCCTCCCCCGTATGACACCTATCCCAGAGCATCGTCGGTGAGCCCCACAGCCTCGCTGCTTACAATTTGGCATCGCAGCTCCTTGCGAACTCCAACCCTGTGTCTGTATTCAGGTGAGTCCCTACCTGGAACCCAAACGCGGTCACCTCTCCTCCTCCGACACGTTCCAGTCCCGCTCCTCTCACGAGGAGTTCCACTCGGAGCCCCTCGACGGCAGCGGCGGCAGCAACAACGGCATCTCGCCCGGCCAGAAGATGAGCAGCCACAGAAACTCGTGGCAGGACCAGATGGAGACCAACATGAGGCTGCAGTACCTCCAGACGTTCCCCGGGGAGGAGGCCCTGGTGATCGACAACAGTGACCAACTGGCCATGGAGTACAGACGGCAGTCCACCCTGCCGCCGCCGCGCAGCCTGCTGCAGGAACACTACAGGGCCCTGCCCCTGCCCCTCCGGGCAAGCATGGATTCCGAAGCGGGAGGGAAACCTCGCAGCTTCACGCTACCCAGGGACAGCGGGCTCCATGCCATCCTGGCTGCCACTGCCGCTGCGTCTGAACAGAGAGAACCCCAGCATTATCGCTTGGAGCGGCCCGGAGACTCTGGTAAGACAAACTGAGTCCTCATCCCCAAAGAAATATTAAAGAGGACAAAATATCGCGTCACAGCGGCCACGGCGCCTGAAGCGAATCAGGGATTGAGACATCTACACATGGCTTCATTCCACATGATCTGTTATTGAAAATGTGCGCTTACATACATTTGCATTTTAATAACACCCGGTTCAATTTCAGTTGAACTGATCACATAGGGCGGTGTGAGGTGTTGGAGAAATGGCATTAATCCGACAGGGCTGCGTGGGTGGCCAGGAGAAACACATTTAGTCAGATTAGTCTTTCATCACTAAATGTAGGACCTCTCTGGCAGATCTTTCTCCTCGTCTGCAGTGCTGAGCAGAGTGCACCTCCTTGTCGTCAGTTATTCTGTCAGAGCCAGCAAACATCACAATACTCTCGTCGCTGTATTGGATTGGAAGCAGCCCTTCGAAACCCTCCAGGGTAGATGTCTAAGTGAAATGAAATTTAGTGTCCCATTTAGTAGTGATTTTTGTTGGCAGTCCATTCTCTCTCTCTCTCTCTCTCTCTCTCTCTCTCTCTCTCTCTCTCTCTCACACACACACACACACACACTTCCCCTCACTCCTCTCTCGATCTCTTTTGCCAATTCGAGATGCCACAGTGCCTCTTGGCAGTGCTTGAATGGTGAGGCGAGGAGGAAACCTTTCAGCCCGTGTTAGTGCAGAATCCAGAACAGGATAAAGAAACGAGCCCCGGGCTGCTCTTGCTTGTCCTCGTTTATCCATTTCTCTACTGTTCACTCTATCCAAAGAGCAGGAAAAAACACAAAACAGGCATCAAATAAGGCGTGATGTATCTCAGACCACATTCTAAAAGCTTCAAGATTCACCAAAAACACAACACAAAATAGTTTGACGACCAACAGACTTGGGTGTAATGCTCAGATTGCACCAACAGGGGGCAGTGTATGGAAATAAATTCTGAAGTTCTGCTTTATCATGGTGTTCATGCACTTAGACTGAAATCCTAATTATTACTAAATTGTTAATTGTTAATTCATGTATAAGTTAGTTGCAGGCAAATAAATAATTAATAAAATCTGCAATTCATAGGGAGTTGCATGCGTTCAAGAAGTTTATGACTTTATTTCCCTGTGGAAATATCTGAATAACTTACTTATACCTTCCACTAGCTGCTAGACGGGACTGCAGGATGCAGGCGGACTCTCTGGGAGATCTGTACCGGGCTCTGGAACAGACCAGTCTGGCTTCCTCAGCTGAACACAGATCAACCAGCCGCCTCGAATACAAGCGCTCGTTTGTGCGCCGAGTCAACGATCCCCTGCTCAATGACAAACTCCACCGACTCCGGATCCTCAATAGTTCACTCAAGGTGTGACACTGTGCTTTGATGACATGTGAAATGTGGGGATTTGGGTGGACTGTTAACCTACCTGTGCTTGTTCTTTGGTCCCTACAGAATGTTCCTCTTCAGGACACAAACAGGTCTATGGGCTATTTAGGGTGAAGACGAGTGAATTGATCGAAGATATTTCCTCTGCCTGTGCCTCACACAGCCAACATCTTCCTGCTGGAGATAAATGGCGCCTGAAACCTTGATTTCTTTTCTCCCTGCTCAGCTCTCTGTTTTCCTTCTACTCCTTCCACTCTGCTCACCGTGTAGAAGCACAAAAACTTTGGCGCCGTTGGTGAGGAAAAAGCGAGACTTTTTCAAAGAAGGCAAAAGAGACGACTGGCTCGATGACTAAATGAGTTTAAGCACTTTGTGATGACTTGATTAAGAGCTTTGATCGGATGCATGCCCCCCCCCTCCCTTCTGTTGACTTCATTTATGCTGGAGTTGTGTTCAGTCACTATATTTGATTCGCTGAAGGAATTAAGCACTATTTTGGATGTACAAGACATTTTGTCATGCATGTGTGTGTGTGATTAAGATTCGTGCTATGGCTGTACAGGGTGTTCAACGTATATTTAATATTGCATCATTACGACAGACATCACCACACAATGTAACGGGGTACTACTGCAAAGTGTAACTCAAGTGCTGTGCCTCAGTGATTGTGAATGTACATTGTGCTTTTCCAGGAAAGACGAACAAAATTCAGAAAGCAACCAACTCCTCAAAAACAGTGCTTGATGGCAATAATGAACTAGTATTGTACATTACAAAGGAATCATCCGAATATTTTTGTATGCATGCGGCCTATATAGTTGTTTGTAAAACATCTTTTGTATTTCGAGGTACTTTTGAACTGGAAAACACTGGCGCCCCCTCCCCTCTGACCATCATGTTGTGTTTTTAACACGTTTTACAGTATACCCCAGAGTATTTTTTTTTTCAAGTGTTCACCGCGTGAAAGATGAAAATCTGTATTTATTAAGTGTTTAATGTACAAGCATGCTCTGTGAAACACATTGCCATGGCATTGGACGGTGACTGACGTTGCACAATTGTGCCATATTGTAGCTAAATTACTTTTTTATAAAGTAAATGACAGTGGCAAATGTAAAAAAAAACCAAAACTGTTCCTCATTGGGTTTTGTTCCCCCACCACCATAATTACATGCACATTTCTACGTGACAAAGGCTGATTCAGAGGGAAATGACATGCTAATGTCATGTAAATAAGGTCCTCGTCTTTTTGGAGAGTAAGATGGAGACACGGAGAGTAACATGAAAGAGAGTCTTTAAAGACAAAAGGCAAAACTACAATCACTACAAGTTCGATTTAGATTCAGTTATTCTCTTTTTTTAGCCTAAAAGCGACCCAAAAGAAGGCAACTGATGGTAAGAAATAGGAAGATGGTAACACAGCATTCCTGAATCATACGTTGTTCTATGCATTAAAGCTTGTTAACGCTCCAAAGATTCCACAGCTGGGCTCACTAACTATTTGCCTGCCTGGTTGTATTTTAGCAAATAAGACAGCAAATGCGATTAAGGGAGCAGAATGAGACAGGAAGGTCTCAGTCTTCACAGCAGCGAGCAGCCGCTCTGAACCACACACACCTTTGCTTGCCTGACTAATTGCTTCCAAAATGACCCACAGGCAAGATTTTATAAATTCTTTCCAGGTCCCAAAACTATTGTAAATAAACACGAGCGATTCTTTCTGCCACCACGTTGCCAGTAGGTCATTTGGATCAATATTTGGGCTATTTTGTGGGAGCTGTGTTCCAGTGTCTGTGCTCACTCGTGATTGCTTTAACGCCACACAACAGATTTCCCCTCCGTTTGTGGTATGTCGATTATGGGTTCCTGCAGCATCCGAGGTATTTTTCCGGGCTTTATTTATAGTCTTTGGCTGAGCAACGTGTGTTTGTCATACGTCAGCCGGTGACAGACAGCAGCAGTCTTGAATAACCCAGAAAACAGTGGATGAAATAGCCTTTAACATCAAATATGATTGTCTGCTCAAGCAAAATAAGGTTTGCTTATCTCACGTCAAGCATTTTCAGTTTATTTTAGATAATTTATTCTATTCTAAAAACCGTAGTTTTAAAGCATAAATGCACATGATATGATATTTTTAATTTATTTTGGTATAATAAAATTGCAGGTGGAGCTTTAGAAATGTACATTTTATAGAAAATAATTATACAGCAGTGTAGAAATCAAGAAAGGGGCAATATTAATGAATGTAGTGTCACATTATTCCTGCTTGAGATGTTGGTAGATGACAATACAGTCTTGTAACATTTCAGCCACCTCTAAATCAAAGATATAGACTATACTTATCTAGTTTTATGATCTCTCAAAGAATTAAGACATTTGTAGTAACATGCAAAGCAACACTATAGTAAACTGCAACCTCTGATAAATGAGCAAAAGGAGTTATGTACAAAAATGTCTGAAACTGTGGTGTTTGTATATTCTTTGTATTTCTTTATTGAGTATGCAAACACAGTGTATGAAATCCACTTATGATATTATATTCAATATCCCAAATCACAAGACCCAGTGAATCAGAAGCACCCTTGTAAATAGATTTAACAGCAGGAAAAAAAAATTATTTAAATTAAACACAAGCAGTCAATGTGACTACACGCTCATCCTGTGCATTCAAGACTGACTGACTGATGTTTTTCCTAACCTTGTTGCGGAGATCTTGCATCTTGTCAGAAGTTTCAGCAGATTAACTCTTACTAATTGAGAACTGAGCCCGTACAGCACGGGGTTGGAGATGCCGGGAATGATGACAAAGTACAGGGACAACAAGATCCGCACTTCAGCCAGCATGTGAGTCATGTTGAACCTGGTCTGGGCGATTTCAAAGACGGCTCCGACGGTGTAGTTCAGCAAAGACAGCAAATGCGGGACGCACGTTTTGAGCGCCTTACGGTGAGACACTTGGGTCAAGTTCCTGCACACCTGCGAAATCTTCGCGTAGGAGAAAATGATGACCAGGAACTGAGGCAGAACCAAAAACAGGATGAGCAACAGCCCCACAATGCCGATGTGAGCTGTGCCGGAGCAAGAGTTCTTCACCACCTCCATGTTCACGCAGTACACTTTCGGGATGATGCTCCTACAGAAGGTCAACCGCAAGGTTAGCGAGAAGTAACACATGAAGAGGACGTGCGGGTACGTCATCGCCAGCGCGATGAGCTTGACTATCTTTGAGTGAGTCATGATGCTGGGGTACTGCAGCGGGTTGCAGATGGCGAGGTAGCGGTCGTAGGCCATCAGCCCTAAAACGCTGAACTCTAAGCTGGCATACGTGTGGAGCAAATAGACCTGAGCCAGACAAAACTTCACGGACATCGCGTACATCTTGGACACGAGCATGGACATGACTGCGGGCAGCAACGCGGTGCTGCCGTACAGTTCATTGAGACACAACAGGAAGACGAACACGTTCATAGGCTGGTGCAGCTCTTTCGTGTGGTGAATCAGCAGCAGGAGGGTCACATTCAGCACAATTATGAGAAGGTAAAGAAGGAGGAACATGGTGAAGAGCCCGCTCCTGTAGTTTTTCATGACAGCGTAGGCCGTCATGGTGAAGGTCAGCACCGTGGTGTTGTCCATGTTTCAGTTGCCCTCTGGAAAGAAAAAGATGACACATCAAACATCGCTTCAAGTGCTCGCAGGCTTTACCTGGCGTCAAACCATGCGCCAGGGGGAGAACCTACAGAAAACCCCGTGGTTGAGGCTCAAAGGAAACAGCAGCTACATTCAAAGCAGGACGGCGACTGTCACGCAGGACGGCGCAGTCTGCGTTTACCTGGGTGACCGTCCGCCTCCCCGTGCAGCGGAGGCGGCTGGCAGCCCTTCACCTTTTAGCCCTTCTAACGTTACACCAGGGGGCACGGTAACCATGGTAACCGACCTGTCATCTTCTTCCTGACAAAACAACATCCTGATGCTGTTCACGTGCACCTGGCACATGTGGGCAGATAAAGAGACAAATACTTATTCCATTTAGGTATTATTTGTTTTACCTATCTGCCTATTTCATTAATATACTGACATGAAATTGTGTTTTGGGGGCAAAAAAAGCATTTCTCTTTTCAGATCTGTCAGTTGTTCTAATTATTTTGATGCAGTACATCATTAATGTTCCACTTTAGTTCTTAAGTCATTGTTTTGACAGTGGGTCTTGACAAATGTGTACCACATTAATAACAGATAATATAACGACACAAATAAGAGTCATATTTGTGTCCTTAACTTCACTGAGCTTTTAACATAACTAAAGCTGGAACAAGACAGATTTTCTCTTGTTCCCTGTGAACTTTATGATCAGTTGGTTTTAGTTAAATGTAAAATTAAGAACAAAGTCAGCGGGAATTTCTTTTATATATAAGAGGTTGTGTGGTAAACATTTTTAAATTGAAAGATATGTTGGGTACTATTTTTCCTCAATAAGTCAAGTTTATATGTGTGATGATGTTATATGAAATGTGTTTTTTGAAAATAACATTCAAGGCCACGTGTATTTGTTATTCCAGTTTGCTTTTGGCACAGAACTTCAGCATCCTTGAGGAAAAATACAATTTAATTAATGACTTTAATATTAAGATATTACAAGACAATATTAATATATTTAAGACACATTAACATTTAATATTAATGTAAACAGGTGAACAGATATATGAATACAAACTCCAGCTTTAATGTTGCACGCCACCACCGGGTAAATACACTTGTTTGTTAATATTAGGTCATTAGTCCACTTTGGATTCTCGTCCCTCTAGAAAGCAATTAGATCCCACCAGCGAGACCTCTTTGGACAGCACCAGGAGAATAAACCAGTAAATAACCAGTAATGATTTCCCTTCAGACAATTCTGATGCAACTCTGATGAAACGGTGTCCGACTGACGGGTCATCTTACACTATGAGGAAAAACTGCTCACAAGTAACAACTCAGATTTTACCTGGTTAGTTATTAGCTTGATCAGCAATGGTAGAAATATGTACATACACAGTGGAGTCCTGTGCTTTAAGTGTGCTTTAGAAGTTTCCAAAAGTGTAACTTGTTGAGCTGCTCCTTGCATATACATTGATTTAAAAACCCAAACTGTGGTTTAAACAGTCTAATTTCATTAAAGATGTTTTCAATTTCAGCTTCCAATGCCTTTTTACTGCAGGAGTAGGAGGTAAAATCAGATTAGAATCAAATGTAGTGCTGTTAAATTACTCAAATTACTTTCATTAAAAGAAAAAGGAGAAGGTGCTTTCGTCATTTGTGAGTTGTTTATCACAGGAGTGTTGCCAAAGCAAAGGCCATATGGCAGATACTTCATGAACGCTGCATGTTTGCCAGTTCATATACTCATGATACACTCAGGCTCAAGAACACGTGGCATCTACCTGTTCATACGACTGAATCTTGATGAGTGATGCAGCACATTTCCACCCCATTGTCGGAATAGCATCTAAACCAATAACCAGAGTGTTAATCCCTGGTAGCAATCAGAGGACACAGATTCAGATATTTGACGGATTTTAGGTTTAGAGAAGGATTTCTGTTCATCAGTCAGACCAACTGGACCAAAAGGCTTTTACAGATCCATAAATCTTCTAATAAATCCCATTTATGAGGCAAACCAGATGTACAGTGCTGAGCTATGAGCACATGTTGGTTTTGCAATCTGAAATTATTAGACTAATCATCTAAACCTGCTGCTGTTTCATTTTGTCTGTCTTCCTTTGTCATCCGTGTGTGTCCGTGACAATTTTTTTTAATCGAGTGAAAGAAATAAAAACTATCAAGTTTTGCACTTGGCAGTTTGAATATGCTGAGATAAAAATAAATGAGATCCTTTCTGGTAAAAATGCCTTATCTGATGGAAGAAAAAAAAAAGGCCAGCCTGTGTTCTCATGTCCACGCTCTCAGGAAGGTTTAAGTAGGTGCATGAGTTTTAAATCAGCAGAAAAACAAGACTTCCATGACAATCTCTGTCTTGTCTCATGACAACGTGGCCACGAGTTTGGCTCGGCAGTAATTACGTAATTTGATTAAGGACACCAAATTTGTAAATGATCCCTGTAATTAAATAGTATAAAACCCACTGAGCAGCCTATAACTGGAGATCATCTTCATTCAAACCCAAAGTGACCCCGAGCTCTCACATCGTCCAGTTGGAGCAAAAGGACCAGACTCGACATGGCCTCTTACCGAGCTGTTGTTTTGGCACTCTTGGTTGTCCTATTGCTTCACGGTAAGTCCCGCTAATGTCTTTCTTTTTTTTGCATTTTGGTATTTCGGTCTTTTTTGTTTTCATAAGCAGAAATTCGACATATTTAGATATTTTACAGCCAAATGTCGGTGAAACAGAGCTAAAATGCCCCCCATCATCACAGTTGTGGAGAACGAGGCAGCTTCTTTTCCTTGGACTTGTTCCACCCTGAGTGGAGTGTGTAGAAAGGTTTGCCTCCCCACTGAAATGTTCTTTGGACCTCTGGGCTGTGGAAAAGGATTCCAGTAAGTCTGGCTATTACTGACTTGTGCACTGATTGTGTGTGTATAACGTGCGACGCATGGTGATGCTCTTGTGTGTTCCAGGTGCTGCGTGTCTCATTTTAAATGAGAGTTAAACGCCAGCAGACTGGAGTTTAAAGTGGAGGGTCACTTTTCATCCAAGGCAGAAGACTTGCGGACATGTTGCGGAAAGAAAACGCTGTTGTGGAGATTCCCATTTGGCTTTTTATTCAGATGTGACATGGTGAACTTTGAAATGAAGTTACTTAAAGATGAACAAGTTTTGGAGATAAGGTTTGGTGGAATGAAAAAAAAAAAGACATTAAACTTGTTTTTTTTGTCCCTCTTACGTGTGACTATTGTCCGAAACTACAGTCGTACACATCCACATCTTCAGGCATTGTGTTTGTACAGGCTCAACATGTCACTGGGCTGAGAGACTGCAAAGGCACTTTACCATAAGCAATAAAAACACAAGCAGAAATTCCAACTGGCTGCATTAGACCCCAATAAAAATGAACCCTCTCACAAAAGGGCCATTGCATTTTCAGCCCTGATTTGGCATTACTTTACGATTCAAGTTCCTGTATGTGAAGATGTAAATTTGGACATTCACTTATTTAGCCCTCTGTTATAGTTGTACAGTATTGTTCTGTCTCTTTTTAAGAAGAAAAAAAACAAGATTGTTTTTCATGCAGACCTGGATTTATTAAAAGCTAATAAAATAATATTGTTGCTGTTGTTAATGTAATAGTAATTATTTGATAACAATGTGATATAAGAGAAGAGCAGCAGAATATATATGAGACTATGGAAGCAAACCTGCCAATTGGATTATTGGCTTTACTTAACAGTGTTTGATTTACATCCACACAACATCCAAAGGATAAACCCTTTTATGGTTGTAGAAATGCCTTATTATCTTGATTTGCCTGAAACTACAGTTTCGTTTATGACAAGACACAAGACAAGTCTAACTTCCTCATGCAACTATTAATTTGTGGCTTCCTTTGTAGCCACTGTGACTAAAGGACATGTCATCATGTGACTGTCCCGCACAGAAGCATGACTGGCTGCAATCCTCTTTTTTAATGCAGTGAAATGACTCTTTGTTCAGCTCCATTCATTCCAGGAAGGGAGGGAGGGAGAGAGAGAGAGAGAGAGAGAGAGAGAGAGAGAGAGAGAGAGAGAGAGATAGCGGACGCTGTATGTTGTAATGTGTCATTCTTGCCGGCGGCGGCGCTGTGGGTCCAGACGCTGGTGAGTTAATCCTCCGCTACAACTCGAAGAGCAGCTCAGGCAGCGACAACAAACCTTCACCGTAGAAGAAGAAGGAGCAGCAAACAAGCCTGCTAACACTGTGAAACACAAGAGGAGCGGTTCCGCATTTAATTCCTCTGACACGGTTTTTGCTTATGCCACTATTTAACCGAATTTTGTGACAAACGTGGGCTTTCCAAATGACCTGGTAAACTCATGGAGACGATTTGAGGTGGCTGCGCGTCGAAGGTTGGGTCCGTTGTTGTTGGATAGCCAGCGGAGGCTAACACTTGTTATTGTCGTCGTCTTTGCTGTTTTCAGGCGGAATAAAGGCGTTTTTAGGAACCTGGCGAGATGTGATGAGCAGAATTGTAGAAAAGTCAACCTAAGAAATCCGAGTGATACGTCTGGTCGTTATCGTATCCGATATTAAGGAGAGTCTTAAGGTGAGTTGACTAATGGCGTGGGTGTATTCAAACATGTTTATTCGGTTGTGCACAGCAGTGCTTGTGCTGGTTTAGAAACAAAGACGCAGAAAAAGTCACAGTCCCATAACACGGGCTTGTAATGGTAAGGTAATGGGATGTTAAGTTGCCACATAAACATTTACTGTAAAAGGAAACGTTGGGACAGAAACTATTCCAGATAGAACCCAACAAAGGTTGGCGTCTGTCTCCAGAGCGCAGGCCTTTAGGACCTTTATAATATAGTAACTAATCCTGATTATGGCCACATAAATGGGGTTATTCAGGACACAGTCAAAGAACTGTTTACAAAGTCCACAACCAGAGTCAGATTGTTCCAGAATGAACAATAGACTCCAACTTAGTAACTCTTAATTACAGATACTTTACAATCGAACAATTTAGCCAATTAACCACAAAATCATCTTCACATGCTGGCAGAGCTGTTTCTTAACTATATTAGTTAACTTGATTGTAGTGGTTGATCCCACTTTGATTATATTTGATTGTTACAGCTGATAAATAAATAAATATACTCTAGCTGCAAAAATATGTAAGACCTTTTTGTGAAGGCATGCAATTTGTTATTTGTGAATGGCTCATTTCTTAAAAGGATATTTTTGTCTTGCATATGTGATAAACATGCATTTAAATATATGTTGGTATAAATTCCATAATTTGCTTATCTAGATGCATATTTCTTGAGCTTTACTACTTAGATAGTCCTCTTGCATTTGTATACTACTTTCTGAACTGCAATCAGAATGCAAGATCACCTTCCACGAATCACTGCCAAATATGATAAACCACACTTTTCTTTTTGTGCAGGTTAATGTAACTTTAAACAACTCCAGGATGGTTTTCCGTGGAGAGTCCAGCGTGGGTGCCCAATGGCACATCCTTACAGTGTTTCTTTGCGTTGTATTGTTTCCTTCACCTACACATGCTTACATCTTTGCTGTAAGTTATTTACTTTTTGATTTTAGAAGCATTATTATATATCTTTTTCTATTATTATAAATTTTGCTGTACAAATTCCCGTGGGAGAAAATTCTATTTATTTTATCTACTTCTGCAACAGTTCAGCAACATGACCTCCATGTTATTTGAGGACTTGCCTGCCTTGTTTGGTGCTGAACTTCCAAAGGATGGGCTAATGGTAAGAATGCAATTTATTGGGGGGAAAAAAACATGTTGCTCTAGCCATTTAGAAATGTATTTGGAAAAATATAAATATCATAATACTTCTCTTTTTTTTATGTAAAAGGGAGTGTTGGTTGTCACCCGTCCACTAAACGGTTGCAGCCCAATCGAACCTCCTCCTCCGTTGTCACCAATATTTGACATCAACATCACCAAATCCATTGCTCTGATCAGACGCAATGATTGCAATTTTGATTTAAAGGTGAGCAATTCTTGCTTCTCACTACTCTCGTGTAGATTGTCTCAGTGGCCAAATTGTTGTTTTTTTTTAGGTTTTGCATGCTCAGCAAGCAGGATACAGCGCTGCTATCATTCACAACGTGAATTCAGACATTCTGATCCACATGGACTACAGCAATGGTACATTTCCTTCACTCTTTGCACATTAAACACTCATTATGTCATTGTTTTCAGTCATGTTCTGTTTTTTCTTTATTATTCAGAAACCATTGCAAAAGAAATTATGATTCCATCTGTATTCACCAGTTACTATGCTGCTCAGAGGCTTAAAAATGCAATAATACCAGACCAAGCGTAAGTATACAACTATGGGTTCAGTATTTTTAAGCTTTTGAGGTAAACTGATGTATTGACCCCTATCTTGGCCTACAGGGCTTATGTGATGCTTAAACCGGAATTTTCTTTTCCTCTCTCGTATTACCTTATTCCATTCACGGGGGTGGTTGGAATGATCATCCTTGTGATGTGTGTTGTCTTGGTAAGTGGAGATTGGATTCTTTCCAGTAAATGATGTCTTCAAGTTTTTTCCAGCTTGTTGTTATTTCCTTCAATTTTAGACACTGTTTGGAAATCAGGAATCAAGCCTTCAATATCCCTCTTTGTGATCTAAATTTGTGACCTACTTATAATTCGGCAAAGCTGAAAGCGGATAAATTCTTTGTTGTTGCACAATACTGTGAGTACAACCCATCATCCATAATAATTGCTTGTCTTTTAGGTAATACGATGTATTCAGTACAGAAAGAGGATGAGGAAAAACCGCCTGTCAAAGGAACAACTAAAGAGGATTCCAATCCACAAGTTCCGTAAAGGTAAAAAAAATCACAATCTTTGATTCATATGAATAAGCCAATCATATATACTACATTATAACAGTCGTGTTTAAATTATACAGCAGTGCTTCATGCTTGTCCTTTAATAGCAACCTTGATAACAATAAGTTGAGGTTATTTTTTGTAATCTCTCCCAGGGGATGACTATGACGTGTGTGCAATCTGTCTTGATGACTATGAAGAAGGAGACAAGCTGCGAGTTTTACCCTGTTCCCATGGTAAATATTTTATTTGCCGATACTGGTAGCAATGCTTTGTGGACGCACAAAGTGGGAATGCGCTGACTTTTAAATGTTTTTATTTTTTCAGCATACCACTGCAAATGTGTCGACCCATGGCTCACGAAGACCAAAAAGACGTGTCCTGTGTGCAAACAGCGCGTCACACAGAAAAACCCGGAACAGTCTGACTCGGAATCCGACGAGGAGAGCGGAGCACATGGCGAGGAAGATGGGGGAGAGGGCGAAGCGCAGTCGGAGCGCACGCCCCTCCTCCGTCCCTCCAGTCCTGACTCCCCATCAGGGACTCCGGGGGCCTACTCGTCCATCACGACCACTACCACTGCCCAGTGTCTGCTCTCCCCAGTACACTGTGACTCGCCCGTCGCAGGCTATGGAGACTACGAAGACTACCACTCCCCACAGGAGGACACAGACTCAGAGAGCGATGACGCAGGAGAAGAGAGGCACCCCTCGGATGACGACACTGCACAGCTAATTTGCAGGGGCAGAGTGAGATCTGATGGTTGTGACAACATTGTTTAGTTTCACCTGAATCCACACATACTGCCATCATCCTGTACTTTTAGAATACTTTCTGATTTGGTGTTAAATAGACTTGTATCGTAACTGAGCATTTTACTAAAATCTTGCAACAATTGCTTTGATCCTTTTAACTAGATTCCAACACTGAACCTTGATCCACTTACACACACACACACACACACACACACACACACACACAGAGCCGCACTCCTCTTTGTAATTTTGAATTGTTGTTACGATCTACATACAATTTCTGTAATGATGAGTAAAAGTGGAATGCTACAGAAGATTGATTCTGTGGTCACGCTTGAAATGCACATTAGTGCAGCCTGTCATTAACTAAGAATAACTGATAACTCACTCATTTGGGTTTTTGTTCCCTGTCAGAGGAAGAGAAATTTCTAATTGGGGCTTGACTTTATTCTTCTTTTTTTTCTGTAACTGTAAATCTTGTATTAAGAATTTTCTCAAATTTTGCTGCTTTTATCATTGTTGTCGCTGCCATTATGAGAATAGATGAAGAAATATTTTGGGTTTATAGCATAAACAGACTCTGGGCTATTGCAGGAGCTTATAGGCCGGTTGGGGTTATAACAAGATAATGGTTAAGAGGTTTTTTGTTTTGTAATGATTTTAATACAGAACATGATGGATTGTTAAATTGGACCATGGAAGAAGAGCATCGCCTTATGTTGATCTTTATGTCTGTTAATTGTTTGGAATGTTAAGGGAAAGGTCTTATCACATGATTAATACTGCTGGTCAGAAAGTTTTCATCATCTTTCCCTCTAAACATGAATTTGTGTTAAGCCAGACACTTTTATTTTATTTTATTTTTTTGCAGAATTGATTTGCACCAATTTGACCAGCTTGGCTATGAAACGTCCCAACAAAGACCTGGACTAGGCTGAGCTACAAAGAGCATTCTCACTACACTGAATCTCTTGTATCTGCATATAGTTTGAATTCACAACTGGAAGCGTTTTGTTTTTTGTTTTTTATTTTTATGAATGATTCTGTTCAGGTTATGCAACATTGATCCTACTGTACTGTCATTAAAAACAAATGCTCCAGATTTTGAAATGTCTCTTTGGTTTATTAGAATAACATTGCACAAAAAAATAAAAAAAGGGGGGGGGTCAATATTAAATCAACATTTTTATAGATTTCAGACTGCAGTGGTAAAATATCACAAACGCTTTAATGGTGATTCATCCATCCATCTTCTGCTGTTTTAAGAAGCTGACTATACTGCTAATAATAAAAGACTAAGCTTCTCTAAGAAAATGTGCTAATTAACACATCGACCAACTCTGAGTAACTAATCAGATGAATGATGTAAACTGAGATAGCAAATGTATCAAAGGTACACACATTTTTGATAAATATTAATGTGACTGAGATGTAGCATTATTTTATGTAAAGTATCAGTTATTCTGACAGCCTTTTCAATCTTATTAATTCAGGTGTTCAATCAACGGCAAGAAAATGAACAGGTGTTATGATCATTGTGTTTTTTCAGACCTGGTTCTTTGTGATGGTGATTCATTAACATTTCCAGTTATAGATGATAATCCTTGCTTCATAATCCTTGTTAACAAGCAGGTAACAGGCTCAGCATCTTTTGAATTTCTCTCTTTATTATTATTTTAATAAAATCTCCCGCTGCTGAGAAGAAAACCTGATTCATATGTGAGCTCATTAGATATTTGAAATCTGTTGTCCTTCAGGTTGTGACGTGGCATCACGTAAAAGTATAAAACCTGTGAAGGCTTATTCCGGTTCTGGATTCCTTGTTTTGTCTCCAGCGTTGAACCGTGTCTGCGCATTGACACAGTCGAAACTAAAGATGCCCGGATCACACTTGTCACCATTCCATAATGTCTTCTTGATGGCGTTCACTTTGACTCTATTTATGCTGCTCCACTCGAGAGAAGATGTAAACCAGGTAAAGTAGTTCCATGCATTTTAACAAATGGTAACCAAAGAGGCAAATATGAAAGCACTAACTATGTTTGCTTGTATGATGTCTGTGTATATTTAAGAGGAAATGGTAATTACTTATACATTTCCAGGATTTTGTGGAAAGACTCATCTCCGGTTCTTTGAAAGCTGACACTCAGCCTGGTGGAGGCTTTGCATTTGAATCCAGGCTTAGCCATACATTCCCGGAACAAATGGTTTCTGTATTCCTCTTGGAGGATGGAGCACAGACAACTCAAGTGTGGCCACGTGTGATCCTGGATTACATGAGGCACCAGATTAGGTTCAGAGGAAGAACCAAAAAAAGCTCAGCAAAATGATTTGTTACATTTAGATGTATGCTTGTTGTCAGTATAACAAAGGTGTATACAATCTAAAATATGACTGAATTCATTTGAATATTGTTAGAATATCAGATATGTGCAAATATGTACAACAATATCAAGTAAAACAATGTCATGCTCATACTGCAGTGGGTGTTTTATGATCACCATGGTTGCCTCATGTTTTTGTTTAATCTATCCATCATTTATCCATCCATCCATCACAGGGCAGACATAATGTTCACTCAAAACCAAAATTAAATCTGCAGTGCTGTGTGGAATTTGTCTTCTTCCTTATCTCCCTCAAATAAGTTATTATCTGTTGAGTATGAAACCAAACAGTCTCATAAGTGTCTTACTTTTTAAATATATAAGATACGAATGAATGAATGAATGACAGGCAAATGGGTCGTTCGCTCTTCCAACCATGCGGGGGCAGCATGACACGACGCCACCACTTCCGGTCGGCGAGAAAGTCACGAAGAAGACGTCGACGCTCTGGAAGGCGGCGAGGCGCACGCGAGGTCGAACCAACCGGCGGTACGATTAAAAGTGTTCAGATCAGACACAAACACGCCGACAAACCTGTCTGGACGTGGAGGTTTCACCTTTTCACCGGTTCTCTGGTGTGGGCGAGGAGCCCTGCGGTGTTCGTGGGACGGAACAAAGCGTTCCCCGCTCATTAGCATAGCCCGGTGGCTAACATTAGCCGTGTTTACGACCAGCTCCGCCACGATAAAGACGCGACTTTAGTCTGTCCGGTTCGAGGCTCGGCTTTCGTAATCCAGTGCGGATGCCCATCCCGTTAAGTATTTGCGGGTCAAAGGCGTTCTGTGCTTTTGGTCGTGCGAACACAGGACTTCTTCCATTGTCTGTGGGAGCCTTAGCCGCCTGATGCTAATCTGTTGTCAGAAGTAAATGTCTCGTTTTGATCGAATCTTCGGCTTATGTGGCACAGATGTTACCAGTTTCGTGGGTTGTCTGCACCTACCTTCTGATTAAGTCCAGAAATTACTATAACTTATTAAAAAAAAGTAGTTTAACCCGCACTATCTTGGAACATTTTAATTCAGACCTCAGGTTCGTCCCATCACCAGAAATATCACCTTATGTTCATATCAGTGGATTTAATACTTGTATTTTGTCACAATTATGAAACTGTAGGCTGAGGTACAGTGGCTGGCAATAGGTTATATCGCTATGATGTGTTTGGTGCGCATTACCATTCAGAACTGTAACAGCCACTTTTGACTTAAATCTGTTACAGATGGGTGACAGCGATGATGAGTACGATCGCAGGAGGAGGGACAAATTCAGACGGGAGAGAAGTGACTATGACCGTTCGCGAGAGCGGGAGGACAGACGCAGAGATGAATGGAATGAACGGTATGTGACAGAGATGCAAACACATTGACCCATCTTGAGCATCTCAATGGGAGCTAATATTTTTTCTAACCTGACCTTATTACTGCCCCATGAATTCTTTACAGCGAGTGGGACAGGGGTAGGGAGCGTCGTAATCGAGGAGAGTACAGAGATTATGAGAGAGGTCGTAGGGAAAGATTCACTCCACCAAGACATGATATGAGTCCCCAGCAGAAACGCATGAGAAGAGAATGGTAAGATTATAAGCACCGATTCATTTAAACTTATTTGAACAGCTATCTCGCTCTAAGTTAAAACAAATATCCCTTTTAGGGATGACCATGGTGGAGACCCCTACCGTGGTGGCTATGACATGGGTTTTGGTGGAGGAGGTGGACCTAGTTACGGCCCACCACAACACTGGGGTCATCCTGACTTGCATCTTATGCAGCCTCATCATGGAATCCCCATTCAAGCAAGGTAAGAGATTGAATTTTTGACTGAGTTTGTGCTATTTTTGCATAAAGTTATAAAAGTCAAGACAGTTCTCCAACTTTTTATTTCTCAGAGTTGCTAGTTTTCTGTTTAATTTGTTCCCCAATATTCTTAGGCTTGGCAACATCCATGACATGGAATTAGGTCCACCGCCGCCCATAATGAAGAGTTTTAAGGAGTTCTTGCTGTCCCTGGATGATTCTGTGGATGAAACTGAAGCAGTCAAACGCTACAATGAGTACAAGATTGACTTCCGTAGGCAGCAGATGCAGGACTTCTTCCTAGCTCATAAAGATGAAGAGTGGTACGATCTTACCTGGTTCATTTTCAAATTAATGTTTATTTATATTAGTACTTGTTTGTATAGATCATTTCCTTTCTCATTTCATAAACATGACACTTTAAGATATTAATGTGTTAATACCAATATAAAGTTTGATTCTGGTCCTACGGTTGGTGGATCATTAGGTCCTATGATTCATATCTGAGTATATTATTTTAAAGTATTGTCAGTCAAAGGTATTGACCACATCGGTTCAGGTTCACAGTTAGATTTAATACGTCACTATAATTAAGTACAAGGTATTGATGTTAGAATACCCCAAGACGAGGTGTGACAGCTCTGCGTGAAATATATTTTTTTTAGTAAACCGATTCAGGTCTTTTTTTTTTTTTTTTTTTTTCTGAATTGTTGTTGTTTTCAACTTTGCAACAGCATGCTTTCGATTCAGTAATCATTTTTGTAACACTTATTTTACAGGTGTGTAAAATTGTTGTATTTTGCCTTAACCATTTTCCCCCTTCATTCCCACTACCATGTTGACAGCGTGGTTTTTGAAGATGAGAAAAAGTGGAACTCATCACCTGGAATCGGTCGTAGACAGCAAGGGCATGCACTGCGCACAATGCAGTTGCTCTTAGAAACACAGTATGAGGGAGCTTAGATAGACAGTCGAGCGTTTTTCTGCGCGTGGAGATTTTTTTTCTTGTTTTAAGCTTTTTTTTGAAGCCATTTTCTTTTTATATCCGGATCAAAACAAATCCCAAACCCGAATTTGTGTGTAAGCAGACACACCATTGTGGTGAAGTGGAGCGCTTTTCCACAGAAGAGATCCCCCTCTCTGTATTTATTTGTTAATAAACTGGCAGAACAAAAGGTAACTGTAGTTCACTCAATGATCAAGCTTATAAGTGTGAAATTCTCAATATGTGAATGCTTCATTTCATAATTTCTGCTTTAGTTTTTTTTTCCTCGTTTAGTGGTGAGTAAATCACTTCTCAGAATGTGCATTAATGAGACAACAATAGCGCAATCACAGACAGAAGTGCATACACTGAAATGCATTAAAAAATTCAAGCTCAGTCTTAATTATGACATCCGGACTTGATAATTTATCCGATTTTTTGTATTTACAACTTTTCACAACATCTAAAGTTTGAAAAATGTGTTTTTTGCAATGTCTTTCTCTGAAACCTGACAGTTGGAACATTGACAGATAATATGCGTGGATAATAATTGTCAAACGTTTGCTTCCCATTCATCCCATCCCCTGTCCACCTCTTTCTGGAACAAACTTGGAACACAGGTTCAGGACCAAGTATCATCCAGATGAAGCCAGCAGACTGAAAGCAGAAACTCAGAGTGCCCTGAACAACCGTCTGAACGTCTTCACCTTCCTGATGGAGAATGGCTGGTTTGATAATGTCTCCCTGGAGATCGATCAAACCCCAGCCATCATCAAGGTTCTCGATGCAGGTGAGACAATTTCATATACAAAAAAAAAATCACAAAAACCTGATGGGAAGACACTTACAATAATTCATTACAAACATCAAAACTTTTGAGGGCATGTAAAACATTACATGGTTTACATGCACTCAAAATGAAATATGTCATTTGTGTTCTCAGCTGTGATAAAGATGGAGGGAGGAACAGATCATGATCTTAGAATCTTGGACTTGACATCTGAGGAAGAGGAGGAGAAATCTGCTTTAGCAGGTGGTGACCCCTCCAAGAGGGAAAATCCCAAAAGTGCAGATGGTGGTAAACCTTTAGTCGAGAAAGACAAAAGTGAGAAGGTAGGCTTTGTCTTGTTTCCTCCCATCAGCCTCATAGATTTGAGAGGTTGTTAATAAAGTCCTGTGTCACAGGAAGAGGACGCCTCTGCAGTCACACAAAGAGTGGCTGCGAAGGAAGGAGGGGAGATGAAAGTGGAGGGACAGAAGGAAGGCACCAAAGACGAAACGTCTGCACTGAAGAAAGTAAGTTTGTACTTCAACCGCGAAACATTTCGAACAAGACGCGGCCCGTCCAAATAATCTGGGTTGTTTATCAGCCAAGGAGAAAGAGGAAGCGCAGCGGAGACAGCGATGATGAAGGAAGTGGCTCAGAGAGCGACTCCGACTCTGATTCCGACTCAAATTCCTACTGCTCGGATAAATCACAGAAGAACAAAGACCTGGAAGACAAGGATGATGACGAAGAAGAAGGTGAAGGTCGGGCATTTAATTAATGGCATCCAAGTCTTTTGATATATATTCCAATTAATGAAGCATATCTGTCCAGTGCAATAGACCTGTGAAATGATATTATTTATTATCATTTTGGTCACCTCTACTACTGCAGTTTAAAATTAAGTTCAGCTCAATGATATAATACTTTCATGCTTTTAAACGAAGAAGAAGAGGAAAAGTCAAAGGACAAGTCTGAAGTGGAAAAGAAAGAAGAAAAGAAGACCAAGGATGATTGTCCCAGACCTCGGCCGCTCCACAAGACCTGCTCTCTGTTCATGAGGAGCATCGCTCCCACCATTTCCAGAGCTGAGATCATTTCAGTGAGTGAACGCAGCTGACGATGACTCACAAACCACACGTCCTTAAATACATCTACTTCTTTTTTTTCTTTTTTTTTATTTTTAGCTTTGCCGGAGATACCCTGGGTTTCTGCGCGTTTGCCTGTCTGACCCTCATCCAGAACGCAGGTCGGGATCAAAAATAGCCGTCTGTTGCATTTACTTTAGTTGGTGATTTATGTGAAGCAGATGACCAGACAGGACAGTTTAAAGTACACCCCGCTTGGCTGCAGGTTTTTCCGACGTTGCTGGGTGACCTTTGATCGTGCCGTTAACATCAAAGAAGTTTGCTGGAACCTTCAGAACATCCGTGTATGTATGCCAGTCTCTCCCTGTCAATGAATGATTGTTTTTTTGGGTTTTATTTTTTGTTAACGAATTATGTCTTTTGATCCTGTATGTAATGCATGTGGAAGCATTTTTAATAGGTTGTGTTTTTTTTTTTTGTTTTTTTTTTTTTACATTCAGAGCTCATGGCTATTTAAATGCTCACCTGTATTTCTTATTCTTCTTGACTCTGTCCTTAACAGCTGCGGGATTGTGAACTGGCCCCTGTGGTCAACAGGGACCTGGCCCGGAGGGTGCGTAACGTCAACGGTATCACTCAGCACAAGCAGGTGCTCCGCAATGATATCAAGCTGGCTGCTAAACTCATCCATGCCTTGGACGACAAAGGCGACCTGTGGACCAAGTTCCAGGAGGAGGGGCAGAGCTCTGAGGTAGATCCCTGATCGACCTCACTCGATTACTTAGAGCCATTTGCTCCGAGAGCTTTCTGTGTAACTGAATGAATTCACGTTTGTTGAAGTTGCCTGCTCAGAACCCCATCCTGAAGAATATCACCGATTACCTGATAGAGGAGGTCAGTGCTGAGGAGGAAGAGCTTCTTGGCTCTGGGAGTGGGATGGATCATGAAGAAGGCACCAAGGAGGGGCACCCCACAGAGACCACCGTAGAGCGAGACGACAAATTAGCCAAGGTCTGAGTCCAACAATTACAGACACAGTGCAGTAGACTTTTGAAGCGTGTTTTACATTTCATCCGGTTAGTCTCTGTTTCACTTTGATGAACTAGATTAGTAATGGAAAATTAGAACATTTTTTCCACTCCTCTAGGTTTTGGATCGGCTGGTTTGGTATCTGCGCGTTGTGCACTCAATTGATTACTACAACACGTGTGAATACCCCAGTGAGGATGAAATGCCTAATCGCTGTGGCATGATTCATGTGCGTGGACCCATCCCACCGAACCGCATCACGCACGGGGAAGGTGAGCGACCCTTGTTTGTGTTGCACAACATAGATATTCAAGTTTTATAACCTGAACATCAATTGCTCTGATCTCTGGTCAGAGAGGGAACAAAGAATTTCAGTGCGGTAACGTTTGTTTATTCCAAAAAAATATGTGAAATAGTTCAACAGTGGCAGAAGGGGATGGAGGAGAAGCTGAGCCCTTTGTTTAGCTTAAAAGAAGTTTTGTCTGAGGAGGAGGCAATAAAAATGGGCCGCAAGGATCCCGAAGAGGAGGTGGAGAAGTTTGTGTCTGCCAACACTCAGGAGCTGGGAAAGGACAAATGGCTCTGCCCACTAAGTGGCAAGAAATTTAAGGTGTGTCATTAATCTTTATGATCTTCAAAGGACTGCACATTTATTCCCTTTAACGCTAACATCTGCATGTCTCATCATTTCAAGGGCCCCGAGTTTGTACGGAAGCACATCCTAAATAAACACGGGGACAAGATAGAAGAAGTGAAAAAAGAAGTGGCTTTTTTCAACAACTTCCTGATGGATGCCAAGAGACCGGCGCTGCCAGAGATGAAGCTTCCTCCACTCCCAGGTCCAACTCCTGGTACACGCAGCTTCTTTAATGTTGTCAAACCCAGCAGGCTGGTCTGCTGATTGGCACGCTGCTGCGTTAATCACGAGGCGACGTCACGGTTGGTGCTCTGTGTGCTTTTGTCCCACAGGTTTGCTCTCGCCCAGTTTGCCGTTCCCACCTCAAGCCCCCCAGGGTCCAATGGGCTACGGGCAGCCCCGTCCCCCGCTGATGGGCTACGGTGGTGAGTGTTGCAGTGGGGACGGTGTTGACGTGCAGTCTGTTCTGTTACTGATGACTTGTTTGTGAACAGGTGGACCCCCGTACCCTCCCAACCAGTATGGAGGAGGAGGGGGAGGAGGTGGCGGTGGTGGCAGAGGGAATTATGACAATTTCCGTGGTCAGGGTGGCTACATGGGGAAGCCACACAACATGAGGTGAGCGTGCTGTAGGTGTGATTTGAGTATATTTTATCGTGAGCTGTCTGTTTTTCTACAATATTGAGCTTCTTATTTGTTCTTTCCTGGTCTCCTGGTTTCACTCTTGCACCAAAACCAATCAGAATGTCACGAGGTGACCCACGCAACATCATTGAATATCGTGACCTGGACGCTCCAGACGACATGGACTTCTTCTAGAACGTTCACTTAGTCCTTTCAGTCTTTTGTCCAGACCTGTATTGTGTTCTGCTTGCTCTACATTATGTTAGTTTTCTGTGAATTTAGGGTTTTTTGTTTTTTTTTTTTCCTTCTGTTCGAAAGTGGTTCCTTAATAAAGTTGTGACGTGACGAGTATAATATGGGGCAAGGTCATTTTAAAAATATTTGTGTGCAAGTGTGATTTGGAAAATTCTTTTTTTTAAGACAATACTGGTATATAATTTAAGCCCCCATACACAAATCTTTGTGACATTTAGCCAAGGACAAGCGTTAACAGTCAAAGCTAAGCAATGCACCTAGACCATTATCTTATCATTTAGTTTGTGGGATTTATTCATCTCTGCATGTTTTTTTTTCTTTTCCCCCCTCTACTTTCTTACCTAACCTCACTCTTGGATCTGTAAACCAAGGAGCTGATCTGGGGGTTGGGTTCCATCTACTGGACAAATCTTGTATTACACGTACTTGCCCACTCATTTTGCTTTGCACCAAACTGGATTTCATTGGTACAAATGTTCATGCAGAAATATAGACACAGTCCACGATATGCTTAATTTGCAATAAATCGTGTCAACATACACATGAATAGTGTCTGTTTGCATGTATTGAGGACAAGATTTATATACATTTGGAAGGTGTACCATGTGCAGTAAAGCTAAAGTCATTTTTTTAATGTATATAATAAACATTCTCTCATGAAATCTGCAAATAAGCCTAAATAATGGCAGTCATAAAACCTAAACATAATTAGTTAATGAATCAAATGGCTTTTCAGAAAAAAAATGTGTCTGTTGGTCGTTTTGACCAGATGGGTTCATTTAATGTCCATCTCTGAACTTCTGGCTGAGGTTTTTCTGGTCGCTCCACTGAACCGAGCGCGTCTGCTTTCTGACAGACCAATTTTGTTTTGATCCTGGCCTGTTTTTTTAACGTTCAGGCTCTTCTTCTCTGGTTCCGAGTCTGGATCAGGAGCTCTCTTCTAGAACAGCAGCCGTTCAGGTCACCGCGATGGACTGCCGATGGTGGCTCTTGAATTTCAGCAGCTTCTAATCTGATAGAGACACTGGCCCTTTTAATGGTTGTTATTCTTCCCCCGACAATCCTGATCGCTTTCCTGTCAGCAGCAGCTTGATTGGCTTTCGTTTCTGATGGGAGCAGAGCCACAAGCGTACCAAACACGCTTGTATTCCAGAAGAGCTGCTGACCTGTACCTGATTTGAAAAGTGACCCTCTTGGCTCGTTCAAAGCCAAAAATACAGTTTTTAACAGATCAATAGTGAGCTCCTCGTGCTCATGTTTGTCAGGCGGCTCATCAAAACAAGCTTTTTTTTTTTTTTTTCCCTCAACTGGAGCCAGAACAGTGTGACACTTATCACAATCGATCAGAACACTGTGATATGACGTTAATTTCACTAAGACTTCTCTGCAGCATTAAAATTGATGATTCCAGCTGCTGTAGGCGTTTTTGACACAGCAGCTTTGGTTTTTTTTATATATGTATATTTAAAAAGCCATTAAAAAATTATTACAGCAACAAATTCGATACTTTATGAGCCAGTCGTGTGGGTTCTTCTGGAATGACTTCAGTGGTGTTGGCGCTCTTATCTCGGGCCTCACTCACACAGCTAATAAAAATACAAGTATGCAAACCTTTTGATACAAATATCTTTTTATATGAATTTGTGTTGCCTTTACAAGTCTTCAGTCATCAAAGCGAACGAAGGCGAGTCTCAAGTTTGGTCGGAGTTGTTGCGGTTTTTGCTGCTTTTTCATCAGAACAGCTGCAAATGTTGGACGTGAGGGCTGATGAGAGTCAGATACCATCAGAGCATCCAGTGTTCATGAGAAACCCACAGGGTTTAGGCCCGTTTGTAAATTCAACATGGAAATAAACTGTTCATGTTGTGAGCAGTACGATCTAGATGATCCGGAGTTTGTGGTCTTCGGGGAGTCCACAGCTGTGCTTGTGTTCATGGAATAAGTTGGACAAGGCCTCCATGTAAAGTCCATGATAGTGGTCCACCTCTTCTTCAGTGGGTGTGGAACGTTTTGGCACCGAGATGGGCCTTCCCACTGAAAGAGGCAGGTTTCCAGCATGAAAACCAAAATAATGCGTAAAGTTGGAGGATGCGGAATAACTGCAGGCTTACCAACGATGGTGAGGGGAATCTTGTACGGCACAAACGCCATGCGCTCGCCAATGAACAGACACGGGGCGAAGCCCATAACCTTTTTGAACAGGTCCTGCAGCCTCCGAGCCAGGCTCCCATCTGGGAAAATGACCTGCTGGAAGAGCTCGTTCTCCCCGAATGAGTAAACGGGCACCAGGTCAGCCCTGTGGAACATCACCAGAGGTCCCGTCAGCGTGCTTCATGCGCTGGGCTCCACCAGCTCACGGCTGCTGCTAGGACCTCCGTGTTGAACCCACGTCTCACCCATACTCCAGCGCCATCCGCACAAATCCTTTCCTTTGCCTCACGACCACAGTGTTGACCCCAGGGGAAGAGGCGAGGGACTCAGCAGCGCCCCCTATCACGATCACCACTGCATTGCCCTTCCCACTTTTGGAGAGGAGGTGCACCAGACTGGATTTACTGACCGGGCAGAGGCCTGTACAGAGGGGCACGACGACAGGAGAGAAGCATTTTTCAAAGGAAAAAGAAAAAGGTTGATTAAAATGGATTAGACTGACGTGCAGAGAGAGACGTACCCCCGCTCATAATGTACTCCCTGAAAATCGGTATAGTGAAAAGGCCCGCCAGCACGGCCAGGTAGGGTTTGATGCCACTGAACACCTCCGTGAACTTGCAGGTGTCTGTACCGAAGGTGGCGAAGGCGCCGGCGCTCATGATGCCGTGCGGGTGATAACCTAGGATGTAGTTCTTGTTCGGATTCAGGTCCACCGTCTTCACCAGCTGAGCAAGAAACCATGATTATACTCCGTTTAGTCACAGTGCTAATCCAAGCATGCGTTTATTCACGGATATTTTAAACAGAATAACGATTCAGACGTAGAAATCAGGTTTTTCCAAAATCAAATTATGTGTGGAACAACCTGTTCCTTTGGGTTACTTACTTTGATTGGAAAAAAATCTCTGAAGTGGTCCCACACTTTCCAGTTCCTTACAAATCTCATCCTCCGGCCCCCTGATGGGTATGTTAGAAGTCACGGGTAAGCTCTCTTAATCTACGTACAGCCTTAATTACTGCAGGATTTATCCAAAATTCCAACATAATCAATTCTAGACAGGATTTATTTCACCTTATGTTCACACTTGAGGCATGCTTGAATTCACTCAACTCCCATAATGCACCACAAACATTCCCGAGCATGTAAACGCCACCGCTATTCGCCGGTTTCGCGTCTGCAAACGCACCGACAGTTCCAGGGTCGCACTGCTCTCATTGATACGTCGACTGTACCTCGTTCGGGGGTCCTCCAGTCGATCACCATCCATATGAAGTAGAGAGTGGAGAGGGGCCAAAGCGACGTAAACATGAGATACGCCATCAGAATGATGCAGCCTACTCCTGCAGGCCGAGGGGGGCGGGGTGGGGGGCATGTGGGGAGTAGAAGAGGTGGTTTTCTATCACATATTCACAGACCGCATCTTTACAGGTGAGTGAAGGTGAGACCTTACCCATGAAGAGAAAGCTCAGCACCCATTGGAAAACACTCACTGCCTCTATGAACTCCTTCAGCTGAGACTTTTCCTTCGTCATTTTTGCAACCTGGAGGATGAAATAACTACAGTCAAAACACTCGATGCCTCCGGGAATAACAAGATGTTCTTTATTTCCCTGAAACGATCAGATATGGAAGAGATATTTTTATGTTGAGACCCGCTCTGCAGCAGCAATCAGCACACAAGCATGTGATCTTCATCTTCCTTTAGGGATCCCATAGATCCACAAGTGGGGACCTCAGCCTGGTGTATTTACAGTACAGCTGACACAAAGCAAGGTAGCAGCATTCGCCTGACAATGATGAGTCTTCAAAGGATCCCGCCTGGTTTCCAGTCTTTAACGCAACGTAGGACGATGCTCACACCTGTCGAGGAGTAGAAAAACAGAAGATTTTACCTGGTGAAGTGTTTACTCCAGAGCTGTAATCTGTGGATTCACTCAGCAGAGGTGCGGACTGCAGCGTGCACTTTGACCAGATGGTGCTATCGGCTGATAACAAATCCACCCCCCCCTCCTCGATACTTTGGCACAGACAGCCTTGCAGATAAAGTACAGGAAAAAAAAAAAAGTTGTACAGTGGGGGATCTTTTGTGCTCTGGGTCCGTGTCATGTTCTCCCAATCAGGTAATGAACACGTCCAATTTCTCTCTTTGGACACAGAGGTTGATGTCCTTGGCCGTTCCAGTCATGGTCCGATGCTGCTCCGTTGGATGTCTCATTAGAAATGCTCCCAAAAGTCAATTTTCCTATCCATCTCCCTCAGCCTGCCATTTCTGACGAATGCTTTGACTGTAATTTCCTCCACGTTAACTCAACCTCGCGCATCTCCTGCACCTTAAAGCCAACACCGAGCATGAAATGTGAGACACGGCGAGGAGAGAGCAGGAGCCCTCACTAACAAGGGCTGGTTAATGGGACGGAGCTGGGCTTAGTGTTATTGTCCCCACCTGTGCTCATGGGTTTTCTTTTTTTTTTTTTTTTTTTCTAAAGTTCAAGAAAGGCCCCTCCGCTTCTGCGCGTGTGTTTTTAATTGCTGTCTGATGAGCGGTGAATGGGAACTCTCCCGAGAAGTGCTGTGGATCAGGACGCGGAGCTCCTGTGGACGCCTCGCCCTGTCAGATCCAGCTAACAGCAAGGTGAGGAGAATGTGAATGTCAGGCCCACATGACCCTGAGGCCTAATCAGGTAAATCAAGTGAAAGCACCTGTGTAGATGGATTATAGATCTGTGTGTGTGTGTGTGCGTGTTCACCACTTAATCTGAAGAGAATCCTGTGAGCGGGGTGCCAACAAAGCTTTCTGGCTGCTCATTTGAAAGCTCTGCCCACATCTGTGACCCCACATTTGGGTTCAGCCACTGCTGTTTTAATTCCACCAACACCACAAAGGCACACGCTGCACTATTCCACGCACGCACAATAACACAAAAGGAAGATGAGTCAATCTGTGAAATGGCTCAGCGTGGACTTTGCATGCACCTGTCATACAGCCAGTTGCAGCTGTACCTGTGTCAGTCCAAAGATTTCTGCGATAATAACCGACATTGGCCGCATGTGCTCCCGCTAATCTCCCAAGTCTCCCTCCCTGCCGTCCTCACAATCTGACACCGACTTTGGGGGAGGAGGGAGGGAGGGAGGGGTGGAAGGGAGGGGTTGGGTGGGGTGGGGTGGGGGGGGGCGTGTCAGCTGCACTCACACAGGGCATGTGTTGGCTTGCTGGTCATATGACACCCAACCTCCTGTTCCACCAAAACCAAACAGGAACCCATTGAACGACACCGTCTGAACAATAAAGCACACACAAAAAAAGCTTCAAACATCTCATTTTAATGCCCCCCCCCCCCAGTCGCGAATGGGCGATTATTCAATATTTCTGTGACAGCTTAGCCTACTTTGTGTGGGTTTATTTCAAGCGCGTTTTATGCCTAATAGTAGTTTATCCTCCGTTAAATCGCCGGGCATATAACGCGTAATATTCTCATTGCCTCTGGCAGCTCTGCGTCCTGGCGGTCTTATAAAACAAATACTGGGTTTATTAAACTCGGAAAAACAGAATCAAGAATCCGCTGGAATATTCAATGACTCTGTTGCCGAGTGTTTTGAAGAAAGAAAAAAAAAAAATCTCCCCCCCCAAAATAAAACGGTGATTCGCAGATGTTTCCTATTCTGGTGCGCTCCCAGGAAGTCCTGCGTGAATATTAATATGGATGCCCAGTGCGTGAACCTACACTGCGCGCCGTGATCTGCGCATTTTTCTGTTGACGTTTTTTTTTTTTTTTTTTTTTTTTTTTGCCCTCCTCTCTTCTGTGTCTGAGCTCCCTGTTTTGGCGGAGGCAGTTTAAAAACACACACAAACGCGCACACGCGTGCACACACGGGGGATGGCGTGTCGCTCGGATGCTTGCAGAGGAGCGCTTTGGCACGACGTATCGACTCGCCTCAAGGTTTTCCAATCCGCTTTCACGCTGACCAGCGGGCTGCGCGCCGAACCTCCACGCCACGGCGCGTGTTTATCATAAAAAATGGAAGATCTTTCGCGTCAGGAGAAGGCGTCATCCCGGTGATGTGCGTCTGAATTGCTGATTTTTCGGCTCCACGTCAATTGACACATCTGGGGGAAGCTGTTATTTTCCCTTCGCCCGGGCTACCAAGACAGCTGTGTCATCAACAACCGGCGTGGTGTTGTTGTTGTCTGATTATTATTATTTTTTTTCTTACGAGCCCGGACAACTGGATATCGGCCGCCTCTGCGCCTCGCAGGCGACTCAGCTGGAAGGTAGGTTGCGCACACCTTCGTTGATTTTATTTATTTATTTTTTTAAACCACATTACACAGATTTCCTCTGTCATTGTAAAAACACGTCGTCTGTCCAATCAGCAGCGCAAAAATATCAGGCTGCGCTGCAGACGAGACGTCGGCTCCGCTGACATTTTCTGACGCGTAAATTTCGCCAAACGCAGGCTTGTCAGTGAACCGCCGTACGCTCGCATGGCAAATTATTCAACCTTGAAGCCTCACGGCTCATGAAGGTGAATATTGGGCCCGCGTTATTGCCCCAAAATACGCCCGAGTCCCCGGCATATGGCGGGATCCTCGAGACGCCGCCTCTATTAAAGTTCAGTCGTGACAAAACGTTAGGAATCATTTCGCACACGCATAAAAACAAGCCGCCGTCAGCTGACCGGTGATGCTGAAGCATCCGCGGCGGTATTAATCAAATACCGACACCGCAGACAGCCAGTGTCAGTGTCTGAAAACCCGCCGTGCGGGGCCATGATGGAAACATCTGCATGTTTACGGATAATATGAGTGAAACGCGGCCTGCGGAGTCACTCTGATTGCTGAGCACGCCGGGTGTGTGTGTGTGTGTGTGTGTGTGTGTGTGTGTGTGTGTGTGTGTGCGTGTTTGTGCGTAGCCAGGTGAGGATGTTGTTGACGCGTCTTTGAGGTGCGGGAAAGGCGGCCCCGTCTGGATGAAGATGCGATGTGTGCGTATGTGTGTGTGTGTGTGTGTGCGCGCACGTTTAAAGGAGAACCCATCAGATAACACCCAATAAAGTGCCGCAGTATACCGCCTTTAACGCCTTCATAAGACAATTCCAAAGTGAGAAAATAGGTTTGCGTAAAAGTCAGGTTCCAGAGAACAACATTGTGGTTGTAGGCTTTCATCCGGGCGTGACAGCTACGCGAAGCGAATATCATTTGACTGAGAGCACTGTTTCTATATCCACCACATGCAGCAACTTGAATAAACAGTAGCCCATTGACTCCTAAAAGGACTGTTTACGATATCAGTATTGAGAGGCCCTTTTATTTCAAGATGTTGGACCACATAATCTCCTGCGTTGGGTGGGGATAACCCAGTATTCCTGTCAATATCTGCACCATCATCATTTGTTTGTGGGGATAAATTGAAGCGGTGAATAAAATGTCAGTCAGTCCCACTTGACCTTGGATCCGCATGACAGAAATCTTCCTTTTGCATTTATTTGAAGTCTTATTGCGTTTAGCGGTTCAAGCAGGACTGTGTGAGTGTGCCTTTTGTGCTGTTTGGTTTATGTTACTGATAGAGGCAGCAGGGATGGGCAACAGCAGCTGTGACTTTGGGGTCATTGAGTGCAGGCTGTGAGCCACACATACTGGGCAGCGTGTCTCGAATGCAGAGGGAAACCGGGGCTCGCATGACTGTGTCTGCTGTTGCTCACCTGGTCCCCAAAAAAATAAATAATAAATAAATAAATAAATAATAATAAAAAAAAAATACCACAAACGTGGGTAGATCATAAAAAAAAGGGAAGATGGTGTGCTCGAAAAACCTGTGGCACCGGCGGATTAACGCTGGTAAATCAGATTGGACGTTGAAAATCTATGAAGATCAAGCAGGGACCTTTGCTGAGCATTACAGTGATTGAAGCTTGTGGTTGAATGTATCGACGGAAATTGTGGGAAAAAATAAATGCACATAATGCCTGAGCATGAGAAATCAATGTTGGTAGAGCAAACAGAAAAATAAAGAAGGCCCACACTGGGCCCAACCGGAGCCCATTTCTGCTGCTGAGTGGATACCCCTGTGTGTCTGGATGGGAATCCATTCTTTTTGTGTGTGTGTGTGTGTGTGTGTGGATTTCCTCGATCTAAACAGGTGGTTTCCCTGGAGTTCAAGCAGCCACGGGCCAACGGGCTGGTTAAAGTAACATAACAGCCACCAGTCATGCAGGTGTTTATAGATCAATACCACTTCACAAATGTTTAGCCATAGCATTGGTCTGCACTGCCGCTTTTCATCTGAATCTGCGTTTTTGCTGCTTTTTAGTGGCGTCAGAGGGATGGAGGCTGTTTCAGACAGCACAGATATTCCAGGTTAATTAGTCTGAGGATTTAAACTTTTGATTACCTCCTGTTTATTGCTTACCTTCCCTGCACTCTTTTATACACAGTGAAATAGAAAGGATTAGTTGAGTTATCAACCCATTGAAAGACATTAATTGGAAATGTTGATTTTACAATTCTTGTCTAAGATGCGACTATTCAGGGCTTTTTTTTTTTTTTTTTTTTTGGAAAGGTTTTTTTCTCCAGACAAAAAGATAAAAAAAAATAAATTCATTCCCCTTCACTGGCCATATTATTTTGGTTTGAAGTATATTTAAAATTGGCAAAAACCACAAGGACATGGGGGGCCATACCCAAGTCAAGGTCACTGCATTCTCAGAAATCACTTTTGTTGCGGCATAATTCACATTTCACATTTTTCCATTAAAAGGTACGCCCAACACAATAAATACTGTCATTATTTATTATCAGGTTTTTGCATTTTTCTGTCTAGTTTGAATTTCACCTGGAGGATTATGATGAGCTTCTATACTGTTGGAATTAATTTGTGCCCGTTTTCATTATCGTTAGCTGCCCATTTTCTTTGGTTTTCATTGGCCGTAAACGGTAAAAGGGCTTCAAGACCTGGCAGCTGTTGCGTCAGATGCACGCTGCACTTCAACACCTGCTGGAAGACGTTCGGCAAAAGACTCGTCCAAATTTTAAAAGCAGAGACAGAAACACCCCCAGACACTCCCCTCGGGGGTCATTTTCCTGTTCTCACCCTGACGTCAGTGTGACATCATCTGGGTTATCGTCTCAGTTTCCCAGAAAGCCACAGATGTCATCATAACACTTCATTTCACAGCGAGAGGAAAGGAGTCAGTGGACTGTACTGTAAAGCATCTGTCAATTTTGAGGTCAAATTTCTCCTCCTGCTTCTGTTGTGTCAGGTGTCCTGCGGTTTCTACCAAATTCTTGATTATCGTGCAGAATATAATTGTCTGAGTGCTTGCTGTGTTCAGTCTTAAATCAATGTTTTACATCCAGTTATCTGTTTTCTACAGATCAAATCAACTTTTCCCACTGGCTGGAGTTGTCAAAGTGTTGAGTTATAAATAGAGCCGGAGTGGTAGAAGTGCTCTCCGGTGGCTCCTTGATTAAAGGGCATGCCATTTACTGGGGTTGTCCTGAGTACAAATCCCTCCTTGCACATTTTCCCTCATCTTCCTTGTTCTTCCTTGTCCTTCCTGGCTTCCCACTAATAGGCTGTCCAGTAACGAGTAGGAAAACATCCAATCCCATTATTATTATTTTTCTTTCAAAGGACCTTGCTCTAAATTCAGTAGACATCTTAAAGGCACGCAGATTACCCACTTTGCTGCAGATTTAGCCGTATATTTATGTCTCACGCTCATCCTTCTTAGTCTTGTGATGCACTAGTTGCATCATTAAAGGAAGGAAGAAACACCGTGATAAAGTTTAATGGAAGATCACAGAATCAGTCCTCCGACAGCCGCTAATGTCTTGGTGCTGCATTAAACTACCCCAGTAGCCACGGTGATGGGCGTTGGTGGCCCCCGCTGGGTGCTGCGCACTCCCGTCCAGGTCCAGCGCGTGTGTTTCTCGTCTGACTGGAGGACGCCTAGGATGCATATGGTCAATTTAGCCACTCAAAATTCAAATTAAATGCTGCTTGCGAATGCCTCCTGCCTGGACTCTAAGCCTCTTACAGCATCCAGTCTTCATTGCAATGTGTAGTCAAGAGTAATGATGTGTGGTAATGATTTCCTTCAGGCGAGTCATCTTCGTTCATTTCGCCTTTGTTTTCTTCGCGTTGCACATCTTGAAGCCATTGGCAGGGTCCCATGCAAAATAAATAAAGTTAGGAGCCAACCGTTGCCCCTTTGTTTTTGGCACACAGGTCTCCCGCTCGGCGCTAATCACCACCTCTTTATCAGTGTCTGTGCGGAACGTCTCACATGGATGGACGAGCAGTTTGGGACAGAAGGCTGTTCTGTCTGTTTACATATGTTGGTGTGCCGTGTGTGTTTTTATCTTCCCCGAGAATTCGTTACAGTATCGCCGTCAGGGTGCACGTTTGGTAGATCTCATGCGCGCTCTCTCTGCATTTTGAATTATGCATGTTTAGACGTGCATAAACGGGTTAAAGGGATGTTTTAATATGTCGGTTATCCCTAATGTGGAGCATTGGACCTTGAGTTATATTCACTAAATAATTAAGAAAGCATATTTTTGGACAGCTGTTGGTTGCTCTGTGTCTTCTATATGGGTTTTAAACTGATTTTGGAAGTTAATGCTGGTGGAAATGTCTCAGAGGAACCTCACAGTCTGCATCCTTCCTAAAGGTCACAGCCGAGCGCCGAGAACTCTGGATCCAGCAGCGCTGCGTGTCAAAGGTGAGACTTTAGAAAATGCAAATCCGAACGCAGCCTACCTTAAGTGTGCGTTGTAAATGTCAGAGCAATCTTCGTTTGGATCACCTGCTGCGGGAGCTCTGAAATGTGCCAAGGCTCCACGCAGCGCAGCTTATGCGATTTTCAAAACCGCGCTTAAAAAGATCATCGATGAAATGTCTGCCCGCCTCTGGTTAAGTCAGACCGCCTGTCCCATCCATCCACGGGAGGACGGCGTCTGAAGACTGGCTGGATCGGGTTATCAGCTATTGTCTGCCATTTGCCCCAGTTAGTGCTGTTTCATTTTGTAACTGTCAGTGCAGCGAACACCGGGAATGACAGGAGTAGGAATCGCTCGAGTGAGCCGCTGAGCTGAAAACCTGCCCGTCACACCTGTAAAGCCAATGGACTCGCACGTTGTAACACTCTTCTTGAGTCTCTCGCGGCAAAAATGGTTTCAGACATGTCTGATTGTGGGCAAATCTCAGAGGGCTCGCCCGGTTGTGTGTACTTTACCTCCACTCGTATACTGTTTGCTGTCAGGCCATCGTGAATTACAAACAACGGAGCCATAGGAGAGTGGATTTGTATGACATGAGATGAATGAGTGGGAGAGCTGTGTGTGGGCATGTGTGTGCTTATCCTCAGCTGCCTACGCCGTGACTCGCTTACTGGGGGAGTTTGAACACAAGGAGTAGGATGATTCAAATGTTTGAAGACCACAAGTGGTCCACCTGTCCTTGTTAATCACAGCTGCTGCATGGACTCTGTCTCCGAATAAAGACAAAAGCAGCCCAAGAGGTGCAACGGGTGTTTCAATACAGTCAAACATTTAGGGACAAGTGGGGGGTGGTAAAGTTCGATAATCGAGCTTTTAACGAAGATCGTGAGGGAAGCAAAAAATGGTGTTTCCCTAACTTCCAGGGTGAAAGTTCCATTGAAATTCCGATTTTTTGAAACTGTAAACTTCAATATAAGAAAAGATAATGGTTCCCCCTGGACACACAGTGAGGTCTCTGGACTGTGATTTTGTCACAGATATGTTACTGTTGGGTTTTTCTGGAGCTCAATTCCTTTAGTGAGATACCCTTTATATCTGGCACACAAATAGAAATCTGTGAAGGCATAAGAAAGATGTTTGCTTTTTAAAATTTTGGGGCTGAGCTGCTTTTTACTGCCTCTTGGGCTTTCGGGGTGAAAAAGAAAATGGGATCGGTCTGTGGAAGGATAGGAGTCGAGCGCAGCGCAAACGGGTCACATTCATTTACAGTCATTTAGCTCGATTGCGGCTGAATAGTTGATGAGCCTCGTTATGTCAACCTACGGTCCTGCAGCAAGCACGATTTCAGCTTATTCTTGATGTGGGTCACTCAAAAAAAAAACCAAAAAACCCTCAAATGTTAGATTCAGCAGTGAGAGTTAATGTCTGACAAAATAGGTCCAGCCAGAGTGGATGCACGTGGAATGTGGAAAGTAGGAGGTTCGTACAAGTTTATAAATAAGTGCCCGAGAAAGACACTCCGATTGAGACAGGCAATATTGCAGAGTAATCCCCGTCTACAATAAGTCAGATCTTTGGTTAGAGAAGGACGCTGGCTCAGTGAAGCATGTGCAGCCCCAGAGTGAAGCTCTTCCCAACACGCACCAGCCTGAGCACGGGGAGATGTTTTTTCATGCCTCCTTTCTTTTCTTTTCTTTTCTTTCTTTTTTTTTTTTCTTCTTCCCTTCCAAGCGCTCGCTCTTCTCCCTGCAGCAAAGTACCTCAGTCTGGATTTCAGCATCCAAATATAAAGAGAAAACAAAACAGCCTTTCTCTCCATTCCTTTTGTGGCTCTTTGGCTTAAGTAGCGCTCAGAGTAATGTCTCCAAAGTTATCATGAGGGGAACCCCGCAGAGAAAATGTGAATACACGTGATATTGCGTTCTTCCACCACCTCAAGTGACGGCTCCTCATATGCTGAGCGCTGTTCCACATGGCTCCAGCCCTGCGTGTTCCCCGCCATTCCCCCGCTCAAACCTTCACCCAGGCGCTTCTTTTGCCTGCTACAGGATTGTCCTGGCGTCTCTTGTAGTTGCAACACGGTGACAACAAATCGCGTGCTAAGTGTAGTGGGTCACCTTGGTTACTGCAGATTCCGGCAGAAGATGATGGAAGCGAGGCCGAGCTCGGGAGGGAGGCGATACGGGGGGAGGTCATATCCCGGTCGTCTCTTTTTTAACCACGCAGATAATAAGTGCTGCTTTATTCCATTTACATTAGCCATAAAGCCGTGCGCTCCAGACACGTCTTCTCACACTGTGAGCTGCTCATTGTCATTCATAAACTATTGATGAGCACCATCATATGGACATTTACTGGCCTGCGCGCGTGCCAGCAGTAATAGGTGTATTTATCTGCGGGAAAGGTTCGTGACGAGTCGGAGCAGCGTTGCAAGTTTGTGGCTCTGGGCTGTGCTCTGGTACCACCAAGTGCAGACAAAGTGAGTGTGCGTGTTTGTTTTTTTTGGTTTTTTTTTAGGATATTTTGAGTTTCAGTGTATAAAATATTTAGCAGTCATTCAGCCTTCTGCAAGTTTTAGGGAGGAGAATCCCAAAAGTGCAAATTGTTTTTTTATTAATGCAGCATGACACGAACATTTAAATAAATTAATGCCACGGCACTGAAGTGTACCGGTTTGTTTTTGGCATTTCCTAAATATCAGAAAGAGGTCAGGGGAAAAACAGGATTCCTGTACTCCTCCTCCTCATGTGTCTTCCATCCCTGGCCTGCAGTGATACATCAGCCTCTACACATCTTCCTCCTCCTCCTACTCCTCCTCCTCCTCCTCCTCCTGTCCATTCTCATCAGCCAGAGGCATTTCACTGCACAATGCAATATTGTGGCGCATTCAGCACACAACAGCAGGATGAAGGGAAGTTGGGGCATCAGCAGCAGCAAAGAGCGTCATATAACCTGAAGACGAACGCAGCGCCTTCTGCTTTAGTGGCGGACAATGAGGGAGGGATTCTGATAATGTCATAGTCCTCTCTGAAATGAGTTAATTCAGCTGAAGGGGGGAACTAGTTGTTTTTTCCCCCTCCAGTTTTAAATTTCACACAATGTTTTTAATCCAGGTAAATAGATCAGAGTGAAAAACATGAAGAGCTGCTGCAGGTCAGCCCTTTCAAGACTTTTAGGTGGTGCCAACGCATCTCATATGTGTGTTTGACGCGAGCGCCCTTAAATACAGCTGCTCAGGTACTGCGCCCAAGTACAGTCTTGGAGTACTTGTTGAGTTCTTCCATTTTTTGCTGCTTTAAAATTCCAGTCATGTACATGATTGAGGCGAGTTTGATTTTACAATATTGGGTGTTTCATGATTTTACTCTCAAGTAGTGTTGCATCCTACATCCCTGCTGTACTTGGGCCTTACAAATATAAGCACCACATACACACATAGATTTTATTTTTATAAGCAGACAGATTTAAAACATTCTCTTATTGTAAAAAAACAAAACAAAAATCACCCTTGGAATTCTGAAATAATTAGCTAAATATTTAAGACAAAGTTTCACTGCGTATTTTCATATTGGTGTGGAACATTATTTTATTTATATTTATACATACACATATATGTGTAAAAGTTATTGCCTTAAAAATGTGATTTGGTTATATTTATTCTTTAGTTTCCATGCATTCTGTAGCACATAATTTATTATTTATTGCTGAGTGTCTTCAATAAATCACTGATGCTGTATTATTGCCCACAAGCACCATCATTGTATCTAGACTCGCGAACAGACTCTGTTAGCTCTCAAATCCACAACTAACTTGTTAGTTGTGCTGACTTTGAAGTTCGTTGTGAAAAAGTAGGTTTCAAACACATGCGGGGGAAGAAGGTCATAAGAAGGGATTAAATGAATCCTCTGTGGGTCTTGGCACTGGTCAGTGTTTATCTTGGGACAACTGTTTTCCGTAGATGAAATGGCGCGTCTCGCCCCTGTTGCCCAGGCCCTGCAGCAGGGGCGTGGGCCGTCCTTACGCAGGTGAACGGCATGAGTTGGTCAGACGGAAAGCAATGGGCGATGACTTATGCGTCTGGAGGTTTGATCAGACTGTCTGGCGCATGAGGAAGCTGCTATATTTGTGCACCACGTGAGCAGATCTCTGATCACAGTTCATGAAAGGGAGTCACCGACTGGTGCAGATAGTCCCACTCAGACTGGTATTTGTCTTGCACTGTTGCCTGGTTTCCGCTAGTGCCAGCAGATGAACTATCACAATAATGCAAAAAGTGTCGACGGGGCTTAAAAGCCATGTTGTTCCTTTAAGTAGAGGTCAGATCTGCTTTGTTTCGACTCTTGTCTCTGCACAGCCCCTCACTAAAGACTGTATATAACCGGGTATGCCATGCATGCTTGTTGCAAACAGATGCAGCTCTGTTTTCCATTTATGAGACATGTGATATTGAAGATCAGACGCACGTGTGACGAGGCTGACGTCCTGCTTTGTGCATATTCAGTGGCTAAGGAAGAGATGCATGGCTGACAGTGTTGCTAGGAGACCACACACAGCGACTAGTGTGAGCGGCTTGATTTCACCTCCCTCCCCCATTCCTGTAGTCTGCCTGCCTGTAATGTTTTTTTTTCCCATCCTCATCACACTCTCCACCATTTGCTCACTACATCCCCTGTGATATTTCCGTCTTCTGTCTCTCCAGGTTTCCATCTAATCATATGTATCTTCAGCCTGCTTGATCCCTCAGCAACTCCCCATTTATTAGCCGGCTCGCTTTTCCTCCTTGTTCCCTCCCCGGCCTCCATTCTCCCCTCCTCTCTGGCCGCAGGATCGTCTCAAGCTGCTCGTTCATCTCCTGAGCATTTCGCTCTTGTGCTGCCGCCTCTCATCCTCTGTCGCTGTTTGTTTCTGGGCTGAGCAGCACTATTGTGTCTGGCATGAGAGTGCTGACTGTTGTGTGCTGTTAGGCTGCAGGGTAAACCTATTGATACTGTACTATTATGACCAGAAGGCAAAAAAAAGACAAGCATATCAATTATACTACATACAAATATACGGAAATTACACCCAGAATCTTACACCCAGAATCTTACACCCAGTGTTACATATTCCATGAATCCTTCTAGGACATTGTTACATGTGAGCGAGGTCTAATGTAATTAAATGTGTATTTTTGAACCTAATTCCGGACCCCAGGCCACCGCTGTGATGTGTCCCTCCACTCTGCAGCATTACTGCCTGACACACAGTGGGGTGCAGCAGCACCACAGGAACGCTGGCTCAGGTGGACAGTGAATGGCAGCAGGCTGCACCTTCACCAGCACAGCTAAAACACTGGCAGGGAAAGGAGCAGATTCCAGGAAGGAACAATATTTCACTGCCGGTACTGGAAAAAAAAAATTAAAAAAAATCATTGTCCGGATGACGGCGATGTGAAACTCCTGTCGTTGCTCGAAACAGCTTTGGATCATGATCAGTAGGTGTGTGTTTAACACGTATAGAGGGATTTGAGCATGTGTGCGCTTATGTGCATCAGTGAATGCAGCATTGCATGCACATCCATGAACAATCTTCCTCCCGGTTATGATATGTGGAATTCAATCGACTTCTGACCCCACAGCTGCTCCTGCGAGACCACGGTGAAGGCTCTGAATTTACACAAGATTTAAAGTGACAGTCGGAGCATCCCAATCACGTGCATTCGCCGTTTTTTTTTTTTTTTTTTTTAACGACACCGACACGGACCGCAAACTGCCTGCTCAGCTGTCCGAACCTAAAAACCCAAATCAAAGCTCCAGTTAACAGAAGGCCGGCCCACAGTTGCAGCTCCCTAACCTAATTAACATTGAATCAGCAGGCATGGCAGCGGCAGCGGTTGAGGTTGTGGTAAGGGCTGTGGGAGACAAGAATAGCAGGAGCCACGCTGACCCAGTGGATGACACACTGGGCCGTGACAAAAGAATCACTCCCCGCTTAACATGCCGCCTGGCCTCGGTGACGGCCCCTGGTTGCTCTCAGTGTGGCTATTTTTGCCTTTTTTTTTTTTTTTTTTTTTTTTTTTTAATGAACCGTGGTGGAGATGCTGTGTAAACAGGCTGCTGTGTATGCCATCATGGTGGTAAATGTGATTTAAATGGTCTTGAATATGTACAGATTTGGGAGAGTTATTATGCTGCTGGCATGTGGAAATCTCATGTATTTCTTAATGCCCGTTTTATGCTGCTTGCACCCAAAGTCAAAGGGTATAAAAGCATCATACAGAGCTCATTAAACCGGAGGCTTCTGTAGTTTTCCATTGTATTATTTTGGTGATTTAAAGAAGGATCATGTAGAGAAGATAATTGCTGCAGTTTCACGATACTTGACTTTTTGTTTGATGCTTTGTGACACTAAAGACCTTCCATTATACAAATTACATTATTAACAAAATGAAGTCAAAACCAAGGGCCACATTTGCATTTATTTTAATACTGTACTTAATTGCGAGTCTCAGGTTTTCTTTCCTGCCACTTTCGCTCTCCGCTCAACCGCTGGAATACTGATTTTTTTTCCTGCTTGACCACTTTTTATTGACTTTTCATTAGTCTATTCATTAAGAGTTCTGCTCACAAAAACAATGAATTTAATCACATATTCAATACACACAGCTGACAGTCAGTCAATTATTTCAATAGATTGACTGACGGAATGTCCTCCAACTGTTCATTTTAATAAACAAACAGCACAGCATTGACATGATAAGAATAGCAACACATACCTGATAAATGCAGCGCTTAATTAAAGAATCGCTTCAGCCAGCTACAACAATAAGTCATTATGAAACATTCAGACCTTAAATATATTTCTTGTACAGTATGAATATATATAAAGTACAAAAGAATCTGCATTAAGAGAGGTAAAAACCTTTCTAAAAAAAGAAATGTGTCTCATTATTTCAGAGCTTGCTGCTGCTGCATGTATATTTTATAAATGTAATGTCATAAGAGCCCCTGATCTAGTTTTGTGAAGTGCTGCCAGAGGCAGCAGTGATGCAGCCTGATTGTCCACCAATAAGAAAATGTGAAATCTCTGTTTCTATTTATGCTGGAAAACATGGGCCACATGCGTCAGCTGACAGCTGGGCTTTTCTTAGCCAATTGCCGCGCACACTCACATTCACCAGCTTGAAAACACTGCGTGGCCTTCAGATATCTGCCCCACAACAAGCATGACTTCTCATGGGGTGAGCGTGAGTAGGATGCTGTGCATGCGCTACATGTGACAAACCGCATTATCGTCGGGCTCGCAGGCAGCCTTAGCTCGACCGTCCCGGGGCCTGCAGCCGAGGAGATGCTGCGCAGCTGAGTTACCATGCTTACTCAAATATTCATAAGTGGATGATGAAAATATAAACAGTTTTCATGTGATACATGAGAGGCTTAGGTAAACAAAACGACGGCCCGTATCGTCACGCGCCGCCGTGATTACGCGCTGGACGCGGCCCGTTGGATTGAGCGAGGATGTCAAAGGGCGACGCCGACAAATTCAAAGTTTCAGTCGAGTTTCACCTTGGATGCTACGATGTTGGGTTTCTTTAAGTCTAACCGTTGTCCTTGTGTTTTCTGGGTCAGGTGAGTCGGTGGAGGCCGCCTGTGACATCCGTCCCAGAGTCTACTCTACCATGAGCTCTGGCTCTACCCAGGATGTGGCAGTCGAGCATTTCCTGCGTGACATAGAGAGGAGAAGCAGGCGGCTACACTGCGCTGTGATAGGCTGTGAGGAGGAGCGACCCCGCAGCGACATGAACCTGCTGTACCGCAAGAGCCGCTTGGATTGGAGGCAGAGGGACCAAGATGGGAGCAAAAAGAGGTGAGAGGATCAGCTCGTGGAAGCTCTGCATATATGGGATTACATTAGGGTGCAGTTCAGCTGGGAAATAAACCTCTTAGCCAGTTTGAATGAGTTTTATTTTGAAATCTTAAATCCGCCCACCGCTCATAAGGTCGGTCAAGTTTGCCTCAACAGACTCAGAGAAATTTGCATAGCAGAGCTTCATAATGAATTTAATATGTTCCGCAGAAGAGATAAACCATAATGATGTCGGCAGAATATCAGAGGGCAAAAGGAGGCCAAAACTGGTGAAAATCAAATTGAATTGACTTGCTGCCTCATTTATCACTTCCTCTGGTGTTATTTTGACTTAATATCAAAACATTTCATTAGAGACTCCACCGTTTACGTTTTATCAGGCCATTTATTTTAATGTCGTGGAACACGAATGTGGGTCAGTCAGTCAGTCAGTCATTTAACTGTTTTCGTTTGTTAGGAATCCATCTTTTAATCAAGTGCAAATACGAGTTAGAAAACCAAGATTCAGAGGGGTTTAATAGAGGTCTATAACTGGGGGTGTCAAAATAGTTATAGTAATACTAACTGCCTTCTGTTTACTGTTTTAAGATTTGTATACTTTTGTCAATAATTGAAAATCAGCCATTGTCTGTTCATGTATTTTTTTTTCTTCTCCACAAATGCGAAGCAATTAACTGCAATTATCAGGACCAGTCTTTGGACATCATCCGGGAGAAGGGAGAATAAGTCATAATTCATCACAATATCGACTGTGTGCCGCAATAATGTTGTTAATGATAATCATGATAATGCTAATGAAATCTTAGATAAGCTTTTTTATTTGATTTCGAGTTTAGATTTTACTCTGCTGCTGCGAGAGGCTCATCCATTCTCATAAAGCCAATTATCATAAAAACAGTCAAAACCCTATCAAATCAAACGTGAGACATCCCATGTATCTGCACATGTTCAGTGCAAAGATCCCGCTCAAAAGTGACTCAGCTGTAAATCACCAGACTCTGGTGCACTGTGCTCCGAGCTGTTTGTGCCGCAGAGGAGGGAAAATATCAAAGACAACAATGCAGTTAGTTCAGAAGTGCCGTCCAGCGCTTCCTGACTCACAGCAGTAATTGGAGGCACTCGTGTTGGCAGCAGAACTCAACGTCATGGTGGAGTGAAACCAGCGGAGGTGTAGGGCACCGAGTGGAACAGCAGGACACGGTGAGCAACAGCAGCAGAGCCGGAGCGCGAGGTGAGGAGCAGAACATGGCCGGCCACGATGACAAACCGGGCAGGGTCAGGGATGGAACCTCGCAAGGACAGAGAAGTGGACGCCGGGACAGACCGCAGAGACGGTGCCAGCGAGGACAAAGACGGCAGTGTCGAGGGCAGGGGTAGACGGTTTGAGTTAATTTCAGAGGAATCATATTTGTGAGCCAGAGACGACTGCAGAGATAAATAACAGATGGGCTTGATACAGTGTGCTGCACCGAAAGTTGAAATTCCACCAGCCTCCTCCCCGTATTTTTGTGTCCGACCAACAAAAACCAACATACAAACATGAATTCAGGCCCAGGCGGGTATTGTCTCCTTAACACCTTTGCTTGCTGCTCGTTGTTAATCATTGTTTTGTTGACCAGTGCGGTCATTGATCACTGTAGTGCCACCAGTTAGGACCCAGCACTCCCGTATGAATCAATATGCAAATCGCATCCTTTATTATTTTAAGCACAATTACCACGCAGACTGTTTATGTATTCCTTCCTACTCCCTCAGATCGGTTTCAAACCATGCAAGAGCCAGGCCACAGCCAAGGCAGTCAGCTCAAGTTGTGTCGAATGTTTCAGAGGGTCTGGGCGGAACGAGGGCACACACACACACACACACAGTGTCAGCTGCTCAGTTTTAACCCACTTAAATCATAAATGTTCAGATTTGCCTTCAACCCACTTGAGTTGTTATCAAAGATCATAGTTCCTACAGATGCCGCGGTGTCATTCAGGTTGTTTATCCGCCATCTGCTCCTAAGTGCCCCTTACCAAAAGGTGTGACAGAAATGTTTTGATGCGCTGTTGCACCATTCTGAAGCAGTTTTAGAAAAGCTGTGATCACTTTTCAACCTCAGGGCCAACTTGGAGACATGTCTAACACAAGTGAGGGACGCATTCAGGTTTGGTCTGAACAACAGTATTCCCTTGTTTTCCACCTTCAAATGGTTCAAATGAAGCGATTCCTCTGCTATACGCTAAACTTGGTCTTGTAGTAGTGAATGTGAGGAGTCACAAGTGCACTTCCGTAGCCATCAAAGAGCCCAACCGTGTTAGTGCAGAAGCACACAGCCTCTGTTACATCACAACGCTTTTTAAAACAAGCAGTTTGTCTCATAACAACACTGTTCATGAGTAAGAAGATAGGAGCTCCTGTGTTCACTAAAAGGAACAGCCCCTGCTAAGCCTGAATTGAAGCACAGAAAATGCGTCTGATCTTGAAAGAGTGTGACCTGTAGTCATATGTTATATAATATACTGTGATGAATTTATTCCACAACATGCGCATTGAAGCTGCTTAATTACAGATGCAGAAAACAGCGCTTGTGGCCTCAGATGTGTAGGCACAGATGTTGATATCCAGTTGTGCTCCTTTCTTCTCTGAGCTGCTGTTGACATAAATACGGAAGAAGAGAAGACCCCTGATGTTAGCGGTGGCTGCTTCTCACACAACTGCAGCAAATTCTGAAATCGTTTCCTCTTTGTTGCGGTGTTTTCACCTCACAATGAATTTTTTTTTTTTTTTTGCGTGCAGTCACCTCACACCAGCCTTGTTAAACGAAAAGCGTTGGGTAAAAGAAGTAAACCGATCGAAACTTAAAGGCCAGGACTTTGCTGGTGTGGAGGGCAGCTCGACGGCCCTTGAGAGGACCACATCACGGCACCATATAACTCTAACGTTCAAAAGCAACCGAACCCATCCAAGCCAGCTTATAAAACCTTTATTCTCCTCAGCAGACCTCGCTGTTTGTGCAAGCGGCTTCATCATTTCGCCCCGACGGCTGAATATTTTCAGTGACCCACTATATCAGATTTTATTCTTGTTATTTTTCCATTACTCAAAAGTCCTGCTCTTGTAGGGCAGGGAAAAGACCATAACTCCCGCTTCTGTTTAGTTTTGTGAAAGCACCACAGGGATTTTGTCTGATTGTCAGATTTATTTATTGTTGTAAGAGCTCGCATCATTGATGATTTCAAAGGGGGAAAAAAATCAAATACATGAGATGCACAAGTGTTCCCATGGTAACGGATTAAAGCCTTCTGGCAATCATGGGAGCAGACCACTGATGTGGATTGCGGGTATATAAAGGTACATGGATTCCAGCGGGGTGGAACACAGAAAAAGTATTTTTGACTTTACTTATTGCAATTGGTTGTGCGAAGTGAGAACCAGATGTGGAGGAATTCAGATGAAAAAAAATGCAATAGATAAGGGATTTCCTGTTTGTTGTGAAAGCCATGCATTAAATTCTTTATAGCGATGTCTAAAGAATAAGGGGACAAGAAGGGTGAATACAAATGGAAGAACGTGAATGTTTTTATGCTTACAGTTACCATTAATGACTCACACGCATACTTTTTCCTGCCATCCTATAATTCCCAATCCCGTTTCTCCATTGCAGTTCCAGCCAAAATGACCCATCCGCCACTGTTGGCAAAGTCAGAGACTTGGCTTCTTTCCGCCGTCACTTCCGGATGGGTTTCATGACCATGCCAGCCTCCCAGGACCTGTCACCTCACTCTTGTGCCTCCGCCATGGCGCCGCGCTCGCAGTCCTGCCACGCCGTCGGTGCCGGGGATACGGATCTGGAGAACGGAGATTACTCCGACACCCAGTCCCAGCACGGCGGCCGCTGTCCCCCAGCCAAACCTAAACGTCACCCCAGCACTCGCCTCAGCTCCTCATCTGCTGAGGGCAGAGGACTTACCGAGACGCCGCCTCTTCCCTCCAGTTATTCTCAGTCCAAACACTCAGAGAAAAAAAATGGTAAGGAATGCTTCGTCTTTGGTTTAATATAATACCTCTATGACTCATGACTTCAAATAATTTATTGAAAAAACTATGAACAAGAGGAAATTAACCTGGAAAACAAAGCTAACAAATCACAACCACAAAAACATACTCAACAAATTACAGGTTTTATTTTAATGTATCCTTTTCCCCCTCAGCCATGAAGAAATCTGAATCTGGAGAGATTGGATCTAAGAAGGTGCCTCCTCTAAAGCCCAAGAGAAGTCCCAGCACCCAGCTTTCATTCGACCCTCCTGCTACGCGTGTGCCTCCTTCCGCCGCATCCTTGCCTTTCCAGGCTGCAGACTCTCAGATCCAGACAGGAGATAGTGAAGATGAGCCAGTCTATATAGAGATGGTGGGCCAAGTGTTCACCAGGGAGAGCCAGACAGCCACGCCGCATCCTGTCACTCCTGTGGCCACCACGCCTGACTCTGACTCAGATCAGAGTGAGGCTATCTATGAGGAGATGAAGTACCCAATGCAGGAGGACAGAGAGTCCCACAGACACCTCCCTCCAAAGCACGAAAAAGCGAGAAACTCTAAACACTATCATGTCACCACTTCCTCTTCCGCTAACTCCTCCTCTCTTCCACGCCCCTCCTCCTCGTCTCCGTCCTACTCCAAGCCTAAAGCTTCTGTGTCGATCTCTCATTCTTCTCCTCTGCCTTCTTCTACGTCCTCTACTCCCGTCCCCCAAGTCCTCTCCACCAGTCCACACACGCCACGGGCCCCTACCCCCTACCTGCTACAGGGGAACAAGTCAGAGTCAGAGTCGAACACTAAGATCCCCGCCCCTTTCCCCAATCTTCTTCAGCATCGGCCTCCCCTGCTCGCCTTCCCTCAGCCAGCAGCAGCCTCCAGTGGGGTTGGAGTGCAGAACAAAGCGTCTACATCTGCCAAAATGGGAACTCAAACTTCCAGCGTGACAACTCAAGCCAGCGCCTCCTCCTCCTCAACTTCCTCCTCTTCTAATGCCGCCGCATCCGGTTCCAAGGAATCATCGGGCGGGAGTGTCCCCCAGCAGGAGAAACACAGCAGAGACACCCAGTTATGCCCAGCTCCGGGACTGAGGGCAAGAAGCCATTCCACACCTCTGCCTCCCTCCTCCAAATCCACGTCCCCATTCTCCCATCACCACCACCACCCACACCATCGACCTTCGCACTACCATCACTACCGGAAACCAGACAGAGGAGACTCGCCCGTGCCAAACAAGAGCAGCTCACAAACCTCTACCGCCCAGACTCAAACCTCAAGTACAGGCAAGGAGGGCAAGTCTGTTAGCTTCCTCCTCAAGTCAGAAAAAGGGGAGCGGGACAAGGATAGAGACAGAGACAAGGATCGGGACAAGGATAGAGACAAAGACCGAGATAGAGAGCGGGATAGGGATAGGGATCGGGATCGGGATAGGGGTAGAGACAGAGACAAGGAAAAAGACAAGGACAGAGAAAGAGACCGAGACAGGGACAGAGACAGAGACAGAGACAGGGACAGGGACAGGGACAGTGACAGACATAAAGACAGAGACAGGGGTCATGATAGGGATCGGGATGGTGGGCCTCATTCTTTACCACTGGATCAGGGTCACTCGACAAGCAGCCAAACATCTCAAAGCAGCACCAGCTCAACCCCGACGCCGTTTTCCTCATCCCAGCGTCCTCATTCCCGCCCACAACTTCGCTCTCACACTCCTCACGGCCTTCCAGCGTACAAGCCCCCCTCTTCAGACAGCCCCTTGCTGTGGACCTACCCTTCTGGTGGCTTCCGGAGACCACCTGCGTACGAGAGCTTGAGGGGAACCTCTCAGACTCCATCTCTGCAACAACCCTCCAGTCTCACTGGTGTAGGTGAGCTGTCCAAGACTAATGGGGGGTCTCTACAATCCAAAGTTGGCTTCATTCCCTGGGACAGCAGTGCCAGTTTATCTACAGATGAGGGGTCTTACTGGCCTATGCAGAGGAAATCATCTTTCAGCCATGGGAGCAGAGAAACAGAGAGTATGTTTTTTTTAAAAAAAATAAATAAATAAAATAAGATAATGAATGCTTTTAACCAGATTGTGTAAGTAGTGCAAAATTGAAATCTCTCCTCCCCCCTCGTTTCAGAAGATGATGGGCGCTCATGGAACGGCAGTGCCGATGCCCTGTTGAGGATGGACAAAGAAGAATTTGGCCTGGGCTCGCGCGCAGGCCACTCGGGCATCCCAGTCCACTTCAGTGGCGCCACCAGCAGGACACACAGCGACTCTTTGGCCGGCGTGGACAGCGGCGCAGGTTTCAGAGCCCTGCCCAGGGTCGGTCTGCCTCTTCCCTGCCAGACATTCCCTGCCTGTCGAAATGGAGGTAGGCGAACATTCAGTTCATCATCTTTGAGTCATACTGTCTGAGCGCAACATCCGATTTAAAGCGGAGCTAAGGCCGTGGATTTACAGAAGGATTCTTTAGCTGCTTTCATTCCGGTGCAACTAACTTGTTTTCTGCAAATGCAATTTTCAACCCATAATTTAGCATAAGCTGCTGACCAGGCCACCTACTTTCTTCTGTTCCACCCTCTTTCCCTGGAATTATTCTGTAAGATTTTTGTTATTCTCCTGCATCAGCACTCAAGCCTAGAAACAATAAGAAGCTGCTAACCTGGGCGATCAATAAATGTATCCTTGAGGCCTCATCGTGGAGAAAAAACCCAACTCGTCTCTTTTGTCATTGTTGAACAGCAGATATATATATATATATATATATATATATATATATATATATATATATATACATATGTATATGTATATATATATATATATATATACATATATATATGTGTGTGTGTGTGTGTGTGTGTGTATAGTTTAGGGTTGCAAACCTAAAGCAAATCATGATTGGCATCCTTTGACCTTTGGCTGGGCGGAGGGATCACTAGAGTATATCGAAGCATTGCACCAATAGGAATCATTTAGCTACAAAAGCTTTTTCTAGGGATGTGCGTGTTACAGTGAAACATCAAATATGGACATCATGTCAGCAGTAACACAGCGAAATGTTGGCTCCTTTGCAGAAGTGGGGCGGCTGGGCCGCTCGTCTTCAGCTGCTGGAATGAGACAAGTGGGTACAGGAGATGTCCAGAGACAGAGCAGCCTACCAGCACGAGAAGCCCTGAATCAGGTGAATATCCTGCATATGTATTATAACTCCTTTATCTGCTGACTCATTAACATGAGAAAAAAATGGGGGAGAATATTAATATTGCTCTGCTTATTACTTTCCCTAGCGCTAGAGACAGCGCTCTTGCAGGTCTATTTTTAGCTGCTAGATATGCCCAATGAGCAGAATAAGGTTCTGGCCTGCTTTGGAGGAATAAGAGCAGCAAAGGTCTATGACGTAGGCTAAAACGTAATCTGGAAAGGGAGAGAACACTGGATGAGAGGACACGCAGGTCTGTGTTTTGGAGTGATGCGCTGCAGTCCTTTTTAGCTGCACATTTTTGTCCAGATTCTGGCTGCATAGCAAGTGCTGACGCAGTTAAGTGTGCTGCAGAGACTGTTTCCATGCGGCTGTTTAACCCTCCTGCAACATGTAACGGATGAAGCAGTGCTGCTTCCTGGTGGCTACTGGGGAAAACTGCAGATTTACCAATGCAGGATTTCTAGTCGCTGCATTTAGTACAGTCATTTGGGATGTAGGCTACTGGAATGTGACATGCATCCATATGATGGAAACGCTGCATCAAGTCCACAACTTGACGTCTCCCCTCTGTGTGCAGCTGCACGGTCTGCCGCAGCCTCAGCAGCCCTGCAGCCCGAGCAGCCCCAGCATCTCCCGGCAGCAGCAGCAGCTCCAGCTCCACCAGCAGCAGCTCCAGCTGAAGCAGCAGCTCCAGCAGCTTCAGCAGCAGCACCACCTGCAGTTGCAGTTCCAGCAGCTCGCCCAGCTGGCCCAAGGGCAGCCCGCCGTCAGCGCGGGCGGCATCCCGTCCACCACGCAGACCCAGAGAGACGGAAAGTTGCTGGAAGTCATCGAGCGCAAACGCTGCCTGTGCAAAGAGATCAAGGCCCACAGGCGTCCCGACAAAAGCCTTTGCAAGCAGGATAGCATGCCCATCCTCCCCAGTTGGAGAAGGACACCTGAGCCTCGTAAGACTGGCACGCCACCCTGCCAGAGACCGCAAGCCGTCGTGTGGGACACGGCAATCTGAGAAGGAAAGCCCAGCTGTGACAGCAACGGACAGGGACAAAACACACAGAGGACAGCTGCAAGAGACTGTCGAAAAAATGCGCTTAGCAGAGAGAAAATGCCTCCTGCGCGAGAAACAAATCCGAGGATGTTAAACCTTAAAGAAGACTTGAAACCTGTTTGATCGATGAAATGGCGAAGAAAAAGAGGTGTTACAATCAAACAAAATTAATCTCTTACCCAGGGGATTTGTACTTGCTCTGTACATTTTCATGTGTTCTAATTGCCAATGATTTGCCACAAAATGCCAGTATTACTTCTACAAATTGAAGACACCAATTTAACAGCAATGGGTGGGATGTTTATGACAATTGGTGAGGCCAAAATTGCCTCTTAATTACTTGAGACTCAAAGTAAATGTATTTTCTCCAACAAAAAGAAAATTGTCCAACACTAATTGATAAGTTATTGAAGTGTTTCTTGAAATCGTGAATGCGTATGAGATGTCTTGGTATCAATAGATTGTCATTGTGGATGCAAATAATCATCTCTGAGGAGTAAAAGCTACCTACCGTATCTGTTTGCATATTTGTAATGTAAATCTATCTACTTTCTCAATGTTTCTGCAATTTTATAGCAATATGCTCCCGATTCTGGAGCAACATAATTAAAACTTGTGTCAACTAGCCTAATACATATCTAAGACTTGAATAAGTCATATTTACTGTGTCATTCTCTGCATGTCACAATAGACATACAGTATTGTGAAAGAGTATGTGTAGAGATGATCATGTCTGACTTTTACATACGGCAGACCTTCATTATCATATGACTGTATAAAAAAAGATAAATATATTATTTGGGATACTGGCGAAAGAGGTGATGATGACAGATGGCAAAAATGTGCATTCCAGCCAAATATCTTTACAGATGAGTGGTATAAAGTCACCATAGTTCATGCTTATCCACAGTTGCACATTAGTGATTGTTCCACCAGAAGAAAAACAAAAAAAAAAAAAAAAAAAAAAAAAAAGAGCGCTCACACCCATCAACTCAAACTGTACAACGCAGTGCAACTGCTGAGACTGTGAGTATCGATCACCTCAAACAGAATGCTGGAACAATCTGTCCAAAACATAGCATACGCTTTGGAGAAATCAAACCTTAATGTACTGTAAATAGATATGTACAACTGTATTGGAAATGTAGCAACTATTTCCATTTTCATACTTGTAATCAATACATATTATGTAGCATATACTGTATAAACATAACTTTGTTCACTTGTTTTTCTAAAATGATTAAGTACTTTATCTGCTGCAGCCAGTCCATGCATTACGTATAGTTTTCCTATGAATGGTAAGCCCTCTAAAGACAGGCACAGTCCAACAGTTGTTTATTTCAATTTATGCAAGAGTCCCTTTAAGCTCTGTTATTCTTTTTGTTTATGCCTTTTTTTTCTAAACCTGTTTTTATTTATGTACAGATCTCAACAGCTCATTGTCTTGACATTTTGAATACTTCGCTGCTATCTTGAACTACTGGTGTTGTTCACTCAATAACATGGTGTTGCCATGAGAGACATTATTAATATAGTGGTTATTGTTACATATTGTTTTAATTTCTCAAAGACATGTGAAATGAAGTTTGTACCTTGAAGAGTGAGCCCTTCTGTACTAGTATTAAGGCACTTGAATGTCTCTTGGTTGTTGTTGTTCTGATGATAGTTAGCACCAAGCTGTACCGTGCAGTACACCCAGTGAGAAGAAGACCCATCTTAATGTGACAGTCACTGCTTGGCCTTTTGTTTTAGTTCTACCTGCTTGTGTTTGATGGTCAGGTCTTTTCACGCTTACTGAGTCAATTTTCAGACAAACACAGGCCAGGTTGAAGGAAATGGGCAAGTGCAATGCATGCAAAGATTTCTCTACACTGAAAATGTTCCAACGATACTGACGTTAGTGCCCAATTTAACTTTAGAATTGAAGTAATCACCTTATTCCTTTTCACAGACTGATATGGAACCCTAGGTGTCATTTCCAAAATAGTTTACAAAAGCCGTTGGTTTTGTGTGTCTTCTAAAACAGTGGCCATTATATGAGTGCCATAATATATTGATACGGTGTACCTTGGAAATCACTGTAGTGCTATATTTGCATTGATATTGTCATTAAAATAAATTTTATATAATGAACTTTACACAATCACCAGAAGTCGTGTCTAATTTCATGTCTTATAGTATGCAGGGGAGGAGAGAAGGGAAGTGAACATTGTGTTCTCAGTGCTCTTATTGTGATGCGAGGTGCAGAACCCTCGGTGGCCATGTGAGGGCGCTGCTCTGACCGCCTGTTGCTGCTTATCGACACTCACCCTGACCCCAGATCAGCCCAGTGCGGATAACCCATCATGTCTGCATTGTTCTATCAACCTGACAAAAGGTCAAAAATACACACCACGGTTCGGTTCGATGCAGAGTAATTTTCACAGGGGAAAACAATGCAGATACCCAAAGTTCAACGAGTTCACTGTGATCTAAGCTCTGCGCATCTCAATAGATTCATTGTGCAGTGATAATGAATAGAATCTTTACAAAGAGGAAAGAGGATTTCCGTTGCAGGAAATAACGAGAACAATTTTAGCACTTTGAAAATGAGGATAAGAATTTGTGGCTGCTGATGCAAGCAAAGACAATCCACCCATTAACAGTTGGGGCTACTACTCGCCGCGGAGACGCACAACAGACTCGCAGGGACACTCGCTCGGATTTGTGTTTGAAAACGTGACGATGCGCACCGCAGAGCCAATGGCCTCGGCCGGCGCGCCATTTGCTCCCAACTCTGTCATTCACGCGTGTGGCCGCTGAGAAGGTGGGATGCGGAGCCAGCTGATTGGCCCGAATGGAGAGGGGGGGTGCGTGTGTGTATATGTGTGTGTATGTGTGTGTATGTGTGTGTGTGTGTGTGTGTGTGTGTGTGTGTGTGTGTGTGTGTGTGTGTGTGTGTGTGTGTGTGTGTGTGTGTGTGTGTGTGTGGGGGGTTGCGTGCAAGAGAGATAGAGGCGGAGGGACCGCGCTTTACCGCAGTATCACTGGATTTCTGCACCACTCATCAAAACTCTGCGGCATGCAGGCTGGAGCTCGGAGGGAGGGCACTTGTTAGGTCCGAGGGTCACACTCTCACTCTCCATCCTGCAGCCACCAGACAGCCTCCACCTTGAGCTTCTATAATTGCCGGCTTTATCTCTTTAATTGGCTCTTCTGCGGTTTCCAAGGTGGAACAGTCTTCTCTCTCTCTCTCTCTCTCTCTCTCTCTCTCTCTCTCTCTCTCTCTCTCTCTCTCTCTCTCTTAATTTGCTCCAGCCGGTGTCTTGCATCAGGGGCGCGCATCTGATCAGGGGGACTTCTCGGGAGTCTGACTGAACTTGTGTGAGAAAATGGCCAAGGATGGAGAAAAAGGCGGATGGAAAGAATATTTGTGGAACCCGAGGACGAGGGAGTTCCTGGGCAGGACGGCGAGCAGCTGGGGTGAGTACTGTCCAACCGGCCTCAGCAATGCAGTAACCGCGGTCCCCTGGCTCCGTAACAGGTCTGTGCAAGCGCTTTGGTGCAGCTGACAGCTTATCAAAAGTATTCTGACACAAGTTAATGTCACACCGGGCTGTGCTGTCTGGTGCTGGAACCTGAATACTCGAATGCGGCACCGCTCCACAGAAGTCAGCCTGAAGGGGGACGAAAAAAAAAAAGACCCCGAATATAATTATATATTAATATATGGTACCGCTTTATTTCCCTGCGCAATGCGCTAAGCACAGGGGTGGAGGCATATGGTCTTTTTTGAGGTTTGAATTGGCTGAATGACTGCAGCATTGCTGGAGAGAGGGGCTGCAGAATTCCCAGTCGCCAGCGCTTGTGCGAAGCGCTCTCACATGAAATGTGCTGCGGATGACACTGGTTATTTGCAGGGCGATTGGCCCTGGGAAGTTCCAGCAGGCGCGGGGCTGTGAGCCTCCAGGTAATGGTCAGGGCTGCGATGATTGATTTTATTTTATTCTGTCTTCTTTTCCTGCCACGTTAGCGCCCCGCAACTCTCTCAAAGATTGATGACATGATGCGCGCATATGGCTCTGTTCTAATGACATGCTTTAATCTGGGTAAAGCCGGAGGGGAGGGGGGGGGGGGTGCAAATGCTATTTGTATCACCTCCAACCTGGCCCCTCCCAGTGGTGTAACTCAGTGACGAATTTAATCCTAATCTAATGACTTCATTGGGTAATTGGGAAGGTATTAATTTAAGGTTCAAGTGAATCACCTTCAGGAACTTTTTCTTTTCTCTTCTCGGTCTGAGAAGTGTTGTATGTTTTAGACTCTTACAAACTGCGACTTTACCTGTGGCACCTTGGAGGTGATTATGTTTCATGAATGGGCTCCCTGTTAGCAGAGGTGACTGAAGCTTCTTGGAAACCTCCTGCAGCGTCCAACTTAATCCAGCTCAGTGTCCCGGGTGCCTTCAGGTCGGATGGCCTTTATAAGCTGTGGTCTCAAAGGCTTGTTAATTAGGCTATTTCTGTGTTTGTCTCTACATGTAGGTCTCCTCAACTTGGCATTTCACCTCTCCTTAGTGTCACATACGCCTCTCATCCATTTTCCATACCAGCACTTTCTCTGCAACGCTTAGTCAGGAGTCCAGCCTGTTTGGAAAGCAAATTAGTTCTCTACATTTATAATTATGCGGCAGTTCAGAGTGGTGGATCAAAAGACCTCTTTGAGGATGAACCTCTGAACACTTCATTGTGCTCTGCTTTGTGTAAAAGAGCTTTAATGAACAGGAAATGGGCTTGATAAATGGAGCAGTCCTGCAATTTTGATGTTACATTGCCACCAGCTGACACCAGAACAGCGAGATCAAACAACAGTTTCCTCTTAAAATAGAAATAATTAAGTGTTCTGCACCTCCTGTTTCCTAAAATCAACAAAAGGCTCATTAATAAAGAAAAGCAGAATAAAAGAGCTAATATGAAACACACCACGGTGCAGGTGTTGGTTTATATTTCCAGATTATTTGTCGAGGGTAGATGTTCTGCATGATGTGAAGACACAGCTGATGGCTTTCTTCAGGGCTTTTCAGTTTCAGCGCGTGCTGCGTTTGATCGCCAATCGTGTCCTGCTAATTAATTCTGAAAGACGAGAGACACCTCCCGCCATTATCGCCGACAAAAGTGCTGGGTCGTCCCCGCGTCGGCCTTTTTGTTCTTCGCTTTCAGCTGGCATCGGCAAACAACACCCAGTCTGAAACAGAGATGCTCCACTGTCCATCATCAGCGTGCACTAAGAGGGCAGCGCTGTAAACCCAACACCCTCTCTGCTGGAGGGGTGAGGGGAGGAGGGGAGGTAGTGGGGCGCCGCACATGCATGCTCACCCCTGTATGCATGTGTGCACATTCAGCCTCCCTGGGGTGGTGTCACATTTGCGTGCCGCGCTACATCCCATCTGGATGACACACACAAACACGCGCGCACACACACGCACACAAAAAATTTGTTAAAGGCTTTGGTTTGGGCTCAGCTCTGATGCCTCCCTTGCTGTAGTGCCTTTCAGCCTGGACCTGGGCCCAAAGATCTGACTTTGTATATATTTAATGACTTGGCTCGGTCTTTTTCCATGCAACAGACAGAGCGCTCTCGTCCCCATTTTCCTCGGCCACCAGTCAGTTTCACTTTGGATGCTATTAATTCCAGGAATTAGGAAAACATGCACGCACGCACACACACACACACAAAAAAAAAAATTGCGGATGGAGTAATTACTCCCAGTGGGGAAGCTTCCCCTTGATGATTTGTAATGGCTTTATCAAGCCGCGTGTGTGCAGTGACGGATGAGCACTGCTGGCAGGATGGCGGTGCTGCGCACTGGGGGGGGGGGGCGCGCTGCAGAGGTATGGGGTCAGAGGACTCGGTAACAACCCGGTGCTGGCCCCAGGTGCTGCTACTTAAAATGAGGGATGTGTCATAGGGAATGCTCCGCCGGAGAGGGCAGGGATGGCGAGTTGAGGATTTTCATTATCCCTGTAACAAGCGTGGCATCATGTTACACTTTTGGTGACGGGGCTCTTCTATTAATAGCTCGAGGGTCTCAACAGGATACTGTAAAAATTAAATTGATTGGAGATTAATAATTCAATCCTGGTTTAAATCTCCTCTGTTTGAGGTTGGTTATGTATATCTTTTGCAGTTTTTCTTCACTGTGTTGTATAATTATTAAAATTCTCTGAAATGAGGCCCAGCTCACACAAGTTCAGATGGAAATGTTTATCATTATTAAAAACACATTTATTTACAGTAATTGTGAAATGAATTGCACGTGTCTAAGGTATAAGGCTTTCCCTTGACAATTGCCCAGAAATAGAAGTGCTGCAACCGCATCCCCTCCATCTCTTACAAACAATATGAGCGTGGCATTAAAATGTGCAACGTTTCATTGAGGTGACGTATAAATAAATAATCTACTGATGAGTAAGAGCTTGAGTGCTCGGACGCTCCTCATTTTTCACTGACGGCCTTGACGCCCTCTTTCCCCTCTTTGTCCGCAGGCCTCATCTTCCTCTTCTACGTAGCCTTCTACACCTTCCTGGCCGGCTTGTTTGTGCTCACCATGTACGTCATGCTGCAGACCCTGGACGACCACAATCCAACCCGGCAGGACAGGCTCACCACTCCAGGTGCGGCGTCTGATAAGACCAAGCGTGCCGAGGTCGAGGTCTGCACGGCGTTGACCCCCCCCGTCTCTGTCTCTCACAGGGATGGTGATTAGACCCAAAGCGGACGAGACCTTTCAGATCGTCTATACCGTCCAGAAGACCGAGAGCTGGGACATGTATGCGCAGGCGCTGGACAGGTTCCTGGCACGTAAGTTGGGCCTCATCATAGAGCTTACCTCTGTGGAACATCTTGTGCTCCACAGTGAATCATTTTTTTACCCAATAGGAGATGATTCCTTTACAGTTACTGAGTAGGAGATTGCCTTGCAGCGGGGTTTTAGTTGAGTCATAAGCCCTTACAAACAAAATAAAACCCACCCCCATCTTCTCCCCCTCAGCCTACAACAACTCCCTGCAGGTCCAGAAAAATGACGAGTGCACCCCGGATCAGTACTTCCTGCAGGAGGACAGCGGTGACGTGAAGAACAACCCAAAGCGCTCCTGCCAGTTCAACCGCACCTTGCTGGAGGAATGCTCTGGCATCACTGACCGTTACTATGGATACCAGGAGGGGAAGCCATGCATCATCATCAAGATGAATCGGGTATGAACTAGGAAAAGGGAAAGGAAAGGGATGGTGTTGCTAGGAGACATGGAGTGACTGAGATGATGAAACTGGCCGAGAACGAGGCAAAGATTATTCCAGTGATTAAAATGGGAAGCCGGTGTCCGGGTCGTGTGATTTTTTATTTTTTTTTTTCCCCCCCAGCTTTTGATCCAGAAATATCATAGGTAGTAGTCCGAACACGAACCACGGTTCCGTTTTTCTCCACACTCATGCCATTGACTTCACACTTAACGCACGTATCCCTGAGAAGTGGAAGCACTCAAGATCTGCTAACCATGCACTATATTTGAGGAATTCCAACTATCGGGAGCACACACAGCACAGTCACTTGATGGGAACTTCTTTTATCAGCTGAATAACACGCTGCAAGCTGCTGCTCTCAGTTCAGAACAGGGTGATACAAACTAAAAAAAAAAACATCATTATGTCTCCTTCACCTTCCTAGAAAGTGAAAAGAGACTTGTGAATGAGCAGGGAGTCCTAGAGACTTGCACATTTTACTTATTTAGCAGATTCCCAACATTTCTGGCAATAGTAATGTAAGGTTTGGAAAGAGCTGCTTCTGAAGCCTGAAGCGTCTGACAGCCGCCACGCGCTGACCTATATATTTGCTTACGATGCAGTGTGAAGTTGATGGCTGAGCAGAGCGATCAGACGCGTTCGTCTTTGCTGAGAAGTAAAAGGAGAAAGTGGCAAGTGTTGTCTGTCTCTGCTCGTCAGGTGATCGGGATGTTCCCCGGAAAGGATGACCAGGCTCCTTTTGTCACCTGTGCAGCGAAGGTAATCCCCGCTGTGGGAATCCGCCTCACTCTTCTGTGAAATATCACCCACGGTTCATCTCCTCTCCTTTTCACATCCATATGATTACTCTCTTTTACGTCGCTCCACCTTGTCCTTTCCATCACTTGTCTGTGTTGTTCATTCTCTCTTTTTCCCTCTTCTGTGTTGCATTAATCTTCCCTCTCTCAGAGATACAGAGTTGGCAAAGATGAATGGGTAAGAAGAGGGCAGAAATGCGTCATATTAGATGTACATTCTGCTGAAACGTGCACGTCAGTTGTGTAGACGTTAGTTTACGTGCATCCAAATGAGGTGATTTGCGTTACGAAAGTAGCGTGTGGGTGTGTTGGGAAGTAATTCTAGAGGAAAGAAGGAGATTAAGAAGGCTTACCTCTTCCTCCCCTACGTATATCGGTGTTTAGGGTTCACTCACGATGCTCTTTTACCCTTCAGAGAGAAGATTCTGATAAGATCGGAGAACTGCGCTACTTCCCTCCAAACGGCACATTTAACCTGATGTACTACCCTTACTATGGCAAGAAAGCTCAGGTAAAACAGAGTCATTAATCCAGACTGAACTGTAAAAGGCCACTTACTGTAGTTAAGTCTGTCCCCGTGTCCTCGTCCTGGCAGGTGAACTACTCCCAGCCATTGGTCGCTGTCAAGTTCCTGAACATAACTACTAACGAGGACGTCAACATAGAGTGCAAGATCAACGCCAACAACATTCCCACTGGACACGAAAGGGACAAGTTTGCTGGAAGAGTGTCCTTCAAGCTGAGGATCAACACCCACAACTAGGTTGACCTTCTACCCTCTTTCCTGAAGGAAGAAAAAAAAAAAAAACAACAAAAAAAACCCCACACAGCACTGCACACACACACACAGAAACAAATCTCAGCATTCACACCCTTTTGCAGGATTTGTTTACAACCCTCAGATTTTTCTGGGGAAAGTTGTGTAGGGAGGTGAGAACAAAAGGGTGCTAATCCTGTCATTATTTCTGTCTGTGGGCTTTGGGAATTCTTTTCTGTATATTAGTTCGAGGTTACATCTATTTATACTGCATGACAACAATAGGGGATGTCAAGGATGTGAACATGTGTTTTCAGAGTTTGCAAGGATCGGCAACATTACAACTTTATTGCTGCTCCCTTCCTGCTGCCTCCTTATAGAGTATGCCTCTATATAAAAATATACACAATTCACAATACAAAATGTGTATATCTATAGTATTTATACAGTATCATACACTTATACCAGTATGTCTTTTTTGTTGCATTGAAAAGCGTATGGATGCAGAAACAAAGCCATGCTGCATGTGTGTGTCGTCTTCAGTGTGTTCTGAGCGCAGGAGGTCCATGTGTCCTGCCTCACTGCTACTGTAAATGCACACTGAGGTTGCATTAAAACCACTGACCACCAGGAGGGACCACACTCTAATCCACTAATCCTCATGCACAGCGAGTAGGCAGGTAAAACGGGCGTCTCTGGCAGCAGAGGTCACGACCTTTAAAATACACGCGTGCGTTCATTCCACTCGCAGGTTTCACACTGTAACGAATAATTTTACACTGTAGGTCGGGAAGTTGCATGCAATGTGCAATAATCAGTTGCTGATGTGCATTAGGAGTTCTGAGTTCATGATGAAGGAACCGATTATTCCATTCGGGACTGTTTAATATTCAGAGTTTGTTTAACCCGGGAGCGCGTGATTCGGTTTGGGCTGCTAAATGAATTATGACATCTGGCCTGTTTGGTGCAAAGTGACATCTCCTCCCCAAAACTTCAAGTCAGAACAGAAGTGTAGCTTTCAATTGGTGGTAGAACTGTCTGAATATCAAATACAGCAGCACGCTGTGCTGTTGTACATACACTGTCTCCATGTCGGTCATTTTATTCCTTTTGTAAATAACTACTGCATAAATATTTAGCAAATGTGTGTGTGCGTGCGTGTGTGTGTGTGTGTGAATTGCATCTATTTCTGATACATGAAATAAATGCAGATATTGTCATGTTTTGTATTGATTTGCACTGAAAGTGTTTTTCTGTAACTCAAAGTTGAATTGAACTCGCATACATTAACAGAGGCAGATTATGTAGTGTTTGTTTGTTCCCCATGTCTCATTCTAATCAGTTATCTTCAAGGATATAAAATGTAGTTATTATTTTCTGTTAAAGTCATCTAGAGTCTCCCTTAGGTGGTAATACATCACTTTTGTTAATTAGGCCTGTATCAGATCAACACGTGTTCATGTACCATAAAGAAAACCTATTTGGTTTTGTTTTTTATTCCAAAAACTGACATTCAACCTGGATTTGTTAAGGGAGCTGTGCACACTGACATTTATTCATCTTTCAGAAAGGAACACTTAAATCTAGTCCCACTTTAATCCTGCAATGTCAGTGCTGCAAATTTGGAACACAAGCAGCAGTATGGTCACATTGATGTCTGGCCTAATCCCACCACCGCCGCCTCCCTCTCAGAGTAATGTATTTTTAAGTGTACCTGCAGACATCTAAGCAGGACATCTGATCTGCACTTTCCAAAGAAGACAAAAGGACAATAAGATCGACAGCGAATGATGACTTCATATATACCTGTAGGGTTATTGATAATGAATGAAGCGATCCAGATCAGAGTTTCTTTCTTCCTTTTTAATTTGAGACTGTCCACCGGCCAGTTCACTCGCGTTTCTCCTCTGGCATTCCTGCAACTGTTACTTAATTTCACTGTAATCTCTTAATCTGGAGCTAATCCAGAGCAGGCACGCTGAACTTCTTTACCCTACTTTGTCAATCCTCAAACGCATGATTCAACATTGACCTGCCCAAAGAACATTTCACTCATTTCTCTCCAGCCATTATTAAATCAGTTTTTAATCACAGCTTTGCCGCATATGTTGCCCCATCAGTTCATGTACTGTGAAGATTAACTTTTTAACCAAAGATCTTCATGACAATTGGAATTTTATTTATTTATGCTGCATCAGCACACCCTCCGCAGCAGCTTTCAGAGGAATAATCTCATGGTGAACAAACTATACGATATAAATCCTGCAGTTATCGTAATTATACGCACAAAAGGAATCTGTTTTACTATAACGAAACAGTGCCTCCTGGTGGACAGACCGTGTTGCTACCCCAGTGTCACAGAATGTTTCCTCTAATCTCTATTTTTTCATTTTTTTCCTGTGAGGATTTGGAGATGTCCTCAAAAAGCAATATATTAATTTCTGGGGCTGTTTGGTTAATTATTTGGAAAGTGTGGAACAAAAGTAGTGGTTCGTGTGGCGCTTATTGCTACAGCTGATAATGGAAGTGTTTATAAAAGAGTATTTTACTGCTATTTTGATGTAAAGATGAGAGAGTGTGTAAGCCTGGGTGATAAGAGCGCTTTCTGGTTGGATTATATCATTCCACTAAATCACAATGTTTATGGTTTGGAGAAGTTTTTGTATTTAAATCAAAGCTTTTTGTGGTGAAAAGGTCAGGGTCTGTTAATATATATCAGAACTAACATATTAGGAGCAAATTGATACTAGACCAGAAGGGACAATGAATTTATGGAACTATAAAGTGAAAACGTTTGGCAAATCGTATAGAATAAAGCAACGTCATGGTCCAAATATGAGGGAATATTTTAGTATTTGCTTTAACAGACTCGCAAAAGGTTATTGTCTTAAATCATATTGCCTCAGATCAAGCAAGGATCCATGAACTCTGCTCTTCTAAAAGGAGTATAATTTCACTCTGGATTTTTATTTTTTTGCTCTTTCTGTGTGTATATTTTTTGCTCATGTTTTACTGCAAACCAGGTTAGATGCATAAATAAATGTCATTTAAGGGTACCCAGATGCACACCTGATTATTGTCTCTGCCTCCTGGTCCTTTTTTTTAGGTTGATTAAAAATGGAGTTATTAGAACTTAATTAAGTTAAATGTAGTATGCCCTTTGCAGGGATAGAAAAAGGAGCCAGTCATGGTCAAAATTAGCAAGAGTTGGATATAATCTATTGTAATCTCATCCTCTATAATCCCTGTAGCCTGCAGTCCTATTGAACATCACTGTTGGCCTGAGCACACAAAGTGAAATATGCCATCTTGTCTGACACATTTACAAGAACACAGAGGTACCAAATGTGTCATGGAAATACCACAAATGGATCCTCATCCCCTTTATCTCCCGGGCTGGAGGTCACAGATTCTTTCCCTGTTGACTAGATGTGTAAATGAGTAACCATTTTGGGTTAAACTTTCTTTATTCTTTGGTCTGCACTTTTCACAAGGATATCACACAAATGCACTTTTGATTATTGACCTTCAAATAGCTCCTGTTTAGCTCTCAGCTCCATGTTCCAGACACAACATTTTCCTTACTGGCTCATCAGAATCATGAAGCCTGGAAAAAGGCCTTTGCAACAGCCCAGAAAATGTCTGTGGATCGATAGTTGCATACAGTTCAAGTCGCACACTCCCACATACGTCACAGCGTGGTCATTCTAAATAATACGCAGCCATTTGATGGCATCAGATACTCTGCCGCTTTCATCATGATTCGTCCAGAAAGGAAAACCCAGATGTGTCCTTCATGCTGGAAAACATCTGCTGGAACATTTTTTAAAGAAAAACAAATCAAACTTTCCAGAACCCAAATACTCAAACCTACATAAAAATATTTAACTGATTTTCAATCATTATGATTGTGATCAAAACAGTAAAAAAAAGAGGAGCGCTGTAAACCCCCCCTTCAGTACATTTCATCATTTACCCTCTGCTATATTTGAGGTAGCATTCTAATTACTGATTTAAAATATATAGTAAACATTTGAATAGAAACTGGGCAGTCTGGTGACTAAACGTGGACGTGCAGAACTTATTTTACTGCTGTATAAATAATTTACAATCTGTGTTTAGTCAGACTTACAAAGGCCTCTAAGGTGATAAGTTAGTTGGCGATAGTGTTGATAAAATCTGAGCTGCGCGTACAGCTGAGCCACAAGCTGGCTGTCAGTGTCAGCAGACTGTAGGAAGAGCACATTGGTCAGACGAAGCTGGAGCGCCAGCATCTGGAACTGGAATAAAAATAGTCACCTCTCCCTGTTCGTACCGTATACCTGTACGCACCGTGCCCAGAACCTCCAGGAGATCTTAAAATATGCTTTAAAAGTCCAGTTTGATGGTTTTCTATGGCAAGTCCAGCATGCCGTTTTCTTCCAGGGCTTTCTCCGTCCTGTCGTAAACCTCGTCGATGGCTCGGACCACTTTTGTCAGCGCCATGCTCAGTTCCTGCTGGCTCCCCACGCACACCAGCCTGTAAAAGAATCCCCGCTCGGGCATGGCGATGAACGCCAGTTCGGCGGCCCTGCGGACGAACCAGGTGTGGTGCTTCGACAGGGTGCTTTGGTAGGACTCGCGGCAGAGCTCGGAGGGGCTCCTGAGCCGGCCAGACTCCGGCGTCTCGGCCAGTTTCTCCAGGAAGAGCCTGAGCCAAAGCAGCGCGCGGTGCAGACGCAGGAGGGTCCTGCAGCCAGAGTCCGTCTGGTGCTGGAAGTCCACCAGACCTCGGTTCAGCTCTGACCGGATCATGGAATGCACCGAGTGATAGGCACGGTTGTGGTTCGAGGCCTCAGTCTCGGGTGCAGCCTGACTGCTCGGACCTACCAAGTGTTCGTCTGGGGCCAGCTCTGCTTCGGGGCTCTTCTCAGACAACACGGCCAGTTCACGGATAACGGTGGTCTTGGTTTGTATTTCTTTAGATATCAGTCCCACCATTGGACCCAGAGCATCCATAAACCTGGAGGAATAACACAGAACAAGGTGAATCACCTCACAAAGTCCAGATTGTATCCATAAATCTCTGAAATTTCCTTCTCTTGACGTCCGGATCTGCATGTCCTAATAATTTATCCCGCAATCTTACTTCACAAGCTCATCCCAGCTGGACAAATATGGCTGCATCAGCACGTCGGAGGTGTAGGCTGGTGAAGCCAGCAGGTGGGAAAGCAGCAGCGACACCTGGAAGTTCTGCCCTGGACACTCCTTCAGAACCTGGGGGCCCTCAGACACACTAGTCCCAGTGCTGTTGTGCAAGTGGTGATGCTGACAGTGAGGTGGGGGGATGGGAGGTACGTGGAAAACATTAGGGGAGGATGCCATCAACAAAGAAAGACAAAGCAGGAAGGAGCAGAGAAATGAGGTAACATTGAGAGCCTTGTGGAGGGAGTGGTGTTGCCAGTGTTTGTCTGCTCGTGCCCCTACCTTATTTTGCTGATCATAACCTTTTAAACAAGATTCCCAGTGGTAATCCAAACCTCCCTCTGTGGAGAGACATAGGAAAGATCAACTAAAGGGTTCTGTTTCCGTTTGTACAGACATTCTCTCTGAAAAAAGAAATCCCATTAACCAAACAGACCCCCTTTTTTTTTAAATCCCCCCATTTTATACATGCTAGTCCATAGGCGACATTCCTGTACTGTAATGGCTGCCATGTGACAGTCATGGGTCATCCTGCTGATGGAAAAAAAAAGATAATTATATAGCTTGGATGTTTTACCCGCCCTTGTGGTGGTCAGTGGTCATGAAATGTGGAAAAACATGAGCCGGCCAATGGAGCAAACATGTGGTTTGTCCATTCAGGGCTCCCGTACATACGTGCAGAGCCCATAGAAGCTGCTGTCATTACGCTCTCCTAAGTGCAACATATTGTTTTTTCCCCTGTGGATGCATACAGCGTTAAAGTGGCCAACATTTCTCAACCCCGCTCATGGCTAGTTGCACCACTGATACGCCAGAACCTCTAAAATACACAACAAATACAGTTACAGGAAGAGTTTCACGAATTTTTATCGCCATTGAATCGTGATTCTGTCTCCCTGTGATCTTCAGGTTTGGTGCACTGACAGGTACGCGTTGTCTCGTTATCCTCGCCTTTTTATAAGTCGAGGCAGTGCACCCGTACAGCTACAAATAACACGCCTTTAACAGCATCTCAGTATGTTGAGTTCAAATCATCACCTCATTCCTGCCTGTGCCAAAGCAAACCCTGCTGTTATAGCTGGCTGCCCCAACCAGGAAGTTCCCTTTAACGTTCTCCAAACTAATAACCGACATTAATATTTGCGCTCATTTAAATTCTGTAGCGCGGTTTTGCCACAGGTCACAAGATCCACACTCTGTAATTATCTCTCCTGACTACTTAGGAGAGACCACCTAAGTGGAGCAATCAGCCCTGCATCAGTGTCGGCCATGTTCCTGTCAGAAGACTTCACGGTGTCATGCTGGCAGAAATTGTCATTATCCTCAACTAAACGTTTCCATAAACCCAAAGAAGTGGGTGAAGTATGGTGAAAAGCATTTGGAACTGAATGCCGGTTTCCTAGCTTGCAGTGCTTGGGACAGCAGAGTTGGCTGTCTCCCCCAAATCTCTTAAATCTGAGAATTTAATCCAAGCTCAGGAACAAAAAGAAAGAAAAGAAAAGAAAACAGATCACATGCTCACAGTTGAACTTTGTTACACTTCTTACCTTCTCTCCTACTGTTAACTATTCTGTCAGCCTGGTTAAACACTTCCTCGGACACACAAACCATCGGCATATTTTAATTAAATGTAATTTTCTTAAATATATATTTGTACTTGTGGACCGGTTTAGAATCTACTTGGTTTGTAACGTTACATTGGAGAAGCAGTTCTCAAGCCTGCAGCCCCAGAAACATGTGAGACATTCATGACCTGGGGAATATGCGTTTCAGACAAGGGAGGGATTGTATAGATTAATAGCACAACACAGCAACCACACACCCACACACACCCGCACACTCAGAAAAAGAATTACTCACGGAGCCACAGGGAGCCGAGGAGCAGCAACAGGACAACGATAGCCACGGCCGCTTTGCTCTTTACACCCATCCTGAAAATCATTTGGCCACTTCTGCCCGTCTGGTCCTTCTGCGTGTGCCTGTAATTTAACTGTTCCGCATCTCACATGGGTCCTGGTCCCCCTCGCACTGCCTGTCACCACTCTTACTCCCTATCAGACCCCAGCCTCTGACCCCCCTTCTCCTCTCAAATCTCTCATGCTCTCTTGCTCAATCCAAAAGGAAAGTTCCCTCAAACCTGAGAAAAGCCTCGTCCAGTGTCGGTTTCTTCCCCAGCTGTCCTCCCCTGTCACACCCTCAAGCCCGCTTCTCTCTTTCCTTTTTTTTTTTTTTTTTTTTTGTGTCTGTCTGTGGACTTTTCCTTGATTCACGTCCGATATCCCTCCTTTGTTGGAGCTGTCTGCCTTTTTGTAGCGTTGCTCAATCTTAGGGTTCAGAGATCAGTCGTGTGCAGCCAATAGCTGATAAAGCAACGCCAACGCGGCGTGTCCGCCAGTAACCCCCCCCGTCCCTCCACATGCATCTTCCAGAAACGCGTTATGTTCCCGGTCAGCACGAGTAAAACGTCGCTCCCTCTCCTCTCCTCTCCTCTCCTCCCACTGCTACACACCCTCCTCCTTCCCACCTCCCTTTTCAGTCCTCTCATTCACACACACACACACACGCACACACATATACAGGCGCACACCAGTAAAACCGTGGACACACATGCGAACACACACACACACAGCAGCGGCTTTTCCACGAAAACGCAGTATCATGTTAAATCTCCCTGCTAATCAAACACAAAACAATCCTTTGTGCAGATCCGGTTCTTTTCCTTTGTCTGAGTCATACCAACCTAACCTCTGCATCAGTCCATCTGCAGGATAACACAATCTCCTTTTTAGCAGCTGATATCTCGTCCACGTTTGTCAATGAATAACAAAGCCTAAACAATCTCCACGCATCTCTACAAAAACATCTATATGTGCCAGTCAGACAGAATAATTTTTTTAAACAAAGAATCCCCTCTTGGATTTCAACACATCTCGTTTTTTTTTGTTTTTTTTTCCAGTTTTTAGAACATTGAAAAGTCCGTGCATGGGCGCGTTCAGTTAGTCGGGTCTGAAGTCCTGGGAAGCGTTAGTAAAATAGGATGTTGCATGCAGGGTGTTCCTTATCACTGTCAGGGAAAACCCACTGATTGCTCCCTTTCGCTGGGTGTGCTGCTGCTGTGGGGGGAGGTGAACAGACGCTCAACCCCACATTGCAGCCAGACCACATGTGCGCTCCTCGGTGCACATGTGGTCTGAACAATACAAGGGTATTCTGCAGCCGAGGGGCGGGAAAAGTGTGAATGCATGGGCCCTAATGAATTGGCTGGGAGGGGCTTTTTTTTTTAGCCAATGGGGGGGATCCTATCTGAAATGGGCAGCGATTAAGGGAGGGGGGATGTTTCCAATAGTCAAAAAGAGAATCTAGCAAATCATTATCCAAAGATTTACAGGCTCTTGTAAAGTTTTCAAAATGTAATTTAAAACGATGATATCATGAGTTCTGGGAAATATGATTCATTTTCCCCTGAACTCATGTGCCAGGGTTTATTTTCACCACAGCAGCATTTTTACACTTCTGTGAGCTGAATCGAGCCGAACACGTCCACGCTTCCTTCACTCGCTGGGCCTCAAACCAAGCGCGAGACACACAATCTACCCAGCGGAGGCTCCGGTTACCTTAAAGAAGTTCATCTCTGTTTCACTAAATGTATATTTAGAAGTTCATCACATACTTTGCAACTCACATGGCACATTCCAAAATTCAGTGTGATGCCCTTGTCACTGAGCAGTGACATGATTCAGGACTAACAAGCAGGCACATGGAGAGAGAGATCTGAGTTATCTTACTTTAATGGAGGTTCACCTTAAAATAACTGTTCAAGTTAACCAGCATCGCTAGTATAGTAGATACTTTATGGGCAGTAGTAATGCAAGGTTATGTATCATAGTAGGTTACTTTATGATCAAAGCCTCTTGCCTTTGATGTTTGGAAAAGTCCCTCCAGAATCCAGAACATCACCAAAATTGAATCATCTGTTCCTTAACCCATGATCAACATTTCCTGGTGAATTCATTACAATCCATTCATAACTTTTCGAGTCAGTTTGCCAACAAACCGACATATAAGTGCCTGCTATCACATAACCTCCTTGTCGGAGGTAATTATAAGAGCTAGATTTGTCTCTGCCGCATGATCTGCTTCTGTTGCGGGAGGTCACGACTGACTGTCTCCGTGAAGTTTACGAGCATTGTCTGCCTCCAGCACAAGCCCCGACACCTTATACAGCACATGTGCGTGTATATTCTGCTGTAAATAAATCAGATGAACTGGCACATGGAAAGTAATTCACTCTACTCCAACCATGCGACAAAAGCACAGTTAGAAACGCACCCACCACTTTGATGACTGGGATATTTAGAGCCGGTATCGTATTCGGAATTGACCTGTCTGGCATCATCACAGGGATGTTGTCTAATGATCATGATGATGGTTATTGTGAGCGACCAGTGTGACTTGAAGTCCTGCTTTAGTGCTTCCCAGCTGCTCTGTAACCTGAGCCATGGACAGCAACAGCCGGCCGGGGTGGCAGTCAGGGTGTTGGGTGGAGGGATTTAGGGCTCTTCCTCAGTGTCTTTACTCTCCCTTGCTCTCTCGCTCTCTCACTTTCTCCATCCCAAACGGAATATTTGAAGATAGCGCGGAGCTGAGCAGTGAAGAGGACCATGATGGCTTCTGGAGGTTTGGGGAAATTTTTTGGACTTGTACTATTTCTTGGGACTCTAATGTCTGAGGGTAAGTGGCATGGTGGCGAAGATTGTGACTATGCACCGAATGTCCTCATGCATCAACCCGAGTTTCTGCCCGTCATGTGCATGCATTAGATCTGTGATTACAAAACCTCTTAGGTAAAAAAAAAGAATCCCTCTACATACAAGAAAAGACATGTCAACAATCTTGTTCGTGTACATCCTGAAAAATACAGCATATCTGCAGGCATAAACAGTTACTTTATAAACAAATCATCTTGTCTTTACTCAAGCAAGTTTAGTTGATGTTGACAGAGCTTGTTCCAGGATTGACTGCAGATCCAACGTGCCAGAAGGGCAGAAAAAGAAAATAAGGAGCACAAAACAATCGAGAGAATCATCTGTGGTTTTTCCATGAGTGCAGCAGTTCTGGAGGGTTCAAATCTGTAGGCACAGATGGGTCCTGACAGGAGATAAAACAACTGTGGCTGCAGAGGAAGAAGGCACAGGAGCGAAGGCTTCTCATATAATGGAAGATTCATTCATGGTTTCAGCCAGGACTCTCGCAGCGCGTTGACCGCTCAAGACAGAGCCCTTGGTAGAGGTCGCTAGGGTGGGATAAAAAGATCTGACACAGCACCAGTGTGAATCCATCCTTGATATTACTGGTCTAGACCGGCTGCGACACAACTCCCGAATCACGTGGACTTTAGGACCCGCTCACCTCAGTACGTACATTAAGATGCTGGAAATAAGTCCGTCAAATCAGGCGTCAAAGGCGATTTTTATACTTGAAAGTCCTCAGATGTGTTTCACTTGAAAGATTTAATTTAATTGCGGGATAAAATTAGAACCTTATATCTTATAACGTGATGTCTTCTGCACTTTTTCTGTGCTAAAAGAACAGAAACTATTAAACTCCCTTTCGGTATCCTCTAAAACCATGAATGTAGACTGGACAGTGACCAGAGGCTATCTGAGGTGAACATGCCTTTATTTCAACAGTCATAAAGTAATGTTTAACTCCACAGCGCTTCTACCCTAACCTGGTTTGCTGCTATCTTATCTTTTAATTTTTTCCCCTGCTTAAAAGGGTGCATTTGAACTCAGGGACAGTGCTAATGTTTTAAATGTCAGACCTGGGTGGTATGCAACCCATTTGACCGTTTTGTCATCAACTGAGTCTGCATTCCCTCAGAGGTCAACTGACGGCTCTGGCTCTAGTTTCTCATGGGTCTCTCTGACAGCTTCGGTGACAGCTGTAGGAAGTGAGCAGCTCAAAGCACCAAATGTTATCTGTGACTTATCGTCATTGGAGCTTGTATGTTTTCATTAAAAACTCCTGGGGTTCGATGATGTAACCTCTTTGCTTGACTCTCCGGAGAATATCTTCGTAATGAAACACATTCTAGTGTATAAAGTGTTGCGTTACTGATCTCCTTACCAATGCTGCCATGATTGAAGTAACAGTTTTTGTTTTTCCATGTTGTCAAAGCCCTGACCGGAAAAACATCTGAACATGCTGTCACAGTCAGACAGATTGTCCCCTGAGAGGATTACAATTACAGCACTGGACTATGTCTGACATTTCTGCCACAGTGAGGGGATGCATTCACAGCTATGTTGCATCGACTCCATTATTTATTCATGTATATTTGTAAATGTTGATATTGGTGATCATTGTGTATAGGCTTTCATTTAATGTGCCAGGTTCAAGTTTCCCAGTTGCTGGGCTGCTTGAGTTATAGATGGTGACAGCTGGGGGGGAAGAGACAGCAGGTTCGAAATAACCTCTCACATTTATATTGAAATCAAGTGGAGTTGAAGGGGAGAACAAAGTCTAGCTGGAGTAATCAAATGTTAGGTAGCTGCATCATATAAAATGAATTATGCTGTAACACTATACAACACTGATGTTGGAGATGTGTGATGTTTCCTTTTTGTCTGATTTGTTAATAAAGCTACTCAACTCCTTTGGCTGGTTAGAGATATGCACCCGGACTGCGGGGCAGCCTCACATCTGGCCCAACTTCTCCCGAGTGTGCAACCGCTGCACCTTCTCCCCAGCTGCAGATGCCAAAGCACTCTGATGCGTTACCACAGTAAATTTGCTAAACACGGTGGCCGCAAGCCACAGCTCAAAGATAATGGTAAATGATAAACCATCATGGTGGAATGCGCAAACAGTGGCCATAAAGCCGCTCAGGTCACATAAAACAAACAATAAAAACCTCTGAGTGATCATTTTACTATTTGCAAGATTACAATACAAAACTTGTTAATGCTAAAAGAACAGCTGTATCATGACTTTACCAGGGATGGATACTGAAGTTCCCATCGTGTAAAGCAGAAAATAAAACCAAGTATATAGCCTGTCATCTTCTTCTGGTCATAATATTTGGAAACACAGCTTGTGAAACAGTGTGCAGCCAAGTCATGGGTTCATATTTCTGCCTGTACAACCAGCTGAGGCCAGCATGAGGAGATCTCAGCTGTCAGTCCTGATCTCCCACTGTTTTTATAGCGTCAAATGAATGTAAACCAACCTGTGGGAAAGATATGACTAGAACACGTGCGTACACACACACACCCACACACGCACACACACACACACACACACACACACACACACACACACACACACACGTACGTGCAATTCAGAATGTATATGGAACGAAAAGACATATGTGGGTAACATTGTTACTGAAAAATGCATAATAATGCATAGGTTCCTGAAATATTGATGATATGATCCCAGCACATATGTTCAATCAGTCTCTTATCTCTTTATCTGATGCAGTGCAGGGTAATGAGGAGACTGAGCTGATCACGCACTTGTTCAACGGCTACAACAAGAACATTCGGCCTGTGGCTCGTCCCGAAGACAAGGTGGAGGTTCAGATCAAGCTGACCCTTACTAACCTTATCTCTCTGGTGAGTAGCCTCTGATTAAATACATTTATAGAAATTTTAATAATAAGGGAAATAATCATCCCTCTTGCCACAGAATGAAAAGGAGGAGACACTTACTACCAACGTGTGGATCGAGATTGTGAGTTTCCTCTCATCATTTCCTACCATGGCACCAACGTTTCAGTACTGAGCTTAATTAAGACATCAAAATGTCTTCTACAGCAGTGGACCGATTATCGACTCTCCTGGAATGAATCGCAATATTATGGAATTCAGATCATTCGTATCCCGTGCAAGAACGTTTGGCTTCCTGACATCGTCCTTGAGAACAAGTAGGGCAACGTTGAAGAGTGCCGGATTTTCTGCGCTTTTATCGTACAGACGCTTCAAGGAACAATCTGCTTCTAATCTTTATCTCCGCAGCATCGATGGCAAGTTTGATGTGGCCTACTACGCTAATGTGTTGATCAGCAGCAATGGCTGGATGTACTGGTTACCTCCAGCTATTTATCGCAGCACTTGTGCCATCGAAATCACCTATTTCCCGTTTGATTATCAAAACTGCACCTTGGCGTTCAGGTGCGGCACACTTATTTCACTTTTCAGTGTAAAAATCAATGTTTTAAGTTTGTTCTGAATCATTCATGATTTAGTGAGAATGTCCTCCATCCAATCCCATGTCTGTGTTCCCAGATCCCAGACGTATAGTGCCAATGAAGTTGAACTTATCTTGGCCATTGGAGAAGAAAGTGAGACTATTGAGTGGGTGGACATTGACCCAGAAGCTTTCACAGGTACAGAACATCCCTTTAGCATATTTTGTCCACAGGAATCAGCATCGGCTCATTCTGCCTTTCAACACTCAGAGAACGGCGAGTGGGCCATCGTCCATCGTCCAGCCAGAAAGGTGATCAACACACGGTATTCTCCAGATGACCTGGAGTACCAGGAGATCATGTTCAACCTGGTCATCCAAAGGAAGCCCCTCTTCTACATCATTAACGTCATCCTGCCCTGCTCGCTCATATCCTCACTGGTGGTACTGGCCTACTTCCTGCCTGCACAAGGTCTGAAAGCCATTCCCCACATCCAAATATTGTTGCTGCCAATTATTAAAACATGATAGGGTTGTTTTAAAATGGTTTTACTGAGCGATCCACCAATGGGGAGAAATAATGCCCCTGGAGACGGGGAATTGTTGTACAAAGGAGAATTTTCAAAGGAGGGTGAGATGGAGGCTGTTAACTGAGATCTCTGAGAAAAGACTGGCATCCCTCATTCGTCATTGGTTTTGTCCCCATATAATATTATTAGGTCATTTTATTGTAAAATAAGTGATTCTACATGTGGTGTTAAACAATGGCTCCAGTCTCCTGTCCCCTAACCATCTGCTGTCCCCCTTTGCAGCCGGGGGACAAAAGTTGACTGTGTCCATCTCTGTCTTGCTGGCTCAGACTGTCTTCCTCTTCCTAATTGCTCAGAAGGTCCCTGAGACGTCACTTTCTGTTCCTCTCATCGGCAAGTGAGTCAGTGCGTTCCCCGCGGACATCCGTTCCTCTCTTTTAATCTAAGCCTGCCGACTGATGTGGCCCTTTTCTCACCTTGCACAGGTACCTCATCTTTGTCATGTCTGTCACCACCCTCATAGCCACCAATCAAATCGTGGTGCTCAACTTCTCCCTGCGCAGTCCCAGTACTCATACCATGTCCTACACCATCAAACATGTAAGTAGATCCAGCACAGATGACTCAGACAACTACTGCTGTCATGACAGCAGCATAATAATCTAAGTAACAATAGCAAATACTACTACACACACAAACACACATCCTTGAACTTCTATCTTTATGAGGACCTCCATAGACATAATGTGTCACCTAGTTCCTTACCCTAACCATCCAACCTAACTCCCTGATCCTGATCTGACCTAAATCCAGTTCTAACTTCAACCTTCAAACCATGTCTTAATACTCAAACAGACCTTTGAAGTTGTGAGGACCAGCCAAAAAGCCCTCACTTCCCCAAAAATGTCCTCACATTGATAGTGGAATGAGAACACACTTAACACTCAAACACACCCACAGACAGACAGACGAGTCACGGTGCTCTGATCACCGCTGGGATCGTTGATCTCCTCACGCCCCGCATCCTCTGCAACCGTTCTCTCTCACTCTCCAGCACCTTTGGAGATCTGTCCCACTTTGACCTCAGGACTTCCAGTCCAAACTCATCTTACCTGCTGGTGTCTGACGTCCCACTGCTACGTGCAGGATTGTCTCAGAGGCCCGGTTGCACAGCCTGCAGCTTGGCTGTTGTCTTATGTGGCAGCTCCTGGCCAACCATCAATGAACATGATATTCGTATTGACTCTGAGACACTTTTTATCGATACTTTCTGAAATCAGTGCAATTTCTGCAGGTGTTCCTGGAAATGGTACCTCGCTTCCTGTGCATGCCCCCGCTGGTGGATGAGGGGGAGACGACAACGGAGGTGAATGGCATAAGGGAGCGGCGGCGCAGCTCCTTCGGGCTGATGCAGAGAGCAGAGGAATATGTCCTGAAACAACCTCGCAGTGAAATGATGTTTGACAAACAGAGGGAGAGGCACGGGCTAACACGATCCATTGGTAAGTGATCTTTTGTGTGATCACCTGGCTCTTTCTTTGTTGCTGCCGCTCTAACGCATTTTTTTTTTCTGTTCCTGTCTCTTTGGCGCTAGTGGATAATATCGACGTTACCAGCACAGCCAACCTTTATAAGAGTTTGGCTCAAGCTGCACCTGAGATCAAGCAATGCGTGGATGCTTGCAACTTTATTGCTGACAGTAAAAGACAACAAAATACAATTGGATCTGTGAGTGATTATGAAAACTCAATTACTGAAACACTTTTCCTTCTGTATTTTAAGATCGTTTGTTTATTCCTAATCTCACATCTCTTTTTTCCCCCAAATAAAGGAAATTGAAAGCTGGGTCCTAATTGGGAAGATGATGGATAAAGTATGCTTCTGGGCCGCCATTTTGCTCTTCATCATTGGCACAGTGGCGATCTTCCTAATGGGACACTTCAACCGGGCACCAGACTTTCCCTTTCCTGGACAGAACAAAAAATATGTCCCAGCAGAGTGAAAGTTCTCAGTGTGCCTCATGCTGCTTGTAGAATTGACCAGAACTCACGCCATCTTCAACAACAGGAATCTGATGACATCAGACTTCACCTCATCAAGATTGATGTATATAATCTAATCCACATGGTATTTTGGCATTTCCTTTTTTTAGGAAGCCCTCAAAAAAGGGGAAATTCCAACAAAAACTGATATATTTTAAACTGCATCAGTACTATTATAAATGCCAAACGGGATCTGACTGCTGTGTTGAGAAGTCTTGCTGATGATTTTTACATATGGGGTATATTTTTCAAATGGTTACAGCAACCATCCATGCATCCTACTACTAAAGTCTGGAGATGCTTCCCTGCTTCACTATGTCTTATGTGAAACTCTGGTACGTGTAACTTGGTCGGGGCAACTCTGAATCAAAGCTTTATTGTTTGTATTACGACTTATTTATTAGAAAATCTTGTTAGAGATACTGTAGATAGGTCAGACGCACATCATTGTCACTTCCTGTTTGACTTTTTTTTAAAATAAATATTTTATTTTGTGCATTGTTACTTGTTGACAATGGCTGAAAGTGGTGTACACGTTTTGTAGGCATTGAGCACCACCAAGTGGTCTAAAATTGTACTACATCATAACGTTCAGGGGCCTTTAAAAAGAAAAATGCTTTACAATGTTTGCTTTTCTGTGAGTAGGATAATGTATGGGGGGGCAAAGGCAACATTACAAGTCATGACAGAAGCCTATCATTTTACTTGATCTAACCCACATAAACGTATTGCAAATGCTAAATAAATTTGAAAATAGTTTAATCTGTCCACTAAAACTAATGAAAAATTCTAAATCATTTGAATTGAACAAGTGAAATGGCATTTTTGTTGTTGGTTTTTTATTTTTTATTTTTGCTCAAATGACGGGCAAATCACATTTCAGTCAGTATTCAAATTTATGAGAGATTTGTAATACATGACGTGGAGAAAATTACGCTTTAGCTAGTTGGACATGGTGTACTAATTTAAGGTAATTGATATTTTATTCCATTACTGCGTCCTTTATCACACCCAGGTAGAACTAGGCCATGAAATGGAGAGCAGTGAATTAACCGATGTTAGCAGGGGTTCTATTTCCGCTTTAATTTATTATTGTTTTTTTTATCAAAACTCGAGCCTGCCCTGCGTTGCAAATTACAGTCAGAAGTTTGTCTGAAATGTAAAGCACACCTATGTAGCAAAAATCGCATCTTTATTCGATTTGATATTTATTGTTTTTTTTTATCACTCTGTACGAGTCGTTCACCTACAGAGGTTTATTTTGAAAATATAACCGGAAACATCATGTTTTACGATTTCCGTATTAAACTTCCCTTTAGTCCAACTCCAAATTAATATCGACATTCCTGTGCCCGCTGGGGCGTGCGGTCTGTCGATTCCATCCATTTATGTCTTTGTGAACATCTTTAAATTAATAACCAAGAGTTTAATGTATTTTATATCGGTTTGCACGTCATCGAAACCCGTCATGTGGACGAAGAATTGTGTTTAAAACGGCATTATAACACCTCATTTTACCAGGCGCGGGTTTAACAGAATAGTCTGGCTGCAGACATGTCCCTTTAGGCCCAGTTCTGCTCCAATAAAGTCCACTTGGACACGGAATGGGAGGGACTAAAGTCTACATCATCTCCTGGGTTCACAAATGAATTCTTCGGGAAAAGCAGTTGCCGGGTTAAGGTCGATCAACGCCGCCCTGAACATGTTTCTGCCTTATTTTATCGGCTTTTTTTAGGATTGCCTGTGCAGGTCGAGCAGCGGTGGTCTGTAGACACAGGGTGAGTACCTAATGTGTTGAATTTAACGCGTAATTCTCTCTTTTTGCATGCGCAGTCGCAGCGCTCCCGACGGGAGATGGTGCAGCTGCAGGTTTGACCCAATGCGGAGCCAATGTTCGGCTCCTGTAGGATAAATGGACCGTGTCTTTGTCCGAGGGACTTGTGTGGCACTTAAAAAACACAGACATAAACACACTCGGCCGCAGTTTTGGTTGTAAAAAAAAAACACGTCGCGGCGCGTAAATGGGTGGAGACGGCTCCAGTTCCATTAGCAATTCTTATCTCCACAATATCCGGACTTTTCAAAGGGCTTTTTTCTAACTTCTAAAAGCTCCAAACTAAGCAGAATCACACCAAAAATAGGCTGCAAAAATAGTTTTAAGGCTTCTCACAACTTAATCCGACCGATTGGAAATTGTTCCTCCTCCAGAGAATTTAAAACACACTCCAAACTTAAAACACTTCGATTGGCTTTGCTGGGATGAGCTTAGACATTCCTGCCAGGACTAATCCCTGTTTTATGCCTCGAACTGTCAAGTTTGGTGTTAACACGGTGGACATGATGTCAACGTAAAGTTGTTGCAGCACTGTTGATTTAGCCAGCGAGGAATTCAAGAGTCACTGACGTCCTGCCTTTGACTTTGCGTGTGTGTGTGTGGGTGCGTGTGTGTGTGTGTGTGTGCATTGTTTGCCAAAGACACAATCACGGAGGGGAGTATCTGTGCGGACTATTGTTACTCCGAAGTGGAAGCTGGTTTCGCAACAACTTGTAGTGGAGAGTTTGCTGTGGTAAAGTTGAACTCGGAAATTAGGATTTTGGATTGACGGATGACTGAATTATTCCATCCATAGTAAAAGTTGACGCTTGTTAAAGTGAGCGTTCTTTGTGATGGAAACACAAAACACTGTTTTGGATAGTGTTGGAGATGCATCCTGGTGTCCATGCAGGCAGGTGAGCCCAAGGTCATCTGTGGACACCAGACTTTTCAGCGTGAGTCAGATTTCAGCGTTAAAGCCCATATGTGCGCTGTTTCCATGTGATTATACTAACTTTACTCCCTAAGTGTGTGTTTATTAAAACAGGTCAGTTTGCATGCTGCAACATTCCCGTTACAACCGGCACAAAAAGTCAACTTCAGATCATGTGTCAGGCAACTCTTTGGATAGGTGATTTATTTTCTCCACCGTGACATCAAAACCCACATATGACTCCATGTCTCTTCCCTCGTGTTTGTCTTATCTAAATGCCACATGTTTCCTTTTTTTGTATTTGGACTAAAATCCTGTGTCATCTTCACTGTTTGCTTGCAGAGTTACTGGCCATTAGCTGAGTTTCTATGGCCTTATCTTTGTCCATATTGGCTCTTGCTCCGGAAAGGGTGTTTTAAACCCCAAAAAGCTGGAGAAAAATGTCTGAAAATCCAGATGTCTTGCTGCAACAAACATCTGGAAACACCCCACGGTATTATCAAAACCCAACTGCCAAATAGACACTCCACAGACTTCTAAATCCACGTTCAAATCGATTTTACAGATGTTTCCACACATGCACAGAGGGTCCCAGTGGTCCATATGCAGGACTCATGCCTAAATCCCAACATGTTGTCTTTCAAAGATACTCCAGGGATGATTCAGGAAATTAGTAAACCCAGTTGATCCTAAACACTTGTGGATATTTCCACAGAGAACCCAACTAATCTTCATAGCAACTTTCAAAACCCTGCTGAGTAAGTTCACAATATTTTAATGGCAGCGAAATGCTCCAGGCCATGGTGTTGCTGTGTAGTCTATTTTACCCCCCCCTTGACACCCAGTCTGGTTTGTCAGGAAATGTACATCTTTTCACATCACATGCTGCTCTAAGGAGTTCACACACACCCTTCTTTTGCACCAGGCCAACGTCTCGCCTGTCACAACGTCACCGATAAAGAGTAACACCCGCCACAAGATGTGTGCTTTAAATATTTTATGTTTTATCAGTCAGCTGGCCCATGACGTGGCCCGTGTCACATTCAGTTCTGCTGGAACGCTCCGTCCTGGATGACCAGGCTGCTGTTTAAAATATATCTATCAGTTATTTGCTGATTATTTGTGTTTTACAGGTGTGGTTTAATCCTTTCTTAAATATCTGCACTTCCACAACAATAAACGCATTTTATTCAATGGTCGACCTTGTAGTTAATCATGTTGCTTGTAGAACTACGACAGCTTGTTTGTGGCGCGAACTATTCTAATGCAAATGATTACTGCAGTGAATAGTGTTGCATGAATCCAGCCACTATTGCAGTTACACATGCACAGACTGTTGATGAAAACTAGTAGCAGCGTTTGTGAATTTGAATTTTTATTTAAAAACCCTGTTGCACTTTGGAATGTGAAGTATGTTTGGTTTGTATTTTTAATCAGAAGCTTTGTCTTGCTTTCAAACGAAGTGAGCAGTATGTGCTCAGCTGCTAAACCTTGAATATAAATGCGCCTTTTTGGTCACCAGGGCAACTGGCACTTGCAGCAGCACTCCCAATGGCAAGTACAGAGGAAGTCATCGAGCCGATGGCTCAAAGCTCGACAGCCCCAAACCTGGGCCGGAGGCACTTTTTGCTTGACGTTCACACTCTGAGTCCTGATGAGTTGGACAGTCTCATGTCCAGCAGTGGTAAGAAACCAGTCTGTGTCACCTGTGCATCACACAGAACAAACGTGCTGTTGAAACCTTCATACATGTGTCATGTACATGTACCTCAAGTACTTCATTCTGACACACAGATGGGCGCCCGTTCCTTGTGGTACACCGTCTTCCTGAATTAAAAGAGAAGGGAGTGCCTTACTTGATACCTGGGGTCCCTATTACCTGCAAAGTGGACAACACTGAGAAATATACGACACGATCAAAGGTACATTTTACACATATGTTCCTTTTTAAAAGGTGAAGTAAGTAAATGTTGTATGTATATGTTGAATAACAAACACAACAACCTGCAGTCTCATTTTGGGTCTCAGGCTTGGGTGTGGGTCCAAGGCCTGTCTGGATTTAATGCAGTGATTTTTAAAACCAATGGGCATATTATTTTACAGAATATTCAGGAGTCTTACACACCAACATTTATAGGCTGTGTAGAAACTCATTAAAAGCATTTCAAATTTGAGTGAAACTATGTTAAACATGTGGTGAATGCTATTTGTAGAATTTGTTGATGCTTGATCCCTTCGGTTTAAACACGATATTAAATCAGATCTGTCATGCCTCGACAGGTCCATGTAGGCACACTCTACACAGTACGGCTAACGCACGGCCCATTTCACTGGACATTGAAGAGGAAATACAAACACTTCCAGGAGCTGCATCGAGACCTTTACAAGCACAAGATGATGATTCATTTGCTGCCCCTGTCAAGGTTTGCATGCTGATCTGTGTAGGCAAATGCTGCCGGCCTGTCATTCTGAGAATTGCATCCTCAGGTCATTTCAAATGACAGATTTCAGAAGTTTGAATATTCAAATTTCTCTTAAAGGTTTGCCAAGGACAGGCAACAACTGAGAGCCATGTCAGAGGAGATGCCCAGTCTGCAGGGCACAGAAAGGGCCAGAAGAACCTCCAGCAAAATGGTACTAAACACTTCAAAGCAAACGCAAACAAAGAACAGAGGCTCTAAATTTCAGCAAAAGAAAAAAAAATAAAAGAGCTCCTCTTACACTTGGCTCAGTCACATCCATATTTAACACCCACGTGTTCTCTGCACAAATACTGTCCCAAAATTACATTTTTATATCATTCCTGCACTTTAAACCCCACAGACTCACGCTTGATTTTTGCCACTCCCAAGACTGTCGTTTAGCAAAAATGAAGTCTTCCTCTGCCTTCTAACCACAGAAATACCTGGAGGAGTACCTGAACGGTCTGCTGGAGAACGTGTTCTGCAGAAACGACCACAGCATGGTAACGTCTATAAAAAGACACAGGTACAAATGACGGTTTGCGCCACGCTTACATGTTTTTCCCTCTACTTCCAGCTGGAGTTCCTCTCTGTCAGTGCGCTCTCCTTTGTCACTGACCTTGGACCAAAGGGCTTGTAAGAAGACATTTTAAGTGTCACCTGTTCAGGCTGTGGCACATTTCTCTAATGTTTTCTTGTTTTTTTTTGTTTTTTTTTTTCAGGGAGGGGCCCATTTTCAAGAGATCAGGGGGCCACCGGATCCAGGGCTTAAACTGTATTGGTCATCATCAGTTCTGCTTCCGCTGGTCACGACGCTGGCTGGTGGTGAAAGACTCCTTCCTGATGTACATGAACAGAGACTATGGACGCATAAACTTTGTGCTGCTCTTTGACAAGGAGTTCAAAGTGAAAGTGGGCCGAGCCTACACAGACACCAAATACGGAGTGTGCTTTGAGAATTTCACCAGGTAGTTCACTTGCTTTTACCCATCACGGCTCCAGGGTGTTTCACATTTACCGCTAACCATGTGATTCTCCTTCTGTTCCCGTCCAGGAGTCTGGTCATCAAATGCAGCAGCTACAGACAAGCTCATTGGTGGAGTCACGAAATCAATCAGCTGGCGGACACCTCGGACTTTCTCAAAGAGCAGCGCTTTGAAGGGTTTGCTCCTCCAAGGGACAACATTCTCACTAAATGGTCAGAATCTACCTGAGATTAGCAACCTTGAGTCTTCACCTCTCGTTGTTGTGCGTTAACCCTATGCTTTTATTGTGAAGGTATGTGAATGGCTGCGGCTACTTTTCAGACCTGGCTGATGCTCTTGAGCAAGCTAAGGAGGAAATTTTCATCACGGACTGGTGGTGCGTGCCATTTTAAGAACCTTGTCCTTCATAAAGTTAATTTTAAATAATGTAGTTAGAGTTCTGGATAATGTTTGAAGAGTTTTGCAGAAGAATATTAAATTAACTGTAGTTTTAATAACTGGTTGATTTTACATTTATGCAAAGCTCTTCTATGTTTCATGTTTTGGTTAATTCAAGAAAATACTTTGTCAGCTAATGATGCTATGAAATATAAGTATAAGCTATATAATATAAGACGTGATCGTTCTTTTCTTTAGGCTCAGCCCCGAAGTGTACCTGAAGAGGCCAGCAACTGACAACTACTGGCGCTTGGATCAGATACTCAAACGCAAAGCTGTAACGATTGTTTTCTCTTTCCTCTGCGTTTCCTTCTCTTTCCCGCTGGTTGTCTTTAAATGGCGCTGATTTCCTTTGAACTGTTTCATGCAGGAACAAGGAGTCAAAGTGTGCATCCTGCTCTACAAAGAGGTGGAGCTGGCGCTCGGCATCAATAGCGAGCACAGCAAAAAGACTCTAATGAATATGCACCCGAACATCAAGGTCTGGCTCGTGTCTGCACAATCGCGCGCGAAGCTTCAGCTGCACAATGGACAGACTCCTTCATTTTCATTTCTTCTGTCCTCAAGGTAATGCGACACCCGGATCATGTTTCCGCTGTGGTGTTCTTGTGGGCTCACCATGAAAAGATGGTGGCCATTGACCAAACGGTGGCCTTTGTTGGGGGGATTGACCTGGCATTCGGGAGGTGGGATGACTGCGAGTACAGGTTAACGGACCTGGGTTTGACAGAACAACCAGACGGGGCGACCAAAGACGAGCCAGATACAGGAGTAAGAATATTTAATTGCGTTTCTGTGGATGTGTTTCTGGTTATTTATTGACATAGTGTGCTGGTGATGACTAACCCTGAGTGTTGAACCGGAACAGGACCATACTGGTGCTGATGATCCAAAACCATCTGAAACCAACAACCACGACGACGGGGATCTGCACAATCTGATTTCTAACATTAAACTGTGGCTTGGCAAAGACTACAGCAACTTTATCAGGAAAGACTGGGTCCAGCTGGATAGACCATTTGAAGGTATATAATCTCTTCAGGAGCAAACTAAAATCATTACAATGTTCAATGCAAGGTTGAGCTATCACTGTTCAATATTCTGTCATGCTCTTATTCATTATGCTTACACTTAACTACATTTTGAGAGCAAATATTTAACAGATTCAGGTTATTAATGGATAAATTATCAGTTTATTTTACTGTATAGATTAAGCCACCATAAAGAACATATTCCATTGTTATCTTTCTGAATTGATTTAAATTTCTTCTTTAATCCAGAAGCCCAGCTACTCCTTTTCATTTGCTTTATTACGCTGTATTGTTACTGTCACTTGTCTTCTCTGATAGTAGCTCTCAGAGTGTCTGCACACCACGGTCAAAGGCTTTTGTGTTTCTTTTTCTTCCAAGATAACATTGACCGCGCTGAAGTTCCACGCATGCCGTGGCGTGATTTATCTGCTGCTGTTCATGGCAAAGCCGCCAGGGATGTAGCCCGCCACTTCATTCAGAGATGGAACTTCACCAAGGTCAGACTCAGATTAAAAAACAAACAAACATATTCCTTGGTTTGTTTTCATAGTTTTATTTTGACCTTGAATACTGTCTACCACCGTAGATTATGTCCACCATTCTGGAACAACCTTTACAATGGAGCTTGTATTTTGTTGATTGCCTTCATTGAGATTTGTAGGCTGCTGAGACGTGTTATTGAATGCCTTTGTGTTTAATGTTTTTGCTGGAGGAAATAACCAACATCCTTTTGTTTGCTTCTGTCTTCTTTAGATCTTCAAAATCAAGTACAAGGATGATTTCTATCCTTACCTTCTCCCCAAGTCTCAGAATACTGCAGACTTGCTTTCATTCACTGTACCTGGGTCCACAAAAGCCAGAGTGCAGGTATTTATGCACACACACACATTCAGCAGGGGGAAAAAACTGTATTTTTAGCAGGAAAACAGAAAGATAAATGTAATAGGAAATGTAAACTCAACTTTACCCTTATTGTTTACTTTGAACTATATATGAAACCCAGAATGCTGTCAAACATGAAACGCATACCCCTGCAGCCTTTCTATTGTACATACCTACAGTTTCTTATACTGACTGTGCCCACATGATGTTGCAGTAGTGTTCCAGTTCAATCAGGCTTTGGTTCCAAACTCTGTGGGCGGCGGTTTTGTCTAAGAACAACAGCCAGGTGCAAAACAAGCTCAACAAATACTGAAGAGAACAGAGTCTTCTTGGCAAGAAATTCTATACAGTTGTGTTTGTGCTGATTTAAATGTGTCTCGGGTTCTAATTTATTTTTTTTTTGGTCATACATATGATGTAACCGATAAAATATTAAGAAGCCGACAAAATATTAATAATCAAAAATCCGGATCTTAAAATTGCTTTTACTCTCACTGCCTCATCATTTGTTGGACCTACTTTAATCAGATGGGGTTCTTGTCCAACAAAGGCACAAAGGCCCACAAAGGCTTGTGTAGTGCAGCTTGTGTATTAGTAGTATAGCAGATGGCGCAACAAGAGTAAAGCCCACCGAGGAATAAGTCAGTTCCAACTATTTTAATCCCTTCAGTAAAGGGAGAGAAAACAAATGGTTTGCCAAAAACATAGAGGGGGAAAAGTGGAAGTGTCTTGCAACAAGCTTCTGAAATGTGGTCGAGGTTTAGAACAGAGGATAGTGTACGCTCAGTACACATCATGTACATTTTATACACTCACCACACACCTTGTACGTCTTGTACACTCACCACACATTGTGTATGTCTTGTACACTCACTACACTTTGTGTACATCGTCGTGGAGAATCAGGATGTGTAGTACACACGATTAAATCATCTAGAGTATAACCAGGTGGTCTTTACACCCACAGAGTTTTTTTGTGCGTGTGTTTATTGGCAGATTTCTGTTGAGCTTGGCTGAGGACTCTTCCTGAACAGCAGTCTCTCAGAGTGACATGAATCACAGGACACTAGTGTCTTTCACTAATTTCAATTCACTGCAGAATTGTGTTTTGGTCAGATCTTAAAGCCCCGACCTTCCCACGGCTGCATGTCATAGTTTCTTTCCTTCCTGACCACAACTGCAGGTTACAACATGCTTTTATACTTACAAGCCCTGGTTTGAACAGTGGACCTTAAAATAACTTTTCTGCAGCACAAAAACGATCATTTAAGTTTCTGCATTTGTTTGTTTTATTTTCAGAAGATCCAATGTGGTTTCATTATTCTTTTATTTGTAAAAAGTAGTTCCCCTTCCCGCACTCAATAAATTGCTGAAAATTGAGAGTTTGGGAATTATTGGAATCTTGAATCTTGATACATTTGATCTTTCATATGTATATCAGTTTTTGAGCTTGAGGTGTGTTTTCTTAGCTCTACTGTGCATTTTCTTATTCTTTAGTGGGCGGTGGCCTGTAACCGTACCCATTGCTCCCTTTTATGCTCCAGGTTTGCACCTTGGACTTCTTTTCTTTATTTAGTTTTCAGGCCCTCAGTTGTCAGTGTGTTCCTGCCACAGTTTCATGTTTCTGTTATCAAGTGCAGAATACAGTTGCATCTAAATGAGTTAAATCACTGCAATTTATCTGCTTACATCGACTGTTAAAGTAAATTTTGTGACAATATTCTCAAATAATGGTTCATGATGTTTCTGGATTTCTTTTTTTGTGTTGAGAAGATGTAACTGAATGGTTTGTCCATATTTTTCATTTAATTTGCTCATTTTACACAGATTGGGTGCAAAAATGAGAAAAACTTAGTACAAATGTTATCACTTTCTTTCAGGTTTTGCGCTCTGCCGATCGTTGGTCAACTGGAACCTGTGAGAACTCCATCCTCAAGGCTTACCTGCACACCATTAAGAACAGCCAGCACTTCATCTACATAGAGGTAATAAACTGATTGAGCTTGTGTCGTTTCCTTTATCTCAACATCTGAACAGTCAAATCCAGTCAGTATCATTAAGGTTTCGGGTAGTTTCTTTTCAAGTCTTTAACAGTTACAGGACAAAACATGGGGGAAAAAAATACCCCTGTAACCTTCAACTATTTTTACACAAAAATGAATGAGTCTGAATGTAGCCATAGCTCAGGCCCTTCTTGGCCAGATACCTGTCACCTTTTTTCCCAGGCAGAACCTCATGCGGAGCCACCATCTGCTCTTTCCTCTGCCCTCTAGAACCAGTTCTTCATCAGCTGTTCCGATGAGAAGACCGTATATAACGAAATTGGTGACGAAATCGTGAATCGAATCTTGCGTGCACACAGGTCTGGTACCAGCAGCTTCAATAGTTTCACATCTACGGTTTTGACTTTTGCCCAAAGCATTTATAGACGATATGCATGTTTAAATTATATTTTCTTTCTGCAGAGAGCAGAAGAAATACAGAGTGTTTGTGGTGATTCCTCTACTCCCTGGGTTTGAAGGAGACATCAGTGAAGGTGGTGGAAATGCTATCAAAGCGATTCTGCACTTCACTTACAGGTGAAGGACTTCTCCTGCTGTATTTAATTTGTAACAGAGTTGAGTTTTAACAAGTCGACTGTCACTGAAGTCTATTACGTTATCATTTGTTGACATGTTTAATGTTTTTGATATCCCAGAACCTTGTGCAGAGGAGAGCACTCCATCCTTTCAAGACTGAGGGAAGGTAATGTTGCAGCATCAGCGTTCATTTTAACAACAATCCCACATGTTTTCCTGTATTTTCTTCTTTAGTCACTGTTATTATATATCATTCATGTTTTTAAAAAACAGATTTTTTGTGTTTATTAATACTGTATTTATACTGTCAATGTATTTGTCTATGAACCTCTGTCCCATCCCTGCCAGTTGAGGACAAATGGACTGAGTACATCACAGTTTGTGGCCTGAGAACACATGCCCAGCTCTCCGGGTCTCTCGTCACAGAGCTCATCTATGTACACAGCAAGACCCTCATTGCTGATGACCGTTGTTATATCATTGGTGAGGTCACGTTGAGTCATCTTTTACCTCTTTCACCCCATCTTAAAATGCAGCCTGGAACATACTTGCACTACAATTTGTGTATTTTTGAAGCCTACACATATAGTTTTACATCAACATCATTTTAAAATACTGACTGCACAAAGGACAGGATATAAGGACAACACAGTGTGACTGCAAGGATTTGATGTGTTTACACACTTTGTCTCTTTAGTGTTACATGGAAATAGGTGTGTGATGTTGTGAGTTTTGGTACATCGACTGATGCCTGTAAATGATGGCTGTTGTATGCGTTTTAGGCTCAGCCAACATTAACGACCGAAGCATGCTGGGCAACAGGGACAGTGAGATGGCAGTATTTGTAGAAGATGAAGAGCGAGTGCCATCCATCATGGGAGGGGAGGAGTACCAGGCAGGACCCCTCACATTGGCTCTGCGTAAAGAGTGTTTCAGGTCTGGAAGACATCCAGGGCAACTGCGTACAGCTGCCACTTTGCTTTTTAAATATGATTTCATCACACCAAAAGACACAATCTCAAGTGACTAATACTTTTTAAATGTGATCAGTTTTGAACTGATGCCAATTTTCTTTTTCAGGGTCCTCGTTGGAGCCAAGTCAGACCCAAGTATCAGTGTTGATGATCCGATCAGTGATGAATTTTTCTTCCTGACCTGGAATGAAGCTTCTAAACTCAATGCTTCCATCTATGACAAGGTAGAAATGAAAGCAAAGAAGAGGTTCAGACATCGCCGCTTGTACACTACCAGCATCAGTGTAGATTCACTCTGATCTCCTTCATCCAGGTCTTCAAATGCCTGCCACACGACACTGTGCACAACACGCGAGATCTGAAGGAGTACACTGCCCAGGAACGCCTCTGTGACACAAACCCCGAACAGGCCAGAGAGGAGCTGAAGGCTGTCCGAGGGCTGCTGGTCCACTTCCCCCTCAAGTTCCTGTGCGAGGAGAACCTGCTGCCTCCGCTGAACACCAAGGAGGGCATGGCTCCTGTTGGGCTGTGGACGTAAACACTGCTCAGCCCACATTAGACCACTGTAAACAGTGGAGCTGCCGCACAAGCTGATTCTCCCTGTAGTCTGAGCTCACCAAAACAGTGCAGTGATGTGGGAAAAATAGGACCAGTGGGGAAAAATACGTTGTGATAACACAAGTAATTTCTTAATGGTTGATGCCGATGCTCTTTTATATAAATGACAATGAGGTAGTCAGTTAGGATTATAGGTCGATTTTTTTAAGACATTGTATGATTCTATTCAGGCCAGTTGATCACGATAGTGTCTACAAAACAAAATGGATGTATGACTCAGGAGAGAGTTGTGAGGTTATATTAGAAATCAAGCATATCACATGATCTGGGAACATAGTGTACAGTTATCGGTGCAGGGTTTTTTTTTTCAGTGGGTGGGTGTCTTCTCTCTCATTCTCGCTCTCACTCTCTCCCTCTGAGGCTTCACCTCTCACTGCAGTGCCAGCAAATCTGTCAGAACATTTGTGGTTGTTATGGAGACAGATATAAAGAGATGACTGGATTGTTGCTGAAATAAAGACTAGATGGGACAGAGTAGGGGGGGTTCCTTTGAGAAGGATAACTTACTAAATCAGGATGACATGCTGAAAAATTAGCAGTATCTTAAAAGAGGACTGACAGATCCCGCATAAGCAAAGTCATTTCAGGAGTTTTGGGAACAATTGAGGGTTGAAAGAATGACAGAACTAGTGTTTGTAAGTCAAGCCAAGTGAGTAATGATGTTTAAGATCAGGATTAGAACATTTATTTGTCTGCTAAGACAAAGCTGTTGGAATCAGAGGTACTAAATCTTTGACTATAACATTTTTTAATTTTCTACTTCAACTAAAATGGTTTCCATATATAATACTATATATGATTGTCATTATACATGTACTTTACCTGTTGGCCTTTGTGTCTTGTCTAAGTAGCAGATATGCAGTTTCCATGTGTAGAGCATCATGAAGTCCGATATGTAAACCTCCAAGAAATATGTGGCTTATTTTCTGAAAATGCAAATTGATTCCCTTTTTTTAAAAAAAAGAAAAGAATTATAGTAAATAACTGATGGTGGATAAATATGAATGTTTTGCTACCTTGGAACAAACATTTGGGCAAAAGAATATTTGCTGATTTAGTTTCTATCCACATATTTTTGGTGACATTCCCAATGCACATGTGCCATAAAGCAGATTAAGGAGAGAGGAAGACAATGGGCAGCCACTAATTTCAGCATGTTATATAAATTCAATATTATTTAGATTCTTAGCATTACTGTTTTTGTGTATTACATGTTTTTTAATGTATTTTAAAGAGACTTACACATTAACAAAGTATAACAAATCACTGAACTGATCTAATCTTGACATAGGCTGCAAATCTAAAGACTGCTTTGTACACTTTTCAACATTTGTTCACAATTACACAGATGACCATGTTCTGTGTAAATGCAATTATGACTCTACTTGAAGCACCTTTCACAGATGAGTTAGTACCACATTGCTACCTTCAGCACTGTTCACACATTCCTGTTACATATATATATATATATATATAAACCACTATAAGCATTTGCACAATTCAAGTTGCCTTACTGCAAAATATGGTTTTCTTGACTGAAGATATTGCAGCACAGAAGTCTCTGATGTTCTAAGAAGTGACTTAAGATTGTTTCAGTCATGAATCTTATTTTATTGTCCTAGAATACACAAAACATTACCAGCATTTTATTTGTTTACAACATGTTACTCAAACTACTGCCTTTTATTCATTATTTTCCCTAAGAGTTACCATGTGAATTTATTTATGCAAAGCTCATTAAAGTTAACACAATTTTTTATCTAACACTCAGGGGTATAAAAATAATAATTGATTTACTGGTACATAACTTTTTAAATACTTCAATAAACGTTTTATGGTATTTTTGAACTATATTGTCTCATTAACTTTCTTTACTTGACTATATTTCTGATTATACTTATACTTATAATACTAAATTATGACAGTGTAGGGTCATGCAATTGTATGCAACATGTAATTGTCGTAATTACATGCAAATTGAATGCACCACCACCACCAGGTTTATTGTAGTTTCTTTGGATTTGTGAAACAGCTTTTGACATATTTTGATTGCACATACTGAACGCATATTTGGGGGTGTGTATGGAGGGGATAATCCCTTTGTAGTTCCCCTCTTCCGCACTGATTTGAGGTATGCAGAGGTGACCTCAGCACCAAGTCCTCGGTTGTTCGCCGTTCCGCAGGTAATTTGTCCCTGACGGAGCGCCGTAGATGTTGGAGAGGCGAACACACTTGAGGAGTGTTGAGCGCAGCCAATGGTTAAATACTGGGAGTGGGAGGAAAGACTGGACGAGCAAAACATGGCGAAATAACAACTTTGGCGCTCAGCTGCAGTTTGGAACTGCGACGAAGCTACTGCGTTGGATTTGAAGTTTAAAGTTTTAGTGTTTATTTAGTACCCGTGCGCTAGATTCCACCCCGGGGCTCCGGTTTACAAGTATTACGGCGGCTGGTGAGAACATAGAGCCCGCCTGTGTTTTTCCCAGGGAGGCTGGCAGTACTGGGCACGGCTGTCAACACGGAAAAATGGATGGACGACGGAAAGTTTATCTCGCACCAAAAAAAAGAACGTGTAGCCCGTTAGCTTAGCCGCGGCGGCGAGGCGTTTAACGTCGGTCGATCACGCGCACCTGACTCGCCGGGACTATCGAACACTCCGGCGGACTTTATCAACTTTACCAACTGCGGACGCGCCGAAACGAATTCCGGGCGAGGCTGGTAATAGATTTTTATTTATTTTTTTTTGTTTTGTTTTTCCTCCTCCCCCCGGCACCTGCCGTTTCGCATTATTCGGTGGGTGTTTCTCCCGGGCGGACAGCGACAGTCTGACGGGCGGTTCTGGTGCGGTGCGGACGGATCCGGACCCCATCACACCAAGACGCTGCGTTTCCCTTAAAAACAACCGCCGCGTTGCTGCGCAGCAAACCCTATTTTTACACCCGGCAGGCTTGACAAGGGGTCTTTTCGGCGGCAAATCGTACAGTGGCATTTGTTTAGTGCTGCTTTTTTTTTTTTAAAAAAAAAGAAAATTAAAATTAACTGTGATGTTGGACGCGTCGTCTTGTCGAAATGAACGCAGCAAGGTGTTCAACAGTGGAGGTGCGTCGCATTGAGGATCCGGTTGCCAGAGCGACGCCGATGGCCGGTTAACGGTGACATCGTCGCTCCGTTCAGATCTCCTGCGTTCGGGTTAAAGGTGTTGCGATCTCGCACCGCCGGTGGCGTTTCTGTAGAACAACCGCGGGGAGCGCAGCAGCAGCAGCAACCACCACCACCCCCTCCTCCTCCCCTTCCATCATCATCAACACCATCATCATCGGCCAGAGTTGACGTGAGCTAGCCGGGCTAGGGTGCGTCTGGATCTGCGATGTGTCGGCTCATCTGAGCGCCCGCCGCGTCGCCCCGCAACAGTTTCGGCATCATCACGCAGCCAAATTTGTCGTTTCAGCGGCTCCCCGGCGCTTCTCCCCACCGGGCTGACTTGTTCGCTTTCAAGTTTGAGCAGCTATGTCTGAAAACGCCCCCACACGAAGCCTGGATGACATCGACCTCGCCGCTCTCAGGGTGAGTATAAACACGCAAATCTGCCTGAACGGTTCCATTACATGTTGTTATGTAAAACCTGATTGCCCGTGACGTGACCACGGCTATTAAACACCAACGCAACAAAGTTGTGGTGAGATCAGCCTCCCCTGGCCTGCAATTTCTGCAGACATCTGCGCTCATTTGTGGGAGATGTGTGTATTTTTTCTTCCAAAAACTTGCCTGAATTCTTAAAATTGCAACAAAAAAAAAAAACAAGCCACGCTCTTTTCATATTAATTAGGAAGAAGGAAAAAAAAGATGTTGCATGTTTTTGAATTGTGACACATTGTTTGCATTGTCTGTTGCCAGATGTTTGGTCTTTCACAGCTGTCAGAGCCAAGAAGATGGGTTTGAATTAACATCATATGAAAATTCTAAGAGGAAAGATCATTATAATGACTAGTTTGCACCCAACCAATGCACTGCATTACAAATATCCACCAAATAAACTGAGTTAACCGAGTAAACTCTGCACCTTCCAGTGCATGAGGATGGGATCAGATGCTCGATAGTGGAGCCTTGGCTTTGCATTCCACTCTAAACAATTGGCTGTATTCATGGGATGGAAACAGGTTGGGAATCCTGTTCTCATCTACTGAATGCAGAGTGTTTGAGAGGTGGCCAGTCATCCCTGACCAACAGTAATTGTTGGAAAGTGAAATTCTGGTAAATGTGGGGTTTATCTTACTTCCAATTGTGTGCCAGATGTTTCTTTGGTAATTACTCCATGGTGAGCGACTCCAAGCCCGAATCTGTCTTTATTATAATTTTGGAATTGTGTAAACCATGAAAAAGTACAGTATTCTGTTTCGTTGTAGAGAGATAAGTGTTCAGTCTTATTCACCAACATTATGTGCATCCTTTTGATTGTAGACAGCTGTTTTCTTTTCAGTTTTACTGCCACCTGTTGATAAGTGGAACAGAAGAACAAACGGCCTGCATGTGTGAGATAAACAACGGATCCTCTTATTGAAATAAAAAATGGTGGAATTCTCAAGCATACAAACATTTTAGAGAACTGTTTGTACTTCGGTTGCTCATTTTCAATGATAGTGTTTAAGACCTTCTGCAACAACAGACCACTATACTCAAACACCAACCAGCCATTTTTTTTTGCAGCAAGCCTTTATTACAGTGACAATAGAATTTGAGACCACAACATTCTGTACTGTGGAACACGGAGTCCAAACATGTTACTGAGCTGCTTTTACTGATAGCATGGCATATTGCTACTGTTTCTCCACAGTGGTAATATGCTTTGTACAATGATGCTTTCGACAGAGGGAAATCCATTTTCCTTTCTGTTGAGGCACATTTGAGTCTTTCACTTCTCATATTTAACCAAGATTCACTTGTTACCAATTAGTTGTGATCCAAATATTCTAACAGATGTTTTTCAGAGCTTTTTGTGAACTCCCCACACCTGTTTCCTCTGTGAATATTTGTAATATGCGAGCAATCTGTGGGTATATATTTTGATAGAAGTTATAATGTGGTATTATTTATCTATTAAATGTGGGCATATAAAGATACTACAGGTTTACAGACTATTCCAAGTTGTTCTTGTGAGTCATTTTGATCCTCAGAGAAATACATTGACAACCTTGTGCTACAATTGATGTGGAAATTGTAGGTAGGACAGCTTTACAGTCCGGTAACCAGTCCGGTAAGGTCACAGACTCTTCCATCGAACAAATCATTTCATGGTCCTGCTGTAGTCTGATTGTCAGTTTGCTTGTACAAAGCACACATTGGAGACACAGGGTTAACATTTACAGAATTTTAACTTGAGCCTCAATTTGGAGGATAAGTCTATTGAGTTGAGTTTAGGACAAATCTCCAAACTCCAAAAGCCTCCCTTGTCCTTTTGGCACCCAGGGCTTCCAGGAGACAGAGGGAAAGAATCCAAAGGGAAACTGTTGAACTGTACCAAACAACAAGCATGTTTCTGTTGTTTGCCGCTCATCACCTCTTAGTGTTTTGGGCCATAAGAAGAAAAAAAAGTGACAAATGGCTGCTGTAAAAAAATATTTCACTGTAAAAGTCATGTGGGCATGATGATAATATGGGATTCAGATAAGAACGTAGCAACAATCCTTTGGAAATCAAACCCGTAAGATATTTAGTCTTGTGATTTTATTTTGTTGCTGTGAAACAAGTCTATGCTTGCTGTATTTGGCATAAAAAGGCTTTTTTCGTATGTGAAGAGGAAAAAAAGAAACTTTGAATAATACTACTACTGACTACTACTACTTTGTGCTTTAAAAAGCTTCTTTGGAAACAGTAGACCTGTTTACGTGACCATAGAATTTGGATAATTATCTAATTTCTGGCCCAGTCTTCAATACGATATGCTATATCAAGTTGTTATGTCATCGTGAGAAATCTGATTAATAGACCTAGATTTCTCACAAATACTGTGATGTCTTTGTACAAATATGTAATCTGATTTATTATTTTACATCTTGTGTTTAGAAAAAGCTATAGAATACAACAGTCATATAGTCACAACATAAGTAAAAGATAAGACCATGAACATGGTGTATCAAGGAAGGACAGCAGCAGTGTGTAGCCTATTTTGCAGCCTATTAGTTCCCACATTAGGACAGCCAGTGCTAAAACCTGAGGCATCACCATGCTGAACAAGACAAGACCAGATGTTGGGAAATAAAAAAAAAAAAAAAAAAAACCTGGAAGTTTTATTGTTAACATACCAAAATTAAATACATTTCCCATTTATCACATTTCTTGAGTGCATGTAGTGTTGGACATACATATCTATTTTATACAGAATATATGTTTTGTCGATATTAATCCACCATTTCAATATTTCAAAATGTGCTATACTAACATTTAAGACTATAAGATTTAAAATGTGATAATGAACACATCTGACACTGATACCTGGCTCTGAGTTAGCATTATTCTAATATCTATTCTATATATCTAATACTATATATATATTCTAATAAAAGTTCCTCACTGTTTCCCTTTTTCATCAGTATTCTGGAAATGCCCGTGTTTACACTTATCATGATGGGGTGGGGCTGTTGCACAGTCTTTGTCATCTCCCACTCCGCAGGAGACTTTAATTGGTCCTGAAAATCTATTCATCCAACAGCTACAGTCAGACAACCCTCCATGCATTTCTGGAGTCACCCTCTTGGTGTTATGGGAATATTATAGTGTATTTGAGTACTTAAATCACACACTACAGTCCTGCATCTTGCTGCACAGATTAGTGAAGGATCTCTTATGACATATAAGATTTGAAAATGATTGATATGATGTTGGAGCAGTGTAACCAGAGATTTTGAAATTATTAAAAAGGGATAGATTCCTCTCTCTTGCACCCCTGGAGGAAATGTATTGTCAGCATCCCTCATTACCGGTGTATTTTAGAGTTCATTCTTCAACTCTAACTGCATAAGACCTATTAGAGGATAGATGATTTATAGATGATTTATTTTATTTATTTATAACATTTTATTTTTTTAACCACCAACCCTTTCCGGCAGTTTGTTTGAATGCGCTGTTCCACTCATCAAATATAACTGTACCCTTCCCCTTATATTATCTCATTCCTCTCATCCCACTCTCTGCACTGGATGTGGGTGAAGCTGCCGCCCCTGCCATGCCACCCACATCATTACATTATTCTCTTCACACCTTTATTCTCCTGCTTGACGTCACACACCCCCATCCCCTTATATGTTCTTGTACGTAAGCTGCTTCAAAATGTGGCATATTTGTTTATATTATCGTGTTAACCTTTTGAATTTAAATTAAATTTGTGGCCATTTTATAGTTTCAGTATCAAGTCTTTCATATATAAATGCACCTTGTCTCTAAGGAATTATTTCCCTATGTGTTGAAGGTAGAAAACCCATCATTGGAAAAGAGATGAAAGCAGGATAGGTCACACTGTACATTCTAAACCCACAGCAGCAGTCTCACCACCCACACATTTTCTTTAAGCCATATTGAAATTGCTGGAAAGTGGAGCTGCTTGTCATTTTCCCCTGTCTCCCAAGGGAGGAGGGTTGCATAATTGAGTCAAAGCAGCCTCCTCATTATTAGTGCAATGTCTGAGTGAATTTAAATTTAATGAACAAATCAAGAAAGGGCTAAAAGTCCTGTTTGTTATTGTACCTCTGTGTTTATCTAATCTACATTCATTATATTGGGGTTTGTTTATTCTATTTGGAAAGACTTTTGTATTGGTAGGGATTGGCCAGGAAGGATTCATTCAGTTGATTATGTGGAATTGTGGGATTTGAATTGGCATGAGCATAAAAGTAGTAGCTAGACATGTTTGGGTTGTGTTCTCCTATAAGTGAAATGTGAGGATTCACTTTTGTATTGAAGTAGCACATTGATTAAATCAGATTGTACAGAACAAAAATGCTGTTATGTTCAGTCTGGGAGGGTGGATTGCAGTGTAAGAGACCACTTCTAACTACAGAGACAACGTGAAATAAAGCCTTTTGGCATTAAAGAGTAGCCTTGAGAAAAATCCCAATAAAGCAGCAGCAGTCACATACTAGGAAATCTTGAGTGTTCAGTTTTTCAGCTTCAGTTTTGCTTTAAAGGAAAAAAAAAAAAAAATGCTGTTCTATAAAGCAAGTCCTCTGTGGTTTAATGTGTGGCACTTATCTGTCAATCTGTGTGTGTATCACAGGATCCAGCAGGAATCTTTGAGCTGGTCGAGGTCGTGGGCAATGGGACATATGGACAGGTCTACAAGGTGAGGTTAATCACATCTGAATCACAGGGGACCTTGGGGGGAGGGAGGGAGGATTGTGCCGAGTTGCTTTAAAACTGACCAGACTAAAAAGCCACTCAACATATACACAAATTGGTTTTAAAATTGAGACGTTTCAGAGTTTTTAATTTTATTTTGATTTTTGGTATGTTCTTAATCTGAAAAATATAAGCCACTTAATTTGCAAAACACACAGGAGTTCAAGCATGGCTCCCCAGTTCTTTATTAGTTTTACAGAACGTTGTCACAGTGAACCAAATTGTTGACCCAGGGCCGTCATGTGAAGACCGGCCAGCTGGCTGCCATCAAAGTGATGGATGTGACAGAGGAGGAAGAAGAGGAGATCAAAGCTGAGATCAACATGCTGAAAAAGTACAGTCACCATCGCAACATAGCCACTTATTACGGTGCCTTTGTCAAGAAGAGTCCACCAGGACATGATGACCAACTTTGGGTTTGTCACCTCTGTACTCAGTCTGATGTTTTACAGTGGTGCATCTGACTTGCACTGATTCACCCTTCTTGTTTGTGGTTTTGTTTAGCTGGTGATGGAGTTTTGTGGTGCAGGATCAGTCACCGACCTTGTGAAAAACACTAAAGGAAGCTCTCTGAAGGAGGACTGGATTGCGTACATCTGCAGAGAAATTCTGAGGGTAGGGAATCAAAGTTGCAACAGTTCACAGAAAACTGCAGCAACAGTCACTCTTTACCGACTGCCGTCTGTGCTTTGTCTGCCTGCAGGGCCTTTCTCACCTCCATGCCCATAAAGTCATTCACAGAGATATCAAAGGGCAGAATGTGCTGCTGACAGAAAACGCAGAAGTCAAGCTTGGTAAATCAAATGCATGCGATCTTTTTTTTTTTGCATCCCCTGATGTGATGTATCATGTTCGTGCTGTATTATGCATTCGTTTTTGTATACCTTCAGTTGATTTTGGAGTGAGTGCTCAGTTGGACAGAACTGTTGGACGTAGAAACACTTTCATTGGCACTCCGTATTGGATGGCTCCTGAAGTTATCGCCTGTGATGAGAACCCTGATTCCACCTATGACTACAGGGTAAGCTCAGCAGTTTGTTTTCACACAAACAGGATTTAAAAGATTGAAGATAACATGGTTATTCGTTTATCTGACAGAGTGATATCTGGTCTTTGGGGATCACAGCCATCGAGATGGCAGAGGGAGCTCCTCGTAAGTACCCTTTTTTTTTTTTTTAACGTATATTTATGGTTATGTCATAGTATCTCTGCATTCAGATGTAATTTCTATCATCTGCTCATGCCAGTTATAAAAGGCGGTAAGAGTCTGTATCAATGACAGCTTTGCTGTCTGTACCCTCAGATGGCGAGCCGATTGACTGTAATCAAGATAGTATAGTCATAAGCTGGCAGGCTGATGAAGGCTGATTGCACAGATCTTGTCAGTTTAATAAGGAGAAGACCCAGCTGTGATATTTCTGTCAGACCTTACATTGTATCTGCAGCGTGTTGCAACCGAACAGTCCCTGTGTTCATGTGCTAGGCTACTAAAGAAATTTTGAAATTGAAAGATTTGAAAATATTTTGTTGAAACATAACCCTAATATTTTAGTACTAAAGAAATGCCTCTCAGATGAAAAAGAAAACATTCTTCCTTAGTCATCTTATTTTAATTCCAGCCTTCTTACATACTCATAATGTTTTGTGCTTTAGGTCATAGGAATGACCTATACCACTAGCCACTGAACCTCTGAGAAACTCACACACTTGACATGGAAACATATAGACTCAAGTGGTTCACCTGGAGTCTAGCCTTATTAAAAATGCATTTGTGGCACCATTATGGCTCCAACACACCATGTAGCTGCTGTTCTGAAAGACCTGAGGCATACAAGGCACCTGTTAAAGTACTGTTATGAATTATTTAGTATGTTCTTAGTCACTCAATCAGTTTCATAACTGGTGCAACTGGACTTTTTTGGTTTTAAATGGCCAATAATCCTGACTTATTATTGTCATGTTTGCTGTTTAGTAGTTTGTCCTGGAATGTACTTTAGCAGTGATTCTATTTGCATAAAAAACACTAAACAGGTTTAGCTGTTTGTAGACCATAGTTGTCTGAATTGACATTAAACTTTTTGTCTACTTATAGTTCTCTTTGCTGTACAAAACTGAAAATCATGTTAGGGGCACACCTACTGAATAAACAGGACAGTTGTTTCAGAATTGTTAACATGTTTAACCCCCATGTTAAATACATTTTCAGAGTAGGTGTGACTGCACACATTTGTTATGGCTAAAATAAAATCCTTTTCATGCCAGTGGCAATCAAGTTGTCCAAAAGAATGTGTTGCGTTACAAAAGCCTATTTACTGACAAAGTATAAAGCTAACCAGTCTGGTTTATCTACCTACGCTAGGAACACAATGACTCACATGCCTTGTTCTCACAGTGTAGCAGTAAGCCTGGGGCACTAGGAAATTTTGGATAACAGCAACTGCAGCCATGTTTGAAGAGACAGGAATATATGTAATAGACAATATTGTTCCAGCTTCCATATGGCATTGTTCAGATTTAAGTTGAAACTACAATATGTTATGTTTTTTTCAGCAGTAATAGGGGAATTTGATAATGTTTAACTTTTTCCATTTATTTATGTAGCCTTGTGTGACATGCACCCTATGAGGGCTCTCTTCCTCATTCCGAGAAATCCCCCACCGAAACTGAAATCCAAAAAATGGTGAGTTACCAGTCATCCTGCTGGGAGTTTAAATATTGGTGGCAGTGATCACTAATGTGTGGAAAGTGTCCAACTTTGTTCCAGAGTCCATAGTTTGATTAAACTTAATGTTGATGTATTACCATAAGGAATTCAACATAACAAATGTTAAAATGTTAGAGCATAAAATATATCTATAATCCTTTCCACCATCCCTAAATTTAGCCAACATTGCTCTCAGCCACATCTGAAGGAATACTAACATACTTGTGTTATTGTGTGACTCCTTTTTTTTTTTTTTTTTCAATAGAGGCACATTGACGCTGATCAACTTTGTGTAACTGAGCAGATCCGAATGGAATCTCATGCATTGGTCCCTCAGGGACCTTGGATCATACACACTAAATTTTCGTGTAGAGCCTCAAAGTGTCATGAAAAAATAAATTTGAGTTTAAGTGGGTTACTAATATTTACTCTAGCTGAGCGGTGCAATGGTTTGTGATTTGATAATGTAGCTAAGTGCTTCACTCTCAGGCAACCATACTTCCATGCACTTGTAGTGTTTCCAACAGTTCTGTCCACCTCTCCATGGCTCAGAAATAATGTAATAATGTAGTTACCATTCTTAAGCATAACAAAATAACAATACATAGAACTAAATTATTTGACTTAAACTACAATCTTTCATTTTCACTGGTACTGGGTCATCATGCTCCTTTTGCTTCCAATATTTATTAAATACTAATGGAAGATTATTATTATCATTATCCATCTGCATCACAGGTCCAAGAAGTTCATAGACTTTATAGAAGGATGTCTTGTGAAGACGTATCCCAGTCGACCATCTACAGAGCAGCTGCTCAAACATTCATTTATAAGAGACCAGCCCACTGAGCGCCAGGTCCGAATCCAACTCAAAGACCACATTGACCGTACCCGCAAAAAACGTGGAGAAAAAGGTGAGTGAGCAACAGTGATAGGAATGTGCCATCCTAACTTTGAATGTGACATCTTTGAATTTGGATTAATTGAACCTTGTTACAATGTAATAATAGAGGAAACAGAGTATGAGTACAGTGGTAGTGATGAAGAGGAGGAAAACCGTGGAGATGACAGAGAGTCTAGGTAAGTCACCCTCCCACTTTTATGACTGTGAATTTTGTTTACTGTGCAGCTAAATGTCCCCTTCATCTTCTAGTTCAATCCTTAATGTGCCTGGTGAGTCCACCCTCAGGCGGGACTTTCAGCGTCTACAGCAGGAGAACAAAGAGCGCTCCGAGGCCCACAAGAGGCAGCAGGCCCAGCTTGCTGCTCAACGTCGAGACCCTGAGGAACACAAGAGGCAACTTTTGCACGATAGACAAAAACGAATTGAAGAGCAGAAGGAACAGCGTCGTCGAATTGAAGAGGTATATTCACCCCAATAATTTGACTTTTGTTCAATAAATTACAGTGAAAAATTATTTTCTGTCCAACTGTCTTATAACACCGAAGCTATTTTCATATCCCATATTGAGCAATCATACAATTATCTTTCTCAGCTTTAAGAATCCTATAAACCCTTCTACTTGAGGTGTTTTAATAGTTAAGGCACTTATAGGTATTAATATTGTCACTTTGGCAACACAGATAGGTTAATTCCTTAAAATGTCAACCAAAAATGTTTGTGTTTTTCCTTTATGCTGACTGGCAACTGTTTATTTTTATTCATATTCTAATGGTAAAATAGTAGGGACTAGAGGGAAATTGAATACAGAGTACAGAGTCAAATATTTATGAGATGTATCAAAGAAAGTTGTCCAGATTTATTTTTCTACAATAAAACACCTCATCTGAGATCTAATCTGAGATCTAAACTTCTGGCTGGCTAGACCTGACACTATGACAGCAGTTGTGAAATATTGAGGCTTCTTTTGTTCTTATATGTCTTATTTTAAACTAGTATGTTAAAACAATGCAGTGTTATTGAACCTTGACCTTTGCTGGCTCATCTGAAAAGTGCAGAACTACAATCAAGTGCGCTAAAAAAAGGAGCTTCAAGTGTTTTGTGTACCTGCCAAATAGGAGATTCTCATGAGTGTGAGAGAGAGAAGCCCAAGGGGTTCATTTTCTGCTTTGTGCTGCAACATAGTCTTCCTTTTGGATAAAAAAACAAGTTTCGTAAACATGCGGTCTGTGATGATTTCATGTTTAAATATACTACCCTGAGTACTCATTTTACTGTCACTCTTCTCTCCCAGCAACAGAGGAAAGAGCGAGAGATGGTGAGGCAGCAGGAAAAAGGTCCCCATCGGAGACTTGATGATATGAGACGGGAGGAGGACAGAAGGTTGGCTGAGAGGGAGCAGGTAACCAATCACAGGAGATGCGAGACTGCCATCAGCCAGTCAGCATCGTGTGTGGGTGTGACCACCGGCAACACAGTAAAAGTAGCTCTGACGGTGAAATTCCAGGAGTAGGTTGCCATAGCAGCAAGGGTCTAAATTAGTGTATTTATTCAGAGATGAGTTTTATGTGGGTGAGCTCTCTGCTCTCTGCGTCTCTTGTGTTGTTTCCGGTCTACCCTCACTAACGCAAAGGTCTGCCGCCAGAGCAGCTCACCTATTGTATGAAAACACAGATTTAATGTTAGAATGTCCACAGATGTCACAATATACTGTTGAGTATTTCAAGAATTTGTCAAAAAGTGATCATCTATATATTAATTTGTCCCAATATCTGCAGCTGTCACATTGTTTATATGCTTTAATAATGAGTATTTCAACTTCTGAGTTAATACTTTACTGTTGTTGTTGATGAGAATCATCTTACATAACTGTTCCAACATTCATCCTCATTTGTCTCTTGTGCATTAATATGATACATTTCTGTCCTCTCCAACTCCTCAGGAGTTTATCAGGCATAAGTTAGAAGAAGAACAGCGGCAGTTAGAAATCCTTCAGCAGCAGCTGCTTCAGGAGCAAGCATTGCTTATGGTAATCACTTCACCTTACTGTTTTATGTATTTCCAATTAAAGCTGAGGTTACCCTTTTTTCAATATAATACTACAAATAACATTGGTGAATAAGAGTGCTCAAAAATATAGCTTCTTTGTAATGATATCAAAACAGATTTTCAGTAAAAGTCAACTTTTTCTATCTGTTACATCACATCTGCTGGTTTGTTAATGAAGATATTTCATTTTTTGGATATGGACGGCCTTGATCCATATTTTCCCAAATGTCTCTCATCTCTCATAAAAAGCTTGCCTTAAAAAAGCATGCATGACCTAGATTTTAGGGGCAGTTTGGGAAAAAAATTAGTGGAACTTAAGTGTTCAGACATCTTTGAGCTTGCTCATGCAGAGCTAAAAAAAAGTTGTTCTCATTTGAATTAATCATAGACTTTGGTCCATGCTCCCTTTTTTTAAAATCCAAAACTTAAAAAAAAAAACCTGATCACTGATTGCTAATTTTACAATGTGTATATCCTGAGGGACCAGAGCTTAGAGAGGATGGTGTCCCATAGTTTGAGGGTACTAATATTAGCCGTAATAATTACATAACTGATGTGTGCATTAAAACCTGAGATCAAACGCTTTAAGGCTGTTAGATCATAGAGCTCAGAGTTTGCAGAATCAGGTATGAAATATGAATGGATCCCCTGCTCTTTTTTCCATTCATGGTCACCGAAAAAATGTTCTGTATTTGACTTTAAAAGTAATCCACAACTTAATACCAATACATATCCATTGAGATACTTAAAGTAAGCTTTGTGGTTAATTGGTTTAAGCATTATATAAATGGCAGTACGTGAATTATTCGCTCTGTGAGAAATTATTTTACCATTAATTCATCTCTGAAGTATTCATTGTCCTCATTCTGATAACACTGGTATTCAAAGGGCTGTACATTATAAAGAAAAGTCAACTTCCTCGTGTTGAATTTTAATAAAAGAAATGATAAATGATAGAAATTGTAATTTAACTGGTGTAATAAAAATGACACAATCTTCCTAAACCCTTCACTTATTTGGATGAAATCAGTTATGGATAATGTTGTGGTTTGGCATATGTCCTGGTCTGATTTATCTGGCAGATGTAACGACTAAAATTATTTTCTCTGTTTAGGAGTATAAACGCAAGCAGCTGGAGGAACAGCGTCAGTCAGAGAGACTGCAGAGGCAGCTGCAGCAGGAACATGCCTACTTGGTGTCTCTGCAACAGCAGCAAGAAAAGAAGCCCCAGCTCTACCATTATAACAAGAATCTGGACCCAAACAACAAACCTACCTGGGCCCGTGAGGTACAGGTTGAAACATTCCCTCTGACACTAGTCTTCTAATGCACGCCAGCCATCTGAGGTATCCTTCTTCACCGTCAATCACCCCTTCATCTAGGTGGAGGAGCGAAGTAAACTCAACAGAGGGGGCTCTCCTAAAATCTGCACCACTGTCTCTGACACTGCCATCCAGTCACGCTCTGACTCAATCAGCCAATCAGGAGTTGTCCAGTCTGCTCAAACACCACCCATGCAGAGACCTGTGGAGCCTCAAGGAGGGCAAGGAAAGGTGGGTGCTTAAAATTTAAGATATTAACCAACAAAACATGTAACCGCTGAAGCTTTTAACCCTTAAGCCATGAGGTGCTTTACATTTTATTCTCTATTCTACTCTATTCACACCCCCCCCCCCTTTCCCCTCCTATCATTTTACAACTGTTATCTTTGAAACAAATGTTTCTCTACCTCGTCTTACTTGTGTCATGTTCTTCCTTCTTCCTCACTCTTTGCTACTTCTCCTGCCTGGTGTGGTGTGCTGCGCCTGCTGTCCTCTGCAGTTTCAGATGGCTCACTTGGTTCCCCTCAAGCCTTACGCTGCACCTGTCCCTCGCTCACAGTCACTCTGTGACCAGCCCACTAAGACCATGTCCGCCTTTCCCACCCAGGATCCTTCCCTTACACCCACACCCCGTCCCAACCACTCCAGAGAGTTAGTGCGTCAAAACTCTGACCCCACTTCAGAAATTCCAGCACCACAGGCACACCTCATCAGAGAGGAACGAGGCCCCTGGATACGCCTGCCAGATGTGGAACTTCCACCTAAGGTGAGATTTAGGTTTGACTGTCAATATGACATTTGCTTGAATTTTTTTTTTTTTCTGCTTTTGTTTTGTGTGATTACATTTTGAAAGTAGGCTTGATGCCTGACTCATTGCACAGTAACAGGTGTAAAGAAGCAATTAAAATGCAAACATTTTTCAGTTTAACCTTTGTTTTTGCTACGTACAATTAAATAAGAGATGGCGTTTCTGTCAGATTCCCCAGAGAACAGCTTCTATTGCCACAGCTCTCAATACCAACCTTACTTCGGGCATCAGGCATCCAGTAAGAGCAAGGTACTGCCAGATTGGATATGCTGATGCTATCAAACCTCTCATTGAACAAGCAAGATGTGATTCATAAACCATTCTGTATTTTAAATGTTCCTTCATGGTAGTAATCCCGATCTCAGCCGCAATGATCGTTGGGAGAGAGGGGACAGTATGAGTGTCATATCTAATCTCCCCCAAACTGGATCTCTTGAGAGGCATCGCATCCTGAGTGAGTCTCTGCTCCCTCCTATTTGTCCCAGAAGACTGTCATTAGCAGCAGGCCTGCTTTTAATCATAAAACAATACTTCATCTTCACATTTGCAGGCTCTTCCAAAATGGAGTCACCCATTCTCTCCCATGATAGCCGTCACAAGCCAGGGGAGTCTCGCACCTCCTCCCGCCCTGGGCGTCCTGCTGTAAGTGGTTCTTACAGTACAAACGACCATATTTATTGTCTCCAGTATTTACTTGTTTTGGTGACACTAAATGGATGCACACAAGAACAGAGAACACTAATTTGCTGACATGGGAATTTTGAATATTGTTTCCTCATAGTTGCACCGTATCTGTCCCTAATCCCTATTTGTTTACTTCAAAAAATGCAGAGTTACAAGAGGGCTATAGGGGAGGTTAGTGTTTCTGTGTCAAATGCTCATTATTCCTGCATGGGTTACTATCAGTTTTGTCTTTACATTCGCATATTTATGTTTATTTATTTTGAAATCATCTGATATGTGATTTCAATTTCATATATTTTAGGTATGTATATATTAGTACTGGGCAATGATTAAAATCTGAATTGCAATTATGATTTTTCCGTGATTACTTGCACTATTATGAGTAAAATTCAATGATATCACTGCAGTTTACATTTATCCACTTCACAGTGGTATTTGTCAGCTTGCCTTGCTGTGGTTTATTTGTACTTTCTCCATTGTTTGCCAGAGCTGTTTTGAGCCCTCCCTCCTCTATTTTGAGTGACAGACTTGCTGCAACAGTATTATGTCTAAACCCAACCCGTTTGTTGGTTGAGACACATGATATCATACATCCAAAGCCAATACATACCCCCCTTCCTTGAATCAGTTGCTATGTGTATTCAGAGGCAGTTTCCATGGATTTTTAAAATACTGTTTATTGACAATAGCACGTTAATGCGCCCAGCTCTAGTATATATTGACTTTTTGTTTTACCTTATTGAAATCACACCCTTGGTTCAACTATTGTAACCACTCTGTTATTTACATTGCCATTACCTCATAGCTTCTGGATTCTGTCATTGTGTCGCCAGTTTGTCGCTGATGATCCATCACCTTCACTTTTCAGTGAACTGTCTTACATGCAGAATTTCATATATCTGCAGTGCTACAACCCTACTAGCTCGTTTAAATCTAATGTTGCTATATGTGCATAGGACCATGGCCTCTTTGCCAAAGAGCGTGCCGAAGAACAGCCACGGCCACCTGTCAAAGCCAACGATTACTCTTCCTCTTCCGAGAGCAGTGAGAGCAGTGAGGAGTGTGAGAGTGGTGAGGGGGTAGAAGAAGAAGAAAGCCCCACAGATCGGTAAAAGTAACATAAATGATTGAGCAAACAAAGAATTTATTTTTCCATTTTTAAAACCTGCTCTGGGTTCTTCTTAAAAGTCTTAGTGTATGGTTTAATTTTTCATTGGTGTAATTCACCCAGAAACAACACAAAAAGCACACAAAAAAGTACTAGACAAAGGAAGTTAGTATATTACAATTATACAATACAATTATATTCTATATTATTATCATAAGAACATTCTGGATCCAAGTCAGAAAATATATCAAAATATAGAATGAAACAAAATGTCACTAATTGGACCTGTCCAACTTCTCTAGTTTCTTTGTGTTTTTTTTTCTGTAGTATGCTTGCCTGTAGTACTGCTATGTGGTTGTTGACTTTTATTCCTCTTTTGATTTCAGTAACAGGGATGCAGACACAGACTCAGTTAACACTATGGTGGTTCATGAAGATGAAGGCGAGGGTGGAGAGGAAGAACAAGCTGGAGGCTATGGAGATCAGACTATGTTGGTGCAGAGGGTGAGTCACATGTACCGTATATATGTGTATATATATGTAATGCTTAAAAAGCATTGCGATTTGAAGAACATCAAGACATCAAACAGAAATGGCTCATGGTAGCATTTATCATCACACCTCAGTGTAGTATGTAAAGATAAATATTACAGGTATTCAGAAAGAATGAATCGAACAGACTGCTGATTTATCTTTTGTGAGCAGTTAAAATTATTTTAGAGGAATGTTGAGCAAATGGCTTCTAGGGTAATAATTTTGGACTATTCATATTTTTATTTTATGTGAGGCATCTAGTGTTCAGATAATTCCTGCAAAGGCAGAAAGATAAGTCGGCAACAGCCTGTACTACATCCTGTAGATAGTTTGTGATTAGAGACAGTAGTAGCTTTACATCAGACAATGACACACTTTGTAGACAGAACACCAGATTTAGGCATTGGTACCTTTTAGTGTAAAACCTACAAAAAAGCCAATAAAACATTATCACTTTTGTAACTCTTACAAGAACAAAGGTCTATAATTGTGTGCTTCGCAACACGACAGCCTGGCATGTCCTGTTGTCTGTAAGGTGGCAGTAATGACTATGGTGATGAGAGTCTGTGTTGGGTCTGGTTTGGCACAAATGTATTGTTTGGCTGTGACTGTAACTTTTTACTTGTTTTTGTCACCACTGTTGCTTCACTGCATGTGGTCACTTGTATTTGATGAAACAGGCCTTCCTGATATTACTGTTATGTGATATGAAACTGTGTTTTTCTCTTGAAGACCCCAGAGAAGCACAGCCATAATGGCTACACTAACTTGCCAGATGTGGTTCAGCCTTCCCACTCCCCCACTGATTCAGCCTCCCATTCTTCCCCTGGGAAGGACTCTGTTTATGATGTAAGTTACTGATTCTAAATATATCGGTCCTAACTTCCTGGTTTATTTTTATGTGTTCCGTGTCTTCATTAGACAGGCTCTCCATAACACGGTCTATTCCAGTCTAGTGTGTCAAACCAGTTGCAATGGCAAGTCTGTGCTGCAAACACTGCACAGCTCATAAATCCTCTCTGCTCCAACAGTATCAATCCAGAGGTTTGGTTAAAGCATCTGGAAAATCCTCCTTTACGACTTTTGTGGATCTGGGCATGTACCAGTCACCAGGAGGAACTGGAGATAACATGTCTGTGTCTGGTGAGTCAGAAGCCCAGCTCGAAGTTACAAAACAGTCCTTACCTTTTTTGAAACCTATTGCAAAACAACATTCTTCTGGGAAATAATATGATCAACTTTTTTCTTTTTTAACAATACCCCCCCCCCCAGTTAATTATAATATCTTGTTGCGGTTTACACTTGTTAACCTCTGTTGTTTCTAAAATAGGATCCAGGTTTGAGCAGCTGAAGATGGAAGTGCGAAAAGGATCTATGGTGAATGTTAATCCCACCAACACACGCCCGCCTAATGACACGCCTGAGATCCGCAAATACAAGAAGAGGTTCAACTCTGAAATCCTGTGTGCAGCACTCTGGGGTGAGGGGAAAAAAGACTCAAAACAGCCATACTGGTGTTCAACTGCAGAAAAATATTAAACACTCAGCACAATCTTAACCAGATAATGTTTGGAACCAGCACATTCTGAGAGATGAGTTAGATAGTTGATGCTGCATCAGAGCCAATTAAGTCTTTCTATTTTTGTCTATGGCTTGACAAATGTTATATAATATTCCTTTCTCAGGTGAATAAGCTGTACATTGGTTTGTATTTTCAGGTGTAAACCTTTTGGTTGGCACAGAGAATGGTTTGAAGCTGCTGGACCGCAGCGGTCAGGGCAAGGTCTACCCCCTCATCAACTCCCGTAGATTCCAACAAATGGATGTGCTCGAGGGTCTCAATCTGCTCATCACCATATCAGGTTAGGAATGCTGCTCGTAGTCGGGACAATCAGCCAGAGCTTTTTAATGAGATGCACATTATCAGTCTGCCAATGCCGCCGCTGCTTTTCATTTATATCGGACTCATCAAATTCCAGAAATTAGAGCACAAATCAGTTGCAATTTTATCTAAAAGGTCAAATGACTTCTTGATCTATTAAGGCAAGAAAAATAAGGTGCGTGTGTATTACCTGGCCTGGTTGAGGAATAAGATCCTCCACAATGACCCTGAGGTGGAGAAGAAACAAGGCTGGACCACAGTGGGGGAGATGGAGGGCTGTGTACACTACAAAGTGGGTGAGTGGCTAATAGATGCTCTCTGCTTCTGCTGTCTTATTTGGATCTTCAGTAACGCCTCTGAAGCATGCAGCTGATTGTGTTTACTGTAATGTGAGCCCTCTGTGGTTACTTTCTCCAGTGAAATACGAGAGGATAAAGTTCCTGGTTATTGCCTTGAAGAATGCTGTGGAAGTGTACGCATGGGCACCTAAACCTTATCACAAATTCATGGCTTTCAAGGTAAGTTCCAGGTTAAGATGGATTCTTTTTTGCTGATTACAGATGAAGCCTCAAAGTTGCTGATGTGCTGTCTTTGAACCAGTCTTTTGCAGACCTGCCACACAGACCTGTCCTGGTTGACCTTACAGTAGAAGAGGGTCAGAGGTTGAAGGTCATCTACGGGTCTTGCGCTGGTTTCCATGCCATTGATGTAGATTCTGGAAACAACTATGACATTTATATTCCAGTTCATGTAAGTTGGAATATTGTGAAATCTGATTTTGAGGATGTTTGTTGCAGCCTGACAACTACTATAATTAATAGAAGCGTTTCAATTTGTAAAACCCAGACCTGCCCTAAACAGGAGAAGATGATTTTCTTGCATTTCAGCTGTTGTAGCTTGTTTTACTCTCGGAAAACTGTTTGTGATGTAAAACAGATTCAGAGCCAGGTGACGCCGCATGCAATAGTGTTCCTGCCCAGCTCAGACGGCATGGAAATGCTTCTGTGTTATGAGGATGAAGGCGTCTACGTCAACACCTACGGCCGGATCATCAAGGACGTGGTCCTGCAGTGGGGCGAGATGCCCACATCTGTTGGTACGACTCATATCCACAAATACAAAACGATGCTGTGTAAATAAAGAAATAAATGGCTGACATCACATTTCGCCCACAGCTCACATCTGCTCAAATCAGATCATGGGCTGGGGAGAAAAGGCCATTGAGATCCGATCAGTGGAGACCGGCCACCTTGATGGTGTATTCATGCACAAAAGAGCTCAGAGGCTGAAGTTCCTCTGCGAGAGAAATGATAAGGTAAGGCCGATCCCTTCACCGGCAGCAGCTGGACTTGAAAGTGTCGCCGACATCCGAGGGCTCACTGTGTGTGTGCTGTTCGGCAGGTGTTCTTTGCATCCGTGCGGTCCGGGGGCAGCAGTCAGGTGTACTTCATGACCCTGAACAGGAACTGCATCATGAACTGGTGAAGGAACTGTGGTGGAGGACGGGGTGTGTTCAGAGAGCCTCAGAACACACATGCACAGCGATGAGACAAGGTCTCTGTCACTACAGTCACACTAAGAACCCTCTTAAGATGAACACACATTTACAGTCGCATTCCAGATCCTACTGAGACCTCTCATAATGCTGTCTCTTCAATCACTGAGAGAAATCACTGACAAGCTTCAAATGTTAATACCAATAATGAATCAGTACTGTATATAATCCTACGCCTGTCTTCAGTGACTTTATTTGGTAGACCTGTGTTCTGTCGTGATGATTTAGTTCCTAATTGTGCAGTATGTTAAAAGCATTCCTTGGTGGTTCTGCAGGAGGCTGTGAAGGAGGAATTCTTACCGATTATAGTACGTCCAAACAAAGCTGTAAATAGGTTGCACCTCTTACTCGGATCTCAATCATTTGCAGCCATTTGATATCGTCTTCACTCACAGGCCGACACATAGAAGTCAAAGTGTCTTTCTGCACATGAGGGGGTTCCAGAAGTAAGAGCTGACTGGAGTGAGAACACAGCAGTATGCTAAAGTTTTAGTCAATCTTAACTTGCAGCCTTGCTTTTGACAGACTTATTCTCACGAGGCTTGTTTGAAGACGTCTAATAGAGTTGAGTTTGATAAAAACACACTGTCCTGATAGTACTGTTGCGTTATATGAAACTGAATGAAAACCAGTCAGAAGTGTCATATATGTGCAGTACACACAAGAGTACTGTAAAATCTCCAGCTTTGCCTTTAAGTGAAACCATCGGGCTTGTATCTTTGTTTCCATAGATTTACAAAATATAAATATTTGTTATTTATATGTAGTGTTTCTGTATTGGTATTAGCCTACTGGTATCTTTCATTTTACTGTAATTATATTGCTATTATATTGCAATATTGTGGAGTCCATTTGAAGGAGGAGTTGTGGGCTGGTGATATTTGGATGACGACATACGCATGAGTAGATCGGAGGAACATGGAAGGGTGACCTTATCTACTGTACTATATTTTAGTTGTTCACTGGTGTGGAACTTTTGTCCGTGTATCAGTATCGTTTGTTCAGGGGATCGCAGTAGAATGTGTCTCAGTCCAGAGGAAGATTTAACGCAGGGTGACTGCAGCACCATCCAGGGCTCCACCTTATCAGGCACTTTGGAGAATGCTGCTGTAGCCCACCAGACTTAATATATTTTATATCTCTGCATTCAGCCAAAGTGGCCAGCGTATTCTGAATTTATATCAGAGGGGTGGAGTTGAAACGATGACTTTAGAGATTTTGAGCCAAAATGCTTCCTATTAATCACTAAATAATGTTCCTTTCACATCAGCAGTCCTCTCACTCAAATCAGAGTCACTGTTGGGAAGAGATCTGCTTATTTGGAGTGCAAACATTTCTGCTTTCTTTAGAAAGCTGTCTGCCCCCATTAACTAAGCAGCAAACCAGTTTGACCCAGCAGGAGAAATCAGCCCTGCAGCCTAATATTCTAGTGCAAACTGGTTGACAATTACTGATGTGTAGAGTGTATGTGTATATTCTAGTTGTGAAGGGGACGTTTGCCCGTGATCAATATGATTTTCACACCAAGGACATCTATTTTACAGAGCCAAAAAAAAACGAAAGCCATTGAGAAAGCAGTGAGCACGTAATCAAAAATAATTACACAGATGGTTCATTTTATGTTGAGAAAATAAAACCATAAATGGTGGTGAAAAGCACTTTCACGACCATTTACAGGCACATGTTAATAGACTTGCATGTAAGTAGTTGAGTATATAGTACTGTACCAGAGTTTTCCCTCCTACAGAATGTTTTTATTCCTGATTAACTGTTGTCTACCATAACTCACATTTCAGGTTTCATAATCACACAGATCTCGTGAAATTCTAACCTTTTTTTTAATCAATCTGCCATGTTTACAGTATAAGCAGTGCCTTGGAACTGGGAAGCTCAAAGGTTTATGGATAGACAGATCCCCCATGCTTCAAAAAACAAACAAACAAACAAAAAAAAAAAACGCAAAAGCTTGTTATGAATCTTCTTTTCTGTCATGTGCCAGTTAAGTGCGCTTAAGACAAATCCAGAATGGCCTGTAGATCGACTCGAAATGCTCTTTGGCACCACAATAAGCGACCTAATATAATCAGCAGGCTGTCAACCGTGACAAAAAAAAAAAAGTTGCAATAAAAGAGTAAATAAATGTCCGTTTATCCAGCGGAACACGTAGAGTGTGACAGCGGGAGCTAGTATAGAGAAAAGCCATATGTATGAACCAGAGAAAGTAGATCCAGATCAGCTCTGTGACATGAGCTGGAGGAGCTCAGAGCTTATTCTTTAATGATTGTGTGACCTTGTAGTGAGATTAGCTCCATAAGAAAACCCTATTTTATAAAAATATGTAAATTAGCCTATATTGAGACATAAACGTGAATGTACATCTATAAGAGGTTTGTATTTATATGACAGCGTGTAGCCCTCTATTAAAGCACAACGCATCTGAGGCTGAGGGATCAACGTCAGCGTAACAGTGAAAACAGTCAAACGGACTTTTATCCCCCCCGTCTCATCTTCTGTCGCGTACACCAGTCGCTTTATGCGGAATGTCAGTCGCTGCTGTTTTTCAGTTTCGGGTGGAAAAACTTGACGTGAGTCTGGTCACGAGGGCCGTGATTCACACCTTTCCGTGAGTCACGCTCACGCTGGCGGCCCCGGTCTCCGCCGGCGACCTTGGTGCCCACACGACATCCGCTTGCTTACCGGGCGGCGCTTACGTTGGTTGTGAGCTTCGGAGCTTTTGGGATTCGCCGGGATTAAAAGAGGCTGCATGGAGTGTTTGGGTGGAGTGAAGAAATAGTAGAGAGGTTCTGTTAAGTGATTAATTATTTTTCTCTTAAGCAATACTAGTATTTGAACAAATCAGAGGTGGTTTTTCCATGTCTGACGGGAACTGATTCTTCAGTGACTGTTGGCGGACTAAAAGTAGGTTGACTCGTCTTTTATTGTTTCTATTCTTTTGTTTGGAAAAAAAAAACGGATGCTTGTTGGTTTGTTGTAACAAAACTACAGAAACTGCCTTTTTGAATGGATTATAGTTGCATTATAGTCTGATGAGGCACTGCAGTTCTGATGGATTAGCAGCCAGGAGCGAGGCAGACTTCACGCAGAGAGACGAGGATCTTTGGACAGAACAACAGTATCTACGATTCTTTTCTCGTTCTGTTTTTTTTTTTTTTTTTTTTTTTTTTTTAAAAGATGGTAAACATCTTTGCGGTAGTCGTGCGTGCGCCTCTGTGTTACTTGTGCGAGGTCAACTCCAGATTGTATTTCATAAACTGATAAACTTTCAAAAGATTATGTTGAATTAATTCATGTCTTAATACAGAATTGTTTGGAAAATAAAATCCTCGATCTCACTTTAACCCCAGTTGGTGTCTGTTGTCATTTCACATCTTGCACACACTAACGGACCAGCCGAGTATCGTGTAATACCCGCGTGTTGCCACAAGATGGCGCTAAAGCCGCATGCTCTCACTCGATCCCTTTTCGTCAAGTTACACTAAATTAAATTTACTAATGTTATGATTCCTACTTAATGTTTGGTTTACATTCTTAATGTTTGGTTTACTTGAATTGGATTTATTTCCTCAAAACTCTCATTTTATTTAACTGCGTGACCCTGGCCGGCTCCCCCTGGTGGCTGAAGGCAAAAATACGCAAAAGCGGAAGCTTTTCCTGTATGAAACATTTATTGCAATATAAATCAACACAAAATGATGCACAATAAAATACTCTGACCTGCTTTTATTTATAAATGTCTATGATTAATAATTGATGACAAAAAAAAACCTCACCGCTAACAAGAAAGGGAAGTGCGGGTACATAATCTCAGTTCAAGCTTGTCCACACCAAATGTGCTTCTTAAAAATATCGTATGACGTCATTTGTGACACGTAAAAAGCCCTAAGAAATAAGAGAAATGAAATTGCTTAGTGATTGTTTAAAGAAGAAAAAAAACAGTTTAGCACATTTCTAATTGATGTGTACAATTAACAAGAAGCCACAATCGTCAACAGGAGAGACTATTTTTTTTATTAATATGTACAATTATACCATCATACTGTCCAGATAATACAGTGACAGAGTCAAAGTAAGAATTCTGGCTCCTGCTTTATTTTTCCATCATGGCAGAGTACTCAATGGTGTATATCTCCTGTTAAATGAACTTTATCAATATTCTCTATTCATAATTTTCATGTGTATCTGAGGCACACGGGGAGAACAGGAATAAAAGAAGTGTAGAAAAGAGAAAACAAAAGACGTTCTGTCCTGTATGTGGAGGTATTTATCTATAAAAATCAGTGTCTTTGATGCCGAATGAAGTTTGGATGTTTGGACTCGAATCAGCCTGTCTGTCAGTGGTTATCAGAGGTTTCACCTGATTCTTCCTTCATGTTTGTGTGAAAGAGAAAAGTTATCTGATGTGCGTTTTGGACCTCATCGTAAACAAAGACAGAATTGTCCAAGGATGCCTTATCCTCTATTTTTAGGTTGAGGAGCAGTGTTCTCGCAGAAAGTGTGTGCGTGTGTGTGTGTGTGTTCAATGTGATAAAAGGCGTAATAGTGATGTTTGTCTTTATTAAAGCAGCTGAAGTTCCATCTGTAATTGGTCACGTATTTATATTTTACAGATTTGTGTGTGTGTGTGTGTGTGTGTGTGTGTGTGAAGACAGACCTAATTCATATATATTATGTACAGTAAAATACTGAAGGTTGCTGAGTTGTACATACATACAGTGAATACAGGGTGCAAAGATTGTGTGTGTGTGTGTGTGTGTGTGTCTGTGTGCGTGTGCGTGTGCATGGCTCAGTTCCAGATCTTAAGGAAGCTGTCCCAGGACCCAGTACACACCGCCATGCCGTCATCCGTCACGCCCAGACAACTCACACGATTGTCATGGCCGGCCAGGACTCCTGCAGGAGGGACAAAGTCAGACAAAAGAGGACTTGTTACAGTCGAATGTTTTCCTCCCGACCGGGAAAAAAAATAACTCGTTTTAAAAACCGCACGGAACACAGCGATCCAGTGTTTACTACCTCCTCCACATGGAACACAGAGCAGCCTGTTCAGCTGGAGACCAGCGCATCTACTGACATTTGGAGAAGACTTATTTTATTTTGACAACTTCGCTCTGAGCAGCCCCCCCCAAAAACGGAACGGAACGGCCAAGTGGGAATGTCGGACCCTCGGCTTGGTTTCCCGTTTCTCCCCCCCCGTTTGCGACGGATAAAATTCGCCAAACGGGAAACACGAGAAGAACCCGCCGAGCCGTCTCGGCAGCCTCGGGAACCTCGGGCGAAAGGAGCACGAGGTCGCCCGCATCGCTGTCGATCGTTGCGCGGAGGAGGCGGGAAGACGAGACAGAGAACCGCCCCCCCCTCCCCCACCCCCCCCTCCAGAAAAACCAGTTTGTCCCAGTAGGACCTCCAGTAGGACTCCCATCGCCCGTCACAAGGTAAAAGATCCAAGAAAAAAAAAAAAAAAGAGATCAATGGCCTCAACCTCGCCCCGCCCACCTGCTCGGTCGCCCTTCATGGCGTCCCAGATGTTGCAGTTGAAGTCGTCGTAGCCGGCCAGCAGCAGGCGGCCGGAGCGCGAGAAGGCCACCGACGTGATGCCGCAGATGATGTTGTCGTGGCAATAGAGGCCGAGCTCCTGGTCGGCGCGCAGGTCGAACAGCCTGCAGGTGGCGTCGTCCGAGCCCGTGGCGAAGGCGCTGCCGTTGGGGAAGAACTATGGCGGGGGGGGGCGGGTCAGAGAGGTCGGGTCAGACAGGTCGAAAAAATAAACATTAAAAAACAAAAAAAACACGACGTTATCACGTGGCTCCGCCCCCTCCCCCTGCCCGCCCGCCCGCCCGCGACCTTTGACCTGCGGCCCCACTCACGCAGATGGCGTTGATGTCCGACTCGTGGCCCGTGAACGTCTGCCGGCACATGCTGTCCCTGATGTCCCACAGCTTGACCGAGGCGTCGCACGCCCCCGACACGAAGGTGCGCTGGTCGGGCGCCAGCGACAGGCTCATGACGTCGCCGGTGTGGCCGGAGAAGACGGTGGTCTGCTGGCTGGTCTCGATGTCCCACAGGGCGCTGGCGCCGCAGAGAGGACAGGTCAGGAAGAGCGCCCCCTCGAGGAGGCTCCACCCCCCCCTCCTCACCATGTGGTGTCTCCTGAACTGGTGATGATCTGATTGTCGTCGATGAAACGGCAGCACGAAAGGTAACCTGAGGGGGCGGAGCAAAGGCTCAAACAGGTCTGCGTGGGCGTGTCCCCCCCCCCCCAACAGTTACCGGCCTCACCTGTGTGACCCGGCAGTTCCCTGCTGACCCGGACGTTGCCCTCCCGGGTCTTCAGACAGTAGATGGAGCAGATGTTGTCCAGGCCCCCGCAGGCCACGTAGTTTCCCGAGGGGGCGTACGCGCAGGTCATCACCCAGGAGGAGCGCAGCGGAATGGCGTGAATCTGGAGAGAGCGAGAGAGAGAGGGGGGGACGGGACTGGAACCCGCTCTCGTTTCCGGGGTGGGGAGGGAAGGCCGAACTGGGAACGACCCCCCCCCCGCCACCACCCCAGAGAGTTAGGGGGCGGGCCTTACCTTGTTGGTGGTGTAGCTGTCCCACACGATCAGCTTTCCATCCTGGGAGGCACTGACGAGGAGCCTGCAGGGACAGACGAGGTAGGGAGACGGTCCTGTGAGCGGGGGGGGACCGTGGATGGGTCTATGTGGGATCTTTCACAGAACTTTTAAGAAAACCCTCGCCATGACTGCCGGTTTGGATAAAACCGGGAGAAGGCAGCAGGCGCTCGCTTCCTGGATCGGGGCCGATGACATCATTCGCAGCCAGAAACTGGAGGCGTGGTTACACGACACGGCGGGGTTGGATGTGTGTGGGTGGGTGTGTGTGTGGGGGGGGCTCACCTGGAGTCTGTACCCCAGTGCATGGCGTAGATCTTGGCGAGGTGACCCCGGAGGGTGCGCCTCGTCCTCATCTGGATCCGCCCGACTGGATCCAGACCAGCGGTTATCTGTGGGGGGGGGACAGGAAGAAGGTGTCTGCTCTCTGAAGGCTTTAAACACTCCAAAGATCTGGACCACGGTCCCGGTCACCGACCTGTGTCAGGGTGGAATCTCCGCACGCTTTCCTGGCATCCTGACGGACAGATTAAAAGCACCAAGTCTCAGCGTATGTGTGGTAAACTCCCGATGGGGGGGGAGGGGGGGTTAGAAAAACCGGGACTCACTCGTATCTGGTTCCGAAGCTGCTCTGCTTCCTGACGAAGCTGCTCCAGCTCACTCATTCTGGATGCGTCCGAGGTACCTGTTCAAACATCGGACCGAGCACAGCATAAGGAAAAGCCGCCGGGATTAACTTTCATAATCCAGGAATCAGCTTTCACCCAAAAAAAAAAAAAATCCTGAATCAATTAAGTTAAATTAAGATCATTATTTTATAACACGGTTTGCCCCAGATTTAGGAGCAACTGGTGGTGGTGGTGGTGGGGGGGGTGAAAAAACCTGACATATTTTAATCCCTGGGGTTTTAAAACCTTGACCTTGTAATCTGTTTATGTCTCATCAACCATAGCAGAGGAGAATAATCTGTGCAGACTGAGCTGCTATCGCATAATAAGCTGCAGATACTGAGCGAGCCCTCACTGGAGGGCTTTTTTTTGGTGTGTCTGTGTGCGTGCGTGTGTGTGCGTGCGTGTGTGTGTGTGTGTGTGTGTGCACTTACAGGATGTGCAACAAATCAGAAGTATTTTGGTTTCCTCGGTAATCTGAGGTTGTGCTGCAGCACCTCTAACCCCGGCGCGGCTGACGCGTCGGCGCGGAGACGAGCGACGCCGCAGCTCCCATCAGCGCCTCAGTAGGAAGCAGCGTTTCCTGTTTCTGACGCTTCCACGATCAACCAGCTTCCCCAACGGGGTGTTTCCATTTCGCATTTGCGAAGCGGTTCAACGGCGCACGGGAGGGGAAAGGGGGGGGCGGGCGGCTACAGTAGGTCACGGCCCCCTCTGGGACCTGCGACCAGATGGATCACACACACACACACACACACGGCTCCGATGGAAGCCATCATCACGTGTCTCGGTCTCCGAGCACAGCTGCCCCAGCCAGCTTCAGCAACTGACTTCAGCTACACCCCCCCCCCCAACACACACACACACACACACACACACACACACACACACACACACACAAAACGTTTGGAAGTTCTCCGCCTGAGACCTAAACGCAGAGAACAACACCATCCACCAACTTTGACATTCCCAGCTCCCCGAGAGCACTCCAGAGGTGCAACATCTGCAAATGGAGGAGAGTCCAGAACCTGAAAGATAACATGGATGAAACGAGAAGGGGGGGTGGGGAGGGAAGGAGGGGGGGGGGGGCAGCTTCTCAACGAAAATGCAGAGAAACAAGTGGTTTCTATGGCAGCCTGCACATTTGGAGTGGAGTTAAATAACTGGGTGACGGCCCCGGGCATGCAGGCTGCATCATTTACTGGATGATGAAGGCCCTGAACGCATCTCAGACGCCGAGCTCCCCACAATGCGGAGTAATTTAGCCCAAACTGTACCATCATCTCCCCGCACACCATCATCAGCGCCACCACCATCATCACCATCATCCTGCCATCTTTGCGCGTATCATCCCGGCCTACCGCGGGCTGCCCATGGGTGGCTACCTGTTAATTCTCCCGATGATTCTGCTGCTTTTCTTTAATTTCCGCCGTGAAAGGGAAAAAAAAAAAAAAAAATTCCAAACGGCGTCTCCGAAATCCCGCAGCGAGCTGAACTGGACGTCTTTTTTTTCCCCCAGAATCAGACGCGGCGGAGAGCAGATCCCAGTTGAAGCTCCGTGTGTGTGTGCGTGCGTGCGTCTGCGTGTGTGTGAATGTGTGTGTGTGTGTGTGTGTGTGCGCGTGTGTGTGCGTGCGTGTCACGATTAGGCTCCTTCAGCAAACGGGCAATCGGAGGAGGACGCCGCACATTTCCATTTTTCGGGCTCCGTCCTGCAGCTCCGGGGATCGGCTCGGCTCTCGTCGCGCTCTCGCTGCTCACGCCCCGCGGATGGAGACGATCATCCCCGATGTGCGCAGCACGGACGGCCGCTCATTAAAGCACTCTTCTGCCCGTTTTACTCTGCTCTTTTTTTGCCTCTCGTCGTGACGTTGGAGCCGTTTCCTTCCTCTCTGGTTTCCTCCTCCCTCTCCCGACTCTTCATCGGGATAAAAAAAAAAAAAAAAAAAAAAAATTACAGAGAGGGGGGGTGAGGGTTGGAGGGGTGGAGGGAATGCCAGCTGGTAAATAAACAGTTTTTCAGCTGCTCCGACTGATTCCAGTCCTAAAGTGGATCATCTGTGTTGCCGTTCTTCCCGTTTTGAAAGGCGCCCCCCTCGGCCAGTTCCTTTTTTAACACCATGGTTGAGGAACACGCAGGCGGATCATGTGGTGAGCGCTCTGAAGAGATCCTCAAATCCATGTTTCCACCACACCCAGTCCCATGACCCCCCACCCCCCTCCTTCCCCTCCCCTCCCCTCTGATCAGACCCCCCTCCAGGTTGATCAGTTTTATCTGCTGGATCAAATCCTGCGGGCAAGGCCGCACACAAGCGGCGCAGCTGTCAGGGGGCCCGCTTCCCTGGGTCCGGGTGCCCGTGAATACGATGCATATACGCATCTTTATGAGGGCCTCGGAGGTATTTAGGGAAATTCCTGGAATCATGAGATGAAAAAAAATATAATAATAAGCAGCGAGTCAATTAAAATAATCTCTGTGTTGCTTTATGACCCCACAGTGTTACTGTTTGGTTTTGTCTATGCGTTTTGTGGCTTCCACTGGGTTTTCTGCTGAGACCCGATTGAACCACTGCGGTATTTCCCTTCTGTATTCTTTATTGCTCATTTATTTAAATAATCGTTTATTTGCTCAATCCGAGGTCCGGGTCGAGAGGGTGGCATTTCAAATCGGGGAGCCCAAGATCACCCCGTGAGCATCCTTCCTCCAGGTGGAGGACGCGCCCTAACCGTGCGCCCCGGCAACCGTTTTGGTCCCTTGAGGTCAAACCTCTGAATCTGTTGCTGTCTCCCGAACGACGCAGCTCATCCTGCACATCAGAAAACCCCAGAGAGGACAGATATCTGTAGAGTGGAGATGTGTCAGTGGGCGGGAACCCTCAATTTAAGAAAAAAAAAAAAACAAAAAAAAAAAACCCTTTTTAAGAAGGCATCTGCAGAACGTATTGAAAGCAGTAAATTATTTACTCAGAGGCTGACAGGGTGAAAGAAATTCCCGTTTGTGTAAAGTCAAATGGGATCAAGCAGCAGTGCCTCCTCACGAAGGCAGTGGTGGACGTCATCAGTGAAACAGCGACCTCTGGCGGCGAAAACACGCAATCACAACCGAGCCCTCACTGCAAACTTTATATCAGATATTTTTGACAGGCAGGAAAAAGCACGGATGCGATCACCATCACACAGCTCCGGGTCCAGTTCAACTAAATGATATCAGGGTGTGTGCGCGGGTAATGGCTATTGTAGTCCTCTTTCTGTTACTTTCACCCTCCCCTTTTGTCAGTCACATGGGCGGATTCTGCTCTCCCGTGACACTTTTGAACAAATAATAGGGGGACGAGGCGTGTCATGGCTGTCGTGTTTTTATTGGCAGGATATCTCAGCAGCATCCGACTCTCGGGACAGTTCGGCTCCGTCCAGCAGCCCGACACCGAGGACGCGTCCGAGCCCGGCCCGCATCCGAGGCGCCGCACCTAAGACGGAAAGAACCGAGAGAGGAGGACGAAACGAGGAATCAGGAAGTGGTTCGGAACTGTCTCTGCAAGGGGCCTCGGTCAGGTAACTTTGTCCGCTCGGCTTCTCTCTCTCCGGTTATCAGAGAACGCAGCCGATATGTCGTGCGTAATTTTATGACAGGCACCGGTGGGACCACCTCCTGCACCCCCCCTAGAAAATATATCAACCGGAGAAAATGATGCGCTGACACCTCGGACGTGCACCCGCTTCACATGTGTCACGGAAACCGCGTTTTATTTTGGTGACCGGTTTGTTCCCCAAAGTCTGGTGCGCGGAACCCGAAACGGGCCAGAGGGTGGGGGGGGTCGGGGGCTCAGCCGGGCTGCGTAACAGCGTCCCACGAAACAAGTCTACACGTATTACAAGGTTCTCTTGCGAAAGCTCTTATTAAATCAGCGTGGGGTTTGAAAACACATCGCCACTACTCTGTTTCAGAATATTTGCCTTGTGTTATTTTGTGTAACTGTGTCATAAATCCATATTTTATTCATATTTCGGTTTTGTCAAGCAATCATCAGTTGCTAAGAGTTAAGGGCTGTCCAGAATATCCAGGGAAAAAAAAAAAAATCAGTGGCTCATCTGGATAAACAATGTAGTGTTACATAATCTAGCTCTGACGGGCTCCCAATGTCAGGTAAACAGAAAAATAATTGGTCTGCTTTGTGCTTAGATTTGATCTGATATACTTATGTTTCCTCCCAGTCAGGGTTGAACTTGCTTGAATTAATGCCCAAAATGAACCAATGTGTTCTACATGTGTGCTAACTTAGTTTTCTGATCATTGTTTCAGTGGTATGGTCACATGATGTGAGGAGGAAAAAAAAACAAAAAACTTCAATCTGTGGGTGTGATCTCTGTCAGGAGTTTATGTCCCTTCATGCCCCATCACGTCTCATTGAGCGAAACATTGTCAGGGGTGTTTTGGTTCCCGTTTGAGATCTAATGGGTTGAGGAGCCTCACCGCTGAGTTTTGCTTCAGAGGGAACAGGAGACGTGAAAAAGGAAAAGATCACTGGAGCGCGGTCTAGAGCGCTGTGTAGAATCTGACGTGCAACTGTAAGTCATATGACTGCAAATGCCAACCTGGGGTGTGAGTGGCAACTTTCATTTGGGATTGTTAAAAGTGAATTACACAAACAGACATTAATAAATTATAGAGAGATAAAGACCAGATCTCCCTCGAGGTTGGAATAGACATAAAGTCAAATGACTCTTGATAAACAGGCCATCCTGCACCCTGAAATCAGGTGACTGCATGGAGGAGAGACATAATCTGGACCTTTTTAAAGGAAACCGTTAATCTCTTTGTGGCGACGTTCACGAGGAAATGCTCGACGAGATCACCATGTGCAATTTTTAGGAAGTTCAAAAATGCATACAAACACTTCTGCGAGTAGAGAAGAAGCCGGATGTTAGAGTCTTCTGGCTGCTGCTGATAGAAGAACACACCAAACCGAAGCTTTGTGCAACATCTGCGTACATCTGTATGTGGTCACGGGCCCCTCAGAAGAAGAAAAAGGAGAACTGCGTGCGAGAGATAGAGCGATAAGGTCGACTCTGCGCCCATCGTAAACCTGTCCTCGTCGGTTTCCTCTCAACAGGGTGAGCAGGAAAGCTCTTCTCGGCAGCCATGTCGAACGAACGCACTCCTCTGATAACCTCGGGGGTGTGCGGCCTCGCCGTGACCTCGGCTGTGTGCGGCGGCGGCGGCAGTGGCGGCGAGCCCAACGCCACATCCGACTCCAGCCACGGCACCCCGAGCAGCAACCCGAGGCGGCTGAACACTTTCTTCGGGGTGATGGTGCCGACCGTCCTGTCCATGTTCAGCATCATTCTCTTCCTGAGGACGGGTGAGCAAAGGCGGAGTGCGCGGCGGGTGGCGGCGGCCGTCCCAAGCCATGGCCGACGCTGACTCGAGTGGTTTCTTCCAGGGTTCGTGGTCGGCCACGCCGGACTGCTGCAGGGCCTGTTGATGCTAGCTGTAGCCTACACCATCATATCGCTCACAATACTCTCCATCTGCGCCATCTCCACCAATGGCGCGATCCAAGGGGGCGGAGCCTACTGTATCCTTACTCCAGGTGTTGTGATGTGATGATGCGATGCATTTCTAGATCGTTAATTAACGTTAAAAATCTAAATATTTGCCGTTGCTCTTGTCGTAAGCAACAGGTTTGATGACATCATCTCAGTCTGATTCACATTTTGGTTTCATTTAGGTTTTAAATGGATGATGTGTTTAAAGTTTCAATCCATCGATACACAATTATTATGATAATAGCTCGGGTAGTGTTAGTGAAGTCTTTGAAAGGCCAAGGGAACGTCTGAAGCTGCTGTTTCAGATGGTTGCTCAGTCTTCTTCTTTAAGCAGCCCTGAGCAGACATGATCAGCCGATCCCTGGGTCCCGAGTTTGGGGGAAGCATCGGTCTGATGTTCTTCCTAGCCAAAGTGTGCGCGTGCGGAGAGTACGTCCTCGGTCTCGTGGAGGCGATACTCGACGTGTTCGGCTCAGACCCCGGTAAGCCTCCGCCGACGCTTCACCTCCCTCCAGCCCAGCTCGACGTGACGCTCTCTCCCCCCCCCCCGCTCCGTCAGAGTCGCCCGTGTCCGCGGGAGTGCAGGTGCTCCCTCAGGGTTACTGGTACACGGTGCTGTACTCCTCCATCATCCTGGTCTTGTGTCTGATCGTGTGCCTGGTGGGCGCCCACATCTACTCGCGCACCGCCTTCGCCATCCTGCTGCTGATCACCGTCTCCTTGCTGTCCATCTTCGTCAGCTCGGTGGTGGTCAAGCGGCAGGACTTCGTCATCACCCACCAGTTCTCCGGCAACCGCACCGTCCGCTACAACGCCAGCTACACGGGCTTCAACGGCACCACGCTGAGGAACAACCTGGGCTGTGAGTCCAGGGGCCGCCCCCCCCGACCTCCACCCCTCTGTAACATCTTCGTTTTGCAGCTGGATACACTCTGGACTACAGCACCAACTCCGTCATGTCCTTCGCCACCGTCTTTGCCGTCCTCTTCACCAGCTGCACCGGGATCATGGCGGGAGCCAACATGTCAGGTGATCGCTCGCTCCGGCGTGCTCGGGGACAACGGTCGCTCTTTTGCGGACATCGAGGTCACCTCCCGACGTCCCTGTAGGTGAGCTGAAGGCCCCGAGCGTCGCCATCCCCAAAGGCACCATCGTGGCCGTCATCTACACCTTCACCGTCTACGTTCTCCTCTTCCTGCTGGTCAGCGCCACCTGCGAGAGGTCTGGGTTCGCTTTCAAAGGTCTCGACCGCCGGCGATCAAAGAGGGCTAAAGCTCCGTTTGGCCTTCTAGAACGCTGCTGACGCAGGATTACGGGTTCCTCCAGAAGATCAACATCTGGCCTCCGTTCGTCACCATCGGGATCTACTGCTCCTCGCTCTCGGCCGCCATGTGCGCCATGATCGGCGCGTCGCGCATCCTTCACGCCCTCGCCGTGGACCAGCTCTTCGGTGAGGCTTCAGCCGATCTCGCCGGCCCCGGCGCTGGTTTCCTAAGGGCCGTGTCGGGTGTTCCTCGCAGGTCTGCCGCTGGCGCCGGCCGCCATCACGTCCAGCTCGGGGAACCCGTGGGTGGCGGTGCTGTACACGTGGGGTCTGGCGCAGGTCAGCGCGCGCTCTTCACTGTTCTTCACCGTCCTGTTGGGGAAAGCGCCTGTTTGACAAGCGTCCTGGACCTTGTGTGTGTGTGTGTGCGCGCGTGTGTGTGTGTGTTGCAGTGCGTGGTGTTTGCGGGACAGCTCAACGCCATCGCCAGCCTGGTGACGGTGTTCTACTTGCTTGCCTACGCCGCCGTCGACCTGGCCTGTTTGGCTCTGGAGTGGGCGTCGGCTCCAAACTTCAGGTATCGGGAGATCAGCCCAAAACCGGAAGACGCTTCCAAACCCTTCGGCCTCATTCAGTAGGACCTCTGCTCCCCAGGCCCACCTTCCAGCTGTTCTCCTGGCACACCTGCCTGCTGGGCATCCTCAGCTGCTTAGTGATGATGTTCGTGATCAACCCCGTCTACTCCTCCGGCAGCATCGTCCTCCTGCTGCTTCTTCTGCTCTTCCTCCACTACAGATCCCCCACCAGCAGCTGGGGCTACATCAGCCAGGCTCTGATTTTCCATCAGGTACCGCGCACAAACACGCCGCCACATGCCAGAACCGCAGATTTGTCATCGCCCCCCCCCGTCTCTTTCGGCCGTAGGTGCGGAAGTACCTGCTCATGCTGGACGTGAGGAAAGACCATGTGAAGTTCTGGAGGCCGCAGGTGCTGCTGATGGTGGCCAACCCCCGCTCGTCCTGTCAGCTCATTCTGTTTGTCAACCAGCTGAAGAAGGGGGGGCTGTTTGTGCTCGGCCATGTGCAGCTGGGAGATCTGGGTAATTCTCTGGCCATCCACAGCTAACAGCATTAAATTCTTCTTATCTCGATCATTTCCCCCTGTCGTTTCATCTGAGGAGGCTCGTGGACCATTACCCACTTTGCATCCGCCGAGCCTGAATTATTCATTATAGAACATTGTGAACATCAGTTCAAACCAGAAAAACAACTTTAGCTTTGTTTACGCTAACTTGAGTAATTATGGTATTATCTGTTATTGTCCATTTGAGGCTTTATTCCAACATTTTGGCTGAAAAAAAATTGATAATGTTTCTCTCCACAGCACCTCACATGAAGAGCACTTAAAAGTGTTTTTTAGTCAATGTAAAAAAGTATGTGGCAACATTTACAAACATAGTCAATGGGGAAATATAACGTTTAACGTTAGTGTTGTGAGGGGTATCGCCACCTGCTGGTTTGATTTGTCCAATGTTGCGTGAGTCCCAGATCTGTCTGTTGGTACTTTATCCTCGAGCGACAGAAGAACGACTTTGACTTATTTCACGTATTTCATTGCCCTCAGTTTTGTATCCGTTTTATATGGAGTCGCGGCAGGAAAACCTGATTAATGGCGATTCCGCCGTCTGCACCCCGTCTCGTCTTCATCAGACCGATTGTTTTTATGACCCAGTTTAGAGACTGCAGTCCTCTCTGGAGGAGAGACGACAACAAGCAGCAGCAGCAGCAGCAGCAGCAGCTCCACGTCTCCTCCATCGCGATGAGAACTGTCACAGCCCGGCCTGACCCGGCCTCCACTGTAGTTGCGTTAACGTTCGGTTTTCCAAATGGCTGATTTGTTGAAAGTAATGATGTAACGGCACTGCAGCAGAACATGTCGTCAGACGGAAGCCAAAAATATGCCATCAGACTTTGGCAGAGGATCGTATTCATCTTCCAGAGAGTCTCACAGCTGCTTAAAACCTAAAGAAAATCCGAGTTATTTTTTTTAGGAAATGCAGATTTCATAAACACAAGTGTTTTGTTGGAATGGGCGTGTTGAATCCGTCTTTGGCTGTCCCCCAGACGCGCTGCCCTCAGACCCCATCCAGCAGCAGTACAACTTCTGGTTGAGCCTGGTGGATAAACTGGGCGTGAAGGCGTTTGTGGACCTGACGCTGTCCCCCTCCGTCAGGCAGGGGACGCAGCATCTGCTGCGCATCACAGGCCTCGGTGAGCACCGTCGGCGTTCTCGGGGTAAGCTCCGGCGAACGCTGCGACGCTCACGCCTTTCTGCTTCTCCCAAAAAGGTGGGATGAAGCCCAACATGCTGGTCTTGGGTTTCTATGACAACTGCACCCCTGAAGACTTCTTCCTGCAGGACAAGGCTTTCTGCGATGCTGCAGTGGGAGGAGGAACCGAGGACGAATACAATTTCGGGGTGGACCTGCCTTCGTTGCAGGCTCATTTCCCGCCGGTGCGACACGTGGAGAGCCCCCGATGGCTGTCCCCGGAGGAGTACGTGGGGATTATCTCTGACGCCATTAAGATGAACAAGAACGTGTGCCTGGCTCGCTACTTCTTCCAGCTGGAGGGGGAGGGGAAGCACAGTAAAGTGGACGGCTCGGAGAGGACCATCGACGTGTGGCCCCTGAACCTGCTCCAGCCGGGCAGCCGCGACTATCAGGACGTGTGCAGCCTCTTCCTGCTGCAGATGGCCTGCGTGCTCAACATGTCCAACAAGTGGCGCCACGCCAGGATGAGGATCTTCCTGAACGTGGAGACCGAGTCTGCCGATCAGGGCTGGGTCGCGGACGAAGAGACGTTCAGGGAACTGCTGAGGAAGCTGAGGATCCGGGCGTCGATAAAGATCGTGCCGTGGGACTCGGTGGTGCAGCACCGCGTCGCCCCGGGCGACGAGTCCAAGGGGGCTCTGTCCCAACGCTTCCTGTCCGCCGTCAACTCCATGCTGACGGAGCACAGCTCCCAGGCGGCCGTTCGCTTCCTGTACCTGCCCCGGCCTCCGGCGCAGCAGAGCCAGGCGCAGCGGTACCTGGCTCAGGTGGAAGCCGTGACCAACAGTCTGGGACCGACGCTCCTGATTCACGGAGTCACCCCCGTCACGTACACCGACCTGTGAGCATGTGCAGTGGTTCTGATCCCCTCGTCTCATTGGCTGGTCCACATGCACCCTTGCAAACATAAACTTAACTAATCGCATGAAACCTGGATGCCACAGGTGGATAACCCTAATCGCTGAGTACAGTTTTAAAATTCAACATTGCACTTGATATCCCTGTGTTCAGATACTTGAAGTAGCTCAAGCCCAGAAAACACATGTAATATCCGCAGGCGTACGCTCTTGTTTATGTCATGTTATCGACATAAGTACAAAACACGGTTTGTTCTGAGATCTCGGGATTGTGGCGCTGGATTTAGCAATATTTATAAGATATACTTGACCTTAAATAATTGTGGTCAGGGCTGGAACTCGTTTTGTGCTTCAGATAAGCAGTTTGGTCTCTTCTGTCCTTCACCCACTGTTGTTGCTGCTGGTTTCTGAACCAGCGCTCCAAAGACTTTGTTTTGTGTGTGTTTGTGTGCGGCTGTCTCTGGGCTTCCCAAAGGGAACTTTTTCTACATTTGACCTCAGAGAAGTAAACAGCTCTTGGTGCTGTTGTACGCTTGTAACTCGGCTTTTTGGGATACACTGTTGTTGTCCGCGTTGTTGTTGTCCTCATTGTTGTTGTTTTCATTGGAAAAAAAGCCTTTTGTGTGAAGGCTTTGCATGTTTGTCATGTTCCTTTCCCAGATGTGGTTCAGAGGTCCATATTAAAGGAGGTAAATGCCAAACATGCTGTGCATTGTTTAATACTGTGATGTTAAAAAAAACAGTATAAAATCATATTTAAAAGAATGCAGAGTGAGATGTTTTCCTTTTTATAGTTAATATTAACAGAAGCAGTTGAAATGGTGTTTGTGTCCTCTGCAGATGTAGTAATGATGTAAACGTTCACTCTCAGCAGGTTAATCCTTCTTCCCCCAGTATGCCTCGGCATGGTGCCCCTTGCTTGCGAGGCGCCTGAGGAAGAACGATGACATACGAAGCCAATCGGGCAGAATCAGCGAGATCATGAAGTCCTGAAGAAGAAGGAGGAGGAGAGACGTCAAAACGCTGCAGCAGCGGACGCTGTAAGGGGCGCTGCAGCCGACCTCTGACCTGCAGCGCGTGTCTCAGGCAACCGCTGGTGTAAGTGGAGTGACCCACGGTGTTCAAGGCTTCGTGGGCAAACTCTGAGGCGCTTTTCACCACGCGGCTGACTTCCAGGGACGTCATGCTGGTGGACACCAAGAAAGGTGCGACACACTGGGGGGCGGGGATGGGCATGAACAGGTTTAAAATTTGAAATTGAACACATCGCATTCATTTGGTTCAAAATCTTCACTTATTCAGGCACATATCTCCAGTATATTTGTCATATTTCATATGAAAATTAATCAGTTTCGCCTGTCATGAAGAGAAATATGAAGGAAAATCTGCGTCCAGTGAATAGTTCTTCCACCAGAGGGCACTGTCTAATATGGTTAAAAGGAAGATATATTTATTATTTATATCTTATATATAAGGTACTTTAAAAAATGCTTTTAATTTATTTAAGATTAACACTCCAAAACACTTCCTGTAACAATTACTTTTTTATTATAAAGGCCATCATTAACAATGTAAATCTTAATAACATCTAGATTTGTTTATTTAAAGAGCTCTTTACCTGGATAGTTATTCCTTTCGACTTGTATTCAGCATGCAGGCACTTTGAGAAACATAAAACAAACCTCTGAAATAAGAAAAACAAAGTTATAGTGAGGAACTGTTCCGCTGAGGGGGCGTTTGAATATGCGTCTGTGCAGAAATGAAGGTGACATCTGGAGGAGAAAATACTTTAGTGGATGAATAAAGGGACAGCAGAGGCTGGGGGTGGACGCCTGCTTCAGAGGACATATTAATGATCAGCCCCGTCCCCCTACAGAGGTGAGAAGACAAATGATATCAATATATTCATCATTTGTCTTTGCTTTGTATGCGCTGCTCTGTGTCTTTGCAGCTATACCTTTCAACCATGCCCGGGAGAACGAGTCTGGTCATCTGAGCGGAGGAAAATAATGTTTTATATAGTCCAATAACCAACAATGTATGCAGAGGCAGAAGGAGAGGTGACTGATAGCTGCAGAGCAGGAGCTTTGTCATCCTCGCTATATCATACCTGAGGGACTGACAGCATGTTGCAGTTGACAATTTGAGTGATTTTCTAGTAATGACAAACAAATCCAGGGTCAAAATTTAGCCGGCAAATCAAAAGTTCTGTCCAAGTTAGAAGCAATGAACAAATACAAACCTGTTCCGCATCTGGAACTTGTAAGAAATGAGTGAAATGTGTGCAGTAGATCATCCCCACATTGTTCACTGTGGAATTCAAGGACAGGGACTCTTGTTAAGGGGTCCACATTTTTGTAGATTTCTAGATATTTTAATTTAGTATCTTGTCAGCTTACCCAGAATTCCAACCTCCAGTCCCTGTAGCTGTTCGGCAACAGCGTGGTAAATACTCTGGCCCTCTGTGAAGTCCACTTGAATGGTGCGAGTCTCTCGTCCAAACTGATCCCCTGCAGGACACGCAGATATGTTGGACGGAGAGATGGCGGGACAACAGAGGAAATGTTGCATTTTTTTTTTTTTTTCCAACTCACCGATCTCTTTAGCAACAGCTTGAAGCTTATTGCCGCACCTGCTCACTAAAACAATGTCGAGGCCCCGGCGGGCTAGCTGCAGACAGACGCACGAGTCACGACTCGAAAAAAATAAATAATGAAGGGAATATGGAGCGTTACCTCGACGGCGTAAGCTTTACCAATACCAGATGTGGCACCAGTGACGACTGCACATGGCAGAGGGAAGCAGACGGGTCACAGCTTGTACTATTGATCACTGTAGTAACCTCCTGTGCGGGTGTCGGCTACCTACCTGCCCATTTCCCGTAGCTCCTCAAGTCCACTTGCCAAAACGCCGACAGGACAAACTGCCTGAATCCGCACCAACACCTCCAGACCAGTTTGACCAGCCGACAAGCTCCGATGAGTCCGCCGAAGAAGGCCAACAGTCCAATGGAGGACATTCTGTGGCAGAGCCCTGGCCTCCACAGGCTTCAACAAAGAGCCCCCACCCTGATATTGTAGTGAAGCCCAGAGACACCTTTTTATATGAGAGATGTTCCTCCCACGTGACTCCGCCCCGTCGGCGTGCACTCCTCTCACGAGGGTCACCCTGGATAACACCGTGTACCCTCATTACAGTCATCACCTCCAGCCTCCTGTGGCTGCTGTAACCTTATGAACTGGTTAATAATCTGAAGGTTAAGCACACAAAATCACTGAAAAAAGAGGTACCGGTCCATAAATACATTCTACTCTTGGATTTGTAGTTGCGTCACACAACATTTTCAAGTAAGATCAGAGTGATTTTTCCACTTTGTGCATATGGAACTGTTTTTGACCTTTCTCTCTCTTTAAAGCTGTTTTAGTCACTGATTTATTTGTCAAAGTGGAATTTGATGGACTCTGAAGACAGTGTCAAGGGAAAGCTCTCTTTTAAAAGGAAGAACCCTTCAGCGGGACCAGACTCGTATGGAGGTAAAATGCTGAAGCTCCTTTTTGGCTCCTGTGTTTATCGGACTATCTGAGGGAGTCCCGATGAGGTCATTATGATGTCATTATGATGTCACTGTGTCAGGGCTGTGTTCTCAGGTTAATGTGAGGCAGATATGATAGAGTAGGTTATGACACAGCCCGTCCATGTTCGCAATTTATCACACTGATGAGTCTCCAATCAAAAAAAAACAACCCAAAGCAGTTTAGCTGATAAATATTACTTCAGCCTAAAATGAGAATAATTGGGTCAGCTGATAGTTCCAATCTTAATGTTTGCAGAAATGACTGCAAAGGCAGTATGCATGAGTTGATAAACTACATCTGGTTTAGATTAAATGTCATTATCATGTTGTTTTTGTGTCCTGTGGTTTAGTGGAACCTGTGAGTCAAATTAAACATTAAAAGAACAGTTTCACAAACTCTTTAATATGCTCTAATATATGGTCTTATGGATTTAAAAAAAAATACAAAACAGGTGCAGTTTGAAGCATGTTTTCTTTTTTTCACATTACATGAACAGAATCGTGGCATATATGATCACGTTCTTTACAACAAACTAAATGTTCCCCTACTGCAGGTCCTCTGTCAGGCTGGACTCTGACCTTTGACCCGGTCACTGCAGTCACTAGTGTCTTATCTGACAGTCAGAGGCTCCATGAGCACTCACATGGATTGGTTGAACCTCAGTTGAATTATTGTTTAATAGATATTACTAAATAGAAATGAACAATTAAAAGCACTGAGTGGACACTATGAGGGAGTGAATACTTTTTTTAAAAGGCCCAAACCTTGATTTGTGTCTCATGAAAATCAAATCATTTTAGCATGATGAAGCAAATTAAAACAAAACAAACATAGAAATCTACATTTAGATCAGGGATGGACCACCCGGTCCTATGAGGGGCTATGATCCAATTTTCTGACCTACCAGACAGAAAACCGTCAAACTGGGAAAAAGCTGTTGACTTCCCTGATACGAAGGAAAACCCGCCTGGATCATGGCCCAGGCATTGGAGGAACCTTTAATATGAGAAAAAGACAACATATTTAATAATAACCTACAGACAAAACATAAGATGCCATAGGCAGTAGAAGAACGCATATCTTTATTTAATGGACCTAAAACCAGTAGAGGGCACTAATGCTGCTTATCTATTCCACCAATAAAACTAATAATAATTCAAACGGCAAATATTTATTTATATATAATATAAATATATATCTATAATTTCTAGATCACTAACACCTATTGTTTGATGAATATAACTTTACCTCTTCCTTTCATATAAAGTGAGCTTTCTTGAAGCAGCGGCGATCATGTGATAAATGTCCCGTCTGGAGGGTAAAATGCAGATTTGTTGTGGGAGGTGACGACTGACAACAGAACTAGGTCTGTGTGTGTGTGTGTGTGACGTTTGCAGGGAAATGAGGTCTGCCAGAGGTCAGAATTAAACAGTCGTGCCTCTGATGTGTGCCTTTATTGATCCTGATTCTCTGATCTCTCTCAACACGCCATGTACTGTTTTCCATCAGTCGTATATAAATATCAAGCGTGTGCTTCTTTTTTTTTTTACTCCCCAGATATGCTGCATAGCTCTCTCAAGTTTCCTCGGGGAACGCTCCACGCTCTTGCTCCAGCTCCTCTGTGCTCTGAACTGGTAGTCCTAGAAAGACTGATGTGGTAGGCAGCCAAATTAATTCACCCTATCAATTAAGAGGGTCATGAACGGGGCAAAAGTTGAAACTTTTCTGTTGCTCCACCAATAGAGTTTCTGCTGGCATTTGCTTAATTAACACTGACAAATTCAGCAGAGTGGGGGGAGGAATTCCTAGAGGGATCTACTGGAATAAATTAGGATGCCTTCCAATATTGCGTGCCCACGTGAGTGAGCACATGCCAATATCACACCTACTTTTAAAGGTCAATGTAAAATGGCCTTAGATACAAGAGTGATAAAACAGATGGTGAGTCAAGTGGCAAGAGAGTTAAACAGAGAAAATGTATCTATATTTTAAGTATTCCCGTCAAACTCTGGTTAATGGTGAGCCGTGCAGCCTGGAGAGTTTGGATGTTTTCAGATCTTAGAAATCTCGACAGTCTCCAGTCTCTGTGGCATTTCTGATTTTCTCTGACCTTGCTCAAAAGTGATCTCTGACAGCAGCGTTGCCCACGTTGTTAAGAGGCTTGCAGGCAGCAGATCAGTTTAGCACAGCCTCATCTGTCTAATCTGATTACTTCGGGCCGCCATCACTGTGAAAGGTAAGGCAAATAAGAACAGCAGCTTACAAGGCCATTCTGCAGCAAGCTGGGCAGGGATTCGTTATGCGGTGTGGTCCCCCCCCCCACAGCATATTCATATTTAAAGATTTGTCCCTAATCTCAAACTCCAGCTGCTGCGACAGCGGAGCAACCACCATTTTTCATTATTAAGATATTTTTTCTCCCTTGGCTCTCGCTCATATAGTCCTCATTATTTTATCAGCCTCATATGTCAGGCCCTTATGTTTGCGTTTATGCTATCTGAAACTCGTGGACTGACAGTCGGGAGTAGAGCGGCAGGCTGAGAAGATGACCTCAAATGCACTAATGCTCAAACACATGCACACATGAAGACGTGCGACCAACGACGCGACATCCAACATCGATATTGTGCACAGTTTCAAAGGCTCCATTTATCAGGGACGTGTTGGGCAAAATCTGTTTTAGCACGTCTTTAATGTGCAGTCTTTAGCATCTTAAGCTCCTGCAGGAGGTGGAAGAAGGACACTTGCGTGGTGGTGGTGGGGGGGGGGTGTTCTGGAGGATTTAACCTGCAGCCACAGTGTAATACGAGGCTAGACTAAAGTTATCCCCACATGCTGACCCTTTGGATCAAACTCTGCTGTTACATCCAGCAAACCAAGTCATCCACACATTCAAAATTACATTTAAATCCATGTGAATAGTTTCTTCTCTTCTGGGGACATTTGATTGGCCTTCATGTCCATTATGGTCCATTTTGTTTTTCTCACCCATGCTTTTTATTAACAAAAGCACATTAATACATTAACCAAATTATCATCTGAAGAAGCAGGTTATTTAAAAAATAAAAGTTTTAAGGCTTCTTTTTGGGCAGTGTCTGCAGGTTAGAGGTGGAACACACTGTCTACTTTCACCTTCTTTTCATCCCCTCCTTCCCCCACCGTGTTCATGCACACACGGATTAAAAGCTAAAGAGGACTGAGTCAGATCTCCCAGGTCCTTCCAACTCTTCTCTTTCTTTAACCTGTTGCCTCTCCTCACCACTACGCCAATTTTTCTTCTTTTTCTTTTGTTTTTAACAATATATCTGCACCTCCCGTCAGTCTCTGAGGTTTGAAGTAGGCCTCAGTCCAAACGGGGGCAGACCTGAAGTGGGAGATGAGGACATTTTTCAGCACTGCGTTCGAGGCGGCTCGACGCAAAAGGAATTAATCATCTGATATCCACCTTTCACCTTGCTTGGATTACCTATGGTGTTTTTGTGTCGAGCAAAGGGACAGAAAAAAGAACTTTCCTCTCTGCTGCTCGTCTGTACTGAACCCACCTGGAGTTCGGAGGGTGACGGCCTCCAACGCCGACATGGCTTCTGCGTAGAAAAGCTGCTCCAGGTCAGAACCATCGACTCGATCTCCGCTTCTGTTGCAAATACGGAGGTGGTGAGTCTTTTATCACACGAGAATGTTTAACTTCAAAACTGTGTGGGGAACACATTCAGGATCAGTGTCAAGTTCAGATCAAATCATTTCAGGAGAGACCAAAGAAACCAGTCAAAGGTTGATTAAGGTGCAACAATGTTTGAATGATGATTAAATGATTGTAGAGCAGCCTCCTCTGTCTGCTCCAACACCAACAGCAGTGTTTGATACCACCCGAGTGATTACCGCTCAGCCTGGGTTTCATTTTTCAGCAGCTTAAACACCAAGGCTAAAATAATAGTCCGTGCTCTGCTTAATGCATTATCGACAGATAAGCCAGCGTAAGCATCTGTCAGTTTACGGCCCATTGGCAGCCGCTGTTTGCGTCAGAACAAGGAAACAAAATGACCTCTGATTTTTGCTGAGTTAATACTATCATGTGCAGTACAATACGTTGGGGGGGGGTGGTGTGCCTGACCAACCTTCATTTTGTAATAGTGAGGTTACAGCTGATTATTATTTGTGCTAAACAGATTTTAGATTCTGGTTTTGAGAATCTGGCTGAAACACAAAGATTCACTTTGAAAGGGGGTAAATTCTAACATGGGCTGTTCAGGCTATATTTAGGCCCGTGCTTATGCAGCTCATTTTTATTTAAAACTCTGAGATCCTGGCCAAGCTTATCAGCTCAGTAATTCTACGAGATACGGCGCAGACATTCAGGCACTGTGAGATGTCCCCTCAACAAAACACCTTAAAAAAAACTACCTACGTTAATGTCAGAGATCGTGTTTCCAGTAGCAGAATACAGGAAGCAGAGCAGATGTGACTTGTGTTGCACATTTCCTAATTCTCCGACCTCTGTTTCCTGTTTCTGGAGGCAGTGATGGCTCGGCGTTGTCTCTTCACCTGTCCAGGTTTGGACTGACCTCCTGCTGAGTGCCAAAGGACACGGCCTGCCCTGCAATATTCACGCTCACTGCACATTTCCCACAGTAGAATCTTCTGTGTCTAAATTGTCAGGGGAACAGAAGAAATGGCGAGTCACAGGGACCCTCGATTTCTGCACAACCTGTCCTACCACCCTCGATGGCAGCACAATGCTATTAAAGTCAAGAAGAAAAGGCTCCACAGAGGGGACACAGACACTCTCATTCAATATGTTGGATTTAAATCGCCAGCAGCTTTATCGCCGAGGGCGGGTTTGTCATCGCCCTCATTGCAGTGCTCTGAGAGGTGGTGCAGGAACTTGTTTCTTCTGGTCTTAGTCATGTTCACATTTCTCCCCACTCAAGCCTGGGCGACCACTTTCAAGGTGGCCCTGATTGGGCCGTGGACTTGTGACCTCTTGTACTCGAAAGCCCTCCCTGATATAGCAGCCCGTCTCGCCACCAACCGCATGAACAAGGACCCCGACCTGAACAAAGGCTACTGGTACGACTACACGCTGATCAACGAGGACTGCAAATCGTCCCGCGCGCTGGCTCGCTTCGCTGAGCTGGAAGGTTACGGTGCTGCCTATCTGGGTCCTGCCAACCCGGGCTACTGCTCCTCTGCTGCTCTGTATGCAAAAGAATGGGACGTGGGGCTTCTCTCCTGGGGTTGCCTCAATCCCAACATGAAGAAAGTCGGGATGTATCCCACGTACCTGCAGCCTCTGCCGCTGCCGTCCCGCGTGCTCTTCACCGTGTTGAGGTACTTCCGTTGGGCCCACGTGTCCATTATCTCGGACGAGACGGACCTGTGGGAAGCCACAGGACAGGAGTTGGCCACATCGCTGAGGACCCTTGGCCTGCCTGTCAAGCCTGTGGTCACCATGGAGGACGGTAAGGAAGGGGCGCGGCGAGCCCTGACCACAATACGGGAAACGGATCGCGTCAGAGGTACGTTGAAGGCGTAAAGATGAAACTGCTCGTGACGAAACCCAAAGAAACCATCAGATCGGTGTCTGACTGCTTCTTCCCCCACAGTGGTGATCATGTGCATGCCCTCCGTCCTCATTGGCGGTCAGTCTCAGTACCACCTGCTGACCACAGCCTTGGCCATGCGGATGATTGACCGTGGCTACATCTTCATCCCCTATGACACCCTCCTCTATTCGCTGCCCTACAAGAACGCGCAGTACTATTCCCTGGGCAATGACACCAAGCTGAGGAAAGCCTACGACGGGGTCCTCACCATCACCATGGACTCTGGGGAGCGCAACTTCTACGAGGCCTTCAAAGACGCTCAGGACAGCTATGAAATCCGCAGCAGCACCAATCCAGAGCAGGTACGAGTGCCGATACACACATTTTAAATTCAGTCACTTTTACCGCGTCGTTGTCTCCTCCTCCAGGTGTCCCCGTTTTTTGGGACTATCTACAACATGATGTACTACATAGCTATGGCCGCCGAGCAGGCCCGCGCCAACGGGGGCCACTGGGTGACGGGTCACATCCTTGGGGAGAGCAAGGGTGGATTTGAGTTTGAGGGCTTCAACCAGCCCTTGAGAGCGGGCAGGAACAACCAAGGCATGCAGGCACGCTATGTAGTACTGGATTACAGTGGCATGGGCACATCCCTGTACTCCACCCACGTCCTGGAAGCTAGTCACACAGACGGCATCACCGGGGGGTTGAAATACCTGGGCCGCTCCATCCACTTTGCTGGCAGCACTCCCTACACAGACTCAAGCTGCTGGTTCAGTCCTTACTTTGCGTGCAGCGGAGGTGAGTGGAGGGATAATCTGGTTCTGTGATCACCTCTGTGCTGCATCCAGACCTTCCAGTTTGTGCCTTCTCTTCCAAAAGGCATCGATTCGGTCACGCTCCTGTTCCTGGTACTCCTGCTGATCGTGCTCGCCGGATTTGGGGCTAATTTCCTCCTCACTTTCAAGTAGGTCCACCGAAGATCCATGCCTTTCGCGAGGATGGCATGGCTCACTTGCCTCCTTTTTTGGCTCTCTCCAGGCGAAATGGTCGGGTCGGGTTCAGCTTCGGAGGAGGAGGTGGTGGTGCGGCAAAAGTGGTCCTGACCTTGGACGACCTCATTTTCATCAACACTCAAATCAGCAAACGGGTCAGTCCTGAACTTTCTCCACCTTTTTAGTTGATCGTGGAATTCTAATCGCATCCTCTTTGTGTTTGAGCAGAAGCTGAATGATGAAAGCATCTTGAGGAGTCAGTTGGACATGAAGACGCCTCACCACTCGGTCTCGGGGCGCAGCTACTTGGCCTCCTCCCCCGACAGCTCCAACGTGGCTGTCTTTGAGGTGAGCCTCTCCTGACATGTTCTCTGAACTGTTTCACCACACCTGGTTTCAAGACGCTATTCCGTCCACGTGGCAGGGCGACTGGGTTTGGCTGAAGAAATGCCCCCCTGGGGTGGTATCAAGCGTTAACGGCAGCACCGAGAACGCTTTTGTCAAGGTGAGCAAACGATAAAACAGGCAAAACATCAGCATTCCAAAGATAGTGGCAAGTCAACACATACATATGATTAAATAAAGATACCAGCTGCACCTTAAACTGGTTCCATCATTGACCTCTCAGCTCAGAGATATGAGGCACGAGAACATCAACTTGTTCCTGGGGTTGTTCTTTGATTCTGGCATCTTTGGAATTGCAACGGAACACTGCAGCAGGGGCAGCCTGGAAGACCTGCTCAACAACGAAAACGTGCGGCTCGACTGGATGTTCAAGTCGTCTCTGTTGATGGATCTGATTCGGGTAAGAGAGGGAGAGGGAAATGTCCTGAACTCTGTGATCAAGTGTGAGAGTGTGTCATCCACTGGCCTTTATCAACTGATTTGTTAGGGGATGAAGTACCTGCACAATCGGGATATCATCCACGGGAGGCTGAAATCCCGGAACTGTGTGGTGGATGGCCGCTTTGTGCTGAAGGTGACCGATTACGGGTTCAATGAAATTTTGATTGCCCAAGGTGTGAACTTAGATGAAGAAAAACCTGTGGGTGAGTTCACACGCCAAACCAACACAACATTCTCCTCTTTGTTTTCTTTGTTCATCAGCACCGAATCATTTTTTTTTCTTTCCTCTTCTTTTCCTCCAATGAAGACCTTCTTTGGACGGCTCCTGAGCTGCTGAGAAACAGCAGTTTGAGAAGGAAGGGAACCTTCTCGGGTGACATTTACAGCTTCGCTATCATTACCCAGGAAGTCGTCTGTCGCTCTGCCCCTTTCTGTATGCTGGACATGCCTCCCAAGGGTCAGTGATAACAGCACCACATGAACTATTAGACTAAAGATTAAGATCAAGGTGCCAGAAATGTGTTGCTTTTCATTGCTCAGGAGGTAGATTGATGTTTGGTGCTCTGATTGGCATTTTACCTAAGAAGAATAGGCTTTAATTTTACCATTACACAATTGCTTGTCACAATGAGATGACAGATGGGGGGGGTCAGTCCTGATCTGAATGTTTTTGTAATCTGTGAGTCTTCTGGGTTTACAGATTATTTTTCTGTGAAGGGGGGAAATGCTGCAATTAGGTGGAAGTGCATGTATGAGTTAAGGGTCATGAGGCCTTTTATTGACGGACAGGCAGGAACACTGAACAGGAGAGAAAGGGACTACTCCTGGATACTGACACTGTCTGGTTATTTCGCTGGTAATCTTGTTCCCTGCTGTTTTATGTGCCCTGGCAGAGATTATCAGCAAGGTCAGAGAGCCTCCTCCGCTGTGTCGACCTGAGCTGTCGGTGGACGAGGCGCCGCTGGATGTGATACAGATTGTGAAGCAGGCCTGGAGTGAAGAGCCGGGGAGGAGGCCGACCTTTGAAGAGATCTTCAAACAGGTGAGAGCACCGACGGGCAACCTTTATGCAGACCCACTTAAAAGCCGATAAGTAGCGAGTGGCACTTCAGCTCCGTCCTTCTTCTTGTTACAGTTCAAGAACATCACCAAGGGAAAGAAGACCAACATCATTGACAGCATGCTGCGCATGTTGGAGCAGTACTCGTCCAACCTGGAGGACCTGATTCGAGAGAGGACGGAGGAGCTGGAGGTGGAGAGGCAGAAGACCGACAAACTGGTGGCCGCAATGTTGCCCAAGTGAGTTCCCAGCAGCGTTACACGATGGTGGACTGCAGCGTCAGCAGATGAGACATGCAGGATAGTAACTTTGATTTCCTCTGGGAGGTCAAAGGTCAAAGGCAGCTGGCCAACAGTCCACCATCATTGGTGTGAATAGTGAAGAACCATCAGATCTACATGGCTGACTTCCTCAAATGATGATATTTATCAAGAGGTCTGACTCACAATGACGTGCGCTCTTTAACATTAAGTTTATATAACATTAAGTCATTTAGAATTTAGAAAAGGGGAAGCCAGGACACAGTGAGGTGTGGCAGAGATGTAATGATTAGTGGGTGTATTGTATTATGATATATTTTAAAGAAAAAAAAAGCTGCGTTGTGCTTATTATGAGGCTGTGCGTCAGCGGCTCTGTCACACACGTCACTCCGTCCATGCCCAAAAGTTCACAGTCAAAATGGAAGAAAGGGTCTGAGTTACGTCGGTTCCTTTTCAGGTCCGTGGCGAAGGCGCTGAAGACAGGCAAGCCCGTCATACCGGAACATTTCAGCGAGGTCACGCTGTACTTCAGCGACATTGTGGGTTTCACAACCATCTCGGCTCTGAGTGAACCCATCGAGGTGGTCGACCTCCTCAACGACCTCTACACACACTTTGATGCCATCATTGGACTGCATGATGTGTACAAGGCGAGTGTTGCTGCCTGCTGCCCTTTAAAAATAAACAAACGTTTATTCCTTTGGGTCATTAAAGGCAATTCAGAGACCATTTAAATGCATTTGCTCGTGTGTCTTCGTGTGTTTATGGGATTCAGGTGGAGACCATTGGAGATGCCTACATGGTGGCCTCAGGAGTCCCCGCCAGGAACGGTAACCGCCACGCTGCAGAAATGGCCAACATGTCTCTTGACATCCTCCACTGCATCGGGACCTTTAAAATGAGGCACATGCCTGACCTCAAAGTCAGGATCCGTATTGGATTGCACTCAGGTGAGACATATGTCCAACTCCATCATTATGACATATGGGGCAATATCACATACGGAGAGCTGTGTGCCTTCAGAGTCTCAGGATAATATTATAGTATAAATAAATCTCAACGCCTCTTCAGAGTAAATATAGTTATGGCAAGAGAATCAGAAAAATGGGACCCAAGCTGCTAAAGGAGGGTGTTATTTTTAACCTCCTTTATCCTCGTCTGGGACTTATTCTCGGAACGGTGAAACGCTATCCACTTAGAGCGCTGTCATCCAATTAACTCAAGGTATCTAACTGAGCTTCAATTTTTTTGATGCACACCCGCCACGATTCAAACATCCTCTGTTTAAGGAGAGAAAAGTTTGATCTAATCACATTTGTGTCAGAAGTGAATATTCAGACTGATAAATATCTGCTAGTCTTCTCTGCTCTGTGTGTGTGTGAGTGTGTGTGTGAGCTTCTCCCATTGTGTTTGCAGGCCCGGTGGTGGCAGGAGTTGTGGGCCTCACTATGCCTCGGTACTGTCTCTTTGGAGATACCGTCAACACCGCATCCCGAATGGAGTCCACGGGCTTGCGTGAGTGTCGTCTGTTGCTAACTAACGGATTCTTCCGTTTCCACTAAACGAGCAGACAGCTACAGTTTGTGTGCATGACGCCCGCAGCTAAACGGAGCTTTAAGTTGGTCAGTCCTGCTTAATCTTTTAAGACTATCAGCAGAGGCCAATTTGAAGTTTCACTGGAAATGCCGTCAATGACCAAGTTTCCCTCAGCTATCTCCTGTGTGCTGCATGAATTAAGTATAAACTTCAGCATTAATCATTTAAAGCACTTTGTGTTTAAAAATAAAACTCTCACACGGCCAAGCATCCAAAGCCTTGGAAAGACTTTCACACAGGCTTCATGCTTTTATATACTCCAAAATTCTCTTTACAAATAGAAAAGTTCCTTTTGAGAAAAGCACAAAGTGATTGAACTTGGTTGAGAAATGAAAGAGAGGAAACAAGCAAGGGCTCACTGGCTTTAATAACAATTCAAGAAATCACTTCTGTGCCTATTGACTAAGAAGGGTCGTCTCTTGTAACTGTAAAAGCCTTCAACGCATTGGAGAAAAACAAGCTGCTCTGTAGAAAACAATTATAACAATGTATTTATACTTAATATAGTCGGCAAAGAAATATTGATCTATGGAATTAAATATAAATTCCCTGGTGATTAAGCATATATATACATAATAACACACCAAAAAAAAAAAAAAAAAAAACACATCAGCAACAATACTCTGCTCTGTTATACCACACTGAAACATTTTAATTATAATAACTAGCCTTCTTCTAGCGCCACCACTTTTTCCAATTGTGAATAATGTGTTGGTATTTTGATTAAAATGTTTAAATAATTATCAGAAGAATGAAAAAGGCAGCATTCATTACAAGTAAAAGATTCATATTACATTTCAGCATTAAAGTGCATTATACGAGAAAAATAAACAAATAGTTAGTTGTTGGGTTTTTTTTAATAAAAACGCATTCATGCGTGACTTTTGTCGCAGGGGTCACGGAATTATGCGCAGTATACCGCCATCTTGTGGTCGTTTGTGTCTATACGTCAAAATGAGGGTCAAGCGGCTGAAAATTGTCAGACAAAACATGAAAAAGTACAAAGACTGTTGCTGATTTGCGCTGCCAGCGAGTCAGAGTGCTTTCTTCTGTCCACGCAGCTTACAGAATCCATGTCAACCAAAGCACAGTTGATATCCTGAACAGCTTGAAACTCGGATACAAGATTCAAGTCAGAGGACTCACAGAGCTGAAGGTAGAAAAAGAAAAAGGCCTGTGGTGTATGTATGTGGTGTGTCCACTCTTTCACATCATTATGCTGGCTAATAATCCTGATTGATTATTTACCTGTAGGGGAAAGGGATTGAGAACACATATTGGTTGGTAGGGAAAGAAGATTTCAAAAAGCATCTGCCCGTGCCTCCAGATATTAAAGGGTAAGAGACTTGTTTGTTTTCTCCCCCAGTCACCCATGGATGTGATTTCCTTCATGTCAGCTTTGCAGCGGTGTGCAATTCTCGATGATTGCGCCGCGTCCTAATGTAATTGAACGTCCGTCTTTGTTTCAATGTACATTTTGTTGCAGGGGGAGCAACCACGGCATCGCTCTCGAAGAGATCCCCGTGGACAGGCGGCAAAAGTTCCTGGATCGACAGAAGAGGATGAACTAGCCTCTGTTCCCGTCGTTGTTTCACTGACACACAGAGATGCGCACACGGTCAGTGCTGCAGCGTGAAATGCAAAACAGACGAGTTATTAACACAAAACAACGCCGCGTCTGCAATTATCGCCGTTAGTTAATCTGATGCAGCATTAGTCCTGAAACAGCATTAAACCTGATAACCCCCCCCTCAAGGTGGCAGTAGCTTTTATTTATCTACTTTTAGCAGCATTGCTGAGAATGTTGAGGCATTATTGAGTGACATACAAATAATCAACACATAAAAAAAACGTAATGATCTATTTCTATATGTGGGCTTATTGTTCCATGATCACCTCTCTTAACACCTCTTGTTAGGAAAATAGATTTAGGAGGATTTATTCCTTTTCAGCCTAAAACCTCCTGCAGTTTGGTGGTATGTTGTATATCTGGTAGCTTGTACACCATCTACATGAAGATAGCGCGCTCCCCGCGTGAGTGATATTTCCACCAGCAGCGTAGAAGAAGCTCAAACATTCACGAGTGAATGATGGTACCTCTTAGCAGGACACCAACAGGAGGACCGGCTTTCTGTGACCTGCCCCTGGTGTCACTGAAGGTCACCTAAACCAAACAGCTCCAAAGTCCAAACCCAGATCGATCCAAAGTGTTTATACGTACAAACACGGCAGCGTTCTGATCGATCATTTGGCCGGTGGATGTGTGTAAATATTGTAAATGTGTATATACTTAGTCTTCTGTGCAGGGGCTTTCTATTTCACGTTTTTTTTTTGTCCAGCTGAGCCCCTCACACCACCGAGATGTGACCCAAACACAGGGCTGTAATCACCGTGCATTAAAAGGGGGAAAGCGAGCGTCCTTGTTGTTCTCGCGGCGCTAGAACTGGATTTTCCTGCAGGGACAGTTTCGGACTGTGGATCTTTCTCCACTGGGGCGTCACTGCTGACGTGCAGTGGAGCAGAGTGGACGTCTGATGGCTCCATTATCAGGTTTGCGTGTGGTGGAATCTTTCACACTGTTAAGGGTTTAGCACCAGATTTTGGCTCCTTAAGCACCAGTGAACCGTTATTGATGAGGGAAAACAGCATCCTGGGAGCTTTCTTAGAAGGGATCTCTTTTTTTTTTGGTTGGTTATTTGTTTGGTTTTTTTTTGTTTTGTTTTTTTGTGTTTTTTTTTTTTTTAGATTTCTAATCAATTTGCCAAATAGGTTTTAACAAAACTGAATGGACTGTATCGTTCATTTTGAAATGTGAACTCAATATGTTTCTGCTAATAAATTACAGTTCTAGTGAATTCTGTATCACCCCCCCCTCTGTTGTCAGAAATATCATCGCACAGCCGATAAAAGCTAATGTGCACAACAAACAAACTGATTCACACATGAAAAATAAATAAGATCATTGCAAGTGGAGGGAGAATTGGACTTGGCGACGAGGACTGATTGCAATATTAAAACACAGCAGCCCTGTTTCGCCAGATATGCTCGGCTGAATTACGGGGATGCTGTTTAATTCTGCAGTAGAACAACATAATGAAACTGCAACGCCTATGCAACACAACGCACACCATGGCCAACACACCCTCTGAGCGTTTCAGGCACAGTTCCATCCTCAACACGGTTATAAATGGAGACGAATTGGAAGCAGCCTTGCCATGTCAGAAGAAATGCACAGATATAAACTGATTTTTTTCCTGGTTGGCGGGGCACATACATCACAGCATCTTTACGTTCCAACTGAAGCAAAAGCTTTACAGCGCAGTCATACATCTCAAATGTGTTTGGTGAAATGGTTACAGTGCTACTATCCAAAGATCTGCCCCAGATTGTGTCTGCATTGCCTTTAGGTAAGTCTGTGTGCACTATAAGAAGCCCTGTGGACATTTAGCTCAAAAACAATTCATATTTCTGTCACTAACCGGGGTTGCTGTGAGGACAATGTGATCACTTTGACAGGTTGCTATGCCAAAGCCCTTTTTTTTTTTTTTTTTTTTTTTGTACTTTGGTGGCGCAATCACACCCCTGGGACTGTAAAATCTACGATGTGACAGATTTCCCCTCTAAACCTCTCTGCTGGTCTTTGTAGGTGATATTGTTTATTATCTGTTGCGCGTTTTTTTTTTTTTTTTTTTTAAAATACCGTATTTTAGATGCAATTCGTCACAATGATAAAAAACGCCTGAAACCATGCTGATACACCCGGTCACAATTACGCAGGAAGGAAAAGAAAAGTGACATTTGGAAAAAAAATATTTGTTTTTTTTTCTAAAGGATATTAATCAAAATAAAAGGTACGTGTTCTTCACGGCATGGTGTCGATAAATGTGGCAAATTTACGAACGCCTGATGTTCCAAAATCGCATATTCTGCAGGTGTGTTCGGTGTGATTTTTAACAATTCCACCTCAGAGACATTTAAAGCCTTTTTTTTTCCTCCCCTGCAAAGACCACCTTCAGACAAGCGTGCACTGCGGTTGTTTTTCTCCGTGTCTGCAGACAAATTAGAATTTCACGACATTAACCGTCTGATGGCACCGCCGCTCCGACAGTGAACACCGTGTTCCTCCGTGCGCATCAGTGCCAGAGACCCCCGTAGAGATGTGACTGACACCGGCTCGCAAGTGCCAGCCCGGCTGCGACTGCGTCGAGTCTGCAGAAACGAGGGGAGAGACAGGAAACGGCGCAGGGCGACTTTCAGAGTTAAAGCCTGATGAGGCGGTAACGAGACTTTGGCACATTTGCCTCGTATTTTGTCTTCTTCGCAAATTGTGGCGACGTGTGATGTATGTTAAAATAAGATTTCGATTATCAGAATATTTTTTTTTAACTAATATTGACCCATGTTGGGGGGCTTAAAATTACATGCACTTTAGCCACTGATTGAACTTATTCAGTGTCAGAGCTCCACGCAACCCACCATAACCAATGATAGTGATTTCTTTTGGGACGGCTAAATAAGGAATGCTCTCTTTTCTCCATCATCGCGCGCCTTTTCCCCCTCTTTTTTTGCGCCAACCTCGAGCCTTTCTCCTCCTCTATTTATTTTGAAAAGAAGCACCGGAAGCCCGCGCCTCGTCCCCTGCAGCTTAGCGGTGGTGGGTAGAGACGGTGGGCAACCTCAGACAGGTGGAGGAGACGTCCTCAAGCTGCAGAGGTGCACCGCGGTTGGACTCGGTCGTGCCGCTGGGCTGGGCTGCGGGCAGAGCGCGCAGCGGCGGACGCTGTGCACGCTCCGTGCGCGGACCCTCCTGCAGCCGCTGGGATCGTCGCGTCGCCGCAGATTCAAAACATGCACTGGCTAATTTCGATCATCGTGAACCTTCACACGCTTGCTGGACACCTCAACGTGGACGCGGGGAGGGCGAGCGATGTAGTTGCGATGGATTAATGGGGAGAGCGCGTGGACTGAGATAGATTCCCCGAGATTCTAGCCTTGTAATATTCATTATTCTGCCTTGGCCATGGAGAACCAGGCAGCCGAGCCGCAGAACTATGAAGATGTACAGAAGAGCGGCTATCTCCGCAAGCATAAATCAATGCACCGGCGCTTTTTCGTGCTGAGGGCGGCCTCAGAGCATGGTCCGGCGCGCCTGGAGTATTACGAGAACGAGAAGAAATTTCGCAGCAAATCACCTGTGCCCAAAAAAGTCCTGAACCTGGAGACTTGCTTCAACATCAACAAGCGGGCAGATTCCAAGAACAAGCACATGATCGTCCTCTACACCCGCAGCGAGAGCTTTGCCATCGCCGCAGACAGCGAGGAGATCCAGAACGAGTGGTACCAGGCGATGCTGGACCTCCAGTGCAACTGTGAGATATGAAAAGTGTGCTATGATTTCCACAGTCTGTCTCCGCATCAGGCCTATCCTGCCGTGGGCGATGTGTTATCCACACACACACACACACACACGCGCGCACACATCCACACACGCATGCACACACACTCTCTGAGCCCGGTTATTCCCGATTGTTTAGCGTGGATCAGTGTTTGGAAGTCCCTGGTCGTCGGTGCAGCGTGGCCCGGCTTTACGCATAGAATTTGGACAAACCCCGTGCGAGTCGTCGCAATTCTGACGACGTGTTTATAACTGCGAGGTGGATCCGTCTGAACGGGGGTAGACCCGCACGCTATGGGCGGCATGTGCTGTGTTTGTGCAGCATATCCTCACGCACTGCTTCAGCGCCGAAGATTTTTTTTTTTTTTAATCTTTTTCTGCAAAAAAAAAAAAAAAATTAAAAATGCATTGAATGCATTTCACCTGCGTATATTAATAAATATGGAGATGCTCGCCGTTTGCGACTAATGTGCAACCTCTTTCACACGGTGGCGTGTTTTTTTGCATGGCGCAGTGGGCATATAGCAACCACCCGACGGATGCATCATATAGTAGCAGCCTATCGGGGTGCACTCTGCTGGAGCCTGTGTTTTTGTTTTTCTGCACGGCTCCGACCGACGCTCGCCTAACCTACATTCCCCCTTTACGCGGTTCAGGGGAGGAGATGGCACCGTCAGTGCGTTCCCACCGAAAAAAAAACAACCAAACAAAAAAAAAAAAACACATTTATATATATATGTGCGACTGTGTCGGGCTTCCTCGTGTTTACGCTGTTCTCCTTGTGCCGGAGCGGAATACCACCACCCAGCCTCCCTCTTATCTTCTGCAGGGTTTTTTTTTTTTTGAATTATTTTTATTTTTTTTTAACCCCCCCAAGTCTGACGCTCAGCCTCGGTGTTGACATGTTGTGGAACCCCAAACACACGCGCACGCACGTACGCACACACACACACGCACTCACACATACACACCAACCATTTTGTTGAAAATTTGCTTCACAATAAAACGCTGGATTTGGTATTTTATCTAAATTATACATCTATCGTCCTCCAGATGGATGGATGGATGGATATTTTAGCACATTCATTTTCAGTTAGTACTCTGCTGTTCCGCATAATTAATTACATAAACTGATGGTGAATATTAATCAAATCATTAATAAGGAGCTTTGGTACGTTACTTACATGATGTATGTTCTCGTTTAGGCACTTGTTTAGGCGTTTGTTAATTTTTTTTTTTTTTCATGCTTTTCGAAGGTAAAACCCCTGAAGATTATGGCAGCAGCGGAGAGTGTAGCTCTCCATCCCCAATACCAACCTTCAAGGAGGTGTGGCAGGTCAAAGTGTGGCCCAAAGGTCTCGGACACGCCAGGAACTTAGTGGGCATCTACCGGCTGTGCCTAACAGACAAGACGGTCAACTTTGTCAAGCTCAACTCGGACGTGGCGGCCGTGGTGTTGCAGCTGATGAACGTCCGCAGGTGTGGCCACTCCGAGAACTTCTTCTTCATTGAGGTGGGGCGCTCGGCCATCACGGGCCCCGGAGAGTTCTGGATGCAGGTGGACGACTCCGTGGTGGCTCAGAACATGCACGAGACCCTGCTGGAGGCCATGAAGGCCCTGAGCGAGGAGTTCGGCCAGCGCAGCAAGTCTCAGTCCGTGGGGACGTCGTGCGGCGGAGGCACCGCCTCCAACCCCATCAGCGTCCCGAGCCGTCGGCACCACCCGAACCTGCCTCCGAGCCAGGTGGGCTTCACGAGGCGGGCCCGCACGGAGACCCCGGGGACCGGAGGCAGCACGAGCACTTCGCCCACGTCGCGCCACGGGTTCCCGCGGGCGCGGACCGCCAGCATCGGCGCCAGGTCGGAAGAGGGCGGAGCCAGCGCCAGAGGAACGTGGGCCAGCTCGAGCCCCAGCCTCAACGGCTCCTGCTCGACCACCCCGACCCTGAAGCCCAAGCCCACCAGGGCTCCCACCCCTGCCAAGATCACCCTCAGCCTCGCACGCTACACCCCCAACCCCGCCCCCTCCCCTGCGCCCAGCCTCTCCTCCAGCTCCGGTCATGGTTCGGAATGTGGCCTCGGGGGGGCGGCGGTGGGCGGCATGACAATCTGCTCCTACCCCCGCGTGTCTCAGAGGGTCTCAGTTTCAGGTTCACCAAGTGACTACGGTTCCTCGGATGAATACGGCTCCAGTCCCGGGGAGCATTCCCTCCTCGTGCCCAGTCTGTCCGGACACCACGTGCACGGGGAAAGCTCCTCCAGCTACATCGTGATGGGACAGCGGGAAGGCTTCCTGGGCTCGCACCATCGCTCCAAAGGCCGCCGCATCCTGCGCCGCGCGTCCAGTCGGGAATCCGAGGCCGAGCGTAGGCTGCTGAGCAAGAGGGCGTCGCTGCCTTTGGCGGCGCACGAGCGGCTCACGCCGCACCGGAAAGACGACGACGACGAAGACGAAGAGTACGCCATCATGTCGCAGTGCACCAACCGGGGAGGCGGAGAGCAGCGGGACGTCGGCGGCGGCGGCGGCGGCGGCGGCGAGAGCAGGAAGAGGGCGGAGAAAACCAGGAGGGACGCGGATCCGGAGGCGCCTCTGGACAGCGGCTACATGTCCATGCTGCCCGGAGTCACGTCTCCCGTTTCGCTCTCCCTCTCCATAGGCATATCCGACAGCGGTCCCAAACCCGGGGCGGATGACGAGTACATGGCCATGACCCCCAACAACAGCGTGTCCCCCCCGCAACACATCCACCAGCCCAGCACAGAGGGCTACATGGTCATGTCCCCCAACAGCAGCAGCTCCACAGACCTGCACAGACTGGGAATGTGGGACAGCCGGACCAGCATGGAGAGCCGGGCGGCCAGCGACTACATGAACATCTCGCCCGTGTGCAGCCGCTCGGCCTGCAGCACGCCGCCCTCTCATCCGGAGCAGCACCAGCTGCAGCCGAAAATGTTTAATTCCTACTTCTCCCTACCACGAGCTTATCAGCACACCCTCTACTCCCGCTTCGAGGAAGACTTAAACAAAGGGGAGGGGAAAAAGGAGAGCAGCGGGGCTGACGGCGCGGGCAGGGGAGGCGGGGTGGGATACAGCAAAAGAAACAAAATTACTGTGGGCTCTGCAGGAGGCTGTCAACTGTCCATGTCTTCCTCTTCTTTCTCCTCCAGCTCAGCCAGTAGCGAAAGCCTGGAAGACAAATCCGTATCAGCAGGGAGGGGGTTAAGTTTGCTAAGGACCGGAGCGGAGTACAAGAGTGCAGGAACAAGCACAAAAGAAGGACACCATCATCAGAAACGTGGATCAAGTAGTAAAAGCCCGAAGCAGCAGAGGAGGGGCCGCCCCCTAAGCGTTTCCTCCGACATCACGAAAGCCAACACCCTGCCCCGGGTCAAGGAGAACCTGCTGCCGTCCCAGAACGTGGGGGAGTACGTGAGCATCGTGTACAAGGAGGAGAGCGCCGCGGGGCAGCGCGCGGGCTCCAAGCGCGGGCAGCCCGTGATCCACGGGACCCTCCGCCCCGTCAACCAGCCCCTCCTCTGCCACGAGAATCCCGCCAACCTCCCGCGCAGCTTCTCCGCCCCGCTGTCCGCCTCCGCCGAGTATGTCAACATGGACGTGGGGAAGGCCCCGCCGCCCCTGGCCCCCGTGTCCACGTTCGGCAGCCCGCAGGGGTCGCCGGCCGTCGCCCCCAAGGCCCGCCACGAACGCGGCACTTCCTCCCCTCTGGCAGCAGAGGGCAGCGGCGGGTTCAGGGCGAAGGCGAAGATGGCGGCGATGCCCACCGACGCCCCCCCGTCGTACATGGACAACAAGGCGTCGGATCCCGGCGTTCCCGGAAGAGCAGCCAAGCCCTTATCCATGGAGCAGGAGGCGGGTTTGGGCTTCTCCCCAGTTAAGACCTTCCAGTCCCCGGAGCGGAGCGGGAGGTTGGTCCGAGGCGACCCCCAGGGACGCCAAGGCCACTACCCGGAGACTTTTAGCGCGCCCCCTTCCCTAGCGCACCACCCGCCCTCTTCCACCTCCCTCTTCCAGGAGGGCAGCCAGGCAGCGAGCCATCGGCACGCTTTAGATTGCTTGTTGCACGCAGCTCCACCACAAGCCTCCGCCTCATCCGCTGAACAGGGCCTTAACTATATTGACCTCGACTTGGCCATTAAAGAGAGCACTCAGACTGGAGTGGAGCGGCCCTCCGCCACCTACAACATCGGAGGCAGCGCGATGGGCACCGGCGCCGGATCGGGCCTCAACACTTATGCCAGTATTGATTTCTATAAATCGGAAGAGCTGAGAGCGCAACAGGGCGGCAGAAAGGAGGGTCAAGGTAAGCTCGATGGGAACAGGGGCGTTTTTAGTTAAACAATGGGGGGGGCGTTTTAGTGACATCCGACTGGAATAAAGGGAGGTTTCTTTTCGTTTGGAGGATGGATTTTTAGATGTTAATCGGTTTGCTCTGTCTTTTGTGAGACATTCATTTATCTTCTGGATTTAAAAAAAAAAAAAAAAAAAGCTTCACAGGTCACAGGTGTAAAGAAAAGAGGAAGGCAATTAAATATGTGTAGTTTTTGCGTTTCAGAAACATAAAGGCTGTGACAACAAAAAAGTTTGTAAAACTCTCCGGCAATTGGGGATTTTCTGGGAAAAAAATGTAGATGATGAGATTTAAATTGTTAGAAATGTCTATTGTTATACTGTGATGTATAATAAAACGAACATTACAGAACGAACATTTAACTCATTTAATAATTTAATAGTCAGCATCTTTTAATTCAAGCTTTAATGTTGCAGCCAGTTTGATTCCGGTTGTTTAGTATAAACAATAGACTCATTTCTGTGTTTCAGGCTGATACGTTTCTCTAAAGCTGTGGGAAAGTTTTCTTTGCACTCTATGGATCCAGTCTCACATGTTTCATATAGACAGGAGGGATCAACAGAGGCTGCTCTCTCTCTCTCTCTCGCGCCTCTGGGTGTTACTCATTTCTTCCCCAGAACAATGAGCGCTTAATGATTTACGACGCCGTAAACGCGCCCTCTGCGATGTTCTGTCCCGAGCGTCTCGGGCCCGTCGCGCGCTGCGATAGGCTCGACGGCGCCAAGCGTGACCCTGAACACAAATAAGCAGCAGTCAATAAAACGGAGCTGTCTGGCTCGGATCGCCTCTGATCGCCTATATCCAGTCGGCCTACGGCTGGCCCCACGTGCGGCGTGGCTTTCTCGGGCGTTGCGCGTGCTTCTGTGCGCTCGCGCCTGGGCCCCCGCTAACTCGTTTTCATCTCCTGCTGACGCGCTCCTGCCTCCAGCTCGAGGGCAGTAGCTTGGTTCCAGGCCGTGGGCTGTCTTTTGAGGCTCTTATTATCACAAGTGGGTGATCAGAGAGCAGAGCCAATTGATTTGTCTGCTGGTAATGAGCCATTTCACATAAATGGAGGTAGAGGTGACAGAACACAGGCCCAGGTGTTTCCGTGGGCGTGCGGCTGCGGCTGCTGGAGCTCCGAGCTTCTCCCTCACACGTGACGCCTTGTTCGGCGGTTGATGTCGGCGGCTGAAGCACGCGCCGGTTGGACGTTTACGGCATTTCCGTTCAACTTGCAGCAAAAAAAAAGTTGTGGTATATTAAAATGCAAAGATAAAAGAATAATCAGAGGACTTACTCGAGCAAACAAATTATTCCCGTTATTTATTTCAAGCAGCACATTTGCATAATTGATTCACCTAATTGCTATTCAATCTCCTCTGTACATGTGTTATCATAATGACTGCCTAATTATTTCTATTGGGGACAGTTTGTTTATGTATTTAACATGCATAGAAATAAATAAGGACCTGAAAATGACTATTTCATGCAATGTTCCACACTGCAATTAATGATCGACTGTGCGTCCCCTGCTGTAAACTACAGACAATTATTTTTCTGCACTCATTAACTGCCGAACACGTTCTAATAATGGAATTTCACCTCGCCGGAGAAGCAGCGCTGCGGTTAGAAGCGATCCAGAAACGCGGGCTCAGCTCAGGCGCGCGCGCGCGCGCGGACAGAAATCAAAATCTGTTGCTTATTTCGTCGCTCTGCTTGCGCTCAAATACCTTCTGATTAGAGATTCAAATGAGCGCAGCCTTAAAAATATGTTGACTGGCTGAGGATATTTGTGCCACCGTTCCGTGCTCAGCTATGCATCAGCGAGTGAACAAAGAAATATATCACATTTTTATCATATTAAACATATAATATTTTCCCTAAATGGATGCTGTGGCCATTGGGTGAGATACAATACTATTACAATACTGTTAAATTACTATGGCAACATGAGGGATTCATCAGCTCAACTGTCATTTGAGACAGACTTCAGTTAGTTTAATGCATCAAAGTGGTTTTAAATATAATTATATATATTTTTTTCTTTCCGTAATGCTTTCTGCTGTTTAATTTTCTGCTCCATGGCATCTGGCACGCGACCTGTGGTGCAAATTACAATGGACGGCCCCAACCATGGCGACGGTCCGACGTTTAAATTCCTGCCCTCTTTTGGTTTCTCCTCCTCCAGATTGCTGAAGCGAGGGTTGGCGTGACAGCTTCACGCTCGGCCTGCCAGCGGACGCTCGCCGGCTCGATCTGTTGCCACAACACCGCTGGTCTGAACGCCGAAAACCAAGGAGAAGTCATCCTCATCCCGCCGTCTCCTGCTTTCTGTCAACCAGACGTGTGCCAAACACACACACACACACACACGCGCGCGCGCACACACACACACACATACAGAGGAATTACCGTTTGCCTTTGTTTTGACAAAAAATGACATTTGATCAGTATAAAGAGGATGGCGACATGATTTGCGATGGTGTGTGAGCTCTCAGGTGGCCGTCATGTTGATCGTGCGCGCTCCATCACACACCGACAGTCATGTGGGCAAGGTCATGAATTATCGAGGCTTTCAGGGAATCACACAAATGGCAGGAAAAAGTCCATCTGTGTGTCTTTTACATCCACTCTTGCTTGCGACGAGAGCAGCCCGCCGAACGCCGACACGACCTCAGCTGCAAGTGTCTTTTTAACGTGACTCCTCAAACGCGGCGGCATCGTTTAAATTGTCATCAGGTGTCATTTTGACTCAAAATAAGAAGGGAAATGCAGCTTTGCAGAGGTTTCAGACACACATGCCATCAGTAACTGATTTGTTAGACACAGTTGCCAAAAAAAAAACAAAAACCCAAAAAAAACACATTTCTACTTTTCTTGAGGGACTTTTGGCTGCTTCAGTGTTTTGAGGCTTCACCTTGGACTCTGATAGAAAGTAGCTGATCGTCTGTCCGAAGGTCAGTTTTCTGCTCTACAGTTTTCACAGTATTCACATGTGTGTTACGTAAAACCTGCAGCTAAACGGAGCCAGTGTGGAGTCTGGTTGCAATGCTTTGGTGTCGTCGAGCCCTCGCACAGACCCTCCAATGCAGTCGACGTAATCAGAACGCGCAGCGCTGCATAGAAATTACCGGATTTAACGCAACGTTCTCCCACTGTGCATGTCAATAACTTAATCAAACAGGCTTTTACAGGCGCAGAAAGGACAGTAATGTGATCGAGCGCATGTAAAGTGATAGTCTTTTCGACTTGTTATTGTGTTTGAACCTGTTGAAAGGCCAGAACGTGTCCAGCGGAGGAATCTATGGCGCAGTAATTTCAGCGCAGAGAAGGTCAGAATCCCCAGACATTACAGGATATCAAAAGAAAAACAGATCGGCGTAATCACTGACTCCCAGTTTTCCAGACTCTTAGATGAGTTCACCTCAGCTGCACCAGTGTTTCTCCTCTCAGACCTCCAGATCAAAAAGTCAGTGTTTTGAACAAGTTGCACAAATCTCTCAAAAGTATTAATCCCAATTTTTTTTTGTTTTTTTTGGCAACTGTGCTCTCTGTTACAGCTGCACATCATAAAGCAGTACAGTGTCTGCAAGTACAACGACAGAAACTGAGAGACATAATGTAGTTAGTTCTCTGTTAACACTTATGAAGTGACACACCACAGTGGTATATAAAATATACAGTATACATATACAGTAATGATTATACTATATAGCCTAGACATCTATATACTCTTTTATAAAGTGCCTCATTTTTGATTGTAGCTGTTTTTTAGACAGATGATCTCAAAATGGGTTGTCAAAAACGGTGTGATTTCTCTCCTGAGTCTAAATTGTGAACATGGTTATCTTTACAAACGACAGAGCAGAAACTTCACTCAGCCATAATCAAACTGCCTTTCTGTGTTTACTAGAAACATGGTGGAAAAAAAAAAAATCATATTTATTTTTTTGCAGTGCCTAATTCTTCAGCCACAATGTAAGCACTATCTGCTGTTTTGTTCGGCTTCATCATGCTGATATTTGGCCAAAAAAAAAAAAAAAAAAAAAGCAAAAAATACAAAAAAACAAACATACACACACACACAAAAAAAAACAGCCTTCCATGCCTGATTCTTTCTCTCAGCAGTTTTACACTCTGGGACGCGTCAACGTCAAGCTCCTCGACTTTACTTCTTGCTCATGTTCCGTGCAAAAGCTTGAGCTCTGTTGCAGATGTGGCGTCCTCCATCTGAAGCAACCATTGAAGCACACTGTGAAGCAGAAAGAAGAAATAACCAACTTGTCATTCTACATTGCATAGATTTTAATGTTTGAATTTTAAAGGACTTTCTGTATTTTAACTTTTTACACCAAGGAGAATCCAGTTTCTGGTTTCTTGTATTGTCCGCTGACTGGACAGAATTACAAATATGTGCACTTATTTATTTGCAGTATTTTGCGAACCCCAACACAAACACCAGAGGCCCCATCGATGCAGCCAGCACTGGTGCCTGCCTATTATCTGGGCTAAATCAGCATTAATGTGCTTGTGTGTTGCTCACTTTATTTGGATATGGATTATCTGGACTGGGCTCGGTTCCCAAAAGGTGGGACACAGTCAGAACTGGAGGACTATAAGCTGCTCCTGCTCACGCTCATCAATTTTAATACATTTGTAATATGTTGCCGCTGCCAAACTGCCCCAAAACAAAGTCTGCATTGTTCTTCACCAGTCTGAGGATAATTCGCTAAAGGCAGACTCGGAAATTGGTTTTGTTTACTTGACAACCCCACCCAATTTGCCAAAAAAAAAGGAAAAAAAAAAAAATTCAAAGTTAACCTTTTATGTTATTTGAAATGTTATTGTCGGGCCATGGATTATAAATAAAGCTGGACAATATTTGAATTCCCCAAAAAGCTCTCCAGCGTCAGTCTTGCATAGGCCTCCTGATTTCCTGCTCCAAACTGTTAAATCTATATTAACAAACTTTGTTTTTCCTATGTGAGGAGGAAATGTTGTCCATCTTTATTTTCCAAGAGTGTTAAACTAGTGTGACAGGTTGCGCAACGATTCCAGAATGGTTCCTGGAGATTTTTGGCCATGTTAATGTGAAAAAAGAAAAACTAAAAAAAACAAAACAAAAAAAAAAACCCATTTCTCCTGTATGTGACGATGCGATGCCAAACTCTCTACTAAAGCCAAGTTTCCACCAAGCTGTTCAGTCCAGGAACGGCCAGGAACATTTTCGAGTAGTGCCAAACCGGGCTGAACGGAGATCTTAGCGTCCGGCGCCACAGTTAACGCGTGGCGTCCCACTGGTTCGGTTCGGCTCCCCCGACAGACGGAACCCCGTTAGGATGGACCGGCGGCTGTGTCTAACTCGACTTGTCGCCTTCCGGAGCAAATGTTTCAAACGGTAAAGATCGAGCTTAAGCCGTCCTGAGCTGCAGAGCTTGGTGTAAAACAGTCTTAAGTGTATTGACCAAACTTTCAAAGGCCAGGGCTCTTGCTGTGTGTAAACAGGGTAAAGATGAACAGATTTCTTGATGTATTTTGGTAGCTTATTCTGGTAGCTTTTCCCACATTTAGATTGATTTTTAATGACTGATTCTTTTTTATTATGGGCGTTCAATGGGGCCGAGGGTCGTAACCAAATATTTGGACTCTGCTGCCACTCTTTGGGGAAGAATTTTGAAAATCCTCGCTGGTCAAACAGGCATCGATGGTCGCTCTGCTTGGGTCCGAAGTTCATCCCGAGGGTCACATCTGAAAGGACATTCAAGTGCCTGGCTGTAATTATCAATCACCAATCAGTCCAGCTGGAGCCCTTTCCATGATTGCAACAGCTCAGAGCCACGTTTCCTTTGGAAACAGGAGATCTCCCGCTTCACCTTTGCAAAAGTCTGCTGCCAAAGTTTCTCATTCAAGCATAAAATCTGCTTTTTCTTGTTGTTTCTTTTTTCTTTTTTTTTTTACAAAGCTGTGAGGCACTGGATTTGATTCTATGTGGTGAAAATGTAAATCGAGCACTGCCCATCGATACTCAAACACAAACTCTTTCCATGACTCCTCTGTTGAAGCATTTTTTTTTTTTTCAAAATAATCTCTTTGTTATTCTTTTTGTGTAACTCTTTTAATTGGGGATTAGGTCGATTCTCTGACTGTGCCTCATAATCTCAAGTATGACCAGACAAAGCAGTTGGAAGTAAAGCCCCCTTGGAGAGTCTGGGAAGGGTTCAGCGTGTTATCGACGTCCAGAATAAAGGAGGAAGGCGATAATAAAAGCAGCGTTTTCTGGTCCGTTCCCGTGACGCGTGGTGGATGGATGCAAGTGCTTCTCATCTACAAATCATGAAGGCAGAGTCTCGTGTTGTCTCTCCAGATTATTTTCTAACAACAAAAGGAGGCACGCGGCAGTTCATCAGACTAACTGTGGGAAACGATACTGTGTGTACAATCAGGATAGTGACTATAATTAACAATGGAAAGAGCATTGTATGTATTTTAAAGCTATTGATACTACTTTGATAATGATGTAAAATGCAAAAAGACTGAACAGGGACTATAGGTATGTAAAGTATACTGTGTATAGACGAGTTTTCTCCACGGGAGGGGACAGGGTCGGGGTTCATTCCGTTCATGGCAAAAATTGTTAAAACTATTGATGATTCTTGTCTGTGATGTAGACAATGTCAATGTTTTTTATAAATATAAAAGGAAAATGACATGAAAAAAGAGGAGCGTGAGCGTGCCTTTTATTCATTAATCGGCGACGTGTGAGTCTAGACTGTTGCTATGGATACGATTTTAAGGATAAGCCTGCAGACGGAAGGCGTGTGTTTAATCCCAGGCTACTCCGCTCAAACAGATGGTATTTTGGTGGCATTTAAGTTCCTAATCGATTAACAGCGTTGTGGGATATTCTGTCCAGGGCACATATTTATCAATATACCAAACTACCAAGGGACGGGACCGGGGAGAACTGATGTGTTGCAGCATCCAAAGATTAAGAGCATTTCTGCTTTCCAGAGGGCTTTAAAAACATAATGTAAAGCAACAGGTTCAATGATCAAATAAAGGAATCCCAGTATGTTTCAGTTATTGAGAAAGTTAGTAGTATTTTGTTTCTTAAATCCCATTACACCTCACAAGTGACTTCATCTTTAGTTGCCATTTTCTGATGTTGTGCGGACTTGGAGCACGAATAATGTTGACACTAAATAATAATTCACCTCATTAGTCTTGATACTGTGTTCTGGTTGTTCACACGCATCTGTGTGTGTGTGTGTGTGTGTGTGTGTGTGTGTGTGTGTGTGGAGACACAGCTGCTGCCCTCTACACTCACCGGGCCAGTCATGTGTCTACATGTGCACAAGTGTGAAAAGTATCTCTACATGCCTGAGAGACAAGGGCTTGATTTATTGACAAGCTGGATTATCTGTCTTGACCTTTGTTCATCCATGTGGTCTGTTGTTTTCAGAATCCTCCCTGGTGTTTTACTCCCAGTCTCAGATACGCATAAATGCCAAAGTGATGTTGAAATTTGAAAAAAAAAAAAAAAATCAGTCGCGCTTGTCAGGAGATCAGCGTCTTAAACTAGAGGAAAATAAGTCATTGACATCATTATTGAGATCTGAAAGGGTTTGTGTTATTCTAAGTTATTTTAGATTGCGAACGCCAACAGAAAGTCGGCACATTCACTACCAATCAGATTTGGATTACACATTTCTGAACTTTAGCATCCAACATGGTTGAACTCTGCTTCTACCTGCTGACCCTCTGCAGGAAAAGCCTGATGACGTTAATTTGGACCTCTCAAGTGTCCACTGAAGCAGTAGCCTGGACCACATCATCCCAATGAACAAATTTGTTCCTTTTCGGGTGTTGTATTCCTGTTGTATTTATTATAAAGGACTCCAGACACACTGTGTCTGTCCCTAATCAGTCTGTTGAAGTTATCATCCAACAATGCATCCATGAATCCATCGATTTATTAATTTAGATTTTAGACCATTTATAAGCACATGTTAATGCATGCATCAGACTAAACTGTGTCCTCAACACCAAATCCATCAACAGGTGGCGCAATTTTCCCTCAGCTTCAGAACCACTAATGGCCACCGGAAGTTTCTACCTGTTACGTCACACTTTTCAGCGTAATATTTCACTCCGTATGCACACTAGTACAATACTATTACATAATTACAATGCTATTATCATTTCTAGAAGAGTTACCTTAAATGCTATATAATAATAGACTATATAATATAAAAAGTAATAATTTTGGTGCATAGCATCTTTCCCCATAAGATGACATCGAACAGAGAAGCTAAATTGAACGAAGATAACCCCCGACAAGACAACTTCCGGATTCTGTAGAAATAGTTGTCCAACAATCAGCCGGCATTTTATTTACTGACCATTGAGGGATTGTCAACTACAACAAAGATCGGCAACTGAGTATCGCTTGTATAGCTCTCATACATTTTCTCGCTCGCTCATATGATGATGATGTCCCTTAATTTATTCGCTGCAAAACTTTTTTTTTTCGTATAATTTCCGGAACGCGCGCTTTCAGAATAATGACCCTGATATTTACACGCCCTTGCATCCCGCAGTCCAAACGTGTTTCGTCAGAAAATCGTCGCTTTCGCGCAGGATTGCGCTCGGGGCGATGGATTGGTGTGACGCGACGTGACGCGGCCGCAGGAAGGAAGCGGTGTCCTGTGTGGTGGGGCTGCTCGCATCAGTCCGACGATGGTCCACATCTCTGTTCGCCGCTGACCTCTGCGGCTCTCGACGTGCAAGATGTTGCAAATGGCATCAGATTAAGGTACGTGTGCGAGCGAGTGGCCGATGCGGCTGTGGAAGTGCGCTCGCTTGTGGATGGTGTCACATTTCTGCAGCCCACTGGGTTATTTAATGGATGCCCTGACCTGAAGTGGGATAACTTGCTCTCGGATCCTAAGTTTTGCATTTCAAAATCATATTATTGGACTTTCTGTGCTGCTTGACCTTTTGCGTCTTTCACGATGATTAGTGGTTGAATAACTGGGTTAAATAACGACGATGAAGTGCAATTTAAAATAAAAGTGATTTACTTTTGCACACATTAAAGGCCTGTTTTCCAGTGTTGTCTAATGACTTTAATGTCGAATGACTGTAATGAGCTATCGTGGGTTCGGTAATCGTGACACAGCTTTCTTTTTTAGACATGTTTCTTTTATTTGGTTTCATCGCCATATGGAAATGTCCTTGTCCTTCACATAGAAATATTCATGCAGAGCGTCGAAAAATGCTTTACAATGCTGTGATAAATACCAGAAAAGGTATTTTGCCAAAATACTGGAGCACGAAAACGATTAATTGAACCTGTTTATTAAAAAAAATGCATATCAGAGAAGTAGTTACACAGTACTGTCATTTGCATGTTCAAGGTGATTGGTGAAGTCTATTTTCAGTCAACAGTAACAAAAGATCGTATTCTTGGCTGCTTAAAAGTCCTGTTGAGGCACCAGGGGTGAGTTTTATTGGTGTGTGAACTTTGTTACGCAGCTGCTGCTGCTGCATGAAATGCACAGGTCAGTCTCAGAACATATGTACGCGGCTCACGTTTAGATGAAATGGAGCGCTTTGAAAAGATGCACGGTGCGGTCAGATGTGTCACTTTATGGTTTTTGTTTCCTTTAATCAGTTAAACAGAAGAAAAGAAGAGAAAGAAGAGACACCATGGCCCCTCACCCGGTCGTCCAAGCCATTATTGATATGACTGCTGGAGCTGTAGGTAAATTGCGGTATTGACATTTTTACTGTGCTATACGACCTTCGGTAACTCTGCTTTCTACGTGGTCCCACTTATTCTGCCTTTCTTCCCACCGGCAGATAGCCCCTGGCGGCAGTCTAGATTTTGATGACTCTGTGTTTTTCCAGTTCATTTCTCTCCGTTTCTATTGACTCCAGCTGCTGCTTTCTGATCTCTCTTACAACATACGCTTGATGTGACCGAAACTTTAATGTTCCTGTTTGCACAGCAGACGGTTTATCGTTGAATTACGTCTATCCAGCCGTGTATTTTGTTTGTTTTGTTGGGGGGGGGGGGTTCTCCTTTTAAGCAAGGTCACATTAGTCTTCCTGGACCAATTAATCAGCGGCCTCTGAACTAAACGTACCGTTAGATATTAAACACGTCATTCTCTCCACCAGGGGGCGCTGCCTGTGTCTTCAGCGGGCAGCCGCTGGACACCACAAAGGTCAAGATGCAGACCTTCCCGACTATGTACAGGGGGTTCGTAGACTGTATCACGTCCACCTACAGACAGGTGGGGCTGCGGGGCCTCTACCAGGGCACCACCCCGGCTTTGATGGCCAACATCGCCGAGAACTCGGTGCTCTTCATGAGCTACGGCTTCTGCCAGCAGGTCATCCGCTTCGCAGCCGGGCTCCGCAGCGACGCCGCGCTGAGGTGGGTGTCCGTTACGGTTACCCAGGGTGTGCTTGAGGCTTACATGAAGTCTAACCCCCCCCTCCCCCTCTCTGGTTCCCTCTGCTGTAGCGATGTGCAGAAAGCGTGCGCCGGCTCTGTGGCGTCGATCTTCTCCTCTCTAGTTCTCTGCCCCACCGAGCTCGTCAAGTGTCGGCTACAGGCCATGTACGAGATGGAGGTGTCGGGAAAGATAGCGAAGAGCAACACGTACGTCATTCGAGGAACATTTTTGCTACAACATTACGTTTTTTTTTAATCTTCTGACATTTTTACTGTGATGAGTCACCAGTGAATAAAAGTATTCGTATAATCCGTCCTCGTTCGGTTGCCTTCGGGTCTGGTGCCTCAAACACCAGCGTTAGTTCATGTTTTGTTTCTTTTTTTTAATGTTTTTCTTAAGCTTAGTTGTAACGCGTGCTTTCTGTGTGAAGTTCGGTGTGGCTGGTGGTGAAGTCCATTATGAAGAATGAGGGTCCGCAGGGCTTCTTCCAGGGTCTGACCACCACCATAGCCAGGGAAGTCCCCGGTTACTTCTGCTTCTTCGGGGCCTACGAGCTGAGCCGCTCCGTGTTTGCAGACTACATGAAATGTGACAAAGAGGACCTCGGTAAGAACCATTGAACGGGTAAAGGGATGCACCCCCCCCCCCCAGGTGTAAATAGGTTTATCGTGGGCGGGTGGTCCTCATGATGACCTTCTCTTCACATTCCTCGCCTCTCGGGGGCAGCAGTTGTGATTTGGGTCTGTCTGCCGTCACTCCTGAAGGTGCGGCTCCGGTGGTCTTCAGCGGGGGCCTGGGGGGCGCCTGCTTGTGGCTGGTGGTCTACCCCATGGACTGCGTCAAATCTCGGATCCAGGTCATGTCTATGACGGGAAAACAGGCCGGGTTCTTCAGGACCTTCACCACCATCGCTCGTACCGAAGGTGCGTACGTGCGAGCTTTTTTCCTTTCCCTGTCCTCGTGAGCGCCGTTACCAGAACGTAAAGGTGTGTTTGTTACGCAGGCGTGAGGGCGCTCTACTCCGGTCTCACCCCGACCATGGTCCGCACCTTCCCTGCTAACGGAGCACTTTTCCTGGGTTATGAGGTCAGCCGGAAGCTCATGATGAAGCAGTTTGATTGAAAGAGTACTTTGAACTAGGGTTTAACATTTTAGCCATATTTTAATTCATAAATCATCTAGGATTTTTTAACCTATCCTTTACTAACACTCCACGTACGCCAGCGTTTTATGATTACCTCAGGAAAGTTCGGTATCTGGGCAAGAACCTGCTTCTGCCCGTCATCAAGCACACGAGACTTTTTACACTTAAGTGGTCGATGGTGAAAGCTGTGTAACTGTCTTTTTCAACTTATTTATAAAAAAGGACGTGGAATCGTAGCGGCTGTCTTGCTACAACAGATTTTGATGCCCTGTGTAGCGTTATTTACCTTAACCTTTGTGTTTATTTCAACATTAACTTTTAGTGTTATAGTAACAGTGCTATTCACACTGCACAGTGAAAGTGGATTTTTTTTTTGTTGTTTTTCTTTTGTGGCTGATATCCCCAAAGTGCCAATATCTCTGTAATAAGGAATATCAGCGCTGTCCTTAATTATTTCTTTTTATTCAACCATTTCACATACAGTCATAATTAAAGTGTGCTTTGAAGTATTCTGTGTTATTTTATTTATTTTGGGGTTTTTGTCCTTTATCAAAAGGTGAAATTTAGAAGACTGCTGCAAAAGTGAAAGTCCCGTGGAAAATCCAGTAGAATTGAAGATATCCATTTTTAAATTAACAGTTCAATTTATTTACATTCAACAGACAATTAATATAACAACTTGTGTCGTGGCACACACAGAATGTAAAAAAAAAAATCTCAACAAAAGCGAACGTATGGAGATGTGGAGGCAGGACTGAAGTCATCCAGCAGGTGGCGGCGCCGAGTCGGTTTACAGAGGCTGCAACGAAAAGCAGGAGTTCAAAATAAGGTTCTTTTTCGGTCATGTGGCTCTTGCAGCACAATGAACTGGTCATTTGCTCAAACATACCCCCTTTTCAGTGCATGTTCCACACAGGCAGCCAAACAGCCCGTTGATCATCTGTATGGCGCAGAGGATAGCCTCAAGACAACCTACGACCAGCAGGGTAGCGAACATGCCGATATGGAACGGCACAATGTTGTTAGGTTCTGTGCACATCTTCCACAGTGACTCGTCAGACAAGTAATTCGTTTCCCTGCGCAGAAACAAGGAATTGATGAACAAATTGGACTTTGGAGCCATCTGCGAATACCGTTGATGAAATACTCATTTACAGGTCTTTGAAAGGTGTCGTCCAAGGCACCAGGACTCTGCAGAGAGGCCCGTTCTGCAGACCAAGCCCTGCTATGCTGATATTGTACAGGGCACCAAGCACGCCCACTGCAGCAAATGCAATGGACAAGAACATCTGAGGAGATAAAACGATAAGACAAGGCCGTAAACCTCCATGCAGCCACACCTCCGCACATCATTATTATCAACCCTTCATATAAATCGGACCTAGATCTTTAATGCCCCATATTCCTCACCTGCTTTCTCACCTTGTTCCCCATTGGTGGCAAAAAAAAAACTGCTTTCTTTAATCACCATGCTGCACCAGCAGAATGTCTTCTTTATACCCCTCAAAGTCTTTACTGGTGTTAATTGTCATACTACAGTCATAGTAGTGGGGGGAAACTGGTGCTGCTGTACCCAAACACCACCTCAGGTGGTCAAAGGAAACTCCCATGGTTCTGATCTTATGTTTCAGGTGAAAAACAGCCTCATAAGAAATGAGAAACCTGCTCTCCGACTCACCCCGCAGCGGTTCGCGCAGCAGCTCTGTGCTCCGGTCAGGTGGATGTAAAGCGCCGGGAGCAACACCTGTGTCAGGAGAGGGGGCGTTTACGGCAGCAGGTCAACGACGAAGCCTTCTGTTACTTCAGCTAGTACGCACATTACACATACATCTAACTTTAGTGATTAGTTGAGGCTGACGCGCTTTCCTCACTCATTTCGATCACAGCAGAGAAATTATGGATTCACAAGACGAACGACCCAAATCAGGGACAGGCCTCCATTTGAACCTGCGTGTGAATTATAGACTTACCATCGCACCGCCTCCGATGGCCCCCCCCATATATTTCACCTCCTCTGTTATGTGACCGTCTTGGACATACTCGGTGCTCCCGTCAGGGAAGAACAGCACTATGTTAAGGATGATGGAGAGCAGCGCCAGCGGGTAGAGGGCCACCGCGACGAAGCGGGAACACTTTCCAGTGCACATGGCGTAATTCTTGGTGAGCGCAGGTCCGGTCTGAAGTCCCACGGAAATATGTTCTGGACGAGAGGGGGGCCGCGTTTGAGCTAAATATGGTGAGCAGGACCTGGGTGCGGGACATATGACGGTAAGCTGATAATGAAGTCAAACAGAAGCCGTGATTGGCTGCTGAGGTGCCATAAAATCCACATGACTCATCTCACGGTATCCACGGGAGACGGTATTTGTTTTGTTCAGCATAATAAAACAACAGATAATGATTAAAAGAAATGAATGAAGTCATTATAACTGACCATCACGAAAGCCGAATGTTCATTGTCGTTAAATCTGTTTTGTAGCTGTTCATAAGTGAGTTGTGACGGGTGGTTTCAGTGTGTGAGGCCGGCTGAGCTCCACTTGCTTCGACCCCCCCCACGGGGGGGTCAAAGCCCGGAGCCAGGAACTGCCTGGCACCCCAGGAGCAAGGAGTGCCCGATCTATAACGCTGATAAACGGGAGGTTGGGCGGTTCCACGCTGCCAGGACCTGCCGCATATCTGAGCTGACCCGCCGAGCTCAACCTCCGAAACGCGACAAAGGCTGTTTGAGAGGGTGGGCCTTCTCTGAGTACCGCCCGGGGTCAACGCGCAGGTGAGAGGCGGTTTCCCCGGAAGTTCCAAATATAGAGAGGGGGAAATGATGGAATTCAGATGGAAATCCTCCCAAAACGTGAACAGAAACCAACCTGAAGACAGGACATCAGCTGACTGACCGAAGGGGAGAGAACACGAACAGAGCCGCGTGTTTGTTCAAAAGCTTTGACGGCGCCCGCCGACCAGTTCCCTCTCAGCCTCGCCGCATGTTTGCTTTCAAGTTGGCGCCGCTGCGCGGCGGAATGCATCAGCAGGCGGCGATGCAGCTGTGCAATCGCGGGCAGGGGTTGTTTCTTTTTCTGTTTAGAGAAGCACACCTGGTTGGGTTTTATTGGGACTGGCTGCAGCTCAGCACACCTCTGAATGAGCGCCCGCTCAGGTAGGTGTGGGCTGCCCCGTTGGGACGCCGGGCTGGTTAATGTATGAAAGCCTGTCATAAAATAAATAAATAAATAAATACAGAGAGCAGATGTGGTCTTTGCATAGGCGTCGATAGATCAGCGGCGTGTTTACCCCACCTGGGCCGTTGTTATTGAAGGGATATCTGCAGGGGAAGTAAAAAAGGGCTGACGGGCATTGTGTTATCTCTCAACAGTAAATAACCACAGAGCAACACACACCAGCAGCCATTAAATAATAGAGCGTGGTGTTTCCACAGGTTATGGCCGAAAAGGCAAAACATAACATGGAATGACCGAATAAAAGTGTGGAGATCACATGTAAAATGGCCGTAAAGACCCAGGGAGCTGACTGGGAGCTCTTCTTTGGGAAAGAGCGGAGGAAAAGAAGCACAGCTGTCCAGGTGAACTTCAGATCCTTCTATTGTCTCTTCTATCTCAACAGAAATCTCTCCCACTCACTGCACCACGACGTGTTTAACAACTCTCTCATGAGATCAATACGAGGAGATTGTACTGTCTTCAGCCTGCAGGAGTTAATGTTTAATACAAACCAGTCAGCACATTCTAAACCTGCGAGGGCTTTTACTAAGTCCTTTTGTTCCTAATGACATTAGGACACATGCAAATGAGTTTGAGAGGAAACATTCTCTCATCATGATTATTTCATTATTATTTCACATCACATTCCTGGATTGTTAAATGTTAACAAAGATACATTGTTCTAGATGAAACATAACAAGAATATTTTATATCTTTAGTTAAGAGATTACAAAATGTTACTTATTAAATGTTCCCATAGTGTTAAATAATATCACCTGGGCCCAGTTGGAGCACCCTGATTCTGTTTTTGTGGTAACAGGTAACGTAAAGTGTTAGCTTCCCCTTAAGTATTTGTTACTTTTGTCAACCAGTTACTGGTTACTTTCAGAATTTCTCTGCATAAGGAAAATGAAAATCCCAACTGCATCCTTTGATCACCACTTGATCAAACACCCCCCCCCACGCACACACTCACACACACAGACCCACACACACACACATTGTCGCTGTTCCCTCTTTGTCCACGACCACTGTAAACATTGTGCAACCTTTGACACAGTCCCTGAGAGGAGGACAGAGCTGCCCACGATGACCATCAAAGAGTTCCTGATCTCCGTTTTAATGCCAGAGAAATGCTACGAGTCCTTTTTCGTCGACCTCCATCCACACGGTGAGACCCTTTCCTGTGAAGTGTTGCAGTAGAAACAGTGAAATATTCTTGCACTGCTGATAAATGATGCCCCAGAAGTTCTAGAAGTTCTAGTAGGCCAGACAACCTCATACTGAAGGGGCCTAGCATATTGTATTGTTTTTTGTTGTTGTTTTTTAACTACAGTTGTATTACTTTCTGACATCAAGTAAATATTCCTGCCAGGCACAAAAAAAGATAAAGAGTAAAATGTGCTGTTGGTCCAAGTTTGGCATTACTGGCCTGTTTGTCTTTCCCATTATAATCAGTTCAGTAGTTTGTCTTTCACTTCACTCAAGGTTAAAGTTCATTATCGACAATACAGCATGGTTTGAAAGCACCACTTAGTGGTCATATTATCTTAGCTAATAGTATTTGGCGAGGATTTACCATCACTTCAAACATCAGGGTGTGTGTGTTGTTTACAGATGGTGCATTAAATCTGGGATTGATTTATGCGTACATATGAATCAGTATCTTTAGGGTGACCAGATGCCCTCGTTTCCCTGTAGTGGTCTTCTTTTTGAGAAATTACAAATGTGTCCGGAAGGATTTAAAAAAAAAAAAAAAAAAAGTTTGGGATTTTACTACAGGGGCGTTGGAGTCCAGTCCTCATGGGCCGTGATCCTGCCGGGTTTTCGGTCCTCCCAAGTGGAAAACGGCCTTCACCGTGGCATGTTAAGGGCCAATAAACCCTTAACTTACACACGTACATATGTGATACATAATAACCCATGCCCTCACATCTGGTCATCCAAGTATCTTCTTTCTTAATTTTAGGGTATTGACAGAAATGAAATTGTTGGTTTCATGCAGTGTGACGTGCTGTCTCTCGTCTCAGTGGCATGCCTTGTGTTTGTGCTGAAAAAGACCCTGGGGTTCTGGATCTTACTGGACACCTTACTGGGTGAGACTGTTACAAACCTCTTCATCCCCGGCGGCACGTATCTAAGGTAAATAGAGGATCAGCCTTTCAGCCTTTGGCGATTCCCCCCCCCTGCAGAACAGCTGCCGCAGCTGCTGAAGATCCTGTGGAGGCGAAGCGCGGCGGGTCTGAGTCTGACCTCTGCCCTCCTGCAGCTGTACGCCTGCTCCTGCCCCGTCCTCTACGCTGCAGCCAACGGATACCCGCTCTAGTACGTGTAGCGGCATGTGATGAGCTCCCAGTGTTACTAGCTGCTCGTCTTGATGCTTAAGGCTGCGTCTCAATGGTATCGCTCTCCAGTTCCTGGGGTGAGAGGCTCCTCATGTTGGCCCAGAGTGCAGCTATCGTCTTCCTCATCGTGTATTATCGCAGTAGCACCGTCAAAGGTATTATTACATCCCAAATGATTCAAACACGTACCTGCATGCCTTTTTTACTACTCCCCCATCCCCAACTCAGGGCGTTCCCAATTCTGTTTTAATGCATTGCTCTGGCGCCACCTTGTGGCGAAAATGTTTTATACTGGAACATTTCTTCAGGAGATCACAGATGTTCTCTGTGAAGGACCTGTGGGCTCATGTTTTAGTTCGTGTTTTTCTTCACTGTTTATCTTGCAGGGCTCTGGTTCCTCTGCATCTACACCACTGCCATGCTTCTGCTGGGCTCCTACGCAGCGCCAGGCGTCGCCTCGTTGCTGCACCAATCCAGTTTGGCTGCATTAGTTGCCAGCAAGGTACCAGTTTAACGGAGCCTGCCCCGACGTGTGCAACCGTTGTATGTGAAGAGTGAATATATCGCGGGTGGACTGGTTTTCTTTCCAGGGTTTCCAGGCCAGAACTAACCACGTCAACGGCCACACGGGGCAGCTCTCCAGCGCGTCTGTGCTACTGTCATGGGCGGGGTCTCTGGGACTCACCTTTGTGACCCTACAGGTACTACACACAGTAATCTACACAATCTGACATTGTGAGTTTTTTTGTTTTTTTAATTTCCATTATCTGTTTTTTTTTTTTTTTTTGAAGGAGAGAGAAAGCTTCTTTTCCACTGCGGCTCACATACTGTCGAGCTGCTTAAGCTGCATCCTCATGGCTCAGATCTACTGTTACAGGAGCAGGAAAAGCTCCGTTAAAATCAGGAACAGGTAGACGTCGGGGAGCAGCGACAAGCAGACTCGGCCCAGAAACCTTCCCAGCCGGCCCTGGAGTCGAGGGAGAAGCCGGCGTACCTTCTAATGGATTTACTTCGGGTCTAAAATGTGTCGGGGTGTTGGTGATGGACGTGGACCCGGACAACACCAGCAAGACGTCCAGCGTTGCCGAGTAGTCCGAGCCTTGATGCAGGAGGACAAACCGAACAGTCTCAGGCCTCGCCCGCTAGTTACATCAGCCGGGTGTGTTGACCAGTAAACTCAATGAGGCTCAGTTGAGCGTGTTTGGATATCCTCCTCTATTAAAAAAGGTGCCAGTTCAGATTTCAGCCTGATATTTTCTTTTACCCTCCCCCAAAGCGACCGCCATCCCCTTGACCTCATTTGATGCCTGAAGATAATTTCTTCCAAATAAAAAAAACAGAATGTTTTATCAGTCAGCACAAACCCAGAACCTGCTCATTTAGTGGCTGCTCCTGTGTGCATGTGTAGTTCTTTAACCTCCTAAGACCCGAGCTCTTTTTTGATATACATTCTTAACATGTCTTTGCTATTTAGGACTATTGGGACCTGATAATTATAAAGACTGAGAATCATGTTGTAACAATATTTTGAAACAAGTGGTTTTTGGGGACAATGATGTCCACATACAGGGACAATCAATCTAAATTTGTAGTAATATAATGTTTATGGGTTCATGTATGTGGACATTTGGCCCCGTACTAAGAAGAAGTAGCTTTTACAATATAGGCGACCCAAAATCTAATTTCCGCATATGTGGACGCCAGGTCTTAGGAGGTTAAAGTAATTCTGTGTTTTTATCGTGCATCAGTGCCTTAATTTAAGGCAGAACACTTTTTTAAAAAAATAAATACTTCTTACTGATATGAAAGATTGTAAAAACATCAGCAGAGCCGATATTTTGGATTCCTCATCAGTCATAAACTAACAAAGATTTCCTGTTCTCTTGGCTCCAACAAGATAACGAGATAGTGGGTCTGTACAGCAGAACCTCAGGAACCGATCATTTTAAGACTTTTCCCCCCACTTTTTTCTTCCGGTTATTTATGTGCCATCTGTGATCTTGAGGTTGATGTGTGGTGGTCAGCTAACTAGTCTCTGTGTTAAAGGACGTGATGATGCAGCACAGACAGCACAGTGAAACATCAGATTCAACCAGTGAATATTTGGACAGTTTATTTGCTTTTTCAGTGCATAATTGCTTAAAAAAAAAAAGAAAAAAAGGAAAATCAAAAGTACAAACCAGTCAGTCTGAGGTCAACAATAACCTGTTTAGCTGTCTATTTTATTATTTGTTTAAACTCTTAAAGTTTTTTACTCTGAATAATCTCCAGCTGGAGTCAGTTTGTGGAAACTCTGATCACAATGAGCTGTTTCCTTCTGAATGTAAGAGATTAGATAGACACTATCTAGACACTGAACATAAGAAATATATGTGACCCGTTAACACGCAGTTCTGACCCATTTAACATCGTGAAGACAAAACAGAGACATACACCATCGCTTACAGACACAATGTGATGATGATGAAATGACTTGGGAGGTCACACGTGGAACAGATCTAGAGTAGGTTTTTATTTGCTCCAGATTTCTGCGCACTCGAGGAAGAAAGTCCACTGTTGTGTTCCCAGCACGAGTTTCCAGGTCCTGGGACCACACCGACACACACACGTGATACTTTTCACACACACACGTGCTTGGTTGAAGGTCATTCGTTTTAACCCCGTCTCTGGTGGCAATGAAGACGGGCGGTTGAGCTGTTAAAAATTTGTTTAAAACCAAACAGATCTACAGTCTGTTCTGGTTTAGCGATTAAGGCACGCAGATAAAAAATGGAGTGTTTTCAGCCAGGAGGTCACGTATGCTGACCACCTACCACAGTGAAGTGTAAAATAAAATAGAATAAATTCATTTTAAAGAGGTGGGTTAAACATCAACCTTCTATAGTGTTTATTATTGAAACACCTTCAACCGTTTCCAGTTGCACTAATGAATGTTTAACCGATGCCCTGAAATTGTGGAGTGGCAATAAAATTTAGAAAAACAAAGAAGCCTCTCCCTTGTTTTCTGTGGCATCAATGAAGAGTAAATAAGGAGTTTTTTTGCACAAGAAGTCTGAGGCAGAGGTAGTTTGAACCACCACAATCACTATCGGCATCTTATTTATTTATTTAAACACATACATAATGCCTCGTTGCGTCTCGTACTTTTGGCGAGTGTCACAGAAACCAGCACACCAAACTGCCATCACTCCATTGTTAGCTCACTCAACAAGGAAACTAGATTTTCCTTTTTTTGTATACGTCTGTTGCTATATTTCTATTCCAAAAAAAAGTGTTTCTATCTACTTAAAATTCTGCCCTTAAACACGCCTTGTTTATTTCTGTCTCGGCTCCCTACAGTTCTCAGTAACTGTAATAAACTGAATGTTGTGCCAACTATCGTCATTTAAAAGCTATTTAACATTCCTACAGTTCAGTTAAATAAATATGGATGGGTATTTAATTTATAGGAACTCTCAAAGTAACATTTTAACTACCTAGGGTTAGTCTTGGAACCTCAGATTTCTTCATTCACTTTTCTGACCTTTAAAAACTCGATTCAACTTCAATTTGGAATGGCCTCAATTATTTCTGTGCCACCTTCACGAGCCTTTTTCGTGCAAGGTCATGTCCGTTAAACAGATCCTAAAGCGCATCTGTCACACAGAGCTCCTCAGAACCTCAATTCATGTTTCCTTCTCACTTTATCTTTGTAGTAATGAAACCAGGGTCGCTCCTTCATGGTCATGCTCACTTCAAACCTGACCTAACACCGTCTTGGTGCTATCTGACCTGCTGGTACATCTTCCGGAGCTCGTGCCAGAAGAACAAGGACAGGATGGTGTGAGGGCCGAGGCGGAAGTACGACGCCCCCAAGCCTTTGTAGAGTCCCACCACGCCCTCCTTCCTCAGCGTCTTCGAGAAGCAGTCGGGGAATCCTTTATAAAGCTGGCCCTGAAACCCACATCCGGTCAGAAAGGATCCAAGCGTATGGCCCGGAGCTACGCGAACGGCCCCCACCTTGCCCATATGATCCACGGGCTGGTTGTACAGTCGAGTGCTGACCACGTCGAAAGGCGTCATGGCCAGGACCACCACCACGCTGCTGATCATGCCAGCGGTCAACGCCACCAACCAGCTGTCCTTCGGGAACACCTGAAAACCAACAGCACCAGTATATGTCCCACACGTATCCCATGAGAGGTCACTGGGTTTATCAAAGAAATACTGAGACTTTAGAAAAGTTACATAGAATTTATGTAGTCAAGTAAATTGTTATTATAATATTATTATAAATCTAGTTTAATACAGTTTTTAAAAAAATTCCTGAACTGACTTTTCTAACTTTTCTAAGAGCAGAGAGGGTCCCACTGGTCAGTTATGTAACCTGCATGTTTTCAGGGGGCCCAGCAAAAGGTGTCGAATTTCAATTCCAGAACAGTGAAACGCCGGACGCTTTTGTCAGTGTCGCAATTATCCCACCCACTCATTAAAGCAGCCAACCACAGTGTTTAAATGTATAAAAAACTCAGTGTCCTGGAAACCCCCCCCCCACCCCGAGCTTGTGAAGTGCGGAGCGTCGGGGGGGAGCGCCGGCCTGCACAGACGCACTGAGCTCCAAATAAAAGTCAATTTTCGGAGCTGTCCCACTAAAACACGCCCTTCGAGGTTTCAAGGTCACGTGTGGAAGTCGCTCCTGAGGGTCCCAACAGACCTCTGAACACACAGGCCGCCCTCACCTGAAGGTCAACCACCATCTCCTTGGAGGAGGAGAACGTGGAGAGCTGCGCCGCTGACCCCACGCTGACCCTGGCCACGGCTGCGCTGGAGCCTCTCCACAGCCCCACCACGCCGTGCTCCTTGTAGATGGCTCCCAAAGCGTGAATCATCCCCTGTGAGGAAGTGGACCGACCGGTTACTTCCAAACAAGCCCCCCCCCAGCCCAGAAACCCGTCCGTACCTGGTGCTTGTACTGATGCCCCACAGCGATGGAGGAGTCGGCCTGGCTCTGGAGATGAGTCTTAACCTGACAAACGTGACATTCAGGGCGTTCATTCACCTGCAGGCTCGAGGAAGCTGCAGAAAGAGGCCACTGACCAAATAGATGGGGCTGCCCATCACGGCCCCCACCACACCGGCCACCGACCCCGACGCGGTGCTCTTGAGCGCGCTGACGCGTCCGTCCGTGTGGATGTACCCGGAGGACTCGATGACGGCGTACGAGCCCAGCCGGACCCCGTTCATGAAGAACTGGTAGACCAGCCCCGGGGCCAGCCCCTTCTGCAGGGCTGCCAGCCCGTCCACCTTCCCGATGGTGTAAAAAGCGTGGAACACGTTGCGGTAGAAGACCCGGTACGAGCCGCGGCTCTGGAGCTCTCCCTGCAGCTGCATGCGCGTTTTGACCACCTCCAGCGGGTTGGTGAACAGGCAGGCCCCGCACGCAGCCACCCCGCTCAGGACGAAATCCATCGCGGACAGATGGAGGGGGGGGGGTCAGGCTCGGTTCATGCTGGAGGAGGCTCGTCTGGACCGACGAGTTCCGTCTTCTGGATCCTCAATGGGAGCGCATCAGTCCGCCCGGCTACTTCACGAACCGATTGCGAAATCGGAAAACACGCGGAGTCCGGAGGAGGGAGTTGGTTCACAGCATGTCGATGTGAACACAGTGCAGCTGTTAATATATACTAGTTTTAACGTTTAATGGGTTTTACTTTTTTACAATTTTCCTTTAGGGGGTTGTCGTAAAATGTTTGACTTTGAATTATCCCCCACATATAGCGCATATAACGTCTTAAATATTGACTTCATAATACAATGAACACTATTTTTTTTACTGGGAAAAACGAAAAGGAACAATGTAATTCCTCATAAATCCCCAAAATAAAAGGCGTGGACCCGTAGTAAGCAGATTCTCCCACACTGTGGGGGTGCCGTGAACGTCTCACATTTTGACGTATCGGCCTCTGGAGGCGTCGTGCTTTTATTTTTTAAATTTTTTTCCCAGGATGGGGACGTGAACGCCATCAGCAGCTCCTGGTGGGGCCATCCTCGCCCCACCGGACTTTGTTCTGCCACATCAGCAGGGAGGTCCACAGATTAAAGATGAATGCACCCTTTTGGTCTGGAAAAGCAAAGCCAACCCGGAAGTAATTTCACCTCCAGTACCACCGGCGCCCGCTGGGGGCGGGCTCCTAAAAGCTATACTAAAAAATACTAAATTAAATCATCCTAAATATGATCTGGGGGCCCATCTTTAAGTATTTACATAATTAATTAGATATTAAATATTACTTTAAGTTAAAGTCCTGGCTCCCAAACAATTCAATTAAATTTTATTTATACAGCTCCAATAAGAATACAATTTGTCTGATGATGCTTTACAAGACCCAGCCTGAAATCTCCAGAGCAAACTAGAGGGCGACAGTGGCAAGGAAGTTTTACATGGATGTAAAAACTGTACACTACAGGATATAACTGATCTTATGTAACAGATTGAGAATATGGTTAAACAACCCTTCACAAACCAGTGGGCCACCTCACGGAGGGTCGCCACTTGGTTGGGATTGGTTGGAATTGGTTAAATAGCCTTGCTCTTTGGTTTGTGGTGCTCATGATTAATGTAAATGTAATTTAGTTGACTACCTGTATTCACCAGAACATATCACTGTCTCCATTTTCAGGCTGCCGTGCTTTGTCCTTTCTGTGGCCAACATCTGGGAGCAGTTTGGTGTTCAGCCTCGGCAAAAATGTTCCGTTCAGTTCTGGGCACTGAAGAGAATAGTAGCACCATTTTGGATATCCCAGCAGTAATGGACAACATTACAATGATGTTCTGCAGCAGTGTTGAGCAGCAGCAGCAGTTCGGATGACCATGGGAGCAGGAAGAGAGCTTCAGGGACTCCTCCCAACTTCATAAGCCCAACATTTATTAAAGAAAGATAAGATCATGCAAGTAATGACATACAATTAATCAAAAGAATGTGTCATTTTCACTTTGAGTCTCAATATAAATGCTGAAGAATTTACAATAACTTGCTATGTTAAAAAAATGAAATGAGTTTTCTCCCTCTTTTACGACCCTAAATTTCACAAGGATGACAAACCTGAGCTTAGTAATAAAGACAAATCAAAAACACAGGAATAAGACCTCAGTTACTCTTTATTATTAAAACGATTACTCTCACCATTAATCAAAAAGGGCATTTAGGAAACATTTAACATTGCTACATAGTTCTGAGATTTCATTAAGATCTGTTCATAACTTTTCTGAATTATTTTGCTAACAGACATAAATAAGGTATTAATTCCATTTGAAAGAGAGCGTTCTGTCACTCGTGTGGCAAAATGATGTTTTCCTAAATATTTATTTGGTATTTATATAAATATATAGTTAAGGCATTAATATTCCACTTTCAGTACCTTAAATGGGGGGATTCACTTTGTTTTTCTGATCATATTTTAACTTCTATCCACCTTCCTCCTCTGTCGTCTAACGTCAATTTTAGGCGCTTTGAGATGAATTCACATAAATCTGCTCGTACGACCAAGGGATTCAAAAAAGATGTGAAAGTTAAACTCACCTTTCTTTAGTCCTCTTCCCATCAAGAGAATGTGTCTTCCTAAAGATGACCACAAGGTGGCGACAATTCTTTAAATATTTCTATTCACGGTAAAAGAAAATTTCATTTATCAAAGTTAATTTAGAACAAACGTTTATTCGAATAGGTCTTTATACAAAAACGAATGAAAGAACAATTTTAAGTTTTTTTTGAATAAGCTCTCCTTATTATTTTAATATTTGTAATTGAAAGCATATTTTTTCCTTCTTACATAATTAATGCTGCTCTCCCTTATTCCCTTTATTGTGTGCTTTGTTGTGGACTTACAAGGATGTAGCTCAAAGGTCAGATCACCAGAGAAGTTGCTGATCTGGTGAAGGAGGGATTAAGAAATTGTCTTCATTTAAAATAATTAAACTGAAGCCGTTTTTGCTCATGAAGAGGGTCGCTTGCTCCAGATATTATAATGCAACGTCGACATTGGTGCAGCAATGACAGGTGATCTTCTCCAGGCGCTGAAGCTGAAGTATAGTGGGTCAGCAGGCCAGTGCTGTCACAGTCAATTACAGAGTAACATGAAAAGGATTCCCAGCGCTGTTCTTGTCGTCAGCATAATCATCTGAGCTTCTCTTCCATCCTGCCCACCCATGTGCTGTAAATATTATCACATTTACATCTGAGAAAACCCAACCAGAGATGCACAGCCTGCAAAAGTACCAATGAGTCCTTACTCGGTGTGTTGTGGATGATGAGGCGCTGTGGAGGCGGAACGAGTCCAGCCCATGTGATCTTTACTGGGGTTCCACTTGGAGGTGTTCTTTTATTCCTGAGGGATGTGAACCTCTCTGTGTGGTGGCTGTGTTTGCTCTCGGCCACTGAGCTGGATTAGACTTGACAGAATCTGTTTCACCTCCAGACCCTTTAAATAGGATTTGAGCTTGTGATCCTTTTGGGTTTAAATAGACCTTAACTGAACTACTTTTTCTTTCATTCTTAATGAGCCCTCACATTTTTTTTTTAATAAAACGTTTAAAAATGTGACCTTCACCTGTGATTTTTTACTACGTCCTGTAAATGTCTGTTGAGTTTGTTCTGGTTGCAAAATTCACTTTTCAATATTTTCTGGTTAATAGAGAGAATACTAAATAAATATAATAATAGTAATATTAATTTTAAAATGTGTCATATGTATCACATGACTTCATGCAGTATGAGAGGTCAAGTGCCTCTGCCTCCCTTTTCACTCCTTATTAGACAGCCAATTTTGAGCTTCTTAACAGCTTCTTGTATACTTTGGTATTATCTGATGCTTCTAATATGACAGTAAAGGTGTGATATGTTGCAGAAACAGTCAAGAACATTTCTGTGGCAGCGATCACATCTATTCTGTGCAGTTTGACACAGTTGCTGTCTACTTAAGCTGACTGATCCAGAGTAAATCCATCTCAGCTTCCTCCATGTCAACTCATCTCACCTTAAATGTACCATCAGATTCAACTGGTGCCCAGCCCGTGCATGAAGTCTTGATTATTATTTTTTACAGATAAAAGCACTGAAAAGGAAAAGTGCCTGCAGTAGTCGACAGACGCTGAAGATCCTGCAGAGCTGCAGCAGTGGTGAACACGGGCCACGCTCGCAAGTCTGCATGTGGTCAGGCGCCAATCAAAAGTCTGTTACCACATATTTCTGTCCATTTTCAATGTCGAAATGCAAATGTTGGAAGCAGACGTGCATCTCAGCGTGAACAGTCAGAGCTGCCCTCAGAGTGAGTGCAGGAGTCCTCACTCAGTCATCAATCCTGCTGTCCAGTTACACTAATAGCCTCGGTGGCTCCCTCCAATAATGTTAGGGTGTAATCCTCACCAGCTAATGACCTGCCGGGGATTTCAGGTGATATCCCAACCTTTTCAGCAGACCACACTGCAGAGACAAGGGCGAGAAGAAGGGCAGACGGAGACAGAGAAATGTCCCCACATGGGCAGGAGATGTGTTTGTGTTTTTGATTAATGGAGGAACAAAGACAAGGCGATCTCATTCGGATGCTTCTCTGCGGGATTTAACTTAATGCCTCCAGGTTCCCATTTGTCTTTTTGCAGTAAGAAACTACGGTGAGTGCTGTTCCATCAATAGTTCGCGTGGCTTTGGTTCATAAATGTCAGAGATTACAGATGTTTGATTCTTTAGCTGGGCACATTTTGCCACTAATTTCTATTACTGGGGAATATTCTTGTTCATTTGGAGCCAGACCAGAGAAATTCGTTTTATTAATTGTTTTAATTGAGACAATTAAAACAATTAATTAATTGCTAATTGCATTTTAGAGTTTAAGCAGATTTTGAAAAGGTGTTAAATTTTCCTCATTGATTAACAATGACGCCCGTCATCTCTGGTATCAGGAGTCAGTCTTAATTGGGTTATGTGAATCAGGAAAGCACCTGAGCAAGCAGCACTATCAGCTTCAGCAGGTGTACCAGGTCAAGCCGGAGCGGCTTATTTACATGAAATAAACACCCAGACTTAAACTAATCCTCAGATCCACTTTGCGCTTCCTGTCCCATTTTTAAAAAGGAGCTGTCATTTTCTATATTGTCTTCACTGAACTTATCAGGTTTGCACCTATTATCTCTCCGGTGACTAAATAAATCGGTGTTTAAGGCGACAAAAGAGGTTCTTTATTCTCTTTTAGGAGAACGCAGCAGTCTGAGCGTCAGTTCTGTTCGTGGCCACCAGGATGCAGCATTACAGCATCCTTCAAACTGTCTCTTCTCTTATCACTATTATCTATTTGGAAAATGACAGGGGCTAAATACAATTACCTCATCTTCTTCTTTATGATTAGCTATTTAAAAAGGCCTCTGTGGCCTCTAAAGAAATATAACTAGATTTCGTAATGAAGGGAAAATGAAGTGCAATTAATCAACAGATACTGAGAGCTTCTGACAGATATATAATGGGAACAGTTGTTAAAATCACATTAGCCTGATACTCATCGTTTTACTTTGAGAGCAATAAGACTTTGACGAAGGGTGTTTTTTTCCCCCCTGCTTTAATTATGGTGAGATTTCACAACAACAAGACCTGTTCAGTAAGGTGCACGCTCTGCTGTTAGACACTGAAGTAAACATGGATAGTTGAACTAAAATGACTGGTGTACCAAGAATCAGACAAATTCAAAGCCAAAGAAACCTGAAAGGCGCAGCACACTTCCAAATGTGTAATATTATAACACTATACATAAAATAAAATGACGTTCCATTCTGGTAAATAATCAAACGCACATGTGGGAAAAAGGCACTGAAAGAGATCTGACTGAGTTTCCCCTTTATTTTATTCTATAGTTCTACAATGTAATGAATCCTATGAAAAGCTTTCAACCATCCATTATGTTGTTCTGTTGTGTGTCAAAGGTGCAGCCATGGACATCGGTGGTTTGGAGACGGTGGTGGCGAACTCTGCCTACGTGTCGGCGCGGGGCAGCATGGACGGAGGCGTAGCAGCCACCATGCGCGACAAGAAGATGCGCGCCAAGCTGGCTCTGCCCCACATCAGAGATTGCGAGTCCATGAAGGCCAGCATAGACAAGACCTTTGACAGCATCTGCATCAAGCAGCCCATCGGCAAGCGGCTCTTCCAGCAGTTCCTGAACAGCGACGCGACCCACAAGAACGCCGGGGAGCTGTGGAAAGACATAGAAGGCTACACCATCTGCCAGGAGAAGGAAAGAAGTCAGAAGGCCCAAAAAATTGTCAACACGTACTTCGAGTCCTCGTCGAAGAATTTCTGCAGCTTCCTGGATGAGAAGGTCGTCGCCCGGGTTAAGGAAGACCTCAAGAACGTCCGCGGCGATCTGTTCAAGGAGAGCGAGGCGCAGGTGCTGAAGCACCTGGAGAAGGCCGCCGCCGCCCCCTACAAGAATAGCATGTACTTCCTCAGATTCGTCCAGTTCAAGGCGCTGGAGAGCCAGCCCATCGACGAGGAGTGGTTCATGGACTTCAGGGTCCTGGGCAAAGGGGGCTTTGGGGAGGTTTTCGCCTGTCAGGCCAAGGCGACGGGCAAAATGTACGCCAACAAGAAGCTGGAGAAAAAGAGGCTGAAGAAACGCAAAGGCTACGAGGTAAAGTTCTGATGGGGGGACGCAGTAGAATGTTTTGGGCTTCGCTCGCCCGTTAAAAGGGAGGCTTGTGTCCTCAAAAACATCGAACGGGGCGCTGAGGACCGGAGCCCTTACAGATCTCGAGATGCTCCTGTCCCGCCGTGACCTTTGCCCATCGTGTCTCGTGTTCAGGGAGCGATCGTGGAGAAGCGCATCCTCGCCAAAGTTCACAGCCGCTTCATCGTGTCGCTGGCGTACGCCTTCCAGACCAAGACCGACCTCTGCCTTGTTATGACCATCATGAATGGCGGCGATCTCAGGTGACACGGCCAGATATTGGCCTCGGTGTTTAACAGCAGGAGAACCGTATCTAATCTCCGCTAAGCGGCCTGAGGTAGTTAAACCTCACAGCTAACACACGTGACACCGCCGCCTTTCGCGCAGGTTCCACATGTACAACGTGGATGAAAAGAACCCGGGCTTCGACGACAAGCGAGCGTGCTTCTACACGGCCCAGATCATCTGCGGGCTGGAGCACCTCCACCAACACCGGATCGTCTACAGAGACCTGAAGCCGGAGAACGTGCTCCTGGACGACGCAGGTGAGCAGAGCCCCGGGCGAAGGGAAGATGTTTGGATCGCGTGCACGTTTAGCATGGCGGTGTCTGTTTCTCCTCGCAGGACATGTCCGTCTGTCCGATTTGGGTCTGGCTGTAGAACTTCCTCCGGGCAAAGACAAGACCTCTGGATATGCGGGAACCCCAGGTGAGCGGAGAGCTCCAGTATTTCAGGACCGTTTCAGGACCGTCTTCTGGAGTTTAAGATTCCTACGTCTGAAACTACAGGCTTCATGGCTCCGGAACTCCTGGAGAAGAAGGAGTACGACTACACCGTGGACTACTTCACCCTGGGAGTCACTCTGTACGAGATGATCGCCGCCAAGGGCCCCTTCAGAGTGCGCGGAGAGAAGGTAGCGAGCGCGCCTTCCTCGGCCGCCCGCCGTCCTTCGCGTGAGGGGAAACTTTCATGTGTCTCCGTCCAGGTGGAGAACTCCGAGGTGGCCCGCAGGATCACCAAAGACCCGGTTTCCTACACCCCGAAGTTCAGCAAAGAGTGCAAGGACATCTGCGAGGGTCTGATGGAGAAGGACCCGGCCAAGCGCCTCGGGTTCAACAACACCAACAAAAACTGCGACGCGCTCAAGAATCAGCCGTTCTTCAAGGAGATCAACTGGGGCCGCATGGAAGCGGGTGAGCCTCATCCTCAAAGTCTGTACCTCAATCGCTCCGTTCGGGTTTTAACCCTTCGCCGTTCTCTTTAAAGGAATGCTGGCGCCGCCGTTTGTCCCGGACCCTAAGATGGTGTACGCCAAGAACATCGACGACGTGGGCGCCTTCAGCACCATCAAAGGGGTGGTCCTGGACAACAAAGACAGCCAGTTCTACGCCGACTTTGCTTCGGGCAAAATCCCCATCCCCTGGCAGGAGGAGATGATCGAGACGGGCGTCTTCGGAGAGCTGAACATCTGGGGCGAGAACGGCAAGCTGCCCAACGACCTGGACCCAAACTACGTGGAGGCCAAAGGCGGAGGATGCGCGATTCTGTGAGCGGCAGCAGAGGAGAGAGCACGCCTCTGGAAATAATCCAGATTAGATGTTGAATGGACTCATTGGAGGCCATTTAAGTCTCATCTGTAAAATCTGTCAATCCTGTAATTACTGGATGGGTGTTATTTATTTATAATTGCATGTTATTCGCTGTACATAGATGAGATTATAGGGTTGCTGCTGAAGCATCATAAAGATATGCATCCAGACCTGTCACCATGGTGCACTGAGAGCAGTAGATCTATAAGTTGCTTTCTGTAGCATTTACACACATTAAAAACGCATGTATTGATTATTCAATCAATAAAACCTCTACCAGCGTTGTTACATTATGTAATATAATAAATCAGACAATAATACCTTCTGCATGTGTGATAAAGGATATCATGTTATTAGTGTTTAATAATGTAGATGTAAGCAAGAATAAAATACTGCAAAGCACAAAAATGGGTCTAAAGAAGGGTTGATTCATCTGTTCACAAATAAAAGCACGTAAGAAAAGAAAAAAGCACCCACACCTACCAGAGTAATGTTAATGTTACAATGTTAATAGAGTTAGTCTCAAAATGCTGAATCACATGATTATGATAATGGCATTTCTTTCCCCAGAGGGTTGACAATAGATGCATATTAAAGAATATAACGTGTAAGCTGGGGCCGACCGAGGCGTTTATACGTTTGACTCCAAGGGGGTCGGCTCTTATTCTGACTTGGAAACTTTTGCTTTAGTACGTATTTAGTATGGCACAAGCCAGATTCACCATGTTAAACTCAGTGTAACACAAATAACCTGTACCAGTAAATGAAGACAGACCAAGATAGCCAAAGGTAAAATTGGACTCGGATGAGCTCTGCCAGACCCAGCAGATCCAGGCTCATCAGCCTCTGACCTCTGACCGCTGACCTGAGCATCGCTCCTGGAGGCTGAACTGTCTGATGCAGCACCTCAACCTTCTCCGTCCGCTTCTTGGTGGATGTGAATCCATCAAAACTAACATTTCATGACGTTGCATCTCTTTCTAGTTTTTTCCAAACGTTCCTGCAGGTCAGATTAATTATCCCGTTATTAGACCTGCCCACTGCTCGGCAGGTGAATGATTTTCAAAGACTGAATCTGCCTATCGGTCGTAATGATTGATGAAAACATAATGAGGCGGCGACTTCAGCGAAACTCTATTAGTCAGAGAACACACACCCTGACTGTACAAAGGTAATCAAATAGAGAACATTTACTGAGAACACATTATTGAACCCAAATGGGAACTAGGCTCTAAATTTAGTTCAACTGAAGCTGAAAGGCTGCATGAAGTTTTTTTTTTTTCTTCACTGATTTAAAAAAGAAAGTCGTACCAGATATTGATAATTACCAGTGACAATCAGCTGATATAGTGCTGTGAAACCACATTATTTAAATGATATCATTTACATGATTAAAGCATTTCTTTAATTAATTGGAATAATCCTGGGTTGCAGAAAACATCCTATCAATTTTACATATTAACATTTAATTCTTGGAGTTTTATTTTAATGCCTTCATTGTCAAATGACCTCCATCATGGTGTTTAATGCTCCCTTTTGTGTTTTAATTGCCCATTTTGTTCGACTGGTTTAACAATACCTGTTTTCTGTTTGTTTACATTTTGGAAAAATGTTCTTTTCTGTTCTTGATGGTTATCTTTGCATTGTGCTCGATCCTTCGTTTTATTGTTTTATTTTTCATAAGTGCTAGTTAAAGTTGAGTGTGGAACTCGTGATCATGTTTTATGTCGCTGAGTTGTTGTTGGGTCGCTGTTGTGTTGTGCTGTCATGAAAACACGGTGTTTTTCCTCTGATATTAATACATGAGGCTGTACTGGAATTTAATTTGAATGTTTATTTTATTTTGCTCAGGGCTCTGTCTGAGCGTTTGGAGGTTTGGTACCTTGCTCAAGGGTACCTTGGCAGTGCTCTGAAAATGTCCTGGTATCTGCCCTGCTACCAGCACACCTTCCATTTAATGTTTCTGTTAAAAGACATATTAAAATTGTTCCGGGTCCAACATTCTTGCCCTGCGTTACTGCATTAGTTTAATTCTAATGCAGGTCCACCACCATGATTCCCTGACAACAATAACATCTAATCACAAAGTAATATGGATACAAATTCAACTGGCTAAAATCTATGTAGACGCTTATTTTAATGTTAATTTCTGTGCAGTGAAGATTGAAGAAGTCAAAACTGAATCTGGGTGGGGGTCAAAGTTACACAGATTGGCTATTGTTGCAAGCCGTCTTATTGCTCTCAAAGCCGATCACTGCTGCATCGATCTGAGACTTGGCTTAAATGTTATTGTGCTCAAAATGTGTTGCAACTGAATACACACACCAGGCGAACCACATCAGGCTCGTTTAAAACAAACTTTCTGTCTGAGCGGGGAGGTCAGTGCGGACACCGCTATATAAAACCTTCAGCCCAGTGAAGGGCACTGGAATAAAATATTAACAAAGGATTACAGGCTCAAACCGACGTCTCTGATAAGTTGATGACAGTACTTTGAACTATGCTTGTAATTGCTGTTAACAAATGAGAATGCACATATGATAAGATGTAGAATCTAGAAAGTGAGTTTCTAAGAAACAAATTGGTATGATGAATGTATGCATAAAGATATGCATACATACTTACACATGCACACGTGTGTGTATGCATGTATACATTTGTGTGTGTGTATGCATGCATGTGTGTGAGTTTAAAGGTAAACTGCACACTGCCCAGTTTGTATTGCAATATCCTGCTGTATAGATCGATCATTTCTACATGATGGACAACCATTATGAGAGCAGCCAGATGTTTGTCCGACTTGTCTTTGGTGACAGCGCTGTACAGTGTCAACATGTTTCCAAAGAGCAGCCATCAGCGTCAATGTATGGAGTATAACAAATGGAATTGCAAAGCAAAGGGATTTCAAGGCATCTTTTGTTTCCCCTTTAATGCCTAACCTGCGCTAAAGCAGAGCCTCCCTGCCTTCAATCACTCACCCTCCTGCAGCGTTTGCTCTGCCCGCTCTTCTGGTTCTACATCAGCACTTTCTTGCGGAACTTGAGGTGACCTCACTAAAGTCCCAGGCTACCAGTTCCTCAAAAGATGACAGGGGCGGGAATGTGAGGCGCCCAGGTCACCTGCGTCCTCCTGATCTTTTAGGGATGAGCGGATGGTTGAAATCAACTAAATCAGTTTATTGATTTATTATGATTATCCCATGAGGCTACATCTTCGTCCAGCGTCAATCAGAAAAGGGAGGGAAGGGGGTGGCTCGTTGCACGCTTTCATCTCTACGGTAACGAGTCAGTCATGTGAAATCAATTTTGGGCGGGAATAGCGGACATATAATAAAGCTGCAGCCATCAAATCAATATTCAAATTCATGCAGGTTTGAGTTCAAGAGGGAAATGAGAAGCTGAGCTCCTGTAAATGATCAGATAGCAGCGGCTGCAAGCAGAGCTGCACGGGCAGGGATCATACTTATCAGCTGATGTCTTTCACAATGAAAGATGTCCTGGAGGTCACAGCACTTTTCCTGGGCTTTGCGGCGTGGATCATGATTTTCGTGTCGCTGCAGGACCAGTACTGGAAAGAGTCCACCACAGAAGGCAGCGTCATAACCACCTCCACAATCTACGAGAACCTTTGGATGTCATGTGCGAGCGACTCAACGGGGATCTACAACTGTCGAGATTTTCCGTCCCTTTTTGCTCTCCCAGGTGAGTCAAAAAACAATTATATAAATAAAATTGCATTAAAAAATGTGATAAGGTAATTATAATTTAATACAATTAAACTTAATAGACTAATAATGGCTGACTGATTTAATGACTTTAGTTCTTTGAATAAAAAATATAACAGCTGAGTGTGCATTTGTTAATTATCTCTATCATGGTGAGAGAAATACACCTTTAAATTATGTTTTTAAGGCATTTCTAACTTGGGGGTAATTTCTGAATATGCCTGCAGCGTCGATACTGCAGAGGTTAGAGACCAATGCAGCAAAGGTGCATTTGCATGCAATAAAATAAATAAAACAGGCAGTGAAAAGTTTTGCTTGAATTTTTTTTTTTTTTTTTTAAAGCTTTTTAGGTATTTTAAAAGACAGAATTCACTCATGATTCCAGGAGGGATCACCACACAGCTGGCTAAGAGGGTTCTAAGCCTTTAGATCTTCAGGTGTTTCCTGTTTCCTCTGAATTTACTGACACTCATGATATTCAAACACCACTGAGCTCATCAGGGACGGTGCAAAAACATCCCCAAACAAACCCAGCAGCATCATAAAACCACGACGGCAAAATAAAATAAAATAAAAAAAAAAGGTGCTTGAGTACGTGCGGCCAGACCGTCGCAGCGGTCCTTCATCACGCTGATAAAGGCCCAATAGCGGAACTCGTTTGTCAAACCGGTGACGTGTCCTCAGGCCCGGGCGTTGGACGAGCAAACAGGTTTAACTGATAGGACAGCGCGGTCATCAGTGGGCATCACTGATGCTACCCCAGTCCCCTCCAGCGAGGAGCGGAGGGCCATCAATAATAGTTTGGTACTATTGACACAGCCTTCAAAGCGGATGTCAGGAGGTGACGAATAGCTGGAGGTGCGCGGTCATTAGTGAGCTGGAAGGTTGGACCTCACCCCAGTTTGTTTAACTCTCTGAGAAAACAGAGTTGAGAATAATGAGGGGGAAATCATGAGTGGGTTCTTTGGAATTAATGATTAATTTGTAGATTTCTATAGCATCAGAGCTTTAGAGGTGAGCACAAGTGTTACGGGACGTTGAAGCTCCGGGGCCAACGGTGCAGCACACCAAAGTCTTCGCTCTTGGGAGAGACGCTCGAAGGAAGCATGAACGCGATAGTGGAAGCCTTTGCCTTCTTTTTGGGGTTTATCTCCTGGCTCATGGTCGGAGTGGCGCTCCCAAACCGAAACTGGAAAGTGTCTACGGTGGACGGTAACGTCATCACCACCTCCACCATCTATGAAAACCTGTGGATGTCCTGCGCCACGGACTCTACGGGCGTCCACAACTGCCGAGACTTCCCTTCCCTGCTCGCACTGAATGGTACGTGGCCCTCACCGAGGCTGCTTTGACTATTTATGGATGATGCGGTGAGGGAAATACACTTGCTCTGCGCTTTATTTAGTATTAAGAGCTTGTTACCTGGCTGAACCACGGCTGGCTTTGAACAGACAACAGAGGGAATGGATTTGACTTTAGAGCTGTTTGCTTGAAAAAAAGTACAATCTCAGCACCAGTTTCTCTGGAACGAGCCTGTGTTGGAGCAAATGTAGTCTTTATCTTGATGGATCTTGTTTAAAAGGCCTGCAGCAGTAAAATGGGGAAAGTAACAGATAAGAGGAGTTACCTCAGTGAACCCAGAGACATATAAACAGTATTACACCAACAAAACCGAAGATGTAGAGGGAAACCTTGTTCTGATGGAAAAAGGACTTTTTTTTTTGATTGTTTGAGGTCGAGGGAGCGTCGCCTGTATTTAGTTCCCAACAGATGATGGATTTTTAATATCAGACTGGAACTGCTCTGATTCAAAGCTTGCTGAAACCATTCTGAGACCTGCGGTGAAGGATGCGTGTATCTTTCATTGTCATCTCCCCCACAGGGTACATTCAGGCCTCCCGGGCACTCATGATTGCTTCCATCGTGTTTGGCTCTTTCGGCATCGTGGGGACTCTCGCTGGAATGCAGTGTTCCAAAATCGGAGGGGAAAACTACCTTCTGAAGGGGAGGATCGCCACGATCGGAGGGGTGTTCTTTCTACTGCAAGGTAACGATGCAGAAGTGGGTAGGGCAAACATGTTTTTAGAAGGTGCCAGGAGAACAGGGATCACGTGGTGCACTCCAGTCTGTGTGCACAAGATCGACTGGCTCAAATGGATATCCATGCAAACAAATGTGCAGACAATTGAGGCACTCTGTCTGAAGACGCCTTGTGTTTCAGGCATCTGCACCATGATCGCCGTGTCTTGGTATGCAGCCAACATCACGCAGCAGTTCTTCGACGAGTTTTATCCCGGGACAAAGTAAGTCGGCACGACTCAAGATGGCCCAATGCAATGCCTGCCCTTTCCCCGTCCCCTTTCCCCGTCCGCTCACGTGCAGCCGCGCCGCAGGTACGAGATCGGAGAGGGCTTGTACATCGGCTGGGCTTCAGCCACGCTGGCCATCTGCGGGGGGTCGTGCCTGATGTGTGCGTGCCAGGTCAAAACACCCCAGGAAAAAAGGTAGGCGTCGCGGAAATAGTTGCCATTCGATAATCACGTCATGGAAGCGGCCTAATGTGGTGCGCCTCCTGTGCTCTAGATCATACCCATATCAACCGTCGTCGAGAAGACCAGTGCTGACGGGAACACCAACATCGTTCTCCAGCCCCAGCAACTACGGGAGAAACGCCTACGTCTGACACACACACACCTTGTTATTGCAAATGCAATAGGGGAGGGCAGCATTTACAATAAAACACACATTCTTGTAGAGTAGATAAGAGCAGCTACTCTAGTTTAGATTCAATGTGCCTGGTTTGAACTTTAATCCTACATATTTACTATATAAAAATACTGTTTTATTGTGTAACTGCTCTAAACTTAACAGCTTGTGTATATTTTTTACCACCCTACAGGTTTTCCCATGAAAGGTCTTGTGTGTTTCTTTGTATGTTTTTTACACAAATAAATTAGAGAAAATAAATTTACTTGAAGACTACACTTCACTGGATGTAAATATGCTTAATTTAATATTGTGTACCGTCACGAAAATATTATCTTTACTTCTTTATCATCTATATGCAATTTAAAAGGGGCACAAAAGACTTGGTGAGCAAGAAATCTAAATTTACGCACATTTTGTGCGCCACATGCGCTTCATCAGGTAAGCGCGTCGAGTGAGCAAATTTGCCCCCACGTGGCCCTAAGAGGTATTACAAGCGCAACTTCTCAGGTCAAATAAGGTTATAAGAATTCAAACAGGTTAGATTATGATGATTTAAAGGTAAACTCTTGAATATAAAACGACTTTCAACCCAAAAACATGAGATGAGCCATTGAATAACCTGTACAAGGCAACCAACACGTCCAAGACAGATCTGTTCTATGGGAGATGTTTAATTTCTAATAAATGTAAATGACTATTTTTAAAAAGAATTTTTTAAAAGTGAGCAATCTCTTTTTTTTAAAAAAAAAAAAAGGTTAATTTTGCAAGGGCTTGGTCTAAATGATGGTAGCACCATAGTTTCCACGACTGGGGTGGTTCATTTCTGAAAATTCAGAAAGACAGCCTGTTGATGATCCTTGGTTATTCTGCAGGTGCTTCACCAGCTAGATTCTCCAGATGTTGTCCGTCAAAGCGTATAGCATGCCAGCCCTCGCCGACAGTCAGATCCCGCGCTCCCTTAGACACGTAGAAATCTATAGCTGGCGTATTCCAATCCAGCACAGACAGCTGCAACCGTGCACACCCTCTCTTTTTAACCACCTGAGGAAATATTAACCACCCCTGTTTAAAGACAAACCTCAACAAAATGATTGAGAGCTAAACTAACTAAAACAGGCGTTACCCCAGCAACGTTGCGCAGTAATCCACCGCCGATGCCTTTGCCTGCACAAGGTTGGAATGATGTTACTTTGGTTTTAATTTCCATCTTCATTTTCATGAAGCGTTGCATCAATTTACCTCTGAATTCTGGCATCACGTAGAGGTCTTCCAGATAGGCCGTGGGCCCCTTCCATGTGCTGTACGTGTAGAAAAAGAGAGCATAGCCGACGACTGTAAAGCCTGCAAGAGGGAAACGAGTGTTGAACAGAGTCCTGAGGCATGAAGGTGAATCACGCTGCGTCAGAAAAGCTTCAACACTTGACCTTCTGTGGATTTATGCTCCTCCGGTACTTCTGCAACGAGGCATTGAAAGTAGGGATTCTGGCAGAAACCGTCCCGTTCCAGCTCTTAAAAACAAAACAATTACTGAAATCCACTCAGTAAAAACTGTGTAAATCTGTTTTTTGCCTCATTAAGAGCAAAATCTGTGATTAGCAACAACTGAAAACCTTCAGTTCTAAACTGGTCAGATATTAACGATGCATCTGCTTTCTTACAGTTGGTCAAACTTCATATGACCAGTTTACTGACAGAAAACTAAATGGTGAGAAAATGGTAAAATTATCCAACATTCTTTTGCAATGGCTTTTTTTTTTTTTTTTAGCTATTTTAATTTAAGGATGACTAATGAAGTTTTTTTTTGTTTTCCAGCATGAGTGCAAATTCAAAAATGTCATAAATCTTCCTGAAAAGTCTAGAAATGTAAAGTACCTTCATGAGAGATCTTTACTTGATCGGGCATTTTTTCAAAAACAGCCAGCTCCTGAAAGTGCACAAAGTATGCGACATGATGGTCACAGCTGAACGTCGAGCAACATGAGGGATCATGTGAGGAGCATGCTCACCATGACCATCCTGCAGATGTCCCTGCAGTCCTCTTTGACCGCAGGTCGCAGTTTGAAGTTCATCGCTGCAAAAAGAGACACGTGAGTACTCAAGTGGAACGCTGCACTTCCGGGTTTTATACTTTAGGGTGGCCCCGCCCCCTTTTAGGAGCCAATCAGAGCATGAAGAGGAAATGCCAGATGAAAGACTATCACAGAAAAGAAATCATTTGATGACTTTGGTATTTTTATGAATTTGTTTTCACACTCAATATCAATAATCAATAGCATAATTAGAACACCAACCAACAAACAGGTTTCATAAAAAATGGGATTTATTTTAGAGTACAAAAGCACATGGTATCAATAAGAATATAAGCTGAACATTACAGTTTTTACCAACAGACTTCTGCTTTCATTGGGCATTAATATATTTACATCACATTTGCTCTTCACCACTAAAATGTTTTAATTCCTTGATACCTCCTCCTGAGATTACTGCTTTGAGTTCAGCCCAAACACACTTGTTCAGCTTCAGAACCATGATTTAAAAAAAAAAAAAAAAAAAACAAAAAACAAAACCACTGTTTCGGCTCAGTCTCAGTGTGGCGACTGTGTGCTGGCTCCGGGAGACTCGGATCTCTCCAGCTTCATCCCCGTGTCCACCGAGGTTGAAACCGAGTTTGGTAACACAGAGCTCTTTGACTCTAAAGAGGAGGAGGCAGACGAGGGGAGAGACACAAAGATGTACTTCTGCATCGGCCGGGAGGTCGTCAGTCCCGGGCCACTGCCGGACTCCAGTTTCACCAAAGGCTGCAAGGTTGACGTGGCACTGGGAACAGTGCTGGTGACTGGTGAGGCTGACTGGGAGGAGCTGATGGTGATTACCTGGAGGGCATTTTAAACAAATCAGTGAAGCTTCCATTAATATTACACATGATTAGAAACCAAGATATCTGCTCACAGGCACCATGAGAATGTTTTCCATTATTTTGGAGTGTAATTAAAGTACCTGCTGAGTGGAGGCCGACCCTGCGCTTGTTGCCATGACGATATATTTCGTTGCTGGTGGGGAGGGCTGCGATGGGGTCCCAGGACGCGGCGACATCAGGGTGAGGGAGCTGGGAACTTTAATAATGCTTGGTGTGCGCGGCCCTGTTGAACCACTTAACCCACTCTGAGAGACCGTGAGGGTGGGACGAGGCTGTGGCACAGAAACGAGCCATTACTGTTCAGCTACGGAGCACCTCGCTTATTTTATTCCACACGCTTGATTCCGCCTTATAACCTGTTTGATTGAGAGTTAAATGTACCTGGGTGATTGTTAATGTGGTTCTGTTGACTTGCTGAGCCAGCAGCGCGGCCTGTGTCCTGGCCTTCATGACGTGTGAGCAAAGCATGGGCCCCAGGTAACCGTAGTCTGTCCGATACTGTTCCACGCTGTCAGGGGGGGATCGGACCTTGGCAATAACACTTGCACAGTGTTTCTGGGAAAGACAAACACAATTTATACTGGGGAATCCTGAGCAACGTTGTGGTTAATGGCTTTATTAAATCCAGTCCCTGCATTACCAGTAAGAGGCTCTGAACATGTTCTGCTCCAATCTTATCAATATTAGAGACCACCGTTCCTTCCATCACTGCTTTGATGCGAGCGCCCTCTACAGTAAGCCGAGGAAGGATCAACGTCTTGATTACCTAGAAAAGCATAAAAACAGGAAGCGTGTGATGATCCAAACCACACAGGCGATAAAAGCTCGCCTTATAAAGACAGAGCCAAACTTACGTCAGCTCCCAGTTCAGCAAGCCCAACGATGCAGCCGTAACGCGTCGTCCACTGAGTTTTGTCGTCTAGCAAACTCTGGGGAAAAAAAAAAAATGGTTGGGATTAGTGACACATGACAGCTAAACTGAAGTCAATTAATGTTCCAGAACACTGGAGATATGAATGCACCAAAGAGCTCACCTTAGTAAAAGTCTTGGTAATACGGGACTGGATGTTGTTGGTTGTGGTACTGAAGGTTTTACAGCTCTGGGCCATGAGGCGAGCAGCAAAGTCGCGCAGAGCCCAGTGGTTGTCAACATCTGGCCGCAGACAGAGCTGCTTACTGACGATGCACGTCACCACAGCTGGGATGAGCTCGTGCAGCTGCGATTGAGCAATAAAAATCAGACACGTGCAGAAATTATATCCCTTAAATATAACAACTTCTGTTTGCAGCACTCACGTATTTCTCCAAATACAGGGTGGGGTTGTCCATCAGAGCTTTGACCATCCGCATCAGATAAATCAGTAGGGCCAGGTTGTTTTGCACCACGTTAACACGGACCTTTGAAGAAGAAAACAAAGGTGGAACCTTCAGCTTATATTGAAACAGTGGTTAGGGTTCTAATGAAATACAAATAGAAAATGATGATCACCCCTTCAGATATAAATGTGCTGAATCTTGGAAGCATCTGATATAATCCAGGATCTGTAGCAATACTCTGTAGAGCTTCCTGAAGAAGACAGACAGACATACATACGTGTTAAACACATTGTAGACTAATAATGAAGACATTTTACAGTTTGGGTGTTAAGATTTCATTGTACTGATTAGTTACTTTGATTCTAAGAGAAAGGTACATTACACTGGTTCACTAAGTGTAGTATCAAACACAAAAGTGGGCAGACAGCCATGACTTACAGCTCTCTTGGCTTCACAGGAGCCAACACACGCTTCTGTGATTTCCTTGTAGTAGAGCTGCTGTTCTACAGAAAGCTCATGAGTGCTGCGTGGCTTCAACCGTATCAGGCCCTTTTCCTTTCCTGTATGAATAAGGAGGAAAAATCATACAAGAAAAGGAGGAAGTAAAGTGGGAGAAGGAGAGGAAGGAATTTTCCATTTCAGTATACCAGAAAATACCGACCTTTTCCATCTGCAGCTGTTGCCCCTTGAGTTTTGCCTTGGATCGTGCCTTCTTCCTCCTGACCAGGTTTGACAACTTTGAGGGGCTCTGTAGATTCAACTTTTTGTTGCTCTTTTGGAACTGAAATAAAATGTTTAAAAAAAAAAAAAATCAATAAATTAAGAAAAAAATCAATAATGATCCCTTCAGATATCCCCGGTCTCTTCTAAGAGAAACATGTGTCAACAACTCACCTGGTGGTGGGTTTTCTGGAATAGCTGGTTGCATTCCCTCAATACTTAACCAGTGGGCTGTGGGTTGACACACAAAATGAGGTATTAACTGCATACAGCAAAAATAAATAACTTGTTTTGCACTAATACCCAACACCATACAAAAACCCAGATTATCATCACATGTAGTAAAACACACAATGAATATGCATGTACCTTTTAGGGACACATCTAGTGGAACTCTGGGAAGGGGTGTGTTGATAATATCACTGAGGTCAACTTCCTTTTCCTCATAAAAATGCAGCTCTCTTCCACCACCGCTTGCAAAGCGAAAAGGAATAAACTCTTGTGACTGAAACCCATACAGGGGCTGCAATGAAAGACACCCCAGAGAAGGCACATGTTAGACAAACCAGGAGACCAACTAAAGACCAATTCATAAATTTGGTTCCTAATGAGTGCAGCTTCCCCTTACCTCTACATTTTTTAGCTTGAGAGCATTATCTATGTCGCTGGTAGTTAATTTACGTCTCTTCCCATGACGCATGAATTTGAGTGCATCCTATGTAAAAGGAAAAAAGACAGTTAAAACCAAAGCCCTCAAGTTCTGATCAGTTTACAGACAAATCATATCCGCATACCTGCGCAATTTCTTTTATTCTATAGCTAACTTCTTCACTCAGAGCAACACAGCTTTCTTCCTGTAACTGTCCCACTCCAACAGACTCCGCCATGGCCTTCATGGACTCGGTGGGCAGGACGACTGAACATTGTTTCTGCCGTCGTTCCTCTGCCATGGCTAAAAAAAAAAAAAAAAAAAAAAAGTGAATAAGTCAGTGAGTGTCACCTGTCTCTTGATGTTTGTGCACAATATACAAATGAAATTAACTTCAACATAAGTGTTTTTACTACAGCCTTTTCAGTTGTGAGGCTTCACGTTACAGCAGAAGGCCAACATTTTTCTCAGGGTTATCTTGGTGTGATCTTTCAGGTCATGGCTGGCCTCCAAAAAAGAAAATGCTACTGAGACTATTACTGCAAATCCTTGTTTTTTCCCCTCAGTCAAACCAACCACATCTTCCTTTAGTGTAAAGGATTTAACAATAAAGTTATCACATCACATAAAGATAACACAGAAATCATTATTTGCACGGTACCTCAAACATTTCATGGTGATAAAGTGATTCTGAATTGTAAACACTACATTTGCATAATGTAAAGCAAAACACAGCCAAAAAAGCCACAGAAGTAGGGTATGATCAGAAGAGAGGTGAGGAAACTGTTATAGATGTTGTGAAGGTGATTGTTCAGCTGTTTCTGACCTCTGTTCTAATAGGTTTTTATTCCCTTTTATTTCACTACAAAACACTTAATGTCAAGAGGATGGTGGTAAACACTACACTACCGTTGCACTGTGGCATGGTTAAACTTGATAAAAAGTTTACGTCGGACGAAATATCCCAGACTTCTTTACAAAATTCTATCAAAAATAACTAAGGAAAAACGTCAAATTACACAGTTTTGGGACAATTAAATAGTAATTTATAGAGAACGAGCGTTCTGATATCGGCATTAAAAACCGACTGCGTCCACCGTAACCCGGAGTGATTGATTAATGCGTCGATAAAAGACCAAATTTGAATTTAAAACGTGTTTTAGTCATTTTATCAAAGCTAGTGTGCAGACAAACATTCAGGCGGGTTGCACATCTGAAGGGGCGAGCCGAGATCTTAAAATACACGTGTCACTCAGCTATCACAGCAGCAGGAGCAGCAGCGTTTGGGCACTAAAAGCGCGTCGTTTTTAAGATATTTTCAGGATCATCACAGAAATTCAAATATGAGCGTTAGCAGGCTGGCTAACGCGCTAGCCGCGCCGGAGTTGACGTTTGCACCTGCGCGAAGTTTCCCTCCCTTCCGACGCTGCGTGGGTATCGCGAACTCGAACCAGTCAGTGTGGAGACTTGCACCGGTACTTTCTGCGCAGAGTTATTTGTCCCGGGAGTATTTCCATGTCTCGGGCGAACAGCTAAGCTCACAGCGCCGCTCCGACCGCCGCTACTGAATTAGCGCTTGTGTTGCTCCGCCATTTTCAGTCACGTTCCGGTCGTCGTATCGCGAGATTTCAGCGAGGCGCTCTTTTTTTAAATGAAGAAGATATAAACTTTATCAGAGAATTTTGATACCAAACGTATTTGGAAAAATCAGATTTGCGCGGTTAAAATTTCCCATCAAACACGAACACGGTTTTTTTTAATTTAAATCGATCCGCCGTGTTGGCCGGAACCAATGTGTCCTTCGAGTTTCTAATGGTGTCTGTTTGGCGCACGCAGACGTCAGGAACGTGTGAAGGCTGGAAGGACATCTCTAAAAACAAACATGTACAGATATTTACTGCCCACTTGGCGCTTTGCTCAAAGGTCTCCTTTTGAGCCGTCGGAGTTGTTGTCTAAATTTGACAAAAGGCCAGTTTATCGGTAAGTCTAACGTGGTGGATGTCGTAATCGGCCGACTGCTCAGTTTAAATCACCGACGGGGTTTTCATTTCCAAACAGTTGTGTTGTCTTTTTTTCATTCTTACATGTTAACATTACATGTTACATGTTAACATTTTGATTAGGCTGCATCACTGACACATCGCTTCTTTTGCAACATGTCACGTCTGACATTGCAAGAGTTCTGAACCACGTACTGTTGTGTATCAGATTCATATTAATGATTTGCCTTTTGCTCCTGCATAGGTTCACAAATGAAGGAGTGAGATCTCTCTGCTCAACATCAGTCAGGCTGTGTGAAAAGAAAAGTGGTGTTTCCTCTTCTGATCAGAATGACAAACCAAATGGAAATACAGAGAGTGAGCCAACAGAAACCCCCCCTTCAATTGATCGGAAAGGCGAAGTTGACAATGAATATTTAATGGCCGAGAAAAGTAAGGAAAATGAGGAGGCAGTGAAGACAGAGAAGGATGGTGGAGTCACAACACGGTCCCAGACAACTGAGCAGAAACAAACGAAGGCTCAGACAGCCAAGACTGGCAAAGAGAGTCTCCTTGACCTTCTCGGAGCCATGAAGGTGGAAGTAACCAACAAAAGGATGGCCAAAAGGGGAGTAAATTTTAGGCAAAGTTATGATTCCATGCCCACATCAAAGCCAGCGGCTATGGAGAGCACCATCAGTATGTTTCAACAGGCTACAAAGGAGGCTTCCTCACAGAGGTAAGAGAAAGTTCAGTTGAGATGAGCTACTCATCATGTTTGCTACTGTGTCCTTCAACTGGGGCTTCTTCATAACATCATTGGGAAGGACTTCACGGTTAGCTCTCTGATGCTGATCCAAAACTGTAAACCTCAGACAGAAAAACATGGGCCACATCTCATTCTTCACTTATATTGAAAGCCTCTTTGTGCGATGTTTTATAGCGACACACTGAGTCCTGAACTGGTTGCAGCTGCCTCTGCTGCTGCTTCCACTCTTCCAAACAGAAGCCAGGCGGAATCTGAGCTACTGAGAAAACTGAGGGAGCACGACTTGATAACTGAGTCTCAGAGGAAAGGCGATATTAAAAAGCTCGGGTATGTGAGTCTCCACCTGCTCTATATGCATTTTCACTGGAGAAGTAAATTGATGGATGACCTCACTTTTTCCATCTTTCTTTCAGGGGACTTATTGCTGACATGAAAGTAGGAAAGAAATCAAACAGACAGAACTCTTTGCCTGCAAATCAAATCCAGTTTGATGATGACGGACGAGGATATACTCGAGACAGGTCAATCACCGGTGAGCTGCAGGGTATACGGAGAAGGTAAGTACTCAGTTTGCATTTCCAACCTGATGTTTTGCAGCGTGGGCAAAGTGTTAAATATGGATGTCCTTTATTAGGAGGATCTTGGCCTCAGGGAAGAGACTTAACATCTTCTCCCGGTCCACCCGTGAAGAAGCTGAACCCGTAGCTGGTAATGATGAATTTTAAGTTGTTTTTCTACAACTGCTCATTTGGAGCTATACTTCCTTTGAGTAAATTATTCTTGGCTATCATGCCACTCAAGTTGAAGATAAGTACTGTAAACACAAACTGAGCACAATCCAAGTCCACACAAACTGCAAAGTGTTTGTAGTCTGTAATGCTTTCATCCAGGTGTCACTTGCTGAGTTATCAGACGTTAACTAGATAATTCCCTTTGTGGAACTCAATGTGAAAATGTTGTGTAATAAACTCACAGTTTCCTGTTGGGAGAAGGCATCTGTGCCTTCTTCTGTGCTGCATTCAAATGTGAGAAACTCAAAATGATAAGGTTGAAAAGTGGCATTAAATGTAAAATGAAATATGCTTTTGAATTGTAATTTGTGTTGTAGTTTATGGTCATAATACAACATTTGTTATCTACTGTTGTCTCTTTTTTTTAGCACAACCAACTATTTGGGACATTGAATTCGCTAAACAGTTATCTATGTCAATCAACCACCAACCCCGCAATGGACTCGAGGAAATGATTCAATGGACCAAAGAGGGAAAACTGTGGCAGTACCCAATCAACAATGAAGAGGGTAATTATTAAACTGAAGAGATCAATTTCTGCTGGACAAAGAGACTAACTTACATTGTCCTTTTGCTCCGTTCCAGGCCTGGAGGAGGAAGCCAGCATCTCCTTCTATGAACATGTCTTTTTAGAGAAACACCTGGAGGAGGGATTCCCACGCCAGGGGCCAGTCCGTCACTTCATGGAGCTCGTGGTGGGCGGTCTGTCCAAAAACCCTTATCTGACAGTCCAGCAGAAGAAGGACCACATTTTCTGGTTTAGAGATTACTTCAGCGCAAACGAGGAAGTTCTGAAACAGGCAGACGTTTACCTCAACTAAGACTCTGACCAGATTTCCCCTCTACTGTTTGGGATCAGCAGAATTCTAGTTTGGAAGAAGCGATCTTTGTGAGGGAAGAACAGGCTAGTGTCGACCGTGGGTTCCAGCTTGTTTCACCACTGGCTTATAAATGATAGTAATAGTAAAAGACATTAAAATGTTGATTTACTATATGAAGCAGCTAGAATACGGTCATCTATTTTAATTTAATTTTTCTACAAATCTGTAAATGTTTATGTATGTTTTCATTTGGAAATTCATTTGCAACAGAAATAAGGAATGATTTGACCAGCTTACAGACTGACTTGATGAGAGCTAATGTGTTAACTTGATTAAATTATTCACACCAAATACACTTCTGTCAGTGTGCGTTAACAGTAACTTGATATACTGTAAAGCAACAGGTCAGTTTAAATTTAGACAAATATTTTCTTCATTGTCTTTAAAAGAGAAAATAAACATTTGCAATCATGATTAATGGGTGTTTTTCCAGTGGCTCAGGAAAAAAGTGAAAACTACGTGCAGCATTGAGGACCTGAAGTTTACAGTAGAGTGAGACCTTGAACCTTACGGCCTCTGAAAGGGAAGTGCTTTTAAAGTTAAAAAACACAGTAACAATGAACTGCAGATTCCTTTTGGTCTAAAAACACCCGGACAATGTGTTGTCTGAGAAAAGTGTGTAAAATGAGAGTGTGACATGCAAGCATGTCTCATTTCCACATTTTGTTCACTTTTCCTTAAACACTGATCAGATTGGCATGATAAGACTTCCAGCTGTACGTGAATGGGCCGAGTAAAGTAAAAAAATACAGTTGGCATGGAAAGACACGAATCTGAGTTTAGAATTGCCTCAAAAATACTCCACTAGATGGCACCATATAGGACGGTCGAACTAAAGATAGCTCCCGTTCCTGAGTCTGGGTTCTGCAAGTTGAACAAACTGCTAAACATTTAAAGGTACATTTCAGTTTGAGTAGATTTACTCTTTTTATGTGTTAGTTATTAAAAAACACATACACACAAATGTACACAATATATATACATCAGTGAATCTGCTCTTTGGTCGTCAGATGGATATCAGAATTGAGACTGCTGTTAAAAACACACATTCTTAACAAATCAAATCCGCCCCCCGTTTCTATCAGGCCAGTTTACTTTTGCGGGAGCGAATTGCTGAAACGGCCCCGTGTTCAATATCCACAGGGCCGACGAACAGGGCAAGCCTGTTGTTTTGCAGCTGAGAAAACCGAGGCGTGTGCGGGTCCGTGAAGGCGTCACGGCAGTGAGGCGGCGGTGCTGTTGACAGAGCGGCAGACTTGAGAGGCGAAGGAGCCGCAGCAGGATGTCAACTTCAGGGCAGGAGCGCAACCAACACCAGCCCTGACAACAACTTTAAACTCTCCCCTTGCCATTTGAAATCGACCCCCCCCCTTTTTTTTTTCCCCAACTTTGTTTTATTTTTATTTCTTTTGATCACTTTTGCGTGTTTTGTGTATGAGCGTCTTTGTGTCTGCAGGAATACGCTCCACCTTGACATGGCTCAGATTCAGTTGCCGCAGGTCGAAATTGACCCAGAATTCGAGCCCCTCTCCCGCCCACGCTCCTGCACCTGGCCGCTCCCCAGGCCGGAGCCCAACGACCCGGCCGGCTCCAACACGTCCTCCCCGGCCCCGTCCGTGCAGCAGGAGCCCGCAGGAGGCGCCGACTTCATCTCCAACCTCTGCCTGCTGGAGGAGGACTACGAAGACTACGGGCAGAAGCCACCCGTGACCCGCAGTGATTTCCAGGAGGGGAACGGCGTCCATCTCCACCACCACCTTCCTCCTCCTCATCCTCGCCACCCGCACCCTCCTCATCCTCACCCTCATCATCAGCAGCAGCAGCGCGCCGCGCCGCAGCTGCCGCCTCAGCAACAGGTGCCTCCTCCTGGTGCCGCGCCGCAGAGGAAGAGCAGCTCGTCCCGCCGCAACGCCTGGGGGAACATGTCGTACGCCGACCTGATCACCAAGGCGATCGAGAGCTCGCCCGAGAAGAGGCTGACGCTCTCGCAGATCTACGACTGGATGGTCAAGAGCGTGCCCTACTTCAAGGACAAAGGGGACAGCAACAGTTCGGCGGGCTGGAAGGTGAGTTGACGGCGTGCGCGTCAAGGCGCACGGGCGCGCCTGCACACGGGCGAGCGGTAACCGTGCTCACCTGTCTTTTCTTTTCTTTTCTTTCTTTCTTTCTTTTTTTTTTTTGCACCATCCAAATATGTTGCAAGGAAGCTCGGTCTTGCAGAGTTTGTGACGACCCGAGTTTGCAGCTTTGCGTTCGATTTCAGGGTCATGCGCTCTGATGTCACATTAAAAAAAAACGTTTTATTTAACACCATGCAATAACACACCACACAAAGAGAGAGCGTCCAAAGAGTCAAATACGTGTTTAATCAATGACGGTAATGGCGTGACTGCCAAATTGTTCGGCATCTCGGCAGCCTTTGATGATTTCCGAGCTGTTTCCTCTGTCGGCGGTGGTGCAGCTTCACTGCTGTGTCAGTGAGGAAGTGGCTCAGAAGCAGCAGATGTCTTGAAGGAGCCGGAGAAGAATCCTCCTGCACACGTGTCTGCAGAAGTGGCTCAGAGGATTGGAGGATTGGAGGAGAGTGCTGGAAGTGATGGTGGGGGAGTCGTTTGGGATGCTCTCAAAACCAGCTCTTTATTCTTCATAAATCATACAAAGGAATGTTGCAGAAGATTTCAAATACGTATTCCCAAACATGGGAAAAATCCCATCCACTTTTAGCACAAAACCTACTGAGTCATGGTCTGTGTGGTATGGTAACATGGAAATTTGAACAATGGAATTTTGACATTTTTCCAGCCCGCTGTTGGAAATAGTTAGTGGACAACTATTTGGAAAAGCATGTGCATAATACCTGCACAGCCCGCCTATCTGTGTGTTAATATGTCACCAGATATTGGACTGAAAGCAACCACAGGCAAAAAAGATTTATCAATAAATCACATATATTCAAATATTAGAACTTAAATACATTCTACGGATATCATTTCAAAGTCAGGAAACGCTACTGTGAACCTCAAACGGTTCCAGGTTTCATGTTTGACACCCTAACAGTCTGAATTATTGCCCTGCTCAACCTCCCTTTCCTCCTTTTCTTAGTCTTTCTGCCGCTCCTCCGCTCCACCACGTTGTGCACATACACGCTCACACGCGCGCGCGCACACACACACACACTCTGGGCACGCATGTAGAGCCCTGACAGGGAAACGGTCTGGAGCAAACTGGTCGCAGGTCTCGCAACAATAACAGGAGACCACGCAAGCAGCGCAATCAGCGCTGGGGAGTGCGGTGGGACAGGGGAAGGGGCTGGGAGAAGGGAATGCTGGGAACAACGTCAAACATCCTCCATTCCTGAGCTGTGTGCTCATATCTTTTTGTCCCTGTCTTCTAGAGTTTCCTCAGCGGATGCTACAGCTTGGAGGAAAGGATTGCTACTCTTTATCCTGTCACTTCCTCTTCTGGCCTCTCTGTGGCCTTTAGCTGAAGGTGTCTGTGTTTGTAGAACTTGAGGCCTCGGGGACAAAGAGCAAGTCCACCTTTAGCAGAGCTCATTCTGTTCTCACACTCACCGACACTTCCACCGTCCTTCAAAGCCTCGCTCCGCCGAACATGAAACGCGACTTTGAGTCGTGCATATGATGTTTCTTCTAACACCGTGACCGAATGACGGGATGTCACGACTGTCGACAGGTTTTAATGTTTAAAGGGGGGGGCGGGGTTCGTCTGGATGAGGTGGACTAGGTTCCACCTAACAATCAGGCCCAAACTCCCAGTGTGATCCTACATCCCCACAAAGCAACGTGATGGAATTCTATTTCCTCCCAGAACGGTCACACTGGGATGCAAAGTAATCAGTTTTATGATTTTTGAAAATGCAATCACTGTCTGGAGGCTGAACTTTTTCTCGGAGGGTCTCAGCGGGAGGAGTCGTCTGCACGCCTACAGATTCTTACTGTCTGCTATTATCGTAACAAATTAATCTAACTAACTCACGCCATACTTGAACTCTTGATATTCTTCATTTCATGCGTGGTCTGCTGCTGGGGAGGGGGAGGTCGTTGAGGACATACCGAAGGAGCAAATTTATAACAAATTCATTACCAATAGCCCGTTTATCCTCAAATCAGCCCAACTCGGCGTCAAACATTACATTCCTAATTGTTGGCACACGTGCTGGGCCCTGGAGCCAAAGGCTGATAGTTATTTTTACACTTTCCTGTTAAAAAAAAAAAAAAAAAAAAATCCCCCCCCCCTCCCTCCCACCACCACCACGACCGCCACCTCCAACATCACCACAATGAACTATGATGCATTTCCTGCGGAGTGGATGGAAAAACATTGCCATGTGTTAACATCCCCACTCTGCAAAACACTAGGGTCAGGGCTGGAAAGAGAGAGGGAACCAATAGTTGAGGCAGCATATGCTTTTCTTTTTTTTTTTTTTTCTTCTTATCAAAAGTATTTTATTCCATCACAGCCATCCGACCATACCCAGAAATGTTTGTTTATTCACGCCACAGTCTGAATGTGTGCACGTCCCTGATTGTAACAATAAATATAGATAAACGGAGACCTCGTGGTGGGTGGTGGGGGGCGTTGGGCTGACACCTGCCCAGAGAGCTTCCTGTCTCCTCGTCAAATGTCAGGAATAGCCAGGAATTCTGTCTTCTTTCCATAATCCACCAATGATAAAACACGGACTATGGCAGATTATGAATTTTGAGAATATTCCTGGAAACGAGGCAAGAGGATTAATTTGTTTAAGACAGAGAAGAAAAAGCCCCATCAAGACCACTGAACTGTTTATATAAAACATTAAAGTCATTCTGAAGCACGATGGTGACCTCATCGTGGGTATCAGGTTTGGTTTATTCAGGTCTGCCTGCATTTTAAGAGCCTGAGCATGTGGAGCTGACCCTGACAAGGAGGGTAAAGCTCTTAATTCGACAAGGGGGCATAGTGGGGGCAGCACTGAAATAGATCCTGACATGAATTGAGCTTAAAATTATATCCCAGCCATTGAAGGCCCGTGAGTGAATTATCATTTAAATAAAAAATGAAGAAAAGAGCAAAACGCTCGTTGTGTGTTTAGAGAGTTTAATAAATGCCTGGAGATTGACTATGAGTAATAAAAGTGTAACAAAAGTCCCAATTAATGTTTACAGTAACACTGTGTAAACGCTGCTTTTAGAGTGAGTTAACATCTGTGGTTTATCGGCTGTGCGGTCAGCTGCTTGGTCTTTGCTGGGGAAACTAAAACGGATTTTAAATCTGATTTTACCCCGTGTGTGCGTGTGTTTGTGTGTGTGTGTGTGTGTGTGTGTGTGCAAGCCCTCAAAAGCCACCTGATCGCAGTGCAGCCCGAGTCCATGTTGCTTAAGTAGGAGTCAGCGGTGGTGCCCTCAGTAAACATTTGGCATGTGCATCAATGGCTTCAGTTAGTCCTGAGCGCCGGCTGATCTGAATCGAGCGCCTCAGGCAACTAATTGGTCTTATCAAAAAACCTGCACATTATCAGCAGCAACTGTACAGACAACTATTATGTAAGCTGATTAGATAAGTCTGCTTTTTTTTTGCCTGTTCTGAGGACATCTCTGCGAGGATGTGATAGATTCTTTGGGCCTATTCCTGCTTAGACCAGATTGCTCGCCATCCCGGCCTGCTGTGGTAGCGTTAGGACGCAGTCCTCCACGCGCTGGTTTAGCAAGGCGCGTACATCGCTGTGAGTCCATCTGTCAACAGCTGCCTTTTCCAGACGATCCCGGATTAAAACCAGCGTAGCCCGGAGCAGCAGAGAGCTGAAATAAAACGGTCAGTTTCGACCTGTCAGGACCGACTCTGCAGCCCCCCCCTCCCAGTTCGTGCACCTCTAGAAGGTAGCGGACCCATTTTCCCCCCCCCCGTTGTTTTGACAAAGGAGATAACCAGAGGAAACCGACAAGTGTTGAGATGGTTTCACGAGAGGAAAATTCCTATTCACGGGACGCCGCAATTGTGCACCAGATTTGGTTTTTAAATTTTCCAATTCAGCACCGGGATGTCGGTCGTAAGGTGATGTTGGTTGGAGCCTGGACCTGCTCCAGCATGTCTGTTTAAATGTGGTCAAAGTTCTGAGCTCTTTGTCGCTGCTCCAAACCGCGTTTTCCGTCCTGCATTAGTCACGTCAGAGGCTCCACCACTCCAGCCTGAAGTATTTACTCAATTTATTGGCTTTATTGCCATGAAAGGTGGCACACATCCTCCCTCAACCTCAGTAAATGTGAGTAAGCCGTCCTGTCCAAATATTTAATCTTTCAGCACATTGAGAACAAATGACTTTAATTCCTGGCCCCATATTGTGGTTGGTGATAGGTATGAAATCAATGTCAGTGTGTGCATACTGGCCTCAGCAGAAAGCGGTTTTGCCTCTTTAGGTACGGACTAAAAGTTGTAACTAAGACAACATGTTCTCAACGTTGTCAGTATAATGGGGGAAGAATCTCCTGGAGATTTGGAAGTTTTACTTGTGTAAACAGTCAAGTCACTCTGTGGACGCCGCGGGCCTGAGAAGCATCAACCGCTATTTTTAAAAGCAGGAAAATTGAATAACTGCCAGCTATTAGTCTTAAGATCACAAGGTTAAAAAGTAAGGGCAGTCCCGCACTTAAGAGGCCCTCTGAAAGAAGCTTCAAGAAACCCCATGAAGAAAGGCAGGCTTGAGAGCATGGCTTAAGGGGAGAAGGGGAACAGTCATCTGACTGCCGGGCTGTGGACTGAGGTGTGTGTACAGCGTGTATACACCCATGAGTCTGAGGAATCTGTGGCATGTGGCTTCCTGCATTGTCCCATAACCAGAACGACTGTCTTCAATCAAACGTTGCGCCCGCAGCCGCGCCGCGAAGAGGACTGTCCAGCCCCGCTGGTGGCGCTATTAGAGTCTACCGGTCGCTCAGATCAGAAAAGTGCGCCTCTTCATCAGGCGTGCGAGGATGTGGGGCTCCATCTGTCTGTCTGAACTCCTCACACCAGCCCCCCACCCCGCCCTCCCTTCCTCTCCACGGGGCCAATTTGGAGCCTCGCGCGTTTTTCGTTTTTCGGCCCGACTTTCGACGCCCCGTCAAAACCTTGCACTTCCTGGGTCAGAGGAGAACAGGCGGGAGGGGGTTTCACAGGAAGATGCTGCCAGGAAGTGGCTTGTTCGCTTTGCTGTAATCTCTGCAAGCGCGGTGCTCTCTTAATTACAGCAGATCTGCCGGCGCTCTGTAGTGGTAATACGACAGCAGTTATTAACTCACAGCCATCTGCAATTTTGGTTTTGGATGCGCTTGTGAACACAGACGGGCAACATCTCCACACAAAAATCACGCGGTGCAACATGTTGAGACAGTGTTTGATGCTACACTATTACATCAAGCAACACCTTTCTTTTAATTCTGTTTTTCCTCGCAAAGGTGCATTTTTATTAATCTGCTGCTGTCATGTGTGAGGTGTGCATGGTGTTATACTGCTTTGATGTGCTTGTTATTCATAATTATTCTTTCAGCGACCTTCAGGCCTTATGATGCACATATGTTGACCCAATATTCTATAAAATGAATGTTTCCCTGTAATCGAAACAAATTTTTAGCCATAATGAATGTTTTGGCGTAACTCGCGATTTGTCAGGCGAACTTGAAATGAAATCACCATGCTATTATTAATGAAAATACGATGAGATGTGAGGACGCTTAATAACAGTCGCGCAGCTTTGATGGCTGCAGGAGGTGACGGCAGCAAAGATAAAAGTGGGGAGAACAGGTTAACGTTTGGAAAACACACGCGCATTTACTGTTGGGTATCGTTTTAATAAAATAAACAACAGTTTCATACCACAATACGCGATCTATAATATAAAAAATGGATATACAGCGAAGTTGCCAAACCCCTGATGTGAAACAACCATCAGACGTTTCTTGTTACATTTAAACAGTCTGCTGTCCTCCTAAATACAAAAGAGTAATATTGACTTCACACATTTGATTTCAGATATTTATCAAAAGCTGAGAGCCAGGGGATGGGCGGATGCATCACAGACAGACAACAAGCACTTTATGACTTCATTTTATTGCAATATTTTAATATTATCTTGTGGCAAGCTGATTGTTTTTGCCCTTTATCCTCTGAGCCCATATTGCCTCCCAGGCTGCGCCATCAAGTTCCTGCTTCGGGCAGCATCTCGTCTGCAGCAGCCGGCCTCCTGGGAGAGCCTCCGTCCGCTCTGTGGTTACGTCTGGTGCTCTATGTAAAACGTTTCGGAGCGGTTACCAGTGATGCCACTCACTGGGGCTGCACCTGTCCCTGCAACCGGGCCCTGTTTGTTTACTCGGCCTGCGACCGTTACTGCAGCCCTCACGCTCCACTACACCAGGCTAACAGCAGCTGCGTCAGGCTGATTGTTTTCGAAGCCCCGGAGGAGGAGCCGCTCATGGTGGAGCGGTTTGTTGTGATCACCACAGTTGATTGATTTGGAGATCATTAATGGGGGCTTGGTAGGAGCAGTCGTAAATGATCTAAAACGTGCCCTCTAAGTGCTACCAGGAGGCGACTGGAGCTGGTAGACACCTGGAAACGGACCAGTGTCTTCATCAGCATGTGGACAACTCAAAATAGATTTTGCCAGAAGCAGAAAGATCCTTCAAACGTTTGCCTCCTGGCACCTGATGACCCAGAACCAATGTTTCCCAACGGCGGAATGTAACTGTTTACAGTTACACAAATGCTGTCCACTTCTCTTCTCTCCATTTTCTTGTAGTTTCATTTCGATTCCGCTCCCCTATAGAGGTAAACACTGCTCAACAATTCACTCCATTTACGTAATGTTTAATCTGCAGATTACATGTATCATCAGACCTGAAGCAGTGGAACGGACCGGATTTACTGCATCGGGTCTTTTTCTGGTGCTTGTCTGGTGCTCATTGTGGAGAAACCGACTTTAACTAGACTGCAAATGGAATCGAGCAAACCTAGACCCACTAGAATTGCTCAAATAAATATAATTTCCTTTTTTTTAAACTGGTATGCTTACTCCATTATATATGTGTGTGTGTGTGTGTGTGTGTGTGTGGGTATAGACACACATAGAGTTATTTATATATGTATATTGATGCGACAAATAAACTTTGAGCTACCAGAGCCAAGAATGCAGATCTTTGACATTAACGATGCGCTTTATTCCTCGAGCCCAGAGTGGCAAAGGCAAAGCAGATTTGTAGTACAATAGATGACTCAATAGATCTTTCAGTCTTAAAACACGTCACTCGTGAGCCTCATTAGTCTGGCCCTGGGAAATACTCTGGACCCCATGAAAGGTCACTAAAGGTCATGTAAATTTCTTGGTTCCCAATATTCACATGAGCTGTCACGCAACTACAGGTGCACATATTATACCACTTCAAAGTCGGCTAAAGGGCCGTGACAATCTGCTTTATGCAGAAGAGTAGAAACCATGATATATATAGACCACCTTGAGTCAGGCTTTTAAAGACATAATGCATGAGTGGGGCACCTCCTGAATAAGTGAGGCGGGGGATGTCTTTTGTTCTCTTTGGACTGAGGTGAGGTCTGTCTGAGACAAGGATTATCCCAGGCCGAGCAGAGAATAGCCCTGCCCGAGAAGCAGTCATGCAGCCCGTGATCTATTGTAGGCCTGAATCAGACTCTGTAGTCATTTGCATATTGACATTTATCTCAGGCATGTGTGAACAAGATCACCGTTGGGTAAACGAAGCGAGAGCACTGCTCGGATATCAGGCCCTCCGCTAATGACTCATTTCCTGTCTTCGCTTACAGATTGAAATCAGGTAAAAAGGTGAGGGGGAAAAAAGGTCACAAGCACATGCGAAGCACACAGAGCGTTGCATCTTGTAGCTGTGTGGTTAGGTGTTGACTCCGCCTCAGGCCTCTTTAGTCGGCATGTGCAGGATGTCCTCTGACACAGGAAACCTTATGTAAAAGTAGGTGGAAGAGCGGGGAGCAGTCCAGTTCAGGAGGGAGGGGAGGGGGTTTCGCTCCCGTCACGGGGAGTCAGAATGCGTACGGTTGGACCCAGCACGTCACATCTGATGCTTCTCCTCCCCTCTCCCTGCTCCTGCAACCTGTTTGCAAGTCTCTGTCAGCGCTGCCTGAGCAGCTCATGTTAAGCTCAAAGTGAACTCAGTGACCCGAGCTCCACTGGCAAAAACATCCCATTCTGTCGCCCTCCCCAGCCTCAATTTGAACTCCATAACCTCCCCTCCCTCTCTTTTTCTGTTTTTTAAAAAAAATCACATTCATAGACAGCCTGCTGTCTCCAGCCTCGGATGAGGCTTCACAAGGCTGCTGTTGATGTACAGTCTGAGGTTCAACCACTGTGGTTCTGTGCGTATATTTGTGGAATTTGTCCCAAATACTTCCTACTATATTTCTAAACTGTCATCATCTATGATGCTATGGCTCAATGTGAGGTTATCTTTCATCCTTTAACTTTCACGGGCACCTTTGAATGATCTGTCCGGTTGTGTTTGCGTGCCTTTATCTCTGTTGTGTATCTACAGTGAACGCTGTGGTTGGGGACATCTGGCTTCACTAACTGCAGGGAGCTGCTTCAGCATTCACATGGGTATTTATGGGAAATCCCCACGCTGCTTTGTCTTGTGTTCTACTTCTGATTTTACTGCACAGTGCTGAATTTAAAGTCAGGATAATTTTATCCAGCTACCACTGACCATGTAAGACCCTGTTTTCCTTCCTGAGTGGTGCCTCTGCATCCTTTTTATGGCTCATGACATAACTTAGAATGACATGGGCTGAATGGGGCTTTAGGTGAATACATGTTAGCACAAGGAGCCATGCATGTGACCACATGTTGGGTGAACCTAAACTAAATGAGTCTTTCCCAGGGGTGTGGATGTACAGGCGTTTGTGTGATATTTCGAAAGTCGTGTTGTTTCTCACTCACTCAGAGATGAGCAGTGAGAGGTATTATACATGCAGGACCATATCGTAAAATCCTGTGTTCTGAAAGCTATTTTGATTTTAGTGGAGCACAGTCATTGCCAGTGGAATGTAGGATAGAACTGCACAGATAAAATGTGGGGGGAAATCACAGGAAACATACTGTATGATTATGCTCTCTAGTGGAAAAGGTGACCACCCAGGACTATAAAGCAAGTCGCACAGGAAATATGACTCGTTCTCATCATTTGAAGTCATAAAAATTCAGATACATGCAAAAACCTTTTTCATTTTTACCTAAAAAAAACTGTTGAAAGCACAATCTCTAATCTACAATAAATTTAAACTCAACTTTACTGACTATTATGCTAAAACATCCTTTATTTCACACCCAGAACCAGTGTCTTTCACTGGTGAATGTGAGCAGGGAGTGGAAAAAACGCTCTGCAGACATAATATTGTTAACAGAGGATATGGACGTATTTCCTGTTAATTTGCTGGCTTTGACATCACGCTCAAATACTAGCTTCTTCTCCACTCCACTAGGAAAATGACACACATTGCCCCTTGCAGAAATATACCTTCTCATTTAATTGCCACAAGAAACCACAAGCAAGCAACCACAGCTAATTCACGGCTTCTTATTTTTGCACCGCCATTTACGCGCACAACAAGTTTTTACGTTAATGCAAATTAAGCAACGCGGGCAGATTTGCCAGAATAATTTGCGTTCATTTATAGAAAAATGGTAATTTAACTGATGCTGCCATCTTTTAAATGACTGTAATTGCGTTCATTTTACACTGATTCCCTTTTCCTACCACAGAACTCCATCAGACACAACCTGTCCTTGCACAGCCGCTTTGTGCGCATCCAGAATGAGGGGACAGGAAAAAGCTCTTGGTGGATGTTGAATCCAGAAGGGGGAAAGAATGGAAAGTCACCTCGTCGCAGAGCTGCCTCCATGGACAACAACAGCAAGTTGGCCAAGAGCAGGGGGAGGGCTACGAAGAAAAAGGTGCGCTCCCCAATTTACACTGTCTGAGACCTCACAATTACGACTTCAACAAAGTAACGTGAAGTAATTTAATGATACAATGTTTAATGTTTTGAATTGTCTGTAGATGGCTCTTCAAGAAGGAGTTGAGGGTGGAGCGAGCAGTCCTGGTTCCCAGTACTCAAACTGGCTTGGAAGCCCAAACTCCCACAGTAACGAAGACTTTGAAGCTTGGAGCTCCTTTAGGACGCGGGCCAGCTCCGATGCCAGCACGCTGAGCGGTCGCCATTCTCCTTTCCCCTCTGAACATGATGACCTGGGAGAGTCTGACGGCCACATGATCTATGCTGGAGTCCCAGGGACCAAGATATCTTCCACTCTTCCCAGTGTGTCTGAAGTAGCTGGATCGATAGGTCAACATGTCTCCGAGAATGTCATGGGGGGTCTGCTGGATAACTTGAACCTGGTGTCTCCTAAGCCCTCTCAGCTGGGTTCTGACTCACATTCCTCAAACTCTGCTATGCTTCAGAATGCCCCCTACTGTTCCACTGGCCCGACCCTGCACCCACATCAGGACTACCGTAAATGTATGTACAGCCAGATGAGGATGAACTCTTTGTCCCCTGCTCATGTGCAAATGCTCCACGGGAGCAAGCCTGTCTTTACAGCTTATGAGAACCAATACATTTGTTCTGCGGGTCTCCTCAAAGAGCTACTGACCTCAGATGCTGAGGCTAACAGGGACATGAGACCCTCCATGGATTCGCAAGTGTCTCAAATTAGCAGGGGAGGTCGCCCAATGCTTGCTTACAGCAACCAGTGTCATCCAGGGGGTCACAATGGAGTAAAAATGATGAATCCTTCACAGACTCATCCAGTTCCTCATGTCAACCCACATGTTATACATAGCCAAGGTCCTTCACCCTCACATGATTTAAAGGCCTGTAACACAATTCCCTTGACTAGTCTGACTAGTCTTCCTGGGGCCCCTACTCAAATGACCAGCTTGAAGGCATGTGTGCAACTGTCCCACGGACGCCCAGCACACACAAATTCTGTTTCTTCGAGCTTTAGCTACAGAGAACTGAACTCAGTTCATCCGCATGGCCACCATCAGGAGCGGCTGCCCAGCGACCTGGACAGTGTCTCCATCGAGGGCTTTGAGTGTGACATGGAGACCATCCTCCACGAAACCTTCATGGATGGCGGATCGCTGGACTTTAATTTCGACCCCTCGACTGCCACTCACGGGTTTCCTCAGAGGGTGAAAACCACAGCACACAGCTGGGTGCCGAGCTAGGATCAACATCAGGTGAGATTGATGGGTGCTTTGGAAGTAAACAAATTTAAAAGCAAAAATGTCCCCATTATGTTTGATTGCTGAACAATTTGTGTTGTCGTACACAGGGTTTCACTCTTAGCATCAGCATCAAGCTGGCTGGAAACTGGAGAATGGAAAAAAAAACACACATCATCTGCACAAGTAATGTGACACATCTCAAGCAAGAGTTCCATGTTTGTCAGTATACTGTCTCAAATCTGTAAAAATATCCTTTGACTGCAATTGTCTGTCAAAAAGCTGGATTTTTTTTTTAAAAAAGGACTTTAAGGACACCTGAAGAAAACCAAAGCATGGTAACTTTGTTAAAATACCTGATTTTCTTTCCTTCTTTTTTGGTTTGACTGAGCCAGGACTAAATATTTCCTTATGCTTTTGAAGACTAAGCTTGCAGAAGCCCAGATGAGTATAAACCTCCAGTTGCACTGAAGACACACAAAAGCTGCATCTCCATCAAGAGGTAAAGTTCAGTATAGTACACAATCTGCATTTTAATTGGTGCTATGGTACAGTAAGGGCAAAGTTAGACACTTCACTGATGGGTGAACAAATGACACTAAACTTTAAATCAAACTCTCGGTTCAACGCAGCCTGAAGTCATTATTATTCTGTGATGCTATTATGCAACAAATATAGCTATCACCACCCTGTCTACACACCCACCAGTGAAAATGAAAAGTCTACCATTCTAATCTGTACCATGCTCTACTGAACTGAACTATACCACCCGAGGCTCATTTATGCTTCATCTTAGCAACTATAATTAGCTGTATTTGCAGTAGTACAGCATTAAATGTGGTCAGAACTCAAATGTTAGCTGGGTGGCAGCCAAGGAGAAGTGGTTCTCTGGCACAAGCCCACAATTCGATGGACAATATAGTAGTGCCCTCTGGTGGATTTATTATTCATGCCAAAGAGCAGTGACGCTTCTATCATATATGTATGGAAAAGGAGCATGAATGAGCCTTTTTTTTTGGAGGCGTAGCTTTACTCTGTAGGAAGTAGGGAAGGAAGTTGGGGTTCAAGCAACACAGTCTGCGTTTAAGACCAGGTCTTAACTCTGGGCACTTCCTTGGAGATTTGGACCCAGCAGAGAAATAGTTTGATAGTTTCTCGCTCATCATGCAGTTATATTTGACAACAGTAGCCAAATCTTCAAAAATAGCTTGAGCTTTCCTCTGTAGTGGACCAAAAAACAATGTAAAATCTGACATTCTGCAAAGTTCCATCATCAACATAAACACATGAGTCATCTGCGTAGTGGCACATTCTGCATTCTGTAAATATGAAGATTACAGACCAATGGCATGACACAAACCAATGTCAGCCAATTTAACCTCAAACTCTGGTTGGCTGACTAAAGATGAGTTCTTTACACAGTTATAGTAAGATGTTTTTGTTTTTTATTTCTAATTTGAACCATATCAGTTGCATTTAGCTTTGAGCTTTCTGGGCTTGTAAACATGCTTTATACTGTGTGCTTGCTGTGGATAATGTATATACAGTTTATGATATAATATTGCTGTGTTTTTTTCAAAATCTACAAATCCTTCAACTCAACTGCTTTTTAAACATTTAAATAAATAAATAAATAAATACATAAACAACATTGAAAAAAATGAAGGAAATTTTGTTGATAAAGAAAGATGGAATTTTTACACTTTGCAGATTGTATGCATTGAACTTATGAAGCTTAACCTTCGTCGAAAAAAAGCCTCTAATAGATAAAACTTTGAATGAACCTTGGACTCCATGTTGCCCTTCAAAGTACAATGCAATGTAGCAAGCACAATGCATCCATGGATCTCTTCTTTTCTTCTTTTTACAGACCACTGTTGTATTCTGTTATATTTCCAAACACCTTTGTCAGTTCACATACCTGTGTGTCCTTAGAGACCGAAATGTTCTGTCTGTTCATACGAGGTTTACAAGAATGTGCGCAACACAATGCAACATTAGTAACTGTTGTGAACAGTTGCCTGGAAAAGGGAGCAATCAGGAAATAACTGCTAATTAATGAAGTTTTAAAGAGTTATTCCCCAATAACTGAGGAATCTGCAGTGTTTATTGAGGGCGCACCAAAAAAATAACCATTTCATTATCTCCGAATCATCATGAAAACATACAATCTATAGATTATATAGACGGGGCTGAATTGCACAAATTTAGTTTCATTCATTTATTGCACTGTCCTCCTCTTAATGTTACGTTAATAATCCAGATATTCCTGATTCTGTTCATTCTGAGCAACTGTTCACATGTGTTCCTAAAATGTAATCTGATGATGTTGAAAATGGCTGTTTACACATCTCACTCCACTCTCTATCTTTGAATATCTGAACACTCATACCTCAAAATATTTTACCTCTGAAGTGATGAAGGGATTTTCTTTTCCTTTTTTCTAAACAACTGATTATGATTATGGCTGTCTGGGTCTATTCAGAGCAGGTTATTATCTGCCCTTTTTATGTCAAAATATTTTGTTTGTTTGAGAATTAGATTATGATAAGTGTACAATTAAACTTTTTAAGGTGTACTAGTGATCAGAATAAACGAGCTCAATACACAGCATACAGTTAATGAAATGATGTTCTTCTGTAATTATAATTTATATAAATTCTGTTCTTGTTTATGTATCTTTGCTATGAAAAACATTTAAAACATTTAATTGAAGAAAGGAAATAAAACAAGCTGCCTGACCCAAATGAGAAAGGTGTTGGAGACAGCTGTATTTCTTTATAAAGGTGAATGCAGTCTTTTTTCCATTTTTCACATGATATTTTGTGTAAAGAATGCCGTTTTGTTGCATGTATAAATCTTTATAATGCATAAACCGCGATATCAACTTGCTATTAAACAGACAAAAACAGCCCAGTGTTTGTCTCTTTTATCATTTTAACATTTTAAGTCAATATAAAATCCCAGTTTTCCAATCAGAGCTTTCGAGACAGACACATTCCCTATGTGATTAGGTGTCTTAAATGTTAATAACGTGAAGTGGGTTCCTGCAGCCTCCAGTAAGAGGGCCCAACAACACGGAGGACCATCAGGAACAGGCAGACAGTCACGTCTCCTGCCTGCAGAGCTAATGAAATAAATCAGGAGAAGCTTGTTTGGTGGCTGACAGGGATCAATCACATGAGGTGAGTCACCTCCTCCATGCTCACAAACACAGTTCAACTCAGAATTTAAGAAGAAGACGATGCCGAAGGTGTAATTCTCATCATAACATGATTACCTGATGATGGTTTATAAACCCTCAGATTCTGGAATTTTGTGGCACTTTCACAGTGTAAGGAATCAACTGCACAGGGGTACGGAGCTGGTTCTTAAAGAAACACAGGGAAATTAATATTTAACATATTTAAATATAATAATATTTGAAAGAAAAACCTTATAGGAGAGTTTTTAGTGAGGTTAAAATAAGACAGTGGGCATCTTACAGAAATGAAGAGACAGGAGTTTTATTTCCTTCTATAAACTAGGGGTTATCAGCCCAGTCGTAAAGTCAAGATGGGACTGGGATGATGACAACTGGTATGAACAGCTTGAATGAGATCGTTTCAAAGACTATCACTGTTTGGCAATAAAGAATGCTGCCTGTTGCTTCTGCTCTTGCCCGATGCTCTCCGTTGGTGAAGTAGCAGAACCGACAGAGCATATTCCTGCAGAACCTGAACCATTTCCACCACCAAGTCTCCGGATCAGGGCCTGGGGCCTGCAGAGGCAGCGCAGCAGGGGACCGGCTAATTTATTTAATGCTCAGGCACAAAGCCAGGAAATTAGCTGGTTCTGACCACTGGAGCCATGCTAATATAAAGGACGATATGTGCACGCACACCCAACGTCAGACCTGCACGGCCTCTCTGCAGCTCTCAGATGGAGGCCTGGATGAAGATGAATGCATGATGAGATTAACCTGGCAGCGGCTGATCAGCCTTGCACGATTGTTGAACAGGAAGCGGAGGAAATAAGGCTGGACGTGCGGATGCAAGCCAGTGTGGCCCGACCTGAGATCATTAGGGACGCTTACAGCCACTGCACATATGCCCTAATATAAAACAGCTGTCACGTGTCATCGTTTTATCATACACAAACAATCATTTTTAAAGAGAGAGAGGCAGAAAAAGAGAAGGAGAGAGAGAGAGATGGGGTAAAACCTCTAAAGCAGAAAAAGTTAGGAGGATTCAGACTTCAGATATGGAAAGGCAAATGCGTTACCTATAAATGTATCACATGTGTATGATGCAGCTGGAAATGCATGGTTTCTTTGCAGCGACATCAGCAATTCATCACAATCTCATTATGTCTAGTGATGATCTGGTGATTGCTGTTCATTATATATCCTATGAGGCTGACGTTTACAAAAGTCACAATTTGGAGGCCTTTGTGGCGGCAAACAACCCACATAATTGCCGTTAATGTTCTTTTGAACGCAGTCTATGTAATTTCCAGGCAGACAATATTTGCGCCGTCTCCTCTGATCTGCTTATTATGACAGGAAGTGACATTGTCAGCCGCGGCATCTTTCTTGTTTTGATTCTGCTTTGCGTTTCATCCTTCTATCACCTTCACCTGCCCATCAGCGATTATGAATCAAGTTTGATTGAGCGCACTCAGATGTGCCGCAAAGCTGTTGGTCATATTAATGTTTTGCAGCTTTTCGATCACATCGTAAATAAAGTTTTACTTTTGTGCTTTTGAGCCTAGAAAACAATATTTTCTCTCTTTGTTTCTAGAGGGTGCATGAGAGGTTGTGTTCAGCGACTCACTGTCTTCATCATCTGATCAGCTTCACATCCTGAGGCCCTGAGGACATGGATTATGAACCTAAAAAAGGGTTGAGGTCTCAGGAGGTTTAAAAAAATCCAATGTACCTGTATATTAGTACTATATGTTGGAAAATGTTAGCAAAAAATGCAGTTATCAATAAACCCTGGATATACTGATATAAATGTATAAATCAAAATCTTGATTTGGATAAAATGAGCTCAGTATCTAAATTCACTTACAAAATAATAACAAAGTTAATCATGAGAAGGAATTGCACAAGAACTGAAAGGCTGGTTTTAAACGCAATATGGAGTAGAGTGAAAACACTGCTGTACAGTCATGTTACTAATGTGTGAAGTCATGAGACGAACAGGACGAATCCACATTATTCCAGTTAGAAATGCAGAAACGTCACTGCACTGCAGGTAAAAGTCACGGAGGGGGAAATGAGACCTCTGCACATGTATGTTCATGTCATATGACATTAGCTGTCTCCTGTCGCCTTTCTGTGTGTGTTTGTGTGTGTCTATCTTTCCACAAAGAAACAAGAAAACAATTATAAACAATCTTCCCCTTTTCTTTCCTTTCAGTTTGCCTCCATGTCCCCACACTTGAAACCGATCCATTTAAAAGTTTGTTCCTGTTAAAGTGAAGTTTTTCCAGCGGTGCTTGTCTGGGCTTCTGTAAAAGAATTTTGATTGTTACAGTTGATTGAAGTAAACACACAAACGATTTAAATAGAATTTAACTCAGTGACCCTTCCTCTTTCCCCCACATTTTACATCCCGGAAATTCTACAATAGAGCGACCTGCTGGGGGACTGGCTGTAGCAACACAGCGCCCTCTTCCGGACACATCATGGACTCACAACAAAAAAACAGCTTCAGTGACGTCTAGTGCTCTTAAAGAGTCGTGATTTTAATTAAAGCATTTACTCATTAAAAAAGAATGCAAAAAAGGGGGTACTTTATTGTTGTAAGCCTTTATTTATTCAATGTTATAGTCTTCAATTTCAATAGACTTTGGGTGATGGAATAAAAGAGAAAACAAAGTTGACATCGCACAACTCAAAAATAATGATAATAATGAGTAAAATAATGAGCATACATTATTGCTAAATTTGGTACAAAATTCAGATACATAACGGCGGTTTATGCAGTGAGACAGAGAATATTGAGGGAGTTTTAGAGGTGGGAGGAGTAACTATGTCATTAAAGATATTTGTGATATAGCATATAGTGCCAGATCCAGACGAGTTTATTTTAAGTGATATATGGATCATACTAGCATTAGCAACAACAAGCAGGAAAGGCAGTGTTTAGGCATTACTCATTACTGATGTCCTACTAACCGATCGATTACCCAGAATACATTCTGTGTGTGACCTTAACAACTGAGGTGTGGTGTCGTGTTGTTATTTTTATGTATTTCCTCTTTGTACGACTGTCGGTGAAAATGATAACGGCAATATGGTGCAATAAAAATCCTTTCTCTTTAAAAATAGAAGCTTCAAAAATTCATATTTTTTTTCCAGTGAAATGGGTATTTACACAAGCATCTTATTTGTAAATTAAAGTGTTTTGTCTTATTTTTAATACTGACGATTACCTGTTTGATAGCCAATAATCACTGTGCATGGCCTGTTCTTCATCGCTATGATTTTCCTCTTCATCACAAAATCGTTAGGGTCCAGAGGTAAGTTTTGTAAAAGCCAATTTGTGATTTTAATCAGGTCAACATTAATTGTTATGACTTTAAGTCTGGACCTACAAAATAACCTGGCAGAAAATCAAATCAGAGACCACCAGCAGTCCTTGAGAGAAAGTTCCGTTAAAGCGTCTGGCTGCGTTTTCATGGACAGAGGAGGCCCACGGCCACAGGAAGTGACATCAGCAGCGACATCAGCCACGGTGCCGACTTGGCCATCACGCTGATGGCGGAGCAGATCGGAAGGAGCCCTGCAATGAAAGCAAAAGGGCACGTTTAGACGGCTTCTGCCGGTGTTTGACGGACAAATCGGACAAGTCCTCACTGTGATGGACGGCCATGCTGTTCTCCTTGAAGTCTCCGCCCTGGTAAACCCTGCACGTGTAGGTGAAGGGCCTCTCATCGGCCAGCGGCGCCCAGGTGAGGCGGCACAGGTTGGGAGCCACCAGGCTGACGTTGCTCCTCCGTCGGTCCTCCATGGACACGTACGTGACGATGTTGGGGAGGGTGCTGCCCACCAGGCGGCTGTCCTGCCTGTACTCGCAGTAGGGGCCGGGGGTCAAGTCGGTGACCGGGAACTCGCAGTCCACCCTGACGTTTCGCTCCAGGTACGTCAGGCACGGAAACATCTGGGGCCCCCGCGGAGGGAACAAAAAAGTGCTCACTGAGTTCACTGGAAGAGACAAGTGACACATGGATGACAACACTACAGAATACACACTTTTAAAAGTCTGGTTGATCAGGCGTGAGGTCCAGAAGGCACTTAACGAAAATAAATAAACGGGAGGAAAAGTGTAATATGCCTCCAAAATGTAGTTAAAGTTAAAATACTGAGGAAAATACAGGTACATAATCCAGACAGGTTACTGCTCTAAATCACAAGAACACCAGTTTTCTGATATATTTCTGGTTTTATTCACTATTGACACCTTTTGGTGCTACCATAGTTATTTCAGCATTCATCCATCCAACTATGACGGCACGAGCACGTCAGTCTGAACTCAGGAGGAACAACCGGGCTCAGTAGATCAGACGAGAAACTGGATTCACGTACTGTGAGTCGTCTGGTGCGTCATGGTTATCCTTCCAACGATGAGGCAGACCGTGGTGAAAAGGTGCAGCTCCATGGCAACAGAGATGACCGACCCTCACCAGAGCTGGAAGAGTCCAACGCGGGACATTGTGAGACAGTTGGACATGCAGGCCAGGGGGCTTTGATCAGTTTGAGCTGGTCCTCTTTAGCACGAAAGGTTCTGTTAGGTTCAGCGAGCAGAACACCCACGCCTCTGGAAGAGGGGAGTTGGCTGGAAATGAACTCCCTAAATTAATAAATAAAATAAAAACGCAGTGTACACACTCATAGTGCTCGCCAAGCTGTCCATCTTTTAGTAAGAGCCATGGTGTTAAATGTTCTTTATCTTGCCTCACCCTGAGCGACACATTTAGATGTGGTCTCATAAAACCCGACTGGATTTGACTTGAACAGTTCAGACGTGGCACAGTGTCTAATATCACTCCCTATTTCGTAAATAGTGCACTAACTAGGGAGTGCACCATTTTGCAGGGTTGTCCATCCCTAAATGAGGATCGTTTCACCTCCTTAAGTGAACACAATGTATCCCATGACGGACTGTGAAAGACAGCACCGGTCCCTGACTGAAAATATGCGCACCCCCGGCATCGTTTTCGGTCGCTGAGGACACTAAGGTCCACTAAGATCGCTGGTGGACGCGCAAATCCATGTGACTTTCATCATTAAGTCACACGCACACGGATGTGCGCTTAACACCGAGCCCCACCAAGAGTCTTCGACTGCCCTTAGAATGTTTTGCCGGGGTGTTGCCACAACGGCCTGTGGGGAGACGTCCATCCTGCCTTCCAAAACACGATTCCGGAGTTGAGAATCTGGCGTGGCGCCGCAGCGCAGCGCCTCTGCAGGGTCTCCGCCCGACGCCGCAGCGCCGCCGCGCTGCAGCAAAAGTGCTGCACCGGAGCGGGCGCATGTCCGCGTCCTGCTGCATGCGGGTCCCCCGAGCTGGAAGACGCCGACGCGCAAACAGCAGCTCTTACCTGATGGTCGGGGAGTGTTCCGGAGGGTCCAGCGGTCACAGACTGGCGCATACACGGCGGCGCTCAGCCGTCAGCCCACGCTCATCCACTACGCCCGCACGCAGTGGCGGAGCCAGAACACTTCTATAGGGGTGGATGGACTCAGACCATCGCTCACGCAGGGGTGGCCCAGAAGCTTTCCTCAGTTCAGGTTGCAGAAATCTGTGCCTCTACTTGTGTTTCTTGGTCATGATTGTATTCACTTATAGAGGCAGTGAATGCAGTGCAGCCACTTCATGAAGACCTGCATAATAAACCTTTTAATTATTCTTAAACTGTTTGTATTAAAAAAAATAGGTGTGTAAAAAAATTAAGAATCGTGAAATTAGTGTCATTTTACACTTTTTGTGAATACAAAAGGCTCCATGTCATGTTACTGACCTTTCTGACAACCTTTAATCAGCACCAGTATTGAAAAATTTCATTTTGCAGGGAGTGAAAAAAACAAAATATAACGAACTTGACAGATCAGTCACTTCATAGTCATTCTATGACAATACTTTAGCATTTGGCTACCAACTGGAATGTACTGAATATGTGATTAAATTAAACCCCAGAACATGCTAGTGTGAATGCATGGAGACAAATATTTAAATATGGATGGATGTGGCCACCACCGCCCACCCTTGGCTGTGCCTCTGCTCACACAAAAAACACTGGAAATCCTAATTTGGTGTAAATTCCTTTCAGTCCCCCTGAAAAGTCAGGGTACAATTATAGGCCAGTGGACTAAAATTTTACATGTGGATATCAGTTATGATTTATTTTGAATCAAAAAGATTGAACCAGACAACCAAAGAAAAGACGAGCTCCCCCTGCAGGAAGATTCTGGAATAACAGACGAGACAGACAGCAGCTGGGGGTTTAGGGACATCTAGTGGACAGACAAGGAAACCAAAATTTGGTTCAAAAACGGTGTTTTAAACAGGCAATAAAGCTGATGAAATTATCACATACCAGTGTGTATTTAAATCATAAAATCATAATTTCAAACATGCAGCAGCTGAAAGGACATCACAGTCTTCAGTGTAGAGTCACAGACAGGATACGTCATTGAGGGTCAGGAGACGCTCCATCTGCAGAGATACCACGCAGCAGAGGTCATGCAGCAGCTCACGGTCTGAAGGGATTACACAATATTGTCAGAGTATCTAAAGCAAACGCAGCGTGACATGCGTTATGCTCTGAATTCATGGTCTAAGTGGGTTCCAGGAACCTGCACGGCCGACACTCCTGTCAGTGTCCTGGGAGACCGCCTCGCTCTGATTATTCAGCTAAGGCCCAAAATGACCTTGATGGAGGGTGAGTGTGGATGAGCAGTGGCGTAGAGAGGAAGCAGTCTGGAACGTTCGAGCCACAACTCCATCATGCGCTCATTTAGCGTATAGTGTGGACATCAAAATCTACTCTTTCTCTGTTCTAGTCTCTCCCTCATTAGTTGTACATTCGTCTAAGCGATGAGGTACCATGAATCCTTGATTCCACCCATTGTTTTCTTTCCTTATTGACCCACGTCCACATGTCTGGGCTTCATATTTTTTAACACTCCACCACAAATTCTCAGGTTTTATCTGATTTGCACCCGTGCACTTAAAATGCACCCTAACTCTTATCTTTTCACCTGCTTTAACCAGGAGGTATCACGTGTTTGAGCGCCTTCACACGTGTTTATCGTGGCTGCAATTCTTGCGTGTTATGTTCTCCGTGTCACCAAATGACTCGGCGTGCAATCGTAAGAGAGGTGTGTTTACATTTACTTCACACGTAGTGGTGCTGAACTCGCTCTCCAAGAAAAAAAAAAAAAAAGACTTATTAGACGATGGTAAATGTTCTGAAAGTCCAGTGGAGCAGCGATTCCTCTCTCCTTGCCTGGCTTTCTCTCCCCCTCCCCTCCTTCTTCCTCTCCCTCCCTCACTTCCTCTAGCTCTCCCCTGGTTCTTTCTGTCAGCCGACCTCTACTGTATCTCGCACTGCAGAGCACCGAGGAGAGCTCAAACTGCACCAGACAAGGTGAGAACCGTTCGCATCCTCCTTTTTTTTGGGGGGGTTGTTGAATCTGAGCCAGAAAGGTGGAATTGTGCTGCGCCCATCATGCTTTCCTCCAAATGTGACGGGAAATTAGTGCAACCAGGGATCCTTAAATGAATGTCAAAGTAGGGCCAAAATAAAAGAGAGCAGATTTTGCTTGATTGCTTTAACTGCAGTGCCATTCTGACAAGAGCTGAGCGGGTCATCTGGGCGACGCTCGAGGGGGGGGCCTGAAATGTGTCACGGTTGGCCCTCCACCAGTGAAGTTTGCAGGTCAGCTCTGCAGCTTCTCACAATGACGTGGCGTCTGTGGCAGCGTGGTGGCTCTGCCGGAGTCGCCCCTGCGCGTTTGCGCCGAAAGTGCAGCCCGTCGCTCGGAAATGTGACCTCCCCTGCTCCTCGTCGCGCACTCAGCTCTGTTCGATGTGAATCCGTGCTCGTGCCGTCGGGCTCTCGGGCCCTTCTGTTTACCTCCGCTGCCTCACTCACACATCTGTCCTTCTTTCCAGGAGACTTGGGAGAATGCTCTTTCTTGCAGCTGTCTTACTTTTTGGTAAGATTGTTTGTCCTTTCCGTTTTAATATTCCCATTTTTTTCCTGTCGTTGGGAATGTGTGTGTGTCAGCGTCTCTCCTCATTCCGCCCCTGTGCCACCGCACACACAAACATACACACACACATGCACACACACAGGCTTTGCATCGGCCCAGAAGGGGATTCAGCTGAACTACTGCTCCAAGGATGAGCACCACCTCCGCATGGATTGCAAATACTCGCTCCCCCCAGAGTCACCGGAACCGTTCTGCAAATACACAAACGGCAAAAACGTCTTCGACAGCACCGACCCAAACGAGGAGCAGCACGCCCGTTTTAAGAAACACGCCAAGGTGCGCCTCTTCCCCGGCAACATCTGCCGGCTGCTGTTCAAAAATCTGCCCAATGGCAAATCCAACTTCACCTGCACCATCACCTATGCCGACTCAAGCACGGCATCCAAGACCTCCGTGGTGGAGAAAAGTAAGCCGGCCCTGCCAGCCAGTTGCCCACCAGCATGTGCGTGCCCTTCTATTCCCCCAGCTGCTGTGTTTCTCTGATTGCAGAGCTCCTCCTCCCCTGCTCGGCCTGGAGTGTCCTGTTACAGAGCTGCAGCGGCCTCCTGCTGACCTTGATGATTCTTCGCGTGCTGCTGGAAAGTCAGTGGCTGTGATCGCGGCGCCGAAGCTGCTGCGCACGTTAAAGCTGCTGCTGGACTCCTGCCGTGTGTATGCGCAGCGACAAAGGAGCTGATCCAACTGTGGAGTCATATATCTGCTACACTAAAAAAAAAAAAACCTGCTTACTCTGCATATTTAACTCTGATTACACAGATATACTTAATAGCCTACAGTACTCGCTGAGCAGCTGCTGACACCTACAGAAGAAGTACATCCACAGCATCTCACATGAGAACAGGCATGGCAGAAACACAAGGAGGTTATTAATTTTGGGGTGAAGCGGCCCTTTAATAACAAGGCAGAAGGGACAAACAGCCAAATGAGACCAGATGGAAATGACTCAGTGTCATCAGCCGTAGAATTTTCCAGTTGGGAAGGGCAATAAGTACGAGCAATAAGTTTGTATTTTATTCTGGGGAAGAAAACAAACAAACGTATGAAAGCTTTTGACCATACTCTTTACTATTTTGCATTTTCTGCACAACACCAGCTGATCCACCGTTATCGTCAGCCACGCCACACAGACAGGATGTCTCTGAATGGCCACTCTTCTTCCTCTTTTTTATATAAATACATTTATTTATAGCCTTTAAGGTTTTTCTTTTCTTCTACTTCACTGATTACCGGTTGTAAGGTACTCTTAAAAAAAAAGAAGTTTTAAATCAAGTTTTGTTTACGTCCTGTAGGGGGCAGCACTGAGAACAAACATACCAGAATGTAACGCGTATAACCCAAGAAATATGAAGAAATAATCATTTTAAACATATTGTCATTACAATAAAATGTAACCACCAATGCTATGATTTTTTTTATTTAAGTTATTACTGTTTTCTAACATTCTGCAGTGATTATTTATTCATGTTTAAATATTTAACCATTAATTGACCGCACTGCTACGGCACAAGAAGATATGTATTCCATTAATTATTTCGACCTTGGTAATGATACAAGTCACTTTAAAATAAAACAAAGCATTAATTTACCCCCCCCCACCACCACCACCAGATTTGCGTCATTTGTTTGTCATCTCTTTTAATGTTAAAGTTTAGTTAGTTTTTTTTCCTGTTAATGTTTCTTTATTTTGACTCGAGTGATTAATTCCTGGCTGCTGACGATGATGACTTTTATCAAACTTTCGTCGGACCGGTTTTTCCAGCTCGTCGGCTCCTCTTCCCGGAAGTGCGGCGGTCCGGAGGTGTCACCTGGGCGGACTCCACAGGTGAGCCGCGGCGCAAACTTTCGGGTGGAGATTCGCCTTTTCTCCCCCCTCCAAAAGTCGGGACGTTTAAAACGCGCCACGTTCATTCGACGTCACAGAGCTTGCGGAGCCCGGTTGGCATCGGCGGTGGTGGTTTGATCTCCGGGGGACTCGTCATTGTGAAGAGCCGTCATGTCTGCGGGGGCGCTGGTTTCGGCGGCTTTGTTCCTGCTTTCGGCCACCACAGGTGAGTCACTCCGCATACACCTTAGAAGCTTCTGAAAGTCCAAAAATAACCCCAGATCGACATTTAAAATCAACAACTGTTGCGCAAATGTAACCATTTCCCACCTGGAATTTTGTTTTGTTATTAATTAACGCGGAGGCGACCAGGGGCCTCGGCCCCCCGGGCCCGGCCCCCCGGCCCTCCGGCCCTGGCCCGAGGTAAACACCACCAGGTCATGAAAACAGGAAAGTCGCATTTCTGCGTGGCTCCAAAGTGTTTACTGGTGAATGGGGTGTTTTGGAATTCGCCTTAGAGTTAAAAGTGACAGTTTAGCTCTGTCACAAACACATGGAACATGAACGTAGAGAGCATTATTGTGTTGTTATTGTCCCCCTGCAGGGCCCCTCTACTGTTTAGGGGTCCTGGGAGTGAGCAGGGGAGCACACACCGGCCCTCACATGTCCACCTCTGTATTCACATCTGTCCCAGTTTGATGCACCACTTCGATTAGTATTCAAATCGACCCTGACGGGTGTTTTGAATCTCCCTTTAGTAATGTTGTTTCAAGTCAATCTGGAGAAAATCAGTCGGTGAGAGCATCCTGACTCCTCCGCGACCGACCACCACTGATTTGACAATAGAATAAATGCAGGCCTTAAAATCAGAGGTCAGCTGTTGGACAGTTTAGGAGATGACTTCAGACACATGAGATGGTGTCACTGCGTCTACGGCTAGAGGAAGGGTGTTAATCTTATCAGGTGAAACGGCTAAAAAGTATTTAATGTGCAGATAAGATAACAAAAGATTTCTATAACCACCAAGTGATTCTCACCAATACCGCTGAAATATTACCACATGATGCTAATAGTCTCACTAAATAGTCCAATACTTAGGACAGTGTTTGTGGCTGTAGGGGGCAGTCTTATAAACATGTTGTTCTAAGTTTTTGTGGCTCTTTGAAGAGTTTAACAGCCCATCCTGGAAACTCGCAGACCACATCAATAAAGAATGCTGCTGCGGTTTCGATTTGCACTCCAGGCTGAGACACAGCTGCGACTGCCCTCCTCCGTCTCGGCTGTGGGCACCTGCGAGGCGCAGCAGCGGGGGTGTCAAAAGCACAGTTAACACAGGAAGGGGGGTTCGCCCGCCATTCTCAGGTTGAGATCTGTGACCAGAGACGGGCTCAGCCTGCAGACGGTCAATGATTGACCCGCGGGCCTCCGTAAAGTTTCAGCGATACTCGTCAAAACACTCATCCGGAGTGAAGTCGGTGTGTGGCAGCTGTAGCAGAGGGTGTACTCGGGCTTTCTTCTTCCAGATGCCCCTGTAGGGGCAGCGTGCGGTGGTCTGAACAGTCGGTTTCATTGTTGCCTGCTGACAGTTTCACCGGAAGCCTCCTGGTCACGGTGTGGAACGAGAAACTATTTTTCCCTGTAGTTCCACACCCTGAAGGCTTAGCATTGCGACAACTGGTGTCTCATTCCACATTTTTTTCTCCGAAGGGTTTTTTTTTTTTATAGTTGGTGAGAGTGCAGTGTGTCTTTTAAACCAAATAACCAAGTGAAAATTAGGTCATCTTATCAAATATTGTTGGTGTCTGTGTTTTTGTAACTTCTTAAGGACGTGAAGGTGCTTATGTTGCTCAGCTTTGATATGCAAATTCAGCGGTTGCATAAACTGCATGCGTTTGACTTCCTCCTTTCTTTTTCTCCCTCCTTATCACTCTTTTTTTTTTATCACCCACCAGCTGTAGAGCAGGGAAGACGCAAACTTTGTCAGCTGTATTTCCCATTTTAAATGATTAACGAATCGTCCCTCAACACAGAAAGTAAACTCTGAAACTGTCAACGCTTTGAGTTGGTGTTGATATTTTCTAAAAATTCCTCTGCTGTTCAGTTTCTGAGTTTTAACCTGTCAGCCATCTTGAGTTTGACACGTTTGTAGCACTACCGCTGTTGACCAGTAGGTGGCGGTATGTGAACTGCAGTAGTGTATAGTGAGACGCTCTGCAAGAAAACCGCTTATAAATAGGCGTTATTGTAGTGACTTCTTACAGGGAATAAGAAATATTTCACAGAGGGAAAAGTTGCCAATTCTCAGTGAAATTGTTATGATTATTAACCAATTGTCTGAATATGGAAACAAGGGAAGAATCCATGAACCAGCTAATCATTTCTCAACACCCTCACAGACGTCTGAGGAACCTGAACACACATCGGTTACAGCAGTACTCGGAGGAAGTGAGATTTTGACTCGACAGCTTTTGGGTCGCGTGCAGCTTAACGTCTGTTAAGTTTTAGGCGATAGAAATGATTGTTGGGCAACCGCAGAGTGTGACATACTCCAACCACTGTTAATTCCGAACACAAGTCCTGCTGCAACCAATGCTCTGTGCCCTTGGTACGATTATCTGTGGTGCTTTTAGTTGGATTGGTGGATTCTTCTAAATCTCCGCAGAGCATAAATATGTGTTTTTAATGACGACATGGCTGTTTGATTCTTGTCTCTGTGTTTAGGTGTTTGTGGCTTTGCTGTCACTACCAAGAACAAACTAGTGGAAGTGAAGGAGAACGAAGGTGAGAATTAGAGATGTCGTTTTACCACCATTGCCATTCATACTATGCAAACCTTTATAAGATGACAAATAAAAACACGATATAAGTGTAACAGTATTAAATAAGACAGTAATGCGAGATGGTAAGCTCTAAACTACCTTTACCCTGAATAGATGTAGTCTAAATGTAGAAGTGAAGCATTGTTTTTTTCACCAGTTTCCCAATCTTCTGTCTGACATCTGACTTGTGCGCATAAAAAAGTGGTGCGTATTTAAAGCGAGCACTGCTGTTGGATTCTGTGTTTGCAGGGATCGATCTCACCTGCTCGTATTCAGCTGACTTTGGTGCAGATGCCCGAGTTGAGTGGAAGTTTAAGAACATGCTGGGCTCCCAGGTGTATGTGGTTTTCAAAGGCAAACCAACAGGTTAGCCGACTTGTGTTGGGAAGGTTTCTGTTCGTTAGCCGATCTCTTGTCATCTTCAGGCTTTGGTGATTTTTTTTTTTTTTTTTTTCCCAGATCCATATTCCAGCAGATTGACGATGTACGACAGCAATCTGAGATTCTCCAAAGTGACCCGTAAAGATATCGGAGTGTACGACTGTGAGATCTCTGGAAACAACCAGTTTGGTGAAGTCAGAGTGAACCTGACAGTCCTGGGTGAGAATCGTCCTTTACAGCATCCTGACCACTTGTACTTATCTGTACTCCAGATTAAACAGCCGTCAGGAACCTCTGCATTAGCACTATATTGGAGTTAATCCCCATTCTCTCGATCTGATGAACCTCACCTCGCAGTGCCTCCGTCTCCACCTGTGTGTAAAATTCCAACGTCGGTGACGACGGGCAGAGCAGCCTATCTGACCTGCCACGACAGTGACGGCTCCCCTCCGCCCACGTACAAGTGGTACAAAAACGGCGTCCCCCTACCACCTGAGCCCGCAAAGATCTCGGGCTACCAGAATGCCACCTACAGCCTGGACACGAACGCCGGCAGCCTGGTTAGTCGCAACTCCACGGGTGTGTGTCGGTGCCAGCTGGAGCATGACTTTAAAGGCGTCTTTTCTTTCAGACCTACTCCAGAACAGCCAAGTCGGACTCGGGGGACTACTACTGCGAGGCCGTGAACAAGGCGGGCCCCTCCCAGCGCTGCAGGGCCACTAAAATGGAAATCCGTAAGTCCATCTAAAATGAACCTACGGGCGGTTCAAGGTCCAGACGAGACGCACCTGACTCCACCTTGTTTCCTCAAGACGACATAAACACCGGAGGGATCGTGGCTGGTGTAATCGTGGCTCTGCTGCTGCTCGCCCTCCTGGGATTTGGGATTTGGTACGCCAAAAAGAAAGGATACCTGGCCAGTGAGTTTTCGCCGTTTTCGTTATTGAACGTTGTTGACTTGAGGGGTAACCCTAGAAACTGGATAAGGTGAAGTGAAACCATCGTAAGAAATAGAGAAATATTTCCTTCCAGAATGCAAAGAGACATTGGTGTATGAAACTTTTGAAATGAGTCAGCTATTACATTTCTGAAACGTTTTAGTGATGAGGTTTTGTACATTATCATTAGCTGGATGATGATGACTTGCTTACTGACTTGGTTTTTAATTTTTGTCTCTTTACAGAAAAGACTGAAAGGTAAGAGGATTTTCTTTTTCTTGGCCTGCTGCAGGATTTCCACAGATTATCCACAGACTTGATTGACAGCGGTCTGTCCTTTTTCCTCTCTCTCTCTCTCTCTCTCTCAGCAAACCCAGACCCAACGTCGTCTACCAGCCACCGTCGTTGTACGGTGACGAAGACGCAGATGTAAGACACTTTTTTTTCTCCTTCCGATTTTTCACTTGAAAGAAAGACATTTACATGTGGTTTTCTTTGGTCCTCAGGGGGATTTCAAACAGAAGTCATCATTTGTGGTATAGTCAACAGTAAACCCGTCACATCTGGACTGACATTTACCGTCTATGATGTTTCTAATTTTATATGATCATTTTAACTGGACCTAATGGGGTTGAAACTGTGTCTGGGGTGACGGTAGTGGTACCAATGCTAATGAAGCAATGCTCTAGAGCCTACCAGTGGTTGTATGTTTACGTGAATTGTCAATGCTGACATGTTTGTCTTTTGTTTGTGTGAATGTCAGCTGCTTTTTTTTTTTTTTTTTTTTTTATTGACGTCTAGAACAGAAAGCTTTTAAAAATAATCCAACAGAATAAAAATGGACCAGTAATGGGAAACAATGATTTCATAATTAATCCAGTTTTATTGCCTTTGTCATTCAAGTTGTCAGAGTGAGCCGAAGTCTTGTAGTGTTAGAATATCACATATAAATGCCCCTGCTTCTTTTCTTTTTAATAAGAGCTTTGCTTTATAGTGTTATTGTCTAATACAAGTTCTTTTTCTTTTGCTATTGTAAATAACAAAGTTGTAAATCTGTAATTTAAATGTTTCCAGTGCAGCAGTGTGTGTTTTCAACATCTGATTTCCCAGCATCAATTGAGAGTAAGCTTCCATATTGTCTGAACTTTGTTGGAATTTCTCAACATGAACTGATTGTTGCCCCTTTCTTTTTATTAATAAAATATTGCAAAATCAAGTTTCCTGTCATGTTTACAGACCAAAACTTAAACTCGGGCTTGTCAATGTCCATTTGAGCTCGATGATGAAGATAATTTCAATGATTTTGGTTCTTCATCGCCCCGATCACAAACCTTTAGATTAGTGCGACTGCTTGGTATTTGAGATCTCCATATACTCCAAACATCTGAACTTTCAGAGGGTGTTTTTGACAATCTGGATGAAGATCTGAAAATGTAACCTCAAAATAAAAAAGGTTATCAATAGCAGAAGGGTAACTTTAATTAGTTTCCTTTAAAAAAAAAAAAAAAAAGGTGTGTGAAATGACCTCAATATTCCGCCCGTCCGCTCAGTTGAAAAGGAAACAGGTCGCTCATGTTTGTCTTTCTCAAACCGACCATGTTGCCGTGGCAACTGATGAGCGCGTGGCCGGCCCTCCCGGCGCCGTGCGCATGCGCGCTCTGGTGGGGGGGGGCGTTGCCGCCCATTCTCACCGACAGGAAGTGTGACCAACTTTTTCCCCCGGCCGAAGCTCCACCTCGCCGCTTCCATCAACCCTTTTCAGCGCTCTCTTTCTTTTTTTTTTTTTCCTACCGCCCCCCACAACGACAGCGCGCAGGAGGAGGGTGAGGAGGGGGGGGGGTGTACTGTCCCTTTAAGGGAAGCGGGCTGCCGCCGCCGTCCGCCCCGGACTCATTCATTTAGCTCACACCGAAAGTCGCCTCCGACAGTCGCGTCAGCTTTTTTTCTTTTTTATTCTTTTCCTCCTCCGCTCCAGCCTGACCGGATGCGAAGGGCGAGCAGGAACCAGGCGTATTCGCATGGCTGCGGGGCCCGGCTGAGAGCTGGGATGACCTCCCTCGGCTGACCGCCCCCCCCCCGCTGATGGCTTCACGTCCGAGCCGTCAGGAAGATGCTCTCCTCCCGCGGATGGTTCGACGAGGTTCGCTGCGAGCTTCCGCTGCACAAGAAGTAGTCCCCGTCGAGACGTGGAGTTGTTGTGGTGGTGGTGGAGGAGGAGGAGGAGGTGGGGGAGGCGGCGGCGAGCGCTTCCATTTCTGCGCCTCTTTCTCTGTGTAGTAACTAAATGGTAGAGCCGAGGGAGCCCAGGACCTGAGGTGCGGATGGAGCTCTGAGCCATGGCCGCCAAAGACGACCTGTATGCCAAAGTGACTCCGCGGAGGCAGCGGCAGACCCGGCCGAGCACCATCAAACATGGGTCCACTCTGGACGTGCTGCTGTCCATGGGCTTCCCCAAGACCAGGGCGTGAGTACAGGCACACACACACACACACACACGCACACACACACACGCACACACACACACACACACACGTTTTAGAAATTTGGCCCCAAGAAGGTACTTGGACCCACGTCATGAGTGGAGTCCAAACTTAACAGATGTGGAACACACACACACACATGCTCTCTCTATCCTCTCTCTCTCACACACACACGCACACACACACACACACACACTCCCCCTGCAAGGTTGGGGCTTGCAGAGTTGACCCATATGGAATGTGCACTTCCGGAGGCTCCACAGATCAACACCTTCGACCGATGGGGGGGGGGGTCAGATTCAGTGGTCATGTGACTTTACTTGATTTTGGTAGTATTCTCAAAGAGACTGGGATGGGTGAGAAAGCAGAGCCTTCTGTCCTGGCTATGAAGGCCAGCTGGGTGGTCCGGGCTGGGGCGTTCAGGAGGCCCCTGGTCTGCAGAACCGCGGTCCCGACGGCCATCTGACGCTCCTCTGCAGCTTTCTGTTAACACATGCCAGGGTCACGTCAAGTGACCCGCAGCTTTTGGCTCCTGTGTTCACGGCCATTGTTCCACTGCTGGATTATGTAACGGGATTGAACGGTACTTAATGAGATTTGGTGCCACTCTGCGCAGCCGGGCCTCTTCACCACAAAATAACTAACAGTTTCTAAACACACAGGTCACTGTGTGTTAGCCCTCGGCAAGCGCTGGCGGGCGACGCCGTTTGTGACTGAGGCAGAGTTAAATGTTGCACACGTCGAAGTGGAAGCTGTTACTGTCCCATTTAATGCATCGTGTACAAATAATATATAATTAATGCAAAAGGAGGCCAGCTTAAGCTACAGAACTCAGACATCTTTTTGTCTGCATACAACCATACAAAACCCACCTTAACCTTTAGTAATCTACCATGATTTAGTTCCTGATTCACCACTCGCTGAGATGCATTTACACAATGAATTACTCAACATTTAAAGTCTTTACAGCTCAAGCTTTACCTCTTTCCCACTTTGCATGACCTCGCCTGACCTAATAAGGTGACACGATCTGTCTTCTTAACATTTACCTAATTATATGTCCTCTTTGTTGCACCGTCTATTAAAAAAAACTGTCACCAATATTTGTCTAACAAGCAGCCCAAGAGCAAAATTTCACTTTGAACCCGTCGCTTTTCTCGGAGTGAATTTTGTGAACATTATAAGATACCCCCCGCGAACACTGCAGGTGAAATGAGTGACTGACATTGGCTATTTACAGATTTGCATCTGTTATTGATGCTAGAATAATCTATATAGAGTTATTACAAATGTATTAGTATTGTTACATTTTTGTCTTGTTTTGACACAGCACCAAAGGTAGGGGGGCAAAAAGCACAGACAGTGTCACGAAGCATCTTTGCAATATTTGGTGCAGTTGACCCACCTGCTGTACTCACGTCTGATTGTTTGAGGTTTAAGCTCGGCATTTACAGTGTTGTTGGGCTGGAATGTTCCCATTGACATCTCATTTATTCAGGTTACATTTACTCACTGAAGGAGGTGAAGGGTTTACAGGCGCTCATCTGTCAAAAACGAACCACAAGTTAACATAACTTGGTAATACTAATGATGGTAATACAGCTTCTAGAGATTTCTTAAACATCCCTGTTCTGTTTTATTAAACTAAACTTATTATTATTTTCAACTACAGTCTATAATTTTTCAGCATTCTTTGACCTGATGGTTGGCCACCAGGTTGTGTTTTACATTGTACCAACTTCAAGCTACAGACAGCAGTTCATTTTAGATGTTCAGGTTTAATCTTTTCCACATATCCAGCGTTCTTGCTTCACCCACTGACACAAAAACAAAGCAGCAAAATGTCCAAATAAACGATTAAATGAAGTTCGAGTTTTGTTTCATTTTAAATTTTGGACAGGGAAGAAATAAAAAAGAAGATAAAAGATATCAGTCATAGCTTTAGGAAACAAGGGCTTCATTGTACCGGACACACACACAAACACACACACACACACACACACACACACACACACACACACACACACACACACACACACACAGTTTTTCCGCTGAGTCATTCTGGATCGACTGTAATAAGACAGTTCTGATCTCATGGCTAGAAGCTGCTTCAGAAATGGATTTTGTTGACGACGTGACATCGAAGTGAACCAGGAGAACCCTTCTCGAATCGTCCCACATCACAGCTTCCTGTGATGACACCACTGATGTCAAGGAAATTTACAACACATACTTTTCAACCCCCAACTTCTGTCAAGGAGAATTGGGTGGAATTTGTAAAGCATTGCTAGAAAATCTCATTTTTCATTTCATTTTTTATTGCACAAAGCAACAGGAACTTGTCCAAATCTTGCTAACATCCAGGCATTCCCAGACAGAAAAGTCACGAGCAGCATGTTGGTATCTTTAAATCAGATTATCTGTCGGTCTGCACTGTTTACAGACTGGGTTGGTGTTGCTGTCAGCCTCTAAAACCCAGTTCTGTTTAATTATTGGTAATCCATTCCTGTTTCTGGCTTTTTCATGTGGCCAGAGTTAAAGAATATCCCTCTTTAGTTAATTTTTTTTTCTTGTCTTGTATATGCCTTCGTCGTTCCGTGTACTTCATGACCCCCTCGTCTGATCCCAGGTACACGTGTAAATTCAGGATACAACACATTGGAACAAACTGTGTCTCTGCTGGTGTCAATGGTTCCGGGGAGCCTGTCTCTGGGATATTATATACTATTATATTGTTAAACTCTCATTTAAACATTTAATTGCAAATTGCTTAGAGAGCGTGGGAAAAAGTACCAGATACCAAAATAAAAAAAAGAGACATTTGCCATTCTCTGGTTTCGGTTGTGATATGTAAATCTTGATTAACTATATATATGTAAAAAGTTGAGTTGTTATCTATTCTATTACTTCCTCTATGTACTATTTACTGTTGTTGTTATATACTCACACTAGCTACATGTATGTAGATGTCTGCAGGTATTAAGATGTGAAGGAGGGTTCTTTAGTGGGAGTGCTTCAGATGACTGGTTTGGTATTAATGCTGTTCTGTCACTTTTCATTTTGTGTGGTTACTGAGCTGTAACACCCAGTGTTTCTGTAACAGGAAGTCAGCGCAAAGCGGTTCTACCTACACGAGTTTCAGTACTCCTGCATTAGTAGACTAGTGTACCTGAAGGCACCACGGGAAGCTGTTCAAAAACACATTTGAAGGCTTGATTCGGGAACTCAGTCCCCTCTTGTTTTAGATGTGATACTTTTGTGACTCGTGCGACGAGAAGAAAGATCTCTACGATTGTGCACAAGCCTCCAAAGAGGAAGTCGCTCATTTCCGGAAGTAGCCAGTGACCTTCAGCGAGCGCTTAGTCTGCTGAGATGTTTTTCTCTTTGAGGGCGTCTGTGCACACCTCGTAAGTTGCTGGCAGAGGTGTGACGAGTTGCCTGACCCATCACATTTTCCTCCATAAGACGAGGCCCTGGGAGAAACCAGTCACACCAGTCACAATCGCCGACCGCAGCAGAACAAACAGCAGGGGAGAACTCTCAAGTCTGCTGCTAATCTTGAGAGTTTCAGTCGTTGTCGTGTCAAACACAGATCTTTTTTAAAGTCAAATTGTGTGATCCGTCCACCTTTGCCGACACCTCCAGTTACTCTGACGCTGTTTTTTGTTTTGTCTGTATGCCTCCTGTGTTCTTCTTGAAGCCACTTTGTTCCAGCACTTCAGCCCGGCGCTAAAAATAAATGCTCATGGTAACCGCACCTGCCAGAGAGTGTGATAGCCATTTTGATCAAACCGTTGACTTCCAGTAAGCAGACGCGGAGCCTTATTAACGTCCCCGGGGCTGCATAAAGGCCCACACAGTCCATTTAATGGTGTCATTCTCTGGTTTGCTCTGTGTGACCTCGTGGACGTCGTGGCGCTCATCTGCAGGAATAATGAAGCCAGTTCCAGCCGCCGGCGGCACACAGCTGGCTTTGTGAGCGAGGCGGCGGACACAACCCCCCCCAAAAAAAAACATGTCGCCGTTGGCACGGACTGATCAAAACGCACTTGGCCCCAAACAGTCAAACAAAACGAATCGCTAATTGACTTGAAATTGGTCTCGTCTTCGGTGCCTCCAGCCGCGACGAAGGGCGGGGGTTCTGTCCATCAAGTAGATCACAAACTACGGGGCTGACGCTCCTCTGGCAGCTGTGGTGAAGTCTGTCTGAATGGAAGTGAAGAGCAGGAAGTTGTGAGTGTATTTGTGAGTAAGACGCTGTGTTCTAATAGACGAGTAGAACCACAGTTCAGGAGGCATTCTAGACAAGAGGAACAAAAAAATGTTTGTTAACAGAACAGCTGGTTGGCTGACTTTGGTTATTATCCACCAGAAGTTTCAAATCCCAGTAGAAAGTGTCTGTATTATTAGATTCAGCCTATGTGCCATACCTACCTACTATATGCATCCTAAACCGTGTAATCTCCTTGTTTTATCACACCAGTGCCTCTTCTATTGTAAACCACTCTTGGATAAGCATGAGGAGTCAAGAAATCTATGTTGCATGCTGGATTAATCTCCATCTCCTCTCCTTGTAATCTCATCAGGCCTTGTCAGAGCAAATCCTCTTCTTTTCCTCCATCGTGCTGCACCAGGTGGAAATCCCTGAATATGACAACTGCAGCCCGCCTTTGACCCGACCGGTCCATTATGTGGAGAACAAAAGTCAGATGGATGAGACTATCTTTTTTATAACAGGCATCGACTCACTGAAGCGGGAATGAAGACTAATCCATATTCTGACTATGATTATCTGTGTGTGTGTGTGTGTGTGTGTGTGTGTGTGTGTGTGTGTGTGTGTGTGTGTGTGTGTGTGTGTGTGTGTGTGTGTGTGTGTGTGTGTGTGTGTGTGCGTGTGTGTGTGCGTGTGTGTGCGCGCGCGCGCGCCATCTGTTGGTCCTGTTCTTCCGGTCCTGCTTATGTTTTCCTCATACGTTTTTATTTCATTCCCATGCTCTGTGTCCTCCTGAAGCTGCACATATCAGCCTGGTTGAGTGAGTCCCTTCAGAGGCACCCGGCCGTGCTGGAGGCTTTATAAAAAGACTAATTAGACTGAGAACACTGGAGAGCCATCGTGCAATCAGTGCTATCTGGTTCAGAAATGCAGTTTATGAAATGACACAGATAAGATCAAGTCTGGGTCATGACTGTGAAGATTGTTTATCTGTGTAATAACACAGGCGCAGCCTCATCAACCAGTACTGGTGATGAGTTTTCCAGGCCTTGCATCACTATTGGACCCCTGCTGTGAGTTCTGGTGCTGTTTTACAGCACTCTGGGGATGTTCCGGGCTTTGTTCGCTCTTATGTGGAAGTGCTGCCATCTCCTCCTAATGAGCACAGTCTGGATGAGAAACTATTGATTTTCTGACTGGGCTTTGATCACTGAATCTTTTGTCTCTGCAGTTTGAAAGCTCTGGTTTCGACGGGGGGGAAGAATGTCCAGGCGGCTTGTGACTGGTGAGAACACATGCAGACACCCACAGACATTCTTAAAGCTGGAATTCTCTTTGAAGCAATTCCTTAAATATATGCTGACCTAATCACTGGAGTTGGTGCGTCAACCTCGGTGCTGCCCCCTGCTGGGCAGCGCACGTCCTCTCCTCCTGTTGGCCTTTAAACCGAGCTCAGGCTGACTCGGCTGTGTCTGTCGTCCCAGGCTCTTCTCCCACGTGGACGACCCGTTCTTGGACGACTCCCTGCCCAGGGAGTACGTACTGTACCTGCGACCCAGCGGGCCGCTGCTCCAGCAGCTCTCGCACTTCTGGCAGCAGTCTCGCGTCTCCTGCGGCAAGAACAAGGCGCACAACATCTTCCCTCACATCACCCTCTGCCAGTTCTTTATGGTGAGTGTGGACTGATTTAAGTCCTGGCAGCTTCACACTCGAGACCTGTTCCTGAAGGCATCATTTTACAGTATTAAATGGCTGAACATTAATCACCTTTAGAGAATCAGTTTAAATTGTTTTTAAGAATTTGAAGATGAATTATTTTTTAGCTCATCGTTTTTAATTGTTTAGTGCATTTCACTTCAAAGTGTTTCACAACTTTTCTACATTTTATAGACCAAACATCAATGAAACTAGTCACGTTTGTGTTCATATCATTGGTCAGAATCTCCCCCTGCTGGCCATATGGCGAACATGCAGTAGAGATAATATGAGATATTCAGAACAACTGGTATAATTGCAGTATATTTGATGGCTGTGTCTCTCTGTTCCGTCAGTGTGATGATGGGAAGGTGGAAGCCCTCTCCGATGCTCTCCAGGCCACCGTAGCCAAGTGGAAGGCTCGTATACCGATGCCGGTCCCGCTGGAGCTCTACACGTCCTCCACCTTCATCGGCCTCTTCGTGGAGGAGCAGGTTGCGGAGCTGCTGAAGGGTTTCGCTGCCGACTTTGCCTCCGAGGCGGTGGCTAAAGCAGGTGCGACTCAGCACAGAACACATCTATATCAGTCTGGACGTGAAGCTGTAGACACATCTTCTTCTCTTCTGTCCCAGATGTTCACGTCGAGCCTCATAAAAAGCAGCTTCATGTGACTTTGGCCTACCACTTCCACACTAGTCACCTTCCAGTTTTGGAGAAGTTGGCCAAAACCGTGGACGTGTCTTCAGGCTGCGACTGGTTGGCCGTGCTCTATTCACGAGATATCCGTTTTGTGAACCATGAGGTCTCTTTTCTTGTGTTTCCTCCTAACTTTGTCAGAGTATCTCTCTCTCTCTCTCTCTCTCTCTCTAACGCTTATCACCAACGTCCCCACCGCAGACGCTGCAGGTGATGTACCCGTATGCACCTCAGAACGATGACGAGCTTGAGCTGATGCCCGGGGACTTCATCTTCATGTCGCCTGTGGAGCAGAGCACCGTGAGCGAGGGCTGGGTGTACGGCACCTCGCTGGGCACGGGGCTGTCGGGCCTGCTGCCCGAGAACTACATCAACCGGGCGGATGAATCCGATACCTGGGTCGTCCACGGGTGAGAAGCAGAAAGTCAAAACGCTCACAACACACCTGCCAAGCGTTTCAGTTTAAGCCCAAATTTACACAGAGGAAGTGACTTTTCCTGTCTGACTTGAACAATTGGGTCATTAGAAAGCGAGTGAGGCGTTACTGAACCTCTTTTCTCTCTTTTTTTTTTTCTCTCAGGTCCTACTCCATTCTCAATTGTGCCTCTCCACCTAACTCTAGCGGCTCTGTTGGTGGGCTATTATTTGATGGGAAGCTCAGTGACAGTCTGCTCGACAGCCTTCTGGAAGCTTCCAGCCCCGCTGGCCTCTGCCCTCCGATGCAGGTGCAGCAGTCGACCCACACGCTCGCCGCCGTTGCGGTTAACGCAGTACTGCAATGGAGATGATTGTCGTGCCTTGTCTGCGTCAGGTGACGAGGGCAGCTTGTCAGCCGTCTTTGTCGAAGATGAGACTGTTTGTGTGTCGCCATGGCGAGAGGATGGATGTGGTGTTTGGGAAGCACTGGGTCACCCAGTGCTTCGACTCCAAAGGTGAGCCCGCTGTGGCGATTTAATAACGCCCTCCTGTGGTGTCTTTACAATTACGGGAAAGGCGTTGCCATGGAGACTCAGTAAGACACTCCTCTGTGTTCACGTAGGCAGATACGTTCGCTCCAACCTCAACATGCCATCCAGCCTGCCCGCTCGAGGCGGAGGCCACCGGGACTACGACAAAGACTGCCCGATCACCGTGTTCGGCTCCACCCAGGCCCGACTCGTTGGTCAGTCCCTTCGGTTTGGAGTCGGTCTATTTGCAGCCCGCCTGTCTCGCCCTGAACTGTCGTCCCTTGTCAGGTGAAGCTCTGCTGGAGAGCCACACAGCCGTGGACTTTGTTTACTGCTCGCCTTCTCTTCGCTGTGTGCAGACCGCTCAGCACATTCTGCAGGGTAGGACCACTCCTTCATCGGCTCTGTCGAAAATCCCCGGAAACGTTTGGATACAGCTGCTCTTTGTTCCCTCACTTATGAGAAATTCCTACCGGATTTTACACATTTGATATGGATGTGAAACTTGGATTGGATTAGTGTGGATCTCAGATAGTAATCAACGGTTATAAAACCTGTGAGCGACCTGGACGACGGGTTTAGGTGCTATTTTTATCTTTTTTACAGTCAAAACAAGCAGGCTGTTTATTTTTAGGTACATCTCCTTCATAGAGTGAAAAATGACATGACAACCGTGGACCAAACCCTTCCTGCTGATCTTCTCGTTTCTGTGATTCTCTCAGGTCTCCAGCAGGAAGGAAGCACAAAGATCCGTATAGAGCCGGGCTTGTTTGAGTGGACCAAGTGGGTCTCTGGTACCGGGTTACCCACCTGGATCCCCCCAGCTGAACTAGCCGCCGTTAACCTGAGCGTGGACACAGCCTACAGGTACGCAGAGACTCACCTTTACGCCCCCCCCCCCACTCGCGCTGAAAGGCTTTAGAGCTCTCAGCTGTGCACGTGTGCCCCCCCCCTTACCTTAAATCCGGGTTCACGGACATGTTTTTTTAATCCCTCTCTTGGGTTTTGTTTCCAGACCTCACATTCCCATAAGTAAGCTGGTGGTGTCGGAGTCTTACGACACCTACATCAGCAGGAGCTTCCAGGTCACCAGGGAGATCCTGGCCGAGTGCAAGAATCAGGGTAAAGGTCCTAGATCAGCATTCTTATCAGAACACACCGCCGCCTTTTTCGCGGCCCTCCCTGGAGTGGACTGTGCTCTCTAAAACTCTGTTTCAGGCCCAGTGTCCATAAACGGTATGGAAAGCTAATGGTATCTGTGGTATGCGATTCTCAGTTCTCTGCCTCTTTCACACAGGAAACACGGTCCTGATCGTGGCCCACGCGTCCTCGCTGGAGGCCTCCACCCGCCAGATACGAGGCCTCAGCCCACAGAACTCAAAGGACTTTGTCCAGGTCGTCCGGAAGGTCAGTTCACGGCAGCCCCTTCCGCTTCATTTGATCCACCCTCCACCATCCCAAGCATCTGTGCCCTGTCTGCGCAGATTCCATACTTGGGCTTTTGTGCCTGTGAGGAGATGGGAGAGACCGGGGTGTGGCAGCTGGTCGACCCGCCCATCTTGCCCCTGACGCACGGACCCAATCACAGCTTCAGCTGGAGGGAGATGCTAATGCCGGACTGAAGGGAGCGTCTGCGTACTCCGTCTCTTGGCAGCCCCCCCCCCCCACTGCTGAATATTTATTTTAACCCGCACTGCTGTACTTCACCAAAAAAAAAAAAAAAAAAAAAAAAAAAAGGCGCACTCGCCCCGCTTTCAGTCAAAGACGAGCATGCAGACATCTTTGTTTTTAATCGCGCACCGCTCAGGACTGTGTGGACGTCGGCATTGAAAAAGCCTCCTCGCTTTGTTCCCAGGTGCGACGGGGAATTGGTTACAGGATTTTCTCTGTTTGTGAAACCTTCTGTGTTGGTGTCACACACACACACACTGTGACAACGTTTCGGACCAGACCACCCCCCCCGCGTCTGTACCGCAGAAGTATTTTTCCACATGTAGCTGTGAGCCTCCAGGCTGAGGAAAAGCACAATTTGAAGATCCGCTTTATTTTGGTAAACGTCATATCCTCGATTCAGGGAAACGAAGCGTGGGTCGTTTCTCTTGCAGACTGGCCACAAATATCAGCCTGACAAACATGCGGCTTTGCAAACTATTTTCTTGTCAGGTGAAATCTGCTTGATGACTGTATTTATGACTGCTTGTTACTCATGAATCTATTGATACTTCCAAATATGAATAAAGCAAGGTTTTATTACTGGAGTATTACAGGAGCAATGACTGTCTAGAACTAAATTCTGCTCATAAAGCTTTTTTTTTAAATCTGTTTTGGCTGCACTGAAGGCCCCCTCGTTTAGATGTGGTGGTATCTAGGAATCAGAGTAGGTGTCAGGGACCAACCTCCAAGACTCGCATATAAACAGAGGAACTACGGTGGCTGTCGGGGAACAAAATAGTTCTTATTTGTTTGCCGATTAATAATGCTGTATTCCTCCGTCGTTTAAAACGAGACGCGTACAGAATCTAATAAGATCCGACACATTTTTCAGTGCATTAAGAGGCATCTTTTTAATTAATGGTTGTGGGATTGTAACAACTTCTCAACAAAAGCGGCCGGTAAAAGCATCAGTTTTGGACACAAAGTGGACACAAGGTGGCGCTGTTTGATGTAGAATAAGTTTGAAGGCGCACGGCTGACTTTTAAAAAATGTAACTTAGTGTATTCATTAATGAGGCTACCGTTAATTACAATAAAGATTTTGAGACGTAGACATTCGTTAAAGCATTAATTGTAGTTTGTAAAAATCCTAATGAATATTTTCCTTATTCATCCTTTCAGATATTGAGGGATTTGACAGGAAATGGTCAAAATATAAATCTAAAGCACTCAGGAAGGGCTTAATTTAATGTGTGTTTTTTTAAGACTGCTATTTACCTTTTCATTTGTGTCTTAAGCGCTTGTGAATTTGACTTTGCAGCTCAGTGGTTTGTGTGGACAGGAAGCGTGCAGGCTGTCCTCATTCATCATGGCTGGGAAGGCTCTCCGGTCCGGGACAAACTGGAATGTTGACCCAAGACGACGCGGACCAGAACCAGATGTCAAAGCTCTGGTGCTAAAATGACACACGGCTGTGTTCACGTCCTGGTTCTGGTCCAAATCAAACCGGTGTTAACACAGATAAAAGTAGAGTACCAGACGATGGAGGTCCGCTTGAATGTTCTCAGGCTTCAGGCCTTTCGGTTTGTGACCTTTTAGAGGTAAAATGCTTGTGAGGGTAAATTATTCTCTCTTACTATGAGATAAGAAGAATAAGAATTATTTACAGCTAATTTTAAACCCAAAGCTAGAATAAAATACAACCTCTTAGAGTAATTGATGCCAATTAGTTCAGCTAAATCTTCTGCTGCCAAGACCTGTGGGTTCTTTCTCCAGGTTTATCTCAAAGAAAACACTTCTAAATATATATTTAACTGATATGTAACCCATTCATTTATCTGCACCAGGCACAAAGCAGAGGCAGCAACAACATCCTGCAGGAGCCCAAAAGAGAAATATTTTGGTAATTACAAAAATCCTTCATCTCAAATATACATTAGGTTGATATTTAAGCAGCTTGTCTATTCAATTTTAATGCTTTAAACAAAGAAATCTTTCATTATGGCATGCTATTTAATCCTTATTTTAGTGCATATCCCCATTGTGTTTTAGGTTGCTTGATCTTCTGAAGTGTTAATATTATTAATGAGCCCTATTTTAGTTTTAACATCAGGGCTAAACATTCTGACAGTAACGCTTTAAAATTGTAATTTCTTCCATTTTATGCAGGTGATTTCATGATTTCAGGCTCCTTAAACCAAAAGGAACATCTCCCTCTAAACTCTCCTCCAGCGTCTCCATGACCTCAGAGTGTGGACGCTCCCAAACATACACAGACGGGAGTGAAAACCGGAGCTCGGTCCCCGGGTCCAGATCTTTGGCTGTAAAATCCTCTGTTACTAATCTGGCTGTAATTAAGGACGTTGTTGCCATGTTCTTTATGTTGGCATAAGCCAGCCGTGCTTATTACAGCAGCAGGAACCTGCCCCAGCCCTGCTTCCCTCCCCTGGCTGCCAGTGGGAAGGCGGCTTTGGTTTTAAATCATTTCATGCGTCACTTTTTATATTTTTGATCGTCGTGTCCTTCGCTCCTGTCAGGTCACTGAGGTCATGTGACCAACTTTCCTCAGTTCTAAAGTTCACGTTGGGGCAGCTTCCTCTCAGCCCCAACGTGAAATCCGCTCACATCCACCTTTAAACTCACCTTTGTCTCTGCAGCTTTTATCCAGAGCACGAATCCTTTAAAAATATTTTTTTTTATTATCGTCTTTTCACTTTGGAAATGTGCTCCGATTTTACTAGCTGTTTCTTGTTTACTTTCTTGTTTGCTTAGATGTGCTATAAATAAAGTTAACATAATTGTTGGCATCCTAAAGATGTGTGCAGAATGTGGAAATAGTGAAAACAACAATTCAATATTAATTAAACGCTGTAATTATTTTGGAAAAAAAATACTTATTTAGCATTTGTCGAAATAAATTACTTATTTTTTACTATTGTCAATTTAATGTAGAATTAACAGCTAAACTAAGTGAAAATGCGAACAGCTCTGACACATATAACAAGATTTTAAAAAGTGAAATGTCCTAATGTTCTAAAACACAGGGGAGCCTCCCCTGGGTGCCCTCATAAAAAAGACACCAAAGAATGACTAAATGAACAAAAGTAGCTCATTTTTGGTTTCTGTTTGGTTGTTTAACTGTGTCTACATATAAATATATTTATATTATCAAAATAAATAAGCTGTGATGTTCAGTCAAGGGGCAGCGGTTGTTTTGGTCACTGCTGGCTGTTCTCATAGAAATCTCTGCTTCAAATAATAATTAACAAAGTAATGGTGACATTACAGTCAATGCTAGTGTACTAAATGTGTTATAAATACTTTTTCTCCTCCTCGACACCGTATTTATCACATCATGTCTCAGAAAGAACAGATGAAAGAAACATGATCAAATACTGAAACAAGCAAACGATCACATGTTCGGAGGCCCCAAAGCAGTCGAGGCTTTTTTTTTTCTGTGAAAAGGACATCAACACTCAATAAAAGACAGTTGTAGGAGATCTTTTTTGCATTTTTAAAAGCCGCATTTTGAAAGCAATGATGACTGATGAATGATTATTTTTTTCTCCTCCATCCTGGCTCCCTCGACTCCAGAGCGACTGGATCTGTAGCGACACCCAGCGGCCGCCGTGAGTACTGCGGCCTGCGGTCTGTGGCTCAGTATGGGAGCTGGCTGCAAAAGTTTTTGCTCCACTTTATTTTAAACAAAAACTCCGACATGACTGCTTCACGGAAGACGAGGTGCCCTCATGTCAACTAGTCAGATACAACAATCCGGTTATGAGTGCTGGGTGAGAGATTCTGTCTGCAACACATGTGAGAGCACAACTCAACGTGAGGCTCACTTTCTGTGGCAAAGGATGGAATGTGTGACCTCTATTCAAATTCTACATTTAATCATTTTGGTTTATACTGTGCAACTGACATTTAACCATCTGAATTCTCATCATTGCTGCTAGTCTTTCTTTAAAGAAAGGAGTGTTGTTCAGTGCATACTGGGAATGGAAAAAATAAAAAACATTTTGTTCGAGGCAGTTTATCAGGAAAACATCATAATCATAAGAAGACAGAAAAGTTCAAGAAACAGCAGCTTCTGACTTCTTTTCTGTTCAGTCTTGGAGCTGTTTGGAAAAGAGAGGGGGAAGTGCACAGCAGAGGAGGAGGAGGAGGAGGAGGAGGAGGAGGAGTAAGGTTTGAAGTCCTGCATAAAGGAAAAGCACAACATTGTGCTCTAAGCTGTCTATTCGCTAGGACTCAGCATGCACCTGTGTTTCTCCAGTCACTGGACCCTGTCGTTCCAAAGGGCTCTTTATCAGTGCTGTCATGTCAGCAGCCCGCGCCGCAGTCAGCAGGAGGTGAGCAGAGCTGGACCGGCCACCCCCAAAATAACCAAAATCAAGAGAGCAACAACAACAACAACAACAACTCTGTGGAGAGTTTCTGCCTCCATCTTGAAACGAAAGAAGTCAGAGGAACAAGCTTGCCTGGCTGGAGTAGTGGGCTGACACGGGCAGGCTGCTGTGCAGAAGGGTGAGTTCCTCCGAAATGGCTGAAGTTTCCTCCCTGTTTCACTCAGGAGAACTAAGTTTTTTCAATCTGCTGATCAATTGTGGTGACATCCAGCAGCCAGTGCAGGACGAGCACTCCTGCACGGTTCCCACTCTGTAGCTGTTAGTTATCTCCTGGTGAGCATGTGTGAGTGTGTGTGAGTATGTGTGTGTGAGTGTGTGTGTGAATATGTGTGTGTGAGTGTGTGTGAGTGTATACACCCGCATGCAGGGGTGTGTGTGGTGTTTGTTTAATTTCATTGATGTGTTGGTGGCTCTGTGTCATCATTGGATTAGAATCTATCTATCTATCTATCTATCTATCTATCTATCTATCTATCTATCTATCTATCTATCTATCTATCTATCTATCATCTATCTATCATCTATCTATCATCTATCTATCTATCTATCTATCATCTATCTATCATCTATCTATCTATCTATCTATCTATTGTTTTTCATCTATCATTTTTCATCTATCTATCTATCTATCTATCTATCTATCTATCTATCTATCTATCTATTGTTTTTCATCTATCGTTTTTCATCTATCTATCTATCTATCTATCTATCTATCTATCTATCTATCTATCTATCTATCTATCCCTCTATCCATCTATCTATCTATCTATCTATCTATCTATCTATCTATCTATCTATCTATCTATCTATCTATCTATCTGTCTATCTATCTATCATGCATCCATCTCTCTGCTGTGTTTTTACTTTCTCAACAAGCTGAAATGTCCCTGAGATAAGCAGCTTTGCAGCTGAATCTAGTCCCGACCTCGACCCTAACTGTGACAAATCCTGCTCGTCCGAGCTGAAATCACTTTCACGCACAGTCCTCAGGAACACTGGAGAAGCTGTGTGAATCACGTGGGGGGTAAGTGCGTTCATTAGTTCGTGTGTGTCCGTTTGGCTCAACATGAAACAACTAATCAGACCGTGTGCTCTGGCTGCCCCCAGGAGCGGCATGGAGCTAGGACAAAGGCAGGCTAGATGGTTGTCCCTGTGCTCGGTGAAGCAGGTAGCCTTGTTGTGTCGCTCCTGGGAACCGCTGCCATGAATTAATGAGGGAGGCGTGAGGCCCACGGTTCAGACCTGGCATACGCCCACGAGGGGGGAAGCAGATGCTGCTGGAAACCGAGGTGGATTTTAGACACGCAGAACACAAAAACAAACCTGTGTACTTTGGTGTTTGGACTAAAGAAGGCCCCTGCTGGGATATTCGCCCGCGCTCTTTGGTGTTTCCTAACCTTTGACGTCCTTCTCTGGTTTTGTTGTTCACAACGGAGCCTGTAAATGCTCCCTCCAGCACCGAGGGCTGTTGCTCCTGGAGCTGAAAAACAAACGTACCACGGCTTACACTCACCTCCGGTTGGGTTTACTGGCCGTATAGTTGCTTGGTGCTGCAGATACTGGACACGAGTGTCCCTAAAATAACTGAATAGGTGAGAAGCGGGAAACTGTTGTTGGGGGAAGAATGCCCTGATGATTGGTCTGACCTCTGACCCTTACAAGCAGGTGCTGTGATGCAGGTGACAGATGATTGATTTGGTCTGAATTGTGTGGTTGTGTTGGTCATTGTCCTCTTTTTTTGGGGGGGTGGGGGTGGTGATTGTTTGAAGTTGGACACTGTCTGTGTATTTTCCATCTTTCTTTTCTTTTTTTGCCATGGTAAAAGCAAACTTTAACACCAATAGAGTTTCTTCAACCCCCCAAAATCTGCTCTTTTTCTTTCCCTTGTCATTGCTTCGACTCTCATTTTATACCACCTCAGACTCAACATGGCATTCATGCACTTTGCTTGTGAAATGGGGAGGTTTCATTGCATCTTTAGAAGCATGCATGTCTATTTTATGAACGGTCTAAACTTAAATACTAAAGGAATGATTGCTTGTGTGAGGCTGGCAGATTCATATTCTTTGGGGGGGGGTCTCGAATCTTGTGGTTGTGAGTCCCTGACAGATGAATGAGAAGCAGCTTTACCATCAGGCGTGTGCTGCTCCTTCGTGGGAGTCTTTAGGTGTTGAATGAGCGCTTAGCAGCATTAAAGATTCCAGTTAACCAGAATCCGCGCAGAACGTAACATCCGATCAGCATCTGATGACTCATCAGTCAGATGGAGGTCTGGTTTAAGGTCTCATGTAAATGACATACTCCAATAATAATAATAATAATAATAATAATAATAATAATAATAATAATTAGAGCAACTTTTATTTTCACTGCAGTTTCACAATATTCCTCTATTACAAGAACAACATATCTTGTATTTACTCTAAATACATTATATTTGCTTGTGAGTACATAATAAAAACTCTTTTTTGCTGTTTAAGCTGTGAAGAAATGACTGAAACTAATTCCCAAATCATTAGTTTAAAATCAGCCCCTGCTACCTAACAACTTGTTGACATGCTGCAGGGAAATAGATTATTTTGTTTTTCTTTTCTATTTTATTTTAAATTTTGTAGTTTTCCAATATTCTAGCTATTGGGAATGCCTTAACTGTCTTCCTCATGTTACTGGACAACTTCATAACTGAGAGTTTATGGGAACACAACAGGTGTTGCTGCACAAATGTTTTTCAATGTAAATTGAAATCTTTTAAATGTCCAACTCTTTAATCTGAAAATGGAGAAACTGTACAGTCAGACTAGCAAATATTATTTAGGAACCAGTGCTGGGGGTTGTTAAGAAGAGAAAAAAAAACATGTTTCGGGCTCTGCGTGCTTCACATTCTTAGCTGCTGACCTCTATGGAAGAAAAACAACAGCCGTGCTTGAAGTTCTTACCGCCGAGGCCGGAGGGCTGCTGCACAAAATGAACATTTAAATGAGTCTGTTTGTCTGTGCTGTAGTCATATTTCTGTTAAAAACATTTTAAAACAGTGACAAAAAATAAAAAAACAAGGACAAAATCTTACCGTATTATTAATGAACTACTTATTATTACATACCGATCGCATGCATGTTATTTTATACGTTTATTATTATTCATTTTGTTTTATTTTATCATTCCATCTTTACATGATATGGTGGAGAGCGATCTTGACTTGACAGAGCCCAGAATACATAACAAAAATATGGAACTGCTGAAATGTATCATCCTTATCTTCTATCTGAAGTGAAGATGCTGTCACTCTCCTGTTGTTTTATCCACCAGTGACTGTACAGTCTTATCAGATTCTCACAATGTTGTTATAACAACCAGCTACAGATATTAGACTGCGTATGAAAGATGAACGTGGAATTTCAGTGTGAAAAGTGAAGTCAACGTGGAAGTGACTTGTTGCAGTACCATCCAAGATCCGCTGGGGGCGGGCTCCAAAGAGCCCTGGCTCCAAACTCCTCCTATTCATTTTCAGTCATGAATTTCTTTTTTTTTCACAACTCATAACGGTATTGACAGCTACGTATCATCAACCTAAAATATGATCTTGAAATATTTACATAATGAATCAGCTATTAATCCTTAAAAACTGGGGCGTGTCTATTTGATTGACGTGCCTGACCTACAAAAGTTACACCCGCCTCTTACTCCTCCCCCAGCCCCGCCCTCTTATCCAAATATGGCTTCTTCTGGCTCCGAATGGCGACGCCCTGTTAGCCAAAGTGCCGGCCTCAAAAGCGTCCCTTTTCACAGAGGTTTGCCTACTCGTAGCAGACAGAAGGGAAGACGTGGCGCAGAGGTGAACCGGCCTCCTCCCGACCGGACTGTACCAGGAAACGATCAGCGCCCCTCTGCTTTATGGAACCGTATCCCTCTGTGAAGACAGTACCCGCCGCCTGTCTGAACTTGTTCTCTTTCTCCTCGTAAAAGAAATGACTCCCATAAACTCACGCTGACACTGGTGTGTCTGCCAGACCACACGCTCGCTGTCAGCTGTAAAATATGAGGACCCTGTAGCCCCTTTTCTCTCCTCGTTCTCTGCCCTTGTCACCCCTCCGCATGCCGTTTGCATCTTATTGCTAACTTGCGCAACACGGCGAACGGGAGTACGTTAACAACCTCGGAGTTCAAGGATGAATCTTAACCCGAACTCAAGCTAAAAGCCGAATTCAAGAATACACAGTTCTGTCTATATTACGTTTAAACTGCTTTAAACCCACCTGAATGCAAAAAAAGATTTTGGTTTTTTTTTGCCTTTCAGGATGCCACTTGAGGCAGAATAATGCCTCTTCCAAACAACATCATTATTCTCTGCATAATGGCCACTGGCGTGTTCTCCGTCCTTTGGCCCGATCTCTGTTTTCTCCGCAGGAACTCACTCTGTCACATTTAGCAACCTGGCGATTGCTAAACCTGGCTATTTACCAGAAAATGGGACCAAAATAAACACACTGTGAGGGATTAAGAGCGGTGCAAAGCTTCTAAAGTTACAACCCCCCCCCACCCAGAACATATCCAGATGTTCCTGATCCTCCTCAGGTAACATGTGACAGAACTCTAGCGTGAAGAGGAGCAGGGCTCACATGGAGAAGCCCTCTGGGTGAATGGCTTTTGTTCTGATCTCTGACTCAAACCAGCCAATAAAGAAAGCAGGACTCACTGGTTCGTCCTCAGACTTTGTGTTTCTTACCAGGACTTGATTTAAACGCGACTAATATGCTGAAATCTCTCGGTCTGTCTCATTCTGATGCCTTTTCCTTTTGTTTTGCCTGTGGGGGCTGCGCTCTGCACCGAAATGACGCCTTTCTGAAAGCCCAAAGCCGGCCCACGTCACAGTTATCCACGATATCCTTCAACACATCGATATAATCTGTTCCCTCATGTCCGCTGGCACCCAAACAAGGCTGGACAAGAGCCTGAAATAGCCCAACACCTCACAGCCTTCTCCCCCGTCCACCGAGTCTGAAGTGTGTTTGGAGTTGAAGGCCTCTCTGTTCCTGTCCGGCGTTGTCGGGATCTGAGGCCCACGTTTCATCAGATCACAGCGACTCGGCCTTGGTGTGTGTGAATAATGGTGTGTTTGGGGTGATGCCCTGAAAGCGCCGCGATGGAGAGCCACGAAGCCGCACGTCCAGATGAGCAACGAGTGGTGCGTGTTGACACAGAAGTTCTTTGATTTTCTTTGTTCTTCTTTTTCATTTGGTCCTCTGCCTCGCTGAAACAAACATCTGTTCCAGCTGCCTGAACAAGGCCAGTAATAATCCAATATCATGTTTCTCGGCTTCAGGTTCAGTTATTTCCTTTTGCATATTGAAATCAGCTCTCTTCAATAATGCACCTTTATTACCTCTTAATTCCTGGCCTAAAGCCTGTGTGATGCAGAAATAAGGGGATGTTAAGACTTCCCTCCAACGCTTATGAAACACGAAACGGTTACTGTAAAGCTTGATTAAGGGAGGATATTTATTCAACTGGAATTTTCTGACACAATGTCATTACCTAGAGGTCAACACGAGAAGCCAACATGGGCCAAGCCTTCGCCGTGCTGCTGTAATTCTTTGCATGGCTGTGAAAAATGTACAGTGTGGAAACACTTAAGTCATTACCTGGGCAGTGATGGTCACCATATGTGAGCGCAGAAAGCAAACATTGGGTTCATTGGCGCCTTCGCTCACTGCGGCTCTATAATGGCGACTGATTATACCTGCAATTATACCCGCAACCAATATTCATTTCTCCGAGCCTTTCACCTTCACGTGGGAGAGGCGTGAACTCAACGGGTTCTCTAGCAACTGGAAACCAGTATGAAGGTAGTTTGAGGGTTAAATGCACGTCTGCCTTAATAATAAAGAAAACTTTTAATAACAGTGGACTGGAAGAGGTGAACATGTACACTGCAGATGGACAATTACTTATTTGAAGCGGTGGTTAAACCAAATTATTTTAGCTGCCTTCCAAAAGTCCCGAGCTATTGGATCTTGATAGCGTTCTCCAGCACCTCGTTATGAATATGTGTCCCTGGACGCGCAGCGAAAAAACAAAAAGGTGAAAGATTCGGCTTTGGCGCCAGGTTAGTTCGGCTCTGCGGGACTGAGTTTCACACCTTTCACTTTCACTCTACGCTTTTGAACGCGGGCGAAACGGCCGGGACGACATCGCGCCGCTCTCAGGTGTCTTCGCTCTCTTTGGTTCAGTTAAGTGACCCACGCCGGGGTTCACTTGCACCCGAGACCCACGTCTTAAAGCAGACCAGAGTTCATTTGTTTTGTCAGATGAGCTTTCACACCCTTCCAAACAAAGCAGACTAGCCGAGGAAGCAAACAGCGGTCTATTTGAAGTGGACTAAAGCATTCAGCCTTGTGTATTGATACTATACTATATTTACATAGTAATGTTGTGCACGTGCTAATTTTATCTCGGCCTGTTGTTAGGTGTTGTCCTTTGAACTCAGATAATTGTGAAGTCTTGCAGGCAGGTTTATTTTACTCCTCCGAAGGCTGTCGTTTAGGGAACAGCGTGCACGCTCTGAAAAACGCCTTGTTGCTGCGGTTGTATAGTTTTCCAACCCCCCCGCCTAAAGGTGGTCCTCTTAATTGCTGTTAACATTAGTGGGGCCTACACCAATGCCATGTGACAGACAGTCGCCCTGGGTTTCTGGTGAGACCGGTGCTGCAGTCACAGTGAAGCCTGAAGACTCCCTCGTAATGTTCTCACTGATGGAAGGCCAATAACAAGCCCCCTTACGTGTAAGATCAGTTCAACAGCAGCCAGATAACAACAGTAATGAGGAAAAGCAAGAATCCACCTTTGGCACAAATACTGAAAAACACACTGCATGTGGCAACTAGTGTAGAACTGCTGAAAAGAGGAAGTTAACTCTGGTGTTGGGTTGATGGGAGGCCCCCAACTTTTGAATCCTTTTAATGACTAACTACTGTAAATGACATATTCCGGTTCAATGGTACTTGGAGGTCAGATTTGTTCCAGTACTTGGCTAAAAGCGTTTTCCATCCCTAAGTATTCATTATAAGGCGATGGAATATGTTTCAACTTGCCCTTTCTCCTCCTTTACGCCACCAAACTTCCTCCTTTCGGTCCCACTATCTGTTCCCCACCGCCACCCTCGGCCTGAACCTTCACCGGTTGGCGAGAGCGCGGGCCCGTTCCCGTCTTCGCGCCGCGGCGCGGGGGGGAGGGGGGGGCGTAGCCACCGGGGCATCCACGCGTCTGCTACGACTGCTGCGCGAAGGTCTACAGCTGCTACGAAGCATTCGGTTGAGCGGCCAACACCCTGCTTTCAAATCTAGTCCTGAGTCCATGAACGTGACCACCAGGGGCCATGACCCCCATTTCTATAGAAATCCTGGTTATCGAACCAAAATGATATCTGCAGTTTATCGACCTATGACTCCAGCTATTAGGAAGCATTATAAGAAGTAATTTCAGGAATTCCATCCAGAACAAACTGCAGCGTTAAGCTCAGCTTGATTACCCAAGACTTAAACTCGCTCGATGCTACCTGGGTTTCTCAGCCCATTTCCCCCTCACGGTTATACTTGTCTGCGTTTCTGTTTTCTGCTTCTCTGCTCGTGCCTGTAAATTAACTTTTTTTTTTTTTTTTTTTTTTTTAAAAGTGTGCCCACACCGAGCGTACCAAACTGACAGTAACTGGAAGAGAGAAGGGCCACCTGGTTCCTGTATGTTCCACAGAGCTTTACTTTTAGGGCGAGCCTCGCTACTTAGTTAAACAAAAGGGCCTCCGCGCTGGTCCTCTAGATAAACACACTTTCCTGAGAAAACATGGACACAGTTACACTTTAACCTGCGCAGGGAGGCCGCGGCTACATCCTCCCGGACAGTTTAGGTCAAACCGAGCTGCAGTTCAGACCCACAATGAGAATCATGCACTGCTCATGAAACCACGCTGGCCCGACAAACAATGGAGCCTTTGACGGCTGTAACCCCCCCCCCCCCTCTCCCCGGTCCGCAGTACAGTCGGAGCACTGTCTCTCCAGGGCCTGGGTGTCACTCCCCATCTCTCTTGTGCTCCCCTGGAGCTGACCAGCTGGCTTCTAGGCTCTGGGACGTGAGAGCAGCGGGACAGAGGAGCTACAGTCAGAGCTCAGCCCAGATTAGCCCAGCAGAGGGGCCAGCAGCAACTCATCTCTGTCAGCTCTGAGAACTACATGAGAACGGCCGCCCCCCTCGTTCCAGACGCTCTGTGGCACTTTTGCACTTGACCCTGACTTGTCTGTAGCTGGTTATAGGTGAGGCTGTGGGACTGACCCCGTTTGGGTCTAACTGAGTTCGTGCACCGCAGAGATAAAAGTGTTTTGATTGACGCGGACGTTGCTACAGTAAATATACTCTCCAGTGTGCCTTAAGTGTTTGGTGAAGCTGTTTTTGCCCTTTTAGGTTGTAATGTGTTAACGTCTTCAGCGTTCGAAACAATGAATAAAGGGTTCTTGTCTTCCTGGCAGATATTGAACAAAAAAATACAAGCAATAAGTGTTATCTGATGGTGTAGTTATGCGGAGTTGCCACCTCCCCCCCCGGCACAATGGCAGTCGTGTAAACAGACAGCGTTCTGTAGGAATGCTGGACTCCGTGACCTCCCGCCCCGAGTTCTGTTACAGTGCACCGGGTTCAGCACAGCCCACCTCATGCTGTGCCTCCCAAAGCTCCGCCTCGCCCGGCCCCTGTCTGAGGCCCCACAGGATGGAAAAAAAAAAAAAAACACACCTCTTTCACCAAGCATTTGAGCCTCCTTCACATCCTCGTACGCGAGCGCGCACTCAGACAGACAAGTGATCGAGTGTTCTGTTCCTTCAGCTCCTCAGCTGTCAGGGCACTTCTGTTGTTTTAACAGCTTCCTAGTGAACTCTTGAAAGTTGGTCTCAAGTTCTTAGGGCCTCCTATTTCAAAGTAAACATTTACAAATTTTAGTTTGAGTTCAGTTTGTATCACTGTTGTTTTTTTTTCTCCCCCCCCCTTTCAAAAAAGTGCCACTCTGTAGAGTTTCAGGCCTTTATTGTTTATACACGTGAAAATATGAGCCTGTTAAAGTTGAAAATAAACAATTGATGAGTGAGTGGAGGGCCATAGCGCCGGGCCGACACTGCCCTCTGCCGGACGGTGGGAGAATAATTAAAATTAAAAAAAAAAAAAAAAAAGGAGACAACAAGAAGTAGCAGCAGGATTGGTTCATATTTTACTGTTTACAGGGTAGTGCACGCAGACACGCTGGTCCGAGCTGGCTCTGGATGGAACCAGATGCATCCCCCAACACAAGCGCCATCCCCGTGTGATGGCCACGTCAGTCAGCAGGTGGAGGAGGATGGAGGAGGCAGAGGAGATGGAGGGAGGAGCGAGGAGGTGGAGGAGGATGGGGGAGGTAGAAAGAGGAGGGAAGAGGGGGTGGAGGATGGAGGGAGGAGGTGGAGGAGGATGGAGGAGGGAAGATGGGGTGGAGGATGGAGGGAGCAGGTGGAGGAGGAGGGAAGAGGGGAGGGAGGATGGAGGGAGGAGGTGGAGGAGGTGGAGAAGGAGGAGGAGGGAGCGGCCGCTGGTGGAGCCGCCGGTGGAGCGGCGCATCAATCACACCTTTGCTGCACGCGGTCTGAGGCGCGCCCGTGCGCAGAGGCGCGCACGTGCAAACACGGTTGTCTGAGGAAAGGGTGAGGGGGGGTGAGGGGGGAGGGAGGGTGTCTGGTGCCATAGCAACCAATGCAGATATCCCACCCTTCTAGAGCAGAAAAGAAAAGGATAAAAAGAGAAGTGGCAGCAGCAGATTGTCTTAAGTTAATGAGATGTGAGGTACAGAGACTGACTGACTGTCTGTCTGTCAGACTGACTGTCTGTGTGTCTGACTGTCTGTCTGACTGTTTGTCTGACTGACTGACTGACTGACTGTCATTCACCTCTGTAATTGTTAAACAGAAATGGAGAAACTGGGTAAAATGGGAACGTGTGTGCATGGAATGCGACAAAGACAAAAGAAAGAAATAAAGAAATAAAGAAAGAAATAAAAAAGGAAATAAAGGAAGAAAGGAAGACAGGCTGCTCTCTGGAGCACGTCTGTCTGCTACGAGCCTGGAAGCGCAGACATTTGCTGCAGTCTGCATCATCCTGCATCTCACTACTGTGACTCCCGTCTGAACCACTTTCTCATATGTAATACTACGATTCTGGCCTATAAACCGGGTTACATAACACTCCGAGCCAAATCCTGACCTCAATCTGTAAAACAGCCACTCATGCGCTGATGGGAAATTTTTACAAAGTATGTGGAGCACCCGAATGCAACACCGATTCTGTTTGATGATTTGAGCATTTCTGCATGTGGCACTTGTGATAAATGTGTTATTCTCTCCTCATCTGTAGGTGGATGTGAGTGTCTGCGCAGGATGGACACCGCTCCCGTCGGTGAGTTTAAGGTTTATTTTCTTACGGCAGTCTGCAGGTGGAGGTCACAGCCACCGGTGTCACCGTTTCTCTGCCAACGGTGGCATGTTCCGACAGTTCACGGCCATTTCACCTCAGTGTGACACCGCGAGTCACATTCTGTGTGTCAGGCTCAGTACGGTTTTGTCTGTGTGGTGTTAGAGCTATTTATGTCTTTTTTTGAGTTGTCAGTTTGGGGACCACGTGTCTTCTGAGCCAGCTGCAGGACGCTTCCATGTGCTGTTGTGAAGCCAGTTTGGGGCTTGTTGGTGTGGGAGCGTTAATCCAGACGCAGCATGGCCGCTGAAAATGTGTGAAACCGTCCAGAGGAGAGCATATTTGGTCTGGAAAACATCTTTGTCATGGGCAAACGAGGGCCATCCAGAAATTCCGAGGGCTTTGGTTGGAACACCTCCTGTCTTTGTTTAAATATCCTGCGGGTTGACGTTGATGCCGAGTGGGGCGTCCTCTCAGAGGAGGATCTGCGCTCCCATCAGCCTCTGCAAGATGCTAAAATCTAAGATTGGGCCCTGAATAGAACAGGAATTCTGTTGACGGCCATATTTTTTTGTGTAATCGGCTTTTTGCCGCTGCGCTGGTGTCTGACCCAGCGGTCACTGAGGCAGGAACACACCCTGGACAGGTCACCAGTCCATCACAGGACACACACACCCACACCCACACACACCACTCACTCACACCCAGGGGCCATTTAGAGTCTCCATTCCACCTCATGTTCATGTTGGACTGCGAGAGGAAACCTGGAGTAAACCCACCCAGGCCGAACAAACCCCACCACCGAGCCTTTCTACAAATACGTGTAATTATAGAGTCCCCACTCATCCGCTTCCTGAATTCCGTCTCCTTTCAGTTTAAACTTGTGATTGCCCCTCAACTCACCTTCATCTGAGCAAGACAGTCATGTGATTGTCTGGGTAATAAATATGGAGGACGTGGCGGTTCATTCTTACAAGGTCAGTGGAACAGCAATCAATGCCTATAGGGATAAGAGGAAGATTAGAATTTTCACGTGAAAGGGGGGGGGGCGCTCTTACTGTTATTTAATGAAGCCGTAACCCTTCGGATGTCCCATGAAGGACATTTACTTTCCACCTCAACTGCCAGGCTGTTCCGTACAGCGCACCGAAGGCAACCTCTGGGATGTGACGGGTGAGCGTCGGTGCCTCGCAGCGAGGATGAAAACCCGATTACCCCGTCGTCTGACAAAGTGGTACTGTCTGAAAGGCTGCGTCTGCAGCGGGGACGCCCTTATCATCCACCCCGGCACGTCGCTGTTTCTGTGTAGTAAGCACATTATCCAAAAATATTCCCTGCAAGTTGAGGATGAGTTGTCGTTCCTCAACATTTAGCTGGCGTCTCAGCGGTTATGTTCGCACGTTTTCGATGCTGATGCTCGGCAGCCCGTGGTTGAGAGCCTCTTTTGTGTTTTAAATTTAACCTGCTATGTGTGCGCCTCTTTTGGAAAACGGGAAATCTTACCCCCCTGTCAGCGGCAGCAGAGTGCGCCTGTGAGGGAACAGTAAATCCAGGCTACACACTGGGGCGGCATGATAAAAACAATTCAAAAAAAGCACCAGAAATCCCAATTTATTTGGTCTCAGAAAGGTATTAAAGGTAAGAATGTGAGGAGAAAGTTGAATAATGAAGCATTTTAGTGCTTTGGACCCACTATCTGCTATCCAGATGTGAGGAAACAGGTTAGTTTGGACCCATACCAAGCAAATACCACCAAAATACATCATTTAAAAATGAAATATAATATAAAAATCAATAGTAGGTCATATTTATTGCTATTGCTTTTTTCGCGATCATGTTGCAGGAAAGAAAATCATAGAAGTTGTTTTTCTAACGCTATCCATTTGTAGAGGTTTTGAAAATAATGAATTGTGCTGCTGAGAAGGCGGCCACATCTCTGGGATTCTTTTTGTTCGTGCTCTTACCCGGGCATGACAGGAATGTCTCTCCTCCTTAAGTCACGGGAGCCTGAAAGACCCGCACAACCGCACACGGCATTCTTCCTGACTGAGGGTGAACGCAGAGGTCAAGAGAACAAACTGTGGGCTGATAACTCAGGAGAAAAAGTCATCATGTGCAACTTGATGATGAATCGCAGAAGCATCTTTCTCTCTTTACTTTGTCACTCCCATCGGTTCCAGTAACCCTACTGGCTAATGGAGGGGCAGGTGTCATTCCCAGTTCCGGTAGCTGGTCACTTTCAGGTCTTTAAAGCAAGCGAGACGACACATGACTTTATTGATTTTAATCTTAATCTATTCATCTCGGGCGTCAAAGCCTTTTCTTTCTACTCCGACAGCTGACTTCCTCATTGAAGGGGTCGGCGTGCAACGAGGGAGAATCAATGAGGAAATACCCAGCAGCCCTCTCCACACTGCGTCTGACCCTTCCTCGCTGCTACAACCGTGACTCATTGGGAAATGTGCGTGTTGCGTTTCCTGTGTTGTGTCGGCGCGCGTGTCGGCACGCATCGGAAAGACGGGAACGGCGCAGACCTGAGCGGATCTGCGCGTCGCACCCTCAACACTGTGCAAGACACTGAGTAAGAGATGTGCCCGTGAAGGTGTGTGTGTGTGTGTGTGTGTGTGTGTGTGTGTGTGTGCGCGCACGTGTGTGTGTGTGTGAGAGAGAGAGGATGTGATTCAGACCTCCAGAGTTTTGTTGGTGGAGATGTGGTTGGATGTTGTTGTAATGCGCTCACCACAAGTGAAAGTGCAACTGAGTCATCAAGCACAGACACAATGAAGACGGAAACCACAGTGATGTCCACACACACACACACACACACACGCACATACGAACACATGCACGCGTACACATGGGCTTGTACTTCTATCTTTATGAAGACCCTCATTGACACAATGCAAACCTTCATGAAATGAAACCAGACTTAGTTCTTTTATTCTGGAGCATAAATTCGAAGCATGTGGAATGTGATTTATTGGGAATAAACATAGTTCTCTTCACCTCAACTTGATGCTGAACTGTTGACTTGAAAGCACCAGGTGGTTCTACGCAGAAATGGCTTTATGATGCGTAATTAGGGCCATCTTATTCATATTCAGATCGCCTTCCTCCTCTGCTGCAGACACGTCTAGCAGTCTCTCGTTTTCCGCGTCGGCGTGCTACGCTGGTTGTTTATTAAAATGACTCACTGACACACTTACGAGAGTGTCCGAGGCGAACAACAGGGACTTTTCAGAGGTGACAGGCGTGGCCCCAGACAGCGAACGCCACAACGATGCAGCGTCTGTGACATCACTCTCAGGGCTATGAGAGACTCTTATTTATGAAAATGGCTGTTTGAATAGTTGAGGGCTGCTGCTGATAGCCGGTTCAGTGTATTAGACTCCAGTCAACTGAGGCTAATGGCCGACATTTGTGGGCTACTCACATTTTTATTTTATTTTCACTTTATCGCTTTAGAGCAGCCAGATAGCAAACGACTTCTGATGCTCTCATAGCAACGACGGTCGATAATTACAGTGTTGTGGCCACTAAACTGCGACACAGAGACGGCGTCCCAAAATAAGACTTGAACATACGACCTAAAATTGAATCGCAGACGAAGCATGCTATGCACACAGATGGAGGGGCCTCTTCCTCATATGCTTGGCCTGCTTGCTGCATCGCCTGCAGAGGTCCCGGAGCGACAACCACGGCCATGCACAACACTGCACATCCTTAAAATACCCGGACCCTCTCTAATTTATCTTGACAAAGCCGACAGTGTTCATTCCGTAGAATTTAGCTGACGACATTTGAGCCTCACTCTAAGTCTTGAGGACAGGTGCGTCTACAGTATTTCAGCATTTCCTTGATGTGTTAAGCACTTTTGTACTACTTTTGGTCTGTCTCTTTAGCACGTGTGTGTTTGCTTTTGCTTGGACGCCGGTTCGGCACTTTTATTTGTTGGGAAAATGTTCAAGCCCTTTAAAAACCGGGAGTTGGTTTCTGTATGACGTGTTTGGCCAATCACAGGTCTGTACTTACAGTAGAACCTTTCACTGCAGCAACTGCAGGTATGTGATGGATTTTAGGCACTTATTTGGGACCTCTTGAGGACTATTAGTCCTTCGGTGTTCCTAGAAGGAAATACGTCTGTTAGGTTGTTCCAGGAACTGTGGCATTTCCCGCTCAATTCAACTGGTGTTAATGGGTTACAAGAAACCCACGGAAAACTGAACTACTTATTTAATACTCAACATGTGTGGTAATGCACAAAAAAGTAATGAAGTCAGATCTGCATTCATTTATTAAGATGTTTTATGTACTTCCACTGGTTTTCTTGTGGCCTGTTGCCTTTCAACACTTCGGTGAAAATGCCAGAAATGTGAGGGGAAAAATATCCCACAAGGTTTACACACTCAAGTTTCAAGTTTTGAGAGGGAAAAGAGGCCGTGGATACTGGTTCAGGTACTGGAAACCTCCCAGTTGGATGTCCAGCGTACTGCCGTCGGCCGTACCGAGCTGCCTTAATGCTTTTGTGCAAAAACGGAGCTGACGTTTAGTGCAATGGCGTTCAAATCTGCAATATATTTAAACAAAGACAAGGTGGGTCATCAGCTCAGTGACGTCTGTCTGTTAGTCCAGCCTTCCTTTAGCCAAGCTCTGTCCAGGGAATTAGAAACCCTGAGAAATTGTTAATCACTACAGTCATTCACATTCCACATAGACTCCGCTCAGGACTTCTATGAGCTGGGAATGGGGCAAGGTGGGGAGGGGGAGCTGGGACGGTGCTATTGGATCCAATGGTCTTTAATTAGAGAGAGAGCTTGGCAGGGACTGATGAGGAGAAAGGCTCTCAGGATGTGAGTCCAAGGTGAGAGAGTTCACACACAAAACACTGGCTTTTCATCACCACATGACTCACTTAGATGGTGTGTAAAGTTTGATGTGTGTATGTGAATGTGTGTATGTGACTGTGTGTGTGTGTGTGCTCGTGTGTGTGTGTGTGTGTGTGTGTGCTTCTTACCTCACTGCTCAGGCATTCCTGTAGAGAAAGTGGTGTGAAGAGAAAGAACGGCTCTCACAGTGTGGGCATTCATGGATCTGCCCCCGTGGGCCAGTCCGGGCTCCACTGTTCACAGACAAAGCCTCTCCAGCGGGACCCAGACGCACTCACACAGAAGAGAGGAACACAGGAGAGGGGGAGACAAGGTGACAAGGGGAGAGAAAGTGGAGAAGGGGCAAGAGGGGGCCAGTATGAGAAGGTCTATGTCGCTCCCATTCGCCCAGAAATGCAGGTGCAAATGTTTTGATCTCTGACAAAACACACAGAAAAAAACCCCTGATTTGTCAGGGTTCTGGTTAGAAACCCGTGTGTGAGTTGTAAAAGAAGAAAACGTTACTTTTATCTGCAGAGTCACCTAAAACAAACTTCAGGATTGGACGACACTGGTGAAGTCTGCACTCACCGCCACCTTTATCTGTTCTTTCTCCCAGTGAAGTCCATAAATCTATGAGACTGTTCTCCTGGGGAACAAGCGCCTCCCTCTCTTTTTTATCGGCCAATCCCTTCCCTCTCTTACAGAACTTTTTGCTCCCCCTTGTACTAAGCCAGCAGATTAAGCTCTCAGGATTCCAGTTTCTTCCACTTGGCCGTCCTGTCACAGCTCCCCTTGCCTGGCCCCTTCACTTGATCGGGTAGCCTGGTTCACTGTGTCCTTAAACAACCCGTGTGCATGTACAGGAAAGGGGCCCCAAAGTGGGGAAGCCCATCTCTCCAAACCTTAATGTTTTTGGAGAAACAGGCTCACACTGGAAATAATGAGCAAGAAACCTGCGTATTCTAAAGATCCGTCTTCGTGCTTTTATTCCGCCACTTCTTTTAGTCTACCTTCATTCCCCATTAGGTAACTTGGGCCGTGACCATGTTATAAGATTCTATCTTCTTTGAGTAATGTTGTAATGAAAAGACAAAAAAAAAAAAAAAAAAAAAAAAAGCTTCTTTCACCTTCAGAGGCCATGCTTTCACTCTCTGACACTGGATGGTTTGACTACTTTATTAAAAAATTTTCTGCATAGTTAAAAAAAAAAAACAAAAAAAACAATGTTCAGTGCGTTACACAAATCTGGAGCCTCTTTCAGCGACACTGTCCTCGGTTTTATAAAGATAGAAAATATTGAGTTTAAAACTCTGCCATTTCATTATTTCAATGTCTCACAGACGTGACCTTACTTACTTTGACTAAAGAGATTTTATGCTATTATGGCGATGTCAATTAACAAAAATCTGCAGCGTTACCATTACAAGCTGTGGGTGTAATACCGCCATTAAAATAGTTTGACCACTTGAAAGTCTTGGCATAAATACACGGATAATACATGTTATGGAGCTGGTTTCTCTTTATCTGCCTATACTTTCATGGAAAAGGACAAATTTATTGAGTAATTACGTCATGGTTTGGTAGACTGCTCACCTAGTAATCTATGAATAATCACAAATCTAACCATAATCATCTTATTTTCACTCTATTTACCATTTATTTATAATTTGTGGCTCAGCTAAACACAATATTTTGGCATGCTCCTTTTTTTGGCCTCTTGTTTGGACTGATATTATCTACATTAGGTAGAGGCACGGTGAAATTGTAAAATGTATCTGGAATCTACAAACGACAGAGGCGTAACTACACAAGTGAAGTTACTGCGAACGCTGGATAAAAGGTGACGGAGGTAGTGAGATGGACCTTCATATAACAGGTCCATGGAACGTCATGTCTCTTAAACCATCTTGTCCACCTCTGTCACCAGGATGTTCTGGTTCAAACCTCTCCCACTAATCTCTTTCCATAATCTAATAATAAAATCTGTCACATATTCACTTAGTGATGTCACCACACAAGTGTGTTTTTATTAGTTCCAGTTCACGAGTAGTTGTGCCTAATTTGGCGTCAGCGCTTCGCAGAAAGTGAGGAGTCCATCTTTCAGCGCTTGTGAGCTCGGTTTGTTCCTCAATCCGCTTGTCCGCGTGTGTCATTAAACGACTGACCTTGTTCGAGGCAGGAAACAAAAGATTTCCCTGATGTGTACAGAAAAACATATTTTCTGTCGGTCACACTTTTAATTGCCCATGAATGGACCGCCCTAGCAGACACAAAGTCGCTTCATGGCCCGGTCTGACTACTCATCCCTTCAAATCTCTGGCGACCTAAAGGCCGCGACCTTGGCATCTGCCATCGATGGAAGAAGGAGACGCGAGACTGCTGCGTCACACCTAGACAGATGTCTCAGTATCTCCCCCGCCCGAGCACTCCCTGCCGACGAGTCTTGGTTCGCAGGATGAGTCACTGTACATGACTGTTTCTCTATCGTGGAAGTAAAACCGTGAATCTCGGAAACTCCCCGGAAGAGTCCTCCCTCACATGTAGAGCCAGATCAGCTGAGGCAGCGCTGGCGTGCTGCTGCGGCTGCTGCAGGTAGCATCGCTGCAGCACCATAAAGCCACAGTCCCCGCAGCAGTATCAACGGGTGGTCCGGCGCAATTAATCTGAACCACTTGATGTTTTTTTAACTGGCTCAGTCGCAGATGAGCCCCAAACGTCGGGCCGATGGTGCCGCGTACCTGAGTGGCGTGAGATTGTACGGGGTTTATTTCAGGTTTTTGGCGCAGTCAGTATTATTTAGTGTCCTTAGTACACAATTCCAAAGAGTAATAGGCTGTCAAAACCTTGGGCATGAATTATTCACACTATAAGCGAAATAGGACTTATTATGATCCCAGAGCCCATTGAATTTCGATAAATGGGACGAGGTCACCACTGTCACTGTCAGACAGATTAGACACTAACAGCTGGACCAACTTATGTAATTACATTTTGAATCCAGAGAACCGTGGATTAATGGTGATCTCTGACTTTCAAACTAGCAGTTTCCTGATGAGCAAGCCGCATCCTTGAACTGCTTCCAGAAGGAAGTGGCGACCCCAGAGAGTCTCCTCTCCTTTGTGTCGAACCGGGCCTAATAAAGATGGCTGCTGATTTAATCAATAGCAACAAATAATTAGTTGGCATAAATGAATGGATCTCTGCTTATTATTTCCACCTTAAACATTCCTTCACCTCATTATGAATACACAAATGCACCGGCTCCCCTTGTCTCACAGGTCTCCCTGAAATAAACCTCTCGCTGCGCTCACGCCGTTGGTGCAAATCAGCTGAAAGCGTGCTTTGGCAGACTCGCGCACACGACCTGCACGGTTATCGATTATTATCAGTATGGCCCGATCGCCACAACCAATCTCACCCCCCCCCACCACCACCACCACCACCACCATCCCCATCCCCCTCACGTGTTGCGCGCGACGTGAGTTCGGTGCGAGGCTGCTTTTCTCTCCCCTTCCTGTGTGTTCCCGAAAGCTCCTCTGCTGCAGACAGTCTGGGGTGCAGAGATGGTGGCCGGTGCGGGGCGAGGAGAGAGGGGAGGGGGGGCGGGCGGCGTAGCGGACGTGGCGGCAGGCCAGAATCAATTGGCAGTGTAATGAGATGGCTTTGTGCCAGGTAACCATGGAGCTACCCTCTTTGCCTGTCTACCAGTGTAGAGTTTAAAATTAAACTGAATGAATGAGGGGAGAGAGCCGGGAGGGGAGAGAGGGCAGGGAAATAAGGGTCTGAGTGGAGGGTGACAGAAAGAAAGAAATGGTAGGAGAGGAGGGCTGCTGATGAGGAACTGCGGTTATTTCCAAGCACTGCTGGGAAATTGAACTTGAGTCGTAATTTCAGAGAGGAACTGACAACACTGAGTGCAGAAATTCTGCTCCTACCCGTCCAGATGATTTCAGAGCTCTTCTGCTGACGTCCGAACCGAGCCGTCGGCGTCAGGTTCCCTCGCCTTTTCGGTCCCACGCCCGCGCTCTTCCTCCTGTCCTGGGAGACGTGTTCATTTCCAGCACGCGGCTGCAGTCCTTTCCTCCTCTCCTGCTTTGTCTTCATTGTGTTTTTCGCTCCCCATCTCCGACAAAGGTGCCACCTACAGTGCATACAGTTTTGGATGAGATCACTCGCATTTCACTTTGATTGGGGATTTGTCGCCGGTGTTTTAACATTTACTGAGCGGAGACGCGTTTCGGGGGGGGCGGCTCGTGGTGGAGATAAAGGTTTACCTCGCAGATGTGTCTGCTCTGGGCTCAGGAGCTGGTGGAAACAGGACAGAGCCGCGTGCTACACGCTGTAGCTTTCCACCTTTTTCAGAGAGGCCTGTCCTGATATGAACTTCGCGTTGACGAACAAGAAATCTAATTAGCGTAAGGGAAGCAGTATGTGTGCGTCCCTGCGGCGGTTTATCAGCCCAACGTATTTTCTTGCACGAGTATTTTCCGGCCATTACTTTTCCTTCTCTGTTTGTTTGTACTGTTAAAAGCATGTTCAGCACATGGTCTCATGCACAGCCACTCAATGCTGAAATGGCTGAGTGCACAGAGAGAGAGAGAGAGAGAGAGAGGGAGAGAGAGAGAGAGAGGAGACGAGACGTGGGCCAAGATGTCTGTGGTGTGGATTAATGGGGAGGACTGGAGAGAGGGTGCCGCAGTCGTGCGTGAGCAGAATATTTGATCGGGGAAGCCAGAGGAGGGAACAGCGAGGGACAAGCAACTGCGAGAGATCAAGCCGGAGGTAAAACATCCAGGAATGCACATCAGACTTGAGCGAAAGCGCGGTCGTAAATATGGCCGCTGTCCCGGGTCTCCGCCGAAGTTGGGCCACTGTGGGCATCGAGTCTATAGGAGGCCTCGGAGACAAATAAAAGTGGGTGGAAAACAAGCAAACAAACAAAAAAAGTCTGAGATAAATTATTACGCGGCCACTTGAGGTCTCCTTGGAACATCTGTACAGTGTGTACATCAGCTCCCACCAGAGAAATTGATCTTTTCTGCCTTTTCTGTGTGCAGCAGCAAGATCTATTGTCCTTAATCCCGCTGCAGGTTGTGGAATAGCAGCGCTTTCCCCGGCCCGGGCTGACCAGGACACACTCCACAGACCAGTCTGCCCAGTAGCCTCGTATGGGTACATTCATATTATTTTAAATGCAGGCAACGGGACCCGGCCCCCGGCGCTGTCGTCCCGCTGAGGGAATCAGAACTGCACAGAAGCGGAGACTGGTCTGGATAGTGTAAGGCGCAAATGAAACACAAAGAATGCTGTTTACTGCAGTGTGTACGGGCTGAGGAGCACCACGCTGGTCACACGTCCCGCTTCATCATGCACTCCTCCTTCGCCGAGGATCTGATCTAAACTCTAAGCACAGCCCTCCGACGGTCGTCGTAGACCCCTTTAACACTCGCGGATCCCATGTGTTTGCATTGTTTTGCACGTTGGCTGGTGGGCCTGAGGTGGGCATTAATATTTACGGTGCCCATGACTAGGGAACATAAATCACAACATTAAAACTGGTACAGAACAACCTCGCTCCAAGGGCTGATAATGTCACGGAGAAAGGATTGTGATTCTCAAATTGCGTATCGGATGTTTCCCCTCTCTTCTCCAGTTTCCCAGACTCTCCGTTTTGCTTTGAAGGGTAACCTTGTTAGTGGTTTTGGGGTTATGCCCATGTCACCCTGCCTCGGCTGGTTCCGAACCCTTTCTGAGTCTGTCACAGGCTTCTTGGCAACATCCTGAAAGTCAAACCTGTTCATTTAGATTCAGGTGGTGATCACAGAGCAGACAGCAGTCCTGCTGCAAAACAAGTATTAGTATTGTCCTGAACTTGTGGAATTTATTTTAAAGATGTTTTTGCCACCCCCCCCTCCATGCTCACATGCATGGCTGAACTGTCCTCCTAATATTTGGAAAAGCACGTATGAAGCATCCAAATGTGAAACAGTTTGAGCTCAGTGTATGAAATGGTGCTGTCTTTAGAGAATGGAGATTTGTAGTGAACATTTACATACAATAAAATTAAAATTCTTTGTTCTTTTTCTTAGTAATCTGCAATGACGTCTGTCCCGGGCACGTACAATAATTATTCGAGAAAGGCACAGATTTGTTTTTCTGGGTTTTTGCAAACCACGCTTCCCATCGCAGAGATCAGTCTGGTACTGGGGACAGAGGCAGCAGAAAGGGTTACGGCGCAGCAGCGCTCGGGGTTTTGTCCGACCTGCTGGCGTTCGTCCGTCATCGCTGCAGTTAACTGAGACGTTAATGATGGCGAAGGGTCCTCCAGCCCTGGTGTGTCTGCGTCGTGTTTACTGTGGCTGTCTGGACTCAGCAGCAGCTGACGGAGCGAAGGTGCCCACTTTTGCAGGAGTTCCACACAAGGAAACGTCTCCTCATGTTCTGATAGTAGCCTGTTGACACTGCGGCTCCGGCTGCTCTTCTTTTTATTCTTTGTAATACCATTAACAAACAGTCCGCCATTTTTTTTTTTTTTTTTTTGGTCGCGAGGGGCAATGAGGAGAAAAGTGCGGAATTAATTTTCAAATGGAAATAAGCTGAACAAAATTACAACCAATTATTATTATTATATTTCCACCTTAGGTACTTTTGCTATGTTTGCCCATATTGTCTTAATCTTGGCATTGACTTTGAAGGTCACCCTCAAAAATCCTCCGCAGCCCCGCCCCCAAATGACTCACGTGGCCTCCGTCGGCCAATCAGAGCCTACTAACACCGGGAGAGAAATTTCCATTTTTCCAGGGAGAACTCTGTGGCGTGGGTAAACAAGAAAAATCTGCTTAACGACCTCAATCAAAGTGCAAACATCAGACTTCAGCTTGCGGACTCAGATCCACCCATAAACCGGCCGGTATCGCCGGTCTGGGCTCGCTCAGCGTGAGGCATCAGCAAAGCTCGAACGTTAGTGGGATGACATATTAATATGGACCACTCCGTCCCGCGCGGCGGCGTGGCCGCGTGGGAGCCACAGCCCGCTGGCTGCCTTCCCCCCAGCACGGTGGCCCAGTAGAGCCTCTGGTGCACTCACAACACAGCTGTATGTCATTCGTCCGCACCGAGAGCCGGCTAATGGGACAAAGGGTATTATTGAAGAAGGAGAAAACGAGGGGAGAGATGCCCGCTGAATCGCCCAGCCCTCCCCTGAGCAGGACGGAGAACGCGGCTCTTCCTCTCTGCTCCGAGCTGCTCTCCCCCGGCCCTCAGCCATTTTGGAGAGAGGAAAAAGTAGCTGCTTTCTCTCTCCCTCTCTCACTACGTGGCATAGCTTTGAGAAAGCTTCGGCTGCAGTGTTTTAGCAGCAGAGAAGACACATTTCGCAGATCGCACTCGGGACATCATACATTTGCAGAGCAAATATTTCAGGCGCGAAAAAAAACCAAAAAAAAAACCTTTTGATTTTTTTTTTTTTCTTAGAACTGTTTTTTTTTTTTTTTTTTCCCTTTTCCCATAATTTTGCTGCTGCACTTTAACACGCGCTGTGACCTTTTCTTCAGTAACTTGTGCTCCAGTTTTGTTTGTCTGCTCAAGTTAAGTCTTTCCTCATTTTACGCAACAGAATGTAAGACAAAGGAATATGTCCAAATTTTGGCAACACCAGGAAGAGACAGAGCTGCAGCCAAAGATCCTGCTGAGATCCAAAAAAAAAAAAAAAAAAAAAAAAAAAAAAAAGAGAGAGAAACCAAGCAGAATGAAGCACAAAAAAAAAAAAACACCACCCTTTCCTTTGCTTGGTCACAAATTCCACTTTTTTTCTGTAGCCAGCTTTGCTCTGCAACTCCTCCTTACCGCATTCAACCTTTTGCCTTTTCTCTCTTGCCGTAGCTCTTTTTTTTAAGGCGATGTGAGGTTTTTATTTCCAGAAAATGGGCACTGGACAACGGGTTAGGAGGGTGCAACAGGGAGACAAGGAGGGGATGTTATGTATTTTTTTTTCCACTTTCTTGTTATTTGTCATTATAAAAATACTTTTATTGAGACCGAATCGCTCTTTCTAGTAGATTTTAGTCTTTGGTGCCTTTTAAGGGTGTGTTCGGACTAACACTTGTTAAAAATTGTGCGGTTTGGAGAACATTTACGTCTTATCTGACTTATAAATCGTCACTGTAGGTTTTTAATGAGTCGTTTATTTGCTTTTACAGGTTTCTGGATTCGCTGAAGCTCTGGCCTGTACTAGTTTGAAGCCTGACTACAACTGCTCTCCAAGGGTGTCTGACCATCAGTTCCAGTACGTGCCCTCCTGGTATGTTAGAGACTTTTCCCTTTTTCACGTCCAAATTTTTCCTTAGAACAGTTTTAATGGGCGCCGTGTGAGGTGTGGCGCTCTTCTCATTATTCCGGTGACAGTCAATGCAGGTAGCAAGTCCCCTCAAAATGATTTACAGAGGGTGATGGAGGTGAAGGTGTTTAGATTTTCAACAGCAGGCTTTTTATCTCCGACTCGTGTTCTTTTGGAAAATGCCAGTGCAGCCATGTTTTGTATTTTACAGGACAGCATTTACAGAAAGGTTGTAGTCAGACTATACAGTTGAGATTATTGAAAGCAAATATTTTCATATTTTATAATGAAATTATAATAAAAATACTAACGACGCTTGCTCAACTTGTCAACCATGTACCCTCTTATTTTAAATGAATGAATTAAATCTGATATTTTAGTCAAGGTTTATTTTTTTTTTATTAATTATTTTATTATGTCCACATATGAAACACTATAAAATCTATTTTTCTATTTTTGAAATAGAACCGGTCACATTCAAAGGCACGATGTAACAAACAGGATAATCCTTTTTTCCTGCCTCAACATGAATGGAATCGTTAATTTAGCCAACTATAAAGTTGTGTTTGTCATAAAATATCTTTGATGCAGATTCACCTTCTCCTGGCTTGTTTTTTTTTTCTTTTATTGCTGCATTCTTGCACATTTTCTCTTCAAATTTCGTTTAAATGTAGCAGACCTCAACCACGTGTTTCGGGGGGGTTTCAAGGTAACGCCCGCTGCCACAAACCCGTAGATCCGAACTTGTGGTGACTGGCCGCACAAGCTCGTATCTATAGGTATGTGTCCGCCTGGCAAACGCAGCGCCTGATCGAAACCAAGTGACCAAATAAAGATATGAGACTTTTGGAACGCCACGTTTTCTTCTCTTGTGCTCCAATGACTAATAACAGCTCTGTCAAGACACTCCCTCCCAAACTTAGCCCACGTGTCTGCTCTTTACGCAATTACCCCACCCATAGTAGGTGGGCTGGGCGCGTTGATACCTCTGCTTCAATGGAGCCATTGCATCAAAGCAGCAGGGCTGCTGGATATTCTTTTATGTATTGTTACGCTAACAGGAAACGGGCGTGATTCTAGCGCGATCCGGGGCGAACGTTCGCGTAGCCTGGCCGATTCGGTCCAAGCCAGCATCCGCGCATCTGTCCGTGGCCATTTGGTGTTCCGCAGGTTGAGGTAGTAGGTTGTATAGTTGAGAGTGACACCACAGGAGATAACTGTACAGCCTCCTAGCTTTCCCTGAGGAAACACGACACACTCAGGACGCCGGCGGTGGAACGTCTGGAGACGACGGTCTGGGCGTGAACGCGTCGTCTTTGTGTCGGGCTAGCTTCACGTCCGAACACAAATCGATTTATAAAAATAATATGAATACATATATATGTGTGTATATATATTTGAAACGACCCTAGTGTTATCGGCGTATTAGCCAAAAGGTTTGAGGAAAAAGAGATAAATAGATGAATCTATTCCATGCCACTAAATACTAACACTGTGCAGCCACAGGGGGAAGAATACAGTCTTGGCAGCCATTAATGCACAGAGTTCAATTTCACTTAACCAAAATGATATATTTCCTCTGTGCAGCTATGCGGTAAAGACACTGCTGTGATCAAAAAGCCAGAAACAACTTTAACTGCTTCGAGACAAGAAAGCCGCAGACCTCAGAAATCATCTGCGTCCCCGACAGCTTTGTAAAATAGAATGATTTATTCCCTTACTCCAGGCACATTGAAATGAATTTGTCCGCCGCCACAAGCGACGGGAATTTCTTTCTCTTTTTTTTTTTTTTTTTTTTTTTAGGTGCTCTAGAAATATTTTCTAAACTAAATTTAATTTGCAGATGTGTTCTGATGAAGGTTTGAAAGGGTGGAAGTGATTTTTTTTTTTTTTATTCTTCTTTTTAAAAAGGCCCGTGCCTTTAAAGAATTACAGTCCAGTTGCAGTGCTCCTTTTGTGCAGCGAGTCTGAGGAGCGAGCGCTGACGGTGGAGGGTATTCCTGCAGTGAGAGATTCGAAGCACATGGAGTGATCTGATGATGAAAGACTGTTTCCACTTAAACTCTTTGCTCTCTGTCCCAAGGCCATTGGGTTCGATGGAGGTGGAGTAAGGAGTTCTGTTGGCCAGAATAAAGCGGGGGCCCTGAGTGTGGGGCGGATTCTGCAGTATGAAAGAGCAAATCAGTTACAGTAGATACCACACGCGGCTGCGTTCTGCACCCCGCTCCCTACTTTTACAATTTAAAGCAAAGTGTTATTGCATTTGGATGGCGTAAACCATTTCAGTGAGGTCATATTTACTGTGTTCACCATAGTGATCTCCAAACACACAAACATGCACAAACACACGTGCGCTCTCCTCGATGTGGGGGTCTGAGTGTTGACCCAAGTCTTTGTTAACGTTTTTATAGTCGCTTCAGATGAATGTTGGATGCGCGCAGAGGCGCCGGGGTTGCTGGAGAGGAAATGGAAGTATAGAAAGGACACTTTGTAAACCGGCGATTATTATGAGGGCACGCACCGCTCCTGAGAGCACGTGATGAGTTAGCATGTGATGTTTATGATGCAAGGCCACTCATGCTTTGCGAGCGCCGCGCATCAAAATAACAACACATAGACGGCGGTGGGCCATTTGTCTGCGGATGAAACGGGAGAGCCCAGTCTCAGACAAAGAAAAAGAGGCGATTGTGTTGGACCACACAAGCCAGTCCCCCCGCTGTCACTGATCTCAACCTGTTGCGTTGTCCGTCAAATGAACCCTTGTCCGGTAATTCCCCATATCGCTCCATTTGCCTTCCTTTCTTCAGTGTCTTGTCTCCTGGAGATTTTGTTCACAAGAATGTGTTTGCTCACTGCAGCATTCAATACATAGAAATCACTTTTCCAGAAGCAAAATACTTCTATTTTAATTGTGTATGATCTTTACTGTATGTATCAGCATGGTTTTGTTGCTGTTATTGATTTAAAAACATTTGAATCTACTTCATTACGTTCGGGCTGTAATAGACTAATAAATAACAGTTAATACCTCAACTACTGTAACTGATAAAATGTAATAAATGTTAATAATACTTGTAATAATCTGCAAATTTTAGTTTGTTGCACAAGCAACGAACATCCTTATTTTGTTGAATTTATTTTTGTTAATTTTGAATCACAACAGAAAATCAATGCCTGACTGTTTTTCTGGACTTGCTTTTTAAACTTAACATGACTTCAATTTAACACATCATTGGTTTATGTTATGTTTATGAACCAACCAAGAATTTAATACGCTAGTCGCGGACTCCTTTATTTAAAAAAAAAGGTATTCATGTCTTTGTATATATAGTGTAATTAATGCTCGCAGCTGTAATCACTTTTCTGTTTGGCAGTCGGCTCTTTGTTGCATTTAAAGAGGAAGTGGATGTGAATTCCATGCAGCAACAATAGCTGAAGGGGTTTGATATCTCCATTCAACCATGAAAATCAGTTTCACCACAGGGATTTAACTACTTAAAACTGCTTAAAGTGGGAAACTTGCTATTAAACACATGTCCCGCACTAGTATTCTGATGAACCCAGGCGAAGCTATGATATCTATACATTATTTACAATCATCGATGAAGGCGCCCTTTATCTTAACTCCTACTTCTGTTTGTGGGTGTAAATATTTCAGCCTAAGTTGAGAGATGAGCTGAGAGCGCTGTGTGTGCGTCTGCCAGCAGTGTTCTGTCTCTGCATCATATTTGTAGTGGGTGTGTCTGAACTGCCTGCTTGATTTTTTTTTTTTTTTTTTTGGCAAAGCGGTGGACTTAACACTTAAGAGGGTTTTCCCCCATCACAAGTATATTTAATTTGCCGTGCTATGCTTCGGTTATCTAGAATGTATTTGATATGCACACAACGGTGATCTGAGGTCAGTCAAAAGGTCAATTTACCTGTAACGTTGGAAAGGATTCAGGCGATTTTTTTTTTTTTTTTTTGGGGGGGGGGGGGGGTAGTGCACCCTGAAGCCAACACATGACAAGCGGGCTGCCTTTCACGTTTGGATTAGGTTGGCTTATCCTCATGGACCACTTGTGGGTCCTCTGATGTGCCCTCCAGACCTCATTACTCTCCTGGATCATTTCTCCACATCTTCACACTCGAGGATCTCTGAGTGTAAAAAGCCTTCAACAAGTGATGGCTGTTGTTAACTCGTGACTCGTGACTCATCTCGGGTGGTGTCAACATCTGTCCGACTTCTGCATCTCTATTTTTGTGCAAATGTCATTCGTAGGTGGCCCGGGGACTTTTTTCTTTCCCTCCCCAAATGTGAGCCTTTCCGGGATGTAGTTTAGCATCACCATTAGCACCACCAGTGATCCCGATGGAGGTTTCCTCCTTGGTTGGCTCCCGGTGGTGGCCATACTGGTATTTTATTGTAATTGGGAGAACTGGCGAGGATTGGTGGTTTAATATGCCTATCACAAAAAAAAAAAAGAAAAAAAACACAAACCCTCACAGAGTTTGCGTAAAGTTTGCCCACATCTATTCTGCACTCTCGCCCCCCCCCAACCCCCCCTTTCTCTTTCAGTCTTGTCCCTCCCTTTCTCTCCCTGAAACTCACGCTGTAATACTCAGTCACTCTTGCAGACGGAGGGAGAGAGAGAGACAGGAACAGAATACCGGACTTGTCGAGTGGCGAAGGATTTTTCCCCCCACTTTCTTCTTTTTTTTTTAATGAAAAGGATCTTGAAAAGAGACACTGTAAGATAAAAAATATGATTACAAACCTTTGCTTTTCCTTCTGTTTCCTCTATGTCTTTGTTTCCTTTCCCACTTTTCCTTTTCTCTCTACCTTTGCTTATCTGCCCTTGTGCGCATACAGCGGCGGGTATTTACGCACTGTGAGTTCAGCTGTGGTGGGGGTGGGTGTGGGGTGGGGAGGGAAGGGGTTGGGTGGGGGGGTGGGGGGGGTGGTGAACGTTATTTTCCCCGTTAGCTGCTCAGCGTCGGTGCCGTGCGTAACGGGTAGACGGGTGGCGGGCTACGGCTTCGCTGCCCCGGGGAGTTGAGCCCGCGATCCGTGAAGCATGCGAGCGCAGGGGAGGGAGGGAACGAAAGGCACCGACAGACAGAAAGGTGTGATCCAGCCGGAGCGCGGCTCGGAGAGGAGAAGCTGTGACACCGATGGAGCCAAGGCGCAGCCAGCCAGACAGCCAGACAGACAGACGGGAGGAATAAGTTTGATAGTAGTGTCACATGGAGGGAGATGGCAACAGGCGTTACGCGCATTTTCCCCTTATTCGCCGCTCTCGACTGTCTCCGTCTTTTCACCCTCCATATCTGCGTTTTTGTAAAGGTGCTTTATTGTGGGCGCGTGTGCAGCCAGTGGTCTTTTTTAAAATTTTAATTTTTTTTTCCAGTGATAGGCGTGTGTCCTAACCCCCCCCCCTCCTCCTCCTCCTCCCTGATGTGACTTTTCTTCAGCTCTTTGCCGGCTGCCTGTCCTCTTCCACGCTGGGTCTCCGTCTGAACGCGCCGCTCCTCCTCTCTCCCGGTAAGCCTACAGCGGTGGAGGGATCTCCTCTTCCTCGCCTGTCTCGTTTTATCCCCCCCCCTTTTTTTTTTCTTGGTGCATTCTATTTGTCATTTTGAAAAGCATTTCTGCAACCCCCCTCCTGCCTATTTCCTTCATATTCTCTGATTTTACTGGGCGGGCATCTTTGCTGAATATTTTTCCTTTACCCATTTCAACCCTTTAACCTCCCACCTGCCCTTCCTCTCATTCTCTCTCCCTCTCCCTCTCCTCCCTCTCTCTCTCCTCTCTCTGCACATGGTATAGTCTTGCATGTCTGAGCAGCAGACGGCTAGACAGCAGCAATCTGCTACAAGAGCCTCGTGTGCTAGTCCGAATAATCCATTGCACAAAGCCTGATCTAGCTGCACTAAAACCTCCACTTTTCTCTGCAGCTTTCTTTTTTTTTTTCCTCCCCACCCCCCCCACCCCCTACAGATCTGTTATTTCAGTGAGGTCTGGCCACGTCCTCCCTTCCTCTGTCCTCCTGACTGGCGTAGACGCGCGGCGAACACTGCGGCAGCAGCCGCCTCAGCCGGCAGGGTGAGTGCTCTCTCCGTCTCTCCCTCCTCGCATCTCGTCTCGCCCGCCCTCCCACCAACCTTACCCGTTCCTCTCGCTCTTCATCTACCCCCCCACCACCCCCCAACCACCACCACCACCACCACCACCACCACCACCCCCCACACCCGCCATCCAGGTCTCATTCCGCCTGCCCGGCGAATGAGCCCCTCCGCCGTGAAGTCAGAGCTGCATGATTGACAGATATCGTTGTCAGAGGACTGACAAGCCTGCCGTGCGTGCTATTGTAATACGCCTCGCGGGGAAAAGCATACATGCTATGGCACTCTGGCTTTTTTTTTTTTTTTTTTTTTTCCTGTGCTTTTCTTCTCTTCTTTTTTTTTTTTTTTTTTTTTGAGCGAATGAAACGGATTTCTGCACGAGAGAGTCCCTGGCGGTGCACTTTCCACCCCTGCTGTCCTTGTTTGACTGGTAGGGCTGCGTATGTGCAGCATTTCTGTCTGTGACGGAAGGAGTCCAAGATTATTCCAACGTGCTCCGGCTGTAGCAGCGACAGGGAGGCCCGGGCAGAGCCGCTCTTATCAACATCATGTGATAATAAAGTGCCGTCTGTCTGGGTGTGTACGGCCCTTCAGCGATCACTCCAGTAACAGTGCGTAGTGTATGTGTGCGTTCTTAACATAATGAGCTTCGCAGTTTTAATGTGAGATGTTGCATGCTTGTTTTTTTTTTTTTTTTTTCCCCCCCCCCTTACTGCATCGCATAGAATGCTACGTCCGAAATACAGTGTCGCTGGCGTTTGATGGATGACTGAGCGCACGGGTGGTGGGCTTGACCCGAATTTTCCACGATCACACTGGACCGAGACGGCACGGCACAACGCCAGGGAGAGGAAGCCGCTATTGTCTGCCCCAGCCTCAGCCGTGGCGGTCGTGCGGTGAACGATTTGCTCCGCGTCGCGCTGGCAAGGCCCGGAACAAAACCGCGATCTGTACCTCTCTCATTCCCTGAGACCCTAACTTGTGACGTTGTGCTGTGATGTGCACGGGTTGGGTTCTTGGGAGCTGCGAGGGGCACTCACACATCTTTAACCTGAAGCTCGGGGGGTGGGAGTGGGGGGTGGGGGGGTGAGGGAAAAAAAAAAAAAATCAAACATGGCGGAAAGACGGAGGACGCAGTGCAGAAGGGGTGGCTCTAGTTTTTTTTTTTTTTTTTTTTCTTTTCCTTTTTTTTTTTTTTTCTCTTTTAGCCGGGGCATGAGGGCAGAGGACGTCAATTTGATCCAACCTCAAAGCTAAAATACCGTTTACGGCAACGCAAAGGGGAAGATTGTCGGCTTTCGTTCAGGATATGGAGGGGCTTGAAACCAGAGGCAGGCGCAGCATCTGGGGTGGGGTGGTGGTGGTGGTGGGGGGTACAGGAATGTGGGTATGGACCGAACGACATGTGACTCGGTTGGAGGGGTGTCAAGATTAGGTGGAGTGACACAGCAAGTAATTTGGAACGAGGTGACACCCACGATGGCTCCAGCAGGACTCGTGCGTACAGAGTTGTGCGTTCGGACTTGAATATTAGCGGCTGTTTATTCATGCAGCATTTCTGGGTTGTAATACAGAACGCAAACGCCCCAAATTCAGGTCTTTTCTCTCCCCTCTCCCCCGTTTGTTGGTGCTCTGGACTTTTCGTTCCTTCACTTGAGAGCAGCACAAAGTACTGTTGGGAGCGTGACATGGAAAGCTCGGTACACTTGTGTTTGACCTCATGAAAATCATCTCTGTCCACCTGGAGCACCTGCCCACGCGTTTGTGAATTAACGCGGCGAGCGGGGAGGCTCCACGCGCGACTGGCGGAGCGAGAGTCGCGGGACACTCGTAATAGTGCACAGCAGGGTGCCACCCCCCGCCAGCGGCAGGGGAACTGCAGCGACAATGAGCCGCAGCGGCGGCGAGCACGATGTTTGACTACGCGCTATTCACAGGGCAGAATGGGTGAGACGGTGGCGGGTCCAGGTTTTTGAGTCTGGGGACGGCTCTCTGCAGAACTCGCCTTTGTTCTGTCACAATTCATCAGAGCAGCAGCTTCATTTGTGGCCCACCCTCCCTGTATGAGCATCTACAGTACAGGCCAGTGCATGACCTTTAACACCCCCCCCCTCCCATCCTATCTGAGGTCCTTGTTGAGCTACCAAGGGGGCTTCAGCAGGATTTAAACTGTGATGTGCTTTGATGTTTTGTCCTTATTCTTTCATCTGTTTGGATGCTCTAATTATGCGGCTGAAGGACGGGCAGCTTTGAGCTGCAGTGCTAATTTAAGCTTAAGCGTTTTTAGAAGCATCACGTTGACGTGTTGCCATTTTTGGCACAATTTGCTCACGTCTAAAGACTTATTTTTCACTGCGGTCGAACACACGGTGACCTTTTAAAGTGCCTCTCATTTGCATGTTTGCCTGTTTGCCCCGTGCGTTCATATCCAGGGGGATTGTTTGTCTTTTTTTTCTTTTTTTTTTTTTTTTTTCCATGATTCAGCTCTTCTATGGTTAAATGGAGATGTGTTCTGGTGATGTCATCTCAGCTCAGCAGGGTTTCCCCCGGTGCAGCAGTAGGTCATGGTGTCAGAGTTTGTGCAGCCGAAACTAAAGAGGAGGGGCAGCAAAAACGAGGAAAAAGAAACAAAACCAGCGTTTTTAGCAGCGGATACACCTCTGGGCTCGCTTCGCCACCGAAGCGTTGAGCCACTCTGTCTGTGTTCACCTGCGGCCCGCCGCAGTCTTTCTAACTCATAAAATGGCCGACGGCTACAAATTTCTGCCTCTCCATACAGTTTTGTGCACTATGTTGTACACAGCTGGACACACTATGATTAAAAGAAGGAAAAACACACACACACACACACACACACACACACACAACAGACTTGTGACTGACAGCAAGAAACCAGATGTTATCCTTGACACGTTTCCAGGCGGTGAGGTCATGCAAGAGAGGGGCAGCTCAGAGAGCGTCCGTCCAGCGCTCCGTGTTCAGGAAGCGAACGACAAAACTCGCGCGGCCAAAAAAACTCGCCCGCTACCGGAGGGATTAACAAGCAAGAGCGCGGACGTCCGGCCCGCGGGCCGACGGGGACGCCGCACCACGCCGCTCGGCGCCTCCTCGCCGTTTAGGTCAGGGTGGGGGGGGGGGGGGGTATTGTTTTGCTCCGTAGACGCATCTGCTCGGTGCGTGCGCGGCATATGTCGCCGATCGGGTGTCAGCTCCGCGTCTTCGTCTGTCACTTCCAGCTCCTTCCCCTCCCTCTCCCGAAGGTCTCGGGCCTCTGCGGCGGGGGCAGGTGTGTCTGCCTCTGGTCCGCCCCCCCTCCCTGCACACACACACACACCCACCCACTCCCCCGCCCCTCCTTCCTGTCCCCCCTTATCACTGCGGAGCGGCGGCCCCGTCTGGGAGGCAGCCATTCCATCAGCCATTGTTGCCGCGGCGCTCCCGTGGGCGCTGGCACCGCTCTGCCCGACCCACCCTCTGGAAACGAGCGGCCCCGGCTCTCTGTGGCACTTGGCACCCCGTCGGCCCCGCTCCGACCGGGGCTTTCTATCTCTTTTTCTGCCCGGGCCCGCCGCACAGCGGTCCACTGCAGACCGCCGCCATCTTGTTTGCGCCTGTGCCGCTGGTCCGCCTGCCTGTGCTGCACTCGCACCGAACGGTCGGGCCCAGCCTCAAACGTGCGTGTCCCCGCTGCTGTTTTTGGTCCCAAATTAGCTCCATAAATACTTTGAGGCCATTATCAGTAAGGCTTAAGAAGAGCAGCGCTCATTAAGAGATATTAGAAACCAGACATGCGTCTGTACTGTAAGTGCTGTAGGAATTGTGTCATCTTAAACAAAAAAAAACCAAAATAACTGTTGCAACAAGAAATGTTCCTCTTTCTAATTGTTGACCAGACACTGTTTGGCCAGATGTGGACATGATAGACTTCCGTCTGTGAAATGAGCGTCTCACACGCGCTCACTTTCACTGCAAGCACATTTTCATTTTCACACACTGAAGATAATTACATTAAATAGAGTGTCATAAATTATTCAAAAATGTCTGCATTCTCACTGTGGGAACACAGAAGGCTCCACACGGCGCAACATACAGACATTTATTGAAGCGAAGTGATCGTCTTACAGCCTGGATTTGCACTTCTGTTCTTTGATGAACAACAAATGGATGTGAGTAGGTGGAGGCCTTCAGAGCGAGTTCAGAGGTCTTTGTTCCTCTCAGACTCTTGATGCAGAACTACTGACGTTTTCATAAAGAGGATGAAGGAAGCAAATTGTTCCTCGACTTAATTCAAGGTTGGGACAGATACTGGTAAAAAACAAAACAAAAAATTGTCGACATTGTTTTAAGTGAGATTGCGCTGAGATCTTTCGTAACTTTTTTTGTGAACTCGACGATGCCCCTTCATTGGCTGTATGGATAGTCACGCACAGCTCCGAAACTTTTTATTCAAATTTTTTTATGTGGATCTCGGTGTGTCTTTAAAGATCAAATAACACCGAGAACAATAAAAAAAAAAACCACTCAGGTTGGGGTCAGTTTGATCAAGGTCAAGGTCAACTGTCAACGCCCAAAAGACATTTATTAAAATACAGAACCAACAAAGCGATGGAAGAGAAGATCTCTGCATTTATGAATGTTAAACTCAAAACTTGAAACAAACATCTGATTATTGTTATAGCTGAACTACTGGTTGCATGTTAATACGTTACCAAGCAGATGAGAAGCAGAACTTTTAACCGCCTGTGTAATAGATGGTTGGTCGTGCAAATAAGTGAGGCTATTTTTAGATGCAAGAAATAAAAGAGTTTAATTGAATTTGTCGCGATTCAACACGAAGCCAACTTTTATTGCCGTTGTTATTACAGATTTAGATCTTCCCTGCTGTCGTGTAAATAAGAATGAAAGTCCTGCAAACGATTTTCACAGCAGCAGAGCAGACGTAGATTGCATGACACGGTGCAGTTTGCACATGGAATGTAAAGTCCCTCCGTTATGAAGACCAGATGTTGAAGTTATGCGTCGGAAGTCGATTGTTACTACTGGATAATAACAGTGACGCGGCCCAGCACCAGCACTGGTATTTGCAGCGCAGTTTGTTTCTTTTTAAAAAGCCATATTAAGTGTTATGATCTGAATTTCACTGAACAGTTGTCCAGAAAAAAATATATTTTTTTATAGGATAATAAAGGTCAGTAGATGTTCTTGAAAATGTTTAACTTTCTTGTGTTGTAATGGTTGAAACAGATCCTCTGGAGATTTGATTGTGACTGATAATCCAATGTTCTGTTAAATAAATGGTTTTTATCCACCTGTTAGACTCAGATGGTTGACTGAATAAGCTGAAGTAGAATTGATTAAAAAAAAAGCACACACAACAGAACATAATCATGTGTTTAGTGTCGTGTTTGGAGGTGCGATTACCTGAACTCAAGTCACTAGTCTGAAGGTTTTTGGTACATGTTGCACCCAAACTAATATTTTGGAAGTAGATCCACAAAGTCCCGACTTGACGTGCAGTGACCTTGAACCTGTGGACCGAACGAACTCAGCTGAAGTGCATAAATCCAGTTTAAAAGAGTTAAAAATGTATCCCAACTCTCAGAGGTGAGGTGGAGGTTAAAGCGGCCAAGTGACGTTTAAGCAGACATTAATATTGATGCGCCTGCAGTGCTCGCTCCATCCAGCAGATTTGCCGACGCTTTGAGAGGAAGGAGCGTAGCGAGTAAAATTACTATTGGAGCAAATTTCACAGCCACAGTTCAGTTTTTCTAAAGTTTGAAAACAAAAACAGTGACAGAAAAATGGATCGATGCTGTATAATAGTGCCTAACAGTCAGATGCCTCTCGTCTCTCTCTCTCTCACACACACACACATACACACACACAGACACACACACAGTCTTTTGTTTGGATTCAGACTGCATTGAAGGCAGATCCTGTGGTCTTTCTGAGGAGAATATTAATATGCCTGCTCTGGTCTCTCTGGGGATGCAGAGAATGGATCCTGGCTGCTAATGCACTGTCACACTAACCCCACTCTCTCTTCTCGCTCAGTTAGCAACCGCAGCACTGCTGCAAGAACGGAAAACTATTTACCTACACACACACACACACACACACACTCAGCCTAACTGAATTATTTAGAGCTGCTCTAAATTAGATTTTCAGGCAACATGCTAAACTCCCAACATGCATCTGCAGAATTACACAACCTGAGTTTGACTTAACTTTATTAGCATTCTACTACTATTTGACTACAGGCTTAAATCTACGCCTAACCTTTTACAATGGGCTTATTACATGCTCTATAACATTGTTAGACACATGTAACATTGAGAGGCTGCTTATCGACTTTGCACTATGGTTGTTTTCACATTCAGTCACAGAATATTGAGAATACTTTCATTTCTGAGCTGGAAGAATAAAAAAAGAAAACCTTCCATGCAGTATTGGGACCGTGAGATCACCATTAAAATCCCTCATCATGGTGTTATTAAATAAGAAATTCAAATAGAAATACTCCACAGATGTGTCTGTTTGCTGACATCCTAATGACATTGCAGCAGTTAATGGAAACCATCGTTAAGCCAGCGAGGGTTGGGGTTAAACCGGGGCGTTGGACACCCAGTCCTCTGGGTCCACAGTCCAGCCAGGTCTCCTGTCCTCCCAGGCTTTGGCCGGGGCAGGTGGGAAGCCAGGTGGACGGGTTGTAGGTGAGAAACTGTAGGTGGAGGACTGGGCTTCTAATGCCCTGGTTTCAACTGCTGATAGTTGAAAACTCGTGCACAAGCCTTGGAATCATCAGTGAAATAAATAAATAAATAAAAAAACACAAAATCACAGCATCGGTTCAAAAATAAAAAGCAGTAGTCTTAACCAAATCTTTGTTGAGTCAGTTATTTTTCATTTTAGTTTTTCAGTTTTGCGCAACCAAAGATTTTGTGTCAGAGTTTTTAAAATTAATTTTCCCACTTAATCATAAATATTTAATATTATAATTACATATTAATATGAATACATTTGAATCCAAGCATATAAACCAAAAGTAAGTGATTATTTTATAATATTTACACTTCAGTATCACCATCCTGTCCTTATATCACACAGTTATTTGTTCAGTGTTTACCTGGTCAAGGTGACCAATATTTTCCAACAATCTATTTATCTTTTTTTCCTTTTTTTTTTCCCATGCAACTTTCTTCTCCCGATTGTCTTCTTTATTTTCTGTTTGTGCTGACTGCGGTGGTGGCTGTCACGAGGAATGTGTCCTTCGGCCGTTTCACCTGCAGCGTGAAACGGATCACATGAACTGTTCCTGAGGTCACACAGGAAAAAGGGAAATCATCCAAACAATTCAAATAAGGGTCCAGAAGTGCATCAAGCATTGCTATAAGACTTTTTCCCTTCCTTCTCACATGGGTAAATAAGCATTTTGACTTGTCGGCATCACTGCTACCTGCTCGTGCTCTCTGCTGTGCGTCCTTTCATGCCTCTTTCTGTTCACTATTTTAAACACTCATGATGCTCTCATCATTCGTCACTTTTTCACCAACAGGAGCAGATCTCTCTGGCCCACTGGTGCCACAGAGATCCACGCTGATAAAGGGAAATGTAACAAACTGGGGCCAGTTTGAGCCTTAAGTATTTTATCTTCTCAGTACAGTTCGTTTCATCCGGTGGGACGTTGCCTACCCCCTGAATTGTGGTCTTGATACCAATCATCTAGCAAACTGGTGAGAAGCTGCTCGCTGGATAATCTCTCTTGTTGATGTTGATTACAAGGAGAACTTATCCAAAGCCTGATTCTGCAGATTCTTCAACAGGCATCGGTTCAGTTCACCGTCTACGCTGTATTTACTACAGAAAATCTTTTTTATCTCTAAACCGATCGGTGTAGTTTTGTTCAGTTTCATTCATTCCTTCTTTTTCTGGCTCTAAGCTGTGAAAGGAGAAAATGCAACACACCGTCTTTCCTTCTTCCCACAATGTCTCACTCCCCATCAACACAAGTCCTCTGATAATGAATGGCAAGGTATGATAATAGTCTTCAGGTTGCCATAGAAATGAGACAAGGGCCCTGTGTGTGTGCTTTTTTTCTCCCTCTCTTTCATTTCCAAGCATAAATGACAGATGATTGTAAGACAAACCCCGCCATCTCGCTGAGTTCTGCCCTTTCCTCATCTCACGTCACTTCTCCATCGGCGTTTCTTCCCTTCCTTTTTAGCGTTTGAAGTGATGTCAGAATCATCGAGAGTGCAGGTCAGTCAGCTGAGGGGATGGGGGATCTGCTCTGTGCTCATTTGAAATACAAACTGGCAACGTCTCCGAACCAGTCCGGGTCGGTAGAACGCTCCCAGAGCTCAGCAGCGGTTTTCCGGGCCACAAGGCAAATCAGGCCTCGCCCCTGCGTCGACTGTCTGAATGTCAGCCTTTGCGATGTTTTTTTTTTTTTTTTTTTCAGACAGCTGATCTTGGGGATAAACATGCTGCTGATCCAGACCGCCAGAGTCTCGCATCTGGAGATCTGGAACCATTCCGGGGTGACGGTGTCACGTTCGTGACATCAGAGCGGCGGGGCGAGACATGCATGATGCGTGGTCATGCCATCGCAACGAAAAACAATTCGTTTGATCTGACCCCCCCAGCGCAGTTTTCTCGGCAGATTCGGGGGCTCTGCTTGTGTTGTCGCCAACCCTTTGTGTGTTATTGCCATTGCTTCCATCATAAACAGACACAGAGGAGGTCATAGCTGAGGCAGCGCAACACTCTCGTGTCACCACCGTTACAGACATAGATCCTGAGTGATATCAGTCTTGATTTTAAAGGTGACTTCGGGTTGCGTCTTTCTCGTTTGCTGCGTTTGCGTACAGTTCATAAAAGCCAGCCGGGATCTAACGGACCCTCCCGCGCCCCGCCCAGCGTCTCTGGATGGTGGTGGGTCAGGGTGGATGAAAGACACAGTTTCGGGTGCAGTTTCGGCTCTCTCCTTGGGCGTTCGTCGGGCTTTCGATGACCTTCTGCTCGCCGTGGTAAAAATGCGCCCATATGTCAGGAATGCGAACACAGCAGAGAAGACCGGGGCCCGAAATCTGGCAGAAATGTTGAATATGTACAGTAACCACAGTGAGACATAAACACATTCCAACCCCTTATCGTGCACATGATTTAAATGATTTCCAATAAGGTTAATGAAGTGGCAAATGGCAGCTATATACATATTGTGGGTCTGTAATTGTGATGAATGAATGACAGTACATGCAGTAGAATAGTGTTGAAGGTGTCTATGCTCAGATGTTCATTTTCAACCAAATTAAATCACTTGTATACACTCTCACATCTATTTATATACGACCGTGCACGCGTATCCCTGTTTTGTGTTGCTCAGATGCCACTCTTCATCAGCCTGTTGCTCTCTCTCTCTTGTTAGCGAGGAGCCAGTGCCATGTTTTGATTCTCCGGGTTCTCGTAACGAGACGTCGCAGCAACTCCATCACAACTCTGACCACCTCCAACCCGGCAGTCGCGAATCGTCGGCAGGCGAGAATCGCAATGCCGGAGCTCGTCTCGGGCGCGATCGAGGAAACCCGCCCCGAGTTCTCTGGCGGACTCCGTCTGGACTGGGGTCAGCTGTGAGACGTCAGGAGAACAGTTCGTGCTGGCTGATCTGTCTGAAGACAGATGAGCCGATCAATAATAATGAACCTCTGATCTCGTATATACAAACGAAACCTGCTCTTTACTTCGTGCACCGCTGTGTTGGAGCGAGGCCTCTGTCTGCGTCAAACCGAGACATTTCACCTGAGCAGCTTTAGGAGAGAAATGAAACAAATAAACGACGGCAGTTGCATCTCAGAGAGCCTCGGACAGAGAACAGCCCACACAGCAGCTAGGGAGGGGGGGGGTGTGGCCAAGCGTCCTAATATCACCTCCACAATTCACTGCTTTCATGTTCATAAAGCCTAAACTTGCTCACCACGACGTCGAACACTTATTCTCTTACGGCAGGCAGGTCCGCAGCGCTGTGGCGTCAGAGTCCCAGCCTGGACTAACATTAAGACAGACCGGTGTCTTTCTGTCGTGGACCTGTTTTTCACAGGTCTATGTGGCCTTTGCAACCAAAGGCTCTTTTGGCTTAAGTCCACGTGGCACAAAAAGACAGCAGCATTCCTGATGTCTGTGGCTAATCTGAGGTGTCAGCTTGTGTTAACGCTGCACCGCCAAATTTGAGGGCACACAGGGCTGGGGTATATTAAAATCTCCCATCAGCAGCATTCCTCCGGAGGAGGGCGGGCCTGATGAGAGCAAGGGTCACCTAAGGTTGAACGGCGGTTGTGTGCCCGGGCCGCTCGTACTGTAACGGTCAGATCTACTGGACAGGAGGCGGGGCCAGAGCAGGATGGAGGGAAGGCACTTCAAAGGGTGTGCGCTCTTTCCTTGTCTGTCCTCATTGAAAGCGGCTAAATGAGCTTTGTGGGGGCTTTTGTTCCTGCTGTTAGTCGATTCAGAGACTTGACGGAAGACGCCAACATGGACAAGAGGTCATCTGGGCAGTTAATTATCTGCCTTACACGCTTCCCGCGTGTGACCCCGATTGGCCTATAATGAGCCCGAGATACCGGCCCGCCGGCACCGGGGGCCGCGGAGGCCGCTAAGCAAACAGCAGCCCGCTCGCCCACACCTGAACTTACTGTACGCGCCGCCACCGCCGCCGTGCAGGCGTGCGGAGCGCGCTCGGCTCGCTGTGAGGGGCACGGACAGGAATGTGGGGTCGGAGGTCAGACGGCCGTGCGCACACGCATGCCTACAGCACGGCAACAGGTGCCGAGCTTTTGGGATCACGATTTAAAAAAAAAAAAAAAAAAAAAAAATTTCCCTCTTGTTTTTTTCCTCATTTAGTAGAGCATTAGTGTTTTAGTCTAGTGTTTTTTTTTTTTTGCTTCAAACAAGAGCAGTTTTAAGTGTAACATCTGCAGAGAAAGAGAAGCTCATAGCTGTGGGGTTGGTAGTGTCTCAGGGAAATGATAGCTTTGTGCCAAGGTATTTCTTCTCCCTCCTGAGAGAGGCCCCACTATTCAGCAGTCTGAGGTCAACAAGTACAGACCATTACCCACAATGCCCCTGAATAGAAAAAAAAAAAAATATGCAGGGCTGTTCCTTTAAGATGGCAAGACAGGAGCCGCCTGAAAGCACTCAGAAACAGAGCTGCAGCCAAGATGGGAGACGGAGGGAGCCGGAGAAAACGGGAGCAAATTGAGCCCCCTTAGCCATGTGGAAAATGATGAATTTGCCTCCCCTTGTTTTTTTTTTTTTTTTTTTTTTTTTCCCCTGCGACACTCAAGTCGAACTTCTCCATGATGTGAAAGTGAGGGTGTCAGTTTGCTGATCGCAGGACCAGAGAAAAGGAGTCTTGTTGCTAGGAGAGGAGAGATTCAGTCATCTCTTATTGGCCGCTAGAATGCGTAAGATGGCCCAATGAGAGGCCTCCCCCTAGCAGCGGTGCAATAGTACAGTTACCCCCACATGCAGACCTGATTAATATGTCAGACATGTTTTATGGGTTAACGTGATTCAGGCGGGATGCATTGTAAAGACTGCAGCGGGGATTCAGTGTGTGTGCGTCTGTGCGTGTGTGTGTGACCTTATAGAACACACCAGGAACACTCACATGTCCCTCACGGCGCCTGAAGGTGAGGAGATGCCTCTAAAAGTAGAAAATGTTCACACACGTTCGCGCAGAGCACAGAGACCGTAGTAACGAAGTAACTGGAAACAGCGAGTGTGAACGAGAAACCGGATTCCTCACATGTACATGATTATCACGAGAATGCAGCACACAAAAGAGAAACAGGAGCGAGAACCTCAACTCCATTTCAGTCTTCTGATGTTACCAGAACAAGGGCTCGAGTGTTGTATGAAAACACACACAGACACACACACACACACACACACACACATTGGCCATAAGCTGCTAACACGGTGCGAGCTTAAAAACAAATCTATCGAGATATTTTGATGCAATTCTCGTCCGTCAGGAAGAAAGGGGGACGTGTTTATTTGATCTGACAGGGTTACCTCAGAAAGACTCCGTCTGTCGTCTAAAAGCAGAGACGGAGATTCAAAGAACAGCAAACATTCTCAGCTCATTCGCTGTCTTTTACCTGCAGGCAGTCAAAACCATTTTGTGTGTGTGTGTGTGTGTGTGTGTGTGTGTGTGTGTTAGGAACCCGGTAAGAGTAGCATACAAAACAGGGGCAGGAGGTGATTTTATTTCTTTTTAAATATATTAAATGATGGTCTCAACACAGACCTCTCACAGAAGCCGTCACATGATGTAGACCTGTGTTCATGCAGGGGTTCTCATGCTGGACAGTAAATTACATTTAAACAGAGAAGATGCGGCTTCGGTATCAGAATTGCCGACAGTTACGCATAAGATGTTCTCATTAAAGGTCTAATGAGTAAGAAGTTTAATCGCCTAGTCGCAGAAATTCCACCATAACGAGCTTTCCGCAGCCTATAAGAACCACTGAGGTCTCTGACTGCTCCAGACAGGCAAGGTTTCTACAGTAGCCTAGAAGGGACAAAGCAAACTGAAACGCGAGCCTGCGGTGCCCCTGGGTTCTTGCACTCCCTGCTACAACCACTCGGTGCCACCAGATCTCACACACTGGACTTTGACGTGCAGACAAACCTCTGTCTGGTTTCAGGTTGATCCGTTTAGTAGTTTTGAGCTTCTTCGTTGTGGGCTGTGGTGTTAACTTTGCCAGGAAGCCTCTGGGGTGCATTTATCGCTCTGATATACAACCACAGAATACTAATAACACAATCAGTCAGCTCATTTGTCATTTATTTGAATAAATAATGCAAATAACTGAATCCTCCATATGTGATTACTTCCCGTCACCACAGCTGTGACTCTCGTTGCAGCAGAAACCAAATAAATATGTACTAACAAAACTGATTTCATTCCATCATAATGAAGCTAAAATGAGGGTCTGATGAGTGTGTACCACAGACAGCACACAGAGATTCACTTAAATTCACCGTTCTGTCTCCTGAGGGTCGTGGTGGCTGTGACGTTGCGTCTCAGTGGTGTCGGACTTCAAACGTGTCTTGGATTCGCAAAATGAGACCAGTTTCCGGGCTATTTATATCACAAATAGGAAAGAGGATGAAAATAGAATGATGTGCCTTTTTGCTCCACAGCTGATCAGAGACTACTGCTCATCTGACAGTAGACACCCGAATGAAATTCATCTCCACATTAAACCAGTTTTGAGCCATCAATACAACTATTGATCATAAGACTGACTGTATAAATGAAGGGAAGCCTCCTGGGGTGTTCTGGATCAATGTTAAAATCACATCTCTTATTGATCACCCGAATGATCTTTGCTTCCCTGGTCATGCCCCAATGTCCCATTAAAGTAGCGCCACACGTGTCTTTGCAGCCGCTAATGCACACTGACAGGTCGGAGGCAGAAACACGTGTACAGTCACTTTCTGAGCTTCAGAAACATTTTATCTGGTCTCGAAAAAGAAAAACTGCTGGATTCAATTTGAAATCTCTGATTCCTTTTTGTTTTGAAATGGCTGTTTTCTTCTGTTTGGTTCACTTTTCTATGGAAATGGGCATCTGTTCATGGTCCACACACACACACACACACACACACACACACACACACACACACCTCGGCAGGAGGATTTGATCCCTGCAGTCAGTCTATCCACTGTTTCATTGTCGATCTGCCGCAGGTCGTGTTATTTCGTTTCTGAGCTTATGGCTTTTATTAAATCCCTCTGCCAGTTCACTCCCGAAAAGCACTTTTCACACATTGGTTCTTGTTTGTCTTCCTATAAAAGCCGATGTTACGTTTTCACTCTGTTCTGTTTGCAGGTCACAGGTTTGACCCCTCGTATGAGACCGCCTCTGTGAAGATGCTGTTCCTGTCTCTGCGCACATCACAACTGCCGTCAAGTTTCACAGCTGCTGCTTCAATAATAAAAAAAAAAAACAAACACAATCAACAAGACAAAGCAGCAGAAAAGAAGTTTTCTTAATTCTTTCTGCGTCTGACCGCACCTTCAGAAAAGGCAGGACGTGGCGACCTCTAGTGGAAGGTCTCTGTGTCTACACCAACACACGAGTGGAACGAACTTTTGGAGAAGCAACAATGACTGCATGCACTGGCCTGCTCCTGGATGCGCAGTAAATCATATTAATCTTATAAATGTGTTCTTAATTAAGCTTTCTCTGCAACGGCAGCATTCTAAAGCAACGTCTTGCACACTTGAGCCTTCTGCGGCAAGAGACTTGCGAATTTACCATTTTTTTTAAACATAAAATGTTACTGTAAAACTGACCAAAGTGGTGAATTTGGAGACAATAAGAAGAGTGAGGGGTGGGACTGCAATGATTGACCACATATTTATACATAATCACTGTTTTTTATTTGAAAAATACATTGTGTCCCAGTTTTTTGAGGCTTTCTGTTATAAGATTTTTTAAGCATTTAGACAGAAGAAAACATACAAATTCACAAAGCTCAGGCATTCATCATACAAATCTGTTCAATGTTCTAGAGTTTCATTCTCCAAGTACCACATCTATTAAAGCCTTCACATCGCACTCACAAAGCATGGAATTTCCCTCCTTCAGTGGATCTGACATTAGCGTCAGTCCGTTTGAGTGCAAGGTCACGTGATTAAAAGTCTGTAATATTCAAAGTTGACAGGACGTTTGACACTCTTCCATTAAAAGTGACCAAAGGTCACAAATGCAAAGTTCTTCATTGAGAAGAAAGAACATAACCACTCAAATCGCTTCTCGTGAATACTCTGTAAACCAAAATTAAAGCTTTGAGGAAAGACTTAATACATTTCAAAGTGGAAAGATTTCTGAATTACCTGAAGGAAAAAAAAAAAAAGAACAGTAAAAAAAACACAGAATTGATCTTTTAGAAAAGATTAGAAAACATTTGGCAGCGTTTAGCTCGGCACCTACGGTAAACACAGCATCAGCGACATTCAACACGCCTCAGTACCATCGGGAATATCTCAGGTAGGTGGCTGGAAATGTATCGCAATATAATATATTGTTATTTGGATTACGGAGTGGCCTCGTAAACACCGTGGAAGCCATAAGGCATGTTCACAGGCACGTTGGCCCTTCCCAGCTCCTGGAAGGTCTTCCCGTCCAGAACCAGGAGGAACGTCCCCTTGTCCTGGAGCAAAGGCAAAGGGTCACTTAGTGGAGCAAGCGGGATGGTCAGGAGGGCTTGAGGGGGGGTGTCTCCCATCTCACCTGCGAGGGCGTCAGCACCACCGAGAGGACTACACCATCATCCTCCTCGACGGCGTCGGGTGACGCAATGAACACGGGCTCTGACGGGTAGAACCCCGCCTGGTGCCAGACCTGGGGAGGGGGGGGTCAAAGGTCAAACCGGAGAGTTCCCATCGGAAACAAGCGACTGATAACGTGTGCACACACAGGCTTCAGACGCGCATGAGGCAGCTGCCAGCAGCCTGCTCGCTTTACAGACTGGAAATGGGCAGCAGTTAACACCCCATAAAACCACAGCATGTCATCTTTGTTTTTGATTTTATAGGTGTTGAGAATTAACATGTTAATTAGCAGCTTTTACAGCTCCTGCAGCGCTGAATTAAGCTTTTATTCCTGTTTCTGCTCGACAAGAGGCTCGACAGGTGATTTACGAACGCTCGAGGATCGACGAGGCGCCGCGCGCAGCTCCTCGAGGAGGGGGGGGGGGCAAGAGGCGCCCACCTTGAAGGTTTTGTCCTTCAGGTCCATCTTCAGCAGCGAGTCTCCCACCAGGTGCCTGAAGCCGCAGCCGTAGAAGAAGCGGTACGGCCTCGTGTTACACCTGCCGTAGTTGATCTGGGGGAACTCCAGCCCGCCTATCTCCACGAGGTCGTCGCCGTGGAGCTCCTCGGGCTGACAGAACACCTGCACACGCGCACGCACACGCACACACACACACACACACACACACACACACACACACACACACACACACACACAAACAGAGTCTCGGCTCCAGTCATCGCAGCATCACTGTTACCTGCAGACCCTCCTCCCCCCCTTCCTCCTCCTCCTCCCCCCCTTCCTCCTCCTCCTCCCCCTCTTCCTCCTCCCCCCCCTTCCTCCTCCTCCCCCTCTTCCTCCTCTTCCTCCTCCTCCCCCTCTTCCTCCTCCTCCTCCTCCTCCTCCCCCCTCCCCCCCCCCCCTCTTCCTCCCCCTCCTCTCCCCCCTCTTCCTCCCCCTCCTCCCCCTCCTCCTCCTCACCGTGTCTTTGTCGGTTTTGACGCACGTTGCCTGACTGGAGGGTCGTGTGTTCAAGTTCTGGCCCGTCGGCGTCTCGTTGCCGACGTGGAGCGGCAGAACGAACCGTCGAGGGAACGCCCGGGCCATGGAGTTGTACACCTGGAGGGAACAGCAGCGTCATCCACGGGCAGGGGGGCTCAAACCAAAGAGCACGAGGGTCAGACGGGGGGGGGGGGGTGACCTCGTCCAGGGCGCCTCCCGACTTGCGCATGTTCTGGATCAGGTAGTTGTTGATGGCCTGGCCGTTGTCCGAGCAGCACAGGTCCACCATCAGGAAGCCGTCCTCTTCGAAGGCGTTGATCTGGTGGAAGTTGGAGAAGGCCTTCGCGTGGTACTTCACCGCGCTCTCCTGCCGGGCACAGACGGTGAATCGGCGACGCCCTCGGCCCGACGGCGCGGGCGCCGGCCGCTCCTCCTTACCTCGCCCGTGTGCTTGTGGACCAGGTGGAGCACGGAATCCTGGGCAGGGTCCCAGTAGATCCCCTCGGACAGGGGCTTCCCTCTCAGCTTGCACGTGATGATCTTCAGCAGGTCCATCTTGATGGGTTGCTCGATAAACACCACGTAGTTCTCCGACATGGCTGGAAGCAGAAGGACGCCGTTACGGCTCCGCGTGGGCGGAGCCAGCGCGAAAAAGCCGACGGACGAGACCGACGCACCGAAGCTGTGGTAGTAGGAGGGGTGGGACTTGTCCTTGGGCGTGATGGAGCAGACCACTTTGGCCCCGTGCAGAGTCTCCGAGGCCTCGGCCTTCTCGGGGGGGACGCTGATGATGTTGTACAACGCTCCTGACACACGAGAGACACCCAGACGTGAAAACAGGATCTGGACGACGTCTGGGTTCCATGCGCTGGAAGTAAAAACACACCAACCCTTGGGTCCATAGGAGTTGCCCATGTTGTAGGAGGTCCCATCAGGGTCATAATGTGGGTGGGCAGTGGCCCCATTCACAGCGATGAACTTGCTCCAGTCCACCTACAAACATAGGTGTGATCAGAAAACTACATGTATTCTAACCTGTGGAAGCAAACTGCAGTGAAAAAGTACCTTTCCCAAACTTTCCAGGTTTTCCGGGTCCACTCTGTGCATGAAGTTGGTCTCCGTGCTGACATAATAGTCCCCTTTGTATTTGACAAAGTTCACACTTGCATTATCGGTGGGTTCTGGAACACACAGTAACAGGATTACTGAGGCCTGCAGGACCGGAGCGACAGTCACTTATTAACCTCTATTTATCCAGCTAAAATGTCCAGGGACAAATTCCCATTTCCCAAACACGGCCGCTCTCTCTCCACTCACTCATCATCTCAAAGCGAGACAGGAAGCGCTGGAAGAAGTTTTTGCAGGGGTCGGGCAGGGCCAGGGTGCCGAATTCCGATACGACGATGCGGTCGTGCTCGCTGTTCTTCTCGTAGGAGTCGCTGCGGAGGAAGCGGCTCATGTACGTTACCCCGCCGTCGCTGATCCTGAACTGGTGCAGCATCGCCATCCCATCAAACCAGTGGTTGTAGCTGGGAGGAGATACAAGCAGACAGCTTTAGGACCCCCCCGCCCCTCCTCCGTGCTCGTGCAGCTGTACCTGCAGGGCCTTCCCAGAACTCACGTTCTATTTCCGAACTCAAACTTCCCGGGGCCGTTGCGCAGGAGGTTGCCATGGATCCAGGAAGGGACGGTGCCCTGCACCTCGGTGGCAATGGGCTCGGGGGTCTCTTCTACAGTGCTCACCAGCGGCGCTATGGTCTCCAGACCCTTCAGGACCGGGCGCTCCTTCGCTTTCGCCTCTGCAGAGAAACACAAACTCGCAGGGTGTTGCTCCACATCTGGAACATGGCGGCGCGAAGCAGAACCTCGCCGGAGGAAGTTGATGTCTTCCATCTGGCCCGGTGTGGGTTGGGCTGGAGCGTCCAGCCAGCCAAAACCATGACGGCCCCTTCTCTTGACTCGTGACTTAAGTTACAGTCACACACACCCAAACAACAGCACGGCACACACATGCCACCCGGAGACCTAAACACGCGTCTTTACACGGATTTATAGCGCTACTCCCCAGTTGAAATGACGCATAAGCGCACCGCGCATCGTCCCTTTGGAGAGTTGCTCGGGGCTTTTTATTTTTTGCATGAAGTTGCACCATTATTTTCTTTACATCTCTTCCCCGTGCAGAGGAAGTGTGTTGGTGTTGCACCCTCTCTCCAAAGATAGGTTCCCTTTGAAACCCGACACGTCTGCAGAGAAGCGCAGGGAACACTTTGTACTACGAGGAAAAAACAAAACAAAAACAAGTCGCGATCGGTTTAATTTGCCCCATTGACCAAATTTGCGACGAGAGACGAGCGCAGACGCGGACATCGGCTTCGCTCGGTGATGTTGGCGGCCGCCGCATGCGCAGGTACATGCGCGCCCCCGTTTATTAAAATGCACAAACACCACGAAAAAGTGGGTTTACCTGGCTTGCGGAGCTCCGAGTGAGCCATGTCGACGGTCGGGGGAAAGATGAGGGTCTGCGGGGATCGGAAACGACGCGCAGAGGCGGCGGCGGCGCGGTTACATAAACAGGCGATCCATCTTTATTCTTTTCGCAGGATGGCGAGGGCCGGCCCGGGGTGGGGACCGTCCCCCTCTGTCCTGGGAACAGAAACCTCGCAGCCCGGTTACGCAAACGAGGCCGTGGCATCTTATTTTATTGTCGGATCAGATCTGTTTTGCTATTTTAGGAGGGGGGTTCGGTTTCACATCTGCTTTGCAGGATGTTTTTCTTCTCGCTAACTTCCTTCCTGGCTCCGCCTCCTCGCTCACCTGTCCAATTGGCCCCGCCCACTTCCTCTTGGCCTTTGCAAACTTTCTGCAGCAGATAGGCTTCTGCAACCTCTGTGATCATCGTTGGTTCTCTTACATTACATCAAATTAGACTGCTGCCTTGGATTAAAGCCTAAATGTCACGATACAGATAAATAAAATATGTCACTTATGGTGTGTTTTGTGGTGAATTGAAAGGAAATGGAATCATGTATCTGATGCATTAATAGATTGTTACTGAGGTCAAATAAATTGAGTGCTGTTTCCAGTATTTAGATTAAACAATACCAACTTTAGTGCTAAATTTTAATGCAGTGGTGCAACTCCTTTGAAGATAACACAATTAAATATAGGGGGGAAAAAAAATCTAGTTGTGTACTAATTTCTGGAGCATTTTCCAGAGCAGCTGTGTTAACAGTTTACTTGAAGACACCTAACAGCTACTAAATCTGTCCCTCTGGTCCATCTGCGTCTCTGGGCTCACACACTGATCCCCATAATCTTTGTTGAGGGATTAAAGCCTCGTCCAAGCGGAGGACACAGTAGGATCCTACACCCGCTCAGGTAACGTCGTGTCTGCGTGTCTTCTGCCTTTCTGCTTTTACAGTGAATATTTAGCACCAGCACGAGTGAGCTGAGTGTGTTAGTCACAGAGGAGGTTAAACACAGGCACGGTGTCATAGTTTGGTTATAAGAAGGAGAAACAAATCGTCAATCATCTGCTCGAGTTTCCAGGTTACCATAGGGACAGGTTGTAGTCTAAACTGTTATACATTTTTTTCCCAGAACAAAATTGCATTTATCTAATGTATCCTTTCAGTCTGACGTTGCCATAAATCCCACAACTCCCAGAGTGGGATAGAAATGACTGCTTTTTACTTTAAATGATCAGATTTGGTTCTGTAATGACTCTAGGATCTGTTATGACCTCATTACAACTGCTTTTAATCAAAACGACCTTTTCTGCTTCAAGTTGTGTTGATTTTGGAGAGAGGAGAGTCAGTAAACGTGGCGTGGGTGAGTTGTTTTTTTTTTTTTGTTGTGTGTTTTACCTTGAGCCAATAGACTCTACAAACTACAAACAAAGGTGAACTTTTGCACTTTTGTTCCAGCAGGACACATCTGACCTACAGACAGTGATGCCAGCTACAAAGACGTCCAGTAACTGGACTTTATCCGACGTTCTTTATCAGCGGAGGGTGCTGGGGGCGGGGGTGCTGCTGGCGTGGCTGATCCTGTTCCACCTCCTGGTCAACGTGTGGCTCCTCTGCATCTTCACCAGCCTCCTGGTGGCCCTGGGGGGCTGGCTGGGGTCCCGAGCTGTCCTCGACGCCAACAGCCTGCTCCACTTGGAGCACTTTCTGCCTCTCGGCAACGTCGGCCCGCCTCTGAGTTCGCCTGAGCACGAGTGGAGGTTGAACCACGAGATCCACAACGCCGTCCACAAGGCGGTGCGGGACTTTGTGTCCTCGTGGTACCGCACGCTGCTGCCGGAAGCGGAGGGCGAGTTTGAGCGCGCCGTGTGCAGTTCGATGCTGGAGTCCGTGATGGAGCTGAAGGAGCGTGCGCGGCGAGTGGACAGGAAGGCCCTAGTGCAGCAGCTGCTGCAGCTGTTCGGGTGTCACCTGCAGAGCTACATGGTGGCCCGGCAGATCCAGTCCACTGAGAAGGAGAGCTTCGGCCTCTGGAAGCTCTACAGCGAGGTGGACACCCCTCATCCAGCTGTGAAGAGCCCCACTGAGGAGCTCAGGTACTCCAGAGCTCTGGTCAATCTCTTCCTGCACGTGGTTGTTCCGTATCCTCAGATGGAGACCAGAACCGGAGGTTACATGGTAACAGAGCTCATCACCTGCAACGTGCTGCTGCCGCTCATACACAGGGTCTCCGACCCCGACTGGCTCAACCAGACCATCTTGGACATCATCACCAGGTCCAGAGAGCCACAGGAGGTCAACGTGAATGAGATCCCAGGAGATCCGCTCTATAGGTGTCAGAACCAGCACGAGTCCTGGAGCACGTGTAGGTCCCAGTCCACTTTGCCAGATGGCGTGAGCAGTGAGACCATCCCCGAACTGGACGACGCACAGAGCTGGACCTCACCCTGCGACAGGGATTCTTCCCAGAGCAGCACGTTCAGCCTGGTGACTCCTGGGAAACCGGAACGTTACAAAGTAAACTGCTGTTCGGTATCAATGTCCAAAATGGCTCTGTCGGACTCGCTGCTTCCTTCGGACTCTATCGATGAGCTGACAGGAGGGCTTTGTGACTGCGGCCCTCCAGCCAACTTCTGCAGCCTCACCTTGAACGACGAAGAGGACTTCGGCTGCTTTGGTCCTCTCAAAAACCTGGGGCCAAAGGCTGTGGCCCCCATGGAGTCGGCAGGTGGCGCGGCCCCCGAGAAACCCACGACTCCTCCTTCGAGAAAACCCTGCGTCACCTCCTACAACTTCGATTCGCCCGCGCACCCGGCCTCCCCCATCAGGATCCAGAACGTGCACGTGTCTGGCACTGTTGCAGCGATGGAGCAGCGGGGCTCCAGCACGCATCCGTACACTCTCTACGCCGTGACGGTAGGCTCGGAGACTCGATGAGTGTCTATGAACCCCAGCCGATCGCGCTCGTCCTCTCTAACAGTTCGAGAAGGCGTCCGAGGATGGAAACGGTGGCGCCCTGCAGCGAGTGTCATGTCACACCGTCAGCCGCAGATACAGCGAGTTCCTCAACCTGCAAACACGTTTAGAAGAAAAACCTGAAGTCAAGAAACTGATCAAGAGTGAGACATCGTCTCCTCACGGATCTTTCAAAGCTCAGTCTCCCAAGTCTGACTCATCGTTGTTTCTTATCAATTTCAGATGTGAAAGGCCCGAAGAAAATGTTCCCCGACCTCATGTTTGGAAATGCAGATATCGACAGGGTTGAGGCTCGTAAAACCCAGCTGGACACGTTCCTTCAAGTGGGTATTCATTCATTGTGTCCCCCCGAGTCGCTTCTGTGCTTTTCTGATGTGACGTTTGTGTATGTTTAGCAACTGAGCAGCATTCCTGAGACGTCCAACAATGAGGACATGCAGGAGTTCCTGGCTCTCAACTCAGATGCTACCACGTACTTTGGAAGAAAGCCTTTTGCCAAATCAAGAATTGATAAAGTAGGAAGATTTCTTTATTTTATCAAAATGAGCATCCAAATCTATCAACAGTGACAAAAGCCAAAGGCTTCTTGTCCAGAGATTTAATCTATTTTTCCTCTCTTTTTCTGTCAATTAAGATGATGGAAAATGCTTTCGACACATTGAAGACAGCTTTCCCAAATCCAGACCTCTTCAGTCCAGTTGAAGACTTTGAGACCGATGGACGAACAACAGACAGCAGAAAGTATAGGTGAGAGCTTGAGCTTATATTTACAGTCTCATTTAGACATATAAACTTTTGGTTTTGTGCAAACAAAACAGGAGGTCGATATTCCCCAGCAAAATTTCTCCATCTCTCAATATACCTGATCTGCATCCTAAAGTGACATACTGCTTCAGTGAAGGCAGCACTGTAAGTAAGAAAACCATCTCTGATGAACGACAAATGCATGTTAGATCCAGCTTTGCTTGTCTGCAGGTTCTCGGTGGCATGTCAGTGTCGGACCTTGAGCGCTTTGTTGAGCAGCAGGAAAAAAGATTATGTGAGCCGGATGGGAAAAAGGCAACCAGGCCAAATTGCGAAGAGTCATCCAAAGAGAAGATGGAAGCAGGAAAAACACAGTTGACAGGTTGATAGTTCTTGTGCACGCTTTTCAGTGAATTCGACATGCAGTGGCAGAACACCACCGCTAGGGTGCAGCAAAACTCCGTGTTTGGCATTGACGCTCTGTCCCCCCTCAGATGTGGATGATCATATGATCATATATCATATGAGGCATATTTAAAGCTTTCCTGCTGTGTGTGCTGCAGATACAGCTGTGGCAGATGTGGCTTTGAACATTCTTTGTCTGCTGATGAAAGACCAGTGGAGCTGGCTGTGCACAGAGAACATACAGAAAACCATCAGGCTGCTCTTTGGTACCTTCATTGAGAGGTAGAACCGCCTTTCAACACGATCTCCATTAAATCCGAAACATCCACGCGTCTACATTTATGTGCTTGCTGCTGTTTTCAGATGGTTGGACGTAGGAGTTGCTCGCCTCACCAGCGCCCCCTGCTGGGTGATTTACCTGCAAGTGCTGCAGGAGGCTGTGTGGCCGGGCGGCACACTGCCCGTCCAGCCACGGCCAGAGCGCAGCGCTGCACAACGACGGGAGGCCAAAAAGCAATGCCTGGACTGTATAATGCAGCTGCTACCAGGTCCAACACTGCTGCTGGTTTCTTCCTTAAATCCGTTTTTTTTTTTCTGCTTTTGTCGTCACACACCCCCTCCTCTCTCCCCTGTCTTGCATGCACAGAGAGCATTACTGACATGTTGGGAAGTGATAAGTTCAGACTGAGCATAGAGACGATGCTGGAGTCTTTACAGGACCCTCAGATAAACAAGTGAGTGTGCTGATGGGACTACGCTAGTGATCAATTAGAGCTGACTACCAATAATAACAATACGAAAAAATTATGTTCAGTTTTGACATTAGACCTGTCGATGGGGACACACAACAATATTTATCCTCTCCTCAGTGTTGATAACACAAATATTAGCATGTTGACTTTGTTATGCACCACGGATCGTCTGGCATAATCTAAGAATGTAAGCAGGGTGTAACCAGTACAGGCTCTGGTGGGAGAGGTGAAAATGGGATGTTGTAAAGTTTTCATTGCATTGGACCACATGATGATTGGATAATTAGCTTCAACAATGTGTGCTAGACCGAGGCTGTGTCCAGGTTTCTGGGGAAATATGAAGTGTCAAAGATGACAAATTGCACGAGCAGCTCGTGTTATGCGCTTAATGATATTTCAACACACAGAATCAGACATATGTTGCCGCTACGGATGTTTCCCGGCATTCGGCTCATGGCGTACGTGTGGTGCAGTAATCCATATTGTCTGTCGTTCGTGTGATGATACGCAGGCATCTGATCTTCTGCATCTGCGACCTGCTGCTGGAGTTCCTGATCCCGGAGTCATGTGACCAGGCCTTCCAGAAATCGCTGCTGCAGAGCCTGAGCAGAGACCCCGACAAGGACAGTCATCACACGTGATCAGGATGTGATCACACATTTTTATGTGTGGATTGTTGGGTGGAGGCAGTGCAGTTTTTATATTGCGCCTTATATAATCGGAGTTTTACTGTCACATCTGTGTCAGGAGAGTCATGGAAATTTCAGAGAATGGAGCCGCGTGGATGAGGAAATCACACCGCGAGACGTTTCGAACAGACAAATGTGCAGCTTTATCAAAATAAGCAAAAGGTTACGCTCGGATCCATCAGAGCAACCGAAGCCGTCATATTAGTCCATGTGCTCAGCTGATGAACATTTTCCATCTGTTGCAGCTTAAAGGAGCAGGCTCGTGCCAGCATTTATGTGAAAACACACAGAAGAGTCAGAGAGGACGTACCCGTTCCACGTCCAAGATGTTTCAGAGCAACATGTTGCTCAAGTGGAGTTTCTGAGAAACCAACGCCTGACTGTTGGCTTAAGCCTCCGCGATTAAAGTGGAAGTTTCAAAGTCGTGCGCGAAGCACGACTGTAAAAAGACCAATCGATTTCAGACGTTATCAGCAGAGATCTCTAAAGAGCTCGGTATAAAAACACTGTTGATTTGTTGAATCATCCATCAACTGCAGTGATGAGCGGAGGGAAATAACCACCTCTGTTTTAGGGTTCATTCAAGTCGAGTTAAAGTAGATCTTTAACTTCTGCAACACTGCAAATGACAAGGCTTCAAATAAAGATAATCTGAGAACCTTGGCGCTGGTGCTGATAATCACACGTGTTAAATCTGCATCACACGATGTTCGCAAGAGCTCAATGTCAGTGGCTCAATTTACTGCCTCGGTTTCAGCGCGCAGCTCCGAAGACTTTCATAAATATGACACGAGGAACATTCGGCCCGACTCACTTCCTTTCTCATGACATCATTGGCTGATCCTGGCGGGCTCCCACCTCTTGCCTCAAGCTCTGAGATTTCACCGGCCGCCTCAGCAGGCGGAACGCTCCATCTGCGCCGACGGTGGGCCCGTGCACGTCAAAGTCGAGGCAGCTGCGTTTGCGCCACAAATCTCCCGTCGGGACAAACATCTGTGAAATTTCACAAGTGTCCAAACGGCGCGCGCAAACTCACATTTCTCAACTACCAGTTGTGGATTTAGTCATTGTCTTCAACTGTGAATTTACAGCTAAGGGTTTATCCACTTGCGCTGCGATCAAGTGCTGTAAACGGTGATTTACGCGTGCGCTCAGTCTGAGCGTCTCTACTGTAGGCGCGAGGGAGATCCTTCATTCTGATTCTCCCAGCTTGTTCACCTCAGAGTCCATGCTGGGATCAGCTCCAGCCCCCCCCCCAGTGACAAACAACAAGCTCCGACATGTGAAGCAGGGATCGCCCGAGACTGTTCGCTTGGCTTCGCTCGGAGCCGGCCAGATACGAGGCCCAGCTCGCGAGCGTCGCTGCAGGTTGACGCCGGCGAACATGCCAAGGGGCTGCCAGGAGCGGCGCTTTCCCCCTCGCTGACCGCGCTCGCTCCTCGGTCTACGGCCCCCGCGGTCCAGTAAAAACAGACCCGCGACTGCATTACTTCTTGCATCTGACTGTGAGATGAAGTCAATCTGGTTCCTGTTAGGGGTCTGGAGCCCCGAGCATGTGTGCACTGAGGTCTTGACAGGCCCGGCACCTCACCACAGTCAACTATTCCCATCTAGTTACACTTAAAATGAGTAGGTTTTATGAAAAGCAGCATATTTAAGGACCATTCAGCTCCAGTGTTGGCTGACCCCGCCCGTCATGATTGTTTCATCACCAGGCAGACAGGAAAAAAAAAGAAAAAGGGGAGAAAATCTGACATAAATATAGTCAGCTGTGCAGTGTTGTTGTTTTTTTAAAAGGCTCTCAGTTGTGACACCTCGGAGAGGGGAGGAATGCAAAGCGTGATCAGACCTCTTCCTGCCCTCGCCTCGGAGCAACTGGGTCAAAACCGTCACCCACCCGCTCCTCTGGTAACTGTTTTTTTCCCCCCTTTTCGGATGACTCACCGGGTTTGTCAGCACTTTCGGCTGCGTCACCGGCCGTGTTTTCAGGCCCGCAGCGGCAACGGGAACAAAACAGGACCAGGCCCTGCAGGTCGCGCTGAGAAAAACAGCTCTGAGGCCATGAGGCGACGCTCCGGCTCAGACGTCGTGGGAGCTCCCTCCCTCGGAGATGCGAGGATTAAAGGCCGACAGGGTCCGGTTCATGTTCTGATAAGGCTTGCCCCCAAAACAACGCTCCGTTTCTGGGGTATTTGCTACAAAATCTTGGACATTCCTCACCCAAATGCTCCAGCCCCACAAAACTAAAACATGTAACTGTTCTGTAACACAGCCGTCCTGTTTTCTGACAGCTTGGGATTTATTTACGGCTACTTTGCTGTGAAATAACGCACATGTGGCCCCAGTGTTTCCTCCTCTTTTTTATGTTCTTCACAGTTTTATCTCACGCTCTGTGAAACTGACACGAAATCCGAGTAAACAAGCGCATAAATCCCCCGTGTCGGTGGATTTTCTGACGTATTGCGTTTTGCCGCAAAGGATTCTATCGGGCCCGGCTGCAGCCTGAGATTATTAACCGCTGGACAGAAGGTCGAGAAGTAAGTGACATATCGGGAGGTTTCTGTTGTTGCTTCAGCGCGCAGCTCTGATGAACCCGGCGAGGTAGGATCAGCCCGAATAATCAGAACAATATGTCCACATCACCTCTGTTTCTCATCTGCCAGGCCACGTGCGCTCGCTTTTATCACCATTGATACCATACCAGTGTCTCTCTCTCTCTCTCTCTCTCACACACACACACACACACACACACACACACAGATTAGGTTGCAGCTCCTTGACAGCAGCTGTGTCGGAGGTTATGAAATGAACCATGTCAGTGTGAATTCTGCCTTTTTTTTTTTTTTTTTTTTTAAACCTGCGAGTGGTCCTAAAATTATGCAACAAGCTTGTAAAAGGGGAAGATTTTCTCTCAACATGAGTTTAAGGTTGTACCTCAAAGGATCCGTGAAAAAAAAATGACGCCACCCATCATTTTAATAAGTGGTTTTTGGGAGCCTCGGGGCGAAGGCAACGCTTTATGATCGGTTTGAAGGTGAGACATGCTGATAATTCCGCCGCTCGATTTGTTCCATTCTTCAGGCACGAAGCTTCTATCCTTAACCCTTTAAAATACGCTGAAACAGAGCTGGAAAACAGAGATTTTCCGAAAAATGACACGTGAAAATATGATTACAATCATACTGTAATAGACAATATGAGGTCATTGGACAAGTAACAGAGCCTGAGTTTAGAACATATGGTTTAAGATAAGATCTGGGTGGTGATGGAGATATTTCTGCACAAAAGCTGCTTGAATTATGCCTTTGGAAGAGATAAGACTATGGCCATCGCTCCCACATACACACACGTCCCAAAGACTTTTGCTGATGATGTCATTTGGCAAATTGAACGGCAGATTTGCAGAGATGATAAATCCACAAAACACTGCTGTCAGTCATCCTCTCTAAGACACATAAGTAACCAAGATGGTCCCTAAGACCAGAGAACAGGGGGGCGGTGAATCATCCAGATGCTGCTGGATATCACGTGACCGTGAACGTGAATCCATGGGAGGGGTCCCGTCGGTACAGAGAGGAAAGTGGAAGTTTTCTTTTTTCCAACCCTTCTCTTTGGAAGCTCCTCACTCTTGCGTTTGTGAAGTGACCCAGGTGAAATGAGGTCTGATGGCTTTACGGGGGCTTTGGGACTTCTGGGAATTCCGTGTAATTGGATTTAGACTGTAACTGTTCCCTTGATGTGTGAAATGAAAACTATGGCATACCGGCAGGGCTGTAAACAGAGCTCAGCACAGGTCTGGAGGATGGCTTCCCTCATCTGCTCTGGCCTTTACGCGGAACAGATGATTTACAAAATGGATTTACACCATGTGTGCACGTCTTTTAAGTCTTATTAGAAGTTGTCCCTGATTAGCCGCAGCTCGGTCTTCCCTCCGCTCGACCCAACAGATTTCACGGGTATCAGCGCAAAACGTGAATAACGTCATCTCGAGAGCCGTGCCCTGTCTGTCTTCTGACCTAACTGATTCCAGTGCAACACTGGAGAGACCTTTGGAGGTTTCATGCAGCAGGTCAAAGGTCGGTCTAGAGACATTCTTGTGCATTTTCTGAGCTTGTGCAACCAAAATATAAATAAAACGAATGTCTGACTGCTTGGTCAAGATGCAACTGATGATGACGTCAGGTAAATTATAGTTCCATGTAAGGATGAATAGTTCATAAAACAAAATATTGAGAATAATCCGTGCAGGCACGCGAGTAAGTGATGGGCCCTGGCAACACATCAGAGCACTTATTCTTTAGGCTAGGCTATTACACCACACATTGCTATTTATTTACACGAAATAATTTGTGGTTTTAAACAGACCATGATGTTTATTTCTGGAAAATCCTGCTACAAATTAATTATACTTGCTGATTAAGTCCACAAAGAAATTCAACCCAAATCTGTTCTCCTCCTTTTGCCAAGTCAAATACCCTGAAAGCAAACACCGGCCTCGGCAGGACCCCCAGAAGGAAGATGATTGCATTATAGGTTTTGCTGTATATTTTCATCCCATGCAGAGAAGCAGAATGTGAGAGCTCGGAGTCGGTCTGACTGTGAAGTCAGAGGGTTTGTATGAGCTCTTGGCTCTGCAGAAGGGGACTTTCTGAAACCTGCAGCTCTCTACAGTCCTCTGGCTCAAACTCTGTCAAAGAGAAGGGGGAAAAAATTGATGATATCTGCATAAACAAGGAACAAACTCTCAGGACCATAGGCATGGTGTGAAGTCCCCCCCGCCACCCGCCACCCCAATGTCAACTGCTCCCCCACACTTGGACTTTGAACGGATTTTATGAGCTCATATCACCAACGCGTGCCTTCAGATTTTGGATTATACTGTATATTTAACTCGGTGTGCGCATCACTTTTTCCTCCCTCCGTGTGACATATTGTATTTATTTGGTTCATATGGAAACCACAGCTGGTCTACCTCCCAGTTGTGGAACCAGGAAACTTCCAGAGCTCCACGGCAACCCGAGGAACTTTGCCTGTGACTGATATCTTGATCAAGTGTCCTGAGGGGTTTCATTATTGTTAAAGTTCCTTTTTTAGCCAGTGTTTCTATACGCCTCATCCTCTCTTGGCTTGATTTCAGCCTCACGCCCTGAAAACGAGCCCTTACGCTAACTATGTTTGGCTTTTTTTTTTTTTTTTGGAAGGCAGCGTGACAGCTTTGTTGAGCTCAGCTCATCTGAGATGGAATTTAAGATGCTGTAAAACGACCAACAATAGCAAAGGCGAGAAAAAAAAAAAAGAAAAAAAAAATACAAACACAAATATCAGTGGATTGTTGCCTGGATATAGCCCACGCAAACATCGGTGGCCTCGTCTGTACAACCTCTTTGTTTTCTTTTTTTTTTTTTCAGAGACGGCGGTAATGACACCCATGTGCCACAGCCCCACCTCTCCGTGCAAAAGATGAGTCGACCCCCGGCGCCCATGTGCGGGGCCTCCGTCGTGGGCAGCTCAGCGCCAGTGTCAGTAAAACGCTGCGGGGTTACGTAACACCTATAGGAGCGGGCGGGTGATTTATTGTACAGGTGTTGGGAGGCTCAGCACTGGTGGAGTTCCAGTCATAAACCAATGCCAGGGGCATATTCACTGTCAAGGTGCACACGCAGACAGGTGGAAACACACACACACACACACACACACACACACACACACACACACACACACACACACACACACACACACACACACACAGCTCTCCCACTGAAGACGCACACAAAGGAGGGACGTTGGTTTACACTGGATGTCTCTTTGTGTGTGTTCCTGTACCAGATGTGCTGGTGTGCTACTGTAACTCATCCTTGACTTCATGGGTTTAAATCCCTGCTTATGTTTGTGTGGGAACACGAGTCTCATTTTACGCTTGACAAAATACAAATAAACAAATATAAATATGTCATGACAAGGAAAAAAAAAAATGGAGAAGTCATTGTGGAATTCAGTCGGCAGGGATCAAAATGAGAACGTGAAAGTCTCACCTTGTAATATTACTGACCTGCAACTATTAACGTTACTGTTTCCAGCTTTGCTTTGAACCTCTCTGGGACCTATTTACCGTTTTTCTACTTTTATGATGTGTATTCTGGTACAGAGCCACTGAAGTACTTCCAGTGGAAGTACATCCAATTTTAATGATTGATCAGTTAAGGAGAATTTACAGCGCTCAACCTGATGTCATGTTCAGTCTGTGCAAAATGTTATTCTGCTGCAAAAATGGTGCATCATGGGTAAGAATCTTAAGATTCTTGAGACGGGCTAAGCCCCTGATATTTCCAGTTTTTAATGCATCTGGTTTGAGACATGATGGGAAGATATCAGGGAGAATTAAACGACTTCAGCACAGACATCAATGTGATGAAAACATTCTTTGGATGGTCTGAGTAACCGTTGTGTAAAGCTGCTGTCTCCTGACAGGCCAAAGCCCCTGAATCCCCCCGACCTCCCTGCCATCTTCACATCTGACATTATTTCCATTAAATTCGCTTCGACTTTGTTCCACTTTTGATGCCAGTTGCTGGGCCTGACGTCAGATTTATACGTTTGCAGATTTGGTTTAAACGATGGTAATCCCTCTCACAACGAGTGAGTTTAGTTAGTCATCAAAATCCCCCGAAAGATTTATTATGATGTAACTGTGGACGTATCTGCTGACATACCAGATAATTCTCTACGGTTTTCCCCTTTTTTAGTTTTGAGCAAATTATGTGCAATAAGTAAAAAACTCTCTCTGTTGAAGTTCATGCAACTGCCAGCTGGCGCACTGAAAAAAATGATACCAAATTGATTTAACTGTCCTGTTTGAAACCTGAAAAGAGGTTTGGAATAATACGAAATGAACTCAATTTTCCCGTTAAAGTTTGCTGAACTTAAAAAAAAAAATGAAATGAAGGCGCCCACGTGCGAAGCTCCCCAGAGAGCTGCAGTTTCTGAAAGGCTGATTTTTCAGGTCGGAATTGCGCCGCCACGAGAGTTGTGTTTACACGATGCTAAATGTTTGGAATAGAAAAAGCACTGACCTGGAAGCAAACTGGAACTTCCTGTGGTGCGTGTGCTTTTTTCCTCACGGATGAATCCGCCAGCTGTGCAAACATGGCGCTGAAAGGTTTTGGATACCTTCGGGTGCTTCCTCGCAAAATGTACATGTTTATAATTGACTGATCTGTAACGCTGGACTATTTGTCATCATTACGCTCTATTTCCAGTGTTTAAATCACTGGCTTCACTGGGACAAACAGCAACATGCCTCATGACAAATCGAAAAACGTTTCCACAAACCTGTCACATTCTAATGGCATCACGTGGAAAAGTATCTGAAGGTGCATACGTGCATATTGCACATCTATGTTGACGGTGCTGATGAAGAACATTTTGTGATCTGAAACCTTAAAGCGCTGACCGGGGCAGCTGTACTTAATGATTCCGGGGGTGAGAACATGCTGGTGAAAGATCCAAGGAAACCTTAGCCCTCGTAGCAACAATCGATAAACAATCAACAACTGCCTTTCCTTAAAACACGCGGGACCTTCTGAAGCGCAGCTCAGCTGAGTGGAGTGTTCGGTGACTGGAGAGGAAAAGAGCACAGGGCAGCATGTGGAACGTCACGCTGCCTCTGTCACTAACGGTGATGAAGGGGATTCGTCTTCTGATCGAATAGTGCAATAAACAGACCACGGGCAAGACGGGTTGAGTTCACGTTGGTCTGAAACTAAATGTTAAACAGGAGCCGCACGTTGATATAAGTAACCCTGAATTGTTGCAGTCGCTGGAAATCTGGAAAACACAAGTTCCTATAACGTGTGCTTTGAAGTTTAAAGGCCTGAATATAAATCACTGGGCCCGTTCAAAGCTGTGAAAGTGTCGAAGTCAAAATTATCCCAGTCCCTTCACTGGAAAGTACTGGAACCATTGAAGTAAGCCAGATCAGCCTCGCAGTGTTTCATTAGCTGTAACCACATGTTGAAATATTCATTTAGTTGAAGTTGGAGGCACTTTAAACGGATCCGTGGCGATTGCAGTGACATTAATGTCCATCGTTTGAGCCTCCAGAGAGTCAACTTGTCACCAATGTCAGACGCATATTATGCATTTAATTAAATTCATAGACAGCAGGAAGAGCTTCATCTGAATCATTCTTCACACTCACTCACAGCCCACAAAGTCCAGCTGCTGATTCAGGATTCATTTCTGTTAATAACGTCTCTTCTGTGGCTTTTTAACGCCGTCAATCTTCACCTTTGTGAAGGTTTCTTGTTGTCGCTCCAGCCTATCAGGAGCTCTCCCGACGACCTCGGGGCGTGACTTCAGGCGTGAAACGGCCAGCGTTGGGCCATGTCAAGCTCTAATGGTCAAATATGCGCGGCTGAAGCAGACACAGTTCCACATAAGGATCTGATTGTATCCTGGTTGATGTTGCTGGCTGCTTAACCTTTCTGACTCATTGCTGGATTCCAGAAACACAGGAACCCTCAGCGGTTTCAGCCGGGTCACTGTGTAATACGCCAGAGCTGAAGGTACCCCTGAAGGGGCCATTTGGGACATGAAAGCAATCTGGGTTTTTGAAGATTGGTGGCGATTATGCTTATTGGGTAAATCTTCACAGTGGTGGAACTGAATGTCATTATTCTGCAGAACATCTGAAAACTTTTCACTGGCCCACAACAAATAGCCTAAACGCAGAGATTCCGATAATTACCAATCCTCACGTCCGTGATAAACACAACACAAGCACAACACTAACCTACTTTTTTACTTTTTTTGGATGAAGAGGACCATACTGATTGTGCCTCAGAAATGAAGGAATTCAGGTTTTTGTTGCCAGACACAAACAGCAAATAGACCGGATGACCCATCCGGCAATGATGTTCCTCCTCCAGTATGTTCTGGATCATCTCCCCTTTCTCTCTGGGGTCCATGTTGGAAAAAAATGAAACCTGCAGCTGGTTAAGGAGATACTGGAAGTGCGGTTTTCTCCCTTTGATAGCTCTCTCGCTGCCGTGGAAACAGGCTGCAGTCGCTGCGATGTGATGCTGTCACCGCTGCAGCGGGGCCCGTGAGTCAGAAACCCAGGGAGGTCTGGTCTGGGCCGAGCAACGCGGCCAGATTTAAGAGGAAAGCTTAGCCTGATGTTCTCCGGAGAGGTCCAGATGCTGGAACAACTGACAACTGAACAACTGCTATCGCATACACTAATGATCAATCATAAACTGGAAACCTGAAAAGAAAAAAAAACAGTATTGTGAATGCGATTTCCTGCTTTTTTTTTTTGTTTAAATTCCCCTTTAGGAAATTCGATTTAGGTAGAAATGCTGTGGGGAACATGCACTTCCTGTTTTTAAACTAATGATGTTCACTTCTACATGAGGCTCAAGGGAAATTAAAAGTAATGCTCGGGGTATTTTATGTCTTACGCTGCAGAAACGAAGCTGTGGGGCTGGTTTATGCAGCCTAATAAGTAGCTCGGCCCAGCGGGAGGGTTGATAATATAATATCACTATTTTGGGGTTTAAACCGTTGCCGTCAAGACTGATTGATTCGGTAGCGCTGCTGAACGGAATGAGCTTCCATATGTATATAAAAAAACCCAACTTGATTTGCACGCTGATGGTTTACATCCTGCCGAGTGCAGACGCAGACTTCAGCGGAGCTTTATGGCGAACCGCGACCAACCTCTACATAGGTGACAGGTTATATATAACACGGGTTATTTGCCTGCAGGGTTGAGCTTCACGGTTGTTAATAAAATATCTGAAGCGTTGTTGTGGCACATTGATAAGCGCGTGTAGCCAGACTCAGCAGAGTGGCGGGAGTAACGCGGCGGGGTGCTGGGCTTTTACGAGAGCCTCCATCGTTTAAAGACAAAACACTTAATCCTGAGACGCCCGGCGCTTTGAACTGGAGGAGAAGCGTGGTCATCCTGTCTGCGCCGTTTTCCAGGAATCACACTCGCGGACACATTTTTTCCTTCAGGAATGACTAAGTAGAGAATTTAAAACCTACAGCTGCGCTTTTACAGTGCAGAGGTTAAAGCTTCGACCGGAGGCCCGATACCGGTTTTAACAAATGACTTCACGGTTCTGCGTTTCCCTCGAAGGATCTGCTCCGTTCAGGCTTCAAAGAAGAACTAGCAGCAATATGGATGGAATCTGGTTTCTTTTAAAAGACAAGGATGTAAGATGGGCTTGTAAGCACTGAGGAACCCTCCTGTAATCAGCCCCATGTTTTAACAAGGTGCCAGAATGTCTTTGATTCTTAATTACTACACCTTACTTTAACTTGTCTACGTGAATGGACACGAAAGCCAAGACCTGGAGCATGTTTACCTATTCTTCTGCTGCAAACATTGCATCTCTTTTCAAGGATCCGCCCCATCCATCCTCTTAAGACCACCAGAAAACCCAATGTTGCAGCTGAGCACTCGGTATAAACTTGTGAATGGTTCTGTTTGTGAATGGGAAAATTACAATCTAAATAATTATTGCATCTAAAAACAAGTTAAATAACTTAGCATGCCTCCATCTCAATCAAAGTTTATACAAATGATATCATTCATTCATTTCCTTTGTGAGGCTCCAAACGTGCACGAGAGGGGTCACAAGGGAGGCTACAGGGGTTAAAGACTACTTACTGGAACTTTTTATTTGGTGAAAAAGTAAATGGACTTGCACTTTACAACCCGTTGTTTGTTATTTTACATCCAGTACAAAAGCTAGCGACACATATTGTAGCAATTTTACACTCAATGCAAATGTTGCCAAGAAAGCAGAACCACCTGTGTGGAGTTTATATGCCTCGATGGGAGGTCTGAAAATGAATTCAGTCTAGTTCAGGACATTTGTAGCCTGATTTTACTGCATGTCACATGAGGTAACAGCACGCGAGCACATTATGGTTTTTTGTTGTTGTTGTTGTTCTTGCTGTTTTAATCTGTTGAATTTCTTTGTGATAATTAGTTGCACCTCCTGTAACCTATTAGGCACATAACACAGACAATCCAGCGCCTTTTATAATCCAAACAACTGCCTTCAGAACAGCTATTCTTTTGGGGCCCAGCATGAGTCTGAGGTACACCCCTTCATTTCCTGACACATGCACACTGTATGTATACTGATGATGTCAGGGGGAAGGATTTGCCAACATTTGGGCCATTCACCAACAAATGGCACTAAACTGGGCTCAGGGACCAAATAGCCTCTGCATGGAAGGGCTGATTCTTAAGTCTGTCTGGGAAAAAAAACTGCTGAACAAGCACAGAACAGTGGGTGCTAACCACAGCAGAACTACCGAAAATGTACTAATTTCTGTTCTTATCAACAACCAGTACTTCATGTCCGTTCTGTCTGATCTGTCAGTACAAACTGAGTCATTAACTTTTACAGTGCAAAGTTTTTTTCTTCTTTCTTTCGTGGGGGGGCTTGGATTTAGCACGACGGTTTTGAAATATGTGTCATTGTTTTTCTGCAGATTCCTGTTGGACTGTTCACCGTCTTTAAGTTCAGCCAGGATATGGATGATTTAAGCCAAGGCAACCCAGAGAACACCACAAAGCAGTTGCTACGGGAACATCAGGAACGCATTTATTTAATGTACGTGTGCTTGTGATCATCTTTGGTACCAAACCCTGTGGGACCGAGCCGTTCAGCCTCCACAAGCGCACACGCGTCAACCAGAAGGGATCTCTTGGAGTGGGAGGTTTATTTATTGTATTTGTGGGGCTGAATCACCTCGTAGCTGATTGTTTTGGGGAAAACTTGCTCCCTTTGGCCTGATAGTTGTGCTGCAATGTAGGCAAGAAGAGCTAAGGTGATGAGTAACACTAACATCTGCATCCACATCTGCCACATTATTGTTTGTTTGCAGACACCCAGAAGAGGTCGTGCTGGTGGACGCTCTTGCGTTCACCTGCACATCCACGTGCTCGGCTTTTATTAGCTTCAGTTTAGGGCTCAATTAAACAACAGAGAGGACCCTTCCCTTTTTCTGTTTGTTTTTGAAGCTGATTCAAGTCCGTCGGGTCAGCCTATAAAGATTCCATATATGCTGTAAAAAAAAAAGCTTTACTGTGCTTTTTTTTTTCTTTTGCTGAAACGATGTCTTTAATGTTTCTCTTTGGCTTGGGGAAAATATCAGACCTGTATGTTCATATTGGATAAGCTGTTACATAACAACGATCATTTCAAATGAGCAGGTTTTCATGGTGGGCAGGAATGAAATATTGTGTAATGTTGCTGTTGACATGTTGCGTTTCGAAAAATGCATCATATGGTACCAGAAGAGTCTGGCGACCTGTTCGCCTGTTGCGCTCACTGCCAGATGCTTTCAATCAGTTTTCCTCGGACTGAGATTTCCTTACATGGCGTTCCATTTTCTTCCAATACAACGGACCAAAACACATTTTCATCACATCTCCTCTGCCTTTATATGGCTTACATAACAAAAACCTAATGCAGAGGGAGTAAAGCATGCCATGTAGACTGCACAATGATCTCACTGCTCTGTATGTCTGGGGCCGAAGAAAATAACGAAGCAGTTCCCAAACATGGTAACTTATCTAAAAAATGGGCAAAAACACTCCGGCTAAGCTGGCCACGTAGTTACATGTTCAAACTGTTTGTGCTTGATCCTCAACATGCAGGACCAAAAGGTTCCGCAACATTACTCTTAAAAACCTCAAAAGTGTTGAAGAAAGACAAGAAAATCCGTTCTTCTGAAGCCCGAGTCAACTCCGGGTTAATGGTGTCCTGGCAGTCGTCAAACACAGCATCTGTAGCACGAGGACAGGGTGAACTTCAGAAACTCCACGTTCTGTGCTCTCGTTTAATCCCCCGCAGAAACCAGAGGAGGAAGAGGAACTTCTAACCTACAAACGCAGCTGTTGATCATGGATTCTCAGTGAAATGACTCAAAGTTAAACAAAGTGACTCAAACCCTCGTATCCGGTTGTGAGTGCCCACTACAGATCTCTGCAAACAGGATCACATCCGGCCATCCGAACCAATCCACGTAACGTCGTGTCTCGTGACGTGTTTTGACTGGGGGAGAAGTGCCCCATCATATAACATTCCGAACATGCCGTTACGAGTGTCCTGCGAACAAGGGGAACGCGCATGCGTGACTCATTTATTGTGGTCGATGATCTCATTATCTCCTTGTACAGTGACTAATTTCCAGAAAGTTTAGAAAGTGTTTGATTGCTTAGTAACAGCAACACCAGCGTCGCCGTCATCAGACTGGTAGAACTAATCGGACCACCGATTACACTTTCATGACAAAAAAATGCAAGACTCAAAATCTCTCATCACCTCCTCCGCGTCACGTGAGCCGCTGCTCCGGTGGAAATTTGGGTGCTCACCTGTCATTTCCCATCCTTTTCATCAACTGGTGTGTTTGTTTTGAAGATTATTTTTTTCAAATTTCCTGGCTTTGTGCTAATCCCCGCATAAACCTTTGTCAGTACCTGGGTTCCTCCTGCGTGTCTTACCGCTAGCCTTTTCTCTCACGGCTTCAGGAAATGGATGTGGGCTGGATCACGCTGCTGCAGGCGGGAGGCCTTTCAGCTGGATTAGCTTTGACCTCAAGGCCACGTCCTGTATTTATTTACAGCATAATAGATGTGAAAGAATCTGAAGCTGTGCCATAAAGTGGCTTACGTTTACGCAGGTAAGGGCACAGGTTTCCCAGCATGCACCTCACAGGATGCAGCAGCAGATGATTAAAAAAACATACAAAAGGTTGGTGGGGATTAAAACTAATGACCAAAAATGAGTAAAAGGAAAGCATTTAACATCAGAAATGTAAAAGCCTCACCTATCCCTGTAGAGTTCTTTTATTAAACTATTAAACACATTCTGCCCATCAAACCAGATCATCTTGGCTCACAACATGACAGTCAATCACACTGACAATTTACAACATGCTTTCTCGCATTTTATAAACCAACCCTTTGCAAACACTTCTCTTCGCCGACTGAATGGCGGGATTAACAGCATCAATAGTCGTCAGAGAAAAGCATCATTGTATCAGCGCAGTAAAATTCCACATCAGGTCACCTGCAGAGCATCACCTGAGGGGCTTCCTGTCATTGGCAGTAAAACCTATTTGGACATGTGTGAGGTTGCCCTTTATGGAGCAGGAAGCCGCGGGGTCAGTCTTTCCACAGCGCGCTTCGGCTCAGCCCAACGCGTGCGAGGCCGCGCCACTTTGGCCACACTCGGAATGAAAACACATGGTGAGAACAACAAATTAATCCGGCGCATGAAACGCGCTCCCTCCTTTCAGCCCAAAGTCCCTGAGTGACCTTCGTGTTATGAACCGAAGAAGAAGCGCCCATGAAAACACCCTGGTCTTCCAGCGGGGAGAGACACGCTAACACTCACGTTGTCTCTGTGCTGCATCCAAGTTTGAGTTTCAGCGCGCTACAAATAATGACTGTGGTATTTGGCCATTTGCTCTGGCTAATGTGATTTCATCAGATTGTGTGAAACATTCAGATTTATATGCATCCATTGTTTCAAACCTAAAAAAGGGGTTTTCTGCTGAATAAAATCAGTCACGATTAAATAAAGTTTTTATGTGACGTGCTTTCTTTCACATACAAAGCACAATTGTGTGAGAATGAAAATATGATAATGAAGGAGTTTAGTACCTCATCAGTTTATAGACAAACAGGCAGGAGAAACGCCCTCTGGTGGTCAGCTGCAGTACAGGTGAAATCTGAATTCGCCAGGTTTCTGCCATTGTCAAGAGTGTCGAGTTCTTATCCGACAGAAAAATGGTGAGGTTGGTCTTTAAAAGGCGCTGCTGTCACCTTCCTTCAACACGATGAACGCAACGATGTGTCTGTCCGTCATCTCCGCTTCGCCACCGCTGCCGTGAACCAGCTCCGGTGCTTTATCTGTGCAGCGTGCCTGGACCCATGTGTCTTGTTTTGCTCTGATGAGGGAGATGAAACACAAATTGCAGTCTGTGCTGAGCTTGTAGGCGCCAAGCTCTGGCAAGGCAGAGCTTTAAAACACTGGAGTCCTTCTAAACTTTTGGTTTTAATTAAAGCCACTCTCCTCTGCACATGAATGGACGCCACTTCGGTCGTCATCGACGTGCACTTGAGGAGGTTAAATCCCTCAGACCTCAATAATAATGTTATATTACACAGATGAGGTGTAGAGTTGTGTAAATAATTGCTCTGAACAAAGTGCAATATGCTGAAAGGACAAAGAGCTAGCTGTCTTGAGTGAACCACCGTGCAGTGACCACGTCCGCCGTCGGTTTACCCGCCAGCTGAAAACATCCCCCACGGTTCGGCTGAAGCCTATAAAGTTTTAAAATGAGTTGTTTTTATCGGAGCAAATAACATCAGGTGTTTCTACTTAAGGCATCGCAGTGAAGCCATGATGGTGGTCTCCAGCCTGGGGAGATGGCTCAAGATATAGATTTATATATACAGTATGTACAGTGAATCACATTTGCCTAGTACCAATATTTTCCTCTTTTTCTTTCTGAATCTATTTCTCCCAGTTATGTAATCTGTTATTGGGGCTAATGAAATGTGAGACATTAATGTGAGATCTCTGCGCAGATACGGACCAGATCCAGCTGTGGCTCTGCTCCGTGGGACATTCTGTTTCGTATATCGGTCTTCGGCGTTGAAAGCAGAAATGATGAAATTTATCGCCATCAAACGTCTATCAGGCACCATCTGAAAACACGCGTGGTATAAGAACATTAAATCAGGGCCTCTGCATCATCGGGGAATGGCTGCTTTCCCACGCTGTGCTCAAAACCACTGCCTTTGTTTTTATTTCGGTTATTACGCTTTTTTTTAGATGATTAAATGAGGAAAACGGAATATTATTTTAGTACTTCAGAGAGGTAAACTGGTCCAAATACTCGGGATTTCAAAATGTTTTCTTTAGTTTTTATCAGTACCTTTAATAAATGTACTCAGATACAGTTCCTCATATTTTGAGCTATGGAATGCATCATAGTGAGGAGGCTGAGGTGAGGGGATCACTGGAGACAGAGGAGGGGCTTCAAGAGGCATTAAAGGTGAGGAGAGTCAGGCTGGAGGTCCCTGAACTCCAGATTTCCCATTTCCGCCCCTCTCCATAAGCAACCTCTTATTTTTTCCTGTTTGATGACTTTACATCTTTATCATCCTCCTGTATCTCTGTCTTTATTGAGCTGCAGCGTCTCCCTCTGTTTCTCAGCAGTCGGCTGATCTCTGGACTCCCACCGCTCAGAGAGCTCCTGCAGCTGCAGCCTGAAGGCCTCATCCCGCTCAAGGAGCTGTCTTCTCATGGACTCTATCTCTCTCAGAACTCTTGCTCCTGTCTCTTCACCTCCTCAGAGGGCTCCTTCATGAATGCTTCTTTTTCATCCGGCTCTCTCCAGTGGAGCGTGTGTTGTTCTTCCAGCTGCTTCTGGAGGTCTGTCTCGAGATCTCTGGATTTGTCTTTGTTCATTCATTTGCAGAAGGTCTTTCCTCACACAATCTCAGCAGCTTGTCTCATGAGAGGACACCGTAGGCCACCTACTGTCCTCGTAGGACCGGAGAGGCATACACAAACTATTGTGAACCTACGGTTACCCCGAACCACTGTCGGTGTGTTGGGGAAATATTTACCAATACAAGAAAAATTAAACCTGAGGAAATGCACACTCCTCCCTCCTCCCCTCTCCTCCTCTTCTCTCCTCTCTTCTCCTCTCTTTTTCATCTCCTCTCCTGTCCTGTCCTCCTCCCCTCCTCTCCTCTGCAACTTAATTCTGACTAATTAAAAGCACAACTTATTCCAGTTTTTGCATGAGTGCAAGGCTGCTGACTACTGACTGATGTCAGGCCCCGTTCCGACTGCACGCTTCTCTCATCCAGATCCCTCTTAAATGTGGTCGAGCTTCAAAGAAAGATTCCATTTCTGAGTAAGAGGTCTGTTCAGAGCGGCTGCGGTCAGTGTCGCCGGCGTTCAGAGACACGTACAGATGTGGGAGACGGGCTTCATGGGAAAGGTTCCGGCTACCAGATGAGCGCTGTATACTGTGACTGCATGCGTAGTCTTGGAAGGTTCTCTGAGGTTCTCAGAGGGATGCTGTCTTCTTTAAAGGATGAAGAGCATTATCCTTGCTTAATCTTGCTCCATCTCTGGGCTCTTTTTTATGTGCCAGTTGCTGGAACTTAATTGGATCCAGTTTTGTTACACTGATTTTGTGACCCTCCTGATGGTGATTATTGCCCAACTGAACACCAGCATGAAATGAACTCCATTCCAAATGAATTCCACTGAATTAATTAGGGATCTTTTATGCCCGCTCTGTGCAGAATTGGAAGTTTAAAGCCAAGACTTAAAACAACCTGTAACTTTTATGGAAGCAGGGCGAGAAAACCCATTTGTGCATCCTGCCGGGCCACGTTTAGCAAAAACACCCCTGCTGTGAACAGGCATTTCTGTACGGGTTAAAGCCCCAGCCTTCACTCACACATATATCACACAGCCACGGCATTAAAAGTACTGACAGGTCCGGTTAATTACAGATATCGACTCAAAACGACACAAAGTTCAGCTGCTGGATGAACCCACTAAAGATCTCTGGCCCTCCAAACTGTCTGAAAAGTTCAAATGTTGATCTAATGACTCATGGGATGGGATGAAACCAATAAAGAGCCACACCCCTGATATGATGCATAAAACATATTTTGGGTTTTGGATTTTTGTTCGTGCGATATTTTGCAATATTTGTTATGCAATAAAGCTGGAACGTTGTTGATCCCTGCCTATAGTGTTCCTGTCGAGCACCTTTTAAGAACCTCAGAATGTATGATCTCAGTTGATCGATGATGATTCCATTCCTAGTCCAACAATGGAACGCTACATAACGCTTTATAAAAGTAAAACTAAACAAGAACATTTTATTTATACCTTCAAGTAGGTCTGCATTTGCTTCTGTGGTTCCTGTCTGGACTCCTTTCAGCTCCATCCCAGTAAAGCAACGTTCCACAGCCGTGGAACCGAATCATTTATCTCTGTGTTGAGCTCGTTCACACTGAGCAGCGTAGATGCACCAAATGTTGATGAGTAAACCTTGAGGGTTTCTGTGACCTGTGTGGGTGCTGGAGTGGAAAAACACCAGTATGGCAGAACAAAGAAATGACTCAACTTCTGTAGTTTAAAGGGGAACTCCGCTTTGGTTGTGCATCAAGAATTTTTGTACAACAACAACGGCCTGTATGTGATGATGTATCTTCAACTGCAGTTCTTTCAGTGGGAGAATCTCTCTTTTACCTGCATTTTCACAGAAATAATCAGCATGTCAGTTATATCATAAACCCTGACTCACAACGTTGACCACTGAGTCAACAGAATAAGAATTGATGTGATCATTAGGGATGTTTTAAAATTTAAAACCAGAGGTGAGCTTGGTCTGTAGTGTATATGCCTCTATCCAGAAAAACTTCAGACCACCCAGCCAGATTAAATGCCACCGCAATTCCTGCAGGGACAAGAGGAACGAAAGAAAGTCGAGATAAATCTGATCCGACCCAAAAGAGAGCCATAAGTTTACAGCAGATGCAAACTGCATCTTACTTTTTTTTTTCTTGGAAAGTACCAAAGTAAACTAATTTTCTATAATTAGTGCTGTCAACTTGGCATATAACCAGCAGAAACACTGGGTGGTCCCTGAAATGCAGAAGCACCCGAGGTAAAATAACCTGTTCTTTTGAAAAAAGTTCCAACATAACAAAAAGATGAAAGGTTAAAAAAAAGCTTTATGTATAATTGAAGGTTTCTCTACAAGTAGAAAAGAAATTAAAGGACAACAAGTGTAAGTGAGACGGTATCTGTAGTCAGTACACCTGCACTGGCCTAAATAATGAATATATAGAGAGATTAACTGTATGTAGATCAAATTTCATTATCACACAGACCAGCCCTACTGCAGTGTGTAATGTAAAGTTTGAAAGTACAGATTTGGGGCTATTTACTATTAATTGTTACTATTTTGATTATGCTGAAGTCCAGAAAAGCTTCTGTGAGGGGTTGCCCCACATATGTAACAAATGTAAGTTGTTGAGCTGTAAATATATAATTGGAGCCCAGAATGTCGTGCATCTTGAGTCTTCAGGGTGGACGTCATGCTGGAGCTCAGAGATCAGTTTCTGTGACGAGCCAGGATGAGATAATCCTTCAGATCCGACAAGTAGGAACCATGATTTGTTATACTGAGAATTCCTCATTTCAAACGTAAGTCTCTTAAATTTTTGTGGACACACTTGACTTCTTTTGGGGTTAAAGTGTGAAGTTATTTAACTGCACAAAATGTTCATTTTGTTGGCCTGTTTCACATAAAAAAAAAAAAACAAAGCTGAAGCATAAACATCACATGTTTGCATGAAATATGTGATTCCAAGCTCTTTTGCTTCCCTCCATCAATCCACTTTTTGGAGACAAAGTTCTGCAACATTTATTGTGACATAAAACCGGAGGAAAACACAAGTGTTATTAACATACTTCCTTAAGTTTCCATTGTTCCATGTAGTGAGACTGTTTCAGTGAGCAGCGACCCAATATGACCCTCATGGAGCAACAAAACACCTGTGATTATATTATAAATTCAGTCCAAAGTGACGGTTTGTTGTTTTAATGGTGAAATGTTGAACTTATTAAATGGGATTCTCATCCAGTTGTGGCTCAGAGTCAGCTGGCTGGTTCTCTGGTCAGCCAGATGTTGGATGAGAAATTAAATTTCTTTGAAAGTTTCAGAATATATTCAGAGTAATGAGCTGCGTGGACATGCAGCGCCACCAAAATCGAGTAATTTTCAAGCTGTTTGCTGCGCAAAAGGAGCTCACATGTGTGCGATTATATTTAGTTTTCGACTGGTTTATGGCGAAATGATGCACTTCCGCCCTGTTAAACAACTTGAGAAAATGGAAAATACACGCCACAGTCTTCCAGACTGAGAGGAATACCCTGGTCCATCACATCACGGGATTACTGAATTTCTCATGGTGCTCTGAAATCCATTCTTTGGAGCACTGCGATAACACTATCGCAGTTTTGTGAATGAAAAGGAAGCCAGTAAAAGCAGGATATCCCCCAGGATGGTGATTAGGAGTTGCAGGCATAGAGACAATCGCCAAAACAAAGCCATTGGAACAATATCCAATTTTATGCTATTCTGAGTTTAAATGGATGATTCGTTTTGTAGTCCCACTGCGACTACAACCACTGAGTCGCTGCTTGAATAACTCACTTCTGTGAGCAAGCCTGTAAAGTAACCAAGAAGGATTTGTGTCAAACCACAACATTTCTTTTGATCCTCTCCAGCTAATAGCTCTCTGTCTTCTCTGTTATCAGACTGGTTAAACTGGTTGTCCCCTTCCAGCAGGGCAGGAGAAACTCTCCACTACAGCGGACAATATATTATACCAGACAGAGTCGGTGTCCATTATATAATGGACACCAGTCTGTCATTAGAGTGTTTTTTCCCTTTGGTTGTGTTCAGTTTACTCTATAAAAGCTGCTTCAGGTGGATCCTCGTTTACAGAAACGGTGCGGGGCTTAAATTGCATATGGAGAACTTGCTTTCTTCTGGTTTTTCTGCAGCGACACCAAACATTACTGCCAAAAACCCCAACATCAACAGCTGAAGATGTTTGTCGCTGTATTGGGGTGGAAGAGGTTTTGATTTCTGCTTCCAGTTTAATGTGTTTGGAACAACGTCCACATGTCTGGGCCACAGATGCTCTCTGATGCCAAATGTCAGCTTTCTTCCCCAGCTGTTTTTTACTACGGGCGTCATCTCTTCTTTTAGCTGATTAGTAATATCACAGTTGTAGCCCACTCCTCACTGGAATATAGAGGTTTACGTTGACTTTCCCAGCTGAAGGTTTTGTTAACCTCTTTTACTGCTGTGGTTGCCACTCAAATTCACTCCAGACAAAGAAAAGGGCCTTCACTAACCAAACAAGGAGTTCAAACGCAGCCATAAATGTCTCCTCTCTGATGGCACCAACCCCTAAACATGTGGCAGTGGAGCAGGAACATCTGCCCTCCAACAAACAGGACAGTGACAATTTCCTATTTATACATCCATCCATCCATCCACTGCAACAGATTGCACAATGGCGTGATGACGAATGATCCGTTTCACACTCTGCATGTGTGGCAAAAGGTGAAAATAACCAACTCGCGTCATCAGCTGCTTCAGCTCCTTCGTCACTGTCCAGTTGCACATACTACTACTGACGTGCAGCATGCCCCCCCCCCGCCCCACCAGACTCATCAAAGCATCCCAGAGGACAGATGGAGTGCTGCTGCTTAACCTGGATGGTGGTGGAAAAATAAATTCTCTTCAAGGTCATATTTTCTTTAATTAAAGGGATCAGGTGACCTTTCAAGTGACGCTTTATTACTTTCAGAAGTCAGCACAATACTTAGCTGGTTTATTTTTGGTTTTCAAATTTAAAATTGTAATAGGAAGCAGGAGGCTTGCATTTTTAGAGCCAAAAGTTGTTTTGAAAATAATATTGACAGAGTCAAATGATACTTAAATTCCACTCTTGTTGATGGTATCGGGCTGGAATTTCAACTATTTAGCGACCATGATGTCTTTAAAGACAGACAAACAGATAAAAATCTTCTATACTGAGTCATTTAAAGGGGAAACGTATATTGTTTTCTTCTCCTTCCTCACCTTTTTTTTTTTTAAATATATGATATTTAAATGTAGATCTAAATAAAAAGGCAAAGGACTTAGTTAGGAGGATTTTATGTATAGCTACTTTTTCTGCTTTTAACTAATGTTCTTCTCACTTGGAGTTGAAGCTGCCATACAAACACGTTTTCTCGCCCCATCTCCAAAACTCTTGCAGACTTGTGCGCACAAAGAACTTTCTGATCTTTGTGGCAAGCTAGACCATGTAGTTGGAATGTTCCTCGCTGGAATTCAGTGTCTTAAAAAATTCACCACCCCCCTGCTTCCCAATTTTTTTTTTTTCCCCAGCCCACTTTTTCAAGAGCTTGACCCCAGGGACCACCTCCAGCTCCTCGGCTAAAACACGAACATCAATCATGGTTTACACATCGGGCGAGAATGTGGTGGATTGAATGAACTCTGCCTGTATTTGTGGCTTTTTCTAACCACCAGATCTACCTCTCCCTGCACATTTATCCACCAGCCATGCAGTGAAACACACAGGGAAAGTCTTCCAAACCAAAATGTGGCCAAAAGAATGTTTAAAGACTCAAGGGATTGTCCCACCAACACCCAGAGACATTCATAACTCTGTAGACATCATCTCTGAAGTCATTTTCATTTTGAAATGAGCGTTTGGATCACAGTCTGCGTCTTTCTCTCTGGCTTCAGATAGAGTTACAAGTGAGATAAGCCTGTAATAACAAACAGAAATGTCATTGTGTCAGATTAGAACGTCTAGTTAAGGCCAGTGTTCTGATTCCCTGCCTCACAGTCGAGAGTCTGTCGAATTCAATCAGGAGAGGTAGAACAGAACAGCGAAGCGACAATGTATCTGGCCGTGGGACGAGGCGATAAAAGTCTCCGCTTTATATCTGTCGGCTTTCGCAACAGCTTTATCTGCAGAGCGGCCGCGACTGGCCCCTGGTCTGTGTCTTCTGCACCGCTCCGACAAACTATGCGTAGAAACACGTCGTTTGTTATGGCTGCTGCTGAAGACTCCTAGGAACCCTGGTGGTGGTGGTGTCGGTGCCACGGGCTCATTGGGAGCAACAACCAAACTGATGACGCACTTTGGGTTCAGGAGGTCGCGCAAAGACACTTGAGCGCGTAGGCTAGGAGGCCTGGGACTGAACCAGTAACCTTCATACCTCCGGTGTGACCTCTGTACGACCTACAGCTGCGTAGTAAACCAGGGTCAACATAAACAGAAGACCAAGAAGAAATGTCCAGTGATGATCATTCCCAGCCATACGTCTGCTCTAGTTTGGGAGCAGTTGCTCTAAATCAGCTGCTCACAGCGGCACTAACGTGGCCTGATTAAATGTCAGTGACTCAGTTGTTGCTGCTGTTTTTCAGCCTGTCCTCTGACGTAGTGTGATTTGCATGCTGCGTATTTCATCTAGAAACGTGCACATGCTTGGTGTCAGGCTGACCTGTGTTTTTCAGCAGCAGCCTGATTGAAACCGGTGCGTGGCCCCGGTCCCAGCCTCCGCCACTGGAAGAGGACCAGCTCTCGCTCTGGCTGTATTTTAACTTTGGCTTTATATGCTAAAAGCCCAAACTGAGTCCACCATAGACCAGGGAGCACTCCGGCTGTCCTAAATGTTTGATTTTCCCTTTCAGTGGACAGCTATTCCTGGATTTGCTTTGCCATCCCGTTGTTTACCCTGGAACATTTCAAAGCCAGTGCCATCGATTTCAATGAGCTTCATATTCATCTGTCTTTTAGTCTGTTGGGTTTATTGCTTTTGCTGTAATGGACAGCAAAGTGGGGGGGGGGGGGGGTTCATTACTGAACTAATCTGCTGCCTACAGTGTGGAATACTGCTGCGCCTCCTTGTTCTTCTGAAGTAAATTTAAGCATTCACAGTCCCATTAACAACAAGGTGGAGCTCCTTCCGAGTGCCTCTTCAGGTTAGTCATGTTTTTTTCCACCACAACCACAAGCCGTCTCTCCGTCTGCAGCTCATGCTGTTTTCTCTCTTGCTAGATTATAACTCTATAAGGATATTTCTGTTTTTATTTTTAAACATTGACTTCCTGGGGTCAGGTCCCCGATCTTCACGTGTTAATGAGTGTTAAATCGTTTTTTGTTTTTTTTTCTATACCCATGTGTGTAAACAAATTGCACGTGCGAGGAGTCCCCTTGCCACAGAGGAACACTTGTTGAACAGCCTTGTTATTCTTTCAGAGAAGAGGATTTTGAGAGCTTAAATCATAGTTTGATGACACCGGGAACTCTTTGAGTAGACAGCCAGAATACCTCCCTGAAGGTTCCTCAGTCTTGCAGATCCTCCGTCTGAGTCAAGGATGCCTGAAGTCATCCCCGACTCATCTGTGAACGCAAAATCAACACTGTCTCACTTGTCACATCAGCTCGTAAATCCTGCTGTCAGAGCAGGACTGAACATTTGCTTTCATTTTTCACATTTCATATTTGCTTTCTCATCTATCTAATTATATATCTGTCTATCTATCTGTCTATCTATCTATCTATCTATCTATCTATCTATCTATCTATCTATCTATCTATCTATCTATCTATCTATCCATCATCTACCTGAAATAGACGCCTTCTCTCTATTTTAGAAGCTGATCTCTCTCTGGGGGTGTGATTTACATAGATACCGCCCTCCCACGGTGGTTGAAAACACACATTTAACACCATTTAAAGGTGGTTCTTTTCAAGGGAGCTTATCCAGGTTTCACTCTGTTTTATTCCTAAAATAAATCTAAAGGAATCTGTGGATGTTAATGATGTGAAGTTTTACTGAGTCTGGGCTGTTTGATCCTGTTGTTTTGGTATATGTCACACGGCGCATGAAACACTGCACCATCTTGCAATACTTGCTGACAGTGTTTTCTCTCTCCTTCTGGATCGGGGCCATTTGGCATGCAGTCCTGACACAGTTGTTGGTCTCTTTCATTTAATCTAAACCTTATAAGGGGAAAAGAGCCCTAATTCACCCTCAGAATATGTATCATATCGATCTTTGTGTGTCACATCTGGAGAGTGATGATCCGGGCCTTGTTTGGAAAATCAGGCTTCCTGGATTCAAACCAAAAACACCGAAGCACAGCTGAAAATAATCTGTCCAACCTGGTGTCTGGTTTGTACTCTGCTAGAAGTCATGGCCCACATTGAAAATACCTTTCTTTCTTCCATAAATCCATTTTCTTACCCATCTTTCTTATCATTCTTACGGTCTTTCTTACTGTCTTACTGTCTCTGTGATGTGGCAGGTCTTTTGGAGTTGGAGGGCCCTGTGTCTGATGACAGCGATGACGACAAAGGACGGGGGAATATCCAGCTCAAACTCTGGCTGAGCATGAGAGAAACCCGCGGTCACACTTGCCATTTCTCCAACACCACAATTAATGATCTTTACTGGCTTCCTTCTCCTACGTATTTCGGCTCGGCTCAGGCTCTTCTAGAGAATCAAAGGATTTTTTTTTTTTTCTGGGCATGTTCACCCAATTTCCCCCTGCTTATCAATGTTTATTTATTTCACAATTTTTCACAGAGAGTCTTCTTCCTTCTGCGCATCATCTCACGACATACAGCACAAGCAGCAGAGTCTGCACTTACCAAACGGGCCTCCTCCGGGCGTATTTCTGCGTGTTTTTGCCTACAGGAGGTTTGGATTAGAGGGATTCTGCGTGTTCTTGTTCGTAAATGATGACTTCTGATTAAAGGATCATTTAGGGATCAGAGGTTAAAGATGTAGATGTGTGCGCCGCTTTAGAACTTTACGGCGTCGTACGTCTCGGCGCTCTTGTTTTTACTTACTGACAGATGAAGTCGCTCTGTAAGACTGAGGAGGCCAGACTGATGTGGCTCAAGTCCAAAGGCAGAGCAGCCGCAGGCAGCAGGACCTGCTGCCTCGCGTTGAAGGCGCACCGTGATGTTTTGAAATTCAGCAGATTATTTTTCCCTGCCAGGATCTCATTAGAGGGAAAAGTCACTATCTTATTTCTCTAAAATGCCTTCATTATTTCTCCTTTTTGAACCCGAGCCACATGCGGAGACTCTGCTGCCGCTCTACTTTGCAAAGCAAAACACCCATTTGAATTCATGGCATGTCTTGGTTTACACCTGGTGAATTAAAGATTTCACTTTCATGGGGAATGAATCTGGGGTTGAAATGAATCACCCAAAGCAAACACACGTCACCAAAAGAGATCAATCAGGAGAGGCCCAAACAGCAGCCCCACGTACTAGGTTTGATTTGACTACATGTCAGCGAAACTCTTGATTAAAATCAATTAAATCCCAGGTTATCCAGCTCAAATGAAACATTAAATTGTTTCAGCTGTACTGAAAGGTTCGTTTTGTAAACCTACTTTTACCAGGTTTGTTTTTCAGTATTCATGTTTTGGGTTTAACTTAAGGGAAATTCTTTCAGGAAATTCTGAAAAACCGAGAGCTGCTATATGTATTTTTGTTGTATTAGAAAGCTGGCTCATGCTCATGATGGATGTTATGAAGTTTATTTCTGATTTGATGGCTGGACATTTCTTTTTATTTGCTTGGTGTTTTTGCATAGATATAAAAGCTGAGCGTGTTGTTATTCATCTTGCCCCCTCACCGCAGGATGATCTCACACATTTATGAGCTCATAAGTTGTTTTACCTCTCCGTTACATGGAATACAACTGAAAAATGTACTTGGAAGAGAACTGGCATGAAAAGTCTATTATTCCTGGTCCAGTGTATTGCACAGTCTTCCAAAGGGGAAATAAACGAATGGGATTTATTCTCAGAAATTTGCCCCCACTGTCTGTCAGCACATTTTAAAACCGTGTCCACGTCAATATTTAAAGACTCAAATAAGTACAATAATAGCAAAATAATCATGGGTTTGATTGTTTCCAATGACGAGAGTCTTATTTCTTTTTTCATATGTTACATGTTTGTTTGAATTTCCCTTTTTTTTCCAGGGACTGCTTATGAAACACTTGCAGGAAGTGCTGGAAAAGCAGCACGCAGATGCGGGTTGTGTGTTTGTATTGACAGCGAAAAGTTTCCGATTGACGGGAAATCATTCAAACACAGAAACAGAAACTCGGGAGAAGGGAAGGTTTCTTTTTTTTTTGTTGTTGTCCATTTGTTTATTTATCCTGTCCATGAATAAAGTATCACACAGGAAAGCAGGAAACAGGTGATTTCCAACTTTTTTTTTCTTCTTTTTTTTCAACTTTCTCCATTAGATCAACAAATCTGCAACTGGACTGGATGAGGTAGAAGAGTCTTTGTGTTTTTCTCGCTAGAATTAAAAAAAAAAAAAAAAAAAACGTGCCTAGTCTACAGTCTGTCAGAGGATTTGCTGAACGAGCATTTTCTGTGACTAATTGTAGTCGGGAGATGACATTTGCTGCGCCTCATCTCAAATGGACAGTGATGAAGGTGTGCGCCATTGTTGCCTCTGAGCCTTTAAGCCACAGACCATTAGTTCAGATGACATTGTGCACAAAAATGTTAAAAGCAAATAGATTATTTTCGCTTCAATCATTCGTGAAAGCTTTGTTGTTGTCACTCAGCGCACCCAAAACATGCGCACACGTTAAATCTGGAGGATCTGCAGCTAAACAGTTGACGTTTCCTTTCTGCTCCCTAGAATAAAGCCCCAGTTTGTAACCTTTCATCCTAGTTTTACACTCAGAGCAGGAACACTAAACACTGGAGCTCAGTAAGTGGTCATTATTCATCATATATGCTTTGAGATTAAGTAAACGTTCAGCTCCAGCCGACAGAATGTCCTCGGTGACCCTTTTCTCACGCTGACATGCAACACAAACAAGCTCAGAGATGTCAGAGCTTTATCTTTCCTCATATCTCCAAAGTTCTCCCTGCAGCTTTCTGTCTCTCCTTGTCCACTTTTTTTTTTTCTCCTCGATTATAAACCGCACCAGATGTAGAACACTGTATACTGGAGCAGAAGTGATCCTCATACATGGTTGACATCAGGGTCAAAGGTCAGGGCCACAGCGATGGGCGATCAAACCATCCACGGCGGGTGTGTTAGGTTAGGAACTGAGCCACAATGCTGACAAACACGCAGCCATCTCTGGCCGTGGTTCCAGCCACAATTCCCTTTGGCTAGTTTCTAAATGTTGCCTCTTACCTGTCAAACACTCGGCTCTCTGGCCGAGAGGTCATCATTTGAACCCCATTGATTATCATTGTGTGTCAGATCAGAGCAGGAACATGATTGGACTGGGAGGCAGCCATATTCTCCTGTTTGACTGACACTTTGTTTGGTCTGGGCTCCTTTTGCTTAAATAGTTGAACAGGTCAGCAGAGGATTACATACTTCTATATGTTCCGAATCTGGGTTAGCCACACAACAACCATGAATGTTGTGCATTGTCTCCAGATGACACCACGACAATGACGTTCTGTCTAGATGGGCTGTATACTCTCACTCCACTTTTGCATGGATGGTGTATTCTACTCTTAAAAACATACGATGTAGTTCCAAAGCTCCAGCTTTCACTTATTCACACGTAGTGGGCTTCAAAAGAGAATTACCTAAAAATGATACTCATTACCCCAGAATGATAAAGTGAAAAGAGAAGCTTTTGAGAAGCTTGTGGCATCATAAAACCACAAGCCAGGGGTCAGGGGCTTGTCTTTGTGGAGTTTGCATGTTCTCCCCGTGTCCATGTGGATTCTCTCCTGACACTCCAGCTTCGCCCCAAAGTCCACAGACAAGCATTTTGGAACTGGTGACTTGGTGACCTTAGGTGTGAATGTTTGACCCTGATGGATGGATGGATGCCCCGCACCACCAGCATGTAAAACCAATCCTATTTTTCAGCAAAGCCTTCACTTTAATGTTTGTTCAGCAGATAAATGACAGTTCTGAACAGGCCGTCTGATTGGGAGGCAAAAGCTTGACTAGAGTGGAGTTCGCAGAGCCAGACATGACGCTGATAAGGAGTCTGGCTCAATTAAAGCTTTCAGAAGCGTAGTTAGATATGATTATACACAGACGAGAGAAAATACAGAGGAAATATTTCACTTGGCTCTCCTCCACCTTCCCCCGTATCTGCTCACACTCTAAGTAGGTCAGATAACTTCTTTTTAGCCCTTTTAGACTTATCATTTCCTTCCCCGGTAAGATGGGGGAAAGTGTGATACTGGATATATTACACTCACACGTCGTTGCACCATTCAGAAATTTCTTCCTCCACACAGCTGCCATTTTTTTGGGAGGGAGTCAGAATGAGTGTACGTCACTTAGTGGAAAATGGCTGTGAAATGAACGTCAAATGGGAGATTCATGATCTTCCATGAGACACGCCGTCCACCGATTCACAAATGAGTTGTTGATTTCACGGCTGACGTGAACGTGAGAAAGCAGATCTGTAAAAAAGAGCACTTACACAGAACTTTGAACGGTCAGATATCACCAGGAAGACGTTAAATAAACGCTCCGTATGTCATTTTACACATTACTACAACAATTCTGATCACATGCACAATCACAACAGATTTTTTTCCACCAATTCTGTGGGAATAAAATCTGCTGGGGGGGGTCAGACACCACTGCAAAATGTGCATTTCTTATTGTTCTTAATGACTTTATTTGTGGAATAAATATACTGGAGGCAAAGACAGCTACAAATGTCTGTGTAAAAAAAAAAAAAAAAAAAAAAGATTACAAAAGTATTTACAATATTTTTCACAGAGCTGGATAAGAGTATACATAGTATACAATACAGCCATGTAGGTCGTGGTTTTCTTTTGCTGTACAAAGTGCAAAAGTAAAAGGTAAAAAATAAAACAATCCAACCAGCACAGGATGCTTCCTATAGCTGGGTGTTGGATTTGACAACGTGGCCCCTTTTTTTTTTTTCTTCTTCTTTTTTTTTTTTTTTTTTACAGACAAAACAGGAATATAATGGATTACAGGATTTCACTAAGAGTGAAGAAAGAACAGCTTGGCTGAGGCTCTGGGGCCACGAACAAGGAGGACCAAGAAAAACACACATTCTGTACAGTATAACAGAGGGCGTGCCAGGTTTTTCTTCTCTGGGCTTTATCGTTACACTGATAATAAATTATTTGCGGTAACTGTGCCAGACAGACATGACTTAACATGGCTGAACATTATGAACCTTTGAAGACGTTTGTTGTATCAGAAGGACATAATGAGTGAGAGGAGCAGCGAAACATGCTGCAGCCACGAGGCAGGAATTCAGCACCGCGGGAGAGCGTGCACGTGCGTGCGAGTGTGTGTGTGTGTGTGTGTGTGTGTGAGATACGACACGAGCCCGAACCGTGGGTCGGCTGCACTGATAAAAGCCCCCTGCCGGCTGCCACAGCAAGACGACAGGAAGCGAACCAGCGGCCGCCGCTTCCTGCTCCTCGTTGTTTGGTCAGATCTGTCATTAAAGATGCGTTACTTGTTTCCCAGGACTGATCGGGTCAAAATGGGTTTGGTTTTTTTTTTTTGGGGGTGGGGGGTTGGGGAGATTTGATGGCAAAATAATGACTGTATTAATTTGGTTGGTGCTGTAGCTTTGAAGAATAAAAGCATCAACAGAGAGGGTTACATTTGTACAAACAGTCAGTTCACACGATTTGTTTAATCAATTCCAAAATATTCCCTGAAAAAAAAAAAAAAACACTTCACACGAGCCAATAAAGACTTGTCCTCATCAATCAAGAATGGAATTATGGTCGATCCCTCCCTGATGTCGAGCCTGCTGTATTTGCTTCTTATTTTTGGAGAACCAGGACGGTCATTAATCTTAATTAACTGAATCTGCACAGTTCAATGATATTATAACATTTAATGTGTTCCAGCCTCATAAAGTAAATTAGATTGATTTTAAAAGCAAATACACATCCTGGATCTGTCAAAGTACTGGGGATTTGTCTAGATTCTGTTTGCTGTTGTATTGTGTGATTTTGCTATTAAAGCTGGGTCTGGATTCTGTCTGTGGGAGTAATGGAATAATAATGGAAGTCAGGCTGATGACACTATCTTCTAGGCATTAATCCTGCAAGCTTCGCTCATCGTGACACTGTTTTTCCAAGCTGGCGTCCAATGCTACATGTGAAAATCTGCACCTGACAACTGTGCTGTGTGTGATACTTGCAAACTGATTCAATTCAGTCAATTTCAACACTTTAAAATGATGTAGTTCATAGACCTTTGACACTAGCATGGTCTTAAGTTGCAGAAGTCCAGCTCCTGTGGCTTCTGTAAGCCCGTGCAGTGGTCCCTTGGCAGGCTGTGCCCATTTTGGGTTTTGCAATGCAGTGGTCGTCTCTTAAAACCCTTCCCACAGGTTCTGGAGCAAGGAGACCACTGCCCTATGAGCCACTCGGGACACGGGTCCCCACACACCCTGGTGTTTGACGGTTGTTGCGAGGGATCGCAGTCCGATGCCAGCTTCCCGTCAGGTTTCAGACACTGCACCGACCTCCTCTGGAGCCCAGAGCCGCAGGTCACTGAGCACTTATCCCAGCCTGCAGATATCCATTTCCCAGGAGCAGGATTCTCCTTGTTATAAGACTTCTTGAGGGGTCTAGCTCCGTTCTCTTTGGTGCCATCGTCAGCCAGGACACTGTTGTGGGAGTTGACTCGGCCTTCCTTTTTCAGATTCTTGTCCTCTTTGGACTGGCGGGCGAGGTAGAATGAGTAGCGAATGCGAGGAGGCGTTATCTGCCCAGCACAAAGCACCTCCACAGTCAGAGCTTCTCCTAAAGGCTTCACAGCCTGCAGGGTCTCGGAGAGGCCGGTGGTACCACTGTACCGCAGCAGGCTGTTCTTCACAATGATGTCCCTCTCTCCAGCCGACACTACGTAGTTCCCATTGAGCAAGTAATGGCCCCCGCTGTTCTTCACTGCCAAGTAGTTGTCATCGCTCGTCATTCCCTTGTAGCCCCGCTGACGGATGTCTATGTTGGCTGCGCCCGCTGGCAACATGACCACAAAATTGTAGCCATGCCTGCATACCAAAACATATTACAGCACTCTCAATCGGGGCTCACAACAGTGGGGTCGTTTTCACGTGCCGAAGGAGAGGAAAAACGGCGGCAATGTGCGCTGTACTCACACTGGCTTTGTGAAGAGTCCCGACACCTTCTTGCAGCCCTTGTTATCGCCTCCACAGATTCCGCACTTATCAAACTTCTTGTCTGAGCCAATTTTTCCGTCACAGCCAGCCTTGATGCACTTCCCCTGGACACACACTCCAGTGGAGTCTGGGGAGCACGGTGTCCCGTCCACAACCTGCGTATAGGGTGAAATTTAAGGTCAGCCTTCCATATGGGCCGTGCAGGATAGTCAGAAGAAAGTTGCACAAAAATACACACACTGACTTCACTGCTTTATTCCGAATAAATCAAACTTTTTTTTTTTTTACTGCAGTCTAGCTAAAAGAGGTCATTTAAGTGCAGGAAATTGTAATCTTCATAAATATGTGACAGGTTTGCATGTTCTGCTTGTGTGTTGCTTTTTATAGGAGCCCTGGTCTCCTCCCACAATCCAAAGCGGTGACTGACTGGAGACTCTAGGTGGGAGTGTGTGCCTCTGACTGAGTGGGACCCGGTCCCAGGTTTTACTGAACACTGACGTTGAAATGACACTGTCAGTCTGCATGCAAATCACTGCCCAGCCTGACAGAGCGAAGCAGTAACTTGCACTGCTGGTAAGTCTCACTCCACGCTACGCCCCCCCCTCCCCACTCCCCCCCATTCCTCCCTTTTCTCTTTGCACTTGGACCAGAGGCAGCTATTCTTGTCCACCCACACAGACTCATTGTTCTCTGGATCTCTAAATCTCAATTTAATTCACTTCGATTACGGTTTCCAAGGTTTTGCTCTTCTGGGAGCCCGGATGCAGCGAAAGTGTGCCCGTTTACCTTGGGGGCCAGGACGTAGAAATAGCCGGTGCCGTTAGCTCTGCAGATGAGTTTACACCTATCGTCAGAAGACACGCCGGAGTATTTTGGCACCCACACCACGGAGGGGGCGATGCGGTTGTTGCTGAAGTTGAGGCCGCTTTTCTCACACTGCTCTTCTCGAAAGGTTTTACCTGCACAGAGGGGTGTATGTGTGTGTGTGTGTGTGTGTGTGGGGGGGGGGTAGAAGGTGAGAGGTGGGAATGCTGTAGGGAGAAAAACGTCATTGGACATAGTTGAGTGTTTTGAAGGCTCGTACCTGTGTCAGGGCAGCGGTTCAGGTTGCAGGAGCGGTATTTGACCCGAACGCCTTGGCAGTATTTTCCCCCGTTTGAGGGAACTGGGTTGTTACACTCTCTTCTAGACAGTTGGACCCCGCCGCCGCACGTACGTGAGCAGGAGCCAAACTGGCCCCATTTACCCCAGCGGCCGTCCACCTGGAGGGACACGGGCACGACACACACACACACGAAACACATTTAGGACGAACTCTACTGGATCACCGCGGCAGCACCAGCAGCGCACGTGAGCCTGACCTTGGCGTTGTGGAGCCGTTTGCTGGAGCAGATGCCCTGTTCGCAGACCTGGTCGTTTCCACATTGGGTTCCGTCCGCCCAGGGGAAGTGCCGAGTCATGCACACTAAATGGCCGTTGGATTTTCCCGTGCACCACAAACGGCCGCACGGCGGTTGTATGAAGGGGCAGGGCTTGGAGCCCTCCCCGAACGCGAGCTCGCACTGGCGGTCGATGCTGTAGGACGATCCGGGCTGCACATCTGGGAGGACCAGCGGTTTCTGCGGCTGGTCCAGCAAACATTCCCCTAGAGGAGGGAGACCCGATGTAAATCAACATTCCCATTATACTCTTTGTATGTGCGTTTTGGACACAGATGATAATGTTTTGGGCCGTTTGAGCACACACCTAAACAAACACACACACAAACACAGAAAGATGACGCGTAGCCCAATTTCACATCGTTCGATGTGCTGTGTTAGCAACCAGCACAATGTTGTTACCCAGCTTCATTATTTCTTTCGTGGCTGCTCTGTTTTTCCTGCTCGCTGGGATCATTTGCAACTGGGAAAAGCTGCACGGAAAGTTGCGTCAGGAGAAATACGTGGCGGCATTGTGCTGCAGATTTCACATAAAATGAATGAGAATTGTTTTTCCGCTGACTCTACAGGAATCAGCAACAGTGTCACCATCAAACGCTGAATCCAAATGTCATCAGGCGTTACCAGGAACCCCTCGAGACCAACTGCATCACTGCATTTACGATAAACGGTCCCTTCCCAGGAAGAGGCTATGAATAGAAAGAGTTTGATGCGAGTGCTTGGAAGCCGCACGATGGGACATCGGTGGATGAGAAGGTTTCCAGGAGGGTTTATGAGACACACAGCCGCTCATCCTTTTAAGGGATTTTAAATGGAGTTCTCCAGCACAGAGAAATAAAACGGGTTTTACGTTTGACTGTGATACACGTCGCCGCAAATTTACAAGACATTTCATAACAGATGAGCAGATAAAAAATAAGTGTCGTATGAGCTGTAACTTGGAAAATTGTTTCCCATTTCCTTTGTAAATTTGGCAGAGCAAACACGCTGATTAACTGATAGCACAATAAAATCTAAACAAGTCACCCTGCACTAAATATACTCAACCTCACCTCTTCCTTCCTACAGCCTCTCCAAGGAGCAATCATCAAAAACACCAGCTGGTGTTGTATTTAAGTAAAGAAACCAACGGGCTGCAAATGATTCGGGGCGCAGGGCTGCATGGAAACATGCAGCAGGATGCCTTTTTTAGCCGCCTGTTTTTAATCCAACAGGTCGGGTTGCAAGCTAGAAATCAATCCTGCCAACTCAAACATGTTCTTCTTTGTCTCACTTTGTATTATGTTCTTCTTGGATGATGTCGTAAATGGGTGCAAAAGGAACCCTAAACAGTTTTTCTATTTGGAGTAAACCTGCATGGGAAACACTGGGCAGATACACCTCTGAGTCCAAACCACCGTGGTGACTCTACCCAGAACAAGCCCTCTAATTTGGGCCAGATGTGCATGCAGTTTTAAAACAAATGTTTAGCATCGCTCCAAGGCCAAGTCCTGCGGTCTGGCCTGCTTGGCAAACAATCTGCATCCAACTAAATACTTTTCTTCTTAGCTTGGGTTGGCTTGATGCTACATCTTAGGGGGCTGATGTCACTTGAGGCATAGAAAATCTGGAATTCCATCTTAAATGTATTTATCTGAAATTACTGTAGCCAGCCTTGTTCCACAAGAAGAGCCGGTTAATCCCAGAAAAGAAGTCAAACCCTGGAACTCTCCTTTACTCAACAGCTGCATGGAAGTGAAGCAAGTATCTGGATTCTCCGACACATAACTGCATATTTGTCAAACACTGTTGGCAGCCTCACTCCACCTTCACAAGAGTTATCTGCAGATGTATCGTTTGACTTTTATAACATTTCTGAACTCACACAGGACAGTTTAAAAGAACAAGTAGTATAATTTCCTTTGCTTGTCATAAACTGGCCCGGGAATAATGTCAAAAGTCTAAGTGCGTTGTGTCAGTTGGGGCTAAATCTCTCCCTGATTCTCATCACTTTAATGATTGTTGACTTCAAGAGAGGGTGACAGTGGATATAAGTACATAAATCTGGTTTCACCAACAATATTCTGTGTAAAAGAAAAAAAAAAAAGATAAACATGCTGTGGGAAAGCTTTGATTTGTCATGTTTGGAGGGTTCACCGCCGACAACAGCTTGCGTCTGCCCTCGCTTTGGCCTCACACCTTCTGAATCACGCCGCAAGCCTGCGTCAAGGTCAAAGAGGCGGGGTCAAAGGTCGCGGAAGCTCACCGTGACCGCTGTCAAGGAATTCGGTGATGATGGCGGCGCTGCAGGGAGACCACGGGCTGGTGCGATTGATCTGAATGAGCGTGGGGGACATCATGTGGTTGTCCTGCAGTTTCCCAAACACGTCGGCGCACGCCTTCACGTTGTCGTGCGGCATGTTGAACACATGTCCTGTTACGGGGAGAAAGGCACGAATGCTGACCTGGACCAGGTGAAACCTGCGGCGGGAGGGGGGGCAGGATGGCGGCGGCTCACCCAGCTCATGAGCGGTGGTGAAGGCCGAGGGGAGGCCGTCGTCTTCGATCACCGAGCAGCTCCTCTTGGGGTCGCACATGGTGCCCACATCTGCCATGCCGAGGGTGTCACAAGTGGAGGCCCCGCACAGATCCTGGGACCAGAAGGAAACCTTTTCATCAGCATCATCAGCTTAGAGTAAATCAGGATCAACACAGGATGTTATCAGGTCATGTTATCATCCTTCAACATCCAGGTTTGTTATTCATCAAATGTCGGAGTTATTGGTTGTATGTCCTCAGTAAAGATGGTCAAACCCATGAAAGTACGAATATCTGCTCCAAAGCGTCATGTTCTTAATTTGAATATCTGATTTCGGCCTAAAGTATTCTGTCATGGTGAGCAATGCTTCTCCCAGCCAGGCTTCACTGGGGCCAATCATCCGTGAGGTAATGTGATTGGGGACAATCACAGGATTTCCATACCGGAGCAGACTTTTCCAGACCATCTCCCTCCACACCGCGACGGTTTACAGTCCTGTTTTAGACAGTAGCCTGCAGTCGGAGCTGAACGTCCTAATCACAGGACGACTCCGACGGCAACCACCGCAGAACCCCGTCGGTCCGCCTGGCACGGAAAAAGCGCTCCGTCCCCACACGGCCGGGAAAGAAACCAGCAGCAGTCAGCTGCTATAGATAAACTCTGTTACAGTTTTAATGTCAAACAGGCCCCGCGATCCTCTGCTGGGCTGGATGAGCACATGTAAATCGGTGCCAATTGAAGACCTTGAGCGCCATGACAAATCATTCCTAGAATAAACCACGAAACCGCAATTGTTGGCCGGCGTTAAATCCTGTCCAGATGTGCTGATATGCAGATGACAAATGAAGGTTTGGGTCATTTATGTGAGAAATCCAAAAGGTGTAAGACAGGCAAGAGAGGCAAAGCAGCCGTATCGAGCGGGCTTCTTTCTGTGCTGTGACCTACTTCCCACATCTGTCATCTATCTTTGCTTTTTTGCGCGACCAATCCTTGAAAATTAAATATCTCTCCTTTGTTTTCGGCGCGGTTTGTTTTTGGACTCGCACTTTATAATGCGACCCCCTGCCTTGCATATTCTTCAAATGACAATCGCGCTGGCATTTGATTCAACACCACCGGGGTCGCTCTGGACAGCGCTGAGTCGGTCTTCACAAAACCGACAAAAAAAAAAAGAGCAGACAATGGACATTCCCCTCGTGCCCAATGAGGACCGCAGTAAACTAGCAGCCCTGCTGACTACACCGACTGATTCTGAGTCACCGAGCCATGAATCAGCAGAAGACGGTTTGGATTTATCTGAATTTTTGACCTTTGCTGATTCAGCAGAGGGCTCGGTGTTTAGCGAACATGTGTGCAGACGCCTCGTTTGTCATGTGAAGCTGTCAGATGTTGGTGGGAATGCTGATGCTATCTCCCCGCGCGCCAAAAAAACCCAGCTTCATCCCAGGATTGTAACCAAGAAGGCCTGGCAGACGTTGAATCCTCCCCAGGGTTCCCAGGGAGGACTCGGTCTCAGTGTTGAAATCTGTGCGGTTTTTTTTTTTTTTTTTTTTTTTTTACTTCTGCGGTGGGGAGCCGGCGTTATTTACCCACCCAATACGGAGGTTTCCCAACATGCAGGCGAAAGCTCGGTTGGACAGATGTTAATCAGACAGCAGTCAAATCACATCAACCGTTTTGGTTGTCAAAAACATGACTGCACACACACAGTATTTAACCATCTGCTACCAATCAGGGTGGCAGGGGGGATAGATTTTCCCACGCCTTTAGTATCCAGATTAGGATTAGAGCTACCAGACAAGGACATTTGTGTCGCTGAGCATGAGCACCTATTCAGGCCGTTACCGCAGGTGAAACAGTGAATCCTCTCACTGGTATCTCTGTGTCTAGAACGTGGATGACATCTGCATGACTCACAGTCTGCACGCCGGCCCCGCTACAGATAAAATGGAGTCAGACCTTCACATCGCGCTCGCACCTTCCATTCTACGTCGTGGAAAACACACCCGGGCGATTCTACCTCAACAACAGCTGCAAGCGTTAACCGTGCTGTTTTCAGAGTCAGACCGAGCAGGTGATGCAAAAACACGCCTGAGATGTGACATCTCTCCCCGGCACATGGGAGCCCCCGCCCCGTCCCGTCCCACCGCAGCCTATCCTCTCTCCATGCATCCATGTATCCCCTCAGGGGCCTGTTTAATGAGGATCAGGCATGTTGGTGTGCAAGGGTCTGGAAAACCCACAGCTGGAGAAAGAATGGGAACAACTGAGAGAAACAAGAGACTTCCGACCAATGCATCCCCGAGGGGCCGAGGGGTGCATAGTTTTGGCAAGGATGTAAATAACAAGTAAAACTGGTGTTTTCTGGGGTCAGATCTGATTAATCAAAGCTTATTTTATTAAAGCTTGGACTGTTTCACCATGACTGCATGCGCAGATGGAACTTTGGTCGCAGGATCATCTAAACATTACTATTCCACATGATTGGCCACGCAGTTCAGCCATAACGGCTACAATTCCACGTCATAGGCTCCTGACAGGAGCATACCAAACATTTAAACGGGCCGTCGTTTTCATGTGACAGGACCAAGAACACAACCGAACCACACACTCTGCAAGTTAGGAGGCAGGAAATCCAGCTTCTGCACTGTTTTGAGTGGCTTTGCTTCACCAGGATGAAAAGAACAGCAGGCAGGTGGTTTCAATGTTGTGACTGATCGGACGACTGCTGAGTGGATTTGTCAAATATATTCCAAGTCTTCCTGGCTGTAATGGAACCAAAGTGGCCAGCTTCCACATGCACGTTAGAATAAGATCAATGAATATGAGTAATGGCTCTGCTTGATTTGCCAAATATTTTGGGGAGTGCAGGGAGTGAACTTGGAGAAGAAGAGAGGTGTGTCTTCAGTCTATAAAAACAAATACATATTCTCTAAAGACCCATGAAGCATATTCAGCATTATTTTCAGTTCAGCACATGTCATTTCCTCAGTGACCCCTCTTTACTTCTGAGTAGTGCTGCGTTCTGACTGAGTTGCTGCTCTCTGGGTGTTTAGAAAGCAAATTCATAACAGCAACTGACATCAGGGCTGGGGGACTAACAGAACTGCACAGTTTTTAATACAAAGTTAAACTTTGATCAAACATAAATATACAAAAGACTTTATGAGTCAATATTCCGCCTCTGGTCAGAGAAACTCGTTGGATTTACGCATTTCCGTGCGTAATTACGCGCAGGGAAATAGACCAATGCCTTGTCATTTAATGTAAGTCAAAGCTTGTGTTACCTGTCTGGTGAAAAGAATCGCCGTGTCCCAGTATTCTGGATGCTTGTCGGTGTTTTTGTTCAGCTTTTTCTGCCAAGTGCAGAAGTTTCGCAGTGTCATGGCCGCGTTCCCCGAGACTTTGGGTCCCTTGTCCTCCTCGGTTATAATCACGATCTTGACCACCGCGATGTTGATGAAGTTTAGAATGCTGGGGTGCTTGTAGAGCCTCGCTGCCACCGACATCAGCGTCAGGAGGTAGTGTTTCAGGTCATCGCCGTGGAACTGCACCATGGAATTGTCCGCCACCACCAGCGTCTCCACGTACCTGGGGACCGAAGCGAACCTTTTGGCTCTCCCTATCCTCCTCCTCATCGTCTCGTTCGCGTTACTGTAACCTTCCACATGCTTGTATTTCTCCAGCGTCTTCGCAGCCTGAAGACTGATGTCGCTGTCCACGGCGCACCTGGAGGTGGAATTGAGTTTCAGGTTGTCGCTGGTTCGCCGCCGGATGATGTGCGCGCTTTCTGCGCTTCTGGTGTCGTTTTGCGCCGGGCTGATAAAATATTCCCAGCCCTGGAAGCCGAACGCGCCTCGTAAACCCTTACAGAGGCTCAAAGCAGCGTAAGAATCGCGGTCAGAGTTGACATATCCGGAGTAAAAACACCGGCTCAGGTCAGCCGCGCCATCGCTGACGGGCGACCAGAACTTGTCTCGGTTAGAAATAGAAGGGGCAATGAAACTAAAGTCCTGCTGTAAATCGAGCACCAGTTCCTGCTGGAAAGCTCGTATTTTTAGGACATGTTTCCCATGAAGGTTTTCCACGTCGTTTTGAGAATTCCTCCTATCCTGGTTGCGGTCATCCATTTCAACCGGGTAGCACAGTTCAGTTTCCATGCAATGCACAAGTTTCAAGGGCAAGACAAGAAAGAGGAGAAAAGTTGTTTTGATAAACATGACGGTATGTGCATCCAATAAACAACGCGATGACCGGCGGAGAAGATAACGATGCTCAAGTCTGCAAGCTCAGTGGAGACGGGGAGAGCCACAGGACGGGGGGAGCAGCATGATCCTAATGCGCACGGGTCTAAAACAATGCAGGTCGTCCAAGTCCAGTCATTGCAAACTCCTCCCGGTCATGACCCGTTCCCATTCTCCACCTGCGTGTGTGTGCGGGCTTGACTACTGCTCCTCTGCGATTTTATGCATTTTCAGCACGTATGGGGGGGAGAAAACATGAAAACCCAATCATTGTATAGGAGGGGGGGGGGTCGTCTTTGGAGACGCTTATTGGATGCGGTTCTTGTGCGGTCACTTGAAAGCCACTAACCTATCATCACTCTTGAAAGCTGATGAACCACAGCGTTTCCCCCCTGAGATCGTCATGTTTTCCTGGAAACGCACCGATTTAAATTTCGCAACATACATCTGCAAATGCAAATGTTTTTATCCTTTAAACAGCCAAATAAGGACAAATGCCTCCTGATTTTTTTTTTTACAGGAATGCTGCTCAACTTGCAAATATGTGCTTTTATCGGCTCTAAATACAAGAATGTCTCAAAGTTAATAACTTATTATCGTGATATATTTGAGATGAGTTTAATACTTTATCAACTTCTTTTACGGTTCACGACTGACATCTAGTGGACAAATGAAGAACTGCACTACCCACGTGGAATTGAAATAAATGATTCTGGTATAGTTGTGCTTAATCAATCGAGGTGATTTTTTTAAAAGTACAAATCAGACTTGGTCCATTTACAGGGTGACGGTCCTAAATAAACAAACAGAACTGTGTCTTTAGAAGATAAACGTGTTTTCTTCGGTTGCTAGGAACGCAGGACTGGTTTCTAGGCTAAGGCCCCCTCCAGGTGAGGTGTCTAGAAAAATAGCCTGTTTTTATGTTTGCGTTGCGTCTCTTTTCCAAACGTGAATATTATACGTTTATAAACATACCCTGTGTGACTACAAACCAGACATCACAATTATCCAACATAGGTGTAAGCCGGGTCAGAATCAACGCGTTGTTTTTTGTTTTTTTGATACGGCATTTCAGAAATAGCTTGCTCGAACTCCGTTGTCATGGTTACCAAAGGAGGACGCATGACAATAGCGTGTTTATTTTCTGACACTCAGCGTCAGATTTCTGCGTTTAGGCACAAACATGAATATGTATCATGTTTTGGAGCTGGTGGGAGAAGGATGCTACGGTCGAGTGTTCAAAGGGAGGAAAATGTATTCAGGCCAAGTATGTCAGAGACTTTGGTTCATTGTACAAGAAACACCTCGAATGAAAGCTTGGTCAACTTATTAAATATCATTTATACAGCCCTGATCTAGCTATTTTTTCAGCCATACATATGCTTGTGATCAAATTACTTTAAAGTTTATTGATATAGGTTATGGTTGTTGTTTTGCTTCTTTCTGCAATGTGACTAATAATAATGTAAAGTAAAATGTGATCATGTAAAATTCGCAGGAATTGATCCATCTCCTTAACAACGCGTATTCATCCTAAGTCTGTGCGTGCCCTTTAGGTGGTAGCTCTGAAGTTCGTGCCTAAAGTGGGTCGATCAGAAAAGGAGCTGCAGAATCTGAAAAGAGAGATTGAGATTATGAGAGGTCTTCAACATCCAAATATCATCCAACTCTTTGACAGCTTTGAGACCAAAACTGAGGTATACTCGTGTACAGAACCTGTCAGCCTTGCTCTTCTGTTTACATCCAGCTGAACTCTTGACCCCTCCGACGTGTGTTTGTGACAGGTTGTGATTGTAACTGAGTATGCGGAGGGACAGTTGTATCAAATCCTCGAAGATGATGGAAAGTTGCCAGAGACTCGGGTACAGTGTGCGGTTGCAACAAAAGCCAATGCAGTTGCCGTGATTCCACATGATCAGGATTCACTCCCTCTCCTCCTTTAAAGGTCCGTGAGATCGCCTGCCAGCTGGTCTCGGCTCTGTATTATCTGCACTCTCATCGCATCCTCCACCGGGACATGAAACCACAAAACGTTCTTTTAATGAGAAACGGGACAGTGAAGCTGTGTGACTTTGGGTATGTCGATGCTCTTTTACACCCAGGCGTGACCGGTCCATTCAACCACGAAATGATCTTTTCTTGCAGGTTTGCGAGGGCCATGAGTTTCTCCACCTTTGTGCTGACTTCTATCAAGGGGACCCCGCTGTACATGTGCCCTGAGCTGATCCAGGAGAAGCCATATGACCACACCGCTGATCTGTGGTCTCTGGGCTGCATTCTCTACGAGCTCCACACGGGGGTGCCTCCGTTCTACACCCAGTCCATCTTCCAGCTGCTGAACCACATAGTGACCAACCCGGTCACGTGGCCTGAGACGATGAGCGACAACTGTCTGGTAAAGACTGCTGATTTAGTTCTGGTCCATCGACTGGATGTCCACCAGCAAAACAAACCTCACGTCCTTGTTAATAATGCTCGGCTCTCTTCACAGAGTTTCCTGAAGGGTCTGTTAAACAAAGACCCTCAGAAGCGGTTGTCATGGCCAGACCTCCTGCACCATCCCTTTGTGGCTGACGGTGTTTTAGGTGACGCCTCCTTGCTCCGGCAGATCTTTCCGGCGCGAGGTGACTCCTCTTGGCTGTCGCGTCACAGCGTTGTTCTCTCTGCGCAGCGGCGCCGGACGCCGGCGTTTCCCGGCCTCTGACGGCGGCGCCCAGCCCCGACGCGCTGGCCCTGAAACGCCAGCAAGCGGCGGCGATGTCGCCGCCGACCTGCGGGGAAGGCGCGCTGTTGCGGAGGTACCGGGAGCAGGAGAACAAAAGAGTCAAAAGAGGGAAAGCAGCGACTGGCGGGGGGGGCGCGGCGGTGAAGAAGGACGGAGGGGAAATCGGGGGAGACCCTCCTGGATCGGCGTCAGAAGCCAGAGGTTCGATGGCGCCGTCTAGTGATCTCTCCGTGGTCTCAGCAGCAGCCAGTGAAGGCCTCACGCCCCTCAGTCAAGCCCCCCTGAGGGATAAGCCAAGGTGGGTTACGGGAGATGACCGCATCCGATGCGTGTGTTGACAACTGAGGGCGCTCCGCAGGGGTCAGATCAGCAGGGACTACGAGCGCGAGTTCAACACCCCGAAGGCCGGGCGGCAGAGAGCGCTCAAGCGCGGCGGGGAGAGTCAGACTCCGCGGCGAGTTCAGGTCCTCCTCGGCTTCGTTTCCTCTGGGAAAAGCGAATCCGCTCGCTTCCCTAAAGGAAAACCTCCCCGTGTCCTGTTCTTCCAGGGTGTCGACGGGAAGGAGTACTGGGAAAAACTGGCCCAAGCATCGGCGCCATCCAGGCGGTCGAAGGAGACGTTAAACCCCGCGACCATCGCGCCTCAAATCAAAGCCAGGATCCTGGCGTTTAAAGCTCAGGTGAGGATGTCAGACTTTAAGAGGGCGTCCGATTGAGCGAGTCCACAGGGGATTTTCTCTCATTTGCTCAGCTGACCGGTGGCACGGATGTGGAATGTATCCACCTCCCGCTCAAAGTTTTGCGCAACCTGATTCTGGGCTGTGACCCCGAGAAGTCCCAGCAGATTGGGTTGACCCTGGGCCTACCCCACACCCTCTTTGACCTCCTCCACCAGTCCGTGGACACCTCCAGCTTCATTCAGGTTGGAATGGGAAGAGCCTTTTCGGGTACATATTTCCTCCTCAAACCGACTTCCTATTTCCTGCCCACAGCGGCCACAGAGCATTCCCACGGTGGGAGAAATGATGGTGGTCCTGAGACTCTACTGGGAGAAGCACCAGTGCTGGGTGGAGAAGGAGCACAGGTTGGGTCGCTGCTCAGATCCTCTCAGATGGATGTCGGGGGGGTTTTCTTTGGAGTATTGAATCTTCTCCCTTTTGTTAGACTGGAGGAGTTCACCAAGCCTTTCTCAACCATCCTCGTTCAAACCAACCTGCTTCCCTTGGCCGTGAGTTCTTGTCGCTGATCAAAAATATCTTTTGTTTTTTGTTTTTTTAAGCTACTGTGACGCTGGGATCTTTTTCTCCTTTAGCCTTTGGCTGCTTCCATCCTGGCTCTGTTTATCAAACACGATGTCGATGTCAAAGTCGAGGCGGACGACCTGACCTTCCCGCTGAAATCTCTGCTGTCGGACTCGTATCAGGTACCGACCCCCCCCCCGACCGATGATCAAGCGTCTCCGCGTTTGGCAGTAATCCCTCGTCTCTGTTGCCACGGCAGCCTCAGATCTCTCTTCTCTCCGGATGGGGGCTCTGCGACGGTCTCCTCCTTGTACTCCACCACGCGCTCAGCAAGGTCAGCCAGGAGCCCTGCTGGTAAACAGCCGGATCCTGGAAGTGAATCTTAATCTGTCACTTCAACAGCAGAGAAGTCGCTCTGGACCTTCAGCTTTGGATCCAGATGTGTTAAAGGATCTGTGGAGAAGGATTGGAGATTCCCTAGCAGCACCAGATCCGGACTTTTGTTCAGCCGACGGTGAATGTCCCCGAACGCCCTCGAAGCGCCTTTACTTCCTACGTCTCGGCTTCATTTGTGCTTCCTCCAGGGCTGCACGCCTTCCTGTCCACCGCTCTGTCCGTCTACCTGGAGGATCCTGGCTCCTGCGTCCCTCTGCTCTCTGACCCCGCCTCCAGATGTGTGTTCACTCTGGGCCGCCTGCTGGGCACCGACTGGTCGGTCTTAACGATTTCCTTTTCCAACACTCGGATCCCGAACCTGACCCAGCCCCCACCCCTCACATCCCGTTCTACAGCGCGGGCCTGTTCGCTGCGTCCAGCCCCGAGGGACCGGGGGGGTGCGTGAGCCACGCCAGCGTGTCCTCCCTCAGCTGTTACTTGCTGTGCTTCCCGTTTTCCGTGGACCTGCCTCCGAGCTCCGCTTCCGCGATCCTCCAGCTGTATGACAGCTGCGATGTTGTCGGGAGCCTCCTGCAGGTTAGACGCACACACACACACACACACACGTACACCATATATGATGTAACCTGCTGATGTAACCTTTTGTTGGTTGTCTGATCTTTTGATGACTCAGCGTTTTTTTTTGGGGGGGGGGGTTTGGACAGGTAATTCAAACTTTTCCTCCCATCCACCTGGAGCATCCCATCTCGCTGCTGAACCGCCTGCTCCTGTGCGATCCAGACCGCGCGTTCCCGCGCCTCCGGAGGGCAGCGGCGGGGTTTTTCAACCGCCCGCCGCCCGTCCCCCCGCCCGCCAGGACCGCCGCCTCTCTCCTCTCCGACGCGCTGCGGCCGGTGGAGCTGTGGGACTCGGCCGCGGAGCTCCTGACCCTCCTGTCTCTGGTGGCCCAGAACTCCCGGTCCGAGCTGCAGCCGGAGGCGTCCGTGCTGCTGCGGGCGCTCGCCCACACCAACTGCCGGATCAGAGCGGGGGCGTGCCGGCTTCTGGGGCAGCTGCACCCACCCGGGAATCCTCACCTGCTGCAGCCCCACCTCTTCGGAGCGATGGTCGACGTGCTCCGTGACTCCTGCGTGCACGTCCGGAGGCTGTCGTGCGCGGCGGTGGGCCGCTGGCTGAGGTGCCTGTCCGAGCTGAACGCGCTCGGGGGCGAGGGCGGCGGAGGGGAAGGGCGCCGCCGCCACCGGTGGACCTGCGGCGAGGCGGCGGCGGCGGCGGGGGGCGAAGGGGTCGTGGGTCTGGGGGACGAGGAGATGCTGGAGTGGAGGGAGGGGGTCGGGAGGGCGGCGTCGGCGCTCGCCCCGCTGCTCGCCGACCGCGACGCGCCCACGCGGCGCCGCTGCTGCGCGGCCCTGGGGGAGCTGGCGCGCGCGGGCGGCGGTGGCGGCGGCGGCGCGGCCCTGCCGCGCGACGAGCGCCTGGCCGCCGCGCTCCTGCGGGCCGCGAGCGCGGACGCCGACGAGGGGGCGAGGCGAGCTGCTATGGCGACGCTTCGCCTGTACGGCAGAGGCAGCCCGATCCATCAGGTGGGTGTTGAGGGCGCACGCACACACACACACACACACACACACACACACTTTATATTAAAAAGGAAGACAGTAGAGGTTCACAGTTAAAACATTAGGCCCCAAACCTCCACACAGGAACTTTTTCAAGCACCTCTAAAAGCCCCAAAAAGACACTTCCCAGTCTTATTTTCATATTTTTAAAAATCAAACGAAGGAGTCGTCCGTCTTTATCGAGGATGTTTGTTTCTATTGAAGCGTTTGAAGGCTTTCCTCGTGATCCTCCAAGGCCACTTTGCTTGGTTCGCAGGTCCTGGTGTCTCTGGACGGAGGGAGGAACCTCCTGGAGGAGGCGCCAGCTCACTGTGACCACCTTCAGCTCCTTCAGGGGCTGAAAGGGAGCCGAGGAGACACGGACTGACCTGAGATCAGCCACAGTCACAGCCTCACGTTCCCTGCGAAGCGCCGCACAATCTACAGGCTTCGGCTTTTTGTTTAACTTTGCCTTCATTAATACTTTGTACATGTATGCAATTAAAACGAATTTAGCAGCTTTCTTGGTTGTAATTAAAGTGTTTCCTGTTTTTTTTTTCCACCAGCTTTTGTTCAGGTGTAATTGTTCTTAAAAACGCGGACAGTTTTAGAAGCTGGACATTTACTTTCATTTTCTTTGCGGAAGAAACTAAAATTGAGTTTTAGTTGCTGTAGTTACTATAAAAAAATGGTTTTAATTGAAGCGCATTTTAGTCGGGTCAGTTTATGTTTTCCTCAATCGAACGTCCGTGTTTTGTGACGTTAATCGCGTTTTAAATCCTAATCTTTTTTAAAAAAAAAAAAAAAAAGCCCTGCGCATCTGGGTTTATTTAAATGAGGATTGTTGAATTGTCCGACGACGTCTAAGGATTTCAAATAATTTTAATTGATTTGGAATTATGATAGATTATTGCCCACTGGTTAATAACCGATCGGCGGATCGATAGCAATGATCAGTTTTCCTCCCGGGCCCTGCAGGGTCCTGGTCCTCCTCAAATAGCACTTCTCCTCCCCAAATAAAGGTTTTTAATGGTTCATTTTCGCTTGTGACATAATTAAAACACCTCCTAATTGTCGGAGGAAAGAAGCACAGCGGACTCACCGGGTAATGAAACATTTTATTTATTTTTTCGGAGTTAAGTTTCCACTAAAGAGGGAAAAAAAAGATTATTTTCACAAAGTCTTTTCGTTGAGTTTAGCACATATTTTTTGGTTTTAATCATTTGAGTTGATAGTACACACCAGAAGCGATTAATAACCTAAGTTTATTTAAAAAAAAAAAAACACACACACACACACACAAAATAAATAGTTTCTTTTAAAATAAAGATTGATTACCGATGCGCACATCTACGATTGTATTGATTGCTTCGTAACAAATCATTGGAAAATAATTTAGACGTTTTATTTTACACCAGCACATAGGAAACATTTTTAAACAAAAAAAATGATAATTTGATGATTTTTTAAAAAGTGTTTTTAAAAAGAAAAAAGGACTCTACTCCCCGAAACCACAAAACTTATAAATTAGTGCAGATCAGCCAGAGGCCTAAAATTATTGCCTTAATAAGACGATGGAAGAACCCAAAGCTTTCTATTTCAAGAGATATCTTAAAGCACACTGGGGGAGGCTGCTTACACTCCACTAAAGCTACAAGGTTTGTACAATAGCCTAAGGAAATTCTCTTTACATCAGGGGGAAGTGTTTAGCATTGCAAAAATATTGAAACATTGATATTTCATCTAGATCTCCAGTCGTGAATCAGGCAGGCAGTGGGCTGACAAATGCTATGTCCTGAGCTGCAAAACACATTGCCTTATGCAAATTTAAAATAAATTAAATGTCAAATTCCACCTCCAATTCAGTGCAAAAGGTAAATTTGGTCCTCTTTCTATCCCATCGTGCAGTTTGCAATTTTCACATTATTGCTCTGGGGGGAAAAAGAGTTATTGCATCAAAGTAATTGATGTATTATGACAATAAAACAAAATTCAACTGCAGAAGTTAGAAATGAAGTCTACATCGAAGTCAGACACTCTGAAATTCGAACATATGAAATGATAAAACCGGCCATACCTCAGTCAGGTAACAACATTGTAAAAGTCAACTCGAAGCAGGAGTTTAACATTTTAAAATAAACTAAAGAAACTTCATTCACAGATCAAGACACACTGTCCATTATCATAGAAAAGTATTTGGTTCAACGGATGAATGAAATGTCTCACGTGTTGACATCATATTTGATTTCTTCTTTACGGAAGGATGGAAGCGATGCAACACAAATTAGGAAACAATTTTTCTATTGCTGACATCGGGTCTGATGTAAGGCTATCAGAATTTTTTTTTTTTTTTTTTAAGAAAACCTGCATAATTATTTACACCTCTTCATCAGCTAAGTGTGATTTATTAGGCTGATTGTCATTTAAAGCATTGCAACGGCACAGTGCAAGAGATCAGAGCGTGGAAGCAATGGAAGCATCAGGGCAGGTTCAAAGGAAACCAAAAAAAATTTAAAAAAAAAAGGAATCACATCAGTAAAGCATGCATTTAGAGCCACCATTAAAATACAAACATTTTCCCTGGAACTGACTTCACTGGCAGCAGTTTGGTGTTAGGCTGTGCCGTCCTGCTTCTGCCGTTGGCTGCGGGCCTTGTAAACTTCGATCAGCAGGTCTTTGACATACTGGATTTCACGTTCTACCGACTCTGCCTTGTCCCGCAGCTCCCGGTTCCTCCCTTCCAGGCAGTGCAGTTGTTCCTCCAGAGAGTCGAGCTCTGCCCTCTTCCGCTGGCGATACCTGCGTCGGGGTGAACGAACACGTAAATCGCACCTGGCCGCAATACGTCGCCTCCCGACGCTCGGAAACCCGGGCTCAGACGTACCTGTGAGCGGCGGTCTTGTTCTGATCTCGCTTCTTCTGCTTGCGCTCGCCGCCTTCGGCCGGGCTGGCGTCCTCTTCGTATTTGGAGGCGCAGTGCTCTTCCTTGAGCCTGCACGACTGTCTGCGCCCCGAAGACTCGCCGTCGGGGCCCTCCCCCGCCGCCAGGAGACACTCCTGGCCCTGATCCTCCAGGAAGTTGCAGTGCAAATCGTGCTGCCCCACCTGCAGACCTTCTGACTTCACCTGCTCGCTGCTGAAGAAGCCGTGGTAGGCCTCGGACTGCGACGCCACCGGCAGGTAACAACCCTCCCCGCTCTCCGACTTCCAAGAAATGCTAGCCTTCGTCACCTCCACGCTCGTCTTGACGTTATTGAGCAGCTGGTTTCCGGCGCTTCCGCCGACCTCCCTCATGCTATACATCAGCAGATCCTCTTTTTTATGCGACACATCAAGCGATCCTCCAAAGCCAAACCCACCACCAGAAGCCTTCGCGGCACCTACGAGGTCCTGGCCGAAGCAGCAGGTTTTCTCTTTTGGTAGAACGCCGCATCTCCTGACCTCGACTGCACTACCCAAGCAGTAGCTTTTCCCTGCCAGCTGCTCTTCATCTACGCAGCCATAGTTCCCAGTAAGGGTCACCGCTGAACTACCTGAGTTGCTGCTTTTGGGAGTCAGCAAGCTGTTGTCGTAGCCCTCACAAAAGCGAACGCCGTCAGGGACCCTCTTCCTGCCACTCCCACTAGGTCGACTGCAGCTGTACGGGGCGTGTCTTGGAATTTTGGATCGCCCAATGGGCCCGCCACAGATGTTCAGGATGTCCAGTTCTCCCGTTGCCAGGGTAACAAGAAGCGGGCTGGTTTCCGATTGGCTGGACGTCGAGTAAGAGGCGTAGGGAAGCTGACCGAACGGCTGAGCACCTGCCGGCAGAGGACCCCTGTCGTACTTCCCCTGCCTCTGCCCCTTCTCGGGCAGCGGCTCAGACAGAAAGTAGTCCTCTAGTTGGGCGAGTTCTTCTTGCAGCAGCGAGGTCATGACCTCCAAGTCAGAGGGCACCTGGATATCATTGTGAAGGGGCGAAGGGGGAAGGGAGGCACTGGTGGAGGAGGGAGGGGAAGGAGGGTTTGGGAGGTACGAGGAGAAATCCACTTCTTCCGTCATCCAGTCAGTGAGAACATCACCTGTCGAGGAGAAACGGTAAATCCAGCCGTTACGCGCAGCTAAACGACAACGCTCGCGCAAACAATAAACGTAGCAGCCATTCAACAAAGCCGTTGTTTCCCCAAAGTCGGATTCTGGTCGGCGATCGTAACTGCGAAAGCAGGGCTGTCGGCGTTCGATTATCGATGTATTGGCCGTAGCTAGGTTAATACTTAACTGTTCGAGAAGGACGAATGTGCTGCAGTGCCGAGCCCACCTGAAATGGGGAAAAATATATATAAAAAAAACGCACTTGGTGCAACTCACCAATTAAGTGCTGACTCTCCTCTGACACCTCCCCCCTGCACCCCTGTGATTGGCTCTGGTTAGCCTGTGGGTGAGAGAGAGCGAGGAGGTCTGCCGGGCAGACATGATGAGTCCTCCAAACAGGAGCCGATGTTGCCATCATTTTGTCTGTTGGTGCTTTGATTCAGTCCAAGTCCAAACATATGCTGGGAGCAAGCGGGGTCTGACAGATGGGCCACAGAGAGCAGGGCTGGGTGAACATAATGAAACCTAGAGGGCAGACAGAAACACGGATCAGAAGCTGCCGTGAAAAAAAAACAAAAAAAAACAAAAAAAAAAACTTCAGTTGACAGGGTCGGAAATATCGCTCGCGCTGCCCTCAGCGAGGTTCTCAGCTCGGTCTGTTGACAAAAATGCTGCTGTGAAGAAATCATTATAAAAAGAAAAAAAAAGAAAGTCAAAATGCAGGAAAACTCTCATTCAATTCTGAGCGTGGCTGCAAAACACAAGATTACGTTGGCTGAGGCAGCCTTTGGTAAAGCTCGGAAGAGCTTGTGTCCTTTGGGCTTCGGTCTCCCGCCGAGCAAACTGCACCTGATGTCCTCAAAACACACGGGAACAAGTGATGCTGTCAGGTGGTTGTCAAGAGGCTCCACAGAGAACCCGCCTGTTAAATCGCATCAGGGGAGATCAGCAGATGACAATCACATTACGCCGTCGCTCTGTTTGATCGCTTCAGCAGCTTCAGGGGCTCTAAAGCAGTGCACATTTGAATGGAAATCAAGTAAAGGTGTTTAAAGATTAAAAAAGAAACGTTATATAGAATCAACACATGGAAATAGTTCACAAATCATATTATTAATGTTATTATAGGCAATGTAAATATCAAACAATTCAGTAAATATTGTGAAAATAGTAGAGTAAGCTGCATTAAATGATCAGAGAAGGCAACTGACAAAATAACAAGCCGGTATTAAGCAGCAGAAACAACAGTAGTAGTCTGTACAGTAGTGAGTGTCACTTACTCCATTATTGCAGAGAAATTGTAGAGCACTTGGGGTGCGTTGCTAAAGCAAAGCACGATTCTTTTTCGGGTCCAACAACCTCGCGGATTTAAAGAGCCATAATTGAGCTCGGAATGTCCGGGACTGCACGAAGAGGACGAGTTGTTGCTTTGTTGTGATCGACCTGTGTACTGGGGGGGCTGCTTACTTGCGAGGAAGCATCAGCCCATTCACACCTAGCAACCGAGTGCGTCATCACGCCCGCCGAGTGCAGATCCCTCCGCCTCCTCCCAGGAAGGAGGTCCCACACGCTGCCTGCTGGGCTGAGCTATTTAAGAGAAAAACGACTTTAAAGGCACTGTTATTGAGCGCTCTTTGTTGTCAGGACCCTCTAATAAATTGCAATTTTCTCACAATTCATTGGATTAAAAGTTTCTCGCTTGGGGTGCGCCGTAAACAAAACCCCTGACAGTAAAACTGTGGTATTTGCCAAAATTCACGCAGATCTGTTTATAATATTTACATCCTCGGCTGCCCTATCACTAGGTTTAGAGTGAGGGAACGCCACATTGTGTTTTTGACCAGAAAAAGCAATTAAGACGGCTGAGAAAAGCCGTGTTTAAGAGCACGCCGCCCTCGCAGACCTACTTCCTAACAGGCTCGATTTACCCGGACACGCCTCTAAACGTACATCAGCGGGCCTGGAGCCGCGATACTGTACCTTAACCTATAGAACACTGTTGTTATGTCGCGGCACTACTTGCTTAATTGCTCACTTTGTTGTTTTGGAGTCTGTTGCATCTCCGTTGCATCAGTGGTCGGAGCTCGGCAGCGATTGGCTGCCCGGGCCGGGGCTGCCCGCCTCCCATTGGCTGAGCCCGGCCAGAGCCGCGCTCTGATTGGTCGACGGTAGGCAAGGCAGCGCGCCAGCCTGCCCGCCGCCTCCCCGAGAGCACATGTTCGAGTAAACAAACCGGGCGTGGGTCAGCGGGCTGCGAAGTTCGGAACAGCCGCACCAGGGCTCCCGAACAGCCCCAAAAGAGCCGCACACACGGCCCTTAGCACACCCCGCATAGAGCTCTGGGTCTTTTGTTAAATGTCGTCGAGGGTGTTTGTTTAAAACATGTCGATTGTCGTAATAAAGGGAGACTGCCGCCATAGTTATCCCCGATTCACTGTCGCGCCAGTAATATTTCATCAGTAGCTCTTATTTGGGCGACCTGTCGTATGTTGAAGTGCCGCTTTATTCGGCTCCGGCTGTTGACTTTAATATTGACATACGTTTAGTGCTTTTGTTCCGTGCCCTAATTGCGAGGGACGCATCTGTCAGGACTAAATTCAGTTACTTGTACAGATTGCCGATAGCAATTATCGGAGGAGTCAATCTTTGTTTTGTCTCCTTTCAGCAAATCCCAACACTGTGCAAACGGCGCTGTTCTCCTGTTGCTATAGTAATAGCGGACACTGCCCCCTATTTTCGACTTGTTTTCGGGTTGCTGTTGCCATGGGATTTGCATCTCTCTCTCTCTCTCTTTCTCTCTCTCTCTTTCTCTCTCTCTCTTTCTTTATTTACCTGTTCACCTCTATTTATTCACCCTCTTCTCTACAGTCCTTCCATCTGATTTGCTGAGTTGACTTTTGGTGATTTTTTTTTTTTTTTTTTTTTGATCTCAAAACATCGTGATGCTCCAGTCCTGCCGAACTGGAACATCACCGGGGACAGGCTTGTCCAATAAGCAGCGTCTCAGCCTGGGTCGACGCGTCCATCCCAGCTGATTCCATCTAAACATAGCTGTGTTCTGAACTGAACTGCTCTCGAGGACATAGGTGATTTATTTGTGATTGATTAAGGTGGACGAATGTCCCGAGTTAAGCGATTTATCCGGAAAGGGGGCAGCTCAGCAAAGTGCCCACCGAGCTGCAGATACCACTTGAGCGCAGCTTTAAGAAATTTGTAGAAAAGGCAACCTGATGCAATCCAGATAAATGTAGTTGTAATGGGGACCAGATTGAGATGGTAACTGGTGAAGTTGGAGGGTCTCCCAGGAAAACGCTGACTGCTCTGTCTGTCAGTGTTAATTGGTCCTCTGAGAGCTCCCTGTTTGTGCATCCTGAGAGAAATCCGAGCAGCTCATGACAGTATTTCCCCGCTGCCTCCGCTATTAAATACAATTTCCATTGTCGTTCAGGAAAAGGCGTTACGCCTGCTCACCTCAGCCCAGGATTCCTCCATCGCCGGCCCACCTGGGCCGTATCTGAGCAGGCCAAACACGGGCAGGCGGGTGAAGTCTGGGACAAGCTGGTCTTAATTCAAACGTTTAGAAGAGGTTGTCCACCATTCATTGTCTGAATATTTCTGAAGTCGGAAATGGATGCTGCATGCCAAGTGCACGTGTGGCATGTTAGTAGGGCTTACACCATCATTTCATCATCATCTCTCTCAGAATTTATTGTCCTCAACTTTTGCCCCTCTTTGAACATACGATGGGAACAGTGAATTTGGTCGAAACTTGTGAGTAGGTGCCACTCGGTGGGACTTGGTGGGTGTTTTCCTGAGTTTGTTTATCGGGTAGGAGAACAGATAATAGAGTCTGCAAGACACTGACAGGGGTGATTGAATTTTAATTCATGAATAGACTCAAAGCAAACTTAATTTACCGTGACAGATCTGAAACAGTCGCAGGTTTATGTTTATTTACGACTCCTCAAGGACTCAGAGGCGAATTAGAGCGCCTGTTTTTGTCCTCCGTGTTTCCGGAGATCGCTTCACACATTGTCAAACTTTCTCTCCGTGGATCACTCTTTCTTTTTCGTGCATTCATGTCGCCGGGTCCCAGAGGTTCCCCCGGCGACCTCTGCAGCACTCACTGCTCTTTTTGTTGTTGTTTTTTTTCCCCCTGTCTTTGACTCTGGAGGCTTCGCGTCTGTCACTCTGTGGTCACCAGAAGTGAAGCACTCCACTCGTGCTCAACCAAAGCCGGTCTCCAGAACGACACCTGCAGCGTTCGCCAGTTTACTTTCGCCTCGCGTCACACGCTCAGTTTCCTATTTTCCCATTAACACATGCGTTCCGCATGATATCGAGACTTGCATCGAGCTTAGAACAGGGATATTGGTGAACACGGGGGTGCCAGTGTGCTAGTCACGGTCTTGTTTTTTCCATCGCTGGTGCTTTTCTTTTCGCCCCTGGATGTGTTTTCGGATTCCATTGTTGTGCTCCACTGTTGTGCCGCAGAAATCCCTGCGTTGTAATTTAATGATGTGTACTTATTGTGTACCCGAGATTTGAATTAATGACTGTCACATCGAACTGCCTCCAAAGAGAAAGTGGTAAACATCAAAAGGAGAACTTTCAGCGCTAATCCAATGTATTTAACAAAAGCTGCTTTTATCTGGTGTGTGTGTGTGTGTGTGTGTGTGCGAGCGCGTCCTCAATTGTGAAATCTCTAATCTCCTGGATCACATGTTGGATAGAAACTCCTGCCTGCTGCAGGAGGGCAGAGGACGAGGACGTCTCTGACAGGCGATGCCCTCTCAGCTGCAGAGACGTCTCCATTTCGTCAGGCTGCTTCCTGACATTAATTTTTCCCATTAGTATTGACAAAATACACGCGAGCGCTGTATTAATTCACAGCTTGACTGTCTTATTTGCGCTCTAGACCTCTGACTGAACAGCTAATCTGTGCATGTGAAAATCACCGCTGGCTCATTAATATTTCAGCAACAATGAGACTGGGTGTCAGTCATGTTCATCACCCCGGTAATGAGCCCAGCCTGGCCTCTTTAAGGTCTGTTTATCATTCTGCTGCACCGCACGCTCAAACACACCCTGCAACACCGCGCCTCAGAACTAATATCCCACAGATCAGGCCAATAAATCAATCAATCACGCAGCCCTGACATGCATCACCTGCGCGGGTTCCTCGCTTTCATCAGTCGGAGCAATGAGAGAAATATATTTCCTGGATTTGCACATTTTTATGTGCAAAAATGATGTCAAATTTCTCTATGTTGAATCATACATGTAAAGTTGCATCTAATTTCATTCCATGTTGTTTGTTTTATTCAGCCCACCTCACACAGGGTGAACCTAATTAATCACCAGACATACATATGCTTCATGTCCTGCGAACCACAAACAACAAGCCAATTATATAGTTAAGTGATCTGACTGTTTCTGTGTAAACAGAGAGGCGTCTTAAAGGAAATACCTATTATTTGATTTTGTTTAAACAGTGGTTCAAGGAGCTCATTAGGGCAGTCGAAGATCACTTAAAGCAAGCTGGTAATTAACAACCTGTTTGCCAGAAACAGTAATTAAGGAGGCTGAAGCCGTTCTCTAACAGCATGTCATCAGATTAGCCAATTAGTTAACATAAAAGTAGTTTAAGAGACAAACAAACACGTAGATACATCATCATATATATAATTATTTATTAGAGATACAATGAATTTAGATTTTTGCAACATCAGTATAAGGCTATAATTATATCTTTGCTAAAATGTTGAGTTTTCGTTGCTAAAATGATGTGAAAACACATAAATGCTGCATTTAGGACAATATACTGTTGAATTAAACTCATGTAAAAATCTGAACAGAAACAAAAAAGGTCTCAGTCATATAAGGAACATCTGCGGGAGATGATTTTCCTCACCTGATAAACGTTAATAACCTCAAAGTACAAATGTATTAAAAAGAGTTAAGGTGAACTCAGCATGCACACCGGCCTCACGAGCGCTTACGGCTTCAGTGAAATAAATTAATCCTGATTCCTCCTAAATGATATTCTGGCTATTGATCATCTTGTAATAGAATGTATTTGAGTTAGTGGAGTTCCCTTAGATCCATGTTTAGAGAAAGTCTTGTATGTAAAGGCACCTCTGCTGTGACGGAGCCCTCATTAGCCTGAAGGCTTCGGGCTTCCCGCAGATCATCCGTCTCTTCAGACGTCCGTCTGTGGATTTGGGCTCCAGCTCTGGAGCAGCGCCCGTCTCCAAACCTGTCACCCGCTGGTCCCTCAGCTCATGAACTGGGTGTAGCCCTCGGCGCCTGTCACTATGACATCCATCCAGATCCTCATGGCCTCCGGGGAGGGGGCCACCATGTAGTAGAGACGGTCGTGGGTCTTCACACAGAAGGTCAGAGACGGGTTTGGGCTCTGGAGGGTAACGGGCAGAGGATCAGACACCTGTTACATCTTTTCCGTAAAGCACAAGATTTACATTTTAGCTTCATAAAAGCTTGAAATAAATGTTAGCGTTTTTGTTCAAACTTTCTTTTTCCATAGAACATCCATTAAAATTCAAACATAAATGAGAATATTTGGGAAATTAACGATCATTTTAATTTCCTGCTCTAATTACAGTCAAATTCCTTCGCAAAATTCTCATTCTTCAGATAAATTTCTCCGTTTAATTTTTTAAAAAGAGCAGTAAATACCTTGGTGGCGCTGCGCAGATGGTCATAATAAACCTCTTCAATTGCCTGGAAGTAAATGAGCCCTTTCAGCTTGGTTTCATGCTTGTCTGAGAGGTGGAGAAAAAGGGGAAAAAAAAGCATATTAAGACACATAACATTATGTCTCACACTGATGCAAGACCTCTGTCAGCTCCGACAGCCGGCGGAACCAGAGACCAGGAACGTGGAAAAGACTGCATGTCAATTTGTATTTGTGATTAAAACCAGCCAACTATTGTCTCAGCGATATCTGTGGCCCCATGTCTGTCAGTCACATTTGAACTGCTTCGCTCTGAAACAGAGGCGACGAATGCACATTTCTTGACAAAAAGCCTCAAAATGAGCGAGAAAAAATTGATTTTTATGCAAAGAATTCGCACCACTGTCACCACTTTCGCTCTGTTTCCTCACAAAATAAGTCACCAAACACAAATTAATAACGTGGGGAAATATTCTCTAAATATGAATATTATAAATGCATAAACCAGCCTTTAAAATGCTGTTATTTTTTATTCCTCCAACTGTAGTTCTGACTGTTGATGTTTTATGAATTTTCTTTTATAATTTTAAATGTGGATCCTTGATGATTGGAGATGACTCGCACACCAAAATTGGCAGCGAAATGATAAAACATCAGATTTATTGAAGGAGAAGTTTGTGTGATTAATGGTGTGATTTAATTCTCATATCAAACTCTGACAGTAACATATCCGTATATACATTACTTTTTTGAATCTCTTTTTTTTTTTTAAAGTGAGACTAAAATAAATCAGGATGGAGGAACCAGAAACACAATCCAGGGGAAAGGTGTTGAAACTTGTGTTTTGTTCTCTCCCAGCGACACATGAATAGGTATGAGCGGCGCTGCGTTAGAGTAAAAGTTAATTAAAAGTCTATTTCCAGCCATGCCTGGAGACTTTACCAGCCCATTAATCTGACTTGTTTTCCTCACTGAAACTTTCTCTCTCTGTGGTTTTACGAGCGTTCCTGCCGGCGAGCTTCACGTTTCGAGAGCTTAAAAACAAGCGCGTCTCTTTGGTGTGCATCAGATCATCTCTCACTCCCCCTCCAGCAGGTCGGACCTTCCGACCGGGTCCGTCAATCTCTCCGTCCTGAAGCCCAGGATGTGGCTCAGATGAAGCGGACGCGCTCGTCCTCCAGAACAGAGCTCGAACCGCTCTCCCTCACATCTGGGATATTCTCAGATAAATCCCGCTCCAAGAGTTCCTGGGTTCTGCTCTTGTTAGATTAAACTTTCCGGCTCTTCCATGAGCGCCCGGCGAAAGAAACAAACATCCAGCAACAATTAGAGACAGTCTTTTGAAGTCAGCCTGACACTTTCTCTTGCTTCCCCTTTCCTATAAGTCAAATGTGCTTAGTAATGAGATAAATGTTTTTGAAATGTAAGTTTCGTTTTATTAGTCACGAACAAGCCAGGAGCTAGCCTCCTCCCTGAGAAAAACACATCCAGAGAAAGTCTTGCATCTTATTTCATCACCATCATCGCCATCATCTTCGTCAGGAGTAAGAGGGTGAAAAGGCTAGGCGAGTGAGAGCGAAGGGAGCAGGAAGAACAGGGGCAGGAATAATGAAAATATCCCCAAATTCTACTTTGAACCTGATTGTTAAATAATGTCTCAAACACACGCCGGCGAATGATTCAGGGTGGATGTTCTGGTTACAGATTCAGGGGACAATCGGACAGATGGGGATTAAAAACTGACTTTGGCTTCAGAATGCGGGAAAACAGCAGGAAAAATCCATTTAGTGCAGCTTTAATTAGTCTGTGGTTCCAAGTGAATCAACACCGGCTGGGACGGAAGTCAGATCTCTATTGAAAAACATCTCATAGATGGAGAAGAGCGCATGCAGAGCACCGCTGTGGGGGCAAGTGAATAAATCAGAGGGGGGAGGGGGGTCAGACGCACAGGAGCGTACCCAGCTCATTTTCTCAACTTATATGAAAGTCTTCTTCAACAAGCCCGACAGTGAAGTCAAAAGAGTGAACACGGGCACTGCCAGTCCTGGCGATGGAGGCGCGAAGGAGACCAAACTCCGAGGCCCTGGAAAAAGTCGATGGCGTTGCACGATGTACGGACGGACGGACAGACGGACAGACGGCACGAGCGGCGCGTCCTCACCTACGTAATAAGAGAAGTTCCGCTTGAGGCGGTCAAAAACGAACCAGCGTTTCTTCCAAGACTTGATCTTGCCGCCCATCTTCACCAGGTGACCCTTGCACATCTTCTCGGTGAGGATGACGAAGGGGCAGGTGTCGACGCTGTGGCCCGAGGACTCCACGTGGGCGCGCAGGTCGAACTCCTGCTTGCGGTTCGGCAGGTAGCGCGTCATGGGACGGGCCTGCGACGGGAGGAAGGGAATTAACCATCGGGCCACCCACCTAATCCTTAACGTTGTCTAAATCTTTTTGCCTCTGTATAAACATGAAACATGAGGAATCACGTGTCTGAGCTCTTTTTTTTTTTTTTTTAGGTATTTAGCTCGGAAATGTTCTCATCATTGAGTCATAATTTAACCTGTTAGGAGCAGACATCTGTAACATCTGCCACTGCTGAGAATCCATTAAGAATAATCTGCCAAACGATGCAATAAAATTGGGAATACATGAAAAATAATGGCTAAATCCACTTTGTGCTTTGCAACCAAACACTTGGGAACATTAATGAATGCAGCGGAACAAAGACGGGCCTTTGTCTTTGAAATGTGGAGCGGGGCGCATCTGCATTTGATAATTTCAGCACATTTGTTTATTTGCAGTTCTAATTATATCCAGTCGGTCAACATTAGAGATTTAATTACTTGGAGATGCTATTTTTGTTCCTCCCCAACACACACTCATCCATTTCTCCCCCATTTCCCTTTTTTTCTTTTTTTTTTAACATTCCCCTCGCAATCTTTGATCTTCCCGTGCACACAGCCTTCCCTTCAGTGTCTCGCCTCTCATCCCCATCCCCGTGTCTCCCGTCACACCCCCCCTCCCCTCCCCCCTCCCCTCCCGTCTCCTCCCGCTGCTCCACTGACCTGGGAGAAGTGCTTCTCTCTCATCTTCACCTCCTCCTCCACCAGCCTCTGCCTGTGGGCCGTCTCATCCTGGAGCCTCCTCTCGGCCTCCTCTCGCCTCCTCCGCTCCTCCTCCAACATCTGCCGCCGAGCCTGCGCCTCCCTCTCCTGGGAGCATCGAGGGGGGAGACGGAGGAACAGATGGAGAGAAGAGAGGGGGGAAAAGAAAAACAACAGGGTGGTGGAGGGGAAATTGAGACGGGGACAGTATGTAAATTTTAGGCAAATATTGCAATACAAAGTGAACAACTGTCAGAGGAGGCACATGAGAATAAAAGTCCCAATGCAGGGTTTTGTAAAATCTATCCCTCAAGTGTGTGTGTGTAAAAGCTTTGCTGATGTAAAATGATCTTTTGCGGCTTTCAGACACTTACGTTCGAGTCTGCTTTGTTTCAGCACGTCGGAGGAGCACTGAAGGTAAACAAACTCTACTTACAACTTCATTTCACCACACGCCACAATGACTGATGGCTCCGAAAAGTTAGACGGGGAGAAACCCGACAGAAGCGCGAAGCGGCTTTAAGTCAGTCGCTCCCTGACTGCAGTGGAGGGAAAAGTATCACCTTTGGCTCTGAACTGAGGCAGAGTTGATCCCCTAACACAAGATCTGTGCTTTGATAAATCTGAGATGTCTGGAACAGAAGAGGGAGGGAGCAGAAGAGTGAGAGAGAACTCACTCTGTTCTCCATCAGCCTGGCTTTCTCCTGCTGAGCCTCCTTCAGCATCTTCTCCATCTCCTCTATCCTGTGGACCTCTGACCCGCAGGCACTGCAGCGCCCAATGGAGAGAGGTGTGTGAGGACACGCTATCAAGAACAAAATTAAACATGCCTGGGAAACACACACTGGCAGCGGAGGCAGAGAAAGGTTTCTTTCACTCATCTCCTTGACCCCTCTCCTGAGAGAGTGAGAGAGAGAGAGAGAGAGGGGGCAGACTGGAGTGTTCCCATGGAAACAGAGTCAGTCTCTCACCTTTCTGGGGTGCAGGCGGAGTTGCCGGCGGAGACGCTGGTCTCCATGCTGTCTGAGCTCTCCAGGCTCAGGGTGTCGTAGGCCTGGCCTCCACTCGGTGGCGACTGGTGATGCAGGATGGAGTGATGCACTGTGGGAGACAGATCTGTGCAGCAGAGGGGACTGTCAAAGGCTTACAGTGCCCCCTGCCGATAGAAGTACGACACTACAGCAGCCTGGCTGAGTTGACAGAGAGACACAACAACGTTCCAAAATAAAATAATAATTAAAAAAATATATTAAAATTCCTCAGAATTACCTGTGTTCTGCTGAGCCAGCTGCCTCCTGGAGTCCACATCTGATGGGTGTGACATGTCTCTCAGCACCAACTGCAACCCCTGCAAATAAATTGAGTCAATCAATGAATCCATGAATCCATGAATCATTGAATCAATGAATGAGGATCAGACCTTGCTGGATGCATTTTTCTCATGAGTACTGCTGGACTGGGGCAGTGCTGCAGCACCGCATGATGCCGATTGTCCCACCTCACCATCAGATTTGGACTTCAGCAGCTGAGAGGAGAAAGACATGATTTTACTCACCAAGTCCTCCCCCCCCCCTCTCTGTCCCCGATGCCTACCCAAGAACCTCAAACACATCTCTGCACTGAACATCTCTGTGCTCTGTGAAAGTGGGGAAGGGCAGGGGATTTACCTGCACCTGCCTGCGAGCGGAAAAAGACTTGGCAGGCAAAGGTGGAGGACATGACTGAGGCTGTTCTCCTGCAGCCATGATGTCCTGGTACCAGCGCTCCAGGTTAAGAGGAGGCAGCGCGTTCCTGCGCAGCTCAGGCTGACTCTGAGGCGAAGAGAAGCGTCCGGGCGCAGTGGAGGAGAGCAGCAACCAGCATCAGTGACAGCAAGCACACAGATAAAGGCTAACAGAGCAAGACCATCGCTTTGGAAACAAGTGAGCTATTAAAATGTGATAAGAGAGGCGATCGCAGCCAACCTGTGCAGAGAGGAGGGAGGAAGGGCCACAGGAAGCTGTGTGGCACAAAAAGTTGGTTTCAGAGGAGGTGAGTTGGAATGATGGAATAGAGGAGGAAGAGGAGGGGGGAACTCTTTGCATCCCAAAGATGTGGCTCAACTGACTGACTGTGATGTACTCCTTCACATCAGAAACAACACACACACACACACACACACACACACACATTTACAGAGAGAAGAGCATCAGGAAGCTGCCGGTGGGAGTGCGGAGTACAGTGTCAGAGAACAGGCAGAGTTTGTACCTCACACGACAGAGCAGGGGAGACAGTGAAGGAGAGGCAGTGGAGAGCAGCCGGAGAGGAAGAGCAAGCGGGCACAGCGGCGTTTCCGTACATCTTATAGACATCCGAGAGCCTGAGGTATTCCTGCATCACCCAGGAGGCCGAGGAGGGCAACACAGGTCAGGCTCAAGAAAGGGATGAGGCGCTGCGACAGTTTAACGTTTTAAAACCTTTGCAGCGTAACTACGGTAACACCTTCCTGACAATGAAAAAAGTCTCCGTATTTCAAATATATGTCTCATTGAGTCAAAGTACTTAAGTTACATTGACATTAAAATCCTTTCCTGGTTTGCAGGCATGCTACCTGTTTTAGTCTGTACATGTTTAATTTAATCCTCACGAAGTGAACTGAGAAGCTGAGGAGCCGCAGCACAGATATTCAGGGTTGGTTCTATTTAGGTACAAAAAGGATGTTGTTGAGCTTTACCTCTTGAAGCCTAACAGGATAGAGTTCAGGGGAGGGCATGTGAGAGGAGGAGAAGGAGGTAGAGGAGGGACAGGGGCTATGAGGAGGACCGTCCACATAAACAAGCTCAGGCTCACTGATGTGTAGAAAGTCCTGTTAAAAGTTCAAGTTAAGGAAGCTGGAAGGAAGAACGTTTCCCCGGGTTGTCAGTTGAGGTGTTCCGCTCACCTCCTGGGTGCTGCTGCTGGGCTTTAGGAAGCTCCGCCCTCCTGTTAAAGCTTGGTACCTCTTCTCCAGGCTGCACAGCCTTTCTTGTTCCTATAAATGCATCGTGGACATGGAGTTAGCACCTAGGGAACGTCATCTGTTGCCGTGGGTAACTCCCAGCACACTGACCTTGTGCAACAGCTGCAGAGTCAGCATTCTGTCTTTGGTCAACCTGTCACAGTCCTGAGCAGCCTGGATGCCGAGCTGCTTCACCTGAGCCTCCAGAGCGTACATCTTCTCCTGCGAAACACGCTGACGTAAAGCCTCTACCGACAAAACCTCCCGTCATACGCCCATGACCAGGAGTCAACACGAAACTCAACTCGTGGTCGAGCAGGAAAATGAATTCGAGTGGGCAGATTTTTGAAAGACATTGCTGACCTTCCTCTGAGCCTGCCTGCAGTGGTACTCAGCCTGCTCCTGGAGGAGCCGCGAGCTCTGAGTCTCCTTCTTCTCCTCCATTCTGCTCTCCTCCTCCAGCTGACAGAACTCCAGCTCCTCAAACCGCTTGGTCCCAATGTCAAGAGCTTCAGTTTTCTATTCGCATGCACATGAAAATGATCACTTTGGCAATACGTGATGTTTTGTGAAGGGAAAAAAAAAATGTCAAATGAATGATTTCAGTCTTCATCATGTTCATGTTCAGTAGCCATGCCAGGAAGAAGTATAGACGGAGCTTTGAATATCTACATAAAAAAAAAAAATCAAATGAAATAAAGGGAACACATAATCAACATCACAGTGTCACTCCAAGTCAGTCACACTTTAGGGTATCAACATCAGTGTCACATCTGGAATCACTAACAAGTAATCAGCAGGTAGAAAGGAGACACAATGAGCAGGAATGGTTGGACGTGATGGGCTGCAGCCCACAGAAGGTACGCAGGTAGTGCAGTGTGTCCTTTGGGACCGTGGACAGGAGGACTTCTGTGTCTCCCAGCACGATGTCAAGAGTATCGAGGACATACCAGGAGACAGGTCAGCACAGGAAAGGTGGCGGGGTCCATAGGAGGGGGACAACCCAGCAGTAGGGCCACCAAAACCAAGAGGAACAAGCTCCACGGGGGGTAGCATGAGGGGCCGAGAACACCAGAAGTGGCAGATTCCCAGTTGGGGCCCTGTTGTCTTCACACTGAGCACAGGTGACGTTAAAGAGCTTGGAGACGTTGGTGGAGAATGCTCTGTCGCATGCATCCCATCCTGAATCCCATCCTGCACCTCCGGGACACCGGAGGTGCAGGATGGGATGACTTCATATGGAGATCTGGGATGTGTAATTGAAGTGTTCCCTTTATTTATTTATTTTTTTCTAATTTTTTGAGGAAACTAAAATGCCACACAAGCCAATCTAACAGAGGCGGGGCCACGCACAGTAAATAACGCATTCACAATGAAAGGCATGCAGAGGCTTAGAGCAAAGCCAGTAATCACGTTAATAATTGTTACTAATCGCTTTTGACACTTCAAGCATCCAGAGTGTGGGAACAGCAGAGATTAAGCAGCAGATTAAAACCTCAGTTTAGTCAGAAATAGCACCGACAGAGTAAACCTTTGCTAATGAGGCACGACAGCAGGAAAAGGGGAAAAGCAGCCTGCAGGTCTGCGGGGAACTTTTTTTTTTTTTTTTTTTTTTTTCTTTCGCAGGTCATCCAGCACTGCAGTATTTGATGTTGTAACTCACTGTTGCCAGCCAGTGGGCTGCGTGAGAACACTGACCCTGCTGAGCTGCTCCTGTAACTGTTCCCTTAGAGACAAGGGGCACTTATCAAACTGCCTCTTCAGCTCATTGTACTCATTCCTCTGCTTTTCCAGGACCTTCCGCTCAGCCGACACATTAGCCCTCCCCTAAAAACACATAGAGACACATACACAATCGCGTCCAATTCCACACACACGCACAGACACACGCCAAACCCAGGGAGAAAACAACAAAAACAAACAAAAATAAAAACTCCGATTAGTTGGGTTCGTGCAGCAAAGCTTTAAAGCCATTAGGCAGAGGAGGTAGACGTGTTAAAGGACTGAAGGGGAAGGTTAAGTTGGCAGGAAAGTTGAGTGTTGGAAAGTCTTGAAAGAGGAAAAACTGGACACGGTGGCTGATCTGTGCTGGTTTCCCAAGATCGTTAACAAATAACTAGCAGCACAAGAATGTCACTGTATTTTGAGACTACAGTCGCGGAAAGGGGATTTTTTTTTTTTCTTTCATTTTTTTAATTGAAACACAGACGGACATGCAGAGGCTCTCGGCTGCCCCGTCTCTGTTTCTGAGCCCACCTTCTCCTTCTCTTTCTGGGCGGACGTGTCCAGCTGGCTGAGTTTGAGCTGCAGCTGGGAGATCGTATCGTTTTCAGCCTCCGCCTGCTCCTGCTCTGCTCGCCTCTCAGCCTGCAGCAGGGCCTGCTCCATCTCCGCCTGCAGACAAACACGGTCCCTCCTGACGTGACGCCCACAGCCCGGACAGCGTGATCCGCGCGGGTGCTGACGGCCGCGCGCTGCTGACCTCCTGCCTGGTCTCCTGCAGCTGACGCTCCAGTTCACTGACTCTGCACTTCAAGTCATCGACCCTGGCAATGATCCTACTCCTCTCCTCCTCCAGGTAGACCTTCTCTTCACTGGCCAACACCTCCTCGCACTGAGGTCACATTTGGAAACACTTAAGCCTCCCCAGACAACACCAGATCGTATATCTGCCCTGTGTTTATTACCTCTTGGTGCGTGCTCTCCGTACTGCTGCACTCCTCTCTCTGGGTTTCCTCGTCGTTCTCCGCCGACCTTCGGAGATTGTCCACATCCTGGAGCGACAACCCTCGGCCCGCGTCCGAGAAGGTCCCCGCCGAGCCCCCAAGCAGCCCGTTCCTCATCGCTTCGGCCAGCTCCGCCGCGCCGTCCTCGAGATTATACTCGGCGCACAGACTGAGGATGGTCTCCAGCCTCTGGCGCTCCTGCAGAGACCACGTGCGTCACCTGATGAGCAAGGCATCCTACAGTATAGATCGTATTGCAGATCAGCTCTGAGTGTCCTTGTATGACATTGTCCCGTTTGGGCAGCTGTCCCTCAGACCGTGTGCTGGTGCAACTGTAACCGGAGAGGCCGTCCGAAGCTGTTGTAGTTTGTCTCTCAGAAGGAGGGATCATAGTAAAACCTGTCAGAGCTGTTTATGAAAACAGAATCTGACAGAATGTCTAAACAGGACCGAGTGGAATGGAAGACACTGGCGAGCAGCCCAGGTATCATCTCGCCTTCTTGTTGAATTGAATCTAACTGTTTGGATTCATTTTCTTTGATAAGATGTCTTAATAGACGTAGCCAAAATGTATACATGCTGTATACCATATGAACAGTGAATAGTCTATTTATATGACAAAAAGGATTAATATATTTTGCAAAAGTTCCTGAACAAGAACTTGACCCTTATTCTGTTTTTGAACTTTATTTTCTGTAAAGTTGAAATAACTAGATATGGACAAAGTATCAATACTAAATTTATTATTTCAATAGTCTGTCATCTTTTTCTAACTTAGAAACGGAACATTGACCTCACTATTATTGAAAAGCTGTAGTACTTAGTTATAGTATTCTTTTTGTATACATATATATTTTATTTTATCAGATCCTCCACACGTGGACAAGAATCCCTTCAGCGTTTCAGATTCCAGAGCTGAAGTTTTCTGGTGAAACCGATGCTATAATTAACCTCCAATTACAGCTGCTTTGCCTCTCCTGCCCTTAATTTGGCTGAGAGAAATGCTGCTATTAAAGCGCAGGACTATCATTTACGCAGGCTGGGCTGAGCGAAGGAAAATCCGACATATTTGTGCCAACTGTGGCACGAGAGCAGTTCACCGAGCGTACAGCATTCATCCCACAGCCAGGAAATCCTCCTTTTGTCCTTTCAGTCCGTACCTGCTCTTTATCACTGTAGTGACACCAGCGAATCAAATGAAACTGGGACCTGATCCGGAAACACACATCAAATGTCACCAGGGTGGTCCAAATATCAAGTCAGAGAAGAATATAGGTGTTCTCAGCAAATTCAACGACTCCTCCAATTTAACACCACATCAGAGAGTAAGTGGACAGTCTTGTTTTTCCCTTTGACGGCCAACAGCTACCCTTTGCTGTCTCTGCTGAGCGTCCTCAGCTCCTGACGCACGGCGGTGGAGTGACCTTGACAAAAGCGCGCAATGTAAACATCCTGCGCACGAAGAGGTCCGCCTCAGGCAGACTGTCAGTGAGCGTCTGACTCATTACCAGGAACCTTTTGGTTCCTGAAATAGTCTGCCAATGCTGGGGGGCCAGGAATTACCCGCTCCTCCCTCCCCCACTCAGCTGTCAAAGGTTGGTGGTGGTAATGGGTGGGGGGGGGCTGAAGAATGACAGTGGGGAGGGCAGGGAAGTGGAGGATGGATAACAAGTATGCATGGTATGATATAGCATGGGTCGCTGCTTGCACATGAGTAAGCTGCTTGTCCTTTTAATAAATAGCGTGTTGAGCAATCGCAGGCCCCGCCCACCGCCTAAGATCTTAAGGCTGCTGGAAGAATGTCTACCCCGTGTTACTCAGTGCCACATGGGCCATTCCGGTAATGAAGAAGGGAGATGAGTCGGCGGCGGCGTGCCAGGAGATTTAAACCCAGTATCTGAATGCAGACACGGCGTCTGCTGTGTGTCCACAGTCTAAGTCTAAAAAAAATGAGACAGGGGGGCGCACCGAGGAACTAGCCCTTTGCGACTGGCCCGCTGAAGCCGAAGCGTGTCCTACCTGCTTTTCCATTTCCTGCTCCCGCAGCCTCTCCTCCCTCTGCCAGCGGTGGTATTCCAGCAGGTCGTCCTCGTTGTCGCTGATCTCGGTGATGCTGTTTTTCCGCTCCCGCGCGTACGGCTTGGTGAAGCCCTGGTCCTTGCCGGAGGGGGTCTTCCTCTGGCTCCGGGGGCTCGCCAGAGGAGACGAAGCGGGGAGGGAACCCACGCCGGGCCTCAACAGCCTGGCTCCGGGCTCCTTGTCCATCCCAGACGGCGATTCGGCTTTTGAGGGAGCCGTGTGTTTGCGTGGGCCCTGGGGACTCCTGGGGACGGACTTGGGAATCAGTCCCAAGGATGTGGGGGAAGCCATGAAGCTCTGCATCCCTGAGTTGCCTCTGCTGGACGTGTGCGGGCTTAGAGGAGGGAGCTCTCTGGAGGACCCAGCCGCGTCAGAGGTCCTGAGTCTTTGAGGGACGTCTGCATGGGATAACTGCTGGTGTCTCATAGGGCTGGGGGATCTCCTCTGTAGGGAGGGACCTCTTACTCGAGGGCTGGATGGAGCCGTTGAGGAGAACCTGACGGGGGAGGGCTTGCGACTTGAGCTGTCTGACTCCCTGCAAGGTGCTGCGAGGCTCGCTGTGGCCTCTTTTCTTACATTCCTGAGAAACGTGGGGCTTTCCTGGGACCTCGGCCCGCCGCCGGCTCCCCTTGAAGCCACCGAGACCGCCGTCCGTGGAAGGGGGACGGGGGTCAGGTTGGCATGAGCCGCCTTAACAGGCACCGGAGGGGTTTTGCTGCCGGGGCTCTGGCCTAGACTGCTGCTACCGCTTTCAACAAAACAAGCATCCTTCCTCACGGAGGCGTTTTTTCCGCTAAGCATGGTCGGCGTGGAAGGCCGGTGGAGAGGCTGCGCACCAGATCGCGGCAACGAGGACGGCGAGTCCTGGAGGTTCTTTGCTATGTTGTTTGTTTTGCAGTCACCGTTGCTTGGAAAGCATTGGGGGCTGCCATTCAGGACACCGTGGGGGTCTGCGGGGGGGGGGAGAGAAACACTTGTGCATGAGCGCTCCTGCTGAATAAAGAAAGCAGGCGCTTGAAAGGACAGTTGCAAAAGCAGACATAAGGTATCTGTCCTGTGTTATCTTTGTCCTGACACCTACTACAGGTCAGACAAAGGGTGGTCACCAATAAACTAAAAAAAAACAAAAAGACGAGGCTCAACACTGTAAGTGTGTCCACGTGAGCCCATCAAAGGTCTCGGGGCCTCCGATCTCCAGCATGAGGAGATGTTTTGCTCCTCGGTTGCGCCTTAATCCCGCAGGGATCTGCTGCGGCTAAATATAAAAGGCTGCAGCCGTGAGGCTCATTCAGAGCTGATGAAATCAGGGCCCGCTCAGGAAAGAGCGTGCCGCATACACAGGGCAGGGCGTGGCGCCCCGAACAATCCAACCAATAAGGTCAGAGGAAAATGGCTTCAAAATATCATTGACCGCAGAGAGAAAACGTCAGAGCGAGGCCGGCTCGTAACGCCATCCTGGCACTAGCTGCACAAACAGAGATTACAACAAACCCGCTGATATCACAATAGGGCCAGACCTTGAGAGAGAGAGAGATCTGAATGAATTAGATCACAATCTAGGCCGCAGATAATTAGCCCATGTACACTATTTCTGCATTAGGCCAAGGTTAATGGACAATATTTCAGTCTAAATACCTGCGCGGGCAATTGGTGTCAAACAATATTCCTGCTGTGAAAACATCACAGCAGCACAAATCATCAAAGACCACGCAGCTTGATCATGTGGTTTTATGCTCATATGCAGCGACTGATAATTAAGAACTCGATATCTGCCCGGCTCAGGCGTCACGCGCTCCGATGAGGAGCAGAAGAAAGATGTTTTTACCGGCGGGCTGAGCTCTCGGGATGCTGACTCCTCCAGGCAGCAGGCTCTTCATGCGCAGGGCCTCCTTTGGATGGTTGAACCGGAAAAAGGCAGACTGGCCAAAACACAACATGCATCCTACAAGGAGAATAATAATAATGAGGATAAATGTGTACATCAATGTGCCATCAATTATTTGTTATATGAGATTTCAATCTCAGTGGCTTTGATTTTAAACCACTTTTCTGCTCATTATAATTCTGTTATCGGTAACATAGCCTGTGAGAAACGGACTCTTCCTGACTTAATAAGCTAAAGCGTGAACTCACATGTATCTTAGAAATCACAAGTGAGCTAAACTTCTTCATTGCTTTGCATCTGTTGCTGAGAATTCCTGGTATGTTGAGTTTCCTGAGAGTCACACGCTGGGCTTTTGTGTCCAGCTCTGGATCACCCGTGGGGCGTTTAACTCGTTTCATCCCTCAAGTCCAAAGGTCCACGTGGCTGAAACATTGTTCCTCTAATGAAAATTAAGCAGATTGCATCCAGTCCGGGGCTGTTTAACTCAAGATCTCCTGGCACTCGGAGGAGTCAAGCGCAGCCGGAATTATTCCAGTATAGCAGCTGCTGGCTCCGCACACGCTGGCTGATCAGCTGGCTTCAAATGACATTCTGCTGTAGCGGCTCGCTTGGATCCCATAGAGGGCTCACTGGAAGGGGGGGGGGGGGGTGGGACTGTTATGCCATTTTTATGGCAGGTATTCATGTTACTGGAAGGTCAGTGGACTGTGTGCAGAGGTTTGTAGCTGACGCAGAGGCAGTATTTACAAAGGCCTGCCCGAATGTCTGTAAAAATAACACGCTCTTACGCCAAATGTCGCTCTCTTTGGCTGGGACTCCTGCTAAAATTGAAATAATCAAGCCGCTGTCCCAATAACGAGAGCAGCTCTGAGGACAGTCCCAAAAGGAGTGACATTTTTAAGACTTTAGATTTTAGCCAAAGCATAAGAAAATGTAAAACTGTACTAAACCAGGGGTCAATGAGCCTGGTAGGCATCTGTGTAATTGTCCAACTCAACCCCCTGTAATATTAAAATTCCAATATTACATTGTGTATATTGAAACTGACTGCTTCTTTTGCCTATCTGGAGTCAGATGAAGGTTTGTGGTAGACAGATGTGCAGGGTGGGTCTACCTTGAGTCAGTCGATGTGGTTTTGCGACGGGAAGGCCATCGACGGAGCACTGGTTTCCACATGGGTACAACGTGATGCTGTCGGCGTTGTTCTCGATGTAGCAGTGCTGGGCGGCGACGCCGGGGCCCTGCAGAGGGATATCTGTCCCCTCGCTGCCCAGCGTTGTCCTCCCTGCAATGAGAGAAAATATTTTCCCCGCGTCACTTACAGGAGACCCTCGTCGACCCGTGCATATTTACGTGAGGTCGTGTCGGGTTGCAGTTCGAGGCATGAGGCGACATGTTAAATCTGAGGGGGGTCAAAGCCTCGGAGTCAACACATGCTCTAATATTAAAATATACATGCTCAGCATGGCAGATATAAAGGTTCTTGGCAGAGTTTGTGAATATAATCAGTTAGAATTTAATGTAACAGTGATATTTGTACAAGTGGGGGGTTACCCAAGCAAATGCACATGCACTATTTATTCTAATGTCATGACACATGAGCAGAGGAGGATAAAATATAGCATGTTCTGGTGGCAGACATTCTCTGTGGTGTTTGGGCTCAGTAAAAAAAAAAAAAAAAAACAGGAAAAGAAAATTACAGACAAGAGTTATTGCAACTGTGGCACCGTTCAAGCAACACTGGCTTGCTTTTTTTTTTTTTTTTTTTAAAAAAAAGACAGAAAGTAAGAGTTGCACAAGAGAAAGTAAGGTGTCCAAACTAGACATGGTTTTGGGTTTCTCAAAAACAATAAAAGTTGTGTTTCTGAGATTACAATTGGAATCAGATTCAGAAGAGGTCGGTTCTGGGAGTACAGCCATGCAAGTTATTGTCTCTCTTCTATCCATGTGGTGAAATTTTTACAAAATATTATTTTTTTCATCTATCTTGCAGCACGGGGACATTACTTTTAATCAGGTTTGAGAGACTCAGCCGTGGTTTTACCTTCCAGCAGCGGCAGCAAAGTGATGGCCGTGCTCAGTCGTCCACTTCCCAGGCTGACCAGGTGAGGGCGCTCTGCCTGGACTTTTAAAGACTTGCCTGTCTCGATCAGGTCCAAAGGAGTGCTCTGTCAAACAGAGTCAGTTATGAAATAAGTTATGAAATAACAAAAATCCCGAGTACAAAAACGGGAATTGAACAAACTGCCATATCTAACACGAGTAATCAATTTTAAAAAATGATATAGACAGGGGCGTTTAATCACACACCAATGAAAGGGACATCAAGTCTAAAATATGGAGGTTTTGACTTACTTGTAGGACCTGGTGTGTCTGCCTCTCAGGCTCCACTCTGCTCCTGCTCATTTCCTCCATGGTGGTCGGACTGTCACAACGGTGGTCTGAGGCATGAAGATCCTAATGATGGAGAGAGAGCGGCGAGCGATGAATGAGGGCCGGGCGACGCTGCTACTACAGTCGTACCACAATGGGAACAGTACTTTCCTCACAAACCCTCTGCCCTACTTTGCGTCTGAGCCCATGTGACCAAAACCATCATACTGGGCGATTGTCTGCCCAGACCCAGCGAGACAAAAACGACTCATCAAGGAGGCACGGTGCCTCCAGATTGGTTTTCCTACGAGTGCTTGGGGGTGAAGGTGCGAGTGTGTCCCACAGGTGGTTTACACATCAGGGGTCAGAGGGTGACTCACAGGGCGTCATCTGGCAAACAGGGATGGAGGGTTGGGGGGGACATGCTCCCGCGGACAGATGCTGAAGATTCCATCCAGCTGCTCAGACGAGAGCTAAACAACGGGCGGCGGGGACCAGACTGGCTTCAAACCATCACAAAGACGCATGAATCACTCTGTTTTTCCACTATAAGCCAGTCTAGCCCTGTTTTTACAATCACCCTCGCGGCAACAGCTTGTTATTAGCTCAGCGTTCAAAGCAAGGCCGGGATAGATGCAACAAACCGTTATCTAATCTGTGTTTGGTCTAAATTTAAATGACTCAGTTTGACTGCTGTGTTACGTTAAGTAAAACATCCAATCGCCTCATGGCTGTATTTACAACTTTTAAAGTGGTAATAATGGTGATGGGTGGATGATGAGGATGACTAATATTTTCGCGAGCAAAGCTGATTTTTAGCGTACGCAGCACTGTTATTAGTTACTATGATTATTTATTTATTACATTGTAATCCCCTGACAGCTTGACTCATAGCTGCTGTGATGGTTTGGTCCTGAAAACGGCCTGGAAGCTGAACAACGTAGAGCAGAAGGCTGTCTTGTAACAATGTTTCAGAACCAAATCCACCCCTACCAAACTCCTGCTTTTCTGGTTTGTTTCTCCTTTTTATTTTTTCACCGGTGTTTACAGGAAACGATGACATCACTCTGTTTTCGCTCGCATGCGATTGCATCGAATGGAAAAAAAAAAAAAAAAAAAAAAAAAAAAAAAAAAACGGATTAAACGTCTCCCTGTCGCTCCGGCGCTGACGTCAGGAGCCCGTCTCTCCCTCCGAGCTGAGCCCGTTGGTTGCGCGACTGATGTGGCACCACCCGGTGAGACCACACGCGTCTAACAATCGCACCTTGTGCGAGCCGGAGAACAGAGCGCCTCCTCTGTCCGCGGGACCCCCCCCCCTTTGCCCCCCCACACTCGGCCCTCTCGGGCCCGTCAACGCCAGCCCTGTGTCGGACTGAACTCAGACACAGCTGGGCAGCAGCGTGGGCAGGGCCGTAATGCGCGTCTGCTGTCTCACACACACACACACACACACACACACACACACACAGACAGGCATGCACGCTCCCACCAGCTTGTGCGACTTTGGCGCACACACCCAGCCCGGAGAGCTGCTTTAAAGCTGACAAACGCAGCCTGCTCGTCTGTAAGCTGTCATTACCGGGCCAGCCTTGCCCTTCAGAGCCGCGCCGAGGCTCTGAAAATAGACCCCGGGCGGCCGCACGGTCTGGGCTGCGACTCTCTCGCCGAGCGGAGGTCGCGCACCAGGCACGAACGCGGCTGCCTAACCCGGTAAATAAAAACAGTTCACGTTGGCGAGGGGGAGTGTAAGAAAGGCGTTCGCAGGTGCTGCTCCTACCAGTCGTCTCCTCTCAGCGGGCGGCCACATCCACGCGCTCGTCTACGCGTTGTCAGTCCGCCGAGCCGTTTGCCCACATGGTTGTTTATGTGTTGCTCTCAGCTTTTTTCATTCACTCGGCTGGACTCCTCTGCTATTTCCCTCCTCCCCCGTTTCTTCTCCTCCCCGGCGCGGTGCAGAGTTACAGCCCAGCGGAGGAGGACTTTCCTCTGCTCTTGCGCCGGAGCGAGACTTTGAGATCTCAGCCTCTTAGTAGACCCTCCGAACGCACCAGATTCGCCCCAGAATCTGATATCCCTCAGACGCGTGCCAGTGATGGGGAGATCAGATGGACCACGGCGTCTGGGAGGAGGAGGAGGAGGAGGGGTGGGGTGGGGGGGGGCTGCTTCCTAAAGCCCGCAGGGTCTGGTCAGATGTGTGTATTTGTTAAAGCAGCGCGTGGAAGATGACCGACACTAATGCAACTCCCAGAAAGGGTATTTCCACCCCTGAAAGCGAGTTCTAATCGTTTTGTGTTTAAAGCAAAAAAGCGCTGAGAGCAGACACATGTGAGGCCTCCCCCAGGAAAGATCCGGCTCGGAGGCGGAGAGTGGGAAGAAGAAGGACCGCGCGATTGATCTCTCAAGGCTTTTCCCATGGTCGGGGGCCAAGGAGGAGATGGAGGAAGCGAAAGAGATGATGAGTCACTGAGGAAAACCGACGCAAACAAACAGAGCAAGCAAGCAGATGGACGCGGAGCGGAGTCTGCAGAGAGGGCGGGGGGGTATGGGGGGGGTCGCGTTCAGGGTCAGCTCCCCCTGCTCGACCAACCGCACGAAGTTACAGCTGACTGATCTGCCCAGGGTCCTCGCGTGGGATCGGTTAACAAGGGCCCGCTGTTACATATAAACGGAAGCCGAGGAGGACGAGAGCGAGGCCTCGGGTTTTCCCTCAGGTCAACGTGAATATGGCCGGCCGCTCGTTGGGAAGTCAGCTTTGATGTAACCCTACGCGGAGGTCAAAGGTGAGGCTGAGGGGAGCACTAGGGAGGTTCCCGTTGGCCCTCGCTCCAACAGATGAAGCAGAGGCAGCTTTGATGGATGTTCGCCATCCACGGAGGTGATGTTCCAGACGTTAAGAGTTGCGTCTGGTGGAGAGATCAGCACACTCTGTGTGTGTGTGTGTGTGTGTGTGTGTGTGTGTGTGTGTGTGTGTGTGTGTTGGGCCCTGCAGAACAGCGGGGGCAGGTTGAAGAGTGGGAGCAGCAGCTCACACGGATGAGGGCTTCGCGTAAATCCCGCTTCCTCTGCCCCTGGATGGCGGACACAGCCACGACCTCCGCCACCGTGGCGACCTCAGCCGTAACCTTTTTGGCGTGGCGGAGCCCGCTGCGGGCGGAGCGTTGCGCAACTCCTCGCTCTGAGGCGGGAGGGCGTCAGCTCGGGAGACGGTGACGGCCGCAGTCTCCCGCGGAACAGCGAGAGCCAGCGTGTAACCTAGGATCCCACTCAGGGTCCAAACAGAACCAGCACAAACAGAAACAGGAAGCTGCTGATATTCCGCCGACGCTCCCACACAACAGATGTGCTGATGGAACATCTGCCGCCTTCTCCAAAAAACGAAAAAAGAGAAAGAGGGAGAGAGAAAGGTCTTTGGTGCTCAGACACACGTGTCTCCTGTGCGGGAGACCCTCACGTAACAACGCCACGTGAAGTTTGGGCCCCTCAGAACCCTCAAACTACAACATTTCTACCTGATTTGAGTCTCTCCGCTCGTTAAATGCAAGAAAAACAGAACAATGAATATTTACAGAAGTCATAAAGACACACACACACACAAACACACACACACACAAGCAGATATATTTGTTTCTCATTACCCGTCTTGGCTGTGAACATCTTCTGCGGAATGATTGAATGTCAATCCAAGGATTAAAAACATCTTCCAAACTCTGAAGGAGAAAAGTTTCCCATCCCTCTCCCTCTCTCTCTCTCTCTCTTCCTCCCTCTCTCTCTCTCTCCACTGCCTCCTCTTTCCGGTCTGTTGGCTCTCCCTGCTTTCTTTTTCCCCTCGTCTGTATCTTCATGCCATTACACTGCTGTGCGATTCTCAGGGGCCACGTTTGTTGAGGGGTTCCGACGTTCCACAACAGAAACACTGCAGAGCTCCACATCAAAACAATTACGAAATAAGAGATCATCACGGCGGTAACAAGATTTAATCCAAGACATTCAGACATAATGGATTCGTGCTGACAGTTTGAGGGTCTGCCACGACTGGTGTGATGTCTGAGTCATTATCTCACAAAACCAAAATGTACAAATCACAGAAAAGAGGCAGAAATAATGGACAATCTGAATCCCTGGTCTAATCTTCCTCCGTGTAATTTCCTTTTTTTTTTACTTAATCACAGTTTAAGCCCATTTAAGCGTCGCCTGCAGGCACAGAAAGAGACAATAAATCGAGGAAAGTCGAAAACTGTTTACTTTATCATACCAAAGTCTTAAAAATGTAGTTTTTACAAGAGTGCAAGTCTAAAAAATTATAGTGATCACAGCCGGGGAATAGTCAGGATTTTTCCCCCCTCAAGGCTGGAATTTTTAGCCTGGCTGTTGGTGTTGGACACGTTGTCAAGGCTCGGGTAATTGGTTCCGGCTGTCCTGGGCTCAGTTCAAACCCAGTGTGTCATGCTGCTTTTGCCACTAATAAAACAGCGCCAGCAGACAGAAATATCTGCATGTTCTCCTCCCGTAATGGAAAAGGACTGGGTGCAAGTCAAAGTTGTCTGAGGAGAAAACACACCCACACCAAAATATCCAAATACATTATGCTCTCGACATGGTCCCAGATGTTTCATGTTTTCTTTTTTAATGTCTGGGGCCCTTTTTTTTTTAGCTCTCCAACAGTAAACAATATAATGATTGGGTCAAATGAGTTGGAGAGGCGCACATGTCTATCTGCTGTTCTCACGTGGGTGCAGCGCCCTCTAGTGGCCACCTCTGGGAATGACACATCCTCTTCATTATGATACCGATCTTTTATTGTTTTAAACTTTGACCCTCCCGCAGTCACATTAATCAAAGTTTGCACGACTTATTTCCTTTTAGAAAAAAAATCTGACACATGTGAGAGGGCATTGGGAAAGAATCCCAGCCATCTCTTCTTAAAGGACCAGATAACAGCGTTTGCTCCATTCCAGGACACCCCCCCCTCATGTCTTTAAACACTAAACGCATTGTGGAGATGGCCCATTTAATGTCCCCACAAGTTCTTTCGTGCACATGAGCGCATCCGGTGTTTGTTTCCCTCTCGGCCAATTCCTAAAAAAAGCCACAAACTGTTGACGCGTGCGTGCAAAAAACCGCATCGCGAAGCGAGAGGCTGCAAGCACCTCGAGCTTATGAAGGTCCCTCAGGTAACTTAACATGAGAGCGTCTCGATTTTGATGGGCGCATGTGAGGTGGGGGTGGGTGGGGGGGGGGGGGGGGCAGATGGGAGGAAACATCTGGGGCCCGGAGCCGTTGGTGTAGTCAACAGGAAGCCTGCACATCTGGGCTGGAAGCCATAACAACCAGGTCTGGAGGTTAGTGGGCCGACGATGTGCAGGTCTGAGGGTCTTTGTAGGGGGGGCTCCAGCTTGTAGACCCCCCCCCCCCACCACCAGAGGAGGCTTCACAAACAACCAACCACTCCAGTGTTTACAAAACACGTGTTTAATAAATAAAAAAATGCAAAAAACAAAAGACTTGCAAGGAAAGTTGCTCTTTCAGGACCGAATGGTTGGCCCTTAAAAGGGCCTTTGTTGGTGGTGTGTGTGTGTGGGGGGGGTCCTAGCCGGTCGGCTAGTACTCCTGGGACTGGGACGAGGCCTTCTTCCCCGCCTTGCCGGAGCTGGGCGCGGGCTGGCCGGTCTTCTTGGGCAGCAGCACGGCCTGGATGTTGGGCAGGACGCCGCCCTGCGCGATGGTGACGCCGCCCAGCAGCTTGTTGAGCTCCTCGTCGTTGCGCACGGCCAGCTGGAGGTGCCGCGGGATGATGCGGGTCTTCTTGTTGTCCCTGGCGGCGTTGCCGGCCAGCTCCAGGATCTCGGCCGTCAGGTACTCCAGCACGGCGGCCAGGTACACCGGGGCCCCGGCGCCCACGCGCTCCGCGTAGTTACCTTTGCGCAGGAGGCGGTGGACGCGGCCGACGGGGAACTGCAGGCCGGCCCTGGAGCTGCGGGTCTTGGCCTTGGCGCGGGCCTTCCCCCCGGTCTTGCCTCTTCCAGACATCTCGATCTCGGTCGCTCTTCGCCGCTGCAGCCGCAGGAAACGCGGGGCCGCGGCGCCCCGGGACCCGCCTATATCAGCGCCCCCCCGAGTCCCGCCCCCCGCCGCGCCATTGGCTGGCGGGCGTGAGCGGGGCGCTGATTGGCCGAGGGCGGACGGGGGGTCGCGTGACGCGCCTGCCTTTGGTCCACTCAGGGGAGAGGCCCCGGGCCTCACGGCGCCGGTTGGCTGGTTGTGTGTCGTCGCGTGTTCTAATTGGCTGGAATTGGAGGGGGCGGGGCCAGGGGACCAATGGACGCCGTTCCCTCCAGCTTTCGTGTTTTGGCGCCTGTATAAAGTGAAAGAAATGGAAGCGTGGTCGAGTCAAGACCAGTTTTATAAGAAATCCAACAAACTTTCAGTATTTTCTTTAATCTGGTCCACGTAGTCTGCATTTACTGATTAAACCGACGCACAGCTTGGCATTTTACCTTAGAAGAAAGGAAGAAAATCCAAAGTGATGCTTGAAAAATAATTTATTCTTTTTTGCAATATATTAATCAATTCAATAATAACAACAGCAATTCTGTAGCTGCATTACCTGTACTGTGCTATCACACCGTAGAGTAGTCTTGTTCAACCACGATGTATCTTTGTAGTCGGCCATCCCTTCAAATAGCTATTGCAAATAAACCTGAAAATGTGATTAAATTTCTTAATTCGGTTGTTCTGGAGTTATGCAGCCATCGATGAAGATACTGTATATTTGTGTTGCTTGCCCGCCAATATATAATTTACAGCATTACACTTAAAGCCCTGAGTGTGTCCACTTTAACCACATTTGTTGTAATCTTTCTTAACCTATACATTTTTCTATAACGTTGCGGATAATGCTTAAGCGTCTCTCCACCTGAAAAAGCACACAGTTCAATAATGTTGCTCAATATAAATACAGCTGTTGATGTTGAATGGATAAATGAGTTGATTGCACACTTCCACCTACTCACAACCAACCTGAGGTGAATATAAATTTAGTCATCCTTTCTGCTTTCATTGCAAAAATGTAAAGATTAGATGTGCATCAAGTCATTTCATGTAGATTCTCTATTGGTCTAGATGAGCATTGTTTACAACAAACAGAAAATGTCACAATTTAAAACCTTTAAACTCACTGGCTGCTTCAGGTGTCTGAAGATCTAGTTTGATGAAGATATAAAAGCCATGGAAATGCATTTATGATAGTCCACATTACAAAGAAGTAAAAAGTATGATAAATATAGCATTAAGGATACGACATCAAACAACAGCACAGCTAGATTAAGACAGATTTAAAAAAAAACAGAAATAACCAAAGTGTTTAAAATTATTTTGCATGGGAACTCACACATCACTGTCTCTATTTTACAGCGTAATGCAACTACATTTAATCATTTTTTGGGGGGGAGGAAGAAATAAAGCACTTGTTTTAAAAAACATAAAAGATTTTTCAACAGCCATAATTCATTTTTTTTTTAAAAAGTCCAAAGTGCAACCAATAAAAATCATACTGGCATTTGTATATCTCTGTTTACATTACACAGGGGGTTCAATGATCACTTAATCTCCTTTTGAAAGTAAAATAAATTCGGTCCAAGAGGAAAAAAAAAGAAAAACCCCTTAAGGTGCAGTGCCATTCTTGCGAGTTGCACAGGTGAGAGCAGCCTATCTCAGACTGGTTTGCAGGTTTAGCTCAGAACAGCCCCGTTGCTGCCCTCTGGATGACATCAGTTACCCGGTGCGCCTGCTCCTCCGTTGGTTGCTGTGGCTTTGCTTTTTGATTTGCTCGATGTGCGGAATGAGAAGCGTTTGATGAGCCGGCGCGAAAAGCTGCCGGACTTTTTACGGCTGCCGGTGGAGGTGGCAGCAAAGTTATTGCCCATGTTGGAGATGTCTTCGTGGGACTGGCTGAGGCAGGACTCCTTCTCTCGGTATCGCCGCCGGAACAGCAGCTTCGACCCGCTCTGCAGAAAGCCCACTGCAGGAAAAACACAGATTATACCAATACATTAGCTATCAATAAATTATAATACTTTCAAAATGTTTCAGTCGAACTTCAAGGTTAGAGATTTACGCAATGATTTACAGCCCAAATTGGACTTTTGAACTCAGCACTGCATGTAACAGCATGGCCTCTAGGGGGCAGTATCATCACTTTACTAACATAATGTCGTTAGTTTTATAGTGTAATACAAATCATCAAAGGGTATGATGCAAATGAACTATATTGTATTATAATACAAAATACTAAATAATACAAATGAAATGTTTACTAGTGCTTTGATTAAAAAAATACCTGCAAATACATTTTCAATGACTGCTTTGTTTGACATGGAGTGGCTCCTTTACCTTTATGGTCTTTGAGGCTGCGCGTTTCCAAGGCACCAGTAGACCCTGTGTCTGACTCCACATCATCCACAGATGGCCGCTCTGAGACATCCGAGGGCGTGGTCTCCTCTTGGTCCTGGTGGCGTCCCATGCCGTAATGGTTGCCATGCACGGCGGCGTCCATGGCTGCGGCGTAGCCGCTCGATAAAGTGCAGTTATCCTCTGAGACGGGAACCTGACGGGTGTCAGACAACTGTGTTAACAAGCAGCAACGGCAATTACCGATGCTTTTGGAAACACCGTAAACAGTGTGCATTCCAGCGTGGGCTCGAACAATAACTAGATATATCTTTAAAGACTTTTCTGCCAAAATCAGGTCAGAAAGCCTCATTATGCAAGTGTGGTCCAATGGGGTGTGATGCTCGGGGCTAAATTTGGATCCGAATTATTTCACCCTCCTCTATTGTGTATAAGATTAGCCTTTTGTTCATGTGTTTTAAACATCATTAATTCTTACTCCCACCTCAACACTGACTCATACTATTAGATTATCCTGTGCCGCACTAACCGTGCAGCACAAAACATCACATCTAAAGCTTCAACAGCTTTACCGGAGCACAAATACACCAGCGGCCGTGTGGAGATGTCTGACCTTTGACACGCCTGAGATGATGAGAGTGCTCCGTTTTGTCGGTGTCTTTCGGGCCACCTTTGTCTCTGTCAGCTGGCGAATGGCCGTCTCTGCCACCGGATCCAGTCCATTAGAGAGGCGGCTCTCTGAGTGGAAAAAAACAAAGATGCATTTACACTACAGGAACCCGCATTAAAGTCATGCCTGTGTGAATGCGCTGTGGTTTACGGTTCTCTTTCTCTCAGAGGGTTTATTCAGTGTAAAATGTTCCACTGCAGGCTGTTGAACACCACTACATGCACACAGAGTTCATGATCAAGTGCTTTCCTCTTCTATCATGTTACACCACAGCTTGGTGCTTATTCTACTTTGCATCTGTTATGTAAAACGTGTCCCTTCGGTCTCTGGACTCACTGCTGGAGTTGGGGCTGCCTCTGACATCTGACAGCACGACGGGCTTCTTCTCCGTCACTTCCACTCTGGACGGCGAGCACACAGGAGATTCACCTGCAGCATCGCAAACATTGTGTCAGCACGCTACATACCATTAGATTTTTACCATTTTTGCAGTCCTTCACTGTCATCAAGTGTTTCTATATATAGACAGGTGCTCGTGAGAATACAGCAAGTTCACATTCTCCAGTGGCAGTAGGGCTCATACCAACATTTACAGAAATGTTTTACAGTTCAGCTCAACATAAACCAAAAGCTCTTTATGTGCGTGTTTGAATTGTGCCACTCATAAACAGCCAGGTATTCATAGAACTTAACGGTTTAGAGTCTCAGGAGGTATCCACACAAAGCTGTTCTACTGAATTATTGCTCCTCCTTATCTCATTTATGTAATAATCATTCATTAAATTCATTCACAATCATTCCATTTATATGCCACTTGACATAAACAAATTATTGCTTTAATCCGAGTATAACTGGACAACTGAAGTGCATGTAAACATGTTAGTCCGACTAATACTGGAGTTCTCTGACACCGGCATAGTGAGATTGAAATACAAGTTTCTGCACCATGTAGAGGAGATAAAGTAGACACTGCATGTGTGCAGGCACCACAACCCCCACCACCTTGTGTTGACGAAGGCATGTTCCCGTCAGCTATTCCGCTTTCTCCGCTGCACGTCACTTACTAACTGAGACGGGGACCGAATTTTTCCGAATAGCCCGATTGGCTCGATTAAGCTGAGCGCTTAAGGAGCGCTGTAACGCACCTGGACTTCGTTCCAGTTTGAGCCGAGACTGGACAGTAGTGACGGTGGTGACGATGGTTCCGTCTGGCATGATGGTTCGATCCACATCCACTTTCTTGGTGGGGGTGATGGAGGAGCGGATTGTCAAAGTGTTATGGGTGCTGCGAAGCTCCTCTGGTTCCACATACAGCAACTGGAGGACAGAGGAAGATAGATGAATGTCAAGGAAGATGCGTTAGAAGGAATGTACACAGTATATCTGAATATATGACGTGTCCAGCTGCTATGAGAGTTAAAAACACCGATCTCGGGACTCACCTCTGACGTGATGGTAGCAGTCGGTGCCAAGCCGTGTCCCGGGCTGACCGACAGTGTTTGCTGTCCTGCAGGAACTTTACACCTGGGCTGCAGGGCGATGGACGCGTGGCCAGGCAGGAATTCTGCCAAGATTCAAAACAAAAATGAAACTCCTCACGTGATCATACGGACAAGATCAAATCTGTGATAAATGTTTCACTGAAGCCTCGCAGGAGCTTGTTTTGACACGCCACATCCCAAAAATCCTAACAAAGACCAAGGAGTCTGCCAACAGCGCAGTTTAGGTAGCGGTGACTTTGATAAAAAAGGCCATGAAAATATTCATGCTGATCAGGTTTTAGGTTTGCGGCCGGTAGTCAATCATGTCATGGGAATGGCTTACGTTCTCTTTTGTCGTTCCGCTCCAGGAGTCTCAGTCTCAGCTCTTTGGTTTCTTGGTCCACTTCCCTTCAACACAGAGAACTGCCTCAGTCTGGAAAAGAAATCCCTTTTCTGAAGGTGATCGCGGCCTTGCAGCACCACTTACAGGCTGATTTCTTCGTTCCATTCTAATGCGGAGCTGCCGTCTCTGGGTACGGGGAGGAAGCGGGTCGTCTTCTCCGTGGAAGGTTGGTCCAGATTCAGGACGCAGCACACCTCCCCCGATCTGGACCACTGACCTGCGAAGCGCAGAGCGACGTGTCAGCAATCAGTAGGGAACCAGACAGTAATGATCCGTGGCTTTGGAAACCCATCTGACCTTTACACAAAGTCGCCCTGAGCTGCCGGAGGAGTAGTCGCCTCGCCAACGCAGTCTGCGGCGTGGACTTCGGTCCTGCCGACAGATGATCGACGGAGGCCTGGGAGCGCGGAGAAAAAAAAAAAAAAAGAAAAAGAAAAAAAAATAGATTTCGCCATCATGAATCACACACCAACCAGTTTGGTCACGCGTTTGTTCCCTCCTCACCGAAGGACTCGATGCACAAGCCCTGAGACTGAGGACCATGGCCGGCTGAGTGTTGAACACCGTGTCCTCTACAAGACCTCTGACCACATCCAGGTCTGCTGCTCCCTCGTGACCCTGAGGACAAACATGTGGAACAACGGCTTCCCTAAATATTTACAATCTCCTAATAACATAAAGTGGAAATATCTGTCCCACCACTTTGATCTATGTAATTATCCTTGTTTAAAAATGACTGCACCTTCTGGGGATCTAATCATTTCATACATAATAGAACATACAGACTTGGGAGATGCTTGTTTTTCAGTTTCACTCATTTTCACTCTGATTTCTTCAGTTCAGCATTTGTTTGTTCCTTTTTATGTGTCGCCCTCGCCACCATTTAGAGACAGAAGGAAATGAGCGACATTCAAATTTATGCAACACTCTTCAAGAATGGTGCTTCCTTTATTAGTCACAGTGGGATTAAGGGGGGGTGGTGTTGACTCACACACAAGCAAACCTTTCGCTCTGTAAGCACTCAAACGCTTCCCGCAGTCCATGCTTCCCACCTGTCTCTGCAGCTTGCACGGGGACACAGTCAGGCTGAAGGACGGCTGCTTGCAGAGGGTCCAGGACACCAGCAGGCCTTCATTCTCCACCTCCTCCAGATGCACCACCACCTGATGGAGGGGGAAGGCACGTCAACTCATGTGGACGGATGATCATCATCAATGTAGTCAAAAAAAAAAAGAAAAATTCCTTGAATTGATGATGTTTGTTTCACATTCATAACCGATATTAATCATTTAAATGTTCGTTTCATGAATTAAAGCTGCTGCAGTATTAAATGAGAGCTTCTCAACTGCCCTGTGTTTATCTGTCAGAGAAACGAAAAGCTAAATTCAGAAAATAAGAAAATTTAAAAGAAATTGGGTTAATTGCATGTAACAAGTAAGTATCTGGCTTTGAAAGGTTTTTCCGGATGGTATTGAAATTAATACTAAAAGTAAATATTTACAAAAATGTAGTTTTGTGATCAGAAAATCTTCAAGTGTATATATGGGAGGGCTTTTTCAGATAGAAAAATCTGTTTTTTCCAGTAAAAGACAGCAATAAAATCAAATCCTACTTTACATTTCATCCTAACAATATGTAAATGTATGTAAGTACTTAGACGCTCTTGGGTTTAGGTGTGCTCTCATGAAGATGCAGAAATCCAGGTGAGCTTTGGTACCTTTGTCACCATAGGCGCAACAGTGATCTGGTAGGTGTCCGTGGAAACAGCAGCAGGTGACTGTTGGGTGACTGTGATGGGGAAAGTCATCGCGTCCACGGAACATTTACAGTGTAGAACCTGGACAAGGACACCGCAGAAAACATTTGCCTGTTAAGATGATGACGATGACGATGATGTGCGCTCTTTGAAGAGGTCCTGGGTGAACTGCTTCAGAGGGTGATCCCCGCTACCGTAAACACGGACAACAAAGATTACCTACCACGCGTTGAGCCGTTTGGTCAGTGCAGGTCACACTTGAGATGGTAGAGGAAGCTGTCAACTGGAGACTGCTGTCAAAGATGATCTGGATAGAGCTCTGGAAGAGGCAGAGAACGTCTTTAATATTGCATAAGAAGAAGAGGAGGAAAGGCATTCATAGCCAGTCAGGGTTTATCTTTATTTATCTTTAATCAGCGTGTAATGCATCAAATATCACAGAGCTTTAACGATCCGTGCTCAGTGATTGGACAACCCTCCCACATGGTGCTGACCTCATGGGTCACATGCTTGTCGGGACTGCGCCACACAGTGGTGTCTAAGCCCCGGAATTAACAGACACAGACAGTGCCAATTACAAACTTGGTTCAACTCAAACAAAAACTTCATTCTTCTCCCAAAAGTGGAATTTTAGTGTTGACTGTACTTAACAAAGTCCTGTCTGTGTGCATGAATTTGTCTGGAACTGCACAATTATCTATGTCGGGTATGCTAAATAAGATGTATAAGTTCTGGGAATGTGACAGGCATGTTCACATGTGCTCGTAGCCAGGGGTGGGTGTTTTTATGTCCATGTCATCGGTTCACAATGAAAATATGTCCATCTGGACACTGCCAACAGGTACAGGCAATAACTGTTAATGTATATTTGACTAAAGGGTGGAAGGAGGAATGGAGAGTTTGTAGAAGAGGTGTAATTACTCTCTCAATCAGGATGTTCCAAGCGCGGCGTGTGTCTGTTTTATCGGGCCCGCTTCGGCCAGTGCTTAGTCATGCTTACCGCAGCTTTTATTCTGGGAGCGTCAGGCTCGGAAAACACCCCTGACAAATGTACATTCATCACATCGGTGACCTGCAATCAATCCTGAGTGTGCCAAAAGCTCTGTTTCAATAGGCAGCTTTAACTGGATTAGCAGGTGTAAAGGAGAGGAAACAAATCCCCCACTGTCAAGGCATGTGTTTCTGTAGGTCCAAGTCCAGCGTCAAGGCAGGGCAGAGGCACGAGGCTGACGTAATAAAATTTGCCTTGCGCGCGTGTGTGCGTGTGTGTGTGTGTGGGGTGTGTGAGTGTGAGAAGGGCAGAAAGCCAAGTGCAATGCTGCAAGCTTACGTAGTTTTCAGTGGAACAACACTGCAGTCACATGACTCCAGTGTACCAGCGGCTGTGCTTCCTTCGGATGGATGAAGCTTCAAAAACTGCTCAGTCACTCAACCGTTTGTTGCATCCGGAGTGCGGAAAAAAGGAATGTGTTTCATATTGTGGGGGGAGTGGAGTTGCACCTAGAATTAGAAGTCCCTAATCAGGTCCTAAATACTCGGAAATGCCTCAACTAACTGATAACAGCTGGACTGACAGTATAATTGAGGTATGAAAAGGTAAAGGTCTCCTGAATCATCTGTGTTTCACCTGACGTAGACTCATAAAATGAGAAATATGGCTTAAAGCCACACCAATCATCATGTCATATCGCTTTCAGATCTGAAAGAGGTTTTGTGGCTGTGGCGTGACGTAACTGCGGTAGCAGCACACATGTTCCAGTATTACAGTTTTAAATAAGGTGCACTGACAGCACCGATTTGTCTTGCTTCATATCAAACATAAAACAAAGACAAAAGGACTGTCAGCTTGACAGCATGCATCAATCCATTCTTTTCTGCCTCGAGGAGGTTGGGTCATCAGTCTGTCTTTGTTATTTCTTCCTTGGGATAATTTCCTTTTATAATTTTTTTTTCTCTCCATATTCACTTTGAATGCAGCCATCTGGTGCTCTGCGCTGGTGTGTTATCCTCTGTGCAGAGGCAGCACAGCTCATTTAGTCACAAAGTGGGCAAAGCCAGGAGGAAAATCACAGGTTTGTCCTTGTGAACCACCACTGTCAAACCATGTTTGTGTGCGTGGAGTGTAATTCTGGAGAGAGACGCTTCCTGAGGACCTCGGCGGTGTCACTTCCAGTTTGTCATCATCACCCCCTTTGGGTCCGGCTGCACCGATGCCTCTGAAAAGCATGTGGGTCAACCAAAAATACCCCGCCAACCACCATCACCACCCTATGGCTCTGGCTGACCCTTTCCTGACTTTTTCTTTCAGTATCGCGTAAATGAGCTTCAGTAATAAATGGCTCGGTCTCATTTGTGACCCTGGTGTGTGCCAGCGTAGTTTGCTAAATGTGCGGTGTGTATTACGGTGTTGGCATGTAATACTGCTGAAGATAACGTTCCAAAATATTCTCTTCACCACATACATGTTAGCACGAGTCGTGATTTACACTGACATTGATACGATCACATATTTTACAGCACTGACAGGAATGTTAGTTATGTTGGGCCCTGCATGGTGCAGGCTAAGTTCATGAGACCAACACGAACTGGTAGAGCTGTGTGTCAACCAAATGTTTAACAACCGAATGTTTTCGCGTCGCTTTCTAATTTCTTGGAGAAGTATCGATAATCGATACAATAATCCAGGCGTCTCCCTTTTTACAGAGGTGGGCGACCCGGGCGCACCTCCTGGATTGCGAATGTAATTTAATTTGCATTCGGCCAAACATGAATTTCCTTATGTGCAGTGTGAAAGTTTCCTGTTTAGTCATTGCAAAACGAGCTCCAAGTGCTTGAGCCTGCTGTTGCAAAGTGGAAGTCTACTCGAGCGTAATAATGGCATTAATCATCTACCAGCCGTTGAACCACAGAGGGGGAAAAGTGAACTGTGTCCTGAAGATAATCACCAGCCTCTTGATAATTGCACATCTTGAAAGGATGTTGAGCTTCATTTCCTGCAGATGCGCGCTTGCTTGGGCGTGTTGTTGGTCGCCCCCCGTTAACTGAAGCCTCGCCGTTGCGCGTGAGCTCCAGGCGGTGCTACTGCGGTCCACCGTTCAGCTGCGGGGTGGGGGGCTGGGGTCCAGCGCTTGGAGCTCCCTCCACAAAGAAGAGCTCCGTAACCACCGACCTGCCAGAGCAGCGTTATAGCTGCAGTAATATTTCAACAGACATTCGCTCTCTGGATAAACAACTGAGTCATGGAACAGGCCACATCACCGATCCACTGCCCGGAGGTGCAGGTGGTGCTTTGAATGCTGTCGAACAGAGTCATGGTTTTAAATCCTCTGCTCATATTTCAGTGGAATCATGCAAACTCCAGCAATATGTCCTCACAAGCGTGTCCTCGTTTATGCAGTGTGTGTGTGTGTTTGTGCGTTGTGTCTTGACCAACAACTAATACAGCATCCATTCAGCTGCACTGAATCCTGGGCATAAATCCTCGGATTAAAGAGCCACCGGAAGAGTGAGAAGAGGGGTCTCATTTGCAACCCGATAAATCATCGTCATTACACTTGGATTCGACTCGCGCGTCTTTAAATCTGAAGAACCCTGCAGCTGCAGCGGATGACGGCCGCGTCTCGTTCTTCACCCCGAAGGGGCCGTCTCTCCTCTCCTGAAACCGAGAAAGCCCGAATCCCTCCAAGTCCGGGATTAAAGCACAAATCTCTCGACAGCGTGCCTTTGGATAAGGAGCCGGGCAGGCCACTGTCACCGATACCTTATCTCTAAAAATGATGCTCTGGCATGCGCCGTTACGTAACAGCTTCCACTCAGCTCCTGGAGCATTTGAGCCACGTCATGTTGTTGTGAAGAGTGGACTGCAGGGTCAGAGTCAGGTCTCCCTTCAGGGTCTCCCACTCCACAGCATTCCCATGACACTCAAAATCATTTAGACAGCGTTAGTTGTGAGCCAAAGCAGTTTCCAAGCTCCTGTATGAGTATCGGAGGGTAGTTTTTTTTGTTGTTGTGAGGGCGCATTAAAACTAGAAATGACAATAATAAGTCTCATTCTCATATGAATGACATAATAGAGTCTTGAGAGGAAGCTTCCATCCTTCATTGATTAAAAACTTTTCATCAAATCGTGCACAAACAACACTTTAATGATGCTGCCAAGGCCTTCTTGTCACGATCACAACTACTTTTCAGCATAATTACTTAAAGACCCGTCCGAATCAATCTTGAAGGCAGCAGAGGTGATTAGGTTAATGCTGGAAAGGATTTGTGTTAATCTCCACACGATGACACCGAGGCCATCTTCATCATGGCGTAATCCTGAAGGGAACTTCACCTTCGTGCGGTTTGGAAACACAACTGATGGAATATGACTAAGAGGAACTGGTGGAAGGTTCCACTAGCGTCGATTGTTTTTTTTGGTTTTTTTTTTTAAGAGGCCGCACCAACCGTCCTGACAGTTGGGAGGCCGAGAGCAACCGAGAGGCAAAGGAATGTGACGTGACTCGCTTGCGGCCGTTGAACTCTTGCCATTAGCCCCCACGGCAGGTTTTTCCTGTCAGAGTCTGGGGGGGGGGGGCGGAGCTAAAACTCGATACATCAAAGGATGCAACCAAAGCTGCCTTTAGAAACAGAGCTTGAATTGATCTTGCATGAAAAATAAAGCAGGGGAAACTGTTTCCTGGGAGTATGTTTCTTGGATCTCTTGACCTTGTCTTCATTAACAGTCATTTGTTTTTTTTTTTCCCTTCCCCGGCCACATTTACGCGAACAGATTGTTCTGCAGTCTGACACACCGGCTAGCAGATATTCCACCGTAAGCTTTGGCTCGCACTCTCAGATCAGCACCACATGGACGTGCAGACACAAGCAGCTCATTCCTGCCTCCTCCTCTTCCTCCTCCTCCTCCACATATGCAGTCTGGAGAATTGTCCTCTTAGCATCATCTATTTTTAAAGATTTTCATATAAGCCAAAAGGTCGCACTGTCAGCACGGATAAACCGAACAAAGATCCATAAAAAAAAAAAAAAAAAAAAAAAAAGGCCCTCTCGTGCAATTCATCTTTTGTCCAACTGCTGCCAACAACTGCTGCGTTTGTTTGCATCTGAATTCAAGACAAATGTTGTCTGCAAACTGCCCTTCAGCTTGTGTTGCTGAAGTTTCTTGGTAACTGAAAGGTGAGCGAAGGTCACGCTGGATCAACTGCTGCAATTACGCCACTGTAAGATAACTAAGCTGTCACGCTCGAATATACAATGAACTGCAAACCACAGCCCGGAGGCTCCGAGGAACGCTCTGGCCGCTACGCGCCACCGTGCGAATTATGTGATAAGCCTAATACTTGGACGAGAAAAGATCAAAGTCGCTGAGCTTGACTCTGCAAACCGATACGGCCGGTGTGGTCCTGAAGAGAGAGCACCTCAAGGCGCAACAGAACCCTCGCAGCATCTCTCACCCTGCACGCTTTAACAACCGAAATAGCAATAATTAGGAATCAGCACTCAAATCTCACTTTAGATGCTTTGGAAAGACCCGGATGAATAATTCATTGAAAGGTCTGTCAGATCCGGTTGGCAGCGGGTTGATTTTTCTATTTCATTTTCAGCCAACAGTTAAAAAAGATGAAACCGGAGTCTGGCTCTCTTCAAAGTCTGTCTGCCACGATGTGATCTGCGTCAGTCTGTTGCGTGATGATGATGATTGTGACAACATCCCGTCCATTACGGTAAAACCGGATCGTTAGGAGACGGGTTTCAGTCACCCAAGGTGACTGTTCTGATGGATCTGACCTCTCTATAAATGCTCCAGCAATTCATCTGGCCTGGCGGGAGGGGTCTCGCTCTCGGCGTCCAGCGCTCAAAGGAAACGTCCGACTGCGTGGTACGCTTTGATTCACACGGATCAGAGGACCCGTCGGGAAAGAGGGGGACCTTCAGGGCGGCATTAAGACCCGCAGAGCACTGTTTACGATCGCACCAGGCAGCTTCGGCGCTCCTCTGCTCCCCCACCCCAGTGGGACGAAGCGGTGGGATATTTTTTGCGAGGTGTGGGCGTTTGTACTTGTGGCTCGGCTGACTGATCCTCGGCGCATTGATTCAGAGTTGTTGCACAAAGCTCTGCCCCCCCCCCCCTTCTTCTCCATCCTCTTACTGCTGAGACACTTCACCTCCCACACCTCCATATCTCCCTTGCCCACACACAACCACAGCTCATGGGCACATGCACATGCACCTGAAGTAGCCACTGGTGTGCGAGCTGCCAGCTTTATAGTTATGTTGGGTAACTCACCCCATGCCTGCATGCTTGCTCATTCAGAGCGTTGATCCAGGTCCTCTGGCACTGCTCCCTGACGGACTTGTAGGAGAACAAGGAGGTCAGCAAGCCTTTGACCCCGGCCTCAGGTGGGGGTCCTCGGCCACGCCACGAGCTCAGCTTGCGCAGGAACCCCCCCACGGTTCCGGCCAGGCTCTGCCGAGGGACGGCCACGGAGAGCTGCGGCCAGGGCGGGCCTCTCCACGCCGCCTTGGTTCCGCTCCCGGGGCCCCGGAGATGCAGCAGGGTCACGCAATACTGGCAAAGCCATCCCAGCACGATGAGTAAAGAGGCGAGGAAGAGGGCCACCAGACCCAGCCAGCTCAACTCCTGGAGCGCCATCATCACTGACTCCTGGGGATTCTCATATCACCAGCTCCAGGTAAGTATCAGGACGGGGCAGCAGAGGCAGATCAGCAGCCTGCGACAAGTTAGGACACTTATGCACAGAGCACCTAAAACCTCATAAACGTAGATTGTGCACGCACGTCGAATAATGCGCACCAGGACAGACATAAGCTCACGTCGACACATGTGATTTAACCATGCACTGGCAATAAGGGGGGGGCACTGGAGCGCGTCTAAACGGATCAAACTCCGACAATCATCGGTAGTTTTACACTTACAGACCGTTCCGCTAAAGATGCAGGCTGCAGGTGACCGAATGCATCGGAAGCATGAGGGGCTCCGGGGCGGCGCGCACCGACAGCAAAGCCGCGGGTCTCATTTCCAAGTGGTCCGGGGTGGGGGGGGTGGGGGTCCCTCCGCTGTTCTTGTCGGTCCCACGGCCCTTCGAGCCCTCGGTTGGCGCCGTTCGGACGGCCAGGGGCTCAGGCGCTCTCCGGACGCTGCTGGCTGCGGAGAGCGACGCTCCGCACAGCCGCTCGGCAGAGGCAGCGGGGGGCCTGAGGGGGGCGCTGTGGAGCAGCACGGAAACGAGCGTCAGCGCGGTGCTTCAAAGTAAAGGCCCCGTCAGAACAGGGTCGAAGGAAGGACGGACGAAGGCGCTTTATACTGGAAAAATATGGATATAATAAAAATATATAGGAAAAAAAAATCAGTGCTCATTTTCATGTATGATAAATTCAACTGGTGTGAAACGAAAGGACGAAAAAATCAATGTCGACAGACTACAAACAGAATATTATACCCAAGACAAAATTATGAACTACGAACCTATTTTCATTGTTTTCTGTAAGTGGCTTCAATCCTACTTTTCTGTATGTTTTGCTTTAATTTACTATTTATACATGTCCACAAATGCAAAGATATTTTAATCATAGGGTTGGACAAGTAACACAGCCATTGTGTTTGTCGATTCCTTTGATTAATCTGGGCTTTATTCATAATATAGTAGCAGCCTTTGCTGTTGTCTCTTCAGGCCAATCTCATTGAATGTATCATATGACTACCATCATGACTCGCTTTTCCTTTGCTGATATTGCGCTAAAAGGATTTCTTGAAATGCAAAAAAAAAAAAAAGGGTTCAGTATTACCTCGAGTCAGAACGCCTTTTACTTCGAAAATCCTACCCGGATATGCAGACTCACGTGACACCGAGGGCTTGATGCAGGAAGTGATGTCAGCCTTGTTGAGCGTCGCGAACAGAAAGTGTCACAAATGAGCTGATAAAAGCTGTTATCGACCACTAATGTGACTTGTTGCGGCTTTTCGCGAGACTCTGGAAGCGGGGGCCGCGTAGGTGTGCTTTGTGAAACGACACCAGCATGGTGTGCGCTGACGACACTCGGGTCTTGTTTATCGATCGTCTTTAGGGAAACGTCAGGTTAGCTGGGCTCTGACACACACACACACACACACACACACAGACACCATAAAAACCTGAGGACATGTCACCGGTTCCCGTCCTGCCGCTGGTCATAAACGGCCTCCTGTCGGCACTCGGCTGTCTGGCCACTCTCAAACTCATTCCTGCGTTTAAAGATCACTTCATCTCCGCCAGACTGTACGGGTTGGATCTAAATAAAACCACCAAAAAGCAAATGTGAGCCCCCCCCCCGCCCTGTCATCTGTCAGATGTTTCTCTTTCTACCGACCCTCACTGTTGTGTTTCTGTGCCTCTTTGCAGCCCGGAGTCCCAGGGTGTGATCAGTGGGACGGTCTTCCTCATCATCCTCTTCTGCTTCATTCCAGTGCCTTTCCTCAGCTGCTTTGTGGGGAACCAGTGTAAGGGCTTCCCCCACGACGAGGTTTGTCCATCAGCCACGCTCCGCTTTGCATTTCCAAAGCCCGGCTCACCGGTTTTTTGTTGCGCCGTCCTCCCAGTTTGTGCAGCTGATCGGAGCACTCCTGGCCATCTGCTGCATGATCTTTCTGGGCTTCGCCGACGACGTGCTGAACCTGCGGTGGAGACACAAGCTCCTGCTCCCCACGCTGGCTTCCCTGCCTCTGCTCATGGTCTATTTCACAAACTTCGGCAACACCGTCATTGTAGTGCCCAAGCCGTTCAGAGCTCTGCTTGGGCTGCACTTGGATCTGGGTGAGTTGTGTGGTGACTACAGCTTTACCTTGTCATGGCACGAGTAACGCTAGATCTCTGTGAGGAACCCATGGCAGAGCCTATAGCTTGACCACAATCAGATAGAAAGTGCATTTGGGAAATTTTACCTTTATTTTATTCCATAAGGTAGAAGGAGGGTGGGCTTATTTCTTTACCTTACTGTTTTTGACTCTTCTCTGGAGCAACTTCTGAACTCTTGTGTCAGTCATTGCTCCAAATCATCTGTACTGGGAGATGCTTCAGGGAAAACCCATCACGACTCTACTTTTGTCATCACGGCTGAGTAATTTTGTAATTGATGTCTTTTCTCCTGTAGGTATTCTGTACTATGTCTACATGGGGATGCTGGCAGTCTTCTGTACAAATGCCATCAACATCCTAGCAGGCATCAATGGGATTGAATCTGGCCAAGCTCTTTTCATCTCCGGCTCCATCATCATCTTCAATATGCTGGAGCTCAGTGGTGGGTGTCGTTACTCAATTTGAGCGTAGTGGATGTGCACGTAGGTGTGGAACTATCACTGTCATCCCTTTCAAACATTCAGGTTCTTGTTACAGAAGAAGTCCTCAAAAGTCAGTATGGTTTTATATCTGACATTTAATCTGTTGTGTCATCCGTCAGGGGATTACCACGATGACCACGTTTTCTCCCTTTACTTCATGATACCGTTCTTTTTCACCAATTCAGCACTGTTTTATCACAACTGGTAAGTGAGCTGGTGACCCCTCTAAGAGTGTAGCAGCAAATCTGATTCATGTTGGATCATAGCGCCTGCTGGGCTTGCAGGTACCCCTCATCAGTTTTTGTGGGCGACACTTTCTGCTACTTCGCTGGGATGACTTTTGCTGTGGTCGGCATCCTGGGACACTTCAGCAAGATGATGCTGCTGTTCTTCATTCCTCAAGTGATCAATTTTATCTACTCCCTGCCCCAACTTTTTCATATCATCCCTTGCCCCAGACATCGGCTACCCAGGTAACCATGTGCAGTGTACGTTTGTGAGTTCTTATATCTCGTTAATGGTTATTAATACTGATATATGTGTATCTCTATTTCTCTAATGATGCTGCCACGGAAAGGCTGAATCCAGACACAGACAAGCTGGGGATGAGCTACTCTAAATTTAAAAGGAAAGACCTCTCCAAGTTAGGAGAACTCATTATGAAGGTAATGCACTGAAGCTTGTAGTGGACATTCAGAGAAAGGTGCAGAAGACCCATCAATAACTATGAAGCCTAGTTAGAGCATTTTGTTCTTAATTCTACTTAATTTTCTTTATTTTTTTTTAATACAGTTCATAGCTTTTTTTCCTTATATTTCTCTAAATATTTTCCAGATACTGTTGATGTCTGTAGACAAACCATAGATGTTCACCTTTTTCAAAAACACCAAATAGGGCTCATGTGGCTGTCTGTCTAGTTCTGTTTTTGTATTTTGTTTAATAAGTGAAATATTTAATTCTCTGCAGGTAGCTGAGTTATTAAAGCTGCTGGAGGTGCGAAGAAGCCAGGAGGGAGATGACGATTTTATTGAGTGCAACAACATGACCCTAATAAATCTGGTACTGAAATTCCTCGGTCCCACCCATGAGAGAACCCTTACAATCATCATGCTCTTCATACAGGTGCGGATCAGACCGCCCTGATTATCCGGGCATTCTTGGAAGTCTGTGTGCTTCACCCTAGTCTCGTCTTTTTCAGGTAATGGGCAGCGCTGTGGCTTTTGGGATTCGCTATTACCTGGTACGCTTCTTCTATGACATCTAGATGGCTGACTGAAAAACAATGGCACTGTTATTGAAACTACTTTACAGACCTGTGGTCCTGCCTTGCAACAGAGTCCATCACCTTCTCAGTTACTTTTCTGCCTGTGGTTGTGTATGCAGTAAATGCCCAGTGCAAAATGTTTATTCACATGAAAGCATACAGCGCTGAACATTCATAGAGTATGTCAGAAAATATGACTGGGTCTGAGTTATCTTGCGTATCCACCTATAAATTCTATTTTTATACTTTAATTTTTTTGAATTTTACTCTTTTTAAAACCAGTATGTTGGGGACGACTTGTTAAGACTGCCAACATCATTAGCTGACAATTAATAAACTAGATAAAAAAATCATATTGCATGATAAGTATAAAACTTCCATACTTTGAAACATGACTTGATACTTGAAAATCTAAGAAACACGGGTGGATCAAAATGCATTTGTATGTTTTATACATGTCCACAAATGCATGTGAAGTGGTAGATGTGAAAAAGGGCAACAAAATGATTAAGTTATATTTTTTGGGGGGGGGTTAAGGTGGAGAGAGCTGCAGGTCTGCACAGAAACGAATTGAGATGGTGGTTTCTGGGTTGTTGCAAAAGTGGAACATGGTTTGTGAAAGGAAAGATATCGACTGACAATAACAAGCTTTTCTGGGTGTAATTGATACATGGTAATATATTTTTGTCAAGGGTTCGTTGTGAACTATGAACGCAACTGGCACTGGACTGTTGTGTTTAAGAATGTACCTTCAAAAGAAACTGTTTACTGTTGGAATGATGTCATGTTGAGAAATAAAATCTGATTGATTAAAACTGTGCCATTATTCTTATCTTTACTGCTATTACTATTACACTGTGCTAAGCAAGTATTAAGTTCTTCCTACAGAGCACTCACACAAAAATTCTGTAATACCAGTGCTTACAGATTTAGTTAAATAAAGTAGTGGTACAGATATTAACATGCCTAAAACTAGTGAGGATTAATCAATATTCCAGTGCATTAACTAATGCAGCAGCATGGAATTTATGTTTAAAAAATGAAAATACCTCAAATCAGGACAGTCCTTAAAAATATGAATATTATTAATTCTGAATAAGTAGTGTACTTGCATACACTAATTATATTTTTACTCCCTTAAGGCGTGAAAAGGTATGACTTATCCTCGGAACTGTCTAAGTGGGTATGTTTTTCCCCGCGGAATCATTTACGCTGCGCACAACCTGCCCTCTTGTGATTGGTCCAAACAACTCAGCTAATAGAAACATATAGCACATTATGCTCCTATTAGTTCTTACCGGGACCCGACAGTGATCTGTGACTCCACTCCTTTTATTGTACGTTATTTGTGAAAGGGTCCTGACATGATTTTGCTCGAGCAAGCAGCTTCCGGCCGCTTGTGAGTTGTTTCTGAGCTGTGGCTGCAGGTAACCAGCATCTGTTGCTAGCTCGGATGGCGGTGGGAGATAATGGCCAAAGCTGGGAGGAATCCCTGCCAACCTCTCTCTAGGTCACACTAAGACTCGATCCCGCCTCCTGATCGGAAGAGATGCCGCCCAACAAGCGGATTCACAAGAAGGCGTTGAAGCTGGAGTGTGAGTGGGGGACGTGTCAGGAGTCCTTCGGCCGGATGGAGAACTTCTGCAAACACGCAGAAGATCACCTTCACGTCTTGGACGAGACGGGGGCGGCCGAGGAAGTAGAAGGTAAGACGTCGACGCTTTGGAGAAGATCTCCAGCCGCCTGCCCGCTCTTCATCTGTTCTTCACAACATATTGAGTTCAAGTGGAGCAAAATCTGAGAGTTTTCTCTCTCTCTCTCTCTCTCTCTCTCTCTCTCTCTCTCTCTCTCTCTCTCTCTCTCTCTCTCTCTCTCTCTCTCTCTCTCTCTCTCTCTCTCTCTCTCTCTCTCTCTCTCTCTCTCTCTCTCTCTCTCTCTCTCTCTCTCTCTCTCTCTCTCTCTCTCTCTCTCTCTCTCTCTCTCTCTGCTTTGTGTCAGTTTAATTTGCTCATGTCGAGAGACAAAGAAGTGAAACCTGACAATCATTTGCAGCCCACTATAATGCACAGATTAGAATTAATCTAATCTCCTTTTCTGCCAAGCTGAGAGAAACTGCCTTTGGAGGGACTGCGGCTTCTGTTCTGTGGAGGGACCAGAGGAGCTGCGGCGGCATCTCTTCTTCCACTGCTACCATACCAAGTTGAAGCAGTTCGGCGAGCAAGTGCTCAGCGCTCAGCCGGAACTCGGAACCTGCTCGATCGGGTTCCTCAGCCGCAATAAAATCCCTGAAATCCCAGAGAATTTTGCCTGCCTCTGGAACGAATGTGAGGTGAGAGAACACACACCGCCCCCTTTCAACACTCTGTGTCAATAAAACACATCACGCAAACATATAATTCATAGTTATAGTCTCACTTGGCCTTAATGATGCCAACAAACATGAGCTGTCAGTCCAGTGAATGTCTCTTTTTTCCTCACATATTTCTTTCAGCAACCTCCATTTGAAAACCCAGAATGGTTCTACCGCCATGTGGAGATGCATAGCCTGTTAATAGATGTACCAGCGGGAGACTGTGAATTCCCGGTACGCTGTGGGTGGAAAGGTATGTCCATGAAGACGTTTTTTTTCCTTTAAAGATTAGATACCAGTTTTCATGGAGCTCATTAATAGTATGTTATGATTTACTTGTGACAACATTAAAGATGTGTAATAAAGTTGTACCCGAAATACAAAACAAGATGGTTTTTAAAAGAAAAAAACCTGGGTACATTTCTTAAGGTAGTGATATTTCTGATCGTTAAATCCCTCTTTCTCATCAGATTGCGAGGCTACCACTAAAGGTCGCCCCAAGCTGCGAGAGCACCTTCGCAGCCACACTCAGGAGAAGGTAGTCGCTTGCCCAGGCTGTGGGGGGATGTACGCCAACAACACTAAACTGTTTGACCACATGATTCGGCAAAAGGACATGGAAGGTTAAACAAAAATCTGCGTGCGTTATATTATATGTTCATGTCATCCCCTTGTAACGTTTGGGCTGTGCTCACTTGCAGGTCAGAGGTTCCAGTGTTCTCACTGTTCCAAGCGGTTTGCTACAGAAAGGCTACTTAGGGACCACATGAGGACGCACGGTCAGTACTGAGGAAGGAGGCAGTTTATTTCCCCTGTTAGCTGCGCAGTGACTCCGAACAACACATTCTTGCCCGGCCGATGTTTTCGTGCACTTTGTTGTCTGCGCGAGTGCCTCGGGCTTCTTGTACCGACGGCTCCGCGGTTGCATCGGTAATTGAATTTTATCCGTGTCTTTGTTGCCCTTATACAGTGAGCCACTACAAATGCCCCCTCTGCGACATGACCTGCCCCTCGCCGTCGGCGCTGCGCAACCATATTAAATTCCGACACAGTAATGAGAAACCTTACAGCTGCGACTGTTGCGAATACAGGTACCTGGTACAGATCCTCTGCTGCTCGGGAGACCAAACAGCGTGAGCTGCTCGCGCTGTGTTACATGTTTCACTAATGCTCCTTCTGTTTTTGTTTTTTTTTTTTGTTTTTTTTCCCGAAGGTGTAAGAATTTGATCGACTTGCGCAAACACCTCGACACCCACAGCAGTGAGCCGGCCTTCCACTGTGACATTCCTAGCTGCAGCTTCACGTCTCGCGCCCTGAGCACCATGAAGCTTCACCACAAAAGAGAGCACGAGGTGAAAAGCGGGGGAAATCAAAGTCGCCGTTTTAGTCGTTCTCTCCAAATGTGTGATCTCGTGTTTTTTTTTTTTTTTCCCGTTGGTCTGCGATGTCGCGTCAGGGGAGCTTTGCGGCCCGCTACAAGTGCCACGTGTGTGATAAGTGTTTCACCAGGGGCAACAGCCTCACTGTTCATCTGCACAAAAAGCACCAATTCAAATGGCCCTCCGGACACCCCAGATTCAGGTAAGTCCACGTATCCACCAGCGCCGCGGCGCCGCATTTTAGATGCGGCGCTGACAGCCTCTCCCTCCGTCAGGTACAAGGAGCACGAGGACGGCTTCCTGCGTCTGCAGCTGATTCGCTACGAGAGCGTGGAGTTGACCGAGCAGCTGATGAGGGAGAGGCAGAACAGGCAGGCCGAAGAGGACGAGGACATGGGCGAGGAGCCGGCGATGGAGCAGGAGTCCCCGGGCATGGCTCCTTCAGAGGTGCAGGTAGAGCTGAGGGGGGTGCTGCTGGAGGAGCAGAGAGCCGAGGAGCCGACCATCAGCACGGAGGAGGCCATTCTGTACAATCTCTAATGAGGGAGGTTGGTAGACTGAAGAGGTCTCAGCTATACCAGGACTGTGTAAACATGAAGAACTTGATGCATTTGCACAACAGTGGCATCTTACTGAAGGGATATGAACCATCTTGAGCCTATATTAGGTAACAACCTTACATTTTTTTTGTTTGCTAATTTAAATTTAATGAACAATAAATTGTTCACTGTTTAATAGGCATTTTTAATCATCGGTGTTTTTCATGATGGAAAAGGAACATGTATGGTTTGATAGTAAAGCTGAACTGATGAGTGCATTGTAATGTTCTAGATGCCATTTTGACTAGTGCGTCATCGTCGATGAATCCAACAGTGTGTTGGAGCCAGCAGATTACCTTACCTCAGTGTGCAGTTTTGACAATTAACTAAACACAATCTATGTTGAAAACATTTTCAAAAAAAATTTTTTTTTTTTGACTTTTACTCTGCATTTTAACAAATGTTGCATAAAAATCAAAATAAATAATTTAAACGAGTGCCTAAAAGGTCAATTATGTACGTTGAATTTTTGAGTATTTTACTTTGGCCCAAAGTACCCTCTGCTGATATGAACAGTACAATTAGGCAGGGCCTGTAAGAGTTAACACATCCTAATTCTCTCGGGCTCATATTAGATTAGGCTTGTATTACATTGTCACAATTGAATCCCATCCATTTTGTGAACTATTAAATTTGCTCTGTGAGATAGCAGATAAACGTACCACTGGATATTTCTGTAAAACAGTTTTTCTTGAGCCTGCTCCTCCCGTTATGATACAATGTCATTTTTGATGTCCAAAAAAAAAAAGTCCTTTGATAATGAAATGCAGACTATTTTATATCATTAGCAAAGCGGAGCTTCTGGCCACAACATTACTCAATGGTGTGTCGTGCTTTAAGCCGTAGGGAGAAGATTAAGCAGCAACAGGCTTAGCTTCTGGTTTGCCGACAGCTTTCTGTCGCTGCTTTGTGCAGCTCCCCATGACTCCTTTGTTTATATTCATGTGGGTGAAAATGGCACCAGACAGCGTCGTGACTTAGACTCGGCTCCCGGTCACACCAGAAGATGGCCAGTGTGGGATTCTATCTGCTGCTGCTGCTGTTTGGGTGCTTCCAACAAGCCCACCCTCAGGATCCTGAATGGTCTGACGGGCAGGAAGGTAGTGGTAAGACATCTCCTGGCCTCTTCTCTAAGCCTGGTAGATTTTTTTTTTTCCTGCCGATTAAGGGTTCCGTCGTAGGTGCGACGGACTGGACTCCTGAACCAGTCATCAATGACACGTACTGGTCGGGCTCGGCGCCTCTGTGCGTGGGAGGCTGTCGGGCGCGGCACCGGGAGCTGAGGAGAGACCGCTGCGGGGCGTCGAGCTGCTGCTGGCTGGGTTACAAGACTCTCTGTAAAGGTGAGACCAGCACCATCGTGACGGGACCCCCCCCCCAGTAAACCGGACCCGCAGGCCCTGTCTGATCAGCCTGACGCGGAGTGTGCGTTCCTTCCGCTTCCCAGTGAACTGCGGGCGGCCAGATGTGGATTACAACGGCGTGGTATACGGTAACGACTGGTGGGTGGGCTCTGTGGTGAGGTACGCGTGTCGCTCTGGTTTCATGCTGGTGGGGAGCCCTACCCGATCTTGCCAACCCGACGGCCTCTGGACTCCAAAACCTCTCTGCCTGCGTGAGTGGGCCCTCCATCCCACGCCCTCCAAGCCAAGCACCTTCCCCTCTCTTTTGCATTCTTTACTGCTCTTCCCTTCAGGCATGTGTCAGCAGGGGCGCGTCGAGGTCAGTGAGCGCGAGCTGAACGGGACGTGCAACGCCACGTGCGCCAACAAGAGCTACTCCGGCCCCCCCAAGCACGGCTGCACCCGGATAGACAACTGTAAAAAGAAGGAGACCGGGTGGAAGCGGTTCTTTGCACAGTGTGTCCCTTGCATCTGCGACTGCGCTTTGTCCTGTCTCGAGTCCTTTCCCGACAAAGACTGGAAGCACAAATAAAGGATGTGTTGCACTAATACGGCCTGTTGCCAATGAAGATTTTATTGTCCTTTTTTTTTTTTGAAAGCATCTGCAATCTTAGATGTTTAGCCTGGGACATCAGATGAAGAGGAAGCACAGGCAGGCCCCGCAATCCGGATGTTTACAGCCAATATTTCTATTAGCTCGCAAAATAAAGAGCACATTAAAACAGGAATGTCATTCTGTTCATGATTGTTCACAGTATTAAGACTTGAGCCAAACATGGCTCCACCCAGAAATATTACACACTGTTTGTGTTGTAAAAGAATGTCTGTGTCTCCTCGGTATGAGTTAGAAGAAAGGAAATGCATTATCAGTATGTAAGCACATTTGTGAGTCTTAAAGAAAGGAAGAAATAAAGATAAACACGGACAAGGCAAAGGAAGAGAACCCACAGATAAGCGTCACAGCCTCCTCATTGCTCTTCTCAGTCCATCTGTCCTGGAAAGAGATGAAACCCTAATCTTGTTACACCAGCAGGAGATCTGCTCGGGGGGGGCTGACTGGAGAGGAAGACTTTTACAGAGTTCATAATCAAATAGCTTTTATGGGTGCACACATTATACACACATACAGAAGGGGGGATTAAAAAGGAAACCTTGTATTTCTCCAAATAGATTCGTCAGTATGGAAAGATACGTCTACAGCAAACATCTACAACAAACATCTAAATATAGTCCTTTTTTTTTTTTGACAGTTTTCAAATCCCACACCCATAACATTTTGCACTAACATCTCAATTTTCTTACATTTTTTCCCCGAAGCAAGACACGAGACTCTTTGAGGTTTCCAAACTAAGCATCTTTTGATGCTCCTTCCTTACACACTAAACTCAAATACACCTGGAGTATTAATGAAGTCGACAGATTCACCGCGATTATGATCAGTACTAAAGAGAAACACTAGATGTCGCTGTTTCTATTTAAAGCAATATGGCAGCGTGCAGCCTGTCACAATACACTTTATATTTAATATATCAGTGCAGAGTAGAAATGACAGATCAGACCCAGCCTCTTCGTCAGCGTCGCTGCCATTTGGTGAGCCTCAGGATGATGTGCTCATTGGCTTTGGGTTTGTAGCAGCCAAGCCCTGCATCAAATAAATAAATAAGCATTTACAGGTACCTCTTTGGAGAACATCTGGAAATTCTTCAAGCTCATTATCTCTCATTAATATCTCTCATTAATTTTTTTTTTTTTTTTAGATGTGCTGCATTCCAACTCTGGGGGATGGAACTCACCTACATCTATTCTTCTGTACTCTCCTGAGTTTTCAGACAGGATCTCCCAGTACGTCTGCTCATGAGCGTTTCCAGCAACCCCATTCACGCTCTCCAGGAACAGGCCAAAATCTGGGTCCTCTTTGACAGTGAATCTGCAGACAGACAGGGCGCGTGAGGAACGACCTAGCCACACCGGGCTCTAAAAGATGTTAAATATAGTGTTATTAGACATATCACCAGGGACCCTACTTGAAGTCGTGCTCCGTTTCCTGCAGTCTCCTCAGCGCTCCCACCAGCACACCGCCCTCCACCACAGAGCTGGAATAGGGCCCTGGAATCTTGTCAGACAGGGCGTTCACCACTGACAGTCTGAGAGGCAGAGCTGCTGGTTCTGCACACCATGTTGTATAAAAAATTTAATAATAAAGACACAAGGGAAGGTTCTGGTTTTGTATGCATGGTCCTAAAAACCCACCATCGTTTGTGAGGGCTCCTCCAGTCAGCAGCAGCAGACCCACCACAGAGAGGAGAGGAGTTGCTCCAAGTCTCATCCTGGACAAACGCTTCCAGTCAGCTGCCTGACAACGCCTCAGCTCAGTACTTATAGTCTGCCTAACCCTCATTTATGTTCACCTGCACTGCCTGAACACTCTGTCCTGCACGCTATGTCTCAGAACTGTCTTTGTTCGCTTTCAACCTCTTGTCAGACTGAACCTAAAGCCAACACTAGTGTTTGCTTTCACATTTCTGGCCGCCCCAAATGTGCCGTATGAAATAAGCACTGTTAAAGCGACTTGATGATGACTGATGCCCACCATTTTCTGAAAGGGCGGTGAGTTGTTTTTGGATCATTTATTCATATGAACTTCGGTCTATTCTTTGAAACTGTAGGAAAGGTCACTTCTATGTTCCGCACAAAATATAATAAAAGGCTTAATAGTACCTCCAGCTGTCAAATAAGAAAGCACACACAGGAGCCAAACACACCATTTATCTTCATTGTGGATGGTACCTGAAATCAATGAAACTACTGCAATTGCAGGACAAAACAAATGTGTGGCTCACACGTGCCACACATTTGGGAGCCTCGAAATCAATGAGACAGTCAGATTTCAGATAATATCCGTCAGCCGCTGTATTAATACACGGCCCTGGATAGCACATTATTAAGGACCTATGGGTTGCTGTGTTCAAACTGCGTGTGGGAGCTCGTTAATGTTGGTCTAATTAAGAGCCAGGCGCCTAAAATGGGTTTGATTTCCCTCTCATGGGTGATGTAAGGCATGTTGAACGCGAGTAACCCCGGCTGTTTTACCGAAAATAACCCGGGCACTGCAGCATCAGTACCAGGCAGCTGCGCAGGTGCGGACTTTAAAGAGACAGCGGGATCAGAAAGCCCCCCCCCGGACCCCCCTGGTGTTTACGCACCGTCCACGACAGCGCGCCCCGACGCCTGCCTTCATTATTTATTCCCTATTCATAGGTAGAGCTGCTGTCTAATTGCATTTAGCTATTCCCAGTACTCTTTACCCCAGGAGACAAGAGCAGAAAGTCGGCCAAGAATATTCAATTAGAAATGCAAAGAGTTAAAAAACCAGCACTTGAGAGGCTCCTTTTTGAAACGAGGCGTTCAATCCCACATAAATGGGTTTATTCTGTCCAAAACTCACTCCCCGCTTCAAAAAGATTCTCTAAAAAAAAAACGTATGCGTTCACTTCTATACGTTCAACCCTGCAGTCAGGCAGAGTTGGGTATGTTTTCCTCCTGGAGCATCCTATCAGCAACGCCCTGTATCCCCAGCCCGGCGTGCGCACACACAGACGCACTAACCGGCCGCAGAGAGCATCGTCGGCTGCTGTGTCGAGCTGCTGCTCAAGCATCTGCAGCGCAGCTCGCAGACCGTTTATCTGCCTCTGTTGCTCTCCAGATGTGACAAAAAATCCGACAGACGGACGCCGCCAGCTTTAGGGACGCGTGTGCGTATTTCGACGGATGGATTGCGTGCAAGGAATACCGAGGAGGAAGCAAACATGACAAAGAGTCTGTTCCCGTAGAAGATGATCGGGGATGCGGTCATCATAGTTTGAGGTCGGACATGATTTTAATCTCAGGAGTTGCCGTAGTGGATGCGGGACGATGTGCGCCGCACCCCGAGAGATATTGATGAGGAGAAAGCGGATGCGTCCTTTCGAGCCTCTCAACGGATATTTGCAGGAGTCTGGCACGCACCGGTCATACTGTTTTTTGTAATCTCTTGTTTTAAACTGACTGGGACTGTTTGGCGGACCGTCTGGTGTGGAGGAATTGTGCCGCTATGTCTGAAGGCATCAACTGAGCACTGTTGCTTTGAGCCAGAGAGGGGAGCCAGGACTGAGCTGCTCACCTGCTCAATTCAAACAAACGCATAAGTATTGCAATGTGCGTGTTTGGGGGCGTGCATATGTGTGTTTATATGTGTGCGGTGGGGTCATAGGACTGGGCTGCCGAGGCCACCTACTGCTGCTTTGCGCACAGAACAGGGTAAATTATGACTCATCTGTCTTTAAGAAAAGTCACTTCTCCTCAGAGCTCGGTCATTTTTTCCAGCCTGGTGTTTTCATCATCATCATCATCATCATCATCATCATCATCATCATCATCATCGTCGTCATCATCATCATCAGCGTGTTGTTAACAGGTGCTGAATGAAGCCCTCCCAACACCCTTAACAAAGTCCCTGCAGAGCATGCACAGAGTCACCACAGCGCTTCAGGAGGCCTACATTTTCAAACCACGTTTGATCCTTCAGCCTGTGTGTGTGTGTGTGTGTGTGTGTGTGTGTGCGTGCGTGTGCGCCTCACGTGTCCTCACTTTGGGGCGGCACATGACAAATCACAGAGGCCTTCATCAGACTAAGAGGCCATTTAAGCCCGTCAGTGTTATACAGAGCTTATGTTTGCAGGCTGGTAATGGAAATTCACTAATGGAGGATGGTCATGGTCAATTTTTTTTTTTTCACCCCTCTTGGTGTGGGGATATTTTATCACTCAGCGAATATTATAGGCAGGCGATAGTATAGAGCTGCATGAAAGCAGCAAACCTGTGGTCTCTGTATTTTCTTTTTTATTCCATAACCAACCATCTCTAATCGTCCCAGACAAATCCGACCGTCTATAATGAGAGATCCATTTGCTTAGTTTATTTTTGAAACCCTATTTAAATCACAGCCGAAATCCTCTTCGTTCCGTCGTGTTGTCATTTAAAAGGGGATTGTTTTTGTGAAATAATTGTTGGCTTTTTCCAGACCTTACACTAATCTGATGCCGAGGAAGCTCTAACATGTTGACATCACTTAGATGGGATGAACAAGAACAGCTCGCGAATATGATGATGACAGAGCAAAAATGTGTGCGCGCGTGTGTGTGTGGGGGGGACATGCTCATCAAAAAATTCAGACTGTTTATGTAGCCAGACATTTACCTGACATGCGATGCCCCACTGTGTCCAGTAATATAACGTTGGGCGGATAAGTGGGTTGTTTCAGATTGTTGGGAAATTAATGGAGCAGCATTCACGACACTGTTGGAAGAGCATGTCGTCTTGGTGGAAATGTATGTGAATCAGAAGGATAATGTGCTGCCGGACTGAAACCAGATCCTGATTTCTCACACACAGAATCACATTCCCCTCAGCTCGCCACTCAATAAAATAAACTATAATTAGATCATATGCAGCGCCAGTTTGTGTCTGCAGCGAGAACTAAACTCGTTTGCACCACGCCTATGTGTCACCTCCTCTGCTGAAGCAGCAGTTTTGTTTTAATTCATTTTCCAAATGAGAAAACAACGAGCAGAGGCAGAAATGACACTGTCTTCCTGTGTCTCGGCAGCTTTTCAACATGGCCGACAAGTCTCTGGAGCAGGGCACGGTCAGCATCCCCATGGAGGAGAAACTCCCCGGACCTCAGGAGGCGCCACTGCTAACGCACCTGAAAAAAGTGGAGAACCACATCACGGAAGCGCAGCGCTTCTCCCACCTCCCGCGACGCTCTGCCGTGGACCTGGAGTTCAACGAGCTCTCCTACACCATCCGGGAGGGTCCCTGGTGGAGGAGGAGAGGTACTGCAGCACGCACGCTTTTCAAATAGTCACAATTTCAAAAAGTGTGCACTTCTCACACATGGCATCATGTCAGACAACACACACACACATAGACACAGACACACGCGCACACACACACACACACACACACACACACACACACACACACACACTAGAGTTGCATCAGTTCTGTGCCTGAAAGCTGTAAATAATTTACTAATCTGCTGGCCTGTCCTCACCCAACCACACCCCCCTTGTAGTGGGACGGTAGGCAGTAGCAGTGAGTCACGATTGATCTGCTCACAAGCTCTCCACCCTCATCGATGATACGCCTTCATCCCCTGGCCTGTCTGACCGGCAGCATCGCCCTCTCTAAACTGTTCCTCTCAGCTGTTTTTGCTCCCCTCTGTACATGCACCAGGGTGGGGGATCACTGTGTGTCTGTACAAGTGTGTGTGTGTTTGTGTGTGCACGCACTTGGGGAGACTCCAGGGAAATCTTTTATTTACGCTCTCAGCAGGAGAGACCCTATATGATTTATCGCAGGTTGTCTTGTTTAATATTGATGTGCTTTGTGAAAGCCTGGCGGAGGAGCATTTGCCGGTCAGTATATAGAGAGCACCGACGAGAAAGAAGCTTGGGAACAAGCTTTTGGGTGTTATTATTCTGGAGCTTCAACAAAAAACGTCCCATAATATCTGCTACCTTGTGCATTACCTATGATTTGTTATCCAGCAGTGCACTTAATTCATGAAGATGGTCACCTGTCATTTGACTCCCCTCTGTAACATCCATGACAAAGGTGGAGGAGCACATCATAGACAGGGAGCTGCCGGTCGGCTCTAAGCAGAAGCCACCGATCATTTCTGATCATTTAAAATAGCTATACAGCTGAGATGCAACATGACCCATGAGCACAGAGGGCGTGATTTCATTTTCGACTGTTTCTTCTTCTGGTGAGTCATTCCTTAAAGCCTCAGTGATGTAAGAGGAAGAGATAAATGAGAGGAGGGAGCCATAAATTAAATAAATCTGGATTGGGATTGGGAAAGTTTCCCGGGCAGTTGAGTGATTTGTTATTCTGAGCAAGGGCAGCCATTTGTCTCTGTTCGATTCCTCTACGGGGTTCTGGTGGTGAAGGGGGAGAGATGGAAGTAGAGGGAAGGGAAGCACACTTTTAGGTGGTTAAATGCATCTGTAAAGTGTATTGCATTTCCAGAATGGTTATTGTGTACTGGTCTTTTAGCAAAGTCGGACTCTGTCTGTTCATCCAGACTTAATATGAAAATTAGAAATGTCTTCCTTTCTTCCCTCTTTGCTCAAACTTTGCTTAAAAAATGTAACGTAATTCATTATTACACATTTCTTTCATAACCACTTTGTCAGAAGTTTCATTCTCATAATAAGTAATGCTTAAAGTCAACCTGATTTGAGTGTCAAAATGTTGACATGCCAACCACCATGCGGCGTCATCTATCATGCCAGCATGAAAGGGAAAGCATCCGCCCAACCCTGTAACTGGCTATATTTGTGCCGTTAAAGAGGATAGAGGTGATCTGTGTTACACAATGTTCCCTGATTATGTGCCTGGAGCCTTGCTCAGATCACACTATTACTGTGCAGAACCTGAAAGAGCAGGTTAAATCATCAGTATGCACTGCATTCCAGACCAGGGCTGCGTTTCTAACAAACCCTGAATGGATGCCATCTCCAATACAAGCAATAATGCAATCTATTGGGAGAGAGGGTCGCTGTCATTAGGGTTTGTTCCTCCGATTGAGGGTTTAAGCCTAGACCCTGATTATACAATTCAGCCGGAGACAGAAGTAGAATTCTGATGAGCTGAGGGAGAGCGAGGAAACAGAGGAAGGATGTTTACCGCCCATTTTCACTTTCCTTGACTGGAATCTATAGAGCTCTATCTCACAGTTTCCACTGTGCAAACTGGGCTGAAAGGCTTGGAGACACGTCATAAAGGCAGCTACAGTAACAGGCCTCCCCGCCACAGCCGTTGTTATACGGATGTAATGCATGTGGTTTTTCTGCTGGCGCCACTAAAGGCATCACAGTCCTGTTGCCCTTCTGCTGCGTGATACACAGCTCACCTTTCACTCTGTGAAACCCTCTGCTTGGAAATATTATTGATGATTCAGTGTAAACACTGTAATTTTAGGAGTAAGTGTGTATTTTATCGTTGTGGGATTCAGTGAAAACTGGGATGTTCATGAGAGTGCATTAGCATAATAATGATTGCCGACAGAGTTAGATCTGGCTGTGGTGTTCCGAATTAGTGGCCTATGAATTCCCCCGCTTGAGTGAAAATAGGCTTTCTCGCTCTGTTAAGCCGACCAGCTCAGACCTCTCTTTCCCAGCTCCAATTCAACTCAATTCTGTTCAGTAAATTTTATTTATTAGGTTACAATCAAAATTGTCTCTAGGCGCTTTACAGAAACCCAGGTCCAGACCCCCATCAAGCAAAAGAGGTAAGGTAAAACTCCCCTTTAACAGGAAGAAACCTTCAGCAGGACCTGGTTCATAATGGGGGAGAGCCCACCTGGTAATGGCCCGCTGGGTGAAGCAGGAGAAAAATGGGGGGAAAGAACAAAAAGAAGAGAGAATAGACATAGATCATATATGCAAATACATTAATTACACTGAGCAATCAAAGCTAGGGTGGGTCAGTAGTGTCAGAGGTCAGTGCACAACCATGGGGTTGGTGATACCTGTAGATGGAAAAAGAGGGAGAGAAGCACAAAACACTACACAAGAGAATCCGTCAATTTTAATGGCACTACTTGTTATAGTAGTCAAAACTACTTCTTTATAGGTGTTGTTGTTATAGGTGTCACACGTGTCTGTATGGATAACCTTGTAATACAGTATAAAACCACTTAGAGCTCATTTGTTTTGTCAGGTTACAAAGCTCTGCTCAAGTGTCTGTCAGGAAGATTCAACAGCAGGGAGCTGATTGGCATCATGGGGCCTTCAGGAGCAGGGAAATCCACTCTGATGAATATTCTTGCAGGTTACAGGTAAAACATTGAGTCTTTTTGTGTCTCTTCTGAAAATCTGCTTTAAAATTTGGCTGCGTATTCATCATCTGCTCTAATGGAAACAGGGAGACGGGCATGAAGGGCCAGATTTTGGTTAACGGTCGACCGAGGGACCTGAGGACCTTCAGAAAGATGTCCTGCTACATCATGCAGGATGACATGCTGCTGCCGCACCTCACAGCTAGGGAGGCAATGATGGTGAGATCATCATTACTGAGAAGTGGAAAACAAGATCACAGTCCTTTAATCCATGCTCACTTGCTTATGTGTGTTTGTCCATCAGGTTTCTGCCAACCTGAAACTAAATGAGAGCATGCAGGTCAAAAAAGAGCTCGTAAGTCTGAGTTTAATATAGATATTACTGTCATACTCTTCAGTGTTTTGGTGCAAAAAGCTGCATTTTCTGCAATATAATTTATTGGAGCTGACAAATACATGATCCATTATGCAGTTAAAAACACAATAAATTGATTTTTTATCTTTTTAACAGTCACACATAGAATTTGTATGCAGGAAGTGGAGAGCATTGTAATTACCTTGAGCACGATGTTACCTTGAAACCCACTATGGTGGAAATCACCTTGCAAAAAATGATCATCGATTGTTTTTTACACAGTAGTGCTCATACGTAACTGCCAGAACGGCATCGAGCCTGATGGTTTCTGACGTGTAACTGCTCCAGTAAGAAGCTCCCAACTCAAGGTCAAACAGCCTTGTGCTGTTCAATACCGTCCAAGGGGGCAATTCTGCATTTGAGGATTAATGCTGAATACAGAGGTCAAAATAACACTTAGAAGCACCATTTTTTATCATTGCTCCCTCCTTCAGTGGATGTAAAATGACTCCAGTGTTACAGATTATGCAGCGGGGGAGGTTAGCTAAATTAATCAAACACTGACAAAGGATGTCATGCTCTGGGTGAAAACGAGGTGCACAGACAGTGTAGACTCATACAGCATCAACAAGATAAACGCAAAATGTATTTTTCTACCACATGTCAAGATCTTGTTGGCAAGCAGTTAATGCGGGACATCCACTCTCGTGTTTTCAGATAAGGTTTTTTTTATTGTTAAAATGTCATCAGCAGCCAGTATCATGAGACAGCCCGAAAGCTTGTTATGAAGTCCCCACTTTGGTTCCTGTCTCAGGTGGATGAGATCCTCACCGCTCTGGGTCTCCAAGAATGTGCCCAGACACGCACCAGTTGTCTGTCTGGGGGTCAGTGTAAACGACTGGCCATTGCCCTGGAGCTGGTCAACAATCCCCCCGTCATGTTCTTCGATGAGCCCACCAGGTGAGACATCCTTAAAGGTGCTGTTCGCGGGGCGTCGACAGACCTCCTGATAAAAGCACGTGCCTCTTTCTGTTGTTCCTCAGCGGTCTGGACAGTGCGTCCTGTTTCCAGGTCGTTTCTCTTATGAAGTCTCTGGCTCAAGGTGGACGGACAATCATCTGCACTATTCATCAGCCCAGTGCCAAGCTCTTTGAGATGTTTGATAAGGTGAGAGGGTTGAGCGTCTCATTAGCCAGCGGAGAGTCAGTGGGGAATCTGCTGTATCTTGATGACTCTGCGCTTGTTCTCCAGCTTTACATCCTCAGTCAGGGTCAGTGCATATACAAGGGCACAGTCCCTTACCTCATTCCTTATCTGAAGAACCTGGGCCTCCACTGCCCGACATATCACAATCCTGCGGATTTCAGTGAGTCGCTCACTCCTTTATGACATCAATGTGGGTGGTGTTCTTGTGTTTACACGCTTGTGCTCTTCATCCTCAGTCATTGAGGTGGCGTCAGGGGAGTACGGCGATCTGAATCCAGTGCTGTTTGATGCAGTGCAGGGGGGCCTGTGCTCAGAGGAGAGTAAGAAGAATTCCAGGGACAAAAGTGACTCTTCCTGTCCTTCTCAGTATTACAGCGTGAGTGATCTCAACACCACAGCTTTAGGTCTGATACCTCACTTGTATTCGGGGGCTGTATTGGCTGGGTGGAGATGGGAGCGGCCTAAGTCCGCAGGTCATGAATACCTCAGGGTCAATATAAGGAGATGACATAATACGATTGTGCTATCAGCACAAGGAGGCCAATACAGCCACAGATAGAACTGCACCAGAGATCTACAGAGCCGGTAAAAGACCACTTTAGTATCATTAACTGTGAGGACCAATATTTGATGCTTTGCAGAAAGATGTCTCTGATATGATATCACACAAGAAGGAGAATATGCAAGTCTTGCAAACAGCATACAACTGAAGAGTGATAATATTGCTTGTCAATAGAAATTGAAGGCTTTTCTGTGGTTTCATGGTTAATTTGGGGTTAGCTCTTGCGACTGTAAAATCTGCTCATAATTTCAGAAGAAATTTGCCTAACAATGAAACAGAGACTAATTAAACTGCAAACATTATTATCTAACAAAGCCACTCTAATAGATCCTATTGAGTACTAAGCCCTTCTAACTGCACTATTTATTTTTCTCCAAATTGTTCCTCCTCTCCCTGCAATTGATCGAACTCTTCAGCCTCATAAGTCATTTCTGACAATAGCATCTGCTAAATGTTCTCCCCCATTACTCCTACATGGTGCACAGCACAGATTCCCTTTTATACTTTTGGAACATTTGTAATAAATGTATGGATTTCCTGTGTTTCCATTTCCAATTCTGTCTTTTTTTGTGTAAGCCTTCACTTTCCCTAGTTTATCTCTCCAGTTTGTGCCACCACCCAGCATCATTTAGCCCTTAATTCTCTTTCTGCACTTCTCATAGTAATACTTTAGGAAACACTGGGGATTTGCACATTATATTCGGACAATGTTGCAAAAATATAACACAACATTTGGTATCTGACAACAAAGATTAAAAGAGTTTAAGTTGTTGTGTTGAAAGTAGCTGTAACGTGTTTGTATCTGTCGCAAGTACACCTCCGCTTTCCCCCGCAGGACACTGGAACTCTGGAGAAACATAGTTTTGCCACCAGTACATTCACACAGTTCTGCATCCTCTTCAAAAGAACCTTCATTACAATATGCCGGGACATGGTAACCTGACACCTTCTGTTCAGATTCACTCAGCGATGAACAGATTTCACACCATTTACTCTAAATGCAAAATCATTTGTGTCTTTAAGGTGCTGACCCACCTCAGGGTGATGTCCCATCTGTGTATCGGGGTGCTGATTGGCCTGCTCTATCTCAAAATTGGGAACGATGCCAGTAAAGTCTTCAACAACACTGGCTTCCTCTTTTTCTCCATGTTGTTCCTGATGTTTGCTGCCTTGATGCCCACCATACTAACTTGTGAGACCCTGACCACCATTTCTTGCACAGTATTTCTAGATGAAGTGGAATTTGGTTTCTCAAACACAACTGCTCTTCCCACAGTTCCTCTGGAGATGTCCGTGTTTATAAGGGAGCATCTAAACTACTGGTACAGCCTGAAGGCCTATTACTTGGCTAAAACTATGGCTGATGTTCCATTCCAGGTAACATTTGAACAATTCAGCAGATGTTGCTTTGGACACGCGCATTCACATAAGTAACGGTACAAAATGCTCTCGTCTAGGTGATTTGTCCCATCATGTACTGTAGTATAGTCTACTGGATGACTGAGCAGCCTCCAGAAGCTGGTCGGTACCTGCTCTTCATGGCCTTGTCCACGTCCACTGCGCTGGTAGCTCAGTCCCTTGGTCTGCTAATCGGTGCTGCGTCAACATCTCTGCAGGTAAGCAGTTCTTTGTTCACTTTCCATTTTGCTTTTCATTGACCCTCTCTATGCTGAAGGATGCTTTGAAATCTTAAAATGAGCCTTAGGTAGCAAACAATGCTCCCTGGTCATTTATTCAACTCATGCATGAAAATTGCTTTTTGGAAAAGCGTTTTTTCAATATTTTCATAAATTGTTCTTTCCCTCATACTATAGAAGTATTGTTAAAGTAGACCTGTCTTTTTTTTTTTTTTTTTTTTGCAGGTGGCAACCTTTGTGGGTCCAGTCACAGCGATACCTGTGCTCCTCTTTTCGGGCTTCTTTGTCAATTTTGACACCATTCCAAAATACCTTCAATGGAGCTCTTACGTCTCCTATGTCAGGTAATGCCAGCTACTACCACTTCATTTTGAATTCCTGATTTTAATCAATCGCTCTGTTGGGACGTCCTGTTTCAGGTATGGCTTTGAGGGGGTGATACTCTCTATCTACGGCATGAACCGGTCAGAGCTGCAATGTCCAGGCACTGTTTGTAAGTTCCAGAAGCCAGAGGAGGTCCTGCAGCTGTTGGATGTGGAGGATGCGAAGCTTTACGTGGACTTCATGGTGCTGGGGGTTTTCTTTTTAATCCTCCGACTGGCTACTTACTTTGTCCTGCGCTACAAGGTCAAGTCAGAGCGTTAAAATATACCGAGACATCGAGGAAAGGATGCTCCAACATATCCCTACAGTGTACCGACCTACATGTACAAAAACATGATCCAGAATAGAAAATACCAGAATGATGTGTTGCAACATACTTAAACTGCAGTTTCATATCTTCACAATGCTTTGTTATTCCAGAAAAGGACAGTTTAGACTGCAGGTTCAATTTCCAGGAGGATTTTCCTCCTACATTGAATGCTTGTTAACCTGATCGAGAAACAGACCGTTTACTTCTTCAGAGTCTTGGGGAGTTGTCGTGTCCAATAACTTGTAGATTAAAAAAAATTAATCAGGAATTCATGACAGCATTCAAATATTTCAAAATAGAATTAAAAAAAAAAAAAAATCACCAACCAAAATGACCCATGAGAAGATTTCAGAGTGGATACCAACATATAGCTGTGAGGAAATAAAGTCTGCTGTCCTGTAGGATCTTCAAATGGGGAACTCTGGCAAAGATGCTTAAAACTGTGGATTTTCGTTGTGGAACAGAACCAGACAGAACAAACCAACTGCCATCAACTTTCCCGGCGCTTGTTGGCCTTTGGGACACCACAGATGGTGGCTGACGGATGAAATTGTTAAAAAAGAATAACACCATGGATTGTGTTACCGTACACCCACGTGTGTGATCCCTTACTTGCTCCTGATGATACACGTGTGTTTCTGCTGAACTGGAGAAGTGTTCAGTGAACTGGGAGCACAATGTGAAAGCAAGCATGACTGCTATTTACAGCCTGATGCAAATGACTGACTTACTCAAACTAGTTTGCAACAAGCACGCTTAGGTGAAGTGCAATAGCCCGTGAACTCAAAGGGGATGTTTGACTCAATAGCGGCTATCTTTTGACACAATCCTTTGAACTGCTTGTTCCCATTACAGCTGCCTCCTCCCTGAGCTGTGAAAGGACCCCCCCCCTCTCGCTTTGCTGATGTCTGACCCATGTGTGTTGTCTAAAGCAATGCTAGATACTTGAAATGCAGGCTGGGCAGTTTTGGTGCCTCTGAACTAGAATGATTTGGGTTTATTCTGCTTATGTATTTGCACATACACCTTGCATCAACATACATACTCGCTGACTCACATAGACACACATCCACACATGCACATACAGGACATGCACACTAACACAAACGTTCACTGTTGGCAGTGTTTAGAAGAGCCTCTCCTTCTCACAAGGCAATGCAAATTCTTTCCAATAGACTTGCTATGAAATATTTGTTACTGAAACTATGCTCCTTAGTAACCCTTATTATAATGCATACGATGTACGTATATAATCAATGATTGTACAGTGAATATGTCATGCTGTAAACAAAGGTACATTTGCACTTTTTGTGTATGTTTGTTCTCTTAATAGTTATTTATTTTAAATGTTATTTATTTGTATTTATTTTTTCTTATCTATGTGATGACTGCTGCTTGAAAGGTGGGAAAACAGCAACCAAATGTTGCATGTCACTTAAAAAAAACAAAAAAGTATGACATTCAGAGAGAAGCATAATGGTTGTATTTATTCATTCTTGTTTTAGGAGATGCAATTGACCCCATTTCTGATAAACGGTTTTAGGATGATTGACGAAATCACAAGCCAAGTAGCTCAAGGATGTTCTGTTATGTATTTAAAAAAAAACTCTGAAATGGACGGAGGTTTGTGTTCTCTTCTTACTAGCAATATTCCTCATAATTTTAATTGTTATACCTCTTGTTGCTGCGTCACCTGTCATTTAATTATTTATATTATGATCAGGTTCTTAAATTTTGTGCAATAATCATCCAAAGTTACGAAGGGAAATGTAATAGTGCAATCTGTCTTTTTCCAGTCTTATCACATTAGCTTTATTATTCTGTCGCTGTAGCAGAGCCTTATTTAGCAGATATGTTCACTGAGTTGTTTTCTCTAGGTTTCATGAGAGAGACTGAAGCAGAACAAAATGTTCTTCAGATAAAGCTGGAAGAGATATAGTCAATGCAGAGATGTTTTACATAAGTCCCTATGGAGATAATTAGTTCTCAACTTAGTGCAGGGCAATGTACAGTGCTAGGATTTTCAACTCTTGAAAAAATAGAAAAAAAACTCAAATTCAACAGCCAGATTGTAGCTGGACTACAGTTAGACCCAAGTACAGAACAGAGACCGGCCCATCACTGGAACAAAGCTGCGATAATCAGCAACACAGGGTGTCAGCGGTTGAGGGAAAACCTGGTGTTAATTGTCAACATCTCTGTAGACTTCCTGAAGAACAAATAATCACTTCTCGGTGGCAAAATCTGACATGGATAGTAGCAGGCACAATTTTCAGCAAGAACCAGTCAACAAATATCAGAGATACAGCTAAAGCAATCGCTCTAAATCCAAGCTTTGTGATCAGTGTAGTTCAGAAACAGATTTCTCTTTTACTCATGTTTGTAGGAATCTATATCCCAGTGGCCTTTCAATTTCTATTATCCATCTAATCATTGCTACCAGATGTGAGTTGATCCCATTTAATCAAAAGTGTCAACCGGATTGCTGATTCTGGAACCAAATGTGTGAGATAAAGCTGTTTTGGTTTGGGTTTTTTTTTGTCTTTTTTTGTCTGTCTTGTTTTTATTTATGTCACAATTTCTCCTGTTATGTCTCATTAAACCAACTGAATTTACTCCACATTATTATGTGTGTTGAATATTTATAATTAGAGCACCCCAGTAGAAGGTCAAATCTTGCAATTGAAAGTTGTTGTGCATTGAATTTCTTTAATTCTTTAATTTCAATAATATATAATTTACATTTTTTAGCAAAAAATGCAAGTCTGTATAATAAACACTACTCCCAGGGTTATAATAAAAATACTTTATATCCTTTGCTTGTGTGCATTCATATTCCATCCATCCATCCATCTTCTTCCGCTTGTTCCTCCACTGAGGGTCGCGGGGGGGACTGGAGCCATTCATGTTATTTACTTTATTTTATTATTTGCTTAATTTTCAAATTCTCATAAGTGCCCTTTTTGAAAATAATGTTTCAAATTTCAAAATTTGATTTAAAATACACGCAACATTTTCATTTAGCTTTAATTACAGATCTAGGTTTATGAATACAGGTTGACAAGAGGGACCTCTGCTGGTGACCTCTAAGCCATTGCGGTCACTGGTTTGCTGTATTATTAGTTATCTATCTATTCCAAATTGTATAGAACCTTTAGGCATGCAGGATGGACTTCTAATGTTGTTTTAAATCCACTCCAAGACCAGAAGACCATTTTTATTTTAGATTATTATAACAGCAGCTTGCATAAGCAGAGCTGCATTCAACATGAATTGGTATCCCATTGTTTTGGTTGCTGTTACTAAGAAATTTAAAGACTTTCTTAACTTTGGGATACTTTATGATAAATAAAGATATTTTGAAAATACGCGATACACTCAGCTGAAATCATGATATGCTTGTATAAATCGGAAAATGTGTAAGTAAAATAAATTCAGTACGTGTCGTCGCGTATTCTACATTTATTTCGAGATGATGAATCTTTCTTTTTTCCGGTTTTGTTTTCCGACTTCCGCTTGGGGCAGGCCTTTTACTCTCGCTACGCAGATTATCTTTGTCCGAGACCGGCATTTTCCCACAACACCCTGCTGCAGCTCGCGCTGTTGACGAAAATGGCGGACAACTCCTCGGTAGGATTTCGAAAAATAAACCTTTGTTTCTCCCCCGTCGGTCGATTTGTGTACGCACGCTGACGCCTTGTCTCCCGCAGGTTGAGATTGTTGAGGGCTGTCGCCTCCCCGTTCTCCGAAAAAACCAGGAACACGAGGATGAGTGGCGTAAGTGTCGCCCGGTTGTTGTCAAGGTGCTAAGCCGGCTAAAGCTAAGCGGCGAGCCCCGGTTGTTGTCGAGATGCTGCAGCGAAAGTGTTTAAACACTCACACATCATAAAACACACGCACTTACCACCCGAATCAGCAACCGGCAGAGGTCTAAGGAGGATAACGAGACATCCCCTGACATTAAAAAAAAACCCGAAAACATTGTTGTAAACACCAGGTTAATTCTAAGGTCGACTTTTGTCAAAATATCAACATTAATTCGATTTGACATGTCGACTTCTTTGTCAAGTTGTCTTTGGAGTTTTCTCTGAACCTGCCCTCTTCCCTGCTCTCCTACATTTTCGCCTTTATCTTTGGGATCTTTCCATTTTATTTTTAATGTCACTGATGTGTCAATTGCAGTTATTTTAGGTTTTCGTTATTGTTGTTGTGGTTTTTTTTAATTTAAGACACGCACTGCATAATTATAGACGAGGGAATATTTTGGGACGGTATTAAATGTAATAAACCATTAATATAAAACCTAAACTAACCACAGCAGATGAAACATTAATATACACTAAAGCAGCAGTTTTAAAAATGTCGTTAAACATTAGGTCTTTATGTTGTTTTATTAATTCAGGTGCTTAATTCAACTTTAGGATGAAATAGTATTGGGATGAAATAGTATTGGAGTTCAAACTTGATTTTTGTCTTGCAGCATTGGCTGAAATTCTTAGTGTGAAAGAAGTGTCTTCAAGAAAGCTTTTCTATGTGCACTATATTGATTGTAAGTACAGTTACTTTTTATAATTCTTGTCTGTTTTGAATTTAAATTTGAATTTCTGTGCAAAGAGTTATATAGTTAATATGTTGCTGCAAAAATACTTGCTTAAAGTCAACAAGCGCCTGGATGAGTGGGTCACAGCAGATCGTCTGGATATGAAAAAGCTTCAGTTTCCTAAGAAAGAAGCCAAAACACCAACCAAAAATGGTCTTCCGGGCTCCCGTCCCAGTTCTCCAGAAAGAGAAGTGGTAAGTCTGTCTTGCACAGCCTGTTGTTTGCAACAGCCTGTGTTTTTTTAGGGTCACTTTTGTGACAATGTACAGCCCCCCCTGCAAAATACTTTTTTTTTTTTTTTATAGCTTATTGTGTTAGGAGCTGTATACCAGAGAAGCCCCTCTGACCTCATATCTTTGTTCTACCTGATGTTTTGAAAGATGGCCAAGAATTACAAATGGTTTTCAAAGAGGTGGTTAGTCAGTCCCATCAGGATTTCACACACTTGTTTATTGTGAGATGAAATGGTTGACTTTTGCAGCAGCTTGCAAGTTGTATTGAAAGCTATGCAAACACTGCAGGGGCAGGGTCTTCCAAAAAAAATGTCAATTTGTAATTTTCTTGCAGTAAGTATGTGAGAATGTATGCATGTTCACCTATTTCTTTCTCTTTCTCTTTAATTCAGAGGAAGAGTCTAGATCTCAACCTACAACCACAACAACAACAGCAACAGCAGCAGCCGCAACAACAACAACAACAACCATCTACAGCCACAGCTCCTTCCAGAGGAAAAACCCTTCCCACACCGGTACAAGTTCATTTTAACAATTCTACAAATAAAGAAAGGCTGGTGTGGTAATCAAATGGACCCTAGTCTAGTCTAGCAATAGAAAGTGTCACAACTCATATTGTAATTGTTTGCCAAAAGTTTGCATACTCTGTAAAGGTTTTTATAAACCTGTAAACCCAGTGTTTTCCTCATTAGCATAAAACTGATGACAGTTCTTACCTGTGTCATCTGTCAACCCTGCTCTTATTGATGGCAGGTAATATAGTAGACACACTGCAGGTAACACCAAACAGGCACAGCTTCTAATCATTGGTGTGTGTGTTTGGACAATCTTTATGGTTTGGTTGTCCATCACATTCTTCAAATTTCATTTCTGATGTCTGACGTGCATCTTATGCTGTAGAAGAGGAAAGGAGACCCAGTCCCCCTGGTGAGTCAGGTGTCCCCAGCACCTCCTGTGCCCTCCATTCCCAGTGTTGTCGAACCCATTCCGGCGCCCGTATTTCCTCCCGTGAGGGAAACCAACACCTTTAAAGCTCGTGAAGACCATGAGCCGCTCTCTTCCGTCACCACGGTAAAGGTTTAACTTTGATTAATCAGAGTTTGGAAAAATTGCTTTAGACAAATTGCTGTTGTCTAAAGGGTGTCTAACTCTCTCCTAGAACGGCACTGCTCGACGAATTGTCCCCTCACAGCCTGGAAGAAAGAGAAAAGCTAACTGTGGGCCAAACGATGAGGTGTGTAGCAAATTTCCTACTAGACAGTGCTTTTTTAAATTTCAATTACAGCCATTCACTTAATATAAAAAGAGGATTTTTGCCTCTTTTTTTTTTACTATAACTGTAAATTTAAATACAGTATTTTTTTTTTACTCTAAAGACATTTATACAGTTGTGGCCGATATTTAGAATTGCGCCAAATGTGGACAGGAAAAACGTCAAGAAGCTTGTTTCAATGCTAATACATTTTTAATGGCAGTGTTTACTTTTGTGATCATTTACACACTGTCTAGTATTTACAGAAGCTTTGCTAAGACTTAATTGTAATTTTTCTCTTTGGAAAACTTGCATTTTCTATTTTTCATGTTTGCTTAAGTCAGACAAACTAATGTCTGATTGGAACAATGTTGACATGTTTAGAAGAGTTTATTTTCTAATATCAGATTATGTTATCTTTAATAGTTTGTTTACTGTCTTCATTTATGCTGTTCAATATTTGGGTGCACACTCAGTGTGCTGATCTGTAGGGTCAGCAGAGCAGTTTGGTTCATTGAAGTTTAAATTTGTTTTTAATGATGTTGGTCTGCACAACCTTGTTCCATTTTTATTAAGACATTTAACCGAGTCATTTATTGAAAATGTTTTATTCTCACTACATAAGGCAGAAATATACCAACATGACCGGTTAGATATTCTGAGAAGGACTGCTGGCATGGCTTTTCTCTGGTGGCAGTGTGTTTGTCACGTGACCAACGTGAAATGACTAAGGCTCATGTGAAACCATTACTACAACAATATTTTTCCTCGTCTTCAGTTCAAATTAATTTTCCAAGGTCATCATTTGTGAATAGCGATCTTGCAATCCACCTCTGAATGGACCCACCCTGGGATGTACTAATATTACAAATGTGCTAAAATTCAATATTTCAAAATGCCCCATGACCAAGCTGTCAAGTGGAAATCATAATTCCCCTCTCTTGTGTCCAAAAGCCTGTATTTTTGTGTCTTTTTCTGCTAGATGATAAAGGTTTTGCAGTATAACAACCCTCAAAGTGCCAGTGTCTTTCTACCACCACCAGAGGTCTGTTTAATTTCCTGTTATTGCCCATTGATTGTGTGTTGCTCTCCAAAATCAACTGTCTTAACGGGTCCAATAAAAAAAGAGGTGGTGATTACCTCAGACCCCAGTTTTGCCCGTTTGGTAACATGTCCCGGTTTGAATCTACGTCACAGAAATCTAAGTGTGCACAATCACAGCATAGGATCCTTGAGCGAGTAGCTGCGAAGGTGTGATGTGTCTAATGTTGGGATCGTGCACCCCCAGGACTCCCAGGACAGTTCCGACGGCATTCCGACTGCACCCCGCATGACCGGGAGTCTGGTGTCCGACCGTAGCCACGACGACATCATCACCCGGATGAAAAACATCGAGTGCATCGAGCTGGGACGGCACCGACTGAAGCCCTGGTACTTCTCCCCCTACCCGCAAGAACTGACGTCGCTCCCCATCCTCTACCTCTGCGAGTTCTGCCTCAAGTACCTCAAAAGTCTGAAGTGTCTACAGAGGCATTTGGTGAGAGCCACCAACCATCTGACCGGCAAGCTGTGCACCGCCATGCCCAAACGTGCGCTCAGACTGTCGTGTCTTTTGTCCTGAACAGACGAAATGTAATCTAAGACACCCTCCAGGGAACGAGATCTATCGCAAAGGCACCATCTCGTTCTTCGAGATCGATGGCAGAAAGAATAAAGTCAGTGAATTTATCTATCTGCTCACACCGTGATCGGTTCGGGTCCCTAATGTTTTTTCTGTTTTTTTTTTTTTTTTTTTTTTTTTTTTTTTAAGAGTTATTCACAGAATCTGTGTCTACTCGCCAAGTGTTTCCTGGACCACAAAACGTTGTACTATGACACAGACCCCTTCCTCTTCTACGTGATGACAGAGTATGACTCCAAAGGCTTCCATATCGTGGGGTACTTTTCAAAGGTACATGAGTATCACCCGTGATATCGGTACATGTTGAACAAACAAATCTGAGCAGCTTTTCACTCAGCTTTTCACTTCTTTTTTTTTGTCTTCCTGCAGGAAAAAGAATCGACTGAAGATTACAACGTGGCGTGCATCCTGACCCTGCCTCCTTATCAGCGGAGAGGATACGGGAAGCTGCTCATTGAGTTCAGTGAGTGGAAAACCAGAGAAAGAGGACACAACACTGGGGGATTTTTTTGTAGACTTCATTTCGAACTGATAAACTGCCCGACGCGTCCCTTGCAGGTTACGAGCTCTCTAAAGTGGAAGGGAAGACGGGAACACCGGAAAAGCCGCTCTCTGACCTCGGGCTGCTGTCCTACCGCTCCTACTGGTCACAGACCATCTTGGAAATTCTCATGGACCTGAAGCCTGACAACGGAGAGAGGCCCCAGATAACCATCAAGTATGCTGACAAAGTCTTACACATCGCCGCCAAATAGACACGGTTTATTTTGATCTGATTGTACTGGTGTTTTCTAACCTCCAGTGAGATCAGTGAGATCACAAGTGTGAAGAAGGAGGATGTCATTTCAACACTCCAGTACCTCAACCTCATCAACTATTACAAGGTGAGAGACAATCTATAACTGACAATTCAGGAGGACTTACCACTGGGATGGAATATTTTGTTGTTGGAAGAGGAGGAAAGTCTTTAAAATGGAAAGCAAAAAGCAAAAGTGTTCATAACACAGTAGACCCCAACACGGGTTCCTGCTCTGAAGTCCACCTTCTAATGCTGGATTTGATCTTCCTATAGGGTCAGTACATCCTGACACTTTCGGAGGAGATTGTGGACGGACACGAAAGGGCGATGCAGAAGAGACACTTGCGAATCGATCCCAAATGCCTTCATTTCACACCGAAGGACTGGAGCAAGAGGGGCAAATGGTAGCATTCTGACTGAAGAAACACTTAACATCAAACGTCAGGACTTTTCTTCAACTAAGAAATGGGGGACACGAGGCGATACTTGAGTTTCTTGTGTTTTATTGTGAATATTCAGTATATATTGTGGAAATGAGACTGTCAGTTGGAGCAAAACACCAGTTGTGATGCTACAGATCGCATCTATCATGTGAAAGAACCTGTTAATAATCAGCAGTATGTTAAAAGTGACTGTTTAATAGTGTACATTAAACTTTTTTTTTTTTTTTTTTTTAGGCTTATAAAATAAATTCCCCCGTAGTAATAATGTAAAAACCCGACAGGCAGTTTGATTAATTTAAATTCAACAGGGTGAATGTGTTTTTGTCTACATTTTTCTATCTCACCAAGTAGTTAAAAGGATCTATGTGTCCCAGAAGGTTTTTAACCAGGCTACAGGTCTCGTACAACACAAGTGATTTTTGCATATTGGACACGTCTGATTCTCTATTAGTGCACAGAGCAGAAACCTGGAGGCTGCATTTGCCTGCACTGGCGATGGGTTTGCCGACCCGCTGTAGTGCGGCTTTTTAATGAACTGTCCTGTTGTTTTTGTCAGTCGTGACTTTTCACAGGTAATCCGTTATGATCAGCACCGTTTTCCCTGCACTTGTAAATATTCAACCTGATTGTAAAAAAAAAAACAAAAAAAACATTGGAAGCCATGTCGCACTGTTAGATGAATGTAAATTTTGTGTACAGTTGTCTTTTTTTACTCGATGTAAGCAGGCTGCGCAGTATGAACGGGAGATGGTTTAAAGGTGATTTATATATATATATATATATATATATATATATATATTCAGTTTGATTTTATGTGTATGTCAGGAAGGAGGTTGCATTTACCTTGTGCCAGTGAAAGATGGAGAAAATTGGACCTTTGATATGAAAAGATTGATGAATTGATAAAAAGAAAAACATCTCTGAGAAAGTCTTTGTCATGAATGCACCTTTGAATGGCCACGCTTTGACTGAACAAAAAAATATAGACTGTTTAACCAAGAAAAAAAAACATTTATGTCTAATCTAGCACCAAGATTGTAAAACGCGGCTGTATGTATATCGTCCACCAGGGGGCGTCCGGACTATACCGGGTGCGAGGGCAGAATCACATTACCCAGTTGAAACCACAGGCTAAAATTAGTCCAGAAGGATGCTTATTGAAGGGGAAATGTAATACAACCTGCAGCCTCCACTGCTGTAATCGTGTTAGAGCTGCAGAAAGACTGAGAATGGACACCTGTGCTGGATCAATCCTGCTCCCCCGCGCAGGTAGATACATAACAAGTGTTTAAAAAGCAGCTCAAAGTGAGAATCTTGGAGCCCCGGCCGCATTAGTATCGATTGAGGCCGACTCACTCCACATCTGGATGGAACGCGCCGACTTCTTTGCGGGGAGATGTGCAGCTTCACAGCGTGTTTTTAAAGTTCTGCTCGCCTGGCTGACCTCCGCGTGTGATTTTTGTGCGCGCCGCTCCTCCACAGATCACACCCATCTTCTCTTCCGTACCTGGCAGCGCCACTCCTTTCCCAGGAGGACACAGAGGAATTTCACACTCATTTATATCCTCTCCCGTTACTCATTTGGGAAATCTTCCTGACTTTTTCAGCATTTCCTCATCCTGATTCCGGCATGTACTGGCAAACCGTCAGAGATACAAACATAACCCAGATTTTTTTTTTTTTTTTTTAATTACATTGTTGTTGAAGGCTTTTTTTTTTAGATTAATTAACGTCACATTAAACTGACGCATTTGTTCTGGAAAACAGGAAACTGGTAAGTTTGACCTTTGACCTTGAGTCAATTTGTTGCAGTCTAAATGTTTATGTGGATTTTGTCTGAAATAATTTTATATTTTATACTTGAAAACGAAAAGATTATGTCTCCTGAGACCAAAGCTACAGCACATCTTATTGTTACATGCAGGCGCAGCGCCGTTACAGAAGAACTGCATTGTGGTGAATTTTTCGAATAATAACAGTTTGACTGTTCATGATGTTGTTTCTGGCCTGCTGTTGTTCCGGGTCTCTGGAATCTCATCGTGGAATATTTCATCCCGGACGGACAAAGCGTCAGTGTGTTCCTGCAGAGCTGCAAACATTTGAAGGTTTCTTTTTTCCCCCCCTACTGGAACATGACCAGCCGTGGCGTCACTGCGCACAATGACCTCTGGTGTGACCGCCCGTCGGATCCCCACGAATCATCTCGAAGCAGATGTCGCCGCGAATTCCGAGAAGCGTCGACGCGATCCACCTCGTAAAACGTTTACCTCTGAGTCACCTGCCTTGCTTATAATCCTGCTGGATTACGTTCCAGATGAATGCAGCGGCGGACCCCCACCGAGTCTAAACTGTAGAACTGAAGCTGCTATCAACTCACGCCTCTGCGTGTTTTGTCTTTCTTATCTCCTCAAGACACGCGCCGACAGCAGCGTGGGCTCCTCCTCCTCCTCCTCCTCCTCCTCCTCCTCCTCCTCCTGCTGCTGCCCCCACCACCAGACTACAGCCACTGACCTGCTAACACACACGCACGGCCATATGGTACCGCCTGGACGAGGCTCCAGCGCAGAGACTGGGGGTGATGGGAGGGGAGGTGGTGGTGGGGGGGTGTCGCCGGACACTTGTTCCTGCCGACGGTGAAGGACGAGCAGCGCGAGGGGGCCCCCCCGTCCTGAGCTCCGTGGTCCCTCCGGACTCGCAGGTACTTCTTACTTCCATTCCCGAGGCCTCGTTGTTCCTCGGTGAGCCGATTGGTCTCGAGGCTCCGGCGTTTGAGGAGCGCACGGAGGTCTCCCCAAATAAACACACTCCCTCTTGGACGCACGCATGTTTCACCTTTGGGTCTCTGGACCATTTATCTGTGTCGCCCAGAAATGTCAGAAGATAAAGAGCCTAAACGACCGAGTCCCACCGACATGTTTAAGAGAAGTTAAAAAGGCAACGAGAGGGCCAGTGGAAATGATCTGTGGGCACATCCGTATTAAAGGGTGCGACCTTCGTTGGGGTGAGCGCGGCCTCCCCTACAGCACGGACATGCACCCCCCCTGTCCCGCAAGAGTCAGGAGAACACACAACCTGCGCCGGTTACAAAACTCTGTTTGAAAATAATCGGGGAGCCAAAAAAAATCACAGAAGAAACAGGCTGAATCTATATTCTCATTGAGACCTGGATTCTTCACAGGACCTAGTTTATCGACCCAAAAAGCTTGTTTTGCTTTCGGTCTCGTCTGATTAATGGTTCTGGTGCGCTTGTTTCACACCGGAGAGGCTTTGGCGTCCGTCCGGCCTCCCGGTCGTATTCAAAACCTGTTAAAATCCACTTTTCAAGCAGAGAAAGTGTGTTCGCGCAGCAGCGTTTGACGGAACCAGCACACATCCCAAACACAATCATCAGACAGGGAAAACGTGGGAAATGTGAACTCCCATCAAACTCCCATCAAGCCTTTATAGGCTCTTAATTCGATAATTGATAATTGAAATGAGATCATTTGAGGATGATGTCATCAGACTGGATCATTTAATCCTGATGTCATATTCCTGACAAACAACGACTGCGAACGGCGTGTTTGTAAGAAGTTCTGAGCTCCGGGGCACGATCAATCTTGTTGAAATGCACCGGTTTGCATTGGAAATCTAGACTCTGGATGCAGGTTGCTTCGTCTTGGTTGAGCATTTTCTACAGCAAACTGACAGTGCTTCATGAAAGAGAGAGAGAGAGAAGCTCTGCTGCTGCTTTTTCTAACAGGGGGGGGGAGGAGAGAGAGAGTCTGGGTAAAGCTAGAGAGAGGAGGAGGAGGAGAAAGAGGGGGTTGGCTTTAGTATGATGTGAATGGAATAGAGTCAGTGTGAGAGGGAGACCGAGCGAGGGAGGCAGGCACAAATCAACCTGCCTCCTGACTTCAGCGGCAGAACAGAGGAGACGCTCAGGGAAGCGCGGACTCTGCTTCTTTATTTTATTTTCGTAGAGGGGAAGAGGACGAGCGCACGGGAGGAACTGAGAGGAGGAGGAGGAGGAGGAGGAGGAGGAGGAGGAGGAGGAGAGGCTCGCCGTGGAGACAGATAGCACAGAAATGCTGTCATGGGGAGAGAAGGGGAGGGAGCCGTCAGAGAGGAACAGGATGAAACAAGGCAGGGTCGAGCAGAGCTGAAATGTGGAGGTAAGCCTTTTCTTTCTGGATGGAGGTAACTGGATTCCCATTCCAGCCTCCTGCCCCCCCCCACCCCTGTCCTCGTTCTGATGGTAATGAATTCAGATGGATGGAGCTATGTGTGCCACATACCTCTGTGCAGACACAATGTATGAGAGCGGAGCAGCTTGACTCACCATCACATCATGATCCAGCTCTTTAAAAATGCATTCTCCTCGGCGAGCAGAGGCGCCCCGCGCACGCCGCGCTCACACGCACCATCGCAGGTTTGAATCCAGCTTGCAACCTTTGTCGCATTTCATCCCCGGCCTTGCCCCCCCCCAAACCCCCCCACCTCCTCCCCCCTCCTCTTCCCTCGACACTAACCCCCCATCATCTTTCCTGTCTCTCTCCATTGTGCGCTCTCTGGCGAGGCGAGCTTCGCCTTGAAACCCAGCGGTGTGACATTGTGGTGAAGGGGAGGGGAAGGGGGGGGGGTTGGGTCGTAAAGTAGGAGAGCGCGGAAAAGCAAAAGATGATGGGTGGTGATTTTTTTTTTTTTTTTCTGGCATGTGTGAATGGATGTCCTGAGAGGCCGCCTCAGCTGGTGGACGCGCGTGCGGCGAGCGCGAACAATGACGGAGCGGACGAGCCACAACCCGGAATGAGGGTGTTGTTTTCAAGGTGGCAGGGAAAACCAGGGATGCAGGAATCAGACCCCCCTCCCTCCCCCTCCTCCTCCTCCTCCCTCCTCCCTCCCTCCCTCTCCCCATCCCTCCCTCCCTCCTCACCTCATCCTCCTCAGCGCCCCCCCACGTTGCACCGTCTCAATTTAGGACGGGGCGGAGTGTTGGTGAGACTTTTTAGGGATGGATGAGGCTGCTGCTGCAGCAGGGGTGGGGGGGGCAGGGCAGGGATGAGAGATGCGTGGTTGGTGGTGGTGTGTGTGTGTGTGTGTGGGGGGGGGGGGCTACACAAACAGCGGCAGCAGCTTACATAAGCCAGTGTACTCAAAGGACATGCCATTTAATTTACATTGAGCCGCCCGGGCCCTCGCTGTAGTTCACACCACGGTTAGGAGGCCGGCGTGCAGCGAGGCTGTTGTGTTTATCGTCAGGGTCAACTCGCACCGTGGATGGTGTGTGTGCGCGTGTGTGTGTGTGTGTCCAGCTGTAGCGTACCTCTATTACAGTTATTCTCTGTGGTTGCTAAATGTGCGTGCGTGAAGTGCTCTAACAGCCTCTTCACTCCTCTCTGCTGCTGCCCATGTCCCCCCCCCCCGTCAGAGCCTGCGCCACATTTACAGAACAAAACCCAAAACGGACCGCCACGGCATAATCGCTCGGGGGGGTTCAACTCCAGCGGGCTCGTCTCGTGTCAGCCCGCCTGCACCGAGCGAGGCGTTAAATGAAATACAACTCTTCAGCTGCACTTTTAATTTCATTGATCCCGGTGATCGAATCAGCCGCGTGTCCCTGACGAGCCTCCGTCCCTGATGGATGGCGCGCTCCCCCCCCCCCTCCACCCATCTGCCTACGATCTCAGAAGGAGGGCCGTCGGCGTCCCGTCCGAGGCCCCGGCGCGATCATTGTCGTCGGGGGGGGCGATCGCACAGATGGGCCCCGTTTGCGCCGCTGTGACATTCAGCCGAGGAGCCAGAGGTGACCCCCCCCCCCAACGTGTGACCAGTTAAAAGCTTCACTTTTTCTGGTTTTCTCAGCTTGTTCAGATGTATAAATAGGAATGCGTGCGAATACCAGTGCCATTATTTCAGGCTCTTCTTGCCAGGTTGTGCGGGAGCGATCGATCGGCCTACTTTTATTTCATGCAGCAAACAGAAGGCCGACTTGTTTCCTCGGTTTTGTCTATGCAGACGAGCAGGGCCGATAAAGTAATCCCTAAATGCTCCTGCCGCTCACAGTTTGAAAAGCATCTTTGGCGTTTTTGCCCCCCCCTTTTGAATGCAGGTGGACTTGAATAACCTCTGTGTGTACGGCGGGTGGGATCGTGTCTTGCTCAGACCTCCCTGTCTACCAGCATCCCAGCTCTTGCTGCTTGCCCCCCCACCCCCCGTTTCCGTCCTGAGCCGAGTCCGTCCTCGGGGGGGGGGGGGCATCGGCTCGGGCGGTGGAAGGAAAACTCCGCAGCCTTGTCGGGACAATCTGCGGCCTGTTTTGCGGCTCCTCCGTTAGGCCGGAAAGCTGCCAGCAAATCTGGAGGATCTGCTTTTTTTTTTTTTTTTTTTTGCGCTCGGTCAGATGCGGACAAACGCGGCGGAGGGTTACCGGGCAGATTGTGTCTGACTCAGCATCGTCTCACTCCTCTCATTTGGAGTCATTTTGCATGGCTACACCCGGACCGGCTCCCCGTGGGGGCTCATTGAGGGAGGCACAGCCGGGCAGGCGGAGCCCTGGCCTCATTGGATGCTGGCGGTAGAACGCTGCTGGGTGGATCCTCTTAACTCGTGCTCTGTGACCCCTCTCACTGCTCTTTTAAAGCCCCCCCCCACTCCAATGAAAAGCGTGATTTTAACCTCGTTACGATCAGGAGTATAACAGGGGGGCCTCGACCACAACTACCACACACAAAGTAATAGCTTCCTGATTTTCACGTTGCTTTAGGCTGCTCAAGTTTGGAAGCGATACGACCCAGAACTGTAAAGTTTATGGCCGTTTATTTTCTAGCCTTTGCCGTTACAGCGATACGGGAGGTGAACCGACGGCTTCAGGATCCCTTTGATTTCAAACAAAGGGGATTCTCATTAATAACCTTTCTAAAAATACCTGCAAAATCACTTGGTGACTGATGGGGAAGTGTGCTTCAGTTAGGGGGAAGATGGAGCCAGAGGTGTCTAATGATGTAACAATGCCTAAATACGTCAAGCAGTTGCCCTTTTCATGCTGGCGGATGTTCTCATCTCCTGCAAATTCTTCAACGGTCTGAAAACGCGTTTCAGGTGCACTCGGTGTGTTTTTCCGCACTCCAGCTCCTCGTGTCTGGTTCTCGAGCAGCTCTCAGTTATTCCATACAGTGTACGGCATTAAGGCCCGCAGTGGCTACTTCTCATTGTTCCTGCTACTATTACAGGAGAAGTGCTCTCCAGGGTATTCAGAGCCACTAAAAGCAGGACCAGGATCAGTCACACACACACACACACACAAACACACACACACACACACAAACACACTGCATTGCTTCATCTCCGCACTGGGCAGATAGTGATCAAAAAAAAAAAAAAAAAAAAAACAACATCCCAGAGTGAGGAGAGTTTAAAAATACCCCTGTGAAGAAATGTTCCTGGGCTAGATTAAATGTTAGAGATTAGTATTTTTATCAGGCCTTTGTGTTCTTCCACTGCCGTCAGGAGGAAGTTGCGGGTCCACGTTGTTTCAGTTAGACGCCGACAGCGGCACTTAATGAAGAAGTGAGCCGACGGTTTTCAGTCGTGACACACCACAGTCCGAGACGCGACCTTTGCTGTGGACTGCAGCTCTTTGACATGCAGATGGCTTCTGTTTATCTGTAAAACACTTCACCTCATTATCAAAGTAAGTCACACAAAAAAGGCTCATTTGTTAGTTTTGATGACGACTTTTACATGTTTCAATCCGATTCATTCGCATCATTTAAATTTAAATTTTCTAATTGACCAAAATTAGCATCATTGGTTCAACTTTTTATGTAAGATGAAGAAACTAGATGAGGTGACTAGATATTAAGCTCCCTATAATCAAATCTATTTTAGTTATTAGGCATTATATTATTATCAGACGTACACTTGCCTTAAACACTCAAAGTTTGCCTACAAATTAAGCTCCTTTTTGTTATTTTTGTTCACCGGTGGCGTAAATATGTGCCTTGCAGCCGCGGTGTTTGTGTTCATTTTATACCTCAGTGAAGACAGAAAAGCAGCAGGAACGAAACGGAGGGCCGCGGGCCGCCTCTGACGAATGCACGAAGCGCGCAGCCTCTGTCAGTCATGTCATGCAGGCACTGGTGCGCATGATTCACAGAACGTGATGTGTTTCCCTTCCGACAGCAGCCTCTGACCGCGCAGCGTCGCGGAGGAGCACATCCTTGCACAAGCTGCTGTTTTCCTATGTAGGTCAGAAGTTGCGGAGCACACAAGGCCACCAGACAATGAGACTGCAGCTTCTCAGAGCCTGCACCATTGCAGCGAGCCCCGGAACGCAGAGCATCGGGAAACTGATGGGACGCCTCTGTCCGTCTCTATAATGTTAGGATTATGTCTTTGTTAGTAGTAGGTCGCCGTCGGGAGGGTTTATTGGTAAAGATGAATCCTCGTCTGTTTTTAAATGTGCAGGAGGAAAAAAAAAAAAGTCACTGCAGGAAAGACTGCGATGATTCAGCATGTCCAGAGTCTCTGATGGGAGACTCCAACAGCATCTCAGCAGGTTTCTCCTTCAAGGTCATGGAGCGGAGGTCACAGAAGTGTAACTTGCCCGCTTGTGCACGTGTCATATTAGAAGACGAAGCTGCTACTGCCGCCTCCCTCGTCCTCGCGTCAGTATGACAGTACTGTTATTATTTAAATCTTGAGTAAATGAAGACGCATTCCATTACACTGATGAAGGAGTAACAGCGAATGACTGCAGCAGCCCGGCACAATAGCAACAGTCATGATTAACTCCCCCCCCCCACCCCACCCGACACACACTCTCTCTCTCACACACACACACACACACACACACACACGGATCCACAGCTGCTCTTCCTGTCACAGTGTGTCTCATGTATAAGGCTTTTATAGAGTCAGCAAAGACACCCACGCATCTCACATTTAGGTCTTGCCTCTCTCTGCCTGTCCCTCCCGCCACAAGGTGTATTTTCAGACACACAGGATGTGGCGGCGCTCTGCCCGCACAGTCCGTGTCATGGCAAATATCACGTCAAACAATAGTGTGAGCCGGGCGCTTTCTCTCACCCTGGCGTTGCAGCACGTAGCTCACATCCAAAACAATACCGCCACATTTGTGTTTGACAGCAGATCAGGAGGAAGTGTGTTCTAAGGTAGACATATAGCTAGAGGTGGGAGCTTCTCTGACCCAACTTCCCCTTTGCACTTAAAGCAGAAGTTTGGCGAGCAGGATAAATTTAAAGCTGTGCTTCCCGTAACAGGAGCCCGCACCTTAAGTCGCACGTTCCACGGCCTTACCTTTACATCACAAAGATCCAGCGCCTGCGAGCGCACCCTCGATGGTTTAGGAGTGGATGTGGCAGCAGCTAATCAATGAATTATTGACATCTTGGTAACCCTCAACCCCGCCCCCCCAGCCTCATTGATAATTTAGTAGCGGTGCAGGCGACATTTTAATATTTCTGAGGCTGAAAACACAACTGCTGGTGACACGGGGGTGCGGAGAGGCCTGATTTCAGTAGCTGCCATCTCCCTCTATATTTGCTTCTGTTTTGTTTTTTCAGTGTAATCCCTGCTCCGTGTAAAATCTCCGCAGCGGTGACGCCTGGATGAGCAGGCCGCAGTAACACTGCCAGATTAGTAATTAGCGTGGCAATTAGCCTGACGGGGGAGAAAGTCCGAGGACAGGTGGAAGGCTGCTTCAGGAAATCGCTGCCATCTCTCAGTGTCACCTTTCCGCTGTTGTGAGGACATCATCAGGCTCATTGAATCTATGATATGGAATATTCGAGGCAAAAGCGGGACAAGAGGGTCTGATCCGGCCGGGATGACCCTTCGCTGATGACGGGATCAGACCGGCTTATCGTCTTCTTGTTGGCAAGCGTCTCTGTTGCTCTCAGCAAAAGCTGAAGTTTCCTGAGATTCCTGACAAATTTCCCCTTTTCCTGCCAGCCTGACAGTTCTGCTCGCGCGTGAGATCTCGGCCCGTCGAGCGCCAGGTGGTGGTGGTGGTGGTGGTGGGGGGGGGGTGCTCGGGCGCGTGTACGTGGTCCGTGGGGACCGATAGCTCAGATTGACGTTTGCAAATGGTTTGAATGAAGAAAGAGACATAAACCAGGGGCAGAAAGAGAGTGCCGCAGTAGAATCCACTTAACAGCCTCTGGACTTGGCCCAGTTTACTGTCTGCAGTGTGCCGCTGGATGTTGTTGTTGGGGAAAGATTGAGGATTGTTGTGCGGGATAATGAATTTTCTGAATGCATTAATCCACCTCGGGGTTCAGTGTCGCGTACTCCGCAGCAGAGAAGGAATGCAACCTGATCTCAAAGGTAACATGATTATATGCGATCAATAATGCAAGTCAGGCTGTCCCGGGCTTTAAATTTGCAAAAAATCAATCACAGTTAGAAGTCGATTGTTAGATAAGAGTCCGTTAGGTAGCTTTTAACTATACGTCTGGCGTTGGCTTGCCTGGTTAAAGGTTCGCTGAAGTGCGGCGACCTGCGCGTCATCATATGTTTAGGTGTCATTTTAGACGTCACGTGTCAAAACAATGCGCTTGCCTAATATAGGGAGCCATATTTCACAACTCAGGTCGCCGCTGCTGACTGAAGCGCGACATCAGACAGCGAGTTGGAAGCAGCCGGTCATGTGATCAAGCCGATGAGGCTGCAGTAAGACGGTTTGCCGCTGATCGCGCCTAAGCCGATAAGCAGATTCCCTCGGCTTCACCTGAGGAGAAAGCAGGTCTGATCTCACTTTTGTTTGTCCCTCGCAGCGACGCGCCCCGGGTCCGCCGGCCGAGCGCGGCGAAAAAAAAAACAAGCTGCTCGTGTGTGCGATTCTGGTCAGAGGTGCGGAGGTGCTGAGGAGAAGCGGTGACGACACCCATCCTCCCCTGGTTCAAAAGTCAGTCGTCTCTTCCTGTTTTACAGGATGCACACTCATTCGAGTGCGTTCAGAATAAGTCAAACAGAGCCCCCTTGACTTCCCCATATAAGAGTGTGTTTAATATAGATCTGCTCTGAAAGTCCTGACGGGGTGCTCTGGAGTGCCATTAACCCTTTGTGGACTTGTCTTGATCTGATAGTGGACCCGTGCACCTCCTAGGTTGAGCCAAAAGCTCGCCCTGGACAGCCAGAGTGAATGTGGCACCAAAGAACAAAGGAAATTTGTCCCCGCACCCGCAGATATAATCCATAAAAAGCAGATCAAGTGGTGCTGCTGCACTGTGTAATTTCACATTTCCCTTTCTGCTCACAGGAGCTCCGGGCCGACCTCATCTTCATTTCTCATATGCGCAGGAGCTCGGCGCGCAATGAAACTGATTACCCCACCCCCCCCACCCCCGCACCCCCGCACCAAAATAAAACTCAGGTCATCTCCAGAGTGTGTGCAAAATACTGAGATCATTCCTGTCCACTCTGTGCTAACGGAACTCTAAGCTCTGGGAAGCAGGATTAAACACTGCTGTCTACATGCATTATTGAGTTTCTTTGGGAGAAAGGCCGGCGCAGGCACCACAGAGAGGTCTGTGGAGGGCGGCATCCCTCTGTGTTCTTAATCAACACTCCAAATGTTTAAAATCAGCTCCTGCAGGGCCTCAGGTGCATATACAGGTCATCCTTTCCGGACATGGGAGAAAGAGAGGTCATGTGGCATTCATCAGATCGGGTCAGTATAACTTCGCTGGACTTCCTGGGAAACAGAGGACATATGGAAATACCTAAATGTATATAGGAAAGCAGCCAGGCGTGCCAAGAAGTCAAATCAGATGGAGGGCATGTTCTCCTTAAAGCCATTTAATACAGCGTGTTAAAGTGGTTCCTGCATGCTGGCCCAGTGATGGGTCAAGTTTCTGTTGATGTGGCAGCAGCGTTGTGGCTCAGAGAGCGCTGAGGGTCACACAGGGATTCCATCAACGGCTGCACGGACTGACATGAAGATAACAAGCTGTGGATGTGGGCCAGTGCATGAAGCTGTAACTGTAACCGGAGCGCTGGTTCCTCACAATTACGGAAAAAAAAGAAGATTTCAGTAGCGCTCTGTGACCAATTCAGTGTTAGAAGATTTCTGCTCTGGCATCGACTCTGAGTATACATTCAAATATTAATCCAGTAATCTAATTAAATAAGCTTTTTGTGCTGATATTTAGAGACTATGGCACAAAGATTGCATTAAAATTGGTCTGACGCGAGTTGAGCCAAGGTCAGACCGCATCCACGTCAATCTACACAACCAGATGTATTGAAAGCGCCCAAAAAGGCTTCTCATTTCTGTTTGCTGTCTGAGGTCTTCCTCAAACCCAGCATTGTTTTGTTTTTTTTTCTGTTCTCTTAAAATCTGCGGGTTGCAGGAGAACAGAAGAAGCCGGTTAGATCATTAACGTGTCTTCTCTTAAATGCTTAAATGGGTTTTGTTTTTCGGAGGAAGAGCTAACGCAAATGAAACTAAGAAGTAGAAACCAGAGTTGATGGCAACAAAACACTTCAGTTCCTCTTTACTGTGTGCCTACTGAAGATAGTTCACACTTCTCTATTATGTATTGCCAAAAGACAACAGGTCCTGTGTCTTTTTCACATCAGTATTGTGTGTGTGTGTGTGTGTGTGTGTGTGTGTGTGTGTGTGTGTGTGTGTGTGTGTGTGTGTAGGTGCACGTGTGCTTGTGCGTGTGTGTTGTGACCTAATTTGCAGAGAGAAGTGTGTGTGCAGATACAAGAAGGAAACGATGTGGACAGCGAAGACACCAAATAACATTTATTTTACCTGCGGATGTAAAGTGGGGACTTAAAATAAGGACTCTAATAAATGCAAACATGTTTGTTTAGTACACCCAGGACATCTAAGCAAAGTCGGTGGATCAGGGATGAGCTGGATGCTGCATCGAGAGAGGGTGGCGCCACACCGGTTGCTATGGAAACAAGGACAGGAGGTTTAAGGCTCGCTGGTATATGCAGTTTGTGCAAAGATGGTGAGTGATAGAGAGCGTTAACCTGCGTGGTTTCAGGCCTGCACTCAGGCCACAGGACCTCAGGCTGCTGTGGCCCCTGGCGATAAGCGTGTTAGCAGGGCATCGTTTGTGTCCAGGCATAGTCATTTTAGAGAAATTGTGTTGAGTGAAAACCTTGTTCTCATCAGAAATCCGCCACAGACTTCCTGTTCTCTTGTATACATTTTGACAGAAGCCATGTCTTGGTTCCCGTATGACTGTCTGACTACTTATACTGAATGTATAAAATGCCATTAAACATGATTTCTCAGTAGGTGAGTAAGGTTGTTTGGGGGAATTTGGACCGCAAAGCATTAGCATTTACATTTATCTCCCCTTTTTCAATATGTGCGTGTTTGCAGTAAAAGCTGTACGGGCTTTGCTGGTGAGACAGAGATCAGTGAGTTTCTGCATCAGCCTATTTTAAAGTTTAAAAAAAAATCTAGAAGGTGCTACACAAGATTTACGGTGTTTGTAGGGCCACAGATGTAATTTAATCAAACATCTGCAGCATAATCAGACTGGTGAAATAGTGCATTAAAAAAATACATTGATGAAAACTGTTGTTGAATCAGTTAGTACCTCCTGATGCAGCATTAAGACTGATGAACCAATAGGGAGACAAGCAAAGATGGTTTATGACTTCCTCGTTGTATTATTGTGTGTGTGTGTGTGTGTGTGTTTGTGCGTGTGTATGTGTGTGCACGTGCGTGCGCGCGCGCGCGCGCGTGTGCATTTGTGAACTGCTGCAACATTGCACCTGCTTTTTCGGCTGCAAAGCGTGCGAAAAGAGATGTGCGTGTAGCAGACAGGAAGAACGCGCAGTGCCGTGCTTGCTTGACGTCAGTTTGGTCTAAGCGTCAAACGTTGACAGAAACTGGCTGATCTGTGCTGGAAACAGAATCTGCTCCGCTGGTGAGTCAAACTCCCAATAGAAGACGGCACTTTAATTAACTTTATTTAATTAAATCGCACTTTAAATGACTCTTAAGTAACTTTACAGTATTGTGTAACGTGTGTGTGTGTGTGTGTGTGTGTGTGTGTGAGAACGTTTTGAAGGTGAGGCAAGGTTTGTACTTTATTTGGCATATGTTCAATAAGCCAGGAAGCCCCCCTCCTCTATGTTAATAGTGTCTATTGTGAGCGAGTGCAGTATGAATGTGGCATTCAGTTATAGAACTATTTAGGGAAACTTTGGAACGGAAAATGTGAAAACAAGACATTACTCAACCATCAGACACACATCAGAGCTGCATGTTTCTGCTCTGGTGTTATTTCAGTCGGAATGAGACTTGTTTAGCTGGGAGAATCTTCTTATAGGTTGTGTTTCTCTGCTATTTACACACAAAGCTGGTGATCAGGATAACAGCAGCGAGGCTGGATGATGGAAAAGACGTTTCTTCCTCTCATCTACAGGTGGCCAGTGGAGCAGATAAAAAGGGAAGCAGCAGGCACTGAACAGTGCAGACAAATGGATGCCATAATAGAAAGGATAATAGAGACAGAGCCCCTCCCACACAGAAGACAGAGATTCAGGCTCCAGTGTTCATCCTCCCATCCTTGAGATGCATCAAGGAGCCCCGTGTAACTGGAGCATCAGGCAAGCGCACATCTGCACGCATGGATGGACCCCTACGACCTCCAGGTGAAGTTTGGGACCCCACAGAGGCGCCTGCGTTCAGTGAATGACGACTAGGTTACTCGGCTCGCGTTACCGCCCCACTACCGCACCAGCAACATAGAGGCCGGGACAGAAACTCAGCTGGGACGGCGCGAGCAAAGCTCTGGACCCAAGTGGAAAGGAGATAGTTGAACTGTTTCTCGGGCACCATGCAGTCAGATGACCTCTTCATCCGCAAGTTTCGCCGTCAGAATATGCGGCCGCCGGTGTCCACCGTCACCTTTGACTCCAAACGGGAAGCGAGCGTCGTGGAGTGGCCTCCCAGGAGGGAAGGGGATGGAGCCGAGGGGGACAGCCTCACCCCGAGCCGCGCCGGGCTGACCATCAGGTCGGTGGGCCGGGGCCACATCATGCAGCGAAGCAACAGCGACGTGACCTTGGGGGACCTGGACTCGTCCGCCAAGGTTGGCGGGAAAGCAGCCCGGGCCGTTGGCGAGAAGGCGGCGGGGTCTCAGGGGGACTTGGGAGTGCTGCTTCACAGGGAATACGGAAGCCTGTCTTCGCTGGAAAGGCAGACCCAGGCTCAGGAGGCGAGCACGGGCGAGCAGGGGCCCCTGAGTCCAAACGCCCTCCGCTTCAAAGACCCTTTCCTGCTTCTAGGTCTTCAGGGGACCCCCCCGGAGCCCGACGGCTTCTTCCGTGGGCTCTCTGCTTCAACAGGAGACTCCCCTAAGCCCGCCAAGCCACCCAAACCCGAGGGTCTAAGTAAGAAGAGCAAGCCCGTGACCCCACAGATACCGCAGCCGGGGCCGTACGACAACGTCGGGGGCGGAGCCTGGGTTCGGAACTTTGCTCACTACGACGTGCAGAGCATCCTGTTTGACCTCACCGAGGCAGCTACAAACAGAGACAGCATTGGGAGAAAAAAGAACATAACTTCGGGGGCTTCGGCCGCCTCCCAGTTGCGCCCACTTTCCCAAACGATGCCCTCCTCCCCCGCCCAGGCCGGCGGCGGCGGCGGCGGCGGAGGTGGCGGCGGGGGCGGCGGCGGGGCCAACGTGGACGACCCCGAGCAGTCTCTCCTGCTGGACGAAGGCGACGGCAACGACAACGAGCTCCTCCTCAGCTGCCCGCACTTCCGCAACGAGACGGGGGGCGAAGAGCAGGTGGGCCTGGGCAGATCTCAGGGGAGGCGGGGCCTGTGGTCGAGCCTGCGAACCCCAAACGACGCCGTGTCCGTCCTGGAAGAACCGAGAGAGAGTCACGTGCAACAGCAGGGCAAGAGCAACTACTTTATAGAGCACGCAGACCTGGGAGCCCATTACTACCGCAAATACTTCTACATGAAAGGTACTTCGCTGGTTTTGTGGGGTTTTCGAGCTTTCAGGGTGAACTGCTGCATGAATGTCTCCGTGTCGTCGTAGAACATCAGAACTTCTTCGGCATCGACGATCGCCTCGGTCCAGTGGCCATCAGCTTCCGCCGCGAGGAGAAGGAAGGATCCAGCGGAGCGCAGTACAACTGCAGAATCATCTTTCGCACCACGGAGGTAAGCCCACACCCCCTCGCCCTCCCCGCCCCCGGTCCGTCCCGGCGAGGTAACGCCAGGCGCTGGTCTCCCTTAGCTGAAGACGCTGCGCGGCTCCATCCTGGAGGAGTCGGTCCCCTCCGCCGCCCGTCACACGACGCCCAGGGGCCTGTCCCCGAAGAGGCTGCTGGAGTTCATCATGCCTGAGCTCAACCTGCACTGCCTTCGCCTGGCGTCCAATTCGCCCAAGGTCCGAGACACTCTGCTGAAGCTGGACGAACAGGGGGTGAGTGCGCGGACGCTGAGCCTTCAAAAGGACATTAGAAAGCATCAAACACCTTCTTTGATGAAGGTCAGAGAACTTATTATCAAGTAAAGGCCTCACAAATGCTTGTTTTCACCTACACACAGCCGACCACTGAATCGGTGAAGAAACTTTGAAAGCGCCGTCTTGATTTTAAACCCCGCTCTGTTTCCCTCAGCTCAATTTCCAGAGGAAGGTCGGGGTGATGTATTGCCGCGCCGGGCAGAGCTCGGAGGAGGACATGTACAACAACGAGAGCTCGGGGCCGGCGTTCGAGGAGTTTCTGGACCTTCTCGGGGAGCGGGTGCGCCTGAAGGGCTGGGAGAAATATCGAGCTCAACTGGACAACAAGAGTAAGCCGAGAACACACACACACACACACTGCACCCACGTCTAAGTGTGGTACCATACCTGCTCGGGAGATGATATCTGAAGGGCATCGATGCCCGAGATAGCTGCTACAGAGCCTCCTGTAATCTGACTAAGGCCTGTAAAATAGTCCCTGCTGATTATCAGAGTGCGTTTTTTTGTTTTTTTCTCTCCTGTGCGAACAGACGAGACAATTTCAGCCTGACTGTGTTTGAGACTCTGCCTCCTTTCCTAATTACGGTTGTGTTGTGTGTTTCTGTTTTATGTTGGGGTTTTTTTTTTTGTTTTTGTTTTTTTGTTTCCTGCAGCCGACTCCACTGGGACGCACTCCCTCTACACGCGCTACCAGGACTATGAGATTATGTTTCATGTGTCCACGATGCTGCCCTACACGGCGAACAACACGCAGCAGGTAAACATTCTGCAGCACAGATGTGTTTTTTGGTTTTTGTTCCAACTAACAGCCGCTCTGTACATTGCGCCTACAAAAACGTCTTTGAGGACACAAAAACCTGCTCCCCCAGTGTTCACTCCCACGGTGGAGGTATTGACTGTCGGGTCAGCTGCAGTTTAAGCCTGTTTGTTGCTACTTACAAAGACACCAGACTTGGCAAACTACTATAGTTTTACTAAAGTTTTAAACACAGTGGTAATAAATCCCACCAAAACTGGTGGCAGAACAATGTCTTTACTCTGGTTTGATTAAGCATTCTTACAAATGATTTCATCCTCCAGTAAGTAATTAGGCATGTTAATATAATGCAGCATTAAATGTTTTGAGTGTATTTATTGAAGGAACAAAAATTAAATGAGTTTCTCTTTATGATTAGATGATCGATACTGTCGCATAAACAAATCTTAAATTATATTCCAAGTGTAAAGGTTTTACTTCAGCACCATTGGGCAGGTATTAACGTACAAAACAATACAACTGGGTCAAACGAGAACAAAATGTGAAATCAATAAGGGAATTGAACGGATTAGGGCGGCTGTGGATGTGCTCCAGTCCAGCCATTTGTGTCTCGCGCAGTCACAATCCAATCCACCCGTCCCTGGATTAGCATCAGACACCACAGTCACATGACTTCGAATTACACCGAAACAAAAACAACAATCTCAGTTCACTTGAACGCTACTAATCCAGATTTTTTTTTTTTTTTTGGTTTGGTTTGGTTTGGTTTCGTAAAACTGATGTTTGTAGGTGATGACGCAGACCCCGGCCTGTTTCTTTGATCCACTTCTCTGTCTCTGTTCTGTCCCATCAGTTGCTAAGGAAGCGGCACATCGGTAATGACATCGTGACAATCGTGTTCCAGGAGCCAGGCGCCCTGCCCTTCACGCCCAAGTCCATCCGGTCGCATTTCCAGCACGTCTTCATCATCGTTCAGGTTCACGAGCCCTGCACTGACAAGACGTATTACAGGTCTGTTAAAAAAAAAACACACCGGCTGCGTTCACCCTGCTTCACAGGCTGAGATAATAAAACCTGATCCTCCCTCATTAACTCCATTTGTTCTTCCACCTCTCAGGGTAGCTGTCACCCGCTCCAAAGACATCCCCTTGTTTGGCCCCCTCTTCCCCAAGGGCGCCCACTTCCCACGCTCGTCTGCGTTCAGGGACTTCCTCCTGGCGAAGGTGGTAAATGCAGAAAACGCTGCCGAGAAGTCGGAGAAGTTCCGCTCCATGGCCACGCGCACCCGTCAGGAGTACCTCAAGGACCTGGCCGAGAACTACGTGACCACCACGCCCATCGACTCCTCCACCAAGTTCCCCCTGCTGTCTCTGGGATGCAAGCGCAAGGACAAGATGAAGGGCGCCAAAGGGGCGGAGCTCCACAGCGCCGGGGCGCTGGTGTGGGCCGTGGCGGTCCCGCGGGGAGAGGAAGGGGAAGGGGGAGACCTAAGGCTGCCCTGCCTGCTGGGGGTGTCGGCCGAGTCGGTGGTCCTGATCGAGAGGTGCACCCGCAGGGTGGTGTTCAACTGCTCCTGCAGGGACGTCATCGGCTGGAAGGCCGTGACGGAGACCAAGGACGGCGGGCCCTGCTTGGACATCTTCTACGAGCGCGGAGAGTCGGTGTCGATCGGCGTGATGGAGAACCAGGCGGAGGATATCAAAGAGGTGGTGCAGAGGCTCGAGGTGGGTGGATGGATTTGAAGTCTTTCTCAGCAAACACCTTCAATTATTACATCGCCCGAATCAATAAGTCCACCATTACAGCTGTCAAGTAGAACAACAGTTACACTGTTTCTTGTAAACATTATTATTGACTGCTGATTATTTATAATAAAAACAGCATCCCCACAAAAAACAATTACTGTATATTTATGGTGTAAGGGTTCCAGTAAGGCTCATAATGGATGATTCAATCATTAAAAGCAATATTTGCAAGTCTTCAGTAAGCATCACAGCTTCGCCCTGTTCCTCACGTCCCCTCCAGCTGGTCACCCGAGGATGCGAGGCTTTCGAGGTCACCCCCCTGCGCGACGGCGTCGGCCAGCCCGGCTTTCTGATGAACGAGGAGGGCTTCGTGACGGACCTGCAGCGCTTCTGCTACGCGGAGAGCGGCGGGCTGCAGCTCTGGGCGCGGGTGGTGCGCCTGTGCGGGCACTCGCTGGTCCACCTGAGCCTGGAGGAGAGGAGCAAGCTGCTCCGCACGGCGCACAAGATCCACATCACGGTCATCCCGCCAGACGAGAACGGGAAACCTCGCAGGTGAGTGAGAGGGGAAGGGCAGTGTGAGACCGGAGCAATGGCTGATTTAATGCTGCGGTAATAAGACCATACTTTCAGGAAAAGGCTTAATACTGATTAACCCGCCTTTGAGATCCCTCAAAGTAAAAGTACTGCCTTGCTAAAGAAAGAGCCTTAGTACCCAACTAATGAGGAGGACGGGGGTCAGTGGGGTCTAAAGCCTATGAGAGGTTCCAGTCTGGGGTCACAGCTTGCATGCTGCTGGCCTGCGGTCACTATCACACCAGCTGGCTAACGACCAGTCAATGCCTCTAATGATCTCTCTTACCAGCACGAGCTCCAGCTGAAGGGAGGGTGGAAGCAGCTGTGGACAGAAACGTTAGAATTAATACATTTATTAATGTATTAATAAGGGACTCGTGTGCTCGGCTCCCACGAAAAGCAGCGACGATTACGTCGCGGTTCTCTCCGCAGTGCAGCGGCTTTCTCGTTTCGAAGCGATAATAAAGGAGCCCGTCGACTTATTACGTAATCCTTTGTCCAGCTGGTTTGACCCGCGACCTGTCGTGGAAGCACATAGATGGTATCTGAGGAAGCCGTTTGTTGTGGTTTCCATTTGCTGCAGGAGTTTCTCCGAGCTGTACCAGAAAGCCATCAAGGATGCAGAGTGCAAGCCCGGCGAGGATCAGTCTGGAGAGGCCTGGGTGCTGGACGAGAGGGAAGAAGAAGAGGAGGAGAAGGAGGAAGAGGAGGAGGAGGCGGCGGAGAAGGCGGCCGGGGCCGGCGAAGCGGATATAATGGAGGTGCGGACGGAGGCGGAAGAGGGCGAAGGGCAGGAGCGCGATAAAGGGCAAGGCCACGGCTCGCTTCTCGCGCCGCCCAGCTTACCTCTGCTACGGGCCACGTCTCTGCAGGACCAGCCGGCCAATCACGGCACGGAGGGCAGCGGCGCGCAGCTCACGCGCAGCTGCTCTTTGGAACAGCAGCCGTCCTTCAGGGAAGCGTGTGATGGGTGAGTGTTTGCGTCACTGTTCCTGCACCCCCCCCCCCCACAATACCTAACCCAGGAAGGATCTCTTTAATGTCACAAGCAGTGTTTGGTACCAGGAGGTGAAAAGGCCTTTAAAATCAACCAGCGAGGCTGAAAATATCTGCAAACCGGGGCTGACTCATCACATTTTAATCTCAGAGTTAGTGCGTCACTTTTCCTGCATGCAGACGAGGCAGAGAAAGGACAGCAGAAAGATTCATCCTGAATCACTGAAGTGTGTTAAATTGACGTTTAAAGGACATTTTATTACCTACCGAGGTATTCCACTCTTCTCATTTGACGTTTTACTCTAATTGGCTGGTCAGGGAAGCTGCTCATGTAATAAGGGCTTTTTGGGTCTCAGGCCCAAGTACCAAGGGCATAGATGAGCAATAAACTGGAGGCATTCAAATTCATATCTTTGATTCAGAGGCGACACAAGCGAGAGGGAACAGAGCGACACACATGTGCCTTGCTGAGAAATGAGTTTAAATGCTGTTTGGTTCCCCTGCTGGGATCTCCCCGAAAAGCAGGAAATTACAAAGGAAATATTCATGATGATGATACCTAGCGCCGCTGTGCGCCAGAATGAGAGCGGCTGCTCTTTATTGTGGCTCCCAGCAGAAGTGAGCGGTTTGACTGAGGCGACGGAGACGCGATATCTGCGATGGATGATTGCGTGAGCGCAGGATGGCAAACAGCAATCAGGTCCCAGCCTAAGCCATCGCAGAGATTACGCATCAAAGTGCTCCATTTTCTGTTTTGACCTCTGGGTCAGACACAAATGTCACCCAGCATTATCGGCGGCGGCTTCCACCCCCCCCCTTCCCCGCTACAACCCCTAACAAGTCGTTCAATCTCCGTCCAGGCACGTGTACGACAACGTCGGGCCAAAGGGGGACGGCCACATCTACGAGAACGTGGGCGAGCTGAGAGACGCCACGCCGGATTTGATCCTGGCCGTCAAACCGAAGGTCCCGCTGGAGGAAGAGCAGGTGAGGGAGTGACCCAGGCCCGAGGCCGTGGTTCTGTCATCGCCACTGCGTCCCCTCTCTGACGGCGTCTTTCTCCTTCTGCGTCCGCCCCCTCAGTTCACGGGCACCGACTTCGGCGATGACAAAGCTTCGGCGAGCGACTCGTCTTCCAGGCTGTCGTTTGTGGAGAGAAATTCACGAGCCCTCAGTCTCCATAACTCCATCACAAAGAGTAAGTCCTTGTCCTCTTTTATTAAGGCACCGCTTCATATTAAAACTCCAACTATAAATGACTTAATTCATCATAAACATTTAATAGTAGAAGAAGTAGATAAAGTAAATTCAAACAAACAAAACTTTCAGTTATCTACTTTTAGCCAATAATATGTCACTGTTTATTAATTTACATTACAAAAAAATTAGTTTCTTTAGTTATTAAACCGGAACAAGCCATTGAATTATTTAAGTAGTGAAAACTCCCCATCATTAGACATCATGACAAAACCCCTTTAATGGGACAAAAGCGCATCCCATTTTATAAACCCTGTAACAAAGGCAATGATTTCTGCAGATTAAATAAGAAAAGTAGGAGCAATGAGCATCATTTAAAGGTATTCCTCCCTTTTTCAGACAAACTGCTGCTCAAATGATGCCGAAAATGAAACAATTACACAGTTGCAGATCATCTCTGCCTGATTTAATCCCCCCCTCCCAAAAAAAAAAAACTGTTTTTGCTTTAAAACCTCTCTCTTCATTATCCTCCCACTGCATCCCCTCTGTCCCTCCTCTTTCATCCACGCTGCCCCGATTCCGCTAATCAAATATCACCCCTGCTCTGCTGCCACCCCCTGCCAGGGCTCAGATAAAAGGGGGACAGATGGGGAGTGGGAGGGTGGAGTTAAAGGCAGCCCCAAATCAAGGAGCCCCTCTTACACCATCTGCTCTGCCTCTGTTGATGAGATTTATTATTTAGCTGCCATAATAGCACTCATTTCCTCATCGGATTCTTCTGAATTTTGCGGAGTCTCTGCCTGTTATTTATGTTATCGCGTTAACATCTGTGTCATGAGGGCCTTTCTCGTGTGTTCCGGCCAGTCGTGGTAAAAGGATTTCCTGGCCTACGCGAGTTGATCTTAAAAGGAAAGAAATGGTTCTTTTATGCACTTTTCTAAAATATTTACATTGGATTATTATAATGGTTAAATATTTTACCTTTTGCAAAAATGACCTTACAAAGGCAAAAGCATAATTCAATGGAGGCTTGCAGGCCTCCTGAATCCAACCAGTCATGACGCGACGGCGCCCCCTAGTGGCCACGGCGCGTTAGTGTACGCGTGTTCCTCCAGGCACGCAGACCGTTGTGGTGTTATACAGCGTCTTTCGCGTTTGTCAGAGGGTGGGCATGCGTCTGCACCTTCACTAAACGCCGCCTCGTCTCCCTCACAGTCCTCTCAGAGACGACAGACTCCACTGAGGAGGAGTGGCAGTCCATCGCCGACCTGGCCACAGCGTGCCGCAGCATCCTGGAGGCGTTGTCAAGAGAGGGTGAGCGATGATCTACACACGCACCCTCTCGTAGTTTGGCGGGCGCTGATCTAAAACCTGTCGAGCATTCAGAGGAAGAATCTGAAACGCGGCTCCCTGAGCCGGGTCCGCCAGAGGGTCCTCACTTTTGACCAAAACCTTCCAAAATCAGACTGAAGCCAACACCCTGAGCATGGGCTGCTTTCAGAACGTTAATAATGTCCTTCCCTCACCCAGACCGTAAAGCCGGAGACCCCTCCCAAGACCAGACAGACGGCAAGCTGAAAGACTCAAAGGAGAGGTGAGTGTTCCGGGGAGCAGCAGGCAGTCCAACAGTCCCCTGGGTGTTTCCTTCTCCCTCCAAATCATCCCTCACATCCACTTGTTCCACATCCACTCTTACACTCTCTCAATTATTTACCTCTCTGGGCTTCGTCCCACCGTTTCCATCAATGCGACAGCAACGTGTGGACGCCCAGCATGCCTGATTCAGAGTCTGTCTTTGTGAGGGAACTCCTCCGGGAATCAATCCTCTTTTTCTTGAGCCTAAAGCGAAGAGAAAGAATAAAAGAAAGTAACTCGATAAAGGGGGGGGGGGGGTCAACGTTTCTTGAGGTCAACCTTTGATTCAACACTTACAGACTATTACACCATCACGGAACGCCGTCGTTTCTTCGAGCGGCTCGGGGTAGAAACCATTTATGTCGCCTATAAAAAGCCAAACGACCCCGATGCTTCTGTTGTGCTTCCTGACCCAAACGTGCTGCTCTCTGACCGGTTGTGGCCGTGTGTCGGTTGCAGTGACTCTCCGGGGAACCTGGAGGAGAAAGTGTCGCAGCTGGAAGCCATGCTGAAGAAGCTGCAGGACGACCTGCAAAAGGTGCCTTGACTTTCATGAATCTTTCCGTCCTTTCAGAGTCTTAGTTTGAGCGAGCGCCGCAGCTCGGCCTGCAGGTAGGCGAGCGGATTTAGGAGGTTTAAAGGAGTCAGACGACGCGTCTTCACAGATTCCATTCAATCAAAACACTCAAACAGCTTGTGTTTACCTCTCCTTGTTGTAAATTTATACGTTTTCAGATTCTTTGAATGTTCCGATATTCTACATATTTATATATATTTATGGCAGCTGCTTGAATGTTTTTTTTCGAGTGCTTTCGTCTTCTCTTATTTCTACATTTCTGTTGTTTGATTGTTTTGTCTGTCATGAATTTCAAGACCTCTGAACACAAAACTTGATAAAAAAAAAAAAAAAGAAAAGAAAAAAAAAAAAAGCACTGTTGTTAACACAAGATTTGCTTGTGTTCTCTCGAGCTTCCACCACATCTTCATGGATGTGTTGACCAGTAGTGTATGTGTCTGTATGTGTACCAAATCCTTTATAAATATATATTTTCTAACCTATCACCGAATGTTTTCTAATTATTTCAGAGTCAGTCACGGCAGCTTTTTTCCGCCTCTGCTCGATTCCCGTAGATTGTTAATGATGGATTACTAGTTTAAAGCTAAAAGAATCAGGAGATGCTCTGACAAAGGGAGCAGCTGCGGCTCAAACCGAACGAGTGCCATTGGTTAAGTGAGTTTCCCCCCCGTTAGTTCTGGGAACGCGTGATGGTTTTTTCCACTATTTCTGCCATTTACCCAGTAAGTGGTTGAGGTTAGGAGCCTCGGACTCGCGCGTCCACTAGTTTCCTCCTCTGCGCCGGCCGTTCCTCTCCTCTTCCTCTCAGCCATCTGAGCGACGGCCCTTTGTTTTTTTGTTTTTGTTCGTGTGCGTGTGCGTGTTTGTGCGTGCGTGTGTGCGCGCCTGCTGTGTGTCGTCTTCCAGGAGAAAGAGGACAAAGCGGTGCTGCAGGCCGAGGTGCAGAGCCTCCGCCAGAACAACCAGCGGCTGCAGGAGGAGTCGCAGAGCACAGTGGCTCGCCTCATCAAAGTCACTGAGCTGTTGTGCAACGTCAACAAGCCCTGTTAGCCTCCGCGCTCACACGCACACAATCGGCAGAGACAGACAGAGACGCACGATCGTGCGCTCACTGACTACTTCTTTTTTTTTTTTTTTTTTTTTTTGGCGTCAGCGGACTCGTGAACGCTCTCCATCCGGCGCGTTAGCGCAGCCTCCACCCTGGATCCTGGACCTGCTGGGGAGGGAGTATGCAAAATGAACTCACGGGAGAGAGAGGGGGGGGGGCAAACAAAACAAACAAACAAAAACAGGATTTAAAAGAAAAAGACGATTTCAACATCTGCTCTCAGACTCTCAGGCCGCTGCGTCCGGGGGGGTGGGCGGTACCCTTGCGTGCGTGCGTACGTGCGCATCTCTTACTGTACCTTGCTTCGAATACTTGACGAACCAGGCTGAAAAGCACTTGAGTTTAAAAAAGAAAAAAAAGAAAACACAACAAAATAAGTGGCAATGAAGACTGAGACACTGTATAGCATGTTTGGTGGTGTCTTCTTAGAAATGACCAAAAGTGTATAATATATATCCCCGATAATATAAGTGATCCGTATTATTCTCTGCCAGATGTGTTGGTGAACTGTGTGTGTGTGTGCTCATGATGGCGTGGAGCGACAACCAGGGAGCCTCGTCTGCCATGACGCAACTGGAGGAAACGAACAACAACAACACACACAAAAAAGAGACTCGGCGCGCTCCGGGACGTGCGCACGGAAACGATATTTAAGCGTCACCTTCACGATAGCTCGTAGCCGTTTCCTTCTAACCTCACTTACTGTAGCAGCCATACATGTAGAAGATCTCTGCACCACAAACCCGCCGAGGAAGGCGCCCAGGACGGCAGATAGCTTTAGGCGTCCCGCCGGAGCGCCTCAGCCAAACACACACGCTTGTATTTAAATCCATTTTGTGTCCGCCGAATGTCTGCGGTGACTCGTCAGTGTTAGCGCTTAGGACAGTAGGTCAACCCTCTCCACCCCGGTGCGCGCACGCGTGTGTGTGCGTGCGTGCGTGTTCCTGTGTAGTTCTTGCACTTTTATTTTGGTAAGGATCCGCCCTGGATGTGAGAGGGGGGCAAGGGGGTGAGAAGGTGGATGCAACCCGCCCCCCCCTCCCTCCACCGCCTCCACCTTACGTTACCTCACCTCTGTGTGTCCGGCCAACACGTTTCGGAGGAGACCGGACTGCTTCTCCTCAGTGCCAACGACGAGGCCCGGGCGGTGTCGCACTGATCTCAGAGCTGCGGGCGAGCGGGAGGGACGCCGGACGCACCGCCAGACTCTCTCGTCTGTACAGACGTCCTATTGTGATGTTCTTTTTTTGAGTCACTGTGAATACCCGGTACCAGCATATTCAAATCCAGTATATCCAGACGAGATGGGGGACCCGAACTGTCCCGCGTTCGCGCACTGAGCTGTGTCCCCCTTCGCACCGCAGGACCGCCGTGCACGGGCGCGCCGGCCGTGACCTTCTGCCCTCAGAAGGCCTGTTTTACTGTGTCCTGTGTTGTCATCTTTTTCAGCCCGCGGGAGGTTGGTCAGAGCATGAGAATGTGCCAAGAGACTTCCAAACCCCCCCACCCCCCACCCACCCACCCATCCACCCATCCATCCACCCATCCATCCATCCATCCATCCACCCCTCTGTATGTGCGTGGGTGCGTGTGTGCGTGTATGTGCGTTCGCGTGTGTGTATGTATGTATGTGTGTGGGTGTGTATAAAGAAAAAAAAAAAAGAAAAAAGTTATTAATCATGCAAATGTGGATTTACTTGTAGCTGTTTCAAATGGAGGGAGAAAAAAAACCTAAATGTGAACTGGGACAGAGAGGAAAGGTGGGCTTGGTGAGACGTGATTCTTATGTGGGAAACAGTGATGGCCTGATGTGATCATCTCAGCTCTACTCTTACATATTTAACAAGGTCTTAACCACCATTAGGTACGCCTTAACGAGGGAAACGCGATTCAGAAGGGATGGTCAGACGGGACACGCTGGTGTTACGTGGAGGCTTATTTACTCTGACTTTGTGCCTACCTGAAAATGTAATGTAACGGAGCATAGTGACCTCAGTTCTCTGTCTTTGGTTGCACTTACTGATGTTTTTTTGTTTATAGCGGCGGGCGGAGGAGAGAGCGTCACATCCGGTATTTCATCCACCATAAAGGGATTAAAATAAAAGAATCACTGAGCAATGCGTGATGACGATGATGATGATGATGATGATGATGATGATGATGATGATGATGGTGGTGATGATGGTGGTGATGGTGGTGATGGTGATGATGAAGTGTGCTGTTGCCGTGAAACTCACAGATTGTTGATGCAAAGTGATAAATATATGATTTTTGAAAGCAAATTAAAAGGAAAAAGGTGCTTAAGAAACGAGTGACTGGAGTTTAAGTGAATGTCTCGGCTCGCTTCTATCGCCAACGGTGGAGACGTGCAGGCTGCAGGAGGAGAAGGGGGGGGGGTTGACAGTAGAACTTTAGAAGCTCTGGTTAAATACTTATAAAAAAAATGAGACATGAACACTCCCCATCAGAGTGTTTAGAGTGAAAAGTCAGGCGCAAATATCACTTCTTCACTTCATTGAAGAGAATATGAAAAGGTCTCCTCAACGCTGCTCCCTGTTCCAAATTTAAACACGTTGGCTTAAACGTAGGAACAGTTCACATCAATCTCAGTAAGTAAGCCAACGTGTCCTCTCCCTGATGGTCAGAGTCAGGTGGGAGGGAGCAGGGGGCTCTGAAGCTCATCCAAACACACCCAGGAACCGCTTCTCCTTCGCGCTCCCTCCGTCGTCTCCTCCGTCCTGGTGTTTTGGTGGTGAGACGTGGAGGTGATGCAGACCCCCGCCGCCTCCACGGTCACGCCGGGGGTCGTCATCCTCGCGGGGACATTTCCCAGGAGTCTGTCCTGGTGGAGGGTGAGGAGAGGGGTGGGGGGGGGGGCTTTTCTAAACACCAGTTGCGGGAAAGCGCTCCGTCTTCTGGGCGCTGACATCAGGGACGTCAGCGTGCGGGCCCCCATGTCTTTATTTGGGTCTGGAGTCTCCGGCAGCTGCCGCGTGTCACACGCGGGGCGGAGGGGCTTCACGCCACCTCGACTCCCGTCTGTTCTCTAAACAGCGAGGCCGTGTCCTGGCGCGTGTGTGTTTAGATTCACCGGTCGTAAACGCTCGGTCCGTTTTACACACACACACACACACACACACACACACACACACACACACCGAGGCCCCAAGGTTCCCTTTACGTCGTTCCTGTCGTGACCGGCACACAGCACGGATGGAATTAGGCTGATTTTGTTTTGAAAAAGTACTTTGACACCATAAATACCACATAAATATTTAACCCGCAGGCTCCTTTGATGTTTACAAATGCACAAATGAGCTGCCCATAAATAAAGCGCCACTAAATATGCAGTTAAAATCATTACGTAACCTTTAACAAATATTATATATTTAAGTCGGGACTGTAAAGTCTGTTAATGAATAAAAAGTCATATAACGACTGGTACACTGATGCAGGGCAATGATGAACACGGCAGCCATAAAGTCTGGAGTTAAAGATTGAAGGGTGGCCTGATAACATGTGAGGTTGCAGTCTGACTTTCTCGATTCTCTAATTCGTCTCGTTCATCTGCCAAATTACTGCCAAACTTTTTCAGTCATTTGCAGTCATTCCAGGGATAGCTGAACATTTTTTTTTTTTTAAAACCAGCAATGAGTCAAAGGACCCGCTCACCCAGGCTTTATTTAAACATATTAACACAAAAATAGGTTATGGAAGAGAAATAAGAGCAACAGGGTCCAAACCAGGATCCGGAGGACGGGAGGTCGCGCCGCTTCAAGTGTTTTTAAAAAATGAACCGATGAGAGTTCTCCTCAGCCATCGAGATTAAATACAACTATTAGGATATGTTGCATCGTGTTTAAGGTTTGGAGAGAATTGTGGTTACATAACAGAGGGTTTTCTGACTGCTGATGAGATACACACACTATCTCTCTGTTTGACACTTCTTGGCAACAACACACAGAGGCGGTGGGGCCGATACGTCCACACAGAACAACACTGTTACCAAGTAAACACTGTAGCGTGATTTGCAAATGTTTCGGTGGAAGGTTGCATGTATTTATAGATCAAACATAACTTGTGTTTGTTTACACGAAAGCTGCTTTCACGTCTATAAAAGGCGTCCCCGCTACCTCCTTGTCGTCCTTACATAAGTCTCTCAGTGACCGAGCTGCAACCACAGCAGAACACCCAGCTGGAAATCATGTTTGTTTTTCTTTATTCTTTGAGCAAATCAACGACTTGGGCTTATCAACACTGAAAAGAGGAGACACGGTGGGCCAAACATGCACGCATGCATAAAACATATCAGCAGGAAATCAGTATGAATAAGCTGAAGTAGAACTGCAGAACTAGTCTGTTGTCCGTGGCAACGCAAATGAAATCAAATAGCTCAAATAAAGCAAATCAGTGGGCATTAAGTGAGTCCCTGCAGGGGTGCAAACCTCGGACAGGTTCCACGTTTCCGTCCCTTTAACGAGAGGGCGCGTCTGTCGCCCCCTGGCGGCGGAGCGCCGCCGGTGCAGCAGGAGTCTAAAGGGGAGAGCCGGAGGAGGCAGAGCTCAGAGAATGTCGCCTCCTGTTGCTGCTCCTCACTGTGGGATCTGCTCTCGACCTTTCAGACTCCTCACATGACGGCGCAAACCCGATCCAGGCGCTCTCTCGCTATGTCTCACCCGCAGGTTCCGAAGAGCGACGTGGCCCAGCTCTGAGTCCGGGTCGCGGGGTTGAGACCGACCCGGCGTGACTCTGGAAATTTCTTTTTTTTTTTTTTTTTTAATTCTTTTTCTTTTTTTTTCCGGACGCAACTTGACAGACAAGTCGCTACTTCCGATTCTGGTGCGTTCGGAGGATTCTTTTTTTTTATTTTTATTTTTTACATTTTTTTGATCTAATCAGAGAAGTGGAGCAGCAGGTGTGCGTTTCGGTGGATATGCGTCCGGCTGAGGAATGAGATCCGCGGCCAGGACCCGGCGGCCCTTCCAGCGGTTCTGCTGCTGCGGAGTCGGGCTGCTCGCCGTCATCTGGATCAGCCAGCTCCTCCAGGCACCAGGTGAGACGCATACCTGCAGGCAAGGCGCTCTCGCTCGAACGAGGGCTGCGTTTTTACGCACGCGTGGAGGTCCAGATCAAAACTGGCTTGATCTGAGCCCTGCAACACCTCTGCGGTCCATCTGAAGGAGGCATCCAGAATTTAGTTGAAACACATCCCCACCAAGTTGAAGACGGTGAGAATGCCAAATGGTCACCCTGAATCTTAATTTCTAATATAATCTTGCCCTGTCCAGTGAAGGATGGTGACAGATTGTTCATTACGTAAAAGAGTTTAGACAAGGTCTGCGGGGATTCACATATCTGTGAGCGTGGATTTACCCCACGTCTCATCATTTTCCCTGAAGGACTTCCATATATACATACGCGTGTGTTTGTGTGTTTGGATGTTGGACCATGGGGGACTGGTTCTGTTCTCTGGGTCCAGAAATAGACTTCCTCGGCTGTAAAGGACCGGGTTTTTTTTTTCTGTGCAGCCAAAAATGTGACTTTCCTCCTCTGTGATGAATGGCTCATAAATCCACGTAAACAATGGATGATTTATTTCGTTTGTCACGCAGTGTTTACAGTGGCTGCCGTCTCGTTCCATTAGTGATGCGGCCCCGCCGTTTGACTGACAGGGTGGCGATTTTTCAGATTTTCCCATGAGCCCTCATCAGCGCTGCAGCTCCGGTAAATCTGAGCGCACATCTGGAAAAGGAGACGGATCCCAGCCTGGAAAGAAAAAAAAGGGAGACTGGATTTCACGGCAACGCACGCACGCAGGCACACACACACACACACACACACAGGCGCGCGTGCACACACACCTGCCTCCAGCTCATTATCCTCTCATCACCTACACTGACATGGTCACAGATTGTCACCCACTCCCTCATCACATGCCTCAGCAGCTGCCACCCCCCCTCCTCCTCCTCCTCCTCCTCCTCCATCCCTCCCTCTCTTTAATCCCTTGTAAGGCCCTAAATGATCGAAATATTCAGTCACGCGTGTTGAATCTGCGTCTGGGTGGGATGCTGCTGGCGGTGAAGAGTGAATGAGCTGTCTCATCAATATTTATGCTTCACCTTTAAACCGGTGCGCCATCATCGGCCCCGAAGAGGGCTTTTAAAGGAAAGCTGGCTCAGGACGGAACAAGGGACGCAGAATAAAATGACGAGCACATCAGAAGTAGGACCCCCCCCCCACCTTCCCCCCTTTCCTGTGCTGCTTTTATTCCCTCACAGCTCGCCCTCCCCCCTCCGCGTGTTTAAAGAAACGGCGAAGTCCTTGTGAGGCGGATCTAGCAGATCTGACTTTATGACGGCGCTCCGCCGTCGACTAAAGTCCCGGCTCTGACGGTTTTATGACCCGCAGGAAGGAATAGTTTCCACTGTGACAGAGGAGCGAGGGGCCGTCACCTGGCCGCCTGCTGGAGCGCGTGCACGACCCCGGCGGGACTCAAACGTGGATACGGAAGGAGCCGGGCGTGGGTGGACTGGGGGGGGTGTTCCGTGATCTGAGGGTGTAAACGTGTTAAGGATCAAGGCAGCTGCTCCCCTGGGTCGTCAGCCAAGGCCCTTTAAGGTGTCCACGTTGACAGATCCCCCCCCCACCGGCGCGTGGGCGCGCTCCGGCCGCCCGTGTTTATTGTTTGCATGTGCTGAACATCTGCCGCCACGGACATTATTGAATCAGGTCGGTCGGGCGAGGCGGGGAGCTCCAGGGCCGCGGCAGATCAGAGCAAATCAGATTAGTCCATTCCCAAATTAGAATGAAAAAAAGTCTTATTTTAGGTTTCCTTTGACGGGGGTCCTCCTCTGAGCTTCGGGGGTCGGCTGGGGGGGGTTCAGATCCCGTTTTAAGGTCAGATCCGATGGTTTCAGCAACGAGAGGTAAGGGCGGGCTCCGAGGTCAAAGGTCAAGCGCCTGCGCGCGATTGGTCGACGTTCGTCGTCCTCAAGGCCGGCCGCGGGGCTGAAGGAGGTAGACGCTCGCAGAAGGGCATTTAGCCTCCGTTAGAGGTCAGAGGTCGTGCGATGGCGTCGGGCTTGCCGCGGTAGTGATGGGATGAAGCCGCGCTCGTCTGGTTTATGACAAAAAAAATAAAAACAAAACCGCGGTAGTTCCGCTTCAGAGGTCTTTGGCATCTCTGCATCGCTGGTTTTGATCCCGAGTGTCTGAAAAGGAACCGTGCAGACCTTCCTGTGGCAGCGGGGTTGGGTTGGGGTGTGCGTGTGGGGGGGGGGTCGGTTGATGTGTCACAGTCTGAAAACGGTCCGTGTGGCACTAACCCATTTGAATTTCACACGAGCAGAGCCCCTCTTGATGCCTCGACATGAAAGCCTCCACGTCCCCGCTCGTGCCCGCCGCTGCCCCCCGTAAAATGAGCTCATTGAGCTGTGCGGCATAAAGGGGGGGCATTCTGGGAAGATTACACCAACCTGCCTCATAAATAAAAGGATCACGCGTCTCGGAGAGTAATAAGCACTTCAGCGTCTCCTCGGGCCTGTTTCAAAGACCTCTGGGGGGGCGTAATGGAGGTTGTCTTCGGGCCTGTTGTGTCGAAGATGAGACGTGGGGGGGTCCCGGGGTGCGCAAGCTGAAACCATCACAGAGATCAAGAGATGAAGCGCAGCGCTGGGTTCGTCCTCCGCTGACGTCTCGGGGCAGCTGACAGACGCGCGGCCGCCGTCCTCCCCGCGAGCAGGCCGCATTCTGACAGGCGCAAAAATAACCGCGAGACGCGGGCGGGCAACAACCGCTCCGCGGAACGGCGACAGCCGCCGCCACCGCCGCCGCCGCGGCGCTTCAGAAGTGGTTATTTTTGTGCAAATCGCCTCGTCATCTGCTCTCCCGGCCCTGTGGATGGAGACACTCCGCCGCTCCTGATGCTGCAGCAGCAGCTGCAGGAGACACGCTAACATCATCCTCTTTGTCTGGTGTAAATTTAGCTCGAGCTCCAATTTTTAAAATGAAACATAAAAGTCTCTTCTAGAGGTCAACTGTGAGGTCGGGGGGGAATATCAGCCATAATGAGTAAAGTCGATTAGTTAGTTTAGTGCGTGTTAGTGTGTGTCGGGACTGAAATTCTTTCGGTATGATCGGCTAAGCGACGCTCTTGTGGGTGCGCCCGTGTCTGTGTCTGCAGCGGAGGGGGCGTCGGCTGAGCTGGGACGGGATGGCGGGACGCCGAGGCGGACTCGCAGGCTGATGCAGGAGAAGACGGAGAACCAGAGCTGGGACCAGCCCCGAGCAGGTGAGTCCTTAGAGGCACGCCTACGCCCCGGCCCCCGGTGTTTCCACGGTATTCCCAAAACCCCCCCCCCCCCCTTTTCCCCTCGCTTTATTATGACAATTCAGATCAGGGTGGATAAATGAACACAGCCAAAAGGGAAAATCCACGGTTCTGTGTCTCTGGATCATTTGACTCAGTGCAGGGGTGTGTGTTCCACCATCAGTCCACGTCTGAGGACGAACCTCCTGCAACAGCGCGAGTTTATTGCTGCAGTTTCAGCTTTACTGTCGAGGTCAGTTATGCAGATTACGTTCTGTTAATGATGCATGCAAACGGCATGCAAACGGGCTGCAGGACTCTCCTCTACGAGCAGAGGGCGAGGCCGCACGCGAGAAAGTTGCAGCGGTAAAGCTTCGTTCGAAGCCTCAGAGACTCCGGAAGACCGCGTCACGCCTTCCCCAGCGCGCAGCTGGGTCTACTTTTTTTCGTCTCTGGGATGACACTCGAACTCTCTACAGAGCGGCGGGCAGATCTTGCTCGTCTCCTCTCGTGGAGACTCGAGTGCACTACAGGGCAAACGCGGGAGTGTGGAGGAGAGGGGAACCGCAGCGGGCTGCCGCGCTGCCCTGTTCCGCAGCGGGTCGTCCGACAGCGGTTGCATAATCTGCGGCGTGATTAAAAAGCCCGGCCTGGACCTCGGGGGGATGTTATCTTAGAGATTGCACAGTGGCCTCCAGCCCCGGACTCTTCCCCCACTCCCCCCCACCCCACCCCCACCCGCTGCACAAGATGTAGAGGCCGCAACCCGCCGGCGTTGCCGTCGTTGCTAAGCAACTGAACGCTGACACTCTGAAACCCAGACAATTCTCTATTTCAGGCGATGAAAGTGCAAAGCAAAGCCCCAAAAATAGAGCAGGGGTGGTGGTGGTGGGGGGGGGGGGATCCAGATCCCGGAGACGGAGGGAGAAGATGTGTTTCGTCAAAGCGTGGCTGTTTATTCTGGCAGGTGATTGTCAGCTGGGAATAGCATTTTTTCCACAGCGGAGTTCAGGAGGGGAAGTTGATACGTTTCAAGAGAATCCGCGTCTGAAGAATTTTATCAAGAAACTGGCGTCACGGATGGCGAAGTCATCAGCGAGTGACACCCCCGTCTGTCTGAGGCTCACCCCCCCACCCCCCCCAACCCCAACCCCGGATACATCCACTGAGAGGAGAAACTACCGACGTTCTGAAGGATGAACTACTGAGAGGAAAGAGGATGAACGGCAGCAGACAGCTCGGAGGCCTAAAAGCGTCAAGAAAACTGTCAGAAACTTCAACCAGCCGCGAGTTTCTATTGATAGAATTTGCAGTTAACTGTCAAAGGGTGTGTGTGTGTGTGGGGGGGGGGGTCCACCCTGAGGAAGGATAACCAGTGAACCAGCGACTGGTCTGAGAGATGGAGCCAGAGTCCGCCTCTCTGGTGCTCTGCTCAGTTTAGTTTGGATTTTTCTTTTTTTCTTTAAAACCTTCGCTCCGCCGTTGTGCTTTTATTTAGTTTCCCCAGCGATCAGAGCTCTGCTGTGTGACCCACCTCTCGTCGGGCTCTGGGCACCGCGAGCGGTCGTCGCCTTTGTCCGACCCGCGTGCGGATCGATGCTGACTGGTAACCGTTAAACGGTTGACGCCATCGGGTGGCCCGGGGTTGCTGCCTCGTCTCTCAACGGAGGCCGAGCCGCGTCTTCGTCGACTCCCCTCGCTGCCTGGAGTCATGTGACGTCCTGCTGGAAGGCGCCGGGGTGCGTTTCATCCGCGCTGAAATCGCCTCAAAGGAGCGAATCAAAGCTTGAATTTACGTTAAACACCTGAATGAAATATTTATTTTTTGATTCCTCATGAAAAATGCACACCTAAAGCTGTGTGTGTGTGTGTGTGGGGGGGGGGTTGGAGAAGCTTTAGCGTGCCAGTCGATAACGTGGTTTGACTCCAGGCCCCCCTGCTGGTCGTCAGGTCGATATCATTACTGGGCTCCGCCCCCTTCGTTTAGCGCTGCTGACTGACCGCTGGAGCCTGGAAAAAAAACAAAAAACCGATGGCTTCAAGGTTTGATGAAGGGAGGGTCGGCGAGATCTCGCTCTTGTTGAGTTTTCACGCTGCGGCCGGACCCCCTTCACCAGAAGAAGCTCCAGAAATGTGGCGCCCAGCTGTGCGGGACAGATGTGGAGCAGAGGCGACTGCGACGTTCTGGCGCGTCCACCTGCGGCTGAAGGCCGCGGAGACCTCTGAGACCTTTGGGGTGTTCTGGGTTTGAGTCTGGGGGAAGCTCATTCCCGACACTCACAGACCAGTGAACTCTTTCTGCCTCTGCCCCCCACCCCCCCCCACCCACCCCCCCCCTCTGCCAGACCTCTCCTGAGGGTTTTGCAAGGAAAAATAAATATTTTTAGAAATCTCCGTCCACGGCTGCTGTCACTTCTTTTCCTTTTTCCATTTTGTCTCAACCATGGGAAACTCATATTCACCCCCCCTCACTGCTCAGGCAATTGCCATTGGCTTCCCACTGCCACCCTTGAGAGGAAAAAAAAAAAAAAAAAGCCCCCAGGGAGAAGGTCGTCATAGCAACTGCCTTTACTACGGCGACTCCTAAAAGCATCCATCTGAGCTGCAGCCTGGCGCTTTCAGCTACGTACAACCGGAGGGTCTGGGGAGCGGGGTGTGTGTGTGTGTGTGTGTGGGGGGGGGGGTCTCCAGCCTGCCTGGATTTGGGAAGGATTCCCGACGTCTCCCCGGGCCTCCAGGAAGTCAGCGGCGCGCGTCGGCGCAGGGCGGCACGCCGACGTCACGCGCGTATAAACACCGCCGCGCAAACATTTACATTCGCTCACCGAGCGCGGCCGATTTATCGCCCACTCGGCCGGACCATCTGGACCCCTCCTCCTCCTCCTCCTCCTCCTCCATCAATCACGCCCGACCGCGACGGGCGAGGTGCTGGGCCCGGGCCCGTGGCTCCGGAGCATCGGCGGGGAGCGGGAGACGGTTCTGCACCATCGGAACACGTCATCCTCAGATGACATCAGAGACATCCCCCTCTGCTGCCCTCACCCCCGAGGCCCGTCGCCGGCGTGCGCGGCGGCGCTGCAGCGCGCCCGTCGGGCCTCCGTTGTCTCGCGGCGGAGCGGCTATTAATAGCCCCGCGCTCTTTAAATTCAGGCGGCTCGGCTCCCAGTTGTAAATTGGAGCCGCGCGGTGCTCTCCAGCCTCAGTTCTGGCGAGGGAACGGGAGACAAAGGCATCATTAACATCTTTTTTTTTTTCTCCCCTCCTTCCTCTCTCACCCTTGAGGCCGGACAGGAAGCGGACAGCCCCTCTGCTTCCTGTCCCACTCTCTGGGTGGAAGACAGGCGGTGTCATCAGGAACCGTATTCCTGATATTCCCATGTTGAAGTTACTGATGTAAAATTTAAAAAAAAAATGACGCCGGCGTTTGAAATCTAATTCCAAAAGGAGTTAAGATGTTTATCCCATTGATGCTCGTCAGTCTGGGAAGGGGATAAAAAAGCGTGTTTATGTGTTCCCAGCCATTCACGAGTTCCCGGAGGACATCTTTACCAAAGAGCAGAGGAAGAACGGAGCTGTGATCCTACATGCGCTCTGTGTGAGTATTCCCACGTGACACCTGCGTTAAAAAAAAAAAAAAAAAGTGTGAAAACGATGTTGCAAAAAGGAGCAGAGTGACCTTTGTGGCCTCTCTAGGCCATCTACATGTTCTATGCTCTGGCCATCGTCTGCGACGACTACTTCGTTCCCTCTCTTGAGAAGATATCCGAGGTGAGGGAGCTGAGACTTTCGTCTGGTTTTGAAGATGCAGCGGATTCACCCCCCCCCCGTCATTCTTTCAGAACCTGCAGCTGAGCGAGGATGTTGCCGGGGCGACATTTATGGCTGCGGGAAGCTCTGCTCCAGAGCTTTTCACCTCACTCATTGGTCAGTAGCTGAGCCAATCAGGAAGTAACAGAATTTTCCTGCAGTTTTGTGAAGGCATCGTTTCCCCAAGAGACATGCTGGAGTTTAAATCTCCTGCAGTACAGAAGTCCACGAGTAGATGTCACCAAAGATTAAACTGCACCTTTGCACAGTTACTTTTATTCTTTAGTTACTTTTATACTTTTACTCATCGTCCGTGGGAAGTTGCCTCTCCTCATTTCGTCCTCTTCCAAACGAACACCCCCCCCCAGGCGTTTTCATCACCAAAGGAGACGTGGGCGTGGGCACCATCGTGGGCTCGGCCGTCTTCAACATCCTGGTGATCATCGGCCTGAGCGGCATATTCGCCGGGCAGGTAGAGCAAACGTCGACCGGTTAGTCGTTGAGTCGCTCCTGAGCGATCGGCGCACACACACACACACACACACCTCTCGTCCCCGTCCACAGACCATCACCCTGACATGGTGGTCCCTCTTCAGAGACTCTTCCTACTACATCCTCTCCGTTCTCACTCTCATTATCGTGAGTTTTGTCTTCCCGAACGAGGCTGCTGACTCCCGATTCCTCCGTATTTTAAACTGGTTTTATCCTCTTTCCTTTTTTAGGTTATCTATGATGCCACAGTTGTCTGGTGAGTTCACATCTAAACATGAGATTCTGTGTTGTTGTGGGTTTAGTTAAAGCCTGTAGGTACCAGCAGGAACATTATTGATGAGATTTAGACGTCACCCGCAGGGTCGATTAGAGTTGCTGAGTTAATGTGTCTGTAATCCGCAGACGAACCAATCACGCCTACACATGCGTGTCATACGATGTAGTAAACGAACGATTGGCTTTTAAAGCGTGTTTAAAGCGAGGGTTTTCTCTGCCTTGTGCTATTGATATTCCACTGGAGGTGTTTTTTGAACGTGTATCGACAGAGCCATCACGTCTCCCTCGAGGCTGGCAGAGACAGATTTGTCCCTGTCCTCTCTCCACTCAGTGTCATCACCTGTTATTACCTGTTATTACCCGTTATTACCATCACAAAGTCTGTCAACAAGGTCAACAACCTCCACCAAGAGGTTGTAAAGCCGATATTTGGTCACTGATTTGGGCATTTAAGTTTCAGTTCCTGGCAGTTGTGGATTCACTGGTTTGACCTGCAGATTGTTGGTTGATTTATTTATATGTGTTTATTCTTTCCTCAATAGACAGTTTAGCTGTTATTTTCAGTCCAGATTGATTTTTCAGTCCTTTTCTAACCAATTTGTTTATTGATTTTATGATGCTGATTTGTGAAATTTTCATTCCTTTTTTGATTTGGATGATATAAGATATAGACTTTCAAGGTAAAGTGTGGTTGTGTACCAGCAATTACATTGTTTTATTTGTTAATTTAAATTTATTTGACTGGAAAGTCAAAAGTTGAATATTAAAACATTTTACTTACGTGATTTATTATTTTAGGAAATATCGGCTTTACAACCTCCTGACCAGGTGTAACAGCACCCCCTTGTGGACAGAAACGTTAATGATGGTTTTTCTAAAATTATCTTGGACTTTCAATATTTGTTCAGAACTTAGAGGGTTAAATATACATGCCTGATGTCTCATGACGTGCGTCCACGTGTGCTTTTTCGGTGTGTGTTCCAGGTGGGAGTCGCTGCTCCTCATGACCATGTATGGACTCTACATCGTCATCATGAAGTAGGTTTACGCCAGTCGCCATCCTGGCTCCTCAAGCACGGACACTGGGGGACGCGGTTGGGAGCGTTGGCAAACAGCATCCTGATTGGTTGCAGGTTCAACTCCCAGATCCTGGTGTTCGTGACGCGCCAGTTCAGGAGCGCGAGGCCGTGCTGCCGCGGGTCAGAGGATCACGGGGAGGACAAGATGGGCGAGGACGCCTCCGCGTGCAACACCTCCATGGTGCTTCTCAACAAAGGTCAGGACGGAGGTCCGGGCCGCGGCGCCGCTTCAGGCCCACTTGCTGAGACGGTGTTCGCAGGTCAGGAGCCTCACCCGGTGGTGATGGTGGACGAGCTCCTCATCCTCAACCCCCACAAGCTCTCCTTCTCGGAGGCCGGCATGCGCATCATGATCACGCCGCACTTCTCCCCCCGCACACGGCTCTCCATGGCAGGACGCATGGTCATCAGTGAGGTACCGGAACACACACGCAACACACACGCGCGCGCGCACGGTGAGAGAGCCGCGAGCGACCGAGCGCGTCGTCCTACAGAGGCAAAGGCTCATCCAGAGGAAGAAGCAGACAGACGGCGAGGCCGGCCCCGGGGCCACCTCCAACAGCCTGAAGGGGACGAGCTCCTGCGCCCTGGAGAACGGAGGCAGAGGGCCCGGGAGCGACGCAGAGTCGGGGGCCGGTCCGGGGGCCCAGGCGGAGGAGGAGGACGACGACGAAGACGGGATATTCAGCCCTGTCCGCATCCCAGGTGACGGCCGACTTCAGTCGATTCAAGCGCCGCGGGGCGAGATGGAAGGTGGTGTGTGAGTGCGTGTGTGTGTGTGTGTGTGTGTGTAGGCGGTTGCTGCGCGCGCGTGAAGTGGGTGATCACGTGGCCTCTGGGCGTCCTGCTCTACTGCACCGTGCCCAACTGCATCCGGCCGCGCTGGCACCGCTGGTTCATGGTAACCTTCGTGGCCTCCACGCTGTGGATCGCCATCTTCTCCTACCTCATGGTGTGGATGGTAAGGAGCGGACGGGGGGGGGGGGGGGCGGGGCCAGCTGAGAAGGCCTCAGACGGCTGCTCTGCTCTTCTCGTGATCGCAGGTCACCATCATCAGCCACACTTTAGACATCCCGGACTACATCATGGGCATCACCTTCCTGGCGGCGGGGACCAGCGTTCCGGACTGCATGGCGAGTCTGATCGTCGCTCGTCAAGGTAACCGCCCCCCCCCCCCCCTCCGGCCACGCCCCTTCTCTCGCCGTGGTCTTTGATCTCGTGCCGCTCCTCGTCAGGCATGGGGGACATGGCCGTGTCCAACTCCATAGGGAGCAACATCTTCGACATCCTGCTGGGTCTGGGCTTCCCGTGGGCTTTGCGCACCCTCCTGGTGGACCACGGATCTTCGGTACGCCGCCGGCTGCCATCGCTGTCCTGGTTCCTCGTCTCCTACTTGACCCCCCCCCACCTCTTCCACACACACAGATCTTCATCAACAATAAAGGACTGGTGTACTCCGTCATCCTCCTGCTGGCATCCGTCTTCCTGACGGTGAGGAGACGCGGACGTCTTCGCCGGACTCTGAACCCCGCCCGCTTAACGAAACCCGGATTCTCCCGTTTCAGGTGCTGAGCGTTCACCTGAACCACTGGAGGCTGGATCGCCGGCTGGGCCTGGGCCTCCTGTTCCTCTACACCATCTTCCTGCTCTGCTCCATCCTCTTCGGGCAGATGTGAGGTCCAGCCTCCACAACGACCCCCTAACACACACACACACACCCGCACACACACCCATACACACACCCACATACATACGTCCTCCTTTACTGAAGCCTAACCAGAGCGACGTGGTCGTCTTGTACCCTCCGAAGAGTCGCCTGTGTAGGATTTCCTGGTGTGACACAAACACCCCCTGAGGATATTTCCTGCTGCGATGCGTTTAGGGACAGTATTCGGTGGGTGTAACAGCAGACAGTAGCGGTCTGGTACTCTCGTCTCACATGGTGTGACTGTGTTGCAATACCGAAATTATTATATCGTGTTCAAAGTTCTAAAAATACATGTACATAATATTTTGCTATGAGCTTTAGGGAGAAGTCTGCCTGTGAAAACCATCGCCACGTTAGTTTAGCAGCCAGGTAGTACACACACACACACACACACACACACACACACTAACAAAACCAATAATAGGAATCGTGTTTTCCCGTTTCATGGAAGCAATAAACCAGTAGAAATTAGGATTAACATAGAAGCTTTGGATCGTGTCGTCTGAAAAAAACACGTGGTTTTCTGAGTCTGCTGGTTATTTATTTATTTATATTTTTAACGTCGTCAAACCTGCTGCAGCACAAGTGTTTTTACAGCATGGCGGACGACGCGGAGCGGCCTCGCCGGTGTTTCGTTAACGTGGTCAGAAAACTGTTGCTGGTGTTCAATTAGGAGCAGTCTGAATGATGGGAGGCAATTTGTGGATGGACCTGCAGGCTGGGTGGGCGGGGGGGCCGTAGTGTCGTACGGGGGGCGGCGAAGGAAAAAGATCTCTTACGCCTACTTTGATGGGGCGGGGCTAAGTCTAAAGTGGGTGTGGCTTAAAGACGGACCATAGCTGTTGATGGAGCGATCACAAATTGTATTATTGACATCTTTCCTCCTCCACTAATCGTAATTTTAATCTCAGTTCAGGATCTAGTTTAGATTTCAGATTTTAGAAATTGAATGTAAATCTTTGCTGACGAACTCTTAAATGTGAAATTATCTACGTGCGTTCAGATGTAGCAGAAGTTTGCCACTCACCACTGTCAGCACAATACATGATTTCACCTCACTGCTTAAACACGAGTACTGCAAAAGCTTAGAGATGTTTCAATGTTTTTAAGAGGTCATACTGAATATTTAACATACTTCTGTAAATCGAGCGATGTTTGTATTGTTTTTAAGACTTTTTCTCTTTGGTCGAAACTTTTACGCGTCAGGACAGCTAAAGCACATTATTTGAATTGTGAAATTTATAGGCGGACTTAATGGTTTTAAATGTTTCACCACAGGGATTTAGGCAAACTTATCTACTTGACAACACTTTTTACTAAGAATGAATGTCCAATCAAGACTGGTTTTGTGGTGTTGTTGATTTTGAGCAATATAGTCCTCTGTGAAGTATTGAAATAGAATGAATGGATTTTAGTGGCATGTTTCAGTGAGACGAAGCACTTAATTCGATTGCGTTTTAAAAGTACACTTTTGAAAAAGGATCAAATATTCCAACGTGAATGTACGCACCTGTTTTAGTTTCCGTTGAAGCCACAAAGCCACTGCCGTGTTTTGTGGGTTCGTGATTGTAACGTTTTAGTCGTGCAAATATTTTTCAATCTTTAATTTTTCTTTCTAGTCTCACCACTTTGAGCGGATCGAAATTTGACAAGAGATGCACCATAAATGGGTGTGAATAAATTATGTTGATACTTCAGAAACATTTCCTGGACTTTCTTTTGCAACTGTAACCTCCTTCCTCAAATCTTGCAGTCAAGGCAACAGGAAAGATTAGATCAGTGTCTCAAATGATTGTTTGACAGATGCATTTTCTAGTTCAACTGTTACTAACAGCCTGACAAATAATCAGTCTGATTTTGATCTGAGTAATATACATATATATATATATATATATATATGTGTGTGTGTGTGTGCATATATGTATATACATTTACATAATTGAGAATATTATTCTCAATAAGGAGGAACTAAAAGGACAGGTTATAGTGCCATGTGTTTTTATTTTTCTGCAATTTTCCAACAATAAAACATTCCGTGAGACCCCAAATGAAAATCCACCTGTGGAGAATTCACCTGTTGAGTAAACCAATGATCCCAGAGCATTCGTCTCCCTCCATAAACACCGTCAGCCCGGATCTCCCTCCCCTGCAGCTCGGAGGCTGTTGACTGGGTCCGTCACTACTAAACCTGTCGGCACTAAAGACGCATCTCCTGAATACGCCTCTTCATCACATTACGGTTCTCGTTTTGAAGCGGATCACGGGATCAACTAGAAAAAAAAAACCTCCAGTTAAAAGTAAAAGTACCCAAACCATGAAGAGGAGATTTCAACATACTCTAGTCAACACCTTCTCTAAGTAACTAATTAAAGAGGAGAAAACAAACAGTTATATTGTGTAATGCTTTAGTAATTGTTAGTCCGCTGCTGAGGTGATGACAGCTACCGTTGTCCACCTGACGTCTAGATTATTGTAGCGTGTGAGAGTGCAAGAAAGGACTGGGCATGCGCTTGTTTACGTGGAGAATGCGCCCTCACGAAATGACGCGCCGCTGCTACTTCCTCCTTTCAATCAAACACTTCAAACACCGTTTCAACCTGAGGTAACACAGCTGCGCTATCTTTCCATCTCACTGCAGAGGGGATATATATTGCATAATTCATCTATGAAAGCAGTAGCAAAACAGCCATTTCTCTGTTTACACGTTAAATTTTTTACAACATGGAGCCTCAGAAGTGCCGGAGCATCTCTAAGAAAAGGAAAACTTACAATATGGAAGTCTGCCCACTCACGGCCACAGCACTCGTCATCCCAGCATTTTACTGGAGCTCTATTGCTTCAACAACACCCAGTGTCCATCTGCAAATCCTCAATTATATTAAAATCTTCTAATTGCGTCACAATAACAATAGATATATTAGATATGGGTCAAGATATGCAAACTGCTAGAACACAGCATTTGTTTTTTCCATTACTTTCCCTTTACTTGCCTGACAAACAATTTTCTTATTAATTTGAGTGAAATCATCGAATATCAGCATCAGGGATGAATTTTGAGGTCACTGCTCCTGAATAAATCTGTGTGAGCCGTAAAAGAAATATGTAGGTGTGAAATTCTCCAAAGTGATGAGATGGGCAAAGTAAAACACATCACCAATCTTTCTATTCTGTACATACTCAACACGGTTATATACCATAGAAATATATAAAAAATTACAAAAATCTCTCTTTTCAATGAGAAAGCACAGGCATGCTACTAGACTTCTATTTCTGCTCTAGTGAAATCAGAACACCGCAGGAGAGAAGGTTTTAGCAACTTGAGCAGCCGTGTATGTAGAAAACATCAACAGGAAGTAGGATTTTGGCTATATTTGCTGTGACAGAAGAAATAAACATACAAGGTGGGGCCTTAATATACCAGTCTGGTGACAGGGAGACGTCCCCGTCTCTCCTGCTGGTAGTCGGCAGAGTTAATACAAACGGTAACCTAGATGTTGTCTGGACGGGTTGACTGGTGAGTATGAGTAGGAGGGGGGTGGTCATCACGATGGCGGGGCGTTTTGGTTCTGGTATATGGATGCCTTGTCCTTCAAGAGGTCCAGACATAGATGACAGCTCCAGCTCCCTGACAGGAAGAACATCACAGATTTATGTATTGATTGTTCTGTATTGATTGTCGGGCCTGTGTGAGCGATCGTCAGCGATGGATTAAACTGCGTAACTTACCCTCCGGTGGTTCAGACATGGGGGGGTTGAGGCAGTACATGTGGTATCCTCTATCGCAGTCATCGCAGAACAGGAGCTGGTCCTGGAAGAGCACAGAATAGGTCAGCCCTGTGAAACCGCAGCAGCGCTGCAGGCGACCCCAGCTCAACTCACGTCGTTCTCTGAGGTTCCACACATGTTGCAACACTTGCACTCTATGCACTGCCAGCGGTACGTCTTCACAGCCGCCATCATTATGGGCGTGAACTGCAGGCAGGATGGGTGGCCTGCATGCAGAATGGTTCATTTAGTGCTACAAAGACTCGCGAGCTTGCAGTTCGACTCCACGGAGGTGAAGGCACCTGAGCGGCCACAGTCGGAGCAGGACACCAGCTCTTCTGATTGGCCGGTCTTGTGGTTGGTTTTGGAGTCTCCCAAGCAGAAGTCACAGTAATTATTGGGCAATGCAAGACCATCTGGACCTTTCTTTGGAGCTGCAACGTGAAGGTTAGACGACGTTTACTTTCAGATCTACGTTGACAACAACAACCAAACAGCCAACTCCGACGACAGTGGGCAAACGTACTTTTTGGCTCATCGGGCACAGGTGGGGCAGGCTCGCTGACCTCCATCTCCTCCTTGTCCTCACCCTCCTCCTCGGCGAGGTGGGAGTGAGCATAATGGTAACTGAGGCCAGGACGGTTTTTGTAGCGCTTCCCACAGACTGCCACCAAAAATCAGAAAAACAACATGAAGGCAAATACTTTGGCTCATGAAATAAAAGCTTGTTTAAATTTTGGTGATTTGGTGCACTTCCCCTCCCATCAGCAAAACAATAGAAGAAAAAGGAAGTAAATATTTTCATTTATCTGTATAACGACCTTTAAATGACAAAAACACCCAACGCGTCATCATCTTCCCTTATGGCTGTAAGAAAGACAAAGTTGCCACTGTGTGCTGCCAGGGTCACAGGGGTGCGGTTTGTCATCACACTCAAAGATAAAGCACTTCTTTCACTTCTCATTATCATTTCCTTAAAGGCCAGCTGCCATTGCTGGAGTTTTGAAGGCCCCCGGGCAAGGTTATTAAAAACAGAAATGTTCCTTGTCCAAGTGTTAAGCGAGGCGGCAGAATGAGATATAGTTTCAAAATAATAATACCCTCCAAAAGAATGAAAACTTTCTCATGGAACTTTAAATAAAAACAGATTTAAATAATTGAAAATGAACTAACTAGGGTGCAGAGGTCGTAAAGTGCAAGAATGTCATATGTGCACATGTTTAGTAGCGAGACAAAAGACAAAACACAGTTTTGAATCTGAAGTTCAGGGGAGGACCGAGGGCAACGCATCTTTTCTGGCACACAGAGAATCTTTTGTGCGTGAAATAGTCGAAGAATTCAGAGTGTAAGTCACGATCCTGACATTTTCAAGTTCTAGTTCAACTTTGTGCAAAATTGTGCGGCACAAAACGTGAAGAATGTGATGTGAGTTACAGATCTACCGTCTGATGCAGATGGACAAAACAAACCAGGCAGTGGAGACAAAAAGACAAAGCAGAGTGGAGTAAAAAGGAATGAGAGAAATATACCTCTTTCAGAAGGTTTTGAAATATGCTTTTGTTTGATAGTGTCTGAAAGAGAGAAGGAGAAGAGAGCATAGGCAGAGAAACTGGCTGACAGACTGACAGAGGATCAGTCATTCAGCAACGCCCTAATGAGAACTGCAGCTGAAAGTGGAAATGCTACACAAAAGAGGAAAAGGACACATTAAGCAATACAGATGCAATCACAAAGATGCCGAAGAACCACTTCCCTCTTCTGCTGGTGGACAGAGTTACAACTAAAGAAATGTCTGATATCTAAATGATAAATAGGCAGCGCCTGTGCTAGCTCTATAAGCATTAGCTTTTCTAAAAAAAGAGCAGAAAGACGAAGGTATGCACTTCAGAAAGACGATGAAATACAGGGTGTTTACGATGGGAACTCTTTCTTGATTTCATTACAAACACAACGGGAGAACGAGGTTAAGGTTGTAGGACTCACTGTCACAGGCGTAGGGCTTGTCTCTGTCCTCCAGCGCTGCAGCATCCAGCTTCTTCCGAGTACTGCCGACTCCTCGACCCTGTCCATAAAGAGGGAAGAGTCTGTTAACAAACCTGGGCTGACTTCGAGCCATACTTTATATATAGACACACACATACCTAAAATAAAATTATCAAAAGACATTTACGTACCTTCCCCTTTCCTTTGCCTCGCCTTTTAGGTGTGTCTTCCTCGTAGTCTTCATCATCCAGGTCATCGAGGAAGTCGTCTGGCTCTAAGATCCTCTGTAACGACACAAAGGCACAATGAAAAAATGAGACAAATACCTTGAGGGTCAATTCCTGTTCTTCACCTCCTTATGCTGACAACATGAACCTTTCTGACGCGAGTGGCAGAACTGAGCCCTCCGGTGTAATCACTCTGGTTTGAGTCCTCCTCTGACCCTCGCAGATCCGCAGCCGTCCGCTTTTCAAACGAGTCACCCTTCAGTAGAGCCTCCAAGCTGCTCCCGTCCGCCGACAACAGAGAGTCTTTCTTTAGTCCTATATCCAGCTCTGAAAAACAAAACAGAATGTCTAACCACTGCCACAAAGTCACACATTTTCTACAAATGTTTGTATTATAATCACCAGAAGACTGTAGAATATCTATTACAAAGAGTGAAACGGTAAACTGGAGAGGACAGTACCTGATTTCACAGGAGGGAAGATCAGTCGGGGGTCCTCTGGAGGATGACATCGACGCTTCTTTCTCCACCTCCTGGCTGGGTAGGTGTAGAGTTGCCCTGGAGCCATGCCTGTGAGGTTCCATAAGAAATCCATCAGTTTAAACCCATCTTAAAACACTAAAATCGTTTGTTTTCTCAATTTAAAATGTACAAGCAGAGTTTTCGGCTCTCTTTTTGGCCGGTCACACTGCCTCTCACCAGGGCCCCTGTGCCTCTTCTCCATCCAAATGTAGCAGTTGCTCTGAGCCACGCCGGTCTGAGAGTCCAGAAAGGGCATCCTGACGCTCCTCTCGGCACAGAGCCGAGCGTTGTAGTTGTGACACTGCTCCATGGCATCTCTGTAGTACTGCTCCCCCATCCTGACCACACGAGATACGGCCCGGTAAGACACACAGAACAAACAATGCAATTGCAATCGCAGACATCTACTGCACTGACAATTTGGAAAATCACTCATGAATGTGAGACAGAAACTCCAAACCAGTGATAATTAATCACCACGAAAAGGTGTGTGTTTGACAGAAATGAGTCACCGTGTTTTTTATCTTCATCTGAAAGATGACAGTTGGGTTTCCTTAGACAAGAAACACGCCTTAGTGGTCTACATGAAGGTTATCAAAATGATGCTCATGGGAAAGCTGGTGCTTTTAAGGCAGATATCGGAACTTTCGTAGATATAAGCATGCTCAGTTCAGAAGAAATCAGAAAAGCGCTTTCAAGAAAACCTGCTGAAAACTGAGATCAACTAAGAGAGACGTGAAGAGTGGCAGATGAGAGAACGACCTGCGACGTTCGTAGCAAAGACATTAAAACAATCGAGCACACGTGTAGTCCCGGGGCATCCTTGCTTAAAGCAAAATCGAATTTAAGACCCAGCTCGCTGCACCACTTCTGTTTTTAGCCACCATCATCATCATCACGGAAGAACAACGAGCACAAAAAAAAAAAAAAAAAAAAACTTTTTAGGTCACATCTGGACGTCGTCGGTGACGTTAGGTCAGGGCCCGGACACGAAGGTGGTGTTTTTAAGGGCCGATTTCGCTCCCTCGTCCGTCTGTTTATCAAGTTTGTCCTCGGCTAACTGCGTTAGTCTCATTAGCCGGTTAGCGCGCGGCGGCACGAGCCGCCTAGCCCCGGTGGCTACGTTAGCTCCGCTTCAAAAGGACTTAAAATAAGCAGCAGATAAACCCCGCGGCTGCGGCCACCGGGCTCCGAATAACACCGGGGAGCGGAGCCGCGTCAACTTACTCTTCCATCCCCGGGGGGGGGTGCGAGGCGGACGCGGAGGCTGTTTTAAAAGTGCGGCTAAGCTAAGCGGCGCCGCGGCGGCTGCGTCGCCTCGGCGGACACGAACCGCCCCGAAAACACGCCCGAACACCCCCCCACCTCCTCCTCCTCCCGGGGGCCGACCGGGCTGGAGAAGCGGGGAGAGGACGCGAATACTCACAGTTTGACAACATTCTCGACGACAGCTGCCATCTTGCTGGATCTCACGGGGGCGAGTGGACGCCGGCGAGTCCGCCCTCCGTCCCGGGGCGGCGCTGCGCCGCCTGCCGGCCCGAGGCGGTACTGCAGCGAGGCCACCTGGGTCTACATCCAAACACACTCAGGCTCAGCTTCATCTGGGGAGAAAGAGGCCGCTTGGTATTTTAGATGTGCATATATATGTACATATTGCTTAAATAAAGTGTGCTGAGTCGATGCACGCTTTCCTCACTTTTCAGGTTCATGTTTAAACTATACTTGTTTCCAGCCTGCTGAGGCCTTTATGTTCTCCTCACAATCCATCGATCCATCACTTTTGCTTGTTCCTCCACTGAGGGTCGCGGGGAGGCTGGAGCCTATCCCAGCTCATTGGGCGAAAGCGGGATACATCCTGGACTGGACGCCAGCCAATCGCAGGGCTAACACATATAGACAAACAACCAATCACTCTCACACTCACACTCCCACCTATGGGCAATTTAGAGTTTTCAATTTACCTAATCCCCAATTGTGCATGTCTTTGGACTGTGGGAGGAAGCCGGAGTAACTGGAGAGAACCCACGCAGGCACAGGGAGAACATGCAAACTCCTCATAATCCTTCCTCATTATTTCCTTTTTTATTATCGTCCTTGCTCATGGCCATCAATCCCATACCCCCTCAGAGTTTTTCGGCTTCCCACCGCAGAGGTTAAACCCGGTGAGGAATCCAAGGCCCGGCATCCTCCTCAGTCCCAGTGTTCCCAGCGCCCACTGATTCATCCCAAAACCAGTGCATGTTAGGTCTGCTTGAACGACGTTGACCTTATTTGAAGAAAGAGGAATCATTTATTCATCCTTAATGGCAGCGCTGGTGCTGCTCTCATTCCCACACCCCCACACCCATAAATGCATTTTGGCTACCATGTGGGAACACACACAATTTATTTTTACGCTGGGTCAACACATTCCTCTAAAAAAGAATCTTTTCTTATCTGGTATCTTGGTTATTTATACACAACCAAGTCTGCTCAGAATCCGGAATAATTAGAAGGGCGAAACATGTAAAATAGCAAATGAATGTGATCCATATGAAGGAGTTAAAGCCATTTATTCCTGGTGAAAATCTTAATACTTCATGGCCAATAATTTGCAGACCAATATGCTTTTTCGCACAGCAGGTATTTTTCAATGAATGCAGATTTTATTAGGCTCTTTAACTGACATGGCTTATAAAGCCAGTTTTTATTAAGCAACGTTAACCTCGCTGGCTGATTTACTTTGAGGGGGGAAAAGCAGCTTCAGCTTGTTTCTGGCTGGGGCGCTTGCAGTGATGTTGACATTTCAGGAAATGATCTCTCAGTTTTCCCAACACAGGCGTTTATCTCCTTTTAAACCAATATTTTATCAGGGCAAACAACTACATTCCCATTACCGGGCACCTTAGCAGTGTCAGATCCTTATTTAAAAAAGCTCAGCCACCTTTTGATTAAACCATGTTTTATTATTCCTAATATTAGATGTAGATACACAAGTCAACAAACATTATTTCTCGATTTGTAATGAAAATGCTCCACAGCACACTGACATCGTGTGGAAGGGTCTGGTATTACAGACACGTACCTGAAAATGGACAGCAGTTATACTTTTTGCAATAAGTTGCATTAGTAACAGTAGTAGTAAGAGTAACAACAGTAGCAATAATGTAATAACAGCAATTAATAATAGTAGTGATATCAACAACTCTGAGTTACAGAGGAAGGGACAGACATTTGTCAAAAGTAAATGAGAAATGAAGGTATAGGCAGACAGGCTTATCAAATGCTGCAAGACAAATACAAGCTCCCAGCAGACAGCAAACGTCCTGCCTTCTTCTTCCAAAAAAAAAAAAAAAAAAAAAAAAAAAAAGGGAAGCTCAAAATGTCACCAGTCTGTGTTCACTTCAATACAAGTGAAAGATGATCTTCCTCATCGGTCACCTTTAATACGCTCCGAACTTAAAAACCCTCTCTGACATCTATAATACAGACTTTCCGCGTTCTGGTCAAAGCACAATGTTTAAAAAGATGCCGCACAAAAAAACGTGGTCTCGCGGCCTGTGGAGGATCGTGTCCACGGGACCGGGCCACCGGGGTCAAGGGTCGGAGGACAGTACGCGCGTGAGCCTCCGTGTCAAGTATGAGAAAACTTTTTGCGTCACGTGACCAATTTGGCCAAAACTAATTTGAATCGTTCACATTCAAATGAGCTGATAAGAAAATACACCGTGTGACCTTTGAACCCAAAGTACCTTCGCCTTCCGGGGGGGGGGCTCCTCCGTACGCGACCCCGCTGCTGCCACACCGCAGCTTCGACGGGGGGGGGTGGGGGGAGCTCTGCCGCCACCCACGGCCGGTTTTCTGGGGAAGGGGAGGGTGGGGTGGGGGGGTGCGGGGGCAGTGGTTCTGATCCAGTTTGCTCCGGGCCCAGTCAGGCAGCTGCGCGCACATTCGTTTGGGAGTGGAGAGTTAAGGCCAACCAGTATATATATAAAAAAAACAAAACAAAAAAACAACTACAACCAAATCCGGGTTTTCAGTCAGCCGTTTGGGTTTTCGCGACATTTCCTGCAGACCGATGGGCCCCCCCTTTTGCGAGCCAGCGTTACCCTTATTTTGAAACGTAACAATTCACAATTCATTTGCTTACACCTTTGAGGACGTCCATAACCGCTATCCAGGAAGTTCTTGCTGTGTTTTGGCAGTTAGAAAAAGGCAAATTAACACTACACCAGCACTAATAGAAAATCTGCACTACTGCCTACAGTCTCACAAACTAACGGACTAGAAATTCTTGTGCTGACAACTATCGATTGCCGCCGTCGCCGGGGGCGCGGGACCGCTCTCCGACCCTCGGCCGACCTCGCGTGTTTGGGGTGCACGGGTGCGGAGGAGAGCGGACGGCAACGGTGAGCCGCGCGCGCGAAGGAACGGAGCCGCGCGAGCGCCGGAGCCGCGGACGGTCCCTGCGGGCCTCGCGCCCGTGACCACCCCCCCCCCCGCCCCCCAGCGCAGGGCGCCTCTTCACCAGCGTGTTTAGGCAGTTGTTTTGAAATGGAGGGTGGGTTCTTTGTGTCTGTAGTGGGCTCAGATTTGCCTCTGTCCAAGCGCCTTCTTTACTGAACATTCAACCTCACTTCACCCGTAATGAGACCTGTCAGTTGTCCATCTGTCCTGCTCGCGTCCCTGTGGTCTGCAGCCACAGATAATGTGCTTTTATTTTTGCTTCTAAAAAAAACCCACAAACCGGCCCCCCGCGCCTTCACACCTTCAGGGAGGGGACAGGAAAAGACGTATGAGGAGACCGAAACTACTCGTGGTAACGCCAAGCCTGCATGTCAGAAAAACCAAAAGCAAAGAAGAGCTCAGTTTCTGAAACCATCCCAGTGAGACCGTTCTGTCTGACTTCTGCTCGCACTGAAAAGCAGCGATCGTCTGGCCACGTTTGATCAAGAGTAACATAAACGTGCAAACTCCACAGCACCACACACACGCGCACGCACACACTCACTAGAAAACTAATCCTTCTCTGCTTTTTTTTCCCAATTTTTACAGAAGTCAAAAATCAAGCAGAAAAGACCACTCAATGGAATATTCAAATACAGGCAAATTTAGATCAAATAAAAAATAAAACCACTTATTAAATATATATATATATGTATATATATCATTTACTCAATGAAACTTGTGATCGCTTACTGCACACGGCTAAAATTGAATGAGCTTTATTTTTGCAAAACACCTCATAAACTGTAAATCCTAAAAAAGGGGAAAAAAAAATTAAATTAAATTAAAAGAAAATACATACAGGGGCAAGCCCAACATTCTCCACTAGTTAAACCAATTTTTTTCTCTCCACGACATTAATCAAGATTCTCTAAAAAAAAATCAATGATTTATCAAACCAGCAAAAGCAAAAGATAAATAACAGCAATGATAATAACAGCAATAATGTTGATCAGGTTAATAACATCAATATTGAGAACAGAAATAGAGACTGATGCCATCTTGAAAACAGGGGATTTAAATCCAAGTGCACCACAGGGGAAAGCCTTCATCCGTGGTTTGGTGGACTGGAGCTGAACCGGACCTGGAACTGTGCTAATGCTAACCACTCCAGCTACTGACAGACTAAGGAGCCCTGCAGGTCGGCAGGGCTCCTGAATGGATGAGCGTTTGAGTGACTGGTGCCTCTAAAGATGGCGTGCGAATGGGGTGAATGGAAAAGCAAATGACACTTAAAACTGGCGAAGGAGAGAGAGAGAGAGAGAGAGAGAAAGTTCTCTGTAAGCCACAAACGAGCTGTTGACAAATTCCTTGGGGCCTGCAGGATGTTTGTGTGACCTGGTTGTACTTTCCTTCCTGCCTGCTTGACGTTGTTGAAATTCTGACAAACGCAGCTTCTCGCAATGGTTCGTTCTATTTCTTCTTGCCGAAGAAGCTGAACCTCTTCTCGCGATCCTTGTCTTTCCCATCTTTGTTGCGCATGGTGACGCCTCCGCCCTCGGCGGAGCTGGGAGAGATGGGAGGCATGGTCATGGCGCGGCTGAGCGCCCGGGGACCTCCCGGGGAGTCTCCTGGTCCTGATGGAACAGAGCCCAGGATGGAACGTATCCAGGAGCTCATTTCAGCCTGAAACACCACAAAAAAACAAAAAAAAAAACTTCAGTGAGCTCCAATGTTCGGCAGAGGTACAACACCCCCAGGAGCGTCTTCTCTCAGATATTGTCTCACCTCATCCTTTGCTTGGAACAGGTACTCTTTTCCATCTCCCAGCCTGCACAGATGGTTGAAGACCAGTCAGACACGAACTACCGACTCTCCTGCACCTTCTTGCCATTTGATGACAGCCTCACTTCTGCTTACCTGAGCTTGAAGACATGTTTCCTCTTCTTGTAGTCATGGGCCACCTCGCACGCGGCCTCAGCGAGGCTGATGGGCACCTCTCCGTGGTACGGAATGCCGTTGCTTGCGCTTTTCCCATCTTTATAGAAGCCGAGGCTTCCTTTTCTTAAGACACAGTAGACGTTCTGCCAGGACCTACCCGAGCAATGAAACGAAGCTCGTAACGCAATTCTGACGCAAGGGTTTTGGTCTACAGCGCCTCATCTCTCTAAGCTTTCCAAGCGCTCCGTGACAACACAAACCTGGTAGCCGCCTTCTTGCTGTGGGACTCCATCTCCTGTTTTCGACACAGCATCCCCTCCATGGTTTCCGGCTCAGATTCTGCTCCGCCCCTGTTCGGTAACGTCGCAGACGCCTCAAGGCGAGAGGAGGCCAGGCCGCTGTCCCTACCTGGGCCGTTCACCGACTCGGATTCGGAGCCCTGCGGGGTCAAGGAAGAACGTGAATTGCGGCGAGTAAGTAAAAAAAAAAAAAAAAAAAGAAGAAAAACCGGCTGGCTGGATGGATGCGAGTGAGCAGAGCAGCAGCCGATCACAGCCAAACATGAAAAGCCATTATGACGCTTGCTTTGAGGTAAGAGCAGAGCCTGAGTGCAAAGTGGACACCCTGTAATCACGCTGATATCACACAGGGCCATTACAGTTACTTGCATGTCTCAGGCATATATTTAGAGTAACTACATACTGGAAAGAAGGATGTTTAAAAATAAAAAAACACTACGTGCCAAAGAAGCCTGTTACCAGGTTTGTACGAAGGCCTGTTTATAGATAAGGCTTTAATGGTGCGAAAGGCAGCTACAGTTTAAGCCTCTTTGTTTAATGACCTTTATCCTCAGGTTTTAACATATATTTGTTTTAAATGAAGAACAAATACGAAAATATTACAGAGCACTTCAGCAAGCGTTTCTATTTCTCCCGCTAATGCCGGTTTTTCTACACTGAGCTGTTAAATTACCATCATATTACAAACACGCTAATCACAGCAGGTGTAGACAAACTGAGGAGGAGACTAATACAATGGACTTTCTACGAACAGTTACAGCGTCACGGTCACATGTACAGTCAACTCTAGTCCTGGTCAATACCAGCACAGATACACCAGTAAAATGATCCATGAATCATGAATCTGCAGTGTCATTTTGAAGAGCAATGCCACAGAAAAACAAACCGGGGTGGATAAATGAAAATAAAGCGATGGTTTGCATCCGTCACACGGAACAAAGGTGCCTCGGCAGAAAAAAAAAAAGGCACTGCTGATGACCAGGAGCTGAGCGGAGGAGAGGGGGGGAACTACAGATCTGACCAAAGCTTGGTACTCACACGCTCCAGTTGTTTGGGCCTACACACACGCTTAGGATCTGATTTCTTTCCCAATGACAACGATAGCGATAACGACTGCTGGTGGAAACGCAATAAGAGATGTTGAACAGATCACACAAAAACTTCTAAACCACTAAATGGGTCATATTTCCAAAACGTTTTCCACATGTTCATAGAGTCGTCTCAGTACTGTCGTCAGTATGTGTGATGACAAATATTCAAAAGTAAGGTATATAAAGAAATTTGCTCCCTGTCTTTGAATGTCATTTAACATCAGCTGCAGACCTATTTCTCACAGCTGAACAACTTTCACTAGAACTGAACATTAGAAAGGGTCTCCTTCATCCATATTTCACAACCATGACCTGACAGATCCTTCTTGAATTTAAAAATGCCAAATTAAACATTTTTCATTCCACATTTTGTAAGTAAGGAAAATAGCCACACATTTATTAGAATTTAATAATGGCAACCAAGGTCATGAGGAGTATATGTAGTTGATATTTTGAGTTGAATGTAACAGACAAGACACATACACAGTTATGGTATGTACAATGAGTGATAAATGTTACTCATAGGTACATTACAGGAACTTTGTCACTAATGCAATAATGGAAATAATTTTCAGGTTGCCTTCCACTCACTTTAAAGTAACTGCTGTTATTTTCATGAAATTATACAATAGCCTTGAAGTAAAAAGTATAGAATCATGATATAACTCTGAAGGCAGATGTGTGAAATGATGTAGGAAATGTGTCTCACCTGTGATGTGTCATTGTCGCTGTGCACGCCATTCACTGAGACCGACTGGTTTAGTGTGGTCTGGTCCAGACTGGTTCTGGGTTTGGGACAAAGTAAAAGCACGTTATAAAAGATGTGAAGTGCGTTTGGTGGCATATGGACAATATACCAACACCGACTACAGCTCACCTGGCTGCAGAATCATGTATGTGAGACTCTGTGATATCTACAGCTTCCTCTGCTGCGGGTGGTGTGGGGGGCCGCCGGGCTCTCTCCTCTTCCTCTCGCCTCCTCTGCAGCTCTTGCTCCTCAAGCTGAAACAGTGGAACTTAATTAATCTAACTTTCAGGTCTCATAAGAGAGTGAGGGAATAATCCCATTTTAGATCAGTACAGTCCAGTCTGTATATCACCCTCTGTACGTACTGTAGTGAGCTTTTCCAGCAGAACAAAGCGATCTTCCCAGCCTGCAGCAAGTTTTTCAAAGGCCTCGTGGCGCTTAATGAGACTTTCAACTTCATCTACATTTGCACCCAGCTCTGCTGCTCGCACCAGAGGTTCTTGGCCTGCCAACCAGGATTCTGCTACATAAGCATCACGTCCAAACTGCAACACCTCCAACACTGAGATGAAGAGGAAAAGAAATATAAGAGGATTGGTTTTACATCACAAGTCTAATACAGGGACACTTTAACAAGCTATCAACCCAGGCATTCCTGCATTCACATCGAGGAGACATACAAAACAAAGAGATCCCTCATGTTTTTCTTTCTTTTGACAATGAGAATGACTGTGCCCTTATTTGCGTATCACATGTTACCCTTACCAATTTGTAAGTGGTCCATCTTGTCTTGCCACTTTTTGTTGATCTTGTCTCTCTTCTCCTGGAGTTGTGTTAGTTTCTCTCTGATCTGCAAATCAGCAATATAAAAAGAGACATTAAGTAGACCTTTATCATAAAACTCTTACATAAATAATAGTAATTTGTAGTACCTCATCAGATGCATAGTGATTATTGTTGAGGAGAGTATTTCCCATTTCAATACAGGCAGTGAAGCTGTCTGCCCTGGTTTCAATCTCTGATTTAATGTCCTGGTGATTGGCAATGACCAATCCTGCAGAGGACACATCCCTGGAACAACAGAGAGGAGAGTGAGTTTTACACTCAGAGCAGTGTTACAATAACGCGAAAAACAAACGGAATATGTCAATCACCTGGGGCTGTCATGTGCATCAATCTGCAGGTTGACACCATCCATCCAGAGCATGAGGTCACGCACCATGTTGAAGAAGCGGAACTTCTCTACTGTGTCCAGCAGGAGGACCCTGCGAGTCTGACCAGCTTCCAGTAGACCCTCCCAGGCAGAAGTCACAGCATGTTCACTCCTGTGAATGTCATCCGCTTTCTCCCCAGCATACGCCTTCTGAAGGCGGGCTGCATCGTCCTGAACCTGGTTTACCTAAATCATGAGGTAGAGGGAATGTTCAGCATCTACTCGTATGTGACTTTCTCATCTCAACATGCTTTTATTAACAACTGGCTCACCTGTCCACTCAGGGCCTGAATGTCATTTTCAAATGTGTTATGCTGCCTGTGTAGATGCTGAACAGTGTTCAGGTCACGACCAAGGTCAGAAGGTAGCCCCTCCCTCTTCTCTTTAATACGCCCCAGCACCTCCATGGCATCTTGGTGGAAGCGGTGTAGCTCATATGAAGCTGCCAGCATCTGCGTGCGTGTGTCGATCAGCTCGAGTAGGTCAGCCCAAGCCTCGTTCAAGCCGTCTTTCCACTCAGCAACACTGGCATTCTCAGGATGGCCTGACTCAATCAAGTCATCTGCCAGTGCATTAACACCATCTACCCGCTCCTGGCCAATGGTGCTGGTGTCACGGGCAAACTCCCGGAACTTGTCCCTCAGCATCTTCACATAAGAAGAAAATGATTTACCAGAAAGTTGGCTAAATTTCAGATTTAGGGTTTCCAAAACGTGTGACTGAGGAGGGATGACTTACAGTCACGTGTTCGTAGTCTTGTCCTAGTTCATGTGAACCGGCAACCACTTCTCTCTCAGCGATCCACTGTTCCAGGTCATCCACTTCCCGTTTCAGTTGAGTTAGTCGCAGCCTCTCATGAAGCCGCCCACGGCGCTCCTCAGCAAGATCCTTCAATCCAGCATACAGTTTATCCACCTGTGCTTGCCGTAAGGTGATTCGCTCACTGTTAACATAAAGAGTGACAGTTGAGTTGGTCTCTGTTTACACTATTTAATGAATGAACTCACACATAAAATGTAATGTATGCTCTCACCTTTCTGGGTGTTCACCATTGACCATGAGACGGCTGCTGTTGGCTAACTGATGAATTGTTTGGGCGTAGTCTTCCAGTGCTTGTTCCAGGCTCTGGTGCTTCTTGACCATCACTAGAGCACTTTGTTCATCCTATGAGGCAAAAAACACTTGGGTTTGATCACAACACACTGCTATACCCCGAGATCACAAAGCATGAATGATCACCACGAAAAAAAAGATTGTATGTTGTATATTTTCCATCGTACCTTGGCTTTTTCATCAGACATCATATGCAGTTCCTGCTCTCCCATCCAAGCTTCTGCTTCTGCTGCATCAGCATAGAACTGCTGTGCACGATTGGCCTCTATTAGACGGGTGTGACGCTTGTCTGTTTCTGCGATCAGCTGGTTCCAGAGGTCCTGGAGTTCACAGAGACGCTCCTCCTGAACCGACTGTCTTTCACCATCTACCTGACTCTGGGTCTTACTTCGTCTATGAATATCATCGATGCGAGGCTGGTGACCCTGGATCTCTTTCTGCAAAGTCTAATTCAGAAACAAAGGACGACTCTTTTATATCTTTCTTTTTAAGTCTATATACAGACTATGTGGTCAACAATTACTAAGAAATCTATTTCAACTAACACACCGTAACATTTTGAAGCTGATAAAAATGCTCTTCAAAACAGCAAACACTACCGTACCTGATTCTTTTTGATCAACAGCTGGACAGTAGGGAGGTCTTTTCCATGGTCTGTGGAGGTTGCCAGAGGCATCCTCTCTTTCACCCAAAGCTGAAAGGAAAACAGAATAATGAATAATGTGTGAAAATTTAGCTGAAAGGTAGCTCAGAGAAAAGCTAATAACTTGTATTCTATCTACATGCAATGAGAGTCAAGCGGGTAATGCGACTCACAATTTCATCTTCAAGGTCTCGGTTAAACTGATGTGCTTCTTTAGAGGCCAGTAGTTGCTGTCTCCTCATATTGAGAGGCTCTTGGAGGTTGGAGAATGTATCAGTAACACGCCTTTGCTGGCCATCAACCTCAGTGAGTCCAGCATCTTCCTGCGACAGGGCCAGAGCCTGGGACTGGAGAGACTGTACTTCCTTCTCTCTTACCTCCATCTGGTGCTCCAACATCTACACAGGAAAACCAAAAAAAACTGTCTGTAAAAATAACATCTGCCAGTCAAACTAAACAGATTTCACCACATCTATATAGCTCAGACAAATCAATTCACACATCATTGAAAATATTTTGCAGATGAATTTAAAAAAAATGTATAACACTTAAAATCAGGTGCATTTGTACATGACTAATCACTGTATTGTTTGCACAGTGGGACCTACCTGGTGCTTCTTAAGCAGAATGTTGACACTGGTCAAATCTTTTCCATAGTCGTCACTTTGCAGTTGACCTTCAAGGTTTTTCAACCAGACATCCAAAGCGGAGCAGCTCTGTGTAAAGAGCTCTGCTCGGTTAGCGTCAAACAAGCACTGGGCTTTGGTCTGGGTGGTCCCCTCCAGCTCTTCCCACTGGCGCTGTAGGTCCTGCAGGGTCTGCTCTACCACCGGCTTCAGCTCAGGCTTCTCCGCCACCAGGGCCTGTCCCTCCTGTTAGAGGCACAGGAGAGGTGAACAAAACTAAACAGTAATTGATGTTTGTTGCCAAGGTCAACCCTGGATAACTGTGCCCATTATGATTGATGTTTCATAACAGACAAAAATTTGTCAATGAAAGTGGCCATACTTTATCTATTTTGTCCAGCCAGTCCTTGTTGGAGGCCAGTTCTGCCATGAAAGCCTGATGTTTCTGCCATTTGCTATGGAGATTTCTGGCCTCATCATATGACATGTCCTGTGCTGTCAGCATCTTTTCATTTATCCACAGTGTGAGCTACGGAAAATAAAAAATCATCCTTATGTGCTTATCAAAGATTTACATAAAAAGATATCTTTTATATATAATTTAACTAAAGAAATTTTACCTCCTGTCCATCTTGTAGGAAGTGTTGAAGTTCACGGTTATCCTTGAGCTTGGTGAGCAACTCATTTGCTGCCTGTCTATTTTTACGATGCCTACAGAAAGTCATTACAAATGGGTGAGCCACTCTCAACGGGCAAATGTAAAAAACACATGATTACACGTTCTAACATTTTTTTCTCATGTTTATGGTTATTATGATCTAACCTTTCCTGGATGGAATCAACTTTTTCCTGGATCTTGTCAGAGTTTGCATTAGAGTCATTAATGAGACGCCGTCCAGATTCCACAACTCCAGTTATCTTCTCCTCACTGGCTTCTGTGGTTGTGAGGAAATCTTCATGCTTCTTTATAGCCTCCTCTGCTCCCTGAAGGCTGGTGGGCATCTCTGTGTGGGATAGCACATACTCCTGCACAGAAAATAGGAAAAGGGAAGGTTAACCCACCTTACACACAGCTATATAATACCAAGTATTTCTTCAAAATTAAATTCAATAAAATACTGAATTTGACCCATAGTCAACTCAAAGTTTTTAGTAAAGGTTTGCAGCTGTTTGTTTCTTTCCAAAAAGCCATATTTATCCAGAACAAAGCTGAATTCCACAAGTATTTTGCTAACCTGGCTGTTGAGGAACGTCTCGGCCTGCTTTGCATCTCTCAAGAAGGTCTGGAAGTCAAAGGCCTGAGCCAAAAGACTATGGCGATTCTCCCACATGCGCCGTAGCTCATGCCAGCCAGTATCTAGGGCCTGGAGTCTCTGGGCCAAGAACATGTGTTGAGCATCTGTCTGACCTTGCGTCACCTCCTCACCAACTGCTCGCATCTTTTCATAGTCCTCCTTATAGTTATCCACCTCATTCTTTATACTCTCATGCTGGGCAAGCAAACTTTCAGCCTCAGGAAGAGAGGTAGGAATATCTTCTGAAGCCACTGCTGTCTGGGTGCGAGACAACCAGGTTTGGAAATCATCCAAATCTCTAAGGAAGCCCTGCAGCTTGCTGGCTTCTCCCAGTGACTCCTCACGCCGTTTCATGGTATCGTTCAAGTCCTCCCACACTTCTTGAATCTCTGTCAGGCGGCCCTGGATCTCTCCAGCCTGATCTGGATGTTCCTTAGCCAGCTTTCCCGCCTCTGTTCTTAAGTCATCCAATTTGCCCTAAAGGAAGCGCAAATGATGATTGAACATAAAAAATATGAGAAAGAACCTCAGACTAAAAAAAATAAATAAACACATTAATTTTAACATGCTGCATGTTACTAGCTCTTCATACCTGAATGGCCTCCAGGTCCCTCTCCATCCCAGTGAGTTTGCGCTGTAGTGCCATTACTCCAGCCAGGTCATTACCCAGGCCTTGAGTGGATTCAATCACCTTGGTCTTTTCCCTCATCCAAGTTTGGATCTCATTACACTCCAGGTGGTAGTTCTGGATGTTAAGGGCAGATTCTAGGTCTTGTTTCTTTTGACCAGCAAGTTGCTCAAACTCCTTCCATCTGGAAAATCAAAGCAAGTATTTTTTATAAATACTAGCAAAACTCCCTGCGGAGTACAAATATATTTATGAGTTCCAGTAGGCTTTATAGGTTTGTTCTGACCTGTTGTTCAGTTGGTCTCGTGTCTGATGGATTTGGTCTTTGTTACAGTTGTCTGAACTCAGCAGCTGCTCAGCCACTTGATTCACATCAATGACACGAGCACCTAGGTTATTCATCTCAGGTTCCAGAGTCTCAAATCTGCAGCCATAAATAATAGATCAGCATCAGTTTAATCTTTTGTGATTAGATGTTTCAGGTGACAATAAAGCTCCAATTATATGAAGACAGGAATAAACAACATTAATTAATCACCAAAGTGCATTTTCTTTTGAACATTTAAACCTTGTATGACTTCATTTCTTGCACCCAGACTAACCTTTGTTGCACCACTTCCAAGTCCTCCAGTTTGGTTGGGATCTCCATGCCATGCAACCATTGCTCCTTTTCCTCTACCCAGAGCAGACAAGCACCAGCTTCACTAAACATGCGGTAGAGTGCCAGTGCACCCTCAAGTGCTTGACGCCGTGCTGTAGACAGAGACTCCAGTTCTTCATAGCGTTGCTCAATAGCAGGCAAACGTCCATCCACCTGCAGGCAGGATAAATGATAATTTAATATGACAAACAGAGTGACATCATGGAAGAAGTAATAAAAAGAGAATGCATACCTCAGGGAAGTGCACATAGGCCTGCGGCAATGCTTGAGCCTGCTCATGTAGTGAGTCAATGAGAGGGTGGTGGCTTTTGATTTCCTCCTCTATCTCTCTTTGTTTGCGAGCCAATGTTTGGGTGGAGAACTCATCATGACCCACCTCCTGACTAGACACCTGTCTAAATGTCTCCAAGATCCATGCTTCCATGTCATTGGCATCTGTTTGGAATTGGTGCAGAGCCACTGATTCCTTAAGGCTCTGCTCTCTCAGCTTGGTTGTCTAGGTAACAAAGAAGAAAATACATTTGGGAAATGTCACTTTCATATTTAAAGTATATTAAAATATAGGAAATAGAAATTGACCCACTTCTTCAAGATGACTCCACTGCCCACGGATATCTTCAATTCTTTCTCTGACCTCTGGGGCTCCAAAGTGTCCCTCATTAATCAAAGCTTCTCCAGCAGAAATGCTGTTACTAAGAGGGCCATAGCGAGCTGCCATCTCATCCCTGAAAGCTTCATGTTTACTGAGAAGGTGAAGGGCAGATGTGAGGTCACGACCGCAGTCTCCACTGGCCAGGATCTGCTCCTGTTCGCGGATCCAAGCTGCTTCCTCTCCGAGATCCCACATGAATTGCCAGAGGCGGCGTGAATCTTCTAGCTGCTCTCTACGTTTTACAGCAAGCTGGCCAAGTTCCTCATAAGCCTGACCCAGTAGGTCAACCTTCTCACTAACTAATCCAGGCTCACATGGTTTGTAGGCTGATGATTTCAAGACACAAATGTATGGCATCATATACTTCACCTCAACAGGGCCAATGAAAGTTACGTAAAAAAAGCTATAAATGACTCACCCTGTTCATAAGAAATGAAGCGCTGTGCAGCACCCTGTACTGCCTTGATCCTCTCTGCCTGGGCTGAAATATCAGCCTCCACCAGAGTGTGCTTCTGCAGCAGGTCTAACACATCGTGCAGATGTTTGCCACTGTCTGGAGACTGCAAACGACTCTGAAACAGAAGAAGACTCCAGTAGAATACTTTCGGCATTCAACAAGCCATTTACATTAGCTTTATGTTATTTCCATCAGCAAATATTTTCCAAACTCTTGGCAATAAAATTGAATAACTAATACCACAATTTCAACATTCAGTATCATGAGTACATTACCCTAAATAAAGGCAATAACTTTCATTAAATGCCTGCAGGCAGAAAATTTATTCTAATCCACCACAGGCAGAAAACGAAATGATAAGAGAGCAGACTGTAAACACACATTATCATTTTGAACCTGTAACTTAAAAGAACACAACCTAAAAAATAATGAATATCACAGTTTGTTTGGTTAAGAAAGCCAAATTAATCTAATAAAGCAAATTCATAGTTTAAATGTCATTCAAACTAAGAAACAGCTGGCCATATGCTTTGTGTAATCAAGAGCAGTACCTTCATATCTCCCATCCAGTCCATAATGTAACGCATCTCTTGAAACAGTCTCTGCAGATCACGGTGAGCATTCAGCCGCTCTCTTCGTGCAGCTAGGAGCTCTTTCAGGTACTCCCACAGGCGAAGAACATTATCCCTTCTTGCAAGTATGCGCCTTACATCATGGTAGCTCTCTGCTTCAAGCTCTCTTGCAACAGCTTGTACAGCAGCCACACGCTCCCAATATGCCCCAATATCGGTCTCGATCGCCTCATGTTTACGTGTGGCTGCTTCCACTGCTCCCAAATTAGTTCCAAAGTTGTCCTGGCAACAAGAAAATTCAGCAAATCATTATATTCTGGTAATAGTCACAACAAATATTTACCTATGAAGTCTAAAATCTGTATTTCTGTTACCTGGGAGACCAGCCTTTGGTTCTCGCTCAGCCATGTCTCCCTCATAGCTGCCTTGCGGTCAAAACGTGCAGCGAGCATTTCCAGTTTCTCCTGACGAATCAGCTCATTTCTTAGTGCCAGCTCTCGCTCATGCTCTGCCTTTTCCAGTCTCTCCCAGGCCTGACAGGGGAATACAAAAATGTTGATAATGCGATGCAGCTACAGTATAACAACTTTATAGCGGGATGACAGATTGCAGTGGTCAAAAAAAGTGAGCATCACACTTAGCAGCAGTTTCTTACATGGGAAATGAATGCTTTGACATTACCTTATTGATGTCAGAGATGAGTTTGCCCTCTTTTGGCATGTAGACTTTCTGATTGTTTGCTCTCATTTTGCTCTGAATAGTAAAGAGGAGAACTTCCAAATTTCCTTTCTCTGTAAATCTGTAGATGCACAATGTTTAGTTCAAAATATTGTTTCCTAATAATCTTACATATTTGGACATGGGCTGGGTAATTGACAGCTTGGCTTACTCACTTGGGAGGTTTTTCCACAGTCCTGTAGGAGTTGAAAGCCTGGAGCTGGTTCTGCACTGCACTCAGAGAGTTAGCAAGTTGCCGGTCATTCAGGGTCACTATGGTTTGTTCAATCCACTGAAGCAGCTCTGATGCCAGGGTTTCGTATTTCTCTATCAACTGATCTGCCTCAATAGCATAGTCCAGCACCTGCATAATGGTGGGATGTAATTTAATGTAACTTGTAACGATGATGGGTATGAATATTAATACACAAACACAGATCCAACCTTGCCGATTCTTTTGCCCTCCACTGCCAGGGCCTTCATCTTGGAGAAGTAATGGTAGTAGGTCGCCACGTAAGTAATGATGGATTTTTCATCAGGCTGATCAACATTAACATCTGGCGGAAAAAAAGGATAATATTAAATTGCACATATAACCCAGCAGTCTTTTCATTGACACCTGCATAAGCAAGAAAATTGCATTTTTGGACATTTTCACACTTTTTTTTAAAGGTGTCAAACTGTTAAGATCTTCAGAACTACTTTACTGTTGCTGACATATGATTTAGTGTTCTCAGCTACAATTAATTCCACTAATCCTCCATGCTCCTAACACCCATCAGTCTGTTGGGACAAGAGGCAGCTTAGTGCTTAGTTGGCAGCATCAGATTGTCAATGTGACTTGGACGAAAGCTTCGTGTTTTTGTTGAGCTTGTGGCCGCTCACCTTCAGGGTCGAGAAGCTTAGTAAGCCCCAGTTCTTTCTCAGCCACATTGAAAGCATTCTGGAGATTGTAGTGAGCATTGGACCTCTTCAGGTTTTCGAAGTCAATTAAGTCGGGCCTGAAAAGGTAGAGAGAGAGATAGAAGTATTGTTATTGTCAGTAGTAAATAAAGTGATAACATTTCCCACTGGGAACAATACTGGTAATTAAAAGATTTTTTTTATAGTGTACAGGAAGAAGTCATTTAAAATCCAGGAGATGCTTTCTACTCTCTGCTAACCAACCATGTTGCTTGAAATAATCCAGTGGATTTAGTCAGCGTAAATATAGGTGTAGGGATTTTTAAAGACTATTTGTGGACTCATTAAAGCACGCCACTGTTGGAATAAGGGCCACTAAAGTAAATGCAGCATCATAGATGATATGTATATTACATTGTTCAACTCTAACACCATATAATTTGGTCTTTATTATATTATGCAAAATATATGGTTATAAATTCACAGGTTCATTATAACACAGAAAATGATGGTATTATTTCCTGCAGGGTGTGCAATTGAGTGTGCAAACATGGCATTTCACAGAAAATAAGTGGGTTATTATTTCTGTGATCTAGGTCATCTCTCTCTATGCTATTTCCATATTTTAACCCTTACAGCAAACTGAAGAATGAGAGAAGAAAAAGGGACCTAAATAGAGAAGCAGTCCAAAACTTAAAATAAATATGATCCTAATTTTACTGAATAAAGTAATAAAACTTGGGTAAGTTTTGGTCATCAGATGACTCACTTCAAACTTACTTAGTCTTCGTGTCTAGTATACCATTAAGAAAGGTCCATATCATAATGTGCACCATATTAAATCAAACACAATACAGAAAGAAGTCAATGACCTGTGTTTGTGCACAATGGCATTGAACGCCAGGCCATCCCTCCAGCTGGTTGTGAAGTTGTGGATGTTGACATTGGGGTATCTGTGCCAGAACAAAAGTCATTAATCATTGACTAAACACAGCAAGAATCACAAGTAATTGCTTCAGTGTAACAGTCCAAATGATCACCAGTATCTTCAACATACTCATGCTGTGCTTAATGAGTAAGCCCTCCCTGTCTGTGTCATCTCATCTCCAACTCCTTCCTTACCCAGCAGTCTTCATTTGGCACCAAAGCAACAAGGCATCTTTAGCTGATTTTTTCTCCTTGTTGTCTTCTGTTTCCACACTGATATCTTGGATCTGTCAGCAGAGTAAAAAAAATCACTCTTACACAATTTTTTTAAAATTAATACTCTATCAGAGTATATGTTCAGTCTTTATTACTAAGTTTTTCACCACATTACAGCATAATCAAATTCTGACATGTTCAACTTTTAAGGTACCTTTTCACAGTGCAATTAAGGTGTCACTAATCTTTATTACACTTTTAGGATATAGCCTGAGGACAAAGTAGGTTTATGCATTCATGCAGACCTGGAATTCCAAAATCTACTGCAAAGCTGAAGCATTACAACCTGAAAGCGAAGGATGATGGTCCAGATGAGACCAAGGGTGAGGCGGTGATTGCCATCCACGATGTCATGTGAGCCCATGTTTTCAAGATGAACCTTTTGCTCCTTGAGAAACTGCAGAGCTTTGTCAACATTCTCCAGGCAGTGGATACGCATGCGGCCTTTGGTTGGCCTTGGCTGTGACAAAAGGAGGAGGAGAGAAAAAATAGGTTTTGATCAAATATTTTTAATTACCTAAGTGCAAACAATAAGGAGAAGTACATTTCAAAACAAGACAAGTAATTTCACGGTGAAAGAAAAAGGAAATTAAGCACATGAGTTGTACTTCCTTATGACTTGTGCAGGTTTGGGGTCATGCTGAGGACCAGGGTTATGAACAGTGTTGCAGTGTGATACTGACCAGCTGTTCTCCTGAGAGCACTTCCAGAAGGCGGATAAGCATGCGGCCATCTCGCAGGTCTGTGTACAAGTCGCCGATTCGGCAGGTTACTCGGCCTAAGTGAGAGTTCACCCATTTGGTGAAAGTCTTCTTCTGTACTGCTTCACGCTCATCTGCAAGGGACACAAAAGTAGAGGGATGTGTTTACAACAGAACGGGCTTAAATATGCTCAGAAATATATATTTGCCAGGAATACATTTCTTTAAACACAAATATGGTCAACATTTTTCATCACTGTGAGTGAAGGGTTACAGTGCTCCTTAAGCTCCATAGAGTAGTTAACTTCACAGATAAGCTACACCAATAGGCCACTGCAACGACAGCTTAAGTAAGACTTTTTTAATTTACAGACCAAAGTTTGCCATTGACTAAACCTGTGTGCTTTGTTGCTTGATTAGATGACATGGGATTCAGCAAAGAATTGTGTAGGCATTAGCATTTGGCAGTTTTTGACGTTGCTTTTGGGAACAAGACTAAAAAAAGAATCACAATAAATTAAGCTGTGGCAGCAGCTCAGACATATGGACCAGGGGAGTAAGAAGCTAATCTGTTCCACCACCTAACAAGGTGACCTCCTTTCTAGGACACCACAGCTCTCTGCCTTCTGAAAACACAATTCAGGCATTTTACTTGATACAAAGGACCTAACAACACCCACATAAAGTGACATTAATGCTTACAGGAAACAAAAAAACAGGTTAAACAACATGTAGTGTACAATGAAATGCAATAGTGCTGAAGACAAATGTCCACCCCTTTGATTTAAATAATAAAAAACATTCAGGACTCTAATGAATAATCATCATAAAATGCAATTACTATTACATTAATATGCAAACTTTATGAATAAAATAATGTTACATGCAAGTATATCATTCACCACAGACTGTTGTGTAACTAACTGTCAACCACAAAAGTGAAATTTACAAACTTCAGATGTGATGAAATCCAGCACCTTTACATTGACCTGTTGTAAACTGAAAGCACTAGTTACATTCAATAAGCCTTGAACATACGCATGATACTTTCTAGAAGCAAACTTGAAGAAATGTGATTGACTCAACAGTCACGGACTACCGATGATGTCTCAGCCTCATCCTGCAATTCTTTTTCTGCACGTTTTTGCGCAATTCACATACATTTAAAAAAATAACTTCAGCACAGCTCAGGCAAACAATGTTGTCAGAGAAAAACATGTAAAATAACACGTCGTCAAAGATAAAGGAGAACTGGTTACAAAGGCGAACACTGTGACTTAAGGCAAGTCAGTGAACGGGAACCAAAGTAGACAAGTACATCTCTGCTATCACAAAATCCCGAATATCTTGTCAAACAAAATATGCAAATATTTTGCTAGGGAGTTAAACTCCAAGATCTCAGAAACAATAGCACTATGCTTTTACCTTCGGATAACTACTACATCCCTTTTGTTTCAATGATCGTTATCTAAAGTCATTTCAAAATTCAGTTTTTACTTATGCAATATCTCTAAAACAATACAATAAGTATCGAAACTAACTAAAGACAACTTTATGACACAGTAAAGCTGATATGGATCACTGTCCTGGTTTTGCTAGAGTAGAGGGGGCTGCATTCTTCTTCATGCTGCACAGTCATGTTGTGACAAAACCCTTCACCGAAGGAAGGGGTGGGCAGTGGTTCTAAAGCAGAAAGGCTGCTACCATGCCATACTGTTGTTCAGCAGATAATGACAAGGCTACTGCACAAAAACAGATGATAGCCAACCACAGACATCAGTGTGAGGTGTTTGCAAAGTATGGCAGACAAACACCATCCTGTCATCAGGTGAGCCTGCTGCGGAACAGCACCGCAGCTGCTTCTTCCATCAATCAGGCTTTTATTATTATTAGTTAATTGGGAAATACAAAAGATTTTTGCCTCTTTTTTTTAATGATGAGAACGCGGCCCACCACCCCCTTCCGTGATTCATCTTCTGAGATATCTGAAATTGTATGTCGTGCAATTCCTGCAGCATTTTTTAAACAGTGTTTTACAATGACACAACAGACAAAAGATAAGAGGAGATAAACACAAGCCTTTAAAAAGCATACCCCTCTACCACTCATCTCAGACATAAAGGAAAAAATGTCATACAAAAAGGATTTTCCCACAGCAACCGTATAATATGAGTCACTCTAAAGAGCAGCTGTCTGACTCCTAACTGCAGAGGCAAAGTCACAAAGGCCAGTTACCTTTAATTCAAGCTCAAACTAAATATTGTTTGTTCCTTATTGTTAAAATGTTATTTGAAATTGTCAAGGGCCCATGATTTTTTTTCCTGCTCCGTTATTGTCTAGCAGTGCCTGATGGGAACAAGTCAAACTCAATGCCACTTCTACAGTTTCTCAGATGTGTATCAGAGTTCCAGTCTATATTATGGGTGCTGGGACCTCAGCCCATTGCTGCTTCATTGTTTAACCCCCAAACAAACTTGCAGACCGTTGATAACAATGATTACCTGTAGCTAATCTGAACAAATATGCTGCCAGATTTAATCCTGTCTGTGTGGTGCATGGTGGCTAGGAGCCGTCTATGTTTGGTGTTAAATGGAGACACGAACTGACCCATGAAGGAAAAAAACACCGCATCGCACACTTAAAACAGATTATGTAGAAACCACAATGACAATGCCACTACATGAGCCTTCACTGACAAGTTGACCATCTCCGTTTCCACCTGTCTTCAAATGTGTAAGACATATGAATCATTAAGTAATGCAAACTATTTCATTCTGTTTTGTATCCAGCCAAGGTCGTGACTTGATTGGTCTGGATGGAGAGAAACGCCCTTGACTCTGTATACTTTACATCCTGGCCCTCACCCACTATGAGCTTTAGTAACAAGCGCCTCTGGTCACTCTGTCCTCAGAAAGAATGAGTAAACTACTTCCATCAATCTGTCTGCTTTAATCTGCTTTAATGACCTTCTTTTGGACATTCCTCACACAGCCAAGATTATGGTATTGCGCCAAAGAGTGCAGAGAAAGCTCATCGGTGGAAGTTAACTCAGTTCTTATCTCTCAATCAGCTGAATGAAGAATGATTTGCCAAGTCTAAAAGTTGTTTTTGAATGAAAGTTTGAATGAGACTAAATTAAGTGCGGTGAATTTAAGTCACGACAAAATTCACAGCAGGCTTGTGTAATGATTAAGAAATGTACCAAGAAAGAGTTTGGTATTCCTAGCAACGTATTCTGATGTCTGCAGAACATCACAAAGGACATGATTTATATGTTACTGCAAGATGTCTTAACTGTTCAGAATAGAAATATTTTTTAACAAGTGGCTACTTTTGCTTGTCAGTGGGCACACGAGCAAACATGCTCAAGGTATTTTCTGCAAAAAATAAAGATCATTATAAACACAAGGGATGCTCATGAAAAATAAACAAAACCAGACTAGGTGTGGTTCTGTCACTTTTGAATTCAATACTGATAATATTTACATACAAAATACAGTTTCATATCTTGAAGGTTGTTTAGTCAGGGTACATATACACATAAAAACAGAATTATTCAAATGAATAGTTCATGTAAATTAGTAAAAAAAAAAATATATATATATATATATAAATACACAAATATTTTGTTGAAATATATAATTTTTGCAGAACATTTAGTTCTACAAATAGAAACAGAAAAGGTGTGACTGTGAAGAAACTCAGAGGCAAACTGATACAGGAAGGAACTGGTAAGCCACTTGGTTTCAAAAGTGTCCAACCCAGTTAACAACATCTAGCCCACTTTTAATTTACTCCTTTGGACATTAGATCACTGCTGACTGTGGCAGATATTAAAGCATATTAGATATTACAAAATGATGTAATGTATGTCCCTAACAGAAAGATGACACCTGCAGATGCCCACGTTTGCATCTCTCTTACTGCAAAAGCAGGACTGCCCTTCTGCTGGTTACGACTGGTGTAGTTAAACGTCTCCTTACTACATGTGGCATAATTTATTTTTACACTTTACAGTTTGTGGTTTAGAGGAAAGCAAGGCTCTGTGTTTTAACATGTTTTATTGACTATAGTCGTCATATGCCCTGCGTAACTGCAGCGGAGGTACTGAACCCTGCCTCCATGTCATGCACCTCTGTACCATCTGCAGCTGGGCCTGATAATGGGGAAGAGATGTGGGGGATGGGTGGCAGCCAAGGCCAATCCCACGTGAAAGTCAGAAATAGGAACCCTCAGCCATAACATCTGGAACCAAAAAGGTAGTAAAGGTCAACAATAGGATAATTGTCCTACAGCCTCTGAAATCACACTTGGTCGTTGCTCTTCTGAACTGTTAATATTCTCAGACCAGTGCAAACAAAACAAACATTTGGAGTCTACTTGATTGTACGTATGGGGAACTCACACCAAGGTAATATGAACCTTAGTTCAACCCGAAGGCTGGATTGTCTTGCTTAGAGTGTTATAATATTAAGTTACAGTGCTAAACTCATAGTGTTCCAACAACCCTGAAAACTGACCTAAAACATAACAGATTTCTATTACCGTATAATTTAAAACATTTAAATTCAAAGGAAATGGGCAAGAAAACTTGCTTTGATGTGTTCCTTCTAGATATCACATTTAACATTTCATAAAAATGGATTTATCTGGTAGCGGAGTCGATGACTAGAGCAATATGAACTTTCACACACAATGTCACTATTGCACAAAAAACATTGTGACTTTGCGTAATACAATACTGTGCAATACTGCGCTTTAGAAAGCCGCAGATACCACACATACCAGGGCGCAATTGTTGTAAATTCAAAAAGCCTTGGATAAAAAACCTTGGCGTCATGGTGGTTTACTCTTAAACATTAATCAATCCTTTCACCAGTTAAATGATTCGTCACTGAATCATTAACAGGTTGCATGATTCATCATCCAAACTATTGAATAAAAAATATATAAATACTACAAATAGCAGCAGCCCCTACATCTGTCAATAGACAGTTCAACGGTAGAGAGATGGTTCACCTTTCCCATCTTTAATCAAAACCACGTGGCACAGTATTTCATTACCACCACCTCCCATGGTCGCAGTTATTCAGTTACTCGACTTACTGTTTACCAGGTATAGTCGGGCTCAGGCTGTTCTCATGGCTGCTGTGGCATGTAAAGTTCAGTCAGTGTACATTTTTGGCATATCAGAAATCCTTAAAAAAAACTTTTAATCTTGATAAGTAAATCATGTCAGCTTAACACAAACACGACATGTAATTAGAAGTGTATGTGCGCTATTTGGGGGAGGCTTTCATTATCTGCGGTTGTGTGACGGTGGAAATGTGTGTGTTCACATCATCCACTTCATCATCTTGCACAGTATCGGAGAGGGAGTAACTCACAGAATGAGCCTCAAGGGCAGTCGAACTGGAAATTCAAGTGGGTGTTTCCAAGATCTACTTGCGTGTCTGAGTAAGTGCACATGCGAATGTATTTACAGTGACTTCATTCAGAGATGTTCAATGTGCCTTTCAATAAAAGTATAAAATATTGTTCTCATTTCTGTCATCTCTATACAAGGAAACAGATAGGGTTATCTCACCATTATGTGGAGGGATGAATGTAAAAAAAAAAAAAAGTCACGGGAAGTTCGGTGACTCTAAAAGCTACAGTTGAAGGTATTTCAACATTCTTTGTTCTTCAGTTTAAATGATAGTATCTCTTTTGTGGATCTTGTCTTCAGCCAAGCGTACAGATGTTTTCATTGTGTGCGTGAAACAACTTCTTTCAGCAGACAACTCTTTACCTTGGCAGCAGTGACTGTGCCGTTTAAAACTGGAGGTAAAACTCTGTGGGTCTGGAACAAGAATGTCAAACATGCGAAGACGGTGAAACACAAGAACTATGACAACCCAGAGAGGGAGGTGACCGGATCTTCATCGCTCGTTTTATAGACGCTCTGCTAGTAGCAAGAATAATTACACAACTATTACCTGTACATACTGTTTGGGGGACTTCACTGTCCTAACAAGCTTTAACCAGAGACAGAGACGTGCATTGTAATAAGATAAGAGAGGACAGGTGGCCTACTGATCAGGAGCCAGACCGTTTGCCTGCTTTAGATCTGAACTGGAGCTGCACTTCCCATGGATCTCGTTGAATATTTGCATTACTAGAAAATAGTGTCTTTTACCCTTTTACTGCTTTAAGTAAAATCCTATACAAACCAAAGCAAATTCAATCAGAAACACTGAGTAGCTGAGTAGTACACAGTGTGTGTGTATTGTAAACTATTTTCAAGTCAACTTGGGAATGGTTTAGTTGTTAGGTTTTAACAGTTACACAACCCTACTTTGGATTTTAGTTTAACTGGGTCTGTACCTCTGCTTACCTGCCAGTTAAAGATGAATGAACAATACCTGAATTAACCCCATAAAACTATATCAACACATCAGTGTAATTCTTACCTTGCAGCTGTTTAAACCGTCCTTCCAGGATATTAGCATATTGCAACTGATTAACAAATGCTGCTGGGGACAAACTGGGCTCTCTGTCCCTGTGGTCCCAGTCCATGGACATTTTTCAAAAAAAAAAAAAAAAAAAGGCTCCAAAATATTCCTCTCAGATGTCGAATGAATGGGAGATCTCCTGCATAGCACAGATGATGCAGCCCTTCCCACTGAAATATACCCACGGAGGTTTCCCACCGACAAAAGTTAGGTGCACCCAAAATTCTTTCTCCTTCGTTTTCAAATTCCACCAGCTGGAAACTGTTGCAGCTTTTCCTCATCTACAATGTCTCACCTTGTCCAGTAAAAGCACAGCACAGAGCTCGAGGGCTGAGGAGGCTTTTTCAGAGAACCATCTGAGACTAAACTGAAAAGAAGAAAAAAAAAAAAAAAAAACGGTCTCCTGTTTCACCTCCTACCGTGAAGAATTTCACCACATGTGAAGCTCCAGAGAAAAGTGAAAGCTTTTGCTTGTGTCCTGTAGTGGCTCCAGCAGAAGGAATCCTGCCCAGTGCTTCCCTCCAAACTCTGAACCAGCACTTGTTAGACAGGAGCACAGCAGACAAACTAACTGGCTAAAGGCAGATAGCTGTGTAAACAAAGCTCTCTGTGGCTACTGAAAACTGGGCACTTTGCATAAGGTGTGTTTAAGGGAGGGGCATAAAGGAAGACTATGGTGGAAGGAGGAGGGGAGGAAGGAGGTGTAGAGGTGGACTAAACCATTAGAGTTCCTTACTCATTGTAGCTTGAGGCGGATTATTCGACGCCTCTGTAATTCCATAAGGCACTGGGGTGTGGCCTAAGCCATGAAGGTATAACCAGAAAGTCAAACTGAATACTTTTACTGCATCTTACTCTGTGGTTTTGTTATTTCTGATTAAAATTTTTAAGAGAACGGATGATCTAACTTCTCTGGGTTCTGAAGTGTGACGTTAAGACAGGAAGGAAGTTGATGGAACTGTCTCAGCAATACAGACCTACCCTGCCTAAACAACCTTCAAGATATGAAACTGTATTAAAAAAATATGAACTCCACTGTGCATGCCCTACTGCATGAAACACGCACGCACATGCACACCCACCCACACACGCCCAAATGTACACGCTGCTGTTTCTTAGTAATTTTGAAAAGTATATTTTTCAGAGTAAATGACTTGCAAATACTGGAGTAGCATAATAACATTTTCTGCCATCATTCAATATAAACCACTAGATAAAGTAGTCTCCTGATACTTTTATATCCAAGTTGAAATTAATACAAAGAAAATGACAAATATGTTACAACTTTTTTTAAAATTGTTCTTAAAACTAGTCAACAGTCAGGTATGTTACAGATGCACTAAACGTGCATGAAAAATAATTACACATGTCTGTAACCACAGAGGGCACAAAGGTCACAGCCCCTCTTCCCGGCACAAGGCTTTGTGCTTTTCAGCACACTGTGTTAAAAAAAAGTCAGGACGCTTTAGATCTGTGTTTGTCCTTAAGAACAGGGAGCATCTGGATGGGTCTCGTTACAGAAACCAACCCCCCCCAGGCCTGCTTTGACTGGTTGTTCATGGAAGGGGACTGGACTAATGAGATCTGAAGGGAACACACTTCCGTCTGAGGAAAAGTAATCATGTTTGAAACATGCAGAGAGAAAAGAGAGATAAAACTGCAAAATATGGCCAGTAAAGGCCATTTAGAATCCCAATGGGCATATATAAATCCTTGAGATGCCATTGATTTTTCTCAGCTGGCCTGTGTGTGTACAAGTAGGGTGTTTTTCTGAAAGGTAAAACAAATTTGAAGTGTGTGTTATTAAAGCGAAGCAATTGTGTTAATAGAATGAAGCAGGTGGACAGAGCTGCCGTTAAAGCTGCAGCGGAATAAACAGGATGGAAGAGTGTAAGAAAAAGGACATGTGGTCATATTACAGTTATACAGTGGAGTGTTACGGCGGAGAATGTTACTTTCAGGAACACTGTGAGAACAGAAGATGAATAGCAGGTAGCAGCTTACATGACACGAATCTCTTGACATTTAGCGGTAGGTTGTAAAAGGTGGGCAAGAACTGCACTTGAGGGAAAATAGCTGCTTGAGCGTGTCAAAGAATGTGCTCATCAAGTCCACACTTGTCAAGATGGAGATGGCTGCACTGGTATTCAGATGAAAAGGTGAACACACACACACACACAGACACACACAGACACACACCATAATTATGTAACAACAGCAAGAGGTAGAATATATTTAAACCCTGTGCAGTAGAAATCCAGATACAATCAAGGTGCAAAGTGTGTTTCTGTTGGCATGACCAAATGAGTTGCCAGTATTTGTCAGTGAAATTAGGGGTCATGCTGACTTCACGTGAATACAACGGTATTCAAAGTTGCAGAGGATGTGGTTTTAGCAGCACTTGTGTGCACATGCATGTGTCTCCGTCAGTGCCTGGCTGTCTGTTGCTCCCCTCTGCTGGGACCTCCACAAAACTGCAACTTGTCCAGAAAATGTAATCAGATATTAAATATGTAAAGCAGAAGACTCTTAGAGGTACCACAACAGTTACAAATCTGTCAGATCTTTCATCCAGTTTGTTTAGTTGGAGCACACAGGACAGGAAGGCCAGACAGGCACGAGCTTCCTTTGTTCAGAACAATGTTACAACTGCCATAAATTATCTCGGCCATTCTAGGCTCCTATTTCAGCTCGAATGTAAAGTGTGTCACATTGTTCTGAAGAAAAAGTTCACACCTCATACTTCTCCTGCCGGTTACCTGCCGGTGTCCTCCTTTTCTGATCTCATAAAAATAAAATGATGCCTTCTGGGAAAGTCAAAAGGTTTTGCTCAGTCTGCAGCACAACTGGGTTAGTGCAATGTGCTGGTACTCTGTCTTTTTTTTTCTTTTCTTTTCTTAAAACACATTTAAATGTCAGTAATAAGTAACTATAAAGCTGTATGGCATGCATTGTATTCAAGACAGGACTGTTATTTATTGGAGTCTAGCCCAAGTGAGATGACCAGGGTTGCGTTGTTGTGATGCTGCTGCACTCAAGGTGCCGGAATCAAAGCCTACCTGCAAGAGCCTTGATGCGCGAGCGCTCAAAGAGACGAGCTGAACTGTTCTCATTATCCCAGTCGGTCTCTGCTGCCAGGTCCCAGCGGTTGTTGATGTCATTATACTGCTGCTGGATCTCCAAGCTGTCGAAGTCTGTGGGTGAAATGGTGCTCATGGTGTCCGAGCAGGGGGGGAGCACATTCAACCTACAGCGTGGACACAAAACAAAGGACTCTGTCAGGACGTACCAAGAAGAAACTTCATTTGAAAAGCAGTTTTGAGATTTTCAGTTAAGGGTAATTTTTTAAAAAAAAATTCTACTACATTATACAGTATATGTAATATATGAGAAATATGAAACTAACCATCAGCATAAACATCCTAAACACTATCCGTCTCCAATCAGACAGATTCTCTTCATAGTATTGTACATTATCATCTAAGGAGGGGTCCTACATGGAGATTAAACCCCCAACACACAGATCCACCCAACTGGGGGGCCATTTGTATAATAGCATTGAACAGATTAATAGACAATGTTGAGTGCTTGGTTTGCTAATACTTGAAGGGTTATCTATTGTGTTTAGTAGTAATGGTTTCTTTACATGAAGACACAATGACAGAGGGTACAGTAGTAGAAAATTGCTGGAAAATGTTATTAATTTTCACCACTCAAGTTCAATTAATGAGGTGGAATTATGAAACTGTGTATGTTGCCCTCCCACCCACCCACCCACATATAACATCTACAAGAGATCACATCAAGAATTATGCAGCACTGCAGGAAGGAAGGAGTAGATTCCTGGGAACAAATGAGGTGGTACTCCGAAGGAGATTAAGTAGGCCAGTTAAGTGACACATCACAAAAGAAAGAGCCAATGCATATAGACTGTGTTCCTTTCCCTTTGAGGTTTGAATAGAGCTCTTGAAGTGGTCCTAAACTCAGCCTCAAAACAAACACTGACACATGACTGAGTCTTTGCACTGAAAGTGCCTAATTTTGAAAAAAAAAAAAAGAAAAGAAAAAAAAGTTCAACTGTCAAACATCCTTTTGAGGCAACTTGTGCATAAAAGCATTAAAAACTAGTCGGTCCCCAGACAGTATCTTCAGATGTGTGGGGCAGTTTGTGCCTCTGCCATGCTGCTATGGTTCTTTCCCCGTTAGCATAAACCCACATTTAAACAGCCTTATTAGTTTTGCCTGCTGACTACGACACAGTTATCATTATCCCCGCTAAATGATTCTAAAGCTTTCTAATGTGAGCACAAGCCTTCGAACCTAATGGACCCAGCTTGTTTCCTGCAACACAGGAGCAGCTGTCTTTCTACCACCGCAATGAAACTCAACACACTCTTCATGTAAACCCCGGTATTGTTCAGTCACATGGGCTGCAACCACACAAAAAAATAAAACAAAACCTTTGCAAATCCTATTAGTAACAGATTTAGAAGTCACTGGGAATAGAAACTAAATGCAGGGATTAGAGAGGAAGGCAGGGAACCTATCCACACTACCCCCTGACATGCTATCTCCACCGTCATTGGCACCCCAGTGAACCCCAGTATGTGTGAGTTAGAGTGTGTGTTTGTGTGTGTGTATGTGTGTGTGTGTGTATGTGTCTGTCTTGTATTGAACACCAGCTAAGAGGGACCATCACATGCGGCAGACCATTTTGTGAAGGTGCTTGGAAACATGTCTAAGGTGTCCAAAACACATTTTTTTAAACAACAGAAATGACAGAACCAATAGGCAAAGAACAAGAGATGGATAATCCAGGTCAACACTGTACTCAATGCTGTTGTTTATATGAGGAGATAGGAGTGGGGGCTGGAGATGTGAGACAGCAGTGAGGTCACAAGTGTCTGTCTGCAGCAAATGGAGGGCAATCCTCCCCCTGTTCTGGGTGGGCAGAAGCCTGGTTCAATATCTACGCTAATCACTTCTCAGTGGATCAGACGGCAATCCTCTGACCTACTACAATACAACCAATACTTCCACAACACACACACACACACACAACAATGGAACAAACATCACACTTACATGATAAATTAACCCACAACATACCAGCTATGAACAATTTTTCAACACAAGCAGAATCAATAAGATAATCAAAAACTGTATCAACTATTTTAATGTGACAATTTCACCGACTTTGGTGTTCAATGTTTTGAGTGGCTGGCCCAAAAGCCGCTTAAATGCAACTTCTAACAAAAGCAAAGATGCATATGAAGGCAGCCAGACAGACAGATGTGCCACCAAAACAGGACATTAAAGAGATTTGATGGAAGCAAATCCCCACTAGGCCTAATCCAAAAACACACAAAAGACAGTGATGTAAAGTCTGGTAAAGAATCAGCCACGTACACTTTATCATCACTTCAAGAATCCTTACAAGTTCAAGCAAAACTAAAATTAATACTGAGAATTAATATTTATGTAGAAATGTCATTTGCAATTATGTTACTTTGCTCAAAAATATGGAAGTGGGTTATACCGAGTTAGAAGTCTTGTTTAGAAGAATAGTGCTTCTGTAAAGTGACAGATTTAAAGTGGGGCACAAAGACTTGCCTCCAGGATAAACCCCAGCCTCAGAATGGGCAGACACATCAGCAGACTGACAGTGTTAGGAAAGCAGGCCAGAGCCAGCAGTCTCTTTGTCAACCCTCCTCCCCACGCAGGCCCGCCTCCCTCTGCCCAGCTGGTCCATTTGTCACTGTGTCCAATAATGAGGGGGGATGAAAAGAGAAATAGAGCCACTATCAGTCACCCGCGGGAAATTAGGCCTCTGTGCATCAGCCAGCTACACTCCCATGGTGCACCAGGGGACCAAGGTGAGCCCAGACAACCACTCCCTGGGATGCAAAACAATGGGCTGCACGTCCTGTTATAAAGATCTTAACTACATGCAGCAGACATGTATTTTACTACAAATATATCTATAATTCTAAAGCAGCAAATTGTGCCACGCTCCTGCTGCCCGGGACGGAGCTGCCTGCAATATTCCGATGAGCCCACATGGTGGGGAAGCAGCCTCCGGCGCACAAAGCTGGCTCCGACTAACTGGCCCCTACAATGGAGGAGTCAGCAGAGAGCAGAGGCCAGCCGCTCCGGTCTTTCCTGTCTGCAGACGAGAGGCAGCCAGAGGCATATATGCATCAGAGGCCCATCCACGGGCTGCTAATCCGGCCATGAATGCCTCGATGAATAGGACAGCACAAGTCCTTTGTTGACGTGTAGCATCACATTCATCAAACCTCACCTAGACAGCAGGACCTCCGTGTTGACTATATTTACTGAGGGCCTGTGCTCCGGCTGAGTAAACAACATGATAAACATAATAATTCAGCGATAATTTCCTGTCTAGTGTTGTAAAGATCTATGTTCGAAGCAAACCACTGATTTGAAGCGCAGATTAAGTCACCAAAACAGGATAAATATCATGCTGATAAGCTAAATAACATTTGCTGTCACAAATGGTTCATACAGTGATTACATATTACCTACAGAGATGATTTACTGTACTATTAACTATACCCAATATGCAGCTCCATTTAACATCAAACTGAGGCACTACTACACCCAAATGCGTAGGAAGAAGAGAGCTAAGCCAACAGGGAGGCCACAGTCATGCAGGCTTCAGGCTGAGTTTAGTTTAGCCTCTTCTGTTGAGTGCTGGTTAGGCGGATGTCACGGTGCCAGATCTGCCAGACACCCACACGAAAACATCAGAGGCATGCAGACCAGGCTAATTCACCATTAGGCAGTAAACTAACTAATTATTCATTAGTACTTTATAATGTCCATCAAAATTGCTTAGATTGTCAACACGCCGAAACGGGTGTTCGTTTTAAAGCCTTTCCTCAGCCCACAGGATTGTTAAATTGCCACTGAAACACCCCTGTTTTACTTTACATTAACGGCTTTCACACATTTTACAAGTGCATTTTACAGGATTTCTGCCTCCACATCAAACATCTGCCCAAGTCAATATGAGAGAGCTTTAATATTACTTTAATGGTGTACAGAGTTCAACACTGACGATGGGAGACTGACATTTAAAGGAGGATTTGTTGCTCTTTCTAGGTTTTCCTTCTCTGATCCTGAGCATTTAGCAGCCTACTTCGTGGTGCAGGTTCTGCTGTGCAGGTATCACGCCACACTGGAGGGATGTTGATCATTTGGAGCAATGCTGAGTGATTTGACAGCCATGGCTGTTGGATTCCGTGCAATGTGGTGTTGCCATGGTGCCAGAGATGAAGAGGAACCACATGCAGAGAATGCCGATTGTATATTTATTCAGAATGGCAGTATTGATTTAACTGACAGAAAAGCAGACAGCCACATGGGCAATGTCTTTCTTTGACTGCAGCAGTTTAGATAAGATACTGTGCATCTTCTCAAATCGAAATGCCAACAGGTAATGCCGAGAGTCAACCGAAGCTTCTAGCATCGCAGCAGACACGCCACCTGCTGACCAACTCTGATGCCAGAAAACTAACGATCAGCTTTAAAGGATGGCCAAAAATGTGCAATTTTGAAGGGTCCTGAAGCTAATGTTTTAGTTATACTCAAATATCTCTTACACTCTTGTTCGAGTGCAAAGGATATGTGAGGGTTAAATAAGTGATCATTCATGTGGCTATTAATATAAATTGGAAGATTAACAGCATATGAGCTTACAAAATGTCATTTAATCAGCTTTTACATGACACAGTAATTATAGGGATAACAAAAGAGAAAAAATAACTAAATGTAGAGTAAAGGACTGCACACATGCACGCAGAACTGACGTGTTAAACAAGCGTATGCTGGGTTCGTGCTATGGTTCACTGCAACACAATCAAAGTGTGAATGACAGGAACTGAAAAAAAAAGCTTGTTCAAGAGGGATTTTGAGAATCAGCACTATGGGGGGCCCACATTCACAGACCCGCTCCATTGTTGAGCGCTGTTCATCTCGCCAGCCAGCGGCCATCTCTCATTCATCTCACATCACGACCCCGTGTCCCGTCAAAGCCGCTGTGCACAGCATCTGAGGCCAGCAACACTGGAACAGGATTTTATTCCACCTTTTTTTTTTGAGGATGTGGGCACACTGTTTATCCTGGGAACCCTGTGGTTGCACATGGATCACCACATACACATACCTAGCTGTAAAACGGGGGCAAATAAAAGGACTGTGGATGGGTAGTACGGCATCTTGATGCACACATCAGATAGTGTTAGTTAATGTCATCATGATTAGGCCCAATTCTGCCTGCAGACAGTGCTCCATTAACATCATTTCAACACAGTCAACAACGTTTTAAATGCTGCCCCCTGGTGGTGCAGCTCTGCTCAGGTTTTCCCACAAATGATTTCATTAACTGTTCCTGGGAACCTTCATAAAATTGTGGCATTATGTTTATGGATGAAGACAATTCTATCCACAATATAAGGGGAATTTGTAATTATGAGTATGGTGAACACACCGAACCTGAAAACCCACATTATTACCTATACATAAATTTCCTAACAGTGTTTTTAATTCTAAATACATGTTAAATCTATCTTCCATATGGATGTATGGCCACTAAATGATGGGCGAGGTGTTGGAGGAGGAGGAAAAGTGGCATCTTGGATATAACATAATGTTCAGCCTCTATTTTCGACACCATCTGCCATTTGGCAGCAATTTGTTACATTCAGATTGTAATCGATGTGTCTCTGTGTGGATTCCACTGAAAATCCTGAGATTAATTTTAATGGAAACAAGTCACCCACCAGTGTTCGCCATCGTGTAAATGTCACCGTTTCCACTCAACGTAGGGGGATTTATTTGCAAAAAAAAAGTCACAGAAAACTATAAAACCTGAACAGCAAATGGATGCCAGCCAAAATAGTGTTAAATGCCCTGTTTTGCATTTCCCCTGGGAATTAAAACCGTCCCATCTCATCTCCCCACACCAGCATGTTCTCTCCATCAATCCTGCAGCTTAATTTAAACTTTTTAGCCCGAGATTCTTTTGGGTTCTGCACGCATTTGACCCGAGATCTCAACCTTTCCAGCGACTAGAGCGGCGAAAACACGCAATGGTCGCGAAGAGGAGAAAGCGGGACCCATTCGGGCGCCGTGCACTGTAATCCATTTTCATTCATTTGGCTCCACGGCTTTGGTGGTGCATAAAACACGGCTCTACACGTGCACGCATGTCGTCCAGGAAACCAGATCACACTTTAAATCACGACGAGGTGACCGCTTGGACCAGGAGGAGGAGGAGGAGGAGGAGGAGGGGGGTAACCTGATGCGTCCAGGCGGCCCCATCACAACACAAACACGGCGTCCACCGCAGACTCCGGCGGCCCCGGCCGAGCTTTGCGACCGCGGCCTCGGCGGACACACACGCACGCACGCACACATCAGGGCAGATGTGTGCGAGGCTCCACAGACACGATGCTCTCACGCCGATCCCGAAACAAAGGCGACGGCGAGACGCGACCGACGCTCTCCCCGGGAGATCAGCCGCAGCACCGGGGGGGCTTTTTTAAAAAAAAAAAACACCCCCCTCTTTCTCCCACCTCTTACGGTTCGCCCCGATGTGCGTCGATTTAATTCAAAAAAAAAAAAAAACCTGAATCAGAAGCCACCAAACAGGCGCTTGTGAAGCTAGCCGCGCTAGCTGCGGTCACCTGGACAACGCGGAGCCTCGTGAGCCGGCTGGAGGAACAAACCCACGAAAACAGGCGCTCACCTCCCTTTTGTCTTCGGTCACACCGCCGCTGGGTGCTCTGCTGCCGCCCCCCGAAAAGGTTTCCCCCCCTACACACCACCTTCGCCGGAGTCAGCCGGACTGGTGAACGTGGTGGAAGGACGGGTAAAAAAGACCCCCCCCAAAAAAAAATAAGAGGTCCCCCAGGTGACACAGTTAGCGATTTTTCAGCTCAGCCCCGCATCTTCGGAATGGGAGGGGGGGCGGTGGGGGGGTGTGTGTGGGGGGGGGGGCGTAGGTACGGAGACCCGGAGGAGCCGCCGGCGTGGTCGCGTCTACGGCCCTCGGCGGCGGAAGCGGCAGCGGCGGCGGCGTCGTCGAGGAGAGCCCCGGCGTGGAGGCGAGGTAGGAGACGGGGTATCCGGCGGCGGCTTCTCCTCCTCCCGCGGCCGAGCATCCGTGGAGCCGTCTGTACGTCGCTCACTCCCCCGCTGCCTCTGCCCCCCGTTCAGAGAGAGAGAGACACAGAGAGAGAGAGAGAGAGAGAGAGAGAGAGAAAAAAGTGGCCGCGTGCGTGGTGGTGGGGGCGCGAGCACGCGCGTGGGTGGGTGTGCATGTGTGGGTGGGCGCTGACCCCCCCCCGTGGTCACGTGGGCAACTGTGTTGGAGTATGTGGAGTGGAGGAGAAGAGCTGGTGCTGTCCCTGGTGCTAAAAGCAGCCCCCCACGCTCTCCCCCCAGTCGGTCAGGTGGGCTTCGCCTTCGCCCTGGAGATCCCGCAAGCTGTCCCTCCTCCTCCTCCTCCTCCTCGGGGGGGTCGGGGGGGGGGGTGAAGTTGGCCGTCGGACGCTCGCGCGGTTCAGATAAGCGAGGAGCCACCTGCACCCATGCATATTTAAACGTGGCAGGGCCGCGGACGGGAGAAGCTTCCCGGCGCTTCTGGGTGCTGCAGAACACCGCCTTCATTAAGGGAATCCAGGATAATTATCTAACCCCCCCCCCGCCACCAACACCACCACCACCACCACCCTCAACCCCCCCCAACATCGAATGCACGTCGCTCACATTCGCCGGCCTCCATAAAGGGCCCTGTGTGCCCCATATTTATCCTGCCTCCGGTTCTCCTCTCACACCCCCGACGTGCCGAAGCCGAACACCCACTCACTGCACAAGATAAGCGCTCCACCCCCCCCCCCCCCACCCCCCCACCGCGCATCCGAACGCCGGCCGACACTTCGTCGAACTCGTTGGGTTTTTAAGGAAGCGGCTAAAGCGAGACTCTTGGAGAGCGCAGCCGTCATGAATAAAGCAGCGATGAGCAGTGTGTGGAGGGAGCTCAATTCACAGCCCCCCACCCCCCCCCCCCCCTCCTCGCAGCACCTCGCCCGTGCACCCGAATACCCAGACAATGTGTCTGGGTTCCTTCGAGAAAGCCCTGCGTTCTTTTCAACACCCCTATCCCACTATTCTGAATAATTGCTGAGACGCCGCGGCACCTGGTCGGATGTCCACTTCCAGGCCTGGGTTATTCATGAAGCCTCCCAACATCACACAACCTGTCATCCAGCGGCTTCTCGCCTCTTCTTCCCCTTCTAGCTCTGATTTAATGATGTTTTCAGCATTCGCGAAGGTGCCCATTTGTGTGGGGCCTGTAAATAACCACCCCGCTGTCGAGCGGAGCTCTAAATCTTCCCGTCTGCCCGTCTGTCGTCGGAGGGAGCGCGCCACGTTCCGAGGTTCGCGCGACGCGCGGGCGCATGGGCGTAGCCGGGCCGACAAAAGTGGCGGTGGCGAGGCCTACAGGAGGTGGCGGGGAGGGCTCGGGCTGTTTGGGGAAAACAGCACACCATTCATTAGGGGCACTTAGTGGAAATGAAAAGCCTCTGATGTGTGTGTGTGTGTGTGTGTGTGTGTGTGTGGGGGGGGGGGGGGGGGCTCCGTGAGTTCGCATCTGTTACGTGAATGTTCTGAAAGCATCGGAAGCTTTGTGGATGTCTTTGGGATTCAGGATGACAACGCCAGCATGCGTGTGTGTGGGTGTGTGTGTGTGTGTGTGGGTGTGTGTGGGTGTGTGTGTTTATCTCAACATGGATCTATAAACAGTTGACACACTATATCGAACGCGTTCTTTTTTTTTTTTGAAGCGTGGCTGTACAAAATCAGGGTGTGTGTCAGCAGTCAAAGAACACACAACCTGTTTACGCCCCCGGCCCCAGTCCCAGTCCCAGCCCCCCTTTTCCAACCGCCCACCCACCCGTGAGCAGACCCACACCCCAGCAGAGAGCTCATCCACAATCCACCGTGACAAAGGGAAAGAGCTGAGCGCAGGATATAAGGCCTCCCCTGGCTGCCAGGGTGGGTCCGGCACTGTGTTTTCTGCAGAGGGCAGCAGTTTGAGCTAAACCCCCCCCCTTTCTGTCTGCTCACTATAGACGGGACCCCGGCTGGGTGGGGTCGACATCGGTTTGCGGGCGGCAGCCGGGGTGGAGTTCAGGAGGGAGGGGTGGGCATCGCTGGCGGTAGGCAGTCGGGTAGGCCGGAGCTCTGGGTGATATTTTTCAACCTTGAAGCTGAATCCCATGACCCAGGAGGGTGGGTGGGGGGTGGGTGGGGGGGTCATGGGTGGTGCCCTCCAGGTGAAGTGTTAGCCGACCTTCTGTTGGGCCACTCGCCATTAAACCTAGCTTGCCCGGAATTGTAGAAAAGTCCAACCTGATCCACCCTTCCCATCACATCTTCCTCAAAGTCCACCATCGTTGTCGGGGGGGGTGTGTGTGATGAGGATCCGAAGGGACAGGTCTGGGGCGGGGTGGGGGGGGTGGGGGCACCCGTCGTGACTCAGGATTATGGCGCCGCTTTAAGCCACGCTTTTCATCTGGGTTTCTGGTGGATTTTGACCACCTGGTCCCAGATCCAGCGGGCCGTGGTCCGCCCAGCGTGACCCACTAAAAGATATTTCTGTGCCCTCCACACTCGTCGGAGTCCTCTCCCCGGAGTCGCCGGGCTATTTCTGCCGCGGTTCTTGCTCGTCCTCCATCCCCGCTGTTCATCTTCTTAATACCCCCTAAACTAGTTGCTGGAGGTCACCCTGCTGTTCCAGTTTTTAAATTATATAATACATCGACAGAATGAAACCAGGACACACAGGAGCTGTGGTGCCACTCGTGTGCAACGTGACTCAGTGAGCCCACAGGATGAGGTGCATCTGTGGAGGGATGCGGGTGGATTGGGGGGGGGGTCATATCACCATACAGTGTCTTGATGTGTGGCTCAGATCAACAGATGGGGAGTTATTTTAAGTCATGTGGCCCTCTTTCAACCTCAAATGAATCAGAAATATGCAAAACAGATCTGAAAATCAGACAGGGACCAGGGTGTTGGGAACGCATTTGAGCACACTGTGGGAACCATTGTGCTGATACTGGTAAAGGACTAATCGATTCAATATTGTTGCACTTCAGGGCAGATCCATCAGTGACTGTCTGGAATTGGGGAGCTGGGAGTGCTGGAAATATGCAGCTGCAGCTCCCTCTAGTGGCACACGATGGGACTGTTTATAACTTCCAAATTCCATTGTAGAAAAGAGAAATACTTATTCATACTCATCTTTTTAAGAAAAGGAATTAAAATTAAAAGCGATAAAGTTAGCCAAAACGTAGCTTGACAAACTCCTGGCTGAAGGAGAAACAAAATCTATATCCCAGTAGTGTTGTGACTCATCTTTTGCTATTTATGGAGTGTTGTCTCTTATTTTTTCTCGGTTATACTTTTACTCTTTGTGACTATTTTTGTGACTATATGCTTCCAGAAGTTGTGGAGGTGGCTCCCAAACTAGTGGAATAAAGCTCACTTGTAAAAAAAAAAAAGAAAAAAGAAAGATGTAAGTGATTTGAAATAGTACGGCCTTGCACCACTGTAGGACGCACGGACAATTTTCGTTTGAAGAATCTGAGATTTATACGCAACAAGCGAGTACAGAGAAAGCTCAGGGAAGACCTCTGGAGACCTGTGTGCTGAGTTTATTTGCTTTCTAGGTGTGCTTGAAAGGCACCCTTGAACCGCCCACGGTGCAGTCAAACAGACCACATGTGACCTCTGAATGGTTCATGCTTTAGATTTCAGATGTGTGGAGAAAATACGGCCCCTCAAAACTCAAGAGAGCACATGCACGACTGGTTGACATCTATTTTTAATTAAATTCCTCCTGTCTTTGGTTTGCAAAATACATGACAACAGATGTCAAAAACCTCTCCTGGAAATAGGCTAAATCACCAAATATTCCCATTTATCCATCACTAAGTGCATGATCTCTTATTCTGGCTTCAAGTCCACTTTGGTGTACACGTCAAATTATACAAAAACATCACGCTTTCTCATATTTTACATCAACAAAAAGGACAGGAAACGTCCCTACAGGAGCATCAAACTGTACAACAACGCAAAGTCAACAATGCAAAGAAAAATAAAAACAAAATTCAAACAATATCGACGCAGAGGTTATGATGAAAAAAAAAGAGGAGTACATTGGGAATGTAGGGGGGAAATACCATAAGATGGACAAATATGTAATGGGCTGAAATAGGAAACTCAAGACACAAGAGATTCAAATCAAGAGTCAAGGTCAGTTCAACAGGGACGTCACTGCGGAAAGAACACAGAAATACACCATTTCAACAGAACAAATGTTAAAAATAATTACAAAAATGTTAAACAGTCAAAGTTATTTCTCCTTCTACTTCTTTAAATGTATGCGGGGAAGTGGGAGAGGCGCGGGTGGCGATATGTTTTATGTTCTATACTTGATACGAGCCAGTGAGCTATGATTTGGCTCCTGATGAGAAGTCGTGTCGACACTCAGACCTTATTTGTGCTGTCAGATTGAAGTGTGTGCACAGCATGACGTCTCACATACTGTCAATACGGATGAAGGCAGCGGCGCACGGAGGTTATCGAGTTCTTGGGCGGACACATATGTTGTGCCTGCGTGTGGGTACAAAGCCATGCTTGCAGAAGCACTTGTATGAGCCGGCGGTGTTCACGCAGCGGGAGTTCTTGCAGGGGCTGACGCGAACCCCTGGCTCTGCGCACTCGTCGATGTCTGGGGGAGAATTAAAAAAAAAAAGACGAAAAAGCACAAATGAATCTTTAAAGATCTGCTAAAATGCAAGCGCAAAGGTGCTAACAACAGCGAAAACCCACAAGTGAATAATTTAGTGAAAGTGGGTACGGACCTATGCAGCGGGTGCGGGAGTGGTCCAGCCTAAAACCTGTGTTACATTCACACATGGTGCCCAGATATGAGCGAACGCAGCGGCCGTTCGCACAGCTGCATTCATCGGAATCTTCCTCTGAACTGTCCCCTGCAGGGGGAGAGAGAAGTCAGAGGCAGAAATTCTATAATTGCCATAAAAGAGACGCCCTGACCTCGGCGAAGGCTTACGGGCCCGATGATAATGGATGATAATGGTGCGTGTGGTTTTACCTGGGTTGTAGTTGGCAAAAACCGCCAGGAAATCCTGTTCCCCGTCCGATTCGGTCTCCAGGTGCATCTGACACAGGCGGGTGAACATGTCTGAAGGCGAGAGGTCTCGTTAGGTCCAGCGGGGGGGGCGCAGGGAGAGCGTCTCCGGCCTGCTCACCTGAGTGTCGGGGCGGGCAGGTGTTGCACTCGGGCCCCCAGCCGCGGCCGTAGTGGCAGCAGCACTGCGAGTAGGTCACCACCATGTCGTTCTTGGGCTGGCTGCAGATCAGACCCTCGTCCACGTGGAGGAAGCACACGTCCTTGTGAGCGGCGGTGCGATCTGCGAGAATAAAGGCGGGGATAAATGCCACTTAAGACTCCACGGCACTTTATTTTCAGAGACGTCAGGCCAAGCAGAGCGCCTCAACTCTGGAGGATTCATCCTCATCAGGCTGAAGACCTACACAGCTGTAAAACTCACCGTGTATATTTGCCTTTGGTATGCAAAGGAAGACAAAAGAAGGAGACTAACTAAGGCTGTATGTAGGTTGTAAGCTCCTCTGGTCACAGTTCATGCAGGTTCATACGCTTAAGAGCGCTTAATTGCTCAATTTGCAGCAAACAAAAAGCACTCTAACCAATAAAGGAGCTACATGTGTCTGCAAGTATGAATTTAAATCCTGGTTTATACACCTTTGTGTCACAGAATCTGCTGAAGTTACAACAAGCATATGATTTTGAGCATTAAAAGTGAAAGTGTGTGACAAACCTCCTGTATGTGTATGTATAAGGTATATTTATATTTATGCTGACAGATGTCAATCACATGTCCTTTGTGCTCAGCCTGTAACACCAGTAGCTTAAAATGGAGACAATGGTTTGCAATCACATGAACTGTGTTCAAGTTACTGAGTATGATACATGCAAAAACAACATTATAATAAAAACAGTTCTTTCCTGTCTTGTCATTTCCTCCAGTATTACTCGGATATTGTGTGCAAACATGCATATGTGCGTAGGATCTGTCCATGAATGGGTTTAAAAATGGTGGGCCAGGTCAGGCCATATGGGAGGGGGAGGGGGGGTTACAAGGAGCAAGATGCAGATGTCGACGTAAGCCAAAAAAAAAAAAAAAAAAAAAAAAACCTAACCGGACCGGAATCGGCCCGCTCCAGCTGATTTTACCCACCGTCGTAGACGCACTGTTTCAGCGCTGCACTGAAGGTGAGGGGAGGGTCGCAAAAACAGTGAAAGGAGCCGGGTGTGTTCTCACACCTCCCATTCTTACAGTACGAGGGGTCCTGGCACTCATTCACATCTGCAAAGGGCACCACAGACACTGGTTACAGTAGGAACATGTGGTCAGGGACAGCTCTGACTGCAGGTGGTGGACACAATAATTCTGGTGCATCGCAACATACGGCACAGCTGTCAAACTGCAATGGAGGATTTTTCTGATTGTGCACTGTGAAAACAGTCCGCGTGTTTGCATTGACACTACCATAACTGAAGTCTCGGGGGCTATTGTGTCCACCCCTTGCACGTCCTGTTTCCTTTCTGTCAGATACAGCATGCAAGGTGGTATCTGGACTTGATCTGGAATGCTGCACCTGATCTCTAGTTACCACGAAACGCCACGGATGTACGAGCCAGGAGGCATTTGCAGGCAGTTTGCAGAGAAAATGATGCTCCTACGTTACGTATATGGGCCGGGGTGCTCTCTGAGATGGGTGCAACATGATTTTTTTTTTACCTTTTTTTTATTTTGAAGCATTAAAAGAACCACATACAGTGCAAGTAGATCGAAATTTCAAGAGCGAGGGCCTAGAGTGGTTTCAGAAGGGCGTGTTGAGACGTAAATAGAGATGGTCCCGCTTTTCTGATCCGTTAGTATCTAAGACATGAAGATAGTCAGATCCACTCTTATGCAAGAGGCTTACAAAACAGCTGATTGATTAAACTAAAAATAGTGCATGAGTCTCCGGCTTGACTTCCAGAAGTTACAGAGGGTGACTTTAATAGCAGGCTCTGGCAATGATCTTCAAACTATCCGTCCAACCAGCGATATCCCTCCCGGGAGGCCAAGAACTCTCAAGGATAAACCAGAGCAAACATGGCAGGCTGCTGGGATGCTAAATTTATCAGGTCAAAATGAACAGCATAACTATTTTAATGGCTCGATTGTTACATTCCCGGAGCATCTGCAAAGGTCAGCGAAAAGAATCCAAGTTGTCTAAGCTGGTGCTCGTCACTGTATACAGCAGGGTCCTGACCCACTCAGAGCTGCAGGCAGTAACAGCTCCAAACAGCCAAAACCACCACGCAAAGAATACTTACCAAGGCTGCCAAAACTGCATCTCAACAGGCAAGATGGCTCTTTATTTTTTCATAGTTTTGAAGTATTAAGAGTCTATACAAAATCAGACTGAATGTAAAGTAACCCACTGCAGCTCCATGCTTAGTCTGTTTTTTTTAATAATCTGTTTAAATGCTTTAATAATTAGATAGAGTCACTTACTCAAGGACACACTGAAAGACATGCACTTGCACAGCTCGGTTTGACCTTCAGTGACCTTCGTTGGATCAGGTCAATCCCAGTCGGGCTCGTGTCTGTATCAGGTCCATTCCGAGACCCTTATCCACAATATCAGAACGCTATTTTTTTCTCCCTCTAGTTTCACACTTTTAAAGGAACAATAGTGGACCATAGTTCACAGTTAATGTTAAATATTTACCATTAAATGATCTCAAAACACCCTCAGCCACATGAAAAGTCATGAACTTGATTATGTTTTAAAGCTGCAGTGAGCGGGATGGTTTGTCAGGCCCAATAGAAGTTCACCTTCTTTGTTCACCCTGACAAAGAGGTTGTTGCTCTTATCATGTCTAGACCCCCCCTACAGGAGGGGGTTCCACCCACCAGCCTGCTCCTCGGGAGTCACGCAGCTGTTTCGGTCGGTGGCCAGCGTCCACGGCGGTGAGCAGATGCAGTAGTAGGAGCCCGGCGTGTCCACGCAGCGGCCGTTCTTGCAGTTGGCCGGGTCCTCGCACTCGTTCACGTCTGCGGAGCAGCACAGGTTCAGTCCGGGGGAGGGGGGAGGGGGGGGGGCGCTCATCCTGCCCGGCGCTCCGGACTCAGCCTCATCTCACTCACCGACTACGGTCGCCAGCACGCACTTCTTCTTGTTGCCGTCTGGGATCCACGGCTGGTTGCAGTTGCACACGAAGGAGCCTTCGGTGTTGATGCAGTAGCCGTTGGCGCACAGAGACTCGTCGTGACATTCGTTCACATCTGGGGGAGCAGAGCGAGAGAGAAGGGGAAGAGAGAGAGAGAGAGAGAGAGAGAGAGAGGGGTGGGGGTCGATTTGAACGCCCGAGCGATAACAGCGGAGCTGTTTTCCGCCGGTCCTTTCCAGAACTCACCCGTACACTCCAGCAGGTTGCTGTCGTAGTAGAAGCCGTGCTCGCAGTAGCACTCGTAGCCCGGCAGCGTGTTCTCGCAGTGACCCCTCTTGCAGATTTCCTCCGCGAACAGAGAACACTCGTCGATGTCTGCAGACCAGGAAGGAACAACGTGCTCAGGGAAATGAGGACTTCACCAGCTCCGTGTTCATGCTGTAAAAGCTCTCCCACAGAAGCATCCTTTATGATACGGTATTACAGTATTAAGGTCTTTCCAGGCTTTTACTTGAGTAGTATTTATGTGTGTTCCAGAATGATACTTGTCACACAGATGACACACACCGTGGTAGGCAGGCAGGCTGTACATGAGTCCTTCATCGTAGTAGAGGCCCAGGCCGTTCGGACACAGTGAGTGGAACTCGGCTGCGTGGAGATCAGCCAAACATCAGTAAATAAAGTGTTTTTCTCCCAAAAAAAAAAAAAAAAAAAAAGAGCTATATAATTCTTGATCTCATTTTCTGGGAATGTACCTGACTGGGAGACGGGACAGGGGTAGATCTCACAGTGGTCTCCCCATCCCACTCCGATGGAGCAGCAGCATTCCTGCTTGGTGACGTTGGTCGCCAGGACGCTGTCGCAGAACACGGTGTCGTCCAGGTTCAGGTAGCATTCCTTCTTTTCCTCCACGTACACGCGGACCGCTGCGGAGGCAAACCGCGCGGTTCAGTGGCCCGGGCCCGCGTCCGAAAAAAACCCCCGCCCTCCGTCGGCGCGGACTCACCCTCGCAGCTGCGCTTGTCCTCCGACAGGACGTAACCGTGGTTGCAGGCGCACGAGTACGAGCCCGGCCGGTTCTCGCAGGAGCCGTAGGGCTGGCAGAGGTTCCTGTCCGCGGCGCACTCGTCCACATCTGGGAAGGCAGACAAACACGCGCTGCCGTCGGTGTGCGTCACCCCCAAAACACCATCAGAAAAAAAAAAAAAAAAAAAAACGCTTTTCTTTCTTCTCTCCATTGAGCGGTGCGGAATCTTCAACAACACCGATGCAGGAGAGTCCAAAAGTATCATCATCTTCCAAAAAGCGCTCATTTAAAGATTAGATCTAGAGGCTCTAAATGCAGCTTCAGCCTCTCATGTGACTTATTTACTATAGTTGTGAGGACATTGGCAGAAGGCTGACCTTGGCATCTCCTTCCCCCCACCAACACGTAGCCCTTCTGGCACTCGCAGTGGTACGAGCCCATACTGTTGATGCAGCGGCCTCTCAGGCAGTTCGACGGCCTCTCGCACTCGTTGATATCTGGCGGAGAGCAGACGAGAATGTTGGACTCACGCCCCGGCGAGCGAAGCGCGCTACGGGTAATTGCGATCGATGCGTGCCTTCGCAGTGGCTTCCCTCCTGCGTGCGCTGGAATCCGGAGTAGCACTGGCACTGGAAGGAGCCTTCCGTGTTGATGCAGCGGCCGTTGGCGCACAACCTGAAGTCCTCGCACTCGTCGATGTCTGCTCGGGAGAGGGGGGGACGTAAACACCGGCGCCGGGGGCCGCTAAGGCGGCGCGTCGACGCCACTGACCGCTGCAGCCCTTGCTGTCCGAGGACGGGAGGAAACCCTCGTTGCACAGGCAGCGGTAGGTGCCGGGGAGGTTCTCGCAGCGGCCGTTAGGACACATGCCGGGTTTCAGACACTCGTTGATGTCTGGTGAAAAAAAGAAAAGGAGTTTATCGTAGCTCAAGGCCCTGGGTAATGTAGGCCTTTACTGGCTTATTCAACATCAATGAGTTCTCTCTCTCTCACCGTAGCAGGTGTCCCCCCGGGCCTCGTGACCAGGCAGACAGGGCACACACTCGTAGGAGCCCACCGTGTTCTCACACAGCTCGCCGGGGCACGTGTCGGAGTTCAAGCACTCATTTATGTCTGGAGTCGAGGAGAGAGGTATTCGCTGCGGTCTGTATTTGGCTTGAGGCGCGCAGCGGCGGTCCGAGAGCCCGTACCTTCGCAGACGGGGTGGCGGTGGGATTTGATCCGGAATCCGCTGTGGCATTCGCACTTGTAGGACCCGAGCAGGTTGCTGCAGCGGCCCCCGACGCCGCAGATGTCCTGTTTGGAGCACTCGTTCAGGTCTGCGCGTCAGAAAGGACAGGAGCAGTGAAGCACCTTCCACGGCTTCCGGAGAGGGGCGGGACCAGGCCGGCCGACTCACCGATGCACTTGGGCCTCCCGTGCTGCACCATGTGTTTGTAGCCTTGGCGACAGAAGCACTTGTAGCTCCCGTCCGTGTTGACGCAGTGACCTCTGCCATGGCCGCACGGTTCTGACTCACATTCATTATTGTCTGGACAACGAGAGACATTCCACTGAATTTATGGAACAATAACTCAGCCTTTAGGCCGCACAAGTATTTCCTCAGCAGTTTTATTTAGAAATCTCTTTTATGAATTCCATAAAGCCATGCCAAAATCATAATTCTCAAATCTGCTGTGATCATTAGGGTGTTTATTCACTTTCACCAAACCCTCCTGGTGCGAGCTGCTGTGTGTTTCATCATCTACGGGGATGTGGACTATAAGATCCTCTAGGATATTTATGGCTGGAGCAAAAACTAGATTCAGATCTGTTTCACAATGGTCAAACTCAAAGCAACAAAGGTTCTGAATACCACATTTTCCATGATGCAAGTTAAAAAGCACTCTCAGAACCACGCTGGTACCAAGCACTCACACCGAGTAATCGCTGTATTTAACAGCTCTAAAAATGGATAAAGCTGGAATGATGGTGGATTCTGAAGCTCAGTTTTGACTGAATTATCTCACTTCTGTCATTGGCTAATCCCTGGCTGTGATCTACCTATTGTCCTCACAGTAGCGCCTTACCCTCACAAATGTTCCTCAGTGGGTTGAGGTGGTAGCCATGGTGACAGCGACAGACGTATCCATTCGGGCTGCTTTCGCAGTCGCCATGACCACAAATGTTCCTGTTGAGTTTGCACTCATCTATGTCGGGTGCTAATGTCAGAAACAGACATTTAGTGTGGAGGAAAATGTATACAACATTGATGTAAATCAAACAATAAAATGCCCCACGTGGGAGAGGTCAGGAAATGACACGGTTCCAAGGTGGCAAGGGCTGTTTTTTAGCGTTTCTAAATATACAGCATTGTTCTTCTGGTCATTTAAACTGGGGGAAAGTTTTCCTGCATCACAGATGCTACTTTTAAATACCATCATAAACTCTAGAGTGTGAGCATCACCTCTGGGCTGGTTCATACCCAGAGTGTGCAAATCTGCCTGCAAATGGAGAAGCAAGTGTCCGCCTACGCTCAGATTACTGCTAAAAAAACTTTCCCAAAGGGGCCGGCTCGGTGTATACTTAACCTTTCTCCACGCAGCCATAAATTACATTTATTACGTGGAGAAAGTCAACGTGTCATTTTGTGAAGGACGGACCGAAAGCTCTCCACAATATCGACTCTTTGTGGGGAATGCAGAGAGCTGGCTTTTTCGAGTTCTGACGTGCAGGAAACATGAACCAGCATTTATGGTGACTCGTCACACACTTAAAGGGAAAGTTCAGCCCAGAATCAAAACAAAATAAACCTTTTTTTCCTTTAATCCATAACCTGTTTACATGTGGTGGATTATAGAGGGGGGAAAGGGGAGACCAAGAACAAAGATAGATTTAAAATAGTAAAAAGTTCTTGTCTTGTCATGATTGTCATGTGCACACTGTAAAACGATGGAAACTTTATATAAAATGGACTATGGTGTGTTTATCCCCCTCTGGCGGGATGATAGTGTAATTGCGCCCCAACATCTCTAAAGTGGGGTCCCTTTTAGAAGTTCTTAATCTGTTAATGTTGTTCATCTTGGTCAGTTTGCTTTCAATTAGTTTGTTGAGGTCATTAAAAAGAGTAAGAAACCAACGGCAGGTCTGCATCACAGCTGATAATGTGCAGAGCATACAACATATATATATACAACTGAACTGGAAGGACAGTAGGAGCTGATTTTTGTGTACACTTGCCCTTTAATTTACAGCAGATACTAGAATCAGTCTGAGGAAACTCACGCGAGACTTTTGTCTGTGTCTCGAGGGGGTCGTTGCCCGGGGTCAGCCTGATGATTGTCGGAGGTGTCGGTTTAACGACTGTGGATCCAGCAGAGAGAGAGAGAGAGAACGAATTGGACAAAGTTAAGTGTGAAATGCGGCATCACCGTCAGCACTTCGACCGCGCGTGCACTCAATTTCTCTCAAAGAGCCTCTCGCTAATCTGACCGCCAAAAAGGAGTTTACCAGGCACGCGAGGGCTGCTGGTGGTGGTGGGAGTCTGCTGGACAGGAGTGGTCGTCTCTGGGGGCTTCTTAACAGAGATAATCACATTTCAGCTACAGCAAAACAATGAAGTCCAGCCAAGAGGAAAAAAAACAAGGAGTAACGTCTCACCGGGCGCTTTATCTCTGCAGGGAAAAGAATAGAGATAACGGTTAATGAGCGAGACTTGCAGAGCAGCTTGCATCTGACTTCCAGAATTCGACGGCTCACCATCTTCGCCGACCTTGCGGGGGAAGATCATGGAGGGGAAGGCCACAAACTCTCTTCTGTCAATTACATAGTAACCTTTGCCCGCAGGACAGATCTTACTGAAGGCCGCTGAGCACCACAGGCAGAAAGAACAAAGGTTCATTTCACTTAGAAAGAAAGAAAAAAAAATCCAACTTGGCCTCAAAACTGGAGTTTGGTGGAGGTTTAAAGTAGCAGAAAATGGAACTCGTCCCCTCTGCCTGTCCCCCCCCCCCCCACCCGTCCTCACCTGTGCCCATCTGAGGACACGGCTCACAGCGGGGTCCCCAGGCTTTGCCAATGGTGCAGCAGCACGTCTCCTGGGTGAGATACCTGGGCAGCGCGTGCTCGCAGCCCCTGGACTCGGTCGCTATCCGGAAACACTGGCCCTGCTCCGCCGGAGCCTCCGAAACTGCGGGAGCAGACGGCGGCGTTCCGTTTCGTACGGGGGGGGACCCAAAAAGGTGGGGCGAAAGGCAGCCAGATACTCACCCACGCACCCATTCCTCTCAAACACCCACCCGGCCTTGCAGGAGCACTTGAAACTGCCGAGGGTGTTGAGGCACTCTCCGTTCTGGCAGACGCCCTGCATGGAGCACTCGTTGATGTCTGCCGTGTCAGGAGGGGAGGGATGCAGGATGTCGTTTCAGATTGCCGTATCTCAACTCTGTACTCTGATTTATGCCCGTAGCAATGGTGCGTCACCTTGACAATGCGTGCTGTTAAACCTTTTATAGCCTTGAGGACAAGTCGTACCGGAGTCTTCTACAATAGTCTGCTTGACTGGAGCGCCTGAGAGAGCAGAAAACCTGTTAAAGCGGTGTTACTAAAAGCCTGCAGAAGTTAAAAAAAACATACAGTAGAGGGGAAATTCCCAACTGTGCAGACGCTGGGAACGATTTTCGTAAACCGTTTGGTAAATCTACCGTTGCGGACTCTTGTGTTCTCATTTTTCAGTTTTGTGTCGACTTTTTCCAGAAGGTTCTAGGAGACGTTCTTGAAGACAGAAAGAAAAAACCCAATCTTGTTTTCTTTTATTAGCGACAAAATACAGCCCCCCCCTCCCAGTTGGAGCGGACAACTGCTGCGCCGCCAGGTTTCGTCCCGCTGGTGGCTCCGGGGTTATATTTCAGCTCCACAATGAGCAGATTGCCTCTGTCGGCGCGATCTATCGGACACCGCGGTCACCCCAACACACCCGTATTGTACCAAACCCTCCAGCCTGCCTGCTGTGCTGCTTTTTGTGTCCAAACTATTAGAACCTTTGCTATTAGGTACACCGCAGTAGCTGACATCACCGGCAGCTCCAGCAGAGGCAAAGGCAAAAATAATCGACTTTTCATCGACTTCTGACCCACAAGCAACTCAAAACGTGGCCAACTTCTTCTAAACCTAACATATCACGTTAAAGTGACTTTAACGTGATATGTTGGCGCTTATAGAAGAGATAAAAAAAACTGCGAGGTCGGGGAGGAAGGTGAAAGTGCGTCGGAGAGCTGGATGTCCTTGTTTCCTTGTCTATATCAGCAAATAAAACGCACACACACTTTGGTTCTCTGACTCGTTAAATATTTTTAGACTGTGCTCTCCTTCCTGGAAAAGTTCAAGTGGTGAAACTACTTTATTTCACTTTCTTTTCAAGTCATTAATACACATTCCTTGTCTTTATTCCCAATTTAAAATGAGCCCGGAAGAATGCTCTGCTCTCCTTTGAGGCAGTTTTATTACAGAGCTGTGACTTTTCATCGCAGGCTACTTCAGTTATTTTCATTAAAAGAAGTCGAGCTCTTAAATGGATACAAATGTACAAAAGCAGCCCTGGGCAGGAATCCAGTGATCTAAAGACTAACCAGATGTACATTATCAGGTCGTGTCAAAGGCGGCATTGTGTGACTCACGGCCGACAGACGAAATAATAGCAGAGTGGAAAAAAACGCGAGTAGCCAAGATTTTCTTGAAATTCAATCTCCAGCAATGTGATGACAGTCCTGCAGTGGGCCGGCCCTTAGGAACGCTCCGAAATAGATGGTTATTTTCCACATTCTCTTATTCTGCCTCAGTGTCTGAGTGTTATTCCCAGATTCCCTTTTTCCCCCCTTCAGTTGGACTCGTTTCCAGTTTTCTAGTGCCGACTTTCAAGCGTTCACGGAGGTGCGGCACCGTCACTGGCGAGCCGTAGACGGTTCAAGCTGCGGCTGATTCTTGACATTTTTGCGCAGTAAACAGTGATTTATTCCCAGGAACACCCAGGATGTGGCCCGGATAAAAATCGACCAAACAATCGCCCCCTCTGTATGTTTTGCAATCTAGATAAATGAAAACATTTCAGAATGAATCAAGATAAGAAGCCAAAGAGGGTTGGTTAGAGGGTTCAAATGTCACTCACTTGGCAGTTTAGGGCACTGATAACATTTGTTCTGCCCCCATGAGTTCCCCACGCTGCCACAGCAATCCTCCTGATTGGTCAGGACGGGCAGCGGCGTGCTGCTGCACTAGAGCAGGAAAAAGAAGCACACTTGTTTTGGTTTAAGGCTCTCACCTTATCTCCGCGCGCCTGTTTCAACTTACAGCCTGCTTGGGCGTGGTCTCCTGGAAGCACCGCCCCTTCGGTTTGTGCCTGGAGGGGAAGAGGCGCGGGCCGGCCTTGTGCGGAAGCTTGATCTCCGACTGGTCGAGGGGGTGGATGACCACGGAGGTTTCGGGCGTGTGGTGGACGCGCACGTTAATCTGCACTGGAAGCGGACACAGAGGCGCGTGCACGTTGGTCTCGCGCCGACCGGCCGCAAGGGCTGGATCAAAGTTACCTTCGGACGAGTGGTGCCCCTGCGACAAGGGCAGCGTGAAGACCGAGTGCGTCATCTGCGTGCGCCCGACGCTCGTCTCCCCCACCAGCTTCAGGCTGTCAGGCTTCAGGGGCATGGGGTAGACGGGCTGCTTGTTGCCCCAGGCGGCCTGGGCCTGCTGCGTCTGCGTGAGCGGGAACTGGCAGAGGCGCCCGGTGAAGCCCGGCGGGCAGTGGCAGTGCTTCCTGGAGACGCATACTCCTCCATTCAAACACGTCAGGGGACACACGACTGCGGACAGGGACAGAGCAGAGGGGCACAGACACCCGAGTTCTTAATCGCGACCCCACCTGGAGCAGATCGATCAAAGTGTTTGCTCTCCCGGTTGCATTCGAAGGAAATGCCTCCAGATGTTTTTCATTCATAAAAAAAAACAAAAAAAAACAGGGAGGGCTGACATGTGGCCGGAGAAAGACATCACGCAACAGCATTAAAATCGCAACGGGCTGAAGGACAGACGGCTCCCTCGCACCCGTCAGGCGGCGGCGGCGTCTGAGCAGGAGCGCGCCCCAGAGTCCTGATCTGTTCAGCAGGCTCGCCCCCCCGCATATGGGATCGATCTAAAAACGCTTTGGGGGGAAAACAGCAAGATTCATGGCGCAGACGATGTTCGCTTCTTGGCTTGGCCGGGCTCTCCCATTGTGTTTATTTTAAATGCAGCCCTTTTTTTTAAATTCCCACAACAGAACAATCGGAGGAAAGGGTGATCCACGGTGCGGACCCCAGGCAGGCAGAGATCTGATAACATCTGGGACAGCTGGCGAGGCGGTGATGGAAAGCCATCGCGACTGAGCACCTCTAACGATCTTAAAGAGAAACGGAGAGAAGGGCTAACTGTGCGAGCCACATTTGCGCCTCCACATTATTCCGTGCTGCGGTCACCCTGTTTTATCAGCAACATTCCGAAGAGGTGGGTGTTAGCTGCCTTTCCCGAAGTCCCCGACCACATCGTCAGTTTCACCAGCATGAGCATTAAACCATATACAGCCACATTCCTCTCCCTGACCTCCAAAAACACTGATTCTATCATCTCTTTTAACAGATGTTGAAAAAAGCCTCAGTGCAGAGATAAATACCAGTATGGTTCCTATACAGTACACCACTATGGATTGTATGCACCATTAGCTCTGGCAACTTATACTATAATGAAAAAGTCAACTTAACGTTAGAGATTCTACATATTTCTGTACTGTTAGAGCCTAAATGATGGAACGATTCTGGTGGGTGGACTCAGAGGTTCGAGGGTTGACAGAGGTCAAACCAATTCAGATCCCGCTGGGGACCGAGATGGTTAAACGGAGAGAAAAGAGCGTTAAGGAAAGTGTGATTACCTCCATGGCAACCTGCACCAGAGCCCCCCCCCCCACCTCAAAAAAAACAAAAACAAGGAGAGGGATCATAAAAGCTTAAACCAGAGCAAACCTTCAATATGAAGAGAAAATTATCCTTGGCCAGTAAAGAAAAGAAGAAGAAGCAGTTAAACAAAGCACCAGAAGCCTCCGTCAAGATCTAGAGCTGTGTGTGAGGCCGAGTGTGTAGAAGGTGAATGAATCCGGTGCTCGCTCTAACACCAGGCTGTTATGGCCGACGTGAACCGAGAAAAGCTAAACAAGAACAAGATTAAGGGATCGCTGGAGCGGATTCGTGTCTTTAACAACTAATATATTACTGAACTACTAATCTCAGTGCGACTTTAAGAGCGAAACCTTTGCTCAGTTTCAATGTAACGGGTCACAGTAAAGGAGAGGAGGCCCCTTTCTGTTAGTGTTGCGTCAAATGGGCACACATGGAAGTGATTATGCGCGGACTTTGAGGGAGTCTGGGAAATAGTATAATTAGCAGACTAGATGACTTAAAGCACAGCGGGGACGTCCTCACGTAGAGCCGGGCAGGAAAGTGTAGGGGGTGAAATAAATCCATCGGAAGCAGGATGGAAGCGAGCCTTTTAGACCATGTGAGCACGGACGACCGGAGCAGAGACGACCGGAGAGGACAGAAGAGTGCGTGATTCATGCTGCAGTTCAAACCAGAGGAAACTGGGAAAGATTCAGGCTCTGATTAGGGAACATAGACAGAGAGTTTAGGAAAGAACTTTTTTTTTTTTTTTTTCCCCCAACTGCGATTACACAATCCAAACCCACAGAGAAGACATAGTGTAGGAAAAGTGCGCGCTGAGGCCCCATCTGGCCGGGGCGGTGCGGGTGCGAGCCAGGCCGTCTGACGTAGCATCGCCAGGGTCACGCTGACGGAGCCAAAGAAAAGGTTGGGCGTCGGATTTCAGGTTTTCTCGAAAGTACAATGCGCAGCTGCAACCGGCTGCACGTCCCTTCTCGGATGCGCGCTCTTCTCCCCCGAGATGTGTGGTCAGGGAAAAGTCCTCGAGCTGCGCTTGGCGCGTAACGCTTCACTTTGGCTCCAAAAAGAAACCAAAAGCCGGTGAAGTTATTCCCATTTTTGCATCGCCGCAGGTCGCAGGTTGGAATATGTTGGTGGGAGATGCAACATTTCATGCTGTGCCTTTACATCCACTTGTGTGACACAATGCTGGTACTGATTTACTCTTTCTGTGTGTGTGTGTGTGTGTGTTTGCCCATGTGCAGGTGAGACAGCTACCAGGTGGAGGGTGTATGCTGCCCCGCCCCCCCCCCCGGTTGAATGCTCAAAGCAGCTTTAAATCGCCATCAGGACAAGGTCGATCGTGACGAGCTCCGCGTTTGCAGTGGACTTTCCCCTGAAGTCATCGCTCCGGAGCTCGCTGGCAGACTCTGCAGACTCGGATCGCTTTTTCGATTCTCTCCGGGGTCACGGCTCAGGCGCAGCTGCCTGGTGCCTCGCGCCACACCTCAGCTTTTACGGATCTGAGGCATTCCTGAGACTAGAGGTGGTGTGTGATTAAAGAAAGATCACACACCACTAAGAGTGGTTTGGTGGTCTGAATGCAGGCATGAGCAGGGGGAGGGGCTAAACCAGGTAGACAAAGAAAACGGAGCTTCAGAAGTCGTCGGGATCAGATCCACTTTAAAGCCTACGGCGCACCTCTCTGCGGCTACTTTTGTGATTTTTTTTTAATTAAACGAAACTTCTTATGGCAGCTTCGAAACCTGAGATGTCATCAATGAGCAGCTTGGTAGAGTAAGATTTTCCTGTACAGCATTCCAAAGGCAAAAATAAACTGAAAAAAACTCACAAAAAAGAAGGGGGGGGGGGGTGCGCTCTGTCTTCAAGCTTTTCTCATTACACTGTTTGATGTAACGTACGAGTGAGAGGTCATTGTTCATGATGTCACCATTCAGCCCGGGAGAAGACGAACAGATCTTCTCGCTGGGCGGGAGAACGCGCCTGTCATATATGACTCACATATCTGACCGAAAAAAAGCCAGACGGAGGTAAAGCCCAGAGGGTAAACTATAATGTGACACTTCGGTGATGATTGTGATTCCCAGACAGTGTTCTTTCCCCCTTTAAGGACAGAAAAAAAAAACATACTGCACATTCCTCAAGCATTAAGTAAGCAAGGCTAGTGTAGCCGCTTAAAAAAAGAAACCATGCACGAGCGCGAAGACAGACCCAGACGCACATTTTCCATATTTGAAAGTTATAGGTAATAACCGGCCATGGGAAAATTCTATTTGCCTTCTGTTTTGCAGGCCGCGTCTTTGCACAGACACGCACGGAGTGCATGTGTGGGATGGCGGGAAGAAAAGAAACAACAACAACCGAAAGAGAGAAAAAAAAAAAAGAAAAAAGTTGGCCCGCTGAACACCCCGCGACAGCCCACCCACCCACTCACTCCTGTCTGTCTGGGGATGACTCACCCCCGAGCCCCCTCCTTCCACCCCGTCCTTTTCGGCCGCGCCCAGCCGACGCAGAAACAACAAACCGCGGTCCCGCGCTCGTCGGCTGGGCTCGCCACGCCGAGGCCCCCCCGCTCCCGACGCTCCGTGACTCACCCTACCCGGGTCAGCGCCCGCTCGCTCTTGAAAGAACGGGATGCCGCGACCGTTCTCGGTCAGCACGCGCCCATTTTCACGAGCGAGCCAGGCGCAGACGTGCCACAAAAGAGCTGTTTCCACTGCTGGAGCTCTGACTTTTACACACGTCCGATCTAAAATACAAGCTTTAAATGGACGTTACCTTCAATTACCCAGACTATTCCCCCATAATAGCTCCTGAAGTAGCAACATGGTTGAGAAAAGAACAATGCAGAGCCAACAGTGAGTTGTATCTTATTATTTCTACCTCTTGTTGGTTAATGAGGCCTTTTACACACATTAATCCCCTCCAGAATTATTTCTTTTCCACTCCCGTGATGGTGAACAGCCATCTCAGTAAAACTGAGCTAAGCCAGGAGGACGTGCCGAGACAGAAACGCGTCGCCTCCGTTTCTTCATTTGGGTCACCCGGCGAACAGCGGGGGGGGCCCCCCGCCTCGTACGACGCCGCGGTGGGTTCACCTGAGAGGAGAGAACGACCTAATCTTAGCCACGCACAGGGCTTCCCTTTGAGTCACCGACTGGATCCGAAAGACCTCTGCCCTGTTTGTCCCAGTTCAACTCAATGTATTGCGATGCAGCGCGTGCCACCGCTGAGGTCCTGGTGTCCTTCCAGTCATATTATTCACACTGCTTCTTGACTTGTCTGTAAAACATCTGTGTTTGGACACCTAATATTTACTTCTCTCTCGGCTCTAACAGATCCAGTGGTTGAGATTCCGCTCAGGCAGACTAGCGATACTGAAGCTCACCTCTCCAGATGTTTCAGAAAAAAAAAACAAAAAAAACCCCCAAAGATTTGATTTCGGTTTTAATAAAAAAAAAAGTGAATGGCATTTATAAAAAGAGGAAAGGCTGCGTTACTCTTTCATATCCCTGTGACTGAATCTTAATGCCCGCCTTGTGTTATTTATTGAGACAATATTTAGAATACTTAGAAAGTAAATGTGAGAAATTCCACGTCTACTGGCCCATATCATGAGCGCCGCTCCACCCGTTGTGCTCCTGCGGCTCAGCCAGACGCTGGGACGACAACGCCACAATCGGGGGCCTTTAAACACGCAGACGTGCCCACCCGCCCGTTACTCTTGACCCCCCTCCCCCCACCCCCCGCCAGAGCCCACCGCTCCCACCCAGGGCTTTTGGAGTGAACCCCGCTCCTCCGCCTATCTCAACCAGATACGCCGCTCTCTACGTGCCACGAACAAAAAAAAAAAAAAAAAATGGGGCCGTGCGGTTTTGCAGAGTTGCCCCATCGCTCCCCTCTGGCAGGCGTGTTTGTGGAAAAGAAATCCGGGGGAGTCAGACGGGATCCTGGCACCGGCACAGCGGCGGTGATGTCATCTAATGACTGTCTGAGGGACTGGGCTATTGGGGCCGGGAGGAGGCAGGCGGGCAGGTAGAGTGCTGACGGCGCTCGGGCCGAGATTATGTCAGATCCCTGCCCTCTGGCCTCATCGGCGCTGGCCGCCGAGCGCGCGCATGGGTCGCCGGCGTTCCGGGGGGTGGCGGGCGGCGCTGACAGAGGCCGTGTTGTTCTGTTTACCCTGGCTAATCATTACAGCTACAGGGTCCCGCGCGGAGAGGGTGCGCTCGCATTCCTCTGTGTGGCTTTAAATAACTGCTCCGTTTCTCCCCCCCCCCCCTCCCCCCCCACCTCCCTCAACTTGGCAAATGGGAGGAGAGTGTTAAAGATGGCAAAGAAGGCCGTTTGTTTGAGCTGGGTTCAGCGCGCTGCTCTCAGGCACTAACCCGCGTCTGATGCACACCAGCGGCCAGCAGCGCGGTCCAAAAGAGCAGCGACAGAGTATAACTGCGCACTGTGCTTTACAACTCTGAGGTGGTGGCTGCTGCCGCAACTGCAGAGGAGCAGCTTCCTGCCTCTTTAAACGGCGACTTGGCGACATTTTTTAGAAAAACCACGACATCGGGGCTAAATACTACGGTTGAGTCGCGGCTGCGCCGGAGCCACGGCGGAGGACGCTGTGGACAAGTTCATCAGTTCGGGAGACGAAAGTGTACGATTAAACCGTGTCGGGCTCCAGTGTCCTCACAAGTGACCTTGATCCTTCCCGAAACGCAAATACATTGTAAGTTAATTATGTCTCAACCCATTGTCGCTATGCAGAAAATCCAATAGACAGCATCTGATGCGTGGGAGGAGCATAACTTCTGATAGCGAAGTACTTTTAATCGGAACATTACTTGCATGTAATGCCTTTAACTGAAGCTGTTCTCACTAGGCTGACTTTTCTGTATTTTATTTCTTTCCACCCCCCCCCGCCCACCAACCAATCAAATCGTCAACTTGAGCCGTGGGAGAGCGGTCCGAAGGATGCAGAGCCTGACTGATAGTAATTGCTACGCGACGATAACGGCGAACAGCTTGTTGTTCACTGTGACTGACAACAGCAGACTCCAAATAACCGCATGTATTATTTTCCCCGACATGAATAAATAGACAGGCGGAGGCGACAGAATGCGCGTCCATAAATACAAACGCACAGCCTCGGATGCGGGGCGGAGATCAGATTCCACCTGACAAAAAGCACGTTTCACCAAAAGTAAGCTGCTTTGACATTTATAAGCTGCGAGCGAACACGCATGAGCGCCCCCAACGCCCCCCCCTCGTGCGTTCATGTTTGTGTTTGAGGAAACGCTGAGCTGTGCCCGCCGTTTACCCCCGTTGGGGCCAACCTGTGGCAAAGGCCCTGCAGGATCTCGGCCATCTCCGCAGGAGTGTGTGCGAGCGGGAGGAGGAGGAGGAGGAGGAGGAGGAGGAGGAGGAGGAGGAGGAGGAGGAGGAACAGAGATCTTTGAAAGTCAAAACAAATTATGAGCGAGAGCAGAACCTCGTTTTCAGGCTCCCATGGACCTCTGACCCGGGCCGCGAGAAAACCAAAACAAACCACACTTCACTTCCATCTAAATACAGAACCACATGAGAAATCTGGAAATAGCCGCGTCCACTTTTCGCGGTGACCTTTTGCGGCCGAGGCGAGCCCAGACGGGGGACGCGATAAGAGCACTTCCTGTTGCAACATGAAGCCAAGTGGGATTTCATTTTTAGTCCGGAATAAGATGAGAATCTGGAGCAGCCGGAGGGTCCGGAGGCCCCGGCAGAGAGGAGATGTTGCTGAATGGCAGGAGAGAGAGACGATACCGGGGCGGGCTGTGTGGGAGCTCAGCAGCTGCTGTCAGCGCAGCTGATAGATGGGATGCCTCCGCGCTAGCAACAGCGAGGAAAACACGCACCAATAATTGTTGAGGAAAAAAAAAAAAAAATCCCTATCAGATCATGTAACCAGAAAGCCTATCTTACATGGCTACTGGGAAAATAACTCATCCTTTTTAAAGGTGAACGCACATAAATAATAGTCTCGGTCTCCGAGGAAGACGAACAATTCTATTTTCTGTCCAACTGGAAACTAAGAAAGTGGACTGAGCGCTTTGTCTGACCAACACGTGGATATAATTACTAATAAACTCTTTATCTGCCAGTAAACAAGTGGTAAATCCTCAGGGATATGGAATGCAAAGGTCCGGTCGGAGGTTTTAGAGACTGTATTTGTGAAGGGCTGGCCCGCTCTTTTATTCCTCACATAAAGTTTAACGGCGGCCGGAGAAAGACTCCCCTTGAAAAGACGCGTGATAGCAGGAAAAAGGAGATGTCAGGCCGTAAAAGTCAAATTCCCTCGCGATGCTTTCAAGTTCCGGCTCTCATCGCGCTTTGAAGGAGGGAGCAGCAAATCAGAGGCCGGCATTAATCACATCTGGTTTCCCTGGAAACCCGATTGGCCGGAGTGGATCTGGCAGGCTTTTATCTGCTCTGCCCCGCCGCTCGTATCGCGAAGGCACGCCGAGGTGACACGGTGTTAATGAACTGCAGCGCAGGCCCCGACAACGCCAGGCTCTCGTGTTCGCTCGGTCGGGGGGGGGGGGGGGGGGGCGTTGGTGGCAGCGCCGGACGCTGCTGCTGCTGGTCAACCGGGCTGTTCTGCTCAACATCTGGATGTCTGCTGCCCCCAGCCCGCAGCTCAGGTTACGTTATAAAGGAAGAGCCCACAGAGATTCATCACCTGAGTCTGCAGATCGCATCAAACCGTTTGTCCCCCAGCCCACCGGCGCCTTTCCTGCTCTGTTCCCGGGGCCCCGCAGGAGGAGCAACATTCATTCTTCTTGATTGTTTGAAGTTTTTTTTTTTTGCTCTGCTTCTCAAATGAGGGATTTTTCCTGCTTTTCCGTTTCATATACTTGCAAATGAAAGGCAGAAGAAGAGCGAGGCCTCAGCCAGCAGCGACATGTGCTGCAGGTCGCCCTTAAGGAGCGTCGCCCATCTGAGCTCGGGTCCCCTTTTTCAAGATTCTGGGAAAGACGGGCGAGCCCAGGTTTGGTCGAGTTCTCAATCGCCCTCGCGCGCGAGGCAGGCCGAAGAGGAGGGAGCGGCTTGCAGAGGGCCCGGGAGCTACGCTCGTTCTAAGGAAAAGTTTGCTCACTTTCTAAGCCCCGGCCCTCGCCGCGCAGACAAATATGGAAAAGTCTTCATATTGTCGCTGCTGCACCCGCCGCCGTTTTAACACGGGGGAGAGAAGTTTCCACTTTCCCCAGCGCCGCATTCCAGCCGCGGCGCTGGAGCAACACGCGTCTCCCGTCCCCGGGGCCGAGCCCAAGCTGGATCTGGACCGTCCGGGGGAGGTCTGCGCTCGCGGCCTGAGGGGCAGGTGACCGCAGAGCCGCCACCGCGACGTCCAGACCAAATGTCAGGCAGGAGGCGGAGGGAGGGGGGTGGTTCCCGGGAATTCAAAATGTGCCTCCTCAATTATTTGGCACTGGAGCTCCAAAGGGTGATGCACCACAATGAAATTGAGGGGGTGGGGTGGGGGCGGGGGGGGGTGGCTGGGCCAGCTCTCTGACATGGCGTCTGGCGGGGGGAAAAAAGGGCAGGGCGCTACACGCGGGATTGACCTGACCTCCTTTAGATCCAGCCCCATCCCGGCAGCTCCAGACCTGTCAGGACCGCCGGATGCGCCTCCGCCCCCCGCCTCCGATTTTGGTCCCCCTCGCCAGTGGGGGGGGCCGCGCCTCGGCCCCTCCTTTAAAGCCACACAGAGGAGCAGGTGTGTCGTCCCTCTAAAGTGGCTGACTAAGGAAAACAGGATCTAATCTTCAAAGGATATTTCGGGGAGGAGGAGGAGGAGGATACTCTTGGCGTTCCACAAAGAACCCTGGAGATTGCAATCGCGTGATCACCGGGCTAATAAGGAACACCTGCCGCTGATATGATGTGAAATAATGTCTTGCTGAAGTCCTCTTATCAGTGTTAAACTCCCCCTATCACAACAGAACATCTCAGGCGGTACAGCGGGCGTGAGGAGGGCCGCTGACGTCACTTCTGGGCCCGGGCACTGACGTTAGACTGCGCGGCACCACTTTCCGAACCGCAGCTGATCTGATACACTCAAAAGTATACATCTTTCAAGAAAAAGAAGGAAAAAAAAAAGGACATTTATACGCTCTGTAATGAGCCGTGTCGCTAATTAAAGTGTAACACGGGAAAGAGTTCCAGCCGCACTTATTTGCAGAGCAGGGATCGGCATAAACCTTTACGATGGGAATTACCGTGAAGGTTACGAAATGTGGCTGCTGATTAGTGGAATTTGTTTTTCCTGCTTTTTTTTCAGTTTTGGGGAGGAAAGAAGGAAGGCCCCACAAAAAAAAAAAAAGGACTCGGGGGTTCAGTCCCCCTACTCCGCACTCCAAAGTGTGCGCAACGAGAGTAAACACTCCGCGTCTGCGCTCACGGCGTTGGTATCGCCCAAATAAATAGGCACAGTAGTTATTGATGACGATCGCATGTCGCCAGCAGCTAGAATCACTCTATTGAGGGAGAAGCCCCTCACCTCTGCGGGGAGAAACCGCAGATCCCTCCTAAATAAGACGCGTTGTTCGGGGGGCTCCGCGCGTCACTCACCGACCCTGAAGCCCTGCCCGGTGAGAGTGTCCGCCGTCTGGCCGTTCTCGGCGATCAGCGTGGTGTTGTTGCCCTGCTCGCAGGTATCCTTGCAGTGGCCCTTCAGGCAGATCCGCTTGCAGATGAGCGGAGCGATGACCACTTTGAAGCGCTCCCGTGCCGAGGCGCGCTCGACGCACCGCGCCAGCCCGTGGACGCTCAGCCAGATGACAAGCAGACGGGCGATCAGAGGGGGCATCCTGGCATCCTTCGCTGCCCTCCACAGAGACCCGGGGACATCCAATCTCAAGCTCCGGCTCAGGGTCCGCCGCTTTGTTAACCGAGTTTTTCAGGTCTCATACGGCGGCGGCGGTGGAGGAGGAGGAGGTGGTGGTGGTGGTGGTGGTGAGGGGGGGAGAAAGCGCGTCCTCCCTCAACGTGGGGGAAAAAAAAAAAAATCACTCCCCCCTGGGTCCGCGGTGATCCGCCTGGGAAAGCGAGACCTCTGACATTTTTGTTTTTTGGGGTTTTTCTTTTCTTTTAGGACCCCCGGTAGCTGTTTTTGAAAAAAAAAAAAATAAAGTTGCCCTCTTCTTTGTCCCTCTTCTTCTTCTTCTTCCTCCTCCTCCTGCTGCTGCTACTTCGCAGAGCTGGAAAGAGAGAGCGAGAGAGAGAGAGAGAAAGGAAGAGTGAGAGAGTCTGATGGAAGAGAAAGAAAGGAGGAGAGAGAGAGAGGGGGGGTGAGCCAGCCCTCTTTCCCTCTCTCTGGTTGCAGGCCAGTCAGGCGGTGCACAAGCAAAGTGGTTTCCTTGTTGGTTGCTTCTCCTCACCCCCCCCCCACCCCCTCCCCTCACCCCTCCAGACTCTCATCTGCACAGCTGTATGCGTCACTCTGGAACTACGTTACTAGAAAGTAACTAACTACTAGAAAGAGGGGCAGGTCGCCGCTGCATTCCCATGGAGATTGTGTTGTAAAAGTAATCATCCAGCACCCATGCCTGCTCAAACCTTTTCTACTTCCACTTTAACAACTTTTAAAACAACTTTAATGCTGCATTAACAGCTTTATTATGTACTCCATTACTCCAGTAATGTTAATATATTATTGACACAAGTCCTATAAACATAAATGTTTAACATGTGAGCACAGATGTGCAGTAAAGAACATTTCAACAAGTCTAAGAACTTGAACTCAAGTCTTTTATCTGCCCACTCGGCATTTTTTCTTTGGGGGGGGGGGGCAGGGTGACGGGGAGGACGGATCACGTGACGAAGGGAGAGGAAGAGAACAGAGGGCGAGCTGAGTCACTTCCTGTCCATGAGTGAGAGTGTTTGCCTTTCAGGCGCTGAGGAAACGACCGCGCGGGGGGGGGTCGGCGGAAGTCTCTCACGTTTGTCTACGCTGGCCACTGCATCATCACACACACACACACACACACACACACACGCATGAATGATGCATTCCCTAACCACAACCACATACCCCGACTGACACCTTCACGTCCCTTTTGGTCCCCAACGGCCCTAATGGGGTCAAAGGTCACACCTCCCCCTGCAGACGTTTCCTCACTTGAGCGGACCCACGAGGACCGGGGGCACCTGAACCCCCTCGATCGTGACAGCTCCTTGCGTTGTCCTGCGGACCTGTCCTAGAACAAACCTTCATTTGAGCTCCGGTTCTCATCACGTCACAAACTGGGGCACGGTGGGGAAACTGGGGAAGCCCGTGTGACATTCACAGGTTTCAGGGAACTTAAACTTCAAGCCTGTCCATTAGTCCACTAATGAAGAGAATGAACTCCCTGAAACGAGCCCCCCCCCCTCCGGGCGCTTCCCCCCTCGCCGCCGCTGCAGAGGGCAGCCCTCCGGCGTGCCTCGCCGAGGCTCCTCCCACAGCACGCGCTTCAACTCGATGCTCGGTTTGTTGGAACAAGCCTGTATCCCGGCGTCGGTGTGTAATTAAGGCGCCTCTGCAGTATTTCCCGTTCAACTGTAACAACAATAACATTCCAGCATGGCATCCAAACACGGCCGTGGCGCGGGCAGGACGCAATAACCGATACTCCGGGATCAACAAACCGAATAAATGTATTTAGCTCATTCTCAGGGATGAGTTTAAACGACTGCCTCATCGTTTCAGTGATCATGAGGCCCGAAAATGACAAAAAAAAGGCCCGCTTTGGCTCAGGCGGCATGATCTGGGATTATTTAAAGAACTTTGCGTTTGTCCGTTCGAGCGTCTGTAATCACAGCGGGACTCCGAAATCACCGGTTTGCGCGAGCACAACTGTGATTACGCCGCATCAGCAGATAAGAGAGATGTCATTAACGTGTTGTCTGCTCTAGGCGTGTCCTCCCGCTGTGTGGCAACGTGTCCGTCGGCCTCGGAGCTCCTCTGCGGCGTTCATCGTTAATCCCCAATAATCTAAAGAATTACTGCGATTCTGATGTGTTACGCAACAAACGGCCATAGTTATACAAAAGAAAAAACAAAGAACCCAACGACTATAAACAAGGTCCTTTAATATAGTAACATTATAACAAGATATACATGTGAGGGAGTATAATCAGAACACAGAAGCATGGAAAGGTTTAAATTTCACAATTAACACGGACTATTCTTCCAACAAACTCCATTTCAGGTTCAACCACATGCAACAGCCCCACAGTACGAATGCAACAAACATATATTACCTTTGCGAGGACGACCTCGGTAAACGCATTTCTCGTACAGGGTCACAGATCAGGACCGACTCGGGCCCTCGGAAACAACTCGCGCCCGCAAACGTACACAGTAGTAACACGAAGACCATCAGAGGACACGAGGGACAGCGGAGACACGCGGGACAGCGCCACGTCCTGCTGAAGCATCCGATTTATACAACTATACAGAATTGCAATAAATGATCATCACTTCTTTTCCTTTATATTAAAAAAAAAAGAAAACATTGCTAGACATTAAGATTTTAACGCTAATCCTTATTCAATTGGATAAAATGACCAAAAAAGCTATTTACTTACTTACAGAGGCAGAAACATGAATGCGCAGACACTGACGTGTCTGCAGGGCATCACTACTAACCAGCTCATAACAACAAGTACTTTCTAGACATTAAGAAAAAGAAGGCTAAAATATTTTCCAGGAGGCATAACCAGTATTTAAAAAAAAGTTGAAATGACTGTTTAAGGTCATTTAACATGTTGAGACTTCTCCCCCCCCACAGCTCACCTCTACAACAACAACGTGACCAACAAGCAGGAGAGCATCTCTCCACCTCCTGAGGACAGAAGCAGCCAGAACAGTTGAGTTTCTGCGTGATGATCCATCACCTGCTATTAAATCACAGGAAGGGAAACATCATGTAACACCATTGATGCTCGGCTCTGTGTGTGTGTGAGTGTGTGTGAGTGTGTGTGTGTGTGAGTGTGTGTGTGTGTGCGCGCTTGAGCAGGAACCGACTGGCTCTGTGCAGTGGTGCATCATAAATACTAACAGATTCAACAGAAGCGTCTGTTATGGGGGGAGCTTCCCCAACGTCAATTCGCAGGAAGATTTCCCAAGAGTTGGGAAACCTCGATCTTCCTGCGCTGAGAAAAACCAGCCCATCGCTGCTGCTTTGAGAGTGTCCAGAGCTGCAGGAAGTGGTGCGGGTTTGTTTTTCTGAGCGATAAACGCGGAAACGCGAGCAACTGGCGGCCGCGCCTCCAGGCTTCTCTACACGCAGTCCACCACCGAGCTGTCCTCCTCCTCGGCGACCCACTCCCCGAACCTCATCTGGGGCGACGGGGCCGCCGGGTGGAGGTTGTTCATGTCGTCGATGGCGTCCGGGTCGGTGTCGTCGCTGGCGGCGATCCCCAGGTGCCCGCTCTCCTCGCGGTGCGTGCGGATGTGCTTCCGCAGCGCCGCCGGCTCCTTGAAGGTGCGGTTGCAGAAGGGGCAGCAGCAGGGCCTCTCCCCCGTGTGGATGAGCTGGTGGTGTTTCAGGTGCTGCAGGCGACTCAGGCGCTTCCCGCAGATGGCGCACACGTACGGCTTCTCGCCGGTGTGCGTGCGCCGGTGCTTGCGCAGGCCGTCCAGGTGGCGGAAGCAGTTCCCGCACTCGGAGCACGAGTACGGCTTCTCGCCCGTGTGAATGCGCAGGTGGGTCTTTAACGCCCCCGACTCGCGGAAGCGGCGCCCGCAGACCCCGCACGGGTACGGCTTCTCTCCCGTGTGGATGCGGATGTGCTTTTTCAGGCTGGAGATGAGCCGGAAGGTCTTCCCGCATTCCAGGCAGTGGTGCGGGCGATCCCCCGAGGGCTCGGCGGCCGTTTCGGGCGCCGAGGGCCCCGCCGAGTCCTCCGCCCTGCCCGGCGAGACGCTGTCCCCTCTCCCCCTTCCGGAAGTCCGAGACAAATGCTTCTGCCCCTCCAGTTCTCCCTGCTGCAAGGCGTCGCAGTCTCTGGCGGCTCGCGGGTGGCGCAGCACTTGGGCGTAGGGACGCTGGGAATCCTCGCTCCCGACCTGAACGTAGCCGATGTTCGCCACGTTGTGCGACGACTGGTCTCCCTCCCTGGTGTCATTCCGCAGCCCTTCCTTCCTGGTGGGCGGACAGGGGCCCGGGATTGCTCCCTGCTCCTCTTTGATTTCAAACCTGGGCACGGGTCCCTGGGACTGCCGCTCATCTGAACACAGACAGACATTCGTTCACATCGATACATCAGAGATGACAAAAAAAAAAAAAAAACACAGAAGGAGGTGTGGGGACGTCTTTAAATACCTGCTCGACTGGAATCTGAACACATGTGGGACGTGTTGGACCCGAAATCCAGGGGGTGGTTCGTCACGGAACCATCGGGCTGAATTGAAAGCTGACACATTTTGTAGTCGTCTCTGGGCTCGAAGTCGTGGAGGGGCTCTTCCACGGGGGCCCCCAGGACGATGTCCACCCCCGCCCCGTTGACGTTCCGGGAACTCTGGTGCTCCCGCTCCATCCCTTGGGCCATGGCGGCCATGGAGGTCATGGAGGAGGGGGCGAACACGGGCGGGCCGACGGCGGCCTGGGGGCCGGAGTAGGACACCTGCAGCTGGTCGATCAGCTTCTGGGCGCTGCACAGACACTCCTGCAGAGTCTTCAGCTCCCTCTCGGACACCTCCAGGCGCACCTTCAGCCGCTCGTTCTCCTGCTCCTTGTGCAGCAGCTCCTGCTGGGTCTCGTTCAGCACCAGGACCACCTCCCCGAGCAGCGTGTCCACGGCGGCGCTCACGGCCGTCTGGATGGTCGGGGCCAGCCGGCTCCGCAGCGACGTGGCGGCCGCCCCGGGCCCGAACGCGGGCTTGTCCGCCTTCCGCTCGAAGCACGGGTCCACGGCGGGCTTGCGGCCGTGGACGGAGCCGGACCCGGGGTCCATGTTGCCCGCGAACCCGCCTCTCCTGGACGTCATGCTGGCTAACGCCGACGAGCTAACGCCCGAGCCCGACGGTAAAAGGCGACCGAACGCGAGCCGGGTTGGCCCCTTTAGGGCACGGACGAGGGGGTTGAGGAGCGCCGGGAGGGGAAGCTACATCGACCCCGGCGCCTGCTTACCCGGGGAGAACAACTTTAGGACGCGGCTCCGCTCCGGGCCCGGACCGCAGGCTAGCGCTAGCCGGCTAGCCCCGAGGCTAACATCCGCCCCCCCCTCCGTCTATTCCCTCCCCTCTGCCGAAAGCGAGGCTCTGTGTGGGGGGGAGGAAACGGGCCGTCCGGGGCTGTTCAGGTCCGCGGGTTCGGGGCGAGGAGCTCCATGATCTCGACCAGCACGGACTGGAAACCAGGCCCGTCGCTCTGGCGTGACGTCATCAGCGGCGGCCTGAAACCACGTGGGCCCCGTTATTCCCTGGAATCGTCCTCGCAGGGGTGAATTACGGGTTATCACACTGGGATTGAAGTTTAAACTTCACCGACACCAGCGTGTTGCGTGCTTTCTTCCCAACTATGCTGATTCAAAGGAAATCACAATGTTTCCAGCTGCCAAATGACTAACTACGTCGTTATTCTAGCATCCCCTCGCAGCTTTTCTTTCTTCATCATTCGTATCAGAGCATCTGATTTCACTACGCTTCATATACTTTTTTTTTTTTTTTTAACCCGGGGACTGTCTACTTTTCTTGAATGGCATACGGTCCGCTTTCAGCCTGCAAGAACACTTTCGGGGGTGAAGCACCCTCTCTCCTCAGGCGCATTCCAGCAGCCATTTGCGGAGAAGAGATTTAATTTGTATCCGAACCAGAGCGTCCAGGGTTCAAATTCCACGCCGCACGCAGGTGGATGGCTTTTCTGCGGGTTATGCAAAGCGGATGGGAAGATTAGGCCTTTATCCGTCACGCACGGCCCGCTGCAGGCTGCGCGGGGAGTGCATGAGGTGCAGCCCGTAGCGCCACGGTTTTCATTTCCCAAACCGCTCAGACGTGTCGGGAACACGCTGATGTTTTGCAGATGAACATTACGCATCACGAACAATGATGTTACCCACAGCCAGCTGTGCTGCTGACAGAAGTCAGCCGGTCCACTGGCCCTCTGCCGAACCCACCCCTGTACGTTTCCCTGCAGACTCTGGGAGGCACTGCAGACTGCGCTTCAAACACCGAGAACGGCTCATAAACCGAATGAATACTGTTGAGATCGGAAAATAACTGCGTGAATCATCCGCTTGTATCATTTAAACGCGTGCTTTTGCACAGACGTGACGTTTTTCACGTAAATAAACTGCTATTAAAAAAAAAATCCGCTATGGCAGCGTCTTATTTGCATGCATCTCCCACCGAGGAGGTTTAAACAGAAGGTTAATTAAACACCCTGGCTCGTTAACTCATCGCCCCTGACTGGACTCAGTTTGCCTTTGAGCTCTCATCAGCATTAAAAAAAACCCCCGCAATTAATTAACAATTAATTTGTTTTAATCACGGGGAGAAAAGCGGCCAGCGCTATTATGAATTATTAGGGCAAATTAGCTGAGGCATCACTATGCAGGTTGTGGCTTCTGTTGGCCCTTAATGAAAGAGCCATCTGGAGACCATACCGGACCAGAACCGTGAAGGGTTTTGAGGACCAGGATTCAGGCACGATTCCGCCCAAAAACGCACAGTGTGCTTAGTCAATAGTTCTCATAAGAGCTCCCATGTGTGACCTTGTGTAACCTTCTGAGGAAGGTTTCAGACGGAACCTTTTCTAAAGTTTGTGTCAGAGAGTCTTTTATGGCCCTGCGGATGTTTTCTCACCTCTGAATCAGTGCGGGGGGAAAAAAACCCACTTTACAGTCTAAAATAAACCCCTCTTTTAAATCTAGCTTTACTCGAAAATTCAAGTCCAAACTCTGGCCCCATAATAAAGAACTGAACATTAATAAAAATCCCCAGGCAGCATCAGAAAATACTTTTTACTGTTGGCTTTAATCTAGAAAACCATAAAAGAGTTAGAATTAATTTGTTTCTGGGAAATGGATAAAGACTTTTCTGACTTTTTATATTATACAAATCCTATTAGTCCCAAAATAGTCCCGGAAAAAAACGCACGCTTGGTAGCGGGTACGTGACACTTCCCCTTATTAGTATGTGCTTCCTTTATTTCCTTTTTACCAGAATACTTTCTTCCTCGTCATATCTTTTTCGGATAAACACTGAATATGCATGTCCTTCAGATGAAAGCTCCTCCGCACATGACCCACAAACAACAGCAGACCACCGCTGAATATTCTAATCGCGGTTCTTCCACACACACACACACACACACACACACACACAACGTTCCCAGCCGTAAGAACTCGTACGCGTACGGACAGTCCAAGTGTCCGTGGCGCGGGGACGCTGTCCCTTCTTCTGGAGACGGAGTCCAAAGCAACGCCTCGGTGACATCAACGGAACACGGCGTTCGGTTCTTTCCTCTGGATATGAGACGTGCCGAGTCCTGTCATGTCACTGGCAGGATCTCAAGCCCAGTCACGCCGCTGATCCCCTTTCTTCTTTATTCCCCTGATTAACGGCGGCGTTTAAAGCAAAAGCGCTTTAAGCGTGACCTCATGCGCAAATTGCTCCAAGACGGAGTCCGGCCAGGCCCTGTTCGTCGAGCAGCTGCGGCGCAGCCCTCCGGGCCTCGCCTCGACGTTTGGAGCGAAGTCAGATGTTTTGTTTGCGCGAGAGGGTCAGACGGCGGAGGAGATGGGCTCGCGTTTATTGGCGAACGACATTGGCATTCCAGAGAGACGCGGCCGTGGGCGCCAGGCGGGCCCTCGCACGTTCGGTCTCCCAGTCACCCCTGACCCCCCCCCCCCCCCCCCCCCCGAAACAAGAGCCCGTTAACAAGCCCGACACGCTCTGAAAAGTCCCGCCGTAACGGAATCCACGTGTGTCCCTCCCTCGGACGTGAGTTGGTGCTGACGTCTCCGACGGCGCGCTATAGCAATACCACTAACATCATCCACGGGGAGGGAGGTGGAGCCGGTGCAAAGGGCTGGGAGAGAGGGAGAGCAGAGATGAGGGATTGATCGTTGGGGAGAAGGGAGCATATAAAGAAAGCACGAGGGAGCAAGTGGAAGAAGGACGAGGAGAAAGGAGCTCGTTCACATCCTGGCGAAGACCCCCCCCGGACTTCTGCAACCGACAGGTAGGGAGATATCAGTGCTGGAAACTCTGTTTAGCAACTCTAGTTTGTTTTTTTTAAAGAATGCTGGAATCGAGTGCGGAGCCTTTGGTATTTTTAGAATGGGCCGTTCTGGTCATCCCAGGTATGTGTGAGGGGAGTCACTTTTCCCGTAACTGGATCCGGATAACAAAGCTGCCCTGTGTGTTAGGCGTGAAGGCATTTGGACCTGTTGCGCAATAGCGCCTGGAATGCTGATTTAGCCCAGAGTACCAGCAGAGTCTTAACAGATTACGCTGTGAACACAGGACCATCCTGCCCAGAAAGATACTTTCCACCTCGTGACGGTTTCACTTTTTACCGGTCGAGGGGAAAAAGGCGCCCCCCCGGCTTCCAGCTCGCCGTGAGACGGCTGTTTTGGTTTTCCAGCTGGAAACCGACCTGCAGTTGAGTCTCATTCACCGCACTTCCCTCTGCCCGGCCCAGCCTTTAAAGAGACGGGAGGGGCGGCCGCGAACCTTCCAGCTTTCCTGGGCTCATCCTGGAAAAAAAAAAAAGAAAGGAAAAAAAAAAAGAAAAGAATAACAACTCTCCGAAGACACAAACACACGGTACGCAATCATGTCACGCTTTTCCGGAAGCTGATTTATCCTCTCTGTGATCTCCAGATGCCATGATGGCTCCCAACGCCGGCCCTCTCCGTCCCCTGGCGCTCGTGTGCCTGGTCCTCCTCAAAGGTTTCTCCTCCCTGCCGACGGCGCCCGGACGCACGCGGACTCCGCCGACCCGCCCGTCCCCGCGCACGGAGGATTACTCCGAGTACGAGGACTTCACCACCCCGCCGGGGCGCTCGCCGGCCCCGGGCGGAGAGGCCCGCGAGCCGTGCGCCTACAAGCCGTGCCAGGAGGGCCAGGTCCCCTGCGCCGACCTGGCGGCCTCCACCGGGTGTTTGTGCCCGGGCGTCACTCCGCACACGCAGCCCCCCGACGCCCCCGACGTCAGGTCGGCGTCCTGGAACGGGTCGGAGGTCGTGGTCCGCTGGTGCGCGCCCAACTCCTACGTCACGGAGTACCGCGCGACGGTCGGGGGGGAGGAGAGGGGGAGGTTCGGGAAGGAGCGGCGGAGCGGCGGCGTGGGCGGCGCGGAGGACGTGTCCACCGTCTGCCTGGTGGCGGCCAACGACGCCGGGGCGAGCCGGGAGTCCTGCGTGATGTACCGGGGGGTGGGCGGCGGCCCGGCCCTGAAGGGCGGACTCATCGGGGGAGCCGTGGTCCTCCTGCTGCTCGCCGCGCTGCTGGTTTTGTTCTGGAGGCGCAAGAGGCAAAGGAAACAGCGGGCCAGCGTGGCCACGCGCGGCGCAGCGGGCCCGCAGTGAGCGGCGGAGCGAGGCGGCGGCGGGCGCTCGCCGAGATAAGGCGGTCCCACGAGACTCTTCAGACTCTTTGCTGTTAATTAGCTGAGACTATATCTTAGTTTTTCCTCCGCAGAATGCCTTCTGATATCGCACAAGGACGGAGAAAAGGAAAAAAAAAACACGCCTTGATTTTTAACGCCCGATTGTTCTTTTATTTTGAAATATTCTCTGGTGGCTTGTTTAAGGAAGTATGCATGACTCAAAAAGAGGGCGGCAGGAGGACTTTTCACATTAGGAGATTCCTGAAAGCCAAAAATGTTGTAAGAGAGATGATGTAAATGAATTCTTCTCGCTGCGGTTCAAACTGCAGCTCGGTCTGCTTTGAAATATTAGCTATTAGGATCGCTAGAAACCTCCCAGCATGCCGTCCCTGCAGGAAGCTGCTCGAGCAAAGCAGCTTATTGTAGGAGGGATCACGAGTTAATGGGATAAAACTGGCAAAAGCAGCAATGTAGTGATTTTAATATTTATTATTTAATTTTGGAGACTTGAACGAGACGCTGCCTCCTTCCACATAATCCTTGCGAGGTTTACACGGTGCGCTTGGCAACAACGGCGCGCTCGGTTTAACGACCTGAACGTACGCGACGAATCGAATCCGACCCGCCCGCGGCGCGAGTCGGAACTTTGTGGTTTTTCTGATTGCGCGGGGAGAGAAGAGGAACTGTAGCTCAGAGCAAGGCTGGGGTGGGCTGGGGGGGGTGGGGTGGGGTGGGGGGGGGGGTCAGTACCTCGCAGGGACTTGTGGGTATGTTGGATTCATGCGGGTCGACTGTCAGCAAAACACATCAACACAAGCGGGGCGCGGTCCAAAAAAAATACAACAAAAAAAAGATGTTAGGACTCTCCAGGAGAGCGAAATGGACCGACACGACTGGAAATGAACGCGCTGGTTTAATGCGTTTATGGGGGTTTGTTTTATTTTCTTTTGTCATCCCATCAGGCTGAAGTCGAGCACATTGTGCTGCGTCGGAATATCGAAGTCAATAAAACATTTCTCGTGTTACGAACGCGCCCTTTTGTGCCAGATGTGGGAACATTTTCCAGATTGCCTGGATGAGGGACTGCGCTCAAGTTTCTGGGTTTTTTTTGTTTTTTTTTTCCCTCCCCTCCGCAGCTCCTGGACGAGCGCGCATGTTTCCATCCATCACGCTGTCGGATGTCACGTCAGTATCCTACTGCTGTTTTTCCAGCTGCCATACAATGACCTTCCTATAGTGGAAGCGGATTCTCCAAAGCCATCTCGAGCCAGCTGAAACTTCCCCCGTGCAGGCTTCCCAGAAGCTTCTGGCTTTTCTCTTAAGCTTTGATTGGGGGGGGGGGTGGTGGTGGAGTATTTACATCCTTCCTGTTTATCTCATGCTCAGGCCACCATCTGCATGTCTCGCAGCCGTGTTACGGTTCTGCCGGAGCTGCGGCTTAAACTGAACACGGGCAGCGTGGAAGTCGTCCAACATCTGCGCTTCGCGGGCGCTTTAGATGACACCCGTCGGTCTGCGGCGTTGACCTCCAAACCGGGAGAAGAGCACCGGAAAAGCGCGACAGGATGCGCCCGCAGCACCGTATGGATGTTCGATGTGTGTGTGTGTGTGAATGTGTTTTGACTGTTTGTGAAGGAACAAATGTGACATTTACACAAACATTAAAAGGTTTCCATGAAGCCAAGTGGTTGTGTTTGACTGAGAAGGCCTTGAGCTTTAAGTCGGTTTAGAGTATGTAGAACATGAACGTTTAGGATGTAGGCTGGCGAAGACTTGGGGATTTGGAAAATTACACAACTTCCGAATGACAGAAAAAAACAGACTCATCGTGATTCATATACGGGAATTTTCTTCCACTTGAATGTTTTGATGTGTCCTGTAATCGTGCCTTTTGCGCGACCTGTATAGGGGAGCCGATCTACTTCAGACATGTGGCCTCTGGATCTCTGAATCAGCTCCATCTCACACAGCCTCTAAAGTGATGAGTCACTGCAACGATAAATAGTCTCAACTGCAACAGTGAATCAGCAAAATTCAAAAGATATACTAAGAAAAAGAGTTTCATCTCCCCCCTGTTCGATCTGTGACTAACAATGACTCATTCTCTTAAAACTGTGATCTGGAGTATTTCTGTGGTTCATTGTGAAATCTTTATACCATTACAAAGTCTGGACCGTAAAATGACTCGGATTAGTGTTATGGTGAACATTTCATAATATGCTCCAACAGCAAATGTAAAGGTTAAAGAACCTTCCATGAACTCTGGAGTTTATCCAGTGAGACGCAAGCATTTCTTAAGGTTTCCATTTTAACAAAGAAGAAGGTGTCAACAAATAAAACACAACACTTCATTATGATAAATGACAAACAGAAAATAATAAGGTTTGGCTTTCCAAAATAATTTTGCAAATCAGAATCTCTCAGAATTCCAATGATATGTTTTTAATAGAAATTAATTTTCCCAAAACGTTCCTGTTTCACGTTTAGGAATGAGGTTTAATTCGATTTAAAAGAAAGCCTCATGTGAGTTTAATGCCCCCCCCTCTTTCAGATGAGGTTGGTTCCAGGTTTTCTCGATGGCCGTTTTTGTAAATTCAATGTTTGTCGCCCCCTGCTGGCGCGAAAATGACGCGAAAGAAAGAAAAAAAACCAACAACAAAAAAAGACGATATTAAAATAATCACAAGGCAGAATGTGAGGCTGCAAAACAACATCAGTGGAAGCAGACGCCGGGCGTGCGAAAGCAGGCGGAAATACCGCGTTAACGGTGAGAAAAGAAGCGATTATCACGGTAATCCGTTTCCAACATTCTCCATCCTTTCTGTTGCATGAGGCCTGATGAGCACGTTTGTATCCGGCCGGCGTGCTTTATTGCAGCAGTCTGCAGACGAGGCTCAGAGGATTCACTCAAAGTAATTGTGGGTAATAGTATGTTCATCTCATAATATTGTAGCAAGATCATTCGTTTTAATGTAATTAATCCTGGAAAAAATACATTTGCATTTTACGGCTGGGAATTTTTTTTTTTTTAATTGTCATCATCACCATCACCATCATCATCATCACCCTCCTCCTGCAGCAGATGAACTAATTGCCGCCCGCTGGGGTCAGCTTACACAGGCCATAAAGAGGGTCAGTCATCCATCACTGGACATTATTGGACTCTTTTCCAGCTTCTTTTTTTTTTTTTTTTTTTTAATATAAATGTGCAGATGCGTTTCTGCGCATCCTTGTTGGTGTCCGCTTTAAGGCGCAGGGAGACCAAACCCAGCCCGGGAAGACGAGACCTGCATCGTGGCCTTCATCCGAGGAAACTCCGGCTCCAAACGGAGGAACCGGTTTCCCCGCGCAGGCGCCTCGTCCGTGCGCATCCGCCTGCCTCGGCTCAAGGCGCAGCTCTGTGGGTAAAAAGATGACCTCCTGTTCCCCCGGCGTCACTGGGAGGACCGCGGGTGTTTGTGCGGACGCGCCGAGGCGTGCCTTTGATTCCGCTTCGCTCCCCCATCGGCGCCGGAGCGACGGGGACCGTCCTGCGTGACATCGTTTGATATCCGGCGTGCGCGCCTTCGCTTGTGTTCGCAGGCCACCAGAGGTCAGGGTTTCCTGGGCAGCCACCTCCGGCGCCCCCCCCACCCCCCACCCCCTTCCCACTCCCCTAACCCCCCAAACGTGCTGGAAATTGAAATGAGCTGCTCCGACACGGATGAGGACGAGTCCGCGGCCACAATCAGCTGGCAGAGGAGGTCCGGGGTGAAGGGGCCGCTCGTCTGCGTGTTTGCTCTGATTTTAATTTAGTGCCGGACTCTCAACTTTCCGGGAGGGCTCGGGGATAAGAAGGTCTTTAATAAAAGAGCAGCAGCAGCAGCAGCAGGAGGAGGAGGATCAGGAGGAGGAGGAGGATCAGGAGGAGGAGGAGGAGGAGGATCTGTGTGGTTTTTGGCCCCCCCCCTACACACACACACAATTTATAGAGATGGGGTAACCATGGCAACCAGGCATACAGGTCCTAATTAAAAGGGTGAAACCGAGCTGAGGTTATCAATCACTTTGGCGTGGCGTGGCAGCGACTCACAGGTAGAAGAGCTGATCGCGTTCATCCAAATGGGTGCACAGGCCCGCAGGGCGCCGGGGTCAAATCGATTATCTGCGCCTCCCCAGAGCCACCCAGCACTCTGCGGCCGAGCCGCCGTCTGGAAGGTGGCGGACCGCTCTGGACTTGACGGAATCAAGGAAAGCTGGTGCCGCGGCGGCCGAGGAGGGGAGACGAAAGGCGTTTGTTCAGGAGGATCTGGAGGGGGGAAAAAGCGCAACAGGCCGACTGAGGCGACATCCGGTTCTGTTCTCGACCGCCTGTCTGTTGAAACGCTCCGCAACTTGAATTCGAGTTAAAAAGGTGGAGGCGACACAAATGAGTCCGTAAAACGTCGTGGAAGATACGGGCGACAAAACCGCTGTGAGATCAGCGCTCAAAACCAGCGAGGCCTGAAGGCTCTTGGTTGCGTCCCATCAGCGGGGGAAGGCATCGCCCGCTCAGGTGCAGGCAGCTGAATCTTTAAGAGTGCAGCAAACCTGGAGGGACGTGGAAGCGGAGCTGTATTTAACCTCAGGAGGTTAAATAGTTCTCCCAGCGCGCTCGCACTTTCCCAGCTCTGCACTTGTCAGCAGCTCTGCAGGAAGAACAGCGTCGGTCTCTCCGTAGTTCTTCCTCCGTATTGATATTCTTTACCAGATTTTTTTTTTTTTTTTATCTTTTTCCTCTTCCTCTCCCCACACACTCCATTGTCGAGGAGGCAGTGGAGCACATCGCAGCGCGGCCTGGCACGAAGGGCGGGAGACAATTTGGACAGCCTGCCAGTCCATCACAGTCTCCATTTTGAAACGGGCAACAAAATACAGCGAGGGGGAAAAATAAAAACAAAATAAAAAAAACATGCAATCAGATGTGGGATGAACAGATCCAGCCAGGAAACATTTGTCCTGAGACCATTTAAAAGCTTTTGACCAGCAATAAATCCCCAAATAGATATATATATATATATATAAAAAAGTAATTTGCCACATAAAATAAGCCAATTTCTCCAGGTTCTGACTTTTCTTTACAATTTACATTTCTATTGATTGAAAAACACGTTGAAACTCTTTGAAAACACTCTATAAACATCCTCCTGGAATAATCATTTCCCGCAGGAAACCCTCAGAAACTAATTTCTTTGGAAAAAAAAAACCCTGCTGCTCTTACTGAAAACAATGATTTTTAATTCCTAAGCCAAGAGCAGCCCTCAAATTGCCCACCTTCTCTAAACTGAAGGGCTCGCAGCCCGCCGTTTAAGAAAATGAATAAAATAAGGCCCAGCAGCTGATGCAGGAACAAGCACAGATTATTCAGGACACAGTCACAGGGGACCTGGAAGCTCGGGGGGGACAAGAAAAGGCCTGACCTTTTCTGAATATACACACGAGAGGGGCCAGACGGACGCACACAAACCCTTTCACCCCCGCTGGAGAGGGGGGGGGGGCATAAAATAAAAATCAGTCTAATAACGGGAGGCAGCTCGTGATCCACAGCAAAAATAAATACATCTGGCAGGATCAACATCAGGAGATGCTGGGCGTGTGCCAGATGCGGGGATCAATATCCATTACCGCCATCGCGGATGCAGCCAGAGGACAGCGGGGGATCTGAGGCTCTGCAGAGAGATTCCGCCCTAATGGGAGGTGGATCGGAGCTTTAGTCACACCGAGAGCATCTCTCCTTGTTGCTGCGAGCGCGGCACGCTGACTGACAATGTCATTAGTGTTCCGTGTATGTAAACACATCCAGCAGCCCGGCGAATCTAGGTCATTTTCTGACTGGGAGGAGATGAGAGGAGGAGCTGTCTGGAGGCGCGCTGAGCCACCAATGCATGCATGCATGCATGCATGCAAGCGTTGCGTTCATGCACGCCTGCCTGCCTGCCTGCGGATGTCAAGAAAGACTCGGCACCTTAATCCACACGCACCCCTTTTATCTGCTCCGTGAATCAAGCCTGCGCGCCTCCAGTGGCGGCCAAATCCACCGAGACGCGCAGGTAGTGAAGCGGAGATGAGTAGGGGGTGGGGTGGGATGTGTGTGTGTGTGTGTGTGGATGTGTGTGTGTGTGTGTGTGTGTGTGGGGGGGGGGAGTGTAAACGCTTGTAATCTCCTGCTCCACTTCTCTCTCTCTGCTTCACGCCGAGGACACAGCGTCCCCTAAAAGTCCGAGCTTCTCTTCGCGACGCACGGAGTTCTGTGTCGTGCGGTAATGAATCTGTTACACGCTGAGCGGAGGAGCGCGGGCGCATGTGGATTTGCTGAGGTTGACATTTCGAGCCTTTTCAAACGTGCCCTTCAAGCGGTGAATCCGGCAGGGCGCTCCGAATGTCAGGCTTCTCTCAGATCCGTTCTAAATAAATAAACAAATAAACAGATTTTTTTTAAAAAAAACCAATCAATTAAATAAGGAGTCCGAGGAGTATATTGCAAAACTCTGATAATAATTGCACTCTGCTGTAGAAATACAAAAGGTGATGATAATATCCTGCGTCATTCCTGCAGAAATGGGGGGGGGGGTTAAAGCACTGATAATACTACCAAGGCAGCTCAGGAGCTGTTGTGACTTCTGTTCATCCCCTGGGGACCAGGAATCACAACTGTTCAGGATTACTTTAATTGTAATCGCCGTGCAAGGGGATATGATAATTTTGTTTTGTTCAGCCAATACTGTTCAAATATATGCTTAAAACATACAACAACATAAAACATTCGGCGTATGGATTAAATACTTAAGATTAGGCTCCGAGGCTTTAGGCGTTGTCTTCCCCGAGTAGATTTTCATAAAAAGCAACATATTTTCCTCTCCCCTCAGTTGCCTTTTCATCTTATTTCCCCCAGAAGAGCCACCGCTTTGCGCATTTGAGAGGTGATTTGTCTATTTCCGCTCACAAGCTGAAGGTAGATGATTACCTTGCCTGATTTATTTCCGCCCATACGACCGGGGACGGATACCGAATTACAAAAGCAAAGGCCTGTCACGTTTTTAGGCTCCGGTTTAATCAGCAGGTTTGAGTTTCCATTAAAGGATTACAAAAGCGTCGCCCTTAAATTTCCAACGACACAAACGATTCCATCAGGAGGACTTACAATAAGCTGCTGTGCAAAAGTGGGCTTTTGAAATTCCAAACAGCAGCAAAACAGAGAGGGGGGCGGGAAGGGGGGGGGGTGGGGGGTGCTGCGAAAGACAATGCCCCAAAACACGAATTAGGCGTCAATGAAAAGTGGAAGTGTAACAAAGAAGTTTGAGAGTAAAGCAACCAAAACAGTCCGCTCCATAAATTTAGATGACTTGCAGCAGCATCAGGACCACAGCGGAGCCTCTTCTGAGTGGAAGCAGAAGCTCCGCTGCAGCCGCTCATTAGCGGAAGATAATGAGACTCTAATGAGGATCCAAAGATCCAGACCGAACTCACCTGATGGTTGCAGGAAACCGCTTGTTCCCGGTAACAGCGTGACGCGGACGCCCCGGACACCATATGCCGCCATCATGGCCCCGATTGTCCCCGGAGCAGGTGGGCAGGCCGCGGGCGACGCGGCCGTCTGTCTCCGTTCTGGGAATTTGGGACGGAGGCATTTTCTGTCCCTGGTGTGAACTGGTGCGGTTCGACAGACTCAGACCGGCGGAGATGAAGATTTAGGCCCGCGATGCGGAGAAAACACAACGGGAAACATGAAACAAGGGAACCACTAACGTTCCGCTCAGAGTTGTAATTAGATTTGTGCCAGTGTCGATATGTTGATCAGCTCTATCGATTTCACATCAGACATATGTCCAACAGTCAGAAGGCTTCAAATAATCAGCCCCCCCCCAGCCACACACACACACACATATACAGATGAAGCATGCACGCAACATATCCAATTAAAGATTAGAGTCAAACGCTGCAGGATAATAAACACCGTTAACCTCGAATCTGTGCAAAAGGACACGTTTAGTCCATCCCCAAACAAGGTGAGGCTTTTGGACGAAGGGCCAGTCATGATCAATCATGAGCAGAGAGCGGCATCTTCAGTAATCATGACCAAATGTTAGCTACTTTCAAAACCATTTTTATTAAATTTAGAAAACACAATTTTGTTAACAGTTTCATAGCAGTTGCTGGAAAAATCTGAAACTGTGTGTGGAGAGAGACAGAGAGAGGGACAGAGAGAGAGACATAGAGACAGAGCGAGACAAAGAGAGAGAGCAGGAGACAGAGGGAGAGAGACTTAGTTTATGTAGATGGGGCGTGGGCCAACCCCTGAGTTTTAAAAACCAGCTGTATTCTGGAGCTCTGTCCCTACCACACGTATAAAGATGGACGACATGAGAGGAAGTGACGTCAAAACATCCCGATGGCCCTCTGGTGTTGGGTTGCAGTAACAGAAAAGGCCTTCCCGCGTTATTTCAGGTCTGACAATTCAAAATTCTTGTCAAATAAGTGTTTCATATATATATCTTTTAAAAGTCCAAGTGTTCATGCGTCTTAATTAGTCATCCTGGGGGGGAAACGTCAAAAATTTGAGCGCCGTTGATGCCTGGACGAGGACGTGTACCGGCAGGAAATTTAAACACCGACTCTTGCTGCAAAGGATGCCTAAAGAGTTAGATGGCGGCACCCGAGTCACTGGCTTTACTAGCTTCACTTCTGTTTGGGGAAGAAGCGGCGCATCGTCCATCTTTATGTCAATGAGCCCTACGCGTCGGCTCTCGGGGGGGTCACCTGCAACTAACCTGGCATAGACTAGAGGAGAGGCAGCACGTAGGCAACATCTCAAGGTAGAATGTCTAAAGAAACAAGACATATGAAACCTTTGTAGACATCAGGTAGAAAAGTTGATTTGCAAAGTCACTTTTCAAGTTAAGTTATTCCTGCCAAAAATATACCGATTACGCAACGTTAACATGTAATTAGGTTGCCAGACTGTGTCGGTACGTAGGTTTTATCACTTGGGGAGGAGCTTCGCCACAGTTTAAGGGGAAGTGGTCTTGGGGGGTTGCTTAGAGATGCAATACAGATGTCCAAAGAGGAAGTGCAAACAATGTCTATAAGGTGTTTCTGTAGAGGGTGTCTGCTGGGCAAGGGATTGTGGGGGTATGGGCAAAACAGGGCACCCCCGTCGTTTCTCATCAAGGTGCTGCGAGCGGCGACTCTCGCGAGGGTGAGCCCGAGATGTCTTCAGGGGGAAAAACTGTGAGTGTGCAGGCTCGGATCCCGCCCAACGACTCGGGTAAGTCAAACACTTTGTGCCATTCGTCCTTCTCGGGATCATACCTCTGTACTATTTCAACCATGCAGCGATTGTTCCACGAGTATCCGCCCACCACGTAGATCTTGTTCTCAAACACGGCCACGCCCACGTCACTCTGGCCTCTCAACATGGCAGCGATAGGTGTCCATAAGTCAAGGGCAGGAGAGTAGTATTCGCAGCTTAGCACGTCGTCGTAGTCGCTTGTGCCCCGGAAGTGGTTACCTCCGATCACGTAGAGGCGGTCGCCCACTGTGCACATGCAGTGGAGGCCACGCACCGTCGTCATGGGTGCTTTCTGAGTCCATTTGTCTGCATCTGGGTCAAAGCACATTAATTCCTTCTGAAACGTGTCATGAGTGATTCCCCCTGCAGCCAAAAAGAGAGCAGAAATTAGCCTGGTCACTGATCAGATGGAGAGGAAACCAGCTCTTCTTTTTTTTTTTTGACCGACATGGCTCCCTCGAGATGTATTACTCCATTCTTTCATTCATCCGTTTCAGCCATTTAATGTCTTCAAAACCCCAAACTTGAAAGGGTACAACAAAACGTGGCATCGCCGTTTGTTCGGGCCCTTTTCTTCACCATGCTAAAACCCAACGCTCGGTACAAAGAGAACAGGCTGACAAAATGTTCACACACAGACAAACTGCAGACACCGGGACACAAAAAAGCAGCGGAAAAACGGGGAGGGGAAAAAAAAAAAAAAACAGGACATGTCTACAGGGAAGGCTTAAAATAAAGAGGAACACAATCCCAGCATGCATTTGGGTAGAAGCCAGGCCGCCCCTCCCCCCCGTAGGCAGAATGACTAGGAGCGAACGCAGCGAAGATTTGCAGAGCACGGCGTTTTGAGGCAGAATCCCTCCTCTACTGCTGCCCACTGATTGTGCTCTCGGTTCATTGTTGAGGTGAGCCGTCTATTCGGCTGCCATGACTCAGATCTGTGATGCAGTGATTCCTTAAACAATCAAATCCAAAGATAGCCAGACAATCCGTTTTGTTTATCCAAGTCAGACAGCAAAATTGGCAAAGTCACCATAAGGTGCTTAGAGTTTTCCCTTGAGCAGTCCTGATTGGATTGCAATTGCGTTCAAGGGCTTTGGCCTTTCCCTGATGCAATGATGTCTGATCAGTTTTCGTGTATCCCAAAGTCTAATTGTTCCATTGGTAAGAAGATAAGAACGGACAAGAGTTTGCCAAATTGAGTCAGCGTCCCAGGCAGACAAAAACCTCTGCACACCAACAAGGTTTGTGCCAACTCGGAGAATTAAAGTTTGCCTCTGAAAATTGGCAGTGGAACACAAAGTCTACTACATCCTGTCTCACCTGCAGGCAACATTTTAACTGTTAAGGCTGCATCGTGTGTGTGTGTGTGTGTGTGTGTGTGTGTGTGTGTGTAAGTCAGGTTGAGGTACAAATACCCTCCTGGAGACAGGGTAGTTTTCCTCTCTTCAATAATATAGACGTTAAACCAGAAACCCGTGAGGCTGCTTGAATTAATGAATGGTTGCCCAATACAAGTGGGAGTTAAAGGGAGAGAACAGGTGTGGTGGGAAAAGGGACACGTGATGATAAAGACTTCAGAACAAACACAGACACTTTGGGATCTGTATTTGCGCTGTCAAATCCCCTAGACAAGAACGAGTCAATGACGCCTTTGGAGGAGATGGAAGCTAATTAGTCTGCATCAGTATTACACAAGATGCAGGCGAGATGCACTAATTAACCGACCAGTCCCTTCATTAATCAACGCAAGTGTTCAACAAACACGTAATGAACCAAAAAGCTCATATGGTTTTCAGATCAGGACACCCGATGCACGAGGGCAGATGAAACTCTCCTGCCAAGAGATGCACGGATTCTGAGCAGGTGGGCTTTCAGGCCGGGCCAAAATGATGCCTGATCTATGGCAGCAACGCTATCTGCAAGAGTGCACTTGGTAATCAAGGAGCCCTGCAGGAGCACTTTAGGTGCATGGATGACAAAAGACTGAGTGACACAACAATGACAAGCTGAAAAGATGTACAACACTTCAAGAGTGTAATTGAAGCCAAAAGGAGCGTAATTGACTGTGAAGTCTGACTTTTTTTACAAATATTACGTGTCACACATTTGGTTTTATCTCTATATTTCCAAATCAGTGAAGAAGACACGGTGTGTTCTAGCGTACAACAAACAGTCTGCTGGCGAGATTGAGATTTCTGAAGTATTCAGAGTACTGTAGAACACAGGGTTCTCCTTGTAGAACACAGGGTTAAGGATAAAACACAACTGTTCACCAGCGGCAGATCAACTTCACATATATTCTAATGTCTGGAATAAAGCAGCGTGACTCAGGAGTGGTCCAGTAGCCGTGTCTGAACGCTGCCAAACCAATTGAGCTGTGATGGTCTGTGGGCTGAGTGCATTTGTCAGATTCAGCCAGCTGACGGAATAGCTTCAGACAGCTGAGCTGCACAGCTGGAAAAAGTGACCTGATCTGCAGTGACAGATGGACACAGAACTGCACTTCAGCACAGGTCACCTTGCACAGCACGGCTGCAACCCCGGAGACAGCGGGAGCTTCGTTAAAGCCTCAGAGCAACTGGAATAATCTAATGCGTGCTGGCGTTTACCTGCGCCTTCTGAATTTTAAAGCGCGGCGATCATTATACACAAGTTTCACGTGAGCTGTTATGCATGTCCTAGTTTCTGTCAGAACTCATAAACTCTCTCAAATGTGTTTGAAAAACAAGCCAAAGAACATTCTCCTCACTGCTTATGCAGGTGAAGCTGCAGCAGCAAAGAAAAAAAAAAAAAAACAGCAATGTACCTTCCTGTAATCCTGCTAATGTGTGCAAATCCATTTGAATATCAAAACGGGCAGAAAAAGAACTAAAAAAACTTACAGCAATAAAAGAGGCCAAATAAACTAGCAAGATGCATATTAACTTTGCTCCAAAACGACATATTACTGGTCATTTGATGCGCTTATCTAAACAGTCGAAATGTCTCTTATCTTGGATTCTGTTCGCTTTAATCAGCTGGCCCTATGAAGCAACATGTTCATTTGGTTGCCAAGGAGTGAAATACTGGTTAATTAAAAACAAGTAATGGGAGATATACTTTGAGCTAAGAAGCAATCATAGTGAGCATGTAAGGGATTAGTTCAGTTAGAGCAGATAAATTAAAAGTAATGGGGCCACATGCAATAAGAGAATCCCCTGCAGAAATCCTTGCCGTTTGGCAAAAATAAAGACATGCAATTAGTTGTTAAGACATATTTAGTGGCAGTTAGAAACATATCTGACAAATATAGTAGGCAAACGTCGCAATGACGAAAAGACTTGCAGGAATATTGAGTTGTGCCGATTGAAGAATTAAATTCATTGGCTCTGTGCACACAGTAATCAAATCGGAGAGTGTACCTAATAAAACCCTGAGCAGGCTGGTCAGCACCTTACACTGTAAATAAACGACCGAGACAAGAGAAGTGTTGTGTAATTTATTTTCATTTGCTAAAGCCTCCCAGCATGAGAGTGTAAAGTAGGATTAAATGTTCCTTTAGCCGGGCTGCAGATGCAGTCTATCATCATAACAATAGCTGACTTTACTTCATAAATACAAAGATATTTCACTGGATGCTAAACTATTTTTATGTTGCAGAATGAAGATCACAACATCCACAGCTGAGAGAAATGAACACCAGCTCTTACAGTGGGCTTCAGTCCTCCGCTTCCCTCCATCTTTCCCAATTTTCCCTTCCACCCCTCCTTTACCTTTCTTTGCGGCGACTCTGGATTAGTCACACTGTGAATCGAGGGCTCATTTCCATAACGTGGGATTTGTTCCCAATCCCATAAAGTGAACAAGGTGGTGACACCTGAACAGGTAACTGGCCCGACAGGCACTGTGCTCACGTTTACTTTACATAGCTTCAGCTGCGGATCAATGCAGTCTGTGAGGGATGGATTTTAAAAGAAAAGAAAAAAGTGTTCCTGTATTCTTCCCCAGCCACTTACCTGAAATATACATATAACCACCGTACACCGTTCCAGCGTGGCCGTAATGTGGCTCATTCATTTTGGCAACATACGTCCATTCATTTGTTCTTGGGTTGTAGCATTCCACAGTAGCTTAAAGAAAAGATGAAAAAAGGGAGCATATTAGTAGAAAGTAGGTCAAGACTGATCTAAAGAGGACAAACAGCAGCAAATAAGGCCTTGGAGGGTCTCAGCGTGGGAGCTAAAACACAGCTTTAAATACAGTGTAGACCCCCCCCCAGCACTGAATGCACTGACTGCACAGGAAATTGGAAGATTGGATATTCATTTATCTCAAGGCCACCAAGGATGGGTCTGTTAAATGTGAGCAAAGAATAATGACACCGAGTGGAAACCACGACGCCTTCCAATGGGGGCTGGGGTCAAAGTGCTTGGGGGGAAAAAAGGAAGGAAAGCAAGCCAAACTATCGAAAGCAGTTGCGGTACTGTCGAGGAATTCCAGAAATTGGGGGATGTATGACTTTTCAATTTTCAGACTCTGAATCAAAGGCTCCTCTGTAAAATGTGGGCTTACATTTCCTGAAGCATTACTGAAGAGATACCTTCTGTTACGATGTCTTCTATCCTCATAACAGGATAAAGGGGTACTGAGGGACATTTTTGCCTCACAAAGAGAATGGCAGGTTAAACAGAATTTATTTTTCATAACATGCAGCAAATAGCTGTAATCAACTGATTATCTTTTCACTTTAAACTGTAAACCTTTCTAAAAAGGTTCATTCAGGATTAAATTATTTCTGAATATAGAGTAGAGAAAATAGCTATTTGTGACAGTACCATGCTATTATGACAAATAGAGTAGTAGTAATAGTAAAGTAGTACATGAATGCAAAAATACTTAATTTAATCAAACTGGGTTTAGACTGTGCAACATGCATATACATTCAATGTCAATAATTAAGTTAGAGAAACCAAGTTATAATACTAACAGGCATTGAGATTAAATATTATGAAAGAAGCAGATGAGTTGTTTATACAATTAGCTCAGAAGGTCAGAGTCCTTATTAACATTTTCCTAGCAAAGGGAATTTCACTAACATTTAAATCATATTGTACAGTTAAAGGTTAGGAGGTCGGAGCTGTAAATATTATAGATGAGTGAGATTGCCCTGATTGCAACAAACTGACAATGATCTAATATCCTGCAAATGCTGGCATATTGAGTGACTGCTGAATGCCCAATCAGAGGCTCCAATTCTGGTTGTGAATTTGGCCTCCAGCTGGAGGTCCTCTTGCCCTCTATTCAGCATCGGAGCAGCTTTAAACATCCTACAACTGCCCTGCTTTCATGTTAGGGCTTTTAGTTTTGTGAAAGTTTTCCTTTTTTCCAATGATTTGTTATGTGATGTATTAAAACCACAAGAGATCGGTGCACTTGTCACCCTGTCAGATCCGTTTTCACCACAGTTGTTTTTTTTTTTTTTTTTTAACCAGCCTGACTGTGCCATCAAAACATCATATCAAAGTGCATCAGATAAGATGCTAACCCTCAAAACCTCCTGCTATAAATATCCGTTTGGGGTTTGTTCTAAACCGCTCTTTTATGATGTGGCCATTTCAGGCAATGCAATAATACCACACCCTTGTGCTATTCGGGGTAAACAAATATAAGGCAGCAGGGCTGGGCACATCAAGGCCAAACCGCACACGCAGAAGCAGCCGTGGGATGTAAAGCAGAAAAGGCTGTTGTGTAGAGATGCAGTGAACCAGGACTGTGTTCTTCTGTCTAATTATAACCCAGAACAGAACAGCGCTCACACACTGGCCTCCACTCTGTCTGCTGCATTTTACAGAGCTGAATTTAAGTACTGGGTGGTGCGTCTTTGTGGCCTTCCTGAACCGAGTGCAAACCTGAGAATGCTTGGAATTAATTAGAAAACCAGGAAAAGTTTTGAGATTATAGATTATGTAAATGATCTAGTGCAAATATCCAAAGGGTATTCAACTTAAAGTTGCGATTCGTCGAAGGTTGAGAAAGTTACCGAGCTCCCCGGCGGCGTTCCTTCCACCAACGGCGTAGAGGTGACCCTTGAGTGCGCTGAGGTGGAAAAAGGTCCGCTTCTCGTTAAGGCACGCCACCTGCATCCACTTGTTGTAGCGGGGGTCGTACCGGAACACGGTGTCTACCGCCGTCTTTCCTTTGGTGTCGTAATTGCTCTGGCCTCCCACCACGTAGAGAAAGTTTCCGATGACGGCGATGCCGTGTTGGTAGCGGGGCGCGTCCATGGGGGCCAGAGCCTTCCACTCGTGAGCCTTCTCGTCGAAAAGGCGAAGTTCCTTGCTCACGACGAGCTGCTGCCGTAGAACGCCGCCCAGAGTGATCAGATGGGCGCTGTCCGAGCGGATGGCTGTCCGTTCTGACTGCATAACAGGCTGCATGTAGGGCATCATTTGGTAGTTGCTAGCTTCCAGGAGAAGGTTGACACAAGTGTTGTCTGTGCGCATGAAGTCCACTGTCTGTACGTGATTGATGAGCTCCTGTGGGTTCATTAGGGGAAAGCGGATGTTCTTCATGAGTTTTGGAGCGTAGTCCATGCGGCCGTCTTCAAAGCGTAGCCAGCGGCAGGCCGCCTTGAACAGGTCCAGTTCAGTGCAGTGTTTTAAGCTGTTACTGGACAGCACGAAGGCCAAGCGCTCAAACGGCAGCTTGACAAACTCTCCTGTGCCCAGAAGCGACGGGAAGTTCTTGAGGATGAAATTGTTGACATATTTGTCGACTTCCGTAAGGTTGTACGTGTTAGCGATACGTCCCACCTCGACGCAGTTGTCTAGAGACACCTGTGAAGAAGAGGAATTTCAAGTCTAGGTAGCTCCTGCTGTGTAACATCTTTGGAAAGATGAACAAAAAATAAAGTATTAAAAAGAACGAGGAGTTTGCACCTGTAACTATGCAGAGAGGAGAAGTCCTAACACGTAAAGACTAGAGAGAAGCTGTGTAAACTACAGTACTGTAAATATAAATGCTTGCTTACCCCAGATATAAGAAACACCTTGCAGAAATCCAGCACTGGGAGGATTTGTAAAAAGCTGGCTGCTTCAAGTGTGTCTTGTAGATTCTCCATGTTCAGCGACAACTTGGCGGTGTAGATAAAGTCGATGATTTTCTTCAGGCCTATTCGGTTGACTCCATGGAGTTTGATGCACATTAAATCCTGTTCTTTCATTCCACCTGCATCGGGAAAATGTACAAGGATAAAGAAGTGTGTACGTGCAGTTTATCCAACTCCCAGGTCTAGTGGAAATGACACTAAAATGTCTCATTCTTACGCATGAGCAAGCATTATGTCATTTTAAGCCTTTTATTGTTAAACAAAAAAAAAAAACTTGAAGAGAAAGGAATTAAATTCTAAAAGAGAATCCCATTACTCAGCATCTCTGCTCCCTGCTCCCCTTATCACTAATGAGCTATCCCTCACTCTCAAATCCAGTTTATTATTACTCCCACTTCAACAGTCTTCCTACTGTTCTGATTAAAATAGCTGAATCATTTATTGTTAATTACCAAATCAAAAATAATATAGGGCGGAAATCACTCAAACCAGTTCTTACCATTTTAAATCCTCTTGAATATTCCATGTACAAATAAATAGGCTGCTAAATTACTGCATAAATACCTCAATGCAATCCACACAGTGGCAGTAAATAACTACTGAGAACATGGATTTTAATCCTACAACTAATTTACATCTATGTTTACAGTTTATGGGTATTTATTACTCTACATACAGTGTGCCAGAAAGATAAAACAAGCACATTTACAATAATTACAATCATAAAGGAACAGCAACAATAACAATGGCTTATGATACTGGAAGGATGACGGCACAAGGTCAATCTGTGTAATTTCCCAGGAGGGAAAATGACAGCACCGTGGGTGATGCTGTTCAAGTATTCAAATTATCCTGAATATATGCAAAGCATAATTAGTGATTACAGGGCGAGAGGGAGAGGAAATAAACTAATCAACGTGCCACATCACAACAGAAAGCATGTTTACCACACATACACACAATCAGGGCTTAGAGGACTGGAGCACTGTTAATGTTGTGGGTAGGTTGTGCAGACTCGCCTGTGAACATGGCTTTGAAATAGTCGGAGGAGGAGGCCATCATAGCGCGGTGTACAGGGAACGCTTCGTCTCCGTCTCCAGCCACCAGTGTGACGTCACATAATAAACCCTCTATCCTCAGCTGGTCAAATCCCTAATGGAAGTGGAGAAAGACGCATGTGAATGCACCAAGTGTAGGAGACTTCAAATACAAAATAATTTAGTACAGCTGGCATAAATACCTTGAAACACCCCAATATCACATGATTATTTCAACTCATTTTCTTTTATTTATTGCAAATGCAAAATGAAAAACAAACAAAAAACAACACAGAAAACATACAAATACATCAGGAGGATGCTTAAGCCTATCCCAGCTGCATTTGGACAAAGGCAGCTTAGCCCTGGACGAGAATTTTGGGCATTCGGTAGCTTCAAGGGTACCTCTGCAGTACTCTGAAGGTGTCCTGGCATCTCTCTTGCTACCGAACCGAGAATGCTCTGCTTCTCAGCCCAGTCCCCTACAGGCTGAGCTGCCCCCTCCCGCTGGATTTACTTCAATAGCTATTTTCTGAGTCCAATCACAAATCTAAACATTGCTGTTTCAGTGCCGATCAATCAAACCGCTGTTAGTCACAGCCTGTCAGATGTGGCGGATGATGGCTCTCTGGGTTATTTGGGCTGTCTGCGTGATTGTCTACTCCTCTCTCTCTTTCTCTCTCTCTGTTGTGTTGCACGCAGCTGCTTTCGAATTATATGTTTGGAGATGATGTGAGCTGTGAGATTTAAACCATAATGAAAGCGCAACATAATGAAATGGAAGCGTTAATCCCACCTGAAGAACCACGGAGCTGTGTGTGTTGCTAGTGAAAAATCGAGTGTTGCCTGTCTTTGACGCCTGCAGGTGAGCAGAGATGCCCATATCACCATAGCCCAGAGCAACTTTCATGTGAGCGTCGTCGTCCTCCACAAGGGATCTACGGAGCAGAAGGAAAAAGGTTGTTCTTTCAGAGACAGTAGCAGAAGTCATGTTTCTGTCAGAGTTTAACAGTTGGAAAGCAGAACCAGATAGTCCTGCCTCTATTTAAGGACATGTTGAGTGACGGTAGGCTAATTGTTCACTAAAATATTCAGATCTACAAGCCTGAAACAACTGCAGAAGATCATTCCTAAGTGCCTTTGGAAAGAAGCCGCACTTAAAGCTCTTGAATGTCATTGGCTGCTTCCAAATTGTTTCTTCATGCCTCTACGTTGCTTCCTCTACCCTAAAAAGACTTTAAAACCATTTCTATGCGCATGCTAGGGGTAAAGTCGACAAAATTAGATCTCAGTAGTTTTCCACCAAAACATCAGAAATGAGAGCGAGCCCAAGCTGTCCTAATTTAGGAGATTTAGCAATATTACACAAACTCTGAAGGTCGGAGTTCAGAACACTCATTTAATCTCTCAATGCGCTGTGCCCCACAGCAATCCAGCTCTCTGACCTTAATCATAGTGCCACCAAAATATAAATGTCATTAATATCAAATATGAAATCTTAACTTCTTCATCACTAGTGCTCTGCAAGGAAAAGATAATGATCTCATGGCCGTTGTTATTTCAGCTCTGCCTTTTCTTCCTCCTCCAATTCATCCCTTTTATTATTACATGCTGTAAAAAAAACATTTTATTCACAGGAGCCCAACAAATATGACAGCTGCATCACAGTAAGGTATTAGCGAAAAATAAGAAGTAGGTTAGGGGACTGTATTTAAGTGGATGAATGGGGAAATGGTTTGCAATGTACCAAAACAAAGTTATTGAAGAGGCTTACTCATCAACAGCCTGCAATGCAGTCTTTCTATAGAGACTCAGAGACAGTCATTTTTGGGACTCGAGCAGGACTAATCGGTGAGGAATAATCCACACAAAAGGGAAGGGATGATATATCACACTGCCAAGTGAAAATGAGGACATGGAATTACACAATTTGGAACTGCCGCCTGCAAAAGATGTTTCCCGAACATTCAAATCACAATTCATACAAAGACATAGGCTTCAAGACAAAAGGCTGTTGCTGATGGTCCAGATATTATTGTGAAAAATGTGTAATGACTTTCTACAATGCTGCAAAACACAGTCTATTATGTCCTAATCATAATGTTGACTCCCTGTAACGGTGGAATATTAGTATTTTTCATACTGTTTTCCTCAAAGAAAGATAAGAAAGACTGCTGCGCTCAAGGGCACTCGAACAGTTCAAGTTGTTCTGGTAAAAAGATGATGAAACATCTTTTTTTAATAACTAAAGAATAGTAGAGGCAGGTTTAATAATTAAGTCAGTGATACATAAGGAACGGCCCATGACTGATGAGGTGATTAAAAATTTATTAAGTGCTTTTATTGTTCACACGCACACAGGAGATCAGAATTTTATCACCGGCTTTACGTGAAGCTGCTACTATTTTTTACTATCATGTAAAAAGAAGATGATGAAACAGTCAAAGATTAACATCGGAAACTTGAAAGCTGCTCATCCTTCAGGGGATGATTGGACTGATTCTGATAAAACGGCTAACTCAGCACGGCAGCAAATTTGTTTCATCAAACAGGGCCGTGAGTAGGCGTTGGTTGTCAGATGTAGAAGGGTAATCTGTTTTAGGGTGGCCTGTTTATATAATGCAGACACCTTTAGTCTTGTAGAGAGAACATGTGGATGATTACAATGTTAATAAAGAGTTTTTTTTGTCATTTCTAACTACAGTCAAAACCTGGTCAAATCCAAAGTTCAGCTATTGAAGAAGAACCATCTGATATTTCACACTTACTTTTACATTTTTTCCTGTCTTAGAATAAGGATAAATGTGAGGATGGGTGAGGATGGGTACATAATAGAGACATGCACCTGCAGTTGAATGTGGTGTTGAATGTGTATAAGCGCCGGATAACAATGTTCAAGGACAACTTGTTCCTAAAGACAGAAACTCCTCCTTTTAATATAAACTTACAAAGATCTAGAACAATTGCATCATGATTGAAGAACAGTACAGTCTGAAATTTTCTCTTCTTGCAGCATGAAAAAACACTGATAATTTATGTGCAAACTTAGGAGTTATAATTTTCCATCATTCCTTTAGATTAAAAAAAAAAAAAACAGTCTGAATGCAGTTGCGGTTGGCTAATACTGCCTTGGCTGGGTGCAGATATTCTGTAAGGGTTAAAAACCAGAGCAGATAGAAATGAATGGAATGTCTACATCGAGAAGATATGAACTGGTATCATGACATGAGAATTTGCTTCCACTCCTCAGCTTCAGGAAATGCATTCCGATCTTAAATGAATTGCTGAGTCAGTGTTTCATAGCTGTCGCCTCATGTCTCTTTATTGAAACACACCATGGACGCTGCATTCAACTGTGATGGACAGCATAGATCATTTGCACTGGAAATAAAGAAGAAAAAAGAATGGATGCATCTGGGTAGAAAATGTCTGCTCTACAAAACCCACATATGCCGCGTAGCTTTACTGCGTTCCTGCCCTCTTTCTATTTTGCCGACTGGCTACCTGAAGCAATCACCGATTCAGACAAACAACTTATGCAAGAAACAATTTATGCTAGAAATCTGTACAGTGGTGACAGCTGAATATGCACCAAACGTCTGCAAGAGGCAGGAGCTGTCTGCAAAATCAAACTACCCTTTTCATGGTGTTACGGATGTCAGAGAAATATGATCACCAAGTATGAGGAAAGAAACATGAAAATATCATCGTTAAGGTTAGTGTAGCACATGATATGCAGTTTCATTATATGATGATCAATCCTAGCATATATTTTAAGGTTTATATTTAATTACATTAGTGGTTGACCATGAAAGCAGATGGGATGACGGATTGTGGGGAACAGAAATCTGCAGAGACCTCAACTACTGTAGACAGGCTCCAACAGTGGTCAATCACAGACGTGCAGCACTGGCAACGTACTGGTGCATTTACCCCATTGGGTGGTAATTCGGACAGGAAGTGAGGAGAGAGTGGCCCGGCCAAATCACAAAGGGGAGTTGACGGCTGCCGCACTGAAGCAAAAGAGACGACAGCAGCTACTGCATCTAATATCTAACTTCCTAATATACCACAGTGCAGAGTAAATCTGCATCGGCAAGTCATGTTTAGGGATTATTATGGCGAAAGAATTACTGCAGATCACAAATGGCGACGACACGTAGTGGTTGTTAACACGAAAATAGCTATTATTGATGCAGTTTCTTTCAAATGAGTATGAATGAGTTGGCAAATTTTAGTGAAAGATGTGGTAATTTAAAAATATAGTTCTGTCCAATGATGAATGTAAATATGAAAATGAATATATTTTCATTTTGTAATGTCACGTCACACCGAATGTTAAAGATAAATGATCAATGCAAAAAAAATGTCTGCTAAAATAATGGAAAATACACGCGAAAACAGTGTGTTTGCTGCTTATTTATACCAATATCATTCATATTTTAACAGGACTTTGATCAGAGCTGAGAATAAGAAGCCGAGAAGAAAAAAAAAAAGTATCGAAATCATAACAATCCATAGGATGAGAGTCTACAGAGCTCCTTCAAGTCAGTGGAAAGCTTAAAAATCATCATTCCTCCACTGACAGTTCAGAGAGCGAAAGTCAACTTGGATTTTTTCCTCCGGATGACAGTGGATGGGTCTTAAGAGATTAATAAGTATAGCTTTGCCATCTTGTCATGCTTAGCCTTACACCCAGAGAAACTTTATTAATCTAATCTATTCTAGGTCCTGCAGGGCTGACAGACCCCTGTCGTGCTCAGTGCAGAGAAATATTGAAGTTTGTATAATGATGATGGAAATAAAAAAATTATCGCAGCCCATTTTTGGCTCATTTTGACACAATGCACTACACAGGCTTTTAAAATGTGATTAAATTCTGCTTTTGGTTCACAGTTATGACACACAGATGGAAAATGGGAATTATCTGAACACCAGGACAAAAACAATGCCAGCAATGATTAAATATAAAACAACAGCTCTGCTCTGATGACAAAGAAGATCACAAAACTGCAAGTCTGCAAAGCTCACATGAAAATGGGAGAGAGAAGGTGACGAGGTGCTGAAAACACAAGAACTGATGCCAGAAGAGTCGGCAGGGTGCGTGCATGCAGAGCGATGACGAGTCTTAAGACTTAAGTGTCTTCTCAATCACCGAGCACAGTGGTGCAATAAAGCCACATGAAGCTGAACAACTTCTGCTCTGAAAAATACAAAGTGAAACTGGGTTCATTCTGTAGATGCAGAAAATGCACACCCTTATATAATGCAATAAAACGCTACATTTCAGTTTCACAAAGCTTGGCATTGTGCTGACCTTTATGGTTAGATATATATTAAAATAAAAACAGCAACAAAAGAGCAGACTACCTCAGCACTGTGGCAACATTCAACATCTGTACATGCAAAGTCACATATGCCCTTCATTGTCAGTTTATACTGCACCTTTTCTCCCCCTTCTCTCCCCTGTTGTATTATGAGCATGACAGAGCAGATTAAATGGAAGGCACAGAGGAGCTCGATGCTCTCAGCATCACGGCTACTGGCTTATTTTACCAGATGTTTTAAGTTGATGGTATTTGAGTTGCTATCAGGTTAGTCATTAATGAGGTCAGTTGCAGAGAGACATTAATCTTTTGCAGTGAATATGACTAAGAACTTTATTTGTCTATCAAGTGTGTTTTAACATGCTGGAAAAACAGTTGGTTGAACTTGAAGGGATGTTTTTTTTTTTTTTTTAAAGTGTTTCTAGCTGCAGGGGCCTAAATACAAATGGACGGCCTGTCACCACATTCTTTTTTCATTGAAGTGAAGCCATTTTTGCTGTCAGGGTGTTGCCATCTTGTGCTGTTGACACTGTTTGAAGCCATTCTGCACAGTGGTAACTGGAAATTAGAGCTCCAGTTCCACGGTTCTGCCGAGGAGAATCAGCTGTCCGTCTTGACCTTTGACCCCTGTGTATGCAGCATCATAGCTAAGCCAATCTCACACCAAGAGCACCAAAAATGCTTAGTGAGATAAAAATAATACAATATGCAAAAAAAAAAAAACCAGCTTGAACTGTATTCTACACCCAAGCTGTCTACCAGCAGATGAGCTGCTCCTCATATATAATTATGTAACCATCAGTTGAAGTGAAAAATCACCTCTTTCACTTATTTCCAGAGTTCCAGTTCAAACAAAGATATCAAAATATTTCAAACATCCCACCTCGTGTGTCTAACAAATGTTTGCTCGGTCCATTCTGATAAAAATTGGTACCTTTCAAATGTATACTCTGTCTGAAAGGATAATGTGTTAGTTGTAGAAAAAATATGTCACAGCAAATTTCAGCTTTCAAGTTTCAGAAGTATTTGAAATAAAGAAATGTTTCCTGTTTAATCTATTCTTACTAAAGTCAAACGAAGAAATGAAAGCAACTGTCCTTCAGCGTGGTTTCTTTCATGGTTGTTTTGTTCACTTAAAATCACATATTGCACATTTAACAAGCCGTTATGTCCAAAGCATTTACTGCTCATTCTGTACAGGACAAACTATCTATAAGAGCCAGATAACTGCTTCAATAACTGCTCACACCCTTGGTGCCCAGTATGATTTAATAAGCTAAAAATCACACTTTTCAATGGAAGCACATGACAAGGTCAACACTTTTACATCAATCACAGTCAGATAAAAATCTGAAATAAAAAGGCAGTTCCAATAAGCACAAGTACTGAAGCCAATTCAAGCACTGATTGCATGTGGGTGGAGCAGACGATCCGGCAACATGCACCAACTGCCTAATCAACCTGATGCAAGGAGAGAGGCGAGCCAGGAGAGTGTGTGCGAAGGAAAAGGTAGTACGTGCGTAGGTACAGGATAACTTTAACTGCATCCTGAAATCCTCGACTAATCTGAAACAGACCGGAGTGTTATATGATAACATGTTAGCCCATAACAATATAGAGGTGTGTGTGTGTGTGTGTGTGTGTGTGTGTATAAACGAACAGCAGACATGACAGTTTCACATGACTGAACTCACTTGACGCTACGCTATCCCGACCGCCTTCGCCTTCCTTCTGGCCTTTCAGCGAAAATAAACGATCCCATGCTGACACTTTGAGTTTGTACAAAAAGGGCAAAAATCAGACAGAACTGAATGGCTGTTTCAAAGAGCAGGCTGTCGGTACCCATCAGGCAATCTTGCATTTTTGTTTTCATTAGCCACATCTCGTATTTCCTCTTTCATTGCGATCTTGTGCCATTCCACACTTCCTCTCCAGTTTCCTCCCCGTGTGTCTGAATTCCCCACCCTGTTACTCCTGTGTCCAATTGTCTCCTCAATGCCAGATCGATTAATTCACAGACCTGGACGTGTGTGCGCATTACAGCCATAAACAACGCATGAGCTCCATCTAAGTTTCGCTGAAATAAAGAATAAAATTATACGAAATGTTCACCAGGAGCGCCACCGCAGGCCTAACATCTGTGCTAACACGCCATCCCTGCCCGAGTCCAATTAACACATAACACACACACTGCGATACACACCAACTTCAGGGAATAAAGCTGTCTCCTCTTTGCGAGTGTATGCATTAATTAACTGGAAACCCATCTTTTTTAGTTTCATCTAACTTGCCTAATCTCTTCAGCGATGGTTATTTCAAACTGAACAAACTGTTTCATTGATCAAATAATGAATCTAGGTCGTATTAAGCTCCAGTGCTGCGTGTGTGTAAAATTCTGGGCCGTCTACCTCAGAGAGATCATCACGGAGGAACAGCGCGGGAGGATTTAGCAGCAGCATAAGGATCTGACAGCTAGGCGAGACATTCTGAGCAACTGCGTTGACAAAACCGCCTTTTAAAGCGTTGATTTTACCTACGAGAGCGTCAGTATGGAGTTTCGTACTGGCACGTTCGCGGCGTTTTGATAGTAAAATCAAACGCGTGTTTTTTTGGGCAGAAAAACAATATTTACAACCAAAAAGAGGAAAGAAGCAGCAGTAGATTCCTCCATTTCAGATGAACTAAAGCACAAAGGTCAATGCAGGGTTTTATTATTATTTGACAAAAAAGGATAAATTCATGGAACATTTTCACCTAATGAGATTATTGACAAAGCACAGTTGGGGACACGGGGAACGAGAAAAGAGGTATGACATTTTCTAAAGGTCCCTTCTTATAATGGTTAAGGCTGCGGACTCTCCATGAGGTCAGTATTCAAAGGCAACAGATGCACATATTAAGTGATTAGAAAGGAAGCCTTGGCCAATTTCACCTCAAGTACCGTTTCAGATGAGATGTAGAATGAAAGTTAAACCACTCGTGATCAAGGGTGTCGCTTTGTATTACATACATTATACAAGCAGCCGGCCTCAAGCATTCCCTGTTACCAAGTCATTTGCGCCACAGTTATTTATAGATGGGTGATGTTTGACAACAGACATCATCCTGCAAACAAATTTGAACTCCTGACCAATTATATTCCGAAAACTCTTCCCTGTGTCCATTACACTGAGAGGATCCGTATACACTGACTCACCCAGCAGCAGCGCATGTTAAAAATATCTCCCCAGGACCTATAAAGAGTGACTTCTCCCTGACCACAGCGTAACCTATAATTGGGAGCCCAATATCATCGCGGCTAAAAACACATCATACAATATACACGGTTTAAAATAGTGAGGAGCCCACTGGGACTGAGCCTCACGAGGCAAAGTAAGGTGGAGCCATGAGGCTCAACTATGCCAGCGTGTTCATCTCTGAACCATTGGCAATTTCTCAAGAACACTTAATATATTTTTCCTTTTTTTTTTTTTTTTTTTTTTTTAAAAAAGACACACTTGTGTATATCAAGATTTTACAGTTGTACAAGAAGGGCTATAGAATAATCAAGTTAAAGCCAACATGTTGGCCTTTGTGATCTACATTTTAGATAGAAATGGGTGGGGAAGTCAATCATTCTTCAAGCAACACCCTTGTAAGGAAAAAAAAAAGATACAAAATCTTTTAAAGATCAAATAGCTTTTAGACCTGCACATTTAGAATGATAAACGTACATATATTTTTCTGCATTAACAAGGACAAAGGTGCCTTGTTTTAATAAGGTTGTGTGCAAAACATTTTAAAGATTCAATGCAAAAATTTTAAAGGGGGAAAAAAATCCAACCAGCACAAATAAGCTTTTAAGCTCCTAAGTAAAGCCAGAGATTGCAGAAATCCAATTCTGGAGATGAAATAAAAAATTACCCTCCGAGTTAGCCTTGTTGGTCGCTGAAATTGGGTTTAAATTCGCCTAATTTGCCATGAAATCACTGCATATTACTCTTCCAAAATCAAAAAAGACACAGCCCAGATAAAAGGCTGTAGAGAAGGGATGGTAAGAAACACTTTCAGCTGACTCCCCCCCTCCCCGAGCAGCAGCAGATGACAATAGCTTCTAAACCAGGGCACACCAGACATCCTGACAAAGGCAGGCTCCTCCCAAGCTGCCGAGTCCCCGCTTCCAAATAAACAGAGCCCCGGGAACAGGGCAGGAGTTGGAGTCGGCATGGTGCTTACTGTAGCGCATCCAGCCTAGCAGCAAAACCAGCACCTCTGCCCAAGGCTAAAGCAGTCTTCACAATGCAGAAGGCATGACCACAGCTGACACACTACAAGGCTGGATGGACCTCACTCAGGGCTGATAGCAATAAAAAATATACCCCCCCAAAAAAATGTAAATGCAATATACTATCAATTTAAAAAGAAGGACATGCAAATCCATCTCAAAATACACATTTGCTCAGTGATGATGAGGCTGGTATTAAGCTCTTACTCACATGTAGGCAGGCGAGAGGGGTGAGGACCTGGATGTCTTAAGCACTGGCACTGGGAATTTCCAGCTGACAGGAGAACCGCTTTTCCATTTCAACGGCATGTTGTTGTCACCAGAATGGTGCTCCAGCAGCACCGGCAGCAAAGACCATTTCTATGAAAAGGTTTCCGATGCAGTCGTCCATCCCACTCTGCCCACACCATTTAAGGGGGAGGGAGAGCAGCGGCAGGGGCAGCGGCGGCAGCAGCAGTTACAGAAATACACTGGCAAAGGCAGCGCAGGGCTACAGACAGGGCTGTGACTTCAGCGCAGCGCTGACAAGCCAATAGGTTGCATCCACCACGGTTACTTGCCCTGCTGCATTCACTGCCGTTGCAGGGTGGTGGTGGGGAGGAGGGAGACTGCCGTCCTATCATCCTTCCAGGATTTGTGAATAGGCCAGTAAGTAAGCAACACTGCCACCTTGTTAAGGGAGCTGTAATTACAGTCAGGGGCTAAAAACTGGCTTAAAATCTAGAGGGAAATCATGAGAAATGAAATAAATCTAGAAGAGTTTTATTAAAAGAATCATTTCAAGGCAAGCATATGCCTTGTTATAGGTAAAAATAAATTATTTCAGTTCAAGTTAATATAAAAACAAGTACAATTCAATTCCAAATGATATATGAAGTCTGTAACTTGCAAATCATTTTTAAAAGGAGCAATACAGATGTTGCATCAATAAGGCCTTTTAAATTGTAAGACTTGGACTGCAGAATAGCCTCAATAAATGCTCACCAAAATCTGTTTTTACGCTGTAAAAGGAAATATGACCTCGCCTTTAACAGCAGCAGTCACGCCATCCCTCCAAGACTGAAGGGTCAGGGCAACACCCAATGATTTTTTAACTCTCTGCAATTTTCCCAGAACTGCAGCACAAATAATTAAAACTTCTAACATGAACACTACACCCATGACGGATTAAAAAGCCTCAACAAAAATGGTTCTTGAGGGGAAAAAAAAAAAAACAGGAGATTTGCAGAGGGTGTGACATCAGATGACACCAAGTAGTTTAAAAATAACAGAATATTTAATACTCAGTTACCAATAACTAATGCTATGGGCAGGCCATGACCACACTGGCTCTAATTGTGTTAATCACATTAAAGTAATACTGAAACTGTTCCATAACTAATCCAGCGGGAATAAAAAAGAACATTGTTTGACCGTCATATCTGATCATGCAGAATGATGCAGCAAAACCAAAACGAGATAACTGATTAAAGGTTACAAAAGATCCCTTGAGCGTTTGCTCAATGACATTATTGTGAAGTGATTTTTAGATTAAAAACCAAGCATAAGCATGAATGTTACTGGTCTTTTGTCTTCTAGGGCTACAAGGTCATCTGTGCCACATTCACACAAAGCAGATTGATAGGGCACCCTTGGGTCGGGTGTGCACGGGGACAGCTGTGTCAGCTACCTAATTAGGATGACATAGCAGCACTGTGATGCACTGAATACACTGAATTAAGGCACAGAAATAAGACGACGAGCGCTGAATACTTTCGCTGCAAAGTGTGCCCATCAGGGAAGAAATCTCCCTGACAACTGTTGAGGGAGAGGCCGACGGTCGCCTCCACACCATGAGAAGCCATCGTCATCAGCCGAGCAGCTGAGAGATTTGGACTGGAGGAGAGGAGAGCAGAGAGGCCTCCCTACACTGAGAACAACCGGGTAGATGAGCTCCACGAGCTCGGGCAAGAACTGCCAGCTCATCTGTCCAAAAAGCTGCCACGATGCATCCAGGGGCCAGGATCAAAGAACATGGATCAGTTCAGAACCATCTGCCTGCTCAGCCTTCAGCATTGTTGCCAGGCACAGGCTACCTCCTGAGGAACTCCTACATCGATACGCAAGTCCTGAAAGGAGAGATACCGATAGTACCAGGGTGACTGGAACGCACGGGGGGAGTGACACCTGGAGGAGCCTACTATGTGGGCCCGCAACAGCTTCAAGGCAGCGAAATCTAGATCTCTTGTGCCGAAGAAAGGAAAGGTCACTGACAGGTTCCACTTTGCACTTGGCAACACCAGGATACCATCCATCACCAAAAAATCCGTGAAGAGCTTGGGGAAGGTTGTTGACTGCAGCCGTCCGCTCCACCAACTGGCTGACCGCAGCAGACGGGCTGGGCCTCCCGGGCCACGATTTAACAACACAACATCCTCCCAAGGATCCTCCGGGCCTTCTTAGTCTATGAACTGCCAATCTAATACAGCCCAGGGGCCAAAATATGCTGAACCGGTGGAGGAGTGCCAGTGCAACGGGTGGAGAGCCAGATCCCACCTCATTGAGGTGGGATGAAGAGTTATGATCTTTGAAAGTCCCAAAACACTTGGGTAACATCACAAAACACTTGGGTAACATCACAAAACACTCCAGGTAACATCTCTGATGATGCGTCCAGGTTGCATCACTAGTTGATGCATGTCACAAACCCTCAGTAGTAGAAGCTTGTAACGCGGAGGAACACCTCCTAGATTACACACATTTCATATCTTGTTAATAGAAACACCTACATCAACAAAACCACTTGGTTTCAGAAATCTCTTTCTCTTTCACTAAAAAGGACTCTACAGATCACTGACCCCGTTCCACATTCCACTAATGGCCATGAGGACAATTATGGATCTTAATAACCTGAACTAAACTATTTCACTCGGTGGAAGTACACTGTGGCCTGTTAAAGTTTTTTTGAATAGTTCAATTATTCTTTTCTGAGATTCTGGATCCAGTTTTTGAAACTGAGCACTCACAAAAATTACACTAGACAAATAACAGCACACATGACCTCATAAAATTCCAAAGAAATATTGAGATGGGTTATTTTAAAAGCAAAGACCTTTTATAAAACACATATGTAAGTTTATATATATATATATATATATATATATATATATATATATATATATATATATATATATTAGTATAGTATATTAGTTTGAAATGTGCTCCCAAGCCAGTCACACAGGTCTGCAGTCACACCGGCCTAAATATTTTAAAACCTTCACTGGCACTATGGTAACACGCTCAGCAGTAGCTTGTAATCCTTAAGCTATTCTTTCTTACAATCTAATCAGGGATTTCCTGATTACAGCTCTGATTCTACATGGAAGCTATTTTCTACCTGTACGTGATTCCATCTAAACATCGTTTTACATGATTTGTCCAATTGCCCACCACTCACCTTAAGTTTTAAAAGTTAAAAAATACATTTAGCCAGGGAAATAATGTTAAGAAGAAAAACGTTACCTGTCATGTAGTCCAATGGGCATCGTCTCCCCTCTGTGTATAGGGTGCTCCATACCCTTGCCAAAGCCACGCCTGAATCACAAAAACACAGAGTTAGAGCATCTGCATCCACCCTTGAAGAGGACAGGGCTAAAGCTTTACATGTCAGTACCATTAAGCAAAACATGATACTGGTTACAAACTAGACCAGCTGTCAGTGATAGTTTAGTGTTGCTTTTTTCACAAAACTAACACTGACATCTGATAAATGTACACGAAGGACTGCGATTACCACAGGATGTGATTTAAGAAAGAACCTCTGCTCAAATAAAGAGCTTCCCAGTCATTTCACACGAAATATGTGACGATCAGACTTAGTTATATTATATATGTATGTATGTCACGAGATAAACTTTATCTAAAGCAACTTAACACGCAAGAAAACAAAGCAAAAGTTGAAGCTTCATGTTGACACATTAAAAAAAGTCACGCTAATCCGTGTGTTGACTCAAGCGATGATTCATTTGTGGTTTTTTTAAACCCTAGGCACAGAAATGAGTTCACGACAGGCAGCACAAGACTTTGATCGCCGGTGACGGAGGCTGAAGTTTTGTTTTTATCAACTTCTGTCAGCCTTCCCAACTTCCCAGAAGGTGGAGGGAAGAGCCGGAGCCCCCCCAGGACCAGCGCAGCTCCAGCCCCGGACAGCAGGGCTCTGCCCCCCCCCCATCCCCCGGGGGGGCACCAGGAGAGACAGAGACACACCGGAGCTCATCTACTGCCATGTTGCCACACACACACACACACACACACACACACACACACACACATCCCCAGCACAGGCTAAGGCTAACAAAGCTAGTCGGGCTAGTGCTGTAACGCCTTCGCCCCAAACATCGCCTCCCGTCGACACCGCCGCTGTCACGGCGGTCGAAGTTACCGGACGCCCGCCAAACGTGACGGCTGAAGCCACGAAGGCGGCCCTAACTTGGGTAACTTGTGAGTTGGTGTGGTTGGCTGGTGGGTCTGCCACCACCAACTAATGACAGCGGCTAACTGTCAACCCGCTTCCCGAGCTTCACGTCGCACCCCCACCCCCCCCCGCGGCTCGCTTTGCCACAGCTCCGGGACGCAAAGTGCGAACTTTTAAAAGCCGACTTCCATACCTTTGACAACGAGACAACGTTCACCAGCGTCCTTGTTTTCCTTACAAGCCCTGAAATCCACTTATGCCCACCGGAGCCTCCTTTCTAGTTTTGTCCAATCACGGCCTTGTTTACTGGGGCAGCCGGAGTAAGAGAACTTCCCATTGGACGAAGAGTATGGCAATCTTTCCTTATTGGCTGAGACTTCCGTTACTAAATAAAGTGGTTTTAAAGAGGAGTCGTCTTTCTTTAAATGTTTAGTTCAGTCGGTGTCCTGTTGGGGAAAAAAAAGTTGTTTTTTTATAGTTTATACTGTAGTGGTCGGTTGTTGTTATTTGGCGTTCACGTTTTGTAGAACATCGTGCTTAATTTCCAGCATGGGGGTTCAGATTCCTTTATTGCAGTGTCTAAAACTTTGGTAAAGTATGCCATTTATAGCTCGATGTCAGAAGGTAACTTAAGACATCTCAGAGAGACAAACACTGTGATGTAATGAATTGCTGCTTCGCCAATATTCATCTGGTTTTGTTAATGCAACTGAACTCTGTTCGTCGGATGGATGGAACTCAATCTGTTCTTCAGCGGAGGTTATATTAAATGGAAGATGCTTTGTGACATACTCAGAGGATAATAATGATAAACTATAGGACCTAACCTGTGTCATTATTTGGTGCTCCCTCTCCACTGTTTAAGATTAGACTCAAAACCTTCCTGTCCTCTCCTGTAGGTCGGTCATGGTGTCATTAACACACTTTCTTGTGTTTCACGAGCTTCTCTCCCCTCAGCCTCTCTCTGTATCCATCTGCAGGTATCACAGGCCACAGCTATGCACTGACCTGCTGACCTCTGACCCCACGGATCAGCTCTAGCTTTGATTGCCCAGTGTAATCACTGTCATGCATTTGCATGTGTGTTCTATGTCCATTTTCTCCTCTTTCTGTTGTTTCTCCCTCTCCTCTCTTTTTTTACCATCACTAGGAGGGCCCCCATATGAGCCTGTCTCAGTTTTAAATAGCTCTATCATCTTCTTCTGGATCAGGTGATATCTGCCTTACTTCTAGAGATTTTAAAGATAATCTTAGTTTATTGGAAAGGGGATGATACAATTTCATAAAACACATGAATAAGATTGTTAAAAAAAGCCAGAATTAGCCAAAAGGCTAGTTTTCATCTGTAGTCCCCTGACCACAATGCAAAAAAAAAAATCCATCCAATAAAATCCATCTACAAGAGAAAGATGTTAGGCGCTAATATAACAAATAACACACATAACACAACATACTAACATACATAACAAGAGCATATAAAATACAAGATAGATATTTAAACACTTACTATAAAATTAAGAGAGAATAAGATATCACAACATATCATTTAATGACAACATGATAATGAAAACATCACAACTCTTATAAATGTAAAGTTTCTAATTAATATTGTCTTTCGCCGACAGGGGGCGCCAGCACGCGGCCGTCGCCTTTAAGAGGCGTCCCAAAGTCGGCGAAGAAGAGCGCCTGGCCCCGCCCTTTCAGTCGCCCCGTTAATGTTGTGCTTTTTTTCTGTTGTTGTTGTTGTTTTTGTTGTTGTTTATCGCGCCGCCCTGCGCTCCCGCGGCTCTGACAGCTGGCCGGGTCGGCTTCGCCGCCTCACGGGCGGCGTTCCGTAGCGTCGGGGCCGGGTGAGGAGGCGGCGGAGGCGTGTGTTTGAGGGAGGAAAGTCGGGCTGGCGTAAGGCGTTGGTCAGCCCCCCGGGCTCGTTAGCCTAGCCGCGCTATCAGCCTTCTGACATGACGTGACAGGAAGCTGCTAGCGGCCCCAATCTTTAAAACCGTAAGGGGGGGGGGTGTTCAACTAGGCGATGGTTCGCTCACGTAAACGCCACTAATCTGTTCGAATCTCGGGGTTTTCAGGCGGCTTTCTGGCGACCGACCGGGTGACCTGGCGAGGTAGATTCATGTTAGCATGGCGTCAGATACGAGCGACACCGAGGAATTCTATGATGCTCCCGAGGACGTAAATTTTACTCCATCTCCTAAAGTGTAAGAAAAAAAAATGCACCTGACACTTTGCACACATTTGTACCGTACAAATGTGTGTTAGACGAGCTTTACTTGCTGTAAATGGTGGCCTTTTGACATCGCTAGCGCACAGTTAGCGCCAAGCTTTTTTTCTACACACACACGCACAGAGATGGCACCGATCTGAAGACAAAACACACATGCGTGACTTTAGTCTTCAGATGTTTAAATGACACGTGTCGGTCCAGACCGATCAGCTGCTGGACGCCTCGGACGGGGGTCACGTGACGCCGTCCCTGACAGTCTGACCACAGCAGCAGGAGAAAAGAGTAAAAGTTTAGTCTTGAGGCTGCAGACGGCTAAAAAAAAAAAAACCTTTAAGGTTCTAACACACCGTCTAATTTGAGGTCACCTTTGTCGCTCACGTGCATGTTTACACATAGGGGAGAAAGCTTGTTTCTTGGTTAATCATCAGTGGATTTGAAAATACTAGTTCAAAAGTAAGGTTTTACAGATGTTGTGTGTGCTGATTTTTACTCGATTGCCTTTGGTTTAATATTCTAACACAACGGTCACCTCAAACACCTAACAAGAAAGTTTATTTTTATTATTTCAAAGTGGTAAAGTGAGTTATGTGTTGAGCTTTTTTGTATTTTGGACATTGGTTATTACTGAGTTAATGAAGTGTGCCCCTTTTTTTTCTTTTTAGGTCATCTCCAAAGTTTGTCCTTCCTTCAGCTCAGGTATGTTTATCTAAACTTTGCGTTTGTTGAAACAAGGCCTGTTTCTGCTGAGTTGTGCTTTTGGACTGTGTTTGTCAGTAGAAATAGAAGAAGTGTTTTCAACACGTAGATGTGGATCAGGTCTACGTCCTTCTAATGTGTTCTTCTCTGGCAATAGTTTGGTCTTTCCTGGTTAATAAGCAAGTTAGATAAACAAGGATCCTCAGTTAACATAGACTGAGGCTTACTATGCTAACTATGCACAAGGATATGCATGCGTACTGTTTGTGCTGGTATACTGCAGTGTTTGTAATGGTTATGCAGCAAGTGTGACTAAACTAACTAAGAAAGTTATTCATTTCAATCTTGCATTATCAACATTAACAAGCCATGCTCTGCACTGTAATTTTTGTCAAGGTGTTGCTGCTTAAAAAAAAAAAAGTGCTGATGAAAATGTCTAAATAGATGTGACAAGGAAGGGGCAGGAGTACCAATCGTCTGTGGGGGTTAAAATAAATGTTTTTCTTGTCTTTGACAGAGCTCAGTAGATAATGCACAAGGTGCCTGCTGTGGGGCAGCCACATCTGACACTCAACAAGACGATTCTCTACAAGTATGTTTTGCTCGTAGTGCTTGTACTGCCCTGCACAACAAGAGTCCGATGAAACTGAAACTAAATCTTTGAAAAATGTTGGAGCTTCATAAATGTGGTTAACATTGATTTTGTGTTGACTCTGGTATATATACAACAGATGTGACTCTGTTGTATATCACTTATGCTTTAAGCTCTCAAGCAGAGTGTGTGTGTGTGTGTGTATGTGTGTTTTAATGGTTACTTTCTCTTTATTTATAGATCATTGACAGCATTATTGAGGAGAGTCAAAAGGGAAGCGTTGGTGAGGTGGCTGAGCTGTTAGACCAGCTACACGTGGATGTAAAAGCAGAGGTGGAAAATAATGTTCACCAGGACGACGACGATGCTCAGGAAGTTCCCGCGGCGTCGGCAGAGCCAGCTGTTCAGCCTCAGCTCGCCGAGCAGGAACGACAAGAAAGTATAGCAACAAACGGAGCATGTGCCGTACCACCCCATGAACCCACAGAGTCTCCAGGGCCTCTGGGCCCTTCGCAGGAAGCCGTACAGCCCCCGGACATCACCAGCACCGTAGGACAGAAGCAGCCCGATGGAGCTGCGTCAGAGCAGGAGCACAGAGCCGCAGACATTTTGGACCGGGTCTCGGTAACGGACAGGCAGGTCGAATCAGACCCATCTGGGCCTCTCAAGCCCCCACGGCAGTTCACGGTGGAACCAGACATTGTAGCCAGCACCAAAAAGCCTCCACCTTCTCGCCCACCCCCTCCCAGTGGTGGTCCTCCACCAAGGCCGCCTCCACCATCGTGGCAAAATTTACCTTCTAAGAAGTCTCAAGACTCTCTGAGGCTAAGTGGACTGGAAGGTAAAAAAACTGAAAATGAAATGTTGAAAATGTTTCTATCCCATTGAGGTTATAGCATGAGATGATTTACCCTTGAAATCAGATGTAACAGTAGTTAATCCAGTGTAATTGGATACCTTGGTATAATGGCTTTGATTATTGATAGTTATGATTAATGTTATCAGAAATGTGTTTAAAAGGCTGAACACAGCATGTTACTTCATATAGATATATATTCTTGCAGTGGTTTCAGGTCAGAGTGACGCTCTGGAACCCTCTGGCCTGATGTCTCCTTGTAGCACAGTAAGGAGTCTAACCAAAGAGCTGCAGCATTCCCTGGATCTGGCCAGTGCTACGAGCGGGGACAAGGTGGTGACAGCGCAGGTCAGTCAGGTGTCCGTTCAAAGCCCCTCAGATGACTCCAGGTCTTGCTGCGGCGCGTAACCAATGCTTGGTTTTAACGCGGCTTCCTAGGAGAACGAGGACGAGCAGCCTCCATCTCAGACTGGACAACAGACCCCCGGTCCTCAGCGTCCACGTTCGAACTCCGGGCGAGAGCTGACAGATGAGGTCAGGTTCTTTCTCTGCCGATATGAATGGAAATCCCACCGAAAGTGTCTGGTGACCAAGTGTGAACGTGTGCATCCTAAACCAGGAAATTCTGGCCAGTGTGATGATCAAGAATCTGGACACTGGCGAGGAGATTCCACTCATCCAGGCAGAGGAAAAACTTCCTGCAGGGATTAACCCCCTCACTCTCCACATCATGAGGAGGACGAAGGAGTACATCACGTATGCGCAAGATCCTTTTCTGTAGTTTAACCCTCGTCTACACTGACTATTCTCTCATAACTTTATTTCCAACTATACAGACGTGTAGTATCAGCTCGGACAGAAGAGCTCTAAAGTGTTTTATTTTTAAACTTCCATAGTTGCAGATTTCCCACTTAAAAAACCTTTTTAAAGTCTGATGGCATGATGTCAAATATCTGATCCTCAGGAATGACGCTGCGCAGTCAGACGACGACGACAAGTCTCAGGCTCCCCTGTCGGACACGGACGGAGGGAAGCTGAAACAGAAGACGTATGTGCTCCGATTATCGACTACTCCGTCTCATCTCCGATGATGCTGCCGGAGGATTTAAAGCTTTGCTGTCTCCTCTTTTCAATCAGGACCCAGTTTAAGAAATTCCTGGGCAAGTCGGTAAAGAAAGCCAAACATCTTGCTGAGGAATATGGCGAGAAAGCCGTCAATAAAGTGAAGAGTGTGCGCGATGAAGGTAAAGAAGGAAACCATAGTTTTAATAATTTTTTTGGGAATTGCTATTTTTGGAAGGATTCACGTACACCAAAACATTCCATTAGTTGCTGCTGATTTTTCTCAGCGTTCTCAGTGATCCCACTTGTTGTGGTTGTTCTCAGTGTTCCATACAGACCCAGATGATCCATCATCGAGTGATGATGAGGGCATGCCTTACACGAGACCTGCCAAGTTCAAGGCAGCACACAGTCTCAAGGGTCCCTTTGACTTTGATCAGATTAAAGTGGTGCAGGACCTGAGCGGAGAGCACATGGTGAGAGCACCTCTGGAGCCGTTCGTGCGTGGCACCAATGCACCGAGGGCTTCAGCTTCGTCTCCTCTTCCTCAGGGTGCCGTTTGGACCATGAAGTTCTCGCACTGCGGGAGGCTTCTGGCAACCGCAGGCCAAGACAACGTGGTCCGCATCTGGGTGTTGAAGACCGCCTTCGACTATTTCAATAACATGAGATTAAAGTACAACACTGAAGGTAATCTCATCAGTTAGTTGAAGCTTAAGCTGATTTGGATACTCGGAGATCGTTAAAGTGTGACTCTTTTTTTTTCTTTTGCTTATCAGGTCGAGTTTCACCTTCTCCCTCTCAGGAAAGTTTATGTTCCTCTAAATCTGATGATCACGGGGTGAGTTAAACCATTAAAACCTTTTGGTGGTCACCTCGGTGTCAAATATTACCATCTAGTTTAACGGCGACTTATTCGTTGATTCTTTCGAGGCGAGTTCTGTCCCCGAGGATCCAGAAACGGAAGATAGGAACGCTCCTTTTCGACAGGTCCCATTCTGCAAGTACAAAGGTCACACAGCCGACCTTCTGGATCTGTCCTGGTCCAAGGTAAAGGCTACTCTCCTTCCTTTTAGATGTCCCCTCGTCTGTCTCTCGTCTTACCCACCGAATCCCTTTCTCCATCCAGAACTTCTTCCTGCTGTCCTCCTCCATGGATAAAACGGTCCGATTATGGCACATATCCAGGAGGGAATGCCTGTGCTGCTTTCAGCACATTGATTTCGTCACAGCCATTGCGTTCCATCCCAGGGTGAGTTCGGCGACGCCTCCTCCGACTCCCGCGCTGCATTTGCAATAAGAGCGGCTTCCTCTCTCCAGGACGACAGATACTTTCTAAGCGGCTCTCTTGATGGGAAGTTGCGGCTCTGGAACATCCCGGACAAGAAGGTGGCTCTGTGGAACGAGGTGGATGGCCAAACGCGCCTCATCACTGCAGCCAATTTCTGCCAGAACGGGAAGTACGCAGTCATCGGGACCTACGACGGCCGCTGCATCTTTTACGACACAGAGGTACCGAGCGGCGTTCACCCTCGCCCGCCTGCGTTCAGCAGCGATTTTCAGGTTTCACCGATTTCCCCGTTTTCCTCTTCCGCGCTCACCAGCGTCTTAAATACCACACTCAAATTCACGTGAGGTCCACCAGAGGGAGGAATAAAGTTGGACGCAAAATCACCGGCATCGAACCTCTGCCCGGAGAGAATAAGGTGTCGTCCTTGTCGTCACGCCAACAGCAACGGTACAGTGTGTCATTGAGCGGGGGGTTTGAATTCTGTGCGCGTCTCTCCAAACCCACAGATTTTAGTGACTTCAAACGACTCTCGGATCCGTCTGTACGACCTGCGGGACTTGTCTCTGTCCATGAAATACAAAGGTTACGTCAACAGCAGCAGTCAGATCAAGGCGAGCTTCAGGTGAGGAGTTTTATAAGTCAATAAAAGAATTTCTCAAACGCTTTCTCATTAATGAACCTTGGACTTGTCCCTTGAATATTGACTTTGCGCTGCAGTCTTTTGCATAAAAAACCTGACCTTGTTTTATGTTTTTTCTTTTTTTTGTCAGTCACGACTACTCCTTCATAGTCAGCGGTTCGGAGGACAAATATGTGTACATCTGGAGCACCTACCATGACCTGAGCAAGTTCACGTCTGTGCGGCGAGACCGCAACGACTTCTGGGAAGCGATAAAAGGTAGCTCGCTGTGACCGGGCCGGCTCTCTTTCGACATGCTCGAACTAACGACGACCCTTCGGCGCGTTTCAGCACACAACGCAGTGGTCACCTCCGCCGTCTTTGCACCTCACCCCAGCCTTATCGTTCCGCAAGAAACCGGAGCGGAGAAGCCAGAAGAAGAGTGCAAGAGCCTGGACTCCACAGACTCTGAGACCATTCCATCTGGTACGTCACTACTCACAATCTCTCAATGACGATAGTGCTGCCTTGCTTCTTTTTTTTTTTAGTGCTTTAAGTATGCGATCGATCATTTCAGGAGCCCTAAAGACAGACCACACGGAGGTACTACTCTCTGCTGACTTCACTGGAGCCATTAAGGTGTTCATCAATGTAAAAAAGTACTAAAGCACTTGAGATCCGGCTCATCAGCACCAGGTCTGTCTGTTGGAGATCAGTCCTAAAGATGAAGGACGTCAACACCAAACTACCTACGAGTTATCGCTCTGACACAGAGCCGTCTGTAGCTTTTTCTGGACAACAGGGATACTCAGTGGAGGATGAGGCAGCGGCTGAAAGAACTGTAGAACATAAGACACGGTGTGGCTCACTGTCTTGTTTGTATTTTATCTTTACTACCAAGAAACTGTGAATGGTTTGATATTTGAAAAAGAAATACTACTGTAAATATGTGCAGATATGGAATCTGCTCTGATTTATGTTCATTTTACAAATGTATGATCAATAGAATATAGCTTGAAGACTATTTGTAACAGTATCGGCACCTTACTGGTTTGACGCTCGTGTAATTCACAATTAGTAACATAACAGTTGAGGACAATACACTGTCACAAATATTAATATGTCCTTTGAGAAGAGGAATCATTTGTTCCGAAGATGGTTTCAAATCATTAGTTACAAGTTAATAGTGCCTAAGAAAGAAAATAAATAAATAAATTCAACTTCTGAAACGTTCCATTAAACACACATCAAATGAGTAAGCAGATAGCAGGAAATCTGCAGTTACAGTGGATAATAGCAATCTTTATTTTTTCAGGAACAATTCTGGCTCTTACATACTTTTGATAATTGTTTAAATCAATAAAAAGCACATTGCATTATATTAAAGTAAGAATACTGTAAATGCTTGTCTTTGGATTTTTAGTGCTTTTGTTAACAGAACCAGACATGCTGTATTCATTTGCTCAATAAAACTCCCCAAACTGGTAATAATTGTCATTTACAACCCATCTCCTTCAAAGTCGTGGCAGCAACACCCTGAACATAAATCTAATAAATCTGACGTATGATAGGTTATAGATCACCAGGAGGGGGTGCTGTTAAGAACTATTCAAGCCCTGCACCTTAAATGCTGCAGATTACTTCTTTATGGCACAAAAGAGATGCATATATGCACCTGTTTATGTCTATACATTTTAAAGATTGTTTTTTTTTAAAAAAAGATTGATTCTATTTCAGTTCATGAAACATGGCTCTGTCTGGCAATAGGACAATTATAAATTAAATGTATCCTGCATTATTCAAAGCTCTGAATCAGTCTGACAGGGGCTGCCAGAGCAAAGAGTAAATAGATGAAGAATTAAATGAGCAGTGGGGTTATTTTTATGTCCTGAATTATACTCTGACTGTGATAACATTTGAAAATGCGATGATCCACTGATTGAAAAACTGGGACTGTTAATTATCGGGCGAATTAGTGAAATTACTGTTGTTTTAATACCGAGGGCCCCTGCCCACGTGTGCTGCAGCGGTGGGAGGTTGACATTAAGAGGATGATGGATAAAAAGCCTAAAATGGCCACCAAACCCACCACATCATCACCATTATCACCAGCAGCAGCAGGAGAGCGCTCCAGCAGCGCGCCCCCTAGCGGCCGCCCCGGGTCCGCGCCTCTGAATGCGCATGGGCGGAGGAACTGCCGCTGTGCGCTGTTATTATTGAGGGAGTAATTTCTTTTTTTTACGAAAATGGCGTCTAGTCAGGGAGGTGTGGGAGCTGTCACGGCTCTACAAAGCCATCACTACTCTAGCGGACCCCACTGGAGCCCGGGAGTGAGCCAGTACCAGCACCAGCAGCAGCCCCATACGGCCCGCAGCCTGGACCGGGTTCTGGAGGATGCCGTGAGCTCGGGGATACTGAACCTGAGCGGCAGGAAGCTGAGGGAGTACCCGGGGCTGAGCTACGATCTGACCGATACTACACAAGCAGGTGGGTCGTGTGAGACCACCGGAGTCAATAACGTGGAATTACGCGACGCTTTTACGCGCTTGAGCGCACGGCCGAGCGCGTAAATGTGAAAAGGAATTTTTTTAACGCCTCGCAGACATCATTTCGGGGCTGTACCGACCATCGAGCCGCCCCACGCTCACACGCACACCCTAGTTGTAATTATTGTGTAGTTCATATATCACACCACGTTTTCCGCTCGGTGATCGGACGCGGTTGTGCGGTTGTCGGGTTTGACGCTTCCTGCAGCCCCCCCCACCCACCACCACCCTCGCCCGCCCATGAGACACATGAAAGAGGCGACAGGCGCACCCAGGTCAGCCGCTGCTCCGCTCGGCGCGCTGCAGCCCGTTTGGCACCGGGCCGCGGGAGAAGAATATGAATGAGCCGGAAAGGCCAGCCGCGCATTCCCGCTCCACGGACCTTGTCTGTGGCGCACGGAGCGCGCAGTATAGCTTTATTTTCACTATCAGACAAA